>OY979766.1:78149281-80711781 GCA_963855975.1 Andrena chrysosceles | reverse complement strand
AGAACGAAAGAACGAAAGAACGAAAGAACGAAAGAACGAAAGAACGAAAGAACGAAAGAACGAAAGAACGAAAGAACGAAAGAACGAAAGAACGAAAGAACGAAAGAACGAAAGAACGAAACAACGAAAGAACGAAAGAACGAAAGAACGAAAGAACGAAAGAACGAAAGAACGAAAGAACGAAAGAACGAAAGAACGAAAGAACGAAAGAACGAAAGAACGAAAGAACGAAAGAACGAAAGAACGAAAGAACGAAAGAACGAAAGAACGAAAGAACGAAAGAACGAAAGAACGAAAGAACGAAAGAACGAAAGAACGAAAGAACGAAAGAACGAAAGAACGAAAGAACGAAAGAACGAAAGAACGAAAGAACGAAAGAACGAAAGAACGAAAGAACGAAAGAACGAAAGAACGAAAGAACGAAAGAACGAAAGAACGAAAGAACGAAAGAACGAAAGAACGAAAGAACGAAAGAACGAAAGAACGAAAGAACGAAAGAACGAAAGAACGAAAGAACGAAAGAACGAAAGAACGAAAGAACGAAAGAACGAAAGAACGAAAGAACGAAAGAACGAAAGAACGAAAGAACGAAAGAACGAAAGAACGAAAGAACGAAAGAACGAAAGAACGAAAGGAAGAAAGAACGAAAGAACGAAAGAACGAAAGAACGAAAGAACGAAAGAACGAAAGAACGAAAGAACGAAAGAACGAAAGAACGAAAGAACGAAAGAACGAAAGAACGAAAGAACGAAAGAACGAAAGAACGAAAGAACGAAAGAACGAAAGAACGAAAGAACGAAAGAACGAAAGAACGATAGAACGATAGAACGAAAGAACGAAAGAACGAAAGAACGAAAGAACGAAAGAACTAAAGAACGAAAGAACGAAAGAACGAAAGAACGAAAGAACGAAAGAACGAAAGAACGAAAGAACGAAAGAACGAATGAACGAAAGAACGAAAGAACGAAAGAACGAAAGAACGAAAGAACGAAAGAACGAAAGAACGAAAGAACGAAAGAACGAAAGAAAGAAAGAACGAGAGAACGAGAGAACGAGAGAACGAAAGAACGAAAGAACGAAAGAACGAAAGAACGAAAGAACGAAAGAACGAAAGAACGAAAGAACGAAAGAACGAAAGAACTCAAGAACTCAAGAACTCAAGAACTCAAGAACTCAAGAACTCAAGAACTCAAGAACTCAAGAACTCAAGAACTCAAGAACTCAAGAACTCAAGAACTCAAGAACTCAAGAACTCAAGAACTCAAGAACTCAAGAACTCAAGAACTCAAGAACTCAAGAACTCAAGAACTCAAGAACTCAAGAACTCAAGAACTCAAGAACTCAAGAACTCAAGAACTCAAGAACTCAAGAACTCAAGAACTCAAGAACTCAAGAACTCAAGAACTCAAGAACTCAAGAACTCAAGAACTCAAGAACTCAAGAACTCAAGAACTCAAGAACTCAAGAACTCAAGAACTCAAGAACTCAAGAACTCAAGAACTCAAGAACTCAAGAACTCAAGAACTCAAGAACTCAAGAACTCAAGAACTCAAGAACTCAAGAACTCAAGAACTCAAGAACTCATGAACTCAAGAACTCAAGAACTCAAGAACTCAAGAACGAAAGAACGAAAGAACGAAAGAACGAAAGAACGAAAGAACGAAAGAACGAAAGAACGAAAGAACGAAAGAACGAAAGAACGAAAGAACGAAAGAACGAAAGAACGAAAGAACGAAAGAACGAAAGAACGAAAGAACGAAAGAACGAAAGAACGAAAGAACGAAAGAACGAAAGAACGAAAGAACGAAAGAACGAAAGAACGAAAGAACGAAAGAACGAAAGAACGAAAGAACGAAAGAACGAAAGAACGAAAGAACGAAAGAACGAAAGAACGAAAGAACGAAAGAACGAAAGAACGAAAGAACGAAAGAACGAAAGAACGAAAGAACGAAAGAACGAAAGAACGAAAGAACGAAAGAACGAAAGAACGAAAGAACGAAAGAACGAAAGAACGAAAGAACGAAAGAACGAAAGAACGAAAGAACGAAAGAACGAAAGAACGAAAGAACGAAAGAACGAAAGAACGAAAGAACGAAAGAACGAAGGAACGAAGGAACGAAGGAACGAAGGAACGAAGGAACGAAGGAACGAAGGAACGAAGGAACGAAGGAGCGAAGGAGCGAAGGAGCGAAGGAACGAAGGAACGAAGGAACGAAGGAGCGAAGGAACGAAGGAACGAAGGAACGAAGGAACGAAGGAGCGAAGGAACGAAGGAACGAAGGAACGAAGGAACGAAGGAACGAAGGAACGAAGGAACGAAGGAACGAAGGAACGAAGGAACGAAGGAACAAAGGAACGAAGCAACAAAGCAACAAAGCAACAAAGCAACAAAGGAATAAAGGAATAAAGGAATAAAGGAATAAAGGAATAAAGGAATAAAGGAATAAAGGAATAAAGGAATAAAGGAATAAAGGAATAAAGGAATAAAGGAATAAAGGAATAAAGGAATAAAGGAATAAAGGAATAAAGGAATAAAGGAATAAAGGAATAAAGGAATAAAGGAATAAAGGAATAAAGGAATAAAGGAATAAAGGAATAAAGGAATAAAGGAATAAAGGAATAAAGGAATAAAGGAATAAAGGAATAAAGGAATAAAGGAATAAAGGAATAAAGGAATAAAGGAATAAAGGAATAAAGGAATAAAGGAATAAAGGAATAAAGGAATAAAGGAATAAAGGAATAAACGAATAAAGGAATAAAGGAATAAAGGAATAAAGGAATAAAGGAATAAAGGAATAAAGGAATAAAGGAATAAAGGAATAAAGGAATAAAGGAATAAAGGAATAAAGGAATAAAGGAATAAAGGAATAAAGGAATAAAGGAATAAAGGAATAAAGGAATAAAGGAATAAAGGAATAAAGGAATAAAGGAATAAAGGAATAAAGGAATAAAGGAATAAAGGAATAAAGGAATAAAGGAATAAAGGAATAAAGGAATAAAGGAATAAAGGAATAAAGGAATAAAGGAATAAAGGAATAAAGGAATAAAGGAATAAAGGAATAAAGGAATAAAGGAATAAAGGAATAAAGGAATAAAGGAATAAAGGAATAAAGGAATAAAGGAATAAAGGAATAAAGGAATAAAGGAATAAAGGAATAAAGGAATAAAGGAATAAAGGAATAAAGGAATAAAGGAATAAAGGAATAAAGGAATAAAGGAATAAAGGAATAAAGGAATAAAGGAATAAAGGAATAAAGGAATAAAGGAATAAAGGAATAAAGGAATAAAGGAATAAAGGAATAAAGGAATAAAGGAATAAAGGAATAAAGGAATAAAGGAATAAAGGAATAAAGGAATAAAGGAATAAAGGAATAAAGGAATAAAGGAATAAAGGAATAAAGGAATAAAGGAATAAAGGAATAAAGGAATAAAGGAATAAAGGAATAAAGGAATAAAGGAATAAAGGAATAAAGGAATAAAGGAATAAAGGAATAAAGGAATAAAGGAATAAAGGAATAAAGGAATAAAGGAATAAAGGAATAAAGGAATAAAGGAATAAAGGAATAAAGGAATAAAGGAATAAAGGAATAAAGGAATAAAGGAATAAAGGAATAAAGGAATAAAGGAATAAAGGAATAAAGGAATAAAGGAATAAAGGAATAAAGGAATAAAGGAATAAAGGAATAAAGGAATAAAGGAATAAAGGAATAAAGGAATAAAGGAATAAAGGAATAAAGGAATAAAGGAATAAAGGAATAAAGGAATAAAGGAATAAAGGAATAAAGGAATAAAGGAATAAAGGAATAAAGGAATAAAGGAATAAAGGAATAAAGGAATAAAGGAATAAAGGAATAAAGGAATAAAGGAATAAAGGAATAAAGGAATAAAGGAATAAAGGAATAAAGGAATAAAGGAATAAAGGAATAAAGGAATAAAGGAATAAAGGAATAAAGGAATAAAGGAATAAAGGAATAAAGGAATAAAGGAATAAAGGAATAAAGGAATAAAGGAATAAAGGAATAAAGGAATAAAGGAATAAAGGAATAAAAGTATAATAAAAAGAATAAAAGTATAATAAAAAGAATAAAAGAATAAAAGAATAATACAAAAGAATATAAATATAAAAAATAGAACAATAAAAAATGAGTATAAATATAAAAGAAAATATAATAAAAAAAAAATTAAAGTGACGATGATGAAGATGGTGGTGACGGTGACGGCGTCGCCGGTGGCCACCAGGGTGGCGTGTCAGACGACGACGATGACGATGACGACGACGACGCCGGTGACGCCGCACGCATTTGAGGCGCCATCACCCACTCTGGATGTGGTGGCGGCGGCAGTGGACCGCGAACGTCGATCCAGGGTGGTGATGGGCGCCGTGGCCGCCGCAGGGGCCCCCCCATCCGGCGATGCGGCACACATGGGCGCTCCACCCGAGCCGACATCGCGGGGCCATTAACCCGCTGCAGTTCCTAGAACATACACACACACAGACACGTCGATATAATTTTTACACATGATAAACATCAAATGTATAAAACAATGCAAAGTATTACATACCTGCGGAGGCGGCGACGGAGGTGATGGGGGGGGGCAGAGGTGTTGGGACTGATGGCGACGAAGGCGGCGGGGACTGCGGCGGCGGCGACGGGGACTGCGGCGGCGACGACGGCTGCATCGTATGGGTAAGATGCTGAGTTGAGAAAAAGTTTTACATTGGTCAATTTCTAGTTGTTGAACTTAGTAACGTCTTCACTCATCACATTCCTTCGACCAGTCTGTAGAGCAAGGATCACGCATCGCGGCTTCTCCAGCTGTGCAGATGCCTTCACGGCCCACGAATGCTTGGTCGTGCTCTGTAAGAGAGGATACTCGTACAGATCCCACGATTGAAAACAAATGCTCAGGTTTTGTCCACGTTCCAAAGTATGTAGCAACGATAGCTTATTAACATCATTTAACGTCACATGGGGCATCCGCCATTGTAGTTTAACCAATTCAATTTCTGGTTCCAACATCGGCGATCCTATCAGAGCATTGTTGTCGTTGCGCGATCGTATTAAAATCAATTCGTGACGCGCATTAATAATCATGCGTTTGTAGTCCTCACAAAATCCCAGCAAATATTTGAGTGGGATGCAAAAATTGAAATGACTTTTCACTATTGGCCCATCGCGCCGTTTCAAGCCCCAACCGACATTCTCCATATTTTTGTCTTCGCCAGATGTCGGCGATACATAGTTTTTAAGCGTGCTAGTTATTCCAACGTTTCTGTTGCGATCAATCTCCACGCCATTCAGCTCGTATCGAATCTTATCGAATAAGAAAGCCACACAATTATTTCCCAACATCACCGTTAACGCATCATTTGGCTTATTTATCTTCAATTTCCCCTCCACATAGAGGAAACTTTCACACGGCAATGTGTGTAAATCCTGCTGCTGTATCGGTATTCTTATCTCATCGCTGTGTCCAAACGTCGTGTTGACGTATGGGTTGTATGTGTGAGTCTCGAGCTTGACGATGCGATCATCAAACGTCGGCTTCCCTCCAATGCTTTGAATATCAGCCATTTTTTTTCAACTTAAATGCGCACAATGAATCCCAAAAATTGCAAAAATGCAATGTTCGCAGCACTGAGCCTCTTCTTTTTAGCGTAATCACAGCTGTTGTTGTTGTTGTTGTTGTTGTAAACAATTCCACTTGGAAGAAACGGGTTTCTGGAGTCATTCAATACAAGCATTTCTTTTGCACCACACGTATTATCGTCGCCGTCGTCGTACGTGCAGTCTGATGGTAAACTCTTCACCTCGAAAATCAAGCAATCGTCCGTCTTGATCCACAACGCGTATCGTTAGATCCGTAATGACCCGTGCGATGATTGGGAGGTAAATGATCTGCGCGGGCGTTTCCGATATCCTTATATCCTGGTGGGACTCTCGGAGAAAATTCATGTATCGTATGTACACGCCTTCCATTGTTGTACGCGCCAGCGGTCACGCTACATTCTATACGAATAATGTTCACGTTCATGATATTAATTGGATCGTCCGATTCGTGCCACCGTCCTGGTTCTAATTCCCGATTCGTCGAGAACCCTAATAGCGATCCAATGTTATTGGGCTTTGTAAAATCTACGGCGAACCGACAGTACAGTTCGCTTTTGATAGTGTTGTTGTTGGGGCGCAACACTATAGGATACGCATCGTTGTCACCATCATCGTTGTTGTTGTTGTTGTTGTTGTTGTTCTCATCGGTGCCGCTGAGATTTTGAGGATACCGCTCGAGTAATCGCTGCATCAAATACTTGCCAATGGCGTCTAGTTCGTAGGAGCCGTGGGGAATCATAATGTATTATTATTATTATTATTATTATTAAGTAAACGGGGGAACCCTTTAGTGTACATATTATAACATAAGAGAACAAACGATAAATAACAAATAATAAAGTATAACAGAGAAAAGAAAAGTAAAAATAATAAGATTCATATGTGGTGTCGGTACCGTTGTTGTTTTTGTTGTTGATGTCATAGTTTGTGGTGAAGTAGAATTTATCGTTGCTCGAGTCAATGTTTGGTATCGTGTGATAAGTTTCAAAGGTTGTTAGACCAAGCTCGTAATCATCGTCGCTCAAATCTATGGGTGGAAAGTAGCTCACCGCGAGGGTGCTGCACTTGCCGGTCAGAGTGAATGTTAACGACATATTCCGAGCTGTACGATTGGACTGGTACTGAATCAGAGTGGCGGGAAGTCAATCCTTAAATTTAGTGCCGATCGTTTGTAGAAAGCGTAGACATAGTTGTCCACAATTGCTCTGATGGTACTTCTGATAAGACGTACGATTGTATTCAATTTGCACAGAATCTTTATCCAGATATTTTACCAATTCCATAGGCGGCCGAAGATTCCCAAAGCTGTCGAAATATATTGCTCGACACCCTCTCTTCGCATACGCCACCCAATGAGTCGCAGGCCCCTCCACATTGTCCAAATTTACGATACCGCTCTCGTTTCGGCGTACTCCTCCAGCTGGTAGCGCGTTACGCATAAAAACACCTCTAAAGAATGGAATACGCATACGTTTTGCCAACTCCTCCAATTGTGCATCGGTAGTTACGCCCGCGGGCATTTTTATTTTCTATTCGACGTTTTTTTTTCGTTTCGATATTCCCTGCCCGCGCTTGTACAGTGCGAGATAAAGTCCGCAACCTTCCATGGAGCGATTATGACGTTGCATTTCCTGCAGCTGATGTTGCGCCGCCTTATTATCGTTTACCGCCTTAGCGATCCCCGCCGCTCCACCAGCCAATGATCCGAGAACACCTAGCAGCGGGAGAAGTGGTAATATATCACCCCGTTTTGCCACCGGAAGAATCCACTTTTTCGGTGCTCTCTTCGGAGTCCTTTTGCGCAATTTTGCTTTCATCCCCGTTTCGATTTTCGTCTTGGCCTCCATAGCCGCCCAAACAGCCGTAGCAGCACCTCTTTCACCCAGAGTCGAGTCTCGCGCAACGATTCGTTTTCGCGCTTTGTCAGCGAGAACGTTATCTGCCGCGTGCCTTTCGCCGAGATCGTTGCTACGCGAATATGCAATATCGTGTTCGCGACACGCTGCGTCCAACGGATTGATGCCTTGATCCCCTCTAGCCAATCGTTTTGCTAGATGAGTTCCCGGACCGCAAAACTGATATCCCGGAATATGTAATTCGATAGGTAGCGCGTTTATCGCCCGATTTAACAAACCACAGCCTTTCTTTACTCTCGTCGGCGACATTCGCCGTAGTTTTTAATCAATGGTGCTGGACCGTCGATATGCGTTCGCTGCCAAGGGCGATTATAATGCTCCAGACACCGACGATACTGTCGAACCTCAGAATTGGCTTTTATACGCTCGGGGAGTCTGTCCCACAACTGATCAATGTGTCTCCCAAACTCTCGGAGTAGAATAATCTTTGGTATATATTTCAACTGCTCAGAGGTTATGTCTCGAATATCACAATTATCCAACAGAACCAGAAGCATTTTGAATACTGAACTGTTTTGCTTCGGTGCGGACCTATAAATAGGGCGCTTCGACGTATCAAAATCATTTTTTCACAGTTCGCGGAGAGGATGCGATTCGTGCGACAACCTGTGACGTTACGCGTGACAAATTTTGACGATAAATCACGAGTGATGTCTTCGAAAACAAGACGCAGACATGGTAGCATGCTACCAAACACTATACCCTGCGTCATTTGTGGCCCATCAAATTGTGGAAAGACCAACGTGCTGGTGAGCTTGTTGGAAAGTCCTCACGGCGTCCGCTTCGAGAACGTGTACGTGTACTCCAAGTCGTTGCAACAGCCGAAATACCAGTATTTGGAGAATTTATTGACTCCGATAGATGAAATTGACTACATTACGTTTTCGAATAACAGTGACGTCATCCCACCGAGCGAATCGCTTCCGAATTCCATTTTTATCTTTGATGACGTGGCATGCGACAAGCAAGATACGATAAGGGAATACTTTGCAATGGAGCGCCACTCGAACGTTGACTGCTTCTATCTCTGTCAGACGTATGCAAAGATTCCCAAACATCTTATACGCGACAATGCCAATCTGTTGATTCTGTTTAAGCAGGATGGTACCAACTTGAAACATGTGAACAACGATCACGTAAACACTGACATGTCTTACGAGGATTTCTGCGCTTTGTGTCGTAATTGTTGGCAACGAGAGTATGGTTTCGTGGTAATAGGCAAGGATAGCGCGATGTCCAATGGACGTTATAGAAAGGGATTTAACGAGTTTGCCGTACCGAGAGACGGTCAATTGTCGTCAACACGTCGGTGGGAAAGCAACGTCTGCGACAAAAATGATGACTGATATCGATACTCTGGAGATTAAGGATCGCGAGAGAATAGCGAAGGAAATTGCAAAAACCAGCAATTCCATTCGCCGGAAACATCAGGCTTTGAAGACTGACAACATGGAGGAAGATGTCGCGTTGGAGAGATACTTCAAACCTATCGTCGAACCCCTAAAACATAAACGCCTAAAACAAAAATCCATCCGAAGGGGAACACATCGCGCAAGGCAAAGAGGAAACGATACATGTCACCGGAATATTCACCCATAACCTCAACACTAGTTCAATCGAAGCATAATAAGTACATTTCCCAGTGAGTAGTAAGACAAAGCGGGTTCCAACGCAGGTCCTCTGAGGGGAGCGCGGGGGCGGGGGGAAGTGAAGGCGCGCGGGGGAGCGCGGCGGAGGGAAACATGGGTGCGGGGCCTGCGGGGAGAGGAAGACCGGTTGCGCGCGCACGAGCCGCGGAGTGGGGGAAGCCGCGATGATGGAGGGGATCACTCCAGGCCGAGCCGCCGCGGAGACCGGACCCACCGCCGAAAACTTTTTCAAACCCCGATCCACCACCGGAATTTTTTTCCGAGCGAGAGAATGACCTTGGCCTACCCCCAAATATTTTTTTCCAAACCAATATCCGACATACAGACATTTCCAAGGCAGAAAAATAATAATTTATTTTTATTGGGAATTGTTTCAGGAAAGATCGGCGTTTTCGCACCGCGTCTTCGGAGGGTGGGAAAGAGATAGAGCATTACTTTAAAGCTAAAATCTGGGAGAGGGAAAGAGACAGCGCTACATAGTGATACAAACACATTTTATTCTAAAGCTAACAGTATTTCAAAATGTTCCGATTTAACGTCGCGGCATATCGTGTGTAATTTGAATCTCCTGGAGCAGTCGTGCAGGATGGCGACATTTGGCAGCGCGAATCATAGAAAGAATTATGCGGCGTCAGCAGAAACTTTTTTCCATACCAATATGTGATGGAAAGTTTTCCCCAACACAGAGAAATAATAATAATTTTTTAATCACCGATATAGCAAAGTGTTATGTAGCAAACAGACATATTTTTCCGAACCATTATGTAGCAAGTATTCTAAAGCTAACAGTATTTCGAAGCGTTCCGATTTAACGTCGCGGCGTATCGCGCGATTACGCGTAATTTGAATCCCCCGTGATGGGACCGCCGTGCAAGATTACATCATTTGGAGGCGTAACGAACGCACGAATCATAAAAAGAATTATGTGGTGTCAGCAGAAGTTGGTGAGGTGAGAAGGAGGAAGACGGATAAGTAAATAGAGAAATAATATGATTAAGAAATTTAATTACAATTAAAAGAATATAAAAATATAAACAGAAATGGAATATAATTTAACATTTTTTTCCTACGAGCATCCGCTAAAATATCATTGATGACAGATGCTACCAGTTCGCAATCTACAAGATAATCCTCGTCGTAGTATTCGCTATCACATATTATTTTAGCAGCACGACGCGTATGTAATGTTTCGCAGGCAGCGTCGCTCTGTTACAACACAGTAACAAAAGTTTTAAAGTTTGTCCTCACATTTTCTGCAGTTTGATACAGCCGCGGATACACATAGCTTACACATGACTTAAGATTAAATAAAAATGATACTGTATTCAGTTTGAAATACAGCGACTTATTACGTAGTATTGTCTTTAGAATTGGAGGCGAGAATCATAGAAAGAATTATGCAGAGTCGATAGAAATTGATGACAAGTGAAGGAGGGAGACAGACAAGCAAATAGATTGCAATATTTGTAAAATGATTACATATTGTTCAATTAATTAAACAATAGAAATATAAAAATAGAATATAAATAGTGTATCGGCAGAACCATCTCTCTCTCTCTCTCTCCCTCTCTCTCTCCATCTCTCTCTCAATCTCTCCTTCTTTCTCCTTCTCTTTTTCGCTTCTTCGCATCAATCGCAAGACAACTTGAACATTTTCGAACAGCTGATGGACTTCCTATTTACTTTTCACGACATCATACATACATACTCTTCCACACAACACCTCGTCTACATTCATACGCACTCACGCTCTCGTGACCGACCCGAGTGCTCAGTTACACAGAACAGTAATATCTCAACAACATTCGCCGAAAGTGTTACGTATCTATTGTATCGCCTCAATTCTTTATCTCTAAATAAACCGCACGATTCTCAACATCTTTGAGTTCTCTCCATACAAATAGAATATAAAAATACAATATAAAAAGAAAAAATATAATAATAATAATAAAAATAATAATTTAATTTATTACCCACTTTCGTGTTACAATTTAACGATGAAGTAATCTTTCCATTTCATTCTCTTGATTGTGTCAGTGTAAGTCCCACCCTTCTAATGTATCCTGCTGTGTCTTAACAATGTTTTCTATTTTACAAGTGTTTCCTAATCTATTACATGTTACATAATTTTCTTTTCTCACTTTCCTGTTCTTCCCATCTTTTCCTTCTCCCTATTATCTCCCATAAAATAGCGGAGGACGATGGATAAATAAAATGGAGAAAAAATTTACGTTTAAGAAATTTTATTTAAAATTAAAAGAATATAATTTTAACATTTTTTCCCACGAGCATCAGCTAGAATATCATTGATGGCGCATGCTGCCAGTTCGCAATCTACATGATAATCCTCACAGTAATGTTCACTATCACATATGATTTTAGCAGCACGACGCGCATCTAATGTTTCACAGGCAACATCGCTTTGTTGTAGGACGTTAACAAAAGTTTTAAATTTCGCCTCCACATCTCTGCTAATTCGATGCAGCCGTGTCAGTCTATACATGATTCAAGATTTAATAAAAATGATACTGTATCCGGTTTGAAATACAGCGGCTTATTATGTAGCATCATCTTTACAATTAGAGAGTAGTAAGGCTATGACAGTTCTAACCCAAATTTGAGTTTGAAGGCCATTTCCCCCACCCCTCCCCCTCCCATCAAACTCAAATTTGAGTTTCAAGGTCGGCGGAAAATTCCCCGCGGGCAGCGCGCGAGCGGCGGGCGGCGCGTGGCCGGGCGGATGATGTCATCGAGATCGGGCAGCGGCGGATGATGTCATCGAGATGGCGGAGTGGTGGGGGTTATAGCGCGAGACCAGATATCGAATCAATCGATACCGAACCGATACCGAATCCGCATCGAGGAGGAACTGCGGGTGAATTGCTGCTACTATCGGGCGTGGTATCGCCACAGTCGGTAAGGAAGGAAATATTAATTTAAGATATTAATATAAATGAAAAAACAGAATCTCGGACGACGGGGCTCGAACCCAAGACCTCCGCGGTACGAGTCAGCCGCCTAACCAACTCCCCCCACGCCGACGCTCTAACATTAGTCTTTAATAAATGGTACATATACAGAGCGTCACCAAGCATAATACATTATTTTTTCATCGGACGATGTCGGGCAATGTCGGGAAAAATCGGCGTTTTTACACACCGCGTCTTCGGATGGATGGGAAAGAGAGAGAACCTGCATTCTAAAGCTTAAATTCGAGGGAGGGAAGAAGACAACAATACACAGTGGTACAGTCGCATGCATTCTATAGATAACAGTATTTCAAGCGCCGCCGCGTATCACGCGATCTCGCGTAATTCGACTCCTCTGGAGCAACCATCATGTAGCGGTGTGAAGAAGGCGTGAATCTTAAAATTATGTGGCGAGGAGGAAGACGGGTAAATAAAATGGGGACAGAATATGTGTTTAAGGTATATATATTGATACAAAAAATATAAAAAACGAATATAAAAATAGAAAAATAGAAATATAAAAATATAAAAATACAATTAAAATATAAAATAAAATACAATACAATATAAATGAATATAAATATAAAAATACAATTAAAATATAAAATAAAATACAATACAATATAAATGAATATAAATATAAATATAAATATAAAATAGAAATATGAAAAATAGAATATAAATATATAATATAGAATATAGAATATATATATATATATAATATAGAAATATAAGAATAGAAATATAAAAATAGAATATAAAAATAGGGGCCGATTACCGGCCCCGACCGCCGCATCTGGACCCCGATGGGCGCAACTTGGTGCGCCCACGTCTCCAATTCCGCCAACCAATCCTGCATGACATGCAGCGGTATGTCCTAGAACACATACGCAAACGTTGATATAATATTAACACATCAAACATAATAAATATCAAACGCACACACCAATACAAAGTATTACATACATGCGGAGGCGGCGGCGGTGATAGCGGTGGGGACTGCGGTAGCGGCGACGGCTGCGGCGACGGCTGCGGCGATCCCCAATCCGACGACCAGGTGGGCGACGGCGGTGGCGATTGCTAGAAAAATAGAAATCTAGGATATAATAATGACATTTTAACCCTCGGAAGACGAACCCCCGATTTAAGAGCACTTGGTTCCAACGGTTAAACGCGATAAATGTTGAAAATATTGTTATGTACATACCTCGGGGTCGCACTCTGGTGCTATCCGCGTTATTCCCATTATTGTAACAAAACTTGGCTCACACAAAAAAAAATGTTAACTATTATGAACTGTTGCCTGTCAAGCTTTGAAGACAACTGGTCTCGCTGCATCTCCTGGCTCTCGCATCTAAAATCTTATCATGAAACCGAGAAGTGCGTAGCTTTGCATAGTAGGATGCCTTTGTTCTTCACCATCTCCATCACAAGCCACCTGCATTTTCGCTGACCATCCTCCTCCATGTACTTATCTTCTTCTTCGCTGACCGTCCTCTCCTTATTCACACGCATCTTCTTTCCCTTCTTCTCTGACACATCATTCGACTAGACCATATCACTTAAATGTATCCAACGTCTATCATACCACCTTGATCGGGTATTGAAAGGATATTGAACGGATATTGAACGGCTTTGATCGTGCATCGAACGGGTATTGAACGGCTTTGATCGGGTATTGAACGTCTATCATACCACTTTGATCATGCATCGAACGGCTTTGATTGGGTATTGAACGGCTTTGATCGGGTATCGAACGTCTAACGGACCCCTCTGAACGCGAATCGAACGTGAATCGTACCACTCTGAACGTGAATCGAACGTGAATTGAACGGGTAATGAACGGCTTTGAATGGGTATTGAACGGGTATTGAACCACTTCGAACATGTAATGAACGCCAATCGTACCTCTTCGAACGTGAATGATACCACTTCGAACGTGAATCGAACGTGAATCGAACGTGAATCGAACGTGTATTGAACGACTTTGATCGAGTATTGAACGGTTTTGAACGTGTATTGGACATGTAATGAACCACTTCGAACATGTAATGAACGTCAATCGTACCTCTTCGAACGTCAATCGAACGGCTTTGAACGTGAATCGAACGTGTATCGAACGACTTCTGCATAACTATCGTCTTAATCTAGCATACATCACATGTAGGAGGTTGCGGAGGGTGAAGAAAAAACATTTTTATATACATTAAAAATTGATTATATTTTATTTATGCATTTCTCTGGTGTTTGGACCACCAGTTGAATAGTTTAAATACATTTTGCATGGCACAATGTTTCGCGTGCCTACCACATCGCAGAGTATTAACTACATTTAGCTTATTTAGAGATTTGATATCCTCGTAGTCAATGTCCAGTGTCTCGATGACCGCGTCTGCTCTCGTACTTTCATCGAGGAAATCCGCAAGCCAGTCGCGTTTCTGCAGCCCTTTAACATATACGACATGGCACGTGTCATCCGCTTCTTCATCGATCGCATCAGCTACACCTTCGAAACTAGCCGTTTAGCCATACTGTATGGAACTTCTCCATCGTCCCAGCGTAACCCATGATGTTTCGCCGTTAACCAGCGGATGCTTGATTTGTCAGATTTCGAAAGAAGATAATGCGGCATCGAACTCCCAAAAATATGGTGCGAGAGAATTGTTCCCATTCCTAGGACAGCCACTTCCTTGACGACAAATCTTCCATCAACGATGAACCCTTGCATGTCAACGAACGTTGCTACAACCATTATCGATACAATTTGGAGGTCCACTCGCTTCCAAGACAGACGAGAGAATGCAGTCTTTCTCGTAAAACATCTCGATTTTCACGATGAATTTTTTTTTGCGAATTTAGTACAGGAGAGGGCGGGCAAGTAACATGGTAATTTAATTTATTTTGCGCACCATGTTTGTCAGCGGATTGTATTCAACCACCCGATCGTGCAGAATCAGACAGTAGGCCGTAGTATTTGCAGGCACATTCTCTTTACACTCGAATTCTATGCGCACGTCCACGGTGCCATTCTTGATCGACTCATTTTGTCGCGAGCAATCAATTACCACGAGGGGGCCAAATTGTAAAAATTCAGCCACGGTGAATAATGCCTCGTTGCAACTATACCCATAATATGATTTACGGAATTGCGTATACATGTAATACAAGAAGGCGTGCTTATTCTTGTCAAAGTCCAAGTTCAGGTCATCATATGGGGAAAATTCCGAGTTGAGAAAAAGTTTTACATTGGCCAATTTGCAGTTGTTGAACATAGTAACGTCTTCGCTCATCACATTCCTTCGACCAGTCTGTAGAGCAAGGATCACGCATCGCGGCTTCTCCAGCTGTGCAGATGCCTTCACGGCCCACGAATGCTTGGTCGTGCTCTGTAAGAGAGGATACTCGTACAGATCCAACGATTGAAAACAAATGCTCAGGTTTTGTCCACGTTCCAAAGTATGTAGCAACGATAGCTTATTAACATCATTTAACGTCACATGGGGCATCCGCCATTGTAGTTTAACCAATTCAATTTCTGGTTCCAACATCGGCGATCCTATCAGAGCATTGTTGTCGTTGCGCGATCGTATTAAAATCAATTCGTGACGCGCATTAATAATCATGCGTTTGTAGTCCTCACAAAATCCCAGCAAATATTTGAGTGGGATGCAAAAATTGAAATGACTTTTCACTATTGGCCCATCGCGCCGTTTCAAGCCCCAACCGACATTCTCCATATTTTTGTCTTCGCCAGATGTCAGCGATACATAGTTTTTAAGCGTGCTAGTTATTCCAACATTTCTGTTGCGATCAATCTCCACGCCATTCAGCTCGTATCGAATCTCATCGAATAAGAACGCCATGCAATTATTTCCTAACGTCACCGTTAATGCATCTTTTGGCTTATTTATCTTCAATTTCCCCTCCATATAGAGGAAACTTTCACACGGCAATGTGTATAAATCCTGCTGTTGTATCGGTATTCTTATCTCATCGCTGTATCCAAACGTCGTGTTGACGTATGGGTTGTATGTGTGAGTCTCGAGCTTGACGATGCGATCATCAAACGTCGGCTTCCCTCCAATACTTAGAATGTCAACCATTTTTCAACCTAAATGCGCACAATGAATCCCAATGATTTCAAAAATGCAATGTTCGCAGCACTGAGCCGCTTCTTTTTAGCGTGATCGGAGCTGTTGCAGTTGTTGTTGTTGTAAACAATTTCACTTGGAAGAAACGGGTTTCTGGAGTCGTTCAATACAAGCATCTCTTTCGTTCGCATCACATGTATTATCGTCGTCGCCGTCGTACGTGCAATCTGATGGTAATCTCTTCACCTCGAAAATCGAGCAACCGTCCGTTTTGATCCACAACGCGTATCGTTAGATCCGTAATGATCCGTGCGGTGATTGGAAGGTAAATGATCTGCGCGGGCGTTTCCGATATCTTATATCCTGGTGGAACTCTCGGAGAAAATTCATGTATCGTATGTACACGCCTCCCATTGTTGTACGCGCCAGCGGTCACGCTACATTCTATACGACCAATGTTCACGTTCATGATATTAATTGGATCGTCCGATTCGTGACACCGTTCTGGTTCTAATACCCGATTCGTCGAGAATCCCAGTAGCGAACCAATGTTATTGGGCTTTGTAAAGTCCACAGCGAACCGGCAGTACAGCTCGCTTTTCATGGTGTTGTTGTTGGGACGCAACACTATTGGATACGCATCGTTGTCACTGTCATCGGTACCGTCGAGATTTTGAGGATACCGCTCGAGTAATCGCTGCTTCAAATACTTGGCAATCGCGTCTAGTTCGTAGGAGCCGTGGGGAATCGTAATGTATTCAGGAGTGGTGTCGACGCTGTTGCTGATGTCATAGTTTACGGTGAAGTAGAATTTATCGTTGCTCGAGTCGATGTTTGGTATGGTGTGATAAGTTTCAAAGGTTGTTAGACCAAGCTCGTAATCATCGTCGCTCAAATCTATGGGTGGAAAGTAGCTCACCGCGAGGGTGCTACTCTTGCCGGTTAGAGCGAATGTTAACGACATATTCCGAGCTGTACGGCTCGATTAGTACTGAATCAGAGTGGCGGGAAGTCAATCCTTAAATTTGGTACCGATCGTTTGTAGAAAGCGTAGACATAGTTGTCCGCAATTGCTCTGATCGTACTTCTGATAAGACGTTCGATTGTATTCAATTTTCACAGCATCCTTATCCAGATATTTTACCAATTCCATAGGCGGTCGAAGATTTCCAAAGCTGTCGAAATATATAGCTCGACACCCTCTCTTCGCATATGCCACCCAATGAGTCCCCGACCCCTCGACATTGTCCAAATTTACAATACCGCTCTCGTTTCGACGTATTCCTCTGACTGGTAACGCGTTTCGCATAAAAACACCTCTAAAGAATGGAATACGCATACGTTTTGCCAACTCCTCCAATTGTGCATCGGTAGTTACTCCCGCGGGCATTTTTATTTTCTTTTCGACGTTTTTTTTTCGTTTCGATATTCCCTGTCCACGCTTGTATGGTGCGAGATAAAGTCCGCGACCTTCCATGGAGCGATTATGACGTTGCATTTCCTGCAGCTGATGTTGCGCCGCCTTATTATCGTTTACCGCCTTGGCGATCCCCGCCGCTCCACCAGCTAATGATCCGAGAACACCTAGCAGCGGGAGAAGTGGTAATATACCACCCCGTTTTGCCACCGGAAGAATCCGCTTTTTCGGCGCCCTCTTCGGAGTCCCTTTGCGCAATTTTGTTTTCATCCCCATTCCGATTTTCGTCTTGGCCTTCATAGCTGCCCAACCAGCTGTAGCAGCACCTCTTTCACCCAGAGTCGAGTCTCGCGCAACGATGCGTTTTCGCGCTTTGTCAGCGAGAACTTTATCTGCCGCGTGCCTTTCGCCGAGGTCGTTGCTGCACGAATACGCAATATCGTGTTCGCGACACGCCGCGTCCAACGGATTGATGCCTTGATCCCCTCTAGCCAATCGTTTTGCCAGATGTGTTCCTGGACCGCAAAACTGGTATCCCGGAATATGTAATTCGATAGGTAGCGCGTTTATCGCTCGATTTAACAAACCACAGCCTTTCTTTACTCTCGTCGGCGACATTCGCTACAGTTTTTAATCAATGGTGTTGGACCGTCGATATGCGTTCGCTGCCAAGGACGATTATAATGCTCCAGACTACTGCCGAACCTCAGAATCGGCTTTTATGTGCTCGGGGATTCTGTCCCACAACTGATCAATGTGTCTCCCAAACTCTCGGAGTAGAATAATCTTTGGTATATATTTCAACTGCTCAGAGGTTAGGTCTCGAATATCGCAATTATCCGACAGGGTCAGAAGCATTTTGAATACTGAGCTGTTTTGAGTCGATGCGGACCTATAAATAGGGCGCTTCGACGTATCAAAATCATTTTTCGATTTTGACGATAAATCACGAGTGATGTCTTCGAAAACCAGACTATACGCTGCCTCGTTTGTGGCCCATCAAATTGCGGAAAGACCAACGTGTTGGTGAGCTTGTTGGAAAGTCTTCACGGCGTCCGCTTCGAGAACGTGTACGTGTACTCCAAGTCGTTGCAACAGCCGAAATATCAGTATTTGGAGAATTTATTGACTCCGATAGATGAAATTGGCTACTTTACGTTTTCGAATAACAGTGACGTCATCCCACCGTGCGAATCGCTTCCGAATTCTATTTTCATCTTTGATGACGTGGCATGCGACAAGCAAGATACGATAAGGGAATACTTTGCAATGGGGCGCCACTCGAACGTTGACTGCTTCTATCTCTGTCAGACGTATGCAAAGATACCCAAACATCTTATACGCGACAATGCCAATCTGCTGATTCTGTTTAAGCAGGATGGTACCAACTTGAAACATGTGTACAACGATCACGTAAACACTGACATGTCTTACGAGGATTTCTGCGCTTTGTGTCGTAATTGTTGGCAACGGGAGTATGGTTTCATAGTAATAGACAAGGATAGCGCGATGTCCAATGGACGTTACAGAAAGGGATTTAATGAGTTTGCCGTACCGTGAGATGGTCAATTGTCGTCAACACGTCGGTGGGAAAGCAACGTCAGCGGTACAACGATGATTGATATCGATACTCTGGAGATTAAGGATCGCGAGAGAATAGCGAAGGAAATTGCAAAAACTAGCGAATCCATTCGCAAGAAACATCAGGCTTTGAAGACAGGCAAGATGGAGGAAGATGTCGCGTTGGAGAAATACTTCAAACCTATCGTCGAACCCTTAAAACATATTGTGGAAAATACCTCAGCGACAGAAGCTGGCACATCACCACCGATGAGCATAGACGTTGAAGGGAATGAAACATTAACGCCTAAAAAAATCCATCCGAAAGGGAACACATCGCGCAAGACAAAGAGGAAACGGCACATGTCGTCTGAATATTCACCGATAACCTCTACACCAGTTCAATCGAAGCATAAACGACGGAATGCTACATCAAACGAGTCTCCCGTTCCTCACACACCAATAAGTACATTTCCCAGTGTACAATCGCTCGCAACCATTGATGACGACGTTTTCGAAACTAGTCCCAATGAGTCGTTTGTAACATCTATCAGACAGCAACTTCAAACATCCGAGGGACAAGAAACGTTTCGCAGTCATTTCGGTCCGCTGGGGCAAAAATACATGAGCGCGATCCTAAGTGGTGATAAGGATACAACAATGGATTATGTGTACGGTGTATACTTTGGCAATAGTGGAACGATGCTTGGGGATAAAGCTTTCGATATAGACAAGGATGATAATATAATCATAGATGGTGTAAGATACGGAGGAACATCCGGTCTTTACGAACTGATTTTCAAGAGAATTCCCAATGATGCTATATACACCGATGCTGATAAACAAAAATATAAAAGTATATTGCTGGCGACGAATGCCCACAGACGCGGTCATGGTGCTAAAAATCCCATATTGAGCAACAAGGAATACAAGTACAGAAATGTAATTGCACCGCTAATCCCACGCGCATCAGTCAATAAGGCAGGTAAAGGTCTTAGGACACCACGAGCCATGGTGGTAAACGATAACAAGATCGATTACGTACACTGGGACGATCCCAACGAGCTGGTGGATCGATTGCGTTTGCTGGAAGCATCACGTCAGGCGGGTAACAACTCTCATGATCCCGAAATTCTATCGATTGTCGAGGAACTACGCGAGGTAGGCCTCATTATATAAATTAAGCCGCACGCCAATGATGTGCACTGTATGCATCGAGATGCCGATCAACAAATTTGGGGTATCGCTCGAGAAGAGTGGAGCAGCTAGAATGGACTATTACAAATGGAGTGGTTTGCTTCGAAATTACATGCGAGATAACGCTCTTTGCGTGGTTGGTGCCGACTTTGATGCAAAATCACGCAAGATACGACGCGTAGCTCAACCGGTGGCCGACACCGATGCCGTCAATAAACTATACATGGAAAAGAACATTAAACTTTTGAGAGAGCAGCAGGAAGAATTAGAGAGGAAACTGATCGCATTTCAAAGAGATATGCTGACGCTGCAAAACAGCGTTCAAAAGATATCGCAGCATCAGCGCTGCGAAGGAGAAGCGTGCGAGACGATTGAACTTGTCCAGAATTTTCTCGGGCCGATGGCGAGCACTTAATGCACGTGCCCGATAATTATTGCATCATTCGTGTCAAAGACACCTCTGCGATCAAACATGCAACCATTATCAAAATCCAAGAGTAAAGAAAACCGCGGCCACAAGAAGCTACAACTCGTTGAGGAATTGCATGCACCAGCTCGAAGACATTTTCCGCGGAGGCGCGTCATAGTGCATGGATACGATGATCTGTGGCAAGCTGACATTGTAGAAATGCGTCCATACTCGCGATTCAACCAGGGTCACCACTACATACTCACCGTCATCGATGTGTTGAGCAAGTATGCATGGGCGTTGCCGCTCAAGACTAAAAGTGGCGCTGAGGTGACTAAAGCGTTTGCAAAGATATTTAAAGATCGATATCCGAAAAATTTGCAAACCGATCAAGGAAAAGAATTTTACAACGCAGATGTGCAGAAACTATTGGCAAAGCATGACATTAATCATTATTCGACGTATTCGGTGATGAAGGCCTCCGTCGTGGAACGTTTCAATCGAACTTTGAAGAATGATATGTGGAAAATGTTTACACTTAATGGAACCTACAGATGGACCGATGCGCTACCAAGTCTACTCGCAGAGTATAACGCGCGAAAACATAGAACCATCGGAATGCGTCCTTGCGATGTTACCCCTGCGATCGCCGACAAGCTGCTGGCCACCGTGTACAGCAACATAAAGGTCGCCGCTCCAGCGAGATTCAAGTTGGGCGAGTTTGTACGCGTGGGCAAATTCAAAACCATCTTCGATAAAGGCTATACGCCGAATTGGACAACGGAGGTGTTTAAGATAGACAAAGTACAGACAACTAATCCCGCAACGTATCTGCTCCTCGATTCTCGTGGAAAACCCATTGCCGGAGGATTCTATGAACACGAGCTGCAACGCGTCATCGATCCTGATGTGTATCTAGTGGAAAAAGTCTTACGTAGGAAGGGGGATAAGGTGTACGTCAAGTGGTTGGGATTTGATAAATCACACAATTCTTGGATAAATAAAAATAATGTATTGTAGCATAATAATACATGGTTCAATAAATACAATGATACATATATATGTGTGAACAATTTTTTATACATAAATTCCACCATTTATATTTTACACAATAAATAGAATAAACACAATAATAATTTTTTATACATTCTCAAATAATTTTATATTATACAATAAATACAATTTCTATTTTACAACGGAATTTTATAATGACCCCAGGGCAGAGTGTCGGTCGAATCGGGTACGATATGCCGTTTGTCATCGTATGAACTTAGAGCGATTTTAGATTCCGAAATGGTGTACACTTTATGCAATTTAGACCGTATGCATGATTGTTTGCGAACCATTTCGATCTCCCTATGCAAACACTGCGCGTAGTCGTCGAAAGTTATCGTTCTGGCTATGACGTTGGTCTTGACGCCTTTCGCCTTTTTCGTATCTTTTTTGCCGTCTACGCGCAGTGCATACATTTTCGCTCTAAGACCTACGAATTCGGCCATTATCGCACCGTTATTTTCATCCTTCATCAGCCCTGGAACCTTCTTATTCAAGCGCGGCATATTATACGGATTGTCGGTAGGATAATCGCTCGTGTCGAATCTATCGATATTGTGTTTCATGGATTCGTAGATATCGTCGCATCGAATGTGCTAAATGAGACTATCTGTGTCTGTGTATAGAATTTTACATTTTTGAGCGGGCAGAGGAAACATGTACTCGTGATGAAATTCGTACAAACAAATTTTTTATATATCTAGAATGCACATACCCACGTATATCTGTTTGTCGAATTTCACCTCGAGTTTTCGCAATTCAACAGCTATTAAATTTTCCGAAAAAACACTTCTGCTGTGGAAGTTCGGTTTCGCGATCATTGCCTCCGCGCCATATCGCCCTTCCCAATGCGTTAAAAGTTCTACATCCACATGATTTCGTACATTTTCCATAGTTTTACCGAATACAGCGTTGTACATCAATTTGTATAAATTTTTTTCAAAACCGTTTGTCGCGCTTGTTCTAAACCGTGTATTGAGTTCGATATAATCGCGGAGCCAGGGTGATTGAGCGAATTGAAGGACGCGGTGTATCTTTGTAATACGAAGACCGTGACGCGTGCACTGCTGCAGGTTGCGATAATGGATAACGTAACGCTGCTTATCGTATACCGTCGCGAGTAACTTGTCCTGCCTGCTGCCAGGTGGTTTAGCACGCGTCGGGCAGAACGGTAGATCAGCATGATTGTCGTGCAGACGTTGCGGATATTCTAGATCTACCTCGAGAATGTATCCTGTGGGTGAATCGACATCGATCGATGACACGTTAAAATTTGCGACATCTTCGACCCATTGAAATTTACCGTATGGCAGAGGCTGACACATTGCCCATCCATACAAATTGTTCACGTCAAAGTACATCAAGTACGATGACTCTTCCGATGCGTCGTAAGATGGCATGTACTTGTTATTGGCATGTGCGTATCTTCCGGAACATTGACTTAAATCCCCACGTATACCGCGTTCGATAAACATGACCATATCGACGTCTGTGAGCAATTGGAATGTAATTTTAGTATGTTTTAGCATGGCATCCCACGTGAAACCAGGTAATGTATAATAAAGTGCCGAATCTATTCCGTAGCTCTTGATACAACTATCGCGAAAATTTTCAAAAATATCTGCCAATAACAAGACATCAGTTTTCAAATACAAATCGCTGTATTCGCCCAAGGTTCTAATCTCGAAACGCTGCCAGACAGTCTCGGCGTGCGCGCCCATACAGTCTCACCCGTTAACGAACTGTAGAATGACTCGCGCGGTGGTAAGCATGGGTCCTGCAGTTTGTCCTCGCAATCAAGGTATTCATATGGAAAAACACCCTTTCGCGTCACTAAATTGAAATCCTCTGTGGATAATGTTTCAAATTGTGATTGTAAAATTTTTAATTGATCTTAGCACAGATCAGATGCTAATTTGTCGAGACTGGTGTTGAGAAATTTGTATGAATCGATGAATCGTAATTTAATACAATTTCGCGAGTCTGAATCAGCCGTATCTTCGACACTTTTTGTGAAAGAAATATACTTTTCTTTAGTTATGGGTAATACGTCAACGTGACCTTTGAAAGCGGTAGCTATTTCCTCGATAATGAAATGTGAATCATAGCCGGATAAATTGTGGAAAACTATGGGGATGTAAAACGCGTTTTTATAATTTAAATTGCACTCCGTATGTGCTGGACCTCTAAACCGTCCGGACAGATGGCAATGATCGTGGACTATTACATCGCTAGCCTCGAATGGTTCTTCGCAAATATGACAGTGTGTTGCATTGTGAAATGTCGTCAACTGTTCAGGAGTTAAATCCAGCATTGGAACATTACTGGTCAAGATGGGTTTGACAAAGTTTGCAAAATTTTTATGTTCGTCTACGAACCATGAAACGCAATCTGCGTCGCGGCGATATCGATACGTCGACAGCGATGTATCGTACGAACAATGCATATAACTAGCAATACTGTTTACTTTATGGTGCTGATACGCGTGCAATTTATTTATATCACCCATTCGATGACTGTCCTCCGTTTTTTCAATAACACACTCCAGATCTGCGTACACCACGAAGGGAAGTCGCTCCTTCCTGCAGTGGTTGTTGAGGCTGAGGAGATTTTTGCCTTCGGTGGGCAGCAGGATGGCGCAATCGTTCATTTGCCCACAGTCCACTGCATGGGCCTCCAACTTCGCGGTGGATCCGAAGTAGTGCATGCACCTGTAAACCCAAAAAAATTTTTTATTTAATTTGTTTCATGAGATATTTCAACATTTCATAAGTTTTCTATACGTACCGATCGCAGATGAATTTCTTTCCATCATGCCTGCTCAACTGGGTGCTCACCAGCCGGGACAAGTTCTTGATCAGTATAAAGTGCCCTACATCGCCGTGTTCTTGATTCGGCGTGTAGAGCAGGTTGACGTGTCGATCCCTCTTTTGGCTGGTGAGGCACAACGGAAAGACCGTCGATCCCTTCTTCATCTCCGCCTCGAAGGTGTACACATTGATTGAGATGTCGTTCTGTCGCTCAAATTTTCCAATTTGCTCCAGGGATATTGGGAACTCAATGCCTTGGAGATTTAGCACCAATGTATAGTCGGGGTACGAACTTGGGCGATCGGGATGTCTTTCCGCGGGATGGAGAGCGGCGACCACTGCCCACGCGAAGCATGCATTATCCTCGGATCGTACGCTAATGGTCGCTTTCTTCAGCAATAAATCACGCGGCAACTTGAAATGACACCCCGCGCGCAACGGATTGTATTTGTTGACATTGATGGTCAGATTCATGATTCTCGTCAATGCCCATCCGCTGTCGCGTTTCTGGAACTCTTCCAGCGATGCCAGGGTGGGTTCGATGACGCATCTCTGGTACCACTCCTATAGATCGGATGTGCGGAAGAGTTCGCAGTTCCGGGTGTTGATGCTCTTACTTGCACGTTTATCGCCTGCCACAAATTCACCGTTGAATATAGTGTTCACTTTGAGGTTTCGATGTTTCCTCAAAGCACCCCGCACATGTTCCAACACAATGGTCCCCGCATCCTGGAGGAAGTTGCGCGGCTCGATGTAATTCGAATTTAGCACGGCACCAGTTAATACGCGGGTATCGAACGCAGCGTCTATTTCGCGCTACAAAAGTCCCGTACTCGAATGTCCTGCACCTTCATGCACGAAACGTCCGCGCAACGAATGTTTCAATCCTTCGAGCTGCGCGATTCGAGCAACCAACGATTGCCGAACACCGATTGATAATCGCGGGCGTTTCACTCGGCTGTGTTCTTCTAAAGAATCGATGCACTCGTTGCACCGTTCTTCCCACGCGAGGTATTCTTCCCGTGAAATCAATCGTGCGGATTGATCCAACAATTGGCGGGTTACTTGCGCGAATTCTCCCATGGTCGTAAATGGAATGTATATGTAATGTCTTTTCCTCACAACACGCTGCAGCGATTTGAGGCTTTGTGCAGTTTGGAGTGCGCTTTTATGACTGATACCACGATTTGATATCTCTGTCTATCTCTTTTGGTGTTCCCCCTCCCCCCAAAAGATTGCATGTAAAAAGCCGATTGGCCCAAACAATGCAATTTGTGCTGATACAGCATAATTCTTTCTATGATTCACGCGTATGTTTAACTCTTTTGGTGTACCCCTACCCCCAAAAGATTGCATGTAAAAAGCCGATTGGTCCAAACATGGTTCTATGCAATTTCTGCTGATACTGCATAATTCTTTCTATGATTCACACGTATGGCAAATTAGCGCGCAAAATCATCCGATGCAGTTTCTGCTGACACCGCATAATTCTAAGATTTGACGCTTCCACAGGTATTATATTACATTCGGCGCGTGTCGAGACTTTTATCCTTGAGGGTGGGACTCAAGTTACATGCTAAGTTAAGATTGAAACACATTATGGAAAAATTGGTAGTTTTAAAATAAAATGCTCTGGTGGGGGAGGCAATTGCGCCTCTATTTAAGCCGTGCTCTCAGCCGTGCGCTATTCTGTTGTCTTCTTCCCTCCCTCGAATTTAAGCTTTAGAATGCATGTTCTCTCTCTTTCCCATCCATCCGAAGACGCGGTGTGTAAAACGCCGATCTTTCCCGACATTGCCCGACATCGTCCGATGAAAAAATAATGTGTTATGCTTGGTGACGCTCTGTATATGTACCATTTATTAAAGACTAATGTTAGAGCGTCGGCGTGGGGGGAGTTGGTTAGGCGGCTGACTCGTACCGCGGAGGTCTTGGGTTCGAGCCCCGTCACCCGAGATTCTGTTTTTTCATTTATATTAATATCTTAAATTAATATTTCCTTCCTTACGGACTGTGGCGATACCACGCCCGATAGTAGCAGCAATTCACCCGCGGTTCCTCCTCGATGCGGATTCGGTATCGGTTCGGTATCGATTGATTCGATATCTGGTCTCGCGCTATAACCCCCACCACTCCGCCATCTCGATGACATCATCCGCCGCTGCCCGATCTCGATGACATCATCCGCCCGGCCACGCGCCGCCCGCCGCTCGCGCGCTGCCCGCGGGGAATTTTCCGCCGACCTTGAAACTCAAATTTGAGTTTGATGGGAGGGGGAGGGGTGGGGGAAATGGCCTTCAAACTCAAATTTGGGTTAGAACTGTCATAGCCTTACTACTCTCTAATTGTAAAGATGATGCTACATAATAAGCCGCTGTATTTCAAACCGGATACAGTATCATTTTTATTAAATCTTGAATCATGTATAGACTATGTGTATCCACGGCTGCATCGAATTAGCAGAGATGTGGAGGCGAAATTTAAAACTTTTGTTAACGTCCTACAACAAAGCGATGTTGCCTGTGAAACATTAGATGCGCGTCGTGCTGCTAAAATCATATGTGATAGTGAACATTACTGTGAGGATTATCATGTAGATTGCGAACTGGCAGCATGCGCCATCAATGATATTCTAGCTGATGCTCGTGGGAAAAAATGTTAAAATTATATTCTTTTAATTTTAAATAAAATTTCTTAAACGTATATTTTTTCTCCATTTTATTTATCCATCGTCCTCCGCTATTTTATGGGAGATAATAGGGAGAAGGAAAAGATGGGAAGAACAGGAAAGTGATAAAAGAAAATTATGTAACATGTAATAGATTAGGAAACATTTGTAAAATAGAAAACATTGTTAAGACACAGCAGGATACATTAGAAGGGTGGGACTTACACTGACACAATCATGAGAATGAAATGGAAAGATTACTTCATCGTTAAATTGTAACACGAAAGTGGGTAATAAATTAAATTATTATTTTTATTATTATTATTATATTTTTTCTTTTTATATTGTATTTTTATATTCTATTTGTATGGAGAGAACTCAAAGATGTTGAGAATCGTGCGGTTTATTTAGAGATAAAGAATTGAGGCGATACAATAGATACGTAACACTTTCGGCGAATGTTGTTGAGATATTACTGTTCTGTGTAACTGAGCACTCGGGTCGGTCACGAGAGCGTGAGTGCGTATGAATGTAGACGAGGTGTTGTGTGGAAGAGTATGTATGTATGATGTCGTGAAAAGTAAATAGGAAGTCCATCAGCTGTTCGAAAATGTTCAAGTTGTCTTGCGATTGATGCGAAGAAGCGAAAAAGAGAAGGAGAAAGAAGGAGAGATTGAGAGAGAGATAGAGAGAGAGAGGGAGAGAGAGAGAGAGAGAGATGGTTCTGCCGATACACTATTTATATTCTATTTTTATATTTCTATTGTTTAATTAATTGAACAATATGTAATCATTTTACAAATATTGCAATCTATTTGCTTGTCTGTCTCCCTCCTTCACTTGTCATCAATTTCTATCGACTCTGCATAATTCTTTCTATGATTCTCGCCTCCAATTCTAAAGACAATACTGCGTAATAAGTCGCTGTATTTCAAACTGAATACAGTATCATTTTTATTTAATCTTAAGTCATGTGTAAGCTATGTGTATCCGCGGCTGTATCAAACTGCAGAAAATGTGAGGACAAACTTTAAAACTTTTGTTACTGTGTTGTAACAGAGCGACGCTGCCTGCGAAACATTACATAAGCGTCGTGCTGCTAAAATAATATGTGATAGCGAATACTACGACGAGGATTATCTTGTAGATTGCGAACTGGTAGCATCTGTCATCAATGATATTTTAGCGGATGCTCGTAGGAAAAAAATGTTAAATTATATTCCATTTCTGTTTATATTTTTATATTCTTTTAATTGTAATTAAATTTCTTAATCATATTATTTCTCTATTTACTTATCCGTCTTCCTCCTTCTCACCTCACCAACTTCTGCTGACACCACATAATTCTTTTTATGATTCGTGCGTTCGTTACGCCTCCAAATGATGTAATCTTGCACGGCGGTCCCATCACGGGGGATTCAAATTACGCGTAATCGCGCGATACGCCGCGACGTTAAATCGGAACGCTTCGAAATACTGTTAGCTTTAGAATACTTGCTACATAATGGTTCGGAAAAATATGTCTGTTTGCTACATAACACTTTGCTATATCGGTGATTAAAAAATTATTATTATTTCTCTGTGTTGGGGAAAACTTTCCATCTCATATTGGTATGGAAAAAAGTTTCTGCTGACGCCGCATAATTCTTTCTATGATTCGCGCTGCCAAATGTCGCCATCCTGCACGACTGCTCCAGGAGATTCAAATTACACACGATATGCCGCGACGTTAAATCGGAACATTTTGAAATACTGTTAGCTTTAGAATAAAATGTGTTTGTATCACTATGTAGCGCTGTCTCTTTCCCTCTCCCAGATTTTAGCTTTAAAGTAATGCTCTATCTCTTTCCCACCCTCCGAAGACGCGGTGCGAAAACGCCGATCTTTCCTGAAACAATTCCCAATAAAAATAAATTATTATTTTTCTGCCTTGGAAATGTCTGTATGTCGGATATTGGTTTGGAAAAAAATATTTGGGGGTAGGCCAAGGTCATTCTCTCGCTCGGAAAAAAATTCCGGTGGTGGATCGGGGTTTGAAAAAGTTTTCGGCGGTGGGTCCGGTCTCCGCGGCGGCTCGGCCTGGAGTGATCCCCTCCATCATCGCGGCTTCCCCCACTCCGCGGCTCGTGCGCGCGCAACCGGTCTTCCTCTCCCCGCAGGCCCCGCACCCATGTTTCCCTCCGCCGCGCTCCCCCGCGCGCCTTCACTTCCCCCCGCCCCCGCGCTCCCCTCAGAGGACCTGCGTTGGAACCCGCTTTGTCTTACTACTCCAGTGTGCGATCGCTCTCAGCCATTGATGACGACGTTTTCGAAACTAGTCCCAATGAGTCGTTTGTAACATCTATTAGACAACAACTCCAAACACCCGAGACAAGAAACGTTTCGCAGTCATTTCGGTCCGCTGGGGCAAAAATACATGAGCACAATCATAAGTGGTGATAGGGATGGAGCAATGGACTATGTGTACGGCGTATACTTTAGCAATAGTAGAACGATGCTTGGGGATAAGATTTTCGATATAGACAAGGATGATAATATAATCATAGATGGTGTAAAATACAGAGGAACACCCGGCCTTTACGAACTGATTTTCAAGAGAATTCCCGATGATGCTGTATACACCGATGCCGATAAACAAAAATACAAAAGTATACTGCTGGCAACGAATGCCCACAGACGCGATCATGGTGCTAGAAATCCCATATTGGGCAACAAGGGATACAAGTACAATCATGTAATTGCACCGCTAATCCCCCGCGCATCAGCTAGTAGGGCAGGGAAAGGTATAACGATGCCACGAGCCATGGTTGTAAACGATAACAAGATCGATTACGTACACTGGGACGATCCCAACGAGCTGGTGGATCGATTGCGTTTGCTTGAGGCGTCGCGTCAGGCGGGTAACAACTCTCACGATCCCGAAATTCTATCGATTGTCGAGGAACTCCGCGAGGTAGGCCTCATTATATAAATTAAACCGCACACCGATGATGTGCACTGTATGCATCGAGATGCCGATCAATAAATTTGGAGTAACGCTCGAGAAGAGTGGAGCAGCTAGAATGGACTATTACAAATGGAGTGGTTTGCTTCGAAATTACATGCGAGATAACGCTCTTTGCGTGGTTGGTGCCGACTTTGATGCAAAATCACGCAAGATACGACGCGTAGCTCAACCGGTGGCCGACACCGATGCCGTCAATAAACTATACATGGAAAAGAACAGTAAACTTTTGAGAGAGCAGCAGGAAGAATTAGAGAGGAAACTGTTCGCATTTCAAAGAGATATCCTGACGCTGCAAAACAGCGTTCAAAAGATATCGCAGGCGTCGAATTCTATCCCACAGCATCAGCGCTGCGAAGGAGAAGCGTGCGAGACGATTAGACTTGTCCAGAATTTTCTCGGGCCGATGGGGAGCACTTAATGCACGTGCCCGATAATTATTGCATCATTCGTGTCAAAGACACCTCTGCGATCAAACATGCAACCATTATCAAATTCCAAGAGTAAAGAAAACCACGGTCGCAAGAAGCTACAACTCGTTGAGGAATTGCATGCTCCAGCTCGAAGACATTTTCCGCGGAGGCGCGTCATAGTGCATGGATACGATGATCTGTGGCAAGCTGACATTGTAGAAATGCGTCCATACTCGCGATTCAACCAGGGTCAGCACTACATACTCACCGTCATCGATGTGTTGAGCAAGTATGCATGGGCGTTACCGCTCAAGACTAAAAGTTGCGCTGAGGTGACTAAAGCGTTTGCAAAGATATTTAGAGATCGATATCCGAAAAATTTGCAAACCGATCAAGGAAAAGAATTTTACAACGCCGATGTGCAGAAACTCTTGACAAAGCATGACATTAATCATTATTCGACGTATTCGGTGATGAAGGCGTCCGTCGTAGAACGTTTCAATCGAACTTTGAAGAACGATATGTGGAAACTGTTTACGCTGAATGGAACCTATAGATGGACCGATGCGCTACCAAGTCTACTTGCAGAGTATAACGCACGAAAACATAGAACCATCGGAATGCGTCCTTGCGATGTTACCCCTGCGATCGTCGATAAGCTGCTAGCCACCGTATACAGCAACATAAAGATCGCTGCTCCAGCGAGATTCAAGTTGGGCGAGTTTGTGCGCGTGAGCAAATTTAAAACCATATTCGATAAAGGCTATACGCCGAATTGGACAACGGAGGTGTTCAAGATAGCCAAAGCACAAGCAACGAATCCCGCGACGTATCTGCTGGTCGATTTCTGTGGAAAACCTGTTGAAGGAGGATTCTATGAACACGAGCTGCAACGCGTCACCGATCCTGATGTATATCTAGTGGAAAAAGTGTTGCGTAGAAAGGGGGATAAGGTGTACGTCAAGTGGTTGGGATTTGATAAATCACACAATTCATGGATAAATAAAAATAATGTATTGTAAAAAATAATATATGGTTCAATAAATACAATGATACATATATGAATGCGTTAATAAATACAATAATAAATACAATAATAATTTTCTATACATGCGCGAAGAATTTTATATTATACAATAATTCCACTATTTATAAGAAACGAGTTAATAAATACAATTACAATTTCTATTTTTACAATGGGATATTATAATGACCCCAGGGCAGAGTGTCGATCGAATCGGGTACGATATGCCGCTTGTCGTCGTATGGGTTTAGAGCGATTTTAGATTCCGAAATGGTGTACACTTTTTGACATTTAGACCGTATGCATGATTGTCTGCGAACCATTTCGATCTCCCTATGCAAACATTGCGCGTAGTCGTCGAAAGTTATCGTTCTGGCTATGACGTTGGTCTTGACGCCTTTCGCCTTTTTCGTATCTTTTTTGCCGTCTACGCGAAGTGCATACATTTTCGCTCTAAGACCTACGAATTCGGTCATTATCGCATCGTTACTTTCGTCCTTCATCAGCCCCGGAACCTTCTTATTTACGCGCGGCATATTATATGGATTGTCGGTAGGATAATCGCTCGTGTCGAATCTATCGATATTGTGTTTCACGATCTCGTTGATATCATCGCATTGAATGTGATAAATGAGACTATCTGTGTCGGTATATAGAATTTTACAATTTTTTCCATGCTTGGACGACATGTACTCGTGGTGAAATTCGTACAAACAAATTTTTTATATGTCTAGAATGCACATACCCACGTATATCTGTTTGTTTAATTTCACCGCGAGTTTTCGCAATTCAACAGCTATTAAATTTTCCGAAAAAACATTTCTGCTGTGGAAATTCGGTTTCGCGATCATTGCCTCCGCGCCATATCGCGCTTCCCAATGTGTCAAAAGTTTTATATCCACTTGGTTTCGTACATTTTCCATAGTTTTACCGAATACCGCGTTGTTCATCAATTTGTACAATTTTTTTTCAAAGTCGTTTGTCGCGCTTGTTCTAAACCGTGTATTGAGTTCGATGTAATCGCGGAGCCAGGGAGATTGAGCGAATTGAAGCACGCGGTGTATCTTTGTAATACGAAGACCGTGACGCGTGCACTGCTGCAGGTTGCGGTAATGGATGATGTAACACTGCTTATCGTATATCGTCGCGAGTAACTTGTCCTGCCTGCTGCCAGGTGGTTTAGCACGCGTCGGGCAGAACGGTAGATCGGTATGAGCATCGTGCAGACGTTGCGGATATTCCAGATCTACCTCGAGAATGTACCCCGTGAGCGAATCGACACCGATTGAAGACACGTCAAAATTTGCAGCATCTTCGACCCATTGAAATTTAGCGTATTGTAGGGGCTGACACATTGCCCATCCATACAAATTGTTCATATCAAAGTACATCAAGTACGATGACTTTTCCGATGCGTCGTAAGATGACATGTACTTGTTATTGGCATGTGCGTATCTTCCGGAACATTGGCTTAAACCCCCACGTATACCGCGTTCGATAAACATGACCAAATCGATGTCTGTGAGCAATTCGAATGTAATTTTTGTATGTTTTAGCATTGCACCCCATGTGAAACCAGGTAGAGTATAATAATGCGCTGAATCTAATCCGTAACTCTTGATACAACTTTCGCGAAAATTTTCAAAAATATCTGCCAATAACAAGACATCTGATTTCAAATACAAGTCGCTGTATTCGCCCAAGGTTCCAATCTCGAAACGCTGCCAGACAGTTTCGGCGTGTGCGTAATCGGTCTCGGATACAGTCTCACCCGTTAACGAACTGTAGAATGACTCGCGCGGCGGTAAGCATGGGTCATGCAGTTTGTCAGCGCAATCAAGATATTCATATGGAAAGACACCCTTTCGCGTCAATAAATTGAAATCCTCGGTGGATAATGTTTCAAATTGGGATCGTAAAATTTTTAATTGATCTGTGCTAAGAAACGATGCTAATTTGTCGAGACTGGTGTTGAGAAATTTGTACGAATCGATGAATCGCAATTTAATACAATTTCGCGAGTCTGAATCAGCCGTATCTTCGACATTTTTTGTGAAAGAAATATACTTTTCTTTCGTTATGGGTAATACGTCAACGTGACCTTCAAAAGTGGTAGCTATTTCCTCGATAATAAAATGTGAATCATAGCCGGATAAATTGTGGAAAACTATGGGAATGTAAAACGCGTTTTTATAATTTAAATTGCACTCCGAATGTGCTGGGCCTCTAAACCGTCCGGACAGATGGCAATGATCGTGGACTCGTACATCGCTAGCCTTGAATGGTTCTTCGCAAATATGACAGTGTGTTGCATTGTGAAATGTCGACAACTGTTCGGGAGTTAAATCTAGCATTGGAACATTACTGGACAAGATGGGTTTGACAAAATTCGCAAAATTTTTCAATTCGTCTACGAACCACGAAACACAATCCGCGTCGCGGCGACATCGATACACTGATAACGATGTATCGTACGAACAATGCATATAATATGCTATGCTATGAACTTTGTGGTGTTGATACGCGCATAATTTATTACCCACTCGGTTGTCCTCTGTTTTTGCGATGATGCACTCCAGATCTGCGTACACCACGAAGGGGAGTCGCTCCTTCCGGCAGTGGTTGTCGAAGTTGAGCAAATTTTTGCCTTCGCTGGGCAGCAGGATGGCGCAGTCATTCATCTTGCCACAGTCCAGCGAATGAAGCTCCAACTTAGCGGCAGATCCGAAATAGTGCATGCATCTGTAAACCCAAAAATTTGTTTATTTAATTTGTTTCGTGAGATATTTCAGCATTTCATATGTTTTTTATACATACCGATCGCAGATGAATTTCTTTGCCTTGTGTCTGCTCAGCTGCATACCCACCAGCCGGGACAAATTCTTGATCAGCACAAAGTGCCCTACATCGCCGTGCTCTTGATTCGGCGTGTAGAGGAGATTGACGTGTTGATCCTTCTTTTGGCTGGTGACGCGCAGCGGAAAGACCGTCTTCGTCTTCTCCATCTCGAAGGTGTAGATGTTGACGGAGATGTTGTTGAGCCGCTCAAATTTTCCAATTTGCCCCAGGGACATTGGGAACTCAATGCCCTGGAGATTTAATATGGAAGTATAGTGCGGGTACGAACTTGGGCGATCGGCATTTCTTTCCACAGAATGGAGAGCGGCGACCACTGCCCACGCGAAACACGCATTGTCCGGGGATTGCACATTGATCGTTGCCTTCTTCAATGACAATTCCTGCGGCAACTGGATGTGACACCCCGCGCGCAGCGGATTGTACTTGTTGACATTGACGGTCAGATTCATGATTCTCGTCAATGCCCATCCGCTGTCGCGTTCCTGGAACTCTTCCAGCGATGTCAGGGTGGATTCGATGACGCATCTCTGGTACCACTCCTGCAGATCGGATGTGCGGAAGAGTTCACAGCTTCGGGTGTTGATGCTTTTACAAGCATGCTTGTCACCCGCCACAAATTCACCGTTGAATACAGTGTTCACTTTGAGGTTTCGATGTTTCCTCAAAGTGTCCCGCACATGCTCTAGCACAATGGTCGCCGCATCCTGAAGGAAGTTGCGCGGCTCGATATAGTTCGAATTTAGCACGGCACCAGTTAACACGCGGCTATCGAAAGCTGTGTCTATTTCGCGCCACAAAAGTCCCGTACTCGAATGTCCAGCACCTTCATGCACAAAACGGCCGCGCAACGAATATTTTAGACCTTCGAGCTGCGCGATTCGAGCAACCAACGATTGCCGAACTCCGATCGATAATCGAGGACGTTTTACGCGGCTGTGTTCTTCCAACGATTCGATGCACTCGTTGCACCGTTCTTCCCACGCGAGGTATTCTTCTCGCGAAATCAATCGTGTGGATTGATCCAATAATTGGCGGATTACTTGCGCGAATTCTTCCATGGTTGTAAAAAGGAATGTAAATGTAATGTCTTTTCCTCGCAACACGTTGCAACGATTTGAGGCTTTGTGCAGTTTTGGAGCGCGCTTTTATGACCGGTGTCATGATTTGCGATCTCTGTCTTACTCTTTTGACGATCCAACCCAACATGGTTGTATGCAGTTTCTGCTGATACAGCAAAATTCTTTCTATGATTTACGCGTATGACGAATTAGCGCGCAAAAAATCATCCGACACAGTTTCTGCTGATTCCGCATAATTCTAAGATTCTACGTTCCCAAAAGTATTATATTATATTCAACACGTGTCGGGACTTTTATCCTTGAGGATGGGGCTCAAGTTATATGCAACCGTGCGATATGCTGCGACGTTAAGATTGAAATACATTATGGAAAAATTGGATGCTTTAAAATAAAATAAAATAAAATGCTGTGGTGGGGGAAGCAATTTAGGTCATATTTAAGTCAGTCTCCCGAACGCTATTCCATCAATCGCTCAGTATCCACAGTGACTTTCGACGGAACAAATAGTGCTCTGAAAAAATGTGCAGTACCAGTGCCGACGGAAACGCCGGACACATGAATTATTACGTTCCCATCATGCGAGATGATGGCGTAGCTCAATGCGGGGAGAATACATTTGACAGGTAAGACTTAATTTTCACATCTTCTTGAAATTTTTTTTATGTTTATTCCTAATACGAGTGGACAATTTCATAGCTTCGATTGTTCTTTTAGGCCGCGCCAAGCATCGCGGATCATGGTCAGAAGATACGCATTAACAACCATGGGTAGCAAATATTTGGAAATTAGGATCAGCGTAGGACCTATGGCTGATGTGGAAGTTGTTCTCGGCGACAATCGCGGGAATCATCTCATATTATCATGGTATACGTGGTGTGCACTAGCCGCAACAAGTACAACCATCGAACAACGTGCACAATTACCTGGATCAGAATCGCTACGGATTAATGAATTATCGGTTGATTTTTGTCGGATGTATGATTCTCCGATTGTAAAGATGACACTAGATACTAAGTCGCTGTATTTCAAACCGAATACAATAACATATTTGTTTAATCTTGAGCCGTGTGTAAACTATGTGTATCTGCGATTACATGAAACTGCAGAAGATGTGAGGATGAAATTTTCAAATTTTGTCAACGTACTACAGCAGAGCGATGTTGCCTGCGAAACCTTAGATGCGCGTCGTGCTGCCAAAATCATACGTGATAGCGAATATTTCGATGCGGCGTATCTTGTAGATTGCGAACTGGTAGCATGTGCAATCAACGATATTCTAGCTGATGCTTGTATGAAAAAATGTTAAATTATATTCTATTAATTTTAAATAAAATTTCTTAAAACGTATATTATTTCTCCATTTTATTCACCCGTCTTCCTCCTTCTGTCCTCGCCACTTAATTCTAAGATTTGCTGACGTCGCATAATTCTATTTCATTCTTACTTTTGCAAAGCTATGCACTTCTCAGTTTCATGATGGGTAGGGTTTTTTATACATATGCGAGCCAGGAGATGTAGCGAGATCAGTTGCTCATCAATCTTTAAGGACATTCAGAAGTCTGATTTCTGTGAAAAGTTTTTGTGTAACACTTTTTTTCATTTTAAGTGAAATTGCTTTGAAGAAGATTGCTTTCCAAGGATATCGTCAGTCGTTCAACGCATAGAAAATACAATCGAATAATACCGTGAGTTTCCATTATCATATTTTTTTTCTTTTAGCGAACCGCTGTGTTAGTAACTTTGAGAATTATAAGAAAAAAAATCGGTTTCAGATTATGTCATTGCCCATAAATTTGGAACGTCCAGCTACCGCTGCGATCACCGCTGCTGCGACCATTATTCATTCATCCAGTCCGAAAGTGTATGAGCTATTCCACGTCAAAACGGATAGAGTAAAAAATTTAGTTTCACCGATTCTCTTCAAAATTACAGCATTTATCGATAACCTTGCAAAACCAAAGTATACTGAATTTTAAAGGCCTATGTCAAATAGTTTTTGAAATATTTAATGTTAAAGTTTTAAAAATTGAATTAAAATCGGCTGACGCGTCATTACTTAAACTGTAATATCTCGGTCATTTTTAAAGATAATGCCTCCGTCTTCAACTCATTTTAAAGCTGAAAGAATGCTCTCTCAACTCGTATAGAGAATATTTTGTTTATTGTTAATAAACTTGACAGTAATCGATGTCAAAGATTCAAAACGCAATTTGATGTCGTTCCCACCCACGGTCCGGCTTCAAAAAAATACCATTCGATTCGTTGATCCTTCAGCTATTAAATGCGTTTTTAAAAAAAGTGGAGAGGTTTTGGGAACAGTCAATGAAAAAATAAAACTTACGATAGTGCACTTACGATCGTAAGTTTTATTTTTTTGTTGACTGTTCCCAAAACCTCTCCACTTTTTTGAAAAACCCATTTAATAGCTGAAGGGTCAACGAATCGAATGGTATATTTTTTAAGCCGGACCGTGGGTGGAAACGACGTCAAATCGCGATTTGAAACTTTGACCGTAAGTGCACTGTCGTAAATTTTATTTTTTTGTTGACTGTTCCCAAAACCTCTCCACTTTTTTGAAAAACGCATTTAATAGCTGAAGGGTGAACGAATCGAATGGTATATTTTTTAAGCCGGACCGTGGGTGGAAACGACGTCAAATCGCGATTTGAAACTTTGACCGTAAGTGCACTATCGTAAGTTTTATTTTTTTGTTGACTGTTCCCAAAATCTCTCCACCTTTTTGAAAAACGCATTTAATAGCTGAAGGGTCAACGAATCGAATGGTATATTTTTCAAGCAGGAACGTGGGTGGAAACGACATCAAATCGCGATTTGAAACCTTGACATCGATTACTGTGAAGTTTTTTAACAATAAACGAAATATTCTATATACGGGTTGAGAGAGGATTCTTTCAGCTTTAAAATGAGCCCAAGACGAAGGCATTATCTTTAAAAATGACCGAGATATAACAGTTTAAGTGATAATGCGTGGCCCATTTTGTTTCAATTTTTAAAACTTTAACATTAAATATTTCAAAAACTATTTGACATAGCCTTTCAAAATTCAGTATATTTTGTTTTTGCAAGGTTGTCGACAAATGCTGTAATTTTGAAGAGAATCGGTGAAACTAAATTTTCCCTCTATCCGTTTTGACGTGGAATAGCTCGTATGTGGCGTGTCGAAATGTTGCGGTTCAAACCGAAGAAATTCGATGCGCAGAACTTTATGAGGCGGAAGCTAATCAGGATGGTGACATTTATTTAAAAGTATTTCGCAACCTAACGAATGGTTATGCGTATGAGTACCTCGATGATGAGCAATATTGGTTGCGCCGATACGCAGACCAAATGTTTATAAACAATTACAACGATGATGATGATGATGATGATGATGATTATTATTATATACGTAGGAATATAGCTCGGCGGAATCGTGAGAGTGTTCCAAAGAGCGTGGTTTGGCGAAACGTGAAAACAGAGATTGATGATGATTCCATTTTCGCGAATAAAATATCGGGGCTTTGTGCTAGCGTTGTTGCAGTTCAAACTGACCCTGCGCAAGTTCCTGTAGATTTATCATTAAATGAGCTATTTGCTGATGATGTTATCGAGTGGGATAATTAAGCCAAACCCACTCGCCACCTGCGTCCTTAGAATAGTTTATATTTTTTTATATTTTTCTATTTTTCTATTTTCTATTCTAGTTTTATATTCTATGTAACAATATATATATATCTTAAACGTATATTATTTCTCCATTTTATTTACCCATCCTTCTCCTTTCGCCACTTAATTCTAAGATTTGCAGACACTGCATAATTCTATTTCGCTCGAGCGTTCTTCGCATCGTTGAATGGCGTCATCACATGCAGGTGTCCCGGGGAGGACTCATATTACACACGATCGCGCGATACGCTGCGACGTTAAATCGGAACGCTTTAGAATACTGTTAGCTTTAGAATAAAAAATATGTGTTCATATCGCTATGTAGCGCTGTCTCTTTCCCTCTATCGAATTTAGCTTTAAAATATTGCTCTCTCTTTCCGACCCTCCGAAGACGTAGTGTGAAAACGTCGATCTTTCCCGACATTGTTCGAAACAATTCCCAATAAAAATAAATTAATATTTCTCTGCGTTGGAAATGTCTGTATGTCGCATATTGGTTTGGAAAAAATTTCTGGGGAGCGGATCGAGTCTGAAAAAGAGGTTTTTCATACAGGATCCGCCCCCCAGAAATTTTTTAGAGGGTCATTCACTCCCTCGGAAAAAGTTTTCGGCGGTGGGCCCGGTCTCCGCGGCGGCTCGGCCTGGAGTGATCCCCTCCACGATTGTGGTTTCCCCCACTCCGCGGCACGTGCGCGCGCAACCGGTCTTCCTCTCCCCGCAGGCCCCGCGCCCATGTTTTCCTCCGCCGCGCTCCCCCGCGCGCCCTCATTTCCCCCTGCCCCCGCGCTCCCCTCAGAGGACCTGAGTTAGAATCCCCGTTGTTATACTACTATCGTACCTCTCTCACGCTCCGTGTTCAAACGTCGCCGCTGTCCGCTTTGTATTTCACGGTCTCGAAATTGCGCGCGCCGATGCTGCTGCTGCGTCTTCTCGGATTACGCGATACGAAAATGCAGGTTTCGACTTGCATCATCTTCTACGCGTCGTCGTGGTACCACCGTATGTTTTTTCTGACCTCCGACAACGTGTGACAGAGAGAGAGAGAGAGAGATGTTCAAAATATCGTACCTCTCTCACGCTTCGTGTTCACACGTCGCTGCTGTCCGCTTTGAATTTCGCGGTCTCGAGATTACGCGCACCGATGCTGCTGCGCATTATTCTCGGAAAGTGACCTTCGCTATCCGTATGTTTTTGGCTATGGTTCTAGAGAGCGAGAGAGACAGACGTACAAAATATCGTACCTCTCCGCGCATTATTCTCGGATTACGCGATGCAGGTTTCGACTTGCATCTTCTACGCGTCGTCGTACCACCGTTTGTTTTGACTATGGTCCTAGAGAGGAATAGAGAGAGGGATATACGAAAATATCGTACCTCTCTCTCTCTCTCATACACCCGATTCAAGGGGTGCGATATGGCTTTGAGGCGATAAGAGGGTTGTGGATCGCTTCATACGACGCGTGACGTGTCACCGAGGTATCCCCTCCACCTGCTTTCGAGGCCCATTCCCCCTCCACTGATCCAGGGTCCCCACCTCCACGAGTCGCGGTCCCCCCACCCGCTTCCCCCTCACCGCCGCTGCGGTTCCCCTCGCCCCGCTTCACCCCCTCGCCAGGCGTTGGTCCAGAATCGGCTTAGTATACCTGCTAACGAGATAATGCGATTAAAGGGAGAAAATCAAATATGGGAATATATAAATAAACACAGAAAGAAAAGAATAGGGATCTCCAATATAATAGATTTAAAAGAATGGAAGGATCATTTTAAAACATTGCTAGAAGGCGTCGACTGTAAAAAAGAAGTGGGAGAGTTGGAAGAAATAGACAACACGGAAAGAGAAGAGGAAGAGGAAATAACAGAAGCAGAAGTAAAAGAACAAATCAGGAAACTAAAAAAAAAGATAGCAGCAGGGGAAGACAAAATTGAAAATGAAGCCTGGATTTACGGTAACGTGAAAATAGTAAAAAGGATCACAGAAATTTACAATAAAGTGTGGTAGCGAGAAGGATTCCCGGAGAGGTGGAAAGAAGGGGTGATTTCACCAATATTCAAAAAAGGAGATAGAGAAAAGGTAAACAACTACCGGGGGATAACGATCCTAAACACAGCGTACAAAATATATGCTATGGTCCTAGAAAAAAGATTAAAAGAGGAATTGGAAAAGAACCACATAATACCAGAAACGCAAGCAGGATTCAGGAGCGGTAGGTCGACAACAGATAACATTTTTATTCTGAACTATGTAGCTACCAGAGAAATACACAAAAAAGGGGGAAACTGTATAGGGGAGACCGGGGCAAAGTGACACAAAAAAAGTTTGAAGACGAATAAAATTTTTCCCTTTCAATAAATATGTGTGGAAATAGATTTATAATATAATTTGAGCATTACTATTGATAAATGACGAATAGCAATACTTAAAATAAACTTAAAGTATATTAAAATTCAATTTGAAAAGAAAATGCCAAAAGTGACCACTTTACCCCATATATGGGGTCAAGTGAGCTACTATTTGGGGTAAAGTGTGGTGCAACACAATAAGAACTTTAATTAAGGATATAGGTAAATATTAACCCCTTGCGCTGGAATGACGTGTGTAGCCCGGCAGCTTCTGGGTTTTTTGTACCGTGGTTGTCAAAAACTGTGGCAGATTTTTCATTTTTTTGAGGTTAGATTCTGTTCCATCACGTCGCGTGGTTTTCTAGCCAGCAGACAGGTTAGGGATATTGCGCACATCATTTGCGCATTGGTTCTTAGCAGCCATTTGCAGCTCAGTTTACCCCGGCCACTTTACCCCGAATGTGTACTCAATGGAAAATTAATTATTTAATAATGTTAGTATTAATGTTTTCTCAAATGCGTGTACATGTATGTTTATAAGCTTGTTATAAACACGCAGAGAAAAATTGGAGTTAAAATAACATATTTAAGACTCATATATCCAAAAAGCTAAATTGAAAAGAAAACCAATTGGAAGTCTCTAACACTTCATTTTTAATTTTTTAAATGAATTTCCATTTTTCGATATCTGTATGTGCATAATTATCATTGTGGTATTACACACATTTATTACGTTACCAAAATTTGTAAATATATTCTATTGTTAAAGAATAAATTAAGGAAGCTCATTTTACCCCGAGGTTCACTTTGCCCCGGTCTCCCCTACGTTTTTCGCGGACCTAAGCGCTGCATTTGACAACGTGGATAGAGTAAAACTTCAGAACATAATGAAGAGAAAGGAAATAAGTAAACGCTTGAGAATGAGAATCGGAGAAATTTACAAAGAAACAAGAAATACAATAAAAGTAAAGGAGAAATGTCATCCAAATTCTGGACAACAAAAGGGGTAAGACAGGGATGCCCACTGATTCCAACGTTATTTACAATATATGTAGCGGACTTGGAGGAAACCATGAGGAAAAACCAAGCAGGAGGAGTTAGAGTAGGAAAAGAAAAAATCTGGACTCTAGCATATGCGGACGATATAGCGTTACTAGCAAATGAACCAAAGGATCTTAAGGGCATGATACGAAGATTCGGAAAATACCTTGAAAGGAAAGGGTTACAACTGAACCCAGAGAAATCTAAGGTGCTGATTTTCCATAAAGGAAGAGGAGAGAAGAAGAGAGAAGAATGGGGTTGGCAGGGGCACAGTCTGGAAGAAGTAAAGGAGTTCAAATACTTAGGATATAATTTTCAGAAAAACGGGGGCAGAGAGAGGCATATAAGGGAAGTCATAAAGAAAGCTAGAATAGCAATGGCGCAGATATGGGGAATAGGACAAAGAATGTTCAAGAACAATTTTGAGAGGAGAATGAGAATATTCAGATGCATAGTGAAAAGTATCTTGCTGTATGTGTCGGAAATTTGTGGATGGATGGAAGCAGAAAAGGTAGAGAAGATACAGGAGAAATACATATGGTGGATTTTAGGTCTGGGCTTCAATACACCAGCATATCTAATTTTGGAGGAAACAAAAACGGACAAAGTAAGGATAGAAGCGGGGAAAAGAGCAATAAAATATGAGGAGAAAGCGAAACGGCTGAACAAGAATAAAATAGTACAAGAATGCTGGAGGGAAATAGACCTGAAACAAGCAGAGAAAAAGTCGAAGTGGGAGGAAATGAGAGATGCATACTGCATGCAGAAAATGATGGATATCCAAGAAATGAAAATAAAAAGAAGGCGAGGAAGAGAGTTCGCTGAGGAACTAGCGCAAAGGGACACGGCAGAGCAAGTTCAATGGCAATACGACAGAATACAAGGAGGCAGATATAACGCACATTATACAGAAATCAGGGATGACCAGAGAGCAAATTACCTAAATGGAAACTACAGAGGCAGAGACCAAAGAATGATTGCAAGGTTCAGATGTGGAAACGAAGAGCGGGGAAGCAAGTACCTAATGGAAGGAGGAAAAGGACACAGTATGCAGACTATGCAATGGGGCTAGAGAGACGCTGGGTCACATGCTACAAGACTGTAAGGAGCTGAAAAGAGAGAATTCAACGATCAGAGGGATTCTAAAGGGAGAAGAAGAAGGAGCGTAGTGGATGCGAATGGTTCTGGAAAAAAGGAGAAGAAAAGCAGAACAAGATGAAGAAAGAAATCAAAACGAATCATAATTGTTGTGAAAAGCTTTTGCAAACTATTTATTTAATACTGTATTTAATGCTCTTTTTAGAATTCATGATGTTGATAAACAATAGATTAGTTGTTTCTGAGATAAATTGAGAAATTAAATTCTTATTCAATTATGTGTTAGTTCTGCGGACCTCAGAATCTATTGTTCTGGTTTTCTTTTTTATAATTTTATCCTTATATGCAGCTCATGCATAGATCGGACGTAAGGAGTAACTAATGGGACGTGTCTTTGATTGTACCGGTGTTTGAATTTTTTTTCTAGAATTTTTGTATCTGAATGTTTAACCTATTAGCTACTCAACGCCACGCCTATACCAGCTTCCGTTAATGTAATTTTTTGGAACGATGCGTCATTATTGTGGCTTTTACACGCAGGTGGCGAAAAATCTCTTCGTACAAGGGTATAGCGCCGCGGTCAACCCTGTTGTAGCTAAAATTTTTGAAATTAAGACGGATACGAGACCAGTTGACATTGTTTTCAAACCGCATTACTATAATCCGGAGTGCGAGTGTTAAACCGATCATAAAAGCGGAGCGCGCGACTCGCTTACCTGGGCCGGGAAATTCCGCAGAGCTCTTTGCGGCGTTAATTTGAAAGAAACCATCCTAAAATTTTCGAAGCTCGGGCATCACTGCTATTCAGCGGTCGCTGGTAACCCACCGCTGGGCCGGTGCATGGTTATAGTGGAATGCGTCCGTGAGGCGGTGTTGCCATTTTCGTCTATTCGCGCGCGCGTAGGTTGCAGTTTTAATGGATGACCCTGTAGACCCGACAAGTATAACGATTACTCTAGGCCTACAGTTAAGTAGTCGAAAGTCATTGGCCAAGGCGTAGGGAGCCGCATATAGGAAGCACCAATCGCGAGCCTGGAGTAGCGGTAACGTCGCAAATTCTGGCCCCGGTCCCAAGGTGCCTTCGGTCGTTAATTCGACTATAAGTAAAGAAGTTCTATTTTCAACTTTGAAAACGATCTGGAAAGAATACGGACAAATACAGATGCAGAATGCAGAAGTACATATTTCAGTAGAAACGCCAGTGAGAATTTTTCAAGCGGTTTCCTGAATTCTGCATACTCCTGGCATAAGCTTACTGAATAAAGCATGAACCTAGTACATATGTATGCACACAATACAGAAACGTTATGCTCCATCGAACTGTACTGAATGTGGGGATAAAACTCTAAATCTCCCAAGTTTTAATTAAAGTTTTTGAGTTTTCATGAAACTGTGTATATCATAACATCAGTCTTCATTTATAACAATGAAGAAGACTATAAATTAATCGTTGTATTTTCTCTTGAGAAATGAAATTCCTTTCTTCTTCCAGGTACTGGGCAACTTGTGAAATGTTCATGAAAGTTTTTGATCAGATTATAATGGCAGCTAAATAGTGATGGGTTCATTAGCTGGGTCATTCCATGCCAACTCAGACACTTTTTGGAGTAACATTTCGGACTTTGGTGCAACTCGGATATGTTGTAGTCTTTAGGGATGTATAAACATATCTCGAAGGATTTTTGAAAATTTCAAAAATTGTGGATGTTACAGCTCTTTGAAATATAGTGTTTACTTTTTTTCTAAAAATTGTAAGTATTGAACTAACAAACCGACAAAAATGACCTTTTGGGTGCTTACAGTGGAGATATAAGAGTACCTAGTAAAAATTATTTCACTGAAAAAAACGAATATTTGACCATTTATTTAGCAATTTTTCTTAACAAATTTAATTTTATAGTTGAAGGCACCTTTCTGTATAAGAATAGCAGATATAGCCGCTTGGTCACTGCGAATACCGCACGACTCATTGTCAGCCAGTCGAGCCGGTGTGATTTGACGCAGCGTTACATTCAAATAATTTTCAATTGGCCAATTTTAAAGTGTCCATCGTTTTCCAAACACGTCTATAAAGAGGACAAACAGGGATATATCCTCCTATCTTTTCAATTTTTTAAAAAGGTGCCTTCAACTACAAAATTAAATTTGTTAAGAAAAATTGCTAAATAAATGGTCAAATATTGGTTTTTTTCAATGAAATAATTTTTATTAGGTACTCTTATATCTCCACTGTGAGCACCCAAAATATCATTTTTGTCGGTTTGTTAGTTCAACAGTTACAATTTTTAGAAAAAAAGTAAACACTATATTTCAAAGAGCTGTAACATCCACAATTTTGGAAATTTTCAAAAATCCTTAGTGATATGTTTATACATCCCTAAAGACTACAACATATCCAAGTTGCACCAAAATCCGAAATGTTACTCCGAAAAGTGTCTGAGTTGGCGTGGAATGACCCAGCTAGATTCGGAGATATGCTATGTATAATGTTGTATAGGGCGAAAAATTTTGGGCAAAAGTAATTGAAAACGCTAGCAAAATGTTTTCGTTTTGGTTGTTTTAACCGGGGTGATCTTTAAAGACAGATGCCTAAGACAACTTTAAAAGCAATTTACTATTTTTATGTAGCAAATTAGCAATAACTCATATGTAAGTTGCCATATTGAATTTGTCTTAAAATGGTCTCAACTCTTTTCAATTGAAGTATTGATGACATTTCACGAAAAAGGCGGCAGACACTTGTTAGCCTAGGAGCAACAAACTTCAAATTCCGCCATTGAATACACGTAATATTATGAAGTAGATATATTAGAATAAAATTATTGCTTATTATTTTAAAAAAAGACTATCAAAGGCGTAGAGTATTTCTCTAATCAGTTAATTAAAAACACCGTGATAAGGGGGCGAATGCCATCTCCGAGGTCAAACTTTTGATTCTTCCTTTTTACATTTTTTGATAGACCCAGATTAGTGCTGGGATAGATGCAGACTGGTAAGTCAATAGATGTGTTTATAATATCCCTTTAAATGTGAGTTTCAACTTTAAAACTAATTTCCCCAAAATACCTTTTTGGAAGCGGTGTGCATGATTACATAAAAACTAAGGAACCTACAGTCGTAAAATTTGTACAGCAATTTAACTACACATGGAGCTCTACCATGGAGCTCTACTAGTATGAACCACGGACAAGACTGTTGAAGTTCTAAGGCACGTTCTTTTTCATATTTTATCTAAAATTTTGTGCTTCTTTTCCGTTATATGAAATCATAGTATCTAAAATGGGGTCAAATTAATTTTGATCCTAATGATAGTGGTTCATACTGGAACTACTGTTATACTGATTGTGTAGACACAATTGGTTTTATCACAGAGCTTACCGTTCCAGGAGAAGAGTGCACATTAGGGTGGCTCTTATTTACTCTCGGTGATATTTTTTCAAGATTTTCTTCGCGGCACCTTCCAGAATAGTTCCAAATAATAAAAAAAAATCCGTGTAAAGTTTGAGCCCGATCGGAGTTATCGGAGATGTCGATATCTTCGATATTTTTGCGAATTTTGATCCCTGATTTTCAGGAAACATTCATGGCATATCAAAGACTGAAAATATGCAAAATAATTTTTTTATCTTTTTGACACATTTCGGTATATGCGCCGCCTTAAAGGGTTAAAAAATAGTCCTCAAAAATAAAAATAACAATAATTTTCTTCGCCTTTATAAATAAAAAGTGTTCGAGAAGGATTTATACTTTCAAAATTGGAAAAATAACATTTTTTTTAGTTTTTCGGACTTTTTTCGAAAACCGTTTGTTGCACGAGAAAAAGTAATACAACATAAACTATGCTCTGTGTCTGGATCTACAACTTTTGTTTGATATATTTTTTTATGTAATCAATAACCTGGTGGATATTATATAAAATCGACTTTGTGAGCTGTTAAATAATTATTTAAATGTTCAAGGGCTTAGCAGCATCTTTTCCCGTTACCCGTTCGGACTGAAACTTTACACAGATTTTTTTTTTATTATTTAGAACTATTCTGGGGGGAGCCGCGATGAAAATTCAAAAGTCGAAAATAAGAGCCAGCCTAGTGCACACAACACGAGCACGTGCTTGATTAGGTTGTCAACTGAAAAGCCCAGAAAATCCTAATTGTATTATTTTCGTTTTTCAAAAGTCATAAGCTGTTAAGAATCTTTTCATCAATAAAAAGAATCTATCATTGTTTTCCATGTGCAATTGTTAGTTTCATTGTTATAGCATAGCAAACATACGCTACATTTAGCCGCCGCAGGGTGGCATTCCCCTTAAACAATAACGGATATCGATCACAGCTTGTGGTATACATATAGTAAGAGTCACCCCATTTGACACAGGGTATGTGAATATGCGTATACATTGTGCAGCCGAAAACAAAATTCGCCAAGATGATGCATCTTGACACGTGCACCGTTTCAAATATTTTTTCACTTGAATGCACGCAAATTTGACGAAACCTGTAAAAGTTTATTTTCTAAAAGTTAAATGATGATGTTTCCTATAAAAAGTATAATGCATTTTTCAACTTATATTTTCCTGAAGAATTACCTACCGTTCATTATTTATATGTATATGTAGAATAAAAATGTAATTTTTCTGAGTTTTGTCAATTTCAGTTTTCAGTTTTTTTTCATATCAGTTAAAATCATCTTAACTATTATGAAAAATGTTTATCAATAGAAGCGATATAAATTTAACGTAAAAGACAATGGATATTGTTTTAAACACTGCTTTAATAAAGAATTCGTATTGATTTTCATTGACTTGTCTAGGAGTCTGCAGCAAACAAAGAAGTACAGTGGAGCTGTTAGAGTTTGGGTGATGAGAGATGGAAGAGGGTGAGGGAACTGCCGAGGGATTCCTAACTACAATCCACTGTACCATTCCTTCCCTCTTCTTCGTCCCCGTCACATAGGGCTTTGTAATTTTAATTATTTCATTAGTGGAAATCCTTCGAATATACAAAGGAGGTGCAGCGTAGAAGGTGAGATGCCGTTGTTCCTCCAACTCAAGAGAATTCGTCGACGTCGTCGACAACGACGACAGAGAGTTCTGTTTTTCTTGCAGAGGTGTTTTCTCTTCGTTCGCAGTTTCCCCTTTCTGACAGCTTCGTCTCCTTTTATTTTCAGATTTGTCGATGTCTGTACCACTTGACTTATACAGCAGTTATCTTTTCTGCTACCTTTCATTTGCGTTCAATTCAAATAAAATCTTAACGTTTATATTTAAAATGTTTTGGAACTGCAGTCGAGCTACTGTTTAGATGGCTATTGTATAATAAATCTTTGACTAGGGGCAAGCAATGTTCCTTGCTTATTTCGCGAAAATTACGACGAGCGTAATATAGCTGTTTGAATAATAAAAATATTATTTTGTACTTGTTGTATCGGCTTACGTAGTTATTAATGAATTTTAATTACATTGGTGGGAAAATCATTCCATTCTGAATACATGTACAGGATGTCCCACCAATTCTGTCTACCTCAAATATCTCCATTACTTCAGTAATTCGAATACTATTCGAATACTGATGTATTCAAATAGTATGGTGTGATTTATTAATCAAGTTCTTTAGGTTCACATTTTTACAAGCTTTTATTTGGTTTCAGTTGTGAATTCGTTAGTTTGTCAGGGTGAAATCTTGTAAGCTAATTTTGACCCACTTCAACATATCCGAACGGCTTCAAACTTTGCACGCATAGGTAAGTTGTTCCGATGACAATACAACATTTTCACGCGTTTATTTTTAGTCATATGGGGGAATTCTTCTCAGGCAGTCATCTGGGCCGGTATCAAAATTATCGGTTCCTTTTTAGTACATTTTAATAAAAGCTTGTTTTTAAAACAAATTTTTACTATAAAGTATTTCATGCTTTTTGCTGAAAGTATTATATTGTCATCGCAACTATGAGGCAAGCTCAAGGTGTCGATGAATAAGAATTATTTAAAAATGCAAAATAATGAAAATGTACTCATTTTGTTAGAGCTTTAAATTTGCAAATTATCTGAAAGCCTGCGAGGGGGAAGGTATGGGTATTGATGATCTGAGAATACAACCCCCGAAATTTTTTTTCCAAACAAATATGCGACATACAGACATTTCCAACGCAAAGAAATAATAATTTATTTTTATTGGGAATTGTTTCAGACGATCTCGGGAAAGATCGACGTTTTACAAACCACGTATTCGGAGGAGGGAAAGAGAGAGCATGACTTAGTTATTTAAAAGCTAAATTCAGAGGAGGGAAAGAGAGAGCAATATTTTAAAGCTAAAATCTGGGAGAAGGAAAGAGACAGCGCTACTTGATGGTACAATAGCATGTATTCTATAGATAACAATTTTTAAAGCATCGCAGCGTCTCGCGCGATCGTGTGTAATTTGAATCTCCTGGAGCAGTCGTGCAGGATGACGTCATTTGGCAGCGCGAATCATCGAAAGAATTATGCGGCGTCAGCAGAAACTTTTTTTCCATACCAATATGTGATGGAAAGTTTTCCCCATGACAGAGAAATAATAATAATTTTTTAATCACCGATATAGCGAACTATTATGTAGCAAACAGACATATTTTTCCGAACCATTATGTAGCAAGCATTCTAAAGCTAACAAGTTTTTAAAGCGTTCTGATTTAACGCCGCAGCGTATCGCGCGATCGTGTGTAATTTGACGCCCCTGGAGCAGACGCGCAGGATATCATTTGGCAGCGCGAAGAAGGTACGAACAAAATGTAATACTTTTTCGGAAACGCCGAAGCTTAGAATTAGGTAGCGAGGAGAAAAGGGGGATGATGGATAAATAAAATTGAGAAATAATATACGTTTGAGACATACATATTAGGGTGGAGTGAAAAAAACTTTTTTTCGATAGTCAAATTCTAATAGTGCGGAAAAGTTGTCTACTTGGCCCAATAAAACGTGTAAAAAATTTCAGCTCGATCGGATAATTTCTTCTGTGTGCACCAAAGGCCTTAACTTTCAAAATTTTAGTACAAAACTTAAGAAAGTTGAACTTTCTTCAGCTGGTGGATTCTACCTTTTTTTTTACCCAGGACTATATTTGCTGCGTAAATGATGCAAAGAAACATCCGTGGCTGGTTTCGGAACGATAGGAATGGCCTGTCGGCACTGTAAACTATAAAAAAATACAGCTCTTCGCTTACTTTCCTAACGGAAAATACGACCCAGAACCCACCACGTGGAGGTAGCTGTACGACGGGCTCCTTGTTTTTGTGTTGTTTTTTGTATTTTATATTTTTCTTTTTTTAAATAATTTTATTGCTTTTTATAATGTTTTTTCATATTTTTATTTGTCGGAATGAGAAACTGCGCTTGTTATAGCTGTTATTGGTGTGCAAACTTTATAACGAGAACTGATTCTTCGTTTCAAATTTTGGCATTGACTGGCGGGATAACAATGTACACCGAATGAAACCATCCCTTGCATCGCTACCGCACACTTGACAGGATGCTTCGGACACGAGTTTCACCATGCGTTCGACTGCAGTGGTGTGGCAGGGATACTTAAGAAATTCCCAGTCTAGAAACAAGCTGTTGCTCGACAATTTTTCTGATAGCTCCTGATTAGTTACTTTGTTCAAAATTGGAGGTGACGTGATTCGGACAGAGGACCAATCGATTATTTTATAATAGTCGTCTGCGGAGAAGTTGATTTCCGGAACTGCACGAGGTAGTACTTGTTCATCACTTTCATCTAATTCTCGGGCTTGCCAAATTTTGCGTAACGCATCTAGACGGACTTCACGCCTTTCATCCGTCATCATGGAGATGAGAACATTTTCCGGGAATGCGAAGAAAGCATTACGGGCAATTGTGGCATCAACCACGCGTAAGTACTTTTTTGGTAAGTACCGTGACTGTTGAATGGTATTGAAAAGGTGCTTCGGCCCGTCTTTAATAGAGCTGTTGCATCTTATCGCAAACCACATCGGGACATAAACCTTAAGTATGTACGTGACAATATCTTTCAGCTCTATCGTTGGTTTTTCAGTGGATATGTATAAACGTAGTATTCTATTTGCACAGGTCAGCCAGCGAGCGTGGTTAAGGATACCTGGGTTACGACAGCTGAGGTGAGGCGGGCAACTACCGGATTGAATTGCCTTAGAAATGTCCAGCAAGTACTTCTCGTCCTTACTCAGATCTACAGGTCCCACATCAGGTAAGGAGCATTGAATGGTATTATAGGAAACAACTGGGAAGCTTTCAACGTTTTTAAGTCGAACACCTATAGGCCCAGCAAATGACTTTGGCCCAGATGTGCCTCCATCAATAAACTCGAAGAAACTCCGAAATGGAAGCTCGTTAAAGTGAAGAAGGCATATTATCCAATGAAGCGATCGACCAAGCTTGTTTTCAAGGCACCTAATAACACCACCTCTTGCTCCCGTATTCACAACAGTGCCATCACACCCTACGACTACAAGCTCGTTTAAATCTGTTTCCTTCAAGACCAATTCGTAAATGCTATCGCAAATATCCCGTGCACTCCCTGATTTCGGTACTACGTGTCCTAAGTACCTTGATCCAGGTTCGGATATTATTGAAATGTGCTCCTCTTTTACAGTGCGTCGATAAAGCTTTGCTCCTTGTTTGACCTGAATGAGTGTGTCGTCTCTTCGACCATCAAAGTACAGTCCTCTAGGTGGGGTAGCATGTTGTTGCGCTTGTAATTTCACCTGTTCCCGAATCTTATACTTTTCCCGCCTTATTTTCCTTCGATCTGTAACTAGTTCGGAGGCATCTGGAGATACTAGACCAACATCTTTAAGCACTGAAGTAGCTATCATCGCTGTCGCTCTATTACTGACACCATACCTTTGACTAGTAAGTGTCGTCTCTTTCAAATTCACTCTCATTTGAGAAGGCTTTGATGGTGCTAAGTAAGGGTCGTCAAAATCACTCGATTCGCTTTCTGAAATTTCAGATTCAGATAAACATAGTAAAGGTTGTCGACTAGTGGAAGAGCAAGGTTCATCTTCTGACGTAGGTACCCCCGCATATATATTTTGTATTTTCTTATGACGGTTAGCTCTGTTTATAAGCTTTATTGTTTCAGGAATGTCAACGCCTCCGATGCGACCGACTCGGTCCCCTCGCTGGTCAAGAAGAAAAGATTGTTCCTTCTGAGGAACCTTTCGATCCTTCGGACAAGAACAGGACTGGAAATCACGGCATTTGCAAGCGGCAATGTCAAATAAATAGTTGGCAGTTGCTTTGAAACAATCAATTTTTTTCTGTAAGGCTGAGCTTTTGCCGGCCTTGTAAGTGTACTTTATGACCTTTCTGTATTTTTTATGGTACTCTGTGATTAGTTGTACGACGCGTGTATACGAAACAGAAGGAATAGATGCCTTTCCATAAAGACTGATAACCTTGTTCGCTACCCTCTCAACAATAATTGAAAAGGACGGTTCTCTGTTTCCACCCGAATCAATACCCAAACTACGTCTCTCATGAGCACAGCATCTGAGTACGTCCTCATACGTGGGGAGTTGAGTGAGCCCTAAATCTTTTGGATTGCCAAAAAGGGGACAGACAAAAGTCTGGCGAAGAGAGAATTTTGATTGGGCCATACTTAAGGGCGTGTGAACAACGCTCGGACAGCGCTAAGCTCTGGGGTCTATCGACGCAAGATCAACCTTGTCTGTTGACAAGGCGCGGCAAGTAGTACTGTAATTTCACCGTGCCGCAGAGGCAGGCGCGTGGAAGGATGGTGGGGGGAATGCGTGAAGGTGGGAGTAGTACTCAACCCAGGCAGTCACTGTAGTCTACGACCACTCAGACGACTTTTAGAAAGTATAGCGAAGGGCTGTATTTTTTGATAGTTTACAGTGCCGTCAGGCCAATCCTATCGTTCCGAAACCAGCCACGGATGTTTCTTTGCATCATTTACGCAGCAAATATAGTCCTGGGTAAAAAAAATAGGTAGAATCCACCAGCTGAAGAAAGTTCAACTTTCTTAAGTTTTGTACTAAAATTTTGAAAGTTAAGGCTTCTGGTGCACACAGAAGAAATTATCCGATCGAGCTGAAATTTTTTACACGTTTTATTGGGCCAAGTAGACAACTTTTCCGCACTATTAGAATTTGATTATCGAAAAAAAGTTTTTTTCACTCCACCCTAATACATATATAGTTACAAAAAATAATATAGAATAATACAAATATAAAAATATAAAAATACAATTAAAATATAAAATAAAATACAATACAATATAAAAAAAATATAAATATAAATGAATATAAAAATATAAATATAAAAGAAAAATAAAATAATAAAATAAAAAAGAAAAAATATAAAAGTAGAATATAAATAGAATATAAAAAAATAAAATAAAAAAATAAAAATATAAAAATTCAGTATAAAAATTCAATATAAAATACATTATAAAAAGGAAAAATATAATAATAATAATAATAATTTTATTTATTGCCCACTTTTGTGTTACAATTTAACGATCATATGCTCCTCCATTTCATTCCCGTGATTGTGTCAGTGTAAGTCCTACCGTTCTAATGTATCCTGCTGTGTCTTAACAATTTTTTCTATTTTACAAGTGGTTCCTAATCTATTTTATGTTGCATAATCTTCTTTTATCACTTTCCGGTTCTTCCCATCTTTTCCTTCTCCCTATTATCCCCCATAGAATAGCCAAGTTTGTCCCTTCTCCTCTAATTACCTCTTTCCAATTCCTGCCACTCTCTCCACTTACTTCACATGTTTCAATCGCGTGTTTCACTGTTTCTTCCTCTTTCTTACAAAGCCTACATATCCTTTCTTGTTTCGATAGCCAGCCACGGAGACCTCTCCAGACCTGGCCCATCCCCGAAAATTTTTTATACCTAACCGAGGGAGGGAATGACGCCGCGGAGACCTCTCTAGACCTGGCCCACCCCCGAAAATTTTTATACCTAACCGAGTGAGAAAATGACCTTGGCCCACCCCCGAAAATTTCTTCCAAATCAATATGTGATCGAATTTTTCCCCCAATACAGAGAAATAATAATTTATTTTTATCGGATGATGTTTCGGACAATGTCGGGAAAGATCGGCATTTTACAACCCACGTATTCGGAGGAGGGAAAGAGAGAGCATTACATTAAAAGCTAAATTCGTGGAGGGAAAGAGAGAGAGCAATACTTAGCGTCGCAGCGGCTCGCGCGATCGTGTGTAATTTGACTCCTCTAGAGCAGCCGCGTGGGATGATATCATTTGGCAGCGCGAAGAACGCCGAATCTTAAAATTAGGTGGCGAGAAGGAAGACGGGTAAATAAAATTAAGAATGAATATACGATTAAGAAATATATATTGTTACAAATATTATATAAAAATAGAATATGAAAAATATAATTAAGATTTATTTGGCTTAATTATCCCACTCGATAACATCATCAGCAAATAGCTTATTTAATGATAAATCCACAGGAACTTGCGCAGGGTCAGTTTAAACTGCAACAACGCTAGCCCAAAGCCCCGATATTTTATTCGCGCAAACGGTATTATAATCAATCTTTGCTTTAACGTTTCGCCAAACCATACTCTTTGGATCATACACACGATTCCGCAGAGATATATTCCTATGTACATAATCATCATCATAACTATCGTTGTAATTGTCTAAAAACGTTTGGTCCATATATCGATTCAACCAATATTGCTCATCATCGTAGTGGTCATCCACATAGTCATCTATTAAGTTACCATGTATTTTGTCAGCATTACGAAATACTTTTAAATAAATGTCGCCACCCTGATTAGCTCCCGCCTCGTAAAGTTCTGCACATCGAATTTCTTCGGTTTGAACCGCAACATTTCGACACACCACATACACTTTCAGGCTCGATGAATGGATAAGTGTCGCAGCAGCGGTGATGGTAGCGGTAGCTGGACGTTTCAAACTCATGGGCAACGACATAATCTGAAACCGATTTTTCTTATAATTCTCAAAGTTACTAACACAACGATTCACTAAAATATGATAATGGAAACTTACGGTACTAATCGATTGTATTTCATGCGTTGAACGACTGGCGATATCCTTCAAAAGCAATCTTCTTCAAAGCAATTTCACTTAGCACAAAAACTGAAAAAAGTTGTTAAAAAAACTGACTGCACGTCGAACACGATTAACAGACAACTGGTCACACTGCATCTCAAAGGTCTCGCATGTAAACTCATATCTTGAAACCGAAAAGTGCATTGCTTTGCAAAAGTAAGATGCCTTTGTTCTCCACATTCATTTTCGCTGACCATCCTCTCCTTATTCACACGCATCTTCTTCCCCTTCTTCTTTGGACACATCATTCGACTAGATCATACCACTTTGAACATCTATCAAATGTGTTTCGTACCACTTTTAACGCCTAACGTACCCCCCCCCCCCTCTGAACGTGTATCGAACGGGTATTGAACGGCTTTGAACGTGTATCGGACGGGTATTGAACGGCTTTCAACGTGTATCGAACGGGCATTGAACGAGTTGGGACGTGTATGGAACGGGTATTGAACGGCTTTAAACGTGTATCGAACGGGTATCGCTTAAATCCGTTCAATACCCGTTCGATACACATTCGATACACGTTCCAAGCCGTTCGATACCCGTTCGATACACGTTCAAAGCCGTTCAATACCCGCCCGATACACGTTCATAGCCGTTCGATACACGTTACAAGCCGTTCGATACACGTACCAACCCGTTCGATACATGTTCGATACACGTTCAGAGGGGGGGGGGGGTACGTTAGGCGTTGAAAGTGGTACCAAACACATTTGATAGATGTTCAAAGTGGTATGATCTGGTCGAATGATGTGTCAAAAGAAGAAGGGGGAGATGATGCGTGTGAATAAGGAGAGGATGGTCAGCGAAAATGAATGTGGAGAACAAAGGCATCTTACTTTTGCAAAGCAATGCACTTTTCGGTTTCAAGATATGAGTTTACATGCGAGACCTTTGAGATGCAGTGTGACCAGTTGTCTGTTAATCGTGTTCGACGTGCAGTCAGTTTTTTTAAACAACTTTTTCAGTTTTTGTGCTATGTGAAATTGCTTTGAAGATGATTGCTTTTGAAGGATATCGTCAGTCGTTCAACGCATGGAAATACAATCGATTAGTACCGTAAGTTTCCATCATCATATTTTAGTGAATCGTTGTGTTAGTAACTTTGAGAATTATAAGAAAAATCGGTTTCAGATTATGTCGTTGCCCATGAATTTGAAACGTCCAGCTACCGCTACGATCACCGCTGCTGCGACAGTTATCCGTTCATCCAGCCCGAAAGTGTATGTGGTGTGTCGAAATGTTGCGGTTCAAACCGAAGAAATTCGATGTGCAGAACTTTACGAGGCGGAAGCTAATCAGGTTGGCGTCATTTATTTAAAAGTATTTCGTAATGCTGACAAAATACATGGTAACCTAATAGATGACTATGTGGATGACCACTACGATGATAAGTAATATTGGTTGAATCGATATGCGGACCAAACGTTTTTAGACAATTACAACGATGGTTATGATGATGATTATGTACATAGGAATATATCTCTGCGGAATCGTGTGTATGATCCAAAGAGTATGGTTTGGCGAAACGTTAAAGCAAAGATTGATTATAATACCGTTTGCGCGAATAAAATATCAGGGCTTTGGACTGGCGTTGTTGCAGTTCAAACTGACCCTGCGCAAGTTTCTGTGGATTTGTCATTAAATAAGCTATTTGCTGATGATGTTATCGAGTGGGATAATTAAGCAAAATAAATCTTAATTATATTTTTCATATTCAATTTTTATATAATATTTGTAACAATATATATTTCTTAAACGTATAGTATTTCTCAATTTTATTTACACATCTTCCTCCTCGCAACCTAATTTTAAGATTCGGCGTTCTTCGCGCTGCCAAATGATATCATCCCGCGCAACTGCTCCAGAGGAGTCAAATTACACACGATCGCGCGAGACGCTGCGACGTTAAGTATTGCTCTCTCTTTCCCCCCACGAATTTAGTTTTTAATGTAATGCTCTCTTTCCCTCCTCCGAATACGTGGGTTGTAAAATGCCGATTTTTCCCGACATTGTCCGAAACATCATCCGATAAAAAAAAATTATTATTTCGCTGTGTTTGGGGGGAAAATTCAATCACATATTGGTTTGGAAAAAATTTTCGGGGGTGGGCCAAGGTCATTTCCTCACTCGGTCAGGTATAAAAAATTTTCGGGTGTGGACCAGGTCTGGAGAGGTCTCCGCGGCGTCATTCCCTCCCTTGGTTAGGTATAAAAAATTTTCGGGGATGGGCCAGGTCTGGAGAGGTCTCCGTGGCTGGCTATCGAAAGAAGAAAGGATATGTAGGCTTTGTAAGAAAGAGGAAGAAACAGTGAAACACGTGATTGAAGCATGTGAAGTAAGTGGAGAGAGTGGCAGCAATTGGAAAGAGGTAATTAGAGGAGAAGGGACACACTTGGCTATTCTATAGGAGATAATAGGGTGAAAGAAAAGATGGAAAGAACAGGAAAGTGATAAAAGAAGATTATGCAACATAAAATAGATTAGGAAACACTTGTAAAATAGAAAAAAAATGTTAGGGCACAGCAGGATACATTAGAACGGTAGGACTTACACTGACACCAGGGGGCAGAAACTAAGATAGGAACTTCCGGAACAGCGTTTAGACAGGAAGCAGCAGGCTTTCATAATTTAGGGGCGTTGCTGTCGCGGTATAGTTGTGTTTGTATCTGTACATACACGATCGGCTGAGACTTATACTGTCTTATAAGTGAAAATACGTGAAACGTTAGTGTTTACATGTGTTTACTGTTTAATAATTTACAATGATTGTGCAGAAGAATGGGGCAACTGCAAAGAGGGTGACAGGTAAGAAAGTTTTATGTACGATCTGAGTTACATTTGAGACACTTGTTTATTTGAATATTCGTGATGTTTTTATATTTTTAGGTTATAAACACTATTATCAAAAACTTTCAATTTACTGTAAAAAATATTAAAAATGATTTTGATATGCACTTGTTAAATGCTATTAAAAGACAGAAAAATGAATTTTGTTAGCTACAGGGAGAGGGCGGAGAGGACCAACAGTACATTGGCGATGCATAGTGCTAAGTTGTACTTCGGACAGCAATATAGAGACACAGCTTCTGTAAGAATGTGATAAGGAGTTACTAATGGTTGAACTGAGTACGGTTCAGGCAAAGTGCACCAGGCCGATACGGGTGTCGCAGGTATGCATGATGTAATATTGGTATAAATGTAATAAGTAAAATATCTTTTGTGACGAAGTCACGTCACGAGCCGTGCGAACGCCCAGAACCGAGATAAAGGGGCTTAGTTCGCGCCACGACCGCTAGGCGGCTGCGGCCCCGAGACGGTTCTCGCAAGCGAAAATGTACGGCCTGTCAATATAACAGCCGCGGCGAGCGGAATCGAGAGCTCTGGTGCATGGCGCTATACCGCTTCACGCAATATACCAAGACGCTCGCTTTTTGAAAACCCGAGGTGTGTCAGTGTCGGCCATCGCCACTACTGTACCATTACCAGCCTCTGTCCGAAATAGGCCAAGATTTATCTCGCGCCCTGCCTACGTCAGAAAGGTGTCTCTGCGACCCTTAGGCCGGAACCCTACTGCACTCTGAAACTCTGTTATACGACTCTCGACCGAACGCGCCTCCTAAGGCCATTCCGAGCAGAACGTTACACAAAACCGCATCCTATCTCCTACTGCTCGCCGAAAAGTCGCCGCCTCCGCGAAACGACGCGCCGAAACGCCGACAGCCCCGTAGCTCTTCCGTCGCGCTCGGAAACAATTGTAAAACAAAATCCCACAGCTTGACAAATAAAGACTGTTATTGTTGAAAATACGTCTCCACTCATTCGCCGAACCCGGCCATACCGACTGAGACGGCAAGAAATCCCTTCTCCGTCCCACCGGTAATCGTTCCGCCACTAAACACGATTACACCTTTATGTTGTATATAGAACTCATCGGTTCCTGCTTGGCGTGAAATCTTGCTATGATGTATCGGTCAACAGTATACTGCCCGTAGAACATTTCCCTGACCTCCACGTGCGTCTCAAGTGCCTACGATGCACGCATATTTAGGTGAAGTTCAAAGTCAATTGTCTCGAAAACGAACCCTCTACCGCAAATTCGTCACTCTGGATTTTCGCCTTATATTTGCCTGTAGAATCACCCCCAAAAGTATTGACCATAGGTAGAGGAACACCATGTATATGAAGGTCGCGAACGAAGGAATATATATGTACATACATGAACAATGTGATATAAGTAATTAATATAACTACTTAGCACTATAGCGTTTAAGGCTGCCGTCTCAGTGGGCCTTGAATGTGTGCGTACGCTCACACAAGCTAGGAAAAGCGTGTGCGTATACACGTTTAGTAAACAAACCGTAAATTACAACTTTCGTCCTGGAATCGGCCAGAAGGTAGTTTTTGCGGGTACAGTTGCCTTCAGTAGACATCTGTGCAGGGTGGTCGGGTGCATTTGAACGCTAATAACCACCGTATGTTGAAATAATAATGAATTTATGAATCGAAAACTTAACAGAATGAGGCTCAAAGGCTTCTCCGTTGGTGGCGCTAGTGGTGTACCGCAGCCACGTAGCACCAGCGTGACGTATACGCAGGGCCGACGCGAGGTTAGTTGGCGACCTTATGCAAGAAACTTTTTGGTGCTCCCCAATTTTTGCACCTGTTTTCTATTTAATATGATTTGTCTTTACGGGGTGTACATTTTATTTATGTGGGGGTTGGATTCCTTTATTATTAAGCGTGCCATATAGTTTTTTAGCGCCCCATTCGGCTGGCGCCCTTATACAGCGCATAATTTGCATAATGGTTCCGCCGGCCCTGCGTATACGCGATGTAGTAAACAAACCGTAAATTACAACTTTCTCCCTGGAATCGGCAAGAAGGAAGTTTTTGCGGGTATAGTTGCTTCCAGTAGACATCCGCGCAGGGTGGTCTGGTGCGTTTGAGCGCTAATAACCACCGTACGTTCAAATATTAATGAATTTATGAACCGTGTACTGAGACAGACTGGAGAAATGACAGAATGAAGCTTCAAGGATTCTCCGTCATCGACGCTGACGGTATATTCGTGCCTTGTACCATCAAAACCGGTGGAAGACCAAACTAGCCGATAAATGTAGGAAAGACATAGTTGCCGAGACGTATCGAGAGTCGAATCGCGCTGTTGCCGCATTTCCCCTATTACTATTTTGTCGTCACGGAGGCTTGGATGAATCACGTCGAAGCGGCTGGAGAACAGAGATGGGCAAAGATAATATCTGGATAAACTCAAATAAAAGATGCTACAGCCTTGTCTCATTACGGGCTCGGTTTGGTGTACACGATGTGGACTTTTCGCTATCCCCACCACTTCTGTCTCACTCTTGTCCGGTGAAGGCGAGAGCGAGCGAGAGGCACTGAAAGCGAGCGAGGACGGTACGAGACAGACGACGCGTTGATGTTTTGTCTCGTTCCGTCTTTCGGACGCCTGACACTCCGTCCTTTGCGTTCGCGCCCGTCGCGCACGCAAAGCGTCCCATCTCGCTCCCCCCATCGGCCAGAAAGAAGCGAGAAACGAACACTCGGAATTAGGACTCTGTTCACGATACGGGCTCACCGCCGGTCCCGACCAGCGAGGACTTGAGCTGTTCGGCGGCGGCTTGTAATCTCGGTTGGAGGGCCTACAGTTTTGATAAAATGTAAAATGTGATGTTTTCAGTATTCAGTAACATACTGCTGAGATTTTCCACATTAAACTGAATTCAAATACGGTATAAATTGGATTATTTCTAGAACTGTACTAGATAATTAAATATAAATGTGCAACATTTCTAATCTAATAATGCTACAAATAATCCGATTTATACCGTGTTTAAATTCATTTTCATCTGGAAAATCTCAGCAGTATGTTACTGAAACGTTCATGCCGATACGATAGAAAATATGAAAGTTTTACATTCTATTAAAACAAACAAAATAAACAATCATAAAATTATATTTTTTTTCACAAGAAAATATAAATATTTCCCTCACCGCATACGTTATATTTCGCTCATTTGCTGCAACTACGACATATATAACTAAAAATTCACGATTTTTGAGGAAACGGGTTTTGTTAACGGGAAAAGTTTTGTTAGACAACAACTGCTTTTTCTATACTAATAACTCAAAACCTGCAAATTTTGAGTTGCATCGTTGTTACAGCAAATGAGCTATTTCATTACGAGCGATCTGATAAAATTGTAGGAAGACCGTCAATGGAGAAGAGGAATTACACAGAATGAGAAAAGATAATTAGAATTGCGAAGTGTAGAAGAGATATTGATACCGAAATAAGTATTGTTTCATTGATATATATCCTAACTTCACTACCCAACCTCTCTATCTTTCATTATTGCCATCCTCCTTTACGTTCAGCGAGGCTCTGACGCTAGACGCAGCTCTCGTGCCGTATTCTTTCCAGACTTCTGGATAGAAAGAGGTGTGGCAACAGCGCGGCAGAGACGGAGAGAACAGATAATGTGGCAACTATGCGTAAAAAATTCGTCTACATAGAGTACCTGAAGATGTCACCTCTATATAAGTTATTTTTATCGACTGCAGTAGTTTCATTAGGGTCGGTCTGTTTACTGAGGACGCTTCGATCGATTCGGACCAGAACAAACTTGAGAAGGCAGCCTTAAGGGGGCCGTCTCATTTTTGTTATGATCCGAATCGATCGAAGCGTCCCCAGTAAACAAACGGACCCTATTGAAACTACTACGATCGATAAAAAGAGTTTGTACATAGGTGACATCTCCAGTTACTCTGTGTAGACTAATTTTTTACGCATAGTTGCCACATGTACTGTTCTCTCTGCCTCTGCCGCGCTGTTGCCACAGAGGTCTCTCTTTTTATCGAGAACTCTTCAAGGAATGCAGCACGAGAACTGCGTCTAGCGGCAGAGCCTCACTGAACGTAGCAACAATGAAAGATAGAGAGGTCTGGGATTGTAAAAAGGAAAGATGGAAAGATATCAAACCTGACACAATTTGAACTGTCATTACAATATTACACATAAAATTTATTTGCAGAATTGAAAGCCTGTTTCGTTCAAAGTAGTCCGATTTAAATTATTTTCTGTCAATATCGGCAGAAACACTTTTATATTGGTACGATGAAAAATAAAGAAATTCTGTTTGTGCATTATCGATGATACATCGCCGAGCAACTCCAGGCGACAGGTTAGGCGGGTGAGCGATACAATGTCGCTCGGCTCGACAAATAAAGATAAAGTCTCTTTAATTTGATAGTTTATTTTAATAATTTATGAAATAATACTAATTTGCGTATCAATATCCCTTCTAAACTTCGCAATTCTTATTATCTGCTGTCATTCTGTGCAATATTTATGTTTAGTTATTTTTGGCGCATAGATGGATATATATTTCCCGTGGAAATATATTTTGTGAATATTACGTATTATATAGTGCGTTGCGTATTACTCTACGCAAATTTTTACGTTGAAAATGCATTTATAACATAACATATTATTCTAATCATCTCTTTCACCGGTGCTTTCAAATTTTTGTACTGCGAAAATTAGCAGGTATAAGTCCACCCTTACGTTATGTAATAAATGCATTTTCAATGTTAAAATTTGCATAGAGTAATATGTAACGCACTATATAATACGTAATGTTATCAAAATATATTTCCACGGGAAAACCTTGAAAAAAAAGTTATGGGTTGCAGGGGACTTGATCCCGGGCTGCTCGTATGACAATCTGACGGCGTACCGTTGTGGCCACGAAACCTTCTTGGATAAAGGTTACTGCAGATGATATATATCTTTATTACTCCTTACGTTAAAAACTATAAATCAAAATATCTCGAAAACGAAGGCCCACCATGCAGAAAGCCGAAATGGTATTTTCATACTACATGAGTACTACGACCCCCATATATTGTCGTTCCAAAACCGATGTCCACTACCGCGTGGTCCCCTTGTTAGTAGGTAATCCTCTTATTGCATCCGATCTGTATGCAGTGTGGATCTGTAACAGTATTACCTAATTGTTCTTTTATAAGCGTACAAAATTTTTCGTAGATTTATAAGGTATGAAACATTACCTGAAATATGGTACTTATTATTCCATTTAACATTCCATTTGCCCTGGCATTACACTGTCCCATACACCGTGTTCTAGGTAATTTTTTAAAAAGTCCACCTGTAAGAAATGATCCCAGACATTTCGATAAGTTTAGTATAAAAGTAAAAGTTTGGTTCAATAATTCCTCGCCCATTATGCATACCTGCGACGCCCGTATGTATTAGCCTGGCGCACTTTGACCGAACCGGACTCAACATCCTTATCATTTCTTCTATTTTTCTTCTGTCTCCTGTCTGTCTGCTCCTGTGAACTTAGAAATGAGTCCAAAAAATTAAAGAGTGAATTAAAGTTATTATTTCCTTTTCCACTTTCTTGGTAAAATTGCGCTGGCGTGGATCGACTCGCGTGATCGTATGATCCGCGAATACAAGTGCCATTGCTGGCACTTGTGACCACTGACAGAGTCAGTGGTACCGCGCTTCACAGCGCGGTGCCACACGCGTCCGGTAAAATATATTTCCTTTTCCACTTTCTTGGTAAAATTGCGCTGGCGTGGATCGACTCGCGTGATCGTATGATCCGCGAGTACAAGTGCCATTGCTGGCACTTGTAACCACTGACAAAGTCAGTGGTACCGCGCTTCAGAGCGCGGTGCGACACGCGTCCGGTAAAATAGTATCACTATTTCCGGCGGCAGACCTTTTTCGCTTTTGCAAGCTCTTCGGTTTTTCTTTCGCTCTTTCCTCTAGTATAAATTGAGGCTCCCGAATAGGCATGCATCTGTTGTGTCGACTATCTATTAATTCCGGTAGCATACATTCTAAATAAAATTTAACCAGTTTTGGTTCCATTTCTATTTCCCAAAACGCATCATCTCTCTCTACTTTTATAGATTTTAGACCCTTCGGGGTCCAAACGCAAAATATACAGTACTTTCGGTCAGTAATGTGTAACTGGCCTTGTACTTGATAATAATAGTGATGCGTTTTCTTCATTGAACTTCCTTTACGTGTAAACATGCGCCGGACAGCGGAAACTTTCTCAATAGCTTCCTTCGGCGTAAAGTTCTCCGCTGATTTGGGGCATTTAATTTCCAGAATACCGTCTTGACCGATGATTCTATCCGGTGAAGCTCCTAAGAAGGGGATGCAGCTGTCAATGAAAATTCCACATTCTCCAATATCCTTATATTGCTTCTTCAATTCTTCGCGAGCAATTTTCTCACATTCTTTCCCGTATTCCACTGCGGGTGCACTAATTATCTTCGGATACACAAATGACTTCACTGCGTTTGCGCATAGCGTGTCAGGTCGACGACGGCACACTTGTCCAAAATTGGATGCTGTCAATAATTTCGACCTATACTGCAACCATCTGCGGTTTTTCGCTTGTCCGATGGTTTCCTCTTCAATAGCATGTCTTTTCTCTTGCCACTCATTGAGCATTTGCATATGCTTCTCCCGCTCCAGTTCATAAATTTTAGATGTCATGTCTGGCTTCTGTGCATTTTGTCCATAATCGGAATCTTTTTGCGAGGGCAAGTGCTTGTGAACATATCGCGCAGCCTTAGTTCCCTTCTGTTTTTCATTTCTCTTTTCCTTCTTCTTTTCTTCTTCCATTTGGCGTACAGATTCGGGCGTTTTCTTCTTCATTATCGCATTCAATCGCGAGTGTACTTGGTTCGAGTTGTACTGCACGACAGCAGCAGCACATCTCCCTGTATACGATCCCCTTTCGGCGAAATTTAATCTTTTTCCGCCAGTGTACTTAGCAATTAGTCCGTTCAAACTTTCCACAGCGTTATTTGTAGTATTATACAGTCAGCTCTCCGCATGAGCTAACAGTAGACGAAGTATTTCTTTTACTTCCTGGTACACTCCAATTTTCACCAATTTTGGAACAATGTTTCTTTCATTCTCTTTATTCTTTCCATCGCAGAAATATTCTAGTCTTGCATACTCTGCGTGTTCACCAAACACGTGGCTTGGAACATTCTGTATGTCGCCATACAAATTCTTCGTTTTCTCGTCGATTGATACATTCTCATTGTATCTAAACTTTGCGGCTTTTACGATATCCGTGCGTATCCGGCGAACACTACTTTCCACAGTTTGCCTCAATGGTCCAGGTGTAGTCTTCTTTACAATCGCCTTCATTTTTGTGCAAAAGTTTCGCAACAAATGATTCGTGCATTCAATTTTTTTACACGTATCTGTCTCTTATATGGGTCCGCATCAATAATCTTCTTATACACGCTATCCCCATCAGCAATCAGGGTAGAATAAACGAGCCCACGCTTTTCTACGCTAGTATTGAATCCTTCTACTATAGCATCGCTTTCCATAGCAGTCGATGCTCGAGATGTGTTCCAGTTTTTGAAGCATGTGTGCTTTCGGGGTTCTTTCTCCTTTTTCGCAGCAATCCGACAAATTCTGCAAACTTTATTTCGAACTCCGTAAAATAAAACTTTTTTCGTGTGATAGCCAACTATCACGCCGACTCCAGACGCATAATCGTAAGATCCACTGCGGTAGGATCTCTTCATCCAGCTTCCGTCGGCCACCACGCAGATATGGGGGATTCCCGATTCGGGAAGAATGTCGCCTCTTTCAATCGCCAAACGTTTTTCTTCTTCAGCCGCTGCTAGCATCTCTTCTTCTGCAGCGGCAATTGCGGACTTGACGAATTCATCTTGATTCTTTACGAAGTCTCTCTTCGACATGCAACGTATGTTCACTCCTGCAAAAGTGTGTTCCAATTGGGCATAGCTGCCTCCACATAAAATTGTTGCATTAACGGCGCCCTGATTCGTATCCACTTCTTCGGCTTCGTCCGATTGATTGTGGATTTCAGCTTTGTAATGGCATAAAGTGCACATTACGCTGAAGATGCTCTTGAAGCCACGCCGTTTCACACCAGTTATTCGTAGGTGTTCAATGCCACAGTCTTCCCTATGTTTTGCATGCTTGCCTATTTCCTGCAATTGAACAAGCACATTTTGGAAATTCATTATATCGTTGCTATTTAGAGGAAGGGATTCTTCTTGTGGCTTGTTCTTCGCAACTTTTTCTAGAACGAAGTTTTCTTCTTCGTTACTTCCTACATCCGTGCCTTCTGATAATTTGTTTTCCAATTCTTCCAGCGCTTCTTCAGCCGTATCAGTATCTTCATCGGATGGCGCATACATTATCTCTTGTTGCGTATGATTTCCATCGGAAGTGGATGGTTCCTCTACCATACGTTCCTCGGCCACTTCTTCTAGATGTTGTCCTACGGCAGTGTCGTCTGCCGTTTTTGCGCTTTCTTGTTTCTTCTGAAGGGCTGACGTCCTTCTCTTTTGGCGATGTACTTTCCGTTTCGATAATCGCTTTGCGTACGGACGTAAATATCGCGAACGAAACGAAGAATTATTGTCCATATCTTCCGGCGCGTCCTGCATATTCACATACACTAAACCAACAAACACAACACAAACACAAACACAATACAACACAACGCAACACAAGTCAAAATCCTTCTGCCCGTTGCAAAAAACCGTAATCGCGAACCGTGAACGTGAATCCAAAGATTCGTCCGGGCCGCGTTTAGAAACAAATGACGCTCTACAAAACAGGCCAACGGCGCAAACAGTCCGTTGCGTAGAGAGTCAGTCCCGGCAAAGAACGCTATCAACGTGGACGTATATGATAATACTGAAGGCAGGATGCAGAATATGAATAATGTAAGTATTGTATTATATACTGTTATACAGAGTGATTTTCTGCCTAGTGTCGGCGTTGTCGCCAATAAGCCGCGTCTCGCTGAGTTTCGCGAATTTCGACGTTCGAGACGAGATTCACTACGGCATGTTAAAAAATTCAAAATCATGTCAAATGTCGTGTAAATCGGACTTTTTTTATCGAAGTTAGCTTGGGGCCATTTTTATCGGCACGTCATCGGTTGATGGCTTTTTCGCAAAGATCTGATGAGAAATGCAGAACGTGGAATTCGTCAATTCCACGAAATTCAGTGAGGCACGGCTTATTGGTGGCATTGTCTTTGAGGACCCTAGCGGGGGAATTACCCTGTATGTTCATACAATTGTACTATTTGTCACAAAATAATACATTCATTATTTCATTTCCAGATTAAACAAGCGCTTGATGAAGCGGTGGAGCCGGGGGCAGAAAATCCGGCCTTACAGGAAAATCCGCCACAGGCGGAAATCCCGGCCCAGGAGGGAATGGCGAGGGAGGACCAAGCCATGAGGGCAGAATTACAAAAAGTTATTATGTGGAATGTGGTTTATGTGACTGTGATAGCATATGTGTGAATCAGAGTTGGGCAAAATGTTCAGTATTTCCTCCCTGAGAGGTCACTGGTCCGGACCGGCGTTGAGCCCGTATCGTGAACAGAGCCATAATTCCGAGTGTTCGTTTCTCGCTTCTTTCTGGCCGAAGGAGCGAGCGAGATGGAACGCTTTGCGTGCGCGGCGGACGTGCGCGACGTCGCTGTCTCGTACCGTCCTCTCTCGCTTTCAGTGGCGCTCGCTCGCTCTCGCCATCGCCGGACAAGAATGAGACAGAAGTGGTGGGGATAGCGAAAAGTCCGTATCGTGTACACCAAACTGGGCTCCCGGGGAGGAAATACTGTACTTGTGTAATAGATTACACATTATTTTCAACACATAACATTTTGTCAACTACATAAATTAACAATTACAGAAAGTAATGTGTAATCAATTACACAAGTACACAAGCTATGGGTGAAGCCACCAGTAGTCGACCATGTATCAGTAGTCGACCAGTTTCAGAAAAACATGAAAAAAAGGTTTTTAGAAGTGACAATCTTTTGAACAGAGTGTAGATAGAGTGCAGTTAGAGAACTGCACTTTGTTCAAAAGATCGTTACTTCTAAAAACCTTATTTTTCATGTTTTTCTGAAAGCGGTCGACTACTGATACATGGTCGACTACTGGTGGCTTCACCCAATTGTGGTCAACTACCTAAATATTACGGAAAATAATGTGTAATCAATTACGCAATTACATTTTTATCGTAATTTGTAATTAGATTACATTTTGCCCAACTCTGGTGTGAATATTATTTCGTTTGTGTCCGATATTTTTTGTTATGTAGTTTTATGAAAAATGAAATTATTATGTTATTGTTCCAGATAAAAAAGGCACTAAAACGCCTAACGTATCGCCGCGGAGGATGCAAAAGAAGAGGCGATGACCGCTGGGGAGGAAGGCGCGGAGGTGGCAGGGGAGGAAGGCGCGGAGGCGGATGGGGTGGAGGATGGTACGGCGGCGGAAGGGGGGGGAACGGGGGACAAATAATTATTTACAATAGATAATTATTAATTACATAATTAAATAAATAAATATTTATATAAAAAGATATATATAAAGTTTATTTTGTTTGTATTAATAGAATGTAAAACGTTCACATTTTCTATCGTATCGGCATGAACGTTTCCGTAACATACTGCTGAGATTTTCCAGATGAAAATAAATACACGGTATAAATCGGATTATTTTTAGCATAATCAGGTTAGCAATGTTACATTTATAGTCAATTATCTAGTACCGTTCTAGAAATAAACTGATTTATACCGTGTTTCAACTCATTATAATCTGGAAAATCTCAGCAGTATGTTACTAAAAACATTACGTTTTACATTTTATCAATACATAATCCACCGTATGTATGCCTCTCGAACCGAACATTTATGCTAATTTTTCCAGATATTATCATTGCCCATCTTTGTTCTCCAGCCGCTTCGCCGTGATTCATTCAAGCTTCTCTGACGACAGAATAGTAATAGGGGAAATGCGGCAACAGCGCGATTCGACTCTCAATACGTCTCGGCAACTATGTATTTCCTACATTTATCGGCTAGCTTGGACTTCCACCGGTTTTGATGGTACATGGAGCGAATATATCATCAGCGCTGGTGACGGAGAATCCTTGAAGCATAATTCTGTCATTTCTCGAGTTTGTCTCAAAACACGAGTCATAAATTCATTATTATTTCAACGGACGGTGGTTATTAGCGTTCAAACGCACCAGACCCATCTGCACGGATGTCTTCTGCAGGCAACCATACCCGCAAAAGCTTCCTTCATGCCGATTCCGCGACGTAAGTTGGTTGAAACGGTTTGTTTACTACATCGCGTATTCGTACACATTCAAGGCACCGGTGAGACGGCCCCCTTAATCAGACTGTTAAATTGAATACAAGGAACATTTTTCAAAGAAAAATCTGAGCCACTCACTAATCCTTATCTCTACTTGTATTTTTTACAATTAAGTATCTTATACAAAATGTAGAGTAAGAGATATAATTCTTGGCACTATCAATTATTTTTGGCAAAATAATGTCCAATTATGCCAATAATAATAGAAAAATCGGAAGGTTTAGATAAGAAACTTCAGGCGATTGAGAAATATTTAATTACATTCAATTATTGCAAATTTAATTAAATGTTTTTCTTTAACACCTGAATTTCGTCTCCAAATATTCTTAACATGTCAACAAATGTATCTCTTATTCTATATTGCAGTACGCAGATTCTGACCGTATTTCAATTTTCCCGGTTTGGGTCGCCATATTGAATTTTAGTTCTAAACACAATCTTTCATAAATTAGATGGTGTTGAAATACGGATCCCGTCAGATATTGTACAAATGTAAGTGTCGCGAGTAATAATTAAATAAAATGTGTATGTTGCCACTAATTGTACGGTGTTGACGCACTGGCGATGCGGGGCGTACGAGTGGCTATTTCAAAGTGCCAAATAGAATATAAACCGAACTCGCGGATTCTATGAGGTTAACTATGATTCCGATGGAGACTTTAGCCCGATCTTGCCGGATATAACCGACTCTGTACGAGCGTGACACGACGTGACTTTACACGTGACTCTATAGCTTTGAACCAACGAGGGATGAAACCAAAGGGTTTATATAGTCCCGAAAATGAGTGGGGGTTCGTTAGAAGTTTCCATATAAGGAGATCTTTCGGGGTCGTCGTCGTGTCACTCCCGTTCCCATGGTCGTGATCCAGATGGTCGAGATCATGGCCCCCATTAGTGGTATGTGATAAACAAAAAGGATTTTAGGGCGTTTTCCCTTCGTAGACGCGAGCTCGAAAAACGGTTGAGAGCGGCGTATGGGAAAATTCCACATACGTAACATCTCCCTCCCAATGACGAAACATCGCGATTCACGTGATGCTTTCTAAAAAGAAGGAAAAACGCTCCAGAAATCATTTTATGAGAAAACTCTAAAAGAGAATTGTCGGGTGTAGTGTAGTGTACTTATCGCTAGGTGTTGCAGGGTGTAAGAGTTTTTAGTCGTCGCTGGGCACTACGTAGCCAATCTGCAGCCAGTGCTCGATGCCGTCCAGTGGTGGTTGTGCGGGTAGCCGGTCTAGCGTCAGCGTGGCTGTGAGGCCATCCTTCTGTTCCCCAATCAGCATCTCCGTGCTGGTTGTTGTTGGCAGGGGCGGCGATTGGAAAGGATTGAGTGCCCCTCAGGTAGACTCTCGCTTCTTGCCAGGGTATGTCTCAGAAGCAGGGTGATCAGGACCATATTAGGTCGAACGGTCAGCTTATCGTTTTGCCGTGGGCGGAAAATTGGCGTGTTCTAATTTGTTCTGATGCTTTGTTTAGATTATCTGAGGCTATATTACGAATATTAGTCATGTGCGTTATTAATTCTATTATGTAGTCTCCAAATGACTTTAATTTTTCGCCACTTGGAAAAGAGCTTGGTTCTCGAGCTGGCTTGCCAAAGATTAATGGGGTGAAATTTATTGCTTCATGAACGGAAGTGTTGTAAGAAAACATTGCGAATGGTATCAATAAATCCCAATCTTCATAATTATCCATGTAATGCTTGAGGTATTCGGTGAGGACGATGTGACTTCGTTTCAGAGATCCATTGGTTTGTGGTCTATATCCCGAGGTTGTGATTTAATTTTAAATATTTCAGATAGATTGGTCATAAGTGTTCCGATGAAGCTCGTTCCTTTGTCTGTTAGTATTGCGCGAGGTGTACCGTAAATCGCGATGAAATGTCTAGCGAAAGCATCTGCAATTGTAGCAGCTCGAATGTTGGGTATCGCTACGGCTACGTAATATTTCGTTAGATTATCTTGAATGGTGAGAATGTGTCTATTCCCACTGGGTGTAATTGGTAAAGGTCCTACTGTATCCAAGGAAATTTTGTCAAAGTGTCCTACAGGTGTGTCGGTGATTAACATTGGCTGACGAGTTTTTGCTCGGACTAATTTCTGTTCTTGACAACTCTGGCATCTTCGGATATAGTCTTGAATGTCGTTGCGCATTTGTGGCCAATGGAATTTTGATCGAATGCGTTTGTATGTCTTCGTTACTCCTTTATGTCCTCCGATTAAACTGTCGTGAGCTTCGCTGATGATGTGCTGTTTGTCTTCTTCAGACGGTGTGGTAATGGTACAGTTGCATAGAATAATCTGCAGGCCTGTTCCTATGAAAATCTCTTGCAAAATCTTGACGAATTCGTTAGATGGTATTTTGTGAAGGTCCCCCGTGGCAGAAATTCGAAAAGATTTAATCTGATTCTGATCCAGGGTGTATCGAAGATTTTTCAGGCCGTTGAGCACATCTACTCTTTTAATATTATCAAAAAAGTTTTCTGTAATTATTATACTGAAGGTTTTAAATAGTCCATTGTCTGCAGTTATCACCTGTCCCTTTTTTGGTTGTGTTGTTAGAAGATTTGGTTTATTAATCACCTCAGTGTCTAGTAATAATTTTCCAACGGGGTTTGCTATATTGCAGTCGGCGGAAATGAAGTGTACGTAATGTCCTTCTTCAGCGGTAAAAGTATTTGGAGAAACGATAATTTTATGCGGTTGGTCTAATGGAATCTCTTCAAGATCGTCAAGGTCGTTTGAATCCTCGATGTCGGTAGTGAAGAATGAATAAGGGTCAAGGGTGCGGTCAAGGACTCTAGGTTCAGTTGACCTGCTGTCAGGTGGTTGTCCCACACTTGCTTCGGTCGTAGTTCCTGCAGGTAGCTGGTTTATTGAGGGTTGTAAAGGTTCCTCCATGACATCCGATGATACTTGCGGGGTACTGAGTAAATCTAGTTGAATGTTTCTTGCATTTTCTATTACAGTATTTTCGAGCGGCTCCTCAAAGGATATCAGATTGTCAAAGACGGTCTGGTCCTTATCTAAAGGGACGATTTGAGTGGAGTTTGCTGCGGGCGAAAAACTGTTTATGGTTTCCTGGCGTTCATCTGGCATGGTTACCTCTTGAGATAAGCTGGGAAAAGATCGGTTCTTGTGTATTATTGGAGAATGTTGAACGTTCCCACGTGCGGTTTCTTCTATTTCATCTGAGCTGCTGCTTGTCTCTCGGTACTTGGGTCGGTTTTCTCTATCTCGTTGTAACTGTCGTATGCGGTGTCCGATTGTTTCGATGTTGGCGTCTGTTTTCGGTATCTGGACTTTGAAGTCGGGATCCTGGAGCTCTCGTGGAATAAGTGGTAGGCAGGCAGACGTGGGGTTGCGCGATAATGCGTCTGCGTTCTTATTCGTCTTTCCGGATTTATGGACAACCTGGTACTCGTATTCTAAAAGACGGAGCTTCCACTTCATAAGTCTAGAAGTTGGGTCCTTGACAGAATGTAACCAGACAAGTGATCTGTGATCTGTAACGAGGGTGAACATGGTTCCGTAGATGTAGGGACTGAAGTATCTTACGGCGTAAACTATGGCCAGACATTCCTTTTCCGTAGCCGAATAATTCTTCTCAGGTTTATTTAGGCTGCGGGAGGCGTAAGCAATCGGCAGGTCGTTTCCTATCTCCCCTTGGCTAAGTACAGCTCCAATTGCGTAATCAGATGCATCTGTTGTTACTATGAAAGGTTTACTGACATCAGGGTATTGCAATATGGACTGTTGACAAAGTTCGTTGCGTAATTGTTTAAAACTCTGGTCTTGTTCTTCTGTCCATTTAAATTTGATGCCATTTCCTAATAGGTTAATTAATGATTTTGCTTTTGTGGTGAAATTAGATACGAATCTTCGGTAATATCCAACAAGTCCCAAGAATTGTTGAATGTTCTTCTGCGTTGTGGGTGTTGGAAAATCTTGAACAGCTTTTATTTTCCTAGGGTCAGGTATTACTCCTTCCTTTGAAATAATGTGTCCAAGGTATGCAACTTCCTTTCGCAGGAATTGGCACTTGTTGATCTGGAGGGTTAATCCATGTTCTCGAAGGCGGTTTAACAATTTTTTGGCTTTGATATTGTGTTCCTGTAGCGATGATGCGTAGATCACTATGTCGTCCAAGTAGACAAAGAGGTCTGTTCCTTGAAGTCCAGTGAATGCTTGATCCATCAGGCGTTGAAAGGTGGGTGGTGCATTCTTTAATCCGAAAGGCATTCGAGAAAATTCGTAATGTCCATTTGGAGTAGTGAATGCTGTTTTTGCTTTATCCTTCGGATCCATCTCTATTTGATGAAATCCGCTAGCGAGGTCAAAGACTGAAAAATATTTAGCTCCTCCTAATCGATCTAAGATCTCTGTGATTTGAGGCAATGGATACTCATCAGAAATTGTTATTTCATTGAGGCCGCGAAAATCTATTACCAGACGCCAACGTTTCACTCCGTTTTCGTCTTCTTTCTTCGGGACGATCCATAAAGGTGAATTGTGTGGAGATTTTGAAGGCGTAATTATACCATTTGATAGTAACGCGCTGATCTGTTTTTGAATTTCCTTTTGATGTATGAGGGGGTAGCGATATTGTCTTGTGTTGATTGGAATATCGTTGGATGTATGGATTGAATGTTTAAAGTCGCGGGCCTTCCCAAGTTTATCTCCAGGAAGATAAAATCGGTCGGGAAAATCTCTAACTAAATTGATAACGAAATCTAGTTCCTCCTTGTTCAAATGTTTTGTGTTTAGAGCTTCTAAAATTTTTTGTATTCTATCTTGGTTAGTTTTGAATTTTGGCGGATGTTCTACAGCTGGGTAAAAATCTTCGTCTGATGAACCGAAGATTTCAAACGGATCCAATGTTTGTGGTTCTATCTCTACGTTTAGGGGTACATCGCTGGTATTTGTTGCCATAACGTAGCACTTTCCTTTCTTGTTCCTCACAACTGCTTCCCCTATGTAAAGATGATCGAGGGTCTTGATACGTGGTAAATATCCTTCCTTAATCCTGGGGTTTGCTATTGTTATAGCAATCTGTTGCGACGTCCTGGGCTCGATACGATGTTTGGTCGACGTCGGTAGTTTATTTGTTTGAAGTATGTCCTGATAATTTGAAAAACGTAGAGGTCGGGTTGGTTTATTTTTTAATACCAAAGTCCTATGATAATAGGAAATTTCGGCCTCTTCCTGTTTTAAAAATGGGCTTCCTCCCAAAGTCCGTCTGCTTCTATTGCAAAGCTCTCTTACCACATAGAAAAGTGCAGGAGCTTCGTGGATATGAAGAATTGTTGTTCCTAAAGTATGAATTGGATTAGTAGTAATTCCGGTTAACTCGATTTCTTCCTGAGAGTTTATCGCGGCTTTTTCTCCCAGGCCGTTAATTACTACCAAATTAACGGATGCTCCACCATCGATTAGGAATTCTCCCGTTCCTGACTCCAATTCTGGAACCTTGATGTTGATGCGTGGGGCAGGTGCTTCCTTGATGAGGGTTCCTCCTCGAAGCGGACTGTCCTTTGGCGAGCTTCTTGGTTTCCGCTCATCGTGTCGCCTATACGTTGAGCGCGATCGAAGTTTAAGGGGGGAGACCACTGTCTCAAATCTGAAATTTTTTTACATTTTCTGAAAGGCGTATGTTTCAAGAATGTTCTCTCCAAATTTGATGAAGAAATTCGCAAAATTGACGGAGATATGGTGTTTTTCGTGAAGCGGTGTCAAACGCGCGACTAAGCCACGCGGAACATTAAACGCGATTTCCTCAGAATGACATTTTTCAACCGCGTTGACAGTCTACAGAGAAAACTATACGTCCAATTGGCATGATCAAGGACATTTATTGTACGGAAAACACGTCGCTATTACGTAACGATCAGACATTTTCAATTTTCGACTTGCTTCTATTTTTTTTCGTACCCTTCGATATACAGGGTATATATGTCCCACGGTAGACTGGACAGCGCCGTAGCTCCTAAAGTATTGGAGATAAAAATTTTTAAAAAATGGGGAATTGCATGGTTCGAGGGGGCTAATCAATTAGCCCGGACGAATTTTTTTTCGATTATTATTTTAAAAAATACGATGGTCAAGTTCGGTTTTTCAAATAGAACTATTTTTTTTTAAGTCCTGAGTTGATAGTGCGTTCCAAGGCAAATTCAATAAGCTTCAATGTATAAACTTGATTTCCACTGGTTTTTGAGCTATTGCGCTTGCAAATTTACTCATTTTCACTGCAAGAAACTCCTCTGGAATAGCAAGGACCGGGGACTGTCTTACTGGCGCCACGGGTGGCACTTCCTGTTGAAATAGATACATACCTGCGAAAGGTCTACGCCAGGCCCAAAGGCTGGACAATTCTTTTCCGTCAGAAATGCTACTTAGGTAGGTACATCTGCGGTATCGAGAAGCGCATCGTTACTTTTATTTCGCACTTGCTTCTACGCTCGGATGGCCGGTTCTTCTGGGAGGGATGCAAGTTGGATTGGTTAGGTTCGGAGGAGTGAAAGTTGCTAGACAAAATTTCAACCATAGGGGGCAGATTGTATTAGAACCAATCGGATTTGCATCCCTCACAAACGGCTGCTAGAAAGCAAGAGGCCCTCTTCACAGCAATACCTCCTCCCCAATGCCCACCTTCTCTCGCACAGATACGTCCACGCATGCTTTTGTTTTGATGTCGAATCTCGTTTTTATACTCGGGAGGACCACGCATCGGCAGCGGGCTACCCAGTTATTGAATTCAGGAAACGATAGAAACACTTTATTACAAAACACACATGTACTAATTTTAAAGTAAATCGTATTCCTCTCGGGCAGGAGTCGCCGGACGTTCGTCAAGGAGATGCGGTCTGGTACCCCGTGGCGAGGGCTGCCCTTCGCAGTGCCTCACCCGATTTTCATGGCTTTTACCGGAAAAAGGTACGAATCCTGGGCCGAACGTAACGTATTGGGGTCGAGCCCCTGCAGTCGATGGTGGAATATCCATTACAGCGTATTAAGAAATTCTTTTCTTCATCGTATCGAAAGGGAAGTGACGCCAATGAATTCCTTATGCTTTTCTGATGAAAATCATACCAAATATCATGCAAATCGGACTACTTTGACACAAGCTATTTGTATTCCTTATGTAAAAGTAGTCCGATTTACACGACATTTGCCATGATTTTCAACGGAAAACCACAAGGAACATCGGCGACACTTCCATATCCATACGATAAAGAATAAAGAATTATTTTATTTCCTAAACAAATACAGTGTAATTCTGGAGGTACGCCCGTCACCTCGTGGCGGGGACAACACCCCGCAGTGCCCATCGAATTTTATGGCTTTCGACCCTCGAAGGGTTTGGAATATCATTAAGAAGTGAGAAATGTTTAGGATTTCAAATCTTTGCTTCTTTTCTTCGTCGTATCGAAGGCCAAAGTGATGCCAATGGATTCCTGCCGTTCCGTCGATTAAAATCATACCAAATTCATATAAATCGGACTATTTGTAACCAAGTCAAGTCAGCTTGAAATGATATAAATCGATTTTCCATGGAATTTCCTTCATTATGTTCCGAATTACGTCGTTCTTGGTGTCATTTTCATCGGCGAAACATAAGGAATCGATGGTTGTTGTTTTTACAAAGATCTGATGAGAAATGCGCGAGTCGAAGATTTCTCACTTCATAGTAGGCACTCGAACCCCTTCGAGGGTCGAAAACCATAAAAATCGGGTGAGGCACTGCGAAGGGCAGCCCTCGCCACGGGGTATCAGGCCGCATCTCCTTGACGAACGTCGGGCGACTCCTGCCCGAGAGGAATACGATTTACTTTAATTATAGTACATGTGTGTTTTGTAATAAAGTGTTTCTATCGTCTCCTGAATTCAATACCTGCGTAGCCCGCTGTCGATGCGTGGTCGTCCCGAGTATAAAAACGAGATTCGACATCAAAACAAAAGCATGCGTGGACGTATCCGTGCGAGAGAAGGTGGGCATTGGGGAGGAGGTATTGCTGTGAAGAGGGCCTCTTGCTCTCTAGCAGCCATTTGTGAGGGATGCAAATCCGATTGGTTCTAATACAATCTGCTCCCTATGGTTGAAATTTAGTCTAGCAACTTTCACTCCTCCGAACCTAACCAATCCAACTTGCATCCCTCCCAGAAGAACCGGCCATCCGAGCGTAGAAGCAAGTGCGAAATAAAAGTAACGATGCGCTTCTCGATACCGCAGATGTACCTACCTAAGTAGCATTTCTGACGGAAAAGAATTGTCCAGCCTTTGGGCCTGGCGTAGACCTTTCGCAGGTATGTATCTATTTCAACAGGCAGTGCCACCCGTGGCGCCAGTAAGACCGTTCCCGGTCCTTGCTATTCCAGAGGAGTTTCTTGCAGTGAAAATGAGTAAATTTGCAAGCGCAATAGCTCAAAAACCAGTGGAAATCAAGTGTATACATTGAAGCTTATTGAATTTGTCTTGGAACGCACTATCAACTCAGGACTTTAAAAAAAATAGTCCCATTTGAAAAACCGAACTTGACCATCGTATTTTTTAAAATAATAATCGAAAAAAAAATTCGTCCGGGCTAATTGATTAGCCCCCTCGAACCATGCAATTCCCCATTTTTTAAATATTTTTATCTCCAATACTTTAGGAGCTACGGCGCTGTCCAGTCTACCGTGGGACACCCTGTATATAATACCGACCTTAGTACTAAACATCCCGGCAGGATAGGACAATCGAAACCAGCAAATATCGTGGTGTTCGGGTTTACCCCGCGTTCGCAATTCCCCTACTCTTCCTTATTTATTTTACTCGTTTAAATTAGATAAAAACTTTTTATACGATAAAATAAGTGTAAGTAACTTCATTGCGACTTTATTTTCTTATATTTGTTAGTATAGACAAGAACTACACTGCATATATATACGTATATATTCGTATATAATACATAAGATGCCTGTATCGCAACATTCGTAGGTAATTGACTGTCAAATTATATTTAATATGAAATTCCAGGTAGCTGAAAGCACCTGGAAGCAAGAGGAATGAGCACGTGATTATGAGCAAGTTTTAATATAGCGACCTCGAAGAGAAGGGTTTACAAGTTAACTTAAGAGGTTGTGCCTACCTGTGAAGTCTGAAAAAACATGTATATTCGGATTTTTTTGGGGGGAAAAACTTGAAGGCTTTTTGAATCAATCCTGTATGCATTCGAAAGTGTACATGTTAAACTATTTGTAGTAATTTTTGCGATGGAAAATATAAATAAATAAAAGAAATATCAGCGATCTCCCGGCAGCGACTTATTGTATAGTAGTTTGCGGTGACCACTCAATGGCGCCTTCTCATAGCAAAAGTATCGATTTTCACCACAGAATCGCTCTCATTTTTCATCATTTCTCATCTGTAAAATAAAAACTACGCGACGGCAATGAAACAGCAACGATTAAGGACTACTTAGATAATCTAATATACCTAACTAAATTTGGTCGAATTTTTTATTTCTGATAAACCGGTTCAAAGCTACAGTAGTCACCGTTATAAAAAAACGCTGCTGGGAGATCGCCTATGATTCCATTATTTATTTAGATATCGCATTGCAAAAAAAACTACAAGAACTTTAAAATATATACTTTCGAATATACGAACGTTTATTTAAAAAAGTTTCCAAGTGTTTAAAAATATCCCGAAAATACTTGCGTTTTCAGACCATACAGGTAGGCATAACCCTTTAACGGCCCTTCCCGGTCAAATTACGAGAAAACATAGGTGAATTTTTTTATTTTTTCCAGAAAAAAAATATTCAATGTAAGGGTCTAAAAGTTTTGCCCTTTATTCTACTACAAATGTAGAGTATAAAAAAATTATTTCATGTTTTCCCATTCGTGCCTCTAATGTGCAAAAACACCTATTTTTAAGGCCCTCATTAGGGTGGAGTGAAAAAAACTTTTTTTCGATAGTCAAATTCTAATAGTGCGGAAAAGTTGTCTACTTGGCCCAATAAAACGTGTAAAAAATTTCAGCTCGATCGGATAATTTCTTCTGTGTGCACCAAAGGCCTTAACTTTCAAAATTTTAGTACAAAACTTAAGAAAGTTGAACTTTCTTCAGCTGGTGGATTCTACCTTTTTTTTTACCCAGGACTATATTTGCTGCGTAAATGATGCAAAGAAACATCCGTGGCTGGTTTCGGAACGATAGGAATGGCCTGTCGGCACTGTAAACTATAAAAAAATACAGCTCTTCGCTCACTTTCCTAACGGAAAATACGACCCAGAACCCACCACGTGGAGGTAGCTGTACGACGGGCTCCTTGTTTTTGTGTTGTTTTTTGTATTTTATATTTTTCTTTTTTTAAATAATTTTATTGCTTTTTATAATGTTTTTTCATATTTTTATTTGTCGGAATGAGAAACTGCGCTTGTTATAGCTGTTATTGGTGTGCAAACTTTATAACGAGAACTGATTCTTCGTTTCAAATTTTGGCATTGACTGGCGGGATAACAATGTACACCGAATGAAACCATCCCTTGCATCGCTACCGCACACTTGACAGGATGCTTCGGACACGAGTTTCACCATGCGTTCGACTGCAGTGGTGTGGCAGGGATACTTAAGAAATTCCCAGTCTAGAAACAAGCTGTTGCTCGACAATTTTTCTGATAGCTCCTGATTAGTTACTTTGTTCAAAATTGGAGGTGACGTGATTCGGACAGAGGACCAATCGATTATTTTATAATAGTCGTCTGCGGAGAAGTTGATTTCCGGAACTGCACGAGGTAGTACTTGTTCATCACTTTCATCTAATTCTCGGGCTTGCCAAATTTTGCGTAACGCATCTAGACGGACTTCACGCCTTTCATCCGTCATCATGGAGATGAGAACATTTTCCGGGAATGCGAAGAAAGCATTACGGGCAATTGTGGCATCAACCACGCGTAAGTACTTTTTTGGTAAGTACCGTGACTGTTGAATGGTATTGAAAAGGTGCTTCGGCCCGTCTTTAATAGAGCTGTTGCATCTTATCGCAAACCACATCGGGACATAAACCTTAAGTATGTACGTGACAATATCTTTCAGCTCTATCGTTGGTTTTTCAGTGGATATGTATAAACGTAGTATTCTATTTGCACAGGTCAGCCAGCGAGCGTGGTTAAGGATACCTGGGTTACGACAGCTGAGGTGAGGCGGGCAACTACCGGATTGAATTGCCTTAGAAATGTCCAGCAAGTACTTCTCGTCCTTACTCAGATCTACAGGTCCCACATCAGGTAAGGAGCATTGAATGGTATTATAGGAAACAACTGGGAAGCTTTCAACGTTTTTAAGTCGAACACCTATAGGCCCAGCAAATGACTTTGGCCCAGATGTGCCTCCATCAATAAACTCGAAGAAACTCCGAAATGGAAGCTCGTTAAAGTGAAGAAGGCATATTATCCAATGAAGCGATCGACCAAGCTTGTTTTCAAGGCACCTAATAACACCACCTCTTGCTCCCGTATTCACAACAGTGCCATCACACCCTACGACTACAAGCTCGTTTAAATCTGTTTCCTTCAAGACCAATTTGTAAATGCTATCGCAAATATCCCGTGCACTCCCTGATTTCGGTACTACGTGTCCTAAGTACCTTGATCCAGGTTCGGATATTATTGAAATGTGCTCCTCTTTTACAGTGCGTCGATAAAGCTTTGCTCCTTGTTTGACCTGAATGAGTGTGTCGTCTCTTCGACCATCAAAGTACAGTCCTCTAGGTGGGGTAGCATGTTGTTGCGCTTGTAATTTCACCTGTTCCCGAATCTTATACTTTTCCCGCCTTATTTTCCTTCGATCTGTAACTAGTTCGGAGGCATCTGGAGATACTAGACCAACATCTTTAAGCACTGAAGTAGCTATCATCGCTGTCGCTCTATTACTGACACCATACCTTTGACTAGTAAGTGTCGTCTCTTTCAAATTCACTCTCATTTGAGAAGGCTTTGATGGTGCTAAGTAAGGGTCGTCAAAATCACTCGATTCGCTTTCTGAAATTTCAGATTCAGATAAACATAGTAAAGGTTGTCGACTAGTGGAAGAGCAAGGTTCATCTTCTGACGTAGGTACCCCCGCATATATATTTTGTATTTTCTTATGACGGTTAGCTCTGTTTATAAGCTTTATTGTTTCAGGAATGTCAACGCCTCCGATGCGACCGACTCGGTCCCCTCGCTGGTCAAGAAGAAAAGATTGTTCCTTCTGAGGAACCTTTCGATCCTTCGGACAAGAACAGGACTGGAAATCACGGCATTTGCAAGCGGCAATGTCAAATAAATAGTTGGCAGTTGCTTTGAAACAATCAATTTTTTTCTGTAAGGCTGAGCTTTTGCCGGCCTTGTAAGTGTACTTTATGACCTTTCTGTATTTTTTATTGTACTCTGTGATTAGTTGTACGACGCGTGTATACGAAACAGAAGGAATAGATGCCTTTCCATAAAGACTGATAACCTTGTTCGCTACCCTCTCAACAATAATTGAAAAGGACGGTTCTCTGTTTCCACCCGAATCAATACCCAAACTACGTCTCTCATGAGCACAGCATCTGAGTACGTCCTCATACGTGGGGAGTTGAGTGAGCCCTAAATCTTTTGGATTGCCAAAAAGGGGACAGACAAAAGTCTGGCGAAGAGAGAATTTTGATTGGGCCATACTTAAGGGCGTGTGAACAACGCTCGGACAGCGCTAAGCTCTGGGGTCTATCGACGCAAGATCAACCTTGTCTGTTGACAAGGCGCGGCAAGTAGTACTGTAATTTCACCGTGCCGCAGAGGCAGGCGCGTGGAAGGATGGTGGGGGGAATGCGTGAAGGTGGGAGTAGTACTCAACCCAGGCAGTCACTGTAGTCTACGACCACTCAGACGACTTTTAGAAAGTATAGCGAAGGGCTGTATTTTTTGATAGTTTACAGTGCCGTCAGGCCAATCCTATCGTTCCGAAACCAGACACGGATGTTTCTTTGCATCATTTACGCAGCAAATATAGTCCTGGGTAAAAAAAATAGGTAGAATCCACCAGCTGAAGAAAGTTCAACTTTCTTAAGTTTTGTACTAAAATTTTGAAAGTTAAGGCCTCTGGTGCACACAGAAGAAATTATCCGATCGAGCTGAAATTTTTTACACGTTTTATTGGGCCAAGTAGACAACTTTTCCGCACTATTAGAATTTGATTATCGAAAAAAAGTTTTTTTCACTCCACCCTAGCCCTCATACTGTTGGTCCCCAATAACTGCCTATAAAATCTGTACCGTTAGGAATTTCGTTCTAAAATTTTACCTGGTTATTCTTCCGATGTTGTGGGCTAAAAATATGCAATTTTGTTTATATTTTGACCGGGAAGTGCCCTCAATACATTGGAAAATGTAATTAGACGAACGATCGTGAAAATTGCACTTGTTCAGCAATGATGATTTAATCGTTCATTACAACATCTTAACACTTACAACAGTTACTTTGATCGGTTTCTCAATTTTCTTTTATTTAGCACGATTAAAGAATAGATATTTCAGTTTGTGACTTATTTTTATATTAGGATACATCTTTATTTCATCTTCTTTGCCGCCTAGAACTTAATTTTGTGGATCATGTACAGTATGTATACAGAGAATAATCGCATTTGAAGAATTCTTCATTTAGTGCATGCGTGGAAGACGATGTTTCGTGTATACAAGCTACTGTATCAACTAGAAACTGTATCACTAGACGGGCACTTACTTACAATTATACAGTGCAACATATTTGTTACGGAATCTTGTTTGCGTAAATTCTTATTTGGCTTATAATACCTACTCATCTATTTCAGCTGTAAGACGTTGAATTGTCAATTGGAGTTTGCAAGGTCATTAGTAAAGTCCTAAGCGTCGTCCTAGTTGTGTTACACAACTTATTTTGTAGGCCAACTAACAAGGGAAATGATAAAATTACTGTATCTCTGGTCGAAGTCGGAAAATTAAAGTGTCGTGGACAAATGTTCACGGCGTTTCAGTCGGAAATGGAAGAACGAGGGAAAAACGTGGGCACGGCGCGACGCCGTAAGGAAATAGCAATGAAACAAGCGCTCAAATTAGAGCGACGTTTTTACGACTAAACGACTGTAATTTCGTGTTTTTCTGTTATTTTCTCTTCTTTTTACAACCACTACCCACTCGGCATTTCTGCGATGCATACGCATCATTCACGGAGGATTTAATTCTTAACATTTCAGGGCCGATTTATCTGTCTCTTCTGATAATTAATTTACGGTTTACTAGCGTAGTGACCCTAATAGAGTTGTCGGCATATTCCTTTATCCTGAGTCGGCTCCGGGAATAATTGTGAGAAGGGACAATACAAAGTCGATAATAATTCTGTACATATTCAGTTATAACATTTTTATTATGTCATACTTGCATAAGTGTTTGTTTTAAATTCTACAAAATGATACATTCTCATCCAAAAACCAATAGCTTGATAAAAATGCTCAATTTTTAGTCGGCTATCGAAATATAATCGAGTTTTGTCAAAAGAATATTTTATGAGAATACTTTCGTGCTACAATTTACTGTATAGGTATTTGTTACGAAAGGACAAATATTCAAGTTTCGTGAACTGTATAGAAACACCGTTTGAATACAGTGGGACTCTCGAATCCGGAGTTTCTAGAAAGGTTTGCAGCCATCTGGCCTTCGTGTCGATTGCCAAACTATCAGTCCATCAAGGCCATTGGCGGTTTATGCCGTTGGTACCGAGGCTTTTGATTGATCTAATTGATCTAAATGATTTTCGGGGTTTGGAGTGTGTAATGTGTATGCGAAACTGCAATACGCGAGTCATTAAACGAATAAAATAAGTAAGTATTCTATATATGTAATGAGTAGTTCACCACAATGGCCAGGCAAATCTATTAAAAGTACCTATATAAAAGAACAGAAATTGAAAATATAGATACCTAATTCATTTATATAATAAATGAATGATAATTCATTCACACATATATTAGTATCTGTTAACGCATTGTGTCTACTTGCTGGGCATTTACTTCAAATGATCACTTATGTGTGTTCCAAAAAGTGGTTATTATGATGAAGTCAAGGGAGTGTCCAGGACGGACTTACCATGGGGTTATTACTGTATTTTGTTTCAATGCAGATAGAAAAGACATAATACGATTTTTATAATATAGCATGTTGTAAAACTATTAAAAAAAATTAGAAATACAACTTGTTTATGATTAAGTACATTGCAAAGATAGATGAACTTTTATCTCTATCCAGTTCGTGATGTTTCCCTGTTTGTAACTTTGTTCCTTATTATTTACTTCCAGAGCTGTTTTCAATTACTTTCTGTGTTATACCCATCCATTATTGTATACTGCATTATACCCACCATAAATGTATTAGCAAATGTAGAAGGTGTAATCCTTACTAATATATAAAAGTGAAACGTTGTCTGTTTGTTTGTCCTACTTTCATGCCTAAACGGCTGAACGGATTTTAATGAAATTTTGAATATACATTAAATGCGTCCTAGATTAGATTATAGGCTATTTATAAATATGCTATCTAAAATAATAAATAATAATAATAATTCCCGGGTGAAACCGGGTAACGCGTCAGCTAGTATATATATAAAACTCATTTCAGAAATCAAGAATTTAAAAATAATTATTTTGTTTCGTGTTCTAATTAAGTATACCGAACTTCGTGTTGTAGTAATTTTTCCAAAATTTATTTCATTTATATGGTAAATGATATATGATTGAGGATACAAGTGTCAATTATTCCTTTGGCTACTTTATCAACTCTTATATTGCCTTGTACCTTTACCAATGTAAGATGGAATTTAAATAATTGTTTTCATTTATTTACCGGTTCATGATCACTCTTGTCAACATTGATGGAAGGCCAGCTTTGTATTAGCATTTATTAGTCACTAAGGTATCTTCTTGGTAAGGGCTGTCTAGCACTGTCCACTTCAAGTTACAAATTAGTACAGGACCAGACTTACTGATCCTGTTACTAAGGATCACGGTCAACCCTTCTCTACCAAAAAGCTAATCTATTTAATACTCAGAACACAGCATATCAATTGGAATTTTCAAAGATCATGTGAATCATATTTCAAGTTCAGTCGAGATCAACTGTATGTCTGTACAGTATCGTCAGATTAATAATATGTACATAGTTTGGTAGGGATTTAGTTGTAACCGATGCTGTTTATATGATAGACACCTTGCCGAAATTTATTATACGGTTAACGACTTAACGTTAAACTGGTCTGCGACGTTTCTTACACGAGATCATAAAAATATCGGGAATAAAATGACTATGTCAAAATACATCATTTACGTTAGATAAAACGATGCTTCTAAAATCGTCCAAAATATAAGTTTGTATTGTCTAATTTACCTATAGTACAAAAGAATTTGAAATCTTTATAGATACAGATATAATTTTGATAGTTTTGTATGATCTCATAGAATATATAATATTAGGTGCCGGAAAAAGTTCGTGCGGATTTATACTTTATACTTAGTGCAAAAAGTAATTTGTATATAATTGATAAAATTTTATTTGATGAAGTAATCAACGTTTAATCGTATAACTCTTCCCCAAAGTTCTACAAGCTTATAAACATTCCATTAGTATAAAAGTCTTGAGTTTTACTTGCAAAGAATGAATTAACTGCTGTTTTCATCTCGTCATCTTTTTTTATGTGCTTATTTGCAAAATACTTGTCATGGTTAAAATAAGTGATAGTCACAATGAGACAGGTCTGGACTATAAAGATGAGAACGATTATTCGTCGTCTGATTTCACCTTAAGGCCGGCACCACATTTGCATTTTGTTCACGCGGAGCGACCGCTCGCGGTTTGCCTACGTCACATTCAGTATCTTAAAAGAGGTGTGACACTAGAGCGGACTATCCGCGCGATGGATTTTTGGCCACTGCGTGAGGCGATTTGCTCGCACTTCAGGGAACACATAAATTTTTATGAGAGCGGACGGACCGTGGCGTGCGGCGGTCAATGATCCGCCGCGCGGATTGTTCGCTCTAAGTTAGGGGGCCAGATATATTGACCGGTGAGTTTCGTGAGGGGTATTCTCCCACCATACCGTTTGCCTGCTTCGGTGCTCCTTTTCTCAACGTTTTCTGACTCGCTCGCGATCTATCTCGCTCTCTCCTTCGCAGAACAAGAGTGAGCCAGAAGTGGTGGGGATAGTGCCAAGCTTCTGGGGTGTAGGCCAAACCGAGCTGTCAGCGTAGAAATACGCACATCGGAATAGGTGTGCGTTAGCTCCGAAAAAATTCAGCTCGATAACTTCATCTCGTATTGGTTTACGCATAGCTTCGTAACGCACACAACTATTAGTTATTACGCTAAGAATAAATCTATGGTTGTAAGGAAAAACGACCCATGTCACGTATTTTCACTTTCCAGATATTGTCGTTGAAAGTTCTAAACACCAATTCTTCTTATTAGCAATGTTTCCTTGTTTTCTTCTTACGATATAAACGTATATTTCCTTCACTTTGCACAATATTCACTATTCGTACAATTAACGTAAATAATAATAAACAAAATAGTAATAATTTACATACACTTTAGGCAGAACGACACAAGTCCACTGGACTTGTGTTGTTCTGCTGGAACGTATCGCAGTTAAGTAGTTTTACTAATTACTTTTCCTTCTTTTACTTTCTTTTTTTGTCTTCTTCCGTTTTCTTCTGTGCTTTGCGTTGTTTTTTGTAAAATACAAGTTACACATTTATGTATCACTGGTATTTCATAGTGTGCTGCTTCTAGTAAAATAAAAATATGAAATATAATTTTGCTCATTTTATTTTACACAAAATACGTTATAGTATATGCAGATAAATAAAAATAAAAAATAAAAAGCGATCACAAAGGAAAGATTCGTCGTATTCTCCAAATTTTGTGGACTTACGTTGTTTTGCCAAATGCGTATTAATTGAATATTGGACTTCGGTTAAATTGCATTATTTTTTCAACGTATAAAATTCGTTCTCATGCATTTTTTTCTGATGAAAACATACATCCAATATTCTACAGTTGAATTAATGCATAAACTCAATTTTTTTGAAATTATGACATGGGTCGTTTTTCCTTGCAACCACAGAAATAACAGTCACACGGCTACGTTCAGGCGGAGCCAAGCAGCGTTCCCGTTACCCCACCATACCCTTCGGGGCCGCGCAACTCCAACTGACAAATCCACGATCGTCAGATGGTGGTGGCTTATTTCTCCTCGATCGCTGTTCGCAAAAACGAATTCAGCGGCCAATACATATATTTGGCCCCAACCTTAGTGTCATACCTTTCATTAAGATCCTATATGTATGTTAGGTGATCCCGGGCAAACCGGGAGACCGACAAAACCCAAATGTGGCGGCGGCGTAAAGAGTATGTGGTGCAACTTCCCATCTGACGTCCTTTATTTTTTAACGAGTCAGGGATGCTACGTGAGGTCATGCGTTGTCATCGGAAAAAGTATACCTTTCAGTTATCCAACCTTTTATGAAAACCGAGCAAATAAAATCGTTTTCTCGACGGGGATTCATGACATTGGAATACTGTAGCTACATCAGCACATCTTTCTTCGATTACAAATGGACGTCCCGAACGTGATTTGTCCTCCAGTGATTTTGCATTCTTTCTATCGTTTGAACCATTTTTGTGTTGTCCTTTCACAAGTAGAACCATCCTCACAAACACCACAAATGCGTCTTGCTGCATTTGCTGCTGAATTCCTCAGTTTAAATGCATAAAGTATGAAAGCACTTTTAACTCTTTACTCAGCATATTTAGCCTTGTATAGACAATGGAACATCGAAATAAATGAAAAATACAAACAGTGTATAAGAACTAAATGCACAAAACCGCGAAAAACCGCATGATTTTTTTCGGTATCTAATATTTTGTACACATGTGGAAAAGGTTTTAAATTTTTTGCATCCGTAGAATTTTATATACGTTTTAGTTACTGATTTATTTCCGAGTAAAAATTTGGAATTCTTGTGCGTATTACGTTCGATGAATTTCTTCCTTCTTTTGTTCATGACTTCAACTGTATGGCGGAGAGGGAAGAGTGGGTAAATTAGGTTGAATATTTAAAATATTTCAAACAAGTACTGTTTCTATTGGGATATGTAATTCCGAAATTTTCCCCACGTATTGGTGCAAATTTTATTGCTGTTGGTGTAGTTACAATACTGAGCAATTTCCGTAGAAATTTTTGAACGAGATTAGGTAACTACACTTAAAATTCCCGTAATTGTGTTTGTTCGGGCAATATTATATGTATATAATAATAGCAACATAATATATAATACCATTGGTAACCTAGTCTTGCCTTCTGAATTGTATGAAGTTTTTTTGTAATTTGCTGACCTGTTATTTAATTATATTTAACCTCCACGAAAACACAGTTTACCCCTTTTCAATCCCTTAGGGGTTGATTAGGAGAAAATCCTAAAATTGTTTTTTAGGTATTTGTGTGGGTAATGTTCGTAAGTAGAAACCAAGTTGATATCTAATCGGGCCTTAGGGAGTCCGAGAAAATACATTTTACCCCTTTTCTCTCCCTTGGGGATGGAATTTCCAAAAATCCTTCCTTAGTGGGCGCCTACGTTATGAAAACAATGTATCTTCCATATTTCATGTTCCTAGGTTAAACGATTTGAGGTGGGCGTTAACGAATCAGTCAGTCAGTCAGTCAGTCAGTTAATCAGGACTTCTTCTTTTATATACATAGATTGAATCATAATTAATCCAGGTTTGTTTGGTTACAAGCTTGTAAATATTAACTAGAATATTAAAATCCGCTGTCCAATTATTAAGTTCTTATGTAGCAGTTAATAATTGGACAGCAGATTTTAATATTCTAGTTAAGATTTTCAAGGTTGTAACCAAACAAACCTGAATTAATTATGATTAAATCTATGTATATAAAAGGAGAAGCTCTGGCTGACTGACTGACTCATCAACGTCCAGGTCAAACCGTTTAACCTAGGAACGTGAAATTCTAGTTCAATCATACAAATTACTTAAAAAATTATTGCGTTCGACCTGTGAACTCTATAAAACTGCTAAATATAACTTTTACACAGTTCACAGGTCGAGCACAATAATGTTTGAAATAATTTGTGTGTTTGAACCAGTTCAGCTTGCTGCCTAAAAACATGCTTAACCGTTAAATTGATTTGTATTATACGTGTGCAATATCAGCAAGAAACAATTTTATGTGAATAATGTGTTGCGTTCTCTCGAATCTAATAATTTTAATTTCGGTTTTTGTAAATTTGCATCCAGTTTTGTTTCCCCCTTTTAGAATTTCTTGAGATTTTGTTGAAGTATGTCTAGTGTAATGGTAAGATATTATTCTGTAATTATTCCTTTACATTCATATACATAAATATACATAAATGCATATGGGTAACTCGAATCCGAATTCAATTTTACTCTGCTGAATCGATAAGCTCTGTTAGCTGTTAGGAAGGACCAACCGTTCTACTTGAAGGCATACGAAGCGTAGCAATTGCATACAGGGTGGTCGGTTTGTATCTGAGTGAGTCTCGATTACATCCTTTCTCGAATCGTTCTACAAGGAGAGTGAATAGGATACACCAAGGGTGAGCGAAACAAAGAAACCGTGAAGAATCCCTGACCGACTTAGGACTAACATTCGATAGCTAATAGCGGTCAGACAATCGTTCAGGATAAATGGTCCACTAATGAAAGTTAAAATTTTTATATCATAACTGCGAGGAGATGCAATCAACGTGTGTTTAGCGAGATAATACTGTATCCATCGTATTAATATTGAAGTAATATAGGACAAAATAATATGCGTTATTACCTTGTTACTGAACAGTAGTGCATACCAAAAATATGGTATACTATTAATATAGTATGTTTTCACATGATTCATATAAATAAAATTCAATCATGTATTCTATTAAATTGTTCGAGAATCACCGCTTGGAATAATAACAATTTTCATATTTAATTATGATTCAATTATTACCAGAGAAAAAAGATATATCGACTAGTAAGGGATCGGTTGGCGAGCAGGGGAGCGTGACGCAGCCAGGACTTTGGAGAACCGGAACCTACACGCGTCAGAATCCATTTTCACGTCAGGTGGCCCGACATTGCCGGATTTTTATTGGAATACTGCCAAGGTTGGTCTGTCACTTCTTCTGTCCAAGGCCTGTATACGTGCAAAGATTGAAGTACGTACGTAAGATAGAACGACGTATTTATTTACAGGGTGATGGAGAGCAGGAAGATGTTCGCAGCGCCGTAACTCGCCACATGCCAGAGATAATGGCGATTTTATGTTGTTGAGTCGTTCTGAGTCACCACCACTACCGCCCAACACCAAAAGATCTCCCACGGCCAATACTGCTACCACCGACAACCCACAACCAGAGACGGCAGGTACAGCAAGAACCTCATACAGGGTGATTTATAGAAACGGAACAGTTTCGTATTTATACATATTATAGGTAGTCATTGGAAAGCTACAGAAACACGTGTTTGATAAAAAAACATCCATATGAATTTTAATTTTTTGGTGTTTTAATATTTTAGTGTGAAAGAGTGCATTCTTCCATTTTGTATTGCTTGGATGACTCGGATATCTGCAGATATCTATATTGCAAGTGAAGCTTGCACATGAATATTATTTAACATTTTTGAAAACGAAATTGTACAAAGTATAGTACGTAATTAACATTTAGTATATAAAAGAAGAATAATAAAAAATTGTAATGTGTAAAGCAAGCGTTGTATAATATTTAATTAATTATTGAGATCTTTTAACATTGAATCTTAGTATACGGTTTTATAAACTTCGATGGTTTTACCTCGACAAAGTAGAGCACGAGTAAATTAAAATAAAAAAGAGGTTTGTTACGCTTTTAACGAAAAATGTTTCCTGCCCTTCCTCCATAGAGGTTAGTGCTTCCCTCCGGACCAAACTGTGACACAAATATAACTTGTCCTAGTTCCGTGGCGCACCCTATATGCACGACAATGCGGTCGCATTTCCGTTTTCCAGCGGCCTTCTTTCTCGCTTTTTTCCAGCCGCATATTACGCACTGAAAAACTTTTAGAGCGGCAATTCAGCTCATCTGTCCCGTCGTTTCGTTTTATCTATGCTGGGAAAGAGAAAGAATGCATCGTCCATCATGGCCTCCCTCGATTATCCCACGGGAGGCATATGCTTCCACAGCGTTCAACTTCCGGCTGAACTATGCGCGACCAGTCTTGTTCTTTCTACTTTGTCCTCTCTTACTCTCTCCTCTTCTCTTCCTGCTTATCGAAAAATTCCATGTAAATTAAGCGAAATATACACAGACTCGAGATTATTAATTATCGTAATTGCATGCAGTTAAACAGTTTTTATTAGCTCCAATAAAGTTCACGGGGCGGATTAAGTAGGGTCATTTACGCAATCCTCACGGGTTATATCTTTTATATAATTGACGATGGGGGAACTGATAGAGGAAAAAGTCCAATAGCATAATAATTTTTATTTTTCTATGATTTCATTTTGGTGGTATCGCAATTGCATTTCCTTTAAGGGTGGTTTACAAAAATTGACAATTCTGAAACTAGGAGTAGTATTGGTACTTTATAGAGGGATTCACTACATACATCAGTGGATTGTTCCCTTTCATATACATAAATGTTTACTGCATACTAGACAATACATCAATTGCTTCACAGTAATGTCAACAATAGTTTTTTCTAGAAAACCGGTATTAAAGAGATACATCTATAAAAAATTTGTTCCTTATACGGAAGTGATAGCTTTGAAAATACAAGAAATTTTTTATAAGTATCTGGGTGGTTATACTTTGAACTAGAATAAACGTGACAAGAAAATTCACAAAATTGTCTCACTTTTAATTGTAGAAAGTGGGGGTTGTAAAAAGTTCTTGATATTATTTTATTAACAATAAAAAGACTGTGATAGTTATTATTACATTTCTACTTCAAACCACAGACAGATATATTTCCGACAGGCTGTTAAAATCGCAAAACCACAAATTTATTAGTTTTTGCAATATTACTCCCATAACCATGAAAAATGTACTTTCATAAAAACTGCTTTAAAGTGCCCATAACGATTCTTGTACATACAAAAGAATGTTTTACCATTATTATCAATCTGTTATATAGTAACCCTTCTTCTTCTTTCAAGAAGTGATGCTCTTGTGACATCTTTCTCGAAGCAATTATAGTTGTTGTTGATGCTTTGAAAGTCCACCGTTTTACTGTGGGTATACGCGTCTCATTACTCAAATTGGCAAATATTTTAGTTTGAAGGCTAATGGTCATCGCCTCCGAAATTTTTAGAAATTGTAAGTAACAAGAAATGTGTGATTTCTTTAGGCTTGAGAATTTTTATTCCCCAGCAAAAACTAAGCTCTGCGAACTGCATATTTGGTCCCGATAAGTATGAATATAAGTTGCATATGGTTTTACACATACATACGTGAAAACCACTCTCGGTATGTCAAGTTTATCAGTCTGATGTCTCCTTTAAACTACCACAACTTTGTCTTTTCTGAGGTATTTTTAAAATCATAGGCTATAAAGAGGTGCTTCGAATTGTACATTCCAACAAATTCTAGCCTACCAGATATAATTAATAAGAAATACGTACTAACTCTGCAATTAAATTACAGCACCTACATAATATAATGGTGTATAATATTAAACCAAAGTGGGACGGTATTCAAAATATTGAACACTAATTATTATACATGGCTCTTTACAACCAATAGTATGAAATAATATTCATAATACATGCGTATGGTATTAAAGAAATAATTACTTAATAATACATTATACAGGGTGACTGGCTCGAAACGCCTGATCCGCCTGGCAACCGTGACGAGGTCAACCCAACCCCCCGTGGTGTCTCTCCGAAGGCTTTTGACTCTCGGACGGGTTGGAGTACCTATTAGGAAGTGAGAAATCTTCGAATTCCTCATTTCTCATCAGATCTGTGCGAAAGTGACGCCAATGAATTCCTGGCGTTCCGTCGATTAAAATCATACCAAATATCATGCAAATCGGACTACTTTGACACAAGCTATTTGTTTATTACTGTTCAAAGGATCGGTGCGAATTAAGCTTTTAGACGATTAGCGAAAGCTGGGTTTATTAAAACGATTAGAGGAGTGTTTAAAGCTCACGAAACAGTTTTAATTAGGCGTTCGCACACATACATATATATTTCAATTATGTACAACGAATTAGCGTGACGGCCCGAAGAAGCGTTTATTCAAGAAGCACAGTCTAATTAAGCGATTAAAGGAGCTATATTTAAACCCGTTAGGAGATTGGCGGCACAGTTATAATTTAAATGTACAAAGTCAAGCGTCAAATATATACACAATTATTTACACAAACACATTTGAATAGTTCTTAACTAATACAAGCGACGAATTAGGAATGATTATTAATTAAGTTATGTACTTGTTGGCTTGCGAAGCAAAATCGCGAAGCTTAGAAGTTTAAGCAGTTCAAATAAAGCACAAGCAAAGTGCGTAGCAATGTATAAAACGCAAGCAAAGTGCGTGGCCAAGTATAAAGCGCAAGCAAAGTGCGTAACAACGTATAAGCGCAAGCAAGGTACGTAAGCAGGAGTTATATTACCTAATGGTTAGCTGGCCCAGAACAGAGTGAACGATTCCAAAAATTCACGGTTGATTTCTTGGAAGGAAACCCCTGCCCCTTCCATCGATCGCGAATCGATGGAAGGGGAAGTGATCCGCGCTCCACATGAGCGAGCAGGCCGTTGCCACCTGCCTAATTAGGGAAGATCGTTCGGAGATGGCGTTATATGTACGATTTTGTTGTACACTATTTGTATTCCTTATGTAAAAGTAGTCCGATTTACACGACATTTGACATGATTTTCATCGGAAAACCACAAGGAATCCATCGGCGACACTTCCATATCCATACGATAAAGAATAAAGAATTATTTTATTTCTGAAACAGAAACAGGGTAATTTGCAGGGACAACACCCCGCAGTGCCCATCGAATTTTATGGCTTTTTTCGGAAAAAGGTATGAATCCTGGGTCGAACGTAGCGAATTGAGATCGCCGCCTCGCAGTCAAGGGGTGACATATCCATTACAACGTATTAAGAAATTATTTTCTTCGTCGTATCGAAAGGGAAGTGACGCCAATGGATTCCGGGCGTTCTCCCGATTAAAATCATACCAAATATCATGAAAATCGGACTACTTTGACACAAGCAATACAAATCATAAAAGGAGTAGGCATTTTTTACCACACTCTCTTATTTTAGTGAGCAGGGACAGGGTTAAATGAATACAAAACTGTTTTAATGATTTTGATGCGATGTGAATAGGGCTCTCGTACATCCTGTATCGTGCGTTAAGACATCTCGCGAAAGTTTCAAATTTATTTAGCAATCTAAGAATTTTTATTGTGTTCGGTACTCTTATTCCAGTCTGCTTGACATTTCGGTGCTGTACCTTTCCAATAATACGTACACATAAGAAACACACGTTGTTGAATGGAATACACGTCGAAACGATTTCGAATAATTACAACAGTTTTATTACAATTTTTGTATTACAACAATGTATTACAATTTTTTAAAAATAATTCTTTATTCTTTATCGTATGCATATGGAAGTGTCGCCGATGGAATCCTTGTGGTGTCCGATGAAAATCATGTCAAATGTCGTGTAAATTGGACTACTTTTACATAAGGAATACAAATAGCTTGTGTCACAGTAGTCTGATTTGCATAATATTAGGTATGATTTTAATCGACGGAACGCCAGGAATTCATTGGCGTCACTTTCGCACAGATCTGATGAGAAATGATGAATTCGAAGATTTCTCACTTCCTAATAGGTACTCCAACCCGTCCGAGGGTCGAAAGCCTTCGGAGAGACACCACGGAGGGTTGGGTTGACCTCGTCATGGTTGCCAGGCGAATCAGGCGTTTCGAGCCAATCACCCTGTATTATCAGTGTTGCATTTGATAAATGCATCTACCGTAAATACATATTTCAATTTGGGATCTGTCTAGATCCTAAAAACATCATGCTATACATAGGACTGTTCAGATTTGTAAGTTTTACGATCTCGAGAAGCTCGAATGCTCAAGTCTTGACTTTAAACGAATTTATAGCCGCACTCTTCGGCGCATCAGGGTTTTTTAGTTACTCGCTACTCGATAGATGTGGACAAGGTATTTATTAATATTTATAAACATTTTGTGTAATAAATAAAAGATAAATTGGTCAAAATTTTTTGTCTATTTGTCTATTTGAATAACTTAGTATTATCATTTCCGAATTTCATTTGGACCTTTATTCTCTGCAATATATACGTTTATCTGTATACATATATAGAAGTAAAAAAATGTATGTATTAAAGTATATAATACATATGTATGGATGTTGTTTGCTAGGTAAAGGCTCCTATACCACTGGACGGATTGTGATGGGGGTTTCACCACTTTATAGTTTGTACAGCATTTCTCGACAAAGATTTTGGCGTATGAAACACTAGCTTAAAGTACCCGGCGTTGTTCGGACTTCTTATAGCGTAAGGTGCTTTTGGCTTTCGCCAGAGAATATTAAATTTGACGTAGCAGACGGGTAAGAGAACGGTAGCCATTTTAAGAGTGCGACCGCGCCGAACCCGTTATCTACGTATGCAATGGTCCAGCAGCAGTATTAGACCAGAGTTGAGCAAAATGTAATCTAATTACAACTTACAAATTACGATTAAAATGTAATTGTGTAGTTGATTACACATTATTTTCTGTAATCGTTAATGTAGGTGGTTGACCACAATTTTATCAACTACCTAAATTAACGATTACAGAAAATAATGTGTTTAATCGTAATTTGTAAGTTGTAATTAGATTACATTTTACCCAACTCTGTACTAGACGACGCTGACGCGTTAGTGGCCCCGATTGAAGAATTTGGGGCTGTTTTCGCATAACTTTTGAATTACAAAAGATATCGGAATGCAATATGCGCCATAAAATGGGGACAAATTATTCCCTTCTAATGGTGGAAAATTTTACGTTTACTTAATTTTTCTTTTTTCACTTTTTTAACCATACTTGTTGCGAAAAGCTATTGCAAACTGTTTATTTAAATACTTTATATAATGTTCTTTTTGAAATTCATGGCACCGATAAACAAAAGGCTAGTTGTCCCTGTATCATTACTTTCAGAAATTAAGGAATTAAATTTTTATTCAATTATATATTAGTTCTGCAGCCTCAGAATCTAATGCTCTGGTTTCCTTTTTCGTGATTTTATCCTCAATGTAGTGCATGCACTACACTTGATGCACAGATCGGAAATAAGGGGTAACTAATGGAATGTGTCGCTGTTTCTAGCATTCTTTGAATTTTTTCTACAATTTTTGTGTCTGAATGTTTTAACCCTTTAGCCATTATACGCCACGCCTGTAGTGGCTTCTGTTTATGTCATCTTTTGGAATGGTACATGAAAATGCGCAGATTGGATGCGCGTGATTATTATGTGGTCCCCTCTTCGAAGTGACAGAAAATATAACCTATACATATACTATACCAGATTTCATAAAGATACAGTTGCAGCGTAAGGATAATAAATAAAAAATAAAAAATATGATTACAATATAAAAAAAGATGTGAAATCAAAATGAGCTGCAAGTACATCACAAAAAAAAAGAAAATAATATAATCACACAAAAACAGAAAATAATATATTCACATAAAAAAGAAAATAATATATTCACATAAAAAAGAAAATAATATAATTACAATATAAAAAAGGATGTGAAATCAAAATGAGCTGCAAGTACATCACAAAAAAAAGAAAATAATATAATCACGCAAAAACAGAAAATAATCTAATTACAATATAAAAAAAGATGTGAAATCAAAATGAGCTGCAAGTACATAAAGGTACTTTCCAACTGCGCTTAAGATGACACAACTACATATACACAGCTAAAATGCTGTGTTATTCCATTACTCATATCGCGGACATTTTAATTAACCCATCAAAAAGAATCCCATTTAAAAACATTGTCGTAAATTATTATTAGCTTTACAAAATTAATGATATATAAAAATTGCGCCAATTATCACAATGGCTATTTATACAAAGAAAAAATCACAATGGTACAATGAAAAAATGTATTAAATAATATTAAGCAGATATATTTTTATACAAATAAATATTTTAATACGAATAAATATTTTATTCAAAATACTTGGCGCTGCTCTCCGAATTGGTGTTGCTAAACTGAATAAATATGTATAAATTGCAATAATCTTTTTCTTTCTTTCCTGTGCGTGCGTTCGTGGATGTGTGTATGTGCATATGCTACGTATGATGTATTTTAGATCGCAGCGCCAAGTATTTTGAATAAAATATTTATTCGTATTAAAATATTTATTTGTATAAAAATATATCTGCTTAATATTATTTAATACATTTTTTCATTGTACCATTGTGATTTTTTCTTTGTATAAATAGCCATTGTGATAATTGGCGCAATTTTTATATATCATTAATTTTGTAAAGCTAATAATAATTTACGACAATGTTTTTAAATGGGATTCTTTTTGATGGGTTAATTAAAATGTCCGCGATATGAGTAATGGAATAACACAGCATTTTAGCTGTGTATATGTAGTTGTGTCATCTTAAGCGCAGTTGGAAAGTACCTTTATGTACTTGCAGCTCATTTTGATTTCACATCTTTTTTTATATTGTAATTAGATTATTTTCTGTTTTTGCGTGATTATATTATTTTCTTTTTTTTGTGATGTACTTGCAGCTCATTTTGATTTCACATCCTTTTTTATATTGTAATTATATTATTTTCTTTTTTATGTGAATATATTATTTTCTTTTTTATGTGAATATATTATTTTCTGTTTTTGTGTGATTATATTATTTTCTTTTTTTTTGTGATGTACTTGCAGCTCATTTTGATTTCACATCTTTTTTTATATTGTAATCATATTTTTTATTTTTTATTTATGTGATTATATTTTTTTGTTAATTATACTTTATTCGTCCTTGACTTTTCATGTTTCTTTGTCTTTTTTTATATTTATTTGTTGATAATACTCTTTTTTTCCTCGACTTTTTCATGTATACTATTTTCTTTTTTTTGTGATTTTTGATAATACTTTTTTTGTCCTCGACATTTTCATGTACTTGGCGTATTTTTTACTTTTTTAAAGTTTTTTTTTGGGGATCTCACTTCTTTTTACAAAGCTAATTCATGTACTTGGCGTAATTTTTTTACTTTTTTAAAGTTTTTTTGGGGGATCTCACTTCTTTTTACAAAGCTAATTCATGTACTTGGCGTAAATTTTTTACTTTTTTAATGTTTTTTTTTGTGGATCTCATTTCTTTTTACAAAGCTAATTCATGTACTTGGCGTATTTTTTACTTTTTTAAAGTTTTTTTGGGGATCTCACTTCTTTTTACAAAGCTAATTCATGTACTTCGCGTAATTTTTTTACTTTTTTAAAGTTTTTTATGGGGATCTCACTTCTTTTTACAAAGATAATTCATGTTCTTGGCGTCATATTTTTGTACTTTTTTGAAGTTTTTTTTGGGATTCAGAATTTCAGCTTCTTCTTTTTTACAAATTTTTCCCTGTCACGGGTACTAAAAGTAAGGATAAAGTAAGGAAATCCCAATAAATTATAAATTCTGATCTATCTTCGTTACACGTCCACGCGTTTACGGCGCACTGCAGCCTATCGAGTGATGTTAGAAGATAAAGCTAGTTTGTAGCCAGTAAAGCTTACTCGGAATACTCGGAATAGCGCAAAGCAGTTCAGCGAGTGTACTTTTATTATTTTTTGATTAAGGATAAATTCTACGTAAGTTTAACACCTTCCCCCAAAAAACATGTGCACTGCATTGCCGATCTATATGTATTATATGAATGTATAGTACTTTGTGTGCAGTACATAGTGCGCGAAGCAGCTTGCGGCCGTGACCGGGGCCGGGGACGTGGCCAGAGCCGGGGTCGTGGATGGGGGCGGGGCCGTGGACGTGGCGGCGGCCAATAACATATAAAAAAATAAATTCGTTATTTTCATACATAAAAATGTGGTTATTTCATTTGCTCATGCAGCAGAGTTACTTTCTCTTTCAGCTGTTAAAATAATTCTCTTCATCTGCATCGTTAACTGAAAAATAGGACAAATTTACTAATTATTTATATAAATTATCACACGTGCTCACATTGAATGAATAATTGCGTATGCAAAACCCTACGTGAAAATTTGTGCGTACATAGTCCAACGTAGATCACACTGCATCATCTTCTGCTTTGATGATTATCTGTAAATATATAATATATTATCACACGTGCTCACATTGAATGAATAATTGCGTATGCAAAACCCTACGTGAAAATTTGTGCGTACATAGTCCAACGTAGATCACACTGCATCATCTTCTGCTTTGATGATTATCTGTAAATTATATATATATATAAAGCCTCATTTTAATAATTATATACAACTTAACGTAGAACTTATTAATTATTTATAGAAATAGAGTGGCCTTTTGCTATAGTGAGTGTAGAGACTACATAATGTATCCAAAGCAGGTGAGAGCATATGGCAGAAAGTCTTGTTGCAGGAAATTTAAATGCTAATGGTAATAATTCAGCGAAAATGAATGAGGAGATCCAATATTTTTAACGCACAATTTATTGGTGTTGGAATAAAACTAATAATAATTTAATATGTTTATTGGTGAATTGAAATAATGGGAATCTAAAAAATTAATGAATAGCGTGACAACTACAGTGGATTTTATTAAAGTATTACGAATGTCTTTCACAAAAGATTGAAAAGCATCAAGGGAGATGTGTTTTCAGGGTACTTTCTTAACTAATGTGACTTGCTCTACATTGCAAGCAGTACACCATAATCTATTTTCTTAATAATTCTTAATGCTATGTCTTTTGATTGACAAATTTTGCCGATTTACCTTATTTGACAAATTCCCAGAAACTTGTGCGAAACAAGATGCTCTGTCTATCTATATATCTATTTAATCTTCTCCGGACAACCTCCAAGCCTGTGCATTCTCTTCATTTCTATCCATCCAAGCCTGTGCGTCCCCTTCAATTCTACTATCCAAGCCTGTGCGTCCCCTTCATTTTTATCCAAGTCCTGTGCGTCCCCCTTCATTTCTATAATATATAATAAGCTTTACATAAAAACTCTAAATTGCTGGTATATACAAAAACAAGTATCTGGCAATTTAAATGCAATGTAATTTTTTACTACAATATATTATTTTGTACATGCATGATACAAATTTCCAGAAACTTGTGTGAAAGGAGATGCTTCGCAGTCGAACCATCTCCGAACAACTTCCAAGTCTGCGACTCTACATAAGAAATCTATTAAAAAAATTTTGGCGACATACCTTATTAATTGAGACAATAATTCAGTCTCCTATGTAGTGTAAAAACTCGTGACATTCCAAATTCGGACAACTTACTTTATTTGACACTTAGCACTTGGTAGGTTATCAAATTCAAAATAGTATATATATATGTATGTACAATGACGGACGACGATCCCCGCCGAATAATCCCGAGAGTCGACGAACGAAGAACGAAACATGTGTTGGCTGAAGGTGTGTGTGTGTGTAACGTGTATATACGTATATTCTGTTTGACGACGAAAATATATATATGTACTATGGTTGACGAAAAATTCCTTGGAGAATCAGAAGAAGAACTTATTTTCGACAGATTCATGAGACGATATTACGATATCTCTGTCATGCGTGGACCGATTTTATTGAAATTGGTCTTATTCGAAAGCTTATATGCGGTTTACATAAGAAAAATGCCTTTAAATTTAGAAAATATTGCAGGCGTGATGAGATATTAATGAAATAAGTTTCAGGTTAGGTTGGAATAGCTGTGCGTCGAGTAAAGATACACGGCAGCGACAGGCATATACAAGGTGTCTTTTCTTTCATGTACTTGGCGTCGAGACGCTACCGCGTCTCTAGATATTTTGGAAGGATGTTAAGTCACATAAAGTTGACAAATGTTGCGTAAAAGAACGAAATAGCCAATAAACATTTATTGTCATGTAGCATATAGATTATGTTTTCTGTCACTTCGAGGAGCGGATTTTCTGTCCTCGAAGAGCGGATTTTTTGTCCTCAAAGTGACAGAAAACATAACCTATATGCTATACCTGATTTCACAAAGATACTGTTGCGCCGTGATAATAATATATTTTGAAAGGATGTTAAGTCATACATAATTGACAAATGTAGCGTAGGAGAACGAAATAGCCAATAAACATTTATTGTCATGCATCATGTAGGTTATATTTTCTGTCAGAACATATCTGATTCAATAAACATATCAACCATTGCCACCCAATGGTCACCATTAACCGTTAAATTTGAGATTTTTTTAAAAGTAGTACGTCAGAAACATCGACGAAAAAACGGTCAAAGTTGAATTTATGCCTCACTTTAATTAATTAATATTATCATTTTTGAAGGATATTGCAATACAATAATGTTGGTCCCAGAAACTCTCAATGACACAGTTGAGTTAAGAACTGTAGGAACACGCGACCGACAATGGGACCGGGAGTTGGGCTATCGCGCGGTTCGTGACACTCGGTCACCGGGGACTTGGAAACCGGAGGTTCGGGATAGGCTGGCAAAATTCGCGCGAGATCTCGATACCTCGAGATTCTCTTCAAATGCCGGCCAAAAGTTTCGAATTCGCTTCGATCTTTATTCGAATTAAGATGTTCTGGGAAGTCTTAGATATCCCTTGAATATTGTAAAACTTGCAAGTACTTTTAAAACAAAAATATTAATAGCCGAATAAAATTATTTTCTATGTCTCTGTGTGAAATAGACGGTGGTTTTGAAATAATAACCCAGAACTTTCTCGTTCGAATAACACACGAAGCCATTCGAAACGTTCGTTACCGAAAACCGCTGCAGCTGATTGATGGAGGATGTTAGTATTCTGCCGTTTTTATACATAACCAGAAACAGTTTCTTGATGTGCTACCTACAAAATTAGCTCATTTCTAAAATGGTCCCTTTCAAATTAATGTCGCAAACAGTTATTAGGTAGTGAAGCGGGGACCTCCGGCTGAGGTAAGCGAGCCGCGCGCTCCGCTGTTATGATCGGTTTACCACTCGCACCCCAGATTACTGTAACGAGGTATGAAAACAATGTGTCGACTGCTCTCGTACCCGTCTCAATTTCAAAAATTTTGGCTACAACAGGGTTGACCGCGGCGCTATACCTACCCCTGTACGGAAAGATTTTTCGCCGACTACGTGTAAAGGTGGGATCTCCTACCCGCGATCGGTCGCAGCGATTTGACCCAGCGACTGGCCCTAGGCTGAATCTCCTTGCCTGCGACCAGGGGTGTGCTCGGGACGGGCCGGAAACTTTCGGGCGGGATCGGGCGGGGTCCCGAGACTCGATTCGGGCTACAAGCATAGCCGCCATGAGCAGGCAATTTGATTTCAGGTCGGCTCGGCAAAACTCGGATGCGATCGGACGATATCGTTACCAGTAATATATCAAAATTATTACCTGAGAACATAGAAAAATTATGTTTCTTACACGTTAATTTGAAACAATAAAATATTCGCCTTCCTGTATATTGTTGTTACTATAAAACATCCAGGAAACATTCCTTTCTGTATGCTTATAGTTGTTCGTACGTTTTCTATTTTAAATCTGAACCTGTCTCGAAAAAGATAATACCCTATATCTGTGGTTGTAACGAAAAACGACCCATGTCACATGTTTTCACTTTCGAGATATTGTCGTTGAAAGTTCCAAACACCAATTCTTCTTATTAGCAATGTTTCCTTGTTTTCTTCTTACGATATAAAAGTATATTTCCTTCACTTTGCATAATATTCAATATTCGTATAATTAACGTAAATAATAATAAACAAAATAGTAATAATTTACATACACTTTAGGCAGAACGACACAAGTCCACTGTTGTTCTGCTTGAACGTGTCGCAGTTAAGTAGTTTTTCTGACTACTTTTCCTTCTTTTACTTTCTATTTTGTCTTCTTTCGTTTTCTTCTGTGCTTTGCGTTGTTTTTTGTAAAATACAAGTTATACATTTATGTATTATTGGCATTTCATAATGTGCTGTTTCTAGTAAAATAAAAATATGAAATATAATTTTGCTCATTTTATTTTACACAAAATACGTTATAGTATATGCAGATAAGTAAAAATAGAAAATAAAAAGCGATCACAAAGGAAAGATACGTCGTATTCTCCAAATTTTGTGGACTTCGGTTGTTTTGCCAAATGCGTATTAATTTAATATTGGACTTCGGTTAAATTGCATTATTTTTTCAACGTATAAAATTCGTTTTCATGCATTTTTTCTGATAAAAACACACATCCAATACTCTACAGTTGAATTAATGCATAAACTCAAATTTTTTAAAATTGTGACATGGGTCGTTTTTCCTTACAACCACAGATATATTCCCTTTACATAAAGTACTAAGGTCGGTATCAAATATATTTTCGGGAACAGCGATCGAGGAGAAATGAGCCACCACCATCTGACGATCGTGGATTTGTCAGTTGGAATTGCGTGGTCCTCGCAGGGTATGGTGGGGTAACGGGAACGCTGCTCGGCTCCGCCTGAACCTAGCTGTTTGGCTGTTATTTATTCTTAGCGTAATAGTTGTGTGCGTTACGAAGCTATGCGTAGACCAATACGAGATGAAGCTATCGAGAAAGTGTCAATGTTCTAACGAATAAAGCTCCTGAATTTTTTCGTCGCTAACGCACACTGTTAGAAAGTTTATTAGAGGATCGGCGCAAGAAACTAAAGTTTATTAAGGAGCACTAAGACAATTATATTTACAGCGTTCACGAACTAAAATACACTTATAAGTGTCAAAATCTGTACAAAGGTCACACAGTTAAATTAACAGTTATTTTACACAACACGTCTGACTAGATATTACACAAAACAAGTAACACTTAGAAACTAGTATTTAGCTCAAGCGTAGCGATTATTAGCTGGCGAAGCAAAGTCGCGAAGCGTCAAGATTCGAAGCAGTATCGAATAAAGCGCAAGCAAGGTGCGATAAAGCGAAAAGTGCGTATTGTGATTAAAGCGTGTTTACTTTAGCAAAGTCGCGAACAGAGTCCTAGATCCAGGAAACCGCGCTCGATTTCCTGGAAGGAAGAGAGTCCCCCTTCCAACGTTCGCAAGTTGATGGAAGGTGCAGTGATCGACGCTCCACATGAGTCAGCTGGGCCGTTGCCATTGCCTAATTATCCGTGGGCCTGGGAGATGGCGTAAGAATGCAGTATTTCTTGAACACACACCTATTTTGATGTGTGTATTTCTACGCTCACAGCTCGGTTTGGTCTACACCCCAGAAGCTTGGCACTATCCCCACCACTTCTGGCTCACTCCCAGTAAACAAACTGACTGCAGTCTGACGGCAGATTGATGTCAGATTCGAGTATATTCTGACGTCAGATTCGGGTCCTACTATGTCCGCATTTGACTACGGTTTTGTGGTCAGAGCCTGACATCAGGATCTGACCGCAGATTGATGTCAGATTTCGATCAGATCTTGCTGACAAAAACCGCCCGCAGATTGGTGGCAGAAATCAAGCAGATCCTGATGTCGGACATAGTAGGCAATTTTATATAATAGTATAGATTTAAAAACAGTGCAAAAGTCTGTGTAGCGTAAATAATATATAGAACACGTTTATAAGACCGACTTGAAAGATCTGATTCCTACCATATTTTATGGAAGAAAAAAAAGTTGGTAAACCATGTATTTGAACGGGTATTATAACATTTTTAATGTTTTACTTAGTTGTTAGTCAATTGAATGCCAGGGAGGCTCAAAATAATTATTTAAACTTTTAAAGACAGTTCTTCCACATATAAAAGAATTAATGATAACTACTATTTATTCAGTCGTCTTAGGGCGGTATTATCATCAATCGTTTTTTAGTTTTTAGCATGCGACATCCTCTACTAGTCTAGTAGATTAGTAAAGGATGCCGGATGCTTAAGACGATCTTCGTCTTCAGCAACGACTGATAATACCACCCTTACAGTCGGGTATAACAAATATATACTCCGCAGTGGAATGCCGGCAAATACGAGTGGTACTCGAGAGCCCTGAATGATCAAGCCCTCGGCCACTTATTCCCGCCACGGTGCTATTTCGCAAGCGAGAAGCGGTCGCCCGATCGCGGCCTGGCGGTTCGCGTCGTGAACTATGTCAGCAGAATCTACTCGATTTCTGTTGCCTATCTGCCGTTAGATCGCGGTGCGCAAGATCTGCTCGATTCCTGCCATTAAATTGGATTAGCAGACTCTGCTTACTTTCTGCTGCCATTCTGCTGTCAGATCCTGACATCAGAATCTGCTCTATTTCTGCCGCCTATCTGCCGTCAGATCGCGGTGCGCAGAGTCTGCTCAATTCCTGCCATTAAATTGGATTAGCAGACTCTGCTTACTTTCTGCCGCCATTCTGCTGTCAGATCCTGACATCAGAATCTGCTCTATTTCTGCCGCCTATCTGCCGTCAGATCGCGGTGCGCAGAGCCTGCTCGATTTCTGCCATTAAATTGGATTAGCAGATTCTCCGCAGTGTCTGCCGCCAAACTGCTCGCAGGCTATGTCAACAGAATCTGCTCTGTATCTGACACCAATCTGCCGTCAGATCGCGGTGCGCAGAGCCTGCTCGATTTCTGCCATTAAATTGGATTAGCAGACTCTGCTTACTTTCTGCCGCCAAACTGCTCGCAGACTATGTAAGCAGAATCTGCTCTATTTCTGTTGCCTATCTGCCATCAGATCGCGGTGCGCAGAGCCTGCTCGATTTCTGCCGTTAAATTGGATTAGCAGATTCTCCGCAGTGTCTGCCGCCAAACTGCTCGCAGGCTATGTCAACAGAATCTGCTCTGTATCTGACACCAATCTGCCGTCAGATTGCGCTGCGCAGGGTCTGCTCAATTTCTGCCATTAAATTGGATTAGCAGATTCGCCGCAGTGTCTGCCGCCAAACTGCTCGCAGGCTATGTCAACAGAATCTGCTCGATTTCTGCTGCCTATCTGCCGTCAGATCGCACTGCGCAGGGTCTGCTCGATTCCTGCCATTAAATTGTATCAGCAGACCCTGCCGCCAATCTGCTCTCAGGTTAAGGCAGCACAATCTGTCGGCTTTCTGCTGTCAGTCTGCTTTCATCATCGAATATAACAAATCCTGTATCAAATCTGTAGTCTTTCTGCCACAAACATTTGTACTCAGGCGTTGAGCAAAATCTGCAAATACAGACGTGGCTATCTGGGCTCTTGTTCTGCGAAGGCGAGAGCGAGATGGAACGAGAGCGAGTCAGAAAACGTTGAGAAAAGGAGCACCGAGGCAGGCAAACTGTGTGGTGGGAGAATACCCCTCACGAAACTCACCGGCCAATACATATGATACCGACCTTAAGTATGAAGTACAGGGTCATCGTTTAATCCTGCAACCCGCGCGCGCGCGTACTTGTAAAATGGCAACACCGCCTCACGGACGCATTCCACTACAACCATGCACCGTCCCCGCGTTCGGAGAGCTGCAAGCGACCGCTGGACAGCAGTGATGCCCGAGCTTCGAGAATTTTGGGCTGGTCCCTGTCAAATTAACGTTGCAAAGAACTATTCAGAATTTCCCGGCCCCGATTGAAAATTTTGGGGTCTTTTTCGTATAACTTTTGAACTGTAAGACATATCGGAATGCAATTTGCGCCAAAAAATGAGGAAAAATTAATCCCTCTTAATGATGGATAATTTAACATATTTTACGTTTACTTAATTTTTCTTTTATCAATTTTTTAACCATAATTGTTTAAAAAGCTGTTGGAAACTGTTTATTTGATAATGTATTTAACGCTGTTTTTAAAATTCGTGGTGTTGATAAACAATAGGCTAGTTGATTCTGTATCATTACATTTATAAATTGAGAAATTAAATTTTTATTCAATTATGTGTTAGTTCTGCAGACCTCAGAATCTATTGTTCTGGTTTTCTTTTTTATGATTTTATCCTTAATGCGGTGCATACCTAGATCAGACGTAAGGGGTAACTAATGCGACGTGTCTTTGATTGTAGCGGTGTTTGAATTTTTTTTCTAGAATTTTTGTGTTAGAATGTTTTAGCTACTCAACGCCACGCCTATACCGGCTTCCGTTAATATCATTTTTTGGAACGATGTGCCGTTACTGTGGTTTTTATAAGCAGGTGGCGAAAAATCTCTCCGTACAAGGAACCGTCAACCCTGTCGTGGCTAAAATTTTTGAAATTGAGACGGGTAAGAAATCTGTTGACATTATTTTCAAACCTCATTACAGTGATCTGGGGTGCGAGTGGTAGACCGATCATAAAAGCGGAGCGCGCGGCTCGATTACCTGGGTCGGGAAATTCCCAATACCTAGCTCTTTGCGACGCTAAAATTTTCGAAGCTCGGGCATCACTCTTGTCCAACGGTCGCAGGCAGCTCTGCGCTGGGCCGGTGCATGGTTGTAGTGGAATGCGTCCGTGAGGCGGTGTTGCCATTTTCGTCTGTTCGCGCGCGCGCGGGTTGCAGGATTAAACGATGACCCTGTATATTTTATTAAGATTTTAAAATATTGTCAATATAAAAATAGTTTTCTTCCCAAGTTCTGAACATGGTATTTATTTAAGTAGGTATATGGACATATTCAGTATTCACAGACTATTTGGTAGCAATGAAAATACATATATATGTAAATAAATAATAAGATACAAATTATGATTCAACAGGAGACAGAAAGGTAAAAACTTATCACTCTGGTATTGATATAAATTATATACATACATAATTCTTTTCGTCTCGGTCGTCTGGTAATAGCTGGCTTTCGGGCCGATCGCGTCCGAGTTTTGCCGAGCGGACTTAAAATCAAATTGCCCGCTCATGGCGGTCATGCTTGTAGCAAAGAGAAGATATAATAAGAAGCGTCATTCCGGGCGGAATCTTTGAAGTCTTTACTTGACCTTGTCCCGAAACCGTCGGGATCTCGAGCAATACGAAAGTATCAGGACCCCGCACGAAATTTTCCGATCGTCCCTCGGGGCCAGGAACCCGAGCCTCGGGGCGATCCGCACACTCCTACCTGCGATCAAGTCCATTGCCACAGTGGGGCAGAATCCCAAGAAACAAGGAAACCAGTCAGAATTCAAAAGTTGTGGGACGATTATGTATTTTTATATATTTATAATAATAATAATAATAACTCGTGTTTATTCTTTTATAATATTTGATTCAACGCAGTGGAGTTAGAAACGCAAAGTACAGAATGGGCGAGGCTCAGCGTCGCTGTTATTCATGCCTGACTCGAATATTTCTTGTAAGCTAATAATATGAGCTCCTAAAAAAGGTAAAAACCCAGAAAGAAGACCCAAAAAAAAGTCAGAAATAAAGATTTTAAAAATTATAGAAAAAATTGTAGCTCAAAATATTCTATCCTTCCAATGGCCCACCTTCTCTCACATGTGAATACGTCAGAGCGTGCTTTTGTTTTAATATTCCAACGCGTGTTTATATTCGAGAGATAACCCCTTTTCTTCCTGTGGCTCTCCGCGAGGCGTACTGGTGTTTCTGCAGAATAATTTCGTTTCCTACCCCATTGCCAAGGAAACGTTCTTCGATCTAACATAAGAACATCTTCTTCTTTTGGTAATTGTGCGGACCTTAAAATTAATTTTCGTCACGGTCAACGCTCCGACCATACTTTTTATTCTTTTATACTGTAGCGAAACACGGTTTATTGCCTGCCGAGCGTAGAGGAATTAGCTTGTAGCAATTGGGGATTAATCCTAAAAATTGTTCCGCTGTTCTGCAAGTTACTTGGCAGATGTTTCCTAATTACTTTATATTGTGTAGGGGGCCGAAGGCCTAGTGTCATAAAGCTGTAGTAAACCGTGGCCCGCTAACAATCCGTTTAGGGCATCACTCATCAGGTTACATCATGGAACTTCGCGCGTGTTTCGATAGGAACACTGCACATTCCATGGCATATTTATCAAATTCTTGTAGTTTTATTGGAACTATTGACGCTAATTCATGACGAATTGACGTTATTTTCTAAAATAACGTCAAACTTATACACTCCGCGTCAAAATTAAGGGAACACTATAATTTCCCGAAAATTTTGGTCATTTTCAAATGGCTGTATCTCTGCGAATAATGGTCGCAAAAATATTTAAAAAACGCATTTTAAAGCTTGAAGTTTCTAGTTTTTGAATTAAGGACTCAATTTTTTTCTTCGTCCATTATGATACTGTTTTATTAAGATGAAGTGCAGGAAACGAAGTTTCAGAAATTTTTGCCTAGTTTGGACGTATGCACAGGCCAAAATAATTTTTTTCAGATAAATCCAATGGGGGCTCTTATAGAGCAAACATTTATCTTTACTTTCGTTTTCTTTTGTTTTGTTGTGTGATTTTTATTGACCGAGTTATTCGCTACCAAAGCAAAAAAGGAATTTTTTACTTTGAACGCCCATAACTTGCGAACGCATGATCGTAGAAAATTTTTCATGAGTATTTTGGAAAGCTAAGACAGCTTCCTTTCAGAACCTTTAGTTGCCAATTCAATGAGATTTTTTTTTAACCGTATTAAATTCATTTTAAAATGATCCCAAAAATTGCATATTTACCATTTTCTAGAAAACATGGTGCCACTTCAAGGAAAATCATGGAATCATTCAAGTGTCCACGTTTTTTGCGAGTTAAGACTACCCGTAAACACTGTGCAAAAGGCCGAACCAATCAGATTTTTTTCCGTATGTCCTCGATGGTCAAACATGCGATATGGTCTGAAAAATTGAAGGATCACCTGTTTTACGCTATGTTTCTCTGTAAAACCCTTTCTTTTCTTCTCGCGACTTTTGAACGATTGTTGATTGTTATTCGAAAGAAATAACTAGCCTCTTAGCGGCAATTCGCTGCACGGGAGTGACGGAGAGCATGCGGTAGACAGGGATGGTGCTAAACAAGGACAGGGCTTTATGTGCAAGTGAGAGGGTCTTATGCGGGCGGCGGCTACCTTGGGGTCGCGGCGGCCAAAACGCCTTCCCTTGCCTTCCCGTGCTGGAACACCGATATAGGGATTTCGTGCGTCTACCTAGACTTCGGCCTGGCAGTCTAAAAACTTTCTACCTACGATACATGCTACTTCTTTGCCAAATAGATGAGGAATCGAGCCCATCATCCTCTTACGTGTAATGTTTTATCAAGCAAAATTCATTTTAGCATACTAAATAATAATTTGTAAAATTGTCACCATTGTCACTAGGCATAACTCAGTGGTTCTTCGACACAGGGGGACCCGACATGCAACGTTGCCAAATTTTCGGAGGGAAGCCGATTTTGCCGCCTAGTGTATGCAGTTCTAGGTTAGGGTTTGAATAATTTTTAAATTTTAGGTTAACGAATTGGCAAATTTTGATGGTTCCAATCACTATAATTTTGTGAAACGGGCGCTAACGTCGTTGATGATCAATGGATGTTGCATTGCTATTTAGTTGGCCTTGGCAGAAAAGGGAAAGAAGATTTCCATAAATTAAACGTAGCAAACGGTTTTAATACGTAACTATCACACGTATTTTACTGTTCCTAATATTGATTACTGTAAAATTCAATGTAATGTTTCCTCGAAATTCTTCTTTAAAGCCGCGTATTCACCTGTGCATTCGCCCCGTATGTGCATCAGGCGCGCACCAATTGGCGAACCGAGGCGAACCACACGCGCGCCGAACGGTTCGCCAATTGGTGCGCGTCCGATGCACATTCGGGGCGAATGCACAGGTGAATACGCGGCTTAAGGTACAGCAGAACAGAGGGAAATGACAGAGAATAGAAAAAATACATCGCTATCCATACAAGCCTGGCTAAAAAGTGTTTGCGATAGGAAAATGTCTCAGCCGAAGATATTTTAACAAAGCGAGTAACACTACAGGGAGTCTTTATACGTGTCTTTATTTAATGGTTCGTATAGGGTATTAGTTAATTTCATACCTCTTTTTATTTTCAGACAGCAGCACACTTTAGAGACGATTGCAGATAAATTAAGATTGCTGCACTCGATGAATAAACAATTATACTTTGTATAATTTATGTATACTACCTATACTCGTTCTACATATTTCATCTATTTTAAGTGCACATCCATATCTATTTTAAGTGTATGTCCTGCATAGTTTGTATATTCTGTATATTGGACCTCGTATTAATATGTTCTTGTATCTATTGTAAGTGCATATATTCTACATTATTTCTGAATTAAATAAATGAAATAAATTGTTATCGAGTTTGATCTTATTTTGAAAACCATTTATTTCCTTCAATTTTTATTAAATCGAACCAGTACCGTCGAACGTCCCAAAAACGCCTGTTTCGGACTTAACCAAGACGTTTTAAAAACAGGCGTTTTTGGGACGTTTTAAAAACGTTCTGGTTTGTGAAAATGGACGTTTTTAGGACCTTTCTGTGGACGTTTTTGAGACGTCCTGAACGTCTGGCCTGGACGTTTTTAAAACGTTTTTGTGCTATCTGTGAAGGTTCTGATTAAAACAGTTATGGAGAACCTTTATTCCGAATAACTTATGAAGAACCGAAATTTCCCATTATTATCTATTTCGGTTACGGTTCTTATTTCCCTCCTGATATCGGTTCCATAACTCTTATTATTTCGGTTCTGAAACGGTTCTATATATATAGAATCAAAATCGAAATAATAACGGTTATGGAACCGATATGAGGAGGGAAATAAGAACCGTAACCGAGAACCGATATAGAACCCAAATAATAACGGTTATGGAACCGATATCAGGAGGGAAATAAGAACCGTAACCGAAACAGATAATAGTGGGAAATTTCGGTTCTTCATAACAGTTATTCGGAATAAAGGTTCTTCATAACCGTTTGCAGAACCGAAATCGATATTATAAGAGTTTTCAAGCCCTGTTTAAAACCCTAGATATATTTAATAGTATTTCTAGCATAACATAAATGCAAATAAATATACACACATATAAAATACATATTAAAGTTTTTATTTGTATTTGTAGATTCTCATATCTGGAACTGATTCTTTTTTAATAAGCATTTTTCCTCTCATGTATGGTACTAAAATTTCTGGAATTCGAATGCGAGCATGTTTTGTTTGCTGTGTTTCACAAAGTGCAATCAACATACGAGGTATTGCACATGCAGTTCCATTTAGAGTATGAACATGTAAGAGTTCTCCATTTTGTGTCTTATACTTTATGTTCAGTCGTCGTGATTGATAATCTGTACAGTTACTACAACTAGATAATTCGCCATATAATTTTCGTCCAGGCATCCAACCTTCCATATCAACTTTTCTAAGAGTATAAAATGTATAACATTATTTTGACAAGATTAGAATGTAACTGTAAAACGTAAAATGAACACATATATAACCATTATTCATTATGCACCTATATGCTGGAGCACCTAAATCATGAGGTGGCATATCAATTATTCGAAAATGTAAATTTAAAGATGAAAATAAATTTTCCTGTATAGCCTGAAGTTCCTGAAATTGTTCCATAGATTCTTCATGCGTAGAGCATACAAACATTTCGACTTTTGTAAACTGATGCACCCTTGCAACATACAAATCAATTTTTATGCTCAAATTTTAATTTAAACAGTTCTTAAATAATTACCTAAAAGTTAAATATATATTTTTATATTACTGATATATGTATCTATGAATACAATGGATATTAGTACTATATTAGTAATACAATGAGGTATTACCTATATATCCCTCTTTCTTCCATAGTGCTGGATGTTTCTGCTCTAAAACATCTACTTACAGCAGCCATTTTTAATGGTAACTCCGTGGTACAAAATGTAGTATTCATTACTTTATAAGCCAATGACATTTCTGCCGTTCCAGACAAACTATAATCATCTCCGTACAAAGGATTTAAATTATATATAAGGGTCCGTCCATTGTCTGATATTAATCCACACCTTTCTATAACTTTTGTAGGAATGATATCTGGTACCGAAACAAGTTTGAAACCATACCTTAACAACTGTTTAATTGTATAATGAACTAATGCTTCTTCTAATTTTGACAACTCTCCTAAAAATATATAACCTCTTTGTCCTATTAGTGGACCTAAAGATCGATCTTTCATTAATTTTAATTTATTAGCCAGTCCTGAAAATTCTTGTGGTACAAAATCAAACTCTGGCTTGCAACCACATTCCTTTATTAACTGCGCTTCATTGCCGTAAGATAATAATGCTGGATCTGTTTGATTTGGTATTTTACTCAATTCATATAGAAAAGATTTCTTCAGTTCTGGTTTCTGTGAAAGTTGGAGAACTTTATCGATATCTCCGATACCTTTTCGTACCATTATATTATTTAAAATGGTATCTCTATTAGATGGATTACATAAAAAACTAATATCGTATTCAGGTTCTGGTATGCATTGTACTGTGTCTATATTATTATAGGTAGATCGTTTCTTGAACTATAACAGCATACAAGTAGCAGAGTATTAATTATATTACATATAATCTATAATTGTATAAGGCTATACACTTAATATAAGTATTCGAAGAAATAAAATTGTTAGCATACCAAGATTTGTGTGCAAAATTGTTGAGATCTCAGGTACTGTTTATATCCCTTATTGAACCACATTTTAGAGGAGTATAAATATTAATTATATGTGTAAGTATTTATATGTCGCTGATTAATACTCAGTTAACCTAATATATATTTATACCTGTCAAATTCTTATGTATATATACTTCTGTACTAATCCATGCTTCTTGTTTAATATATCCTACTCCACTTGTGTGTCTCTATTTTCCTTTAAAATGCTAAAGTACAGAGACGTTCATCATATATGTATATATTTATGATTACATTATTATTATTTATTACACGATTAGTCAAATAAATCATTCGTTTCAAGTACGACAGATAAATGGTCTTTACAATACAATGCGGAAGTGTATAAGAGCAGTAAGAGTAATGTGTATACCAGTGGTGGGTAAAGACACGAATTTTCGATTTTATACACGACACGACTCGTAAATGTCGTAAATGTGTCATAAATGTCGTATATCTAGAATGAAAATAATTAAACTATAAAACATTTTTCGTATAGGTTATGAAAAAGTGCCAATTTATTAATAATCATAATTGTGATTAACAAAGTTAATTTAAATTAAGTTACATTGACGAAAAATAGATATTGATAGGTTAGTAAAAGAGAAATACATTGAGAAACCAACTACCAAGAATTTCGATACGCCAACTAGTGACAGAAAATTGAACTACTGAGAGTAGGTCAAAATCCGTTCAAGTCCATATACTGCCCTCCTTAGCTAAACTGTCCTATTCCTATCTAGCATTTTTTCATTTTTTCAGATATGTTGAAATATTTGAAGTTCCACACATCTTTTACCTTTTAAGTAAAGCTAGAAACCTCTACGTGCTTCGTAACGATTTATAAACAGTCTAATGTATTTAACCTAAGTTCTTTCAAAATGGTTAAAATATCTTATCTGAAACAATTAATTAATTGGTACATTAATAATACATTCCCTACCGGTACACCTATTACAAAAAATGATATTAGGCTATTACGAAATAATGACAACATGTTTTAATTTGAATGAAGGAAAATAAGTATGGTACAAAGTAAATGATAAAACTTCAGTTTTCTCGGTTGTTTCAAAATGCTAGATAGGACATTTTAACTAAAGAGGGCAGTATAATTATCAGTGTTTAAATAGACATGTTGTGAAAAACGAGTGTTTTTAAATTTCTTTGAACACTAAATTTTTACGTCACGCTACAAGAAAGAATGGTAAAGTAGGATCCAGGACATAACAATCGTATATAAATTTGACGGGAATCGTATATAAATGACAGAAAACATATAAGACCAGGAAAATCTACGCATCAAGCAATTTGAGTTGTTGCGACTGTTGCGTGGCCGGCTGATTTCTCTCAGGATCCTTGCAGGGAATTTGGCGAGGGTCGATGCCCGTGGAACGCTAAGGCGTTCTGCTCCTTGGACGCGGATTTTTGTACGATAAATATAATGAAAACGATGCTAATTAATTGAATAAAACAATTTGAACACAGTAACTAATAGCAATAATCAATGAAAACAACGATTTTATCACAAAATAAATCTATTGGAAATTTTATTAATATGTACGTCCGTTCACTTGTGCTTTCGGGGCTCGAGTGACGCTTTCCAAGCGAACGCTCTTACAACTGTTCATTTTTACAAAATGTCCTTAACAACTAAGCCAAACAAACTAAATTCCTCTTGGTCGATTTTGAGAATCAAGCGTTTAACTACATAGCTCTGGAATTTCACCTAGGAGAGAGGATCAAAGTGCGGTTCATTTATTCAAAACACCCGTTTCCAAGGGGGTATCGATTAATTTATAATCTTGAAGTCCTGTCATTAAAGGATCTCTAACTATTTTCAAACACCTCGGCCTTGTGCGAACTTCACTTTGTCTCCTTTTCCCATTACATTCAGGTGATTCAATCTGAACTTCGCGCTTCCGAAGCTTATATTGCACGCCGCTAGACGGGAGTCGCAACACTTCCCCCCTTATACAAAAGGTGTTTTCCAATGGAAACAGCTTTTCCAAAATTACGCTTATCAATGTCGACTCACATTCTTAATTTAATCTATTCATAAACGTGAAGCTTTCCTGAGCCTCCCCTCCTCGCCTCCCCACAGTAGCCGAGCTACTCGGTCCACCCGGTTTCCCGGGAAGATTGCGATTCGAAAGACGCTACAGAATGTTCACTGTGTTACAATTTTGTCTCCAAGTCTCGACGTTTCCAGATTGCTTCTGGGTAATACATGAAATGTTAATTATAAACTAACGCGGCATCGAATTCACAAACAAATAGGATAAAATAATTTTAACTTATGTCAAGGTGATGTAGCCAATTCCAACAATAAAGGAATACAACAATGGTACTATGATAAAGGTAAGTATTTATAAGGACTTTAATCTTATGCAGGCTAATTTTAATTTGTTCACATGAACTACTTTGATTTTATTAACCTTTATGCCTATTTCTGCATTCAAATTTTCAAACATTCTAACAATTTTACAAAGTGCTAACTAATTAGAACTGATTTTAGATGTTTTTGGTTCTATCACCATTTACTGAGAATTTATAAGAATTGCCACTTTTATCGTAATCTAATTTGCATTTCTATTTTGCCCTTTCCAGATTTACCGCTGCTACAGCCTGGGTTGTGCTTATCTTAGAAAATAAGTCATCCAAAATGATCAACAAACGTTCGTGGAATTTGTTTAACAAAACTCCGGGGAAATATAGCGTTTGGGCCAAATACAGATTCACGTGGAAGAATTTATGAATATCTGAAGACCTCCTACTGCAAGTTCATAAAATTCTTTATGGAAGAATTGAAGCCTAGATGTAATGGAGCTACAACTTTGTAGGCGCAAACCGTAATTGTATATTTCAAGCTATTTAATTCCTGTTCTAGAAGATATTCAATGAAATCCCAACTAACACGCTCAATGTTATTATCATATTCAGAGATGCTGACTACTTGGACATTCTAAGTATCTACAAGATGTTTGAAGGAAATTACCGAAGATTTAAGATGGTTCTGGCTTATTGATTCTGCTGGACATGACCTTACGAAAGATGAAGGTAAAAGATTTTATGTTGAGAAAGACCATTGTTCTTATGACATTGGTGTTATATCATTTAATCTGTTCGAGTGAAAATTCATTATAGCTTAACAAATCTATAATAAAAAGAATGAATAAAGTTATCCTTACATATATAAAGATAATCCTTGAAATAAGTAATATTAGGGAGAGAAAAAAAATGATGGGTGATTGGCGTTAATGAGGTCGTCTTTGTCATTAAAACACTACTATTACTTTGTTCAACTAGGTCACCATTTCCTGAGGTCGTTTCAACGGAGGATCGTGTCTTATCATCGACGGACTTGGTCTCAAATAAAAGCCGGCATCTTTCAGCCTCTGTTGGCTCCTCAGCCCCTAACCTGACACAAGCCGTGGGTGCCAAGTTGGAGACCTGGGCGGGGTGCTTTTTGTCAAAGCCTATCCGATGTCCCAGGTCGAACACCGCCTGCTCACCCTGAGGTTCGTGGGCAGCCCCTAGCGGTGTCTGTGGCGGGGTGCCTTCAAAGTCGGCCTTTCCGATGTCCAAACGACTCCCAAATCGGGGCATACCCCCACGACCTCTCAAGAACGATCCTCCAACCACTACACCTTTAGTTGGGACTCCGCCTCTTTTAGATATTTTTGTCATAAGAGAAGGTGACATCTCTTTGTCTGCAGTAAAGTAAGCGTCGCTGTCAATTGAACTGTCGTCTGAGTGTTCAATCTCAACGAAGACCTCAGGTGGACCGTTAAAATTTATTTCATGGGCAAGAAAATGGTAACTATTACCTTTCCATAATTTTCCCATATTCTATTACAGTCTGTATTCTCTACTTTTCAGAATCTGCAAGTGGCAAATCGTTGGCGCCTACGACAACCCTTTGCAGACGCTTAGAAGAAGAGATGTCTGTAGAGTCCGTCTTAGTACAGTTAGATGTGCGATTTATGGTTTTTATGTCTGTTCGGAATATTCTATATCTATGGCAAAAGATTTTGAAGATGAAAAGGTCTTGAATAGTCAACTAATTCTGACTTTGGCTCTATCTTTCTGGCAATGATAATAGCAGTTCCGAGATCAGGTAAATTTCTTTTGCTCTCTTTCCGTCTATTCAAATAGAATCGCGCGGTTTAATTCCAAAGGCTCTTAATAAAACTGGTTATTGCCGTGTTCTTTAATAAATCGTTAACACCAACGTTCTGTATTATACGCGTCCCTGGCGGTGTCTTTAATCCACTATTCTGCATTTCATTGACTCGCGCTCCGAAAACATCTACAGTTTCATTTTATTCCTGGTATTAGTACGGCATTCAAACTATGGACATTAAATGACTGCGCGAAAATTTTTAGAAGATCAATCAATTCGTTTAAAGTTTCAAGCTCTCGTCGATTTGACAACGCTAAATTGGCATGTCTGTCGATCCTACCCCGGATTAGGAATAGAAGAATAGAGAGATAAGATTTAAGAACAGGATTCGCTAATTCCGATGATTTTGTTGAGGAACTACACTCGAGCAAGACGACTCACTACTTAATTAGGACAAATTAAAGACAGGTGGATCCAATCGTATCGGGAAAATGTTCAGTTCGCGCAACTGTGACTCGTCACCGGGAATTTCTAAATTAGCAGCAACAACCGTGGCTGGGCAGGGCAAAGGATACTCTGACTCAGGCAGATCAATGAAATAATCACTGATTTGTGTCGGCAAAATACTTAATGTTCGAGATTGTGAGAAAGTAATAGGGCGCTTTACTTGCATCGTTTCAGCAGATATATCCTCGACTTCGAAAACCCGTAAGCAACCCGAACGTAGTTGTCGTCTCTTACGTTTTAATAAATTCTTACTTCTACGCAACATTTTCATAGTGTAAATACGGAACTCTATCCTATCCACTAATAACTAAACTCAATGCAACGATAAACTGTAAAACTTTAACTTAACAATTGGAACATAAATTCAGTATTTTAATTAAACTACGATCTCTCACACAGTTGCAGACGAGTGTTTGATGTCGCCCCGTTGTCCTGATTGATCTCAGCGAAGAAGGTCCTCTGGTCGTGTGCGTGTGGCTTCAGGAAAAACTGGTACGGTCGTCCGAAGTCACTTCCCTCTGGCATTCACCCGTGTTCCGGGGGAAACCGTCCAAAAACCCAGGAAAGAGGGACTGCACAAGTTGGCCGATGGCTGCTCTTCGAATCCTGTATCCACGAGCCGGCGAATTTGAAGCATCCCACCGCTGTCACCAATTTTGTTGCGTGGCCGGCTGATTTCTCTCAGGATCCTTGCAGGGAATTTGGCGAGGGTCGATGCCCGTGGAACGCTAAGGCGTTCTGCTCCTTGGACGCGGATTTTTGTACGATAAATATAATGAAAACGATGCTAATTAATTGAATAAAACAATTTGAACACAGTAACTAATAGCAATAATCAATGAAAACAACGATTTTATCACAAAATAAATCTTTTGGAAATTTTATTAATATGTACGTCCGTTCACTTGTGCTTTCGGGGCTCGAGTGACGCTTTTCAAGCGACCGCTCTTACAACTGTTCATTTTTACAAAATGTCCTTAACAACTAAGCCAAACAAACTAAATTCCTCTTGGTCGATTTTGAGAATCAAGCGCTTAACTACCCAAGTAGCACAAAGGCGTTTTAAAAACGTTTTTAAAACGTCCAGGTCGAACGTTCGGGACGTTTTAAAAACGTCCAGAAAAGGTCCTAAAAACGTCCATTTTCACAAACCAGAACGTTTCCTGGATGTTTTTAAAACGTTTTTAAAACGTTTTCTGGACGTTTTTAAAACGTTTTCAGAACCTTTTCTGGACGTTTTTAAAACGTCTTCAGGACCTTTTCTGGACGTTTTTAAAACGTTTTCAGTACCTTTTCTGGACGTTTTTAAAACGTTTTTAAAACGTCTTCAGTACCTTTTCTGGACGTTTTTAAAACGTTTTCAGTACTAATAGTGTGATATCCCACTATTTTTCGCGCGGTACTATTTAAACACCTTCGCATAAACCTCCAAGTCACTCCACCAAAGTCCTTCCAACTCAACAAATACCCCTTTTCCCCAATCGCTGATCACCTCGATGATGTACCTTAGCGGTCCCCATCTCGAGATGGTCAGTACGAAACCTCCTTCACTTATTCGCCATACGAGGCACAAACTCCCCCCCCTCTTACTAATTCTAAACAAGTCCCTCGCCCCAAAAACCTCTTAAATCGAGACCACGTCTCACCCCTTCTCTAAGACCCTACAAGTCAAGACCACGATCACCCCTCTCCCATTAAAACTCCCAAAATCCATCCGATGGGTTGAGCATATTATTCCCTAGTCATAAAAACCGCGGAAATGTATTTGCGAAGAATATTTGGTGTACGTGACAGAAACGCGTCTAATAATAGACGCACCGTTGTAAAAACCCCGGAAGTCCTACTGCGACTTATTTATTAAATAGGTTAAGGCCTATACCACGCGTACCCCCGCGACAATTATATAAATACGAGGGGACCGAGACAGAAGTCCTCTTTCGACGAAATCTACTTGCGAAAGGACCACGAAACAAAAGTTTACTTTAACCAGTGTTTAAACATATCATCTCGCCAATCGTTGTAAGCTTTTATTATTACCATTTATTACTACGGCATATCACCATCATCCACATTTTGTATCATTATCCTTGTTGTTTCCATATTACTTTGAATTATTAACGCTTATTGCTTTATATATATTTTGTACTATTAACGCCTATTGCGTTCATACCTTTTGAATTATTAACGCTTATTGCTTTATCTATATTTTGTACTATTAACGCCTATTGCGTTCATACTTTTCGTCGTACTATTCTAATTGCTTTATATATATTTTGTACTATTAACGCCTATTGCGTTCATACCTTTTGTCTTATTAACGCATATTGCTGATATCATTCTACTTTATTATTATATATTGTATTTCATGTTCATACATATTTTGCTATTGTTTACCATTTATATAAATGTTATGTGCTAATGCTAAATGTCTAACGCATAATTATAAAACTTAACCAAAAATCACGATAATAGTATATAGTGTGTCAAAAGTGCTTCGAATTGAATAAACAATTCCTATTTAAATCACGCTTTGAATTATTGTGTCTATTCTGCGATCGCGAGGATTCCAAAACCAAACTAGCTGCCGCAACAGCTGATCTCGATTCCCGAACGCGAAAGAGCCTACAGTGTTTACTAACGTTCTTTTGCATAGGCCGCGTACAGCCGTATAATTAGACGGATTTCGCGGAAGTATTACGAGTAACTTTTTATGTGAATGCAACGGTAAATGCAATTTCCTAGTCAAAACAAATACAAAGTGCTCTGACGGGTGTCCCCCGGGTGTATATTCACCATTTAAGCCTTCCCTGGTCGATCAGCGTGCGGAAAACTTGCATTCTCGCCTGTGTTCCTTCTAAAACCTCAGCGTGCGGAAAACGTGCATTCTCGCCTGAGTCCCTCCAAACCCTCAGCGTGCGGAAAACTTGCATTCTCGCCTGAATTCCTTCTAAAACCTCAGCGTGCGGAAAACGTGCATTCTCGCCTGAGTCCCTCCAAACCCTCAGCGTGCGGAAAACTTGCATTGTCGCCTGAGTCCCTCTAAAACGATCAGCGTGCGGAAAACTTGCATTCTCGCCTGACAATTACCCCACGTGTCATCGTCCCTAAAGCCCTCCACCCGGGACGTGACAATAGTACACGGTGTAAGAAGGAAAGGTGGTTCGACTCCGCTACCCCCACTACTGAATTCTTGTGATCTAAAGTGTGTAGTTCCGCCAAAGCCCGCTATGTTCGCTAGTGAGACCGCGTACCCGTCGGTGAGAGGTGTTACTGTGTGCATAGACTCACGTATATACACATGTACATACTGTAGACAGCGTGGGGGCGCTGTAGCTCTACACACATCAGTAACAACTCTCACCGACGGGTACGCGGTCTCACTAGCGAACATAGCGGGCTTCAGGGGGGCCAAGCTTCCCTCTTACGAAAGTTGAAGCAGAGTTCGTAGCGCCTCCTACCGATAAGGTGCGTACTAAACTGTGAATGTGTGAATTGGTGTGAATCGGGACGTATGTGTACGTGTATACGTGTAATGCACCGCTTACTTTAAAACCTGTCCACGGATCGTCGCGCCAGCGACACGTATGCAGCAGATAGAAGGATAAACATTGAAATTGAATATTTCTTCTTTTCATAGTAAAATAAAATATATTCAATTTCTTTGTATATCCTTCTATTTGCTGCATACGCGTCAGTGATGCGACGATCCATGGTCAGACGGCCTTAGAAAAGGTAAACCAGGGAAAGTGAGGACGCCATTTGAAGGATTTCTGGTCATTCCAAAATTTAATCTTTTAAATTTTATTTTAGAAATGACAGGGGTCCTTTGAATCACGTCCGTACTTCCTCCGATTTACCTTCTGAAAATATAAATATAATTAAAAGTAAAAGTATAATTAGATACATAAATACATGTTAAATGATATAAAAATTCTTTATTAATTTTAAATAATATTAGGTATTACAATTATTACAATAACAATGATCATATTAAATTCAACAATAATATTACAAAATTTATACAACTCTTAAAATATTTTACTTTATTTCCCAAATTGCTTCAATTCGTTGACATCAATAGAATCTGCAAAATAATTAAATTGTTTACAAAATTTTTTTTTCTTTGGGTTGTTTTTACGAGGGAAAACAGCGGGAATCTTCAAAAGACGCCTAGTAGGATCCGCACTACTAGGCAGTGTCGGATTTATACCGACTAAAACCGCTAACCCCATGCGCATACCAACCACTCATTTCCACTCCTACATGCAATATAAAAAGTCAAACACTCATGCAATATAAAAAGTGAAACACTCATGCAACAGTCTGACAGCCAAACATATATACATAATAAAAACCGCATTACACACTCATGCAACAGTCCGACAGCCAAACATATATACATAATAAAAAACGCATTACACACTCATGCAACAGTCCAACAGCCAAACATATATACATAATAAAAACCGCATTACACACTCATGCAACAGTCCGACAGCCAAACATATATACATAATAAAAAACGCATTACACACTCATGCAACAGTCCAACAGCCAAACATATATACATAATAAAAAACGCATTACACACTCATGCAACAGTCCGACAGCCAAACATATATACATAATAAAAAACGCATTACACACTCATGCAACAGTCCGACAGCCAAACATATATATATATATATAATAAAAACCGCATTACACACTCATGCAACAGTCCGACAGCCAAACATATATACATAATAAAAAACGCATTACACACTCATACTGCAATCGCATACATGCAAAAAGACTTAAAAGTAGATTCGGATATATATTGAGTTGGCGAATAAGTTCGTAGCGTTTTATGTTTTCTTTTATCCTAGAACGATTTGTTTTCTGTTTGGCAAAGTGTTTATATACATTCGAAAGAGCTCTTTCTGCTCTACAAAACTGTGATAATCGTTGTTTTGAATAATTTAATTTTTTATTATTTTTCAAGCTTAGAAATGGAATTTCCAGGAGGCAAAAATCAACATTTTCGACATCTGCTTTTCTTCGCTTTCATCAAAGTCAAAAAGCTGCCGCAGCCGCTCGGGAGATTTGCGACGTGTACGGAGAAGGTGTCATAGGCAAGTCAATTGCGCGAAAATGTTGATTTTTGCCTCCTGGAAATTCCATTTCTAAGCTTGAAAAATAATAAAAAAATAAATTATTCAAAACAACGATTATCACAGTTTTGTAGAACAGAATGGGTCTTTCGAATGCATATAAACACTTTGCCAAACAGCAAACAAATCGTTCCAGGAAAAAGAAAACATAAAACGGTACGAACTTATTCGCCAACCCAATAAAAGCACAATTAGAACCTTTGTTTCCTATGTGATTTGCCATACGTCAAAGCACATAATGACAAACCAGACATTGGAATCATAGGTTCTTCGGAACAATTTAGTAGCATATTGGTGGAAGAAATACATTTTTTTAATACATGATCGACATAGTTGTCGGTCAAATACACTTTCAGATGCCCTAAAGGGCAATCGCTCAGGTTGACATCAACTGAAAGGCTTAAACAAGTTTGAATTAAAAGTTTTAAATTGCAATGTTCCGCGAATTTATCAAAACAGTGTTTAGTTAAAACATAAACCTCTCGCATAAATTGTCCTATTAATTCTTTTTGTGTTAAAAAAAGCTTGGCAACACGTAGCACAAGCTTGAATAAAGGGTTCTAAGTAATCTAAATTGACAGTAGTAGCATCATAATTTCGCAAAATTGACTCTACTGATTCTACAGCTACTACTGGTACTGCATTATTAGAAAAGTGACAATTTGGATTACGAGAGGAAAATTCGAAAATCTCTTTAACATTTAACAAATTTTCACTACAATCTGCCTCGCAGTTTTGTCTTCCTGAGTTGGAAAACAATGAATTTATGAGTAATGACTTGTAGTATTCGGTAAATACTGAACAAGTCGGATTTGTATTTCTTCCACCATGTTGTCGTACCAGCGAAAAAAAATTTTCCAAAGGATCTTGGTTAAAATCTCTGGTTCTGAATCCTACAAACCCAAGATCCAGCAAATACGATTTAAGAATTTTGAACCCTTTCAGGGTACCAGGTATGTAAATATGAAACCGGATTTTTTGTACTAAAAATACACGTTTATTGTATGAAAATGATACAAAATATTTTGTTCGAAGTATTGCCCATCGGTAGCTATACATTTTTTCCCATCTCTCTGACAATTTTGGATGCCATGCCAAAAAAACTGTTCCTCTTTTGAGGAAAACCAGTCATCGAGCCCTTTTCGTACATTTTCGTAAGATGTGAAGCGCTATTCAGCAAGTGCGTGTCCCATCGATGCAAATAAACAATAATCGGATGGAGCCAAGTTTGATGAGTAAGCCGCATGCGAAAGTATTTTCCAACTAAACGCCTCAATCGTTTCCTTTACCGTTTTTGCTCCGTGTGATGGTGCATTATCATGAAGCAGAATCACTTTGTGTTACCTTTTTGATATTCCGGTCGTTTTTCCTATCTTCTGGATCATTCCCATGACTTTCAAACGTATGGAGACGGCTTCTTGGGTTACATTTAATTGATCCGCGTGTTGTTGTTGCGTTTGAGCACCATCCTCATCCAACAATACTTGTAATTCGATGTCTTGAAACTTTTTCGGTGGTCTTCTACGTCAGGCATGGAACTAAAGTGAACGCAGCGGCCGATTTTCAGAGGCAACGCCTCCTTTCTCCTGCCGTACGTCTTGGCCCCCGCGGCGGCCTTGGAGCTTGGAGCGCCTCAGGCCCGTACCATATGAACCGCGCGTGGCGCGTTGACAAAAAAAAAACGCATCGACAATCGTGCTCTCTGGGACGATGTGGAAACCTATTGATACAATGTCATCCTAATACGCCACGCGCGGTTCATATGGTACGGGTCTGAGGCGCTCGAAGCTCCTGGGCCCGCCGCGGGGGCCAAGACGCGCGGCGGGAGAAAGGAGGCGTTGCCTCCGAAAAACGGCCGCTGTGTTCACTTTAGTTCCATGCCTGTTCTACGTTCTTCGTTTCACACGTCAAAATGGCCACTCTTGAATTTCTTAAATCACTCAAAGCACTGTGATTTACTAAGAGCTCACCGTATGCTTCGACAAGCATTCGATGCGATTGTACAGCAGTTTTCTTCAAATGGTAACAGAAAATCAATGCTGTCCGCAAATTGTAGTTTCCAGGCACAAAATTCGATATGTTCAATGCTATTAAAAACTATGCAGTTGTATGAAACTTGTACGATTGTGAGTTGAAAATCTTTATCAGATGTCAAAACAAGAAAATGGCGTAAATGACACGGTTTGATGATAACTACATTGACAGCTGGCGCCACGTATGGGCAAATTCCGGTTTCATATTTACAGACCTGGTATGTATCCAATTCTGCAACACCGCAGGATGCTCTTTATCTCTCGCGTTGCGTTTGATAAATCGCATACTTTGGAATAAGTTTATACACTTATTCCAAATATCTGTGGCGTTGCTTTCGTTGTCCAAAATGGTCCTACTATTGACACTGTCGAAAAGTGAATTTAAATTTAGAAATAATATCGCCGTATCTATTCCCGAAGCTGACATCTTTCTGGATTTACAAGCACTTTCCGCATCAGTAGTGCTCATAAGTTCCATAAGAGATGCTACTTTACGCGAGAAGACTTGTGTACAATATTTGACACGCATCTTCTTAATTTTACTTGGAACGACATGCTGTTCCGTAATATTAACTAAAGTTTTAAAATCACCTCTACACCGATCAATGAAATAAGTATCCTCGAAGTGGGACCATTTTGCTGTTCTTTCTACACTGTCCAGAGTATAACGAAGATCCTTCGTTAACAAATTATTTCTAATACATTTTAACAAATGAGGCGGATCAAACAGTGGTACGATCTTTTGTTCATCCACGATGATGAGCCCCTCTTCAGCCGACTTGCAATCTCTTTTCGTGTCGAAAAGTAATTGCTTAATCGCGTGTACATTTGTTGACCCTTGATCACAAACCGAAGCAACAACTCTTAAGCGTATAAGAGTGCATTCCCGTACTATGGCCTTAAATGTACGCGCTATCGACTCCCATGAAGCGGTGCCCCTACAAAAGGAGTACGACACTGTTTGCTTCCAAGGTTTATCTCCAAATATCCCTCTTAACATAAAGACCTGCACATGGTCTGCAATGTCTCTATTACGCGAAAACCCGAAATCTACTAGTCCCTCTACAATATCGGATTTGACATTATAATGAAGCCGGGGACTAAGCTTCATTTCGTCAAATAATAAAATGCAACATCTATACCGCGAATCCTCGAAATTGTCGAGTATATTTTCACAGCTGTGGAAGACAGACTTACTAATACCGGGAGATACAATGATTTTAGTGACCAATTTTCTTAAGGTCTCTGTACTAGGTAAGAGGAAAATATTGGAAAGGTATCGATAAACCTTTGGACTTTGCTTCAGCAATGAAAGCGCAAATATTTTATCATCTAAAGTGTAATTTCTACTGAACTTAGGTCGTCCCATGTTACGGACTTGTAATGCTAAAAAGTCTCGCACAGTTGATGGCAGACCTTCAATGCGTTCCGCAAAGCCACGTTTTAGCAACATTTCGGCATGTTGCAAACGTTCCTTACATTCTACATGGCGTTTACGCATTTGTCTCCTTGTTTTCATCAAGGAGACAATTGCGTTGTACTGCCGCACCTCATCTGGAGACAGGCTGGACGTCTTATTTGTTCTGAACAATGTCAGCACAGATGCTAAATAGTAAGAAGTAAAACAATTTATGCATGCAAAAAAAACTGAATTTCCAGCACCCAGAAAACTGTATAAAATTTAAGGTGGTTTTATCAACACCCCATGCTCCGGGTTATAATAAAAAACAAGCTGTTAGCACATGCTCAGCATAAAGAATATATATTAAAAGGAGGAATTGGGGAATACTAATAAATAGTGCAAATAACAGAAGTTTAAGGGAGTTTTGAGAGGAACTGGATTTTGGATAAAACAACCTTAAGAATAGTTTTTAATATAAAACGTCACAGTACCTTCCCTTGTCCGCAATGATTGTCCAGAGGTACCAGCAACAGCAGATCCAGTATCTGTAAAATGTATTGCAAATGATTAATTCGTTAACTCGAATCTGAAGGGAAGAACTAAAATCTTCGAGTTATAGAGGTTTCGACTTATCGAAGTTATGGGGTAAGAGAGACTTTTACGGCCGATTTCTTCGCCTCTAGATAAAAGTTATCTGGCGGATAGTTACAGTAGAGTGTGATTGACTCGCGTTCTCCTAGGCTAGTTACATCGGAAAAATATTAATATTAAGCTGCTGTTGCAGAATTAAACTGGTGAATGTTTAAAGAATGACCATTTATTAATTGATATTTATATCTATACAATTTTCACTTTGAAATAGCAGCTTAATATTGACATTTTTGCGATATAACTAACCTAGGGTAACGCAAGTTAATCATACGTTACTGTACCTATCCGCCAGATAACTTTTATCCAGAGGCGAAGAAATCGGCCATTACAGAGGCTTTGTACGAAAATTAATAATTTGCTGATCGGAATGGCATAAAGATAGAAAAATTCAATTTGTACTACTACGCTACTATTCATTATTATTTAAAAATATCTGTTATTCTAACAGTTGAAACAAGGGAGACAGTATCGAATTTTTGTATTTTCTTACCAGTATGGACCTCCATACGTTCAGCTGCTTGCTGAACCTCCAGGCGGCCAATCCCTCCACAGGGTCCATTATTATTATTATCTGTAACGCAAATTACAAATATTCATATTGTATAAACTAGTTAAATTCTAAATTTAAAAAAAACAAACACATGCATTCTAAATTTTATAATAAATATATATTTGTATTTCCTTACCAATATGTACATCCAACGGTTCCCTTACTTCCAGTACCTCCTGATGGTCAACTGTATGCTGTAGCAAGCAGCTTACATCAATTGGTGCTACAAAATATTAAAATAGTTTTTAGTAAAGTAAATTATATGTACACTATGCAAATGATTCTAGAGGTCAAAATAAGACGAAAATCAAGAATAACGATTTCGCGTTTTTGCAGTAATAATGGGTTAAATTTAAATTTCTGTCTCCTAAACTAGTAGTCGGAGGACTCTGGGTTTTTGTAGTTACATTGTCGACTAGCAATAGAACAAAAAAGTATTCATACATTTTTCTGTATCTCTTCGGGTTTCACTAGCGCCTCCTACCGATAAGGTGCTAACTAAACGGGAACTTCGGCCAATCAATGACGGCTTGGTCCCCCTGGCGGGCTTTGGCGGAACTACACACTTTAGATCACAAGAGTGGGGATGGAGTCGGACCACCTTTCCTTCTTACACCGTGCAATAGTATAACGAGTGCAGCACGCATGCAACATTTCACACACTTTAGAGTAGTTCATGAGTTAGACGTTGTTGATGAGTAGAAGACGCTAAATTGAGTTCTCAAATTGCAGGTCGGTAATACAGTTTCGCTGGAGACACAAACCCCCTCAAACCCTAACCTAGAACTACATATACTAGATATACAAAAACTGTACAAAAACATTATGAAAGCTGTATAAAAACTAAATGAAAACAATATAAAAACTGTATAAAACCTGTTTGTAAACATTTGGTCAAAAACATTTAAACAAATGCATCTGTTTTTGGTTTTCCATTGTTCTGGAAGCATTCATAAACATTTGTATGTATGGAGATATAATTAGGCTTTACGTGTTCGATCTATCCATACTTCGTGGATGGTATGGGTTATTTAGACAGCGGTTACAATCCCTGGTTTCCTTTAACTAATCTCTAAAACAACACACAGATGTCTTAAAAAAATATTTTAAATACTTCTTTCAGACCTAACCAAAACGTTTTAAAAACGTCTTACACTTGCCTGTTTCGGACGTAATCAAAGTATTCTGGACTGTTCTGGACGTTTTTAAAACGTGTGTCAAATACGTTTTTAAAACGTCCGCAAAATACGTTTTTAAAACGTCCGCAAAGTACGTTTTTAAAACGTCTGCAAACTACGTTTTTAAAACGTCCATTTTCCCAAATCAAGCCGTGGACGTTCAGACATAAAATGGACGTAAAATGGACGTTTTTAAAACGTCCTGTGCTACCTGGGTATATTGTTTGTTTGGATTTAGCTTTCGCTGATACCACAGTAATCCTATGTAAAGTATGTAATCAGAAAACGTGCCTCGACCACCAGCCGAGAGTGGAGGGAAGCGCGGAGGAAGGGCCAAGGACGGAGAGATGGCTGAAGGACAACCCACTGACGAAGCTTAAGGGACAACACCGTCTTGATTGGACGAAGGGATCCGAGGAGGGAGTCGGAGGAACACGCCAAAATTAGAGGAGTAGGGCGTTCGGAGGTGACAAGCGAGGAGTAAAATTGTAAGAGATCAGATCAGTCTAGTTAGCAAACAAACGAACAGTTTTCTTAAAATATGTATAACGAATTATACCAGTTCACCTTACCCAGGTAGCACAGGACGTTTTAAACACGTCCATTTTACGTCCATTTTATGTCTGAACGTCCACGGCTTGATTTGGGAAAATGGATGTTCTTAAAACGTTTTCTGGACGTTTTTAAAACGTCCCGAACCTCTGACCTGGACGTTTTAAAAACGTTTTTAAAACGTCTTTGTGCTATTTGGGTAGTTGAATTTTTATTTAAATATCCCGCGTCACTCCGCGAGCTGAGTGCATTAGCGCTCCACGGGCACGGACCCTCCGTCCTACAAATATTCCCACAAAATTCGCGCAACACTCCCCGACAGCAAAAAATCGATTTTCGATTTTTAAATCAATGAATTGATTCTGGGAAAATCGAATACAAAAGAATCGATTCAAAATCGATCGATCTTTTAACCAAAAGAACCGATTTTCTAAAGAATCGAATCGGAATCGAACACCCCTAGTTCAGACGGTGCGTAACGTCATCGCGCGCATGCGTGGACGTGGGTAGCCGGCCCCACTCTCGTCCGACTACCGTGGTAGTCGTTGGTAGTGGTTGGTAGTCGTTTTCCTCACCACGCTGGCTCCGTATAGGATATTTAATATTGCTGTTGCGAAGCGCAATATACCTATGTAGTTTTCATTTATATTTGCATATACAGTATTGTCTCCGTGTGTGCCCGGTGGTCGGGACTGGCGTGGGCACTCAGAATGCGCAGATCCCTAATTCCGAGTGTGCGTTTCTCGCTTCTTTCTGGCCGAAGGAGTGAGCGAGATGGACCGGTTTTCTTGCGCGCGGGCGTGCGGGCACTCAGATGGAATCGTGACTGCCCAACGCATGCGCGCGACGGTCAGATAGCCAGGCACGGCACAAGTCTTTTTTGCGCCCTAGACAAACTTTTCAAATTACGCCCTATATTATAATACATTTATTTGAGATTATTAATAACCTTTGAATTTTTATTCGTAGTTTAATCCACTTATAGTACAACTTGTAATATTTAATTCTAAAGTTTATTTTCAGCAATAGCAGCAATGAAAATACATACCATTTTGCACCTCTTGTCGACTTTCTGCCCTAGGCAGACGTAAGCTGCCTGTAAGCTTGGCTCGTCCCTATAAGCAAAATTGGACGTCTGTCTAGGGCAGAAAGTCGACAAGTGGTGCAAAATGGTATGTATTTTCATTGCTGCTATTGCTGAAAATAAACTTTAGAATTAAATATTACAAGTTGTACTATAAGTGGATTAAACTACGAATAAAAATTCAAAGTAAGGTTATTAATAATCTCAAATAAATGTATTATAATAAAGGGCGTAATTTGAAAAGTTGGCCTAGGGCGCAAAAAAAACTTGAGCCGGGCGTGCGTCAAGTTTATGCGTTGCGGTTTCGTGCTTCCGTATGTGCCTGCGACCATCGCGCACGCCCGTCGCGCACGCAAAGGACGGAGTGTCACGGCACCCGAAAGACGGAGGGAGACAAAACATGAACGCTGTCGTCTGTTTCGTACTGTCCTCGCTCGCTTTTAGGGGCTCTCGCTCGCTCTCGTTCCATCTCGCTCTCGCCTTCGCCGGACAAGAGTGAGACAGAAGTGGTGGGGATAGCGACAGGCCTACATCGTGTACACCAAATCGGGTACATATGGAGACAATACTGTATCTATATACACATGTATATGCTGAGAAACAAGGACTGTTGTATTATTTGCAGCATTTAGAACGTTATTAGGAGCAGAAAAAGGTAAACACCATTCATTTCTTAATACACGAAGTTTGTAATTAATCTTTTAATTATATAGATTTAAACATAAATAAAAAATTAACCTTATTTACAGTTGATTCAGTAATATAAGACAAAAAATTAAAAGGCAAAAAGCCAGATTGTATACTGTTTTATACAATATGTGGGAGGAAGCGTGGAGGAAGGGGCCAAGGACGAAGAGGTGGCTGAAGGACAACCCCCTGACGAAGCTTGAGGGATGACACCGTCTTGATTGGACGAAGGGATCCGAGGAGGGAGTCAGAGGAAAACTTCAAAATTGAAGGAGTAGGGCACACGGAGGTGACAAGCGAGGCGTTATTTTGTAAAAGAGCAGATCAATCTTGTCAGCAGACTTGAAAACAGTTTACTTTGTAAAAATATACAAACAGTTTCAAATTTTACCTTGTTAAATCTCTTGAAATTCCCGCACAAACTCGCGAGCTGAGTGCTTCAGCACTCCACGGGCGCGGACCTACCGTCTTATAGACTTCTCTAGTGATATCGCGCAACAAAATTGGTGACAGCCGTGGGATATTTAAAAGTAATTGATAGACTATTTAATCAATTAATTTTGCCGGCTCGCGAGTGCAACATTAGTGATAGTAGAGACTAATAGTGCGATTGGACGCTCAATTTAAATTTAGTATATGTATATACATAGTGCGCGAAAAACGCTGAATTTAGAATAGATATTAACTCTAAAAGTGTGTGAAAAGGTACATCCCCTCTCTCAAGGGTTTTACACGGTTTCCCCGCGAGCAAAGGGCGAATGCCAGAGGTGGGTGGTTGTCAGTGGCCGTGTTAAAATTTCGCCTGGAACCACATGTATTCTTCGATCAGAGTTATTTGTTAAATTTCGTGCACATCAGCCTTCAATAACGGAGCGGAGCTGAGTTTTTGGAACGTCTAAAGGACAACGAGGAGCTGTTGAAGACACCCCGAGTTGTTTCAACAAGGAACTGAAGTCTCTTCATTTCAACAGCAAACAGGACAAGCAGATTGGGTGAATTTATCAACAACCAACGTGCGAGACATAAAAGACAATCTACAATTTACGTAAGGCGCATATTTATTAGTTTAAGTGTTTTGCGATTATATTTAACGTAGGGTTTATAGTTTATTTAAATCGTAAGACAATCTAGATAATCAAAATGTTGCGTAGTCGTAATGCTATGAGGAGACGCTGGAGGCAAATAGCGAATTCACGGGGTATTCAAGATTTCGAAAGTGAGGATTTTTCTATAGAAATTCCTCGGGCACAGCCTCCTCTTCCTCATACGTCTCATTTGGATAGCTTGAGCTTTTTACGTACGAGTACTCCAGAACCCGTTTTGCCAAGGGAAGAACTGCCTTGTTCCAGTGCTGTTGATATTGTTAGCTTGCCGAGTATTAGTCAGGCGTCGGATTATATGCCGTTAAAGATTGCAGCAGATTTGATTCCTCGTTTTGATGGGACATCTTGTTCTCTTACGGAATTCATTCGACAATGTCGGGATGTTGATTCTAAAGTTAAACCAACGGACCGCGTAAATCTTCTTGCGATAGCTAGATATAAAATTCAGGGTCATGCAAAATTGTTAATGGGAAATTATAAAATATCTAATACGCTTGATGAGCTCATTAGTTCTCTTAAAACAGTTTTTGAACAAACCTTCGATGTTGGTCGCATCCAGGATGAATTGAAGGGGTTGCGTCAGGAGCGGAATGAAAACGTTAGGACTTATGGAGCGCGTGTTTCCGAGATACTTTCTCGTGGTTTAGAGGCCGTTAGGGAGAAATTTAGTGCTGAACAATTTGCGGGCAATGTAGTTTCATTTGAACGGGCGGCTATTAGGAGTTTTATACAAGGTCTTCACAGTGAAATCATACGAGTTCTTGTTCTAAGGGAACAAATCGACAATTTGGAAGTTGCTATTAATCTTGCTAGTAGGATGGAGCCGGGAGTTAATGAACATTCTACATCATATTCATTGCCACAACCTTTAATATCAAACGCCAAGGTTTTCTCAAATTTTACCAATAATATAAAATGTTTCGAGTGCAATCAAATGGGTCATGTTCGTAATAATTGTCCTCGTATAAAAGGATAAATTATTAATAAAAATTACCAGATCGTAGTTCTATTAGATGTAATTACTGTAGAAAATCAGGTCATATTGAGTCTCGGTGTTATAAAAAGCAAAATGATAGTGTTCCTCAAAACCGTAATAAGCATCCCTCAGTAATGAATGCGGATCATTTAAACTCAAAAGGGACTTCTCGGAGCGCGACGCGAAGCGAACCCTTGATTGCACGCGCCCAGGCCAGCAAGCCTGTTTCAGAATTAATTTAAAAGAAATTAGTCGGTTACCTGTGTTTTCTTTAGTGCATAATAATTTCCGTGATGGGGCAGCTGATTTCCTCATTGATACGGGTTCCCAGCTTAATCTGATAAGACAGGGGCTTGTAATTTCGGATACGGAGATAGATACAAGTGTAATTTATAATCTTACCGGTATGGATTCAGGAAATATTCCCACCAAAGGAGAAATTTTCATGCAAATCCATGGTGTTGATGTAGGGTTCCAGATTGTCGATGATAACTTCCCTATCATGGAATACCGTTTCTGGAAAAATTAGAAGCAAAATTAATATTTCGAAATACTATTCCTAATAGTCTTCAGATTGGCAGTATGGAGTTTCCACTCCGAACATCATTTTCGTATAATTTATCACCACGTGCAAAAACGTTTATTAGCATACCAGTTAAAAATACGGAAAATAAAAGCGGTTATATTAGGAAAATAGATACAGAACCGGGTGTGTATGTGGGCGAGGTGTTGGTCACACAGGAGAAAGGATTCGCCAGGGTCCTAGCGATTAATACTACTCCTAATCCTGTTACCATTAACATAGCTCCGGTCGAGTTAGAAGAGATTATAGAGGCTTTACCTGCATCCCGTTCAGCCCGAACAGGTGATCCCGATGTAGGTCAAGCGGGGGCCGATGCTCGTAGGTTAGTTGATTTAGTTAGGATTCTTGACTTAGGTGACCTTAATGATGTCGAGCAAACTAGTATTCTAGAAATTATAAATGCATTCCCGTATCAATTTTATCTTCCCTCAGATGAATTAGGTTCAACCGATACAATTCGCCATAGCATAATTACCACAGATGAGATACCCATAAATACAAAACAATATCGTTTTCCTCAAATTCATAAGGAGGAAATTAAAAAACAAATAAATTCGTTATTGGAAAAGGGAATAATTCAGTCGTCTTCATCGCCATATAACTCACCTGTTTGGATTGTTCCGAAAAAACCGGGTCCTGGTGGTGTACTTCGTTGGCGTGTTGTAATGGATTACCGTAAACTAAATGAAAAAACTGTAAATGATGCCTACCCCCTTCCCAACATTATTGATATATTAGACCAACTCGGTTCGGCTAAATATTTCAGTACCCTCGATTTAGCTTCTGGATTCCATCAGATACCCGTAGATTGTGCATCTAAATCAAAGACTGCTTTTTCAACTCCTCATGGGCATTATGAATTCAATAGGATGCCATTTGGTCTCAAGAATGCCCCAGCAACGTTTCAGAGATGTATGGATTTGGTTCTATCCGGTTTACAGGGAGTTGAACTCTTTGTATATATGGACGATATAGTCATATATGCCGATTCCTTGGAAGAGCATGCCCGAAAATTGAAAATTCTTTTAGCTAGGTTACAAAACGCTGGTTTAACTTTGCAACCTGACAAGTGTCGTTTTCTTAGAAAAGAACTTACATATCTGGGTCATGTTATTTCTGTAAATGGTGTAAAACCTGATCGCGAGAAAATCAGAGTAGTTAAACAATTCCCCATTCCAAAAACTAAGAAAAACATAAAACAATTTTTAGGTTTAATAGGATATTACAGGCGATTTATTCCTAATATGGCTAAAATTGCCAAACTTTTAACACAACTTTTAAAGTCAACCGTTCCTTTTGTTTGGACTAAGCAATCCCAACTTGCTTTCGAGAATTTGAGAGATACTATATGCTCAGAGCCTTTACTTCAGTATCCAGATTTCAAAAAATCTTTTATTGTAACCACCGACGCTTCTGATTATGCTGTTGGAGCAGTATTAAGTCAAGGCTCTATCGGAAAAGATCTTCCCATCGCCTATGCATCTAGGACTTTGAATGACGCTGAGACCAGATATTCTACAATAGAAAAAGAGTTATTAGCCGTTACTTTTGCTGTCGAACATTTCCGACCTTATTTGTATGGACAACAATTTCTGAGAGGTATGAGGATACGGACTTAGACGAATCTGTAAATATCAATGAAAAATTGGTTGCCGGCGTCTTTTTGACGTACGGAAAGAATTTTGAACATCAACCTGAGATCATTCTTGATAAAGTTTGTACTGACATTAGTTTAACTGACAGTGACTGTGACGAATATTACACAGCTGACGAAGATGAAACTCCTCATTCTTGTAAGAGAATATACTCTGAGAGTGTGGGACCTTCTCAGTCTGGTAGTAATTTTTCTAAAGACTATGTAGTGGTTGGAGGATCGAATTTGAGGGGTACGGAGGTTTCGCGTCGACTCGGTAGTCTGTTGGTTATCGGAAAGGCCGATTTTAAAGGCACCCCGCTTCATACACCGTTCGGGGAAGGTTCCGTACCTCGTGGGAACCAAGCTCTGGCTGGTCTGTTGGCTAACGGGAAGGTCTATACGAAAGACTCCGCTCAGATTGCTAACTTGGGGTCCACGGTCCGTGAGGGGACGTTGGCGAGAGAGCCTGTTTTTGGAAGTGTTGGTGTGGTACAGGCTGACGAGCCTGGTGTTTTTGATATTAAGCATGGTGATGCTTTGGCACGATCCTCCGTAGAAATGATCTCAGAGAAAGATGATTCGTTTAGAAATGATAGAGTCAAAATATTAGCGACAAATACTTTATCACCACCTCAAATATCCCATCTCTCATCCTTACCTTCCATCATTTATACCAAACATCATCTTCATATGCAGAAAGATAATCGTATTCATTTCTTCACCCTTAATTGCCAAATTGTGTCACAAGTCAGTCAGGATTTGTTTAACCAAGGAAGTTTTTCTGTGGAACAAATAAAACAACAATCCATTAACATTGGCGAGGCAATGGTTTTCCCTGGTGAAAAATATCTAATTTTTCATCTATTTTCTAAGACAGACCCGACAGAGCAACAGAACTTTAGACATCTTGCGTCTTCATTGTCATCTCTTAAGAATTTAATGGAATCCTTGAATACAACATCTATTAGTTTATCCAAAAATGACAATAATATTGAACCCATTAAGTGGAATTCTATTGAATATCTTTTAAAACAAACATTTAATAGTTCAATATATAATATTACGGTTTGCACGGGTGAAATCATTTTTCCTTCTCTATCAAGAAGACCTTTGATTATTCAAGAATACCATGAGTCTGTAGTAGGAGGTCATCAGGGTATGACCAAATTATTCAAACGAATAAGGGAGGATTTTTATTGGATAAGTATGAGAAAAGAAATTTCAAATTTCATTCGTACCTGTTCAAATTGCCAACGAAATAAGATACTCTCGGCTAAGACGAAACAACCAATGCGCATTACTGATACTCCTGGAACAGCTTTTGAAAAAGTACAGATGGACATAGTGGGATCATTACCTATAACAAAAAAAGGAAATCGCTATTTGTTGACTCTTCAAGACAACTTGACGATACCAACTATGGATTCCATTACTGTTGCAGTTGCTCTTGCAGAACAGTTTATAAGTAGGTTCGGTTGCCCTCGTGTTATTCAAACTGATCAAGGAAGTAATTTTGTTAGTGGAATAATGAGTAACTTTTGCAAAATATTTAAAATACAAAGAATTACGTCAACGGCATTTCATCCTCAGTCATTGGGCTCTCTTGAACGAGCACATCGCGTTTTCATAGATTATTTAAAGCATTATTGTGGAAAACCTGATTGGGATGACTGGATACGCTTTGGAATATTCTCATATAATACCTCTGTGCATGAGGCTACAGGTTTCTCCCCTCACGAGCTTATTTTCGGTACAAAAGCCATAATACCATCACAATTTAGTCACCAAGAAATACCACGAACTTTCGTTGAACATCTAGATGATTTGTTTACTAGGATCACAAATACTCAGGCTACAGCAGCAATTAATCTGGAACAGGCAAAAGAAAGGAGTAAATTAATGTATGACAAAAATGTAAATCCCCGTCAATTTAAAGTAGGTGACGATGTTTATTTACTTAGGGAACCTAAGAAATCGAAGTTTGATTCTAGTTGGTTAGGACCATACAAAGTAGTTGAAACATTCAATGATCTCACTATTGAAATAGCTATAGGAAGAAATAAGACTAAAATAGTTCATGCGAATAAACTTAAGTTAGCTTGCATAAGATTTGATTCATAGTAAATAGTTTAATCATATGTATTAGATATATTGCGGCACATTTATATGGATTATATTGAATAAGAATATTTAAATAAGTTTGGTTAGGACGGTTGATTACTTCTGGATTTTAGTTATGCGTTATATTATAATTGATTTAATATTACCTAATGATAGAATAATGATATCCTATTGTTGTAAAATTTTGTGATAGGTATAATTGTTATTTGTCAACTCGCGTTTCCTGCGGGACGACGGGTGGACCGAGTAGCTCGTCTACCGCGGGGCTGACGCGGGAAGAAAAGGCGCAGTTATATTTATTATCCTATATGTAAAAGGCGTATTCATTCAATTTAGCATACTTAAATTAATATCGATATATCTATTGTTTTCTTTTAACCCCTCAGTGTGGTATGACGAGCAGGACTCGTCATGAGAAAAAGGTCCTCAAGGGCGGTATGACGAGCACTGCTCGTCATGGGACGTGAAGCGGAGGCGTCAGCATTAGGCCCTGGGACTACGGTCTATTGGACACTCGAATTAGAGGCGTGTTGTGCACTTCCCAAATACTTTCTGTAGGCCTTAGGGAGGAGATATGTACAGAGTGATCTTAGAGCCACTGGACTCAAAGAGGTGCTGTCTAGCATCCCGTGGCGAAGGCAACCCCCCCGCAGTGCCTCACCGAAATTTATGGCTTTCGACCCTCGAAGTGGTTGGAATACATTAAGATATGAAAAATGTCCCGGATTTCCGCAGGTATCATCAGATCTTTGCGAAAACGGCGCCAACCGATTCCTTATATTTCGCCGATGAAATTAACACCACGACGTGATTCGGAGCATAATGAAGGAAATTCCGTTTAACATTCATTTGTATAATTTCTTTCTAGCTTCGTTAAAAATAGTGCGATTAACATGAAATTTAGTACAATCTTCATCGGAAAAACATAAGGAATCCATCGGTGTCACTTCCATATCGATACGATAAAGAATAAAGAATTATTTTATTTCTGAAACAGGTAGGAATCCTCGGCCGATCGCGGCGATTCGAGGTCGACACCCCGCAGTCGAGGGTGAAATATTCATTACAGCGTATTAAGAAATTCTTTATTCTTCAACGTATCAATATGAAAATAACACTAATGGATTCTTTATGTTTTTCTGATGAAAATCGTACCAAATGTCATGTAAATCGGACTACTTTTACATAAGAATAGACAGATACGAGGTATGTATTTTGTGCCCGCCCAAGTATTTACTTTTCCAGCAGAGTCGACCAATAGCACTCAAGTTTGACAATACTTCTTCAGATCCGCTATGTAGTAACACCTTAACAGCAGGGGTCAAGGTTTTAACCAATGACATTCATCCCGCAGTTAGGAACTGTTCTGGACAGAAAATCTCCCAGCTTGAGGGGTTAAAAGTTGTTTCCATTGGAAACACCTTTTGTATATGGAGGGAGGTGTTGCGTTATCCGCTGGTGGAAATCCATATATTATATGAAGTTAGCTATAAGTCATAGAGATATCGAAGTTAGATGTAGAGCGAAATTCAAAACCCTTTTGTATTGAAAGATAGCAATAATGTATATGTATTCGAAGCGAACGGAACATCTGGAAGGTCTTAAGCAAGTTTGAAACGGAGGACAAGGAAGAGTTTATTGCATAGCGCGTTGTGTTTCTCGGGGGCTTTTTCCTTTGCTATTTTTGAACGTGTCCTTATAATGTTAGCAGCTGATACCTGCACTCGGAAGACGTACGAAAACCCGGCATTGCATTCAATAGCTTTCAAGTTACCGTTAGACCAGGCGAGGATAGTAAATAGCTTAACTTTCTCTTTTACACATCTGCGTGCCAAATTTCGTCGAGCGAGCGGCTGTACGTGTCATAAAAGTACTTAAAACTCTGTCCTCCCTTTCAATAATCGTCGAAGTCCTGTTAGGGTAAAAACTCCGCTCGGGGAAGGCTGAACGTCATAAAGCCATAAACTTTCTCCGAGTGACGTCGTCTTGACCCCGAGGGTTGCGCTTACTTATCTGCGAGATATGTATGTACTGTAAGTAGCTTATGTACCACTCTATGTAAACGGGAGCGTGCCTCGATCACTAGACGAGAGTGGGAGGAAGCGTGGAGGAAGGGGCCAAGGACGAAGAGGTGGCTGAAGGACAACCCCCTGACGAAGCTTGAGGGATGACACCGTCTTGATTGGACGAAGGGATCCGAGGAGGGAGTCAGAGGAAAACTTCAAAATTGAAGGAGTAGGGCACACGGAGGTGACAAGCGAGGCGTTATTTTGTAAAAGAGCAGATCAATCTTGTCAGCAGACTTGAAAACAGTTTATTTTGTAAAAATATACAAACAGTTTCAAATTTTACCTTGTTAAATCTCTTGAAATTCCCGCACAAACTCGCGAGCTGAGTGCTTCAGCACTCCACGGGCGCGGACCTACCGTCTTATAGACTTCTCTAGTGATATCGCGCAACAGACCTTTGTGATATATCGGATTGAATCGATATATCAAATAGTAAACATCAAATGTTTTCGATACATCGATGTATATCGAATATCCCTACACGAACCTGCGTTTCATTTGGAACTCTTGAGTAAATCGCGCATCACCACGCTGCATGTGTGGTTTTGTACATATACTGTGGTATGTGTGGGTATATGATGCTCAGTCTCATTAGTTTATGACAGTTCGTAGACCTTGCGGTATTTGTTTTTCGGTATTGTTGTAACCTTGTGATTACTTAAATTGGTGATTTAGCAAGCAGTGATACCTATATAATATGTAATGCAAGGGAATATATGAAATTTTACATTGAAATAATATGATAAATAGAATTATTTTCGTGGCCGTAAATATTGCAAGTATTTTTCATTTATAATTTTATCATTGGATGCCTATTAGGAATTTTATGTAATATATGTTCCTTCTTACGCTGTAAAATTATTATCAATGAACATTGCATGCTAAACAATATCAACAGTTTAAGAAAAAAAATTTTTTTACTGTATCTGTTTTTATCAGAAATATTTATTTGCATAAGTAATACATAATATATAATCTATATATTAAGTATTTACCATTCCTTTTTATGAACTGTCGTTAATGTTATTTAGGTAAGAATCTTTGTTTTCTAATCATGAGAGTTACTCTCCTGTTCCTAATTTTGACACAAACAAGGGGAAGAACAATTCAAACATGTCCACAATATTGTACATGTAAACTTGGCGCGCAAGCAGAATGGTTACGTGTTAAATGTGGCAATGAATTACGGAACATAAAAAGCATTGATATCGATACTGTCAGTGTGGAATTAGTACAATTGTAAGATTACTATAATTATTTTAGCTGTAAAGAAACACTTATCAATGTTCAATATCAATGTTGTTTGATTGCCTTCAATAGTAATGTGTTGCAGGGATTTGAGCAGAAATAACATTTATGCCATTGAAGTTGACATATTCAAAAATTTTACAAATCTTAAACGTTTGGATTTATCACAAAATAATATAACTTCTGTTGGCGAAGGTTGTTTTAGCGGTCTTGAAAATTTAGAGAGATTGTAAGCATATTGATAAGTATAGGTGCAAGTGTTACATAATCTGCTATTGAACATTAATTTTTATACACATATTTGATTTTAGGGATTTGAGTAAAAATCAAATCTCAACCATAGGTGCTTACACATTTAGAAAATTGCCTAATTTAAAAAGACTGTAAGTATATACATTATGCAAGGTGCGCTAGTATACATACATACATACATATATTGTGCATGCTTTCTTCTATCTTATACATTGTTTGTTTGATTATTAGTGATTTGTCAGGAAACCGCATAAATATTGCAATACCATCATTATTTCATGATTTACTGGCTTTAGAGCGCTTGTAAGTGAGTTTTTAATTTTCTTCTTTTTTTCTGTATACATGTATTTTACTGACTGCAAGTATTTTTCAATAGGTAAAAATGTATTTGTGCATATTTAAAGAAATATTAATTCATAAATATATTGCAGGAAATTAAATGAAAATAGGTTGACAACTTTGAAGGAAGATACCTTTCAAGGCCTCTTATCTTTAAAACAGTTGTAAGTTAGATAAAAATTAAAATATAATAACAACTCATATAAAGTAAGATTCGTTAAATCTAAATATATGTTTTAGAGATCTGTCGAATAATCCATGGATATGTGACTGTAACCTATATTGGTTTAGCAACTGGATTTATAACAGTTCTATTAAATTAAAGTAACGTATTAATCACACAAATTTTTAAATTTTTTCGTGTAATTCATAATTTTGTTCTCTCTTTTTGTACAATGTTTCAGTCCTGCTCCAAAATGTGCATCACCCGCAAATGTTAAGGATGAATTTGTAAGGAAATTAAAATATTTAGAAACTATTCAGTGCCAGTGGTTGCCTCCTACAATTGAACTTCGACCAGTTCACAACCAAGTAGTGTTCGCTGGAGATTCACTGACTTTAAAATGTAGAGCACCTAGTATTACAAAGGATAGAAATGCAAAATTGAGTTGGTTGTGGTATCCCAATACCACTGCCACCGAAATTATAAATTTAGATGCATTTTCAGACCCAGAAAAACGTTTATCCAACATTAAAGTTGATAACAGATATCTTGCAGATAGTGGCATTGTAGATAGGTATTCTAATATCTAATTTATTTTAAACTAAAATTCTTGCACACTTATATATGGTAATATTATTATTTCTTGTAGTTCTCTTAGTATAGCTTCGGTTAAGGAAGAGCATAATGGACAATGGAATTGTTTGTTAGTTTCCGTAAATGGTAGTAGATCAAAAGCAATCAGTGTAATTGTGATTTCTGATGAAACTCGTTACTGTCCCCTAGCAGGTAAGATAGATCGTACGTATGTATATGTATTTGGAACTATTGGGTCATTTTTTAATGAATAAATATGTGTTACAGTAACAAGAAATAATAAAGGTATTTATACATGGCCAAGAACAGTGGTGGGATGGCGAGCAGAATTGCCATGCGAAGGGAATCACTTGTCAGGCTTAATGCAAATGCCTTTAAAAGCCTCTTATCACTGCAATGTGACAGGATATTGGGCAAATTTAAATACAGAGTTATGCCCTTACATATCACACACAACAAAAAGCTTAGAACAATTTTCTAAGGTTAATCTCTCACTTACAAAGATCAATTTATTAGAAACTGCGAAAAAATTCAAAAACTATACAGAACATGGTATAAAAGTAACTGATCCAGTTGAACTAAATTTCATAACACAAACTATAGAAAATTATTTAAATTTTCTAGTTGAAGAAAAAGAAATTGGTACCATGTTAATCGATGTTATTAGCACAGTACTTAATTTACCAAAGAGTATCTTAAGAAAAGCTGAAACTTCTTTCAAATCGTGCACAAGACTAATAAAGGCTGTAGAAAAAATTGTAGAATATACTCCATCTATACAATCTTATAAAAGAAATATGGCGTTAGAAGAATTCCGAGTAAAACGCGATAGTTTTACTGGATTAATGTGTACATGGTATTCTAATGAAGCTTTTGATGGTAATCCAGGAACAAGATTCCTACAATGCACCACAAACAATAAAACTACTCCCATTAATATAAAAGACAGAATGATCGAAGCTTCGATACACTTGCCTGCATCTGTATTAAAGTATTCACAAGACATCATTGCTCATCAGTTAATGATTTCGGTCTACAGTAGTAGCAGATTGTTTCCTAGAACAGTTAACAATGACAATATGGACATTGCATCATGTGTCATTGGAAGCAAGTTATGTATGTGATTTAAAAAATGATAAAGAACGCGTATTAGGTACGGAAGGGGGAAATATATATAATAAAATTCAAACTTTATTTTTAGTTGGAGTATCGATACAGAACTTAAGCGAGCCAGTCTATATCATGTTAAGAGCGCCTTTGTATTACTATGCTGGGAAGAAGTTATTACCAGTGGTTTGGGATGAAACATTAGATAAGTCGGGTGGTTGGACGAATGACGGTTGTCGCTTAAGAAATGTGATAAACAATTTAATAGTATTTCATTGTAATAGATTGGGATATTACGGACTTCTACAAGATACTTCTTACCTTGATCAAAATAGCGGCAGGTATGTATATAGCATTTCACCTAAGAGTAGACCTACGCCCCTACCGATTTGTGTCACACGCGATTGGTCGCAGCGATTTCCCTGCCGGTTTCTTACCAATCAACAGTATATCCCTGCGCCGAACAAGTTTACTCTTAAATGGAATTGGGTATAGTTGAAAAATGTTTAGTATGTTTTCCAGTCTTTAACGGCATCTATTTTTTTTTAGTACAACTGGAGCAAAATTCAGATATTTAAATTCTGCGATATATGTTGGAAGTATTGTAACAATAACTTGTTTAATTATTACATCTCTAACATATATTATTTGTTACACATCAATTGCTATGCCCAAGAAAACAAGGCATTGCGTAATTAACACCTGGTGTGCTATGGCATTATTATCATTCTCTTATAGTATCGGTATTCGCCAGACAGAAAATATCGAAATTTGTCAAGGGTTCGGTGTCACCCTTCATTACTTGTCTTTATGTGCTTTACTATGGATGGCCGTGTCAGCTAGGTAACAACCTTTCAAATTTTACAAAAATAATGATATACAAATTATACAATGTAACGGTATTAAAATTTGGATTTATTTGCAGTAATATGTACAAAAAGTTTTCTAAATCAAACTTTGGAGATATTCCAGATAATGAACTTCAGGGTGAACCAGTACCGAAACCATTATTAGGTCTTTATTTAGTTGGTTGGGGTATAGGTATGATAATTTGTGGTATATCCGGAGCAATAAATCTACGAGAGTATGCAGGATATTCGTATTGCTTTCTCACATCTGGTGCAGGCCTCGCCGGTCTCTTTCTTCCAGCTGGAATCCTAATTGTATATCTAATTATATTTTATTTGCTGATTAAATTTGCGATCAACAATGTCGATATAAATGGGCAGCTGTCTGAAAGTACACAAGCTACGGAAAATATGGATCTAGAATTATTGGAACCAAGCACAAATCCATCTGCAGATAGAAATAGTATACACAGTACACAAACAGTTTCTTCTGATATCATGGATTCAGAACATTCTCAGTTAGCACAATTAAAAGGTCAAATTGTTATGTTAATTTTATATTTATTATCGTGGATCTCTGCAGCAGCTGCAACTACGAAACCGTTAAATCAATATATCTCTTTTGATGAAATTGTATTTACTATTTTATACTCTCTTTTTTCAAGTTTACTTGGCGTTTTTGTACTTTTCTTTTATGGAATTTCACGAAACGATGTTAGATCGCAGTGGTTAAAAATGCGTTGCTGGCTTCAAAAACGAAAGAATCAATGTTGCAGAACAAGGAGTATTTCTGACGCAATTCCTGTAATTCCAACACATCCTTTAGTACAACATGTGGCACCTCCGTTGTCTAATTCTCAAGCTACCCAAGTAACATCCGATTCGAATTCTATTGATTCATCAAGATGTACCAACAGATCGCAAACTTGTAATGGTTTTAAATTTACAGATGCTATAAGCAATCAAGAGGCTTTATCTGTTAATAGAAAAACGCCAAACGTAAATTTAGTCGTGTTACATCGACAACAATATAGATCTAACAATTCCGTTACCACATATACTGAACCAAATTGTGTCGAAATGTTTTACAATCCTCGTCAAAGCGGAGTTGCTAGAAAGTTTTTTCGAAAACAACGACGTCATACAAAAAACAATAATCTTGGTCCGAGAAAACAAGGTGATGGCGGTGCTACGAGCGATGCTGGCAGTTGTATTTCTATACCTCGACCTGTTGCAAAATTGGAAAGCAACATAGATCAAACTATTTTAAGTACTAGTGCAAAAGTGAATAATACAAATATTCATGTCGAACTAAATCCAATAACTGATCTTAAGAACGTTAACATTCTCTCAGATAGTGGTGGTAGTATATCGGAAGAAAGATGCGTTCCGATGCGTTTTGTTATTGGTCAAGAAAATCTTCGAAATGTAAGAAAGATCAACAACAATTGTAGATTACAAGACTTTATATGCGTCAACGCAGCAGCGCCAAATTATCGAATGAACAATTCTTTACAAAGACTAGAGATAATAAATACAACTTCGCATGATTCAGATGTAGAGATCAAAACCGATGAAGAAAAACACTTGCGAAATGTTTCGCAGCAATGTAGTTTAGAATATAGTTCTGAAATAGAATCTACTACTCAGTTGACCAGTGAGAAAAGTGATCATAATTTTTCCGAAATCGACGAAACTGTAGAGACGGTTATAAAAGAAACGGTGAGAAAAACGTGTCAGAGTATCAATGAATCTCACGAGATAAGGGAACGGCACTCTAAAACAAATTTAAAGTGGTTGTCTCACTCTAACAGTATGTACTGTCTTCCAATAGATATTGCGAAACCATTAAGAAATCATTATCGCAGCTCTCTTGACGACATCAACTCCCTTATTAATTTAAAGGATTGTAAATATACAAAACCATCATTCACAAATTTGCAAAGTATCGTAAGTTCAAATTTGTACGGTCAAGCCCCTCTATCTCGAATATCACTTAACCAGTCAAAATTATCCTTCTCTAGAATAAATAGTTTAACTAGTGATAATACACAGAATTTGGTACAGACAACAATGGCATATGTTAATTCAACAATGAATATCGAATGTGCCTCGCACCTGAGTACTAATGAATACAATTTTCGTTTCACTACAGAAGTAACTTTACCCAGTTTAAATCGAACAAATATATCACAAGAGTCTACAGAAAAGACTATCGATTCTTTGACCGATGTTAGATCACTCTTGTCAAGTTCATGTAATATTGTAAAAAGCTTCGAATTTAGCAATGAACCAGAAGGTGAAAACAAAAATAGAAACTTGGATAGTGTACAACACATAGAAGTCAGTAAAATATACTTGAACAATTCAAATATTTATGTACAAGCATCTAAAAAAGAAACCAGCGTTTAATTTCATTGATTTACTCGTATATAATAAATATTTTATTTGTTTGGGTAATATGACTTCATTCAGATAGCAAATAATCTCTCTGGTAATACTCACTAAATCTTCTTATTAAATCTAAGAAAATAATTATTGTCTTGGTCATCTTGTTGCGGAATACAGTTCTTGTACATGACGAGAATTGTTTTTTTTTGTACATGACGAGAATTGTTTTTTTTTAATACAAATATATCTTCTACTAATCCATCCGGTTTTTGCTAAATGCCAAATGCTTCCTGTATATTCTTGTTTATAATTCATATATAAATAATGTTTTTGTCATAACATTTATGTCATAAACTGTTTTTAAAGTAGACGCATTTATTTCAGATAACATGTATATAATTGATGAAAATGAATGTTAGAATTACAGATTTTTTAATCCTAATTATTTATATGTATTATTTACAGAATGAAAGAGACATTTAAAACTTATGTGCTCATAATTTAAATTATCAGATTAGTTAGCATTTATTTTCTTGCATATATTTCTCAAATTCGAAAGAAGCCCTGCATTTAACTTAACTCATTTAATTTACACTAATCCACTCTCCTACAATAAATTTTTTTGCAATGACATTTTTTTCATAATAGTATACACACGATATTACTATTATTTACATATCTTCTCAAAAGGCGTATTTATATAAATAATTTAACGGTTTCTTTTCATTTGTGAAGTATTTGTATGTTTTCCAAGATCATATGAAATATGTATTACAATTTAATTGCACACTTCTTAAATCTTATATATTGTAAATAGTTTTTAGTCCTATTTTTAGCATAAATAAATGCATGTTTAGTAAATGGTACTTTTTTATATCAGTAACTGCTATACAATTAGGTATGTTTATACGTGTGCATTATTACACATACATATTTGGAATACATAACAATTAGTTTTATATGAAATACAGTGTTAAACAAAATTTTTATCCACAAAATAACTTGTAATTTATATAGTATTTAATTTTTTAATCTTGAAGCGCATAAATGTACTCATTTTTTGTACTTGGAAAATATATTTATATGCTTTAAAAATATAATTTGTATGTACATACATAGTTTTTAATATTTAACATACCATATTCTATAAATTGGCATTAGAAAGTTGTGTGCTAACATAAGAAGGGGAACCAATGCACTAAATTTAATAAACGATGTTACAATATTACAATAGATTATAATCATTATTTTAATTTATATTAATCATTAAGATGACAATATTTTATATGAATATTATTACTTTTCCGAATTCAACCAATCTTTAGGGTTTTGTAGCACATTAATAAGTTTTGCTTCTTTTGAACCAGACTCTGGTTCATGCATGTATTGCCACTTTGCGGACAATGGTAAAGACATTAATATACTTTCATATCGTGCACCAGGAGTATAAAGGCCAAATTTCGTACCACGATCGTATATTAAATTAAATTCAACGTATCGTCCTCTACGTAATAGCTGCCACTGCCTTTCAGCATACCCATATGCATCATTTTTATGTTTTTCAATTAATGGAATGTAAGAAGGAATGACAGCTTCTGCGCAAGATTCTATAAATTGAAATGCTTCATTTTGGTTTGGCGTATCAAGGTCATCAAAAAATATACCACCTACACCTCTACGTTCTCCTCTATGCGCAATAAGAAAATAATCATCACACCATTTTTTGTATTTTGTATAGTAAGATCGATCGTATCTATCGCACGCAGTTTTCAGAGTACTATGAAAATGTTTTACATCATCTTCATCTAAATAATAAGGTGTCAAATCTGTTCCACCTCCAAACCACCACTGAGTTGAGCCATTCTCATTTTCAACTTCAAAGTAGCGATAATTAAAATGTATCGTTGGAACCATAGGATTGCGCGGATGAATTACAGCACTTACACCAGCTGCAAAGAATGGCACAGATCCTTCTTGCATCTTTTTTCCACGTGCTCTCATTTGTTGCACTGCACCTGATGGTAATGTACCGGTGACAACAGACACATTAACACCAGCTTTTTCAAAAACAACTCCGTCTTGTAAAACACAAGTAATACCTCCACCGCCTTCTTCTCTGATCCATCGATCAATTTTGAAACAGTAACTGCGATCTTCTAAAGTTTCTAAAGCTTTACAAAAGTCTGCTTGAGTTTTCATTACTAATAATTCCATTTTTTTTCTCATATCATTTTTTTTCTTTAATTCCTTAATGTTAGTAATGGGTTTTGCCATAAATTCTTTCATATCTAATTCATTCTGTGCTGCGAAAACCGTAATGGTCGAACTACTATAGACCATAACTGTCGTGAAAATGCTGACACTAATATACTTGAAAGTTTTAATTTTGTTTTGAACCAAGGCATGGTTACGAACAAAGTATTGTATAGAAGTCCAATTTTTTAGTAACATACGGGCAATCATGGCTACCTATAATTAATATTATTCATAAGTGTACGTTTTATTACATTAGTTACATATTGTATAAAACAGTATACAATCTGGCTTTTTGCCTTGTAATTTTTTGTCTTATATTACTGAATCAACTGTAAATAAGGTTAATTTTTTATTTATGTTTAAATCTATATAATTAAAAGATTAATTACAAACTTCGTGTATTAAGAAATGAATGGTGTTTACCTTTTTCTGCTCCTAATAACGTTCTAAATGCTGCAAATAATACAACAGTCCTTGTTTCTCAGCATATACATGTGTATATAGATATATGTGTTACGGGTTGTAGCAGGGATTTCAAGATCCGGATGCGGATGGGTTCGCTGCCCGTGGAGCGCTAATGCGCTCTGCTCACGTTCGCCCTTGGTGTCGGCCTCCAGTTTCTTCCAGCGATTATCAGCAAAGAAGTAAGTTAATAAACTGAGACTAATTTCTGTTGTTACTTAGTTTTAGTTTTATATATTTAAGGTAGGACAATTAAGAAATGCGTCTGATTGCTTTAAACGTTTATCAACGAATGAATGTGTACAAAGATGTCGTCTGTTCTATCTAAAATTAACATGTTTTTGTTAATAAAGATATCCAGTAATACAAAAGGTTTCTTGATTAATTATTTTACGAATTATACGATTGGTCCTTCGCTAACTAAAAACGAGCGTTTCACATGATATCAGTGATTTTATTAGCAAAGCAACCGAAACATTTATTTAATCGATATAATTTAGCGAGCGCCTCTAAGAGGTAAGTATTCCTTGGAAAGTTTGTTCGAGTTTCGATTGCTTCGTTTTACAGTTTAAACTTGGCGCGCCTAGAATTCGCTACGCAGAGCCATCTTACATGAAGCTAAGTTCACATGTTACCACGGCATACCGTAACATTCCTTCACCCTTACGGAGAAAAGGTGTTTTCATAAAACAACTTTTCTAATTTTACAATTTGCTGATGATAATATAATTTCGAATATATATATATAAATACCTTAATTAGTAACTTAATAAACATACAACTTGAATGAAACATTTAAGAACAACAATAAGAATTATTATAATTTAATTGAGATCTTAAAATCGCAAAGAAAATATCTCCTTTACAGAGATTTTTCGGTTAAGAATCGTCAGAAGAGCAGCCCGGCCTAACGCACGCTAATTTGAGTTTATTTGTGTGCACTATTTTAAATTTGTTAGAACCCAACATTATTTCTACTGTTAAATCGTTAATTGCCCTGCTGATCTTGTAGGGACCAATCCAATTACAGTCAAGTTTCGTCCTTGGTTCCTTTTGAAGGTAAACATCATCGCCTACGTTAAATTTACGAGGGTTTGCCCCACGGTCATAATACCTCTTACTCTTCTCCTTAGCTCGTTGTAAATTTTCAGCGGCAAGCGTCTGAGTAGTGGTGATTTTAACAAAAAGGTCGTCGAGGTACTGGACGAAAGTGCGCGGTACCTTCTCTTTGGCAAATTCAGAGGGAATTTCTGCTCTCACCCCAAAAACCAGTTCGTGAGGTGTAAACCCCGTGGCCTCATGCACCGAAGTATTGTATGAAAACATTCCGAATCGAACCCACTCATCCCAATCATTTTTAGCGCAATAATGCCTTAAATAATCGACAAAAACTCTGTGTGCTCTTTCTAGGGAACCTAAAGACTGGGGATGGAACGCCGTGGAGGTTATCCTTTGTATTCTGAATATTCGACAAAATCTTTTCATTACCTGACCAACGAAGTTTCTACCCTGGTCAGTGTGAATAACCCTTGGACAACCGAACCTGCTAATAAATTGCTCGGCCAGGGCAGTTGCTACAGTTATTGCTTCCATATTGGCTAACGGAATGGCATCGGAGTACTTAGTTAGGTTATCCTGCAAGGTGAGAAGGTACTTATTCCCTTTTGGGGTCAGGGGTAGAGGCCCTACGATGTCCATTTGAACCTTCTCGAAGGCTCGCCTCGGCGTGTCTGTGATACACATTGGTTGTTTGACTTTTGCAGAATGGATCTTGTTTCTCTGACAGGTGGGACAAGAACGGACAAATTCTGAGATTTCCCTCATCATCCCCTGCCAATAGTAGTGTTGCCTTACATACTTCTGGAGTTTACCCACACCCCTATGACCACCGGCTGAAGACTCGTGAGATTCTTTGATTATTTTTAAACGGCCAGACTTGGCAGGTGTTATAATTTCGCCAGTGCATATAGTAATTAAAAATTGAGAATCAGTGAAAATTCGCTTAAATAAATCCTCTACTTGTTCCCATTCAAAATCGTTAAAGCTATCAAGATCTTTTGAAATACTAAAGGTCCATGTTTTTAATGAACTCATGAGGTTTTTAAGTGCCCTTAAGGAGGCTTCTATATAACCAAAATTTAAACATTCCGCAGAATTATCCTTGAAGAGTAAAAGAAAAATAGAAAATTGATCACCAGGAAGTGCCATAGCATCGCCAACCTCAAGTTGATATTGCCGCATCTGTTGCAGGGAAAATCTATTTCGTTTTAACAAATCAATCGTAACTTCGGAAGTAATATTGCCATTAAGTGGTAAAAAGTGAGCAAGATTGTCCCTCCGCATGTATAAATGATCCTTTATATACAGGATGGTTGGCAGAAGGGAAAGGTGAATTGTTTGTCTATTTATGTTCACATTATTAGCCATAACTTCACTAATCTCCTTATTGGGTGACTCATTTATTTCAGAATCTACTGAGGTCTTTTCAACGAGGGACTCCCGTGCAGCTTTGATCGTAGAACAGTTCGGTAATTCTGCCTCTGGATTTCCAATTCCAGGCATAACAGTTTCTTTTCGTGTCTCTTCATCCACAGTACAACAACAACAACAACAACAACAAGGTGCCCCTCTACCTTGACGATCAACACTCTGGAGCCCCATGCAAGTCACCGCAGGGGTCGACGAGTCACAGGGTCTCTTAGGAGCACTGCGAGCCCCGGGCTCATATCGAACACAGGCCGACGCCCTAGTCTCCTGAAGCGCGATCCAGAGGCTTGGAGTCAACGTTTGCCGACAGGAGGTTCGAAACGGCGACACCATGTCCGACTGGGAGAACCCTCTAAAATTCTCAATTTCTCTTTCAAATGTAAGTGATTTTAACATATCAGTTTCCAAATTTAGTGCCTCAGAATTATCAGCTTCTATCTTCTCGCGCGCCAAGAAGACAGATGCTACCATTACTTCTATTTCATTGCTAGTATTCTTGTCATCTGTTTCATCCGCCACAGAATCTGAAAACGGTGTCATGTCTGCACAGACAAGCACCCTCTCCGGATCTACAGAGTTAAAACGGATCGTATCGTCAGTCAGTGCGTTAGGTGATCGGGGGACGATGCTCTGGCAAGGATCAACAGGGTTTCGCGAGAGTGCATCCGCATTAGAATTGGCTTTTCCCGGTTTGTAAGCTATATTGTAATCGTACTCATTTAGACGAATTCGCCATCTCATTAATTTGGATGTGGGGTCCTTAGCGTTATGCAGCCATACTAGAGGGCGATGATCGGTAATCAAGGTAAATTGTTGGCCGTACAGGTAAGGTCGGAAATGCTCTACCCCGAACAATACTGCTAAAAGCTCCTTTTCAATCGTAGAATAATTGGTTTCAGCTCCGTTCAAAGTTCTAGAGGCATACGAGATAGGAAGATCACTACCGACCTGCCCTTGACTCAACACAGCACCTATGGCATAGTCCGAAGCATCGGTGGTCACGAGGAAAGGCCTGGTAAAATCAGGGTACTGCAGCAGGGGCTCTGAACAAATTACATCTCTCAGTTGCTCAAAAGACTTTTGAACTTCTGACGTCCAACGAAAAGGAATATCTCTTTTTAGTAAGCTAGTCAGGGGTTTGGCAATTTTGGCCATGTTGGGAATGAATCTCCTATAATAGCCCACGAGCCCCAAGAATTGTTTCACATTTTTCCTTGTTTTAGGTATCGGAAATTGCTTTACAGCTGAGACTTTTCCAGGATCCGGTTTCACCCCCGCACTCGAAATTACATGACCCAGGTAAACTATTTCCTTTTGTAAAAATCGGCATTTTTGTGGCTGTAAAGTTAACCCGGAATTTTGTAATCGCGCTAAAAGTACTTTTAATTTCCGATTATGCGCTTCAAGTGAATCCGCGTAGACGACAATATCATCCATGTAGACAAAAAGTTCTATGCCCTGTAACCCCGTTAGTATTAGGTCCATAACTCTTTGAAAGGTTGCGGGCGCGTTCTTTAGCCCGAACGGCATCCTGTTGAACTCAAAATGACCGTGTGGAGTTGAGAAGGCAGTCTTAGGTTTTGATTTCGGGTCCACGGGTATCTGATGAAACCCAGAGGCTAAGTCTAGAGTGCTAAAATACTTAGCCCCTCCTAATTGATCCAAGATCTCAGTAATATTAGGCAAAGGGTAGGCGTCCGAAACGGTCACTTCGTTCAATTTCCGATAATCTATGACCATTCGCCACTTAGGTTTTCCCGAAGAATCCGATTTTTTTGGAACTATCCACACCGGTGAATTATATGGTGAACACGAGGGTTGTATTATTTTGCTGCTCAGTAAGGAATCTACCTGCTTGTTTATTTCATCCTTGTGGACTAGAGGATATCTATACTGCTTAGTCTTAATAGGAATTTTGTCGATAGTAGTTATGGTGTGCTGTGTAACGTTAGTAGACCCTAAATTATCCGACGGGAGATAAAACTGGTATACGAATCTGTTTATAATTTCTAAAATACTACTCTTCTCAATCTCGTTTAAATGGTCTAGTTCGAGCAACCTAATCAACTGGGCTAATCTTTGAGCGCGATCTTTGGATTTGTCAACGTCGGGGTCGGAATTGATTGTTTGCGATAAATCAGAAAAAGGCTTAGAGTCAAATTCTTCTAACTCAATGGGAAGTACTGTTAGGACGATATGGTCGCACGTAGTATTTATAGCATATAGTTTTACAAAGCCATTTCGTTGACTAGCTAGACATTCGCCTAATAAAACACCGGGTCCAGCGTCTAATTGTCGTACGTAACCCGAAGAATTATTACCTATGGCGGGTACAGTAATTAAGGTTTTGGTTCGCGGGGGTAAATTAAGCGGCGTATTGACATTGAGGGAGGTTTCTCCTTTTCCAAATTTTAGTATGCCAGATAAATTTTCTTTAAATTCAATAGTTGCCTCTTGTTTTTGCAGAAACGAGATACCTAGGAGCCCGGCACTCTTAAGGGGAAAATCATCATTTACTATTTGGAAATGGATGGGAGTGTTGTGGATTATAACAACAACCTCGCCCTGCGTTTTGATTATCCCTGCACCAATACCCGTAAGTTCATAGACCTTTCCATTATTAATTCGCAAATCGGAGACTAATCCTGCGCGTTTTATTAAATTCAATTGTGAACCGGTGTCCACCAAGAATTTAGCGGAGCCCTGAGAAAAACGATCGCTCTCAAGGGAGACAACAGGTGGTCGAACGGCATCAATTACATCGAATCTGTGGCAGACACGATAGACACGGCGCGTGCAACGAGGGGTTTGGTCGGCACCGTGCCTTTTTGCTGACTCCCCTTTGAGTTTAAATTTTGGTGAGCTTTTAAAGATGTTGGGTCACACTGGTCCGCCCCGAAGGAACAATCGCGTTGATTTTGTCCCGAATTAAAATTTCTCCGGTCATCTCTAGTAGGTGAATAGCGCCGGTTCCTTTTAGAATTAAAGTCCCGCCGTTCTCTACCATGATTTGAGTTACGCCGATCCTCGGGTGTCGCGAATACAAACGAATTTTGTGAAGGTTGAGGACCCCGTTTATAGCATTGTGCCTCCAGGTGACCCGTTTTCCTACAGTAATTGCACCTTTTGAAATTACGAGTTGAAGGAACATACTTGTTATTGCTTACCAGCGGGCAATCTGACCGATAATGGCCAAATTGGTTGCAATTAAAACATCTAATGTTTTCATTTGAATTTACCGCGAACACCGTAGACCGATTTGCAGACAATCTGTGACTCACGCTGTTGCTCACATTCCTTTTCTGCCTAGCACACCTAGTAGCTAAACGGATAGCGTCTGCTAGTCCTTCCACCTCCTGATTAATAATGGACATCATCATCGCGTCATCACGTAAACCTCCCAGAAATCCCGATACCGCTTCTTCTTCGAGTACTGATTTGACACCCTTAACCTGCTCTGGGTTTGACTTTTCCTGAGCTATCTCTATTCCATTATCCAGAATTTCGTGCACTCTAGCACCAAACTCCTCTATAGTTTCCCCATCCTTACGCTCTATGTTCCTGAGATCGTCTAACGCGGCTTTGACATTGAAACTGTCCTCATACGCGACTTTCATTAAGTTGACCAATTCCTCTACCGTATTCGGCACCGTTCCCCCAGTAATTCTGTTATAGTCACGAATTTGCATCTTATTGCGCATGATAGCCAGTAAGTAGTATTTATCCTCCCTTTTCACAAGTGAGTCGGCTAATCTACACTGACTTATAAATTTGCTTACAGATCCCGGTTTCCCGTCGAAGCAAGGAATAAAATCAGCGACCATTTTGAGTGGCATACGCGAAGCTCCGTCTGACGGCCCACGCGAAAGGTTCGGTGCATTATTGTCAATGGGCCCAGTATCGTTACCCGAATCAGATACACTACTTTCCGAAGGAGTGGAATTTTGAAACGGCACTACATCTAGGGATGCAGCAGTGGAGCCGGAGGCACCTAAGTTAGGTACAGCCACTACATCTTCCACCACGAAGCAATTACCACTACTCAGACGGTTCTTGCGTTTTTTTACAAATTTTCGTGCGAACGGTGGCATTTTAAACTAACAAATATAACGATTCTAACGGCGATATTAAAATATAGAATTTTGATATGAACTCACAAATACAATGACGTAGATTAATGAATTAAACTGGACTCGCTCAAGTGACTGCTGGTTCGCTCGACTTTCCCGCTCCGAAGATCTGCTGATGCGTCCAGCGACGACTGCGTTGGTTCAGCTGCTCCAGTTGTAAAGTCCACGTTGCTCAATGAAGCCCCAAACAGCGACGGAAGGACGTTGAATGGTGGCTCCGTTGTCTCGTTCAGTTCCCCGTTGTCCCGATCAGCTCCGTTGTCTCGATCAACTCCGTTGTCTCGATCGGCTCCGTTGCCTCGATCAGCTCCGTTGCCTCGATCAGCTCCGTTGTCTCGATCAGCTCCGTTGCCTCGATCAGCTCCGTTGTCTCGATCAGCTCCGTTGTCTCGATCAGCTCCGTTGTCTCGATCAGCTCCGTTGTCTCGATCAGCTCCGTTGTAAGGTTTTACGGCCAGGTGCGTGTGACTCCGAGAAGACTGGCACGGACATTCGAAGTCACCCTCCTCTGGTATTCACCCTTGTTCCTGGGGAAACCGTGCCCAAAAACCCAGGAAAGAGGGTTGCACGAACTGGCCAACGTTTCTTCAATTTTTGCGCCCGCGAGCCGGCAAATTTTGAGTATCCCACCGCTGTCACCAGAAACTGTTACGGGTTGTAGCAGGGATTTCAAGATCCGGATGCGGATGGGTTCGCTGCCCGTGGAGCGCTAATGCGCTCTGCTCACGTTCGCCCTTGGTGTCGGCCTCCAGTTTCTTCCAGCGATTATCAGCAAAGAAGTAAGTTAATAAACTGAGACTAATTTCTGTTGTTACTTAGTTTTAGTTTTATATATTTAAGGTAGGACAATTAAGAAATGCGTCTGATTGCTTTAAACGTTTATCAACGAATGAATGTGTACAAAGATGTCGTCTGTTCTATCTAAAATTAACATGTTTTTGTTAATAAAGATATCCAGTAATACAAAAGGTTTCTTGATTAATTATTTTACGAATTATACGATTGGTCCTTCGCTAACTAAAAACGAGCGTTTCACATGATATCAGTGATTTTATTAGCAAAGCAACCGAAACATTTATTTAATCGATATAATTTAGCGAGCGCCTCTAAGAGGTAAGTATTCCTTGGAAAGTTTGTTCGAGTTTCGATTGCTTCGTTTTACAGTTTAAACTTGGCGCGCCTAGAATTCGCTACGCAGAGCCATCTTACATGAAGCTAAGTTCACATGTTACCACGGCATACCGTAACATATGCAAATATAAATGAAAACTACATAGGTATATTGCGCTTCGCAACATGTCGCAACAGCAATATTAAATATCCTATACGGAGCCAGCGTGGTGAGGAAAACGACTACCAACCACTGCCCAGATAACACAGATACGTCTGAGCGACATCTTTCGGATGTCTGCGCCAGACGTTCCCATCGTCTGTGAGACGTCTTGAATGTCGCAGCTAGGCCTGGGTTTGGTCTTCTGCACCGCTGTTGTTACAGATTTGACGGACTCAAGACGTCTTTAAAAGTCGTTTCAAAGACCATCAAAGACGTTGAATGGACGGCTTCAAGACATTTTTAAAGCCGCTTCAAAGACGTCTTTAAAGCCGTTTCAAATATGTTTAAAGACGTCTTTAAAGCCGTTTCAAAGACGTCTTTAAAGCCGTCTTTAAAGCCGTTTCAAAGACGTCTTTAAAGCCTACTTTAAAGCCGTTTCAGATGTATTTAACGGACGCAATTCAGACGGTTGAAAATACGTCTTTAAAGCCGTTTCAAATATGTTTAAAGACGTCTTTAAAGCCGTTTCAAAGATGTTTAACGGACGCAATTCAGACGGTTGAAAAAGCGTTTAAAAGACGTTACTGCGACATCTTTATTAGGGCTAAATTGGGTCAAATACAGTTGCCACCTCTCCGGTTTTGGCCCGGAGACTCCGGGTTTCGAAGTAACTCTCCGGGCTCCGGTTTTACTGAAGAAATCTCCGGGTTGTAGAAAAAAAATGAGATAATAAGAAAATGTGGTATTATACAATGGTATCAATTTTATATGCAATAATAGATATTAATTTAAAGTGACCAGATATTTTGTGGGGCGATGCGGGACAAACAAGCAAAAAAAAAGGTTACCAGATCCGTGAGGATATCATTTGCGTACTGTATTGGAACATGTACAATATATTTGCAATATGTTACATACTTATCATACATACATAGTTATGATGCGTACTTGTGATACAAAATTAAAAATATTTCTTTTTCCCGAACAAAAAAATTACTTAATTCAACTTGGTCTCACATACTGTATGAAGTACAAGAAACAGTAACTTTATGCCACTGCGAAAATGTAAAAGGTTACATGTCCAATGCGGGACTCTTTGCGGGACATTTTTCAATGCGGGACAAAGGGCTCAAATGCGGGCAAATGCGGGACTGTCCCGCATAATGCGGGACGTCTGGTCACTTTATATTAATTCAAAAAACAGATACTTATAAATTCTGAATTGTTTGAGCTTAAAATAACCGCACATCTGTTTTCCGGATATTCGAGAACAAAACTTTTCTTGCTTTTTCCATCTCCGGGTTTATATTGGAATCTCCGGGTTGGAATCACTGATGCCAGATTCGGGACGGGTTCCCTCGAGAATTTCCCCCACCTCGCGCACACTACGCCGGAGCTGCGTATCCGTGAGTTGGTCTCCGAAGCGCCGAGCTCACGGACACGTTGCTCCGGCGTAGTATGCGCGAGGTGGGGGAAATTCTCGAGGGAACCCGTCCCGAATCTGGCATCAGTGGTTGGAATGTGTGGCACTCAGGGTCGTGACACTCTTATGGGTGTTACGCTATCGCTTGAATGAGGCCGCGGAAACGTATGTAATCGATATGTAGAGTGCGTGAGAGCGTGATTTGAAACGGAGGACGAGGAAGAATTTATGAGAGAGCGCGTTGTGCTTCTCGGGGGTTTTTCCTTGCTATTTTTGAACGTGTCCTTGTAATGTTAGCAGCTGATGCCTGAACTCAGAAGGCGTACGAAAACCTGGGGTTGCATTCATTAGCTTTCAAGTTACCGTTAGACCAGGCGAAGATAATAAAGAGCTTAACTTTTTCCCTTGCACATCTGCGTGCCAAATTTCATCGAACGGGCAACGGCTCGCCTCGTAAAAGCACTTAAAACTCTGTCCTACCTTTCAATAACTGTCGATGTCCTGTTAGGGTAAAAACTCCGGTCGACGAAGGCTGAAAGTCATAAAACCATAAACTTTCTCCGAGTGACGTCGTCTTGACCCCGAGGGTTGCGCTTACTTACCTGCGAGATATGTATGTACTGTACGTAGCCTATGTACCACTGTACGTAAAACGGGGGAGCGTACCTCAACCACCAGACAAGACTGGGAGGAAGCGTGAAGGAAGGGCGAAGGACAACCCACTGAAGAAGCTTGAGGGATGCAAGGGTGCTGATTGGACTACAAGGATCTAGGGGGGATCAACAGGATCTTAGCAGCGACTTCGTCGACGAGCTCGGCGCGTTTCCTTGTACACCACATTCATTCTGTCGACAGCTAGCTTCTTGAATAGACCAAAATACAGCTTGAAGTTTAACTTGAAATAGTTCCGTGTTATTTGCTTTATTTCGAAATACCCGCGCACTCCAACGAGCAGAGCGGTTCAGCGCTCCACGGGCACCAACCTGCGTCCTTATCCCAATTTCCCCCGCTAAAATACGTAACAAAAATTGGTGACAGCGGTGGGATATTTTAAATAAATTGTGGGAAATTTAGAAGTCAACTCAGTGCTAAAGTTCGACTTTATAAACTCTTGAACAATTTTGTGAGTGACTTTGCCGGCTCGCGAGTGCGTATTTAAGTAGTTTAACGAGAACTATTATAAACTTTTCTTTAAATAGTTCGTTGATCGTGCAAATGGACACAAAAGTTGAAAGTTATTAAGTGCAGCCTCTCTCTCTCGGGTTTTGCGCGGTTTTCCCGAGAGCCAGGGTGAATGCCGGAGAAGGGTGGTTTCAGTGGCCGTGCGAACAATCCCTGAAATCACATGCACTTGATCATTATCCGCATCATTTGCTGAGTTACTTCGGGGACCTCACGGACAATTAAGAGGAGGACTTGAAGGACTTGGACGCTCAAACGATTCTTCACGGGGTTGAAGCCAACTACATCATCGAGGCACATCGGATCGACAAAGTCAGCGTTGGATATAGCTGGGACATCTATACAAGGGCTGAAGTACTGGATGGAGTAACTACTTATAAGTCACTTTATTTTCGAATTACTCGTTATTATCCGCAAAAATGCCTCCAATACTTAGAAAGAGATACGGGGTAGTTGGGGAAAGGAGTAACGCTAGTCTGCGTGGTAATACTTCTGGGATAGAGGAGCTATTAGTGGGAACAAGTGGTGTGTCAACACCTACTTCTGAATCTCAAACCAATGAGTCACACTTGGTGCCGGTACAATCTATTCCTCTTCCGAGATTTGATGGATCCCTTCCGGATAATAGACCCATTCAAACCAGTAGCACGATGGTGACAGCAGATGCATCGGGGTCATCTTCTGGGGCTCCTAGAGCAGCATTGCGCATGTCCTTTGATTTAATTGCGAATTTTATTCCACATTTTGATGGTAAACCGAGTTCCGTAACTAATTTTATTAGTCAGTGTAGACTCGCCGATTCATTAGTTAGATTCGAAGACAAAGTTTATTTACTGGCCATAATCCGTAATAGAATGCAGAAACGCGATTATAGTAGAATAGTTGATGGGAATGAACCCGGGACCGTAGAGGAATTTATTAACTTAATAAAAGCTGCATATGAGCAAAGTTTTGATATAAAAAATGCGCAAGATAAGTTAAGGGTTATACGACGGACAGAACATGAAACTATTGAGGAGTTCGGCACTAGAGTGTATGAAATTTTAGATCAGGGATTAGAAGCTGCGCAGGAAAAATTTAATGCCGAACAACTTGTAGGTATTAAGGTTTTACTGACGGAGGAAGCAATAGCTGGGTTCTTAAGGGGAATACGTAATGATACGATTATGGTATTGATTTCTAAGGATAATATAAGTAGTTTAACGACTGTTATTAAGCTAGCCTCTAAAATGGAGCATCAATTGCAACATAAAAACGAGCCTATAGATTCAAAAATTTCCGCAAGTAAGTTTGGGGTATTTACTGTAAACGCAGACGAGCGTAAGTGCTTTAATTGCAATGGATTTGGTCATTTTCGTACAAATTGCCCTTCACGAAACAATAACTTTAATCAAACAAATTATGATAGAGTTAGATGTAAACATTGTAGGAAAACGGGTCATACAGAATCTCAATGTTATAGAACAAATGCTCGTAATACCTGGAGGAGGTCGCAACCTCAGGGTAACACAACGTCCGGAAACCAAAAGAATTTAAACTCAAAAGGGGCTCTGCAGTCCGGTCCAATGCAGAACGAGCCCCTGATCGCACGCGCCGGATCCATCGTGTCTGCTACAACCTCAAAGTAATGAATTCCGTACAATCTCTGGTTATTCCTCTTGAACAAGATTATTTCCATCAAGAAGCAGCTAGTTTTCTTATAGATACTGGTTCCCAATTAAATCTAGTAAAATGGGAAGGGTTAATTCCAGATCTTCCAATCAATACTAATATAGTTTACGACCTTACCGGAATTGGTTCAGGAATGATTCGCACCCAGGGTGATGTTACGGTTTTAATTCGTGGTATTCCTATTCACTTCCAAGTAGTAGATAATGATTTCCCTATCAAAGAAACTGGAATTTTAGGATTGTCATTTTTAAAAAAAACAAGAAATAACCTTAAAATTTAAAGATACTTTACCGGATATCTTAGAATTTGGGAAAAGAGAAACCCTTTCTTGTGCGTCATCATCTCATGATTTACCTCCTCGAAGTAAAGTCTTGATTACAGTATCAATTAATAGTAATAATGCATCAGGTTATGTCAGGAGAATTGATGCGGGTCCTGGTATTTTTGTGGGTGAAGCTCTGGTGAGTCAAAAAAATGGTTTGGCGAAATTATACGCTATAAATACTACTGCCGATCATGTTGTTCTTACCATACCTTCGATTGAGTTGGAAGAATTTGAAGTTGAGCCTCCAGCTTCTCGATCATGTCGGACAGGAAATCCTGATGTAGAGTCATCTAGGGACCGTGCTCTGAGGCTTGCTCAATTAATTAAGGCGCTAGATTTGAACCATTTGAGTGAGAGTGAGAGGACCAGCATTCTGGAAATCGTAAATGAGTTTTCATATCAGTTTCACCTTTCGGCAGATAAGTTAGGTTCATCAAATGTTACTCAACATGCAATTATTACTACTGAGGAAATTCCCATAAATACCAAGCAGTATCGGTTCCCTCAGATCCACAAAAAGGAAATAGAAACTCAAGTAAATTCTTTACTCAATAGCAACATTATTCAGCCCTCTGCATCTCCGTATAATTCTCCTGTATGGATTGTTCCAAAGAAGTCAGATTCTTCTGGAAATCCACGATGGCGAATGGTCATTGATTACAGGAAATTAAATGAGAAGACTGTAGGGGATGCCTACCCTCTTCCTAATATTACCGAGATATTAGACCAATTAGGAGGAGCCAAATATTTTAGTACTCTGGATTTGGCTTCCGGATTTCACCAGATACCGATAGATGCTGCATCCAGGACTAAAACTGCTTTTTCTACCCCCCATGGCCATTATGAATTTAATCGAATGCCCTTTGGTCTCAAAAACGCGCCAGCAACGTTTCAAAGAGTGATGGACTTGGTACTATCCGGATTACAGGGAATAGAGCTGTTTGTGTATATGGACGATATTGTCATTTATTCAGAATCGCTTGAGGAACATGCCCGTAAATTAAAGTCTCTTTTGGCGCGTTTGCAAAATTCAGGTCTAACCCTTCAGCCCGAGAAGTGCCGTTTCTTACAGAAAGAAATATCGTATTTGGGGCACATTATCACAAAAGAAGGAGTAAAACCCGATCCTAATAAGATTCGAGCAGTAAAACAGTTTCCGGTACCAAAAACAAAAAAAAATGTAAAGCAATTTTTAGGACTTGTGGGTTATTATAGGAGGTTTATTCCAAACATGGCAAAAATCGCGAAACCTTTGACACAAATTTTAAAACAGGATATTCCTTTTCGCTGGACTTCAGGAACTCAGGTTGCTTTTGAAACTTTAAGGGACATTATTTGTTTAGAGCCTTTATTACAATTTCCAAACTTTTCACAACCATTTGTTGTTACCACTGATGCCTCCAATTTTGCTGTGGGAACTATCTTGAGTCAGGGGTCGATTGGGAAGGATTTGCCTATAGCGTATGCTTCTAGGACTCTGAATGACGCTGAGATTAATTATTCCACCATTGAAAAGGAATTGTTAGCCGTTTTATATGCTGTTGAGCACTTCCGGCCTTATTTATACGGACAACAGTTCACTTTAGTCACAGATCACCGTCCATTAGTATGGTTGCATAACGCCAAGGATCCTACATCCAAAATAATGAGATGGCGAATTAGATTGAATGAATACAATTATAACATAGTGTACAAACCTGGCAAAATCAATGCTAATGCTGATGCACTTTCTCGAAATCCCGTTGATTCAAGTCTGAACCCCGATTCCCAGTCAAAACCTGTATTGATGGACACTGATTCCAATCCTGATTCGAGGGGCCTGGAAAGGGTGTTTATCTGCGCAGATAAAGCATCAATTGTAGACTCCGAAGTGGACAGGGTGGATGATGAAGTCATATGTTTTGAAAATGAGAGAATTGTGGCATCTGTTTTCCTAGCGCGCGGGAAAGCAGCAGCCGAGAGTAATGAGGTCATAAATGGTTTACGGATAAGTTCAAATATATTATTATCATCCTTGCCTGTGGGAAATGAAAGTCTTAGAGGATCACCTCAGTCGAGCACGATACATCAACTCGGTTGCCTGTTGACATACGGTAATTCTCAACCCCGAGAACCCGCTTCAGGACCCGTGAGAAGTAACCCGTGCTCGGCAAGGGTGCCTGCGCTCTGTTCGGCCCTTGAGGGAACATCGCAGGGCTCGCAGTATCTTGGTTCGTGGCAGAGGGGTGGGGACCCTAGTATAGTGGCGACTGATGTCGTGGCAGAGGCCGTTGAGCCTAAAGTTGTTGCGCCTGGTATTGTGGCGGAGGCCGTAGAGCCTGATGGTAAAGCGATCAAGACTGCACGAGGGATCCTCAATAAAATGACCTCGTTAGAATCTGGAAAAGATCAATTATGTTCAACAGGTTACAAAGTTAAGGGGGGAGACCACTGTCTCAAATCTGAAAAAATTTTTTTTTTCTTTTTACATTTTCTGAGAGACGTGTGTTTCAAGAATGTTTGCTCCAAATTTTATGAAGAAATTCGCAAACTTGATGGAAATATGGTGTTTTTCGTGAAGCGGTGTCAAACGCGCGATTCAGCCACGCGGAACTTTGAACGCGATTTCCTCAGAATGACATCGAAAAAATCGATTATTACTAAACATTTTCTGAAAGACGTATGTTTCAAGAATGTTCTCTCCAAATTTTCTCAAGAAATTCGCAAAATTGACGGAGATATGGTGTTTTTCATGAAGCGGTGTCAAACGCGCGACTGAGCCACGCGGAACATTGGACGCGTTTTCCACAGAATGACATTTTTCAACCGCGTTGACAGTCTACAGAAAAAACTATACGTCCAATTGGCATGATCATGGACATTTATTGTACGGAAAACCCGTCGCTATTACGTGACGATCAGACATTTTCAATTTTCGACCTGCTTCTATTTTGTTTAGCAACATTTCCCCAATTTTGTACCCCGAAAACATGACTTTTTTCTTCAGTTGTCCGCCATTTTGTTATTTTTTACAATTTTGACATTTTTCGATCGTCACGTAATAGAGGCAAGCTTCTAGTTTCTAAATATTATTGTTTTTTTGAATTTCGATGAACCATATGGCCTGGGAACTGTCAACGCGACTAGCATGTTTTTGGCGGAGCGCAAATTTTGACGAAGAGTATACACGAAACGGATTTATGAATTTGATTGAAAAAAATTTTTTCGTACCCTTCGATATGTACACTATTAACTATACTAAGCAATAAATTGATTTCCTTGCGTTGTTTGGTTGAAATAAATTCCCGAAAACACCCTTACATTTCGGACCGAGATAGTGGTCTCCCCCCTTAATGAAAGTAGAGTCCTTGTTAACAAAGTAAATACAAACAGGGGAATGACTTATCCTTCTCCACTTCCCACTATCCTTAGTGTAAAAGACCATCTTTTTATGTGCAAAGGTAATCTCGTTCATTTTATGCCACTTAATGATGATATTATATCACAAACCAGCAAGGATCTTTTGGATCAAAGTAAACTTTCATTGGAACGGATAAAGCAATATCAGGTTAATGTTGGTGACGCTATGGCATTCCCAAATGATAAATATTATGTCTTTTTATTATTCTGCAAGGATAGTTCTCAGGAAAATTTGGATTTCATTCATGTTGAATCCTCATTAAAATCTTTAAAGGCCCTTACCGATTCTTTAAGTCTTAAAGCTTTTAGCATTTCAAAGGATTTAGATAGCTTCAATATTTCTGAGTGGAATTGTGTAGAGGATTTGCTTAAACAGATTTTTAATGACTCCCAGTATATAATTACGGTGTGTACTGGTGAAATTGTAACTCCCTTAAAACCAAGACGTCTTCAAATTATCCAGGAATGTCATGAATCCGCTATCGGGGGTCATAAGGGCGTATCTAAACTCTATAAGCATATCAGAGAACATTTTTATTGGCCCGGGATGGGAAAAGAAATTACCGAATTTGTTAGATCTTGTTTGATTTGCCAGAGAAATAAAATTCATTCCACGAGGACCCGGCAACCAATGCGTATCACTGATACCCCACAACGTGCCTTTGAAAAAATCCAAATGGACATTGTTGGGCCCTTGCCTGTAACAAAGAAGGGTAATAAGTATCTGTTAACATTACAAGATAATTTAACAAAATATTCCGATGCAATTCCGATACCCACCATAGATTCAGTGACCGTAGCTCTTGCTCTAGCAGAACAATTTATTAGCAGATTTGGTTGTCCACGAACCATTCATACTGACCAAGGAAGGAATTTCATTAGTCAAGTAATGAAGAATTTTTGTAGAATTTTTAAAATTCAAAGAATAACCTCCACTGCTTTTCATCCACAATCTTTGGGGTCACTGGAAAGGGCACATCGTGTTTTTGTGGATTATTTAAAACACTATTGCACAAAAACTGATTGGGATGATTGGATTAGATTTGGCATGTTTTCATACAATACTTCTGTACATGAGGCTACGGGGTTTACACCACATGAATTGGTTTTTGGCATTAAGGCGGTCATACCTTCTGAATTTGGAAAAGAACAGATACCGCGAACTTTTGTACACTATTTAGACGAGTTGTTTACTAAAATTACCACCACACAGGCTAAAGCGGCGGAAAATCTCGATAAGGCTAAGGAGAAAAGCAAAACGTATTATGACAGAAATCGTAATCCTCGCGAATTTAAGGTAGATGATGATGTTTATCTACTTAAGGAGCCGAAAATTTCCAAGTTTGATTGCAATTGGTTGGGCCCTTATAAAATTAATCGAGTATTTGATGATTTAAATGTAGAACTAATAATAGGTATTAACAAATATAAAATAGTACATACCAATAAGTTAAAATTAGCGTGCATAAGACCTGATACTTCTGTTTAGGATAGTTAATGCAATATAATATTATATTTATAATATGTTTGGTTTGTTTTGTGCGTATATATATATATAAAAAAAAAAATCAAAAAAAAAATTGTGATAAGTATATTAATCTTCAACTCGCGTTTCCTGCGGGACAATGGGCGGACCGAGTAGCTCATTTACCGTGGGGTTGGCGCGGGAAGAGGAGGCGTAGTTATAATTATTATTATTAATTATGTACTGAAAAGCTGTTTCATGGAAACACCTTTTGTATAAGGGTGAAGGTGTTACGCTATCGCTTGAATGAGGCCGCGGAAACGTATGTAATCGATATGTAGAGTGCGTGAGAGCGTGATTTGAAACGGAGGACGAGGAAGAATTTATGAGAGAGCGCGTTGTGCTTCTCGGGGGTTTTTCCTTGCTATTTTTGAACGTGTCCTTGTAATGTTAGCAGCTGATGCCTGAACTCAGAAGGCGTACGAAAACCTGGGGTTGCATTCATTAGCTTTCAAGTTACCGTTAGACCAGACGAAGATAATAAAGAGCTTAACTTTTTCCCTTGCACATCTGCGTGCCAAATTTCATCGAACGGGCAACGGCTCGCCTCGTAAAAGCACTTAAAACTCTGTCCTCCCTTTCAATAACTGTCGATGTCCTGTTAGGGTAAAAACTCCGGTCGACGAAGGCTGAAAGTCATAAAGCCATAAACTTTCTCCGAGTGACGTCGTCTTGACCCCGAGGGTTGCGCTTACTTACCTGCGAGATATGTATGTACTGTACGTAGCCTATGTACCACTGTACGTAAAACGGGGGAGCGTACCTCAACCACCAGACAAGAGTGGGAGGAAGCGTGAAGGAAGGGCGAAGGACAACCCACTGAAGAAGCTTGAGGGATGCAAGGGTGCTGATTGGACTACAAGGATCTAGGGGGAATCAACAGGATCTTAGCAGCGACTTCGTCGACGAGCTCGGCGCGTTTCCTTGTACACCACATTCATTCTGTCGACAGCTAGCTTCTTGAATAGACCAAAATACAGCTTGAAGTTTAACTTGAAATAGTTCCGTGTTATTTGCTTTATTTCGAAATACCCGCGCACTCCAACGAGCAGAGCGGTTCAGCGCTCCACGGGCACCAACCTGCGTCCTTATCCCAATTTCCCCCGCTAAAATACGTAACATGGGCGAACTGTTAGCACTAGATTAGTTTCACCCCAATTCACCTAGCGGCGCTGTACTCAATTTAGTGACAGAATTGTACGCTAGATGGTATTGGCAGCGTCATGTTGGACGCGTCTCCGACGATATTTTGGCAATTTCATTCCATTTCATTCGGAGCTGTGGTGTTAATAGTGTTGAATTGTGTTCAGTTGCGTGAATTTTATTTAAAAGAAGGTATTTTATTCATTGCGTATGCATTTCCAAAACCACTGCGAAGAACATCTTTAAAATATTTATGCAAATATGTATACAATGCAGTATTGCGCGGCATAACCTGCAATTTGTGCAGAGACTATATTTTTAAAGATTGCAAAGCACGAAGTATAAAAGACAAATATAATCGATCATTTCTTAAATGTATTGAACAAATATGCCTCATTTCAATTTGTATTTTAAATAATCAAGAGATTAATGAGCAGACGATTGTACATATTATAGGTTACATAAATAATTATGTTAAATTTAGTTTTAATTGCGAACATGCAGAAAAATTGGAAGAGAAATTACTTAAATGTATAACTATATTCTGTACAACACAATTTTGAAAAAAAATGAATAATATAATTAAAGGAAAAGAAATGCCACAGCATGGAGTCCTTAATGGACTCGTTTGTAAAGCGACCAAAATATCGAATAAAAGAGTTCATTAAGCAAATAAATAATGTGTACGGTTTAATTTCTGTTCCCTGAAAAAACTAACGTCTGAGATACAATTTCTGCATGACTACACATACTTCTAAAATTGTAAATAGGAGGCATACAATATGATTATGTGTAGTCCAGTAGTCATACAGAAATTGTACTAGTCGTTTCTGAAGCAGAGATGGGCAAAAAAAATTATTTGAAATAAAAATATCGTACACAAATTTTTATTTCAAATAATTTTTTGCCCATCTCTGTTCTGAAGTTCGATGAATTTAACTGAATAGTACCTACTCCACGTTTCAAATTTCCCGGTTACAGAAATTTGTTTCCACCCCAATTCGCTAGAGGGTGCTGTCCGCATTAACATGTTACGGTCTCATGTGGTAACACATGAATATAGTCTAATGGCTCTGCATAGCCAAGTTTAGACGCGCCAAATTTAAATTGTCAAACGAAGCAACTGAAAATATAAACAAGTATTCCAAGGAATACTACTTAGAAACGCTCGTTAAATAGTATTGATTAAATATTGGTTTCGGTTGCTTTACTATTAGATCACGGATATCATGTAAAACGCTCGTTCTTAGTAAACGAAGAACCAATCAAATAATTTGTTACATAATTAATTAAGAAACCATTTGTGTGATTGGATATCTTTATTAACAGAAACATGTTTCATTCTTTTTCTTAACGACGACATCTCAGTTCTGAGATTCGTTGATCAACACCCAAAGCATACTGACGTATCACATAATTGTCCTACTTTAAAATATATCAAACCTAAATCAAGTTACAACACAAATAACTCTTAGTCTATTTATTCAACCTAATTGTCGCTGGAAGAAGCTGGAGGCAGAAACTAAGGGCGAACGTGAGCAGAGCGCATTAGCGCTCCACGGGCAGCGAACCCATCTATATCCTCATTCGAAATCCCTGCTACAACTCGTAACAAACAGTAGAATACATGGAAGTGTCACGACCCTGGTTGCACTCCGGGATTTCTATGGTGATAAGGTGGCAACCCTGGATACAGCTCTTAAAAAGACAATATTAGGACGTACTTGACACGTTATTATCAGGTCTAAATTAATTAGGTCAAATGCAGGTTTGTAGATTAGGAAATATCTAAATGAAAAATGATTAGAAAACGTATTTAAAGCGTCTGTCGATATAGGAATTAGATTTAATACAAATATAACGGAGGTAATGGTGTGAAAAATAAAATAGAGTTTAATAAAATATGTATTTAACAGTTACTTTTATTCGTATAATTATTACACATATTTAGTAAACGATCATCTACCGCATTATTATGTGTGTTTACAGAAGTATTAACGAGGAACTAGTAACTATATAAATATACTTATACAATACTTAAAAGTACAAGTAAAGTATTACAAATGCGGACACGGATAGCTATGGTTTTGTCCCGTCAGACTCTGCTCCCCAGATTTGTTTACCAGGGTATGATGTTGTATCAACTATATGTTGTATTTTACATATTATGACGTGGAAGCGGGTGGTTCTGGAATACGAAGTGCACAGTCAGTTTTTGTATGTAATAATAATAAACTATATTAAACATAATAAATAGTACAAAAATATAATGCGTTATCACACAACATTACAGTAGCCTACTCTGTTAGAGCAGCGCCATCCGCTAATACATACATTCAGAATACAAGCATGCGAACAACATGCATAAAACAAACTAAATACTAAACGATTTTTGTTGAATAACGCGCGCATTTATGTTTTCAACGACGCCATCTAGTGACGTTATGTTTTTCTATCCTTGGTAACGCCCAGGGGGCAGAAACTAAGATGAACTTCCGGAATAGCGTTTAGACCGGAAGCAGCAGGCTTTCAAAATTTAGGTGGCGTTGCTGTCGCGGTATAGTTGTGTTTGTGTCTGTACATCAGGGGTAGTCCACTCGCATAGGAGCACTGTTAACACGGATTTAGTAGCTATCCAGGCCGCATGAGGCCTCTGAAAGCAGTATTAATTCTCGGAATTTGTACTAGATGGCACTCACAGCGTTATTTTGTAGGGAGTACTGTCTCCTCCTGCCGAGACCCAAGAGTGGGGAACATTCTCCTGAACCAAGCTAACGCGTGCAAGAGTCTAACCTCAAATACATTTATACTTTTTATTGTTAACCAAGAGTGATCATTGTCCTTCCCAATCTTCGACATAGATCACCTGCACGAGTAGGGCCTGCTATAATTACTAATGTGCCGGTAATCCCTACAATTCAATGGGGGTAGTATCATAAATCATATCCTATTTCTGAAATTTTGCGGAACGCTTGGGGACGCTTGCTTTCCATCGCTCTCTTCTTTTCTGCACATCGTTAAGTGCACATCGTGTGACGCAAATTGTAATTTAATATTTCCCAAATAAATTGTAATGTAATATTTCTCAAATAAATTGTAATGTAATATTTTATAAATTTATTGTATTTTATACGTGTATGCAATTGGACAATTTTAATTCTTAAAATATAATTTCAAAGTGGTGTTAGTAAAAAATTTAATAAAATTGAATTTATTACTTATTTTGTAATATAACACAAAGTAAGTGATGAATTCAATTTTTTTAAATTTTTTGACCAACGGCACTTCCATAATCACCGACACACATAGTCATAAGTAAGGGATGCATTGAATACAAATTTTGAAATGCCCGCCATTAGTACTATAGTGCATATCCAACCCGCTAGAGGGTGTTAATGCTGTGTTAACAAATTAATACCCGTAGTGGACCACCCCTGCTGTACACTAGGCGGCAAAATCGGCTTCCCTCCGGAAATTTGGCAACGTTGCATGTCGGGTCCCCCTGTGTCGAAGAACCACTGAGTTATGCCTAGTGACAATGGTGACAATTTTACAAATTATTATTTAGTATGCTAAAATGAATTTTGCTTGATAAAACATTACACGTAAGAGGATGATGGGCTCGATTCTTCATCTATTTGGCAAAGAAGTAGCATGTATCGTAGGTAGAAAGTTTTTAGACTGCCAGGCCGAAGTCTAGGTAGACGCACGAAATCCCTATATTGGTGTTCCAGCACGGGAAGGCAAGGGAAGGCGTTTTGGCCGCCGCGACCCCAAGGTAGCCGCCGCCCGCATAAGACCCTCTCACTTGCACATAAAGCCCTGTCCTTGTTTAGCACCATCCCTGTCTACCGCATGCTCTCCGTCACTCCCGTGCAGCGAATTGCCGCTAAGAGGCTAGTTATTTCTTACGAAGAAGCCATATCGATGGTCCTCACTATCGGTAGGTTATTTTCACTATGGATAGTTATCGGTATTGAAAATCGTGGGTTGATATCCGTGCAATTCTAATCGCTTTGCTTAAGAACTGCTGCTAAAGCTGATAAAGCATTAAACTTAACATAATAATAATCAAAAACATCGAAATCCATTAGGAAAACATCGATGGTTTCGATATACATATCGATGTTCCAATATCGATTATAAAAACATCGATGTCTCATTATCATCTCTACTTCAAGTTCAAATTTTATTATAATACAGTTAGGGTAAACCAACCAGTAATTGCCCGCATAGGAATGAATGACCATTAGGCAAAGAAATGTCAATTATAAATTTAAAAAAATATTATATATTTATAAATGGAGTGTAGTTACACTTTTAATATACCATATTTTTAGTTACGCGTATTAAGCAAACATTAATAAGTACAATTCTTACTAAAAGTATGCGGTCATTTACTGGGCTTCTACATGTTTTACATTTTATAATCGTTTTTTTTAAAAATTACGATAAGAATAAGTAATTATTTTTATAGAAATTTCAAGACAAATAAATTTAAATGCAATTTCAACAGGTGTTTTGTTGTTATACATAAGTATATTTAAGTATTAATCTCAAAGGTCCATAAATCAACAATTCGGTCATTCACTGGTTGGTTTAACCTATTAAATTTTTTTTATTTGTTTGTGAGGAGAAAGAAGGGATACGAAAGGAAGTAACGTGAGGGTATGTCCAACTTTTGATTGGAAATATGTTTGATATTTCATTCTTTTTCTTCAACGTGTGAGTATGGCTCTGAAAAGAGCCGTTTTATCTTAAAATGTTCTTTAAAGTGAACCGAGTTATTCCTCTGTTTGATTTGATTGTGGCTCTGAAAAGAGCCGTTTGTTTGGTGTTTGGCGTCCTCAACCCTTCAATAGTTTGTCCAACATCCATTGTTGTCGATTACGGCCGATAATCGATTGGGAATGGATCGTCGAAGACTTGAGAAATATTCCGGGCTGCTTCTCAAATCTTCCCATACACTTTGGGCGTGAGCAAGCAGAGTTGCTCGCGTTCTCTCATGGCCAGGAACCCACCTTCTCCCCATTTCACTCCACACGTTCTCAATTAAATTGAGGTCTGGAGACTTCGCTGGCCAATCGAGGAGATGAATTTCCGGATGCTGCGCGAACCATTGCCGCACAATGAATAGATGTGTGCACTGCACTGTTATCTTGCACGAGGCGGATGACCGGTACCTCCTCAGCCGGGAAAAGTGCTCTCACGCTTGGCAAGAACATATTTTCCAGGATATTTACATAAGCTGGACCATCCATTCTCGGGGGTATCTCGATTAATTCTCCCGGCCCAAACGCGCTAATTCAACCCCACATCCCACATGTAATACGCCCACTACGGTCAATGGGGACCACGTATCGGGGATCAAGTCGCTGGCCTGGAGGCCGCCACACATAAGGTGTCCTGTTAACAGACGTCAAACATCCCGTAAAACATTAAGAAGAAATATTTCTTAGAATTTCATGAGAAACAAATAAGCACCACATTCGTATGTTTAATAAGTATACAGCGTTTTCGCCATACCACAGGTAATGCTGGCGTGGCGGTACGGTCGAGCAGAGTTGACCAGGCCAAAGGTGTGCCGCACGTGTTGGCTGCCGCGGCATTCTTTATTATTTTATTACTTTATAGCAATACCTGGTTGACTGTCAGATTGTCTTTCGCCGAAAAAATCCTCAGGCATGGCATTAATCGTCAAGTCTTCTTTCGCGATAGTACGAGGACGATGGCTCCAAACATTTCTGTACAAGACAGGGTGCGAATTACCGCTTATTGGGAGGGAGGATTTAGTTTAAGGGACATTAGTGCGCGTGTGCCATGCAGCATTAAAACCGTGAGATTCTGGATTAGGAAGTTCCAAGAAAATGGATTACCGGCTACGGTGAGCGAGAGTGAGGCCGGACGTCACCGGAAAACCACTCCTGATGAAGACGCCGAACTGGTCCGACGAATAGTGGAAAATCCATTCACACACACACCCCCCCCCCGCCCCCGCCCCCGGTAGAGGCTGCACGAGATATGCGATTAAAAATTTCCGCGAGAACTGCTCGACAACGCCCGCGTGATGCAGGATTGCGTTGCTGTCGGCCCGCGCGGAAAATCGCACTAACGCAAAACCACTGCGATAATCGTGTTGGTTTCGCATTGGAACACCTTACAACCTCTGCGGAATGTTGGGATACCACAATTTGGTTGGACGAAAAAGTTTTCTGTTCGTCTGTTAACAGGACACCTTATGTGTGGCGGCCTCCAGGCCAGCGACTTGATCCCCGATACGTGGTCCCCATTGACCCATTACATGTGGGATGTGGGGTTGGATTAGCGCGTTTGGGCCGGGAGAATTAATCGAGATACCCCCGAGAATGGATGGTCCAGCTTATGTAAATATCCTGGAAAATATGTTCTTGCCAAGCGTGAGAGCACTTTTCCCGGCTGAGGAGGTACCGGTCATCCGCCTCGTGCAAGATAACAGTGCAGTGCACACATCTTTCATTGTGCGGCAATGGTTCGCGCAGCATCCGGAAATTCATCTCCTCGATTGGCCAGCGAAGTCTCCAGACCTCAATTTAATTGAGAACGTGTGGAGTGAAATGGGGAGAAGGTGGGTTCCTGGCCACGAGAGAACGCGAGCAACTCTGCTTGCTCACGCCCAAAGTGTATGGGAAGATTTGAGAAGCAGCCCGGAATATTTCTCAAGTCTTCGACGATCCATTCCCAATCGATTATCGGCCGTAATCGACAACAATGGATGTTGGACAAACTATTGAAGGGTTGAGGACGCCAAACACCAAACAAACGGCTCTTTTCAGAGCCACAATCAAATCAAACAGAGGAATAACTCGGTTCACTTTAAAGAACATTTTAAGATAAAACGGCTCTTTTCAGAGCCATACTCACACGTTGAAGAAAAAGAATGAAATATCAAACATATTTCCAATCAAAAGTTGGACATACCCTCACGTTACTTCCTTTCGTATCCCTTCTTTCTCCTCACAAACAAATAAAAAAAATTTAATAGGTTAAACCAACCAGTGAATGACCGAATTGTTGATTTATGGACCTTTGAGATTAATACTTAAATATACTTATGTATAACAACAAAACAGCTGTTGAAATTGCATTTAAATTTATTTGTCTTGAAATTTCTATAAAAATAATTACTTATTCTTATCGTAATTTTTAAAAAAACGATTATAAAATGTAAAACATGTAGAAGCCCAGTAAATGACCGCATACTTTTAGTAAGAATTGTACTTATTAATGTTTGCTTAATACGCGTAACTAAAAATATGGTATATTAAAAGTGTAACTACACTCCATTTATAAATATATAATATTTTTTTAAATTTATAATTGACATTTCTTTGCCTAATGGTCATTCATTCCTATGCGGGCAATTACTGGTTGGTTTACCCTAACTGTATTATAATAAAATTTGAACTTGAAGTAGAGATGATAATGAGACATCGATGTTTTTATAATCGATATTGGAACATCGATATGTATATCGAAACCATCGATGTTTTCCTAATGGATTTCGATGTTTTTGATTATTATTATGCTAAGTTTAATGCTTTATCAGCTTTAGCAGCAGTTCTTAAGCAAAGCGATTAGAATTGCACGGATATCAACCCACGATTTTCAATACCGATAACTATCCATAGTGAAAATAACCTACCGATAGTGAGGACCATCGATATGGCTTCTTCGTAAGAAATAACTAGCCTCTTAGCGGCAATTCGCTGCACGGGAGTGACGGAGAGCATGCGGTAGACAGGGATGGTGCTAAACAAGGACAGGGCTTTATGTGCAAGTGAGAGGGTCTTATGCGGGCGGCGGCTACCTTGGGGTCGCGGCGGCCAAAACGCCTTCCCTTGCCTTCCCGTGCTGGAACACCGATATAGGGATTTCGTGCGTCTACCTAGACTTCGGCCTGGCAGTCTAAAAACTTTCTACCTACGATACATGCTACTTCTTTGCCAAATAGATGAGGAATCGAGCCCATCATCCTCTTACGTGTAATGTTTTATCAAGCAAAATTCATTTTAGCATACTAAATAATAATTTGTAAAATTGTCACCATTGTCACTAGGCATAACTCAGTGGTTCTTCGACACAGGGGGACCCGACATGCAACGTTGCCAAATTTCCGGAGGGAAGCCGATTTTGCCGCCTAGTGTACATACACGATCGGCTGAGACTTATACTGTCTTATAAGTGAAAATAAGTGAAATGCTAGTGTTTACATGTGTTTACTGTTTAATAACTTACAATGAATGTGCAGAAGAATGGAGCAACTGCAAAGAGGGTGACAGGTAAGATAGTTTTATGTACGGTCTGAGTTACATTTGAGACACTTGTTTATTTTGAATATTCGTCATGTTTTTATATTTTTAGGTTATAAACTCTATTATCAAAAACTTTCAATTTACTGTAAAAAAATATTAAAAATGATTTTGAAATGCACTCGTTAAATGCTATTAAGAGACAGAAAAATGATTTTTGTTAGCTGCAGGGAGAAGACGGAGAGGACCAACAGTACATTGGCGATGCATAGTGCCAAGTTGTACTTCGAACAGCAATATAGAGACACAGCTTCTGTAAGAATGTGATAAGGAGTGAACAATGGTTGAACTGAGTACGGTTCAGGCAAAGTGCACCAGGCTGGTACGGGTGACGCAGGTATGCATGATGTAATACTGGTAATAATTATGATAATTACAATAATAATAAGTAGAATATTCTTTATGTTGTATATAGAACTCATCGATTCCTGCTTGGGGTGAAATGTAGCTATGATGTATCGGTCAACAGTATACTGCCCGTATAACATTCCCCTGACCTCCACTTGCGTCTCAAGTGCCTACGATGCACGCATATTTACGTGAAGTTTAAAGTCAATTGTCTCGAAAACGAAGAGGAACACCATGTATATGAAGGTCGCGAACGAAGGAATATATATGTATATACATGAACAATGTGATATAAGTAATTAATATAACTACTTAGCACCATAGCGTTTAAGCAAACTGTTAAATTGAATACAAGGAACATTTTTCAAAGAAAAATCTGAGCCAGTCACTAATCCTTATCTCTACTTGTATTTTTTACAATTAAGTATCTTATACAAAATGTAGAGTAAGAGATATATTTGTTGGCATTATCAATTATTGTTGGCAAAATAATGTCCAATTATGCCAATAATAATAGAAAAAATCGGAAGGTTTAGATAAGAAACTTCAGGTGAATGAAAAATATTTAATTACATTCAATTATTGCAAATTTAATTAAATGTTTTTCTTTAACACCTGAATTTCGTATCCAAATATTCTTAACATGTCAACAAATGTATCTCTTATTCTATATTGCAGTACGCAGATTCTGACCGTATTTCAATTTTCCCGGTTTGGGTCGCCATATTGAATTTTAGTTCTAAACACAATCTTTCATAAATTAGATGGCGTTGAAATACGGATCCAAAACTTTTGCTGGAGATTCTGCCCCCTGGTAACGCCACTTGCGTTACGTCTCGACTGATTGTGAGTGCAGAAGCACGTGTATTACTCAATAAAGTTTTTCTGATTATTCTAATATCACGTGTATAGTAATATTTGCCCACCCTCAACAATTTTCATTGTACCTTAACATTTATAGACACATTATGTATACATATTTGTTATCAGATTATTAATGCTATAATAGTACACGTGAGAATACGCAAACTATATACGAAGTATATATACAGAGAATACACAGAATATGTGTACACCTTGTCCCACGGATTTTGTGAGTTTATAATTACAAGTGTTTAGTTAACAATTTTGTTGCGTCGCGTATTAACGTTGCGAAGAGTAATTTATTGCGTGGTACTCCATTTATATGAACTCCACTTATATCAATGAAATTTAAGTAGTGGCTGATTGTATGAACGCTTAATTTGAATTGAATTGCAATATTATAATGTAGTACTAGCAAAATACTGCGTGCTTCGCTGCGGCATCAATCAGACTTTCCGTTTTCATTTACTTTACCATTTAATTCTAAGCCTCTAGCCCATAGCAGTCCCATTAAAACAAAGATTCTTCTGGCATATGGTCCATCGAAATCAGTTCAGTAGTTTTTGAGTTTTCTGCTTCCAAACATACATACATACATACATATATACATACATACATATGTAATGTGCGATTGGGTTATTTGATTTAACACTCAAGGGTTGCAGATAATAACAAACCGAAAAGTTTCACTGTAAAAATACAAGAATTTTTATTAATTAAGCTATTTACATTAGCTATTTACAAAGGTTACAAACCTGTAAAAATACAAGAAACAACATTCAGTGTTTGTTGTTCGCAATTCTGTTCCTTGTATAAACAAATCACTCTTAGCAATTAGCAAGACTCACACGTGTCCGTCTGTCGCATGCTTGCCTAATAGCGAATTCGGACGGTCTCACTGGTGCGCACTTAGTGCGACTTTTAACCAATTGGAAGCGAGAAAACTCGCACTCAGTGCGCACTAGTGCAGGTTGCCGAATTTGCTATTAATTTCTCTGCCGCTACTGCGGACCCTTGACTTACCGACTCACTGTATTGAGCGGGTAGATTTAAATCAATTTAAGGAGTACACTCCTTACACATACATACATACATAAATACATTCACACATGCACGACATGGCCCGACCATTTGTATATAATGGTATAGATTCAAAAGGAAATGTTTGGATAAATCATTTTTAATATAATGTATTATTTATACCATTTTACTAATTTTATTAAGTTATGTTTGCATGATATTTTAAATATCGGTCGAAATAACCGACGCGCCTTGTAACGCAAGCTATTTGGTGCGCGGGTTAAACCTGCCTCTGATTGAAAAATTTAGAAAAAAATTTTAAACTAATCTACCCACCAGCTATGATGTTTCATTTAGTTAATAGGAATTCATGTTCATATAAAAATGATTTATGGTAATTATGATATCGACCGTATTTTTAGAATAAACAATAAGTGGTTTCGGCGCACTGGTTCGGTCAGTTAAACAATTTAAAAGCTAATTTGCAATTTTAAAAATTATAAATTTCCGACGTTTGGGTCTGTGGTTTAGACCTTTATCAAGGAAAGATTTTATAAAGAATACTGCGTTCGCTAAGACGTTTGATAAGACGTGTAACACACGAGTCGGTTGGAACGTGACTGAGGTAAACATAACTTGGGGGACCATTTAAAGGTGAAACAAACTGTGGCTAGAACGAAGTCAAAAGAAAGACCGTTAAATATTAAGAACGGATTTAAAAATTATTGACAGAACGAACATTTTAAACCTCACAACAAACTGTCGAAATACCACTAATTGATATTCATGTGGTAAAAGCCCAACACATTAGGATAGGGCAAAAACACCAGTAGTCGACCATGTATCAGTAGTCGACCACTTTCAGAAAAACATGAAAAATAAGGTTTTTAGAAGTGACGATCTTTTGAACAACGTGCAGTTCTCTAACTGCACTCTAACTGCACTCTATTCAAAAGGTCGTCACTTCTAAAATCCTTATTTTTAAATACATGAAAAACATGAAAAATAAGATTTTTAGAAGTGACGATCTTTTAAACAGAGTGCAGTTAGAGTGCAGTTAGAGAACTGCATTTTTTTCAAAAGATTGTCACTTCTAAAAACCTTATTTTTCATGTTTTTCTGAAAGTGGTCGACTACTGATACATGGTCGACTACTGGTGTCTTCACCCTATATGACCAAATAATTACATAATGTAGTTTTATTATGTATTAATGAAATGATCATACTGGCCAAATTGAAGTGCAAACTCTATTAGAAGAATTCTTCTAATAGAGTTTGCACTTCACCTTTAAATGATCCCCCAAGTTATGTTTACCTCAGTCACGTTCCAACCGACTCGTGTGTTACACGTCTTATCAAACGTCTTAGCGAACGCAGTATTCTTTATATAATCTTTCCTTGAAAAAGGTCTAAACCACAGACCCAAACGTCGGAAATTTATAATTTTTAAAATTGCAAATTAGCTTTTAAATTGTTTAACTGACCGAACCAGTGCGCCGAAACCACTTATTGTTTATTCTAAAAATACGGTCGATATCATAACATTCTTAAAAATAAACATAAATACTCTGGCTCTGCTAGAATATCTAATGACTCTACAGTAAAGCAACGTGCGTTTTTGAATGATTTGCGTGTGAAACTGCGTGATATGAACGATCAGAACAAAACTATTAGATATGTCAACGGTACTCCAAAGATTGTTATGATAAACCGACAAGAATCAAAAAACTAACAAGGAACTTGTCTATATATTATCAAAATGTCAGAGGTTTACGCACTAAATTGAATCATTTACATCAAGAGGTCGCTTGCTCTTCACTTCAGTATGACGTCCTTATCCTAACGGAAACCTGGCTTATCGATAGTATCTCTGATAGCGAGCTAGTACTAAATAACTATACCATATATCGATGTGACCGATCTAAACTAACTAGTTCATATTCTAGAGGAGGCGGCGTTCTTATTGCGATTCGAAACACCTTACGCAGCAGTAGCGCTATTAATACCTTTCTCAATGTGGAACACTTATTTGTCGAAGTTGCATTTGGAGCTCTTCCTCTAATAATCGGTGCGGTTTATTTGCCTCCGTCAAGTAATGAGTCCTTGTATAGTGCACACTGTTCTGCGATTGCTGATGTTTTAGACAAATATTCAAACTGTAACTATATTATTTGTGGCGATTATAACCTTCCCCATATCAGATGGTCCAGCTCCAACTCATTTCCCGTTAATTCAAACGTTTCCACGAATGAAATTGCATCTGCTGGGATTCTCTCTTCTACTTTTAACTTTTATGATGGTTCCCAATGTAATTCCGTGTTAAATTCTTTCGGCAATACTTTAGATTTAATCTTTTCAAACATCGTGTCAACACGTGTTATGTGCTCTCCTGAGTCGATTGTAAAATGTGATAGTTACCATCCTGCTCTACACATCTTGATTAATCTACAAAACATAAAAAATACTCAGCATACCACATACCCCAGTTATAATTTCAAACACGGCGACTACAGTAGTATTATTGACTACTTAAATCATATAAATTGGAATGTTTTGCTCGCAAATAGTAACGTTGACGATTCTACGAAACTTCTGTACGACCACCTTTATTTTGCTATTGAAAACTTTATTCCAAAAATGTATTATAACCGTTCGACTTTTCCTAAATGGTTTTCTCGTACCTTAATTGGACTTGTTCGTAAAAAGAAACAGGCTCACAGAGCTTTCAAAAAGAGCTCTCTACTGTCTGACTACTTGTCTTTTGTCAACTTGCGAGCCGAATGTAAGAGAATTGCTAAACATTGTTACTCCTCTTACGTACGCAAAACTGAACTATCGGTTCATAATAATATTAAGTCCTTTTGGAGTTTTATAAATTCTAAGCGCAAAACGTCTGGCTTGCCATGTAACATGTTTTACAAAGAAAATGTGGCAACTGATGATGACAATATTTCGAATTTATTTGGCACGTTTTTTGGATCAGTCTATCGAAATAGCACTACTAATTACAAAATCCCTGAAAATGGATGTAACCCCTGTTTTTCTGACCTGAATATTGACATTAGTGATGTTTATATCAGATTAAATAAACTTGATGTCAATAAAGGACCTGGTATAGATGGTATCCCTCCTTTGTTTTTTAAAATGTGTAGTTTTATTATATCTAGGCCGCTTTGGATAATCTTTAATAAATCTTTAAATTCAGGTTTATTCCCGACATCTTGGAAGACCAGCCTGGTTACACCCATTTTCAAGAACGGCGACAAAACAAATGTTGAAAATTATAGACCCATAAGCATTATTAGTGTTATACCTAAAATCTTCGAAGAAATAGTAACAAATAAGATACACAGTTCTGTCTCTCTCTCATTATGTGATGAGCAACATGGTTTCGTAAATAAGCGATCTACAACCACAAACCTAGCCGTATATTGCAATTATGTCTCATCTTCTTTAGAAGCCAAACTACAGGTTGACACAATTTTTACTGATTTTCATAAAGCTTTCGATACTGTAAATCATTCTCTTTTAATTGAGAAGCTTTCAGCATTGGGCTGCAGGGGTAATCTATTGGCTTGGCTGGGAAGTTACCTTACTGATCGTTTTCAAATTATACGTATACGCGGTTGCCTATCATCCCCGGTTCGTGTTTTATCTTGTGTACCTCAAGGCTCCCACCTAGGTCCTCTACTATTTATAATTTTCATAAATGACTTAACTACCATTTTCCAACATTGTAAGTTCCTCCTATTCGCTGATGATTTAAAAATCTTCAGAAGCATCTCGTCCATTGATGATGCTTCCAGATTACAGGCAGACCTAGATCGTTTCTGCGATTGGTATCACAGGAATGGTATGGATCTCAATATCAATAAATGCCATGTTATGCGGTCCTCCCGTCGTTCTGAACCCATCTTATATCCTTACCGTCTCAAAAACTGTATTCTCTCCTCAATAAGCGAAGTTAAAGACTTAGGTATTCATTTCTCCTCAACCTTGGATTTTTCCAACCATATTTCTTATATTGTTAACTCGGCTTCAAGAACACTTGGTTTCATACTACGTTTTTCCACTGATTTTCATTCAATTCACACACTAAGATTGCTATATATTACCCTTGTTCGTCCCTTGTTAGAATATGCTTCAATTATATGGTCTCCGAAACGCTGTAATCACGTAATCATGCTTGAGAGAGTACAACATAAATTTCTCAGGTTTTGTTCATATAAGCTAAAGAATCCAATGTCAATATTTGATCACGATTACTCGACAATATTAAACACAGTCAACCTCGAAACTTTATCTGCACGGAGAAGAATATCCGACCAATTCTTTATTTTTAATTTAATCAATAACCATATAGATTGTCCCTCTCTTCTTATGCAAATCAATTTCTACGTACCTGAACGCGTATTGAGATCTAGAGCAGTACTACAACCAGTTAATTCCAGATCTACATATGGAATAATTAATCCAATAAATCGAATTATTGCTGAGTCAAGCACTCTTTATAATAGTATTGATTTTTTTAATGGGTCTATGCATACTTTTAAAAGACAGTTACGTAGGATTATCGGATAATATCATATTTTGTGTACCATGAGTTTTTGTGCATGTCTAATTTTTGTTATATTAGGTAAATTCTTTTTCTTTTGTGTAAACATTTATGTAAGAGGGCTTCGGTCCGTTTATAAATAAATAAATAAATAAATAAATAAATAACTACCATAAATCATTTTTATATGAACATGAATTCCTATTAACTAAATGAAACATCATAGCTGGTGGGTGGATTAGTTTAAATTTTTTTTCTAAATTTTTCAATCAGAGGCAGGTTTAACCCGCGCACCAAATAGCTTGCGTTACAAGGCGCGTCGGTCATTTCGACCGATATTTAAAATATCATGCAAACATAACTTAATAAAATTAGTAAAATGGTATAAATAATACATTATAATATTATCATTAGCTTCACAACATTCCTTCAAGAACAAATCCCGATATTTATCATAGTCATGCACCGTCGCACACGGCAGCGAGAAAAGACTAACGGTACTACACTTCGCGTCAAAATTAAAGGAATACTATATTTTCCCGAAAATTTTGGTCATTTTCAAATGGCTATATCTTTGCGAAACATGTTCGCAGAAAATATTTAGAAAAACGCATTTTAACGCTTGAAGTTTCTAGTTTTTGAATCAAGCACTCAAATTTTTCCCTAGTGTGAACATATGCGGGTCAAAAAATTGAACATGACATTGAACTAACAAAAAAAACGTGCACCAATCGTTTAAAAGCTTGGAGAACAAGAAAAGGGTTTTGAAAAGACACATAACGTAAAAGAGGTGATCCTTCAATTTTTCAGACTATATCGCATGTTTGATCATCGAGGACATACGGAAAAAAAATCTGATCAATCCGGCCTTTTGCACAGTGTTTAAGGGTAGTTTTAACTCGCAAAAAACGTGCACACTTGAATGATTCCACGTTTTCCTTCACGTGGCATCATGTTTTCTAAAAAATGGTAAGTATGCTATTTTTGAGGTCATTTTAAAATGGATTCAATACGATTAAAAAAAATCTCATTCAATTGTCATCTAATGGTTCTGAAATGAACTTACTTAGCTTTCCAAAACAATCATGGAGATTTGTCTACGATCATGAGTTCGCAAGTTATAGCTGTTCAAAGTGAAAAGTACCTTTTTTACTTTGATCGCAAATAACTCGGGCAATGAAAATCATACAACACCAAAAATCGGAAGTTAAAGCGAAATGTTTGCTCTATAAGAGCTCTTCGTTGGATTTACGGGAAACATATTTTTTTGGCCCGTGCATACGTTCAAGCTAGGTAAAAATTTCTGGAACTTCGTTTCCTGCGCTTCATCTTGTTAAAACAGTATCATAATGAATGAAAACAAAATTGAGTCCTTGATTTAAGAACTAAAAACTTCAAGCGTTAAAATGCGTTTTTTGAATATTTTTTCTACCATTTATGGCAGAGATACAACCATCTGAAAATGATCAAAATTTTCGGGAAATTATAGTGTTCTTTTAAGTTTGACGCGGAGTGTACTTAGGCTTCGGCTGTTATAGCGTCAATCTTTAATCATTGTTACTTTACAATAGCCATGACGCCACCAGCGCACGTGCCACTAATTATAAAATATTATGTGCCTACCCACTTAACAAGTCGAGACATGACTAAAATGAGAATAGCTTTTGTGGAAAGCGGCAACAATGGACGATTTTGTCGGTCGAAAAGACACATGCGCGCCTGCTCGCGGGTGAAGTGTTTCCATGTAAAGTTCCTCTATGCGAAGTTCTCCCGTGCGAGGTGATTCCGTGCGAGGTGATTCCGTCCGAGAAGTTGCTGTGCGGGACGATCCTGTGCGAGATGATGCTGTGCGAGGTACTCCCGTGCGAGAGGATGCCGTGCCGGATGATGCAGTGCGAGGTGCTCCTAGATATAACTAATGAAAAGACAAAATTAGAATAAAGAGTAAATGTAAGATAACTACTCGAAAGTGAGCATTCCTAGAGGAGCGCTTACTATTTAGCAAAACATGATATCAATTAGCGTAAAAGGAGGAAACGTACAGGAAAATTTTCTATCGGAGGCTGGTTTGTGTGACCCCGTGCGAGGTGGTCCTCTGCAACGTTCTCCGGGTCGAGGTGCTCCAGTGCGAAGTGTTGCCTTCAAGGATGATGCTCTGCGAGGTGGTCCTCTGCAACGTTCTCCGGATCGAGGTGCTCCAGTGCGAAGTGCTGCCTTCAAGGATGATGCTCTGCGAGGTGGTCCTCTGCAACGTTCTCCCGCTCGAGGTGCTCCGGTGCGAAGTGATGCCTTCAGAGCTGATGCCGTGCGAGGATCTTCCGTGCGAGAGGATGCCGTGCCGGATGATGCTGTGCGAGGTGCTCCTAGATATAACTAATGAAAAGACAAAATTAGAATAAACCCTGATAACCAGATCTGGCAGCAGAATCTAACGTCAGATCCGTAGTCGTCTGTGTCCGCATTTGGCTGCGTTCTGAGGTACAGAATCTGATGTCAGATTCTGATGTCAGATCGGCAGCAGATGGACAGCAGATTCTGCCGTCTGCTAGGCACAGCCAACAGCGCCATCTGAGGTCCAGAATTAACATACAATTCCCTACGCGTGACGTCACATGGCCGCCCCTACGCGTGACGTCACACTAGGTGTATCCCCACCCTTTCTACTGCTCGTAGAGAAGTTTTGGAGCAGATTCTAAGATTCTGCTCGCAGGTTATATGAGCCGCAGTTTATTAAATAAGTTCTTTATTTTTTTATAAAGGTATGTGTTAGTAGTATGGTAAGGCCGATTCCAACCCAGGTCCTCTGAGGGGAGCGCGGGGGCGGGGGGAAGTGAGGGCGCGCGGGGGAGCGCGGCGGAGGGAAACATGGGCGCGGGGCCTGCGGGGAGAGGAAAACCTGTTGCGCGCGCACGAGCCGCGGAGTGGAGGAAGCCGCGATGATGGAGGGGATCACTCCAGGCCGAGCCGCCGCGTAGACCGGACCCACCGCCGAAAACTTTTAAGAGGGAGTGAATGACCCCCGAGAACTTTTTTAAACCCCGATCCACCACCGGAAATTTTTTTCCGAGCGAGAGAATGACCTTGGCCCACCCCCAAATATTTTTCCAAACCATTATGTGACATGCGGCGCGAAGAATGAAATAGATTTATGCAGTGTCTACAAATCTTAGAATTAGGAGGCGAGGAGAAAGACGAGTAAATAAAATGGAGACAGAATATATGTTTAAGAAATTTATTTAAAAAGAATATAATTTAACATTTTTTCTTCCTACGAGCTTCAACTAGAATATCACTGATGGCGCATGCTACCAGTTCGCAATCTACAAGATACTCCTCGTCGTAGTATTTGCTATCACGTATTATTTTAGCAGCACGACGAGCATCTAATGTTTCGCAGGCAACATCGCTCTGCCGTAGCACGTTAACAAAAGTTTCAAATTTTTCACTCGCATCTTCTGCAGTTTGATACAGCCGCGGATACAAATACTCTATACATGGCCGAAGACTAAATAAAAATATTGCTGTATCCAGTGTGAAATACACTGTATCATCACCATGTGTCATCTTTATAATTGGGGAATCAGAGATCCGAAAAAAGTCCAACGATAAATCATCAAACTGCATCGAAGATAATCCAGGTAATCGTGCACATTCTTCGATGTTATCACAGTTGTCGAATAGTAGACCCCATGTATGCCATGATAATATGAGATGATTTCCATGATTGTCGCCGAGAAGAACTTCTACATCGGCCGTACGGCCTACGTCGATTCCAATTTCCAAATATTTGGTACCCATGGTTGTTAATGCGTATCTTCTGACCATGATACGTGACGTTTGGCGCGGGCTAAGAGAACAATCAAAGCTATGAAAGTACTCGCTCGTATTATGAACAAACATAAATATTTTGAGAAGATGTGAAAATTACACCGTACCGGTCACGATATATATTCTCCCCACATGGAGCTACGCCGTCATCTCGCACGATCGGAACGAAACAATCCTCACACCCAGCGAGTATTTCATCAATGGTATACATTTTTTCAGAGCACTATTTGTTCCGTCGAAAGTCACTGATGCTACTGAGCGATTGATTGAATAGCGTCCGGGAACTGGTTTAAATAGAGGTTGCTTCCCCCCCCCACCACCACCGCATCTTATTCTAAAGCTACCAATTTTTTAAAATGATTTTCAATCTTAACACCGCAATGTATCGCGCGATCGTGTGTAATATGAGTCCTCCCCGAGCATATCCATACGATGATATCATTTTCACGGTGTGAAGAACGAAATAAACGCTGAATCTTAGAATTAGGTGTGGAAGAGGAAGACGGATAAGTAAATGGAGAAAAAATATACGTTTAAGAAATTTTATTTAAAATTAAAAGAATATAATTTTAACATTTTTTCCCACGAGCATCAGCTAGAATATCATTGATGGCGCATGCTGCCAGTTCGCAATCTACATGATAATCCTCACAGTAATGTTCGCTATCACATATGATTTTAGCAGCACGACGCGCATCTAATGTTTCGCAGGCAACATCGCTCTGCCGTAGCACGTTAACAAAAGTTTTAAATTTCGCCTCCACATCTCTGCTAATTCGATGCAGCCGTGGATACACATAGTCTATACATGATTCAAGATTTAATAAAAATGATACTGTATCCGGTTTGAAATACAGCGGCTTATTATGCAGCATCATCCTTACAATTGGAGAATTATAGATATCACAAAAATCTATCGTTAATTGATCCATCTGCATCGAAGGTGATCCAGGTAATCGTGAACGTTCTTCGATAGCATCACGATTGTTGCATAGTAGACCCCATGTATTATATGGTAACGTGAGATACATCCCACGATTGTCGCCGAGAATAATTTCTACATCGATCGTAGGTCGTACTCTGATTCCAATTTCCAAATATTTGCTGCCCATAGATGTTAATGCGTATCTTCTGACCATGATCCGCGATGTTCGGCGTGGGCTAAGAGAACAATCAAAGCTATGAAAGTGCTGGAATAAACATAAAAAATTTTGAGAAGATGTGAAAATTAAGCCTTACCAAGCAACTGTATCCTCCCCGCATTGAGCTATGCCATCATCTTGCATGATCGGAACGTAATAATTCATTTGTCCGGCGTTTCCTTCGGCACTGGTACTACACATTTTTCAGAGCACAAATTGTTTCGTCGAAAGTCACTGAGGCTACTGAGCGATTGATTGAATGGCGTTCGGGAGACTGGCTTAAATAGAGGTACAATTGCTTCCCCCACCACAGCATTTTATTTTAAAGCATCCGATTTTTCCATAATGCATTTCAATCTTAACGTCGCAGCATAGCGAAAGATCGTATGTAACTTGAGCCCCAATCCTCAAGGATAAAAGTCTCAACACGTGCTGAATGTAATATAATACTTTTGCGCGCCATACGTGTGAATCATAGAAAGAATTTTGCTGTATCAGCAGAAACTGCATAGAACCATGTTGGGTTGGATCGTCAAAAGAGTAAGACAGAGATTGCAAATCATGACACCGGTCATAAAAGCGCGCTCCAAACTGCACAAAACCTCAAATCGTTGCAACGTGTTGCGAGGAAAAGACATTACATTTACATTCCATTTACGACCATGGGAGAATTCGTGCAAGTGTTGGATCAATCTGCGCGATTGATTTCACGGGAAGAATACCTCGCGTGGGAAGAACGTGCAACGAGTGCATCGAATCGTTGGAAGAACAGAGCCGAGTGAAACGTCCTCGATTATCGATCGGTGTTCGGCAACCGTTGGTTGCTCGAATCGCGCAGCTCGAAGGACTAAAATATTCGTTGCGCGGCCGTTTTGTGCATGATGGTGCAGGACATTCGAGCACAGGACTTTTGTGGCGCGAAATAGACGCTGCGTTCGATAGTCGCGTATTAACCGGTGCCGTGCTAAATTCGAACTATATCGAACCGCGCAACTTCCTCCAGGATGCAGGAACCATTGTGTTGGAACATGTGCGGGGTGCTTTGAGGAAACAGCGGAACCTCAAAGTGAACACAGTGTTCAACGGCGAATTTGTGGCGGGCGATAAACGTGCAAGTAAGAGCACCAACACCCGGAACTGCGAACTCTTCCGCACATCCGATCTACAGGAGTGGTACCAACGATGCGTCGTCGAACCCACCCTGGCATCGTTGGAAGAGTTCCAGGAACGCGACAGCGGATGGGCATTGACGAGAATCCTCAACCTGACCGTCAATATCAACAAGTACAATCCGCTGCGCGCGGGGTGCCACTTCAAGTTGCCACAGGATTTATTGTTGAAGAATGCAGCGATCAATGTGCAATCCCCAGACAATGCGTGTTTCGCGTGGGCAGTGGTCGCCGCTCTCCATCCTGCGGAAAGACATCCCGATCGTCCAAGTTCATACCCGCACTATACGTCTGTGCTAAATCTCCAGGGCATTGAGTTCCCAATGTCCCTGAGGCAAATTGGAAAATTTGAGCGGTTGAATGAAATCTCCATCAACATCTACACCTTCGAGACGAAGAAAGGGTCGACAGTCTTTCCGTTGCGCCTCACTAGTCAAAAGAGGGATCGACACGTCAACCTGCTCTACACACCGAATCAAGAGCACGGCGATGTAGGACACTTTGTGTGGATCAAGAATTTGTCCCGGCTGGTGAGCGCACAGCTGAGCAGGCACCAAAAAAAGAAATTCATCTGCGATCGGTACGTATATAAAATGATGAAATGTCTCGCGAAACAAATTAAATAAAAAAAATTTGGGTTTACAGATGCATGCACTATTTCGGATCTGCCGCGAAGTTGGAGCTTCATTCGCTGGACTGTGGCAAGATGAATGACTGCGCCATCCTGCTGCCCAGCGAAGGCAAAAATCTCCTCAACTTCGACAACCATTGCAGGAAGGAGCGGCTCCCTTTCGTGGTGTACGCAGATCTCGAGTGCATCATCGCAAAAACGGAGGACAGTCACCGAATGGGTGATAAATTATGCGCGTATCAGCATCATAAAGTACACAGTATTGCCTATTATATGCATTGTTCGTACGATACATCGCTGTCGACGTATCGATGTCGCCGCGACGCAGATTGCGTTTCATGGTTCGTAGACGAATTGAAAAATTTCGCGAATTTTGTCAAACCCATTCTGGCCAGTAATGTTCCAATGCTGGATTTAACTCCCGAACAGTTGTCGACATTTCACAATGCAACACACTGTCATATTTGCGAAAAACCATTCGAGGCTAGCGATGTACGAGTCCACGATCATTGCCATCTGTCCGGACGGTTTAGAGGCCCAGCACATACGGAGTGCAATTTAAATTATAAAAACGCGTTTTACATCCCCATAGTTTTCCACAATTTATCCGGCTATGATTCACATTTCATTATCGAGGAAATAGCTATCGCTTTCGAAGGTCATGTTGACGTATTACCCATAACTAAAGAAAAGTATATTTCTTTCACAAAAAATGTCGAAGATACGGCTGATTCAGACTCGCGAAATTGTATTAAATTGCGGTTCATCGATTCGTACAAATTTCTCAACGCCAGTCTCGACAAATTAGCATCCTTTCTTAGCACAGATAAATTAAAAATTTTACAATCCCAATTTGAAACATTATCCACCGAGGATTTCAATTTATTGACACGAAAGGGTGTTTTTCCGTACGAATACCTTGATTGCGAGGACAAACTGCAGGACCCATGCTTACCGCCGCGCGAGTCATTCTACAATTCGTTAACGGGTGAGACTGTATCCGAGAGCGATTACGCGCACGCCGAGACTGTCTGGCAGCGTTTCGAGATTAGAACCTTGGGCGAATACAGCGACTTGTATTTGAAAACTGATGTCTTGTTATTGGCAGATATTTTTGAAAATTTTCGCGAAAGTTGTATCAAGAGTTACGGATTAGATTCAGCACATTATTATACTCTACCTGGTTTCACATGGGATGCAATGCTAAAACATACTAAAATTACATTCGAATTGCTCACAGACATCGATATGGTTATGTTTATCGAACGCGGTATACGTGGGGGTTTAAGCCAATGTTCCGGAAGATACGCACATGCCAATAACAAGTACATATCATCTTACGACGCATCGGAAAAGTCATCGTACTTGATGTACTTTGACGTGAACAATTTGTATGGATGGGCAATGTGTCAGCCCCTGCCATACGCTAAATTTCAATGGGTCGAAGATGTTGCGAATTTTGACGTGTCTTCAATCCCGATCGATTCACCTACGGGATACATTCTTGAGGTAGATCTGGAATATCCGCAACGTCTGCACGACGCTCATGCCGATCTACCGTTCTGCCCGACGCGTGCCAAACCACCTGGTTGCAAGCAGGACAAATTACTCGCGACGGTATACGATAAGCAGCGTTACGTTATTCATTATCGCAACCTGCAACAGTGCACGCGACACGGTCTTCGTATTACAAAGATACACCGCGTGCTTCAATTCGCTCAATCTCCCTGGCTCCGCGATTATATCGAACTCAATACACGGTTTAGAACAAGCGCGACAAACGACTTTGAAAAAAATTTGTACAAATTGATGAACAACGCGGTATTCGGTAAAACTATGGAAAATGTACGAAATCACGTGGATGTAAAACTTTTGACACATTGGGAAGGGCGATATGGTGCGGAGGCAATGATTGCGAAACCGAATTTCCACAGCAGAAGTGTTTTTTCGGAAAATTTAATAGCTGTTGAATTGCGAAAACTCGAGGTGAAATTCAACAAGCCGATATATGTGGGTATGTGCATTCTGGACATATCAAAAATTTGTTTGTACGAATTTCACCACGAGTACATGTCGCCCAAGCATGGAAAAATTGTAAAATTCTATATACCGACACAGATAGTCTCATTTATCACATTCAATGCGATGATATCTACGAGTCCATGAAACACAATATCGATAGATTCGACACGAGCGATTATCCTACAGACAATCCATATAATATGCCGCGCGTAAATAAGAAGGTTCCGGGGCTGATGAAGGATGAAAATAACGGTGCGATAATGACCGAATTCGTAGGTCTTAGAGCGAAAATGTATGCACTTCGCGTAGACGGCAAAAAAGATACGAAAAAGGCGAAAGGCGTCAAGACCAACGTCATAGCCAGAACGATAACTTTCGACGACTACGCGCAATGTTTGCATAGGGAGGTCGAAATGGTTCGCAGACAATCATGCATACGGTCTAAATTGCATAAAGTGTACACCATTTCGGAATCTAAAATCGCTCTAAGCCCACACGATGACAAGCGGCATATCGTACCCAATTCGATCGACACTCTGCCCTGGGGTCATTATAATATCCCATTGTAAAATAGAAATTGTATTTATTGTATAATATAAAATTATTTGAGAATGTATAAAAAATTATTATTGTGTTTATTCTATTTATTGTGTAAAAATATAAATGGTGGAATTAATGTATAAAAAAAATTGTACACACATATATATGTATCATTGTATTTATTGAACCATGTATTATTATGCTACAATACATTATTTTTATTTATCCAAGAATTGTGTGATTTATCAAATCCCAACCACTTGACGTACACCTTATCCCCCTTCCTACGTAAGACTTTTTCCACTAGATACACATCAGGATCGGTGACGCGTTGCAGCTCGTGTTCATAGAATCCTCCGGCAACAGGTTTTCCACAGGAATCGACCAGCAGATACGTTGCAGGATTAGTTGCTTGTACTTTGGCTATCTTGAACACCTCCGTTGTCCAATTCGGCGTATAGCCTTTATCGAATATGGTTTTAAATTTGCTCACGCGCACAAACTCGCCCAACTTGAATCTCGCTGGAGCAGCGATCTTTATGTTGCTGTATACGCTGGCTAGCAGCTTATCGGCGATCGCAGGGGTAACATCGCAAGGACGCATTCCGATGGTTCTATGTTTTCGTGCGTTATACTCTGCAAGTAGACTTGGTAGAGCATCGGTCCATCTATAGGTTCCATTGAGCGTAAACAGTTTCCACATATTGTTTTTCAAAGTTCGATCGAAACGTTCTACGACGGAGGCCTTCATCACAGAATACGTCGAATAATGATTAACGTTATGCTTTGCCAAGAGTTTCTGCACATCAGCGTTGTAAAATTCTTTTCCTTGATCGGTTTGCAAATTTTTCGGATATCGATCTCTAAATATCTTTGCAAACGCTTTAGTCACCTCAGCGCCACTTTTAGTCTTGAGCGGCAACGCCCATGCATACTTGCTCAACACATCGATGACGGTGAGTATGTAGTGGTGTCCCTGGTTGAATTGTGAGTATGGACGCATTTCTACAATGTCAGCTTGCCACAGATCATCGTATCCATGCACTATGACACGCCTCCGCGGAAAATGTCTTCGAGCTGGAGCATGCAATTCCTCAACGAGTTGTAGCTTCTTGCGGCCGTGGTTTTCTTTACTCTTGGATTTCGATAATGGCTGCATGTTTGATCGCAGAGGTGTCTTTGACACGAATGATGCGATAATTATCGGGCACGTTCATTAAGTGCTCCCAATCGGTCCAGGGGCAAGTTCATCCGCCTCGCATGATTCTCCTTCGCAGCGCTGCTGCGGGATAGAATTCGACGCCTGCGATATCTTTTGAACGCTGTTTTGCAGCGTCAGCATATCTCTTTGAAACGCGATCAGTTTCCTCTCTAATTCTTCCTGCCGCTCTCTCAAAAGTTTAATGTTCTTTTCCATGTATAGTTTATTGACAGCATCGGTGTCAGCCACCGGTTGAGCTACGCGTCGTATCTTGCGTGATTTTGCATCAAAGTCGGCACCAACCACGCAAAGAGCGTTATCTCGCATGTAATTTCGAAGCAAACCACTCCATTTGTAATAGTCCATTCTAGCTGCTCCACTCTTCTCGAGCGATACCCCAAATTTGTTGATCGGCATCTCAATGCATACAGTGCACATCCTTGGCGTGCGGCTTAATTTATATAATGAGGCCTACCTCGCGTAGTTCCTCGACAATCGATAGAATTTCGGGATCATGAGAGTTGTTACCCGCCTGACGTGACGCTTCCAACAAACGCAATCGATCCACCAGCTCGTTGGGATCGTCCCAGTGTACGTAATCGATCTTGTTATCGTTTACCACCATGGCTCGTGGTGTCCTAAGACCTTTCCCTGCTTTATTGACTGATGTGCGTGGGATTAGCGGTGCAATTACATGTCGGTACTTGTATCCCTTGTTGCTCAATATGGGATTTTTAGCACCATGACCGCGTCTGTGGGCATTCGTCGCCAGCAGTATACTTTTGTATTTTTGTTTATCAGCATCGGTGTATATAGCATCATTGGGAATTCTCTTGAAAATCAGTTCGTAAAGACCGGATGTTCCTCCGTATCTTACACCATCTATGATTATATTATCATCCTTGTCTATATCGAAAGCCTTATCCCCAAGCATCGTTCCACTATTGCCAAAGTATACACCGTACACATAGTCCATTGTTGTATCCTTATCACCACTTAGGATCGCGCTCATGTATTTTTGCCCCAGCGGACCGAAATGACTGCGAAACGTTTCTTGTCCCTCGGATGTTTGAAGTTGCTGTCTGATAGATGTTACAAACGACTCATTGGGACTAGTTTCAAAAACGTCGTCATCAATGGTTGCGAGCGATTGTACACTGGGAAATGTACTTATTGGTGTGTGAGGAACGGGAGACTCGTTTGATGTAGCATTCCGTCGTTTATGCTTCGATTGAACTGGTGTTGAGGTTATGGGTGAATATTCAGACGACATGTGCCGTTTCCTCTTTGTCTTGCGCGATGTGTTCCCTTTCGGATGGATTTTTTTAGGCGTTAATGTTTCATTCCCTTCAACGTCTATGCTCATCGGTGGTGATGTGCTAGCTTCTGTCGCTGAGGTATTTTCCACAATATGTTTTAAGGGTTCGACGATAGGTTTGAAGTATCTCTCCAACGCGACATCTTCCTCCATCTTGCCTGTCTTCAAAGCCTGATGTTTCTTGCGAATGGATTCGCTAGTTTTTGCAATTTCCTTCGCTATTCTCTCGCGATCCTTAATCTCCAGAGTATCGATATCAATCATCGTTGTACCGCTGACGTTGCTTTCCCACCGACGTGTTGATGACAATTGACCGTCTCACGGTACGGCAAACTCGTTAAATCCCTTTCTGTAACGTCCATTGGACATCGCGCTATCCTTGTCTATTACCACGAAACCATACTCCCGTTGCCAACAATTACGACACAAAGCGCAGAAATCCTCGTAAGACATGTCAGTGTTTACGTGATCGTTGTACACATGTTTCAAGTTGGTACCATCCTGCTTAAACAGAATCAGCAGATTGGCATTGTCGCGGATAAGATGTTTGGGTATCTTTGCATACGTCTGACAGAGATAGAAGCAGTCAACGTTCGAGTGGCGCCCCATTGCAAAGTATTCCCTTATCGTATCTTGCTTGTCGCATGCCACGTCATCAAAGATGAAAATAGAATTCGGAAGCGATTCGCACGGTGGGATGACGTCACTGTTATTCGAAAACGTAAAGTAGCCAATTTCATCTATCGGAGTCAATAAATTCTCCAAATACTGATATTTCGGCTGTTGCAACGACTTGGAGTACACGTACACGTTCTCGAAGCGGACGCCGTGAGGACTTTCCAACAAGCTCACCAACACGTTTGTCTTTCCGCAATTTGATGGGCCACAAACGAGGCAGCGTATAGTGTTTGGTAGCATGCTACCATGTCTGCGTCTTGTTTTCGAAGACATCACTCGTGATTTATCGTCAAAATTTGTCACGCGTATCGTTACAGGTTGTCGCACGAATCGCATCCTCTCCGCAAACTGTGAAAAATGATTTTGATACATCGAAGCGCCCTATTTATAGGTCCGCATCGACACAAAACAGCTCAGTATTCAAAATGCTTCTGATCCTGTCGGATAATTGCGATATTCGAGACCTAACCTCTGAGCAGTTGAAATATATACCAAAGATTATTCTACTCCGAGAGTTTGGGAGACACATTGATCAGTTGTGGGATAGACTCCCCGAGCACATAAAAGCCGATTCTGAGGTTCGGCAGTATCGTCGGTGTCTGGAGCATTATAATCGTCCTTGGCAGCGAACGCATATCGACGGTCCAGCACCATTGATTAAAAACTGTAGCGAATGTCGCCGACGAGAGTAAAGAAAGGCTGTGGTTTGTTAAATCGAGCGATAAACGCGCTACCTATCGAATTACATATTCCGGGATACCAGTTTTGCGGTCCAGGAACACATCTGGCAAAACGATTGGCTAGAGGGGATCAAGGCATCAATCCGTTGGACGCGGCGTGTCGCGAACACGATATTGCATATTCGCGCAGCAACGACCTCGGCGAAAGGCACGCGGCAGATAAAGTTCTCGCTGACAAAGCGCGAAAACGCATCGTTGCGCGAGACTCGACTCTGGGTGAAAGAGGTGCTGCTACAGCTGTTTGGGCAGCTATGAAAGCCAAGACGAAAATCGGAATGGGGATGAAAACAAAACCCCGCAAAAGTACTCCAAAGAGAGCACCGAAAAAGCGGATTCTTCCGGTGGCAAAACGGGGTGGTATATTACCACTTCTCCCGCTGCTAGGTGTTCTCGGATCATTAGCTGGTGGAGCGGCGGGAATCGCCAAGGCGGTAAACGATAATAAGGCGGCGCAACATCAGCTGCAGGAAATGCAACGTCATAATCGCTCCATGGAAGGCCGCGGACTTTATCTCGCACCATACAAGCGTGGACAGGGAATATCGAAACGAAAAAAAAAAACGCCGAAAAGAAAATAAAAATGCCCGCGGGTGTAACTACCGATGCACAATTGGAGGAGTTGGCAAAACGTATGCGTATTCCATTCTTTAGAGGTGTTTTTATGCGAAACGCGCTACCAGTCGGAGGAGTACGTCGAAACGAGAGCGGTATTGTAAATTTGGACAATGTCGAGGGGTCGGGGACTCATTGGGTGGCATATGCGAAGAGAGGGTGTCGAGCTATATATTTCGACAGCTTTGGAAATCTTCGACCGCCCAAGGAATTGGTAAAATATCTGGATAAGGATGCTGTGAAAATTGAATACAATCGAACGTCTTATCAGAAGTACAATCAGAGCAATTGTGGACAACTATGTCTACGCTTTCTACAAACGATCGGTACCAAATTTAAGGATTGACTTCCCGCCACTCTGATTCAGTACTAATCGAGCCGTACAGTTCGGAATATGTCGTTAACATTCACTCTAACCGGCAAGAGTAGCACCCTCGCGGTGAGCTACTTTCCACCCATAGATTTGAGCGACGATGATTACGAGCTTGGTCTAACAACCTTTGAAACTTATCACACCATACCAAACATCGACTCGAGCAATGATAAATTCTACTTCACCGTAAACTATTACGATTCCCCATGGCTCCTACGAACTAGACGCCATTGCCAAGTATTTGAAGCAGCGATTACTCGAACGGTATCCTCAAAATCTCGACGGTACCGATGACAGTGACAACGATGCGTATCCAATAGTGTTGCGTCCCAACAACAACACCATGAAAAGCGAACTGTACTGTTGGTTCACCGTAGATTTTACAAAGCCTAATAACATTGGATCGCTATTGGAATTCTCGACGAATCGGGTATTAGAACCAGGACGGTGGCACGAATCGGACGATCCAATTAATATCATGAACGTGAACATTGTTCGTATAGAATGTAGCGTGACCGCTGGCGCGTACAACAGTGGGAGGCGTGTCCATACGATACATGAATTTTCTCCGAGAGTTCCACCAGGATATAAGATATCGGAAACGCCCGCGCAGATCATTTACCTTCCAATCACCGCACGGATCATTACGGATCTAACGATACGCGTTGTGGATCAAAACGGACGGTTGCTCGATTTTCGAGGTGAAGAGATTACCATCAGATTGCACGTACGACGGCGACGACGATAATACATGTGGTGCGAACGAAAGAGATGCTTGTATTGAACGACTCTAGAAACCCGTTTCTTCCAAGTGAAATTGTTTACAACTGCAACAACAACTGCAACAGCTCCGATCACGCTAAAAAGAAGAGGCTCAGTGCTGCGAACATTGCATTTTTGAAATCATTGGGATTTATTGTGCGCATTTAGGTTGAAAAATGGTTGACATTCTAAGTATTGGAGGGAAGCCGACGTTTGATGACCGCATCGTCAAGCTTCAGACTCACACATACAACCCATACGTCAACACAACGTTTGGATACAGCGATGAGATAAGAATACCGATACAACAGCAGGATTTATACACATTGCCGTGTGAAAGTTTTCTCTATGTGGAGGGGAAATTGAAGATAAATAAGCCAAAAGATGCATTAACGGTGACGTTGGGAAATAATTGCATGGCGTTCTTATTCGATGAGATTCGATACGAGCTGAATGGCGTGGAGATTGATCGCAGCAGAAACGTTGGAATAACTAGCACGCTTAAAAACTATGTATCGCTGACATCTGGCGAAGACAAAAATATGGAGAATGTTGGATGGGGGTTGAAACGGCGGGATGGGCCAATAGTGAAAAGTCATTTCAATTTTTGCATCCCACTCAAATATTTGCTGGGATTTTGTGAGGACTACAAACGCATGATTATTAATGCGCGTCACGAATTGATTTTAATACGATCGCGCAACGACAACAATGCTCTGATAGGATCGTCGATGTTGGAACCAGAAATTGAATTGGTTAAACTACAATGGCGGATGCCCCATGTGACGTTAAATGACGTTAATAAGCTATCGTTGCTACATACTTTGGAACGTGGACAAAACCTGAGCATTTGTTTTCAATCGTGGGATCTGTACGAGTATCCTCTCTTACAGAGCACGACCAAGCATTCGTGGGCCGTGAAGGCATCTGCACAGCTGGAGAAGCCGCGATGCGTGATCCTTGCTCTACAGACTGGTCGAAGAAATGTGATGAGTGAAGACGTTACTATGTTCAACAACTGCAAATTGGCCAATGTAAAACTTTTTCTCAACTCGGAATTTTACCCATATGATGATCTGAACTTGGACTTTGACAAGAATAAGCACGCCATCTTGTATCACATGTATACGCAATTCCGTAAATCATATTATGGGTATAGTTGCAACGAGGCATTATTCACCGTGGCTGAATTTTTACAATTTGGCCCCCTCGTGGTAATTGATTGCTCGCGACAAAATGAGTCGATCAAGAATGGCACCGTGGACGTGCGCATAGAATTCGAGTGTAAAGAGAATGTGCCTGCAAATACTACAGCCTACTGTCTGATTCTACACGATAGAGTGGTTGAATACAATCCATTGACAAACATGGTGCGCAAAATAAATTAAATTACCACGCTACTTGCCCGCCCTCTCCTGTATGAAATTCGCAAAAAAATTTCATCGTGAAAATCGAGATGTTTTACGAGAAAGACTGCATTCTCTCGTCTGTCTTGGAAGCGAGTGGACCTCCAAATTGTATCGATAATGGCTGTACCAACGTTCGTTGACATGCAAGGGTTCATCGTTGATGGAAGATTTGTCGTCAAGGAAGTGGCTGTCCTACGAATGGGAACAATTCTCTCGTACTATATTATTGGGAGTTCGATGCCGCATTATCTTCTTTCGAAATCTGACAAATCAAGCATCCGCTGGTTAACGGCGAAACATCATGGGTTACGCTGGGACGATGGAGAAGTTCCATACAGTATGGCTAAACGGCTAATTTCGAAAGCTGTAGCTGATGCGATCGATGAAGAAGAGGATGACACGTGCCATGTCGTATATGTTAAAGGGCTGCAGAAACGCGACTGGCTTGCGGATTTCCTCGATGAAAGTACGAGAGCAGACGCGGTCATCGAGACGCTGGACATTGACTACGAGGGTATCAAATCTCTAAATAAGCTAAATGTAGTTAATACTCTGCGATGTGGTAGACACGCGAAACACTGTGCCATGCAAAATGTATTTAAAATATTCAACTGGTGGTCTAAACACCAGGGAAATTCATAAATAAAATATAATCAATTTTTTAATGCGTATAATTTTCTTCACCCTCACCCAACCCAACCTCATGCGTTTGATGTCCGCTAGATTAAGACGATACTTATGCAGAAGTCGTTCGATACACGTTCGATACCCGATCAAAGCCGTTCGATGCACGATCAAAGTGGTATGATAGACGTTCAATATCCGATCAAAGCCGTTCAATACCCGTTCAAAGCACGTTCGAAGCCGTTCAATATCCGTTTGATATATGTTCAAAAACATTCAATACCCGTTTGATACGTATTCAAAGTGATGTGGTCTTGTCGCATGATGTGTCTAAAGAAGAAGGGAAAAAGATGTGTGGGAATAAGGAGAGGATGGTCTACGAAGAAGAAATGTGCAGTTTGTGAAAATGAATGCGGAGAACAACAGCATCGTACTTTTGCAAAGCTATGCACTTCTCGATTTCATGATAGGAGGGGGTTTTTACATGTGAGAGCTAGGAGATGCAGCGAGACCAGTCGTCTGTTAATTGTGGAAGGCGAACAGTCTGATTTTTAATCGTTTGACATTTGTGCAATTTGTGTAATTTGTGTGGGACAATTTTTTTCTTGTGCTAGAAAAAATGGGATTAAAACGCATCGCCCCGGAGTATGACTCATTGGTATGTACAATATATTTTGACATTATTCGTCTTTAACCATTGAAATCGAGCGAGATTAAAATCAAGTGGACATGTTAATATCATGGTGTTCTATGCTTTAGTATTCACCATCGCCATCGCCATCGCCATCGCCATCGCCATCGCCATCGCCATCGCCGTCGCCACCACCCCGTTCGCCGTCGCCGCCGCCTCCGCAGGTATGTAGTTTGCATTGTTTTGCATGTTTCATGTTTATTATGTTTGATATGTGTCATATTTATTATGTTTGTGTATCTGTTCTAGGACCGTGTGCCTATGATTATAATGGCGCTCATGGCACGGGTTCTGGCAGGGGAGGCTGAGGCTGCACCCCTAGCGGTGCATATGCAGCGCTCGGGCCTGGTATTCGGGTCTAGGATGGCGGCCAGATTGCGACGGCCCTGGGTACCTTACCACCAAATGGGGCCCCTGCGACGTCCGCAGCCCCCATCGCCTCCCTGGATCGATGTGAGGAGGCCGCAGCCATCGCTTCAGGAGCCCCTATCACCTCCATGGCAGTTCGAGGGGGTGATGTTGTCGTCATCGTCCTCGGCGTCATCATCACCACCACCGTCGCGGCAGTTAACACCACCGCCGCGGTGGTCGCCGCCCCCCCGCATGGATGGAAGAGGGGCTCGTGACGCCACCTCTGCAATTGTCATCCGACGAGGAGGATATTTAAATTCTTTTTCATTTTTTTCTTTTGTTATCTCATGTATTTCATCCTTATTAACTATTTTATTATTACTATTCATATTACTATTATTATATTATATTCACTATTACTATTACTATTCATTCATTATTTGTAACAATATATTATCATTTTTAAACACATATTATTTCTCCATTTTATTCACCCGTCTTCCTTCTCCTTTTGCTGTCTAATTTTAAGATTCGGTGTAAGATTTAGCGTTCACAATGATATTATACTACATTCAACACATGTCGAGACTTTTATCCTTGAGTTCGAAGCCGTTCAATATCCGTTTGATATACGTTCTAAAACGTTCAATACCCGTTCGATACGTATTCAAAGTGATGTGGTCTTGTCGCATGATGTGTCAAAGAAGAAGGGAAAGAAGATGCGTGTGAATAAGGAAAGGATGGTCAGCGAAAATGAATGTGAAGAACAACAGCATCTCACTTTTGCAAAGCTACGCACTTCTCGATTTCATGATAGGAGTTTGCATGCGAGAGCCTGGAGATGCAGCGAGACCAGTTGTCTTCAAACTTCAAAGAAGTGTAGTACCATCATTAAAATTATGGGATATTGGAGGTCGCCCTCCATTTATGATTCGATGAGGTGGCGAGGTATGTACATAACAATATTTTGACATTTATCGCGTTTAACTGTTGAAACCAAGTGCTCTAAAATCAGGTGTTCGTATCAATATTTTACCATGAGTTTCTATGTCTAGGGCTCACACCGTCCCCATCCCCATCACCATCCCCATCGCCACCACGTGGGCCATCACCTCCACCACCGCCGTCGCCCACGTGGTCGAGCGATTGGGGATCGCCGCGGCCGTCGCCGCAGCCGTCGCCACCACCCCGTTCGCCGTCGCCACCACCCCGTTCGCCGTCACCGTCGCCGCATCCACAGGTATGTAATACTTTGCATTGTTTTATGTGTTTCATGTTTATTATGTTTAATGTGTTAGTATTATATTGATGTGTCTGTGTGTTCTAGGCAACGACGTATGGGGCTGCGCGGCTGCGGGTTGCGCGGGTGCGGTTGCACGCACCGCGGTCGGGGGCTCTGCGGCGGCCGCGGTCGTATAGGGGTGCGCGGGTGCGGCCCCCGCCCTCAGCATCGTCGGGACTTTCACCCCCATCACCTCCATCACCCCCCCTCGTCCCCCAATAGTTTTTATATTCCTTTATATTCTTTTCTTTTTATATTCTATTCTATTCTATTTTATATTAAATTTCTATTTACTTTTATTTATATATTATTCAATCTTTTTTATGTAACAATATATATATCTTAAACGTATATTCTGTCTCCATTTTATTTACTCGTCTTCCTCCTCGCCTTCTAATTCTAAGATTTGTAGACACTGCATAAATCTATTTCATTCTTCGCGCCGCATGTCACATAATGGTTTGGAAAAATATTTGGGGGTGGGCCAAGGTCATTCACTCCCTCCGGTTAGGTTTAAAAAGTTTTCGGCGGTGGGTCCGGTCTACGCGGCGGCTCGGCCTGGAGTGATCCCCTCCATCATCGCGGCTTCCCCCACTCCGCGGCTCGTGCGCGCGCAACCGGTTTTCCTCTCCCCGCAGGCCCCGCGCCCATGTTTCCCTCCGCCGCGCTCCCCCGCGCGCCCTCACTTCCCCCCGCCCCCGCGCTCCCCTCAGAGGACCTGGGTTGGAATCGGCCTTACCATACTACTTGTGTTTATTCTTTAATATTACAAGTACAAAATATATATAAGTGGCACATATATTAACATTTAATATTTACATTTGGAAATGGTGATTCTAGATGCAAACATAAGCCAATTTTCCCGAGAACGAACTTTTATTCTACATTACATTTTTATTTATATAGATTTTCGACTTATTGTTTTTGCATAGAATCACCATATCCCTGCTTGTGTTAACTCTGAAAAGAAATACAACATTAGTATAAAATTGAAACGATACTGGGAATGTACCGATGAATATTTTATTAAACGTTAAGTACTTTATTTCAGTGATGCTAAAGTAAAGTGAGCACTGAAAAGTACTGTTTGGTTTAGTACGTTTTAAAAGACTGGCGCTGAAAAGTGCCGATTATTGTTCCTTGTGAACGTCGAGAGGTTGTTCCCGTTGGACTCGATTAAAATGGGCACTGAAAAGTACCGTTTGGTCTCTTCGCCACTGTAAAAGGAGACACATCTCAACTTTTAATGGGCATATTTCGTCAAATAAAACATCTGCCACAGTTCTTCAGACGTCATCAGCTTCTTCTTCGGGCTGCTGGTCGCTCCAAAACTCGCGGCGCCTTTGCAAGGCACTTGGGGGGGCTGCCGTCGCCCGTGGACCACACCTCCTGCTGCGTACTCTTTCTTTCGCGGTCCGCAGTGCCCGCTGCATATATAGCTGAAAGTCCGATCGGAGGGGCTTGTTGAAATGCGGGTTCCCAGACACCGCTTCTGAAAAAGTAATGTACATTAGTATAATTATTTATAAAAACATGAAGATGCTTATTGCTTCGTACCGTAAATCGCCATAGTAATACGGGCGTTGTACAACGGCCGTTGTCCCGTTCGGCCGAACCACGTGAAGGCCGTTGTCACGTCGTCGACAAGGGCCTCCTTCATACAAAAATCGACCGCGGCCTTCAGGCTGAACCCACCCACGTATTTTAAATATTGGACCTAAACAAAGTAAGTAAATATTGATGTAAGTATGTATTATATAAAAGTAAATAAAAGCATAATTTCGCTTTCACTTACAACATTGGAATATGTTTGGTCGTCGATGGTCTCGAAACAGTCCACCTCCTCCGGTGACGAGAGAGGAATGATCGCTGGTTTCCTTGGTGGACCGTTACGGGTGAGTTGCACACATTGGAGAATATTCTCCAATAAAGTATTCATTCTTCTGCAAGCAGAATGGATGGAGGCGTAACGTATTAATAAACACGATAACATGCAATACTTACCTTAGCTCCGTCTCGACGCTCGCCGTGCGGTCTTCCAGGCTCCTGCGAACATGAACATTTATAATAGAAAACGTCACACTATCAATATTTTTATAACAAAAAAAGAAACATGTAAATTTACCTATTAGTAGGAGGTTGTATGTGCACTGTATGGTGCTGAAACGGCTCATTCTGAATGACCGTGGCGCGTGCAGAGGACGTCCCTGGATCGTGATGATCCCTTATTGTTGCGAGGACAGGAGCACTGGCAGCAGCAGGACTATTCTGCAACATAAGAACGTTACTCGGATTAGTCGTAGAAAAATCCTTTGACGTTGGTAGATAATTATTTGATTCCTGCAGGATTGTCCTCAAATCCTGGATATCCTGATCGATGCTTTGCTTCGGCATGGCTGACGTCTTCTTTCTTGGAGGTTCCTCCTCCGAAGAAGTCGTCTGATACCTCGCTGGTTTGGCGACCACACGCTTCTCTCGCTGCGACATGTTTGGTAAACCTGTGAGTAAAAGTACATATTACAATTCTTAGCAAAGGTGTGTTGGCTGTTTTTCCTATTTTACATGCATACATGCAATATTAACCGAACCCAGGTAATGTATTACTCAATAATTCGAGTGTAACTCGACAAAGGCTATAACAGTAGAAAATGTAAAAAAGTGACCCATGAAGAAATATTCGAACCAAACGATAAAATAACTCATCAACAGAGATTAACAAGGATACGTGTAAATATAATATTACTTATGAAGAGCAATACAAAAGGAAAGTATAATACAAAAGAAGAAAATGTAAATATTAGGCGCAGCCAATCCGAGCGTAGTCCAGTGTACCGCCAAAATATTACCTCGTGGTACCCTTTATTCGACGTGGTACCCTTTGTGCTGGGAAAAAAGCGCTCGGATTGGCTGCGCCGCCTTGCGGTCATTCGTGATTGGTCGGGACTCTACTTCTCAGTTCGCGTTTGTTTCGAATTCTCGTTCATTCTGAGGTGGCATTCATCGACGGCAGATCCGAAGAATTTCCAGAGCATTAAAAAGTACGAATATCATCCCGAGACATCCGCAAGACGTAAGTAATTATGGAATTTAATCGTTTCAAGTTGTCTACGTCGCGGAAACCCGGACACGCATTGTCGGCGAGGCAAAAAAGGAGGGTTATACGCGAGATGCGAGAAAAGTTACGCGCGCGATACCGTCCTGAATTTAACACCGTTCGTAGAGTAGCGGATAATACTTCTAACGTGCGAGATGCTGCTAGCACATCTGCAGGTTGTAGTTCGTCCGTTCCTATTAATTTTATCCCGGATAGATTCAGTGTTAGGCGCGATATCAATGTAGAAGACGCCGGTCCTTCTACTTCCACGTCACGCGTTTCTTCAATTCATGATACAGTTTCATTGTCCTGTGATACTTTCTCCGAGCCATCTTTTCGCCAACGTTTAGCGTCTTGTTTCGTAGACAGCAATTTAACACACGTTCAAGGAAATAATATATTATCTATCCTTCGAACGCATTCCTGTTTTTCCCAGTTGCCTCAGGATGTTAGAACACTTCTCGATACGCCACGTAATCCTGCTGTTACATTCGTCGTGGAACCAGGAGAATACATTCATTTCGATCTGGAAACAGAAATTGTTAAAAGTCTCCCTTTGTCCGTATCTTTTGTTAGAGAGTTAGAATTAGATTTTCATACCGACGGATGTCGTGTGGACAAAGGTTCCATTCAGTTCTGGCCCATCCAATGTAGGATTTCAAATATTCCCCGTATAAAGCCAATAGTGGTAGGAATCTATAAAGGTCGCCATAAACCACACGATCCCAATATTTTTTTTGAGAAATTTATTGCAAACGTCAAAGTCATCATGTCCAACGGAGGTATAAATTTTCATGGCAGTAAGTTGCCCATATGTCTGAGATGTTTCATAGCTGACGCACCAGCTCGAGCATTTGTGTTGAATCATTTTGGGCATATGTCTCAATATCCCTGTTCCAAATGTATGGTTTCTGGTACCCTGAACGGTAAGCATTATGCCTTCGATGGTATAGATGATTCTCCTCGTACCGATGAGGAATACCCTAAACGGTTACACGAGAACCATCACAAAGAAGGTCCAAGCCCATTGGCATCGCTACCGATAGGAATGGTTTCCCAAGTTCCGTTCGAGTATATGCACCTTGTATGCTTGGGCGTAATGAAGAAACTTTTGTCCGCGTGGGTATCTGGAAGCTTTACATTTTTGTCAAAATTGCCCGCACTGAATATTTCTGTGATATCTACGAGACTCAACAATCTCGCAAGATATTGTCCCTTGGACTTTGCCAGACGTCCCAGAGCTATTGAGGAATATTGTAAATATAAGGCGACCGAGTTTCGTCAGTTCCTTCTATATACAGGGCCGGTTGTACTGTATGGTGTACTCAACGATGAAATATACAAGCACTTCTTAATTTTACATGCGGCCATAAGAATTTTGGTTGCAGAATCTCCATCGAGCCCCCACTTGAGATTCGCAGAGTCAGCTTTACAGAAATTTGTTCTTCGTACCGAAAAACTATATGGCCCAACTTTTAATAGTTATAACGTCCATGGTCTTCTTCACTTAACCAACGATGTCAGACGTTTTGGTAATTTAGATTCATGTTCTGCTTTTCCCTATGAAAACAACATGTCCATTTTTAAAAAATTTCTTAATAAGCCATCTCTTCCTCTCCAACAATTTTCCAACAGGATGAGGGAGATATTATACAATCACATGGCACAAACATTCATCGTAATGTCGTTTTTTCTTTTCGTGTATCTAGACCCCTTACGAACGACACCAATTGTTCTCAGTACCGTAAGATAGAATTTAATAACATATCTCTAGGCACAAATGTACGCGATAATTGTTGCATCTCAGACGATGGCTCGATCTGCATAATTTTCACTATTGGCATGGACAATGACTCGTATCGTTTGGGTATCAAAAAATTTTTAGAAGTCGATAATTTTTATGATGTCGGCATAGAGTCTTCGGCTCTTGGCATATATAAATGCGCCACATTGAGCCATGAAATTTTATATATCTCCCCCGATCAGGTTCGTGGCAAATGTTATAGAATGCCTTTTCGCTGTAGTATGTCCACTGGCACAAACCTTTTAGAACCCCGTAGGTATATCGTTGCTGTTATTACGCACAGCGAGAAGCCGTAGGATCCATAGTATTTAAATTCTTCCACTTTTATTTTCGCTGGATGTATCTCGCTGTCAGTCCCACTCCCTCGTGTAGCTTCTCGCGTCAGGCGGTCACCATGGTGGTTTTAGTGGGTGCAAGCCCCACATAATCTCAGCCCTGCCATGGGGGGTGAGGTATCCGTTAGGGATTTCCACCATGTAAAAAAAAAAAAAAAAATCTTCCATTTCTAACCTCGTCTCTTGTTTTTGGTAAGTTACGACTATTTTCTGGTGAGGGGCATGCTCTATAATATTTACATTTTCTTCTTTTGTATTATACTTTCCTTTTGTATTGCTCTTCATAAGTAATATTATATTTACACGTATCCTTGTTAATCTCTGTTGATGAGTTATTTTATCGTTTGGTTCGAATATTTCTTCATGGGTCACTTTTTTACATTTTCTACTGTTATAGCCTTTGTCGAGTTACACTCGAATTATTGAGTAATACATTACCTGGGTTCGGTTAATATTGCATGTATGCATGTAAAATAGGAAAAACAGCCAACACACCTTTGCTAAGAATTGTAATATGTACTTTTACTCACAGGTTTACCAAACATGTCGCAGCGAGAGAAGCGTGTGGTCGCCAAACCAGCGAGGTATCAGACGACTTCTTCGGAGGAGGAACCTCCAAGAAAGAAGACGTCAGCCATGCCGAAGCAAAGCATCGATCAGGATATCCAGGATTTGAGGACAATCCTGCAGGAATCAAATAATTATCTACCAACGTCAAAGGATTTTTCTACGACTAATCCGAGTAACGTTCTTATGTTGCAGAATAGTCCTGCTGCTGCCAGTGCTCCTGTCCTCGCAACAATAAGGGATCATCACGATCCAGGGACGTCCTCTGCACGCGCCACGGTCATTCAGAATGAGCCGTTTCAGCACCATACAGTGCACATACAACCTCCTACTAATAGGTAAATTTACATGTTTCTTTTTTTGTTATAAAAATATTGATAGTGTGACGTTTTCTATTATAAATGTTCATGTTCGCAGGAGCCTGGAAGACCGCACGGCGAGCGTCGAGACGGAGCTAAGGTAAGTATTGCATGTTATCGTGTTTATTAATACGTTACGCCTCCATCCATTCTGCTTGCAGAAGAATGAATACTTTATTGGAGAATATTCTCCAATGTGTGCAACTCACCCGTAACGGTCCACCAAGGAAACCAGCGATCATTCCTCTCTCGTCACCGGAGGAGGTGGACTGTTTCGAGACCATCGACGACCAAACATATTCCAATGTTGTAAGTGAAAGCGAAATTATGCTTTTATTTACTTTTATATAATACATACTTACATCAATATTTACTTACTTTGTTTAGGTCCAATATTTAAAATACGTGGGTGGGTTCAGCCTGAAGGCCGCGGTCGATTTTTGTATGAAGGAGGCCCTTGTCGACGACGTGACAACGGCCTTCACGTGGTTCGGCCGAACGGGACAACGGCCGTTGTACAACGCCCGTATTACTATGGCGATTTACGGTACGAAGCAATAAGCATCTTCATGTTTTTATAAATAATTATACTAATGTACATTACTTTTTCAGAAGCGGTGTCTGGGAACCCGCATTTCAACAAGCCCCTCCGATCGGACTTTCAGCTATATATGCAGCGGGCACTGCGGACCGCGAAAGAAAGAGTACGCAGCAGGAGGTGTGGTCCACGGGCGACGGCAGCCCCCCCAAGTGCCTTGCAAAGGCGCCGCGAGTTTTGGAGCGACCAGCAGCCCGAAGAAGAAGCTGATGACGTCTGAAGAACTGTGGCAGATGTTTTATTTGACGAAATATGCCCATTAAAAGTTGAGATGTGTCTCCTTTTACAGTGGCGAAGAGACCAAACGGTACTTTTCAGTGCCCATTTTAATCGAGTCCAACGGGAACAACCTCTCGACGTTCACAAGGAACAATAATCGGCACTTTTCAGCGCCAGTCTTTTAAAACGTACTAAACCAAACAGTACTTTTCAGTGCTCACTTTACTTTAGCATCACTGAAATAAAGTACTTAACGTTTAATAAAATATTCATCGGTACATTCCCAGTATCGTTTCAATTTTATACTAATGTTGTATTTCTTTTCAGAGTTAACACAAGCAGGGATATGGTGATTCTATGCAAAAACAATAAGTCGAAAATCTATATAAATAAAAATGTAATGTAGAATAAAAGTTCGTTCTCGGGAAAATTGGCTTATGTTTGCATCTAGAATCACCATTTCCAAATGTAAATATTAAATGTTATTATATGTGCCACTTATATATATTTTGTACTTGTAATATTAAAGAATAAACACATACCTTTATAAAAAAATAAAGAACTTATTTAATAAACTGCGGCTCATATAACCTGCGAGCAGAATCTTAGAATCTGCTCCAAAACTTCTCTACGAGCAGTAGAAAGGGTGGGGATACACCTAGTGTGACGTCACGCGTAGGGGCGGCCATGTGACGTCACGCGTAGGGAATTGTATGTTAATTCTGGACCTCAGATGGCGCTGTTGGCTGTGCCTAGCAGACGGTAGAATCTGCTGTCCATCTGCTGCCGATCTGACATCAGAATCTGACATCAGATTCTGTACCTCAGAACGCAGCCAAATGCGGACACAGACGACTACGGATCTGACGTCAGATTCTGCGCTCTCATGCCAGACTCTGCTACCAATCTGATGTCAGATTGGCGTCAGATGGTTATCAGGGAAGAGTAAATGTAAGATAACTACTCGAAACTGAGCATTCCTAGAGGAGCGCTTACTATTTAGCTGAGCAAGATATCAATTAGCGTAAAAGGAGGAAACGTACAGGAAAATTTTCTATCGGAGGCTGGTTTGTGTGACCCCGTGCGAGGTTCTCCGTGCGAGGTGGTCCTCTGTAACGTTCTCCGGGTCGAGGTGCTCCAGTGCGAAGTGTTGAATGATGCTGTGCGAGCTGCTCCTTGTTATAATTAATGAGACGACTAAATACGAATAAAAAATAAACGTAATATAAATACTCGAAAGTGAACAGTCACAGAGGAACGCTAAGTATTTAGCTGAGCAAGATAGCATGTGGCATAAAGGATGGAAAGATACAGAGTTTAATATTTTGGAAATTTTGCTATTGTAGTTTATTTGATGAATAACGACATGGCCCATATTACTATCTTGCTCGATATTTTCACCTTCTGCCATACAATTAAGATTCTCAGAGTATGAAATAGCATAATAAGGAACGGTTAAAACATACAGTTTTAAAGTGGCCTGTCCCCTCTCCTGTCGGAAGCTCGCTTCAGCCACAATTGAATATTTCGCTCGGTCTCCATCCTATTCTCCGTGGCTTTGCCTTTTTCTGCAGCATCTTAAACAAGAATTTGTATAAAACCTTATATTTATGTTACAGAATAATAAATATTAGCAACAGTAAAATGAGAATGACATTTACATACCTATTATCAATTTCGCCACCAAGGAATTATTAAATGGCCGTTTCCCCTTTCGCCCCAGCCAACTGTATTTTAGGGCCAATTCGTTGGCCATTAGGGGGGTCAGCATCCTCTTCACATAGTTGTATACATTTGTCCCTCCATACTTGGCCAATTCATTGACCTAAAATGTAAGAATTACTTAGCATCAACAAAGTAAATATGATTTTATATCGAAGAAATACCGAAAATGAATTTTAAAAACAGCTTGAAACTTTAGATATTTTTTTCCATTACACATTTTCTGCAAAATACAATGACCTATCCCCACCACAATTTTTTACGAAAATATGTTTAACCACGACATATGTAAATATTTTACTTACCGCATCTTCAAAATCCTCCCGATTTTGCAAAGCATCCTCTAGCTCATTCAACTCCTCTACACTCTTCAGTGGAAACTCAAGATTATATTTACAAAATAAGGAAACTTTGCTTTTTTCGGGAGCATTGCCTTCAATTTTTTTTAGTTTTAATAACATTTTCGAATTATCCGCCTGCATAGCCCGGAACATGTGCATTTGGGTCACCAGTTTCTTTAGTAGGTCCGTAAGAACTGGGCAATGATTGCAACACCTGCCCGTGTTTTCTGCAAATTATTTATTACATTTCAATGATAAAAAAGAATTTCCTCCTAAAGTATCTTTATACAAATACATATAACATATATTATTTTACCAATGATGCTCCCGTGATGTGATGTGCTCTCGTGCGGGGTTCTATCTGGCGAGGATCTCCGGTGCGTGGTGCTCGCGTCCGTGATGCTCCGGAGCAAGGAACTCCCGCGCGAGGATCTATCTTCCGAAGATCTCCGGTGCGTGGTGCTCCCCTGTGAGGTTTTCCCCTTCTCGGTGCTCCCGTGCGTGGTGCTCCCATGCGAGCTTTTCCCCTTTGCGGTACTCGCGTCCGTGATGCTCCGGAGCAAGGAACTCCCGCGCGAGGACCTATCTTCCGAAGATCTCCGGTGCGTGGAGCTCCCCTGTGAGGTTTTCCCTTTCGCGGTGCTCCGGTGCGAGGATCGTCCGCGCGAGGATCTATCTTCCGAAGATCTCCGATGCGTGGAGCTCCCCTGTGAGGTTTTCCCCTTCGCGGTCCTCCAAGAAATAGGATCTGAAAATAGGTATTATTTCTGTCAAGGAGATACTATTTGAATACTAACTGATGGACACATTAAACATGAGCTTTGTGTTTCAAAATAATAAAAAGTGATTAATGATTTCAATACAAAAAGTATAATTTCTTTTCCTTTTCAAAGCAATTGACTGAGATACACTTTCTGTATAGCAATACACACTTTCAAATTGTATACAGAATGCATACAATATAATTGTGTGTAGTCATACAGAAATTGTATCTCAGTCATTTCTTCAAATCAATTTATTTAAGTAAGGAAAACCGGACAGAAGTTTCGAATTTGCCGCTCTCGACTATTTTGTTTCCGCCCAGCTCAGTAGATGGGGTGCGTTCCACTTGGGCCCAAATCGCCCGCACGGTCGCGATATGTAATGGAAATCACGGGTGTTGCGGGTGATTTGGGCCCAAGTGGAACGTACCCATGGTGGTATATGACGGTAACAAAAACAATACATTTATGGGTGGTATTCATACTCGTTGCTAGCGAATACGAGTGTCGCCCCCAGAATTCACGGTCAATGCAATAAAGCGGTAATATCTCTAGATATTATAATTTTTATATATTATACTTTCCCTTTGTATTTACCCACCTACTAAGGGATTGATCTTCCTCATTTTGGGTGTCGGTATATTTTTCCCCTTGCTGCCCGAACGCTTCCTCTTTTGTTCTTTCCTTCTTTCTTTTTTATCTTGTTGGGACAAAGTATCGAGTGTTCTCTGCGCCACTATTGCTGCAGCCTTAGCTGTGTCATAATCATCTGCAGGCACACATTACTAATTAATTGGTATACAATTAACCATTAATTAATATAATAAATAGTAATTATTGTGCAAATTTCAGTGTACCATAAGTGGCATTTGTAATCGTTTTGACTGGATACTGCGTCCAACATGCTGCAGGAATCTCGCATTCCCGAATGGCAGTGGCGATACGGTTCTTTTCATATGGTGGCCACGAACAACTCCCTGCCTCTAACCAGGGGTAGTCCACTCGCATAGGAGCACTGTTAACACGGATTTAGTAGCTATCCAGGCCGCATGAGGCCTCTGAAAGCAGTATTAATTCTCGGAATTTGTACTAGATGGCACTCACAGCGTTATTTTGTAGGGAGTACTGTCTCCTCCTGCCGAGACCCAAGAGTGGGGAACATTCTCCTGAACCAAGCTAACGCGTGCAAGAGTCTAACCTCAAATACATTTATACTTTTTATTGTTAACCAAGAGTGATCATTGTCCTTCCCAATCTTCGACATACATCACCTGCACGAGTAGGGCCTGCTATAATTACTAATGTGCCGGTAATCCCTACAATTCAATGGGGGTAGTATCATAAATCATATCCTATTTCTGAAATTTTGCGGAACGCTTGGGGACGCTTGCTTTCCATCGCTCTCTTCTTTTCTGCACATCGTTAAGTGCACATCGTGTGACGCAAATTGTAATTTAATATTTCCCAAATAAATTGTAATGTAATATTTCTCAAATAAATTGTAATGTAATATTTTATAAATATATTGTATTTTATACGTGTATGCAATTGGACAATTTTAATTCTTAAAATATAATTTCAAAGTGGTGTTAGTAAAAAATTTAATAAAATTGAATTTATTACTTATTTTGTAATATAACACAAAGTAAGTGATGAATTCAATTTTTTTAAATTTTTTGACCAACGGCACTTCCATAATCACCGACACACATAGTCATAAGTAAGGGATGCATTGAATACAAATTTTGAAATGCCCGCCATTAGTACTATAGTGCATATCCAACCCGCTAGAGGGTGTTAATGCTGTGTTAACAAATTAATACCCGTAGTGGACCACCCCTGACTGAGTGCAGAAGCACGTGTATTACTCAATAAAGTTTTTCTGATTATTCTAATATCACGTGTATAGTAATATTTGCCCACCCTCAACAGGTTATGGGCCCAGGAGTTTTTTTTTTAAACAGTTGATGAAAGTTTATTTTAATTTTTCTGTGCGTTATAAGGTATAAAGATAAACTAAGGAAAACCCACGTGCAGAGTTAAACTAACTGTTAAAGATAACATGGACGCGACACGTGTTTTCATTACTAAATTGAATAATCAGAACTATCAGTCATGGAAATATAAAGTAGAATTGCTACTAATAAAAGAAGGTTTATGGGATTTAGTAGAGGTAAATCCTCCTGCAGAAAGAAATGTGGAATGGTTAAATAGGGATGGTAAAGCCAAGGCCACAATAGGTTTGTTAGTAGAAGATGACCAGTTGGTGCATATTAGATCTACTAAGGGCGGTATTCATAAACGTGTCTTAAGATTAAGATCGTCTTAAGCATTTGCTTAAGATGCCGCCTAGATTCATAAACGTGACTTAAGCAAATGCTTAAGGTCGTGCTTAAGCATTTGCTTCAGGAAAATCTTGTTCAAATAAGTAAATGCTTGTATGACGTCACATGTCCTTAAGATCGTCTTGAGCATTTACTTAAGGTGCCGCCTAGATTCATAAACGTGACTTAAGCAAATGCTTAAGGTCGTGTCTTAAGCATTTGCTTGAGATGATCTTATTCGAGTCTCAAGACGATCCTATTCTCGCAATGTGTGGTAATATTCTCAAGACAACATTTTCGACGTCTTAAGACCATCCTATTGCATCCTATATGGCCATTACCCGCCATTACTTACGTAAAAGAAGCGAATAGTTAGCAAAAAGAAAAGTGAAAAATGGATTTATTGGATTATTATCTTCTGCCATTAATGTGTCATTGTTATATGTTACTGTGTTCATTAAATTTTCACTGTCATATTCGTTTGTATTCTCTCTTGCATCTAAATTCAGTATTATAAAAGTTACTATTCTTTGCTCTCTCAGTTCTTATTACATTTTATAATCAAATTTGACAACTATAGGTAACTGAACTTACCTTCTAATTCGTGATCAAGCATATTAGATGTAAAAGGAACTGGCGCATTGATCATTAACATTGGTGCAATTGCTGCTACCTCTGGGTCAACTTCTGGCAAGGGCATTTCTGGCCCTCCACCAGTAGCAAACCTATTTTGTTTTTCCCTTGTTAAAATTTCTCGATGGGAATGTTTTAAATTAGTCCACAGTTTTTTCAGTTGGTGCATGTTTCTCTATAAAATAAAAGAACATTAGCACAAAATGATAAGTATGTGTGCTTTTTATTTCTGGAGAATCTGGCCCTGAACATGTTAAGCTCATGCTTACCTGTTGCATTATCACTGAGGAGTTATTAAAATCCGCGCAAATATTGGACCATGCCAATTCCTTGTCCCGCAATGTAGTAACATTGCTTTTTTTACTTTCTATTACATGCTTGTACTTTTCTATTAGTTGCAAAAAATAACTTTTCTCTACTGCGGTGTAGTGCTTAGCTCGTTTTTCGTCTTTATTTGCGGCAATTGCGGACATTTTTACGACAGTAACCAGAAATGTGTTTGAAATTTAAAAGTGACGCTCGGCGCGTCACTACAGCACGTGATCTCGCATCCCTACTCCGTCGCCTACCATTGAATATCCTTCTTTCATTGGTTGATCTAACAGAATTATTCCGAAAGTTTCCGAACGTGAATGAGCATTGTCTTAAGCAAATGCTTTATAAAGACAGTGCTTAAGCAATTGCTTATTCTAAGCAATCATCTTAAGACACGTTTAAGAATACCGCCCTAAGAGTGCCAAAGAAGCCTGGAATGCATTAAAAGAATATCACGAAAAGTCTACACTTTCAAGTAGGATATTCTTATTAAAAAAGTTATGTACTTTAAAGTTATCGGAACACGGAAACTTGGAAGAACATTTAAATAAGATGATTGATTGGTATAATCAATTGGTAGCCATTTGGGAAGATATGAATGAATCTTTTTTGATTGGCATAATATTTTGCGGTTTACCAGAATCTTATAATAGTTTAATAAACGTACTTGAAAGTAAAGCGCCAAATGAGTTAACGTTAAGTGTGGTCAAAGGAAAACTTTTGGATGAATATCACAGAAGGGTAAACTGCTCTGCGCAGTCAAGTACAATGGGAGATACAGCACTGAAGACGAAAAGCAACAACTTTCGAAAGAAAGAAGATTCAACAAAACTAAGCGATTGCTATTTTTGTAAAAAGAAAGGACATTTAAAAAAGGATTGTTGAAAATATAAAAATTGGAAAGAGCAAAAGGAAAAGGTAAATAAAACAGAAGATACCAATAATGATGATTTCTGTTTTAGCGCTCATGCAGATAAAAGAGATTCAGGTGCATGGTTTATTGACTCAGGTGCAACGAGTCATATGACCAGCGACAAAAAGTTTTTTAATACCCTGGATACTAATAAAAAGAATAATGTTACTGTAGCAGATGGAAAAGTAATTAAAGTCGAAGGCATAGGAACAGGAAGTATTAAATGCATAAATAATTTGAACGAAGAAAGAACAGTAACTATAAAGGATGTATTGTATGTACCTGATTTACATGGTAACTTATTATCTGTTAAGAAAATAACGGATAACGGATTTAAAACTGTTTTTAATGAAACCGAGTGCAATATAACAAAAAATAATATAATAGTAGCTACAGCGGAAAGTATAGGAAATTTATACAGACTGAAGGATCATAAAGCATTACTCACACAAAGCCAGCATAAGGAAAATTGTATACATTCCTGGCACAGGAAGCTGGGACACAGGGATCCAGAAGCCATACGTAGGATTGTTAAGGAAATTCTTGCGTCGAACATAAAGATAGAGGACTGCGGAATTAAGGAAGCATGTGATACATGTATCCAAGGAAAGCTATCTCGGAAGCCATTTCCAAAGAGAACGGAGAAAGCTAAGGAATTATTGGATCTTGTTCACACCGATATATGTGGTCCGATGCAAACAGCAACACCAAGCGGCAAAAGATATGTACTTACACTAATTGATGACTGTAGTGGGTACACTGAGGTACGTCTTTTAGCACATAAGTCTGATGTAAATAAAAGCATAAAAGAATATGTAGCTTTAGTCAAGAATAAGTTTAACAAAAAACCAAAAGTCATTAGGTCCGACAGAGGGAGAGAGTATGTAAATGCTGAATTAACAAATTACTTGAAGACTGAAGGTATACAAATACAGTTAACAGCACCGTATACTCCGCAGCAAAATGGAATTGCTGAAAGAAAAAATAGGTACCTGATAGAAATGACCAGATGCATGCTCATCGACAGTGGATTCGAAAAGAAATACTGGGGTGAGGCAGTTCTAACGGCAAATTATATACAGAACAGATTACCCAGTAGAATGCGAAGCAAAAGTTCATACGAGTATTGGCACGGAACCAAACCAAATTTCAAAGAAATACACAAGTTTGGATGTCAAGCCTACGTACACATCCCAGGTGAAAAAAGACAGAAGTTAGATAATAAGGCAGAGAAATTATTTTTCGTAGGATACAGCGAAGAATCAAAAGCATATCGTCTAATAAACTTAAAGACTGATAAGATTACTATTAGTAGAGATGTTATATTTATGGAAAATATCAGTATTCAGGAGGAGACCAAAGAATTTAATGAAAATAATGAAAATAAAGATACGGATATATATATATAGACTTAGAAACTAAGGAAGAAGAGGAAGAAGAACCTGTACAACAGATACAGCAGGATCAAAACAATGAAAATAATTTAAGAAGATCAAAGCGTGAAAATAAAGGAGTACCACCAGCGAAGTTATCAGCATACGTACACATGACGAAAGAGCAAGTTTTGGAACCAAGATCCGTCGCAGAAGCTTTGGCAGGAATAAACAAAGAAGAATGGCAACGAGCGTTAGATGAAGAATACTCATCTTTGTTAGCAAATAATACATGGGATATAACTGAACTTCCGAAAGGAGCTAAGGCAATTGGGTGCAAATGGGTTTTTAAATTAAAAAGAGATGCAAGTAGAAATATACTCCGTTACAAGACTAGACTTGTGGCGCTGGGTTGTAATCAAAATTATAAGATAGATTACGAAGAAATATTTGCGCCAGTGGTAAGACAAACAACATTAAGAATGCTTTTGAGTATTGCAGGTAAAGAGAAGATGATAGTTAAACACTATGACATAAAAAATGCATTTCTAAATGGAAATTTAAAGGAAATAATTTATATGAAGCAGCCAAAAGGATACGAGATACAAAATCAAGAGCATTTGGTATTAAGATTGAACAAAAGTATATACGGATTGAAACAGTCAGCAAATAATTGGAATACTTGCATTTCAAGCAAATTAAAAGAAATAGGATATAGCCAAGGTATTACAGATCCATGTTTATATATAAAACATAGTCGAAATATGAGTACTTATGTAATAATATATGTGGATGATATAGTAATAGCTACTAAAAATACCGATGAGATTCAAAAGTTTGAGCAAGAACTTTCAGAAAAATTTAGGATGTCAAAACTTGGAGACATAAAAGAATATTCAGGAATACAAGTAGAAAGAGACAAAGAACAAATATTTTATATACATCAAAGAAAATACATCGAGCAAATTTTAGAGACATATGGATTAAAAGATGCTAAGGGCTCGGAAATACCAATGTGTACAGGATATAGGAAAGTTCAAAATAGTAAACCATTACAAGATAGTACAAAATTTCAAAGTATTATAGGTAGTCTAATGTACATAGCAGTATCAACACGACCGGACATAATAGCGCGCGTGAGCATTTTGAGTAGAAAAATGAAGAATCCAACCGAAACAGATATGAACGAAGCTAAAAGAATTATTAAATATTTGAAACACACTATAAATTATAGATTAAAGTTGGGATATCAAGAAACAGAAAAATTAATAGGATATGCAGACGCGTACTGGGCAGAATCTGAAAACGATAGAAAATCAAACAGTGGATATCTTTTTAAATATAATGGAAGCAGTATTAGCTGGGCGAGCAGAAAGCAAACATGCGTAGCACTATCATCTACTGAGGCGGAATACATAGCTTTGAGTGAAGCATGTCAAGAAGGTCTATGGTTAATTAAATTACTCAAAGATTTTGATAAAGATATTAATCTACCTATAAAGATGTATGAGGACAATCAAAGCTGTATATCATTAACAGGAAATCAAAATTATAGCAAAAGAACAAAACATGTTGATACCAAATATCATTTTATCAGAGATTTAAAAGAAGGTAACATAATCAAGTTAATATATTGTAGTACAGAACATATGATTGCAGATTTATTGACGAAGCCAATAGAGAAAAACAAACTTAAAAGGTTGTCTTTGGATTGTGGACTGCAACCAGTAACTGATGACGACGTTGAGGAGGAGTGTTGAATAACGCGCGCATTTATGTTTTCAACGACGCCATCTAGTGACGTTATGTTTTTCTATCCTTGGTAACGCCACTTGCGTTACGTCTCGACTGATTGTGAGTGCAGAAGCACGTGTATTACTCAATAAAGTTTTTCTGATTATTCTAATATCACGTGTATAGTAATATTTGCCCACCCTCAACAATTTTCATTGTACCTTAACATTTATAGACACATTATGTATACATATTTGTTATCAGATTATTAATGCTATAATAGTACACGTGAGAATACGCAAACTATATACGAAGTATATATACAGAGAATACACAGAATATGTGTACACCTTGTCCCACGGATTTTGTGAGTTTATAATTACAAGTGTTTCGTTAACAATTTTGTTGCGTCGCGTATTAACGTTGCGAAGAGTAATTTATTGCGTGGTACTCCATTTATATGAACTCCACTTATATCAATGAAATTTAAGTAGTGGCTGATTGTATGAACGCTTAATTTGAATTGAATTGCAATATTATAATGTAGTACTAGCAAAATACTGCGTGCTTCGCTGCGGCATCAATCAGACTTTCCGTTTTCATTTACTTTACCATTTAATTCTAAGCCTCTAGCCCATAGCAGTCCCATTAAAACAAAGATTCTTCTGGCATATGGTCCATCGAAATCAGTTCAGTAGTTTTTGAGTTTTCTGCTTCCAAACATACATACATACATACATATATACATACATATATATGTAATGTGCGATTGGGTTATTTGATTTAACACTCAAGGGTTGCAGATAATAACAAACCGAAAAGTTTCACTGTAAAAATACAAGAATTTTTATTAATTAAGCTATTTACATTAGCTATTTACAAAGGTTACAAACCTGTAAAAATACAAGAAACAACATTCAGTGTTTGTTGTTCGCAATTCTGTTCCTTGTATAAACAAATCACTCTTAGCAATTAGCAAGACTCACACGTGTCCGTCTGTCGCATGCTTGCCTAATAGCGAATTCGGACGGTCTCACTGGTGCGCACTTAGTGCGACTTTTAACCAATTGGAAGCGAGAAAACTCGCACTCAGTGCGCACTAGTGCAGGTTGCCGAATTTGCTATTAATTTCTCTGCCGCTACTGCGGACCCTTGACTTACCGACTCACTGTATTGAGCGGGTAGATTTAAATCAATTTAAGGAGTACACTCCTTACACATACATACATACATAAATACATTCACACATGCACGACATGGCCCGACCATTTGTATATAATGGTATAGATTCAAAAGGAAATGTTTGGATAAATCATTTTTAATATAATGTATTATTTATTGTGACGTCCCACTATTTTTCGCCGGTCCTAAATGGCATCCTCCATATAAAACCACACAACTACACAACTATTCTCAACACCCCAAATGCTAAAACCCCTTTCCCAAACCCCGGATTGTTTGAACGATGTACCTTAGCGGTCCCCATCTTCAAACGACCAAATTTCAAATCCCTTTCCCCTCTTCGGCCTTCGAGGCGCGAACTCTTTCCCCATTCAAATTCTATGCAAGCCCCTAAGGAACCGCCGAAATCTGGAATAGCGACGAATATTTTAAGCATGAGTCATCACCAAGCGCCGATTACGTAACACATATTTCAAAGATGACTCATCCCGCATACCACAAATTCCACGCATACCTCGCATACCTCGCATACCATTGTTCTTGTATAAATACAAGCGCGAGATGGGCCGCAAAGATAGTATCACTGTATCTCAGAACACAGTATCTCTGTATCTCCAGTATTTACAAACAAATTCCGCGAAATTCTATTTCTCGTTCAAAGTGTGAAGTGCTGCAAGGATCTCACCTCTTCTATACTTCTGTAAGCCTTTATTATTATTATAATTTTCCATTTTTCTATTGCTTACGTATAACGAAATTATTTAACTCTTATATTTTTCATTGGTTGCTTTAATTGTCTGCTATTATTTGCTTTTGGTTTTGCTCATTGCTTTGCACATGCATCGTTTACTTTCATCCGTTGTATTATTGCTTATGCTTACTGCCTAGTTATACCATTGCTTGTTTTATTACTTATCATTATTAAGCGTTATTAATTCATTTTATGTTTATATTATCGCCATTATATAAGTGTTGTCCCAATGCTCTATGTCTACACATTATTGTAAACTGCTATACTACCAGAAGCGCATTGCTTATTCTTCCGTTAACCAATAAATAGTGGTTCTGTTAATCAAAACGTTTAAATTCCAACCGGCCTTACAACAACCGTCGTTCCTTCGCGAATAATCTAACGGGTGTCACTCGGGTGCGCGACTATTACCCAACCTCTCCCGGTTGATTGGGACCGCGAAACAGGGTTTCGTGCCTAGACCGTTCTCACTGCGTAAAGGAACGAAAAGATTCTCGCGCCTAAGTTTTGCAATCGTTTGGGGCAGCGGAACAGGTTTCCGTGCCCAAACTTGCAGTCGCTTAGAGCAGCGAAGCAAAATTTCGTGCCTAGACCGTTCTCACTGCGTAAAGGAACGAAAAGATTCTCGCGCCTAAGTTCTGCAACCGTTTGGGGCAGCGGAACAGGTTTCCGTGCCCAAACTTGCAGTCGCTTAGAGCAGCGAAGCAAAATTTCGTGCCTAGACCCTTTCTTACTGCGTAGAGCAACGAAAGGATTCTCGTGCCTAAGTTTTCCAACCGTTTGGGGCAGCGGAACAGGCTTTCGTGTCCAAACTTGCAGTCTCTTAGAGCAGCGAAGCAAAATTTCGAGCTTAAACTCTCGTTGCCTCTCGGAGCAGCGAAACAGGATTTCGTGTCCGATTCCCGTGACCCTCCCACAATGTCACTGTCCTAAAACCCGCCACCCAGGACGTGACATAAATTTGGTGACAGCGGTGGGATCCGACAACTGTTAATAGAAGTAAATTTTCTTGCATACGGTACCCACAAAGGTCCCGAAATCTAATATGTGCATTAAATACCCAAATCGGGGTGCACTATTTTACCGAAGCCGCAGAATACAAAGCATAACGGCATATTTGAATGCACTGACCTGCGTTTCTGGAGGCATAGCTACAACCACGGACGGCAGCGAGATTTGCCTAAAGTGTTCTAGTCTAGTGCCCGCAGATACCATAGAGGTATATTGGACCCACTATTACTACACCTACAGAACCCCTGTTTATTGCCCGCGGTGCAGGAAAACACTAATTCCAGTACGCCCCATAAGGGACTGCACCGAGTGTTCAGAAAGCTTCCTTCTCGCGAACAAAAGCTACCGACGGTTCGATAATTATCGTTCATAAAGAGCCCTATATCTAGAATGTGCATTGCACACCCAGATCGGTGTGAACCAACTTATCGAAGTCGCAGACTTCAAAGCTTGACGGCATATATGCAGTGGATGATCTGTGTTAGCGGGTTCATAGCAACGACCATTTTGGGTGAAGACATCTGTTTAAGTTGCTCACAGCGAGATCCAACGGACACTGAAGTAGTATACCAAATTCACTATTGCCGAACGCCCTACACGTTTCCCAATTGCCCTCGGTGCGACGTAGTCCTACTCCAAACGTGTCCCGCAAACCGTTGTGTCGCGTGCACAGAGTGGTACCTCCTTTCAAATAGGAGCTACAACGAATTCGATAACGCCTACCCTATTGACTTCGCAGAACCCTAAATTGCTGCATGACATTGCGATAGAATCAAACGACATATTCCCGAGTGCCCTCGTTGTAGAAATCACTTACTCCGAACGCGGCTCATAAAGCAGTTGTGCCGCGTGTAACGAACATCACCTCCGCTCGAATAGGAGGCGTCGCGATTGCAACATTACCTATACGGGTAGAGAACGTCAAAAATTCTGAATAACGGCTGCCGGAAGCCAGAATAATAAAACCCTTAAAATCGCCCCACAAACAACAAATCACACACTAAACATGTCTTTGTACGAGGAACCCGACGACTCTTACCTAAAGGACCAAGGCGCGAGCGATCCTATTAACTCGATAGACATCGCGACTGCCGAATTATTAGAACGAGTAGAACTGCTGAAAAAGAAACAAGCCGAAATTGAAAAATCATACACGCAATATGTTGTGAACCCGGGAACTAATACGCGCCCAAGTTCCATCACCGTTCCCGAGAACCCCGCGCTAGAAGGTCTCCCCGGTCAAATCCAATCCCTACGCGAGATGATAGAGAAAATTCTTGTACCCGCGCAACCTAACAATAATTTTGCAACTCCCGGTTCTTCTCGCTTTGATAAGAAACCGATACCCAACCATAACTATGTATCGGAACACGATCAGTCGCCCCAGATCAAGCTAAAGGACGCTATTGAAACAGTCCCGAAATTTAACGGTCATAACATACCGGTCTTACAATTTGCTAGAGCTTGCAATAGGGCCAAGGCTCTGGTTCCCCCGCACGCCGAACCTCAGTTAGCAAGGTTGTTGCGAAACAAACTGCAAGATCACGCTTACTTGGCCGTTGAGGATAGGGTCTCCGACTCTGTAAATGATCTCATCAAACAACTGAAACGCACATTTTCCCCCGCTAAGACGTCGGACCACTATCGCGGAGAACTCGCGAATATCATAAAAGGAACCAACGAACATATACTAGAGTACATTTCTCGAGTCAAGGACCTCCGATTCGCCATTCTGGAGGAGGACAGGGAATATTATCGCGACTTCGCACGAGACCATCCCCAAAACCTCGAACGTCTCACCCTCGATTCATTTATTGATGGTCTCCCACCCTACTTAAGGATGAGACTGCAGCAACACCACTTCGAAACGTTAGACGAAGCTTTTGATTTGGCCATCCTCGTGGATAAAAAGATGGACAGGGACAGGCTTCGATTTTCAGAGCAAAAACCTCCTAAAGTGACCTGCCAACTGTGCAATAAGACAGGTCACGACGCACGGTCTTGCCGAAGTACTCAAGTTACCACTCAACAATCTCCCGAAAGAAACCGCTCAGCAGAACCGGGGTACCAAGCACCCAAACCTCTGCTCCCGTATTGGGACAAAAACAGTCCCCCTCCCCCAAGACCGACAGAGATACAAATATGTAGTTATTGTAAAAATCCCGGACACATGATCTCAGAATGCAGAAAACGCATGTTTCATCGCAACAACAGAGACCATGGAGTCGCCCAAACACAAAATTCGGGAAACGCTCCGCCCCCACGGACAACCGCGGACGCGTACCGTGGAACGGGCCAACCGGGAGCGCGTCCAGTAACAATACAAACGAACCTAGAACCGCCGGAGCTAGAATTGCCACCGCGCGATTAAAACCAGTGGGTGAAGCCCCTTCGGTAATAATCCACTCCCCGGACTTCGAAATAACGCCTGAATTAATGATTGATACCGGCTCCGAAGTAAATTTGCTAAAGATCCAAGCTGTAAAACGAATCCAGGACATCGACTCAAATAACCAAGTATTCCTTAGAGGCATCGCAGAGGACAATGTCGCCACCCTCGGGACCATCAGGATAGTCCTCCTAGGGAACGACGTCACGTTTCATGTAGTCAAAAACGACTTCCCCATCAAACCTCAAGGAATATTAGGGACGGAATTCTTAAGGGAACAGAACGTTACAATAAATTACTCCAAAAATCAACTGGATGTCCACGGAACCACAATCCCCTTCATAAATAAAAACCAAATTCTGCTACCCGCAAGAACGAAAAGCACTAGTTTCGCTTATGTACTCAACCCCGACAAGAAGGAGGGATATTTGCCGCGATTAGATTTAGGCGCAGGAATCCACGCTGGTAACGCGCTTGTCCGTAACCAGGACGGTAAGGCGTACTTACAAATAATAAACTCCAATGAAACTGACATACCAATCACGATTCCGACCGTTGAGCTAGAAGATTTTAACGAAATAGTTCCAGCATGCAAACAATCGCAACCAAAAGAGACCAAAACCCCAATAAATACCACCCCTTTTCCCAACCTAACTAAAACCAAGCCCCTCTTATCAAAGGATCCGTCGATCCACTACCTCGAGACACCGACAAAAGTGCACTCGGTCCCAATCCCTGCTCATCACTCTGAATCTCCCCTTCCCCAAACTTCCCACAAGTCTCTTGCGACAGCATCGGAACCTGAAATAACGAAAAAATCCGAAAAGGCCGCTTCAAAAGTGGAAAAGGTGCTCCGGTCAATTTCCACAGAACATACGAACCCAGAGGAAAAGCTCCACGTCCAAGGAATCGTAGAAAAGTATCATGACCTGTTCCATTTACCAGAAGAGAAGTTGGGTCACACAAATGCTATCCAACATGGAATCCTGACGACGGATCCAACGCCGGTCAACACGAAACAATATCGCTTTCCCCCTATACACAAAAAGGAAATCAATAAGCAAGTACAAAACTTACTTAATAGCGAAATTATTAAACCGTCATTATCTCCCTACAACTCGCCTGTCTGGATAGTGCCCAAGAAACCAGGACCCAATGGGGAACCCTTGTGGCGGATGGTAATGGATTTTAGGGACCTCAACAAAAAGACAGTTCCCGACGCTTACCCACTTCCAAATATTAACGAAATATTGGATCAGTTAGGAGGAGCCAAATACTTTTCCGTGTTCGACCTTGCTTCGGGCTTCCACCAGATACCCATGAAACCCGAAGATGCACCTAAGACGGCATTCTCCACACCTCATGGACACTATGAGTTCGCAAGGATGCCATTCGGACTCCGCAACGCACCAGCGACCTTTCAACGCCTGATGGACCACACACTTGCTGGACTCCAGGGCACGGAAATGTTCGTCTATTTGGACGATATCGTCCTCTATGCGAGCTCCCTCACAGAGCATCTGATCAAAGGGTCTAGCAGGGTAAGTATGGGCAAACGGCCCCCACGCCGATTCCTGGAGGTGTTATTTTTTAAACAATGCTCCTGGCCTGAAACACCATTGTGTAAAGTTTTAGATCGCTACCCCCCCGTTTAAGGGTAATACGGGGGTGAGCGCCCTTAACGTTATTATTTTTTATCTCGGTTACTACTTAAAATATTTGAATGAGAAAAATATGAAAAAAAGCTACATACTAACTGTACTTCGTGTATTTTTCTCGAAATTGTAAATCAATTATTAAGGGTAGAAAAAAAATAATTAATTTTTTGAGGGTGGTTTTTCGAAACAACCCTTTGAGTGACAACCTCCAAAAAAATAAAAAATAATGCTCTATTATGGTAGTATTATATAAAAAATCCTGAAGATGATCGAGTTGGTGGAACATAGTTAAATAATTTAAAGAAGATCATTATATTATAAAGGGTCTAGCAGGGTAAGTATGGGCAAACGGCCCCGACGTCGATTCCTGGAGGTGTTATTTTTTAAACAATGCTCCTGGCCTGAAACACCATTATGTAAAGTTTTAGATCGCTACCCCCCGTTTAATACGGTAATACGGGGGTAAACGCTCTTATATTTATAATTTTTTTTCTTGGTTAAAGATATTTAAATGAAACAAAAGCGACAATATTTTTCCGGATTTGGAAATGAATTATTACGGGTAGAAAAATATAATTTATATTTGGGGGTAGTTTTTGCACACAACCCTATGAGTGACAACCACCAAAAAATTAAGAATAATACTCTATTATATAACTATCATGTATAAAAATGTAGAATAGTCGCGTTGGTGGAAACATACTTAAATAACCCCTCAACGACGGCGACTGCGTCCCAATATTATTTTTACGCGGACGGCGCGGCGCGGTGAGGCGGCCGCGTCCCTCTATTCACCATACGACGACGTATCGACGTCGCGGTCCGCCGACAGCACGGAACCGTCGCTGTTTTATCGACATTTTGCTTGCGAGTTTACTAATAGAGAAAATCATGAATATTACGATAAAAATTGTTTGAGGGCTTTATTTAGCACCAGTATTATTTAGAAAAATGCCTGAAAGCAGTAGTGATAACTGCATTATTTGTAATTTTTCTTTAATCGATTATAAGTTATCAGCGTTTATATAATCAGAAAGACAGCAAAATACGCCTGGCTAAGTACGGATTATCCCTTCGATATGTGCAAACAAATATAAGCGATTATCACGACAAGGGGTTGTCATTCATAGGGTTGTGTGCAAAAACTACCCCCAAATATAAATTATATTTTTCTACCCGTAATAATTCATTTCCAAATCCGGAAAAATATTGTCGCTTTTGTTTCATTTAAATATCTTTAACCAAGAAAAAAAATTATAAATATAAGAGCGTTTACCCCCGTATTACCGTATTAAACGGGGGGTAGCGATCTAAAACTTTACATAATGGTGTTTCAGGCCAGGAGCATTGTTTAAAAAATAACACCTCCAGGAATCGACGTCGGGGCCGTTTGCCCATACTTACCCTGCTAGACCCTTTATAATATAATGATCTTCTTTAAATTATTTAACTATGTTCCACCAACTCGATCATCTTCAGGATTTTTTATATAATACTACCATAATAGAGCATTATTTTTTATTTTTTTGGAGGTTGTCACTCAAAGGGTTGTTTCGAAAAACCACCCTCAAAAAATTAATTATTTTTTTTCTACCCTTAATAATTGATTTACAATTTCGAGAAAAATACACGAAGTACAGTTAGTATGTAGCTTTTTTTCATATTTTTCTCATTCAAATATTTTAAGTAGTAACCGAGATAAAAAATAATAACGTTAAGGGCGCTCACCCCCGTATTACCCTTAAACGGGGGGGTAGCGATCTAAAACTTTACACAATGGTGTTTCAGGCCAGGAGCATTGTTTAAAAAATAACACCTCCAGGAATCGGCGTGGGGGCCGTTTGCCCATACTTACCCTGCTAGACCCTTTAAGAAACTCGCCCACCGCTTACGAGAGGCGAACCTCAAGCTTCAGCCCTCAAAATGTAAATTCCTACACAAAGAAGTAGCGTATTTGGGACACGTAATTACTGAAGAAGGCGTGAAACCTGACCCACAGAAAATCCAAGCCGTTCAGAACTATCCTGCTCCCCGCACACCAAAAGGAATTAAGGAATTCCTTGGGCTGACCGGATATTACCGAAGGTTTATCCCCGAATTTTCAAAAATAGCCCAACCATTAACCTCATTATTAAAAAAGGACACTTTATTCAACTGGGGACCGACCCAACAAATCTCCTTCGATCACTTAAAAACGGCGTTACAAACAGAACCTATCCTACAGTATCCGAACTTTGAACTGGAATTTCACGTCACGACAGACGCCTCTGACTACGCTATAGGAGGGATTTTAAGTCAGACTGTCGATGGAAAGGAATTACCAATCTCTTATGCTTCTCGCCTCTTAAATAAAGCAGAAACAAACTATTCAACCATAGAAAAGGAACTGTTAGCAATCGTTTACTGTATTAGGCACTTCAGGCCTTACCTTTATGGAAGGAAGTTTATCTTATATACAGATCATCGACCTCTAATTTGGTTACACAAGGTAAAGGATCCAACGTCACGCCTTGTTAGGTGGCGATTGAAATTAGCAGAATATGAATATGAAACCTTTTATCAACCAGGAAAGAGCAATAAACTTGCCGACGCCTTATCTCGTAACCCCCCTACAGTAGAGGCATGCCCTATACGTCCACGAGAGGAAGCAGACGATGATTGGGAAGATCAGCCACCGCCTAAACGAGGCCCCGGGAGGCCCCGAGTCACTAAGGTACCGACCCATACTCGTCTAAGGGCAGAGCCTACAAGAAAACAGCCTGATCGAAAGGCACGCAAAAGGACTAGCCCTCCAGAACCAATAGATGAAATGGATGAGGAGGAAGGTCAGCAGGAAGAAGCGGAACAACCAGACATCCCCTACCAGGCCATTTCGCCTCCACGACCTTCAACGCCTCGACCACAGGAAGACCTCGACCCTGAGGTAGAATCCAACGCGTCATATGAGTCGTCTTCGGACTCTGAATCATCAGTAATTAACCTGGATGATCCTCTCGATACTGCATTCGAAGCAGATCCCGAGCGAGACATCAGGATAACACCATCGACCAGTCGCGACCCTTTGTCCTTGCGGAAAGAACCGCTCATCTTCTTCCTAAGTTGCGACGGAAAGGCTTGCGACGACGGTGCTAAACAACTGCAAGAAATGGGCATCTTGACAGAAACAAGAGAGCTCACCTTGGGCAAGGCCCACGTAACCTACATTAGAGAACAAATTCTTATCGGGTTAGTCATTAAAGAGACCCTTGATACGCCTGTAACCATGACAACATGGAGCGAGGCTCTTTCCTCCCTTAAAGACGTGGTACGCGACCTCATCGTACACTCAATTAGTATAGCCAAAACAGCTAACATCGATCAGCTAAGCTGGCAAGAAATAATTATGGATGTCCTGGAGGCCCTCAATAACGAAGAAATCAATGTGACCATTTGTCTGCAGCTAGTCCGAATTCCCGAGGAATCGGAACGGGTAAATATAATCGTAGAAAATCACGCCTCTGCATTAGCCGGACATAAAGGCGTAACAAAAACATATAACCGAATTCGGTATCATTATTTCTGGAAGGGTATGAAGAAAGCCGTGGAAGACTTCATTCGAAAGTGCCCGGACTGCCAAAGGAAGAAACTCGTCCGCGTCAAAACCCGGCAACCGATGGTACTCACCGATACACCGGGACGCGCATTCGACAAAATTGCATTAGATATAGTAGGGCCTCTGCCCACCACAAGAGAAGGCAACACCTACATATTAACCATGCAGGATTTATTAACAAAGTACTTCGTATGCGAACCCCTCAAACAAGCCACGTCAATAAAAATTGCAGACGCATTCATAAGGAAATTCATCTGTCAATTCGGAGCTCCTAGAGCCATTCTCACTGACCAAGGAGCAAATTTTACCAGCAATTTCATGAAAGCAGTAGCTCGAAAATTCAAAATTCAACAATTCAAAACCACAGCCTTTCACCCACAGACTAACGGTTCTTTGGAGCGATCGCACCTTGTCTTGACCGAGTATTTAAAAATGTTTATTAACAAATACAGCGACTGGGACGACTGGACAGACTTAGCCGCGTTTTCCTATAATACCAGTGTTCACGAGGGCACTGGTTATACACCACATGAATTAGTATTCGGGAAAACAGCTCGAATACCCAGCCGAACTCCGGTAGCTGAAGATTTCGAGAATGAAACCTACAATCACTATCTCGCGAAATTAAGTACGAGGGTACAAGAATTACAAACCGCCGCAGCAAAAAGGCTAGACCAATCAAAACTTAGGTACAAAAAATACTACGATCGACACATAAACGAGGAGACCTTCAAACCCGGAGACTTAGTTTACGTCCTAATAGAGCCACGGAAAGGGAAATTTGGGGACCAGTACTCCGGCCCACACCAGATATTGGAAGTAATTCCCTCCCAAAACTTAAAAATATCTTGGAAAGGCAAAACGAAAATCATACACGCGAACAAAGCGCGCCTTGGTCGTGTGCGCGAGAGTCCCGGTTGACCGTACTACATATAAACAATCGGCCTTAATAAGTTCTACTCCTAGATCAAACATTCTCGACGACATTGCCAACGACATGCCCGACGACATGCAAACCTCGACGAACCGAAGGAGGCGTCCCAGGCGGAAGCATCGAGGTGGAGGACGTTCCCGGAGGCTAGCCAGGATGCGATGGCTACGACGGGAGGCCATTAAAGCCGGAAGGAGCTTATCACCCCTGCTCCCGAGGGTCGTCTCCTCAATCATCATCAGGGAGGCAGCTCCAGACCAAGGCCAAAGCGTCGGCTTCGGAGAAACCCCTCCACCAACGCCGCTAGACCTGGAGGCCTTCCAAAGGGCCCGGACCCCGCCACCTCCCCCATACAGAACCCCTCCTCAACACCTTTCCATCCCTCTTATCCCACCTCCCCCATACAGAACCCCTCCTCAACACCCGACCACCTCCACTGTTCCTCCTCCCCCAGGAGTGGTGGAAATCTTGGACACGGGGTCAGCCACCAAGGTACCGAACCACGAAGAGCTGACGCCCGAGTACCTCAGATGGTTAGATGGCCTGCGTAAAAGCGGCTATGACCTCACCTTCCTCCTGGAGGAACCCAACTTCTTTCCCGACCTTTCCCACATGTAAATAGTCCCAAACTCCCTTCCTTCTATTATCCCTGTATATAGTTCCCCTTTTTTCATTTACCTAGGTATTAGTTAGATTAGTTCCTCGTTTTGTTTTTCTCTTTTCCCCACAAGACTTCATTTTATTTTCTACCAAAGATTACTTTTATTTTCTTCTTCACGAATTTTCTTTTCCTTTTTCATTAGAATTGACGTTTTATTTTTTTTCTTCTTCACATTTCACACAACGATTTTATATTTTTTTCTCCTCTTCTTCTTATACAAACATAGATTTTCGTTCACTTTATTCACCTTTCTTTAGTTTGTGCAAATACCACAAGCGTTCCAATAAGAGCGTGCTCAATCAAGTCAACCCCACTCTTTAATGTTAAGAAATGCACGCATTTCTTCACATAAGGGGGGAGGTGTGACGTCCCACTATTTTTCGCCGGTCCTAAATGGCATCCTCCATATAAAACCACACAACTACACAACTATTCTCAACACCCCAAATGCTAAAACCCCTTTCCCAAACCCCGGATTGTTTGAACGATGTACCTTAGCGGTCCCCATCTTCAAACGACCAAATTTCAAATCCCTTTCCCCTCTTCGGACTTCGAGGCGCGAACTCTTTCCCCATTCAAATTCTATGCAAGCCCCTAAGGAACCGCCGAAATCTGGAATAGCGACGAATATTTTAAGCATGAGTCATCACCAAGCGCCGATTACGTAACACATATTTCAAAGATGACTCATCCCGCATACCACAAATTCCACGCATACCTCGCATACCTCGCATACCATTGTTCTTGTATAAATACAAGCGCGAGATGGGCCGCAAAGATAGTATCACTGTATCTCAGAACACAGTATCTCTGTATCTCCAGTATTTACAAACAAATTCCGCGAAATTCTATTTCTCGTTCAAAGTGTGAAGTGCTGCAAGGATCTCACCTCTTCTATACTTCTGTAAGCCTTTATTATTATTATAATTTTCCATTTTTCTATTGCTTACGTATAACGAAATTATTTAACTCTTATATTTTTCATTGGTTGCTTTAATTGTCTGCTATTATTTGCTTTTGGTTTTGCTCATTGCTTTGCACATGCATCGTTTACTTTCATCCGTTGTATTATTGCTTATGCTTACTGCCTAGTTATACCATTGCTTGTTTTATTACTTATCATTATTAAGCGTTATTAATTCATTTTATGTTTATATTATCGCCATTATATAAGTGTTGTCCCAATGCTCTATGTCTACACATTATTGTAAACTGCTATACTACCAGAAGCGCATTGCTTATTCTTCCGTTAACCAATAAATAGTGGTTCTGTTAATCAAAACGTTTAAATTCCAACCGGCCTTACAACAACCGTCGTTCCTTCGCGAATAATCTAACGGGTGTCACTCGGGTGCGCGACTATTACCCAACCTCTCCCGGTTGATTGGGACCGCGAAACAGGGTTTCGTGCCTAGACCGTTCTCACTGCGTAAAGGAACGAAAAGATTCTCGCGCCTAAGTTTTGCAATCGTTTGGGGCAGCGGAACAGGTTTCCGTGCCCAAACTTGCAGTCGCTTAGAGCAGCGAAGCAAAATTTCGTGCCTAGACCGTTCTCACTGCGTAAAGGAACGAAAAGATTCTCGCGCCTAAGTTCTGCAACCGTTTGGGGCAGCGGAACAGGTTTCCGTGCCCAAACTTGCAGTCGCTTAGAGCAGCGAAGCAAAATTTCGTGCCTAGACCATTTCTTACTGCGTAGAGCAACGAAAGGATTCTCGTGCCTAAGTTTTCCAACCGTTTGGGGCAGCGGAACAGGCATTCGTGTCCAATCTTGCAGTCTCTTAGAGCAGCGAAGCAAAATTTCGAGCTTAAACTCTCGTTGCCTCTCGGAGCAGCGAAACAGGATTTCGTGTCCGATTCCCGTGACCCTCCCACAATGTCACTGTCCTAAAACCCGCCACCCAGGACGTGACATTATACCATTTTACTAATTTTATTAAGTTATGTTTGCATGATATTTTAAATATCGGTCGAAATAACCGACGCGCCTTGTAACGCAAGCTATTTGGTGCGCGGGTTAAACCTGCCTCTGCTTGAAAAATTTAGAAAAAAATTTTAAACTAATCTACCCACCAGCTATGATGTTTCATTTAGTTAATAGGAATTCATGTTCATATAAAAATGATTTATGGTAATTATGATATCGACCGTATTTTTAGAATAAACAATAAGTGGTTTCGGCGCACTGGTTCGGTCAGTTAAACAATTTAAAAGCTAATTTGCAATTTTAAAAATTATAAATTTCCGACGTTTGGGTCTGTGGTTTAGACCTTTATCAAGGAAAGATTTTATAAAGAATACTGCGTTCGCTAAGACGTTTGATAAGACGTGTAACACACGAGTCGGTTGGAACGTGACTGAGGTAAACATAACTTGGGGGACCATTTAAAGGTGAAACAAACTGTGGCTAGAACGAAGTCAAAAGAAAGACCGTTAAATATTAAGAACGGATTTAAAAATTATTGACAGAACGAACGTTTTAAACCTCACAACAAACTGTCGAAATACCACTAATTGATGTTCATGTGGTAAAAGCCCAACACATTAGGATATATGACCAAATAATTACATAATGTAGTTTTATTATGTATTAATGAAATGATCATACTGGCCAAATTGAAGTGCAAACTCTATTAGAAGAATTCTTCTAATAGAGTTTGCACTTCACCTTTAAATGATCCCCCAAGTTATGTTTACCTCAGTCACGTTCCAACCGACTCGTGTGTTACACGTCTTATCAAACGTCTTAGCGAACGCAGTATTCTTTATATAATCTTTCCTTGAAAAAGGTCTAAACCACAGACCCAAACGTCGGAAATTTATAATTTTTAAAATTGCAAATTAGCTTTTAAATTGTTTAACTGACCGAACCAGTGCGCCGAAACCACTTATTGTTTATTCTAAAAATACGGTCGATATCATAACTACCATAAATCATTTTTATATGAACATGAATTCCTATTAACTAAATGAAACATCATAGTAGTATGGTAAGGCCGATTCCAACCCAGGTCCTCTGAGGGGAGCGCGGGGGCGGGGGGAAGTGAGGGCGCGCGGGGGAGCGCGGCGGAGGGAAACATGGGCGCGGGGCCTGCGGGGAGAGGAAAACCGGTTGCGCGCGCACGAGCCGCGGAGTGGGGGAAGCCGCGATGATGGAGGGGATCACTCCAGGCCGAGCCGCCGCGTAGACCGGACCCACCGCCGAAAACTTTTTAAACCTAACCGGAGGGATTGAATGACCTTGGCCCACCCCCAAATATTTTTCCAAACCATTATGTGACATGCGGCGCGAAGAATGAAATAGATTTATGCAGTGTCTACAAATCTTAGAATTAGAAGGCGAGGAGGAAGACGAGTAAATAAAATGGAGACAGAATATACGTTTAAGATATATATATTGTTACATAAAAAAGATTGAATAATATATAAATAAAAGTAAATAGAAATTTAATATAAAATAGAATAGAATAGAATATAAAAAGAAAAGAATATAAAGGAATATAAAAACTATTGGGGGACGAGGGGGGGTGATGGAGGTGATGGGGGTGAAAGTCCCGACGATGCTGAGGGCGGGGGCCGCACCCGCGCACCCCTATACGACCGCGGCCGCCGCAGAGCCCCCGACCGCGGTGCGTGCAACCGCACCCGCGCAACCCGCAGCCGCGCAACCCGCAGCCGCGCAGCCCCATACGTCGTTGCCTAGAACACACAGACACATCAATATAATACTAACACATTAAACATAATAAACATGAAACACATAAAACAATGCAAAGTATTACATACCTGTGGATGCGGCGACGGTGACGGCGAACGGGGTGGTGGCGACGGCGAACGGGGTGGTGGCGACGGCTGCGGCGACGGCCGCGGCGATCCCCAATCGCTCGACCACGTGGGCGACGGCGGTGGTGGAGGTGATGGCCCACGTGGTGGCGATGGGGATGGTGATGGGGATGGGGACGGTGTGAGCCCTAGACATAGAAACTCATGGTAAAATATTGATACGAACACCTGATTTTAGAGCACTTGGTTTCAACAGTTAAACGCGATAAATGTCAAAATATTGTTATGTACATACCTCGCCACCTCATCGAATCATAAATGGAGGGCGACCTCCAATATCCCATAATTTTAATGATGGTACTACACTTCTTTGAAGTTTGAAGACAACTGGTCTCGCTGCATCTCCAGGCTCTCGCATGCAAACTCCTATCATGAAATCGAGAAGTGCGTAGCTTTGCAAAAGTGAGATGCTGTTGTTCTTCACATTCATTTTCGCTGACCATCCTTTCCTTATTCACACGCATCTTCTTTCCCTTCTTCTTTGACACATCATGCGACAAGACCACATCACTTTGAATACGTATCGAACGGGTATTGAACGTTTTAGAACGTATATCAAACGGATATTGAACGGCTTCGAACTCAAGGATAAAAGTCTCGACATGTGTTGAATGTAGTATAATATCATTGTGAACGCTAAATCTTACACCGAATCTTAAAATTAGACAGCAAAAGGAGAAGGAAGACGGGTGAATAAAATGGAGAAATAATATGTGTTTAAAAATGATAATATATTGTTACAAATAATGAATGAATAGTAATAGTAATAGTGAATATAATATAATAATAGTAATATGAATAGTAATAATAAAATAGTTAATAAGGATGAAATACATGAGATAACAAAAGAAAAAAATGAAAAAGAATTTAAATATCCTCCTCGTCGGATGACAATTGCAGAGGTGGCGTCACGAGCCCCTCTTCCATCCATGCGGGGGGCGGCGACCACCGCGGCGGTGGTGTTAACTGCCGCGACGGTGGTGGTGATGATGACGCCGAGGACGATGACGACAACATCACCCCCTCGAACTGCCATGGAGGTGATAGGGGCTCCTGAAGCGATGGCTGCGGCCTCCTCACATCGATCCAGGGAGGCGATGGTGGCGATGGGGGCTGCGGACGTCGCAGGGGCCCCATTTGGTGGTAAGGTACCCAGGGCCGTCGCAATCTGGCCGCCATCCTAGACCCGAATACCAGGCCCGAGCGCTGCATATGCACCGCTAGGGGTGCAGCCTCAGCCTCCCCTGCCAGAACCCGTGCCATGAGCGCCATTATAATCATAGGCACACGGTCCTAGAACAGATACACAAACATAATAAATATGACACATATCAAACATAATAAACATGAAACATGCAAAACAATGCAAACTACATACCTGCGGAGGCGGCGGCGACGGCGAACGGGGTGGTGGCGACGGCGATGGCGATGGCGATGGCGATGGCGATGGCGATGGCGATGGTGAATACTAAAGCATAGAACACCATGATATTAACATGTCCACTTGATTTTAATCTCGCTCGATTTCAATGGTTAAAGACGAATAATGTCAAAATATATTGTACATACCAATGAGTCATACTCCGGGGCGATGCGTTTTAATCCCATTTTTTCTAGCACAACAAAAAAATTGTCCCACACAAATTACACAAATTGCACAAATGTCTAACGATTAAAAATCAGACTGTTCGCCTTCCACAATTAACAGACGACTGGTCTCGCTGCATCTCCTAGCTCTCACATGTAAAAAACCCCCTCCTATCATGAAATCGAGAAGTGCATAGCTTTGCAAAAGTACGATGCTGTTGTTCTCCGCATTCATTTTCACAAACTGCACATTTCTTCTTCGTAGACCATCCTCTCCTTATTCCCACACATCTTTTTCCCTTCTTCTTTAGACACATTATGCGACAAGACCACATCACTTTGAATACGTATCAAACGGGTATTGAATGTTTTTGAACATATATCAAACGGATATTGAACGGCTTCGAACGTGCATTGAACGGGTATTGAACGGCTTTGATCGGATATTGAACGTCTATCATACCACTTTGATCGTGCATCGAACGGCTTTGATCGGGTATCGAACGTGTATCGAACGACTTCTGCATAAGTATCATCTTAATCTAGCGGACATCAAACGCATGAGGTTGGGTTGGGTGAGGGTGAAGAAAATTATACGCATTAAAAAATTGATTATATTTTATTTATGAATTTCCCTGGTGTTTAGACCACCAGTTGAATATTTTAAATACATTTTGCATGGCACAGTGTTTCGCGTGTCTACCACATCGCAGAGTATTAACTACATTTAGCTTATTTAGAGATTTGATATCCTCGTAGTCAATGTCCAGCGTCTCGATGACCGCGTCTGCTCTCGTACTTTCATCGAGGAAATCCGCAAGCCAGTCGCGTTTCTGCAGCCCTTTAACATATACGACATGGCACGTGTCATCCTCTTCTTCATCGATCGCATCAGCTACAGCTTTCGAAATTAGCCGTTTAGCCATACTGTATGGAACTTCTCCATCGTCCCAGCGTAACCCATGATGTTTCGCCGTTAACCAGCGGATGCTTGATTTGTCAGATTTCGAAAGAAGATAATGCGGCATCGAACTCCCAAAAATATAGTGCGAGAGAATTGTTCCCATTCGTAGGACAGCCACTTCCTTGACGACAAATCTTCCATCAACGATGAACCCTTGCATGTCAACGAACGTTGGTACAGCCATTATCGATACAATTTGGAGGTCCACTCGCTTCCAAGACAGACGAGAGAATGCAGTCTTTCTCGTAAAACATCTCGATTTTCACGATGAAATTTTTTTGCGAATTTCATACAGGAGAGGGCGGGCAAGTAGCGTGGTAATTTAATTTATTTTGCGCACCATGTTTGTCAATGGATTGTATTCAACCACTCTATCGTGTAGAATCAGACAGTAGGCTGTAGTATTTGCAGGCACATTCTCCTTACACTCGAATTCTATGCGCACGTCCACGGTGCCATTCTTGATCGACTCATTTTGTCGCGAGCAATCAATTACCACGAGGGGGCCAAATTGTAAAAATTCAGCCACGGTGAATAATGCCTCGTTGCAACTATACCCATAATATGATTTACGGAATTGCGTATACATGTGATACAAGATGGCGTGCTTATTCTTGTCAAAGTCCAAGTTCAGATCATCATATGGGTAAAATTCCGAGTTGAGAAAAAGTTTTACATTGGCCAATTTGCAGTTGTTGAACATAGTAACGTCTTCACTCATCACATTTCTTCGACCAGTCTGTAGAGCAAGGATCACGCATCGCGGCTTCTCCAGCTGTGCAGATGCCTTCACGGCCCACGAATGCTTGGTCGTGCTCTGTAAGAGAGGATACTCGTACAGATCCCACGATTGAAAACAAATGCTCAGGTTTTGTCCACGTTCCAAAGTATGTAGCAACGATAGCTTATTAACGTCATTTAACGTCACATGGGGCATCCGCCATTGTAGTTTAACCAATTCAATTTCTGGTTCCAACATCGACGATCCTATCAGAGCATTGTTGTCGTTGCGCGATCGTATTAACATCAATTCGTGACGCGCATTAATAATCATGCGTTTGTAGTCCTCACAAAATCCCAGCAAATATTTGAGTGGGATGCAAAAATTGAAATGACTTTTCACTATTGGCCCATCCCGCCGTTTCAACCCCCATCCAACATTCTCCATATTTTTGTCTTCGCCAGATGTCAGCGATACATAGTTTTTAAGCGTGCTAGTTATTCCAACGTTTCTGCTGCGATCAATCTCCACGCCATTCAGCTCGTATCGAATCTCATCGAATAAGAACGCCATGCAATTATTTCCCAACGTCACCGTTAATGCATCTTTTGGCTTATTTATCTTCAATTTCCCCTCCACATAGAGAAAACTTTCACACGGCAATGTGTATAAATCCTGCTGTTGTATCGGTATTCTTATCTCATCGCTGTATCCAAACGTTGTGTTGACGTATGGGTTGTATGTGTGAGTCTGAAGCTTGACGATGCGGTCATCAAACGTCGGCTTCCCTCCAATACTTAGAATGTCAACCATTTTTCAACCTAAATGCGCACAATGAATCCCAATGATTTCAAAAATGCAATGTTCGCAGCACTGAGCCTCTTCTTTTTAGCGTGATCGGAGCTGTTGCAGTTGTTGTTGCAGTTGTAAACAATTTCACTTGGAAGAAACGGGTTTCTAGAGTCGTTCAATACAAGCATCTCTTTCGTTCGCACCACATGTATTATCGTCGTCGCCGTCGTACGTGCAATCTGATGGTAATCTCTTCACCTCGAAAATCGAGCAACCGTCCGTTTTGATCCACAACGCGTATCGTTAGATCCGTAATGATCCGTGCGGTGATTGGAAGGTAAATGATCTGCGCGGACGTTTCCGATATCTTATATCCTGGTGGAACTCTCGGAGAAAATTCATGTATCGTATGGACACGCCTCCCACTGTTGTACGCGCCAGCGGTCACGCTACATTCTATACGAACAATGTTCACGTTCATGATATTAATTGGATCGTCCGATTCGTGCCACCGTCCTGGTTCTAATACCCGATTCGTCGAGAATCCCAATAGCGATCCAATGTTATTAGGCTTTGTAAAATCTACGGTGAACCAACAGTACAGATCGCTTTTCATGGTGTTGTTGTTGGGACGCAACACTATTGGATACGCATCGTTGTCACTGTCATCGGTACCGTCGAGATTTTGAGGATACCGTTCGAGTAATCGCTGCTTCAAATACTTGGCAATGGCGTCTAGTTCGTAGGAGCCATGGGGAATCGTAATGTATTCAGGAGTGGTGTCGACGCTGTTGCTGATGTCATAGTTTACGGTGAAGTAGAATTTATCATTGCTCGAGTCGATGTTTGGTATGGTGTGATAAGTTTCAAAGGTTGTTAGACCAAGCTCGTAATCATCGTCGCTCAAATCTATGGGTGGAAAGTAGCTCACCGCGAGGGTGCTACTCTTGCCGGTTAGAGTGAATGTTAACGACATATTCCGAACTGTACGGCTCGATTAGTACTGAATCAGAGTGGCGGGAAGTCAATCCTTAAATTTGGTGCCGATCGTTTGTAGAAAGCGTAGACATAGTTGTCCACAATTGCTCTGATTGTACTTCTGATAAGACGTTCGATTGTATTCAATTTTCACAGCATCCTTATCCAGATATTTTACCAATTCCTTGGGCGGTCGAAGATTTCCAAAGCTGTCGAAATATATAGCTCGACACCCTCTCTTCGCATATGCCACCCAATGAGTCCCCGACCCCTCGACATTGTCCAAATTTACAATACCGCTCTCGTTTCGACGTACTCCTCCGACTGGTAGCGCGTTTCGCATAAAAACACCTCTAAAGAATGGAATACGCATACGTTTTGCCAACTCCTCCAATTGTGCATCGGTAGTTACAACCGCGGGCATTTTTATTTTCTTTCCGGCGTTTTTTTTTTTTCGTTTCGATATTCCCTGTCCACGCTTGTATGGTGCGAGATAAAGTCCGCGGCCTTCCATGGAGCGATTATGACGTTGCATTTCCTGCAGCTGATGTTGCGCCGCCTTATTATCGTTTACCGCCTTGGCGATTCCCGCCGCTCCACCAGCTAATGATCCGAGAACACCTAGCAGCAGGAGAAGTGGTAATATACCACCCCGTTTTGCCACCGGAAGAATCCGCTTTTTCGGCGCTCTCTTTGGAGTACTTTTGCGGGGTTTTGTTTTCATCCCCATTCCGATTTTCGTCTTGGCTTTCATAGCTGCCCAAACAGCTGTAGCAGCACCTCTTTCACCCAGAGTCGAGTCTCGCGCAACGATGCGTTTTCGCGCTTTGTCAGCGAGAACTTTATCTGCCGCGTGCCTTTCGCCGAGGTCGTTGCTGCGCGAATATGCAATATCGTGTTCGCGACACGCCGCGTCCAACGGATTGATGCCTTGATCCCCTCTAGCCAATCGTTTTGCCAGATGTGTTCCTGGACCGCAAAACTGGTATCCCGGAATATGTAATTCGATAGGTAGCGCGTTTATCGCTCGATTTAACAAACCACAGCCTTTCTTTACTCTCGTCGGCGACATTCGCTACAGTTTTTAATCAATGGTGCTGGACCGTCGATATGCGTTCGCTGCCAAGGACGATTATAATGCTCCAGACACCGACGATACTGCCGAACCTCAGAATCGGCTTTTATGTGCTCGGGGAGTCTATCCCACAACTGATCAATGTGTCTCCCAAACTCTCGGAGTAGAATAATCTTTGGTATATATTTCAACTGTTCAGAGGTTAGGTCTCGAATATCGCAATTATCCGACAGGATCAGAAGCATTTTGAATACTGAGCTGTTTTGTGTCGATGCGGACCTATAAATAGGGCGCTTCGATGTATCAAAATCATTTTTCACAGTTTGCGGAGAGGATGCGATTCGTGCGACAACCTGTAACGATACGCGTGACAAATTTTGACGATAAATCACGAGTGATGTCTTCGAAAACAAGACGCAGACATGGTAGCATGCTACCAAACACTATACGCTGCCTCGTTTGTGGCCCATCAAATTGCGGAAAGACAAACGTGTTGGTGAGCTTGTTGGAAAGTCCTCACGGCGTCCGCTTCGAGAACGTGTACGTGTACTCCAAGTCGTTGCAACAGCCGAAATATCAGTATTTGGAGAATTTATTGACTCCGATAGATGAAATTGGCTACTTTACGTTTTCGAATAACAGTGACGTCATCCCACCGTGCGAATCGCTTCCGAATTCTATTTTCATCTTTGATGACGTGGCATGCGACAAGCAAGATACGATAAGGGAATACTTTGCAATGGGGCGCCACTCGAACGTTGACTGCTTCTATCTCTGTCAGACGTATGCAAAGATACCCAAACATCTTATCCGCGACAATGCCAATCTGCTGATTCTGTTTAAGCAGGATGGTACCAACTTGAAACATGTGTACAACGATCACGTAAACACTGACATGTCTTACGAGGATTTCTGCGCTTTGTGTCGTAATTGTTGGCAACGGGAGTATGGTTTCGTGGTAATAGACAAGGATAGCGCGATGTCCAATGGACGTTACAGAAAGGGATTTAACGAGTTTGCCGTACCGTGAGACGGTCAATTGTCATCAACACGTCGGTGGGAAAGCAACGTCAGCGGTACAACGATGATTGATATCGATACTCTGGAGATTAAGGATCGCGAGAGAATAGCGAAGGAAATTGCAAAAACTAGCGAATCCATTCGCAAGAAACATCAGGCTTTGAAGACAGGCAAGATGGAGGAAGATGTCGCGTTGGAGAGATACTTCAAACCTATCGTCGAACCCTTAAAACATATTGTGGAAAATACCTCAGCGACAGAAGCTAGCACATCACCACCGATGAGCATAGACGTTGAAGGGAATGAAACATTAACGCCTAAAAAAATCCATCCGAAAGGGAACACATCGCGCAAGACAAAGAGGAAACGGCACATGTCGTCTGAATATTCACCCATAACCTCAACACCAGTTCAATCGAAGCATAAACGACGGAATGCTACATCAAACGAGTCTCCCGTTCCTCACACACCAATAAGTACATTTCCCAGTGTACAATCGCTCGCAACCATTGATGACGACGTTTTTGAAACTAGTCCCAATGAGTCGTTTGTAACATCTATCAGACAGCAACTTCAAACATCCGAGGGACAAGAAACGTTTCGCAGTCATTTCGGTCCGCTGGGGCAAAAATACATGAGCGCGATCCTAAGTGGTGATAAGGATACAACAATGGACTATGTGTACGGTGTATACTTTGGCAATAGTGGAACGATGCTTGGGGATAAGGCTTTCGATATAGACAAGGATGATAATATAATCATAGATGGTGTAAGATACGGAGGAACATCCGGTCTTTACGAACTGATTTTCAAGAGAATTCCCAATGATGCTATATACACCGATGCTGATAAACAAAAATACAAAAGTATACTGCTGGCGACGAATGCCCACAGACGCGGTCATGGTGCTAAAAATCCCATATTGAGCAACAAGGGATACAAGTACCGACATGTAATTGCACCGCTAATCCCACGCACATCAGTCAATAAAGCAGGGAAAGGTCTTAGGACACCACGAGCCATGGTGGTAAACGATAACAAGATCGATTACGTACACTGGGACGATCCCAACGAGCTGGTGGATCGATTGCGTTTGTTGGAAGCGTCACGTCAGGCGGGTAACAACTCTCATGATCCCGAAATTCTATCGATTGTCGAGGAACTACGCGAGGTAGGCCTCATTATATAAATTAAGCCGCACGCCAAGGATGTGCACTGTATGCATTGAGATGCCGATCAACAAATTTGGGGTATCGCTCGAGAAGAGTGGAGCAGCTAGAATGGACTATTACAAATGGAGTGGTTTGCTTCGAAATTACATGCGAGATAACGCTCTTTGCGTGGTTGGTGCCGACTTTGATGCAAAATCATGCAAGATACGACGCGTAGCTCAACCGGTGGCTGACACCGATGCTGTCAATAAACTATACATGGAAAAGAACATTAAACTTTTGAGAGAGCGGCAGGAAGAATTAGAGAGGAAACTGATCGCGTTTCAAAGAGATATGCTGACTAGGGTGGAGTGAAAAAAACTTTTTTTCGATAGTCAAATTCTAATAGTGCGGAAAAGTTGTCTACTTGGCCCAATAAAACGTGTAAAAAATTTCAGCTCGATCGGATAATTTCTTCTGTGTGCACCAAAGGCCTTAACTTTCAAAATTTTAGTACAAAACTTAAGAAAGTTGAACTTTCTTCAGCTGGTGGATTCTACCTTTTTTTTTACCCAGGACTATATTTGCTGCGTAAATGATGCAAAGGAACATCCGTGGCTGGTTTCGGAACGATAGGAATGGCCTGTCGGCACTGTAAACTATAAAAAAATACAGCTCTTCGCTCACTTTCCTAACGGAAAATACGACCCAGAACCCACCACGTGGAGGTAGCTGTACGACGGGCTCCTTGTTTTTGTGTTGTTTTTTGTATTTTATATTTTTCTTTTTTTAAATAATTTTATTGCTTTTTATAATGTTTTTTCATATTTTTATTTGTCGGAATGAGAAACTGCGCTTGTTATAGCTGTTATTGGTGTGCAAACTTTATAACGAGAACTGATTCTTCGTTTCAAATTTTGGCATTGACTGGCGGGATAACAATGTACACCGAATGAAACCATCCCTTGCATCGCTACCGCACACTTGACAGGATGCTTCGGACACGAGTTTCACCATGCGTTCGACTGCAGTGGTGTGGCAGGGATACTTAAGAAATTCCCAGTCTAGAAACAAGCTGTTGCTCGACAATTTTTCTGATAGCTCCTGATTAGTTACTTTGTTCAAAATTGGAGGTGACGTGATTCGGACAGAGGACCAATCGATTATTTTATAATAGTCGTCTGCGGAGAAGTTGATTTCCGGAACTGCACGAGGTAGTACTTGTTCATCACTTTCATCTAATTCTCGGGCTTGCCAAATTTTGCGTAACGCATCTAGACGGACTTCACGCCTTTCATCCGTCATCATGGAGATGAGAACATTTTCCGGGAATGCGAAGAAAGCATTACGGGCAATTGTGGCATCAACCACGCGTAAGTACTTTTTTGGTAAGTACCGTGACTGTTGAATGGTATTGAAAAGGTGCTTCGGCCCGTCTTTAATAGAGCTGTTGCATCTTATCGCAAACCACATCGGGACATAAACCTTAAGTATGTACGTGACAATATCTTTCAGCTCTATCGTTGGTTTTTCAGTGGATATGTATAAACGTAGTATTCTATTTGCACAGGTCAGCCAGCGAGCGTGGTTAAGGATACCTGGGTTACGACAGCTGAGGTGAGGCGGGCAACTACCGGATTGAATTGCCTTAGAAATGTCCAGCAAGTACTTCTCGTCCTTACTCAGATCTACAGGTCCCACATCAGGTAAGGAGCATTGAATGGTATTATAGGAAACAACTGGGAAGCTTTCAACGTTTTTAAGTCGAACACCTATAGGCCCAGCAAATGACTTTGGCCCAGATGTGCCTCCATCAATAAACTCGAAGAAACTCCGAAATGGAAGCTCGTTAAAGTGAAGAAGGCATATTATCCAATGAAGCGATCGACCAAGCTTGTTTTCAAGGCACCTAATAACACCACCTCTTGCTCCCGTATTCACAACAGTGCCATCACACCCTACGACTACAAGCTCGTTTAAATCTGTTTCCTTCAAGACCAATTCGTAAATGCTATCGCAAATATCCCGTGCACTCCCTGATTTCGGTACTACGTGTCCTAAGTACCTTGATCCAGGTTCGGATATTATTGAAATGTGCTCCTCTTTTACAGTGCGTCGATAAAGCTTTGCTCCTTGTTTGACCTGAATGAGTGTGTCGTCTCTTCGACCATCAAAGTACAGTCCTCTAGGTGGGGTAGCATGTTGTTGCGCTTGTAATTTCACCTGTTCCCGAATCTTATACTTTTCCCGCCTTATTTTCCTTCGATCTGTAACTAGTTCGGAGGCATCTGGAGATACTAGACCAACATCTTTAAGCACTGAAGTAGCTATCATCGCTGTCGCTCTATTACTGACACCATACCTTTGACTAGTAAGTGTCGTCTCTTTCAAATTCACTCTCATTTGAGAAGGCTTTGATGGTGCTAAGTAAGGGTCGTCAAAATCACTCGATTCGCTTTCTGAAATTTCAGATTCAGATAAACATAGTAAAGGTTGTCGACTAGTGGAAGAGCAAGGTTCATCTTCTGACGTAGGTACCCCCGCATATATATTTTGTATTTTCTTATGACGGTTAGCTCTGTTTATAAGCTTTATTGTTTCAGGAATGTCAACGCCTCCGATGCGACCGACTCGGTCCCCTCGCTGGTCAAGAAGAAAAGATTGTTCCTTCTGAGGAACCTTTCGATCCTTCGGACAAGAACAGGACTGGAAATCACGGCATTTGCAAGCGGCAATGTCAAATAAATAGTTGGCAGTTGCTTTGAAACAATCAATTTTTTCTGTAAGGCTGAGCTTTTGCCGGCCTTGTAAGTGTACTTTATGACCTTTCTGTATTTTTTATTGTACTCTGTGATTAGTTGTACGACGCGTGTATACGAAACAGAAGGAATAGATGCCTTTCCATAAAGACTGATAACCTTGTTCGCTACCCTCTCAACAATAATTGAAAAGGACGGTTCTCTGTTTCCACCCGAATCAATACCCAAACTACGTCTCTCATGAGCACAGCATCTGAGTACGTCCTCATACGTGGGGAGTTGAGTGAGCCCTAAATCTTTTGGATTGCCAAAAAGGGGACAGACAAAAGTCTGGCGAAGAGAGAATTTTGATTGGGCCATACTTAAGGGCGTGTGAACAACGCTCGGACAGCGCTAAGCTCTGGGGTCTATCGACGCAAGATCAACCTTGTCTGTTGACAAGGCGCGGCAAGTAGTACTGTAATTTCACCGTGCCGCAGAGGCAGGCGCGTGGAAGGATGGTGGGGGGAATGCGTGAAGGTGGGAGTAGTACTCAACCCAGGCAGTCACTGTAGTCTACGACCACTCAGACGACTTTTAGAAAGTATAGCGAAGGGCTGTATTTTTTGATAGTTTACAGTGCCGTCAGGCCAATCCTATCGTTCCGAAACCAGACACGGATGTTTCTTTGCATCATTTACGCAGCAAATATAGTCCTGGGTAAAAAAAATAGGTAGAATCCACCAGCTGAAGAAAGTTCAACTTTCTTAAGTTTTGTACTAAAATTTTGAAAGTTAAGGCCTCTGGTGCACACAGAAGAAATTATCCGATCGAGCTGAAATTTTTTACACGTTTTATTGGGCCAAGTAGACAACTTTTCCGCACTATTAGAATTTGATTATCGAAAAAAAGTTTTTTTCACTCCACCCTAATGCTGACGCTGCAAAACAGCGTTCAAAAGATATCGCAGGCGTCGAATTCTATCCCGCAGCAGCGCTGCGAAGGAGAATCATGCGAGGCGGATGAACTTGCCCCTGGACCGATTGGGAGCACTTAATGAACGTGCCCGATAATTATCGCATCATTCGTGTCAAAGACACCTCTGCGATCAAACATGCAGCCATTATCGAAATCCAAGAGTAAAGAAAACCACGGCCGCAAGAAGCTACAACTCGTTGAGGAATTGCATGCTCCAGCTCGAAGACATTTTCCGCGGAGGCGTGTCATAGTGCATGGATACGATGATCTGTGGCAGGCTGACATTGTAGAAATGCGTCCATACTCACGATTCAACCAGGGACACCACTACATACTCACCGTCATCGATGTGTTGAGCAAGTATGCATGGGCGTTGCCGCTCAAGACTAAAAGTGGCGCTGAGGTGACTAAAGCGTTTGCAAAGATATTTAGAGATCGATATCCGAAAAATTTGCAAACCGATCAAGGAAAAGAATTTTACAACGCTGATGTGCAGAAACTCTTGGCAAAGCATAACGTTAATCATTATTCGACGTATTCTGTGATGAAGGCCTCCGTCGTAGAACGTTTCGATCGAACTTTGAAAAACAATATGTGGAAACTGTTTACGCTCAATGGAACCTATAGATGGACCGATGCTCTACCAAGTCTACTTGCAGAGTATAACGCACGAAAACATAGAACCATCGGAATGCGTCCTTGCGATGTTACCCCTGCGATCGCCGATAAGCTGCTAGCCAGCGTATACAGCAACATAAAGATCGCTGCTCCAGCGAGATTCAACTTGGGCGAGTTTGTGCGCGTGAGCAAATTTAAAACCATATTCGATAAAGGCTATACGCCGAATTGGACAACGGAGGTGTTCAAGATAGCCAAAGTACAAGCAACTAATCCTGCAACGTATCTGCTGGTCGATTCCTGTGGAAAACCTGTTGCCGGAGGATTCTATGAACACGAGCTGCAACGCGTCACCGATCCTGATGTGTATCTAGTGGAAAAAGTCTTACGTAGGAAGGGGGATAAGGTGTACGTCAAGTGGTTGGGATTTGATAAATCACACAATTCTTGGATAAATAAAAATAATGTATTGTAGCATAATAATACATGGTTCAATAAATACAATGATACATATATATGTGTGAACAATTTTTTTTATACATTAATTCCACCATTTATATTTTTACACAATAAATAGAATAAACACAATAATAATTTTTTATACATTCTCAAATAATTTTATATTATACAATAAATACAATTTCTATTTTACAATGGGATATTATAATGACCCCAGGGCAGAGTGTCGATCGAATTGGGTACGATATGCCGCTTGTCATCGTGTGGGCTTAGAGCGATTTTAGATTCCGAAATGGTGTACACTTTATGCAATTTAGACCGTATGCATGATTGTCTGCGAACCATTTCGATCTCCCTATGCAAACATTGCGCGTAGTCGTCGAAAGTTATCGTTCTGGCTATGACGTTGGTCTTGACGCCTTTCGCCTTTTTCGTATCTTTTTTGCCGTCTACGCGAAGTGCATACATTTTCGCTCTAAGACCTACGAATTCGGTCATTATCGCAGCGTTATTTTCATCCTTCATCAGCCCCGGAACCTTCTTATTTACGCGCGGCATATTATATGGATTGTCTGTAGGATAATCGCTCGTGTCGAATCTATCGATATTGTGTTTCATGGACTCGTAGATATCATCGCATTGAATGTGATAAATGAGACTATCTGTGTCGGTATATAGAATTTTACAATTTTTCCATGCTTGGGCGACATGTACTCGTGGTGAAATTCGTACAAACAAATTTTTGATATGTCCAGAATGCACATACCCACATATATCGGCTTGTTGAATTTCACCTCGAGTTTTCGCAATTCAACAGCTATTAAATTTTCCGAAAAAACACTTCTGCTGTGGAAATTCGGTTTCGCAATCATTGCCTCCGCACCATATCGCCCTTCCCAATGTGTCAAAAGTTTTACATCCACGTGATTTCGTACATTTTCCATAGTTTTACCGAATACCGCGTTGTTCATCAATTTGTACAAATTTTTTTCAAAGTCGTTTGTCGCGCTTGTTCTAAACCGTGTATTGAGTTCGATATAATCGCGGAGCCAGGGAGATTGAGCGAATTGAAGCACGCGGTGTATCTTTGTAATACGAAGACCGTGTCGCGTGCACTGTTGCAGGTTGCGATAATGAATAACGTAACGCTGCTTATCGTATACCGTCGCGAGTAATTTGTCCTGCTTGCAACCAGGTGGTTTGGCACGCGTCGGGCAGAACGGTAGATCGGCATGAGCGTCGTGCAGACGTTGCGGATATTCCAGATCTACCTCAAGAATGTATCCCGTAGGTGAATCGATCGGGATTGAAGACACGTCAAAATTCGCAACATCTTCGACTCATTGAAATTTAGCGTATGGCAGGGGCTGACACATTGCCCATCCATACAAATTGTTCACGTCAAAGTACATCAAGTACGATGACTTTTCCGATGCGTCGTAAGATGACATGTACTTGTTATTGGCATGTGCGTATCTTCCGGAACATTGGCTTAAACCCCCACGTATACCGCGTTCGATAAACATAACCATATCGATGTCTGTGAGCAATTCGAATGTAATTTTAGTATGTTTTAGCATTGCATCCCATGTGAAACCAGGTAGAGTATAATAATGTGCTGAATCTAATCCGTAACTCTTGATACAACTTTCGCGAAAAATTTCAAAAATATCTGCCAATAACAAGACATCAGATTTCAAATACAAGTCGCTGTATTCACCCAAGATTCTAATCTCGAAACGCTGCCAGACAGTCTCGGCGTGCGCGTAATCGCTCTCGGATACAGTCTCACCCGTTAACGAACTGTAGAATGACTCGCGCGGCGGTAAGCATGGGTCCTGCAGTTTGTCCTCGCAATCAAGGTATTCGTACGGAAAAACACCCTTTCGTGTCAATAGATTGAAATCCTCGGTGGATAATGTTTCAAATTGGGATTGTAAAATTTTTAATTTATCTGTGCTAAGAAAGGATGCTAATTTGTCGAGACTGGCGTTGAGAAATTTGTACGAATCGATGAACCGCAATTTATTACAATTTCGCGAGTCTGAATCAGCCGTATCTTCGACATTTTTTGTGAAAGAAATATACTTTTCTTTAGTTATGGGTAATACGTCAACGTGACCTTTGAAAGCGATAGCTATTTCCTCGATAATGAAATGTGAATCATAGCCGGATAAATTGTGGAAAACTATGGGGATGTAAAACGCGTTTTTATAATTTAAATTGCACTCCGTATGTGCTGGGCCTCTAAACCGTCCGGACAGATGGCAATGATCGTGGACTCGTACATCGCTAGCCTCGAATGGTTTTTCGCAAATATGACAGTGTGTTGCATTGTGAAATGTCGACAACTGTTCGGGAGTTAAATCCAGCATTGGAACATTACTGGCCAGAATGGGTTTGACAAAATTCGCGAAATTTTTCAATTCGTCTACGAACCATGAAACGCAATCTGCGTCGCGGCGACATCGATACGTCGACAGCGATGTATCGTACGAACAATGCATATAATAGGCAATACTGTGTACTTTATGGTGCTGATACGCGCATAATTTATCACCCATTCGGTGACTGTCCTCCGTTTTTGCGATGATGCACTCGAGATCTGCGTACACCACGAAAGGGAGCCGCTCCTTCCTGCAATGGTTGTCGAAGTTGAGGAGATTTTTGCCTTCGCTGGGCAGCAGGATGGCGCAGTCATTCATCTTGCCACAGTCCAGCGAATGAAGCTCCAACTTCGCGGCAGATCCGAAATAGTGCATGCATCTGTAAACCCAAAATTTTTTTTATTTAATTTGTTTCGCGAGACATTTCATCATTTTATATACATACCGATCGCAGATGAATTTCTTTTTTTGGTGCCTGCTCAGCTGTGCGCTCACCAGCCGGGACAAATTCTTGATCCACACAAAGTGTCCTACATCGCCGTGCTCTTGATTCGGTGAGTAGAGCAGGTTGACGTGTCGATCCCTTTTTTGGCTAGTGAGGCGCAACGGAAAGACTGTCTCGTTCCGCAGGATGGAGAGCGGCGACCACTGCCCATGCGAAACATGCATTGTCCGGGGATTGCACATTGATCATTGCATTCTTCAACAATAAATCCTGTGGCAACTTGAAGTGGCACCCTGCGCGCAGCGGATTGTACTTGTTGACATTGACGGTCAGGTTGAGGATTCTCATCAATGCCCATCCGCTGTCGCGTTCCTGGAACTCTTCCAACGATGTCAGGGTGGGTTCGACGACGCTTCGTTGGTACCACTCCTGTAGATCGGATGTGCGGAAGAGTTCGCAGTTCCGGGTGTTGATGCTCTTACTTGCACGTTTATCGCCCGCCACAAATTCGCCGTTGAACACTGTGTTCACTTTGAGGTTCCGCTGTTTCCTCAAAGCACCCCGCACATGTTCCAACACAATGGTTCCTGCATCCTGGAGGAAGTTGCGCGGCTCGATATAGTTCGAATTTAGCACGGCACCGGTTAATACGCGACTATCGAACGCAGCGTCTATTTCGCGCCACAAAAGTCCTGTGCTCGAATGTCCTGCACCATCATGCACAAAACGTCCGCGCAACGAATGTTTCAGCCCTTCGAGCTGCGCGATTCGAGCAACCAATGATTGCCGAACACCGATCGATAATCGAGGACGTTTCACTCGGCTGTGTTCTTCTAAAGAATCGATGCACTCGTTGCACCGTTCTTCCCACGCGAGGTATTCTTCCCGCGAAATCAATCGTGCGGATTGATCCAATAATTGCACGAATTCTCCCATGGTCGTAAATGGAATGTAAATGTAATGTCTTTTCCTCGCAACACGTTGCAACGATTTGAGGTTTTGTGCAGTTTGGAGCGCGCTTTTATCACTGGTGTCATGATTTGCGATCTCTGTCTTACTCTTTTGACGATCCAACCCAACATTCTATGCAGTTTCTGCTGATACAGCCAAATTCTTTCTATGATTCACGCGTATGGCGCGCAAAAGTATTATATTACATTCAGCACGTGTTGAGACTTTTATCCTTGAGGATTGGGGCTCAAGTTACATACGATCTTTCGCTATGCTGCGACGTTAAGATTGAAATACATTATGGAAAAATCGGATGCTTTAAAATAAAATGCTGTGGTGGGGGAAGCAATTGTACCTCTATTTAAGCCAGTCTCCCGAACGCTATTCAATCAATCGCTCAGTAGCCTCAGTGACTTTCGACGAAACAAATTGTGCTCTGAAAAAATGTGTTGTACCAGTGCCGAAGGAAACGCCGGACACATGAATTATTACGTTCCGATCGTGCAAGATGATGGCATAGCTCAATGCGGGGAGGATACAGTTGCTTGGTAAGGCTTAATTTTTCACATCTTCTCAAAATTTTGTATGTTTATTCCAGAACTTTCATAGCTTTGATTGTTCTCTTAGCCCGCGCCGAACATCGCGGATCATGGTCAGAAGATACGCATTAACATCTATGGGCAGCAAATATTTGGAAATTGGAATCAGAGTACGACCTACGATCGATGTAGAAATTATTCTCGGCGACAATCGTGGGATGTATCTCACGTTACCATATAATACATGGGGTCTACTATGCAACAATCGTGATGCTATCGAAGAACGTTCACGATTACCTGGATCACCTTCGATGCAGATGGATCAATTAACGATAGATTTTTGTGATATCTATAATTCTCCAATTGTAAGGATGATGCTGCATAATAAGCCGCTGTATTTCAAACCGGATACAGTATCATTTTTATTAAATCTTGAATCATGTATAGACTATGTGTATCCACGGCTGCATCGAATTAGCAGAGATGTGGAGGCGAAATTTAAAACTTTTGTTAACGTCCTACAACAAAGCGATGTTGCTTGTGAAACATTAGATGCGCGTCGTGCTGCTAAAATCATATGTAATAGCGAACATTACTGTGAGGATTATCATGTAGATTGCGAACTGGCAGCATGCGCCATCAATGATATTCTAGCTGATGCTCGTGGGAAAAAATGTTAAAATTATATTCTTTTAATTTTAAATAAAATTTCTTAAACGTATATTTTTTCTCCATTTACTTATCCGTCTTCCTCCTCGCATCTAATTCTAAGATTCAGCGTTTATTTTGTTCTTCACACTGTGAAAATGATATCATCGTATGGATATGCTCGGGGAGGACTCATATTACACACGATCGCGCGATACATTGCGGTGTTAAGATTGAAAATCATTTTAAAAAATTGGTAGCTTTAGAATAAGATGCGGTGGTGGTGGTGGGGCGGAAGCAACCTCTATTTAAACCAGTTCCCGGACGCTATTCAATCAATCGCTCAGTAGCATTAGTGACTTTCGACGGAACAAATAGTGCTCTGAAAAAATGTATACCATTGATGAAATACTCGCTGGGTGTGAGGATTGTTTCGTTCCGATCGTGCGAGATGACGGCGTAGCTCCATGTGGGGAGAATATATATCGTGACCGGTACGGTGTAATTTTCACATCTTCTCAAAATATTTATGTTTGTTCCTAATACGAGCGAGTACTTTCATAGCTTTGATTGTTCTCTTAGCCCGCGCCAAACGTCACGTATCATGGTCAGAAGATACGCATTAAGAACCATGGGTACCAAATATTTGGAAATTGGAATCGACGTAGGCCGTACGGCCGATGTAGAAGTTCTTCTCGGCGACAATCATGGAAATCATCTCATATTATCATGGCATACATGGGGTCTACTATTCGACAACCGTGATAACATCGAAGAATGTGCACGATTACCTGGATTATCTTCGATGCAGTTTGATGATTTATCGTTGGACTTTTTTCGGATCTCTGATTCACCAATTATAAAGATGACACATGGTGATGATACAGTGTATTTCACACTGGATACAGCAATATTTTTATTTAGTCTTCGGCCATGTATAGAGTACTTGTATCCGCGGCTGTATCAAACTGCAGAAGATGCGAGTGAAAAATTTGAAACTTTTGTTAACGTGCTACGGCAGAGCGATGTTGCTGCGAAACATTAGATGCTCGTCGTGCTGCTAAAATAATACGTGATAGCAAATACTACGACGAGGAGTATCTTGTAGATTGCGAACTGGTAGCATGCGCCATCAGTGATATTCTAGTTGAAGCTCGTAGGAAGAAAAAATGTTGAATTATATTCTTTTTAAATAAATTTCTTAAACGTATATTCTGTCTCCATTTTATTTACTCGTCTTCCTCCTCGCCTCCTAATTCTAAGATTTGTAGACACTGCATAAATCTATTTCATTCTTCGCGCCGCATGTCACATAATGGTTTGGAAAAATATTTGGGGGTGGGCCAAGGTCATTCTCTCGCTCGGAAAAAATTTCCGGTGGTGGATCGGGGTTTAAAAAAGTTCTCGGGGGTCATTCACTCCCTCTAAAAAGTTTTCGGCGGTGGGTCCGGTCTACGCGGCGGCTCGGCCTGGAGTGATCCCCTCCATCATCGCAGCTTCCCCCACTCCGCGGCTCGTGCGCGCGCAACCGGTTTTCCTCTCCCCGCAGGCCCCGCGCCCATGTTTCCCTCCGCCGCGCTCCCCCGCGCGCCCTCACTTCCCCCCGCCTCGCGCTCCCCTCAGAGGACCTGCGTTGGAATCGGCCTTACCATACTACTCTCGTCCGATCGCCAAAACAATTATAGATCCTTGTTCCTCGTTGCATTGCGAACGTATTACATTAATGGTTCGATCGCGGTCGTCGCGCTCGTTTTCGAGAAAAACGCGAAAAACACCTTTCGGTCGGAAATATTTAAAAGTCCCGTCAGATCTCAAAGTCCACCGGCACCATCGTCCAAAAGCCAAACTCGTCCGATCGCCAAAAAAATTATAGATCCTTTTTCCTGGTTGCATTGCGAACGTATTACATTAATGCTTCGACCGCGGTCGTCGCGCTCGTTTACGAGAAAAAAGAGAAAAACACCTTTCGGTCCGAAACATTTCAAGTCCCGTCAGATCTCAATGTCCAAGGGCACCATCGTCCAAAAGCCAAACTCGTCCGATCGCCAAAACAATTATAGATCCTTGTTCCTCGTTGAATTGCGAACGTATTACATTAATGGTTCGTCCGCGGTCTTCGCCCTCGTTTTCGAGAAAAACGCGAAAAACACCTTTCGGTCCGAAATATTTAAAAGTCCCGTCAGATCTCAAAGTCCACCTGCACCATCGTCCAAAAGCCAAACTCGTCCGATCGCCAAAAAAATTATAGATCCTTGTTCCTCGTTGCATTGCGAACGTATTACATTAATGGTTCGGCCGCGGTCGTCGCGCTCGTTTTCGAGAAAAACGCAAAAAAGACCTTTCGGTCCGAAATATTTCCAAGTCCCGTCAGATCTCAATGTCCAAGGGCACCATCGTCCAAAAGCAAAACTCGTCCGATCGCCAAAACAATTATAGATCCTTGTTCCTCGTTGCATTGCGAACGTATTACATTAATGGTTCGGCCGCGGTCGTCGCGCTCGTTTTCGGGAAAAAAGCGAAAAACACCTTTCGGTCCGAAATATTTCCAAGTCCCGTCAGATCTCAATATCCACCGGCACCATCGTCCAAAAGCCAAACTCGTCCGATCGCCAAAACAATTATAGATCCTTGTTCCTCGTTGCATTGCGAACGTATTACATTAATGCTTCGACCGCGGTCGTCGCGCTCGTTTTCGAGAAAAACGCAACAAAGACCTTTCGGTCCGAAATATTTCCAAGTCCCGTCAGATCTCAATGTCCAAGGGCTACATCGTCCAAAAGCCAAACTCGTCCGATCGCTAAAACAATTAAAGATCCCTTTTCCTCGTTGCATTGCGAACGTATTACATTAACGGTTCGTCCGCGGTCGTCGCGCTTGTTCTCGAGAAAAACGAGAAAAACACCTTTGGGTCCGAAACATTTCAAAGTCCCATCAGATCTCAAAGTCCACCGGCACCATCGTCCAAAAGCCAAACTCGTCCGATCGCGATAACAATCACAGATCCTTGTTCCTCGTTGCATTGCAAACGTATTACATGAATGGTTCGCCCCCGGTCGTCGCGCTCGTTTTCGAGAAAAACGCGAAAAACACCTTTTGGTCCGAAATACTTCCAAGTCCCGATTACATCTCAAAGTCCACCGGCACCATCGTCCAAAAGCCAAACTCGTCCGATCGCAAAAAACTATTATAGATCCTTGTTCCTCGTTGCATTGTGAACGTATTACATTAATGGTTCGGCCGCGGTCGTCGCGCTCGTTTTCGGGAAAAATGCGAAAAACACCTTTCGGTCCGAAATATTTCTAAGTCCCGTCAGATCTCAAAGTCCACCGGCACCATCGTCCAAAAGCCAAACTCGTCCGATCGCCAAAAAATATAGATCCTTGTCCCTCGTTGCATTGCGAACGTATTAAATTAATGGTTCGACCGCGGTCGTCGCGCTCTTTTTTGAGAAAAACGCAATAAACACCTTTCGGTCCGAAATATTTCCAAGTCCCGTCACATCTCAAAGTCCACCGGCACCATCGTCCAAAAGCCAAACTCGTCCGATCGCCAAAAAATATAGATCCTTGTCCCTCGTTGCATTGCGAACGTATTAAATTAATGGTTCGGCCGCGGTCGTCGCGCTCGTTTTCGGGAAAAATGCGAAAAACACCTTTCGGTCCGAAATATTTCAAAGTCCCGTCAGATCTCAAAGTCCACCGGCACCATCGTCCAAAAGCCAAACTCGTCCGATCGCCAAAAAAATTATAGATCCTTTTTCCTGGTTGCATTGCGAACGTATTAAATTAATGGTTCGACCGCGGTCGTCGCGCTCTTTTTTGAGAAAAACGCAATAAACACCTTTCGGTCCGAAATATTTCCAAGTCCCGTCAGATCTCAAAGACCACCGGCACCATCGTCCAAAAGCCGAACTCGTCCGATCGCCAAAACAATTATAGATCCCTGTTCCTGGTTGCATTGCGAACGTATTAAATTAATGGTTCGACCGCGGTCGTCGCGCTCTTTTTTGAAAAAAACGCAATAAACACCTTTCGGTCCGAAATGTTTCCAAGTCCCGTCAGATCTCAATGTCCACCGGCACCATCGTCCAAAAGCCAAACTCGTCCGATCGCCAAAACAATTATAGATCCCTGTTCCTCGTTGCATTGCGAACGTATTAAATTAATGGTTCGACCGCGGTCGTCGCGCTCTTTTTTGAGAAAAACGCAATAAACACCTTTCGGTCCGAAATATTTCCAAGTCCCGTCAGATCTCAATGTCCACCGGCACCATCGTCCAAAAGCCAAACTCGTCCGATCGCCAAAACAATTATAGATCCCATTTCCTCGTTGCATTGCGAACGTATTACATTAATGGTTCGGCCGCGGTCGTCGCGCTCGTTTTCGAGAAAAACGCAAAAAAGACCTTTCGGTCCGAAATATTTCCAAGTCCCGTCAGATCTCAAAGTCCACCGGCACCATCGTCCAAAAGCCAAACTCGTCCGATCGCCAAAAAAATTATAGATCCTTTTTCCTGGTTGCATTGCGAACGTATTAAATTAATGGTTCGACCGCGGTCGTCGCGCTCTTTTTTGAGAAAAACGCAATAAACACCTTTCGGTCCGAAATATTTCCAAGTCCCGTCACATCTCAAAGTCCACCGGCACCATCGTCCAAAAGCCAAACTCGTCCGATCGCGATAACAATCACAGATCCTTGTTCCTCGTTGCATTGCAAACGTATTACATGAATAGTTCGCCCCCGGTCGTCGCGCTCGTTTTCGAGAAAAACGCGAAAAACACCTTTTGGTCCGAAATACTTCCAAGTCCCGATTACATCTCAAAGTCCACCGGCACCATCGTCCAAAAGCCAAACTCGTCCGATCGCCAAAACTATTATAGATCCTTGTTCCTCGTTGCATTGTGAACGTATTACATTAATGGTTCGGCCGCGGTCGTCGCGCTCGTTTTCTGGAAAAATGCGAAAAACACCTTTCGGTCCGAAATATTTCAAAGTCCCGTCAGATCTCAAAGTCCACCGGCACCATCGTCCAAAAGCCAAACTCGTCCGATCCCCAAAAAAATTATAGATCCTTTTTCCTGGTTGCATTGCGAACGTATTAAATTAATGGTTCGACCGCGGTCGTCGCGCTCTTTTTTGAGAAAAACGCAATAAACACCTTTCGGTCCGAAATATTTCCAAGTCCCTTCACATCTCAAAGTCCACCGGCACCATCGTCCAAAAGCCAAACTCGTCCGATCGCGATAACAATCACAGATCCTTGTTCCTCGTTGCATTGCAAACGTATTACATGAATAGTTCGCCCCCGGTCGTCGCGCTCGTTTTCGAGAAAAACGCGAAAAACACCTTTCGGTCCGAAATATTTCCAAGTCCCGTCAGATCTCAAAGTCCACCGGCACCATCGTCCAAAAGCCAAACTCGTCCGATCGCCAAAAAAATTATAGATCCTTTTTCCTGGTTGCATTGCGAACGTATTCCATTAATGGTTCGGCCGCGGTCGTCGCGCTCTTTTTTGAGAAAAACGCAATAAACACCTTTCGGTCCGAAATATTTCCAAGTCCCGTCAGATCTCAAAGACCACCGGCACCATCGTCCAAAAGCCGAACTCGTCCGATCGCCAAAACAATTATAGATCCCTGTTCCTGGTTGCATTGCGAACGTATTAAATTAATGGTTCGACCGCGGTCGTCGCGCTCTTTTTTGAAAAAAACGCAATAAACACCTTTCGGTCCGAAATGTTTCCAAGTCCCGTCAGATCTCAATGTCCACCGGCACCATCGTCCAAAAGCCAAACTCGTCCGATCGCCAAAACAATTATAGATCCCTGTTCCTCGTTGCATTGCGAACGTATTAAATTAATGGTTCGACCGCGGTCGTCGCGCTCTTTTTTGAGAAAAACGCAATAAACACCTTTCGGTCCGAAATATTTCCAAGTCCCGTCAGATCTCAATGTCCACCGGCACCATCGTCCAAAAGCCAAACTCGTCCGATCGCCAAAACAATTATAGATCCCATTTCCTCGTTGCATTGCGAACGTATTACATTAATGGTTCGGCCGCGGTCGTCGCGCTCGTTTTCGAGAAAAACGCGAAAAACACGTTTTGGTCCGAAATACTTCCAAGTCCCGATTACATCTCAAAGTCCACCGGCACCATCGTCCAAAAGCCAAACTCGTCCGATCGCCAAAACTATTATAGATCCTTGTTCCTCGTTGCATTGTGAACGTATTACATTAATGGTTCGGCCGCGGTCGTCGCGCTCGTTTTCTGGAAAAATGCGAAAAACACCTTTCGGTCCGAAATATTTCAAAGTCCCGTCAGATCTCAAAGTCCACCGGCACCATCGTCCAAAAGCCAAACTCGTCCGATCCCCAAAAAAATTATAGATCCTTTTTCCTGGTTGCATTGCGAACGTATTAAATTAATGGATCGACCGCGGTCGTCGCGCTCTTTTTTGAGAAAAACGCAATAAACACCTTTCGGTCCGAAATATTTCCAAGTCCCGTCACATCTCAAAGTCCACCGGCACCATCGTCCAAAAGCCAAACTCGTCCGATCGCGATAACAATCACAGATCCTTGTTCCTCGTTGCATTGCAAACGTATTACATGAATAGTTCGCCCCCGGTCGTCGCGCTCGTTTTCGAGAAAAACGCGAAAAACACCTTTCGGTCCGAAATATTTCCAAGTCCCGTCAGATCTCAATGTCCACCGGCACCATCGTCCAAAAGCCAAACTCGTCCGATCGCCAAAACAATTATAGATCCCATTTCCTCGTTGCATTGCGAACGTATTCCATTAATGGTTCGGCCGCGGTCGTCGCGCTCGTTTTCGAGAAAAACGCAAAAAAGACCTTTCGGTCCGAAATATTTCCAAGTCCCGTCAGATCTCAATGTCCAAGGGCACCATCGTCCAAAAGCCAAACTCGTCCGATCGCCAAAACAATTATAGATCCCTTTTCCTCGTTGCATTGCGAACGTATTACATTATTGGTTCGTCCGCGGTCGTCGCGCTCGTTCTCGAGAAAAACGAGAAAAACACCTTTGGGTCCGAAACATTTCAAAGTCCCGTCAGATCTCAAAGTCCACCGGCACCATCGTCCAAAAGCCAAACTCGTCCGATCGCCAAAAAAATTATAGATCCTTGTTCCTCGTTGCATTGCGAACGTATTACAATAATGGTTCGGCCGCGGTCGTCGTGCTCGTTCTCGAGAAAAAAGAGAAAAACACCTTTGGGTCCGAAACATTTCAAAGTCCCGTCAGATCTCAAAGTCCACCGGCACCATCGTCCAAAAGCCAAACTCGTCCGATCGCCAAAAAAATTATAGAACCTTTTTCCTGGTTGCATTGCGAACGTATTAAATTAATGGTTCGACCGCGGTCGTCGCGCTCGTTTTCTGGAAAAATGCGAAAAACACCTTTCGGTCCGAAATATTTCAAAGTCCCGTCAGATCTCAAAGTCCACCGGCACCATCGTCCAAAAGCCAAACTCGTCCGATCCCCAAAAAAATTATAGATCCTTTTTCCTGGTTGCATTGCGAACGTATTAAATTAATGGATCGACCGCGGTCGTCGCGCTCTTTTTTGAGAAAAACGCAATAAACACCTTTCGGTCCGAAATATTTCCAAGTCCCGTCACATCTCAAAGTCCACCGGCACCATCGTCCAAAAGCCAAACTCGTCCGATCGCGATAACAATCACAGATCCTTGTTCCTCGTTGCATTGCAAACGTATTACATGAATAGTTCGCCCCCGGTCGTCGCGCTCGTTTTCGAGAAAAACGCGAAAAACACCTTTCGGTCCGAAATATTTCCAAGTCCCGTCAGATCTCAATGTCCACCGGCACCATCGTCCAAAAGCCAAACTCGTCCGATCGCCAAAACAATTATAGATCCCATTTCCTCGTTGCATTGCGAACGTATTCCATTAATGGTTCGGCCGCGGTCGTCGCGCTCGTTTTCGAGAAAAACGCAAAAAAGACCTTTCGGTCCGAAATATTTCCAAGTCCCGTCAGATCTCAATGTCCAAGGGCACCATCGTCCAAAAGCCAAACTCGTCCGATCGCCAAAACAATTATAGATCCCTTTTCCTCGTTGCATTGCGAACGTATTACATTATTGGTTCGTCCGCGGTCGTCGCGCTCGTTCTCGAGAAAAACGAGAAAAACACCTTTGGGTCCGAAACATTTCAAAGTCCCGTCAGATCTCAAAGTCCACCGGCACCATCGTCCAAAAGCCAAACTCGTCCGATCGCCAAAAAAATTATAGATCCTTGTTCCTCGTTGCATTGCGAACGTATTACAATAATGGTTCGGCCGCGGTCGTCGTGCTCGTTCTCGAGAAAAAAGAGAAAAACACCTTTGGGTCCGAAACATTTCAAAGTCCCGTCAGATCTCAAAGTCCACCGGCACCATCGTCCAAAAGCCAAACTCGTCCGATCGCCAAAAAAATTATAGAACCTTTTTCCTGGTTGCATTGCGAACGTATTAAATTAATGGTTCGACCGCGGTCGTCGCGCACTTTTTTGAGAAAAACGCAATAAACACCTTTCGGTCCGAAATATTTCCAAGTCCCGTCACATCTCAAAGTCCACCGGCACCATCGTCCAAAAGCCAAACTCGTCCGATCGCGATAACAATCACAGATCCTTGTTCCTCGTTGCATTGCAAACGTATTACATGAATAGTTCGCCCCCGGTCGTCGCGCTCGTTTTCGAGAAAAACGCGAAAAACACCTTTTGGTCCGAAATACTTCCAAGTCCCGATTACATCTCAAAGTCCACCGGCACCATCGTCCAAAAGCCAAACTCGTCCGATCGCCAAAACAATTATAGATCCCATTTCCTCGTTGCATTGCGAACGTATTCCATTAATGGTTCGGCCGCGGTCGTCGCGCTCGTTTTCGAGAAAAACGCAAAAAAGACCTTTCGGTCCGAAATATTTCCAAGTCCCGTCACATCTCAAAGTCCACCGGCACCATCGTCCAAAAGCCAAACTCGTCCGATCGCGATAACAATCACAGATCCTTGTTCCTCGTTGCATTGCAAACGTATTACATGAATAGTTCGCCCCCGGTCGTCGCGCTCGTTTTCGAGAAAAACGCGAAAAACACCTTTTGGTCCGAAATACTTCCAAGTCCCGATTACATCTCAAAGTCCACCGGCACCATCGTCCAAAAGCCAAACTCGTCCGATCGCCAAAACTATTATAGATCCTTGTTCCTCGTTGCATTGTGAACGTATTACATTAATGGTTCGGCCGCGGTCGTCGCGCTCGTTTTCTGGAAAAATGCGAAAAACACCTTTCGGTCCGAAATATTTCAAAGTCCCGTCAGATCTCAAAGTCCACCGGCACCATCGTCCAAAAGCCAAACTCGTCCGATCCCCAAAAAAATTATAGATCCTTTTTCCTGGTTGCATTGCGAACGTATTAAATTAATGGTTCGACCGCGGTCGTCGCGCTCTTTTTTGAGAAAAACGCAATAAACACCTTTCGGTCCGAAATATTTCCAAGTCCCGTCACATCTCAAAGTCCACCGGCACCATCGTCCAAAAGCCAAACTCGTCCGATCGCGATAACAATCACAGATCCTTGTTCCTCGTTGCATTGCAAACGTATTACATGAATAGTTCGCCCCCGGTCGTCGCGCTCGTTTTCGAGAAAAACGCGAAAAACACCTTTCGGTCCGAAATATTTCCAAGTCCCGTCAGATCTCAATGTCCACCGGCACCATCGTCCAAAAGCCAAACTCGTCCGATCGCCAAAACAATTATAGATCCCATTTCCTCGTTGCATTGCGAACGTATTCCATTAATGGTTCGGCCGCGGTCGTCGCGCTCGTTTTCGAGAAAAACGCAAAAAAGACCTTTCGGTCCGAAATATTTCCAAGTCCCGTCAGATCTCAATGTCCAAGGGCACCATCGTCCAAAAGCCAAACTCGTCCGATCGCCAAAACAATTATAGATCCCTTTTCCTCGTTGCATTGCGAACGTATTACATTATTGGTTCGTCCGCGGTCGTCGCGCTCGTTCTCGAGAAAAACGAGAAAAACACCTTTGGGTCCGAAACATTTCAAAGTCCCGTCAGATCTCAAAGTCCACCGGCACCATCGTCCAAAAGCCAAACTCGTCCGATCGCCAAAAAAATTATAGATCCTTGTTCCTCGTTGCATTGCGAACGTATTACAATAATGGTTCGGCCGCGGTCGTCGTGCTCGTTCTCGAGAAAAAAGAGAAAAACACCTTTGGGTCCGAAACATTTCAAAGTCCCGTCAGATCTCAAAGTCCACCGGCACCATCGTCCAAAAGCCAAACTCGTCCGATCGCCAAAAAAATTATAGAACCTTTTTCCTGGTTGCATTGCGAACGTATTAAATTAATGGTTCGACCGCGGTCGTCGCGCACTTTTTTGAGAAAAACGCAATAAACACCTTTCGGTCCGAAATATTTCCAAGTCCCGTCACATCTCAAAGTCCACCGGCACCATCGTCCAAAAGCCAAACTCGTCCGATCGCGATAACAATCACAGATCCTTGTTCCTCGTTGCATTGCAAACGTATTACATGAATAGTTCGCCCCCGGTCGTCGCGCTCGTTTTCGAGAAAAACGCGAAAAACACCTTTTGGTCCGAAATACTTCCAAGTCCCGATTACATCTCAAAGTCCACCGGCACCATCGTCCAAAAGCCAAACTCGTCCGATCGCCAAAACAATTATAGATCCCATTTCCTCGTTGCATTGCGAACGTATTCCATTAATGGTTCGGCCGCGGTCGTCGCGCTCGTTTTCGAGAAAAACGCAAAAAAGACCTTTCGGTCCGAAATATTTCCAAGTCCCGTCACATCTCAAAGTCCACCGGCACCATCGTCCAAAAGCCAAACTCGTCCGATCGCGATAACAATCACAGATCCTTGTTCCTCGTTGCATTGCAAACGTATTACATGAATAGTTCGCCCCCGGTCGTCGCGCTCGTTTTCGAGAAAAACGCGAAAAACACCTTTTGGTCCGAAATACTTCCAAGTCCCGATTACATCTCAAAGTCCACCGGCACCATCGTCCAAAAGCCAAACTCGTCCGATCGCCAAAACTATTATAGATCCTTGTTCCTCGTTGCATTGTGAACGTATTACATTAATGGTTCGGCCGCGGTCGTCGCGCTCGTTTTCTGGAAAAATGCGAAAAACACCTTTCGGTCCGAAATATTTCAAAGTCCCGTCAGATCTCAAAGTCCACCGGCACCATCGTCCAAAAGCCAAACTCGTCCGATCCCCAAAAAAATTATAGATCCTTTTTCCTGGTTGCATTGCGAACGTATTAAATTAATGGTTCGACCGCGGTCGTCGCGCTCTTTTTTGAGAAAAACGCAATAAACACCTTTCGGTCCGAAATATTTCCAAGTCCCGTCACATCTCAAAGTCCACCGGCACCATCGTCCAAAAGCCAAACTCGTCCGATCGCGATAACAATCACAGATCCTTGTTCCTCGTTGCATTGCAAACGTATTACATGAATAGTTCGCCCCCGGTCGTCGCGCTCGTTTTCGAGAAAAACGCGAAAAACACCTTTCGGTCCGAAATATTTCCAAGTCCCGTCAGATCTCAATGTCCACCGGCACCATCGTCCAAAAGCCAAACTCGTCCGATCGCCAAAACAATTATAGATCCCATTTCCTCGTTGCATTGCGAACGTATTCCATTAATGGTTCGGCCGCGGTCGTCGCGCTCGTTTTCGAGAAAAACGCAAAAAAGACCTTTCGGTCCGAAATATTTCCAAGTCCCGTCAGATCTCAATGTCCAAGGGCACCATCGTCCAAAAGCCAAACTCGTCCGATCGCCAAAACAATTATAGATCCCTTTTCCTCGTTGCATTGCGAACGTATTACATTATTGGTTCGTCCGCGGTCGTCGCGCTCGTTCTCGAGAAAAACGAGAAAAACACCTTTGGGTCCGAAACATTTCAAAGTCCCGTCAGATCTCAAAGTCCACCGGCACCATCGTCCAAAAGCCAAACTCGTCCGATCGCCAAAAAAATTATAGATCCTTGTTCCTCGTTGCATTGCGAACGTATTACAATAATGGTTCGGCCGCGGTCGTCGTGCTCGTTCTCGAGAAAAAAGAGAAAAACACCTTTGGGTCCGAAACATTTCAAAGTCCCGTCAGATCTCAAAGTCCACCGGCACCATCGTCCAAAAGCCAAACTCGTCCGATCGCCAAAAAAATTATAGAACCTTTTTCCTGGTTGCATTGCGAACGTATTAAATTAATGGTTCGACCGCGGTCGTCGCGCTCTTTTTTGAGAAAAACGCAATAAACACCTTTCGGTCCGAAATATTTCCAAGTCCCGTCACATCTCAAAGTCCACCGGCACCATCGTCCAAAAGCCAAACTCGTCCGATCGCGATAACAATCACAGATCCTTGTTCCTCGTTGCATTGCAAACGTATTACATGAATAGTTCGCCCCCGGTCGTCGCGCTCGTTTTCGAGAAAAACGCGAAAAACACCTTTTGGTCCGAAATACTTCCAAGTCCCGATTACATCTCAAAGTCCACCGGCACCATCGTCCAAAAGCCAAACTCGTCCGATCGCCAAAACTATTATAGATCCTTGTTCCTCGTTGCATTGTGAACGTATTACATTAATGGTTATTCCGCGGTCGTCGCGCTCGTTTTCTGGAAAAATGCGAAAAACACCTTTCGGTCCGAAATATTTCAAAGTCCCGTCAGATCTCAAAGTCCACCGGCACCATCGTCCAAAAGCCAAACTCGTCCGATCGCCAAAAAAATTATAGATCCTTTTTCCTGGTTGCATTGCGAACGTATTAAATTAATGGTTCGACCGCGGTCGTCGCGCTCTTTTTTGAGAAAAACGCAATAAACACCTTTCGGTCCGAAATATTTCCAAGTCCCGTCACATCTCAAAGTCCACCGGCACCATCGTCCAAAAGCCAAACTCGTCCGATCGCCAAAACAATTATAGATCCCATTTCCTCGTTGCATTGCGAACGTATTCCATTAATGGTTCGGCCGCGGTCGTCGCGCTCGTTTTCGAGAAAAACGCAAAAAAGACCTTTCGGTCCGAAATATTTCCAAGTCCCGTCAGATCTCAATGTCCAAGGGCACCATCGTCCAAAAGCCAAACTCGTCCGATCGCCAAAACAATTATAGATCCCTTTTCCTCGTTGCATTGCGAACGTATTACATTATTGGTTCGTCCGCGGTCGTCGCGCTCGTTCTCGAGAAAAACGAGAAAAACACCTTTGGGTCCGAAACATTTCAAAGTCCCGTCAGATCTCAAAGTCCACCGGCACCATCGTCCAAAAGCCAAACTCGTCCGATCGCCAAAAAAATTATAGATCCTTGTTCCTCGTTGCATTGCGAACGTATTACAATAATGGTTCGGCCGCGGTCGTCGTGCTCGTTCTCGAGAAAAAAGAGAAAAACACCTTTGGGTCCGAAACATTTCAAAGTCCCGTCAGATCTCAAAGTCCACCGGCACCATCGTCCAAAAGCCAAACTCGTCCGATCGCCAAAACTATTATAGATCCTTGTTCCTCGTTGCATTGTGAACGTATTACATTAATGGTTCGGCCGCGGTCGTCGCGCTCGTTTTCGGGAAAAATGCGAAAAACACCTTTCGGTCCGAAATATTTCAAAGTCCCGTCAGATCTCAAAGACCACCGGCACCATCGTCCAAAAGCCAAACTCGTCCGATCGCCAAAACAATTATAGATCCCTGTTCCTGGTTGCATTGCGAACGTATTAAATTAATGGTTCGACCGCGGTCGTCGCGCTCTTTTTTGAAAAAAACGCAATAAACACCTTTCGGTCCGAAATGTTTCCAAGTCCCGTCAGATCTCAATGTCCACCGGCACCATCGTCCAAAAGCCAAACTCGTCCGATCGCCAAAACAATTATAGATCCCTCTTCCTCGTTGCATTGCGAACGTATTAAATTAATGGTTCGACCGCGGTCGTCGCGCTCTTTTTTGAGAAAAACGCAATAAACACCTTTCGGTCCGAAATATTTCCAAGTCCCGTCAGATCTCAATGTCCAAGGGCACCATCGTCCAAAAGCCAAACTCGTCCGATCGCCAAAACAATTATAGATCCCTTTTCCTCGTTGCATTGCGAACGTATTACATTATTGGTTCGTTCGCGGTCGTCGCGCTCGTTCTCGAGAAAAACGAGAAAAACACCTTTGGGTCCGAAACATTTCAAAGTCCCGTCAGATCTCAAAGTCCACCGGCACCATCGTCCAAAAGCCAAACTCGTCCGATCGCCAAAAAAATTATAGATCCTTGTTCCTCGTTGCATTGCGAACGTATTACAATAATGGTTCGGCCGCGGTCGTCGCGCTCTTTTTTTGAAGAACGCAATAAACACCTTTCGGTCCGAAATATTTCCAAGTCCCGTCACATCACAAAGTCCACCGGCACCATCGTCCAAAAGCCAAACTCGTCCGATCGCGATAACAATCACAGATCCATGTTCCTCGTTGCATTGCAAACGTATTACATGAATGGTTCGCCCCCGGTCGTCGCGCTCGTTTTCGAGAAAAACGCGAAAAACACCATTTGGTCCGAAATACTTCCAAGTCCCGATTACATCTCAAAGTCCACCGGCACCATCGTCCAAAAGCCAAACTCGTCCGATCGCAAAAAACTATTATAGATCCTTGTTCCTCGTTGCATTGTGAACGTATTACATTAATGGTTCGGCCGCGGTCGTCGCGCTCGTTTTCGAGAAAAACGCGAAAAACACCTTTTGGTCCGAAATACTTCCAAGTCCCGATTACATCTCAAAGTCCACCGGCACCATCGTCCAAAAGCCAAACTCGTCCGATCGCAAAAAACTATTATAGATCCTTGTTCCTCGTTGCATTGTGAACGTATTACATTAATGGTTCGGCCGCGGTCGTCGCGCTCGTTTTCGGGAAAAATGCGAAAAACACCTTTCGGTCCGAAATATTTCTAAGTCCCGTCAGATCTCAAAGTCCACCGGCACCATCGTCCAAAAGCCAAACTCGTCCGATCGCCAAAAAATATAGATCCTTGTCCCTCGTTGCATTGCGAACGTATTACATTAATGGTTCGGTCGCGGTCGTCGCGCTCGTTCTTGAGAAAAACGAGAAAAACACCTTTGGGTCCGAAACATTTCAAAGTCCCGTCAGATCTCAAAGTCCACCGGCACCATCGTCCAAAAGCCAAACTCGTCCGATCGCCAAAAAATATAGATCCTTGTCCCTCGTTGCATTGCGAACGTATTACATTAATGGTTCGGCCGCGGTCGTCGCGCTCGTTTTCGAGAAAAACGCAAAAAAGACCTTTCGGTCCGAAATATTTCCAAGTCCCGTCAGATCTCAATGTCCAAGGGCACCATCGTCCAAAAGCCAAACTCGTCCGATCGCCAAAACAATTATAGATCCTTGTTCCTCGTTGCACTGCGAACGTATTACATTAATGGTTCGGCCGCGGTCGTCGCGCTCGTTTTCGGGAAAAATGCGAAAAACACCTTTCGGTCCGAAATATTTCTAAGTCCCGTCAGATCTCAAAGTCCACCGGCACCATCGTCCAAAAGCCAAACTCGTCCGATCGCCAAAAAATATAGATCCTTGTTCCTCGTTGCATTGTGAACGTATTACATTAATGGTTCGGCCGCGGTCGTCGCGCTCGTTTTCGGGAAAAATGCGAAAAACACCTTTCGGTCCGAAATATTTCAAAGTCCCGTCAGATCTCAAAGTCCACCGGCACCATCGTCCAAAAGCCAATCTCGTCCGATCGCCAAAAAAATTATAGATCCTTTTTCCTGGTTGCATTGCGAACGTATTAAATTAATGGTTCGACCGCGGTCGTCGCGCTCTTTTTTGAGAAAAACGCAATAAACACTTTTCGGTCCGAAATATTTCCAAGTCCCGTCACATCTCAAAGTCCACCGGCACCATCGTCCAAAAGCCAAACTCGTCCGATCGCGATAACAATCACAGATCCATGTTCCTCGTTGCATTGCAAACGTATTACATGAATGGTTCGCCCCCGGTCGTCGCGCTCGTTTTCGAGAAAAACGCGAAAAACACCATTTGGTCCGAAATACTTCCAAGTCCCGATTACATCTCAAAGTCCACCGGCACCATCGTCCAAAAGCCAAACTCGTCCGATCGCCAAAACTATTATAGATCCTTGTTCCTCGTTGCATTGTGAACGTATTACATTAATGGTTCGGCCGCGGTCGTCGCGCTCGTTTTCGGGAAAAATGCGAAAAACACCTTTCGGTCCGAAATATTTCAAAGTCCCGTCAGATCTCAAAGTCCACCGGCACCATCGTCCAAAAGCCAAACTCGTCCGATCGCCAAAAAAATTATAGATCCTTTTTCCTGGTTGCATTGCGAACGTATTAAATTAATGGTTCGACCGCGGTCGTCGCGCTCTTTTTTGAGAAAAACGCAATAAACACCTTTCGGTCCGAAATATTTCCAAGTCCCGTCACATCTCAAAGTCCACCGGCACCATCGTCCAAAAGCCAAACTCGTCCGATCGCGATAACAATCACAGATCCTTGTTCCTCGTTGCATTGCAAACGTATTACATGAATAGTTCGCCCCCGGTCGTCGCGCTCGTTTTCGAGAAAAACGCGAAAAACACCTTTTGGTCCGAAATACTTCCAAGTCCCGATTACATCTCAAAGTCCACCGGCACCATCGTCCAAAAGCCAAACTCGTCCGATCGCCAAAACTATTATAGATCCTTGTTCCTCGTTGCATTGTGAACGTATTACATTAATGGTTCGGCCGCGGTCGTCGCGCTCGTTTTCGGGAAAAATGCGAAAAACACCTTTCGGTCCGAAATATTTCCAAGTCCCGTCAGATCTCAAAGACCACCGGCACCATCGTCCAAAAGCCAAACTCGTCCGATCGCCAAAACAATTATAGATCCCTGTTCCTGGTTGCATTGCGAACGTATTAAATTAATGGTTCGACCGCGGTCGTCGCGCTCTTTTTTGAAAAAAACGCAATAAACACCTTTCGGTCCGAAATGTTTCCAAGTCCCGTCAGATCTCAATGTCCACCGGCACCATCGTCCAAAAGCCAAACTCGTCCGATCGCCAAAACAATTATAGATCCCTGTTCCTCGTTGCATTGCGAACGTATTAAATTAATGGTTCGACCGCGGTCGTCGCGCTCTTTTTTGAGAAAAACGCAATAAACACCTTTCGGTCCGAAATATTTCCAAGTCCCGTCAGATCTCAATGTCCACCGGCACCATCGTCCAAAAGCCAAACTCGTCCGATCGCCAAAACAATTATAGATCCCTGTTCCTGGTTGCATTGCGAACGTATTAAATTAATGGTTCGACCGCGGTCGTCGCGCTCTTTTTTGAGAAAAACGCAATAAACACCTTTCGGTCCGAAATATTTCCAAGTCCCGTCAGATCTCAATGTCCACCGGCACCATCGTCCAAAAGCCAAACTCGTCCGATCGCCAAAACAATTATAGATCCCATTTCCTCGTTGCATTGCGAACGTATTACATTAATGGTTCGGCCGCGGTCGTCGCGCTCGTTTTCGAGAAAAACGCAAAAAAGACCTTTCGGTCCGAAATATTTCCAAGTCCCGTCAGATCTCAATGTCCAAGGGCACCATCGTCCAAAAGCCAAACTCGTCCGATCGCCAAAATAATTATAGATCCCTTTTCCTCGTTGCATTGCGAACGTATTACATTAATGGTTCGTCCGCGGTCGTCGCGCTCGTTCTCGAGAAAAACGAGAAAAACACCTTTGGGTCCGAAACATTTCAAAGTCCCATCAGATCTCAAAGTCCACCGGCACCATCGTCCAAAAGCCAAACTCGTCCGATCGCCAAAAAAAATATAGATCCTTGTTCCACGTTGCATTGCGAACGTATTACAATAATGGTTCGGCCGCGGTCGTCGTGCCCGTTCTCGAGAAAAAAGAGAAAAACACCTTTGGGTCCGAAACATTTCAAAGTCCCGTCAGATCTCAAAGTCCACCGGCACCATCGTCCAAAAGCCAAACTCGTCCGATCGCCAAAAAAATTATAGAACCTTTTTCCTGGTTGCATTGCGAACGTATTAAATTAATGGTTCGACCGCGGTCGTCGCGCTCTTTTTTGAGAAGAACGCAATAAACACCTTTCGGTCCGAAATATTTCCAAGTCCCGTCACATCTCAAAGTTCACCGGCACCATCGTCCAAAAGCCAAACTCGTCCGATCGCGATAACAATCACAGATCCTTGTTCCTCGTTGCATTGCAAACGTATTACATGAATGGTTCGCCCCCGGTCGTCGCGCTGGTTTTCGAGAATAACGCGAAAAACACCTTTTGGTCCGATATACTTCCAAGTCCCGATTACATCTCAAAGTCCACCGGCACCATCGTCCAAAAGCCAAACTCGTCCGATCGCAAAAAACTATTATAGATCCTTGTTCCTCGTTGCATTGTGAACGTATTACATTAATGGTTCGGCCGCGGTCGTCGCGCTCGTTTTCGAGAAAAATGCGAAAACACCTTTCGGTCCGAAATATTTCTAAGTCCCGTCAGATCTCAAAGTCCACCGGCACCATCGTCCAAAAGCCAAACTCGTCCGATCCCCAAAACAATTATAGATCCCTGTTCCTGGTTGCATTGCGAACGTATTAAATTAATGGTTCGACCGCGGTCGTCGCGCTCTTTTTTGAGAAAAACGCAATAAACACCTTTCGGTCCGAAATATTTCCAAGTCCCGTCAGATCTCAATGTCCAACGGCACCATCGTCCAAAAGCCAAACTCGTCCGATCGCCAAAACAATTATAGATCCCTGTTCCTCGTTGCATTGCGAACGTATTACATTAATGGTTCGGCCGCGGTCGTCGCGCTCGTTTTCGAGAAAAATGCGAAAAACACCTTTCGGTCCGAAATATTTCTAAGTCCCGTCAGATCTCAAAGTCCACCGGCACCATCGTCCAAAAGCCAAACTCGTCCGATCGCCAAAAAAATTATAGATCCTTTTTCCTGGTTGCATTGCGAACGTATTAAATTAATGGTTCGACCGCGGTCGTCGCGCTCTTTTTTGAGAAAAACGCAATAAACACCTTTCGGTCCGAAATATTTCCAAGTCCCGCCAGATCTCAATGTCCACCGGCACCATCGTCCAAAAGCCAAACTCGTCCGATCGCCAAAACAATTATAGATCCTTGTTCCTCGTTGCATTGCGAACGTATTACATTAATGCTTCGACCGCGGTCGTCGCGCTCGTTTACGAGAAAAAAAGAGAAAAACACCATTCGGTCCGAAACATTTCAAGTCCCGTCAGATCTCAATGTCCACCGGCACCATCGTCCAAAAGCCAAACTCGTCCGATCGCCAAAACAATTATAGATCCCTTTTCCTCGTTGCATTGCGAACGTATTACATTAATGGTTCGGCCGCGGTCGTCGCGCTCGTTTTCGAGAAAAACGCAAAAAAGACCTTTCGGTCCGAAATATTTCCAAGTCCCGTCAGATCTCAATGTCCAAGGGCACCATCGTCCAAAAGCCAAACTCGTCCGATCGCCAAAACAATTATAGATCCCTTTTCCTCGTTGCATTGCGAACGTATTACATTAATGGTTCGTCCGCGGTCGTCGGGCTTGTTCTCGAGAAAAACGAGAAAAACACCTTTGGGTCCGAAACATTTCAAAGTCCCGTCAGATCTCAAAGTCCACCGGCACCATCGTCCAAAAGCCAAACTCGTCCGATCGCCAAAAAAATTATAGATCCTTGTTCCTCGTTGCATTGCGAACGTATTACATTAATGGTTCGGCCGCGGTCGTCGTGCTCGTTCTCGAGAAAAACGAGAACAACACCTTTGGGTCCGAAACATTTCAAAGTCCCGTCAGATCTCAAAGTCCACCGGCACCATCGTCCAAAAGCCAAACTCGTCAGATCGCCAAAAAAATTATAGAACCTTTTTCCTGGTTGCATTGCGAACGTATTAAATTAATGGTTCGACCGCGGTCGTCGCGCTCTTTTTTGAGTAGAACGCAATAAACACCTTTCGGTCCGAAATATTTCCAAGTCCCGTCACATCTCAAAGTCCACCGGCACCATCGTCCAAAAGCCAAACTCGTCCGATCGCGATAACAATCACAGATCGTTGTTCCTCGTTGCATTGCAAACGTATTACATGAATAGTTCGCCCCCGGTCGTCGCGCTCGTTTTCGAGAAAAACGCGAAAAACACCTTTTGGTCCGAAATACTTCCAAGTCCCGATTACATCTCAAAGTCCACCGGCACCATCGTCCAAAAGCCAAACTCGTCCGATCGCCAAAACTATTATAGATCCTTGTTCCTCGTTGCATTGTGAACGTATTACATTAATGGTTCGGCCGCGGTCGTCGCGCTCGTTTTCGGGAAAAATGCGAAAAACACCTTTCGGTCCGAAATATTTCAAAGTCCCGTCAGATCTCAAAGTCCACCGGCACCATCGTCCAAAAGCCAAACTCGTCCGATCGCCAAAAAAATTATAGATCCTTTTTCCTGGTTGCATTGCGAACGTATTAAATTAATGGTTCGACCGCGGTCGTCGCGCTCTTTTTTGAGAAGAACGCAATAAACACCTTTCGGTCCGAAATATTTCCAAGTCCCGTCACATCTCAGAGTTCACCGGCACCATCGTCCAAAAGCCAAACTCGTCCGATCGCGATAACAATCACAGATCCTTGTTCCTCGTTGCATTGCAAACGTATTACATGAATGGTTCGCCCCCGGTCGTCGCGCTGGTTTTCGAGAATAACGCGAAAAACACCTTTTGATCCGATATACTTCCAAGTCCCGATTACATCTCAAAGTCCACCGGCACCATCGTCCAAAAGCCAAACTCGTCCGATCGCAAAAAACTATTATAGATCCTTGTTCCTCGTTGCATTGTGAACGTATTACATTAATGGTTCGGCCGCGGTCGTCGCGCTCGTTTTCGAGAAAAATGCGAAAACACCTTTCGGTCCGAACTATTTCTAAGTCCCGTCAGATCTCAAAGTCCACCGGCACCATCGTCCAAAAGCCAAACTCGTCCGATCCCCAAAACAATTATAGATCCCTGTTCCTGGTTGCATTGCGAACGTATTAAATTAATGGTTCGACCGCGGTCGTCGCGCTCTTTTTTGAGAAAAACGCAATAAACACCTTTCGGTCCGAAATATTTCCAAGTCCCGATTACATCTCAAAGTCCACCGGCACCATCGTCCAAAAGCCAAACTCGTCCGATCGCCAAAACTATTATAGATCCTTGTTCCTCGTTGCATTGTGAACGTATTACATTAATGGTTCGGCCGCGGTCGTCGCGCTCGTTTTCGGGAAAAATGCGAAAAACACCTTTCGGTCCGAAATATTTCAAAGTCCCGTCAGATCTCAAAGTCCACCGGCACCATCGTCCAAAAGCCAAACTCGTCCGATCGCCAAAAAAATTATAGATCCTTTTTCCTGGTTGCATTGCGAACGTATTAAATTAATGGTTCGACCGCGGTCGTCGCGCTCTTTTTTGAGAAAAACGCAATAAACACCTTTCGGTCCGAAATATTTCCAAGTCCCGTCACATCTCAAAGTCCACCGGCACCATCGTCCAAAAGCCAAACTCGTCCGATCCCCAAAACAATTATAGATCCCTGTTCCTGGTTGCATTGCGAACGTATTAAATTAATGGTTCGACCGCGGTCGTCGCGCTCTTTTTTGAGAAAAACGCAATAAACACCTTTCGGTCCGAAATATTTCCAAGTCCCGATTACATCTCAAAGTCCACCGGCACCATCGTCCAAAAGCCAAACTCGTCCGATCCCCAAAACAATTATAGATCCCTGTTCCTGGTTGCATTGCGAACGTATTAAATTAATGGTTCGACCGCGGTCGTCGCGCTCTTTTTTGAGAAAAACGCAATAAACACCTTTCGGTCCGAAATATTTCCAAGTCCCGATTACATCTCAAAGTCCACCGGCACCATCGTCCAAAAGCCAAACTCGTCCGATCGCCAAAACTATTATAGATCCTTGTTCCTCGTTGCATTGTGAACGTATTACATTAATGGTTCGGCCGCGGTCGTCGCGCTCGTTTTCGGGAAAAATGCGAAAAACACCTTTCGGTCCGAAATATTTCCAAGTCCCGTCAGATCTCAAAGACCACCGGCACCATCGTCCAAAAGCCAAACTCGTCCGATCGCCAAAACAATTATAGATCCCTGTTCCTGGTTGCATTGCGAACGTATTAAATTAATGGTTCGACCGCGGTCGTCGCGCTCTTTTTTGAAAAAAACGCAATAAACACCTTTCGGTCCGAAATGTTTCCAAGTCCCGTCAGATCTCAATGTCCACCGGCACCATCGTCCAAAAGCCAAACTCGTCCGATCGCCAAAACAATTATAGATCCCTGTTCCTCGTTGCATTGCGAACGTATTAAATTAATGGTTCGACCGCGGTCGTCGCGCTCTTTTTTGAGAAAAACGCAATAAACACCTTTCGGTCCGAAATATTTCCAAGTCCCGTCAGATCTCAATGTCCACCGGCACCATCGTCCAAAAGCCAAACTCGTCCGATCGCCAAAACAATTATAGATCCCATTTCCTCGTTGCATTGCGAACGTATTACATTAATGGTTCGGCCGCGGTCGTCGCGCTCGTTTTCGAGAAAAACGCAAAAAAGACCTTTCGGTCCGAAATAATTCCAAGTCCCGTCAGATCTCAAAGACCACCGGCACCATCGTCCAAAAGCCAAACTCGTCCGATCGCCAAAACAATTATAGATCCCTGTTCCTGGTTGCATTGCGAACGTATTAAATTAATGGTTCGACCGCGGTCGTCGCGCTCTTTTTTGAGAAAAACGCAATAAACACCTTTCGGTCCGAAATATTTCCAAGTCCCGTCAGATCTCAATGTCCACCGGCACCATCGTCCAAAAGCCAAACTCGTCCGATCGCCAAAACAATTATAGATCCCATTTCCTCGTTGCATTGCGAACGTATTACATTAATGGTTCGGCCGCGGTCGTCGCGCTCGTTTTCGAGAAAAACGCAAAAAAGACCTTTCGGTCCGAAATATTTCCAAGTCCCGTCAGATCTCAATGTCCAAGGGCACCATCGTCCAAAAGCCAAACTCGTCCGATCGCCAAAATAATTATAGATCCCTTTTCCTCGTTGCATTGCGAACGTATTACATTAATGGTTCGTCCGCGGTCGTCGCGCTCGTTCTCGAGAAAAACGAGAAAAACACCTTTGGGTCCGAAACATTTCAAAGTCCCGTCAGATCTCAAAGTCCACCGGCACCATCGTCCAAAAGCCAAACTCGTCCGATCGCCAAAAAAATTATAGAACCTTTTTCCTGGTTGCATTGCGAACGTATTAAATTAATGGTTCGACCGCGGTCGTCGCGCTCTTTTTTGAGAAGAACGCAATAAACACCTTTCGGTCCGAAATATTTCCAAGTCCCGTCACATCTCAAAGTCCACCGGCACCATCGTCCAAAAGCCAAACTCGTCCGATCGCGATAACAATCACAGATCCTTGTTCCTCGTTGCATTGCAAACGTATTACATGAATAGTTCGCCCCCGGTCGTCGCGCTCGTTTTCGAGAAAAACGCGAAAAACACCTTTTGGTCCGAAATACTTCCAAGTCCCGATTACATCTCAAAGTCCACCGGCACCATCGTCCAAAAGCCAAACTCGTCCGATCGCCAAAACTATTATAGATCCTTGTTCCTCGTTGCATTGTGAACGTATTACATTAATGGTTCGGCCGCGGTCGTCGCGCTCGTTTTCGGGAAAAATGCGAAAAACACCTTTCGGTCCGAAATATTTCCAAGTCCCGTCAGATCTCAAAGACCACCGGCACCATCGTCCAAAAGCCAAACTCGTCCGATCGCCAAAACAATTATAGATCCCTGTTCCTGGTTGCATTGCGAACGTATTAAATTAATGGTTCGACCGCGGTCGTCGCGCTCTTTTTTGAAAAAAACGCAATAAACACCTTTCGGTCCGAAATGTTTCCAAGTCCCGTCAGATCTCAATGTCCACCGGCACCATCGTCCAAAAGCCAAACTCGTCCGATCGCCAAAACAATTATAGATCCCTGTTCCTCGTTGCATTGCGAACGTATTAAATTAATGGTTCGACCGCGGTCGTCGCGCTCTTTTTTGAGAAAAACGCAATAAACACCATTCGGTCCGAAATATTTCCAAGTCCCGTCAGATCTCAATGTCCACCGGCACCATCGTCCAAAAGCCAAACTCGTCCGATCGCGATAACAATCACAGATCCTTGTTCCTCGTTGCATTGCAAACGTATTACATGAATGGTTCGCCCCCGGTCGTCGCGCTGGTTTTCGAGAATAACGCGAAAAACACCTTTTGGTCCGATATACTTCCAAGTCCCGATTACATCTCAAAGTCCACCGGCACCATCGTCCAAAAGCCAAATTCGTCCGATCGCAAAAAACTATTATAGATCCTTGTTCCTCGTTGCATTGTGAACGTATTACATTAATGGTTCGGCCGCGGTCGTCGCGCTCGTTTTCGAGAAAAATGCGAAAACACCTTTCGGTCCGAAATATTTCTAAGTCCCGTCAGATCTCAAAGTCCACCGGCACCATCGTCCAAAAGCCAAACTCGTCCGATCCCCAAAACAATTATAGATCCCTGTTCCTGGTTGCATTGCGAACGTATTAAATTAATGGTTCGACCGCGGTCGTCGCGCTCTTTTTTGAGAAAAACGCAATAAACACCTTTCGGTCCGAAATATTTCCAAGTCCCGATTACATCTCAAAGTCCACCGGCACCATCGTCCAAAAGCCAAACTCGTCCGATCGCCAAAACTATTATAGATCCTTGTTCCTCGTTGCATTGTGAACGTATTACATTAATGGTTCGGCCGCGGTCGTCGCGCTCGTTTTCGGGAAAAATGCGAAAAACACCTTTCGGTCCGAAATATTTCAAAGTCCCGTCAGATCTCAAAGTCCACCGGCACCATCGTCCAAAAGCCAAACTCGTCCGATCGCCAAAAAAATTATAGATCCTTTTTCCTGGTTGCATTGCGAACGTATTAAATTAATGGTTCGACCGCGGTCGTCGCGCTCTTTTTTGAGAAAAACGCAATAAACACCTTTCGGTCCGAAATATTTCCAAGTCCCGATTACATCTCAAAGTCCACCGGCACCATCGTCCAAAAGCCAAACTCGTCCGATCGCCAAAACTATTATAGATCCTTGTTCCTCGTTGCATTGTGAACGTATTACATTAATGGTTCGGCCGCGGTCGTCGCGCTCGTTTTCGGGAAAAATGCGAAAAACACCTTTCGGTCCGAAATATTTCAAAGTCCCGTCAGATCTCAAAGTCCACCGGCACCATCGTCCAAAAGCCAAACTCGTCCGATCGCCCAAAAAAATTATAGATCCTTTTTCCTGGTTGCATTGCGAACGTATTAAATTAATGGTTCGACCGCGGTCGTCGCGCTCTTTTTTGAGAAAAACGCAATAAACACCTTTCGGTCCGAAATATTTCCAAGTCCCGTCACATCTCAAAGTTCACCGGCACCATCGTCCAAAAGCCAAACTCGTCCGATCGCGATAACAATCACAGATCCTTGTTCCTCGTTGCATTGCAAACGTATTACATGAATAGTTCGCCCCCGGTCGTCGCGCTCGTTTTCGAGAAAAACGCGAAAAACACCTTTTGGTCCGAAATACTTCCAAGTCCCGATTACATCTCAAATTCCACCGGCACCATCGTCCAAAAGCCAAACTCGTCCGATCGCCAAAACTATTATAGATCCTTGTTCCTCGTTGCATTGTGAACGTATTACATTAATGGTTCGGCCGCGGTCGTCGCGCTCGTTTTCGGGAAAAATGCGAAAAACACCTTTCGGTCCGAAATATTTCCAAGTCCCGTCAGATCTCAAAGACCACCGGCACCATCGTCCAAAAGCCAAACTCGTCCGATCGCCAAAACAATTATAGATCCCTGTTCCTGGTTGCATTGCGAACGTATTAAATTAATGGTTCGACCGCGGTCGTCGCGCTCTTTTTTGAAAAAAACGCAATAAACACCTTTCGGTCCGAAATGTTTCCAAGTCCCGTCAGATCTCAATGTCCACCGGCACCATCGTCCAAAAGCCAAACTCGTCCGATCGCCAAAACAATTATAGATCCCTGTTCCTCGTTGCATTGCGAACGTATTAAATTAATGGTTCGACCGCGGTCGTCGCGCTCTTTTTCGAGAAAAACGCAATAAACACCTTTCGGTCCGAAATATTTCCAAGTCCCGTCAGATCTCAATGTCCAAGGGCACCATCGTCCAAAAGCCAAACTCGTCCGATCGCCAAAATAATTATAGATCCCTTTTCCTCGTTGCATTGCGAACGTATTACATTAATGGTTCGTCCGCGGTCGTCGCGCTCGTTCTCGAGAAAAACGAGAAAAACACCTTTGGGTCCGAAACATTTCAAAGTCCCATCAGATCTCAAAGTCCACCGGCACCATCGTCCAAAAGCCAAACTCGTCCGATCGCCAAAAAAAATATAGATCCTTGTTCCACGTTGCATTGCGAACGTATTACAATAATGGTTCGGCCGCGGTCGTCGTGCCCGTTCTCGAGAAAAAAGAGAAAAACACCTTTGGGTCCGAAACATTTCAAAGTCCCGTCAGATCTCAAAGTCCACCGGCACCATCGTCCAAAAGCCAAACTCGTCCGATCGCCAAAAAAATTATAGAACCTTTTTCCTGGTTGCATTGCGAACGTATTAAATTAATGGTTCGACCGCGGTCGTCGCGCTCTTTTTTGAGAAGAACGCAATAAACACCTTTCGGTCCGAAATATTTCCAAGTCCCGTCACATCTCAAAGTTCACCGGCACCATCGTCCAAAAGCCAAACTCGTCCGATCGCGATAACAATCACAGATCCTTGTTCCTCGTTGCATTGCAAACGTATTACATGAATGGTTCGCCCCCGGTCGTCGCGCTGGTTTTCGAGAATAACGCGAAAAACACCTTTTGGTCCGATATACTTCCAAGTCCCGATTACATCTCAAAGTCCACCGGCACCATCGTCCAAAAGCCAAACTCGTCCGATCGCAAAAAACTATTATAGATCCTTGTTCCTCGTTGCATTGTGAACGTATTACATTAATGGTTCGGCCGCGGTCGTCGCGCTCGTTTTCGAGAAAAATGCGAAAACACCTTTCGGTCCGAAATATTTCTAAGTCCCGTCAGATCTCAAAGTCCACCGGCACCATCGTCCAAAAGCCAAACTCGTCCGATCCCCAAAACAATTATAGATCCCTGTTCCTGGTTGCATTGCGAACGTATTAAATTAATGGTTCGACCGCGGTCGTCGCGCTCTTTTTTGAGAAAAACGCAATAAACACCTTTCGGTCCGAAATATTTCCAAGTCCCGTCAGATCTCAATGTCCAACGGCACCATCGTCCAAAAGCCAAACTCGTCCGATCGCCAAAACAATTATAGATCCCTGTTCCTCGTTGCATTGCGAACGTATTACATTAATGGTTCGGCCGCGGTCGTCGCGCTCGTTTTCGAGAAAAATGCGAAAAACACCTTTCGGTCCGAAATATTTCTAAGTCCCGTCAGATCTCAAAGTCCACCGGCACCATCGTCCAAAAGCCAAACTCGTCCGATCGCCAAAAAAATTATAGATCCTTTTTCCTGGTTGCATTGCGAACGTATTAAATTAATGGTTCGACCGCGGTCGTCGCGCTCTTTTTTGAGAAAAACGCAATAAACACCTTTCGGTCCGAAATATTTCCAAGTCCCGCCAGATCTCAATGTCCACCGGCACCATCGTCCAAAAGCCAAACTCGTCCGATCGCCAAAACAATTATAGATCCTTGTTCCTCGTTGCATTGCGAACGTATTACATTAATGCTTCGACCGCGGTCGTCGCGCTCGTTTACGAGAAAAAAAGAGAAAAACACCATTCGGTCCGAAACATTTCAAGTCCCGTCAGATCTCAATGTCCACCGGCACCATCGTCCAAAAGCCAAACTCGTCCGATCGCCAAAACAATTATAGATCCCTTTTCCTCGTTGCATTGCGAACGTATTACATTAATGGTTCGGCCGCGGTCGTCGCGCTCGTTTTCGAGAAAAACGCAAAAGAGACCTTTCGGTCCGAAATATTTCCAAGTCCCGTCAGATCTCAATGTCCAAGGGCACCATCGTCCAAAAGCCAAACTCGTCCGATCGCCAAAACAATTATAGATCCCTTTTCCTCGTTGCATTGCGAACGTATTACATTAATGGTTCGTCCGCGGTCGTCGGGCTTGTTCTCGAGAAAAACGAGAAAAACACCTTTGGGTCCGAAACATTTCAAAGTCCCGTCAGATCTCAAAGTCCACCGGCACCATCGTCCAAAAGCCAAACTCGTCCGATCGCCAAAAAAATTATAGATCCTTGTTCCTCGTTGCATTGCGAACGTATTACATTAATGGTTCGGCCGCGGTCGTCGTGCTCGTTCTCGAGAAAAACGAGAACAACACCTTTGGGTCCGAAACATTTCAAAGTCCCGTCAGATCTCAAAGTCCACCGGCACCATCGTCCAAAAGCCAAACTCGTCAGATCGCCAAAAAAATTATAGAACCTTTTTCCTGGTTGCATTGCGAACGTATTAAATTAATGGTTCGACCGCGGTCGTCGCGCTCTTTTTTGAGTAGAACGCAATAAACACCTTTCGGTCCGAAATATTTCCAAGTCCCGTCACATCTCAAAGTCCACCGGCACCATCGTCCAAAAGCCAAACTCGTCCGATCGCGATAACAATCACAGATCGTTGTTCCTCGTTGCATTGCAAACGTATTACATGAATAGTTCGCCCCCGGTCGTCGCGCTCGTTTTCGAGAAAAACGCGAAAAACACCTTTTGGTCCGAAATACTTCCAAGTCCCGATTACATCTCAAAGTCCACCGGCACCATCGTCCAAAAGCCAAACTCGTCCGATCGCCAAAACTATTATAGATCCTTGTTCCTCGTTGCATTGTGAACGTATTACATTAATGGTTCGGCCGCGGTCGTCGCGCTCGTTTTCGGGAAAAATGCGAAAAACACCTTTCGGTCCGAAATATTTCAAAGTCCCGTCAGATCTCAAAGTCCACCGGCACCATCGTCCAAAAGCCAAACTCGTCCGATCGCCAAAAAAATTATAGATCCTTTTTCCTGGTTGCATTGCGAACGTATTAAATTAATGGTTCGACCGCGGTCGTCGCGCTCTTTTTTGAGAAGAACGCAATAAACACCTTTCGGTCCGAAATATTTCCAAGTCCCGTCACATCTCAGAGTTCACCGGCACCATCGTCCAAAAGCCAAACTCGTCCGATCGCGATAACAATCACAGATCCTTGTTCCTCGTTGCATTGCAAACGTATTACATGAATGGTTCGCCCCCGGTCGTCGCGCTGGTTTTCGAGAATAACGCGAAAAACACCTTTTGGTCCGATATACTTCCAAGTCCCGATTACATCTCAAAGTCCACCGGCACCATCGTCCAAAAGCCAAACTCGTCCGATCGCAAAAAACTATTATAGATCCTTGTTCCTCGTTGCATTGTGAACGTATTACATTAATGGTTCGGCCGCGGTCGTCGCGCTCGTTTTCGAGAAAAATGCGAAAACACCTTTCGGTCCGAACTATTTCTAAGTCCCGTCAGATCTCAAAGTCCACCGGCACCATCGTCCAAAAGCCAAACTCGTCCGATCCCCAAAACAATTATAGATCCCTGTTCCTGGTTGCATTGCGAACGTATTAAATTAATGGTTCGACCGCGGTCGTCGCGCTCTTTTTTGAGAAAAACGCAATAAACACCTTTCGGTCCGAAATATTTCCAAGTCCCGATTACATCTCAAAGTCCACCGGCACCATCGTCCAAAAGCCAAACTCGTCCGATCGCCAAAACTATTATAGATCCTTGTTCCTCGTTGCATTGTGAACGTATTACATTAATGGTTCGGCCGCGGTCGTCGCGCTCGTTTTCGGGAAAAATGCGAAAAACACCTTTCGGTCCGAAATATTTCAAAGTCCCGTCAGATCTCAAAGTCCACCGGCACCATCGTCCAAAAGCCAAACTCGTCCGATCGCCAAAAAAATTATAGATCCTTTTTCCTGGTTGCATTGCGAACGTATTAAATTAATGGTTCGACCGCGGTCGTCGCGCTCTTTTTTGAGAAAAACGCAATAAACACCTTTCGGTCCGAAATATTTCCAAGTCCCGTCACATCTCAAAGTCCACCGGCACCATCGTCCAAAAGCCAAACTCGTCCGATCCCCAAAACAATTATAGATCCCTGTTCCTGGTTGCATTGCGAACGTATTAAATTAATGGTTCGACCGCGGTCGTCGCGCTCTTTTTTGAGAAAAACGCAATAAACACCTTTCGGTCCGAAATATTTCCAAGTCCCGATTACATCTCAAAGTCCACCGGCACCATCGTCCAAAAGCCAAACTCGTCCGATCCCCAAAACAATTATAGATCCCTGTTCCTGGTTGCATTGCGAACGTATTAAATTAATGGTTCGACCGCGGTCGTCGCGCTCTTTTTTGAGAAAAACGCAATAAACACCTTTCGGTCCGAAATATTTCCAAGTCCCGATTACATCTCAAAGTCCACCGGCACCATCGTCCAAAAGCCAAACTCGTCCGATCGCCAAAACTATTATAGATCCTTGTTCCTCGTTGCATTGTGAACGTATTACATTAATGGTTCGGCCGCGGTCGTCGCGCTCGTTTTCGGGAAAAATGCGAAAAACACCTTTCGGTCCGAAATATTTCCAAGTCCCGTCAGATCTCAAAGACCACCGGCACCATCGTCCAAAAGCCAAACTCGTCCGATCGCCAAAACAATTATAGATCCCTGTTCCTGGTTGCATTGCGAACGTATTAAATTAATGGTTCGACCGCGGTCGTCGCGCTCTTTTTTGAAAAAAACGCAATAAACACCTTTCGGTCCGAAATGTTTCCAAGTCCCGTCAGATCTCAATGTCCACCGGCACCATCGTCCAAAAGCCAAACTCGTCCGATCGCCAAAACAATTATAGATCCCTGTTCCTCGTTGCATTGCGAACGTATTAAATTAATGGTTCGACCGCGGTCGTCGCGCTCTTTTTTGAGAAAAACGCAATAAACACCTTTCGGTCCGAAATATTTCCAAGTCCCGTCAGATCTCAATGTCCACCGGCACCATCGTCCAAAAGCCAAACTCGTCCGATCGCCAAAACAATTATAGATCCCATTTCCTCGTTGCATTGCGAACGTATTACATTAATGGTTCGGCCGCGGTCGTCGCGCTCGTTTTCGAGAAAAACGCAAAAAAGACCTTTCGGTCCGAAATAATTCCAAGTCCCGTCAGATCTCAAAGACCACCGGCACCATCGTCCAAAAGCCAAACTCGTCCGATCGCCAAAACAATTATAGATCCCTGTTCCTGGTTGCATTGCGAACGTATTAAATTAATGGTTCGACCGCGGTCGTCGCGCTCTTTTTTGAGAAAAACGCAATAAACACCTTTCGGTCCGAAATATTTCCAAGTCCCGTCAGATCTCAATGTCCACCGGCACCATCGTCCAAAAGCCAAACTCGTCCGATCGCCAAAACAATTATAGATCCCATTTCCTCGTTGCATTGCGAACGTATTACATTAATGGTTCGGCCGCGGTCGTCGCGCTCGTTTTCGAGAAAAACGCAAAAAAGACCTTTCGGTCCGAAATATTTCCAAGTCCCGTCAGATCTCAATGTCCAAGGGCACCATCGTCCAAAAGCCAAACTCGTCCGATCGCCAAAATAATTATAGATCCCTTTTCCTCGTTGCATTGCGAACGTATTACATTAATGGTTCGTCCGCGGTCGTCGCGCTCGTTCTCGAGAAAAACGAGAAAAACACCTTTGGGTCCGAAACATTTCAAAGTCCCGTCAGATCTCAAAGTCCACCGGCACCATCGTCCAAAAGCCAAACTCGTCCGATCGCCAAAAAAATTATAGAACCTTTTTCCTGGTTGCATTGCGAACGTATTAAATTAATGGTTCGACCGCGGTCGTCGCGCTCTTTTTTGAGAAGAACGCAATAAACACCTTTCGGTCCGAAATATTTCCAAGTCCCGTCACATCTCAAAGTCCACCGGCACCATCGTCCAAAAGCCAAACTCGTCCGATCGCGATAACAATCACAGATCCTTGTTCCTCGTTGCATTGCAAACGTATTACATGAATAGTTCGCCCCCGGTCGTCGCGCTCGTTTTCGAGAAAAACGCGAAAAACACCTTTTGGTCCGAAATACTTCCAAGTCCCGATTACATCTCAAAGTCCACCGGCACCATCGTCCAAAAGCCAAACTCGTCCGATCGCCAAAACTATTATAGATCCTTGTTCCTCGTTGCATTGTGAACGTATTACATTAATGGTTCGGCCGCGGTCGTCGCGCTCGTTTTCGGGAAAAATGCGAAAAACACCTTTCGGTCCGAAATATTTCCAAGTCCCGTCAGATCTCAAAGACCACCGGCACCATCGTCCAAAAGCCAAACTCGTCCGATCGCCAAAACAATTATAGATCCCTGTTCCTGGTTGCATTGCGAACGTATTAAATTAATGGTTCGACCGCGGTCGTCGCGCTCTTTTTTGAAAAAAACGCAATAAACACCTTTCGGTCCGAAATGTTTCCAAGTCCCGTCAGATCTCAATGTCCACCGGCACCATCGTCCAAAAGCCAAACTCGTCCGATCGCCAAAACAATTATAGATCCCTGTTCCTCGTTGCATTGCGAACGTATTAAATTAATGGTTCGACCGCGGTCGTCGCGCTCTTTTTTGAGAAAAACGCAATAAACACCATTCGGTCCGAAATATTTCCAAGTCCCGTCAGATCTCAATGTCCACCGGCACCATCGTCCAAAAGCCAAACTCGTCCGATCGCGATAACAATCACAGATCCTTGTTCCTCGTTGCATTGCAAACGTATTACATGAATGGTTCGCCCCCGGTCGTCGCGCTGGTTTTCGAGAATAACGCGAAAAACACCTTTCGGTCCGAAATATTTCCAAGTCCCGTCACATCTCAAAGTTCACCGGCACCATCGTCCAAAAGCCAAACTCGTCCGATCGCGATAACAATCACAGATCCTTGTTCCTCGTTGCATTGCAAACGTATTACATGAATAGTTCGCCCCCGGTCGTCGCGCTCGTTTTCGAGAAAAACGCGAAAAACACCTTTTGGTCCGAAATACTTCCAAGTCCCGATTACATCTCAAATTCCACCGGCACCATCGTCCAAAAGCCAAACTCGTCCGATCGCCAAAACTATTATAGATCCTTGTTCCTCGTTGCATTGTGAACGTATTACATTAATGGTTCGGCCGCGGTCGTCGCGCTCGTTTTCGGGAAAAATGCGAAAAACACCTTTCGGTCCGAAATATTTCCAAGTCCCGTCAGATCTCAAAGACCACCGGCACCATCGTCCAAAAGCCAAACTCGTCCGATCGCCAAAACAATTATAGATCCCTGTTCCTGGTTGCATTGCGAACGTATTAAATTAATGGTTCGACCGCGGTCGTCGCGCTCTTTTTTGAAAAAAACGCAATAAACACCTTTCGGTCCGAAATGTTTCCAAGTCCCGTCAGATCTCAATGTCCACCGGCACCATCGTCCAAAAGCCAAACTCGTCCGATCGCCAAAACAATTATAGATCCCTGTTCCTCGTTGCATTGCGAACGTATTAAATTAATGGTTCGACCGCGGTCGTCGCGCTCTTTTTTGAGAAAAACGCAATAAACACCTTTCGGTCCGAAATATTTCCAAGTCCCGTCAGATCTCAATGTCCACCGGCACCATCGTCCAAAAGCCAAACTCGTCCGATCGCCAAAACAATTATAGATCCCATTTCCTCGTTGCATTGCGAACGTATTACATTAATGGTTCGGCCGCGGTCGTCGCGCTCGTTTTCGAGAAAAACGCAAAAAAGACCTTTCGGTCCGAAATAATTCCAAGTCCCGTCAGATCTCAAAGACCACCGGCACCATCGTCCAAAAGCCAAACTCGTCCGATCGCCAAAATAATTATAGATCCCTTTTCCTCGTTGCATTGCGAACGTATTACATTAATGGTTCGTCCGCGGTCGTCGCGCTCGTTCTCGAGAAAAACGAGAAAAACACCTTTGGGTCCGAAACATTTCAAAGTCCCGTCAGATCTCAAAGTCCACCGGCACCATCGTCCAAAAGCCAAACTCGTCCGATCGCCAAAAAAATTATAGATCCTTTTTCCTGGTTGCATTGCGAACGTATTAAATTAATGGTTCGACCGCGGTCGTCGCGCTCTTTTTTGAGAAGAACGCAATAAACACCTTTCGGTCCGAAATATTTCCAAGTCCCGTCACATCTCAGAGTTCACCGGCACCATCGTCCAAAAGCCAAACTCGTCCGATCGCGATAACAATCACAGATCCTTGTTCCTCGTTGCATTGCAAACGTATTACATGAATGGTTCGCCCCCGGTCGTCGCGCTGGTTTTCGAGAATAACGCGAAAAACACCTTTTGGTCCGATATACTTCCAAGTCCCGATTACATCTCAAAGTCCACCGGCACCATCGTCCAAAAGCCAAACTCGTCCGATCGCAAAAAACTATTATAGATCCTTGTTCCTCGTTGCATTGTGAACGTATTACATTAATGGTTCGGCCGCGGTCGTCGCGCTCGTTTTCGAGAAAAATGCGAAAACACCTTTCGGTCCGAACTATTTCTAAGTCCCGTCAGATCTCAAAGTCCACCGGCACCATCGTCCAAAAGCCAAACTCGTCCGATCGCCAAAAAAATTATAGATCCTTTTTCCTGGTTGCATTGCGAACGTATTAAATTAATGGTTCGACCGCGGTCGTCGCGCTCTTTTTTGAGAAGAACGCAATAAACACCTTTCGGTCCGAAATATTTCCAAGTCCCGTCACATCTCAGAGTTCACCGGCACCATCGTCCAAAAGCCAAACTCGTCCGATCGCGATAACAATCACAGATCCTTGTTCCTCGTTGCATTGCAAACGTATTACATGAATGGTTCGCCCCCGGTCGTCGCGCTGGTTTTCGAGAATAACGCGAAAAACACCTTTTGGTCCGATATACTTCCAAGTCCCGATTACATCTCAAAGTCCACCGGCACCATCGTCCAAAAGCCAAACTCGTCCGATCGCAAAAAACTATTATAGATCCTTGTTCCTCGTTGCATTGTGAACGTATTACATTAATGGTTCGGCCGCGGTCGTCGCGCTCGTTTTCGAGAAAAATGCGAAAACACCTTTCGGTCCGAACTATTTCTAAGTCCCGTCAGATCTCAAAGTCCACCGGCACCATCGTCCAAAAGCCAAACTCGTCCGATCCCCAAAACAATTATAGATCCCTGTTCCTGGTTGCATTGCGAACGTATTAAATTAATGGTTCGACCGCGGTCGTCGCGCTCTTTTTTGAGAAAAACGCAATAAACACCTTTCGGTCCGAAATATTTCCAAGTCCCGATTACATCTCAAAGTCCACCGGCACCATCGTCCAAAAGCCAAACTCGTCCGATCGCCAAAACTATTATAGATCCTTGTTCCTCGTTGCATTGTGAACGTATTACATTAATGGTTCGGCCGCGGTCGTCGCGCTCGTTTTCGGGAAAAATGCGAAAAACACCTTTCGGTCCGAAATATTTCAAAGTCCCGTCAGATCTCAAAGTCCACCGGCACCATCGTCCAAAAGCCAAACTCGTCCGATCGCCAAAAAAATTATAGATCCTTTTTCCTGGTTGCATTGCGAACGTATTAAATTAATGGTTCGACCGCGGTCGTCGCGCTCTTTTTTGAGAAAAACGCAATAAACACCTTTCGGTCCGAAATATTTCCAAGTCCCGTCACATCTCAAAGTCCACCGGCACCATCGTCCAAAAGCCAAACTCGTCCGATCCCCAAAACAATTATAGATCCCTGTTCCTGGTTGCATTGCGAACGTATTAAATTAATGGTTCGACCGCGGTCGTCGCGCTCTTTTTTGAGAAAAACGCAATAAACACCTTTCGGTCCGAAATATTTCCAAGTCCCGATTACATCTCAAAGTCCACCGGCACCATCGTCCAAAAGCCAAACTCGTCCGATCCCCAAAACAATTATAGATCCCTGTTCCTGGTTGCATTGCGAACGTATTAAATTAATGGTTCGACCGCGGTCGTCGCGCTCTTTTTTGAGAAAAACGCAATAAACACCTTTCGGTCCGAAATATTTCCAAGTCCCGATTACATCTCAAAGTCCACCGGCACCATCGTCCAAAAGCCAAACTCGTCCGATCGCCAAAACTATTATAGATCCTTGTTCCTCGTTGCATTGTGAACGTATTACATTAATGGTTCGGCCGCGGTCGTCGCGCTCGTTTTCGGGAAAAATGCGAAAAACACCTTTCGGTCCGAAATATTTCCAAGTCCCGTCAGATCTCAAAGACCACCGGCACCATCGTCCAAAAGCCAAACTCGTCCGATCGCCAAAACAATTATAGATCCCTGTTCCTGGTTGCATTGCGAACGTATTAAATTAATGGTTCGACCGCGGTCGTCGCGCTCTTTTTTGAAAAAAACGCAATAAACACCTTTCGGTCCGAAATGTTTCCAAGTCCCGTCAGATCTCAATGTCCACCGGCACCATCGTCCAAAAGCCAAACTCGTCCGATCGCCAAAACAATTATAGATCCCTGTTCCTCGTTGCATTGCGAACGTATTAAATTAATGGTTCGACCGCGGTCGTCGCGCTCTTTTTTGAGAAAAACGCAATAAACACCTTTCGGTCCGAAATATTTCCAAGTCCCGTCAGATCTCAATGTCCACCGGCACCATCGTCCAAAAGCCAAACTCGTCCGATCGCCAAAACAATTATAGATCCCATTTCCTCGTTGCATTGCGAACGTATTACATTAATGGTTCGGCCGCGGTCGTCGCGCTCGTTTTCGAGAAAAACGCAAAAAAGACCTTTCGGTCCGAAATAATTCCAAGTCCCGTCAGATCTCAAAGACCACCGGCACCATCGTCCAAAAGCCAAACTCGTCCGATCGCCAAAACAATTATAGATCCCTGTTCCTGGTTGCATTGCGAACGTATTAAATTAATGGTTCGACCGCGGTCGTCGCGCTCTTTTTTGAGAAAAACGCAATAAACACCTTTCGGTCCGAAATATTTCCAAGTCCCGTCAGATCTCAATGTCCACCGGCACCATCGTCCAAAAGCCAAACTCGTCCGATCGCCAAAACAATTATAGATCCCATTTCCTCGTTGCATTGCGAACGTATTACATTAATGGTTCGGCCGCGGTCGTCGCGCTCGTTTTCGAGAAAAACGCAAAAAAGACCTTTCGGTCCGAAATATTTCCAAGTCCCGTCAGATCTCAATGTCCAAGGGCACCATCGTCCAAAAGCCAAACTCGTCCGATCGCCAAAATAATTATAGATCCCTTTTCCTCGTTGCATTGCGAACGTATTACATTAATGGTTCGTCCGCGGTCGTCGCGCTCGTTCTCGAGAAAAACGAGAAAAACACCTTTGGGTCCGAAACATTTCAAAGTCCCGTCAGATCTCAAAGTCCACCGGCACCATCGTCCAAAAGCCAAACTCGTCCGATCGCCAAAAAAATTATAGAACCTTTTTCCTGGTTGCATTGCGAACGTATTAAATTAATGGTTCGACCGCGGTCGTCGCGCTCTTTTTTGAGAAGAACGCAATAAACACCTTTCGGTCCGAAATATTTCCAAGTCCCGTCACATCTCAAAGTCCACCGGCACCATCGTCCAAAAGCCAAACTCGTCCGATCGCGATAACAATCACAGATCCTTGTTCCTCGTTGCATTGCAAACGTATTACATGAATAGTTCGCCCCCGGTCGTCGCGCTCGTTTTCGAGAAAAACGCGAAAAACACCTTTTGGTCCGAAATACTTCCAAGTCCCGATTACATCTCAAAGTCCACCGGCACCATCGTCCAAAAGCCAAACTCGTCCGATCGCCAAAACTATTATAGATCCTTGTTCCTCGTTGCATTGTGAACGTATTACATTAATGGTTCGGCCGCGGTCGTCGCGCTCGTTTTCGGGAAAAATGCGAAAAACACCTTTCGGTCCGAAATATTTCCAAGTCCCGTCAGATCTCAAAGACCACCGGCACCATCGTCCAAAAGCCAAACTCGTCCGATCGCCAAAACAATTATAGATCCCTGTTCCTGGTTGCATTGCGAACGTATTAAATTAATGGTTCGACCGCGGTCGTCGCGCTCTTTTTTGAAAAAAACGCAATAAACACCTTTCGGTCCGAAATGTTTCCAAGTCCCGTCAGATCTCAATGTCCACCGGCACCATCGTCCAAAAGCCAAACTCGTCCGATCGCCAAAACAATTATAGATCCCTGTTCCTCGTTGCATTGCGAACGTATTAAATTAATGGTTCGACCGCGGTCGTCGCGCTCTTTTTTGAGAAAAACGCAATAAACACCATTCGGTCCGAAATATTTCCAAGTCCCGTCAGATCTCAATGTCCACCGGCACCATCGTCCAAAAGCCAAACTCGTCCGATCGCGATAACAATCACAGATCCTTGTTCCTCGTTGCATTGCAAACGTATTACATGAATGGTTCGCCCCCGGTCGTCGCGCTGGTTTTCGAGAATAACGCGAAAAACACCTTTTGGTCCGATATACTTCCAAGTCCCGATTACATCTCAAAGTCCACCGGCACCATCGTCCAAAAGCCAAATTCGTCCGATCGCAAAAAACTATTATAGATCCTTGTTCCTCGTTGCATTGTGAACGTATTACATTAATGGTTCGGCCGCGGTCGTCGCGCTCGTTTTCGAGAAAAATGCGAAAACACCTTTCGGTCCGAAATATTTCTAAGTCCCGTCAGATCTCAAAGTCCACCGGCACCATCGTCCAAAAGCCAAACTCGTCCGATCCCCAAAACAATTATAGATCCCTGTTCCTGGTTGCATTGCGAACGTATTAAATTAATGGTTCGACCGCGGTCGTCGCGCTCTTTTTTGAGAAAAACGCAATAAACACCTTTCGGTCCGAAATATTTCCAAGTCCCGATTACATCTCAAAGTCCACCGGCACCATCGTCCAAAAGCCAAACTCGTCCGATCGCCAAAACTATTATAGATCCTTGTTCCTCGTTGCATTGTGAACGTATTACATTAATGGTTCGGCCGCGGTCGTCGCGCTCGTTTTCGGGAAAAATGCGAAAAACACCTTTCGGTCCGAAATATTTCAAAGTCCCGTCAGATCTCAAAGTCCACCGGCACCATCGTCCAAAAGCCAAACTCGTCCGATCGCCAAAAAAATTATAGATCCTTTTTCCTGGTTGCATTGCGAACGTATTAAATTAATGGTTCGACCGCGGTCGTCGCGCTCTTTTTTGAGAAAAACGCAATAAACACCTTTCGGTCCGAAATATTTCCAAGTCCCGATTACATCTCAAAGTCCACCGGCACCATCGTCCAAAAGCCAAACTCGTCCGATCGCCAAAACTATTATAGATCCTTGTTCCTCGTTGCATTGTGAACGTATTACATTAATGGTTCGGCCGCGGTCGTCGCGCTCGTTTTCGGGAAAAATGCGAAAAACACCTTTCGGTCCGAAATATTTCAAAGTCCCGTCAGATCTCAAAGTCCACCGGCACCATCGTCCAAAAGCCAAACTCGTCCGATCGCCCAAAAAAATTATAGATCCTTTTTCCTGGTTGCATTGCGAACGTATTAAATTAATGGTTCGACCGCGGTCGTCGCGCTCTTTTTTGAGAAAAACGCAATAAACACCTTTCGGTCCGAAATATTTCCAAGTCCCGTCACATCTCAAAGTTCACCGGCACCATCGTCCAAAAGCCAAACTCGTCCGATCGCGATAACAATCACAGATCCTTGTTCCTCGTTGCATTGCAAACGTATTACATGAATAGTTCGCCCCCGGTCGTCGCGCTCGTTTTCGAGAAAAACGCGAAAAACACCTTTTGGTCCGAAATACTTCCAAGTCCCGATTACATCTCAAATTCCACCGGCACCATCGTCCAAAAGCCAAACTCGTCCGATCGCCAAAACTATTATAGATCCTTGTTCCTCGTTGCATTGTGAACGTATTACATTAATGGTTCGGCCGCGGTCGTCGCGCTCGTTTTCGGGAAAAATGCGAAAAACACCTTTCGGTCCGAAATATTTCCAAGTCCCGTCAGATCTCAAAGACCACCGGCACCATCGTCCAAAAGCCAAACTCGTCCGATCGCCAAAACAATTATAGATCCCTGTTCCTGGTTGCATTGCGAACGTATTAAATTAATGGTTCGACCGCGGTCGTCGCGCTCTTTTTTGAAAAAAACGCAATAAACACCTTTCGGTCCGAAATGTTTCCAAGTCCCGTCAGATCTCAATGTCCACCGGCACCATCGTCCAAAAGCCAAACTCGTCCGATCGCCAAAACAATTATAGATCCCTGTTCCTCGTTGCATTGCGAACGTATTAAATTAATGGTTCGACCGCGGTCGTCGCGCTCTTTTTTGAGAAAAACGCAATAAACACCTTTCGGTCCGAAATATTTCCAAGTCCCGTCAGATCTCAATGTCCACCGGCACCATCGTCCAAAAGCCAAACTCGTCCGATCGCCAAAACAATTATAGATCCCATTTCCTCGTTGCATTGCGAACGTATTACATTAATGGTTCGGCCGCGGTCGTCGCGCTCGTTTTCGAGAAAAACGCAAAAAAGACCTTTCGGTCCGAAATAATTCCAAGTCCCGTCAGATCTCAAAGACCACCGGCACCATCGTCCAAAAGCCAAACTCGTCCGATCGCCAAAATAATTATAGATCCCTTTTCCTCGTTGCATTGCGAACGTATTACATTAATGGTTCGTCCGCGGTCGTCGCGCTCGTTCTCGAGAAAAACGAGAAAAACACCTTTGGGTCCGAAACATTTCAAAGTCCCGTCAGATCTCAAAGTCCACCGGCACCATCGTCCAAAAGCCAAACTCGTCCGATCGCCAAAAAAATTATAGATCCTTTTTCCTGGTTGCATTGCGAACGTATTAAATTAATGGTTCGACCGCGGTCGTCGCGCTCTTTTTTGAGAAGAACGCAATAAACACCTTTCGGTCCGAAATATTTCCAAGTCCCGTCACATCTCAGAGTTCACCGGCACCATCGTCCAAAAGCCAAACTCGTCCGATCGCGATAACAATCACAGATCCTTGTTCCTCGTTGCATTGCAAACGTATTACATGAATGGTTCGCCCCCGGTCGTCGCGCTGGTTTTCGAGAATAACGCGAAAAACACCTTTTGGTCCGATATACTTCCAAGTCCCGATTACATCTCAAAGTCCACCGGCACCATCGTCCAAAAGCCAAACTCGTCCGATCGCAAAAAACTATTATAGATCCTTGTTCCTCGTTGCATTGTGAACGTATTACATTAATGGTTCGGCCGCGGTCGTCGCGCTCGTTTTCGAGAAAAATGCGAAAACACCTTTCGGTCCGAACTATTTCTAAGTCCCGTCAGATCTCAAAGTCCACCGGCACCATCGTCCAAAAGCCAAACTCGTCCGATCCCCAAAACAATTATAGATCCCTGTTCCTGGTTGCATTGCGAACGTATTAAATTAATGGTTCGACCGCGGTCGTCGCGCTCTTTTTTGAGAAAAACGCAATAAACACCTTTCGGTCCGAAATATTTCCAAGTCCCGATTACATCTCAAAGTCCACCGGCACCATCGTCCAAAAGCCAAACTCGTCCGATCGCCAAAACTATTATAGATCCTTGTTCCTCGTTGCATTGTGAACGTATTACATTAATGGTTCGGCCGCGGTCGTCGCGCTCGTTTTCGGGAAAAATGCGAAAAACACCTTTCGGTCCGAAATATTTCAAAGTCCCGTCAGATCTCAAAGTCCACCGGCACCATCGTCCAAAAGCCAAACTCGTCCGATCGCCAAAAAAATTATAGATCCTTTTTCCTGGTTGCATTGCGAACGTATTAAATTAATGGTTCGACCGCGGTCGTCGCGCTCTTTTTTGAGAAAAACGCAATAAACACCTTTCGGTCCGAAATATTTCCAAGTCCCGTCACATCTCAAAGTCCACCGGCACCATCGTCCAAAAGCCAAACTCGTCCGATCCCCAAAACAATTATAGATCCCTGTTCCTGGTTGCATTGCGAACGTATTAAATTAATGGTTCGACCGCGGTCGTCGCGCTCTTTTTTGAGAAAAACGCAATAAACACCTTTCGGTCCGAAATATTTCCAAGTCCCGATTACATCTCAAAGTCCACCGGCACCATCGTCCAAAAGCCAAACTCGTCCGATCCCCAAAACAATTATAGATCCCTGTTCCTGGTTGCATTGCGAACGTATTAAATTAATGGTTCGACCGCGGTCGTCGCGCTCTTTTTTGAGAAAAACGCAATAAACACCTTTCGGTCCGAAATATTTCCAAGTCCCGATTACATCTCAAAGTCCACCGGCACCATCGTCCAAAAGCCAAACTCGTCCGATCGCCAAAACTATTATAGATCCTTGTTCCTCGTTGCATTGTGAACGTATTACATTAATGGTTCGGCCGCGGTCGTCGCGCTCGTTTTCGGGAAAAATGCGAAAAACACCTTTCGGTCCGAAATATTTCCAAGTCCCGTCAGATCTCAAAGACCACCGGCACCATCGTCCAAAAGCCAAACTCGTCCGATCGCCAAAACAATTATAGATCCCTGTTCCTGGTTGCATTGCGAACGTATTAAATTAATGGTTCGACCGCGGTCGTCGCGCTCTTTTTTGAAAAAAACGCAATAAACACCTTTCGGTCCGAAATGTTTCCAAGTCCCGTCAGATCTCAATGTCCACCGGCACCATCGTCCAAAAGCCAAACTCGTCCGATCGCCAAAACAATTATAGATCCCTGTTCCTCGTTGCATTGCGAACGTATTAAATTAATGGTTCGACCGCGGTCGTCGCGCTCTTTTTTGAGAAAAACGCAATAAACACCTTTCGGTCCGAAATATTTCCAAGTCCCGTCAGATCTCAATGTCCACCGGCACCATCGTCCAAAAGCCAAACTCGTCCGATCGCCAAAACAATTATAGATCCCATTTCCTCGTTGCATTGCGAACGTATTACATTAATGGTTCGGCCGCGGTCGTCGCGCTCGTTTTCGAGAAAAACGCAAAAAAGACCTTTCGGTCCGAAATAATTCCAAGTCCCGTCAGATCTCAAAGACCACCGGCACCATCGTCCAAAAGCCAAACTCGTCCGATCGCCAAAACAATTATAGATCCCTGTTCCTGGTTGCATTGCGAACGTATTAAATTAATGGTTCGACCGCGGTCGTCGCGCTCTTTTTTGAGAAAAACGCAATAAACACCTTTCGGTCCGAAATATTTCCAAGTCCCGTCAGATCTCAATGTCCACCGGCACCATCGTCCAAAAGCCAAACTCGTCCGATCGCCAAAACAATTATAGATCCCATTTCCTCGTTGCATTGCGAACGTATTACATTAATGGTTCGGCCGCGGTCGTCGCGCTCGTTTTCGAGAAAAACGCAAAAAAGACCTTTCGGTCCGAAATATTTCCAAGTCCCGTCAGATCTCAATGTCCAAGGGCACCATCGTCCAAAAGCCAAACTCGTCCGATCGCCAAAATAATTATAGATCCCTTTTCCTCGTTGCATTGCGAACGTATTACATTAATGGTTCGTCCGCGGTCGTCGCGCTCGTTCTCGAGAAAAACGAGAAAAACACCTTTAGGTCCGAAACATTTCAAAGTCCCGTCAGATCTCAAAGTCCACCGGCACCATCGTCCAAAAGCCAAACTCGTCCGATCGCCAAAAAAAATATAGATCCTTGTTCCACGTTGCATTGCGAACGTATTACAATAATGGTTCGGCCGCGGTCGTCGTGCCCGTTCTCGAGAAAAAAGAGAAAAACACCTTTGGGTCCGAAACATTTCAAAGTCCCGTCAGATCTCAAAGTCCACCGGCACCATCGTCCAAAAGCCAAACTCGTCCGATCGCCAAAAAAATTATAGAACCTTTTTCCTGGTTGCATTGCGAACGTATTAAATTAATGGTTCGACCGCGGTCGTCGCGCTCTTTTTTGAGAAGAACGCAATAAACACCTTTCGGTCCGAAATATTTCCAAGTCCCGTCACATCTCAAAGTCCACCGGCACCATCGTCCAAAAGCCAAACTCGTCCGATCGCGATAACAATCACAGATCCTTGTTCCTCGTTGCATTGCAAACGTATTACATGAATAGTTCGCCCCCGGTCGTCGCGCTCGTTTTCGAGAAAAACGCGAAAAACACCTTTTGGTCCGAAATACTTCCAAGTCCCGATTACATCTCAAAGTCCACCGGCACCATCGTCCAAAAGCCAAACTCGTCCGATCGCCAAAACTATTATAGATCCTTGTTCCTCGTTGCATTGTGAACGTATTACATTAATGGTTCGGCCGCGGTCGTCGCGCTCGTTTTCGGGAAAAATGCGAAAAACACCTTTCGGTCCGAAATATTTCCAAGTCCCGTCAGATCTCAAAGACCACCGGCACCATCGTCCAAAAGCCAAACTCGTCCGATCGCCAAAACAATTATAGATCCCTGTTCCTGGTTGCATTGCGAACGTATTAAATTAATGGTTCGACCGCGGTCGTCGCGCTCTTTTTTGAAAAAAACGCAATAAACACCTTTCGGTCCGAAATGTTTCCAAGTCCCGTCAGATCTCAATGTCCACCGGCACCATCGTCCAAAAGCCAAACTCGTCCGATCGCGATAACAATCACAGATCCTTGTTCCTCGTTGCATTGCAAACGTATTACATGAATGGTTCGCCCCCGGTCGTCGCGCTGGTTTTCGAGAATAACGCGAAAAACACCTTTTGGTCCGAAATACTTCCAAGTCCCGTCAGATCTCAATGTCCACCGGCACCATCGTCCAAAAGCCAAACTCGTCCGATCGCCAAAACAATTATAGATCCCTGTTCCTCGTTGCATTGCGAACGTATTAAATTAATGGTTCGACCGCGGTCGTCGCGCTCTTTTTTGAGAAAAACGCAATAAACACCATTCGGTCCGAAATATTTCCAAGTCCCGTCAGATCTCAATGTCCACCGGCACCATCGTCCAAAAGCCAAACTCGTCCGATCGCGATAACAATCACAGATCCTTGTTCCTCGTTGCATTGCAAACGTATTACATGAATGGTTCGCCCCCGGTCGTCGCGCTGGTTTTCGAGAATAACGCGAAAAACACCTTTTGGTCCGATATACTTCCAAGTCCCGATTACATCTCAAAGTCCACCGGCACCATCGTCCAAAAGCCAAATTCGTCCGATCGCAAAAAACTATTATAGATCCTTGTTCCTCGTTGCATTGTGAACGTATTACATTAATGGTTCGGCCGCGGTCGTCGCGCTCGTTTTCGAGAAAAATGCGAAAACACCTTTCGGTCCGAAATATTTCTAAGTCCCGTCAGATCTCAAAGTCCACCGGCACCATCGTCCAAAAGCCAAACTCGTCCGATCCCCAAAACAATTATAGATCCCTGTTCCTGGTTGCATTGCGAACGTATTAAATTAATGGTTCGACCGCGGTCGTCGCGCTCTTTTTTGAGAAAAACGCAATAAACACCTTTCGGTCCGAAATATTTCCAAGTCCCGATTACATCTCAAAGTCCACCGGCACCATCGTCCAAAAGCCAAACTCGTCCGATCGCCAAAACTATTATAGATCCTTGTTCCTCGTTGCATTGTGAACGTATTACATTAATGGTTCGGCCGCGGTCGTCGCGCTCGTTTTCGGGAAAAATGCGAAAAACACCTTTCGGTCCGAAATATTTCAAAGTCCCGTCAGATCTCAAAGTCCACCGGCACCATCGTCCAAAAGCCAAACTCGTCCGATCGCCAAAAAAATTATAGATCCTTCTTCCTGGTTGCATTGCGAACGTATTAAATTAATGGTTCGACCGCGGTCGTCGCGCTCTTTTTTGAGAAAAACGCAATAAACACCTTTCGGTCCGAAATATTTCCAAGTCCCGTCACATCTCAAAGTCCACCGGCACCATCGTCCAAAAGCCAAACTCGTCCGATCGCGATAACAATCACAGATCCTTGTTCCTCGTTGCATTGCAAACGTATTACATGAATAGTTCGCCCCCGGTCGTCGCGCTCGTTTTCGAGAAAAACGCGAAAAACACCTTTTGGTCCGAAATACTTCCAAGTCCCGATTACATCTCAAAGTCCACCGGCACCATCGTCCAAAAGCCAAACTCGTCCGATCGCCAAAACTATTATAGATCCTTGTTCCTCGTTGCATTGTGAACGTATTACATTAATGGTTCGGCCGCGGTCGTCGCGCTCGTTTTCGGGAAAAATGCGAAAAACACCTTTCGGTCCGAAATATTTCCAAGTCCCGTCAGATCTCAAAGACCACCGGCACCATCGTCCAAAAGCCAAACTCGTCCGATCGCCAAAACAATTATAGATCCCTGTTCCTGGTTGCATTGCGAACGTATTAAATTAATGGTTCGACCGCGGTCGTCGCGCTCTTTTTTGAAAAAAACGCAATAAACACCTTTCGGTCCGAAATGTTTCCAAGTCCCGTCAGATCTCAATGTCCACCGGCACCATCGTCCAAAAGCCAAACTCGTCCGATCGCCAAAACAATTATAGATCCCTGTTCCTCGTTGCATTGCGAACGTATTAAATTAATGGTTCGACCGCGGTCGTCGCGCTCTTTTTTGAGAAAAACGCAATAAACACCATTCGGTCCGAAATATTTCCAAGTCCCGTCAGATCTCAATGTCCACCGGCACCATCGTCCAAAAGCCAAACTCGTCCGATCGCCAAAACAATTATAGATCCCATTTCCTCGTTGCATTGCGAACGTATTACATTAATGGTTCGGCCGCGGTCGTCGCGCTCGTTTTCGAGAAAAACGCAAAAAAGACCTTTCGGTCCGAAATAATTCCAAGTCCCGTCAGATCTCAAAGACCACCGGCACCATCGTCCAAAAGCCAAACTCGTCCGATCGCCAAAACAATTATAGATCCCTGTTCCTGGTTGCATTGCGAACGTATTAAATTAATGGTTCGACCGCGGTCGTCGCGCTCTTTTTTGAGAAAAACGCAATAAACACCTTTCGGTCCGAAATATTTCCAAGTCCCGTCAGATCTCAATGTCCACCGGCACCATCGTCCAAAAGCCAAACTCGTCCGATCGCCAAAACAATTATAGATCCCATTTCCTCGTTGCATTGCGAACGTATTACATTAATGGTTCGGCCGCGGTCGTCGCGCTCGTTTTCGAGAAAAACGCAAAAAAGACCTTTCGGTCCGAAATATTTCCAAGTCCCGTCAGATCTCAATGTCCAAGGGCACCATCGTCCAAAAGCCAAACTCGTCCGATCGCCAAAATAATTATAGATCCCTTTTCCTCGTTGCATTGCGAACGTATTACATTAATGGTTCGTCCGCGGTCGTCGCGCTCGTTCTCGAGAAAAACGAGAAAAACACCTTTGGGTCCGAAACATTTCAAAGTCCCGTCAGATCTCAAAGTCCACCGGCACCATCGTCCAAAAGCCAAACTCGTCCGATCGCCAAAAAAAATATAGATCCTTGTTCCACGTTGCATTGCGAACGTATTACAATAATGGTTCGGCCGCGGTCGTCGTGCCCGTTCTCGAGAAAAAAGAGAAAAACACCTTTGGGTCCGAAACATTTCAAAGTCCCGTCAGATCTCAAAGTCCACCGGCACCATCGTCCAAAAGCCAAACTCGTCCGATCGCCAAAAAAATTATAGAACCTTTTTCCTGGTTGCATTGCGAACGTATTAAATTAATGGTTCGACCGCGGTCGTCGCGCTCTTTTTTGAGAAGAACGCAATAAACACCTTTCGGTCCGAAATATTTCCAAGTCCCGTCACATCTCAAAGTTCACCGGCACCATCGTCCAAAAGCCAAACTCGTCCGATCGCGATAACAATCACAGAACCTTGTTCCTCGTTGCATTGCAAACGTATTACATGAATGGTTCGCCCCCGGTCGTCGCGCTGGTTTTCGAGAATAACGCGAAAAACACCTTTTGGTCCGATATACTTCCAAGTCCCGATTACATCTCAAAGTCCACCGGCACCATCGTCCAAAAGCCAAACTCGTCCGATCGCAAAAAACTATTATAGATCCTTGTTCCTCGTTGCATTGTGAACGTATTACATTAATGGTTCGGCCGCGGTCGTCGCGCTCGTTTTCGAGAAAAATGCGAAAACACCTTTCGGTCCGAAATATTTCTAAGTCCCGTCAGATCTCAAAGTCCACCGGCACCATCGTCCAAAAGCCAAACTCGTCCGATCCCCAAAACAATTATAGATCCCTGTTCCTGGTTGCATTGCGAACGTATTAAATTAATGGTTCGACCGCGGTCGTCGCGCTCTTTTTTGAGAAAAACGCAATAAACACCTTTCGGTCCGAAATATTTCCAAGTCCCGATTACATCTCAAAGTCCACCGGCACCATCGTCCAAAAGCCAAACTCGTCCGATCGCCAAAACTATTATAGATCCTTGTTCCTCGTTGCATTGTGAACGTATTACATTAATGGTTCGGCCGCGGTCGTCGCGCTCGTTTTCGGGAAAAATGCGAAAAACACCTTTCGGTCCGAAATATTTCAAAGTCCCGTCAGATCTCAAAGTCCACCGGCACCATCGTCCAAAAGCCAAACTCGTCCGATCGCCCAAAAAAATTATAGATCCTTTTTCCTGGTTGCATTGCGAACGTATTAAATTAATGGTTCGACCGCGGTCGTCGCGCTCTTTTTTGAGAAAAACGCAATAAACACCTTTCGGTCCGAAATATTTCCAAGTCCCGTCACATCTCAAAGTTCACCGGCACCATCGTCCAAAAGCCAAACTCGTCCGATCGCGATAACAATCACAGATCCTTGTTCCTCGTTGCATTGCAAACGTATTACATGAATAGTTCGCCCCCGGTCGTCGCGCTCGTTTTCGAGAAAAACGCGAAAAACACCTTTTGGTCCGAAATACTTCCAAGTCCCGATTACATCTCAAATTCCACCGGCACCATCGTCCAAAAGCCAAACTCGTCCGATCGCCAAAACTATTATAGATCCTTGTTCCTCGTTGCATTGTGAACGTATTACATTAATGGTTCGGCCGCGGTCGTCGCGCTCGTTTTCGGGAAAAATGCGAAAAACACCTTTCGGTCCGAAATATTTCCAAGTCCCGTCAGATCTCAAAGACCACCGGCACCATCGTCCAAAAGCCAAACTCGTCCGATCGCCAAAACAATTATAGATCCCTGTTCCTGGTTGCATTGCGAACGTATTAAATTAATGGTTCGACCGCGGTCGTCGCGCTCTTTTTTGAAAAAAACGCAATAAACACCTTTCGGTCCGAAATGTTTCCAAGTCCCGTCAGATCTCAATGTCCACCGGCACCATCGTCCAAAAGCCAAACTCGTCCGATCGCCAAAACAATTATAGATCCCTGTTCCTCGTTGCATTGCGAACGTATTAAATTAATGGTTCGACCGCGGTCGTCGCGCTCTTTTTTGAGAAAAACGCAATAAACACCTTTCGGTCCGAAATATTTCCAAGTCCCGTCAGATCTCAATGTCCACCGGCACCATCGTCCAAAAGCCAAACTCGTCCGATCGCCAAAACAATTATAGATCCCATTTCCTCGTTGCATTGCGAACGTATTACATTAATGGTTCGGCCGCGGTCGTCGCGCTCGTTTTCGAGAAAAACGCAAAAAAGACCTTTCGGTCCGAAATAATTCCAAGTCCCGATTACATCTCAAATTCCACCGGCACCATCGTCCAAAAGCCAAACTCGTCCGATCGCCAAAACTATTATAGATCCTTGTTCCTCGTTGCATTGTGAACGTATTACATTAATGGTTCGGCCGCGGTCGTCGCGCTCGTTTTCGGGAAAAATGCGAAAAACACCTTTCGGTCCGAAATATTTCCAAGTCCCGTCAGATCTCAAAGTCCACCGGCACCATCGTCCAAAAGCCAAACTCGTCCGATCCCCAAAACAATTATAGATCCCTGTTCCTGGTTGCATTGCGAACGTATTAAATTAATGGTTCGACCGCGGTCGTCGCGCTCTTTTTTGAGAAAAACGCAATAAACACCTTTCGGTCCGAAATATTTCCAAGTCCCGATTACATCTCAAAGTCCACCGGCACCATCGTCCAAAAGCCAAACTCGTCCGATCGCCAAAACTATTATAGATCCTTGTTCCTCGTTGCATTGTGAACGTATTACATTAATGGTTCGGCCGCGGTCGTCGCGCTCGTTTTCGGGAAAAATGCGAAAAACACCTTTCGGTCCGAAATATTTCAAAGTCCCGTCAGATCTCAAAGTCCACCGGCACCATCGTCCAAAAGCCAAACTCGTCCGATCGCCCAAAAAAATTATAGATCCTTTTTCCTGGTTGCATTGCGAACGTATTAAATTAATGGTTCGACCGCGGTCGTCGCGCTCTTTTTTGAGAAAAACGCAATAAACACCTTTCGGTCCGAAATATTTCCAAGTCCCGTCACATCTCAAAGTTCACCGGCACCATCGTCCAAAAGCCAAACTCGTCCGATCGCGATAACAATCACAGATCCTTGTTCCTCGTTGCATTGCAAACGTATTACATGAATAGTTCGCCCCCGGTCGTCGCGCTCGTTTTCGAGAAAAACGCGAAAAACACCTTTTGGTCCGAAATACTTCCAAGTCCCGATTACATCTCAAATTCCACCGGCACCATCGTCCAAAAGCCAAACTCGTCCGATCGCCAAAACTATTATAGATCCTTGTTCCTCGTTGCATTGTGAACGTATTACATTAATGGTTCGGCCGCGGTCGTCGCGCTCGTTTTCGGGAAAAATGCGAAAAACACCTTTCGGTCCGAAATATTTCCAAGTCCCGTCAGATCTCAAAGACCACCGGCACCATCGTCCAAAAGCCAAACTCGTCCGATCGCCAAAACAATTATAGATCCCTGTTCCTGGTTGCATTGCGAACGTATTAAATTAATGGTTCGACCGCGGTCGTCGCGCTCTTTTTTGAAAAAAACGCAATAAACACCTTTCGGTCCGAAATGTTTCCAAGTCCCGTCAGATCTCAATGTCCACCGGCACCATCGTCCAAAAGCCAAACTCGTCCGATCGCCAAAACAATTATAGATCCCTGTTCCTCGTTGCATTGCGAACGTATTAAATTAATGGTTCGACCGCGGTCGTCGCGCTCTTTTTTGAGAAAAACGCAATAAACACCTTTCGGTCCGAAATATTTCCAAGTCCCGTCAGATCTCAATGTCCACCGGCACCATCGTCCAAAAGCCAAACTCGTCCGATCGCCAAAACAATTATAGATCCCATTTCCTCGTTGCATTGCGAACGTATTACATTAATGGTTCGGCCGCGGTCGTCGCGCTCGTTTTCGAGAAAAACGCAAAAAAGACCTTTCGGTCCGAAATAATTCCAAGTCCCGTCAGATCTCAAAGACCACCGGCACCATCGTCCAAAAGCCAAACTCATCCGATCGCCAAAATAATTATAGATCCCTTTTCCTCGTTGCATTGCGAACGTATTACATTAATGGTTCGTCCGCGGTCGTCGCGCTCGTTCTCGAGAAAAACGAGAAAAACACCTTTGGGTCCGAAACATTTCAAAGTCCCGTCAGATCTCAAAGTCCACCGGCACCATCGTCCAAAAGCCAAACTCGTCCGATCGCCAAAAAAAATATAGATCCTTGTTCCACGTTGCATTGCGAACGTATTACAATAATGGTTCGGCCGCGGTCGTCGTGCCCGTTCTCGAGAAAAAAGAGAAAAACACCTTTGGGTCCGAAACATTTCAAAGTCCCGTCAGATCTCAAAGTCCACCGGCACCATCGTCCAAAAGCCAAACTCGTCCGATCGCCAAAAAAATTATAGAACCTTTTTCCTGGTTGCATTGCGAACGTATTAAATTAATGGTTCGACCGCGGTCGTCGCGCTCTTTTTTGAGAAGAACGCAATAAACACCTTTCGGTCCGAAATATTTCCAAGTCCCGTCACATCTCAAAGTTCACCGGCACCATCGTCCAAAAGCCAAACTCGACCGATCGCGATAACAATCACAGATCCTTGTTCCTCGTTGCATTGCAAACGTATTACATGAATGGTTCGCCCCCGGTCGTCGCGCTGGTTTTCGAGAATAACGCGAAAAACACCTTTTGGTCCGATATACTTCCAAGTCCCGATTACATCTCAAAGTCCACCGGCACCATCGTCCAAAAGCCAAACTCGTCCGATCGCAAAAAACTATTATAGATCCTTGTTCCTCGTTGCATTGTGAACGTATTACATTAATGGTTCGGCCGCGGTCGTCGCGCTCGTTTTCGAGAAAAATGCGAAAACACCTTTCGGTCCGAAATATTTCTAAGTCCCGTCAGATCTCAAAGTCCACCGGCACCATCGTCCAAAAGCCAAACTCGTCCGATCGCCAAAACTATTATAGATCCTTGTTCCTCGTTGCATTGTGAACGTATTACATTAATGGTTCGGCCGCGGTCGTCGCGCTCGTTTTCGGGAAAAATGCGAAAAACACCTTTCGGTCCGAAATATTTCCAAGTCCCGTCAGATCTCAAAGACCACCGGCACCATCGTCCAAAAGCCAAACTCGTCCGATCGCCAAAACAATTATAGATCCCTGTTCCTGGTTGCATTGCGAACGTATTAAATTAATGGTTCGACCGCGGTCGTCGCGCTCTTTTTTGAAAAAAACGCAATAAACACCTTTCGGTCCGAAATGTTTCCAAGTCCCGTCAGATCTCAATGTCCACCGGCACCATCGTCCAAAAGCCAAACTCGTCCGATCGCCAAAACAATTATAGATCCCTGTTCCTCGTTGCATTGCGAACGTATTAAATTAATGGTTCGACCGCGGTCGTCGCGCTCTTTTTTGAGAAAAACGCAATAAACACCTTTCGGTCCGAAATATTTCCAAGTCCCGTCAGATCTCAATGTCCACCGGCACCATCGTCCAAAAGCCAAACTCGTCCGATCGCCAAAACAATTATAGATCCCATTTCCTCGTTGCATTGCGAACGTATTACATTAATGGTTCGGCCGCGGTCGTCGCGCTCGTTTTCGAGAAAAACGCAAAAAAGACCTTTCGGTCCGAAATAATTCCAAGTCCCGTCATATCTCAAAGACCACCGGCACCATCGTCCAAAAGCCAAACTCGTCCGATCGCCAAAATAATTATAGATCCCTTTTCCTCGTTGCATTGCGAACGTATTACATTAATGGTTCGTCCGCGGTCGTCGCGCTCGTTCTCGAGAAAAACGAGAAAAACACCTTTGGGTCCGAAACATTTCAAAGTCCCGTCAGATCTGAAAGTCCACCGGCACCATCGTCCAAAAGCCAAACTCGTCCGATCGCCAAAAAAAATATAGATCCTTGTTCCACGTTGCATTGCGAACGTATTACAATAATGGTTCGGCCGCGGTCGTCGTGCCCGTTCTCGAGAAAAAAGAGAAAAACACCTTTGGGTCCGAAACATTTCAAAGTCCCGTCAGATCTCAAAGTCCACCGGCACCATCGTCCAAAAGCCAAACTCGTCCGATCGCCAAAAAAATTATAGAACCTTTTTCCTGGTTGCATTGCGAACGTATTAAATTAATGGTTCGACCGCGGTCGTCGCGCTCTTTTTTGAGAAGAACGCAATAAACACCTTTCGGTCCGAAATATTTCCAAGTCCCGTCACATCTCAAAGTTCACCGGCACCATCGTCCAAAAGCCAAACTCGACCGATCGCGATAACAATCACAGATCCTTGTTCCTCGTTGCATTGCAAACGTATTACATGAATGGTTCGCCCCCGGTCGTCGCGCTGGTTTTCGAGAATAACGCGAAAAACACCTTTTGGTCCGATATACTTCCTAGTCCCGATTACATCTCAAAGTCCACCGGCACCATCGTCCAAAAGCCAAACTCGTCCGATCGCAAAAAACTATTATAGATCCTTGTTCCTCGTTGCATTGTGAACGTATTACATTAATGGTTCGGCCGCGGTCGTCGCGCTCGTTTTCGAGAAAAATGCGAAAACACCTTTCGGTCCGAAATATTTCTAAGTCCCGTCAGATCTCAAAGTCCACCGGCACCATCGTCCAAAAGCCAAACTCGTCCGATCCCCAAAACAATTATAGATCCCTGTTCCTGGTTGCATTGCGAACGTATTAAATTAATGGTTCGACCGCGGTCGTCGCGCTCTTTTTTGAGAAAAACGCAATAAACACCTTTCGGTCCGAAATATTTCCAAGTCCCGTCAGATCTCAATGTCCAACGGCACCATCGTCCAAAAGCCAAACTCGTCCGATCGCCAAAACAATTATAGATCCCTTTTCCTCGTTGCATTGCGAACGTATTACATTAATGGTTCGTCCGCGGTCGTCGGGCTTGTTCTCGAGAAAAACGAGAAAAACACCTTTGGGTCCGAAACATTTCAAAGTCCCGTCAGATCTTAAAGTCCACCGGCACCATCGTCCAAAAGTCAAACTCGTCCGATCGCCAAAAAAATTATAGATCCTTGTTCCTCGTTGCATTGCGAACGTATTACATTAATGGTTCGGCCGCGGTTGTCGTGCTCGTTCTCGAGAAAAACGAGAAAAACACCTTTGGGTCCGAAACATTTCAAAGTCCCGTCAGATCTCAAAGTCCACCGGCGCCATCGTCCAAAAGCCAAACTCGTCCGATCGCCAAAAAAATTATAGAACCTTTTTCCTGGTTGCATTGCGAACGTATTAAATTAATGGTTCGACCGCGGTCGTCGCGCTCTTTTTTGAGAAGAACGCAATAAACACCTTTCGGTCCGAAATATTTCCAAGTCCCGTCACATCTCAAAGTCCACCGGCACCATCGTCCAAAAGCCAAACTCGTCCGATCGCGATAACAATCACAGATCCTTGTTCCTCGTTGCATTGCAAACGTATTACATGAATGGTTCGCCCCCGGTCGTCGCGCTCGTTTTTGAGAAAAACGCGAAAAACACCTTTTGGTCCGATATACTTCCAAGTCCCGATTACATCTCAAAGTCCACCGGCACCATCGTCCAAAAGCCAAACTCGTCCGATCGCCAAAAAATATAGATCCTTGTCCCTCGTTGCATTGCAAACGTATTCATTAATGGTTCGGCCGCGGTCGTCGCGCTCGTTCTTGAGAAAAACGAGAAAAACACCTTTGGGTCCGAAACATTTCAAAGTCCCGTCAGATCTCAAAGTCCACCGGCACCATCGTCCAAAAGCCAAACTCGTCCGATCGCCAAAAAAATTATAGATCCTTGTTCCTGGTTGCATTGCGAACGTATTAAATTAATGGTTCGACCGCGGTCGTCGCGCTCTTTTTTGAGAAAAACGCAATAAACACCTTTCGGTCCGAAATGTTTCCAAGTCCCGTCAGATCTCAAAGTCCACCGGCACCATCGTCCAAAAGCCAAACTCGTCCGATCGCCAAAACAATTATAGATCCCTTTTCCTCGTTGCATTGCGAACGTATTACATTAATGGTTCGGCCGCGGTCGTCGCGCTCGTTTTCGAGAAAAACGCAAAAAAGACCTTTCGGTCCGAAATATTTCCAATTCCCGTCAGATCTCAATGTCCAAGGGCACCATCGTCCAAAAGCCAAACTCGTCCGATCGCCAAAACAATTATAGATCCCTTTTCCTCGTTGCATTGCGAACGTATTACATTAATGGTTCGTCCGCGGTCGTCGGGCTTGTTCTCGAGAAAAACGAGAAAAACACCTTTGGGTCCGAAACATTTCAAAGTCCCGTCAGATCTCAAAGTCCACCGGCACCATCGTCCAAAAGCCAAACTCGTCCGATCGCCAAAAAAATTATAGATCCTTTTTCCTGGTTGCATTGCGAACGTATTAAATTAATGGTTCGACCGCGGTCGTCGCGCTCTTTTTTGAGAAAAACGCAATAAACACCTTTCGGTCCGAAATATTTCCAAGTCCCGTCACATCTCAAAGTCCACCGGCACCATCGTCCAAAAGCCAAACTCGTCCGATCGCGATAACAATCACAGATCCTTGTTCCTCGTTGCATTGCAAACGTATTACATGAATAGTTCGCCCCCGGTCGTCGCGCTCGTTTTCGAGAAAAACGCGAAAAACACCTTTTGGTCCGAAATACTTCCAAGTCCCGATTACATCTCAAATTCCACCGGCACCATCGTCCAAAAGCCAAACTCGTCCGATCGCCAAAACTATTATAGATCCTTGTTCCTCGTTGCATTGTGAACGTATTACATTAATGGTTCGGCCGCGGTCGTCGCGCTCGTTTTCGGGAAAAATGCGAAAAACACCTTTCGGTCCGAAATATTTCCAAGTCCCGTCAGATCTCAAAGACCACCGGCACCATCGTCCAAAAGCCAAACTCGTCCGATCGCCAAAACAATTATAGATCCCTGTTCCTGGTTGCATTGCGAACGTATTAAATTAATGGTTCGACCGCGGTCGTCGCGCTCTTTTTTGAAAAAAACGCAATAAACACCTTTCGGTCCGAAATGTTTCCAAGTCCCGTCAGATCTCAATGTCCACCGGCACCATCGTCCAAAAGCCAAACTCGTCCGATCGCCAAAACAATTATAGATCCCTGTTCCTCGTTGCATTGCGAACGTATTAAATTAATGGTTCGACCGCGGTCGTCGCGCTCTTTTTTGAGAAAAACGCAATAAACACCTTTCGGTCCGAAATATTTCCAAGTCCCGTCAGATCTCAATGTCCACCGGCACCATCGTCCAAAAGCCAAACTCGTCCGATCGCCAAAACAATTATAGATCCCATTTCCTCGTTGCATTGTGAACGTATTACATTAATGGTTCGGCCGCGGTCGTCGCGCTCGTTTTCGGGAAAAATGCGAAAAACACCTTTCGGTCCGAAATATTTCCAAGTCCCGTCAGATCTCAAAGACCACCGGCACCATCGTCCAAAAGCCAAACTCGTCCGATCGCCAAAACAATTATAGATCCCTGTTCCTGGTTGCATTGCGAACGTATTAAATTAATGGTTCGACCGCGGTCGTCGCGCTCTTTTTTGAAAAAAACGCAATAAACACCTTTCGGTCCGAAATGTTTCCAAGTCCCGTCAGATCTCAATGTCCACCGGCACCATCGTCCAAAAGCCAAACTCGTCCGATCGCCAAAACAATTATAGATCCCTGTTCCTCGTTGCATTGCGAACGTATTAAATTAATGGTTCGACCGCGGTCGTCGCGCTCTTTTTTGAGAAAAACGCAATAAACACCTTTCGGTCCGAAATATTTCCAAGTCCCGTCAGATCTCAATGTCCACCGGCACCATCGTCCAAAAGCCAAACTCGTCCGATCGCCAAAACAATTATAGATCCCATTTCCTCGTTGCATTGCGAACGTATTACATTAATGGTTCGTCCGCGGTCGTCGCGCTCGTTCTCGAGAAAAACGAGAAAAACACCTTTGGGTCCGAAACATTTCAAAGTCCCGTCAGATCTCAAAGTCCACCGGCACCATCGTCCAAAAGCCAAACTCGTCCGATCGCCAAAAAAAATATAGATCCTTGTTCCACGTTGCATTGCGAACGTATTACAATAATGGTTCGGCCGCGGTCGTCGTGCCCGTTCTCGAGAAAAAAGAGAAAAACACCTTTGGGTCCGAAACATTTCAAAGTCCCGTCAGATCTCAAAGTCCACCGGCACCATCGTCCAAAAGCCAAACTCGTCCGATCGCCAAAAAAATTATAGAACCTTTTTCCTGGTTGCATTGCGAACGTATTAAATTAATGGTTCGACCGCGGTTGTCGCGCTCTTTTTTGAGAAGAACGCAATAAACACCTTTCGGTCCGAAATATTTCCAAGTCCCGTCACATCTCAAAGTTCACCGGCACCATCGTCCAAAAGCCAAACTCGTCCGATCGCGATAACAATCACAGATCCTTGTTCCTCGTTGCATTGCAAACGTATTACATGAATGGTTCGCCCCCGGTCGTCGCGCTGGTTTTCGAGAATAACGCGAAAAACACCTTTTGGTCCGATATACTTCCAAGTCCCGATTACATCTCAAAGTCCACCGGCACCATCGTCCAAAAGCCAAACTCGTCCGATCGCAAAAAACTATTATAGATCCTTGTTCCTCGTTGCATTGTGAACGTATTACATTAATGGTTCGGCCGCGGTCGTCGCGCTCGTTTTCGAGAAAAATGCGAAAACACCTTTCGGTCCGAAATATTTCTAAGTCCCGTCAGATCTCAAAGTCCACCGGCACCATCGTCCAAAAGCCAAACTCGTCCGATCCCCAAAACAATTATAGATCCCTGTTCCTGGTTGCATTGCGAACGTATTAAATTAATGGTTCGACCGCGGTCGTCGCGCTCTTTTTTGAGAAAAACGCAATAAACACCTTTCGGTCCGAAATATTTCCAAGTCCCGTCAGATCTCAATGTCCAACGGCACCATCGTCCAAAAGCCAAACTCGTCCGATCGCCAAAACAATTATAGATCCCTTTTCCTCGTTGCATTGCGAACGTATTACATTAATGGTTCGTCCGCGGTCGTCGGGCTTGTTCTCGAGAAAAACGAGAAAAACACCTTTGGGTCCGAAACATTTCAAAGTCCCGTCAGATCTCAAAGTCCACCGGCACCATCGTCCAAAAGTCAAACTCGTCCGATCGCCAAAAAAATTATAGATCCTTGTTCCTCGTTGCATTGCGAACGTATTACATTAATGGTTCGGCCGCGGTTGTCGTGCTCGTTCTCGAGAAAAACGAGAAAAACACCTTTGGGTCCGAAACATTTCAAAGTCCCGTCAGATCTCAAAGTCCACCGGCGCCATCGTCCAAAAGCCAAACTCGTCCGATCGCCAAAAAAATTATAGAACCTTTTTCCTGGTTGCATTGCGAACGTATTAAATTAATGGTTCGACCGCGGTCGTCGCGCTCTTTTTTGAGAAGAACGCAATAAACACCTTTCGGTCCGAAATATTTCCAAGTCCCGTCACATCTCAAAGTCCACCGGCACCATCGTCCAAAAGCCAAACTCGTCCGATCGCGATAACAATCACAGATCCTTGTTCCTCGTTGCATTGCAAACGTATTACATGAATGGTTCGCCCCCGGTCGTCGCGCTCGTTTTTGAGAAAAACGCGAAAAACACCTTTTGGTCCGATATACTTCCAAGTCCCGATTACATCTCAAAGTCCACCGGCACCATCGTCCAAAAGCCAAACTCGTCCGATCGCCAAAAAATATAGATCCTTGTCCCTCGTTGCATTGCAAACGTATTCATTAATGGTTCGGCCGCGGTCGTCGCGCTCGTTCTTGAGAAAAACGAGAAAAACACCTTTGGGTCCGAAACATTTCAAAGTCCCGTCAGATCTCAAAGTCCACCGGCACCATCGTCCAAAAGCCAAACTCGTCCGATCGCCAAAAAAATTATAGATCCTTGTTCCTGGTTGCATTGCGAACGTATTAAATTAATGGTTCGACCGCGGTCGTCGCGCTCTTTTTTGAGAAAAACGCGAAAAACACCTTTTGGTCCGATATACTTCCAAGTCCCGTCAGATCTCAAAGTCCACCGGCACCATCGTCCAAAAGCCAAACTCGTCTGATCGCCAAAACAATTATAGATCCTTGTTCCTCGTTGCATTGCGAACGTATTACATTAATGGTTCGTCCGCGGTCGTCGCGCTCGTTTTTGAGAAAAACGCGAAAACCACCATTCAGTCCAAAATATTTCCAAGTCCCGTCACATCTCAAAGTCCACCGGCACCATCGTCCAAAAGCCAAACTCGTCCGATTGCCAAAACAATTATAGATCCCTGTTCCTCGTTGCATTGCGAACGTATTACATTAATGGTTCGTCCGCGGTCGTCGCGCTCGTTCTCGAGAAAAACGAGAAAAACACCTTTGGGTCCGAAACATTTCAAAGTCCCGTCAGATCTCAAAGTCCACCGGCACCATCGTCCAAAAGCCAAACTCGTCCGATCGCGATAACAATCACAGATCCTTGTTCCTCGTTGCATTGCAAACGTATTACATGAATAGTTCGCCCCCGGTCGTCGCGCTCGTTTTCGAGAAAAACGCGAAAAACACCTTTTGGTCCGAAATACTTCCAAGTCCCGATTACATCTCAAAGTCCACCGGTACCATCGTCCAAAAGCCAAACTCGTCCGATCGCCAAAACTATTATAGATCCTTGTTCCTCGTTGCATTGTGAACGTATTACATTAATGGTTCGGCCGCGGTCGTCGCGCTCTTTTTCGGGAAAAATGCGAAAAACACCTTTCGGTCCGAAATATTTCTAAGTCCCGTCAGATCTCAAAGACCACCGGCACCATCGTCCAATAGCCAAACTCGTCCGATCGCCAAAAAATATGGATCCTTGTCCCTCGTTGCATTGCGAACGTATTACATTAATGGTTCGTCCGCGGTCGTCGCGCTCGTTCTCGAGAAAAACGAGAAAAACACCTTTGGGTCCGAAACATTTCAAAGTCCCGTCAGATCTCAAAGTCCACCGGCACCATCGTCCAAAAGCCAAACTCGTCCGATCGCCAAAACAATTATAGATCCCTTTTCCTCGTTGCATTGCGAACGTATTACATTAATGGTTCGGCCGCGGTCGTCGCGCTCGTTTTCGAGAAAAACGCAAAAAAGACCTTTCGGTCCGAAATATTTCCAATTCCCGTCAGATCTCAATGTCCAAGGGCACCATCGTCCAAAAGCCAAACTCGTCCGATCGCCAAAACAATTATAGATCCCTTTTCCTCGTTGCATTGCGAACGTATTACATTAATGGTTCGTCCGCGGTCGTCGGGCTTGTTCTCGAGAAAAACGAGAAAAACACCTTTGGGTCCGAAACATTTCAAAGTCCCGTCAGATCTCAAAGTCCACCGGCACCATCGTCCAAAAGCCAAACTCGTCCGATCGCCAAAAAAATTATAGATCCTTGTTCCTCGTTGCATTGCGAACGTATTACATTAATGGTTCGGCCGCGGTCGTCGTGCTCGTTCTCGAGAAAAACGAGAACAACACCTTTGGGTCCGAAACATTTCAAAGTCCCGTCAGATCTCAAAGTCCACCGGCACCATCGTCCAAAAGCCAAACTCGTCAGATCGCCAAAAAAATTATAGAACCTTTTTCCTGGTTGCATTGCGAACGTATTAAATTAATGGTTCGACCGCGGTCGTCGCGCTCTTTTTTGAGTAGAACGCAATAAACACCTTTCGGTCCGAAATATTTCCAAGTCCCGTCACATCTCAAAGTCCACCGGCACCATCGTCCAAAAGCCAAACTCGTCCGATCGCGATAACAATCACAGATCCTTGTTCCTCGTTGCATTGCAAACGTATTACATGAATGGTTCGCCCCCGGTCGTCGCGCTCGTTTTCGAGAAAAACGCGAAAAACACCTTTCGGTCCGATATACTTCCAAGTCCCGATTACATCTCAAAGTCCACCGGCACCATCATCCAAAAGCCAAACTCGTCCGATCGCCAAAAAAATTATAGATCCTTGTTCCTCGTTGCATTGCGAACGTATTAAATTAATGGTTCGACCGCGGTCGTCGCGCTCTTTTTTGAGAAAAACGCAATAAACCCCTTTCGGTCCGAAATATTTCCAAGTCCTGTCAGATCTCAATGTCCACCGGCACCATCGTCCAAAAGCCAAACTCGTCCGATCACCAAAACAATTATAGATCCTTGTTCCTCGTTGCATTGCGAACGTATTACATTAATGCTTCGACCGCGGTCGTCGCGCTCGTTTACGAGAAAAAAAGAGAAAAACACCATTCGGTCCGAAACATTTCAAGTCCCGTCAGATCTCAATGTCCACCGGCACCATCGTCCAAAAGCCAAACTCGTCCGATCGCCAAAACAATTATAGATCCCTTTTCCTCGTTGCATTGCGAACGTATTACATTAATGGTTCGGCCGCGGTCGTCGCGCTCGTTTTCGAGAAAAACGCAAAAAAGACCTTTCGGTCCGAAATATTTCCAAGTCCCGTCAGATCTCAATGTCCAAGGGCACCATCGTCCAAAAGCCAAACTCGTCCGATCGCCAAAACAATTATAGATCCCTTTTCCTCGTTGCATTGCGAACGTATTACATTAATGGTTCGTCCGCGGTCGTCGGGCTTGTTCTCGAGAAAAATGAGAAAAACACCTTTGGGTCCGAAACATTTCAAAGTCCCGCCAGATCTCAAAGTCCACAGGCACCATCGTCCAAAAGCCAAACTCGTCCGATCGCCAAAAAAATTATAGATCCTTGTTCCTCGTTGCATTGCGAACGTATTACATTAATGGTTCGGCCGCGGTCGTCGTGCTCGTTCTCGAGAAAAACGAGAAAAACACCTTTGGGTCCGAAACATTTCAAAGTCCCGTCAGATCTCAAAGTCCACCGGCACCATCGTCCAAAAGCCAAACTCGTCCGATCGCCAAAACAATTATAGATCCCTTTTCCTCGTTGCATTGCGAACGTATTACATTAATGGTTCGGCCGCGGTCGTCGCGCTCGTTTTCGAGAAAAACGCAAAAAAGACCTTTCGGTCCGAAATATTTCCAATTCCCGTCAGATCTCAATGTCCAAGGGCACCATCGTCCAAAAGCCAAACTCGTCCGATCGCCAAAACAATTATAGATCCCTTTTCCTCGTTGCATTGCGAACGTATTACATTAATGGTTCGTCCGCGGTCGTCGGGCTTGTTCTCGAGAAAAACGAGAAAAACACCTTTGGGTCCGAAACATTTCAAAGTCCCGTCAGATCTCAAAGTCCACCGGCACCATCGTCCAAAAGCCAAACTCGTCCGATCGCCAAAAAAATTATAGATCCTTGTTCCTCGTTGCATTGCGAACGTATTACATTAATGGTTCGGCCGCGGTCGTCGTGCTCGTTCTCGAGAAAAACGAGAACAACACCTTTGGGTCCGAAACATTTCAAAGTCCCGTCAGATCTCAAAGTCCACCGGCACCATCGTCCAAAAGCCAAACTCGTCAGATCGCCAAAAAAATTATAGAACCTTTTTCCTGGTTGCATTGCGAACGTATTAAATTAATGGTTCGACCGCGGTCGTCGCGCTCTTTTTTGAGTAGAACGCAATAAACACCTTTCGGTCCGAAATATTTCCAAGTCCCGTCACATCTCAAAGTCCACCGGCACCATCGTCCAAAAGCCAAACTCGTCCGATCGCGATAACAATCACAGATCCTTGTTCCTCGTTGCATTGCAAACGTATTACATGAATGGTTCGCCCCCGGTCGTCGCGCTCGTTTTCGAGAAAAACGCGAAAAACACCTTTCGGTCCGATATACTTCCAAGTCCCGATTACATCTCAAAGTCCACCGGCACCATCATCCAAAAGCCAAACTCGTCCGATCGCCAAAAAAATTATAGATCCTTGTTCCTCGTTGCATTGCGTACGTATTAAATTAATGGTTCGACCGCGGTCGTCGCGCTCTTTTTTGAGAAAAACGCAATAAAACCCTTTCGGTCCGAAATATTTCCAAGTCCTGTCAGATCTCAATGTCCACCGGCACCATCGTCCAAAAGCCAAACTCGTCCGATCACCAAAACAATTATAGATCCTTGTTCCTCGTTGCATTGCGAACGTATTACATTAATGCTTCGACCGCGGTCGTCGCGCTCGTTTACGAGAAAAAAAGAGAAAAACACCATTCGGTCCGAAACATTTCAAGTCCCGTCAGATCTCAATGTCCACCGGCACCATCGTCCAAAAGCCAAACTCGTCCGATCGCCAAAACAATTATAGATCCCTTTTCCTCGTTGCATTGCGAACGTATTACATTAATGGTTCGGCCGCGGTCGTCGCGCTCGTTTTCGAGAAAAACGCAAAAAAGACCTTTCGGTCCGAAATATTTCCAAGTCCCGTCAGATCTCAATGTCCAAGGGCACCATCGTCCAAAAGCCAAACTCGTCCGATCGCCAAAACAATTATAGATCCCTTTTCCTCGTTGCATTGCGAACGTATTACATTAATGGTTCGTCCGCGGTCGTCGGGCTTGTTCTCGAGAAAAATGAGAAAAACACCTTTGGGTCCGAAACATTTCAAAGTCCCGCCAGATCTCAAAGTCCACAGGCACCATCGTCCAAAAGCCAAACTCGTCCGATCGCCAAAAAAATTATAGATCCTTGTTCCTCGTTGCATTGCGAACGTATTACATTAATGGTTCGGCCGCGGTCGTCGTGCTCGTTCTCGAGAAAAACGAGAAAAACACCTTTGGGTCCGAAACATTTCAAAGTCCCGTCAGATCTCAAAGTCCACCGGCACCATCGTCCAAAAGCCAAACTCGTCCGATCGCGATAACAATCACAGATCCTTGTTCCTCGTTGCATTGCAAACGTATTACATGAATAGTTCGCCCCCGGTCGTCGCGCTCGTTTTCGAGAAAAACGCGAAAAACACCTTTTGGTCCGAAATACTTCCAAGTCCCGATTACATCTCAAAGTCCACCGGTACCATCGTCCAAAAGCCAAACTCGTCCGATCGCCAAAACTATTATAGATCCTTGTTCCTCGTTGCATTGTGAACGCATTACATTAATGGTTCGGCCGCGGTCGTCGCGCTCTTTTTCGGGAAAAATGCGAAAAACACCTTTCGGTCCGAAATATTTCTAAGTCCCGTCAGATCTCAAAGACCACCTTGTTCCTCGTTGCATTGCGAACGTATTAAATTAATGGTTCGATCGCGGTCGTCGCGCTCTTTTTTGAGAAAAACGCAATAAACCCCTTTCGGTCCGAAATATTTCCAAGTCCTGTCAGATCTCAATGTCCACCGGCACCATCGTCCAAAAGCCAAACTCGTCCGATCACCAAAACAATTATAGATCCTTGTTCCTCGTTGCATTGCGAACGTATTACATTAATGCTTCGACCGCGGTCGTCGCGCTCGTTTACGAGAAAAAAAGAGAAAAACACCATTCGGTCCGAAACATTTCAAGTCCCGTCAGATCTCAATGTCCACCGGCACCATCGTCCAAAAGCCAAACTCGTCCGATCGCCAAAACAATTATAGATCCCTTTTCCTCGTTGCATAGCGAACGTATTACATTAATGGTTCGGCCGCGGTCGTCGCGCTCGTTTTCGAGAAAAACGCAAAAAAGACCTTTCGGTCCGAAATATTTCCAAGTCCCGTCAGATCTCAATGTCCAAGGGCACCATCGTCCAAAAGCCAAACTCGTCCGATCGCCAAAACAATTATAGATCCCTTTTCCTCGTTGCATTGCGAACGTATTACATTAATGGTTCGTCCGCGGTCGTCGGGCTTGTTCTCGAGAAAAATGAGAAAAACACCTTTGGGTCCGAAACATTTCAAAGTCCCGCCAGATCTCAAAGTCCACAGGCACCATCGTCCAAAAGCCAAACTCGTCCGATCGCCAAAAAAATTATAGATCCTTGTTCCTCGTTGCATTGCGAACGTATTACATTAATGGTTCGGCCGCGGTCGTCGTGCTCGTTCTCGAGAAAAACGAGAAAAACACCTTTGGGTCCGAAACATTTCAAAGTCCCGTCAGATCTCAAAGTCCACCGGCACCATCGTCCAAAAGCCAAACTCGTCCGATCGCGATAACAATCACAGATCCTTGTTCCTCGTTGCATTGCAAACGTATTACATGAATAGTTCGCCCCCGGTCGTCGCGCTCGTTTTCGAGAAAAACGCGAAAAACACCTTTTGGTCCGAAATACTTCCAAGTCCCGATTACATCTCAAAGTCCACCGGTACCATCGTCCAAAAGCCAAACTCGTCCGATCGCCAAAACTATTATAGATCCTTGTTCCTCGTTGCATTGTGAACGTATTACATTAATGGTTCGGCCGCGGTCGTCGCGCTCTTTTTCGGGAAAAATGCGAAAAACACCTTTCGGTCCGAAATATTTCTAAGTCCCGTCAGATCTCAAAGACCACCGGCACCATCGTCCAAAAGCCAAACTCGTCCGATCGCCAAAACAATTATAGATCCCTTTTCCTCGTTGCATTGCGAACGTATTACATTAATGGTTCGGCCGCGGTCGTCGCGCTCGTTTTCGAGAAAAACGCAAAAAAGACCTTTCGGTCCGAAATATTTCCAATTCCCGTCAGATCTCAATGTCCAAGGGCACCATCGTCCAAAAGCCAAACTCGTCCGATCGCCAAAACAATTATAGATCCCTTTTCCTCGTTGCATTGCGAACGTATTACATTAATGGTTCGTCCGCGGTCGTCGGGCTTGTTCTCGAGAAAAACGAGAAAAACACCTTTGGGTCCGAAACATTTCAAAGTCCCGTCAGATCTCAAAGTCCACCGGCACCATCGTCCAAAAGCCAAACTCGTCCGATCGCCAAAAAAATTATAGATCCTTGTTCCTCGTTGCATTGCGAACGTATTACATTAATGGTTCGACCGCGGTCGTCGCGCTCTTTTTTGAGAAAAACGAGAACAACACCTTTGGGTCCGAAACATTTCAAAGTCCCGTCAGATCTCAAAGTCCACCGGCACCATCGTCCAAAAGCCAAACTCGTCAGATCGCCAAAAAAATTATAGAACCTTTTTCCTGGTTGCATTGCGAACGTATTAAATTAATGGTTCGACCGCGGTCGTCGCGCTCTTTTTTGAGTAGAACGCAATAAACACCTTTCGGTCCGAAATATTTCCAAGTCCCGTCAGATCTCAATGTCCACCGGCACCATCGTCCAAAAGCCAAACTCGTCCGATCGCCAAAACAATTATAGATCCCTGTTCCTCGTTGCATTGCGAACGTATTAAATTAATGGTTCGACCGCGGTCGTCGCGCTCTTTTTTGAGAAAAACGCAATAAACACCTTTCGGTCCGAAATATTTCCAAGTCCCGTCAGATCTCAATGTCCACCGGCACCATCGTCCAAAAGCCAAACTCGTCCGATCGCCAAAACAATTATAGATCCCATTTCCTCGTTGCATTGCGAACGTATTACATTAATGGTTCGGCCGCGGTCGTCGCGCTCGTTTTCGAGAAAAACGCAAAAAACACCTTTGGGTCCGAAACATTTCAAAGTCCCGTCAGATCTCAAAGTCCACCGGCACCATCGTCCAAAAGCCAAACTCGTCCGATCGCCAAAAAAAATATAGATCCTTGTTCCTCGTTGCATTGCGAACGTATTACAATAATGGTTCGGCCGCGGTCGTCGTGCCCGTTCTCGAGAAAAAAGAGAAAAACACCTTTGGGTCCGAAACATTTCCAAGTCCCGTCACATCTCAAAGTCCACCGGCACCATCGTCCAAAAGCCAAACTCGTCCGATCGCGATAACAATCACAGATCCTTGTTCCTCGTTGCATTGCAAACGTATTACATGAATGGTTCGCCCCCGGTCGTCGCGCTCGTTTTCGAGAATAACGCGAAAAACACCTTTTGGTCCGATATACTTCCAAGTCCCGATTACATCTCAAAGTCCACCGGCACCATCGTCCAAAAGCCAAACTCGTCCGATCGCAAAAAACTATTATAGATCCTTGTTCCTCGTTGCATTGTGAACGTATTACATTAATGGTTCGGCCGCGGTCGTCGCGCTGGTTTTCGAGAAAAATGCGAAAACACCTTTCGGTCCGAAATATTTCTAAGTCCCGTCAGATCTCAAAGTCCACCGGCACCATCGTCCAAAAGCCAAACTCGTCCGATCCCCAAAACAATTATAGATCCCTTTTCCTCGTTGCATTGCGAACGTATTACATTAATGGTTCGTCCGCGGTCGTCGCGCTCGTTCTCCAGAAAAACGAAAAAAACACCTTTGGGTCCGAAACATTTCAAAGTCCCGTCAGATCTCAAAGTCCACCGGCACCATCGTCCAAAAGCCAAACTCGTCCGATCCCCAAAACAATTATAGATCCCTGTTCCTGGTTGCATTGCGAACGTATTAAATTAATGGTTCGACCGCGGTCGTCGCGCTCTTTTTGAGAAAAACGCAATAAACACCTTTCGGTCCGAAATATTTCCAAGTCCTGTCAGATCTCAATGTCCACCGGCACCATCGTCCAAAAGCCAAACTCGTCCGATCGCCAAAACAATTATAGATCCCTTTTCCTCGTTGCATTGCGAACGTATTACATTAATGGTTCGTCCGCGGTCGTCGGGCTTGTTCTCGAGAAAAATGAGAAAAACACCTTTGGGTCCGAAACATTTCAAAGTCCCGCCAGATCTCAAAGTCCACAGGCACCATCGTCCAAAAGCCAAACTCGTCCGATCGCCAAAAAAATTATAGATCCTTGTTCCTCGTTGCATTGCGAACGTATTACATTAATGGTTCGGCCGCGGTCGTCGTGCTCGTTCTCGAGAAAAACGAGAAAAACACCTTTGGGTCCGAAACATTTCAAAGTCCCGTCAGATCTCAAAGTCCACCGGCACCATCGTCCAAAAGCCAAACTCGTCCGATCGCGATAACAATCACAGATCCTTGTTCCTCGTTGCATTGCAAACGTATTACATGAATAGTTCGCCCCCGGTCGTCGCGCTCGTTTTCGAGAAAAACGCGAAAAACACCTTTTGGTCCGAAATACTTCCAAGTCCCGATTACATCTCAAAGTCCACCGGTACCATCGTCCAAAAGCCAAACTCGTCCGATCGCCAAAACTATTATAGATCCTTGTTCCTCGTTGCATTGTGAACGCATTACATTAATGGTTCGGCCGCGGTCGTCGCGCTCTTTTTCGGGAAAAATGCGAAAAACACCTTTCGGTCCGAAATATTTCTAAGTCCCGTCAGATCTCAAAGACCACCTTGTTCCTCGTTGCATTGCGAACGTATTAAATTAATGGTTCGATCGCGGTCGTCGCGCTCTTTTTTGAGAAAAACGCAATAAACCCCTTTCGGTCCGAAATATTTCCAAGTCCTGTCAGATCTCAATGTCCACCGGCACCATCGTCCAAAAGCCAAACTCGTCCGATCACCAAAACAATTATAGATCCTTGTTCCTCGTTGCATTGCGAACGTATTACATTAATGCTTCGACCGCGGTCGTCGCGCTCGTTTACGAGAAAAAAAGAGAAAAACACCATTCGGTCCGAAACATTTCAAGTCCCGTCAGATCTCAATGTCCACCGGCACCATCGTCCAAAAGCCAAACTCGTCCGATCGCCAAAACAATTATAGATCCCTTTTCCTCGTTGCATAGCGAACGTATTACATTAATGGTTCGGCCGCGGTCGTCGCGCTCGTTTTCGAGAAAAACGCAAAAAAGACCTTTCGGTCCGAAATATTTCCAAGTCCCGTCAGATCTCAATGTCCAAGGGCACCATCGTCCAAAAGCCAAACTCGTCCGATCGCCAAAACAATTATAGATCCCTTTTCCTCGTTGCATTGCGAACGTATTACATTAATGGTTCGTCCGCGGTCGTCGGGCTTGTTCTCGAGAAAAATGAGAAAAACACCTTTGGGTCCGAAACATTTCAAAGTCCCGCCAGATCTCAAAGTCCACAGGCACCATCGTCCAAAAGCCAAACTCGTCCGATCGCCAAAAAAATTATAGATCCTTGTTCCTCGTTGCATTGCGAACGTATTACATTAATGGTTCGGCCGCGGTCGTCGTGCTCGTTCTCGAGAAAAACGAGAAAAACACCTTTGGGTCCGAAACATTTCAAAGTCCCGTCAGATCTCAAAGTCCACCGGCACCATCGTCCAAAAGCCAAACTCGTCCGATCGCGATAACAATCACAGATCCTTGTTCCTCGTTGCATTGCAAACGTATTACATGAATAGTTCGCCCCCGGTCGTCGCGCTCGTTTTCGAGAAAAACGCGAAAAACACCTTTTGGTCCGAAATACTTCCAAGTCCCGATTACATCTCAAAGTCCACCGGTACCATCGTCCAAAAGCCAAACTCGTCCGATCGCCAAAACTATTATAGATCCTTGTTCCTCGTTGCATTGTGAACGTATTACATTAATGGTTCGGCCGCGGTCGTCGCGCTCTTTTTCGGGAAAAATGCGAAAAACACCTTTCGGTCCGAAATATTTCTAAGTCCCGTCAGATCTCAAAGACCACCGGCACCATCGTCCAAAAGCCAAACTCGTCCGATCGCCAAAACAATTATAGATCCCTTTTCCTCGTTGCATTGCGAACGTATTACATTAATGGTTCGGCCGCGGTCGTCGCGCTCGTTTTCGAGAAAAACGCAAAAAAGACCTTTCGGTCCGAAATATTTCCAATTCCCGTCAGATCTCAATGTCCAAGGGCACCATCGTCCAAAAGCCAAACTCGTCCGATCGCCAAAACAATTATAGATCCCTTTTCCTCGTTGCATTGCGAACGTATTACATTAATGGTTCGTCCGCGGTCGTCGGGCTTGTTCTCGAGAAAAACGAGAAAAACACCTTTGGGTCCGAAACATTTCAAAGTCCCGTCAGATCTCAAAGTCCACCGGCACCATCGTCCAAAAGCCAAACTCGTCCGATCGCCAAAAAAATTATAGATCCTTGTTCCTCGTTGCATTGCGAACGTATTACATTAATGGTTCGACCGCGGTCGTCGCGCTCTTTTTTGAGAAAAACGAGAACAACACCTTTGGGTCCGAAACATTTCAAAGTCCCGTCAGATCTCAAAGTCCACCGGCACCATCGTCCAAAAGCCAAACTCGTCAGATCGCCAAAAAAATTATAGAACCTTTTTCCTGGTTGCATTGCGAACGTATTAAATTAATGGTTCGACCGCGGTCGTCGCGCTCTTTTTTGAGTAGAACGCAATAAACACCTTTCGGTCCGAAATATTTCCAAGTCCCGTCAGATCTCAATGTCCACCGGCACCATCGTCCAAAAGCCAAACTCGTCCGATCGCCAAAACAATTATAGATCCCTGTTCCTCGTTGCATTGCGAACGTATTAAATTAATGGTTCGACCGCGGTCGTCGCGCTCTTTTTTGAGAAAAACGCAATAAACACCTTTCGGTCCGAAATATTTCCAAGTCCCGTCAGATCTCAATGTCCACCGGCACCATCGTCCAAAAGCCAAACTCGTCCGATCGCCAAAACAATTATAGATCCCATTTCCTCGTTGCATTGCGAACGTATTACATTAATGGTTCGGCCGCGGTCGTCGCGCTCGTTTTCGAGAAAAACGCAAAAAACACCTTTGGGTCCGAAACATTTCAAAGTCCCGTCAGATCTCAAAGTCCACCGGCACCATCGTCCAAAAGCCAAACTCGTCCGATCGCCAAAAAAAATATAGATCCTTGTTCCTCGTTGCATTGCGAACGTATTACAATAATGGTTCGGCCGCGGTCGTCGTGCCCGTTCTCGAGAAAAAAGAGAAAAACACCTTTGGGTCCGAAACATTTCCAAGTCCCGTCACATCTCAAAGTCCACCGGCACCATCGTCCAAAAGCCAAACTCGTCCGATCGCGATAACAATCACAGATCCTTGTTCCTCGTTGCATTGCAAACGTATTACATGAATGGTTCGCCCCCGGTCGTCGCGCTCGTTTTCGAGAATAACGCGAAAAACACCTTTTGGTCCGATATACTTCCAAGTCCCGATTACATCTCAAAGTCCACCGGCACCATCGTCCAAAAGCCAAACTCGTCCGATCGCAAAAAACTATTATAGATCCTTGTTCCTCGTTGCATTGTGAACGTATTACATTAATGGTTCGGCCGCGGTCGTCGCGCTGGTTTTCGAGAAAAATGCGAAAACACCTTTCGGTCCGAAATATTTCTAAGTCCCGTCAGATCTCAAAGTCCACCGGCACCATCGTCCAAAAGCCAAACTCGTCCGATCCCCAAAACAATTATAGATCCCTTTTCCTCGTTGCATTGCGAACGTATTACATTAATGGTTCGTCCGCGGTCGTCGCGCTCGTTCTCCAGAAAAACGAAAAAAACACCTTTGGGTCCGAAACATTTCAAAGTCCCGTCAGATCTCAAAGTCCACCGGCACCATCGTCCAAAAGCCAAACTCGTCCGATCCCCAAAACAATTATAGATCCCTGTTCCTGGTTGCATTGCGAACGTATTAAATTAATGGTTCGACCGCGGTCGTCGCGCTCTTTTTGAGAAAAACGCAATAAACACCTTTCGGTCCGAAATATTTCCAAGTCCTGTCAGATCTCAATGTCCACCGGCACCATCGTCCAAAAGCCAAACTCGTCCGATCACCAAAACAATTATAGATCCCTTTTCCTCGTTGCATTGCGAACGTATTACATTAATGGTTCGTCCGCGGTCGTCGGGCTTGTTCTCGAGAAAAATGAGAAAAACACCTTTGGGTCCGAAACATTTCAAAGTCCCGTCAGATCTCAAAGTCCACCGGCACCATCGTCCAAAAGCCAAACTCGTCCGATCCCCAAAACAATTATAGATCCCTGTTCCTGGTTGCATTGCGAACGTATTAAATTAATGGTTCGACCGCGGTCGTCGCGCTCTTTTTTGAGAAAAACGCAATAAACACCTTTCGGTCCGAAATATTTCCAAGTCCCGTCAGATCTCAATGTCCAACGGCACCATCGTCCAAAAGCCAAACTCGTCCGATCGCCAAAACAATTATAGATCCCTGTTCCTCGTTGCATTGCGAACGTATTACATTAATGGTTCGGCCGCGGTCGTCGCGCTCGTTTTCGAGAAAAATGCGAAAAACACCTTTCGGTCCGAAATATTTCTAAGTCCCGTCAGATCTCAAAGTCCACCGGCACCATCGTCCAAAAGCCAAACTCGTCCGATCGCCAAAAAAATTATAGATCCTTTTTCCTGGTTGCATTGCGAACGTATTAAATTAATGGTTCGACCGCGGTCGTCGCGCTCTTTTTTGAGAAAAACGCAATAAACACCTTTCGGTCCGAAATATTTCCAAGTCCCGCCAGATCTCAATGTCCACCGGCACCATCGTCCAAAAGCCAAACTCGTCCGATCGCCAAAACAATTATAGATCCTTGTTCCTCGTTGCATTGCGAACGTATTACATTAATGCTTCGACCGCGGTCGTCGCGCTCGTTTACGAGAAAAAAAGAGAAAAACACCATTCGGTCCGAAACATTTCAAGTCCCGTCAGATCTCAATGTCCAAGGGCACCATCGTCCAAAAGCCAAACTCGTCCGATCGCCAAAACAATTATAGATCCCTTTTCCTCGTTGCATTGCGAACGTATTACATTAATGGTTCGTCCGCGGTCGTCGGCCTTGTTCTCGAGAAAAATGAGAAAAACACCTTTGGGTCCGAAACATTTCAAAGTCCCGCCAGATCTCAAAGTCCACAGGCACCATCGTCCAAAAGCCAAACTCGTCCGATCGCCAAAAAAATTATAGATCCTTGTTCCTCGTTGCATTGCGAACGTATTACATTAATGGTTCGGCCGCGGTCGTCGTGCTCGTTCTCGAGAAAAACGAGAAAAACACCTTTGGGTCCGAAACATTTCAAAGTCCCGTCAGATCTCAAAGTCCACCGGCACCATCGTCCAAAAGCCAAACTCGTCCGATCGCCAAAAAAATTATAGAACCTTTTTCCTGGTTGCATTGCGAACGTATTAAATTAATGGTTCGACCGCGGTCGTCGCGCTCTTTTTTGAGTAGAACGCAATAAACACCTTTCGGTCCGAAATATTTCCAAGTCCCGTCACATCTCAAAGTCCACCGGCACCATCGTCCAAAAGCCAAACTCGTCCGATCGCGATAACAATCACAGATCCTTGTTCCTCGTTGCATTGCAAACGTATTACATGAATGGTTCGCCCCCGGTCGTCGCGCTCGTTTTCGAGAAAAACGCGAAAAACACCTTTCGGTCCGATATACTTCCAAGTCCCGATTACATCTCAAAGTCCACCGGCACCATCATCCAAAAGCCAAACTCGTCCGATCGCCAAAAAAATTATAGATCCTTGTTCCTCGTTGCATTGCGAACGTATTAAATTAATGGTTCGACCGCGGTCGTCGCGCTCTTTTTTGAGAAAAACGCAATAAACCCCTTTCGGTCCGAAATATTTCCAAGTCCCGTCAGATCTCAATGTCCACCGGCACCATCGTCCAAAAGCCAAACTCGTCCGATCGCCAAAACAATTATAGATCCCTTTTCCTCGTTGCATTGCGAACGTATTACATTAATGGTTCGGCCGCGGTCGTCGCGCTCGTTTTCGAGAAAAACGCAAAAAAGACCTTTCGGTCCGAAATATTTCCAAGTCCCGTCAGATCTCAATGTCCAAGGGCACCATCGTCCAAAAGCCAAACTCGTCCGATCGCCAAAACAATTATAGATCCCTTTTCCTCGTTGCATTGCGAACGTATTACATTAATGGTTCGTCCGCGGTCGTCGGGCTTGTTCTCGAGAAAAATGAGAAAAACACCTTTGGGTCCGAAACATTTCAAAGTCCCGCCAGATCTCAAAGTCCACAGGCACCATCGTCCAAAAGCCAAACTCGTCCGATCGCCAAAAAAATTATAGATCCTTGTTCCTCGTTGCATTGCGAACGTATTACATTAATGGTTCGGCCGCGGTCGTCGTGCTCGTTCTCGAGAAAAACGAGAAAAACACCTTTGGGTCCGAAACATTTCAAAGTCCCGTCAGATCTCAAAGTCCACCGGCACCATCGTCCAAAAGCCAAACTCGTCCGATCGCCAAAAAAATTATAGAACCTTTTTCCTGGTTGCATTGCGAACGTATTAAATTAATGGTTCGACCGCGGTCGTCGCGCTCTTTTTTGAGAAGAACGCAATAATCACCTTTCGGTCCGAAATATTTCCAAGTCCCGTCACATCTCAAAGTCCACCGGCACCATCGTCCAAAAGCCAAACTCGTCCGATCGCGATAACAATCACAGATCCTTGTTCCTCGTTGCATTGCAAACGTATTACATGAATGGTTCGCCCCCGGTCGTCGCGCTCGTTTTCGAGAATAACGCGAAAAACACCTTTTGGTCCGATATACTTCCAAGTCCCGATTACATCTCAAAGTCCACCGGCACCATCGTCCAAAAGCCAAACTCGTCCGATCGCAAAAAACTATTATAGATCCTTGTTCCTCGTTGCATTGTGAACGTATTACATTAATGGTTCGGCCGCGGTCGTCGCGCTCGTTTTCGGGAAAAATGCGAAAAACACCTTTCGGTCCGAAATATTTCCAAGTCCCGTCAGATCTCAAAGTCCACCGGCACCATCGTCCAAAAGCCAAACTCGTCCGATCGCCAAAACAATTATAGATCCCTGTTCCTGGTTGCATTGCGAACGTATTAAATTAATGGTTCGACCGCGGTCGTCGCGCTCTTTTTTGAGAAAAACGCAATAAACACCTTTCGGTCCGAAATATTTCCAAGTCCCGTCAGATCTCAATGTCCACCGGCACCATCGTCCAAAAGCCAAACTCGTCCGATCGCCAAAACAATTATAGATCCCATTTCCTCGTTGCATTGCGAACGTATTACATTAATGGTTCGGCCGCGGTCGTCGCGCTCGTTTTCGAGAAAAACGCAAAAAAGACCTTTCGGTCCGAAATATTTCCAAGTCCCGTCAGATCTCAATGTCCACCGGCACCATCGTCCAAAAGCCAAACTCGTCCGATCGCCAAAACAATTATAGATCCTTGTTCCTCGTTGCATTGCGAACGTATTACATTAATGCTTCGACCGCGGTCGTCGCGCTCGTTTACGAGAAAAAAAGAGAAAAACACCATTCGGTCCGAAACATTTCAAGTCCCGTCAGATCTCAATGTCCAAGGGCACCATCGTCCAAAAGCCAAACTCGTCCGATCGCCAAAACAATTATAGATCCCTTTTCCTCGTTGCATTGCGAACGTATTACATTAATGGTTCGTCCGCGGTCGTCGGGCTTGTTCTCGAGAAAAATGAGAAAAACACCTTTCGGTCCGAAACATTTCAAAGTCCCGCCAGATCTCAAAGTCCACAGGCACCATCGTCCAAAAGCCAAACTCGTCCGATCGCCAAAAAATTATAGATCCTTGTTCCTCGTTGCATTGCGAACGTATTACATTAATGGTTCGGCCGCGGTCGTCGTGCTCGTTATCGAGAAAACGAGAAAAACACCTTTGGGTCCGAAACATTTCAAAGTCCCGTCAGATCTCAAAGTCCACCGGCACCATCGTCCAAAAGCCAAACTCGTCCGATCGCCAAAAAAATTATAGAACCTTTTTCCTGGTTGCATTGCGAACGTATTAAATTAATGGTTCGACCGCGGTCGTCGCGCTCTTTTTTGAGAAGAACGCAATAATCACCTTTCGGTCCGAAATATTTCCAAGTCCCGTCACATCTCAAAGTCCACCGGCACCATCGTCCAAAAGCCAAACTCGTCCGATCGCGATAACAATCACAGATCCTTGTTCCTCGTTGCATTGCAAACGTATTACATGAATGGTTCGCCCCCGGTCGTCGCGCTCGTTTTCGAGAATAACGCGAAAAACACCTTTTGGTCCGATATACTTCCAAGTCCCGATTACATCTCAAAGTCCACCGGCACCATCGTCCAAAAGCCAAACTCGTCCGATCGCAAAAAACTATTATAGATCCTTGTTCCTCGTTGCATTGTGAACGTATTACATTAATGGTTCGGCCGCGGTCGTCGCGCTCGTTTTCGGGAAAAATGCGAAAAACACCTTTCGGTCCGAAATATTTCCAAGTCCCGTCAGATCTCAAAGTCCACCGGCACCATCGTCCAAAAGCCAAACTCGTCCGATCGCCAAAACAATTATAGATCCCTGTTCCTGGTTGCATTGCGAACGTATTAAATTAATGGTTCGACCGCGGTCGTCGCGCTTTTTTTTGAAAAAAACGCAATAAACACCTTTCGGTCCGAAATGTTTCCAAGTCCCGTCAGATCTCAATGTCCACCGGCACCATCGTCCAAAAGCCAAACTCGTCCGATCGCCAAAACAATTATAGATCCCTGTTCCTCGTTGCATTGCGAACGTATTAAATTAATGGTTCGACCGCGGTCGTCGCGCTCTTTTTTGAGAAAAACGCAATAAACACCTTTCGGTCCGAAATATTTCCAAGTCCCGTCAGATCTCAATGTCCACCGGCACCATCGTCCAAAAGCCAAACTCGTCCGATCGCCAAAACAATTATAGATCCCATTTCCTCGTTGCATTGCGAACGTATTACATTAATGGTTCGGCCGCGGTCGTCGCGCTCGTTTTCGAGAAAAACGCAAAAAAGACCTTTCGGTCCGAAATATTTCCAAGTCCCGTCAGATCTCAATGTCCACCGGCACCATCGTCCAAAAGCCAAACTCGTCCGATCGCCAAAAAAATTATAGATCCTTTTTCCTGGTTGCATTGCGAACGTATTAAATTAATGGTTCGACCGCGGTCGTCGCGCTCTTTTTTGAGAAAAACGCAATAAACACCTTTCGGTCCGAAATATTTCCAAGTCCCGCCAGATCTCAATGTCCACCGGCACCATCGTCCAAAAGCCAAACTCGTCCGATCGCCAAAACAATTATAGATCCTTGTTCCTCGTTGCATTGCGAACGTATTACATTAATGCTTCGACCGCGGTCGTCGCGCTCGTTTACGAGAAAAAAAGAGAAAAACACCATTCGGTCCGAAACATTTCAAGTCCCGTCAGATCTCAATGTCCAAGGGCACCATCGTCCAAAAGCCAAACTCGTCCGATCGCCAAAACAATTATAGATCCCTTTTCCTCGTTGCATTGCGAACGTATTACATTAATGGTTCGTCCGCGGTCGTCGGGCTTGTTCTCGAGAAAAATGAGAAAAACACCTTTCGGTCCGAAACATTTCAAAGTCCCGCCAGATCTCAAAGTCCACAGGCACCATCGTCCAAAAGCCAAACTCGTCCGATCGCCAAAAAAATTATAGATCCTTGTTCCTCGTTGCATTGCGAACGTATTACATTAATGGTTCGGCCGCGGTCGTCGTGCTCGTTATCGAGAAAACGAGAAAAACACCTTTGGGTCCGAAACATTTCAAAGTCCCGTCAGATCTCAAAGTCCACCGGCACCATCGTCCAAAAGCCAAACTCGTCCGATCGCCAAAAAAATTATAGAACCTTTTTCCTGGTTGCATTGCGAACGTATTAAATTAATGGTTCGACCGCGGTCGTCGCGCTCTTTTTTGAGAAGAACGCAATAATCACCTTTCGGTCCGAAATATTTCCAAGTCCCGTCACATCTCAAAGTCCACCGGCACCATCGTCCAAAAGCCAAACTCGTCCGATCGCGATAACAATCACAGATCCTTGTTCCTCGTTGCATTGCAAACGTATTACATGAATGGTTCGCCCCCGGTCGTCGCGCTCGTTTTCGAGAATAACGCGAAAAACACCTTTTGGTCCGATATACTTCCAAGTCCCGATTACATCTCAAAGTCCACCGGCACCATCGTCCAAAAGCCAAACTCGTCCGATCGCAAAAAACTATTATAGATCCTTGTTCCTCGTTGCATTGTGAACGTATTACATTAATGGTTCGGCCGCGGTCGTCGCGCTCGTTTTCGGGAAAAATGCGAAAAACACCTTTCGGTCCGAAATATTTCCAAGTCCCGTCAGATCTCAAAGTCCACCGGCACCATCGTCCAAAAGCCAAACTCGTCCGATCGCCAAAACAATTATAGATCCCTGTTCCTGGTTGCATTGCGAACGTATTAAATTAATGGTTCGACCGCGGTCGTCGCGCTCTTTTTTGAGAAAAACGCAATAAACACCTTTCGGTCCGAAATATTTCCAAGTCCCGTCAGATCTCAATGTCCACCGGCACCATCGTCCAAAAGCCAAACTCGTCCGATCGCCAAAAAAATTATAGATCCTTTTTCCTGGTTGCATTGCGAACGTATTAAATTAATGGTTCGACCGCGGTCGTCGCGCTCTTTTTTGAGAAAAACGCAATAAACACCTTTCGGTCCGAAATATTTCCAAGTCCCGCCAGATCTCAATGTCCACCGGCACCATCGTCCAAAAGCCAAACTCGTCCGATCGCCAAAACAATTATAGATCCTTGTTCCTCGTTGCATTGCGAACGTATTACATTAATGCTTCGACCGCGGTCGTCGCGCTCGTTTACGAGAAAAAAAGAGAAAAACACCATTCGGTCCGAAACATTTCAAGTCCCGTCAGATCTCAATGTCCAAGGGCACCATCGTCCAAAAGCCAAACTCGTCCGATCGCCAAAACAATTATAGATCCCTTTTCCTCGTTGCATTGCGAACGTATTACATTAATGGTTCGTCCGCGGTCGTCGGGCTTGTTCTCGAGAAAAATGAGAAAAACACCTTTCGGTCCGAAACATTTCAAAGTCCCGCCAGATCTCAAAGTCCACAGGCACCATCGTCCAAAAGCCAAACTCGTCCGATCGCCAAAAAAATTATAGATCCTTGTTCCTCGTTGCATTGCGAACGTATTACATTAATGGTTCGGCCGCGGTCGTCGTGCTCGTTATCGAGAAAACGAGAAAAACACCTTTGGGTCCGAAACATTTCAAAGTCCCGTCAGATCTCAAAGTCCACAGGCACCATCGTCCAAAAGCCAAACTCGTCCGATCGCAAAAAACTATTATAGATCCTTGTTCCTCGTTGCATTGTGAACGTATTACATTAATGGTTCGACCGCGGTCGTCGCGCTCGTTTTCGAGAAAAACGCAAAAAAGACCTTTCGGTCCGAAATATTTCCAAGTCCCGTCAGATCTCAATGTCCACCGGCACCATCGTCCAAAAGCCAAACTCGTCCGATCGCAAAAAACTATTATAGATCCTTGTTCCTCGTTGCATTGTGAACGTATTACATTAATGGTTCGGCCGCGGTCGTCGCGCTCGTTTTCGAGAAAAATGCGAAAACACCTTTCGGTCCGAAATATTTCTAAGTCCCGTCAGATCTCAAAGTCCACCGGCACCATCGTCCAAAAGCCAAACTCGTCCGATCCCCAAAACAATTATAGATCCCTGTTCCTGGTTGCATTGCGAACGTATTAAATTAATGGTTCGACCGCGGTCGTCGCGCTCTTTTTTGAGAAAAACGCAATAAACACCTTTCGGTCCGAAATATTTCCAAGTCCCGTCAGATCTCAATGTCCAACGGCACCATCGTCCAAAAGCCAAACTCGTCCGATCGCCAAAACAATTATAGATCCCTGTTCCTCGTTGCATTGCGAACGTATTACATTAATGGTTCGGCCGCGGTCGTCGCGCTCGTTTTCGAGAAAAATGCGAAAAACACCTTTCGGTCCGAAATATTTCTAAGTCCCGTCAGATCTCAAAGTCCACCGGCACCATCGTCCAAAAGCCAAACTCGTCCGATCGCCAAAAAAATTATAGATCCTTTTTCCTGGTTGCATTGCGAACGTATTAAATTAATGGTTCGACCGCGGTCGTCGCGCTCTTTTTTGAGAAAAACGCAATAAACACCTTTCGGTCCGAAATATTTCCAAGTCCCGCCAGATCTCAATGTCCACCGGCACCATCGTCCAAAAGCCAAACTCGTCCGATCGCCAAAACAATTATAGATCCTTGTTCCTCGTTGCATTGCGAACGTATTACATTAATGCTTCGACCGCGGTCGTCGCGCTCGTTTACGAGAAAAAAAGAGAAAAACACCATTCGGTCCGAAACATTTCAAGTCCCGTCAGATCTCAATGTCCACCGGCACCATCGTCCAAAAGCCAAACTCGTCCGATCGCCAAAACAATTATAGATCCCTTTTCCTCGTTGCATTGCGAACGTATTACATTAATGGTTCGCCCCCGGTCGTCGCGCTCGTTTTCGAGAATAACGCGAAAAACACCTTTTGGTCCGATATACTTCCAAGTCCCGATTACATCTCAAAGTCCACCGGCACCATCGTCCAAAAGCCAAACTCGTCCGATCGCAAAAAACTATTATAGATCCTTGTTCCTCGTTGCATTGTGAACGTATTACATTAATGGTTCGGCCGCGGTCGTCGCGCTCGTTTTCGGGAAAAATGCGAAAAACACCTTTCGGTCCGAAATATTTCCAAGTCCCGTCAGATCTCAAAGTCCACCGGCACCATCGTCCAAAAGCCAAACTCGTCCGATCGCCAAAACAATTATAGATCCCTGTTCCTGGTTGCATTGCGAACGTATTAAATTAATGGTTCGACCGCGGTCGTCGCGCTCTTTTTTGAGAAAAACGCAAAAAAGACCTTTCGGTCCGAAATATTTCCAAGTCCCGTCAGATCTCAATGTCCAAGGGCACCATCGTCCAAAAGCCAAACTCGTCCGATCGCCAAAACAATTATAGATCCCTTTTCCTCGTTGCATTGCGAACGTATTACATTAATGGTTCGTCCGCGGTCGTCGGGCTTGTTCTCGAGAAAAACGAGAAAAACACCTTTGGGTCCGAAACATTTCAAAGTCCCGTCAGATCTCAAAGTCCACCGGCACCATCGTCCAAAAGTCAAACTCGTCCGATCGCCAAAAAAATTATAGATCCTTGTTCCTCGTTGCATTGCGAACGTATTACATTAATGGTTCGGCCGCGGTAGTCGTGCTCGTTCTCGAGAAAAACGAGAAAAACACCTTTGGGTCCGAAACATTTCAAAGTCCCGTCAGATCTCAAAGTCCACCGGCGCCATCGTCCAAAAGCCAAACTCGTCCGATCGCCAAAAAAATTATAGAACCTTTTTCCTGGTTGCATTGCGAACGTATTAAATTAATGGTTCGACCGCGGTCGTCGCGCTCTTTTTTGAGAAGAACGCAATAAACACCTTTCGGTCCGAAATATTTCCAAGTCCCGTCAGATCTCAAAGTCCACCGGCACCATCGTCCAAAAGCCAAACTCGTCTGATCGCCAAAACAATTATAGATCCTTGTTCCTCGTTGCATTGCGAACGTATTATATTAATGGTTCGTCCGCGGTCGTCGCGCTCGTTTTTGAGAAAAACGCGAAAACCACCATTCAGTCCAAAATATTTCCAAGTCCCGTCACATCTCAAAGTCCACCGGCACCATCGTCCAAAAGCCAAACTCGTCCGATCGCCAAAACAATTATAGATCCCTGTTCCTCGTTGCATTGCGAACGTATTACATTAATGGTTCGTCCGCGGTCGTCGCGCTCGTTCTCGAGAAAAACGAGAAAAACACCTTTGGGTCCGAAACATTTCAAAGTCCCGTCAGATCTCAAAGTCCACCGGCACCATCGTCCAAAAGCCAAACTCGTCCGATCGCGATAACAATCACAGATCCTTGTTCCTCGTTGCATTGCAAACGTATTACATGAATAGTACGCCCCCGGTCGTCGCGCTCGTTTTCGAGAAAAACGCGAAAAACACCTTTTGGTCCGAAATACTTCCAAGTCCCGATTACATCTCAAAGTCCACCGGTACCATCGTCCAAAAGCCAAACTCGTCCGATCGCCAAAACAATTATAGATCCCTTTTCCTCGTTGCATTGCGAACGTATTACATTAATGGTTCGGCCGCGGTCGTCGCGCTCGTTTTCGAGAAAAACGCAAAAAAGACCTTTCGGTCCGAAATATTTCCAAGTCCCGTCAGATCTCAATGTCCAAGGGCACCATCGTCCAAAAGCCAAACTCGTCCGATCGCCAAAACAATTATAGATCCCTTTTCCTCGTTGCATTGCGAACGTATTACATTAATGGTTCGTCCGCGGTCGTCGGGCTTGTTCTCGAGAAAAATGAGAAAAACACCTTTGGGTCCGAAACATTTCAAAGTCCCGCCAGATCTCAAAGTCCACAGGCACCATCGTCCAAAAGCCAAACTCGTCCGATCGCCAAAAAAATTATAGATCCTTGTTCCTCGTTGCATTGCGAACGTATTACATTAATGGTTCGGCCGCGGTCGTCGTGCTCGTTCTCGAGAAAAACGAGAAAAACACCTTTGGGTCCGAAACATTTCAAAGTCCCGTCAGATCTCAAAGTCCACCGGCACCATCGTCCAAAAGCCAAACTCGTCCGATCGCCAAAAAAAATTATAGAACCTTTTTCCTGGTTGCATTGCGAACGTATTAAATTAATGGTTCGACCGCGGTCGTCGCGCTCTTTTTTGAGAAGAACGCAATAATCACCTTTCGGTCCGAAATATTTCCAAGTCCCGTCACATCTCAAAGTCCACCGGCACCTTCGTCCAAAAGCCAAACTCGTCCGATCGCGATAACAATCACAGATCCTTGTTCCTCGTTGCATTGCAAACGTATTACATGAATGGTTCGCCCCCGGTCGTCGCGCTCGTTTTCGAGAATAACGCGAAAAACACCTTTTGGTCCGATATACTTCCAAGTCCCGATTACATCTCAAAGTCCACCGGCACCATCGTCCAAAAGCCAAACTCGTCCGATCGCAAAAAACTATTATAGATCCTTGTTCCTCGTTGCATTGTGAACGTATTACATTAATGGTTCGGCCGCGGTCGTCGCGCTGGTTTTCGAGAAAAATGCGAAAACACCTTTCGGTCCGAAATATTTCTAAGTCCCGTCAGATCTCAAAGTCCACCGGCACCATCGTCCAAAAGCCAAACTCGTCCGATCCCCAAAACAATTATAGATCCCTTTTCCTCGTTGCATTGCGAACGTATTACATTAATGGTTCGTCCGCGGTCGTCGCGCTCGTTCTCGAGAAAAACGAAAAAAACACCTTTGGGTCCGAAACATTTCAAAGTCCCGTCAGATCTCAAAGTCCACCGGCACCATCGTCCAAAAGCCAAACTCGTCCGATCCCCAAAACAATTATAGATCCCTGTTCCTGGTTGCATTGCGAACGTATTAAATTAATGGTTCGACCGCGGTCGTCGCGCTCTTTTTGAGAAAAACGCAATAAACACCTTTCGGTCCGAAATATTTCCAAGTCCTGTCAGATCTCAATGTCCACCGGCACCATCGTCCAAAAGCCAAACTCGTCCGATCACCAAAACAATTATAGATCCTTGTTCCTCGTTGCATTGCGAACGAATTACATTAATGCTTCGACCGCGGTCGTCGCGCTCGTTTACGAGAAAAAAAGAGAAAAAGACCTTTCGGTCCGAAATATTTCCAAGTCCCGTCAGATCTCAATGTCCACCGGCACCATCGTCCAAAAGCCAAACTCGTCCGATCGCAAAAAACTATTATAGATCCTTGTTCCTCGTTGCATTGTGAACGTATTACATTAATGGTTCGGCCGCGGTCGTCGCGCTCGTTTTCGAGAAAAATGCGAAAACACCTTTCGGTCCGAAATATTTCTAAGTCCCGTCAGATCTCAAAGTCCACCGGCACCATCGTCCAAAAGCCAAACTCGTCCGATCCCCAAAACAATTATAGATCCCTGTTCCTGGTTGCATTGCGAACGTATTAAATTAATGGTTCGACCGCGGTCGTCGCGCTCTTTTTTGAGAAGAACGCAATAAACACCTTTCGGTCCGAAATATTTCCAAGTCCCGTCAGATCTCAAAGTCCACCGGCACCATCGTCCAAAAGCCAAACTCGTCTGATCGCCAAAACAATTATAGATCCTTGTTCCTCGTTGCATTGCGAACGTATTACATTAATGGTTCGGCCGCGGTAGTCGTGCTCGTTCTCGAGAAAAACGAGAAAAACACCTTTGGGTCCGAAACATTTCAAAGTCCCGTCACATCTCAAAGTCCACCGGCACCATCGTCCAAAAGCCAAACTCGTCCGATCGCCAAAAAAATTATAGATCCTTTTTCCTGGTTGCATTGCGAACGTATTAAATTAATGGTTCGACCGCGGTCGTCGCGCTCTTTTTTGAGAAAAACGCAATAAACACCTTTCGGTCCGAAATATTTCCAAGTCCCGCCAGATCTCAATGTCCACCGGCACCATCGTCCAAAAGCCAAACTCGTCCGATCGCCAAAACAATTATAGATCCTTGTTCCTCGTTGCATTGCGAACGTATTACATTAATGCTTCGACCGCGGTCGTCGCGCTCGTTTACGAGAAAAAAAGAGAAAAACACCATTCGGTCCGAAACATTTCAAGTCCCGTCAGATCTCAATGTCCACCGGCACCATCGTCCAAAAGCCAAACTCGTCCGATCGCCAAAACAATTATAGATCCCTTTTCCTCGTTGCATTGCGAACGTATTACATTAATGGTTCGCCCCCGGTCGTCGCGCTCGTTTTCGAGAATAACGCGAAAAACACCTTTTGGTCCGATATACTTCCAAGTCCCGATTACATCTCAAAGTCCACCGGCACCATCGTCCAAAAGCCAAACTCGTCCGATCGCAAAAAACTATTATAGATCCTTGTTCCTCGTTGCATTGTGAACGTATTACATTAATGGTTCGGCCGCGGTCGTCGCGCTCGTTTTCGGGAAAAATGCGAAAAACACCTTTCGGTCCGAAATATTTCCAAGTCCCGTCAGATCTCAAAGTCCACCGGCACCATCGTCCAAAAGCCAAACTCGTCCGATCGCCAAAACAATTATAGATCCCTGTTCCTGGTTGCATTGCGAACGTATTAAATTAATGGTTCGACCGCGGTCGTCGCGCTCTTTTTTGAGAAAAACGCAAAAAAGACCTTTCGGTCCGAAATATTTCCAAGTCCCGTCAGATCTCAATGTCCAAGGGCACCATCGTCCAAAAGCCAAACTCGTCCGATCGCCAAAACAATTATAGATCCCTTTTCCTCGTTGCATTGCGAACGTATTACATTAATGGTTCGTCCGCGGTCGTCGGGCTTGTTCTCGAGAAAAACGAGAAAAACACCTTTGGGTCCGAAACATTTCAAAGTCCCGTCAGATCTCAAAGTCCACCGGCACCATCGTCCAAAAGTCAAACTCGTCCGATCGCCAAAAAAATTATAGATCCTTGTTCCTCGTTGCATTGCGAACGTATTACATTAATGGTTCGGCCGCGGTAGTCGTGCTCGTTCTCGAGAAAAACGAGAAAAACACCTTTGGGTCCGAAACATTTCAAAGTCCCGTCAGATCTCAAAGTCCACCGGCGCCATCGTCCAAAAGCCAAACTCGTCCGATCGCCAAAAAAATTATAGAACCTTTTTCCTGGTTGCATTGCGAACGTATTAAATTAATGGTTCGACCGCGGTCGTCGCGCTCTTTTTTGAGAAGAACGCAATAAACACCTTTCGGTCCGAAATATTTCCAAGTCCCGTCAGATCTCAAAGTCCACCGGCACCATCGTCCAAAAGCCAAACTCGTCTGATCGCCAAAACAATTATAGATCCTTGTTCCTCGTTGCATTGCGAACGTATTACATTAATGGTTCGGCCGCGGTAGTCGTGCTCGTTCTCGAGAAAAACGAGAAAAACACCTTTGGGTCCGAAACATTTCAAAGTCCCGTCACATCTCAAAGTCCACCGGCACCATCGTCCAAAAGCCAAACTCGTCCGATCGCCAAAACAATTATAGATCCCTGTTCCTCGTTGCATTGCGAACGTATTACATTAATGGTTCGTCCGCGGTCGTCGCGCTCGTTCTCGAGAAAAACGAGAAAAATACCTTTGGGTCCGAAACATTTCAATGTCCCGTCAGATCTCAAAGTCCACCGGCACCATCGTCCAAAAGCCAAACTCGTCCGATCGCGATAACAATCACAGATCCTTGTTCCTCGTTGCATTGCAAACGTATTACATGAATAGTACGCCCCCGGTCGTCGCGCTCGTTTTCGAGAAAAACGCGAAAAACACCTTTTGGTCCGAAATACTTCCAAGTCCCGATTACATCTCAAAGTCCACCGGTACCATCGTCCAAAAGCCAAACTCGTCCGATCGCCAAAACTATTATAGATCCTTGTTCCTCGTTGCATTGTGAACGTATTACATTAATGGTTCGCCCGCGGTCGTCGCGCTCTTTTTCGGGAAAAATGCGAAAAACACCATTCGGTCCGAAATATTTCTAAGTCCCGTCAGATCTCAAAGACCACCGGCACCATCGTCCAATAGCCAAACTCGTCCGATCGCCAAAAAATATAGATCCTTGTCCCTCGTTGCATTGCGAACGTATTACATTAATGGTTCGTCCGCGGTCGTCGCGCTCGTTCTCGAGAAAAACGAGAAAAACACCTTTGGGTCCGAAACATTTCAAAGTCCCGTCAGATCTCAAAGTCCACCGGCACCATCGTCCAAAAGCCAAACTCGTCAGATCGCCAAAAAAATTATAGAACCTTTTTCCTGGTTGCATTGCGAACGTATTAAATTAATGGTTCGACCGCGGTCGTCGCGCTCTTTTTTGAGTAGAACGCAATAAACACCTTTCGGTCCGAAATATTTCCAAGTCCCGTCACATCTCAAAGTCCACCGGCACCATCGTCCAAAAGCCAAACTCGTCCGATCGCGATAACAATCACAGATCCTTGTTCCTCGTTGCATTGCAAACGTATTACATGAATGGTTCGCCCCCGGTCGTCGCGCTCGTTTTCGAGAAAAACGCGAAAAACACCTTTCGGTCCGATATACTTCCAAGTCCCGATTACATCTCAAAGTCCACCGGCACCATCATCCAAAAGCCAAACTCGTCCGATCGCCAAAAAAATTATAGATCCTTGTTCCTCGTTGCATTGCGAACGTATTAAATTAATGGTTCGACCGCGGTCGTCGCGCTCTTTTTTGAGAAAAACGCAATAAACCCCTTTCGGTCCGAAATATTTCCAAGTCCTGTCAGATCTCAATGTCCACCGGCACCATCGTCCAAAAGCCAAACTTGTCCGATCACCAAAACAATTATAGATCCTTGTTCCTCGTTGCATTGCGAACGTATTACATTAATGCTTCGACCGCGGTCGTCGCGCTCGTTTACGAGAAAAAAAGAGAAAAACACCATTCGGTCCGAAACATTTCAAGTCCCGGCAGATCTCAATGTCCACCGGCACCATCGTCCAAAAGCCAAACTCGTCCGATCGCCAAAACAATTATAGATCCCTTTTCCTCGTTGCATTGCGAACGTATTACATTAATGGTTCGGCCGCGGTCGTCGCGCTCGTTTTCGAGAAAAACGCAAAAAAGACCTTTCGGTCCGAAATATTTCCAAGTCCCGTCAGATCTCAATGTCCAAGGGCACCATCGTCCAAAAGCCAAACTCGTCCGATCGCCAAAACAATTATAGATCCCTTTTCCTCGTTGCATTGCGAACGTATTACATTAATGGTTCGTCCGCGGTCGTCGGGCTTGTTCTCGAGAAAAATGAGAAAAACACCTTTGGGTCCGAAACATTTCAAAGTCCCGCCAGATCTCAAAGTCCACAGGCACCATCGTCCAAAAGCCAAACTCGTCCGATCGCCAAAAAAATTATAGATCCTTGTTCCTCGTTGCATTGCGAACGTATTACATTAATGGTTCGGCCGCGGTCGTCGTGCTCGTTCTCGAGAAAAACGAGAAAAACACCTTTGGGTCCGAAACATTTCAAAGTCCCGTCAGATCTCAAAGTCCACCGGCACCATCGTCCAAAAGCCAAACTCGTCCGATCGCCAAAAAAATTATAGAACCTTTTTCCTGGTTGCATTGCGAACGTATTAAATTAATGGTTCGACCGCGGTCGTCGCGCTCTTTTTTGAGAAGAACGCAATAATCACCTTTCGGTCCGAAATATTTCCAAGTCCCGTCACATCTCAAAGTCCACCGGCACCATCGTCCAAAAGCCAAACTCGTCCGATCGCGATAACAATCACAGATCCTTGTTCCTCGTTGCATTGCAAACGTATTACATGAATGGTTCGCCCCCGGTCGTCGCGCTCGTTTTCGAGAATAACGCGAAAAACACCTTTTGGTCCGATATACTTCCAAGTCCCGATTACATCTCAAAGTCCACCGGTACCATCGTCCAAAAGCCAAACTCGTCCGATCCCCAAAACAATTATAGATCCCTTTTCCTCGTTGCATTGCGAACGTATTACATTAATGGTTCGTCCGCGGTCGTCGCGCTCGTTCTCGAGAAAAACGAAAAAAACACCTTTGGGTCCGAAACATTTCAAAGTCCCGTCAGATCTCAAAGTCCACCGGCACCATCGTCCAAAAGCCAAACTCGTCCGATCCCCAAAACAATTATAGATCCCTGTTCCTGGTTGCATTGCGAACGTATTAAATTAATGGTTCGACCGCGGTCGTCGCGCTCTTTTTGAGAAAAACGCAATAAACACCTTTCGGTCCGAAATATTTCCAAGTCCTGTCAGATCTCAATGTCCACCGGCACCATCGTCCAAAAGCCAAACTCGTCCGATCACCAAAACAATTATAGATCCTTGTTCCTCGTTGCATTGCGAACGAATTACATTAATGCTTCGACCGCGGTCGTCGCGCTCGTTTACGAGAAAAAAAGAGAAAAACACCATTCGGTCCGAAACATTTCAAGTCCCGTCAGATCTCAATGTCCACCGGCACCATCGTCCAAAAGCCAAACTCGTCCGATCGCCAAAACAATTATAGATCCCTTTTCCTCGTTGCATTGCGAACGTATTACATTAATGGTTCGGCCGCGGTCGTCGCGCTCGTTTTCGAGAAAAACGCAAAAAAGACCTTTCGGTCCGAAATATTTCTAAGTCCCGTCAGATCTCAAAGTCCACCGGCACCATCGTCCAAAAGCCAAACTCGTCCGATCGCCAAAACAATTATAGATCCCTTTTCCTCGTTGCATTGCGAACGTATTACATTAATGGTTCGGCCGCGGTCGTCGCGCTCGTTTTCGAGAAAAACGCAAAAAAGACCTTTCGGTCCGAAATATTTCTAAGTCCCGTCAGATCTCAAAGTCCACCGGCACCATCGTCCAAAAGCCAAACTCGTCCGATCCCCAAAACAATTATAGATCCCTGTTCCTGGTTGCATTGCGAACGTATTAAATTAATGGTTCGACCGCGGTCGTCGCGCTCTTTTTTGAGAAAAACGCAATAAACACCTTTCGGTCCGAAATATTTCCAAGTCCCGTCAGATCTCAATGTCCAACGGCACCATCGTCCAAAAGCCAAACTCGTCCGATCGCCAACACAATTATAGATCCCTGTTCCTCGTTGCATTGCGAACGTATTACATTAATGGTTCGGCCGCGGTCGTCGCGCTCGTTTTCGAGAAAAATGCGAAAAACACCTTTCGGTCCGAAATATTTCTAAGTCCCGTCAGATCTCAAAGTCCACCGGCACCATCGTCCAAAAGCCAAACTCGTCCGATCGCCAAAAAAATTATAGATCCTTTTTCCTGGTTGCATTGCGAACGTATTAAATTAATGGTTCGACCGCGGTCGTCGCGATCTTTTTTGAGAAAAACGCAATAAACACCTTTCGGTCCGAAATATTTCCAAGTCCCGTCAGATCTCAATGTCCACCGGCACCATCGTCCAAAAGCCAAACTCGTCCGATCGCCAAAACAATTATAGATCCTTGTTCCTCGTTGCATTGCGAACGTATTACATTAATGCTTCGACCGCGGTCGTCGCGCTCGTTTACGAGAAAAAAAGAGAAAAACACCATTCGGTCCGAAACATTTCAAGTCCCGTCAGATCTCAATGTCCACCGGCACCATCGTCCAAAAGCCAAACTCGTCCGATCGCCAAAACAATTATAGATCCCTTTTCCTCGTTGCATTGCGAACGTATTACATTAATGGTTCGGCCGCGGTCGTCGCGCTCGTTTTCGAGAAAAACGCAAAAAAGACCTTTCGGTCCGAAATATTTCCAAGTCCCGTCAGATCTCAATGTCCACCGGCACCATCGTCCAAAAGCCAAACTCGTCCGATCGCCAAAACAATTATAGATCCCTTTTCCTCGTTGCATTGCGAACGTATTACATTAATGGTTCGGCCGCGGTCGTCGCGCTCGTTTTCGAGAAAAACGCAAAAAAGACCTTTCGGTCCGAAATATTTCCAAGTCCCGTCAGATCTCAATGTCCACCGGCACCATCGTCCAAAAGCCAAACTCGTCCGATCGCCAAAACAATTATAGATCCCTTTTCCTCGTTGCATTGCGAACGTATTACATTAATGGTTCGGCCGCGGTCGTCGCGCTCGTTTTCGAGAAAAACGCAAAAAAGACCTTTCGGTCCGAAATATTTCTAAGTCCCGTCAGATCTCAAAGTCCACCGGCACCATCGTCCAAAAGCCAAACTCGTCCGATCGCCAAAACAATTATAGATCCCTTTTCCTCGTTGCATTGCGAACGTATTACATTAATGGTTCGGCCGCGGTCGTCGCGCTCGTTTTCGAGAAAAACGCAAAAAAAACCTTTCGGTCCGAAATATTTCCAAGTCCCGTCAGATCTCAATGTCCAACGGCACCATCGTCCAAAAGCCAAACTCGTCCGATCGCCAACACAATTATAGATCCCTGTTCCTCGTTGCATTGCGAACGTATTACATTAATGGTTCGGCCGCGGTCGTCGCGCTCGTTTTCGAGAAAAATGCGAAAAACACCTTTCGGTCCGAAATATTTCTAAGTCCCGTCAGATCTCAAAGTCCACCGGCACCATCGTCCAAAAGCCAAACTCGTCCGATCGCCAAAAAAATTATAGATCCTTTTTCCTGGTTGCATTGCGAACGTATTAAATTAATGGTTCGACCGCGGTCGTCGCGATCTTTTTTGAGAAAAACGCAATAAACACCTTTCGGTCCGAAATATTTCCAAGTCCCGTCAGATCTCAATGTCCACCGGCACCATCGTCCAAAAGCCAAACTCGTCCGATCGCCAAAACAATTATAGATCCTTGTTCCTCGTTGCATTGCGAACGTATTACATTAATGCTTCGACCGCGGTCGTCGCGCTCGTTTACGAGAAAAAAAGAGAAAAACACCATTCGGTCCGAAACATTTCAAGTCCCGTCAGATCTCAATGTCCACCGGCACCATCGTCCAAAAGCCAAACTCGTCCGATCGCCAAAACAATTATAGATCCCTTTTCCTCGTTGCATTGCGAACGTATTACATTAATGGTTCGGCCGCGGTCGTCGCGCTCGTTTTCGAGAAAAACGCAAAAAAGACCTTTCGGTCCGAAATATTTCCAAGTCCCGTCAGATCTCAATGTCCACCGGCACCATCGTCCAAAAGCCAAACTCGTCCGATCGCCAAAACAATTATAGATCCCTTTTCCTCGTTGCATTGCGAACGTATTACATTAATGGTTCGGCCGCGGTCGTCGCGCTCGTTTTCGAGAAAAACGCAAAAAAGACCTTTCGGTCCGAAATATTTCCAAGTCCCGTCAGATCTCAATGTCCACCGGCACCATCGTCCAAAAGCCAAACTCGTCCGATCGCCAAAACAATTATAGATCCCTTTTCCTCGTTGCATTGCGAACGTATTACATTAATGGTTCGGCCGCGGTCGTCGCGCTCGTTTTCGAGAAAAACGCAAAAAAGACCTTTCGGTCCGAAATATTTCTAAGTCCCGTCAGATCTCAAAGTCCACCGGCACCATCGTCCAAAAGCCAAACTCGTCCGATCGCCAAAACAATTATAGATCCCTTTTCCTCGTTGCATTGCGAACGTATTACATTAATGGTTCGGCCGCGGTCGTCGCGCTCGTTTTCGAGAAAAACGCAAAAAAGACCTTTCGGTCCGAAATATTTCTAAGTCCCGTCAGATCTCAAAGTCCACCGGCACCATCGTCCAAAAGCCAAACTCGTCCGATCCCCAAAACAATTATAGATCCCTGTTCCTGGTTGCATTGCGAACGTATTAAATTAATGGTTCGACCGCGGTCGTCGCGCTCTTTTTTGAGAAAAACGCAATAAACACCTTTCGGTCCGAAATATTTCCAAGTCCCGTCAGATCTCAATGTCCAACGGCACCATCGTCCAAAAGCCAAACTCGTCCGATCGCCAACACAATTATAGATCCCTGTTCCTCGTTGCATTGCGAACGTATTACATTAATGGTTCGGCCGCGGTCGTCGCGCTCGTTTTCGAGAAAAATGCGAAAAACACCTTTCGGTCCGAAATATTTCTAAGTCCCGTCAGATCTCAAAGTCCACCGGCACCATCGTCCAAAAGCCAAACTCGTCCGATCGCCAAAAAAATTATAGATCCTTTTTCCTGGTTGCATTGCGAACGTATTAAATTAATGGTTCGACCGCGGTCGTCGCGATCTTTTTTGAGAAAAACGCAATAAACACCTTTCGGTCCGAAATATTTCCAAGTCCCGTCAGATCTCAATGTCCACCGGCACCATCGTCCAAAAGCCAAACTCGTCCGATCGCCAAAACAATTATAGATCCTTGTTCCTCGTTGCATTGCGAACGTATTACATTAATGCTTCGACCGCGGTCGTCGCGCTCGTTTACGAGAAAAAAAGAGAAAAACACCATTCGGTCCGAAACATTTCAAGTCCCGTCAGATCTCAATGTCCACCGGCACCATCGTCCAAAAGCCAAACTCGTCCGATCGCCAAAACAATTATAGATCCCTTTTCCTCGTTGCATTGCGAACGTATTACATTAATGGTTCGGCCGCGGTCGTCGCGCTCGTTTTCGAGAAAAACGCAAAAAAGACCTTTCGGTCCGAAATATTTCCAAGTCCCGTCAGATCTCAATGTCCACCGGCACCATCGTCCAAAAGCCAAACTCGTCCGATCCCCAAAACAATTATAGATCCCTGTTCCTGGTTGCATTGCGAACGTATTAAATTAATGGTTCGACCGCGGTCGTCGCGCTCTTTTTTGAGAAAAACGCAATAAACACCTTTCGGTCCGAAATATTTCCAAGTCCCGTCAGATCTCAATGTCCAACGGCACCATCGTCCAAAAGCCAAACTCGTCCGATCGCCAACACAATTATAGATCCCTGTTCCTCGTTGCATTGCGAACGTATTACATTAATGGTTCGGCCGCGGTCGTCGCGCTCGTTTTCGAGAAAAATGCGAAAAACACCTTTCGGTCCGAAATATTTCTAAGTCCCGTCAGATCTCAAAGTCCACCGGCACCATCGTCCAAAAGCCAAACTCGTCCGATCGCCAAAAAAATTATAGATCCTTTTTCCTGGTTGCATTGCGAACGTATTAAATTAATGGTTCGACCGCGGTCGTCGCGATCTTTTTTGAGAAAAACGCAATAAACACCTTTCGGTCCGAAATATTTCCAAGTCCCGTCAGATCTCAATGTCCACCGGCACCATCGTCCAAAAGCCAAACTCGTCCGATCGCCAAAACAATTATAGATCCTTGTTCCTCGTTGCATTGCGAACGTATTACATTAATGCTTCGACCGCGGTCGTCGCGCTCGTTTACGAGAAAAAAAGAGAAAAACACCATTCGGTCCGAAACATTTCAAGTCCCGTCAGATCTCAATGTCCACCGGCACCATCGTCCAAAAGCCAAACTCGTCCGATCGCCAAAACAATTATAGATCCCTTTTCCTCGTTGCATTGCGAACGTATTACATTAATGGTTCGGCCGCGGTCGTCGCGCTCGTTTTCGAGAAAAACGCAAAAAAGACCTTTCGGTCCGAAATATTTCCAAGTCCCGTCAGATCTCAATGTCCACCGGCACCATCGTCCAAAAGCCAAACTCGTCCGATCGCCAAAACAATTATAGATCCCTTTTCCTCGTTGCATTGCGAACGTATTACATTAATGGTTCGTCCGCGGTCGTCGGGCTTGTTCTCGAGAAAAATGAGAAAAACACCTTTGGGTCCGAAACATTTCAAAGTCCCGCCAGATCTCAAAGTCCACAGGCACCATCGTCCAAAAGCCAAACTCGTCCGATCGCCAAAAAAATTATAGATCCTTGTTCCTCGTTGCATTGCGAACGTATTACATTAATGGTTCGGCCGCGGTCGTCGTGCTCGTTCTCGAGAAAAACGAGAAAAACACCTTTCGGTCCGAAATATTTCCAAGTCCCGCCAGATCTCAATGTCCACCGGCACCATCGTCCAAAAGCCAAACTCGTCCGATCGCCAAAACAATTATAGATCCTTGTTCCTCGTTGCATTGCGAACGTATTACATTAATGCTTCGACCGCGGTCGTCGCGCTCGTTTACGAGAAAAAAAGAGAAAAACACCATTCGGTCCGAAACATTTCAAGTCCCGTCAGATCTCAATGTCCACCGGCACCATCGTCCAAAAGCCAAACTCGTCCGATCGCCAAAACAATTATAGATCCCTTTTCCTCGTTGCATTGCGAACGTATTACATTAATGGTTCGGCCGCGGTCGTCGCGCTCGTTTTCGAGAAAAACGCAAAAAAGACCTTTCGGTCCGAAATATTTCCAAGTCCCGTCAGATCTCAATGTCCACCGGCACCATCATCCAAAAGCCAAACTCGTCCGATCGCCAAAACAATTATAGATCCCTTTTCCTCGTTGCAATGCGAACGTATTACATTAATGGTTCGTCCGCGGTCGTCGGGCTTGTTCTCGAGAAAAATGAGAAAAACACCTTTGGGTCCGAAACATTTCAAAGTCCCGCCAGATCTCAAAGTCCACAGGCACCATCGTCCAAAAGCCAAACTCGTCCGATCGCCAAAAAAATTATAGATCCTTGTTCCTCGTTGCATTGCGAACGTATTACATTAATGGTTCGGCCGCGGTCGTCGTGCTCGTTCTCGAGAAAAACGAGAAAAACACCTTTGGGTCCGAAACATTTCAAAGTCCCGTCAGATCTCAAAGTCCACCGGCACCATCGTCCAAAAGCCAAACTCGTCCGATCGCCAAAAAAATTATAGAACCTTTTTCCTGGTTGCATTGCGAACGTATTAAATTAATGGTTCGACCGCGGTCGTCGCGCTCTTTTTTGAGAAGAACGCAATAATCACCTTTCGATCCGAAATATTTCCAAGTCCCGTCACATCTCAAAGTCCACCGGCACCATCGTCCAAAAGCCAAACTCGTCCGATCGCGATAACAATCACAGATCCTTGTTCCTCGTTGCATTGCAAACGTATTACATGAATGGTTCGCCCCCGGTCGTCGCGCTCGTTTTCGAGAATAACGCGAAAAACACCTTTTGGTCCGATATACTTCCAAGTCCCGATTACATCTCAAAGTCCACCGGCACCATCGTCCAAAAGCCAAACTCGTCCGATCGCAAAAAACTATTATAGATCCTTGTTCCTCGTTGCATTGTGAACGTATTACATTAATGGTTCGGCCGCGGTCGTCGCGCTGGTTTTCGAGAAAAATGCGAAAACACCTTTCGGTCCGAAATATTTCTAAGTCCCGTCAGATCTCAAAGTCCACCGGCACCATCGTCCAAAAGCCAAACTCGTCCGATCCCCAAAACAATTATAGATCCCTTTTCCTCGTTGCATTGCGAACGTATTACATTAATGGTTCGTCCGCGGTCGTCGCGCTCGTTCTCGAGAAAAACGAAAAAAACACCTTTGGGTCCGAAACATTTCAAAGTCCCGTCAGATCTCAAAGTCCACCGGCACCATCGTCCAAAAGCCAAACTCGTCCGATCCCCAAAACAATTATAGATCCCTGTTCCTGGTTGCATTGCGAACGTATTAAATTAATGGTTCGACCGCGGTCGTCGCGCTCTTTTTGAGAAAAACGCAATAAACACCTTTCGGTCCGAAATATTTCCAAGTCCTGTCAGATCTCAATGTCCACCGGCACCATCGTCCAAAAGCCAAACTCGTCCGATCACCAAAACAATTATAGATCCTTGTTCCTCGTTGCATTGCGAACGAATTACATTAATGCTTCGACCGCGGTCGTCGCGCTCGTTTACGAGAAAAAAAGAGAAAAACACCATTCGGTCCGAAACATTTCAAGTCCCGTCAGATCTCAATGTCCACCGGCACCATCGTCCAAAAGCCAAACTCGTCCGATCGCCAACACAATTATAGATCCCTGTTCCTCGTTGCATTGCGAACGTATTACATTAATGGTTCGGCCGCGGTCGTCGCGCTCGTTTTCGAGAAAAATGCGAAAAACACCTTTCGGTCCGAAATATTTCTAAGTCCCGTCAGATCTCAAAGTCCACCGGCACCATCGTCCAAAAGCCAAACTCGTCCGATCGCCAAAAAAATTATAGATCCTTTTTCCTGGTTGCATTGCGAACGTATTAAATTAATGGTTCGACCGCGGTCGTCGCGATCTTTTTTGAGAAAAACGCAATAAACACCTTTCGGTCCGAAATATTTCCAAGTCCCGCCAGATCTCAATGTCCACCGGCACCATCGTCCAAAAGCCAAACTCGTCCGATCGCCAAAACAATTATAGATCCTTGTTCCTCGTTGCATTGCGAACGTATTACATTAATGCTTCGACCGCGGTCGTCGCGCTCGTTTACGAGAAAAAAAGTGAAAAACACCATTCGGTCCGAAACATTTCAAGTCCCGTCAGATCTCAATGTCCACCGGCACCATCGTCCAAAAGCCAAACTCGTCCGATCGCCAAAACAATTATAGATCCCTTTTCCTCGTTGCATTGCGAACGTATTACATTAATGGTTCGGCCGCGGTCGTCGCGCTCGTTTTCGAGAAAAACGCAAAAAAGACCTTTCGGTCCGAAATATTTCCAAGTCCCGTCAGATCTCAATGTCCACCGGCACCATCGTCCAAAAGCCAAACTCGTCCGATCGCCAAAACAATTATAGATCCCTTTTCCTCGTTGCATTGCGAACGTATTACATTAATGGTTCGGCCGCGGTCGTCGCGCTCGTTTTCGAGAAAAACGCAAAAAAGACCTTTCGGTCCGAAATATTTCCAAGTCCCGTCAGATCTCAATGTCCACCGGCACCATCGTCCAAAAGCCAAACTCGTCCGATCGCCAAAACAATTATAGATCCCTTTTCCTCGTTGCATTGCGAACGTATTACATTAATGGTTCGTCCGCGGTCGTCGGGCTTGTTCTCGAGAAAAATGAGAAAAACACCTTTGGGTCCGAAACATTTCAAAGTCCCGCCAGATCTCAAAGTCCACAGGCACCATCGTCCAAAAGCCAAACTCGTCCGATCGCCAAAAAAATTATAGATCCTTGTTCCTCGTTGCATTGCGAACGTATTACATTAATGGTTCGGCCGCGGTCGTCGTGCTCGTTCTCGAGAAAAACGAGAAAAACACCTTTCGGTCCGAAATATTTCCAAGTCCCGCCAGATCTCAATGTCCACCGGCACCATCGTCCAAAAGCCAAACTCGTCCGATCGCCAAAACAATTATAGATCCTTGTTCCTCGTTGCATTGCGAACGTATTACATTAATGCTTCGACCGCGGTCGTCGCGCTCGTTTACGAGAAAAAAAGAGAAAAACACCATTCGGTCCGAAACATTTCAAGTCCCGTCAGATCTCAATGTCCACCGGCACCATCGTCCAAAAGCCAAACTCGTCCGATCGCCAAAACAATTATAGATCCCTTTTCCTCGTTGCATTGCGAACGTATTACATTAATGGTTCGGCCGCGGTCGTCGCGCTCGTTTTCGAGAAAAACGCAAAAAAGACCTTTCGGTCCGAAATATTTCCAAGTCCCGTCAGATCTCAAAGTCCACCGGCACCATCGTCCAAAAGCCAAACTCGTCCGATCCCCAAAACAATTATAGATCCCTTTTCCTCGTTGCATTGCGAACGTATTACATTAATGGTTCGTCCGCGGTCGTCGCGCTCGTTCTCGAGAAAAACGAAAAAAACACCTTTGGGTCCGAAATATTTCCAAGTCCCGTCAGATCTCAAAGTCCACCGGCACCATCGTCCAAAAGCCAAACTCGTCCGATCCCCAAAACAATTATAGATCCCTGTTCCTGGTTGCATTGCGAACGTATTAAATTAATGGTTCGACCGCGGTCGTCGCGCTCTTTTTGAGAAAAACGCAATAAACACCTTTCGGTCCGAAATATTTCCAAGTCCTGTCAGATCTCAATGTCCACCGGCACCATCGTCCAAAAGCCAAACTCGTCCGATCACCAAAACAATTATAGATCCTTGTTCCTCGTTGCATTGCGAACGAATTACATTAATGCTTCGACCGCGGTCGTCGCGCTCGTTTACGAGAAAAAAAGAGAAAAACACCATTCGGTCCGAAACATTTCAAGTCCCGTCAGATCTCAATGTCCACCGGCACCATCGTCCAAAAGCCAAACTCGTCCGATCGCCAACACAATTATAGATCCCTGTTCCTCGTTGCATTGCGAACGTATTACATTAATGGTTCGGCCGCGGTCGTCGCGCTCGTTTTCGAGAAAAATGCGAAAAACACCTTTCGGTCCGAAATATTTCTAAGTCCCGTCAGATCTCAAAGTCCACCGGCACCATCGTCCAAAAGCCAAACTCGTCCGATCGCCAAAAAAATTATAGATCCTTTTTCCTGGTTGCATTGCGAACGTATTAAATTAATGGTTCGACCGCGGTCGTCGCGATCTTTTTTGAGAAAAACGCAATAAACACCTTTCGGTCCGAAATATTTCCAAGTCCCGCCAGATCTCAATGTCCACCGGCACCATCGTCCAAAAGCCAAACTCGTCCGATCGCCAAAACAATTATAGATCCTTGTTCCTCGTTGCATTGCGAACGTATTACATTAATGCTTCGACCGCGGTCGTCGCGCTCGTTTACGAGAAAAAAAGTGAAAAACACCATTCGGTCCGAAACATTTCAAGTCCCGTCAGATCTCAATGTCCACCGGCACCATCGTCCAAAAGCCAAACTCGTCCGATCGCCAAAACAATTATAGATCCCTTTTCCTCGTTGCATTGCGAACGTATTACATTAATGGTTCGGCCGCGGTCGTCGCGCTCGTTTTCGAGAAAAACGCAAAAAAGACCTTTCGGTCCGAAATATTTCCAAGTCCCGTCAGATCTCAATGTCCACCGGCACCATCGTCCAAAAGCCAAACTCGTCCGATCGCCAAAACAATTATAGATCCCTTTTCCTCGTTGCATTGCGAACGTATTACATTAATGGTTCGGCCGCGGTCGTCGCGCTCGTTTTCGAGAAAAACGCAAAAAAGACCTTTCGGTCCGAAATATTTCCAAGTCCCGTCAGATCTCAATGTCCACCGGCACCATCGTCCAAAAGCCAAACTCGTCCGATCGCCAAAACAATTATAGATCCCTTTTCCTCGTTGCATTGCGAACGTATTACATTAATGGTTCGTCCGCGGTCGTCGGGCTTGTTCTCGAGAAAAATGAGAAAAACACCTTTGGGTCCGAAACATTTCAAAGTCCCGCCAGATCTCAAAGTCCACAGGCACCATCGTCCAAAAGCCAAACTCGTCCGATCGCCAAAAAAATTATAGATCCTTGTTCCTCGTTGCATTGCGAACGTATTACATTAATGGTTCGGCCGCGGTCGTCGTGCTCGTTCTCGAGAAAAACGAGAAAAACACCTTTCGGTCCGAAATATTTCCAAGTCCCGCCAGATCTCAATGTCCACCGGCACCATCGTCCAAAAGCCAAACTCGTCCGATCGCCAAAACAATTATAGATCCTTGTTCCTCGTTGCATTGCGAACGTATTACATTAATGCTTCGACCGCGGTCGTCGCGCTCGTTTACGAGAAAAAAAGAGAAAAACACCATTCGGTCCGAAACATTTCAAGACCCGTCAGATCTCAATGTCCACCGGCACCATCGTCCAAAAGCCAAACTCGTCCGATCGCCAAAACAATTATAGATCCCTTTTCCTCGTTGCATTGCGAACGTATTACATTAATGGTTCGGCCGCGGTCGTCGCGCTCGTTTTCGAGAAAAACGCAAAAAAGACCTTTCGGTCCGAAATATTTCCAAGTCCCGTCAGATCTCAATGTCCACCGGCACCATCGTCCAAAAGCCAAACTCGTCCGATCGCCAAAACAATTATAGATCCCTTTTCCTCGTTGCATTGCGAACGTATTACATTAATGGTTCGGCCGCGGTCGTCGCGCTCGTTTTCGAGAAAAACGCAAAAAAGACCTTTCGGTCCGAAATATTTCCAAGTCCCGTCAGATCTCAATGTCCACCGGCACCATCATCCAAAAGCCAAACTCGTCCGATCGCCAAAACAATTATAGATCCCTTTTCCTCGTTGCAATGCGAACGTATTACATTAATGGTTCGTCCGCGGTCGTCGGGCTTGTTCTCGAGAAAAATGAGAAAAACACCTTTGGGTCCGAAACATTTCAAAGTCCCGCCAGATCTCAAAGTCCACAGGCACCATCGTCCAAAAGCCAAACTCGTCCGATCGCCAAAAAAATTATAGATCCTTGTTCCTCGTTGCATTGCGAACGTATTACATTAATGGTTCGGCCGCGGTCGTCGTGCTCGTTCTCGAGAAAAACGAGAAAAACACCTTTGGGTCCGAAACATTTCAAAGTCCCGTCAGATCTCAAAGTCCACCGGCACCATCGTCCAAAAGCCAAACTCGTCCGATCGCCAAAAAAATTATAGAACCTTTTTCCTGGTTGCATTGCGAACGTATTAAATTAATGGTTCGACCGCGGTCGTCGCGATCTTTTTTGAGAAAAACGCAATAAACACCTTTCGGTCCGAAATATTTCCAAGTCCCGCCAGATCTCAATGTCCACCGGCACCATCGTCCAAAAGCCAAACTCGTCCGATCGCCAAAACAATTATAGATCCTTGTTCCTCGTTGCATTGCGAACGTATTACATTAATGCTTCGACCGCGGTCGTCGCGCTCGTTTACGAGAAAAAAAGTGAAAAACACCATTCGGTCCGAAACATTTCAAGTCCCGTCAGATCTCAATGTCCACCGGCACCATCGTCCAAAAGCCAAACTCGTCCGATCGCCAAAACAATTATAGATCCCTTTTCCTCGTTGCATTGCGAACGTATTACATTAATGGTTCGGCCGCGGTCGTCGCGCTCGTTTTCGAGAAAAACGCAAAAAAGACCTTTCGGTCCGAAATATTTCCAAGTCCCGTCAGATCTCAATGTCCACCGGCACCATCGTCCAAAAGCCAAACTCGTCCGATCGCCAAAACAATTATAGATCCCTTTTCCTCGTTGCATTGCGAACGTATTACATTAATGGTTCGGCCGCGGTCGTCGCGCTCGTTTTCGAGAAAAACGCAAAAAAGACCTTTCGGTCCGAAATATTTCCAAGTCCCGTCAGATCTCAATGTCCACCGGCACCATCGTCCAAAAGCCAAACTCGTCCGATCGCCAAAACAATTATAGATCCCTTTTCCTCGTTGCATTGCGAACGTATTACATTAATGGTTCGTCCGCGGTCGTCGGGCTTGTTCTCGAGAAAAATGAGAAAAACACCTTTGGGTCCGAAACATTTCAAAGTCCCGCCAGATCTCAAAGTCCACAGGCACCATCGTCCAAAAGCCAAACTCGTCCGATCGCCAAAAAAATTATAGATCCTTGTTCCTCGTTGCATTGCGAACGTATTACATTAATGGTTCGGCCGCGGTCGTCGTGCTCGTTCTCGAGAAAAACGAGAAAAACACCTTTCGGTCCGAAATATTTCCAAGTCCCGCCAGATCTCAATGTCCACCGGCACCATCGTCCAAAAGCCAAACTCGTCCGATCGCCAAAACAATTATAGATCCTTGTTCCTCGTTGCATTGCGAACGTATTACATTAATGCTTCGACCGCGGTCGTCGAGCTCGTTTACGAGAAAAAAAGAGAAAAACACCATTCGGTCCGAAACATTTCAAGTCCCGTCAGATCTCAATGTCCACCGGCACCATCGTCCAAAAGCCAAACTCGTCCGATCGCCAAAACAATTATAGATCCCTTTTCCTCGTTGCATTGCGAACGTATTACATTAATGGTTCGGCCGCGGTCGTCGCGCTCGTTTTCGAGAAAAACGCAAAAAAGACCTTTCGGTCCGAAATATTTCCAAGTCCCGTCAGATCTCAATGTCCACCGGCACCATCGTCCAAAAGCCAAACTCGTCCGATCGCCAAAACAATTATAGATCCCTTTTCCTCGTTGCATTGCGAACGTATTACATTAATGGTTCGGCCGCGGTCGTCGCGCTCGTTTTCGAGAAAAACGCAAAAAAGACCTTTCGGTCCGAAATATTTCCAAGTCCCGTCAGATCTCAATGTCCACCGGCACCATCGTCCAAAAGCCAAACTCGTCCGATCGCCAAAACAATTATAGATCCCTTTTCCTCGTTGCATTGCGAACGTATTACATTAATGGTTCGTCCGCGGTCGTCGGGCTTGTTCTCGAGAAAAATGAGAAAAACACCTTTGGGTCCGAAACATTTCAAAGTCCCGCCAGATCTCAAAGTCCACAGGCACCATCGTCCAAAAGCCAAACTCGTCCGATCGCCAAAAAAATTATAGATCCTTGTTCCTCGTTGCATTGCGAACGTATTACATTAATGGTTCGGCCGCGGTCGTCGTGCTCGTTCTCGAGAAAAACGAGAAAAACACCTTTGGGTCCGAAACATTTCAAAGTCCCGTCAGATCTCAAAGTCCACCGGCACCATCGTCCAAAAGCCAAACTCGTCCGATCGCCAAAAAAATTATAGAACCTTTTTCCTGGTTGCATTGCGAACGTATTAAATTAATGGTTCGACCGCGGTCGTCGCGCTCTTTTTTGAGAAGAACGCAATAAACACCTTTCGGTCCGAAATATTTCCAAGTCCCGTCACATCTCAAAGTCCACCGGCACCATCGTCCAAAAGCCAAACTCGTCCGATCGCGATAACAATCACAGATCCTTGTTCCTCGTTGCATTGCAAACGTATTACATGAATGGTTCGCCCCCGGTCGTCGCGCTCGTTTTCGAGAATAACGCGAAAAACACCTTTTGGTCCGATATACTTCCAAGTCCCGATTACATCTCAAAGTCCACCGGCACCATCGTCCAAAAGCCAAACTCGTCCGATCGCAAAAAACTATTATAGATCCTTGTTCCTCGTTGCATTGTGAACGTATTACATTAATGGTTCGGCCGCGGTCGTCGCGCTGGTTTTCGAGAAAAATGCGAAAACACCTTTCGGTCCGAAATATTTCTAAGTCCCGTCAGATTTCAAAGTCCACCGGCACCATCGTCCAAAAGCCAAACTCGTCCGATCCCCAAAACAATTATAGATCCCTGTTCCTGGTTGCATTGCGAACGTATTAAATTAATGGTTCGACCGCGGTCGTCGCGCTCTTTTTGAGAAAAACGCAATAAACACCTTTCGGTCCGAAATATTTCCAAGTCCTGTCAGATCTCAATGTCCACCGGCACCATCGTCCAAAAGCCAAACTCGTCCGATCACCAAAACAATTATAGATCCTTGTTCCTCGTTGCATTGCGAACGTATTACATTAATGCTTCGACCGCGGTCGTCGCGCTCGTTTACGAGAAAAAAAGAGAAAAACACCATTCGGTCCGAAACATTTCAAGTCCCGTCAGATCTCAATGTCCACCGGCACCATCGTCCAAAAGCCAAACTCGTCCGATCGCCAAAACAATTATAGATCCCTTTTCCACGTTGCATTGCGAACGTATTACATTAATGGTTCGGCCGCGGTCGTCGCGCTCGTTTTCGAGAAAAACGCAAAAAAGACCTTTCGGTCCGAAATATTTCTAAGTCCCGTCAGATCTCAAAGTCCACCGGCACCATCGTCCAAAAGCCACACTCGTCCGAACCCCAAAACAATTATAGATCCCTGTTCCTGGTTGCATTGCGAACGTATTAAATTAATGGTTCGACCGCGGTCGTCGCGCTCTTTTTTGAGAAGAACGCAATAATCACCTTTCGGTCCGAAATATTTCCAAGTCCCGTCACATCTCAAAGTCCACCGGCACCATCGTCCAAAAGCCAAACTCGTCCGATCGCGATAACAATCACAGATCCTTGTTCCTCGTTGCATTGCAAACGTATTACATGAATGGTTCGCCCCCGGTCGTCGCGCTCGTTTTCGAGAATAACGCGAAAAACACCTTTTGGTCCGATATACTTCCAAGTCCCGATTACATCTCAAAGTCCACCGGCACCATCGTCCAAAAGCCAAACTCGTCCGATCGCAAAAAACTATTATAGATCCTTGTTCCTCGTTGCATTGTGAACGTATTACATTAATGGTTCGGCCGCGGTCGTCGCGCTGGTTTTCGAGAAAAATGCGAAAACACCTTTCGGTCCGAAATATTTCTAAGTCCCGTCAGATCTCAAAGTCCACCGGCACCATCGTCCAAAAGCCAAACTCGTCCGATCCCCAAAACAATTATAGATCCCTTTTCCTCGTTGCATTGCGAACGTATTACATTAATGGTTCGTCCGCGGTCGTCGCGCTCGTTCTCGAGAAAAACGAAAAAAACACCTTTGGGTCCGAAACATTTCAAAGTCCCGTCAGATCTCAAAGTCCACCGGCACCATCGTCCAAAAGCCAAACTCGTCCGATCCCCAAAACAATTATAGATCCCTGTTCCTGGTTGCATTGCGAACGTATTAAATTAATGGTTCGACCGCGGTCGTCGCGCTCTTTTTGAGAAAAACGCAATAAACACCTTTCGGTCCGAAATATTTCCAAGTCCTGTCAGATCTCAATGTCCACCGGCACCATCGTCCAAAAGCCAAACTCGTCCGATCACCAAAACAATTATAGATCCTTGTTCCTCGTTGCATTGCGAACGAATTACATTAATGCTTCGACCGCGGTCGTCGCGCTCGTTTACGAGAAAAAAAGAGAAAAACACCATTCGGTCCGAAACATTTCAAGTCCCGTCAGATCTCAATGTCCACCGGCACCATCGTCCAAAAGCCAAACTCGTCCGATCGCCAACACAATTATAGATCCCTGTTCCTCGTTGCATTGCGAACGTATTACATTAATGGTTCGGCCGCGGTCGTCGCGCTCGTTTTCGAGAAAAATGCGAAAAACACCTTTCGGTCCGAAATATTTCTAAGTCCCGTCAGATCTCAAAGTCCACCGGCACCATCGTCCAAAAGCCAAACTCGTCCGATCGCCAAAAAAATTATAGATCCTTTTTCCTGGTTGCATTGCGAACGTATTAAATTAATGGTTCGACCGCGGTCGTCGCGATCTTTTTTGAGAAAAACGCAATAAACACCTTTCGGTCCGAAATATTTCCAAGTCCCGCCAGATCTCAATGTCCACCGGCACCATCGTCCAAAAGCCAAACTCGTCCGATCGCCAAAACAATTATAGATCCTTGTTCCTCGTTGCATTGCGAACGTATTACATTAATGGTTCGGCCGCGGTCGTCGCGCTCGTTTTCGAGAAAAACGCAAAAAAGACCTTTCGGTCCGAAATATTTCCAAGTCCCGTCAGATCTCAATGTCCACCGGCACCATCGTCCAAAAGCCAAACTCGTCCGATCGCCAAAACAATTATAGATCCCTTTTCCTCGTTGCATTGCGAACGTATTACATTAATGGTTCGTCCGCGGTCGTCGGGCTTGTTCTCGAGAAAAATGAGAAAAACACCTTTGGGTCCGAAACATTTCAAAGTCCCGCCAGATCTCAAAGTCCACAGGCACCATCGTCCAAAAGCCAAACTCGTCCGATCGCCAAAAAAATTATAGATCCTTGTTCCTCGTTGCATTGCGAACGTATTACATTAATGGTTCGGCCGCGGTCGTCGTGCTCGTTCTCGAGAAAAACGAGAAAAACACCTTTCGGTCCGAAATATTTCCAAGTCCCGCCAGATCTCAATGTCCACCGGCACCATCGTCCAAAAGCCAAACTCGTCCGATCGCCAAAACAATTATAGATCCTTGTTCCTCGTTGCATTGCGAACGTATTACATTAATGCTTCGACCGCGGTCGTCGCGCTCGTTTACGAGAAAAAAAGAGAAAAACACCATTCGGTCCGAAACATTTCAAGTCCCGTCAGATCTCAATGTCCACCGGCACCATCGTCCAAAAGCCAAACTCGTCCGATCGCCAAAACAATTATAGATCCCTTTTCCTCGTTGCATTGCGAACGTATTACATTAATGGTTCGGCCGCGGTCGTCGCGCTCGTTTTCGAGAAAAACGCAAAAAAGACCTTTCGGTCCGAAATATTTCCAAGTCCCGTCAGATCTCAATGTCCACCGGCACCATCGTCCAAAAGCCAAACTCGTCCGATCGCCAAAACAATTATAGATCCCTTTTCCTCGTTGCATTGCGAACGTATTACATTAATGGTTCGGCCGCGGTCGTCGCGCTCGTTTTCGAGAAAAACGCAAAAAAGACCTTTCGGTCCGAAATATTTCCAAGTCCCGTCAGATCTCAATGTCCACCGGCACCATCATCCAAAAGCCAAACTCGTCCGATCGCCAAAACAATTATAGATCCCTTTTCCTCGTTGCAATGCGAACGTATTACATTAATGGTTCGTCCGCGGTCGTCGGGCTTGTTCTCGAGAAAAATGAGAAAAACACCTTTGGGTCCGAAACATTTCAAAGTCCCGCCAGATCTCAAAGTCCACAGGCACCATCGTCCAAAAGCCAAACTCGTCCGATCGCCAAAAAAATTATAGATCCTTGTTCCTCGTTGCATTGCGAACGTATTACATTAATGGTTCGGCCGCGGTCGTCGTGCTCGTTCTCGAGAAAAACGAGAAAAACACCTTTGGGTCCGAAACATTTCAAAGTCCCGTCAGATCTCAAAGTCCACCGGCACCATCGTCCAAAAGCCAAACTCGTCCGATCGCCAAAAAAATTATAGAACCTTTTTCCTGGTTGCATTGCGAACGTATTAAATTAATGGTTCGACCGCGGTCGTCGCGCTCTTTTTTGAGAAGAACGCAATAATCACCTTTCGGTCCGAAATATTTCCAAGTCCCGTCACATCTCAAAGTCCACCGGCACCATCGTCCAAAAGCCAAACTCGTCCGATCGCGATAACAATCACAGATCCTTGTTCCTCGTTGCATTGCAAACGTATTACATGAATGGTTCGCCCCCGGTCGTCGCGCTCGTTTTCGAGAATAACGCGAAAAACACCTTTTGGTCCGATATACTTCCAAGTCCCGATTACATCTCAAAGTCCACCGGCACCATCGTCCAAAAGCCAAACTCGTCCGATCGCCAAAACAATTATAGATCCCTTTTCCTCGTTGCATTGCGAACGTATTACATTAATGGTTCGGCCGCGGTCGTCGCGCTCGTTTTCGAGAAAAACGCAAAAAAGACCTTTCGGTCCGAAATATTTCTAAGTCCCGTCAGATCTCAAAGTCCACCGGCTCCATCGTCCAAAAGCCAAACTCGTCCGATCCCCAAAACAATTATAGATCCCTGTTCCTGGTTGCATTGCGAACGTATTAAATTAATGGTTCGACCGCGGTCGTCGCGCTCTTTTTTGAGAAAAACGCAATAAACACCTTTCGGTCCGAAATATTTCCAAGTCCCGTCAGATCTCAATGTCCAACGGCACCATCGTCCAAAAGCCAAACTCGTCCGATCGCCAACACAATTATAGATCCCTGTTCCTCGTTGCATTGCGAACGTATTACATTAATGGTTCGGCCGCGGTCGTCGCGCTCGTTTTCGAGAAAAATGCGAAAAACACCTTTCGGTCCGAAATATTTCTAAGTCCCGTCAGATCTCAAAGTCCACCGGCACCATCGTCCAAAAGCCAAACTCGTCCGATCGCCAAAAAAATTATAGATCCTTTTTCCTGGTTGCATTGCGAACGTATTAAATTAATGGTTCGACCGCGGTCGTCGCGATCTTTTTTTTGAGAAAAACGCAATAAACACCTTTCGGTCCGAAATATTTCCAAGTCCCGCCAGATCTCAATGTCCACCGGCACCATCGTCCAAAAGCCAAACTCGTCCGATCGCCAAAACAATTATAGATCCTTGTTCCTCGTTGCATTGCGAACGTATTACATTAATGCTTCGACCGCGGTCGTCGAGCTCGTTTACGAGAAAAAAAGAGAAAAACACCATTCGGTCCGAAACATTTCAAGTCCCGTCAGATCTCAATGTCCACCGGCACCATCGTCCAAAAGCCAAACTCGTCCGATCGCCAAAACAATTATAGATCCCTTTTCCTCGTTGCATTGCGAACGTATTACATTAATGGTTCGGCCGCGGTCGTCGCGCTCGTTTTCGAGAAAAACGCAAAAAAGACCTTTCGGTCCGAAATATTTCCAAGTCCCGTCAGATCTCAATGTCCACCGGCACCATCGTCCAAAAGCCAAACTCGTCCGATCGCCAAAACAATTATAGATCCCTTTTCCTCGTTGCATTGCGAACGTATTACATTAATGGTTCGGCCGCGGTCGTCGCGCTCGTTTTCGAGAAAAACGCAAAAAAGACCTTTCGGTCCGAAATATTTCCAAGTCCCGTCAGATCTCAATGTCCACCGGCACCATCGTCCAAAAGCCAAACTCGTCCGATCGCCAAAACAATTATAGATCCCTTTTCCTCGTTGCATTGCGAACGTATTACATTAATGGTTCGTCCGCGGTCGTCGGGCTTGTTCTCGAGAAAAATGAGAAAAACACCTTTGGGTCCGAAACATTTCAAAGTCCCGCCAGATCTCAAAGTCCACAGGCACCATCGTCCAAAAGCCAAACTCGTCCGATCGCCAAAAAAATTATAGATCCTTGTTCCTCGTTGCATTGCGAACGTATTACATTAATGGTTCGGCCGCGGTCGTCGTGCTCGTTCTCGAGAAAAACGAGAAAAACACCTTTGGGTCCGAAACATTTCAAAGTCCCGTCAGATCTCAAAGTCCACCGGCACCATCGTCCAAAAGCCAAACTCGTCCGATCGCCAAAAAAATTATAGAACCTTTTTCCTGGTTGCATTGCGAACGTATTAAATTAATGGTTCGACCGCGGTCGTCGCGCTCTTTTTTGAGAAGAACGCAATAAACACCTTTCGGTCCGAAATATTTCCAAGTCCCGTCACATCTCAAAGTCCACCGGCACCATCGTCCAAAAGCCAAACTCGTCCGATCGCGATAACAATCACAGATCCTTGTTCCTCGTTGCATTGCAAACGTATTACATGAATGGTTCGCCCCCGGTCGTCGCGCTCGTTTTCGAGAATAACGCGAAAAACACCTTTTGGTCCGATATACTTCCAAGTCCCGATTACATCTCAAAGTCCACCGGCACCATCGTCCAAAAGCCAAACTCGTCCGATCGCAAAAAACTATTATAGATCCTTGTTCCTCGTTGCATTGTGAACGTATTACATTAATGGTTCGGCCGCGGTCGTCGCGCTGGTTTTCGAGAAAAATGCGAAAACACCTTTCGGTCCGAAATATTTCTAAGTCCCGTCAGATTTCAAAGTCCACCGGCACCATCGTCCAAAAGCCAAACTCGTCCGATCCCCAAAACAATTATAGATCCCTTTTCCTCGTTGCATTGCGAACGTATTACATTAATGGTTCGTCCGCGGTCGTCGCGCTCGTTCTCGAGAAAAACGAAAAAAACACCTTTGGGTCCGAAACATTTCAAAGTCCCGTCAGATCTCAAAGTCCACCGGCACCATCGTCCAAAAGCCAAACTCGTCCGATCCCCAAAACAATTATAGATCCCTGTTCCTGGTTGCATTGCGAACGTATTAAATTAATGGTTCGACCGCGGTCGTCAAGCTCTTTTTGAGAAAAACGCAATAAACACCTTTCGGTCCGAAATATTTCCAAGTCCTGTCAGATCTCAATGTCCACCGGCACCATCGTCCAAAAGCCAAACTCGTCCGATCACCTAAACAATTATAGATCCTTGTTCCTCGTTGCATTGCGAACGTATTACATTAATGCTTCGACCGCGGTCGTCGCGCTCGTTTACGAGAAAAAAAGAGAAAAACACCATTCGGTCCGAAACATTTCAAGTCCCGTCAGATCTCAATGTCCACCGGCACCATCGTCCAAAAGCCAAACTCGTCCGATCGCCAAAACAATTATAGATCCCTTTTCCACGTTGCATTGCGAACGTATTACATTAATGGTTCGGCCGCGGTCGTCGCGCTCGTTTTCGAGAAAAACGCAAAAAAGACCTTTCGGTCCGAAATATTTCTAAGTCCCGTCAGATCTCAAAGTCCACCGGCACCATCGTCCAAAAGCCACACTCGTCCGAACCCCAAAACAATTATAGATCCCTGTTCCTGGTTGCATTGCGAACGTATTAAATTAATGGTTCGACCGCGGTCGTCGCGCTCTTTTTTGAGAAAAACGCAATAAACACCTTTCGGTCCGAAATATTTCCAAGTCCCGTCAGATCTCAATGTCCAACGGCACCATCGTCCAAAAGCCAAACTCGTCCGATCGCCAAAACAATTATAGATCCCTTTTCCTCGTTGCATTGCGAACGTATTACATTAATGGTTCGTCCGCGGTCGTCGGGCTTGTTCTCGAGAAAAACGAGAAAAACACCTTTGGGTCCGAAACATTTCAAAGTCCCGTCAGATCTCAAAGTCCACCGGCACCATCGTCCAAAAGTCAAACTCGTCCGATCGCCAAAAAAATTATAGATCCTTGTTCCTCGTTGCATTGCGAACGTATTACATTAATGGTTCGGCCGCGGTCGTCGTGCTCGTTCTCGAGAAAAACGAGAAAAACACCTTTGGGTCCGAAACATTTCAAAGTCCCGTCAGATCTCAAAGTCCACCGGCGCCATCGTCCAAAAGCCAAACTCGTCCGATCGCCAAAAAAATTATAGATCCTTGTTCCTGGTTGCATTGCGAACGTATTAAATTAATGGTTCGACCGCGGTCGTCGCGCTCTTTTTTGAGAAAAACGCAATAAACACCTTTCGGTCCGAAATGTTTCCAAGTCCCGTCAGATCTCAATGTCCAAGGGCACCATCGTCCAAAAGCCGAACTCGTCCGATCGCCAAAAAAATTATAGAACCTTTTTCCTGGTTGCATTGCGAACGTATTAATTTAATGGTTCGACCGCGGTCGTCGCGCTCTTTTTTGAGAAGAACGCAATAAACACCTTTCGGTCCGAAATATTTCCAAGTCCCGTCACATCTCAAAGTCCACCGGCACCATCGTCCAAAAGCCAAACTCGTCCGATCGCGATAACAATCACAGATCCTTGTTCCTCGTTGCATTGCGAACGTATTACATTAATGGTTCGCCCCCGGTCGTCGCGCTCGTTTTCGAGAATAACGCGAAAAACACCTTTTGGTCCGATATACTTCCAAGTCCCGATTACATCTCAAAGTCCACCGGCACCATCGTCCAAAAGCCAAACTCGTCCGATCGCAAAAAACTATTATAGATCCTTGTTCCTCGTTGCATTGTGAACGTATTACATTAATGGTTCGGCCGCGGTCGTCGCGCTCGTTTTCGAGAAAAATGCGAAAAACACCTTTGGGTCCGAAACATTTCAAAGTCCCGTCAGATCTCAAAGTCCACCGGCACCATCGTCCAAAAGTCAAACTCGTCCGATCCCCAAAACAATTATAGATCCCTGTTCCTGGTTGCATTGCGAACGTATTAAATTAATGGTTCGACCGCAGTCGTCGCGCTCTTTTTTGAGAAAAACGCAATAAACACCTTTCGGTCCGAAATATTTCCAAGTCCCGTCAGATCTCAATGTCCAACGGCACCATCGTCCAAAAGCCAAACTCGTCCGATCGCCAAAACAATTATAGATCCCTGTTCCTGGTTGCATTGCGAACGTATTAAATTAATGGTTCGACCGCGGTCGTCGCGCTCTTTTTTGAGAAAAACGCAATAAACACCTTTCGGTCCGAAATATTTCCAAGTCCCGTCAGATCTCAATGTCCAACGGCACCATCGTCCAAAAGCCAAACTCGTCCGATCGCCAAAACAATTATAGATCCCTTTTCCTCGTTGCATTGCGAACGTATTACATTAATGGTTCGTCCGCGGTCGTCGGGCTTGTTCTCGAGAAAAACGAGAAAAACACCTTTGGGTCCGAAACATTTCAAAGTCCCGTCAGATCTCAAAGTCCACCGGCACCATCGTCCAAAAGTCAAACTCGTCCGATCGCCAAAAAAATTATAGATCCTTGTTCCTCGTTGCATTGCGAACGTATTACATTAATGGTTCGGCCGCGGTCGTCGTGCTCGTTCTCGAGAAAAACGAGAAAAACACCTTTGGGTCCGAAACATTTCAAAGTCCCGTCAGATCTCAAAGTCCACCGGCGCCATCGTCCAAAAGCCAAACTCGTCCGATCGCCAAAAAAATTATAGATCCTTGTTCCTGGTTGCATTGCGAACGTATTAAATTAATGGTTCGACCGCGGTCGTCGCGCTCTTTTTTGAGAAAAACGCAATAAACACCTTTCGGTCCGAAATGTTTCCAAGTCGCGTCAGATCTCAATGTCCAAGGGCACCATCGTCCAAAAGCCGAACTCGTCCGATCGCCAAAAAAATTATAGAACCTTTTTCCTGGTTGCATTGCGAACGTATTAATTTAATGGTTCGACCGCGGTCGTCGCGCTCTTTTTTGAGAAGAACGCAATAAACACCTTTCGGTCCGAAATATTTCCAAGTCCCGTCACATCTCAAAGTCCACCGGCACCATCGTCCAAAAGCCAAACTCGTCCGATCGCGATAACAATCACAGATCCTTGTTCCTCGTTGCATTGCGAACGTATTACATTAATGGTTCGCCCCCGGTCGTCGCGCTCGTTTTCGAGAATAACGCGAAAAACACCTTTTGGTCCGATATACTTCCAAGTCCCGATTACATCTCAAAGTCCACCGGCACCATCGTCCAAAAGCCAAACTCGTCCGATCGCAAAAAACTATTATAGATCCTTGTTCCTCGTTGCATTGTGAACGTATTACATTAATGGTTCGGCCGCGGTCGTCGCGCTCGTTTTCGAGAAAAATGCGAAAAACACCTTTGGGTCCGAAACATTTCAAAGTCCCGTCAGATCTCAAAGTCCACCGGCACCATCGTCCAAAAGTCAAACTCGTCCGATCCCCAAAACAATTATAGATCCCTGTTCCTGGTTGCATTGCGAACGTATTAAATTAATGGTTCGACCGCAGTCGTCGCGCTCTTTTTTGAGAAAAACGCAATAAACACCTTTCGGTCCGAAATATTTCCAAGTCCCGTCAGATCTCAATGTCCAACGGCACCATCGTCCAAAAGCCAAACTCGTCCGATCGCCAAAACAATTATAGATCCCTGTTCCTCGTTGCATTGCGAACGTATTACATTAATGGTTCGGCCGCGGTCGTCGCGCTCGTTTTCGAGAAAAATGCGAAAAACACCTTTGGGTCCGAAACATTTCAAAGTCCCGTCAGATCTCAATGTCCAAGGGCACCATCGTCCAAAAGCCAAACTCGTCCGATCGCCAAAACAATTATAGATCCCTTTTCCTCGTTGCATTGCGAACGTATTACATTAATGGTTCGTCCGCGGTCGTCGGGCTTGTTCTCGAGAAAAACGAGAAAAACACCTTTGGGTCCGAAACATTTCAAAGTCCCGTCAGATCTCAAAGTCCACCGGCACCATCGTCCAAAAGTCAAACTCGTCCGATCGCCAAAAAAATTATAGATCCTTGTTCCTCGTTGCATTGCGAACGTATTACATTAATGGTTCGGCCGCGGTCGTCGTGCTCGTTCTCGAGAAAAACGAGAAAAACACCTTTTGGTCCGAAACATTTCAAAGTCCCGTCAGATCTCAAAGTCCACCGGCACCATCGTCCAAAAGCCAAACTCGTCCGATCGCCAAAAAAATTATAGAACCTTTTTCCTGGTTGCATTGCGAACGTATTAAATTAATGGTTCGACCGCGGTCGTCGCGCTCTTTTTTGAGAAGAACGCAATAAACACTTTTCGGTCCGAAATATTTCCAAGTCCCGTCACATCTCAAAGTCCACCGGCACCATCGTCCAAAAGCCAAACTCGTCCGATCGCGATAACAATCACAGATCCTTGTTCCTCGTTGCATTGCAAACGTATTACATGAATGGTTCGCCCCCGGTCGTCGCGCTCGTTTTTGAGAAAAACGCGAAAAACACCTTTTGGTCCGATATACTTCTAAGTCCCGATTACATCTCAAAGTCCACCGGCACCATCGTCCAAAAGCCAAACTCGTCCGATCGCCAAAAAATATAGATCCTTGTCCCTCGTTGCATTGCAAACGTATTACATTAATGGTTCGGCCGCGGTCGTCGCGCTCGTTCTTGAGAAAAACGAGAAAAACACCTTTGGGTCCGAAACATTTCAAAGTCCCGTCAGATCTCAAAGTCCACCGGCACCATCGTCCAAAAGCCAAACTCGTCCGATCGCCAAAAAAATTATAGATCCTTGTTCCTGGTTGCATTGCGAACGTATTAAATTAATGGTTCGACCGCGGTCGTCGCGCTCTTTTTTGAGAAGAACGCAATAATCACCTTTCGGTCCGAAATATTTCCAAGTCCCGTCACATCTCAAAGTCCACCGGCACCATCGTCCAAAAGCCAAACTCGTCCGATCGCGATAACAATCACAGATCCTTGTTCCTCGTTGCATTGCAAACGTATTACATGAATGGTTCGCCCCCGGTCGTCGCGCTCGTTTTCGAGAATAACGCGAAAAACACCTTTTGGTCCGATATACTTCCAAGTCCCGATTACATCTCAAAGTCCACCGGCACCATCGTCCAAAAGCCAAACTCGTCCGATCGCCAAAACAATTATAGATCCCTTTTCCTCGTTGCATTGCGAACGTATTACATTAATGGTTCGGCCGCGGTCGTCGCGCTCGTTTTCGAGAAAAACGCAAAAAAGACCTTTCGGTCCGAAATATTTCTAAGTCCCGTCAGATCTCAAAGTCCACCGGCTCCATCGTCCAAAAGCCAAACTCGTCCGATCCCCAAAACAATTATAGATCCCTGTTCCTGGTTGCATTGCGAACGTATTAAATTAATGGTTCGACCGCGGTCGTCGCGCTCTTTTTTGAGAAAAACGCAATAAACACCTTTCGGTCCGAAATATTTCCAAGTCCCGTCAGATCTCAATGTCCAACGGCACCATCGTCCAAAAGCCAAACTCGTCCGATCGCCAACACAATTATAGATCCCTGTTCCTCGTTGCATTGCGAACGTATTACATTAATGGTTCGGCCGCGGTCGTCGCGCTCGTTTTCGAGAAAAATGCGAAAAACACCTTTGGGTCCGAAACATTTCAAAGTCCCGTCAGATCTCAATGTCCAAGGGCACCATCGTCCAAAAGCCAAACTCGTCCGATCGCCAAAACAATTATAGATCCCTTTTCCTCGTTGCATTGCGAACGTATTACATTAATGGTTCGTCCGCGGTCGTCGGGCTTGTTCTCGAGAAAAACGAGAAAAACACCTTTGGGTCCGAAACATTTCAAAGTCCCGTCAGATCTCAAAGTCCACCGGCACCATCGTCCAAAAGTCAAACTCGTCCGATCGCCAAAAAAATTATAGATCCTTGTTCCTCGTTGCATTGCGAACGTATTACATTAATGGTTCGGCCGCGGTCGTCGTGCTCGTTCTCGAGAAAAACGAGAAAAACACCTTTTGGTCCGAAACATTTCAAAGTTCCGTCAGATCTCAAAGTCCACCGGCACCATCGTCCAAAAGCCAAACTCGTCCGATCGCCAAAAAAATTATAGAACCTTTTTCCTGGTTGCATTGCGAACGTATTAAATTAATGGTTCGACCGCGGTCGTCGCGCTCTTTTTTGAGAAGAACGCAATAAACACTTTTCGGTCCGAAATATTTCCAAGTCCCGTCACATCTCAAAGTCCACCGGCACCATCGTCCAAAAGCCAAACTCGTCCGATCGCGATAACAATCACAGATCCTTGTTCCTCGTTGCATTGCAAACGTATTACATGAATGGTTCGCCCCCGGTCGTCGCGCTCGTTTTTGAGAAAAACGCGAAAAACACCTTTTGGTCCGATATACTTCTAAGTCCCGATTACATCTCAAAGTCCACCGGCACCATCGTCCAAAAGCCAAACTCGTCCGATCGCCAAAAAATATAGATCCTTGTCCCTCGTTGCATTGCAAACGTATTACATTAATGGTTCGGCCGCGGTCGTCGCGCTCGTTCTTGAGAAAAACGAGAAAAACACCTTTGGGTCCGAAACATTTCAAAGTCCCGTCAGATCTCAAAGTCCACCGGCACCATCGTCCAAAAGCCAAACTCGTCCGATCGCCAAAAAAATTATAGATCCTTGTTCCTGGTTGCATTGCGAACGTATTAAATTAATGGTTCGACCGCGGTCGTCGCGCTCTTTTTTGAGAAGAACGCAATAATCACCTTTCGGTCCGAAATATTTCCAAGTCCCGTCACATCTCAAAGTCCACCGGCACCATCGTCCAAAAGCCAAACTCGTCCGATCGCGATAACAATCACAGATCCTTGTTCCTCGTTGCATTGCAAACGTATTACATGAATGGTTCGCCCCCGGTCGTCGCGCTCGTTTTCGAGAATAACGCGAAAAACACCTTTTGGTCCGATATACTTCCAAGTCCCGATTACATCTCAAAGTCCACCGGCACCATCGTCCAAAAGCCAAACTCGTCCGATCGCCAAAACAATTATAGATCCCTTTTCCTCGTTGCATTGCGAACGTATTACATTAATGGTTCGGCCGCGGTCGTCGCGCTCGTTTTCGAGAAAAACGCAAAAAAGACCTTTCGGTCCGAAATATTTCTAAGTCCCGTCAGATCTCAAAGTCCACCGGCTCCATCGTCCAAAAGCCAAACTCGTCCGATCCCCAAAACAATTATAGATCCCTGTTCCTGGTTGCATTGCGAACGTATTAAATTAATGGTTCGACCGCGGTCGTCGCGCTCTTTTTTGAGAAAAACGCAATAAACACCTTTCGGTCCGAAATATTTCCAAGTCCCGTCAGATCTCAATATCCAACGGCACCATCGTCCAAAAGCCAAACTCGTCCGATCGCCAACACAATTATAGATCCCTGTTCCTCGTTGCATTGCGAACGTATTACATTAATGGTTCGGCCGCGGTCGTCGCGCTCGTTTTCGAGAAAAATGCGAAAAACACCTTTCGGTCCGAAATATTTCTAAGTCCCGTCAGATCTCAAAGTCCACCGGCACCATCGTCCAAAAGCCAAACTCGTCCGATCGCCAAAAAAATTATAGATCCTTTTTCCTGGTTGCATTGCGAACGTATTAAATTAATGGTTCGACCGCGGTCGTCGCGATCTTTTTTTTGAGAAAAACGCAATAAACACCTTTCGGTCCGAAATATTTCCAAGTCCCGCCAGATCTCAATGTCCACCGGCACCATCGTCCAAAAGCCAAACTCGTCCGATCGCCAAAACAATTATAGATCCTTGTTCCTCGTTGCATTGCGAACGTATTACATTAATGCTTCGACCGCGGTCGTCGAGCTCGTTTACGAGAAAAAAAGAGAAAAACACCATTCGGTCCGAAACATTTCAAGTCCCGTCAGATCTCAATGTCCACCGGCACCATCGTCCAAAAGCCAAACTCGTCCGATCGCCAAAACAATTATAGATCCCTTTTCCTCGTTGCATTGCGAACGTATTACATTAATGGTTCGGCCGCGGTCGTCGCGCTCGTTTTCGAGAAAAACGCAAAAAAGACCTTTCGGTCCGAAATATTTCCAAGTCCCGTCAGATCTCAATGTCCACCGGCACCATCGTCCAAAAGCCAAACTCGTCCGATCGCCAAAACAATTATAGATCCCTTTTCCTCGTTGCATTGCGAACGTATTACATTAATGGTTCGGCCGCGGTCGTCGCGCTCGTTTTCGAGAAAAACGCAAAAAAGACCTTTCGGTCCGAAATATTTCCAAGTCCCGTCAGATCTCAATGTCCACCGGCACCATCGTCCAAAAGCCAAACTCGTCCGATCGCCAAAACAATTATAGATCCCTTTTCCTCGTTGCATTGCGAACGTATTACATTAATGGTTCGTCCGCGGTCGTCGGGCTTGTTCTCGAGAAAAATGAGAAAAACACCTTTGGGTCCGAAACATTTCAAAGTCCCGCCAGATCTCAAAGTCCACAGGCACCATCGTCCAAAAGCCAAACTCGTCCGATCGCCAAAAAAATTATAGATCCTTGTTCCTCGTTGCATTGCGAACGTATTACATTAATGGTTCGGCCGCGGTCGTCGTGCTCGTTCTCGAGAAAAACGAGAAAAACACCTTTGGGTCCGAAACATTTCAAAGTCCCGTCAGATCTCAAAGTCCACCGGCACCATCGTCCAAAAGCCAAACTCGTCCGATCGCCAAAAAAATTATAGAACCTTTTTCCTGGTTGCATTGCGAACGTATTAAATTAATGGTTCGACCGCGGTCGTCGCGCTCTTTTTTGAGAAGAACGCAATAAACACCTTTCGGTCCGAAATATTTCCAAGTCCCGTCACATCTCAAAGTCCACCGGCACCATCGTCCAAAAGCCAAACTCGTCCGATCGCGATAACAATCACAGATCCTTGTTCCTCGTTGCATTGCAAACGTATTACATGAATGGTTCGCCCCCGGTCGTCGCGCTCGTTTTCGAGAATAACGCGAAAAACACCTTTTGGTCCGATATACTTCCAAGTCCCGATTACATCTCAAAGTCCACCGGCACCATCGTCCAAAAGCCAAACTCGTCCGATCGCCAAAACAATTATAGATCCCTTTTCCTCGTTGCATTGCGAACGTATTACATTAATGGTTCGGCCGCGGTCGTCGCGCTCGTTTTCGAGAAAAACGCAAAAAAGACCTTTCGGTCCGAAATATTTCTAAGTCCCGTCAGATCTCAAAGTCCACCGGCTCCATCGTCCAAAAGCCAAACTCGTCCGATCCCCAAAACAATTATAGATCCCTGTTCCTGGTTGCATTGCGAACGTATTAAATTAATGGTTCGACCGCGGTCGTCGCGCTCTTTTTTGAGAAAAACGCAATAAACACCTTTCGGTCCGAAATATTTCCAAGTCCCGTCAGATCTCAATATCCAACGGCACCATCGTCCAAAAGCCAAACTCGTCCGATCGCCAACACAATTATAGATCCCTGTTCCTCGTTGCATTGCGAACGTATTACATTAATGGTTCGGCCGCGGTCGTCGCGCTCGTTTTCGAGAAAAATGCGAAAAACACCTTTCGGTCCGAAATATTTCTAAGTCCCGTCAGATCTCAAAGTCCACCGGCACCATCGTCCAAAAGCCAAACTCGTCCGATCGCCAAAAAAATTATAGATCCTTTTTCCTGGTTGCATTGCGAACGTATTAAATTAATGGTTCGACCGCGGTCGTCGCGATCTTTTTTTTGAGAAAAACGCAATAAACACCTTTCGGTCCGAAATATTTCCAAGTCCCGCCAGATCTCAATGTCCACCGGCACCATCGTCCAAAAGCCAAACTCGTCCGATCGCCAAAACAATTATAGATCCTTGTTCCTCGTTGCATTGCGAACGTATTACATTAATGCTTCGACCGCGGTCGTCGAGCTCGTTTACGAGAAAAAAAGAGAAAAACACCATTCGGTCCGAAACATTTCAAGTCCCGTCAGATCTCAATGTCCACCGGCACCATCGTCCAAAAGCCAAACTCGTCCGATCGCCAAAACAATTATAGATCCCTTTTCCTCGTTGCATTGCGAACGTATTACATTAATGGTTCGGCCGCGGTCGTCGCGCTCGTTTTCGAGAAAAACGCAAAAAAGACCTTTCGGTCCGAAATATTTCCAAGTCCCGTCAGATCTCAATGTCCACCGGCACCATCGTCCAAAAGCCAAACTCGTCCGATCGCCAAAACAATTATAGATCCCTTTTCCTCGTTGCATTGCGAACGTATTACATTAATGGTTCGGCCGCGGTCGTCGCGCTCGTTTTCGAGAAAAACGCAAAAAAGACCTTTCGGTCCGAAATATTTCCAAGTCCCGTCAGATCTCAATGTCCACCGGCACCATCGTCCAAAAGCCAAACTCGTCCGATCGCCAAAACAATTATAGATCCCTTTTCCTCGTTGCATTGCGAACGTATTACATTAATGGTTCGTCCGCGGTCGTCGGGCTTGTTCTCGAGAAAAATGAGAAAAACACCTTTGGGTCCGAAACATTTCAAAGTCCCGCCAGATCTCAAAGTCCACAGGCACCATCGTCCAAAAGCCAAACTCGTCCGATCGCCAAAAAAATTATAGATCCTTGTTCCTCGTTGCATTGCGAACGTATTACATTAATGGTTCGGCCGCGGTCGTCGTGCTCGTTCTCGAGAAAAACGAGAAAAACACCTTTGGGTCCGAAACATTTCAAAGTCCCGTCAGATCTCAAAGTCCACCGGCACCATCGTCCAAAAGCCAAACTCGTCCGATCGCCAAAAAAATTATAGAACCTTTTTCCTGGTTGCATTGCGAACGTATTAAATTAATGGTTCGACCGCGGTCGTCGCGCTCTTTTTTGAGAAGAACGCAATAAACACCTTTCGGTCCGAAATATTTCCAAGTCCCGTCACATCTCAAAGTCCACCGGCACCATCGTCCAAAAGCCAAACTCGTCCGATCGCGATAACAATCACAGATCCTTGTTCCTCGTTGCATTGCAAACGTATTACATGAATGGTTCGCCCCCGGTCGTCGCGCTCGTTTTCGAGAATAACGCGAAAAACACCTTTTGGTCCGATATACTTCCAAGTCCCGATTACATCTCAAAGTCCACCGGCACCATCGTCCAAAAGCCAAACTCGTCCGATCGCAAAAAACTATTATAGATCCTTGTTCCTCGTTGCATTGTGAACGTATTACATTAATGGTTCGGCCGCGGTCGTCGCGCTGGTTTTCGAGAAAAATGCGAAAACACCTTTCGGTCCGAAATATTTCTAAGTCCCGTCAGATTTCAAAGTCCACCGGCACCATCGTCCAAAAGCCAAACTCGTCCGATCCCCAAAACAATTATAGATCCCTTTTCCTCGTTGCATTGCGAACGTATTACATTAATGGTTCGTCCGCGGTCGTCGCGCTCGTTCTCGAGAAAAACGAAAAAAACACCTTTGGGTCCGAAACATTTCAAAGTCCCGTCAGATCTCAAAGTCCACCGGCGCCATCGTCCAAAAGCCAAACTCGTCCGATCGCCAAAAAAATTATAGATCCTTGTTCCTGGTTGCATTGCGAACGTATTAAATTAATGGTTCGACCGCGGTCGTCGCGCTCTTTTTTGAGAAAAACGCAATAAACACCTTTCGGTCCGAAATGTTTCCAAGTCGCGTCAGATCTCAATGTCCAAGGGCACCATCGTCCAAAAGCCGAACTCGTCCGATCGCCAAAAAAATTATAGAACCTTTTTCCTGGTTGCATTGCGAACGTATTAATTTAATGGTTCGACCGCGGTCGTCGCGCTCTTTTTTGAGAAGAACGCAATAAACACCTTTCGGTCCGAAATATTTCCAAGTCCCGTCACATCTCAAAGTCCACCGGCACCATCGTCCAAAAGCCAAACTCGTCCGATCGCGATAACAATCACAGATCCTTGTTCCTCGTTGCATTGCGAACGTATTACATTAATGGTTCGCCCCCGGTCGTCGCGCTCGTTTTCGAGAATAACGCGAAAAACACCTTTTGGTCCGATATACTTCCAAGTCCCGATTACATCTCAAAGTCCACCGGCACCATCGTCCAAAAGCCAAACTCGTCCGATCGCAAAAAACTATTATAGATCCTTGTTCCTCGTTGCATTGTGAACGTATTACATTAATGGTTCGGCCGCGGTCGTCGCGCTCGTTTTCGAGAAAAATGCGAAAAACACCTTTGGGTCCGAAACATTTCAAAGTCCCGTCAGATCTCAAAGTCCACCGGCACCATCGTCCAAAAGTCAAACTCGTCCGATCCCCAAAACAATTATAGATCCCTGTTCCTGGTTGCATTGCGAACGTATTAAATTAATGGTTCGACCGCAGTCGTCGCGCTCTTTTTTGAGAAAAACGCAATAAACACCTTTCGGTCCGAAATATTTCCAAGTCCCGTCAGATCTCAATGTCCAACGGCACCATCGTCCAAAAGCCAAACTCGTCCGATCGCCAAAACAATTATAGATCCCTGTTCCTGGTTGCATTGCGAACGTATTAAATTAATGGTTCGACCGCGGTCGTCGCGCTCTTTTTTGAGAAAAACGCAATAAACACCTTTCGGTCCGAAATATTTCCAAGTCCCGTCAGATCTCAATGTCCAACGGCACCATCGTCCAAAAGCCAAACTCGTCCGATCGCCAAAACAATTATAGATCCCTTTTCCTCGTTGCATTGCGAACGTATTACATTAATGGTTCGTCCGCGGTCGTCGGGCTTGTTCTCGAGAAAAACGAGAAAAACACCTTTGGGTCCGAAACATTTCAAAGTCCCGTCAGATCTCAAAGTCCACCGGCACCATCGTCCAAAAGTCAAACTCGTCCGATCGCCAAAAAAATTATAGATCCTTGTTCCTCGTTGCATTGCGAACGTATTACATTAATGGTTCGGCCGCGGTCGTCGTGCTCGTTCTCGAGAAAAACGAGAAAAACACCTTTGGGTCCGAAACATTTCAAAGTCCCGTCAGATCTCAAAGTCCACCGGCGCCATCGTCCAAAAGCCAAACTCGTCCGATCGCCAAAAAAATTATAGATCCTTGTTCCTGGTTGCATTGCGAACGTATTACATTAATGGTTCGGCCGCGGTCGTCGCGCTCGTTTTCGAGAAAAATGCGAAAAACACCTTTGGGTCCGAAACATTTCAAAGTCCCGTCAGATCTCAAAGTCCACCGGCACCATCGTCCAAAAGTCAAACTCGTCCGATCCCCAAAACAATTATAGATCCCTGTTCCTGGTTGCATTGCGAACGTATTAAATTAATGGTTCGACCGCAGTCGTCGCGCTCTTTTTTGAGAAAAACGCAATAAACACCTTTCGGTCCGAAATATTTCCAAGTCCCGTCAGATCTCAATGTCCAACGGCACCATCGTCCAAAAGCCAAATTCGTCCGATCGCCAAAACAATTATAGATCCCTGTTCCTCGTTGCATTGCGAACGTATTACATTAATGGTTCGGCCGCGGTCGTCGCGCTCGTTTTCGAGAAAAATGCGAAAAACACCTTTGGGTCCGAAACATTTCAAAGTCCCGTCAGATCTCAATGTCCAAGGGCACCATCGTCCAAAAGCCAAACTCGTCCGATCGCCAAAACAATTATAGATCCCTTTTCCTCGTTGCATTGCGAACGTATTACATTAATGGTTCGTCCGCGGTCGTCGGGCTTGTTCTCGAGAAAAACGAGAAAAACACCTTTGGGTCCGAAACATTTCAAAGTCCCGTCAGATCTCAAAGTCCACCGGCACCATCGTCCAAAAGTCAAACTCGTCCGATCGCCAAAAAAATTATAGATCCTTGTTCCTCGTTGCATTGCGAACGTATTACATTAATGGTTCGGCCGCGGTCGTCGTGCTCGTTCTCGAGAAAAACGAGAAAAACACCTTTTGGTCCGAAACATTTCAAAGTCCCGTCAGATCTCAAAGTCCACCGGCACCATCGTCCAAAAGCCAAACTCGTCCGATCGCCAAAAAAATTATAGAACCTTTTTCCTGGTTGCATTGCGAACGTATTAAATTAATGGTTCGACCGCGGTCGTCGCGCTCTTTTTTGAGAAGAACGCAATAAACACTTTTCGGTCCGAAATATTTCCAAGTCCCGTCACATCTCAAAGTCCACCGGCACCATCGTCCAAAAGCCAAACTCGTCCGATCGCGATAACAATCACAGATCCTTGTTCCTCGTTGCATTGCAAACGTATTACATGAATGGTTCGCCCCCGGTCGTCGCGCTCGTTTTTGAGAAAAACGCGAAAAACACCTTTTGGTCCGATATACTTCTAAGTCCCGATTACATCTCAAAGTCCACCGGCACCATCGTCCAAAAGCCAAACTCGTCCGATCGCCAAAAAATATAGATCCTTGTCCCTCGTTGCATTGCAAACGTATTACATTAATGGTTCGGCCGCGGTCGTCGCGCTCGTTCTTGAGAAAAACGAGAAAAACACCTTTGGGTCCGAAACATTTCAAAGTCCCGTCAGATCTCAAAGTCCACCGGCACCATCGTCCAAAAGCCAAACTCGTCCGATCGCCAAAAAAATTATAGATCCTTGTTCCTGGTTGCATTGCGAACGTATTAAATTAATGGTTCGACCGCGGTCGTCGCGCTCTTTTTTGAGAAAAACGCAATAAACACCTTTCGGTCCGAAATGTTTCCAAGTCCCGTCAGATCTCAAAGTCCACCGGCACCATCGTCCAAAAGCCAAACTCGTCTGATCGCCAAAACAATTATAGATCCTTGTTCCTCGTTGCATTGCGAACGTATTACATTAATGGTTCGTCCGCGGTCGTCGCGCTCGTTTTTGAGAAAAACGCGAAAACCACCATTCAGTCCAAAATATTTCCAAGTCCCGTCACATCTCAAAGTCCACCGGCACCATCGTCCAAAAGCCAAACTCGTCCGATCGCCAAAACAATTATAGATCCCTGTTCCTCGTTGCATTGCGAACGTATTACATTAATGGTTCGTCCGCGGTCGTCGCGCTCGTTCTCGAGAAAAACGAGAAAAACACCTTTGGGTCCGAAACATTTCAAAGTCCCGTCAGATCTCAAAGTCCACCGGCACCATCGTCCAAAAGCCAAACTCGTCCGATCGCGATAACAATCACAGATCCTTGTTTCTCGTTGCATTGCAAACGTATTACATGAATAGTTCGCCCCCGGTCGTCGCGCTCGTTTTCGAGAAAAACGCGAAAAACACCTTTTGGTCCGAAATACTTCCAAGTCACGATTACATCTCAAAGACCACCGGCACCATCGTCCAATAGCCAAACTCGTCCGATCGCCAAAAAATATAGATCCTTGTCCCTCGTTGCATTGCGAACGTATTACATTAATGGATCGTCCGCGGTCGTCGCGCTCGTTCTCGAGAAAAACGAGAAAAACACCTTTGGGTCCGAAACATTTCAAAGTCCCGTCAGATCTCAAAGTCCACCGGCACCATCGTCCAAAAGCCAAACTCGTCCGATCGCCAAAACAATTATAGATCCCTTTTCCTCGTTGCATTGCGAACGTATTACATTAATGGTTCGGCCGCGGTCGTCGCGCTCGTTTTCGAGAAAAACGCAAAAAAGACCTTTCGGTCCGAAATATTTCCAAATCCCGTCAGATCTCAATGTCCAAGGGCACCATCGTCCAAAAGCCAAACTCGTCCGATCGCCAAAACAATTATAGATCCCTTTTCCTCGTTGCATTGCGAACGTATTACATTAATGGTTCGTCCGCGGTCGTCGGGCTTGTTCTCGAGAAAAACGAGAAAAACACCTTTGGGTCCGAAACATTTCAAAGTCCCGTCAGATCCCAAAGTCCACCGGCACCATCGTCCAAAAGCCAAACTCGTCCGATCGCCAAAAAAATTATAGATCCTTGTTCCTCGTTGCATTGCGAACGTATTACATTAATGGTTCGGCCGCGGTCGTCGTGCTCGTTCTCGAGAAAAACGAGAACAACACCTTTGGGTCCGAAACATTTCAAAGTCCCGTCAGATCTCAAAGTCCACCGGCACCATCGTCCAAAAGCCAAACTCGTCCGATCGTCAAAACAATTATAGATCCTTGTTCCTCGTTGCATTGCGAACGTATTACATTAATGCTTCGACCGCGGTCGTCGCGCTCGTTTACGAGAAAAAAGAGAAAAACACCTTTCGGTCCGAAACATTTCAAGTCCCGTCAGATCTCAATGTCCACCGGCACCATCGTCCAAAAGCCAAACTCGTCCGATCGCCAAAACAATTATAGATCCCTGTTCCTCGTTGCATTGCGAACGTATTACATTAATGGTTCGTCTGCGGTCGTCGCGCTCGTTCTCGAGAAAAACGCAAAAAAGACCTTTCGGTCCGATATATTTCCAAGTCCCGTCAGATCTCAATGTCCAAGGGCACCATCGTCCAAAAGCCAAACTCGTCCGATCGCCAAAACAATTATAGATCCCTGTTCCTCGTTGCATTGCGAACGTATTACATTAATGGTTCGTCCGCGGTCGTCGCGCTCGTTCTCGAGAAAAACGAGAAAAACACCTTTGGGTCCGAAACATTTCAAAGTCCCGTCAGATCTCAAAGTCCACCGGCACCATCGTCCAAAAGCCAAACTCGTCCGATCGCGATAACAATCACAGATCCTTGTTTCTCGTTGCATTGCAAACGTATTACATGAATAGTTCGCCCCCGGTCGTCGCGCTCGTTTTCGAGAAAAACGCGAAAAACACCTTTCGGTCCGAAATACTTCCAAGTCCCGATTACATCTCAAAGACCACCGGCACCATCGTCCAATAGCCAAACTCGTCCGATCGCCAAAAAATATAGATCCTTGTCCCTCGTTGCATTGCGAACGTATTACATTAATGGATCGTCCGCGGTCGTCGCGCTCGTTCTCGAGAAAAACGAGAAAAACACCTTTGGGTCCGAAACATTTCAAAGTCCCGTCAGATCTCAAAGTCCACCGGCACCATCGTCCAAAAGCCAAACTCGTCCGATCGCCAAAACAATTATAGATCCCTTTTCCTCGTTGCATTGCGAACGTATTACATTAATGGTTCGGCCGCGGTCGTCGCGCTCGTTTTCGAGAAAAACGCAAAAAAGACCTTTCGGTCCGAAATATTTCCAAGTCCCGTCAGATCTCAATGTCCAAGGGCACCATCGTCCAAAAGCCAAACTCGTCCGATCGCCAAAACAATTATAGATCCCTTTTCCTCGTTGCATTGCGAACGTATTACATTAATGGTTCGTCCGCGGTCGTCGTGCTCGTTCTCGAGAAAAACGAGAACAACACCTTTGGGTCCGAAACATTTCAAAGTCCCGTCAGATCTCAAAGTCCACCGGCACCATCGTCCAAAAGCCAAACTCGTCAGATCGCCAAAAAAATTATAGAACCTTTTTCCTGGTTGCATTGCGAACGTATTAAATTAATGGTTCGACCGCGGTCGTCGCGCTCTTTTTTGAGAAGAACGCAATAAACACCTTTCGGTCCGAAATATTTCCAAGTCCCGTCACATCTCAAAGTCCACCGGCACCATCGTCCAAAAGCCAAACTCGTCCGATCGCGATAACAATCACAGATCCTTGTTCCTCGTTGCATTGCAAACGTATTACATGAATGGTTCGCCCCCGGTCGTCGCGCTCGTTTTCGAGAAAAACACGAAAAACACCTTTCGGTCCGATATACTTCCAAGTCCCGATTACATCTCAAAGTCCACCGGCACCATCATCCAAAAGCCAAACTCGTCCGATCGCCAAAAAATATAGATCCTTGTCCCTCGTTGCATTGCGATCGTATTACATTAATGGTTCGTCCGCGGTCGTCGCGCTCGTTCTCGAGAAAAACGAGAAAAACACCTTTGGGTCCGAAACATTTCAAAGTCCCGTCAGATCTCAAAGTCCACCGGCACCATCGTCCAAAAGCCAAACTCGTCCGATCGCGATAACAATCACAGATCCTTGTTTCTCGTTGCATTGCAAACGTATTACATGAATAGTTCGCCCCCGGTCGTCGCGCTCGTTTTCGAGAAAAACGCGAAAAACACCTTTTGGTCCGAAATACTTCCAAGTCCCGATTACATCTCAAAGACCACCGGCACCATCGTCCAATAGCCAAACTCGTCCGATCGCCAAAAAATATAGATCCTTGTCCCTCGTTGCATTGCGAACGTATTACATTAATGGATCGTCCGCGGTCGTCGCGCTCGTTCTCGAGAAAAACGAGAAAAACACCTTTGGGTCCGAAACATTTCAAAGTCCCGTCAGATCTCAAAGTCCACCGGCACCATCGTCCAAAAGCCAAACTCGACCGATCGTCAAAACAATTATAGATCCTTGTTCCTGGTTGCATTGCGAACGTATTACATTAATGCTTTGACCGCGGTCGTCGCGCTCGTTTACGAGAAAAAAGAGAAAAACACCTTTCGGTCCGAAACATTTCAAGTCCCGTCAGATCTCAATGTCCACCGGCACCATCGTCCAAAAGCCAAACTCGTCCGATCGCCAAAACAATTATAGATCCCTGTTCCTCGTTGCATTGCGAACGTATTACATTAATGGTTCGTCTGCGGTCGTCGCGCTCGTTCTCGAGAAAAACGAGAAAAACACCTTTGGGTCCGAAACATTTCAAAGTCCCGTCAGATCTCAAAGTCCACCGGCACCATCGTCCAAAAGCCAAACTCGTCCGATCGCCAAAACAATTATAGATCCCTTTTCCTCGTTGCATTGCGAACGTATTACATTAATGGTTCGGCCGCGGTCGTCGCGCTCGTTTTCGAGAAAAACGCAAAAAAGACCTTTCGGTCCGAAATATTTCCAAGTCCCGTCAGATCTCAATGTCCAAGGGCACCATCGTCCAAAAGCCAAACTCGTCCGATCGCCAAAACAATTATAGATCCCTTTTCCTCGTTGCATTGCGAACGTATTACATTAATGGTTCGTCCGCGGTCGTCGTGCTCGTTCTCGAGAAAAACGAGAACAACACCTTTGGGTCCGAAACATTTCAAAGTCCCGTCAGATCTCAAAGTCCACCGGCACCATCGTCCAAAAGCCAAACTCGTCAGATCGCCAAAAAAATTATAGAACCTTTTTCCTGGTTGCATTGCGAACGTATTAAATTAATGGTTCGACCGCGGTCGTCGCGCTCTTTTTTGAGAAGAACGCAATAAACACCTTTCGGTCCGAAATATTTCCAAGTCCCGTCACATCTCAAAGTCCACCGGCACCATCGTCCAAAAGCCAAACTCGTCCGATCGCGATAACAATCACAGATCCTTGTTCCTCGTTGCATTGCAAACGTATTACATGAATGGTTCGCCCCCGGTCGTCGCGCTCGTTTTCGAGAAAAACACGAAAAACACCTTTCGGTCCGATATACTTCCAAGTCCCGATTACATCTCAAAGTCCACCGGCACCATCATCCAAAAGCCAAACTCGTCCGATCGCCAAAAAATATAGATCCTTGTCCCTCGTTGCATTGCGAACGTATTACATTAATGGTTCGTCCGCGGTCGTCGCGCTCGTTCCCGAGAAAAACGAGAAAAACACCTTTGGGTCCGAAACATTTCAAAGTCCCGTCAGATCTCAAAGTCCACCGGCACCATCGTCCAAAAGCCAAACTCGTCTGATCGCCAAAACAATTATAGATCCTTGTTCCTCGTTGCATTGCGAACGTATTACATTAATGGTTCGTCCGCGGTCGTCGCCCTCGTTTTTGAGAAAAACGCGAAAAACACCATTCAGTCCAAAATATTTCCAAGTCCCGTCACATCTCAAAGTTCACCGGCACCATCGTCCAAATGCCAAACTCGTCCGATCGCCAAAACAATTTTAGATCCTTGTTCCTCGTTGCATTGCGAACGTATTACATTAATGGTTCGATCGCGGTCGTCGCGCTCGTTTTCGAGAAAAACGCGAAAAACACCTTTCGGTCGGAAATATTTAAAAGTCCCGTCAGATCTCAAAGTCCACCGGCACCATCGTCCAAAAGCCAAACTCGTCCGATCGCCAAAACAATTATAGATCCCTTTTCCTCGTTGCATTGCGAACGTATTACATTAATGGTTCGTCCGCGGTCTTCGGGCTTGTTCTCGAGAAAAACGAGAAAAACACCTTTGGGTCCGAAACATTTCAAAGTCCCGTCAGAGCCCAAAGTCCACCGGCACCATCGTGCAAAAGCCAAACTCGTCCGATCGCCAAAAAAATTATAGATCCTTGTTCCTCGTTGCATTGCGAACGTATTACATTAATGGTTCGGCCGCGGTCGTCGTGCTCGTTCTCGAGAAAAACGAGAACAACACCTTTGGGTCCGAAACATTTCAAAGTCCCGTCAGATCTCAAAGTCCACCGGCACCATCGTCCAAAAGCCAAACTCGTCCGATCGCCAAAAAAATTATAGAACCTTTTTCCTGGTTGCATTGCGAACGTATTAAATTAATGGTTCGACCGCGGTCGTCGCGCTCTTTTTTGAGAAGAACGCAATAAACACCTTTCGGTCCGAAATATTTCCAAGTCCCGTCACATCTCAAAGTCCACCGGCACCATCGTCCAAAAGCCAAACTCGTCCGATCGCCAAAAAAATTATAGATCCTTGTTCCTCGTTGCATTGCGAACGTATTACATTAATGGTTCGGCCGCGGTCGTCGCGCTCGTTCTCGAGAAAAACGAGAAAAACACCTTTGGGTCCGAAACATTTCAAAGTCCCGTCAGATCTCAAAGTCCACCGGCACCATCGTCCAAAAGCCAAACTCGTCAGATCGCCAAAAAAATTATAGAACCTTTTTCCTGGTTGCATTGCGAACGTATTAAATTAATGGTTCGACCGCGGTCGTCGCGCTCTTTTTTGAGAAGAACGCAATAAACACCTTTCGGTCCGAAATATTTCCAAGTCCCGTCACATCTCAAAGTCCACCGGCACCATCGTCCAAAAGCCAAACTCGTCCGATCGCGATAACAATCACAGATCCTTGTTCCTCGTTGCATTGCATACGTATTACATGAATGGTTCGCCCCCGGTCGTCGCGCTCGTTTTCGAGAAAAACGCGAAAAACACCTTTCGGTCCGATATACTTCCAAGTCCCGATTACATCTCAAAGTCCACCGGCACCATCATCCAAAAGCCAAACTCGTCCGATCGCCAAAAAATATAGATCCTTGTCCCTCGTTGCATTGCGAACGTATTACATTAATGGTTCGTCCGCGGTCGTCGCGCTCGTTCTCGAGAAAAACGAGAAAAACACCTTTGGGTCCGAAACATTTCAAAGTCCCGTCAGATCTCAAAGTCCACCGGCACCATCGTCCAAAAGCCAAACTCGTCTGATCGCCAAAACAATTATAGATCCTTGTTCCTCGTTGCATTGCGAACGTATTACATTAATGGTTCGTCCGCGGTCGTCGCCCTCGTTTTTGAGAAAAACGCGAAAAACACCATTCAGTCCAAAATATTTCCAAGTCCCGTCACATCTCAAAGTTCACCGGCACCATCGTCCAAATGCCAAACTCGTCCGATCGCCAAAACAATTTTAGATCCTTGTTCCTCGTTGCATTGCGAACGTATTACATTAATGGTTCGATCGCGGTCGTCGCGCTCGTTTTCGAGAAAAACGCGAAAAACACCTTTCGGTCGGAAATATTTAAAAGTCCCGTCAGATCTCAAAGTCCACCGGCACCATCGTCCAAAAGCCAAACTCGTCCGATCGCCAAAAAAATTATAGATCCCTGTTCCTCGTTGCATTGCGAACGTATTACATTAATGGTTCGTCCGCGGTCGTCGCGCTCGTTCTCGAGAAAAACGAGAAAAACACCTTTGGGTCCGAAACATTTCAAAGTCCCGTCAGATCTCAAAGTCCACCGGCACCATCGTCCAAAAGCCAAACTCGTCCGATCGCCAAAAAAATTATAGATCCTTGTTCCTGGTTGCATTGCGAACGTATTAAATTAATGGTTCGACCGCGGTCGTCGCGCTCTTTTTTGAGAAAAACGCAATAAACACCTTTCGGTCCGAAATGTTTCCAAGTCCCGTCAGATCTCAAAGTCCACCGGCACCATCGTCCAAAAGCCAAACTCGTCCGATCGCCAAAAAAATTATAGATCCCTGTTCCTCGTTGCATTGCGAACGTATTACATTAATGGTTCGTCCCCGGTCGTCGCGCTCGTTCTCGAGAAAAACGAGAAAAACACCTTTGGGTCCGAAACATTTCAAAGTCCCGTCAGATCTCAAAGTCCACCGGCACCATCGTCCAAAAGCCAAACTCGTCCGATCGTTAAAACAATTATAGATCCTTGTTCCTCGTTGCATTGCGAACGTATTACATTAATGGTTCGATCGCGGTCGTCGCGCTCGTTTTCGAGAAAAACGCGAAAAACACCTTTCGGTCGGAAATATTTAAAAGTCCCGTCAGATCTCAAAGTCCACCGGCACCATCGTCCAAAAGCCAAACTCGTCCGATCGCCAAAAAAATTATAGATCCCTGTTCCTCGTTGCATTGCGAACGTATTACATTAATGGTTCGTCCGCGGTCGTCGCGCTCGTTCTCGAGAAAAACGAGAAAAACACCTTTGGGTCCGAAACATTTCAAAGTCCCGTCAGATCTCAAAGTCCACCGGCACCATCGTCCAAAAGCCAAACTCGTCCGATCGCCAAAACAATTATAGATCCCTTTTCCTCGTTGCATTGCGAACGTATTACATTAATGGTTCGGCCGCGGTCGTCGCGCTCGTTTTCGAGAAAAACGCAAAAAAGACCTTTCGGTCCGAAATATTTCCAAGTCCCGTCAGATCTCAATGTCCAAGGGCACCATAGTCCAAAAGCCAAACTCGTCCGATCGCCAAAACAATTATAGATCCCTTTTCCTCGTTGCATTGCGAACGTATTACATTAATAGTTCGTCCGCGGTCGTCGGGCTTGTTCTCGAGAAAAACGAGAAAAACACCTTTGGGTCCGAAACATTTCAAAGTCCCGTCAGATCCCAAAGTCCCCGGCACCATCGTCCAAAAGCCAAACTCGTCCGATCGCCAAAAAAATTATAGATCCTTGTTCCTCGTTGCATTGCGAACGTATTACATTAATGGTTCGGCCGCGGTCGTCGTGCTCGTTCTCGAGAAAAACGAGAACAACACCTTTGGGTCCGAAACATTTCAAAGTCCCGTCAGATCTCAAAGTCCACCGGCACCATCGTCCAAAAGCCAAACTCGTCAGATCGCCAAAAAAATTATAGAACCTTTTTCCTGGTTGCATTGCGAACGTATTAAATTAATGGTTCGACCGCGGTCGTCGCGCTCTTTTTTGAGAAGAACGCAATAAACACCTTTCGGTCCGAAATATTTCCAAGTCCCGTCACATCTCAAAGTCCACCGGCACCATCGTCCAAAAGCCAAACTCGTCCGATCGCGATAACAATCACAGATCCTTGTTCCTCGTTGCATTGCAAACGTATTACATGAATGGTTCGCCCCCGGTCGTCGCGCTCGTTTTCGAGAAAAACGCGAAAAACACCTTTCGGTCCGATATACTTCCAAGTCCCGATTACATCTCAAAGTCCACCGGCACCATCATCCAAAAGCCAAACTCGTCCGATCGCCAAAAAATATAGATCCTTGTCCCTCGTTGCATTGCGAACGTATTACATTAATGGTTCGTCCGCGGTCGTCGGGCTTGTTCTCGAGAAAAACGAGAAAAACACCTTTGGGTCCGAAACATTTCAAAGTCCCGCCAGATCTCAAAGTCCACCGGCACCATCGTCCAAAAGCCAAACTCGTCCGATCGCCAAATAAATTATAGAGCCTTTTTCCTGGTTGCATTGCGAACGTATTAAATTAATGGTTCGTCCGCGGTCGTCGCGCTCGTTCTCGAGAAAAACGAGAAAAACACCTTTGGGTCCGAAACATTTCAAAGTCCCGTCAGATCTCAAAGTCCACCGGCACCATCGTCCAAAAGCCAAACTCGTCCGATCGCCAAAAAAATTATAGATCCCTGTTCCTCGTTGCATTGCGAACGTATTACATTAATGGTTCGTCCGCGGTCGTCGCGCTCGTTCTCGAGAAAAACGAGAAAAACACCTTTGGGTCCGAAACATTTCAAAGTCCCGTCAGATCTCAAAGTCCACCGGCACCATCGTCCAAAAGCCAAACTCGTCCGATCGCCAAAACAATTATAGATCCCTTTTCCTCGTTGCATTGCGAACGTATTACATTAATGGTTCGGCCGCGGTCGTCGCGCTCGTTTTCGAGAAAAACGCAAAAAAGACCTTTCGGTCCGAAATATTTCCAAGTCCCGTCAGATCTCAATGTCCAAGGGCACCATCGTCCAAAAGCCAAACTCGTCCGATCGCCAAAACAATTATAGATCCCTTTTCCTCGTTGCATTGCGAACGTATTACATTAATGGTTCGTCCGCGGTCGTCGGGCTTGTTCTCGAGAAAAACGAGAAAAACACCTTTGGGTCCGAAACATTTCAAAGTCCCGTCAGATCTCAATGTCCAGGGGCACCATCGTCCAAAAGCCAAACTCGTCTGATCGCCAAAACAATTATAGATCCTTGTTCCTCGTTGCATTGCGAACGTATTACATTAATGGTTCGTCCGCGGTCGTCGCCCTCGTTTTTGAGAAAAACGCGAAAAACACCATTCAGTCCAAAATATTTCCAAGTCCCGTCACATCTCAAAGTCCACCGGCACCATCGTCCAAATGCCAAACTCGTCCGATCGCCAAAACAATTTTAGATCCTTGTTCCTCGTTGCATTGCGAACGTATTACATTAATGGTTCGATCGCGGTCGTCGCGCTCGTTTTCGAGAAAAACGCGAAAAACACCTTTCGGTCGGAAATATTTAAAAGTCCCGTCAGATCTCAAAGTCCACCGGCACCATCGTCCAAAAGCCAAACTCGTCCGATCGCCAAAAAAATTATAGATCCCTGTTCCTCGTTGCATTGCGAACGTATTACATTAATGGTTCGTCCGCGGTCGTCGCGCTCGTTCTCGAGAAAAACGAGAAAAACACCTTTGGGTCCGAAACATTTCAAAGTCCCGTCAGATCTCAAAGTCCACCGGCACCATCGTCCAAAAGCTAAACTCGTCCGATCGTCAATACAATTATAGATCCTTGTTCCTCGTTGCATTGCGAACGTATTACATTAATGCTTCGACCGCGGTCGTCGCGCTCGTTTACGAGAAAAAAGAGAAAAACACCTTTCGGTCCGAAACATTTCAAGTCCCGTCAGATCTCAATGTCCACCGGCACCATCGTCCAAAAGCCAAACTCGTCCGATCGCCAAAACAATTATAGATCCCTGTTCCTCGTTGCATTGCGAACGTATTACATTAATGGTTCGTCTGCGGTCGTCGCGCTCGTTCTCGAGAAAAACGCAAAAAAGACCTTTCGGTCCGATATATTTCCAAGTCCCGTCAGATCTCAATGTCCAAGGGCACCATCGTCCAAAAGCCAAACTCGTCCGATCGCCAAAACAATTATAGATCCCTTTTCCTCGTTGCATTGCGAACGTATTACATTACTGGTTCGTCCGCGGTCGTCGGGCTTGTTCTCGAGAAAAACGAGAAAAACACCTTTGGGTCCGAAACATTTCAAAGTGCCGTCAGATCTCAAAGTCCACCGGCACCATCGTCCAAAAGCCAAACTCGTCCGATCGCCAAAAAAATTATAGAGCCTTGTTCCTCGTTGCATTGCGAACGTATTACATTAATGGTTCGGCCGCGGTCGTCGTGCTCGTTCTCGAGAAAAACGAGAAAAACACCTTTGGGTCCGAAACATTTCAAAGTCCCGTCAGATCTCAAAGTCCACCGGCACCATCGTCCAAAAGCCAAACTCGTCCGATCGCCAAAACAATTATAGATCCCTTTTCCTCGTTGCATTGCGAACGTATTACATTAATGGTTCGGCCGCGGTCGTCGCGCTCGTTTTCGAGAAAAACGCAAAAAAGACCTTTCGATCCGAAATATTTCCAAGTCCCGTCAGATCTCAATGTCCAAGGGCACCATCGTCCAAAAGCCAAACTCGTCCGATCGCCAAAACAATTATAGATCCCTTTTCCTCGTTGCATTGCGAACGTATTACATTAATGGTTCGTCCGCGGTCGTCGGGCTTGTTCTCGAGAAAAACGAGAAAAACACCTTTGGGTCCGAAACATTTCAAAGTCCCGTCAGATCCCAAAGTCCACCGGCACCATCGTCCAATAGCCAAACTCGTCCGATCGCCAAAAAAATTATAGATCCTTGTTCCTCGTTGCATTTCGAACGTATTACATTAATGGTTCGGCCGCGGTCGTCGTGCTCGTTCTCGAGAAAAACGAGAACAACACCTTTGGGTCCGAAACATTTCAAAGTCCCGTCAGATCTCAAAGTCCACCGGCACCATCGTCCAAAAGCCAAACTCGTCAGATCGCCAAAAAAATTATAGAACCTTTTTCCTGGTTGCATTGCGAACGTATTAAATTAATGGTTCGACCGCGGTCGTCGCGCTCTTTTTTGAGAAGAAAGCAATAAACACCTTTCGGTCCGAAATATTTCCAAGTCCCGTCACATCTCAAAGTCCACCGGCACCATCGTCCAAAAGCCAAACTCGTCCGATCGCGATAACAATCACAGATCCTTGTTCCTCGTTGCATTGCAAACGTATTACATGAATGGTTCGCCCCCGGTCGTCGCGCTCGTTTTCGAGAAAAACGCGAAAAACACCTTTCGGTCCGATATACTTCCAAGTCCCGATTACATCTCAAAGTCCACCGGCACCATCATCCAAAAGCCAAACTCGTCCGATCGCCAAAAAATATAGATCCTTGTCCCTCGTTGCATTGCGAACGTATTACATTAATGGTTCGGCCGCGGTCGTCGCGCTCGTGTTCGAGAAAAATGCGAAATACACCTTTCGGCCCGAAATATTTCTAAGTCCCGTCAGATCTCAAAGTCCACCGGCACCATCGTCCAAAAGCCAAACTCGTCTGATCGCCAAAACAATTATAGATCCCTGTTCCTCGTTGCATTGCGAACGTATTACATTAATGGTTCGTCCCCGGTCGTCGCGCTCGTTCTCGAGAAAAACGAGAAAAACACCTTTGGGTCCGAAACATTTCAAAGTCCCGTCAGATCTCAAAGTCCACCGGCACCATCGTCCAAAAGCCAAACTCGTCCGATCGTTAAAACAATTATAGATCCTTGTTCCTCGTTGCATTGCGAACGTATTACATTAATGGTTCGATCGCGGTCGTCGCGCTCGTTTTCGAGAAAAACGCGAAAAACACCTTTCGGTCGGAAATATTTAAAAGTCCCGTCAGATCTCAAAGTCCACCGGCACCATCGTCCAAAAGCCAAACTCGTCCGATCGCCAAAAAAATTATAGATCCCTGTTCCTCGTTGCATTGCGAACGTATTACATTAATGGTTCGTCCGCGGTCGTCGCGCTCGTTCTCGAGAAAAACGAGAAAAACACCTTTGGGTCCGAAACATTTCAAAGTCCCGTCAGATCTCAAAGTCCACCGGCACCATCGTCCAAAAGCCAAACTCGTCCGATCGCCAAAACAATTATAGATCCCTTTTCCTCGTTGCATTGCGAACGTATTACATTAATGGTTCGGCCGCGGTCGTCGCGCTCGTTTTCGAGAAAAACGCAAAAAAGACCTTTCGGTCCGAAATATTTCCAAGTCCCGTCAGATCTCAATGTCCAAGGGCACCATAGTCCAAAAGCCAAACTCGTCCGATCGCCAAAACAATTATAGATCCCTTTTCCTCGTTGCATTGCGAACGTATTACATTAATAGTTCGTCCGCGGTCGTCGGGCTTGTTCTCGAGAAAAACGAGAAAAACACCTTTGGGTCCGAAACATTTCAAAGTCCCGTCAGATCCCAAAGTCCCCGGCACCATCGTCCAAAAGCCAAACTCGTCCGATCGCCAAAAAAATTATAGATCCTTGTTCCTCGTTGCATTGCGAACGTATTACATTAATGGTTCGGCCGCGGTCGTCGTGCTCGTTCTCGAGAAAAACGAGAACAACACCTTTGGGTCCGAAACATTTCAAAGTCCCGTCAGATCTCAAAGTCCACCGGCACCATCGTCCAAAAGCCAAACTCGTCAGATCGCCAAAAAAATTATAGAACCTTTTTCCTGGTTGCATTGCGAACGTATTAAATTAATGGTTCGACCGCGGTCGTCGCGCTCTTTTTTGAGAAGAACGCAATAAACACCTTTCGGTCCGAAATATTTCCAAGTCCCGTCACATCTCAAAGTCCACCGGCACCATCGTCCAAAAGCCAAACTCGTCCGATCGCGATAACAATCACAGATCCTTGTTCCTCGTTGCATTGCAAACGTATTACATGAATGGTTCGCCCCCGGTCGTCGCGCTCGTTTTCGAGAAAAACGCGAAAAACACCTTTCGGTCCGATATACTTCCAAGTCCCGATTACATCTCAAAGTCCACCGGCACCATCATCCAAAAGCCAAACTCGTCCGATCGCCAAAAAATATAGATCCTTGTCCCTCGTTGCATTGCGAACGTATTACATTAATGGTTCGTCCGCGGTCGTCGGGCTTGTTCTCGAGAAAAACGAGAAAAACACCTTTGGGTCCGAAACATTTCAAAGTCCCGCCAGATCTCAAAGTCCACCGGCACCATCGTCCAAAAGCCAAACTCGTCCGATCGCCAAATAAATTATAGAGCCTTTTTCCTGGTTGCATTGCGAACGTATTAAATTAATGGTTCGTCCGCGGTCGTCGCGCTCGTTCTCGAGAAAAACGAGAAAAACACCTTTGGGTCCGAAACATTTCAAAGTCCCGTCAGATCTCAAAGTCCACCGGCACCATCGTCCAAAAGCCAAACTCGTCCGATCGCCAAAAAAATTATAGATCCCTGTTCCTCGTTGCATTGCGAACGTATTACATTAATGGTTCGTCCGCGGTCGTCGCGCTCGTTCTCGAGAAAAACGAGAAAAACACCTTTGGGTCCGAAACATTTCAAAGTCCCGTCAGATCTCAAAGTCCACCGGCACCATCGTCCAAAAGCCAAACTCGTCCGATCGCCAAAACAATTATAGATCCCTTTTCCTCGTTGCATTGCGAACGTATTACATTAATGGTTCGGCCGCGGTCGTCGCGCTCGTTTTCGAGAAAAACGCAAAAAAGACCTTTCGGTCCGAAATATTTCCAAGTCCCGTCAGATCTCAATGTCCAAGGGCACCATCGTCCAAAAGCCAAACTCGTCCGATCGCCAAAACAATTATAGATCCCTTTTCCTCGTTGCATTGCGAACGTATTACATTAATGGTTCGTCCGCGGTCGTCGGGCTTGTTCTCGAGAAAAACGAGAAAAACACCTTTGGGTCCGAAACATTTCAAAGTCCCGTCAGATCTCAATGTCCAGGGGCACCATCGTCCAAAAGCCAAACTCGTCTGATCGCCAAAACAATTATAGATCCTTGTTCCTCGTTGCATTGCGAACGTATTACATTAATGGTTCGTCCGCGGTCGTCGCCCTCGTTTTTGAGAAAAACGCGAAAAACACCATTCAGTCCAAAATATTTCCAAGTCCCGTCACATCTCAAAGTCCACCGGCACCATCGTCCAAATGCCAAACTCGTCCGATCGCCAAAACAATTTTAGATCCTTGTTCCTCGTTGCATTGCGAACGTATTACATTAATGGTTCGATCGCGGTCGTCGCGCTCGTTTTCGAGAAAAACGCGAAAAACACCTTTCGGTCGGAAATATTTAAAAGTCCCGTCAGATCTCAAAGTCCACCGGCACCATCGTCCAAAAGCCAAACTCGTCCGATCGCCAAAAAAATTATAGATCCCTGTTCCTCGTTGCATTGCGAACGTATTACATTAATGGTTCGTCCGCGGTCGTCGCGCTCGTTCTCGAGAAAAACGAGAAAAACACCTTTGGGTCCGAAACATTTCAAAGTCCCGTCAGATCTCAAAGTCCACCGGCACCATCGTCCAAAAGCTAAACTCGTCCGATCGTCAATACAATTATAGATCCTTGTTCCTCGTTGCATTGCGAACGTATTACATTAATGCTTCGACCGCGGTCGTCGCGCTCGTTTACGAGAAAAAAGAGAAAAACACCTTTCGGTCCGAAACATTTCAAGTCCCGTCAGATCTCAATGTCCACCGGCACCATCGTCCAAAAGCCAAACTCGTCCGATCGCCAAAACAATTATAGATCCCTGTTCCTCGTTGCATTGCGAACGTATTACATTAATGGTTCGTCTGCGGTCGTCGCGCTCGTTCTCGAGAAAAACGCAAAAAAGACCTTTCGGTCCGATATATTTCCAAGTCCCGTCAGATCTCAATGTCCAAGGGCACCATCGTCCAAAAGCCAAACTCGTCCGATCGCCAAAACAATTATAGATCCCTTTTCCTCGTTGCATTGCGAACGTATTACATTACTGGTTCGTCCGCGGTCGTCGGGCTTGTTCTCGAGAAAAACGAGAAAAACACCTTTGGGTCCGAAACATTTCAAAGTGCCGTCAGATCTCAAAGTCCACCGGCACCATCGTCCAAAAGCCAAACTCGTCCGATCGCCAAAAAAATTATAGAGCCTTGTTCCTCGTTGCATTGCGAACGTATTACATTAATGGTTCGGCCGCGGTCGTCGTGCTCGTTCTCGAGAAAAACGAGAAAAACACCTTTGGGTCCGAAACATTTCAAAGTCCCGTCAGATCTCAAAGTCCACCGGCACCATCGTCCAAAAGCCAAACTCGTCCGATCGCCAAAACAATTATAGATCCCTTTTCCTCGTTGCATTGCGAACGTATTACATTAATGGTTCGGCCGCGGTCGTCGCGCTCGTTTTCGAGAAAAACGCAAAAAAGACCTTTCGATCCGAAATATTTCCAAGTCCCGTCAGATCTCAATGTCCAAGGGCACCATCGTCCAAAAGCCAAACTCGTCCGATCGCCAAAACAATTATAGATCCCTTTTCCTCGTTGCATTGCGAACGTATTACATTAATGGTTCGTCCGCGGTCGTCGGGCTTGTTCTCGAGAAAAACGAGAAAAACACCTTTGGGTCCGAAACATTTCAAAGTCCCGTCAGATCCCAAAGTCCACCGGCACCATCGTCCAATAGCCAAACTCGTCCGATCGCCAAAAAAATTATAGATCCTTGTTCCTCGTTGCATTTCGAACGTATTACATTAATGGTTCGGCCGCGGTCGTCGTGCTCGTTCTCGAGAAAAACGAGAACAACACCTTTGGGTCCGAAACATTTCAAAGTCCCGTCAGATCTCAAAGTCCACCGGCACCATCGTCCAAAAGCCAAACTCGTCAGATCGCCAAAAAAATTATAGAACCTTTTTCCTGGTTGCATTGCGAACGTATTAAATTAATGGTTCGACCGCGGTCGTCGCGCTCTTTTTTGAGAAGAAAGCAATAAACACCTTTCGGTCCGAAATATTTCCAAGTCCCGTCACATCTCAAAGTCCACCGGCACCATCGTCCAAAAGCCAAACTCGTCCGATCGCGATAACAATCACAGATCCTTGTTCCTCGTTGCATTGCAAACGTATTACATGAATGGTTCGCCCCCGGTCGTCGCGCTCGTTTTCGAGAAAAACGCGAAAAACACCTTTCGGTCCGATATACTTCCAAGTCCCGATTACATCTCAAAGTCCACCGGCACCATCATCCAAAAGCCAAACTCGTCCGATCGCCAAAAAATATAGATCCTTGTCCCTCGTTGCATTGCGAACGTATTACATTAATGGTTCGTCCGCGGTCGTCGCGCTCGTTCTCGAGAAAAACGAGAAAAACACCTTTGGGTCCGAAACATTTCAAAGTCCCGTCAGATCTCAAAGTCCACCGGCACCATCGTCCAAAAGCCAAACTCGTCCGATCGCCAAAAAAATTATAGATCCATGTTCCTGGTTGCATTGCGAACGTATTAAATTAATGGTTCGACCGCGGTCGTCGCGCTCTTTTTTGAGAAAAACGCAATAAACACCTTTCGGTCCGAAATGTTTCCAAGTCCCGTCAGATCTCAATGTCCAAGGGCACCATCGTCCAAAAGCCGAACTCGTCCGATCGCCAAAACAATTATAGATCCCTGTTCCTCGTTGCATTGCGAACGTATTACATTAATGGTTCGGCCGCGGTCGTCGCGCTCGTGTTCGAGAAAAATGCGAAATACACCTTTCGGCCCGAAATATTTCTAAGTCCCGTCAGATCTCAAAGTCCACCGGCACCATCGTCCAAAAGCCAAACTCGTCTGATCGCCAAAACAATTATAGATCCTTGTTCCTCGTTGCATTGCGAACGTATTACATTAATGGTTCGTCCGCGGTCGTCGCCCTCGTTTTTGAGAAAAACGCGAAAAACACCATTCAGTCCAAAATATTTCCAAGTCCCGTCACATCTCAAAGTCCACCGGCACCATCGTCCAAATGCCAAACTCGTCCGATCGCCAAAACAATTTTAGATCCTTGTTCCTCGTTGCATTGCGAACGTATTACATTAATGGTTCGATCGCGGTCGTCGCGCTCGTTTTCGAGAAAAACGCGAAAAACACCTTTCGGTCGGAAATATTTAAAAGTCCCGTCAGATCTCAAAGTCCACCGGCACCATCGTCCAAAAGCCAAACACGTCCGATCGCCAAAAAAATTATAGATCCCTGTTCCTCGTTGCATTGCGAACGTATTACATTAATGGTTCGTCCGCGGTCGTCGCGCTCGTTCTCGAGAAAAACGAGAAAAACACCTTTGGGTCCGAAACATTTCAAAGTCCCGTCAGATCTCAAAGTCCACCGGCACCATCGTCCAAAAGCCAAACTCGACCGATCGTCAAAACAATTATAGATCCTTGTTCCTCGTTGCATTGCGAACGTATTACATTAATGCTTTGACCGCGGTCGTCGCGCTCGTTTACGAGAAAAAAGAGATAAACACCTTTCGGTCCGAAACATTTCAAGTCCCGTCAGATCTCAATGTCCACCGGCACCATCGTCCAAAAGCCAAACTCGTCCGATCGCCAAAACAATTATAGATCCTTGTTCCTCGTTGCATTGCGAACGTATTACATTAATGGTTCGTCCGCGGTCGTCGCGCTCGTTCTCGAGAAAAACGAGAAAAACACCTTTGGGTCCGAAACATTTCAAAGTCCCGTCAGATCTCAATGTCCAAGGGCACCATCGTCCAAAAGCCGAACTCGTCCGATCGCCAAAACAATTATAGATCCCTGTTCCTCGTTGCATTGCAAACGTATTACATGAATGGTTCGCCCCCGGTCGTCGCGCTCGTTTTCGAGAAAAACGCGAAAAACACCTTTTGGTCCGATATACTTCCAAGTCCCGATTACATCTCAAAGTCCACCGGCACCATCGTCCAAAAGCCAAACTCGTCCGATCGCCAAAAAATATAGATCCTTGTCCCTCGTTGCATTGCGAACGTATTACATTAATGGTTCGGCCGCGGTCGTCGCGCTCGTTCTTGAGAAAAACGAGAAAAACACCTTTGGGTCCGAAACATTTCCAAGTCCCGTCAGATCTCAAAGTCCACCGGCACCATCGTCCAAAAGCCAAACTCGTCTGATCGCCAAAACAATTATAGATCCTTGTTCCTCGTTGCATTGCGAACATATTACATTAATGGTTCGTCCGCGGTCGTCGCGCACGTTTTTGAGAAAAACGCGAAAACCACCATTCGGTCCAAAATATTTCCAAGTCCCGTCACATCTCAAAGTCCACCGGCACCATCGTCCAAAAGCCAAACTCGTCCGATCGCCAAAACAATTATAGATCCTTGTTCCTTGTTGCATTGCGAACGTATTACATTAATGGTTCGATCGCGGTCGTCGCGCTCGTTTTCGAGAAAAACGCGAAAAACACCTTTCGGTCGGAAATATTTAAAAGTCCCGTCAGATCTCAAAGTCCACCGGCACCATCGTCCAAAAGCCAAACTCGTCCGATCGCCAAAACAATTATAGATCCTTGTTCCTCGTTGCATTGCGAACGTATTACATTAATGCTTCGACCGCGGTCGTCGCGCTCGTTTACGAGAAAAAAGAGAAAAACACCTTTCGGTCCGAAACATTTCAAGTCCCGTCAGATCTCAATGTCCACCGGCACCATCGTCCAAAAGCCAAACTCGTCCGATCGCCAAAACAATTATAGAACCCTGTTCCTCGTTGCATTGCGAACGTATTACATTAATGGTTCGTCCGCGGTCGTCGCGCTCGTTCTCGAGAAAAACGAGAAAAACACCTTTGGGTCCGAAACATTTCAAAGTCCCGTCAGATCTCAAAGTCCACCGGCACCATCGTCCAAAAGCCAAACTCGTCCGATCGCCAAAACAATTATAGATCCTTGTTCCTCGTTGCATTGCGAACGTATTACATTAATGCTTCGACAGCGGTCGTCGCGCTCGTTTACGAGAAAAAAGAGAAAAACACCTTTCGGTCCGAAACATTTCAAGTCCCGTCAGATCTCAATGTCCACCGGCACCATCGTCCAAAAGCCAAACTCGTCCGATCGCCAAAACAATTATAGATCCCTTTTCCTCGTTGCATTGCGAACGTATTACATTAATGGTTCGGCCGCGGTCGTCGCGCTCGTTTTCGAGAAAAACGCAAAAAAGACCTTTCGGGCCGAAATATTTCCAAGTCCCGTCAGATCTCAATGTCCAAGGGCACCATCGTCCAAAAGCCAAACTCGTCCGATCGCCAAAACAATTATAGATCCTTGTTCCTCGTTGCATTGCGAACGTATTACATTAATGGTTCGGCCGCGGTCGTCGCGCTCGTTTTCGAGAAAAACGCGAAAAACACCTTTCGGTCGGAAATATTTAAAAGTCCCGTCAGATCTCAAAGTCCACCGGCACCATCGTCCAAAAGCCAAACTCGTCCGATCGCCAAAACAATTATAGATCCCTTTTCCTCGTTGCATTGCGAACGTATTACATTAATGGTTCGTCCGCGGTCGTCGGGCTTGTTCTCGAGAAAAACGAGAAAAACACCTTTGGGTCCGAAACATTTCAAAGTCCCGTCAGAGCCCAAAGTCCACCGGCACCATCGTCCAAAAGCCAAACTCGTCCGATCGCCAAAATAATTATAGATCCTTGTTCCTCGTTGCATTGCGAACGTATTACATTAATGGTTCGGCCGCGGTCGTCGTGCTCGTTCTCGAGAAAAACGAGAACAACACCTTTGGGTCCGAAACATTTCAAAGTCCCGTCAGATCTCAAAGTCCACCGGCACCATCGTCCAAAAGCCAAACTCGTCCGATCGCCAAAAAAATTATAGATCCCTGTTCTTCGTTGCATTGCGAACGTATTACATTAATGGTTCGTCCGCGGTCGTCGCGCTCGTTCTCGAGAAAAACGAGAAAAACACCTTTGGGTCCGAAACATTTCAAAGTCCCGTCAGATCTCAAAGTCCACCGGCACCATCGTCCAAAAGCCAAACTCGTCAGATCGCCGAAAAATTATAGAACCTTTTTCCTGGTTGCATTGCGAACGTATTAAATTAATGGTTCGACCGCGGTCGTCGCGCTCTTTTTTGAGAAGAACGCAATAAACACCTTTCGGTCCGAAATATTTCCAAGTCCCGTCACATCTCAAAGTCCACCGGCACCATCGTCCAAAAGCCAAACTCGTCCGATCGCGATAACAATCACAGATCCTTGTTCCTCGTTGCATTGCATACGAATTACATGAATGGTTCGCCCCCGGTCGTCGCGCTCGTTTTCGAGAAAAACGCGAAAAACACCTTTCGGTCCGATATACTTCCAAGTCCCGATTACATCTCAAAGTCCACCGGCACCATCATCCAAAAGCCAAACTCGTCCGATCGCCAAAAAATATAGATCCTTGTCCCTCGTTGCATTGCGAACGTATTACATTAATGGTTCGTCCGCGGTCGTCGCGCTCGTTCTCGAGAAAAACGAGAAAAACACCTTTGGGTCCGAAACATTTCAAAGTCCCGTCAGATCTCAAAGTCCACCGGCACCATCGTCCAAAAGCCAAACTCGTCTGATCGCCAAAACAATTATAGATCCTTGTTCCTCGTTGCATTGCGAACGTATTACATTAATGGTTCGTCCGCGATCGTCGCCCTCGTTTTTGAGAAAAACGCGAAAAACACCATTCAGTCCAAAATATTTCCAAGTCCCGTCACATCTCAAAGTTCACCGGCACCATCGTCCAAATGCCAAACTCGTCCGATCGCCAAAACAATTTTAGATCCTTGTTCCTCGTTGCATTGCGAACGTATTACATTAATGGTTCGATCGCGGTCGTCGCGCTCGTTTTCGAGAAAAACGCGAAAAACACCTTTGGGTCCGAAACATTTCAAAGTCCCGTCAGATCTCAAAGTCCACCGGCACCATCGTCCAAAAGCCAAACTCGTCCGATCGCCAAAAAAATTATAGATCCTTGTTCCTGGTTGCATTGCGAACGTATTAAATTAATGGTTCGACCGCGGTCGTCGCGCTCTTTTTTGAGAAAAACGCAATAAACACCTTTCGGTCCGAAATGTTTCCAAGTCCCGTCAGATCTCAATGTCCAAGGGCACCATCGTCCAAAAGCCGAACTCGTCCGATCGCCAAAACAATTATAGATCCCTGTTCCTCGTTGCATTGCGAACGTATTACATTAATGGTTCGGCCGCGGTCGTCGCGCTCGTGTTCGAGAAAAATGCGAAATACACCTTTCGGCCCGAAATATTTCTAAGTCCCGTCAGATCTCAAAGTCCACCGGCACCATCGTCCAAAAGCCAAACTCGTCTGATCGCCAAAACAATTATAGATCCCTGTTCCTCGTTGCATTGCGAACGTATTACATTAATGGTTCGATCGCGGTCGTCGCGCTCGTTTTCGAGAAAAACGCGAAAAACACCTTTCGGTCGGAAATATTTAAAAGTCCCGTCAGATCTCAAAGTCCACCGGCACCATCGTCCAAAAGCCAAACTCGTCCGATCGCCGAAACAATTATAGATCCTTGTTCCTCGTTGCATTGCGAACGTATTACATTAATGCTTCGACCGCGGTCGTCGCGCTCGTTTACGAGAAAAAAGAGAAAAACACCTTTCGGTCCGAAACATTTCAAGTCCCGTCAGATCTCAATGTCCACCGGCACAATCGTCCAAAAGCCAAACTCGTCCGATCGCCAAAACAATTATAGAACCCTGTTCCTCGTTGCATTGCGAACGTATTACATTAATGGTTCGTCCGCGGTCGTCGCGCTCGTTCTCGAGAAAAACGAGAAAAACACCTTTGGGTCCGAAACATTTCAAAGTCCCGTCAGATCTCAAAGTCCACCGGCACCATCGTCCAAAAGCCAAACTCGTCCGATCGCCAAAACAATTATAGATCCTTGTTCCTCGTTGCATTGCGAACGTATTACATTAATGCTTCGACAGCGGTCGTCGCGCTCGTTTACGAGAAAAAAGAGAAAAACACCTTTCGGTCCGAAACATTTCAAGTCCCGTCAGATCTCAATGTCCACCGGCACCATCGTCCAAAAGCCAAACTCGTCCGATCGCCAAAACAATTATAGATCCCTTTTCCTCGTTGCATTGCGAACGTATTACATTAATGGTTCGGCCGCGGTCGTCGCGCTCGTTTTCGAGAAAAACGCAAAAAAGACCTTTCGGGCCGAAATATTTCCAAGTCCCGTCAGATCTCAATGTCCAAGGGCACCATCGTCCAAAAGCCAAACTCGTCCGATCGCCAAAACAATTATAGATCCTTGTTCCTCGTTGCATTGCGAACGTATTACATTAATGGTTCGGCCGCGGTCGTCGCGCTCGTTTTCGAGAAAAACGCGAAAAACACCTTTCGGTCGGAAATATTTAAAAGTCCCGTCAGATCTCAAAGTCCACCGGCACCATCGTCCAAAAGCCAAACTCGTCCGATCGCCAAAACAATTATAGATCCCTTTTCCTCGTTGCATTGCGAACGTATTACATTAATGGTTCGTCCGCGGTCGTCGGGCTTGTTCTCGAGAAAAACGAGAAAAACACCTTTGGGTCCGAAACATTTCAAAGTCCCGTCAGAGCCCAAAGTCCACCGGCACCATCGTCCAAAAGCCAAACTCGTCCGATCGCCAAAATAATTATAGATCCTTGTTCCTCGTTGCATTGCGAACGTATTACATTAATGGTTCGGCCGCGGTCGTCGTGCTCGTTCTCGAGAAAAACGAGAACAACACCTTTGGGTCCGAAACATTTCAAAGTCCTGTCAGATCTCAAAGTCCACCGGCACCATCGTCCAAAAGCCAAACTCGTCCGATCGCCAAAAAAATTATAGATCCCTGTTCTTCGTTGCATTGCGAACGTATTACATTAATGGTTCGTCCGCGGTCGTCGCGCTCGTTCTCGAGAAAAACGAGAAAAACACCTTTGGGTCCGAAACATTTCAAAGTCCCGTCAGATCTCAAAGTCCACCGGCACCATCGTCCAAAAGCCAAACTCGTCAGATCGCCGAAAAATTATAGAACCTTTTTCCTGGTTGCATTGCGAACGTATTAAATTAATGGTTCGACCGCGGTCGTCGCGCTCTTTTTTGAGAAGAACGCAATAAACACCTTTCGGTCCGAAATATTTCCAAGTCCCGTCACATCTCAAAGTCCACCGGCACCATCGTCCAAAAGCCAAACTCGTCCGATCGCGATAACAATCACAGATCCTTGTTCCTCGTTGCATTGCATACGTATTACATGAATGGTTCGCCCCCGGTCGTCGCGCTCGTTTTCGAGAAAAACGCGAAAAACACCTTTCGGTCCGATATACTTCCAAGTCCCGATTACATCTCAAAGTCCACCGGCACCATCATCCAAAAGCCAAACTCGTCCGATCGCCAAAAAATATAGATCCTTGTCCCTCGTTGCATTGCGAACGTATTACATTAATGGTTCGTCCGCGGTCGTCGCGCTCGTTCTCGAGAAAAACGAGAAAAACACCTTTGGGTCCGAAACATTTCAAAGTCCCGTCAGATCTCAAAGTCCACCGGCACCATCGTCCAAAAGCCAAACTCGTCTGATCGCCAAAACAATTATAGATCCTTGTTCCTCGTTGCATTGCGAACGTATTACATTAATGGTTCGTCCGCGGTCGTCGCCCTCGTTTTTGAGAAAAACGCGAAAAACACCATTCAGTCCAAAATATTTCCAAGTCCCGTCACATCTCAAAGTTCACCGGCACCATCGTCCAAATGCCAAACTCGTCCGATCGCCAAAACAATTTTAGATCCTTGTTCCTCGTTGCATTGCGAACGTATTACATTAATGGTTCGATCGCGGTCGTCGCGCTCGTTTTCGAGAAAAACGCGAAAAACACCTTTGGGTCCGAAACATTTCAAAGTCCCGTCAGATCTCAAAGTCCACCGGCACCATCGTCCAAAAGCCAAACTCGTCCGATCGCCAAAAAAATTATAGATCCTTGTTCCTGGTTGCATTGCGAACGTATTAAATTAATGGTTCGACCGCGGTCGTCGCGCTCTTTTTTGAGAAAAACGCAATAAACACCTTTCGGTCCGAAATGTTTCCAAGTCCCGTCAGATCTCAATGTCCAAGGGCACCATCGTCCAAAAGCCGAACTCGTCCGATCGCCAAAACAATTATAGATCCCTGTTCCTCGTTGCATTGCGAACGTATTACATTAATGGTTCGGCCGCGGTCGTCGCGCTCGTGTTCGAGAAAAATGCGAAATACACCTTTCGGCCCGAAATATTTCTAAGTCCCGTCAGATCTCAAAGTCCACCGGCACCATCGTCCAAAAGCCAAACTCGTCTGATCGCCAAAACAATTATAGATCCCTGTTCCTCGTTGCATTGCGAACGTATTACATTAATGGTTCGATCGCGGTCGTCGCGCTCGTTTTCGAGAAAAACGCGAAAAACACCTTTCGGTCGGAAATATTTAAAAGTCCCGTCAGATCTCAAAGTCCACCGGCACCATCGTCCAAAAGCCAAACTCGTCCGATCGCCAAAAAAATTATAGATCCCTGTTCCTCGTTGCATTGCGAACGTATTACATTAATGGTTCGTCCGCGGTCGTCGCGCTCGTTCTCGAGAAAAACGAGAAAAACACCTTTGGGTCCGAAACATTTCAAAGTCCCGTCAGATCTCAAAGTCCACCGGCACCATCGTCCAAAAGCCAAACTCGTCCGATCGTCAAAACAATTATAAATCCTTGTTCCTCGTTGCATTGCGAACGTATTACATTAATGGTTCGATCGCGGTCGTCGCGCTCGTTTTCGAGAAAAACGCGAAAAACACCTTTCGGTCGGAAATATTTAAAAGTCCCGTCAGATCTCAAAGTCCACCGGCACCATCGTCCAAAAGCCAAACTCGTCCGATCGCCAAAAAAATTATAGATCCCTGTTCTTCGTTGCATTGCGAACGTATTACATTAATGGTTCGTCCGCGGTCGTCGCGCTCGTTCTCGAGAAAAACGAGAAAAACACCTTTGGGTCCGAAACATTTCAAAGTCCCGTCAGATCTCAAAGTCCACCGGCACCATCGTCCAAAAGCCAAACTCGTCAGATCGCCGAAAAATTATAGAACCTTTTTCCTGGTTGCATTGCGAACGTATTAAATTAATGGTTCGACCGCGGTCGTCGCGCTCTTTTTTGAGAAGAACGCAATAAACACCTTTCGGTCCGAAATATTTCCAAGTCCCGTCACATCTCAAAGTCCACCGGCACCATCGTCCAAAAGCCAAACTCGTCCGATCGCGATAACAATCACAGATCCTTGTTCCTCGTTGCATTGCATACGTATTACATGAATGGTTCGCCCCCGGTCGTCGCGCTCGTTTTCGAGAAAAACGCGAAAAACACCTTTCGGTCCGATATACTTCCAAGTCCCGATTACATCTCAAAGTCCACCGGCACCATCATCCAAAAGCCAAACTCGTCCGATCGCCAAAAAATATAGATCCTTGTCCCTCGTTGCATTGCGAACGTATTACATTAATGGTTCGTCCGCGGTCGTCGCGCTCGTTCTCGAGAAAAACGAGAAAAACACCTTTGGGTCCGAAACATTTCAAAGTCCCGTCAGATCTCAAAGTCCACCGGCACCATCGTCCAAAAGCCAAACTCGTCTGATCGCCAAAACAATTATAGATCCTTGTTCCTCGTTGCATTGCGAACGTATTACATTAATGGTTCGTCCGCGGTCGTCGCCCTCGTTTTTGAGAAAAACGCGAAAAACACCATTCAGTCCAAAATATTTCCAAGTCCCGTCACATCTCAAAGTTCACCGGCACCATCGTCCAAATGCCAAACTCGTCCGATCGCCAAAACAATTTTAGATCCTTGTTCCTCGTTGCATTGCGAACGTATTACATTAATGGTTCGATCGCGGTCGTCGCGCTCGTTTTCGAGAAAAACGCGAAAAACACCTTTGGGTCCGAAACATTTCAAAGTCCCGTCAGATCTCAAAGTCCACCGGCACCATCGTCCAAAAGCCAAACTCGTCCGATCGCCAAAAAAATTATAGATCCTTGTTCCTGGTTGCATTGCGAACGTATTAAATTAATGGTTCGACCGCGGTCGTCGCGCTCTTTTTTGAGAAAAACGCAATAAACACCTTTCGGTCCGAAATGTTTCCAAGTCCCGTCAGATCTCAATGTCCAAGGGCACCATCGTCCAAAAGCCGAACTCGTCCGATCGCCAAAACAATTATAGATCCCTGTTCCTCGTTGCATTGCGAACGTATTACATTAATGGTTCGGCCGCGGTCGTCGCGCTCGTGTCCGAGAAAAATGCGAAATACACCTTTCGGCCCGAAATATTTCTAAGTCCCGTCAGATCTCAAAGTCCACCGGCACCATCGTCCAAAAGCCAAACTCGTCTGATCGCCAAAACAATTATAGATCCCTGTTCCTCGTTGCATTGCGAACGTATTACATTAATGGTTCGATCGCGGTCGTCGCGCTCGTTTTCGAGAAAAACGCGAAAAACACCTTTCGGTCGGAAATATTTAAAAGTCCCGTCAGATCTCAAAGTCCACCGGCACCATCGTCCAAAAGCCAAACTCGTCCGATCGCCAAAAAAATTATAGATCCCTGTTCCTCGTTGCATTGCGAACGTATTACATTAATGGTTCGTCCGCGGTCGTCGCGCTCGTTCTCGAGAAAAACGAGAAAAACACCTTTGGGTCCGAAACATTTCAAAGTCCCGTCAGATCTCAAAGTCCACCGGCACCATCGTCCAAAAGCCAAACTCGTCCGATCGTCAAAACAATTATAGATCCTTGTTCCTCGTTGCATTGCGAACGTATTACATTAATGGTTCGATCGCGGTCGTCGCGCTCGTTTTCGAGAAAAACGCGAAAAACACCTTTCGGTCGGAAATATTTAAAAGTCCCGTCAGATCTCAAAGTCCACCGGCACCATCGTCCAAAAGCCAAACTCGTCCGATCGCCAAAAAAATTATAGATCCCTGTTCTTCGTTGCATTGCGAACGTATTACATTAATGGTTCGTCCGCGGTCGTCGCGCTCGTTCTCGAGAAAAACGAGAAAAACACCTTTGGGTCCGAAACATTTCAAAGTCCCGTCAGATCTCAAAGTCCACCGGCACCATCGTCCAAAAGCCAAACTCGTCAGATCGCCGAAAAATTATAGAACCTTTTTCCTGGTTGCATTGCGAACGTATTAAATTAATGGTTCGACCGCGGTCGTCGCGCTCTTTTTTGAGAAGAACGCAATAAACACCTTTCGGTCCGAAATATTTCCAAGTCCCGTCACATCTCAAAGTCCACCGGCACCATCGTCCAAAAGCCAAACTCGTCCGATCGCGATAACAATCACAGATCCTTGTTCCTCGTTGCATTGCATACGTATTACATGAATGGTTCGCCCCCGGTCGTCGCGCTCGTTTTCGAGAAAAACGCGAAAAACACCTTTCGGTCCGATATACTTCCAAGTCCCGATTACATCTCAAAGTCCACCGGCACCATCATCCAAAAGCCAAACTCGTCCGATCGCCAAAAAATATAGATCCTTGTCCCTCGTTGCATTGCGAACGTATTACATTAATGGTTCGTCCGCGGTCGTCGCGCTCGTTCTCGAGAAAAACGAGAAAAACACCTTTGGGTCCGAAACATTTCAAAGTCCCGTCAGATCTCAAAGTCCACCGGCACCATCGTCCAAAAGCCAAACTCGTCCGATCGCCAAAAAAATTATAGATCCTTGTTCCTGGTTGCATTGCGAACGTATTAAATTAATGGTTCGACCGCGGTCGTCGCGCTCTTTTTTGAGAAAAACGCAATAAACACCTTTCGGTCCGAAATGTTTCCAAGTCCCGTCAGATCTCAATGTCCAAGGGCACCATCGTCCAAAAGCCGAACTCGTCCGATCGCCAAAACAATTATAGATCCCTGTTCCTCGTTGCATTGCGAACGTATTACATTAATGGTTCGGCCGCGGTCGTCGCGCTCGTGTTCGAGAAAAACGCGAAAAACACCTTTCGGTCGGAAATATTTAAAAGTCCCGTCAGATCTCAAAGTCCACCGGCACCATCGTCCAAAAGCCAAACTCGTCCGATCGCCAAAAAAATTATAGATCCCTGTTCCTCGTTGCATTGCGAACGTATTACATTAATGGTTCGTCCGCGGTCGTCGCGCTCGTTCTCGAGAAAAACGAGAAAAACACCTTTGGGTCCGAAACATTTCAAAGTCCCGTCAGATCTCAAAGTCCACCGGCACCATCGTCCAAAAGCCAAACTCGTCCGATCGCCAAAAAAATTATAGATCCCTGTTCTTCGTTGCATTGCGAACGTATTACATTAATGGTTCGTCCGCGGTCGTCGCGCTCGTTCTCGAGAAAAACGAGAAAAACACCTTTGGGTCCGAAACATTTCAAAGTCCCGTCAGATCTCAAAGTCCACCGGCACCATCGTCCAAAAGCCAAACTCGTCAGATCGCCGAAAAATTATAGAACCTTTTTCCTGGTTGCATTGCGAACGTATTAAATTAATGGTTCGACCGCGGTCGTCGCGCTCTTTTTTGAGAAGAACGCAATAAACACCTTTCGGTCCGAAATATTTCCAAGTCCCGTCACATCTCAAAGTCCACCGGCACCATCGTCCAAAAGCCAAACTCGTCCGATCGCGATAACAATCACAGATCCTTGTTCCTCGTTGCATTGCATACGTATTACATGAATGGTTCGCCCCCGGTCGTCGCGCTCGTTTTCGAGAAAAACGCGAAAAACACCTTTCGGTCCGATATACTTCCAAGTCCCGATTACATCTCAAAGTCCACCGGCACCATCATCCAAAAGCCAAACTCGTCCGATCGCCAAAAAATATAGATCCTTGTCCCTCGTTGCATTGCGAACGTATTACATTAATGGTTCGTCCGCGGTCGTCGCGCTCGTTCTCGAGAAAAACGAGAAAAACACCTTTGGGTCCGAAACATTTCAAAGTCCCGTCAGATCTCAAAGTCCACCGGCACCATCGTCCAAAAGCCAAACTCGTCCGATCGCCAAAAAAATTATAGATCCTTGTTCCTGGTTGCATTGCGAACGTATTAAATTAATGGTTCGACCGCGGTCGTCGCGCTCTTTTTTGAGAAAAACGCAATAAACACCTTTCGGTCCGAAATGTTTCCAAGTCCCGTCAGATCTCAATGTCCAAGGGCACCATCGTCCAAAAGCCGAACTCGTCCGATCGCCAAAACAATTATAGATCCCTGTTCCTCGTTGCATTGCGAACGTATTACATTAATGGTTCGGCCGCGGTCGTCGCGCTCGTGTTCGAGAAAAACGCGAAAAACACCTTTCGGTCGGAAATATTTAAAAGTCCCGTCAGATCTCAAAGTCCACCGGCACCATCGTCCAAAAGCCAAACTCGTCCGATCGCCAAAAAAATTATAGATCCCTGTTCCTCGTTGCATTGCGAACGTATTACATTAATGGTTCGTCCGCGGTCGTCGCGCTCGTTCTCGAGAAAAACGAGAAAAACACCTTTGGGTCCGAAACATTTCAAAGTCCCGTCAGATCTCAAAGTCCACCGGCACCATCGTCCAAAAGCCAAACTCGTCCGATCGTCAAAACAATTATAGATCCTTGTTCCTCGTTGCATTGCGAACGTATTACATTAATGGTTCGATCGCGGTCGTCGCGCTCGTTTTCGAGAAAAACGCGAAAAACACCTTTCGGTCGGAAATATTTCCAAGTCCCGTCAGATCTCAATGTCCAAGGGCACCATCGTCCAAAAGCCAAACTCGTCCGATCGCCAAAACAATTATAGATCCCTTTTCCTCGTTGCATTGCGAACGTATTACATTAATGGTTCGTCCGCGGTCGTCGGGCTTGTTCTCGAGAAAAACGAGAAAAACACCTTTGGGTCCGAAACATTTCAAAGTGCCGTCAGATCTCAAAGTCCACCGGCACCATCGTCCAAAAGCCAAACTCGTCCGATCGCCAAAAAAATTATAGATCCTTGTTCCTCGTTGCATTACGAACGTATTACATTAATGGTTCGGCCGCGGTCGTCGTGCTCGTTCTCGAGAAATACGAGAAAAACACCTTTGGGTCCGAAACATTTCAAAGTCCCGTCAGATCTCAAAGTCCACCGGCACCATCGTCCAAAAGCCAAACTCGTCCGATCGCCAAAACAATTATAGATCCCTTTTCCTCGTTGCATTGCGAACGTATTACATTAATGGTTCGGCCGCGGTCGTCGCGCTCGTTTTCGAGAAAAACGCAAAAAAGACCTTTCGGTCCGAAATATTTCCAAGTCCCGTCAGATCTCAATGTCCAAGGGCACCATCGTCCAAAAGCCAAACTCGTCCGATCGCCAAAACAATTATAGATCCCTTTTCCTCGTTGCATTGCGAACGTATTACATTAATGGTTCGTCCGCGGTCGTCGGGCTTGTTCTCGAGAAAAACGAGAAAAACACCTTTGGGTCCGAAACATTTCAAAGTCCCGTCAGATCCCAAAGTCCACCGGCACCATCGTCCAAAAGCCAAACTCGTCCGATCGCCAAAAAAATTATAGATCCTTGTTCCTCGTTGCATTGCGAACGTATTACATTAATGGTTCGGCCGCGGTCGTCGTGCTCGTTCTCGAGAAAAACGAGAACAACACCTTTGGGTCCGAAACATTTCAAAGTCCCGTCAGATCTCAAAGTCCACCGGCACCATCGTCCAAAAGCCAAACTCGTCAGATCGCCAAAAAAATTATAGAACCTGTTTCCTGGTTGCATTGCGAACGTATTAAATTAATGGTTCGACCGCGGTCGTCGCGCTCTTTTTTGAGAAGAACGCAATAAACACCTTTCGGTCCGAAATATTTCCAAGTCCCGTCACATCTCAAAGTCCACCGGCACCATCGTCCAAAAGCCAAACTCGTCCGATCGCGATAACAATCACAGATCCTTGTTCCTCGTTGCATTGCAAACGTATTACATGAATGGTTCGCCCCCGGTCGTCGCGCTCGTTTTCGAGAAAAACGCGAAAAACACCTTTCGGTCCGATATACTTCCAAGTCCCGATTACATCTCAAAGTCCACCGGCACCATCATCCAAAAGCCAAACTCGTCCGATCGCCAAAAAATATAGATCCTTGTCCCTCGTTGCATTGCGAACGTATTAAATTAATGGTTCGTCCGCGGTCGTCGGGCTTGTTCTCGAGAAAAACGAGAAAAACACCTTTGGGTCCGAAACATTTCAAAGTCCCGCCAGATCTCAAAGTCCACCGGCACCATCGTCCAAAAGCCAAACTCGTCCGATCGCCAAATAAATTATAGAGCCTTTTTCCTGGTTGCATTGCGAACGTATTAAATTAATGGTTCGTCCGCGGTCGTCGCGCTCGTTCTCGAGAAAAACGAGAAAAACACCTTTGGGTCCGAAACATTTCAAAGTCCCGTCAGATCTCAAAGTCCACCGGCACCATCGTCCAAAAGCCAAACTCGTCCGATCGCCAAAAAAATTATAGATCCTTGTTCCTGGTTGCATTGCGAACGTATTAAATTAATGGTTCGACCGCGGTCGTCGCGCTCGTGTTCGAGAAAAATGCGAAATACACCTTTCGGCCCGAAATATTTCTAAGTCCCGTCAGATCTCAATGTCCAGGGGCACCATCGTCCAAAAGCCAAACTCGTCTGATCGCCAAAACAATTATAGATCCTTGTTCCTCGTTGCATTGCGAACGTATTACATTAATGGTTCGATCGCGGTCGTCGCGCTCGTTTTCGAGAAAAACGCGAAAAACAGCTTTCGGTCGGAAATATTTAAAAGTCCCGTCAGATCTCAAAGTCCACCGGCACCATCGTCCAAAAGCCAAACTCGTCCGATCGCCAAAAAAATTATAGATCCCTGTTCCTCGTTGCATTGCGAACGTATTACATTAATGGTTCGTCCGCGGTCGTCGCGCTCGTTCTCGAGAAAAACGAGAAAAACACCTTTGGGTCCGAAACATTTCAAGTCCCGTCAGATCTCAATGTCCACCGGCACCATCGTCCAAAAGCCAAACTCGTCCGATCGCCAAAACAATTATAGATCCCTGTTCCTCGTTGCATTGCGAACGTATTACATTAATGGTTCGTCTGCGGTCGTCGCGCTCGTTCTCGAGAAAAACGCAAAAAAGACCTTTCGGTCCGATATATTTCCAAGTCCCGTCAGATCTCAATGTCCAAGGGCACCATCGTCCAAAAGCCAAACTCGTCCGATCGCCAAAACAATTATAGATCCCTTTTCTTCGTTGCATTGCGAACGTATTACATTAATGGTTCGTCCGCGGTCGTCGGGCTTGTTCTCGAGAAAAACGAGAAAAACACCTTTGGGTCCGAAACATTTCAAAGTGCCGTCAGATCTCAAAGTCCACCGGCACCATCGTCCAAAAGCCAAACTCGTCCGATCGCCAAAAAAATTATAGATCCTTGTTCCTCGTTGCATTGCGAACGTATTACATTAATGGTTCGGCCGCGGTCGTCGTGCTCGTTCTCGAGAAAAACGAGAAAAACACCTTTGGGTCCGAAACATTTCAAAGTCCCGTCAGATCTCAAAGTCCACCGGCACCATCGTCCAAAAGCCAAACTCGTCCGATCGCCAAAACAATTATAGATCCCATTTCCTCGTTGCATTGCGAACGTATTACATTAATGGTTCGGCCGCGGTCGTCGGGCTCGTTTTCGAGAAAAACGCAAAAAAGACCTTTCGATCCGAAATATTTCCAAGTCCCGTCAGATCTCAATGTCCAAGGGCACCATCGTCCAAAAGCCAAACTCGTCCGATCGCCAAAACAATTATAGATCCCTTTTCCTCGTTGCATTGCGAACGTATTACATTAATGGTTCGTCCGCGGTCGTCGGGCTTGTTCTCGAGAAAAACGAGAAAAACACCTTTGGGTCCGAAACATTTCAAAGTCCCGTCAGATCCCAAAGTCCACCGGCACCATCGTCCAAAAGCCAAACTCGTCCGATCGCCAAAAAAATTATAGATCCTTGTTCCTCGTTGCATTGCGAACGTATTACATTAATGGTTCGGCCGCGGTCGTCGTGCTCGTTCTCGAGAAAAACGAGAACAACACCTTTGGGTCCGAAACATTTCAAAGTCCCGTCAGATCTCAAAGTCCACCGGCACCATCGTCCAAAAGCCAAACTCGTCAGATCGCCAAAAAAATTATAGAACCTTTTTCCTGGTTGCATTGCGAACGTATTAAATTAATGGTTCGACCGCGGTCGTCGCGCTCTTTTTTGAGAAGAAAGCAATAAACACCTTTCGGTCCGAAATATTTCCAAGTCCCGTCACATCTCAAAGTCCACCGGCACCATCGTCCAAAAGCCAAACTCGTCCGATCGCGATAACAATCACAGATCCTTGTTCCTCGTTGCATTGCAAACGTATTACATGAATGGTTCGCCCCCGGTCGTCGCGCTCGTTTTCGAGAAAAACGCGAAAAACACCTTTCGGTCCGATATACTTCCAAGTCCCGATTACATCTCAAAGTCTACCGGCACCATCATCCAAAAGCCAAACTCGTCCGATCGCCAAAAAATATAGATCCTTGTCCCTCGTTGCATTGCGAACGTATTACATTAAAGGTTCGGCCGCGGTCGTCGCGCTCGTTCTTGAGAAAAACGAGAAAAACACCTTTGGGTCCGAAACATTTCCAAGTCCCGTCAGATCTCAAAGTCCACCGGCACCATCGTCCAAAAGCCAAACTCGTCCGATCGCCAAAACAATTATAGATCCCTTTTCCTCGTTGCATTGCGAACGTATTACATTAATGGTTCGGCCGCGGTCGTCGCGCTCGTTTTCGAGAAAAACGCAAAAAAGACCTTTCGGTCCGAAATGTTTCCAAGTCCCGTCAGATCTCAATGTCCAAGGGCACCATCGTCCAAAAGCCGAACTCGTCCGATCGCCAAAACAATTATAGATCCCTGTTCCTCGTTGCATTGCAAACGTATTACATGAATGGTTTGCCCCCGGTCGTCGCGCTCGTTTTCGAGAAAAACGCGAAAAACACCTTTTGGTCCGATATACTTCCAAGTCCCGATTACATCTCAAAGTCCACCGGCACCATCGTCCAAAAGCCAAACTCGTCCGATCGCCAAAAAATATAGATCCTTGTCCCTCGTTGCATTGCGAACGTATTACATTAAAGGTTCGGCCGCGGTCGTCGCGCTCGTTCTTGAGAAAAACGAGAAAAACACCTTTGGGTCCGAAACATTTCCAAGTCCCGTCAGATCTCAAAGTCCACCGGCACCATCGTCCAAAAGCCAAACTCGTCCGATCGCCAAAACAATTATAGATCCCTTTTCCTCGTTGCATTGCGAACGTATTACATTAATGGTTCGGCCGCGGTCGTCGCGCTCGTTTTCGAGAAAAACGCAAAAAAGACCTTTCGGTCCGAAATGTTTCCAAGTCCCGTCAGATCTCAATGTCCAAGGGCACCATCGTCCAAAAGCCGAACTCGTCCGATCGCCAAAACAATTATAGATCCCTGTTCCTCGTTGCATTGCGAACGTATTACATTAATGGTTCGGCCGCGGTCGTCGCGCTCGTGTTCGAGAAAAATGCGAAATACACCTTTCGGCCCGAAATATTTCTAAGTCCCGTCAGATCTCAAAGTCCACCGGCACCATCGTCCAAAAGCCAAACTCGTCTGATCGCCAAAACAATTATAGATCCTTGTTCCTCGTTGCATTGCGAACGTATTACATTAATGGTTCGTCCGCGGTCGTCGCCCTCGTTTTTGAGAAAAACGCGAAAAACACCATTCAGTCCAAAATATTTCCAAGTCCCGTCACATCTCAAAGTCCACCGGCACCATCGTCCAAATGCCAAACTCGTCCGATCGCCAAAACAATTTTAGATCCTTGTTCCTCGTTGCATTGCGAACGTATTACATTAATGGTTCGATCGCGGTCGTCGCGCTCGTTTTCGAGAAAAACGCGAAAAACACCTTTCGGTCGGAAATATTTAAAAGTCCCGTCAGATCTCAAAGTCCACCGGCACCATCGTCCAAAAGCCAAACTCGTCCGATCGCAAAAAAAATTATAGATCCTTGTTCCTCGTTGCATTGCGAACGTATTACATTAATGCTTTGACCGCGGTCGTCGCGCTCGTTTACGAGAAAAAAGAGAAAAACACCTTTCGGTCCGAAACATTTCAAGTCCCGTCAGATCTCAATGTCCACCGGCACCATCGTCCAAAAGCCAAACTCGTCCGATCGCCAAAACAATTATAGATCCCTGTTCCTCGTTGCATTGCGAACGTATTACATTAATGGTTCGTCTGCGGTCGTCGCGCTCGTTCTCGAGAAAAACGAGAAAAACACCTTTGGGTCCGAAACATTTCAAAGTCCCGTCAGATCTCAAAGTCCACCGGCACCATCGTCCAAAAGCCAAACTCGTCCGATCGCCAAAACAATTATAGATCCTTGTTCCTCGTTGCATTGCGAACGTATTACATTAATGGTTCGTCCGCGGTCGTCGCGCTCGTTCTCGAGAAAAACGTGAAAAACACCTTTGGGTCCGAAACATTTCCAAGTCCCGTCAGATCTCAAAGTCCACCGGCACCATCGTCCAAAAGCCAAACTCGTCTGATCGCCAAAACAATTATAGATCCTTGTTCCTCGTTGCATTGCGAATATATTACATTAATGGTTCGTCCGCGGTCGTCGCGCACGTTTTTGAGAAAAACGCGAAAACCACCATTCGGTCCAAAATATTTCCAAGTCCCGTCACATCTCAAAGTCCACCGGCACCATCGTCCAAAAGCCAAACTCGTCCGATCGCCAAAACAATTATAGATCCTTGTTCCTTGTTGCATTGCGAACGTATTACATTAATGGTTCGATCGCGGTCGTCGCGCTCGTTTTCGAGAAAAACGCGAAAAACACCTTTCGGTCGGAAATATTTAAAAGTCCCGTCAGATCTCAAAGTCCACCGGCACCATCGTCCAAAAGCCAAACTCGTCCGATCGCCAAAACAATTATAGATCCTTGTTCCTCGTTGCATTGCTAACGTATTACATTAATGCTTCGACCGCGGTCGTCGCGCTCGTTTACGAGAAAAAAGAGAAAAACACCTTTCGGTCCGAAACATTTCAAGTCCCGTCAGATCTCAATGTCCACCGGCACAATCGTCCAAAAGCCAAACTCGTCCGATCGCGATAACAATCACAGATCCTTGTTCCTCGTTGCATTGCAAACGTATTACATGAATGGTTCGCCCCCGGTCGTCGCGCTCGTTTTCGAGAAAAACGCGAAAAACACCTTTCGGTCCGATATACTTCCAAGTCCCGATTACATCTCAAAGTCCACCGGCACCATCATCCAAAAGCCAAACTCGTCCGATCGCCAAAAAATATAGATCCTTGTCCCTCGTTGCATTGCGAACGTATTACATTAATGGTTCGTCCGCGGTCGTCGGGCTTGTTCTCGAGAAAAACGAGAAAAACACCTTTGGGTCCGAAACATTTCAAAGTCCCGCCAGATCTCAAAGTCCACCGGCACCATCGTCCAAAAGCCAAACTCGTCCGATCGCCAAATAAATTATAGAGCCTTTTTCCTGGTTGCATTGCGAACGTATTAAATTAATGGTTCGTCCGCGGTCGTCGCGCTCGTTCTCGAGAAAAACGAGAAAAACACCTTTGGGTCCGAAACATTTCAAAGTCCCGTCAGATCTCAAAGTCCACCGGCACCATCGTCCAAAAGCCAAACTCGTCCGATCGCCAAAAAAATTATAGATCCTTGTTCCTGGTTGCATTGCGAACGTATTAAATTAATGGTTCGACCGCGGTCGTCGCGCTCGTGTTCGAGAAAAATGCGAAATACACCTTTCGGCCCGAAATATTTCTAAGTCCCGTCAGATCTCAATGTCCAGGGGCACCATCGTCCAAAAGCCAAACTCGTCTGATCGCCAAACCAATTATAGATCCTTGTTCCTCGTTGCATTGCGAACGTATTACATTAATGGTTCGTCCGCGGTCGTCGCCCTCGTTTTTGAGAAAAACGCGAAAAACACCATTCAGTCCAAAATAATTCCAAGTCCCGTCACATCTCAAAGTCCACCGGCACCATCGTCCAAATGCCAAACTCGTCCGATCGCCAAAACAATTTTAGATCCTTGTTCCTCGTTGCATTGCGAACGTATTACATTAATGGTTCGATCGCGGTCGTCGCGCTCGTTTTCGAGAAAAACGCGAAAAACAGCTTTCGGTCGGAAATATTTAAAAGTCCCGTCAGATCTCAAAGTCCACCGGCACCATCGTCCAAAAGCCAAACTCGTCCGATCGCCAAAAAAATTATAGATCCCTGTTCCTCGTTGCATTGCGAACGTATTACATTAATGGTTCGTCCGCGGTCGTCGCGCTCGTTCTCGAGAAAAACGAGAAAAACACCTTTGGGTCCGAAACATTTCAAAGTCCCGTCAGATCTCAAAGTCCACCGGCACCATCGTCCAAAAGCCAAACTCGTCCGATCGTCAATACAATTATAGATCCTTGTTCCTCGTTGCATTGCGAACGTATTACATTAATGCTTCGACCGCGGTCGTCGCGCTCGTTTACGAGAAAAAAGAGAAAAACACCTTTCAGTCCGAAACATTTCAAGTCCCGTCAGATCTCAATGTCCACCGGCACCATCGTCCAAAAGCCAAACTCGTCCGATCGCCAAAACAATTATATATCCCTGTTCCTCGTTGCATTGCGAACGTATTACATTAATGGTTCGTCTGCGGTCGTCGCGCTCGTTCTCGAGAAAAACGCAAAAAAGACCTTTCGGTCCGATATATTTCCAAGTCCCGTCAGATCTCAATGTCCAAGGGCACCATCGTCCAAAAGCCAAACTCGTCCGATCGCCAAAACAATTATAGATCCCTTTTCCTCGTTGCATTGCGAACGTATTACATTAATGGTTCGTCCGCGGTCGTCGGGCTTGTTCTCGAGAAAAACGAGAAAAACACCTTTGGGTCCGAAACATTTCAAAGTGCCGTCAGATCTCAAAGTCCACCGGCACCATCGTCCAAAAGCCAAACTCGTCCGATCGCCAAAACAATTATAGATCCCTTTTCCTCGTTGCATTGCGAACGTATTACATTAATGGTTCGGCCGCGGTCGTCGCGCTCGTTTTCGAGAAAAACGCAAAAAAGACCTTTCGATCCGAAATATTTCCAAGTCCCGTCAGATCTCAATGTCCAAGGGCACCATCGTCCAAAAGCCAAACTCGTCCGATCGCCAAAACAATTATAGATCCCTTTTCCTCGTTGCATTGCGAACGTATTACATTAATGGTTCGTCCGCGGTCGTCGGGCTTGTTCTCGAGAAAAACGAGAAAAACACCTTTGGGTCCGAAACATTTCAAAGTCCCGTCAGATCCCAAAGTCCACCGGCACCATCGTCCAAAAGCCAAACTCGTCCGATCGCCAAAAAAATTATAGATCCTTGTTCCTCGTTGCATTGCGAACGTATTACATTAATGGTTCGGCCGCGGTCGTCGTGCTCGTTCTCGAGAAAAACGAGAACAACACCTTTGGGTCCGAAACATTTCAAAGTCCCGTCAGATCTCAAAGTCCACCGGCACCATCGTCCAAAAGCCAAACTCGTCAGATCGCCAAAAAAATTATAGAACCTTTTTCCTGGTTGCATTGCGAACGTATTAAATTAATGGTTCGACCGCGGTCGTCGCGCTCTTTTTTGAGAAGAAAGCAATAAACACCTTTCGGTCCGAAATATTTCCAAGTCCCGTCACATCTCAAAGTCCACCGGCACCATCGTCCAAAAGCCAAACTCGTCCGATCGCGATAACAATCACAGATCCTTGTTCCTCGTTGCATTGCAAACGTATTACATGAATGGTTCGCCCCCGGTCGTCGCGCTCGTTTTCGAGAAAAACGCGAAAAACACCTTTCGGTCCGATATACTTCCAAGTCCCGATTACATCTCAAAGTCCACCGGCACCATCATCCAAAAGCCAAACTCGTCCGATCGCCAAAAAATATAGATCCTTGTCCCTCGTTGCATTGCGAACGTATTACATTAATGGTTCGTCCGCGGTCGTCGCGCTCGTTCTCGAGAAAAACGAGAAAAACACCTTTGGGTCCGAAACATTTCAAAGTCCCGTCAGATCTCAAAGTCCACCGGCACCATCGTCCAAAAGCCAAACTCGTCCGATCGCCAAAAAAATTATAGATCCATGTTCCTGGTTGCATTGCGAACGTATTAAATTAATGGTTCGACCGCGGTCGTCGCGCTCTTTTTTGAGAAAAACGCAATAAACACCTTTCGGTCCGAAATGTTTCCAAGTCCCGTCAGATCTCAATGTCCAAGGGCACCATCGTCCAAAAGCCGAACTCGTCCGATCGCCAAAACAATTATAGATCCCTGTTCCTCGTTGCATTGCGAACGTATTACATTAATGGTTCGGCCGCGGTCGTCGCGCTCGTGTTCGAGAAAAATGCGAAAAACACCTTTCGGTCGGAAATATTTAAAAGTCCCGTCAGATCTCAAAGTCCACCGGCACCATCGTCCAAAAGCAAAACTCGTCCGATCGCCAAAAAAATTATAGATCCCTGTTCCTCGTTGCATTGCGAACGTATTACATTAATGGTTCGTCCGCGGTCGTCGCGCTCGTTCTCGAGAAAAACGAGAAAAACACCTTTGGGTCCGAAACATTTCAAAGTCCCGTCAGATCTCAAAGTCCACCGGCACCATCGTCCAAAAGCCAAACTCGTCAGATCGCCAAAAAAATTATAGAACCTTTTTCCTGGTTGCATTGCGAACGTATTAAATTAATGGTTCGACCGCGGTCGTCGCGCTCTTTTTTGAGAAGAAAGCAATAAACACCTTTCGGTCCGAAATATTTCCAAGTCCCGTCACATCTCAAAGTCCACCGGCACCATCGTCCAAAAGCCAAACTCGTCCGATCGCGATAACAATCACAGATCCTTGTTCCTCGTTGCATTGCAAACGTATTACATGAATGGTTCGCCCCCGGTCGTCGCGCTCGTTTTCGAGAAAAACGCGAAAAACACCTTTCGGTCCGATATACTTCCAAGTCCCGATTACATCTCAAAGTCCACCGGCACCATCATCCAAAAGCCAAACTCGTCCGATCGCCAAAAAATATAGATCCTTGTCCCTCGTTGCATTGCGAACGTATTACATTAATGGTTCGTCCGCGGTCGTCGCGCTCGTTCTCGAGAAAAACGAGAAAAACACCTTTGGGTCCGAAACATTTCAAAGTCCCGTCAGATCTCAAAGTCCACCGGCACCATCGTCCAAAAGCCAAACTCGTCCGATCGCCAAAAAAATTATAGATCCTTGTTCCTCGTTGCATTGCGAACGTATTACATTAATGGTTCGGCCGCGGTCGTCGTGCTCGTTCTCGAGAAAAACGAGAAAAACACCTTTGGGTCCGAAACATTTCAAAGTCCCGTCAGATCTCAAAGTCCACCGGCACCATCGTCCAAAAGCCAAACTCGTCCGATCGCCAAAACAATTATAGATCCCTTTTCCTCGTTGCATTGCGAACGTATTACATTAATGGTTCGGCCGCGGTCGTCGCGCTCGTTTTCGAGAAAAACGCAAAAAAGACCTTTCGATCCGAAATATTTCCAAGTCCCGTCAGATCTCAATGTCCAAGGGCACCATCGTCCAAAAGCCAAACTCGTCCGATCGCCAAAACAATTATAGATCCCTTTTCCTCGTTGCATTGCGAACGTATTACATTAATGGTTCGTCCGCGGTCGTCGGGCTTGTTCTCGAGAAAAACGAGAAAAACACCTTTGGGTCCGAAACATTTCAAAGTCCCGTCAGATCCCTAAGTCCACCGGCACCATCGTCCAAAAGCCAAACTCGTCCGATCGCCAAAAAAATTATAGATCCTTGTTCCTCGTTGCATTGCGAACGTATTACATTAATGGTTCGGCCGCGGTCGTCGTGCTCGTTCTCGAGAAAAACGAGAACAACACCTTTGGGTCCGAAACATTTCAAAGTCCCGTCAGATCTCAAAGTCCACCGGCACCATCGTCCAAAAGCCAAACTCGTCAGATCGCCAAAAAAATTATTGAACCTTTTTCCTGGTTGCATTGCGAACGTATTAAATTAATGGTTCGACCGCGGTCGTCGCGCTCTTTTTTGAGAAGAAAGCAATAAACACCTTTCGGTCCGAAATATTTCCAAGTCCCGTCACATCTCAAAGTCCACCGGCACCATCGTCCAAAAGCCAAACTCGTCCGATCGCGATAACAAACACAGATCCTTGTTCCTCGTTGCATTGCAAACGTATTACATGAATGGTTCGCCCCCGGTCGTCGCGCTCGTTTTCGAGAAAAACGCGAAAAACACCTTTCGGTCCGATATACTTCCAAGTCCCGATTACATCTCAAAGTCCACCGGCACCATCATCCAAAAGCCAAACTCGTCCGATCGCCAAAAAATATAGATCCTTGTCCCTCGTTGCATTGCGAACGTATTACATTAATGGTTCGTCCGCGGTCGTCGCGCTCGTTCTCGAGAAAAACGAGGAAAACACCTTTGGGTCCGAAACATTTCAAAGTCCCGTCAGATCTCAAAGTCCACCAGCACCATCGTCCAAAAGCCAAACTCGTCCGATCGCCAAAAAAATTATAGATCCATGTTCCTGGTTGCATTGCGAACGTATTAAATTAATGGTTCGACCGCGGTCGTCGCGCTCTTTTTTGAGAAAAATGCAATAAACACCTTTCGGTCCGAAATGTTTCCAAGTCCCGTCAGATCTCAATGTCCAAGGGCACCATCGTCCAAAAGCCGAACTCGTCCGATCGCCAAAACAATTATAGATCCCTGTTCCTCGTTGCATTGCGAACGTATTACATTAATGGTTCGGCCGCGGTCGTCGCGCTCGTGTTCGAGAAAAATGCGAAATACACCTTTCGACCCGAAATATTTCTAAGTCCCGTCAGATCTCAAAGTCCACCGGCACCATCGTCCAAAAGCCAAACTCGTCTGATCGCCAAAACAATTATAGATCCTTGTTCCTCGTTGCATTGCGAACGTATTAAATTAATGGTTCGTCCGCGGTCGTCGCCCTCGTTTTTGAGAAAAACGCGAAAAACACCATTCAGTCCAAAATATTTCCAAGTCCCGTCACATCTCAAAGTCCACCGGCACCATCGTCCAAATGCCAAACTCGTCCGATCGCCAAAACAATTTTAGATCCTTGTTCCTCGTTGCATTGCGAACGTATTACATTAATGGTTCGATCGCGGTCGTCGCGCTCGTTTTCGAGAAAAACGCGAAAAACACCTTTCGGTCGGAAATATTTAAAAGTCCCGTCAGATCTCAAAGTCCACCGGCACCATCGTCCAAAAGCCAAACTCGTCCGATCGCCAAAAAAATTATAGATCCCTGTTCCTCGTTGCATTGCGAACGTATTACATTAATGGTTCGTCCGCGGTCGTCGCGCTCGTTCTCGAGAAAAACGAGAAAAACACCTTTGGGTCCGAAACATTTCAAAGTCCCGTCAGATCTCAATGTCCAAGGGCACCATCGTCCAAAAGCCGAACTCGTCCGATCGCCAAAACAATTATAGATCCCTGTTCCTCGTTGCATTGCAAACGTATTACATGAATGGTTTGCCCCCGGTCGTCGCGCTCGTTTTCGAGAAAAACGCGAAAAACACCTTTTGGTCCGATATACTTCCAAGTCCCGATTACATCTCAAAGTCCACCGGCACCATCGTCCAAAAGCCAAACTCGTCCGATCGCCAAAAAATATAGATCCTTGTCCCTCGTTGCATTGCGAACGTATTACATTAAAGGTTCGGCCGCGGTCGTCGCGCTCGTTCTTGAGAAAAACGAGAAAAACACCTTTGGGTCCGAAACATTTCCAAGTCCCGTCAGATCTCAAAGTCCACCGGCACCATCGTCCAAAAGCCAAACTCGTCCGATCGCCAAAACAATTATAGATCCCTTTTCCTCGTTGCATTGCGAACGTATTACATTAATGGTTCGTCCGCGGTCGTCGCCCTCGTTTTTGAGAAAAACGCGAAAAACACCATTCAGTCCAAAATATTTCCAAGTCCCGTCACATCTCAAAGTCCACCGGCACCATCGTCCAAATGCCAAACTCGTCCGATCGCCAAAACAATTTTAGATCCTTGTTCCTCGTTGCATTGCGAACGTATTACATTAATGGTTCGATCGCGGTCGTCGCGCTCGTTTTCGAGAAAAACGCGAAAAACACCTTTCGGTCGGAAATATTTAAAAGTCCCGTCAGATCTCAAAGTCCACCGGCACCATCGTCCAAAAGCCAAACTCGTCCGATCGCCAAAAAAATTATAGATCCTTGTTCCTCGTTGCATTGCGAACGTATTACATTAATGCTTTGACCGCGGTCGTCGCGCTCGTTTACGAGAAAAAAGAGAAAAACACCTTTCGGTCCGAAACATTTCAAGTCCCGTCAGATCTCAATGTCCACCGGCACCATCGTCCAAAAGCCAAACTCGTCCGATCGCCAAAACAATTATAGATCCCTGTTCCTCGTTGCATTGCGAACGTATTACATTAATGGTTCGTCTGCGGTCGTCGCGCTCGTTCTCGAGAAAAACGAGAAAAACACCTTTGGGTCCGAAACATTTCAAAGTCCCGTCAGATCTCAAAGTCCACCGGCACCATCGTCCAAAAGCCAAACTCGTCCGATCGCCAAAACAATTATAGATCCTTGTTCCTCGTTGCATTGCGAACGTATTACATTAATGGTTCGTCCGCGGTCGTCGCGCTCGTTCTCGAGAAAAACGAGAAAAACACCTTTGGGTCCGAAACATTTCCAAGTCCCGTCAGATCTCAAAGTCCACCGGCACCATCGTCCAAAAGCCAAACTCGTCTGATCGCCAAAACAATTATAGATCCTTGTTCCTCGTTGCATTGCGAATATATTACATTAATGGTTCGTCCGCGGTCGTCGCGCACGTTTTTGAGAAAAACGCGAAAACCACCATTCGGTCCAAAATATTTCCAAGTCCCGTCACATCTCAAAGTCCACCGGCACCATCGTCCAAAAGCCAAACTCGTCCGATCGCCAAAACAATTATAGATCCTTGTTCCTTGTTGCATTGCGAACGTATTACATTAATGGTTCGATCGCGGTCGTCGCGCTCGTTTTCGAGAAAAACGCGAAAAACACCTTTCGGTCGGAAATATTTAAAAGTCCCGTCAGATCTCAAAGTCCACCGGCACCATCGTCCAAAAGCCAAACTCGTCCGATCGCCAAAACAATTATAGATCCTTGTTCCTCGTTGCATTGCTAACGTATTACATTAATGCTTCGACCGCGGTCGTCGCGCTCGTTTACGAGAAAAAAGAGAAAAACACCTTTCGGTCCGAAACATTTCAAGTCCCGTCAGATCTCAATGTCCACCGGCACCATCGTCCAAAAGCCAAACTCGTCCGATCGCGATAACAATCACAGATCCTTGTTCCTCGTTGCATTGCAAACGTATTACATGAATGGTTCGCCCCCGGTCGTCGCGCTCGTTTTCGAGAAAAACGCGAAAAACACCTTTCGGTCCGATATACTTCCAAGTCCCGATTACATCTCAAAGTCCACCGGCACCATCATCCAAAAGCCAAACTCGTCCGATCGCCAAAAAATATAGATCCTTGTCCCTCGTTGCATTGCGAACGTATTACATTAATGGTTCGTCCGCGGTCGTCGGGCTTGTTCTCGAGAAAAACGAGAAAAACACCTTTGGGTCCGAAACATTTCAAAGTCCCGCCAGATCTCAAAGTCCACCGGCACCATCGTCCAAAAGCCAAACTCGTCCGATCGCCAAATAAATTATAGAGCCTTTTTCCTGGTTGCATTGCGAACGTATTAAATTAATGGTTCGTCCGCGGTCGTCGCGCTCGTTCTCGAGAAAAACGAGAAAAACACCTTTGGGTCCGAAACATTTCAAAGTCCCGTCAGATCTCAAAGTCCACCGGCACCATCGTCCAAAAGCCAAACTCGTCCGATCGCCAAAAAAATTATAGATCCTTGTTCCTGGTTGCATTGCGAACGTATTAAATTAATGGTTCGACCGCGGTCGTCGCGCTCGTGTTCGAGAAAAATGCGAAATACACCTTTCGGCCCGAAATATTTCTAAGTCCCGTCAGATCTCAATGTCCAGGGGCACCATCGTCCAAAAGCCAAACTCGTCTGATCGCCAAAACAATTATAGATCCCTGTTCCTCGTTGCATTGCGAACGTATTACATTAATGGTTCGTCCGCGGTCGTCGCGCTCGTTCTCGAGAAAAACGAGAAAAACACCTTTGGGTCCGAAACATTTCAAAGTCCCGTCAGATCTCAAAGTCCACCGGCACCATCGTCCAAAAGCCAAACTCGTCCGATCGTCAATACAATTATAGATCCTTGTTCCTTGTTGCATTGCGAACGTATTACATTAATGCTTCGACCGCGGTCGTCGCGCTCGTTTACGAGAAAAAAGAGAAAAACACCTTTCGGTCCGAAACATTTCAAGTCCCGTCAGATCTCAATGTCCACCGGCACCATCGTCCAAAAGCCAAACTCGTCCGATCGCCAAAACAATTATAGATCCCTGTTCCTCGTTGCATTGCGAACGTATTACATTAATGGTTCGTCTGCGGTCGTCGCGCTCGTTCTCGAGAAAAACGCAAAAAAGACCTTTCGGTCCGATATATTTCCAAGTCCCGTCAGATCTCAATGTCCAAGGGCACCATCGTCCAAAAGCCAAACTCGTCCGATCGCCAAAACAATTATAGATCCCTTTTCCTCGTTGCATTGCGAACGTATTACATTAATGGTTCGTCCGCGGTCGTCGGGCTTGTTCTCGAGAAAAACGAGAAAAACACCTTTGGGTCCGAAACATTTCAAAGTGCCGTCAGATCTCAAAGTCCACCGGCACCATCGTCCAAAAGCCAAACTCGTCCGATCGCCAAAAAAATTATAGATCCTTGTTCCTCGTTGCATTGCGAACGTATTACATTAATGGTTCGGCCGCGGTCGTCGTGCTCGTTCTCGAGAAAAACGAGAAAAACACCTTTGGGTCCGAAACATTTCAAAGTCCCGTCAGATCTCAAAGTCCACCGGCACCATCGTCCAAAAGCCAAACTCGTCCGATCGCCAAAACAATTATAGATCCCTTTTCCTCGTTGCATTGCGAACGTATTACATTAATGGTTCGTCCGCGGTCGTCGGGCTTGTTCTCGAGAAAAACGAGAAAAACACCTTTGGGTCCGAAACATTTCAAAGTCCCGTCAGATCCCAAAGTCCACCGGCACCATCGTCCAAAAGCCAAACTCGTCCGATCGCCAAAAAAATTATAGATCCTTGTTCCTCGTTGCATTGCGAACGTATTACATTAATGGTTCGGCCGCGGTCGTCGTGCTCGTTCTCGAGAAAAACGAGAACAACACCTTTGGGTCCGAAACATTTCAAAGTCCCGTCAGATCTCAAAGTCCACCGGCACCATCGTCCAAAAGCCAAACTCGTCAGATCGCCAAAAAAATTATAGAACCTTTTTCCTGGTTGCATTGCGAACGTATTAAATTAATGGTTCGACCGCGGTCGTCGCGCTCTTTTTTGAGAAGAAAGCAATAAACACCTTTCGGTCCGAAATATTTCCAAGTCCCGTCACATCTCAAAGTCCACCGGCACCATCGTCCAAAAGCCAAACTCGTCCGATCGCGATAACAATCACAGATCCTTGTTCCTCGTTGCATTGCAAACGTATTACATGAATGGTTCGCCCCCGGTCGTCGCGCTCGTTTTCGAGAAAAACGCGAAAAACACCTTTCGGTCCGATATACTTCCAAGTCCCGATTACATCTCAAAGTCCACCGGCACCATCATCCAAAAGCCAAACTCGTCCGATCGCCAAAAAATATAGATCCTTGTCCCTCGTTGCATTGCGAACGTATTACATTAATGGTTCGTCCGCGGTCGTCGCGCTCGTTCTCGAGAAAAACGAGAAAAACACCTTTGGGTCCGAAACATTTCAAAGTCCCGTCAGATCTCAAAGTCCACCGGCACCATCGTCCAAAAGCCAAACTCGTCCGATCGCCAAAAAAATTATAGATCCATGTTCCTGGTTGCATTGCGAACGTATTAAATTAATGGTTCGACCGCGGTCGTCGCGCTCTTTTTTGAGAAAAACGCAATAAACACCTTTCGGTCCGAAATGTTTCCAAGTCCCGTCAGATCTCAATGTCCAAGGGCACCATCGTCCAAAAGCCGAACTCGTCCGATCGCCAAAACAATTATAGATCCCTGTTCCTCGTTGCATTGCGAACGTATTACATTAATGGTTCGGCCGCGGTCGTCGCGCTCGTGTTCGAGAAAAATGCGAAAAACACCTTTCGGTCGGAAATATTTAAAAGTCCCGTCAGATCTCAAAGTCCACCGGCACCATCGTCCAAAAGCAAAACTCGTCCGATCGCCAAAAAAATTATAGATCCCTGTTCCTCGTTGCATTGCGAACGTATTACATTAATGGTTCGTCCGCGGTCGTCGCGCTCGTTCTCGAGAAAAACGAGAAAAACACCTTTGGGTCCGAAACATTTCAAAGTCCCGTCAGATCTCAAAGTCCACCGGCACCATCGTCCAAAAGCCAAACTCGTCTGATCGCCAAAACAATTATAGATCCTTGTTCCTCGTTGCATTGCGAACGTATTAAATTAATGGTTCGTCCGCGGTCGTCGCCCTCGTTTTTGAGAAAAACGCGAAAAACACCATTCAGTCCAAAATATTTCCAAGTCCCGTCACATCTCAAAGTCCACCGGCACCATCGTCCAAATGCCAAACTCGTCCGATCGCCAAAACAATTTTAGATCCTTGTTCCTCGTTGCATTGCGAACGTATTACATTAATGGTTCGATCGCGGTCGTCGCGCTCGTTTTCGAGAAAAACGCGAAAAACACCTTTCGGTCGGAAATATTTAAAAGTCCCGTCAGATCTCAAAGTCCACCGGCACCATCGTCCAAAAGCCAAACTCGTCCGATCGCCAAAAAAATTATAGATCCTTGTTCCTCGTTGCATTGCGAACGTATTACATTAATGCTTTGACCGCGGTCGTCGCGCTCGTTTACGAGAAAAAAGAGAAAAACACCTTTCGGTCCGAAACATTTCAAGTCCCGTCAGATCTCAATGTCCACCGGCACCATCGTCCAAAAGCCAAACTCGTCCGATCGCCAAAACAATTATAGATCCCTGTTCCTCGTTGCATTGCGAACGTATTACATTAATGGTTCGTCTGCGGTCGTCGCGCTCGTTCTCGAGAAAAACGAGAAAAACACCTTTGGGTCCGAAACATTTCAAAGTCCCGTCAGATCTCAAAGTCCACCGGCACCATCGTCCAAAAGCCAAACTCGTCCGATCGCCAAAACAATTATAGATCCTTGTTCCTCGTTGCATTGCGAACGTATTACATTAATGGTTCGTCCGCGGTCGTCGCGCTCGTTCTCGAGAAAAACGAGAAAAACACCTTTGGGTCCGAAACATTTCCAAGTCCCGTCAGATCTCAAAGTCCACCGGCACCATCGTCCAAAAGCCAAACTCGTCTGATCGCCAAAACAATTATAGATCCTTGTTCCTCGTTGCATTGCGAATATATTACATTAATGGTTCGTCCGCGGTCGTCGCGCACGTTTTTGAGAAAAACGCGAAAACCACCATTCGGTCCAAAATATTTCCAAGTCCCGTCACATCTCAAAGTCCACCGGCACCATCGTCCAAAAGCCAAACTCGTCCGATCGCCAAAACAATTATAGATCCTTGTTCCTTGTTGCATTGCGAACGTATTACATTAATGGTTCGATCGCGGTCGTCGCGCTCGTTTTCGAGAAAAACGCGAAAAACACCTTTCGGTCGGAAATATTTAAAAGTCCCGTCAGATCTCAAAGTCCACCGGCACCATCGTCCAAAAGCCAAACTCGTCCGATCGCCAAAACAATTATAGATCCTTGTTCCTCGTTGCATTGCTAACGTATTACATTAATGCTTCGACCGCGGTCGTCGCGCTCGTTTACGAGAAAAAAGAGAAAAACACCTTTCGGTCCGAAACATTTCAAGTCCCGTCAGATCTCAATGTCCACCGGCACCATCGTCCAAAAGCCAAACTCGTCCGATCGCGATAACAATCACAGATCCTTGTTCCTCGTTGCATTGCAAACGTATTACATGAATGGTTCGCCCCCGGTCGTCGCGCTCGTTTTCGAGAAAAACGCGAAAAACACCTTTCGGTCCGATATACTTCCAAGTCCCGATTACATCTCAAAGTCCACCGGCACCATCATCCAAAAGCCAAACTCGTCCGATCGCCAAAAAATATAGATCCTTGTCCCTCGTTGCATTGCGAACGTATTACATTAATGGTTCGTCCGCGGTCGTCGGGCTTGTTCTCGAGAAAAACGAGAAAAACACCTTTGGGTCCGAAACATTTCAAAGTCCCGCCAGATCTCAAAGTCCACCGGCACCATCGTCCAAAAGCCAAACTCGTCCGATCGCCAAATAAATTATAGAGCCTTTTTCCTGGTTGCATTGCGAACGTATTAAATTAATGGTTCGTCCGCGGTCGTCGCGCTCGTTCTCGAGAAAAACGAGAAAAACACCTTTGGGTCCGAAACATTTCAAAGTCCCGTCAGATCTCAAAGTCCACCGGCACCATCGTCCAAAAGCCAAACTCGTCCGATCGCCAAAAAAATTATAGATCCTTGTTCCTGGTTGCATTGCGAACGTATTAAATTAATGGTTCGACCGCGGTCGTCGCGCTCGTGTTCGAGAAAAATGCGAAATACACCTTTCGGCCCGAAATATTTCTAAGTCCCGTCAGATCTCAATGTCCAGGGGCACCATCGTCCAAAAGCCAAACTCGTCTGATCGCCAAAACAATTATAGATCCTTGTTCCTCGTTGCATTGCGAACGTATTACATTAATGGTTCGTCCGCGGTCGTCGCCCTCGTTTTTGAGAAAAACGCGAAAAACACCATTCAGTCCAAAATAATTCCAAGTCCCGTCACATCTCAAAGTCCACCGGCACCATCGTCCAAATGCCAAACTCGTCCGATCGCCAAAACAATTTTAGATCCTTGTTCCTCGTTGCATTGCGAACGTATTACATTAATGGTTCGATCGCGGTCGTCGCGCTCGTTTTCGAGAAAAACGCGAAAAACAGCTTTCGGTCGGAAATATTTAAAAGTCCCGTCAGATCTCAAAGTCCACCGGCACCATCGTCCAAAAGCCAAACTCGTCCGATCGCCAAAAAAATTATAGATCCCTGTTCCTCGTTGCATTGCGAACGTATTACATTAATGGTTCGTCCGCGGTCGTCGCGCTCGTTCTCGAGAAAAACGAGAAAAACACCTTTGGGTCCGAAACATTTCAAAGTCCCGTCAGATCTCAAAGTCCACCGGCACCATCGTCCAAAAGCCAAACTCGTCCGATCGTCAATACAATTATAGATCCTTGTTCCTTGTTGCATTGCGAACGTATTACATTAATGCTTCGACCGCGGTCGTCGCGCTCGTTTACGAGAAAAAAGAGAAAAACACCTTTCGGTCCGAAACATTTCAAGTCCCGTCAGATCTCAATGTCCACCGGCACCATCGTCCAAAAGCCAAACTCGTCCGATCGCCAAAACAATTATAGATCCCTGTTCCTCGTTGCATTGCGAACGTATTACATTAATGGTTCGTCTGCGGTCGTCGCGCTCGTTCTCGAGAAAAACGCATAAAAGACCTTTCGGTCCGATATATTTCCAAGTCCCGTCAGATCTCAATGTCCAAGGGCACCATCGTCCAAAAGCCAAACTCGTCCGATCGCCAAAACAATTATAGATCCCTTTTCCTCGTTGCATTGCGAACGTATTACATTAATGGTTCGTCCGCGGTCGTCGGGCTTGTTCTCGAGAAAAACGAGAAAAACACCTTTGGGTCCGAAACATTTCAAAGTGCCGTCAGATCTCAAAGTCCACCGGCACCATCGTCCAAAAGCCAAACTCGTCCGATCGCCAAAAAAATTATAGATCCTTGTTCCTCGTTGCATTGCGAACGTATTACATTAATGGTTCGGCCGCGGTCGTCGTGCTCGTTCTCGAGAAAAACGAGAAAAACACCTTTGGGTCCGAAACATTTCAAAGTCCCGTCAGATCTCAAAGTCCACCGGCACCATCGTCCAAAAGCCAAACTCGTCCGATCGCCAAAACAATTATAGATCCCTTTTCCTCGTTGCATTGCGAACGTATTACATTAATGGTTCGGCCGCGGTCGTCGCGCTCGTTTTCGAGAAAAACGCAAAAAAGACCTTTCGATCCGAAATATTTCCAAGTCCCGTCAGATCTCAATGTCCAAGGGCACCATCGTCCAAAAGCCAAACTCGTCCGATCGCCAAAACAATTATAGATCCCTTTTCCTCGTTGCATTGCGAACGTATTACATTAATGGTTCGTCCGCGGTCGTCGGGCTTGTTCTCGAGAAAAACGAGAAAAACACCTTTGGGTCCGAAACATTTCAAAGTCCCGTCAGATCCCAAAGTCCACCGGCACCATCGTCCAAAAGCCAAACTCGTCCGATCGCCAAAAAAATTATAGATCCTTGTTCCTCGTTGCATTGCGAACGTATTACATTAATGGTTCGGCCGCGGTCGTCGTGCTCGTTCTCGAGAAAAACGAGAACAACACCTTTGGGTCCGAAACATTTCAAAGTCCCGCCAGATCTCAAAGTCCACCGGCACCATCGTCCAAAAGCCAAACTCGTCCGATCGCGATAACAATCACAGATCCTTGTTCCTCGTTGCATTGCAAACGTATTACATGAATGGTTCGCCCCCGGTCGTCGCGCTCGTTTTCGAGAAAAACGCGAAAAACACCTTTCGGTCCGATATACTTCCAAGTCCCGATTACATCTCAAAGTCCACCGGCACCATCATCCAAAAGCCAAACTCGTCCGATCGCCAAAAAATATAGATCCTTGTCCCTCGTTGCATTGCGAACGTATTACATTAATGGTTCGTCCGCGGTCGTCGGGCTTGTTCTCGAGAAAAACGAGAAAAACACCTTTGGGTCCGAAACATTTCAAAGTCCCGCCAGATCTCAAAGTCCACCGGCACCATCGTCCAAAAGCCAAACTCGTCCGATCGCCAAATAAATTATAGAGCCTTTTTCCTGGTTGCATTGCGAACGTATTAAATTAATGGTTCGTCCGCGGTCGTCGCGCTCGTTCTCGAGAAAAACGAGAAAAACACCTTTGGGTCCGAAACATTTCAAAGTCCCGTCAGATCTCAAAGTCCACCGGCACCATCGTCCAAAAGCCAAACTCGTCCGATCGCCAAAAAAATTATAGATCCTTGTTCCTGGTTGCATTGCGAACGTATTAAATTAATGGTTCGACCGCGGTCGTCGCGCTCGTGTTCGAGAAAAACGAGAAAAACACCTTTGGGTCCGAAACATTTCAAAGTCCCGTCAGATCTCAAAGTCCACCGGCACCATCGTCCAAAAGCCAAACTCGTCCGATCGCCAAAAAAATTATAGATCCTTGTTCCTGGTTGCATTGCGAACGTATTAAATTAATGGTTCGACCGCGGTCGTCGCGCTCGTGTTCGAGAAAAATGCGAAATACACCTTTCGGCCCGAAATATTTCTAAGTCCCGTCAGATCTCAAAGTCCACCGGCACCATCGTCCAAAAGCCAAACTCGTCCGATCGCCAAAACAATTATAGATCCTTGTTCCTCGTTGCATGCCGAACGTATTACATTAATGGTTCGACCGCGGTGGTCGCGCTCGTTTTCGAGAAAAACGAGAAAAACACCTTTCGGTCCGAAATATTTTCAAGTCCCGTCAGATCTCAAAGTCCACCGGCACCATCGTCCAAAAGCCAAACTCGTCCGATCGCCAAAACAATTATAGATCCTTGTTCCTCGTTGCATTGCTAACGTATTACATTAATGCTTCGACCGCGGTCGTCGCGCTCGTTTACGAGAAAAAAGAGAAAAACACCTTTCGGTCCGAAACATTTCAAGTCCCGTCAGATCTCAATGTCCACCGGCACCATCGTCCAAAAGCCAAACTCGTCCGATCGCGATAACAATCACAGATCCTTGTTCCTCGTTGCATTGCAAACGTATTACATGAATGGTTCGCCCCCGGTCGTCGCGCTCGTTTTCGAGAAAAACGCGAAAAACACCTTTCGGTCCGATATACTTCCAAGTCCCGATTACATCTCAAAGTCCACCGGCACCATCATCCAAAAGCCAAACTCGTCCGATCGCCAAAAAATATAGATCCTTGTCCCTCGTTGCATTGCGAACGTATTACATTAATGGTTCGTCCGCGGTCGTCGGGCTTGTTCTCGAGAAAAACGAGAAAAACACCTTTGGGTCCGAAACATTTCAAAGTCCCGCCAGATCTCAAAGTCCACCGGCACCATCGTCCAAAAGCCAAACTCGTCCGATCGCCAAATAAATTATAGAGCCTTTTTCCTGGTTGCATTGCGAACGTATTAAATTAATGGTTCGTCCGCGGTCGTCGCGCTCGTTCTCGAGAAAAACGAGAAAAACACCTTTGGGTCCGAAACATTTCAAAGTCCCGTCAGATCTCAAAGTCCACCGGCACCATCGTCCAAAAGCCAAACTCGTCCGATCGCCAAAAAAATTATAGATCCTTGTTCCTGGTTGCATTGCGAACGTATTAAATTAATGGTTCGACCGCGGTCGTCGCGTTCGTGTTCGAGAAAAATGCGAAATACACCTTTCGGCCCGAAATATTTCTAAGTCCCGTCAGATCTCAATGTCCAGGGGCACCATCGTCCAAAAGCCAAACTCGTCTGATCGCCAAAACAATTATAGATCCTTGTTCCTCGTTGCATTGCGAACGTATTACATTAATGGTTCGTCCGCGGTCGTCGCCCTCGTTTTTGAGAAAAACGCGAAAAACACCATTCAGTCCAAAATAATTCCAAGTCCCGTCACATCTCAAAGTCCACCGGCACCATCGTCCAAATGCCAAACTCGTCCGATCGCCAAAACAATTTTAGATCCTTGTTCCTCGTTGCATTGCGAACGTATTACATTAATGGTTCGATCGCGGTCGTCGCGCTCGTTTTCGAGAAAAACGCGAAAAACAGCTTTCGGTCGGAAATATTTAAAAGTCCCGTCAGATCTCAAAGTCCACCGGCACCATCGTCCAAAAGCCAAACTCGTCCGATCGCCAAAAAAATTATAGATCCCTGTTCCTCGTTGCATTGCGAACGTATTACATTAATGGTTCGTCCGCGGTCGTCGCGCTCGTTCTCGAGAAAAACGAGAAAAACACCTTTGGGTCCGAAACATTTCAAAGTCCCGTCAGATCTCAAAGTCCACCGGCACCATCGTCCAAAAGCCAAACTCGTCCGATCGTCAATACAATTATAGATCCTTGTTCCTTGTTGCATTGCGAACGTATTACATTAATGCTTCGACCGCGGTCGTCGCGCTCGTTTACGAGAAAAAAGAGAAAAACACCTTTCGGTCCGAAACATTTCAAGTCCCGTCAGATCTCAATGTCCACCGGCACCATCGTCCAAAAGCCAAACTCGTCCGATCGCCAAAACAATTATAGATCCCTTTTCCTCGTTGCATTGCGAACGTATTACATTAATGGTTCGTCCGCGGTCGTCGGGCTTGTTCTCGAGAAAAACGAGAAAAACACCTTTGGGTCCGAAACATTTCAAAGTGCCGTCAGATCTCAAAGTCCACCGGCACCATCGTCCAAAAGCCAAACTCGTCCGATCGCCAAAAAAATTATAGATCCTTGTTCCTCGTTGCATTGCGAACGTATTACATTAATGGTTCGGCCGCGGTCGTCGTGCTCGTTCTCGAGAAAAACGAGAAAAACACCTTTGGGTCCGAAACATTTCAAAGTCCCGTCAGATCTCAAAGTCCACCGGCACCATCGTCCAAAAGCCAAACTCGTCCGATCGCCAAAACAATTATAGATCCCTTTTCCTCGTTGCATTGCGAACGTATTACATTAATGGTTCGGCCGCGGTCGTCGCGCTCGTTTTCGAGAAAAACGCAAAAAAGACCTTTCGATCCGAAATATTTCCAAGTCCCGTCAGATCTCAATGTCCAAGGGCACCATCGTCCAAAAGCCAAACTCGTCCGATCGCCAAAACAATTATAGATCCCTTTTCCTCGTTGCATTGCGAACGTATTACATTAATGGTTCGTCCGCGGTCGTCGGGCTTGTTCTCGAGAAAAACGAGAAAAACACCTTTGGGTCCGAAACATTTCAAAGTCCCGTCAGATCCCAAAGTCCACCGGCACCATCGTCCAAAAGCCAAACTCGTCCGATCGCCAAAAAAATTATAGATCCTTGTTCCTCGTTGCATTGCGAACGTATTACATTAATGGTTCGGCCGCGGTCGTCGTGCTCGTTCTCGAGAAAAACGAGAACAACACCTTTGGGTCCGAAACATTTCAAAGTCCCGCCAGATCTCAAAGTCCACCGGCACCATCGTCCAAAAGCCAAACTCGTCCGATCGCCAAAAAAATTATAGATCCTTGTTCCTCGTTGCATTGCGAACGTATTACATTAATGGTTCGGCCGCGGTCGTCGTGCTCGTTCTCGAGAAAAACGAGAAAAACACCTTTGGGTCCGAAACATTTCAAAGTCCCGTCAGATCTCAATGTCCACCGGCACCATCGTCCAAAAGCCAAACTCGTCCGATCGCGATAACAATCACAGATCCTTGTTCCTCGTTGCATTGCAAACGTATTACATGAATGGTTCGCCCCCGGTCGTCGCGCTCGTTTTCGAGAAAAACGCGAAAAACACCTTTCGGTCCGATATACTTCCAAGTCCCGATTACATCTCAAAGTCCACCGGCACCATCATCCAAAAGCCAAACTCGTCCGATCGCCAAAAAATATAGATCCTTGTCCCTCGTTGCATTGCGAACGTATTACATTAATGGTTCGTCCGCGGTCGTCGGGCTTGTTCTCGAGAAAAACGAGAAAAACACCTTTGGGTCCGAAACATTTCAAAGTCCCGCCAGATCTCAAAGTCCACCGGCACCATCGTCCAAAAGCCAAACTCGTCCGATCGCCAAATAAATTATAGAGCCTTTTTCCTGGTTGCATTGCGAACGTATTAAATTAATGGTTCGTCCGCGGTCGTCGCGCTCGTTCTCGAGAAAAACGAGAAAAACACCTTTGGGTCCGAAACATTTCAAAGTCCCGTCAGATCTCAAAGTCCACCGGCACCATCGTCCAAAAGCCAAACTCGTCCGATCGCCAAAAAAATTATAGATCCTTGTTCCTGGTTGCATTGCGAACGTATTAAATTAATGGTTCGACCGCGGTCGTCGCGCTCGTGTTCGAGAAAAATGCGAAATACACCTTTCGGCCCGAAATATTTCTAAGTCCCGTCAGATCTCAATGTCCAGGGGCACCATCGTCCAAAAGCCAAACTCGTCTGATCGCCAAAACAATTATAGATCCTTGTTCCTCGTTGCATTGCGAACGTATTACATTAATGGTTCGTCCGCGGTCGTCGCCCTCGTTTTTGAGAAAAACGCGAAAAACACCATTCAGTCCAAAATAATTCCAAGTCCCGTCACATCTCAAAGTCCACCGGCACCATCGTCCAAATGCCAAACTCGTCCGATCGCCAAAACAATTTTAGATCCTTGTTCCTCGTTGCATTGCGAACGTATTACATTAATGGTTCGATCGCGGTCGTCGCGCTCGTTTTCGAGAAAAACGCGAAAAACAGCTTTCGGTCGGAAATATTTAAAAGTCCCGTCAGATCTCAAAGTCCACCGGCACCATCGTCCAAAAGCCAAACTCGTCCGATCGCCAAAAAAATTATAGATCCCTGTTCCTCGTTGCATTGCGAACGTATTACATTAATGGTTCGTCCGCGGTCGTCGCGCTCGTTCTCGAGAAAAACGAGAAAAACACCTTTGGGTCCGAAACATTTCAAAGTCCCGTCAGATCTCAAAGTCCACCGGCACCATCGTCCAAAAGCCAAACTCGTCCGATCGTCAATACAATTATAGATCCTTGTTCCTTGTTGCATTGCGAACGTATTACATTAATGCTTCGACCGCGGTCGTCGCGCTCGTTTACGAGAAAAAAGAGAAAAACACCTTTCGGTCCGAAACATTTCAAGTCCCGTCAGATCTCAATGTCCACCGGCACCATCGTCCAAAAGCCAAACTCGTCCGATCGCCAAAACAATTATAGATCCCTGTTCCTCGTTGCATTGCGAACGTATTACATTAATGGTTCGTCTGCGGTCGTCGCGCTCGTTCTCGAGAAAAACGCAAAAAAGACCTTTCGGTCCGATATATTTCCAAGTCCCGTCAGATCTCAATGTCCAAGGGCACCATCGTCCAAAAGCCAAACTCGTCCGATCGCCAAAACAATTATAGATCCCTTTTCCTCGTTGCATTGCGAACGTATTACATTAATGGTTCGTCCGCGGTCGTCGGGCTTGTTCTCGAGAAAAACGAGAAAAACACCTTTGGGTCCGAAACATTTCAAAGTGCCGTCAGATCTCAAAGTCCACCGGCACCATCGTCCAAAAGCCAAACTCGTCCGATCGCCAAAAAAATTATAGATCCTTGTTCCTCGTTGCATTGCGAACGTATTACATTAATGGTTCGGCCGCGGTCGTCGTGCTCGTTCTCGAGAAAAACGAGAAAAACACCTTTGGGTCCGAAACATTTCAAAGTCCCGTCAGATCTCAAAGTCCACCGGCACCATCGTCCAAAAGCCAAACTCGTCCGATCGCCAAAACAATTATAGATCCCTTTTCCTCGTTGCATTGCGAACGTATTACATTAATGGTTCGGCCGCGGTCGTCGCGCTCGTTTTCGAGAAAAACGCAAAAAAGACCTTTCGATCCGAAATATTTCCAAGTCCCGTCAGATCTCAATGTCCAAGGGCACCATCGTCCAAAAGCCAAACTCGTCCGATCGCCAAAACAATTATAGATCCCTTTTCCTCGTTGCATTGCGAACGTATTACATTAATGGTTCGTCCGCGGTCGTCGGGCTTGTTCTCGAGAAAAACGAGAAAAACACCTTTGGGTCCGAAACATTTCAAAGTCCCGTCAGATCCCAAAGTCCACCGGCACCATCGTCCAAAAGCCAAACTCGTCCGATCGCCAAAAAAATTATAGATCCTTGTTCCTCGTTGCATTGCGAACGTATTACATTAATGGTTCGGCCGCGGTCGTCGTGCTCGTTCTCGAGAAAAACGAGAACAACACCTTTGGGTCCGAAACATTTCAAAGTCCCGTCAGATCTCAAAGTCCACCGGCACCATCGTCCAAAAGCCAAACTCGTCAGATCGCCAAAAAAATTATAGAACCTTTTTCCTGGTTGCATTGCGAACGTATTAAATTAATGGTTCGACCGCGGTCGTCGCGCTCTTTTTTGAGAAGAAAGCAATAAACACCTTTCGGTCCGAAATATTTCCAAGTCCCGTCACATCTCAAAGTCCACCGGCACCATCGTCCAAAAGCCAAACTCGTCCGATCGCGATAACAATCACAGATCCTTGTTCCTCGTTGCATTGCAAACGTATTACATGAATGGTTCGCCCCCGGTCGTCGCGCTCGTTTTCGAGAAAAACGCGAAAAACACCTTTCGGTCCGATATACTTCCAAGTCCCGATTACATCTCAAAGTCCACCGGCACCATCATCCAAAAGCCAAACTCGTCCGATCGCCAAAAAATATAGATCCTTGTCCCTCGTTGCATTGCGAACGTATTACATTAATGGTTCGTCCGCGGTCGTCGCGCTCGTTCTCGAGAAAAACGAGAAAAACACCTTTGGGTCCGAAACATTTCAAAGTCCCGTCAGATCTCAAAGTCCACCGGCACCATCGTCCAAAAGCCAAACTCGTCCGATCGCCAAAAAAATTATAGATCCATGTTCCTGGTTGCATTGCGAACGTATTAAATTAATGGTTCGACCGCGGTCGTCGCGCTCTTTTTTGAGAAAAACGCAATAAACACCTTTCGGTCCGAAATGTTTCCAAGTCCCGTCAGATCTCAATGTCCAAGGGCACCATCGTCCAAAAGCCGAACTCGTCCGATCGCCAAAACAATTATAGATCCCTGTTCCTCGTTGCATTGCGAACGTATTACATTAATGGTTCGGCCGCGGTCGTCGCGCTCGTGTTCGAGAAAAATGCGAAAAACACCTTTCGGTCGGAAATATTTAAAAGTCCCGTCAGATCTCAAAGTCCACCGGCACCATCGTCCAAAAGCAAAACTCGTCCGATCGCCAAAAAAATTATAGATCCCTGTTCCTCGTTGCATTGCGAACGTATTACATTAATGGTTCGTCCGCGGTCGTCGCGCTCGTTCTCGAGAAAAACGAGAAAAACACCTTTGGGTCCGAAACATTTCAAAGTCCCGTCAGATCTCAAAGTCCACCGGCACCATCGTCCAAAAGCCAAACTCGTCAGATCGCCAAAAAAATTATAGAACCTTTTTCCTGGTTGCATTGCGAACGTATTAAATTAATGGTTCGACCGCGGTCGTCGCGCTCTTTTTTGAGAAGAAAGCAATAAACACCTTTCGGTCCGAAATATTTCCAAGTCCCGTCACATCTCAAAGTCCACCGGCACCATCGTCCAAAAGCCAAACTCGTCCGATCGCGATAACAATCACAGATCCTTGTTCCTCGTTGCATTGCAAACGTATTACATGAATGGTTCGCCCCCGGTCGTCGCGCTCGTTTTCGAGAAAAACGCGAAAAACACCTTTCGGTCCGATATACTTCCAAGTCCCGATTACATCTCAAAGTCCACCGGCACCATCATCCAAAAGCCAAACTCGTCCGATCGCCAAAAAATATAGATCCTTGTCCCTCGTTGCATTGCGAACGTATTACATTAATGGTTCGTCCGCGGTCGTCGCGCTCGTTCTCGAGAAAAACGAGAAAAACACCTTTGGGTCCGAAACATTTCAAAGTCCCGTCAGATCTCAAAGTCCACCGGCACCATCGTCCAAAAGCCAAACTCGTCCGATCGCCAAAAAAATTATAGATCCTTGTTCCTCGTTGCATTGCGAACGTATTACATTAATGGTTCGGCCGCGGTCGTCGTGCTCGTTCTCGAGAAAAACGAGAAAAACACCTTTGGGTCCGAAACATTTCAAAGTCCCGTCAGATCTCAAAGTCCACCGGCACCATCGTCCAAAAGCCAAACTCGTCCGATCGCCAAAACAATTATAGATCCCTTTTCCTCGTTGCATTGCGAACGTATTACATTAATGGTTCGGCCGCGGTCGTCGCGCTCGTTTTCGAGAAAAACGCAAAAAAGACCTTTCGATCCGAAATATTTCCAAGTCCCGTCAGATCTCAATGTCCAAGGGCACCATCGTCCAAAAGCCAAACTCGTCCGATCGCCAAAACAATTATAGATCCCTTTTCCTCGTTGCATTGCGAACGTATTACATTAATGGTTCGTCCGCGGTCGTCGGGCTTGTTCTCGAGAAAAACGAGAAAAACACCTTTGGGTCCGAAACATTTCAAAGTCCCGTCAGATCCCAAAGTCCACCGGCACCATCGTCCAAAAGCCAAACTCGTCCGATCGCCAAAAAAATTATAGATCCTTGTTCCTCGTTGCATTGCGAACGTATTACATTAATGGTTCGGCCGCGGTCGTCGTGCTCGTTCTCGAGAAAAACGAGAACAACACCTTTGGGTCCGAAACATTTCAAAGTCCCGTCAGATCTCAAAGTCCACCGGCACCATCGTCCAAAAGCCAAACTCGTCAGATCGCCAAAAAAATTATAGAACCTTTTTCCTGGTTGCATTGCGAACGTATTAAATTAATGGTTCGACCGCGGTCGTCGCGCTCTTTTTTGAGAAAAACGCAATAAACACCTTTCGGTCCGAAATGTTTCCAAGTCCCGTCAGATCTCAATGTCCAAGGGCACCATCGTCCAAAAGCCGAACTCGTCCGATCGCCAAAACAATTATAGATCCCTGTTCCTCGTTGCATTGCGAACGTATTACATTAATGGTTCGGCCGCGGTCGTCGCGCTCGTGTTCGAGAAAAATGCGAAAAACACCTTTCGGTCGGAAATATTTAAAAGTCCCGTCAGATCTCAAAGTCCACCGGCACCATCGTCCAAAAGCAAAACTCGTCCGATCGCCAAAAAAATTATAGATCCCTGTTCCTCGTTGCATTGCGAACGTATTACATTAATGGTTCGTCCGCGGTCGTCGCGCTCGTTCTCGAGAAAAACGAGAAAAACACCTTTGGGTCCGAAACATTTCAAAGTCCCGTCAGATCTCAAAGTCCACCGGCACCATCGTCCAAAAGCCAAACTCGTCAGATCGCCAAAAAAATTATAGAACCTTTTTCCTGGTTGCATTGCGAACGTATTAAATTAATGGTTCGACCGCGGTCGTCGCGCTCTTTTTTGAGAAGAAAGCAATAAACACCTTTCGGTCCGAAATATTTCCAAGTCCCGTCACATCTCAAAGTCCACCGGCACCATCGTCCAAAAGCCAAACTCGTCCGATCGCGATAACAATCACAGATCCTTGTTCCTCGTTGCATTGCAAACGTATTACATGAATGGTTCGCCCCCGGTCGTCGCGCTCGTTTTCGAGAAAAACGCGAAAAACACCTTTCGGTCCGATATACTTCCAAGTCCCGATTACATCTCAAAGTCCACCGGCACCATCATCCAAAAGCCAAACTCGTCCGATCGCCAAAAAATATAGATCCTTGTCCCTCGTTGCATTGCGAACGTATTACATTAATGGTTCGTCCGCGGTCGTCGCGCTCGTTCTCGAGAAAAACGAGAAAAACACCTTTGGGTCCGAAACATTTCAAAGTCCCGTCAGATCTCAAAGTCCACCGGCACCATCGTCCAAAAGCCAAACTCGTCCGATCGCCAAAAAAATTATAGATCCTTGTTCCTCGTTGCATTGCGAACGTATTACATTAATGGTTCGGCCGCGGTCGTCGTGCTCGTTCTCGAGAAAAACGAGAAAAACACCTTTGGGTCCGAAACATTTCAAAGTCCCGTCAGATCTCAAAGTCCACCGGCACCATCGTCCAAAAGCCAAACTCGTCCGATCGCCAAAACAATTATAGATCCCTTTTCCTCGTTGCATTGCGAACGTATTACATTAATGGTTCGGCCGCGGTCGTCGCGCTCGTTTTCGAGAAAAACGCAAAAAAGACCTTTCGATCCGAAATATTTCCAAGTCCCGTCAGATCTCAATGTCCAAGGGCACCATCGTCCAAAAGCCAAACTCGTCCGATCGCCAAAACAATTATAGATCCCTTTTCCTCGTTGCATTGCGAACGTATTACATTAATGGTTCGTCCGCGGTCGTCGGGCTTGTTCTCGAGAAAAACGAGAAAAACACCTTTGGGTCCGAAACATTTCAAAGTCCCGTCAGATCTCAAAGTCCACCGGCACCATCGTCCAAAAGCCAAACTCGTCAGATCGCCAAAAAAATTATAGAACCTTTTTCCTGGTTGCATTGCGAACGTATTAAATTAATGGTTCGACCGCGGTCGTCGCGCTCTTTTTTGAGAAGAAAGCAATAAACACCTTTCGGTCCGAAATATTTCCAAGTCCCGTCACATCTCAAAGTCCACCGGCACCATCGTCCAAAAGCCAAACTCGTCCGATCGCGATAACAAACACAGATCCTTGTTCCTCGTTGCATTGCAAACGTATTACATGAATGGTTCGCCCCCGGTCGTCGCGCTCGTTTTCGAGAAAAACGCGAAAAACACCTTTCGGTCCGATATACTTCCAAGTCCCGATTACATCTCAAAGTCCACCGGCACCATCATCCAAAAGCCAAACTCGTCCGATCGCCAAAAAATATAGATCCTTGTCCCTCGTTGCATTGCGAACGTATTACATTAATGGTTCGTCCGCGGTCGTCGCGCTCGTTCTCGAGAAAAACGAGAAAAACACCTTTGGGTCCGAAACATTTCAAAGTCCCGTCAGATCTCAAAGTCCACCAGCACCATCGTCCAAAAGCCAAACTCGTCCGATCGCCAAAAAAATTATAGATCCATGTTCCTGGTTGCATTGCGAACGTATTAAATTAATGGTTCGACCGCGGTCGTCGCGCTCTTTTTTGAGAAAAATGCAATAAACACCTTTCGGTCCGAAATGTTTCCAAGTCCCGTCAGATCTCAATGTCCAAGGGCACCATCGTCCAAAAGCCGAACTCGTCCGATCGCCAAAACAATTATAGATCCCTGTTCCTCGTTGCATTGCGAACGTATTACATTAATGGTTCGGCCGCGGTCGTCGCGCTCGTGTTCGAGAAAAATGCGAAATACACCTTTCGACCCGAAATATTTCTAAGTCCCGTCAGATCTCAAAGTCCACCGGCACCATCGTCCAAAAGCCAAACTCGTCTGATCGCCAAAACAATTATAGATCCTTGTTCCTCGTTGCATTGCGAACGTATTAAATTAATGGTTCGTCCGCGGTCGTCGCCCTCGTTTTTGAGAAAAACGCGAAAAACACCATTCAGTCCAAAATATTTCCAAGTCCCGTCACATCTCAAAGTCCACCGGCACCATCGTCCAAATGCCAAACTCGTCCGATCGCCAAAACAATTTTAGATCCTTGTTCCTCGTTGCATTGCGAACGTATTACATTAATGGTTCGATCGCGGTCGTCGCGCTCGTTTTCGAGAAAAACGCGAAAAACACCTTTCGGTCGGAAATATTTAAAAGTCCCGTCAGATCTCAAAGTCCACCGGCACCATCGTCCAAAAGCCAAACTCGTCCGATCGCCAAAAAAATTATAGATCCCTGTTCCTCGTTGCATTGCGAACGTATTACATTAATGGTTCGTCCGCGGTCGTCGCGCTCGTTCTCGAGAAAAACGAGAAAAACACCTTTGGGTCCGAAACATTTCAAAGTCCCGTCAGATCTCAAAGTCCACCGGCACCATCGTCCAAAAGCCAAACTCGACCGATCGTCAAAACAATTATAGATCCTTGTTCCTCGTTGCATTGCGAACGTATTACATTAATGGTTCGTCCGCGGTCGTCGCGCTCGTTCTCGAGAAAAACGAGAAAAACACCTTTGGGTCCGAAACATTTCAAAGTCCCGTCAGATCTCAATGTCCAAGGGCACCATCGTCCAAAAGCCGAACTCGTCCGATCGCCAAAACAATTATAGATCCCTGTTCCTCGTTGCATTGCAAACGTATTACATGAATGGTTTGCCCCCGGTCGTCGCGCTCGTTTTCGAGAAAAACGCGAAAAACACCTTTTGGTCCGATATACTTCCAAGTCCCGATTACATCTCAAAGTCCACCGGCACCATCGTCCAAAAGCCAAACTCGTCCGATCGCCAAAAAATATAGATCCTTGTCCCTCGTTGCATTGCGAACGTATTACATTAAAGGTTCGGCCGCGGTCGTCGCGCTCGTTCTTGAGAAAAACGAGAAAAACACCTTTGGGTCCGAAACATTTCCAAGTCCCGTCAGATCTCAAAGTCCACCGGCACCATCGTCCAAAAGCCAAACTCGTCCGATCGCCAAAACAATTATAGATCCCTTTTCCTCGTTGCATTGCGAACGTATTACATTAATGGTTCGTCCGCGGTCGTCGCCCTCGTTTTTGAGAAAAACGCGAAAAACACCATTCAGTCCAAAATATTTCCAAGTCCCGTCACATCTCAAAGTCCACCGGCACCATCGTCCAAATGCCAAACTCGTCCGATCGCCAAAACAATTTTAGATCCTTGTTCCTCGTTGCATTGCGAACGTATTACATTAATGGTTCGATCGCGGTCGTCGCGCTCGTTTTCGAGAAAAACGCGAAAAACACCTTTCGGTCGGAAATATTTAAAAGTCCCGTCAGATCTCAAAGTCCACCGGCACCATCGTCCAAAAGCCAAACTCGTCCGATCGCCAAAAAAATTATAGATCCTTGTTCCTCGTTGCATTGCGAACGTATTACATTAATGCTTTGACCGCGGTCGTCGCGCTCGTTTACGAGAAAAAAGAGAAAAACACCTTTCGGTCCGAAACATTTCAAGTCCCGTCAGATCTCAATGTCCACCGGCACCATCGTCCAAAAGCCAAACTCGTCCGATCGCCAAAACAATTATAGATCCCTGTTCCTCGTTGCATTGCGAACGTATTACATTAATGGTTCGTCTGCGGTCGTCGCGCTCGTTCTCGAGAAAAACGAGAAAAACACCTTTGGGTCCGAAACATTTCAAAGTCCCGTCAGATCTCAAAGTCCACCGGCACCATCGTCCAAAAGCCAAACTCGTCCGATCGCCAAAACAATTATAGATCCTTGTTCCTCGTTGCATTGCGAACGTATTACATTAATGGTTCGTCCGCGGTCGTCGCGCTCGTTCTCGAGAAAAACGAGAAAAACACCTTTGGGTCCGAAACATTTCCAAGTCCCGTCAGATCTCAAAGTCCACCGGCACCATCGTCCAAAAGCCAAACTCGTCTGATCGCCAAAACAATTATAGATCCTTGTTCCTCGTTGCATTGCGAATATATTACATTAATGGTTCGTCCGCGGTCGTCGCGCACGTTTTTGAGAAAAACGCGAAAACCACCATTCGGTCCAAAATATTTCCAAGTCCCGTCACATCTCAAAGTCCACCGGCACCATCGTCCAAAAGCCAAACTCGTCCGATCGCCAAAACAATTATAGATCCTTGTTCCTTGTTGCATTGCGAACGTATTACATTAATGGTTCGATCGCGGTCGTCGCGCTCGTTTTCGAGAAAAACGCGAAAAACACCTTTCGGTCGGAAATATTTAAAAGTCCCGTCAGATCTCAAAGTCCACCGGCACCATCGTCCAAAAGCCAAACTCGTCCGATCGCCAAAACAATTATAGATCCTTGTTCCTCGTTGCATTGCTAACGTATTACATTAATGCTTCGACCGCGGTCGTCGCGCTCGTTTACGAGAAAAAAGAGAAAAACACCTTTCGGTCCGAAACATTTCAAGTCCCGTCAGATCTCAATGTCCACCGGCACCATCGTCCAAAAGCCAAACTCGCCCGATCGCGATAACAATCACAGATCCTTGTTCCTCGTTGCATTGCAAACGTATTACATGAATGGTTCGCCCCCGGTCGTCGCGCTCGTTTTCGAGAAAAACGCGAAAAACACCTTTCGGTCCGATATACTTCCAAGTCCCGATTACATCTCAAAGTCCACCGGCACCATCATCCAAAAGCCAAACTCGTCCGATCGCCAAAAAATATAGATCCTTGTCCCTCGTTGCATTGCGAACGTATTACATTAATGGTTCGTCCGCGGTCGTCGGGCTTGTTCTCGAGAAAAACGAGAAAAACACCTTTGGGTCCGAAACATTTCAAAGTCCCGCCAGATCTCAAAGTCCACCGGCACCATCGTCCAAAAGCCAAACTCGTCCGATCGCCAAATAAATTATAGAGCCTTTTTCCTGGTTGCATTGCGAACGTATTAAATTAATGGTTCGTCCGCGGTCGTCGCGCTCGTTCTCGAGAAAAACGAGAAAAACACCTTTGGGTCCGAAACATTTCAAAGTCCCGTCAGATCTCAAAGTCCACCGGCACCATCGTCCAAAAGCCAAACTCGTCCGATCGCCAAAAAAATTATAGATCCTTGTTCCTGGTTGCATTGCGAACGTATTAAATTAATGGTTCGACCGCGGTCGTCGCGCTCGTGTTCGAGAAAAATGCGAAATACACCTTTCGGCCCGAAATATTTCTAAGTCCCGTCAGATCTCAATGTCCAGGGGCACCATCGTCCAAAAGCCAAACTCGTCTGATCGCCAAAACAATTATAGATCCTTGTTCCTCGTTGCATTGCGAACGTATTACATTAATGGTTCGTCCGCGGTCGTCGCCCTCGTTTTTGAGAAAAACGCGAAAAACACCATTCAGTCCAAAATAATTCCAAGTCCCGTCACATCTCAAAGTCCACCGGCACCATCGTCCAAATGCCAAACTCGTCCGATCGCCAAAACAATTTTAGATCCTTGTTCCTCGTTGCATTGCGAACGTATTACATTAATGGTTCGATCGCGGTCGTCGCGCTCGTTTTCGAGAAAAACGCGAAAAACAGCTTTCGGTCGGAAATATTTAAAAGTCCCGTCAGATCTCAAAGTCCACCGGCACCATCGTCCAAAAGCCAAACTCGTCCGATCGCCAAAAAAATTATAGATCCCTGTTCCTCGTTGCATTGCGAACGTATTACATTAATGGTTCGTCCGCGGTCGTCGCGCTCGTTCTCGAGAAAAACGAGAAAAACACCTTTGGGTCCGAAACATTTCAAAGTCCCGTCAGATCTCAAAGTCCACCGGCACCATCGTCCAAAAGCCAAACTCGTCCGATCGTCAATACAATTATAGATCCTTGTTCCTTGTTGCATTGCGAACGTATTACATTAATGCTTCGACCGCGGTCGTCGCGCTCGTTTACGAGAAAAAAGAGAAAAACACCTTTCGGTCCGAAACATTTCAAGTCCCGTCAGATCTCAATGTCCACCGGCACCATCGTCCAAAAGCCAAACTCGTCCGATCGCCAAAACAATTATAGATCCCTGTTCCTCGTTGCATTGCGAACGTATTACATTAATGGTTCGTCTGCGGTCGTCGCGCTCGTTCTCGAGAAAAACGCAAAAAAGACCTTTCGGTCCGATATATTTCCAAGTCCCGTCAGATCTCAATGTCCAAGGGCACCATCGTCCAAAAGCCAAACTCGTCCGATCGCCAAAACAATTATAGATCCCTTTTCCTCGTTGCATTGCGAACGTATTACATTAATGGTTCGTCCGCGGTCGTCGGGCTTGTTCTCGAGAAAAACGAGAAAAACACCTTTGGGTCCGAAACATTTCAAAGTGCCGTCAGATCTCAAAGTCCACCGGCACCATCGTCCAAAAGCCAAACTCGTCCGATCGCCAAAAAAATTATAGATCCTTGTTCCTCGTTGCATTGCGAACGTATTACATTAATGGTTCGGCCGCGGTCGTCGTGCTCGTTCTCGAGAAAAACGAGAAAAACACCTTTGGGTCCGAAACATTTCAAAGTCCCGTCAGATCTCAAAGTCCACCGGCACCATCGTCCAAAAGCCAAACTCGTCCGATCGCCAAAACAATTATAGATCCCTTTTCCTCGTTGCATTGCGAACGTATTACATTAATGGTTCGGCCGCGGTCGTCGCGCTCGTTTTCGAGAAAAACGCAAAAAAGACCTTTCGATCCGAAATATTTCCAAGTCCCGTCAGATCTCAATGTCCAAGGGCACCATCGTCCAAAAGCCAAACTCGTCCGATCGCCAAAACAATTATAGATCCCTTTTCCTCGTTGCATTGCGAACGTATTACATTAATGGTTCGTCCGCGGTCGTCGGGCTTGTTCTCGAGAAAAACGAGAAAAACACCTTTGGGTCCGAAACATTTCAAAGTCCCGTCAGATCCCAAAGTCCACCGGCACCATCGTCCAAAAGCCAAACTCGTCCGATCGCCAAAAAAATTATAGATCCTTGTTCCTCGTTGCATTGCGAACGTATTACATTAATGGTTCGGCCGCGGTCGTCGTGCTCGTTCTCGAGAAAAACGAGAACAACACCTTTGGGTCCGAAACATTTCAAAGTCCCGTCAGATCTCAAAGTCCACCGGCACCATCGTCCAAAAGCCAAACTCGTCAGATCGCCAAAAAAATTATAGAACCTTTTTCCTGGTTGCATTGCGAACGTATTAAATTAATGGTTCGACCGCGGTCGTCGCGCTCTTTTTTGAGAAGAAAGCAATAAACACCTTTCGGTCCGAAATATTTCCAAGTCCCGTCACATCTCAAAGTCCACCGGCACCATCGTCCAAAAGCCAAACTCGTCCGATCGCGATAACAATCACAGATCCTTGTTCCTCGTTGCATTGCAAACGTATTACATGAATGGTTCGCCCCCGGTCGTCGCGCTCGTTTTCGAGAAAAACGCGAAAAACACCTTTCGGTCCGATATACTTCCAAGTCCCGATTACATCTCAAAGTCCACCGGCACCATCATCCAAAAGCCAAACTCGTCCGATCGCCAAAAAATATAGATCCTTGTCCCTCGTTGCATTGCGAACGTATTACATTAATGGTTCGTCCGCGGTCGTCGCGCTCGTTCTCGAGAAAAACGAGAAAAACACCTTTGGGTCCGAAACATTTCAAAGTCCCGTCAGATCTCAAAGTCCACCGGCACCATCGTCCAAAAGCCAAACTCGTCCGATCGCCAAAAAAATTATAGATCCATGTTCCTGGTTGCATTGCGAACGTATTAAATTAATGGTTCGACCGCGGTCGTCGCGCTCTTTTTTGAGAAAAACGCAATAAACACCTTTCGGTCCGAAATGTTTCCAAGTCCCGTCAGATCTCAATGTCCAAGGGCACCATCGTCCAAAAGCCGAACTCGTCCGATCGCCAAAACAATTATAGATCCCTGTTCCTCGTTGCATTGCGAACGTATTACATTAATGGTTCGGCCGCGGTCGTCGCGCTCGTGTTCGAGAAAAATGCGAAATACACCTTTCGGTCGGAAATATTTAAAAGTCCCGTCAGATCTCAAAGTCCACCGGCACCATCGTCCAAAAGCAAAACTCGTCCGATCGCCAAAAAAATTATAGATCCCTGTTCCTCGTTGCATTGCGAACGTATTACATTAATGGTTCGTCCGCGGTCGTCGCGCTCGTTCTCGAGAAAAACGAGAAAAACACCTTTGGGTCCGAAACATTTCAAAGTCCCGTCAGATCTCAAAGTCCACCGGCACCATCGTCCAAAAGCCAAACTCGTCTGATCGCCAAAACAATTATAGATCCTTGTTCCTCGTTGCATTGCGAACGTATTAAATTAATGGTTCGTCCGCGGTCGTCGCCCTCGTTTTTGAGAAAAACGCGAAAAACACCATTCAGTCCAAAATATTTCCAAGTCCCGTCACATCTCAAAGTCCACCGGCACCATCGTCCAAATGCCAAACTCGTCCGATCGCCAAAACAATTTTAGATCCTTGTTCCTCGTTGCATTGCGAACGTATTACATTAATGGTTCGATCGCGGTCGTCGCGCTCGTTTTCGAGAAAAACGCGAAAAACACCTTTCGGTCGGAAATATTTAAAAGTCCCGTCAGATCTCAAAGTCCACCGGCACCATCGTCCAAAAGCCAAACTCGTCCGATCGCCAAAAAAATTATAGATCCTTGTTCCTCGTTGCATTGCGAACGTATTACATTAATGCTTTGACCGCGGTCGTCGCGCTCGTTTACGAGAAAAAAGAGAAAAACACCTTTCGGTCCGAAACATTTCAAGTCCCGTCAGATCTCAATGTCCACCGGCACCATCGTCCAAAAGCCAAACTCGTCCGATCGCCAAAACAATTATAGATCCCTGTTCCTCGTTGCATTGCGAACGTATTACATTAATGGTTCGTCTGCGGTCGTCGCGCTCGTTCTCGAGAAAAACGAGAAAAACACCTTTGGGTCCGAAACATTTCAAAGTCCCGTCAGATCTCAAAGTCCACCGGCACCATCGTCCAAAAGCCAAACTCGTCCGATCGCCAAAACAATTATAGATCCTTGTTCCTCGTTGCATTGCGAACGTATTACATTAATGGTTCGTCCGCGGTCGTCGCGCTCGTTCTCGAGAAAAACGAGAAAAACACCTTTGGGTCCGAAACATTTCCAAGTCCCGTCAGATCTCAAAGTCCACCGGCACCATCGTCCAAAAGCCAAACTCGTCTGATCGCCAAAACAATTATAGATCCTTGTTCCTCGTTGCATTGCGAATATATTACATTAATGGTTCGTCCGCGGTCGTCGCGCACGTTTTTGAGAAAAACGCGAAAACCACCATTCGGTCCAAAATATTTCCAAGTCCCGTCACATCTCAAAGTCCACCGGCACCATCGTCCAAAAGCCAAACTCGTCCGATCGCCAAAACAATTATAGATCCTTGTTCCTTGTTGCATTGCGAACGTATTACATTAATGGTTCGATCGCGGTCGTCGCGCTCGTTTTCGAGAAAAACGCGAAAAACACCTTTCGGTCGGAAATATTTAAAAGTCCCGTCAGATCTCAAAGTCCACCGGCACCATCGTCCAAAAGCCAAACTCGTCCGATCGCCAAAACAATTATAGATCCTTGTTCCTCGTTGCATTGCTAACGTATTACATTAATGCTTCGACCGCGGTCGTCGCGCTCGTTTACGAGAAAAAAGAGAAAAACACCTTTCGGTCCGAAACATTTCAAGTCCCGTCAGATCTCAATGTCCACCGGCACCATCGTCCAAAAGCCAAACTCGTCCGATCGCGATAACAATCACAGATCCTTGTTCCTCGTTGCATTGCAAACGTATTACATGAATGGTTCGCCCCCGGTCGTCGCGCTCGTTTTCGAGAAAAACGCGAAAAACACCTTTCGGTCCGATATACTTCCAAGTCCCGATTACATCTCAAAGTCCACCGGCACCATCATCCAAAAGCCAAACTCGTCCGATCGCCAAAAAATATAGATCCTTGTCCCTCGTTGCATTGCGAACGTATTACATTAATGGTTCGTCCGCGGTCGTCGGGCTTGTTCTCGAGAAAAACGAGAAAAACACCTTTGGGTCCGAAACATTTCAAAGTCCCGCCAGATCTCAAAGTCCACCGGCACCATCGTCCAAAAGCCAAACTCGTCCGATCGCCAAATAAATTATAGAGCCTTTTTCCTGGTTGCATTGCGAACGTATTAAATTAATGGTTCGTCCGCGGTCGTCGCGCTCGTTCTCGAGAAAAACGAGAAAAACACCTTTGGGTCCGAAACATTTCAAAGTCCCGTCAGATCTCAAAGTCCACCGGCACCATCGTCCAAAAGCCAAACTCGTCCGATCGCCAAAAAAATTATAGATCCTTGTTCCTGGTTGCATTGCGAACGTATTAAATTAATGGTTCGACCGCGGTCGTCGCGCTCGTGTTCGAGAAAAATGCGAAATACACCTTTCGGCCCGAAATATTTCTAAGTCCCGTCAGATCTCAATGTCCAGGGGCACCATCGTCCAAAAGCCAAACTCGTCTGATCGCCAAAACAATTATAGATCCTTGTTCCTCGTTGCATTGCGAACGTATTACATTAATGGTTCGTCCGCGGTCGTCGCCCTCGTTTTTGAGAAAAACGCGAAAAACACCATTCAGTCCAAAATAATTCCAAGTCCCGTCACATCTCAAAGTCCACCGGCACCATCGTCCAAATGCCAAACTCGTCCGATCGCCAAAACAATTTTAGATCCTTGTTCCTCGTTGCATTGCGAACGTATTACATTAATGGTTCGATCGCGGTCGTCGCGCTCGTTTTCGAGAAAAACGCGAAAAACAGCTTTCGGTCGGAAATATTTAAAAGTCCCGTCAGATCTCAAAGTCCACCGGCACCATCGTCCAAAAGCCAAACTCGTCCGATCGCCAAAAAAATTATAGATCCCTGTTCCTCGTTGCATTGCGAACGTATTACATTAATGGTTCGTCCGCGGTCGTCGCGCTCGTTCTCGAGAAAAACGAGAAAAACACCTTTGGGTCCGAAACATTTCAAAGTCCCGTCAGATCTCAAAGTCCACCGGCACCATCGTCCAAAAGCCAAACTCGTCCGATCGTCAATACAATTATAGATCCTTGTTCCTTGTTGCATTGCGAACGTATTACATTAATGCTTCGACCGCGGTCGTCGCGCTCGTTTACGAGAAAAAAGAGAAAAACACCTTTCGGTCCGAAACATTTCAAGTCCCGTCAGATCTCAATGTCCACCGGCACCATCGTCCAAAAGCCAAACTCGTCCGATCGCCAAAACAATTATAGATCCCTGTTCCTCGTTGCATTGCGAACGTATTACATTAATGGTTCGTCTGCGGTCGTCGCGCTCGTTCTCGAGAAAAACGCAAAATAGACCTTTCGGTCCGATATATTTCCAAGTCCCGTCAGATCTCAATGTCCAAGGGCACCATCGTCCAAAAGCCAAACTCGTCCGATCGCCAAAACAATTATAGATCCCTTTTCCTCGTTGCATTGCGAACGTATTACATTAATGGTTCGTCCGCGGTCGTCGGGCTTGTTCTCGAGAAAAACGAGAAAAACACCTTTGGGTCCGAAACATTTCAAAGTGCCGTCAGATCTCAAAGTCCACCGGCACCATCGTCCAAAAGCCAAACTCGTCCGATCGCCAAAAAAATTATAGATCCTTGTTCCTCGTTGCATTGCGAACGTATTACATTAATGGTTCGGCCGCGGTCGTCGTGCTCGTTCTCGAGAAAAACGAGAAAAACACCTTTGGGTCCGAAACATTTCAAAGTCCCGTCAGATCTCAAAGTCCACCGGCACCATCGTCCAAAAGCCAAACTCGTCCGATCGCCAAAACAATTATAGATCCCTTTTCCTCGTTGCATTGCGAACGTATTACATTAATGGTTCGGCCGCGGTCGTCGCGCTCGTTTTCGAGAAAAACGCAAAAAAGACCTTTCGATCCGAAATATTTCCAAGTCCCGTCAGATCTCAATGTCCAAGGGCACCATCGTCCAAAAGCCAAACTCGTCCGATCGCCAAAACAATTATAGATCCCTTTTCCTCGTTGCATTGCGAACGTATTACATTAATGGTTCGTCCGCGGTCGTCGGGCTTGTTCTCGAGAAAAACGAGAAAAACACCTTTGGGTCCGAAACATTTCAAAGTCCCGTCAGATCCCAAAGTCCACCGGCACCATCGTCCAAAAGCCAAACTCGTCCGATCGCCAAAAAAATTATAGATCCTTGTTCCTCGTTGCATTGCGAACGTATTACATTAATGGTTCGGCCGCGGTCGTCGTGCTCGTTCTCGAGAAAAACGAGAACAACACCTTTGGGTCCGAAACATTTCAAAGTCCCGCCAGATCTCAAAGTCCACCGGCACCATCGTCCAAAAGCCAAACTCGTCCGATCGCCAAAAAAATTATAGATCCTTGTTCCTCGTTGCATTGCGAACGTATTACATTAATGGTTCGGCCGCGGTCGTCGTGCTCGTTCTCGAGAAAAACGAGAAAAACACCTTTGGGTCCGAAACATTTCAAAGTCCCGTCAGATCTCAATGTCCACCGGCACCATCGTCCAAAAGCCAAACTCGTCCGATCGCGATAACAATCACAGATCCTTGTTCCTCGTTGCATTGCAAACGTATTACATGAATGGTTCGCCCCCGGTCGTCGCGCTCGTTTTCGAGAAAAACGCGAAAAACACCTTTCGGTCCGATATACTTCCAAGTCCCGATTACATCTCAAAGTCCACCGGCACCATCATCCAAAAGCCAAACTCGTCCGATCGCCAAAAAATATAGATCCTTGTCCCTCGTTGCATTGCGAACGTATTACATTAATGGTTCGTCCGCGGTCGTCGGGCTTGTTCTCGAGAAAAACGAGAAAAACACCTTTGGGTCCGAAACATTTCAAAGTCCCGCCAGATCTCAAAGTCCACCGGCACCATCGTCCAAAAGCCAAACTCGTCCGATCGCCAAATAAATTATAGAGCCTTTTTCCTGGTTGCATTGCGAACGTATTAAATTAATGGTTCGTCCGCGGTCGTCGCGCTCGTTCTCGAGAAAAACGAGAAAAACACCTTTGGGTCCGAAACATTTCAAAGTCCCGTCAGATCTCAAAGTCCACCGGCACCATCGTCCAAAAGCCAAACTCGTCCGATCGCCAAAAAAATTATAGATCCTTGTTCCTGGTTGCATTGCGAACGTATTAAATTAATGGTTCGACCGCGGTCGTCGCGCTCGTGTTCGAGAAAAATGCGAAATACACCTTTCGGCCCGAAATATTTCTAAGTCCCGTCAGATCTCAATGTCCAGGGGCACCATCGTCCAAAAGCCAAACTCGTCTGATCGCCAAAACAATTATAGATCCTTGTTCCTCGTTGCATTGCGAACGTATTACATTAATGGTTCGTCCGCGGTCGTCGCCCTCGTTTTTGAGAAAAACGCGAAAAACACCATTCAGTCCAAAATAATTCCAAGTCCCGTCACATCTCAAAGTCCACCGGCACCATCGTCCAAATGCCAAACTCGTCCGATCGCCAAAACAATTTTAGATCCTTGTTCCTCGTTGCATTGCGAACGTATTACATTAATGGTTCGATCGCGGTCGTCGCGCTCGTTTTCGAGAAAAACGCGAAAAACAGCTTTCGGTCGGAAATATTTAAAAGTCCCGTCAGATCTCAAAGTCCACCGGCACCATCGTCCAAAAGCCAAACTCGTCCGATCGCCAAAAAAATTATAGATCCCTGTTCCTCGTTGCATTGCGAACGTATTACATTAATGGTTCGTCCGCGGTCGTCGCGCTCGTTCTCGAGAAAAACGAGAAAAACACCTTTGGGTCCGAAACATTTCAAAGTCCCGTCAGATCTCAAAGTCCACCGGCACCATCGTCCAAAAGCCAAACTCGTCCGATCGTCAATACAATTATAGATCCTTGTTCCTTGTTGCATTGCGAACGTATTACATTAATGCTTCGACCGCGGTCGTCGCGCTCGTTTACGAGAAAAAAGAGAAAAACACCTTTCGGTCCGAAACATTTCAAGTCCCGTCAGATCTCAATGTCCACCGGCACCATCGTCCAAAAGCCAAACTCGTCCGATCGCCAAAACAATTATAGATCCCTGTTCCTCGTTGCATTGCGAACGTATTACATTAATGGTTCGTCTGCGGTCGTCGCGCTCGTTCTCGAGAAAAACGCAAAAAAGACCTTTCGGTCCGATATATTTCCAAGTCCCGTCAGATCTCAATGTCCAAGGGCACCATCGTCCAAAAGCCAAACTCGTCCGATCGCCAAAACAATTATAGATCCCTTTTCCTCGTTGCATTGCGAACGTATTACATTAATGGTTCGTCCGCGGTCGTCGGGCTTGTTCTCGAGAAAAACGAGAAAAACACCTTTGGGTCCGAAACATTTCAAAGTGCCGTCAGATCTCAAAGTCCACCGGCACCATCGTCCAAAAGCCAAACTCGTCCGATCGCCAAAAAAATTATAGATCCTTGTTCCTCGTTGCATTGCGAACGTATTACATTAATGGTTCGGCCGCGGTCGTCGTGCTCGTTCTCGAGAAAAACGAGAAAAACACCTTTGGGTCCGAAACATTTCAAAGTCCCGTCAGATCTCAAAGTCCACCGGCACCATCGTCCAAAAGCCAAACTCGTCCGATCGCCAAAACAATTATAGATCCCTTTTCCTCGTTGCATTGCGAACGTATTACATTAATGGTTCGGCCGCGGTCGTCGCGCTCGTTTTCGAGAAAAACGCAAAAAAGACCTTTCGATCCGAAATATTTCCAAGTCCCGTCAGATCTCAATGTCCAAGGGCACCATCGTCCAAAAGCCAAACTCGTCCGATCGCCAAAACAATTATAGATCCCTTTTCCTCGTTGCATTGCGAACGTATTACATTAATGGTTCGTCCGCGGTCGTCGGGCTTGTTCTCGAGAAAAACGAGAAAAACACCTTTGGGTCCGAAACATTTCAAAGTCCCGTCAGATCCCAAAGTCCACCGGCACCATCGTCCAAAAGCCAAACTCGTCCGATCGCCAAAAAAATTATAGATCCTTGTTCCTCGTTGCATTGCGAACGTATTACATTAATGGTTCGGCCGCGGTCGTCGTGCTCGTTCTCGAGAAAAACGAGAACAACACCTTTGGGTCCGAAACATTTCAAAGTCCCGTCAGATCTCAAAGTCCACCGGCACCATCGTCCAAAAGCCAAACTCGTCAGATCGCCAAAAAAATTATAGAACCTTTTTCCTGGTTGCATTGCGAACGTATTAAATTAATGGTTCGACCGCGGTCGTCGCGCTCTTTTTTGAGAAGAAAGCAATAAACAACTTTCGGTCCGAAATATTTCCAAGTCCCGTCACATCTCAAAGTCCACCGGCACCATCGTCCAAAAGCCAAACTCGTCCGATCGCGATAACAATCACAGATCCTTGTTCCTCGTTGCATTGCAAACGTATTACATGAATGGTTCGCCCCCGGTCGTCGCGCTCGTTTTCGAGAAAAACGCGAAAAACACCTTTCGGTCCGATATACTTCCAAGTCCCGATTACATCTCAAAGTCCACCGGCACCATCATCCAAAAGCCAAACTCGTCCGATCGCCAAAAAATATAGATCCTTGTCCCTCGTTGCATTGCGAACGTATTACATTAATGGTTCGTCCGCGGTCGTCGCGCTCGTTCTCGAGAAAAACGAGAAAAACACCTTTGGGTCCGAAACATTTCAAAGTCCCGTCAGATCTCAAAGTCCACCGGCACCATCGTCCAAAAGCCAAACTCGTCCGATCGCCAAAAAAATTATAGATCCATGTTCCTGGTTGCATTGCGAACGTATTAAATTAATGGTTCGACCGCGGTCGTCGCGCTCTTTTTTGAGAAAAACGCAATAAACACCTTTCGGTCCGAAATGTTTCCAAGTCCCGTCAGATCTCAATGTCCAAGGGCACCATCGTCCAAAAGCCGAACTCGTCCGATCGCCAAAACAATTATAGATCCCTGTTCCTCGTTGCATTGCGAACGTATTACATTAATGGTTCGGCCGCGGTCGTCGCGCTCGTGTTCGAGAAAAATGCGAAAAACACCTTTCGGTCGGAAATATTTAAAAGTCCCGTCAGATCTCAAAGTCCACCGGCACCATCGTCCAAAAGCAAAACTCGTCCGATCGCCAAAAAAATTATAGATCCCTGTTCCTCGTTGCATTGCGAACGTATTACATTAATGGTTCGTCCGCGGTCGTCGCGCTCGTTCTCGAGAAAAACGAGAAAAACACCTTTGGGTCCGAAACATTTCAAAGTCCCGTCAGATCTCAAAGTCCACCGGCACCATCGTCCAAAAGCCAAACTCGTCTGATCGCCAAAACAATTATAGATCCTTGTTCCTCGTTGCATTGCGAACGTATTAAATTAATGGTTCGTCCGCGGTCGTCGCCCTCGTTTTTGAGAAAAACGCGAAAAACACCATTCAGTCCAAAATATTTCCAAGTCCCGTCACATCTCAAAGTCCACCGGCACCATCGTCCAAATGCCAAACTCGTCCGATCGCCAAAACAATTTTAGATCCTTGTTCCTCGTTGCATTGCGAACGTATTACATTAATGGTTCGATCGCGGTCGTCGCGCTCGTTTTCGAGAAAAACGCGAAAAACACCTTTCGGTCGGAAATATTTAAAAGTCCCGTCAGATCTCAAAGTCCACCGGCACCATCGTCCAAAAGCCAAACTCGTCCGATCGCCAAAAAAATTATAGATCCCTGTTCCTCGTTGCATTGCGAACGTATTACATTAATGGTTCGTCCGCGGTCGTCGCGCTCGTTCTCGAGAAAAACGAGAAAAACACCTTTGGGTCCGAAACATTTCAAAGTCCCGTCAGATCTCAAAGTCCACCGGCACCATCGTCCAAAAGCCAAACTCGACCGATCGTCAAAACAATTATAGATCCTTGTTCCTCGTTGCATTGCGAACGTATTACATTAATGGTTCGTCCGCGGTCGTCGCGCTCGTTCTCGAGAAAAACGAGAAAAACACCTTTGGGTCCGAAACATTTCAAAGTCCCGTCAGATCTCAATGTCCAAGGGCACCATCGTCCAAAAGCCGAACTCGTCCGATCGCCAAAACAATTATAGATCCCTGTTCCTCGTTGCATTGCAAACGTATTACATGAATGGTTCGCCCCCGGTCGTCGCGCTCGTTTTCGAGAAAAACGCGAAAAACACCTTTTGGTCCGATATACTTCCAAGTCCCGATTACATCTCAAAGTCCACCGGCACCATCGTCCAAAAGCCAAACTCGTCCGATCGCCAAAAAATATAGATCCTTGTCCCTCGTTGCATTGCGAACGTATTACATTAAAGGTTCGGCCGCGGTCGTCGCGCTCGTTCTTGAGAAAAACGAGAAAAACACCTTTGGGTCCGAAACATTTCCAAGTCCCGTCAGATCTCAAAGTCCACCGGCACCATCGTCCAAAAGCCAAACTCGTCTGATCGCCAAAACAATTATAGATCCTTGTTCCTCGTTGCATTGCGAATATATTACATTAATGGTTCGTCCGCGGTCGTCGCGCACGTTTTTGAGAAAAACGCGAAAACCACCATTCGGTCCAAAATATTTCCAAGTCCCGTCACATCTCAAAGTCCACCGGCACCATCGTCCAAAAGCCAAACTCGTCCGATCGCCAAAACAATTATAGATCCTTGTTCCTTGTTGCATTGCGAACGTATTACATTAATGGTTCGATCGCGGTCGTCGCGCTCGTTTTCGAGAAAAACGCGAAAAACACCTTTCGGTCGGAAATATTTAAAAGTCCCGTCAGATCTCAAAGTCCACCGGCACCATCGTCCAAAAGCCAAACTCGTCCGATCGCCAAAACAATTATAGATCCTTGTTCCTCGTTGCATTGCTAACGTATTACATTAATGCTTCGACCGCGGTCGTCGCGCTCGTTTACGAGAAAAAAGAGAAAAACACCTTTCGGTCCGAAACATTTCAAGTCCCGTCAGATCTCAATGTCCACCGGCACCATCGTCCAAAAGCCAAACTCGTCCGATCGCCAAAACAATTATAGAACCCTGTTCCTCGTTGCATTGCGAACGTATTACATTAATGGTTCGTCCGCGGTCGTCGCGCTCGTTCTCGAGAAAAACGAGAAAAACACCTTTGGGTCCGAAACATTTCAAAGTCCCGTCAGATCTCAAAGTCCACCGGCACCATCGTCCAAAAGCCAAACTCGTCCGATCGCCAAAACAATTATAGATCCTTGTTCCTCGTTGCATTGCGAACGTATTACATTAATGCTTCGACAGCGGTCGTCGCGCTCGTTTACGAGAAAAAAGAGAAAAACACCTTTCGGTCCGAAACATTTCAAGTCCCGTCAGATCTCAATGTCCACCGGCACCATCGTCCAAAAGCCAAACTCGTCCGATCGCCAAAACAATTATAGATCCCTTTTCCTCGTTGCATTGCGAACGTATTACATTAATGGTTCGGCCGCGGTCGTCGCGCTCGTTTTCGAGAAAAACGCAAAAAAGACCTTTCGGTCCGAAATGTTTCCAAGTCCCGTCAGATCTCAATGTCCAAGGGCACCATCGTCCAAAAGCCGAACTCGTCCGATCGCCAAAACAATTATAGATCCCTGTTCCTCGTTGCATTGCGAACGTATTACATTAATGGTTCGGCCGCGGTCGTCGCGCTCGTGTTCGAGAAAAATGCGAAATACACCTTTCGGCCCGAAATATTTCTAAGTCCCGTCAGATCTCAAAGTCCACCGGCACCATCGTCCAAAAGCCAAACTCGTCTGATCGCCAAAACAATTATAGATCCTTGTTCCTCGTTGCATTGCGAACGTATTACATTAATGGTTCGTCCGCGGTCGTCGCCCTCGTTTTTGAGAAAAACGCGAAAAACACCATTCAGTCCAAAATATTTCCAAGTCCCGTCACATCTCAAAGTCCACCGGCACCATCGTCCAAATGCCAAACTCGTCCGATCGCCAAAACAATTTTAGATCCTTGTTCCTCGTTGCATTGCGAACGTATTACATTAATGGTTCGATCGCGGTCGTCGCGCTCGTTTTCGAGAAAAACGCGAAAAACACCTTTCGGTCGGAAATATTTAAAAGTCCCGTCAGATCTCAAAGTCCACCGGCACCATCGTCCAAAAGCCAAACTCGTCCGATCGCCAAAAAAATTATAGATCCCTGTTCCTCGTTGCATTGCGAACGTATTACATTAATGGTTCGTCCGCGGTCGTCGCGCTCGTTCTCGAGAAAAACGAGAAAAACACCTTTGGGTCCGAAACATTTCAAAGTCCCGTCAGATCTCAAAGTCCACCGGCACCATCGTCCAAAAGCCAAACTCGTCCGATCGCCAAAACAATTATAGATCCTTGTTCCTCGTTGCATTGCGAACGTATTACATTAATGGTTCGGCCGCGGTCGTCGTGCTCGTTCTCGAGAAAAACGAGAAAAACACCTTTGGGTCCGAAACATTTCAAAGTCCCGTCAGATCTCAAAGTCCACCGGCACCATCGTCCAAAAGCCAAAGTCGTCCGATCGCCAAAACAATTATAGATCCCTTTTCCTCGTTGCATTGCGAACGTATTACATTAATGGTTCGGCCGCGGTCGTCGCGCTCGTTTTCGAGAAAAACGCAAAAAAGACCTTTCGGTCCGAAATGTTTCCAAGTCCCGTCAGATCTCAATGTCCAAGGGCACCATCGTCCAAAAGCCGAACTCGTCCGATCGCCAAAACAATTATAGATCCCTGTTCCTCGTTGCATTGCGAACGTATTACATTAATGGTTCGGCCGCGGTCGTCGCGCTCGTGTTCGAGAAAAATGCGAAATACACCTTTCGGCCCGAAATATTTCTAAGTCCCGTCAGATCTCAAAGTCCACCGGCACCATCGTCCAAAAGCCAAACACGTCTGATCGCCAAAACAATTATAGATCCTTGTTCCTCGTTGCATTGCGAACGTATTACATTAATGGTTCGTCCGCGGTCGTCGCCCTCGTTTTTGAGAAAAACGCGAAAAACACCATTCAGTCCAAAATATTTCCAAGTCCCGTCACATCTCAAAGTCCACCGGCACCATCGTCCAAATGCCAAACTCGTCCGATCGCCAAAACAATTTTAGATCCTTGTTCCTCGTTGCATTGCGAACGTATTACATTAATGGTTCGATCGCGGTCGTCGCGCTCGTTTTCGAGAAAAACGCGAAAAACACCTTTCGGTCGGAAATATTTAAAAGTCCCGTCAGATCTCAAAGTCCACCGGCACCATCGTCCAAAAGCCAAACTCGTCCGATCGCCAAAAAAATTATAGATCCCTGTTCCTCGTTGCATTGCGAACGTATTACATTAATGGTTCGTCCGCGGTCGTCGCGCTCGTTCTCGAGAAAAACGAGAAAAACACCTTTGGGTCCGAAACATTTCAAAGTCCCGTCAGATCTCAAAGTCCACCGGCACCATCGTCCAAAAGCCAAACTCGTCCGATCGCCAAAAAAATTATAGATCCCTGTTCCTCGTTGCATTGCGAACGTATTACATTAATGGTTCGTCCGCGGTCGTCGCGCTCGTTCTCGAGAAAAAAGAGAAAAACACCTTTCGGTCCGAAACATTTCAAGTCCCGTCAGATCTCAATGTCCACCGGCACCATCGTCCAAAAGCCAAACTCGTCCGATCGCCAAAACAATTATAGATCCCTGTTCCTCGTTGCATTGCGAACGTATTACATTAATGGTTCGTCTGCGGTCGTCGCGCTCGTTCTCGAGAAAAACGAGAAAAACACCTTTGGGTCCGAAACATTTCAAAGTCCCGTCAGATCTCAAAGTCCACCGGCACCATCGTCCAAAAGCCAAACTCGTCCGATCGCCAAAACAATTATAGATCCTTGTTCCTCGTTGCATTGCGAACGTATTACATTAATGGTTCGTCCGCGGTCGTCGCGCTCGTTCTCGAGAAAAACGAGAAAAACACCTTTGGGTCCGAAACATTTCGAAGTCCCGTCAGATCTCAAAGTCCACCGGCACCATCGTCCAAAAGCCAAACTCGTCTGATCGCCAAAACAATTATAGATCCTTGTTCCTCGTTGCATTGCGAATATATTACATTAATGGTTCGTCCGCGGTCGTCGCGCACGTTTTTGAGAAAAACGCGAAAACCACCATTCGGTCCAAAATATTTCCAAGTCCCGTCACATCTCAAAGTCCACCGGCACCATCGTCCAAAAGCCAAACTCGTCCGATCGCCAAAACAATTATAGATCCTTGTTCCTTGTTGCATTGCGAACGTATTACATTAATGGTTCGATCGCGGTCGTCGCGCTCGTTTTCGAGAAAAACGCGAAACACACCTTTCGGTCGGAAATATTTAAAAGTCCCGTCAGATCTCAAAGTCCACCGGCACCATCGTCCAAAAGCCAAACTCGTCCGATCGCCAAAACAATTATAGATCCTTGTTCCTCGTTGCATTGCTAACGTATTACATTAATGCTTCGACCGCGGTCGTCGCGCTCGTTTACGAGAAAAAAGAGAAAAACACCTTTCGGTCCGAAACATTTCAAGTCCCGTCAGATCTCAATGTCCACCGGCACCATCGTCCAAAAGCCAAACTCGTCGGATCGGCAAAACAATTATAGAACCCTGTTCCTCGTTGCATTGCGAACGTATTACATTAATGGTTCGTCCGCGGTCGTCGCGCTCGTTCTCGAGAAAAACGAGAAAAACACCTTTGGGTCCGAAACATTTCAAAGTCCCGTCAGATCTCAAAGTCCACCGGCACCATCGTCCAAAAGCCAAACTCGTCCGATCGCCAAAACAATTATAGATCCTTGTTCCTCGTTGCATTGCGAACGTATTACATTAATGCTTCGACAGCGGTCGTCGCGCTCGTTTACGAGAAAAAAGAGAAAAACACCTTTCGGTCCGAAACATTTCAAGTCCCGTCAGATCTCAATGTCCAAGGGCACCATCGTCCAAAAGCCAAACTCGTCCGATCGCCAAAACAATTATAGATCCTTGTTCCTCGTTGCATTGCGAACGTATTACATTAATGGTTCGGCCGCGGTCGTCGCGCTCGTTCTCGAGAAAAACGAGAAAAACACCTTTGGGTCCGAAACATTTCAAAGTCCCGCCAGATCTCAAAGTCCACCGGCACCATCGTCCAAAAGCCAAACTCGTCCGATCGCCAAAAAAATTATAGATCCTTGTTCCTCGTTGCATTGCGAACGTATTACATTAATGGTTCGGCCGCGGTCGTCGTGCTCGTTCTCGAGAAAAACGAGAAAAACACCTTTGGGTCCGAAACATTTCAAAGTCCCGTCAGATCTCAAAGTCCACCGGCACCATCGTCCAAAAGCCAAAGTCGTCCGATCGCCAAAACAATTATAGATCCCTTTTCCTCGTTGCATTGCGAACGTATTACATTAATGGTTCGGCCGCGGTCGTCGCGCTCGTTTTCGAGAAAAACGCAAAAAAGACCTTTCGGTCCGAAATGTTTCCAAGTCCCGTCAGATCTCAATGTCCAAGGGCACCATCGTCCAAAAGCCGAACTCGTCCGATCGCCAAAACAATTATAGATCCCTGTTCCTCGTTGCATTGCGAACGTATTACATTAATGGTTCGGCCGCGGTCGTCGCGCTCGTGTTCGAGAAAAATGCGAAATACACCTTTCGGCCCGAAATATTTCTAAGTCCCGTCAGATCTCAAAGTCCACCGGCACCATCGTCCAAAAGCCAAACACGTCTGATCGCCAAAACAATTATAGATCCTTGTTCCTCGTTGCATTGCGAACGTATTACATTAATGGTTCGTCCGCGGTCGTCGCCCTCGTTTTTGAGAAAAACGCGAAAAACACCATTCAGTCCAAAATATTTCCAAGTCCCGTCACATCTCAAAGTCCACCGGCACCATCGTCCAAATGCCAAACTCGTCCGATCGCCAAAACAATTTTAGATCCTTGTTCCTCGTTGCATTGCGAACGTATTACATTAATGGTTCGATCGCGGTCGTCGCGCTCGTTTTCGAGAAAAACGCGAAAAACACCTTTCGGTCGGAAATATTTAAAAGTCCCGTCAGATCTCAAAGTCCACCGGCACCATCGTCCAAAAGCCAAACTCGTCCGATCGCCAAAAAAATTATAGATCCCTGTTCCTCGTTGCATTGCGAACGTATTACATTAATGGTTCGTCCGCGGTCGTCGCGCTCGTTCTCGAGAAAAACGAGAAAAACACCTTTGGGTCCGAAACATTTCAAAGTCCCGTCAGATCTCAAAGTCCACCGGCACCATCGTCCAAAAGCCAAACTCGACCGATCGTCAAAACAATTATAGATCCTTGTTCCTCGTTGCATTGCGAACGTATTACATTAATGCTTTGACCGCGGTCGTCGCGCTCGTTTACGAGAAAAAAGAGAAAAACACCTTTCGGTCCGAAACATTTCAAGTCCCGTCAGATCTCAATGTCCACCGGCACCATCGTCCAAAAGCCAAACTCGTCCGATCGCCAAAACAATTATAGATCCCTGTTCCTCGTTGCATTGCGAACGTATTACATTAATGGTTCGTCTGCGGTCGTCGCGCTCGTTCTCGAGAAAAACGAGAAAAACACCTTTGGGTCCGAAACATTTCAAAGTCCCGTCAGATCTCAAAGTCCACCGGCACCATCGTCCAAAAGCCAAACTCGTCCGATCGCCAAAACAATTATAGATCCTTGTTCCTCGTTGCATTGCGAACGTATTACATTAATGGTTCGTCCGCGGTCGTCGCGCTCGTTCTCGAGAAAAACGAGAAAAACACCTTTGGGTCCGAAACATTTCAAAGTCCCGTCAGATCTCAATGTCCAAGGGCACCATCGTCCAAAAGCCGAACTCGTCCGATCGCCAAAACAATTATAGATCCCTGTTCCTCGTTGCATTGCAAACGTATTACATGAATGGTTCGCCCCCGGTCGTCGCGCTCGTTTTCGAGAAAAACGCGAAAAACACCTTTTGGTCCGATATACTTCCAAGTCCCGATTACATCTCAAAGTCCACCGGCACCATCGTCCAAAAGCCAAACTCGTCCGATCGCCAAAAAATATAGATCCTTGTCCCTCGTTGCATTGCGAACGTATTACATTAATGGTTCGGCCGCGGTCGTCGCGCTCGTTCTTGAGAAAGACGAGAAAAACACCTTTGGGTCCGAAACATTTCCAAGTCCCGTCAGATCTCAAAGTCCACCGGCACCATCGTCCAAAAGCCAAACTCGTCTGATCGCCAAAACAATTATAGATCCTTGTTCCTCGTTGCATTGCGAACATATTACATTAATGGTTCGTCCGCGGTCGTCGCGCACGTTTTTGAGAAAAACGCGAAAACCACCATTCGGTCCAAAATATTTCCAAGTCCCGTCACATCTCAAAGTCCACCGGCACCATCGTCCAAAAGCCAAACTCGTCCGATCGCCAAAACAATTATAGATCCTTGTTCCTTGTTGCATTGCGAACGTATTACATTAATGGTTCGATCGCGGTCGTCGCGCTCGTTTTCGAGAAAAACGCGAAAAACACCTTTCGGTCGGAAATATTTAAAAGTCCCGTCAGATCTCAAAGTCCACCGGCACCATCGTCCAAAAGCCAAACTCGTCCGATCGCCAAAACAATTATAGATCCTTGTTCCTCGTTGCATTGCGAACGTATTACATTAATGCTTCGACCGCGGTCGTCGCGCTCGTTTACGAGAAAAAAGAGAAAAACACCTTTCGGTCCGAAACATTTCAAGTCCCGTCAGATCTCAATGTCCACCGGCACCATCGTCCAAAAGCCAAACTCGTCCGAACGCCAAAACAATTATAGAACCCTGTTCCTCGTTGCATTGCGAACGTATTACATTAATGGTTCGTCCGCGGTCGTCGCGCTCGTTCTCGAGAAAAACGAGAAAAACACCTTTGGGTCCGAAACATTTCAAAGTCCCGTCAGATCTCAAAGTCCACCGGCACCATCGTCCAAAAGCCAAACTCGTCCGATCGCCAAAACAATTATAGATCCTTGTTCCTCGTTGCATTGCGAACGTATTACATTAATGCTTCGACAGCGGTCGTCGCGCTCGTTTACGAGAAAAAAGAGAAAAACACCTTTCGGTCCGAAACATTTCAAGTCCCGTCAGATCTCAATGTCCACCGGCACCATCGTCCAAAAGCCAAACTCGTCCGATCGCCAAAACAATTATAGATCCCTTTTCCTCGTTGCATTGCGAACGTATTACATTAATGGTTCGGCCGCGGTCGTCGCGCACGTTTTCGAGAAAAACGCAAAAAAGACCTTTCGGTCCGAAATATTTCCAAGTCCCGTCAGATCTCAATGTCCAAGGGCACCATCGTCCAAAAGCCAAACTCGTCCGATCGCCAAAACAATTATAGATCCTTGTTCCTCGTTGCATTGCGAACGTATTACATTAATGGTTCGGCCGCGGTCGTCGCGCTCGTTCTCGAGAAAAACGAGAAAAACACCTTTGGGTCCGAAACATTTCAAAGTCCCGCCAGATCTCAAAGTCCACCGGCACCATCGTCCAAAAGCCAAACTCGTCCGATCGCCAAAAAAATTATAGATCCTTGTTCCTCGTTGCATTGCGAACGTATTACATTAATGGTTCGGCCGCGGTCGTCGTGCTCGTTCTCGAGAAAAACGAGAAAAACACCTTTGGGTCCGAAACATTTCAAAGTCCCGTCAGATCTCAAAGTCCACCGGCACCATCGTCCAAAAGCCAAACTCGTCCGATCGCCAAAACAATTATAGATCCCTTTTCCTCGTTGCATTGCGAACGTATTACATTAATGGTTCGGCCGCGGTCGTCGCGCTCGTTTTCGAGAAAAACGCAAAAAAGACCTTTCGGTCCGAAATATTTCCAAGTCCCGTCAGATCTCAATGTCCAAGGGCACCATCGTCCAAAAGCCAAACTCGTCCGATCGCCAAAACTATTATAGATCCTTGTTCCTCGTTGCATTGTGAACGTATTACATTAATGGTTCGGCCGCGGTCGTCGCGCTCGTTTTCGGGAAGAATGCGAAAAACACCTTTCGGTCCGATATATTTCCAAGTCCCGTCAGATCTCAATGTCCAAGGGCACCATCGTCCAAAAGCCAAACTCGTCCGATCGCCAAAACAATTATAGATCCTTGTTCCTCGTTGCATTGCGAACGTATTACATTAATGGTTCGGCCGCGGTCGTCGCGCTCGTTCTCGAGAAAAACGAGAAAAACACCTTTGGGTCCGAAACATTTCAAAGTCCCGCCAGATCTGAAAGTCCACCGGCACCATCGTCCAAAAGCCAAACTCGTCCGATCGCCAAAAAAATTATAGATCCTTGTTCCTCGTTGCATTGCGAACGTATTACATTAATGGTTCGGCCGCGGTCGTCGTGCTCGTTCTCGAGAAAAACGAGAAAAACACCTTTGGGTCCGAAACATTTCAAAGTCCCGTCAGATCTCAAAGTCCACCGGCACCATCGTCCAAAAGCCAAACTCGTCCGATCGCCAAAACAATTATAGATCCCTTTTCCTCGTTGCATTGCGAACGTATTACATTAATGGTTCGGCCGCGGTCGTCGCGCTCGTTTTCGAGAAAAACGCAAAAAAGACCTTTCGGTCCGAAATGTTTCCAAGTCCCGTCAGATCTCAATGTCCAAGGGCACCATCGTCCAAAAGCCGAACTCGTCCGATCGCCAAAACAATTATAGATCCCTGTTCCTCGTTGCATTGCGAACGTATTACATTAATGGTTCGGCCGCGGTCGTCGCGCTCGTGTTCGAGAAAAATGCGAAATACACCTTTCGGCCCGAAATATTTCTAAGTCCCGTCAGATCTCAAAGTCCACCGGCACCATCGTCCAAAAGCCAAACTCGTCTGATCGCCAAAACAATTATAGATCCTTGTTCCTCGTTGCATTGCGAACGTATTACATTAATGGTTCGTCCGCGGTCGTCGCCCTCGTTTTTGAGAAAAACGCGAAAAACACCATTCAGTCCAAAATATTTCCAAGTCCCGTCACATCTCAAAGTCCACCGGCACCATCGTCCAAATGCCAAACTCGTCCGATCGCCAAAACAATTTTAGATCCTTGTTCCTCGTTGCATTGCGAACGTATTACATTAATGGTTCGATCGCGGTCGTCGCGCTCGTTTTCGAGAAAAACGCGAAAAACACCTTTCGGTCGGAAATATTTAAAAGTCCCGTCAGATCTCAAAGTCCACCGGCACCATCGTCCAAAAGCCAAACTCGTCCGATCGCCAAAAAAATTATAGCTCCCTGTTCCTCGTTGCATTGCGAACGTATTACATTAATGGTTCGTCCGCGGTCGTCGCGCTCGTTCTCGAGAAAAACGAGAAAAACACCTTTGGGTCCGAAACATTTCAAAGTCCCGTCAGATCTCAAAGTCCACCGGCACCATCGTCCAAAAGCCAAACTCGACCGATCGTCAAAACAATTATAGATCCTTGTTCCTCGTTGCATTGCGAACGTATTACATTAATGCTTTGACCGCGGTCGTCGCGCTCGTTTACGAGAAAAAAGAGAAAAACACCTTTCGGTCCGAAACATTTCAAGTCCCGTCAGATCTCAATGTCCACCGGCACCATCGTCCAAAAGCCAAACTCGTCCGATCGCCAAAACAATTATAGATCCCTGTTCCTCGTTGCATTGCGAACGTATTACATTAATGGTTCGTCTGCGGTCGTCGCGCTCGTTCTCGAGAAAAACGAGAAAAACACCTTTGGGTCCGAAACATTTCAAAGTCCCGTCAGATCTCAAAGTCCACCGGCACCATCGTCCAAAAGCCAAACTCGTCCGATCGCCAAAACAATTATAGATCCTTGTTCCTCGTTGCATTGCGAACGTATTACATTAATGGTTCGTCCGCGGTCGTCGCGCTCGTTCTCGAGAAAAACGAGAAAAACACCTTTGGGTCCGAAACATTTCAAAGTTCCGTCAGATCTCAATGTCCAAGGGCACCATCGTCCAAAAGCCGAACTCGTCCGATCGCCAAAACAATTATAGATCCCTGTTCCTCGTTGCATTGCAAACGTATTACATGAATGGTTCGCCCCCGGTCGTCGCGCTCGTTTTCGAGAAAAACGCGAAAAACACCTTTTGGTCCGATATACTTCCAAGTCCCGATTACATCTCAAAGTCCACCGGCACCATCGTCCAAAAGCCAAACTCGTCCGATCGCCAAAAAATATAGATCCTTGTCCCTCGTTGCATTGCGAACGTATTACATTAATGGTTCGGCCGCGGTCGTCGCGCTCGTTCTTGAGAAAAACGAGAAAAACACCTTTGGGTCCGAAACATTTCCAAGTCCCGTCAGATCTCAAAGTCCACCGGCACCATCGTCCAAAAGCCAAACTCGTCTGATCGCCAAAACAATTATAGATCCTTGTTCCTCGTTGCATTGCGAACATATTACATTAATGGTTCGTCCGCGGTCGTCGCGCACGTTTTTGAGAAAAACGCGAAAACCACCATTCGGTCCAAAATATTTCCAAGTCCCGTCACATCTCAAAGTCCACCGGCACCATCGTCCAAAAGCCAAACTCGTCCGATCGCCAAAACAATTATAGATCCTTGTTCCTTGTTGCATTGCGAACGTATTACATTAATGGTTCGATCGCGGTCGTCGCGCTCGTTTTCGAGAAAAACGCGAAAAACACCTTTCGGTCGGAAATATTTAAAAGTCCCGTCAGATCTCAAAGTCCACCGGCACCATCGTCCAAAAGCCAAACTCGTCCGATCGCCAAAACAATTATAGATCCTTGTTCCTCGTTGCATTGCGAACGTATTACATTAATGCTTCGACCGCGGTCGTCGCGCTCGTTTACGAGAAAAAAGAGAAAAACACCTTTCGGTCCGAAACATTTCAAGTCCCGTCAGATCTCAATGTCCACCGGCACCATCGTCCAAAAGCCAAACTCGTCCGATCGCCAAAACAATTATAGAACCCTGTTCCTCGTTGCATTGCGAACGTATTACATTAATGGTTCGTCCGCGGTCGTCGCGCTCGTTCTCGAGAAAAACGAGAAAAACACCTTTGGGTCCGAAACATTTCAAAGTCCCGTCAGATCTCAAAGTCCACCGGCACCATCGTCCAAAAGCCAAACTCGTCCGATCGCCAAAACAATTATAGATCCTTGTTCCTCGTTGCATTGCGAACGTATTACATTAATGCTTCGACAGCGGTCGTCGCGCTCGTTTACGAGAAAAAAGAGAAAAACACCTTTCGGTCTGAAACATTTCAAGTCCCGTCAGATCTCAATGTCCACCGGCACCATCGTCCAAAAGCCAAACTCGTCCGATCGCCAAAACAATTATAGATCCCTTTTCCTCGTTGCATTGCGAACGTATTACATTAATGGTTCGGCCGCGGTCGTCGCGCTCGTTTTCGAGAAAAACGCAAAAAAGACCTTTCGGTCCGAAATATTTCCAAGTCCCGTCAGATCTCAATGTCCAAGGGCACCATCGTCCTAAAGCCAAACTCGTTCGATCGCCAAAACAATTATAGATCCTTGTTCCTCGTTGCATTGCGAACGTATTACATTAATGGTTCGGCCGCGGTCGTCGCGCTCGTTCTCGAGAAAAACGAGAAAAACACCTTTGGGTCCGAAACATTTCAAAGTCCCGCCAGATCTCAAAGTCCACCGGCACCATCGTCCAAAAGCCAAACTCGTCCGATCGCCAAAAAAATTATAGATCCTTGTTCCTCGTTGCATTGCGAACGTATTACATTAATGGTTCGGCCGCGGTCGTCGTGCTCGTTCTCGAGAAAAACGAGAAAAACACCTTTGGGTCCGAAACATTTCAAAGTCCCGTCAGATCTCAAAGTCCACCGGCACCATCGTCCAAAAGCCAAACTCGTCCGATCGCCAAAACAATTATAGATCCCTTTTCCTCGTTGCATTGCGAACGTATTACATTAATGGTTCGGCCGCGGTCGTCGCGCTCGTTTTCGAGAAAAACGCAAAAAAGACCTTTCGGTCCGAAATATTTCCAAGTCCCGTCAGATCTCAATGTCCAAGGGCACCATCGTCCAAAAGCCAAACTCGTCCGATCGCCAAAACAATTATAGATCCTTGTTCCTCGTTGCATTGCGAACGTATTACATTAATGGTTCGGCCGCGGTCGTCGCGCTCGTTCTCGAGAAAAACGAGAAAAACACCTTTGGGTCCGAAACATTTCAAAGTCCCGCCAGATCTCAAAGTCCACCGGCACCATCGTCCAAAAGCCAAACTCGTCCGATCGCCAAAAAAATTATAGATCCTTGTTCCTCGTTGCATTGCGAACGTATTACATTAATGGTTCGGCCGCGGTCGGCGTGCTCGTTCTCGAGAAAAACGAGAAAAACACCTTTGGGTCCGAAACATTTCAAAGTCCCGTCAGATCTCAAAGTCCACCGGCACCATCGTCCAAAAGCCAAACTCGTCCGATCGCAAAAAAAATTATAGAACCTTTTTCCTGGTTGCATTGCGAACGTATTAAATTAATGGTTCGACCGCGGTCGTCGCGCTCTTTTTAGAGAAGAACGCAATAAACACCTTTCGGTCCGAAAAATTTCCAAGTCCCGATTACATCTCAAAGTCCACCGGTACCATCGTCCAAAAGCCAAACTCGTCCGATCGCCAAAACTATTATAGATCCTTGTTCCTCGTTGCATTGTGAACGTATTACATTAATGGTTCGGCCGCGGTCGTCGCGCTCGTTTTCGGGAAGAATGCGAAAAACACCTTTCGGTCCGATATATTTCCAAGTCCCGTCAGATCTCAATGTCCAAGGGCACCATCGTCCAAAAGCCAAACTCGTCCGATCGCCAAAACAATTATAGATCCTTGTTCCTCGTTGCATTGCGAACGTATTACATTAATGGTTCGACCGCGGTCGTCGCGCTCGTTCTCGAGAAAAACGAGAAAAACACCTTTGGGTCCGAAACATTTCAAAGTTCCGTCAGATCTCAATGTCCAAGGGCACCATCGTCCAAAAGCCGAACTCGTCCGATCGCCAAAACAATTATAGATCCCTGTTCCTCGTTGCATTGCAAACGTATTACATGAATGGTTCGCCCCCGGTCGTCGCGCTCGTTTTCGAGAAAAACGCGAAAAACACCTTTTGGTCCGATATACTTCCAAGTCCCGATTACATCTCAAAGTCCACCGGCACCATCGTCCAAAAGCCAAACTCGTCCGATCGCCAAAAAATATAGATCCTTGTCCCTCGTTGCATTGCGAACGTATTACATTAATGGTTCGGCCGCGGTCGTCGCGCTCGTTCTTGAGAAAAACGAGAAAAACACCTTTGGGTCCGAAACATTTCCAAGTCCCGTCAGATCTCAAAGTCCACCGGCACTATCGTCCAAAAGCCAAACTCGTCTGATCGCCAAAACAATTATAGATCCTTGTTCCTCGTTGCATTGCGAACATATTACATTAATGGTTCGTCCGCGGTCGTCGCGCACGTTTTTGAGAAAAACGCGAAAACCACCATTCGGTCCAAAATATTTCCAAGTCCCGTCACATCTCAAAGTCCACCGGCACCATCGTCCAAAAGCCAAACTCGTCCGATCGCCAAAACAATTATAGATCCTTGTTCCTTGTTGCATTGCGAACGTATTACATTAATGGTTCGATCGCGGTCGTCGCGCTCGTTTTCGAGAAAAACGCGAAAAACACCTTTCGGTCGGAAATATTTAAAAGTCCCGTCAGATCTCAAAGTCCACCGGCACCATCGTCCAAATGCCAAACTCGTCCGATCGCCAAAACAATTATAGATCCTTGTTCCTCGTTGCATTGCGAACGTATTACATTAATGCTTCGACCGCGGTCGTCGCGCTCGTTTACGAGAAAAAAGAGAAAAACACCTTTCGGTCCGAAACATTTCAAGTCCCGTCAGATCTCAATGTCCACCGGCACCATCGTCCAAAAGCCAAACTCGTCCGATCGCCAAAACAATTATAGAACCCTGTTCCTCGTTGCATTGCGAACGTATTACATTAATGGTTCGTCCGCGGTCGTCGCGCTCGTTCTCGAGAAAAACGAGAAAAACACCTTTGGGTCCGAAACATTTCAAAGTCCCGTCAGATCTCAAAGTCCACCGGCACCATCGTCCAAAAGCCAAACTCGTCCGATCGCCAAAACAATTATAGATCCTTGTTCCTCGTTGCATTGCGAACGTATTACATTAATGCTTCGACAGCGGTCGTCGCGCTCGTTTACGAGAAAAAAGAGAAAAACACCTTTCGGTCCGAAACATTTCAAGTCCCGTCAGATCTCAATGTCCACCGGCACCATCGTCCAAAAGCCAAACTCGTCCGATCGCCAAAACAATTATAGATCCCTTTTCCTCGTTGCATTGCGAACGTATTACATTAATGGTTCGGCCGCGGTCGTCGCGCTCGTTTTCGAGAAAAACGCAAAAAAGACCTTTCGGTCCGAAATATTTCCAAGTCCCGTCAGATCTCAATGTCCAAGGGCACCATCGTCCAAAAGCCAAACTCGTCCGATCGCCAAAACAATTATAGATCCTTGTTCCTCGTTGCATTGCGAACGTATTACATTAATGGTTCGGCCGCGGTCGTCGCGCTCGTTCTCGAGAAAAACGAGAAAAACACCTTTGGGTCCGAAACATTTCAAAGTCCCGCCAGATCTCAAAGTCCACCGGCACCATCGTCCAAAAGCCAAACTCGTCCGATCGCCAAAAAAATTATAGATCCTTGTTCCTCGTTGCATTGCGAACGTATTACATTAATGGTTCGGCCGCGGTCGTCGTGCTCGTTCTCGAGAAAAACGAGAAAAACACCTTTGGGTCCGAAACATTTCAAAGTCCCGTCAGATCTCAAAGTCCACCGGCACCATCGTCCAAAAGCCAAACTCGTCCGATCGCCAAAACAATTATAGATCCCTTTTCCTCGTTGCATTGCGAACGTATTACATTAATGGTTCGGCCGCGGTCGTCGCGCTCGTTTTCGAGAAAAACGCAAAAAAGACCTTTCGGTCCGAAATATTTCCAAGTCCCGTCAGATCTCAATGTCCAAGGGCACCATCGTCCAAAAGCCAAACTCGTCCGATCGCCAAAACAATTATAGATCCTTGTTCCTCGTTGCATTGCGAACGTATTACATTAATGGTTCGGCCGCGGTCGTCGCGCTCGTTCTCGAGAAAAACGAGAAAAACACCTTTGGGTCCGAAACATTTCAAAGTCCCGCCAGATCTCAAAGTCCACCGGCACCATCGTCCAAAAGCCAAACTCGTCCGATCGCCAAAAAAATTATAGATCCTTGTTCCTCGTTGCATTGCGAACGTATTACATTAATGGTCCGGCCGCGGTCGGCGTGCTCGTTCTCGAGAAAAACGAGAAAAACACCTTTGGGTCCGAAACATTTCAAAGTCCCGTCAGATCTCAAAGTCCACCGGCACCATCGTCCAAAAGCCAAACTCGTCCGATCGCAAAAAAAATTATAGAACCTTTTTCCTGGTTGCATTGCGAACGTATTAAATTAATGGTTCGACCGCGGTCGTCGCGCTCTTTTTAGAGAAGAACGCAATAAACACCTTTCGGTCCGAAATATTTCCAAGTCCCGATTACATCTCAAAGTCCACCGGTACCATCGTCCAAAAGCCAAACTCGTCCGATCGCCAAAACTATTATAGATCCTTGTTCCTCGTTGCATTGTGAACGTATTACATTAATGGTTCGGCCGCGGTCGTCGCGCTCGTTTTCGGGAAGAATGCGAAAAACACCTTTCGGTCCGATATATTTCCAAGTCCCGTCAGATCTCAATGTCCAAGGGCACCATCGTCCAAAAGCCAAACTCGTCCGATCGCCAAAACAATTATAGATCCCTTTTCCTCGTTGCATTGCGAACGTATTACATTAATGGTTCGTCCGCGGTCGTCGGGCTTGTTCTCGAGAAAAACGAGAAAAACACCTTTGGGTCCGAAACATTTCAAAGTGCCGTCAGATCTCAAAGTCCACCGGCACCATCGTCCAAAAGCCAAACTCGTCCGATCGCCAAAAAAATTATAGATCCTTGTTCCTCGTTGCATTGCGAACGTATTACATTAATTGTTCGGCCGCGGTCGTCGTGCTCGTTCTCGAGAAAAACGAGAAAAACACCTTTGGGTCCGAAACATTTCAAAGTCCCGTCAGATCTCAAAGTCCACCGGCACCATCGTCCAAAAGCCAAACTCGTCCGATCGCGATAACAATCACAGATCCTTGTTCCTCGTTGCATTGCAAACGTATTACATGAATGGTTCGCCCCCGGTCGTCGCGCTCGTTTTCGAGAAAAACGCGAAAAACACCTTTTGGTCCGATATACTTCCAAGTCCCGATTACATCTCAAAGTCCACCGGCACCATCGTCCAAAAGCCAAACTCGTCCGATCGCCAAAAAATATAGATCCTTGTCCCTCGTTGCATTGCGAACGTATTACATTAATGGTTCGGCCGCGGTCGTCGCGCTCGTTCTTGAGAAAAACGAGAAAAACACCTTTGGGTCCGAAACATTTCAAAGTCCCGTCAGATCTCAAAGTCCACCGGCACCATCGTCCAAAAGCCAAACTCGTCCGATCGCCAAAAAAATTATAGATCCTTGTTCCTGGTTGCATTGCGAACGTATTAAATTAATGGTTCGACCGCGGGCGTCGCGCTCTTTTTTGAGAAAAACGCAATAAACACCTTTCGGTCCGAAATGTTTCCAAGTCCCGTCAGATCTCAATGTCCAAGGGCACCATCGTCCAAAAGCCGAACTCGTCCGATCGCCAAAACAATTATAGATCCCTGTTCCTCGTTGCATTGCGAACGTATTACATTAATGGTTTGGCCGCGGTCGTCGCGCTCGTTTTCGAGAAAAATGCGAAATACACCTTTCGGCCCGAAATATTTCTAAGTCCCGTCAGATCTCAAAGTCCACCGGCACCATCGTCCAAAAGCCAAACTCGTCCGATCGCCAAAAAATATAGATCCTTGTCCCTCGTTGCATTGCGAACGTATTACATTAATGGTTCGGCCGCGGTCGTCGCGCTCGTTCTCGAGAAAAACGAGAAAAACACCTTTGGGTCCGAAACATTTCAAAGTCCCGTCAGATCTCAAAGTCCACCGGCACCATCGTCCAAAAGCCAAACTCGTCCGATCGCCAAAAAAATTATAGATCCTTGTTCCTGGTTGCATTGCGAACGTATTACATTAATGCTTTGACCGCGGTCGTCGCGCTCGTTTACGAGAAAAAAGAGAAAAACACCTTTCGGTCCGAAACATTTCAAGTCCCGTCAGATCTCAATGTCCACCGGCACCATCGTCCAAAAGCCAAACTCGACCGATCGTCAAAACAATTATAGATCCTTGTTCCTCGTTGCATTGCGAACGTATTACATTAATGGTTCGTCCGCGGTCGTCGCGCTCGTTCTCGAGAAAAACGAGAAAAACACCTTTGGGTCCGAAACATTTCAAAGTCCCGTCAGATCTCAAAGTCCACCGGCACCATCGTCCAAAAGCCAAACTCGACCGATCGTCAAAACAATTATAGATCCTTGTTCCTGGTTGCATTGCGAACGTATTACATTAATGCTTTGACCGCGGTCGTCGCGCTCGTTTACGAGAAAAAAGAGAAAAACACCTTTCGGTCCGAAACATTTCAAGTCCCGTCAGATCTCAATGTCCACCGGCACCATCGTCCAAAAGCCAAACTCGTCCGATCGCCAAAACAATTATAGATCCCTGTTCCTCGTTGCATTGCGAACGTATTACATTAATGGTTCGTCTGCGGTCGTCGCGCTCGTTCTCGAGAAAAACGAGAAAAACACCTTTGGGTCCGAAACATTTCAAAGTCCCGTCAGATCTCAAAGTCCACCGGCACCATCGTCCAAAAGCCAAACTCGTCCGATCGCCAAAACAATTATAGATCCCTTTTCCTCGTTGCATTGCGAACGTATTACATTAATGGTTCGGCCGCGGTCGTCGCGCTCGTTTTCGAGAAAAACGCAAAAAAGACCTTTCGGTCCGAAATATTTCCAAGTCCCGTCAGATCTCAATGTCCAAGGGCACCATCGTCCAAAAGCCAAACTCGTCCGATCGCCAAAACAATTATAGATCCTTGTTCCTCGTTGCATTGCGAACGTATTACATTAATGGTTCGTCCGCGGTCGTCGCGCTCGTTCTCGAGAAAAACGAGAAAAACACCTTTGGGTCCGAAACATTTCAAAGTCCCGCCAGATCTCAAAGTCCACCGGCACCATCGTCCAAAAGCCAAACTCGTCCGATCGCCAAAAAAATTATAGATCCTTGTTCCTCGTTGCATTGCGAACGTATTACATTAATGGTCCGGCCGCGGTCGGCGTGCTCGTTCTCGAGAAAAACGAGAAAAACACCTTTGGGTCCGAAACATTTCAAAGTCCCGTCAGATCTCAAAGTCCACCGGCACCATCGTCCAAAAGCCAAACTCGTCCGATCGCAAAAAAAATTATAGAACCTTTTTCCTGGTTGCATTGCGAACGTATTAAATTAATGGTTCGACCGCGGTCGTCGCGCTCTTTTTAGAGAAGAACGCAATAAACACGTTTCGGTCCGAAATATTTCCAAGTCCCGTCACATCTCAAAGTCCACCGGCACCATCGTCCAAAAGCCAAACTCGTCCGATCGCGATAACAATCACAGATCCTTGTTCCTCGTTGCATTGCAAACGTATTACATGAATGGTTCGCCCCCGGTCGTCGCGCTCGTTTTCGAGAAAAACGCGAAAAACACCTTTTGGTCCGATATACTTCCAAGTCCCGATTACATCTCAAAGTCCACCGGCACCATCGTCCAAAAGCCAAACTCGTCCGATCGCCAAAAAATATAGATCCTTGTCCCTCGTTGCATTGCGAACGTATTACATTAATGGTTCGGCCGCGGTCGTCGCGCTCGTTCTTGAGAAAAACGAGAAAAACACCTTTGGGTCCGAAACATTTCAAAGTCCCGTCAGATCTCAAAGTCCACCGGCACCATCGTCCAAAAGCCAAACTCGTCCGATCGCCAAAAAAATTATAAATCCTTGTTCCTGGTTGCATTGCGAACGTATTAAATTAATGGTTCGACCGCGGTCGTCGCGCTCTTTTTTGAGAAAAACGCAATAAACACCTTTCGGTCCGAAATGTTTCCAAGTCCCGTCAGATCTCAATGTCCAAGGGCACCATCGTCCAAAAGCCGAACTCGTCCGATCGCCAAAACAATTATAGATCCCTGTTCCTCGTTGCATTGCGAACGTATTACATTAATGGTTCGGCCGCGGTCGTCGCGCTCGTTTTCGAGAAAAATGCGAAATACACCTTTCGGCCCGAAATATTTCTAAGTCCCGTCAGATCTCAAAGTCCACCGGCACCATCGTCCAAAAGCCAAACTCGTCCGATCGCCAAAAAATATAGATCCTTGTCCCTCGTTGCATTGCGAACGTATTACATTAATGGTTCGGCCGCGGTCGTCGCGCTCGTTCTTGAGAAAAACGAGAAAAACACCTTTGGGTCCGAAACATTTCAAAGTCCCGTCAGATCTCAAAGTCCACCGGCACCATCGTCCAAAAGCCAAACTCGTCCGATCGCCAAAAAAATTATAGATCCTTGTTCCTGGTTGCATTGCGAACGTATTAAATTAATGGTTCGACCGCGGGCGTCGCGCTCTTTTTTGAGAAAAACGTAATAAACACCTTTCGGTCCGAAATGTTTCCAAGTCCCGTCAGATCTCAATGTCCAAGGGCACCATCGTCCAAAAGCCGAACTCGTCCGATCGCCAAAACAATTATAGATCCTTGTTCCTCGTTGCATTGCGAACGTATTACATTAATGGTTTGGCCGCGGTCGTCGCGCTCGTTTTCGAGAAAAATGCGAAATACACCTTTCGGCCCGAAATATTTCTAAGTCCCGTCAGATCTCAAAGTCCACCGGCACCATCGTCCAAAAGCCAAACTCGTCCGATCGCCAAAAAATATAGATCCTTGTCCCTCGTTGCATTGCGAACGTATTACATTAATGGTTCGGCCGCGGTCGTCGCGCTCGTTCTCGAGAAAAACGAGAAAAACACCTTTGGGTCCGAAACATTTCAAAGTCCCGTCAGATCTCAAAGTCCACCGGCACCATCGTCCAAAAGCCAAACTCGTCCGATCGCCAAAAAAATTATAGATCCTTGTTCCTGGTTGCATTGCGAACGTATTACATTAATGCTTTGACCGCGGTCGTCGCGCTCGTTTACGAGAAAAAAGAGAAAAACACCTTTCGGTCCGAAACATTTCAAGTCCCGTCAGATCTCAATGTCCACCGGCACCATCGTCCAAAAGCCAAACTCGACCGATCGTCAAAACAATTATAGATCCTTGTTCCTCGTTGCATTGCGAACGTATTACATTAATGGTTCGTCCGCGGTCGTCGCGCTCGTTCTCGAGAAAAACGAGAAAAACACCTTTGGGTCCGAAACATTTCAAAGTCCCGTCAGATCTCAAAGTCCACCGGCACCATCGTCCAAAAGCCAAACTCGACCGATCGTCAAAACAATTATAGATCCTTGTTCCTGGTTGCATTGCGAACGTATTACATTAATGCTTTGACCGCGGTCGTCGCGCTCGTTTACGAGAAAAAAGAGAAAAACACCTTTCGGTCCGAAACATTTCAAGTCCCGTCAGATCTCAATGTCCACCGGCACCATCGTCCAAAAGCCAAACTCGTCCGATCGCCAAAACAATTATAGATCCCTGTTCCTCGTTGCATTGCGAACGTATTACATTAATGGTTCGTCTGCGGTCGTCGCGCTCGTTCTCGAGAAAAACGAGAAAAACACCTTTGGGTCCGAAACATTTCAAAGTCCCGTCAGATCTCAAAGTCCACCGGCACCATCGTCCAAAAGCCAAACTCGTCCGATCGCGATAACAATCACAGATCCTTGTTCCTCGTTGCATTGCAAACGTATTACATGAATGGTTCGCCCCCGGTCGTCGCGCTCGTTTTCGAGAAAAACGCGAAAAACACCTTTTGGTCCGATATACTTCCAAGTCCCGATTACATCTCAAAGTCCACCGGCACCATCGTCCAAAAGCCAAACTCGTCCGATCGCCAAAAAATATAGATCCTTGTCCCTCGTTGCATTGCGAACGTATTACATTAATGGTTCGGCCGCGGTCGTCGCGCTCGTTCTTGAGAAAAACGAGAAAAACACCTTTGGGTCCGAAACATTTCAAAGTCCCGTCAGATCTCAAAGTCCACCAGCACCATCGTCCAAAAGCCAAACTCGTCCGATCGCCAAAAAAATTATAAATCCTTGTTCCTGGTTGCATTGCGAACGTATTAAATTAATGGTTCGACCGCGGTCGTCGCGCTCTTTTTTGAGAAAAACGCAATAAACACCTTTCGGTCCGAAATGTTTCCAAGTCCCGTCAGATCTCAATGTCCAAGGGCACCATCGTCCAAAAGCCGAACTCGTCCGATCGCCAAAACAATTATAGATCCCTGTTCCTCGTTGCATTGCGAACGTATTACATTAATGGTTCGGCCGCGGTCGTCGCGCTCGTGTTCGAGAAAAATGCGAAATACACCTTTCGGCCCGAAATATTTCTAAGTCCCGTCAGATCTCAAAGTCCACCGGCACCATCGTCCAAAAGCCAAACTCGTCCGATCGCCAAAAAATATAGATCCTTGTCCCTCGTTGCATTGCGAACGTATTACATTAATGGTTCGGCCGCGGTCGTCGCGCTCGTTCTTGAGAAAAACGAGAAAAACACCTTTGGGTCCGAAACATTTCAAAGTCCCGTCAGATCTCAAAGTCCACCGGCACCATCGTCCAAAAGCCAAACTCGTCCGATCGCCAAAAAAATTATAGATCCTTGTTCCTGGTTGCATTGCGAACGTATTAAATTAATGGTTCGACCGCGGGCGTCGCGCTCTTTTTTTAGAAAAACGCAATAAACACCTTTCGGTCCGAAATGTTTCCAAGTCCCGTCAGATCTCAATGTCCAAGGGCACCATCGTCCAAAAGCCGAACTCGTCCGATCGCCAAAACAATTATAGATCCCTGTTCCTCGTTGCATTGCGAACGTATTACATTAATGGTTCGGCCGCGGTCGTCGCGCTCGTTTTCGAGAAAAATGCGAAATACACCTTTCGGCCCGAAATATTTCTAAGTCCCGTCAGATCTCAAAGTCCACCGGCACCATCGTCCAAAAGCCAAACTCGTCCGATCGCCAAAAAATATAGATCCTTGTCCCTCGTTGCATTGCGAACGTATTACATTAATGGTTCGGCCGCGGTCGTCGCGCTCGTTCTCGAGAAAAACGAGAAAAACACCTTTGGGTCCGAAACATTTCAAAGTCCCGTCAGATCTCAAAGTCCACCGGCACCATCGTCCAAAAGCCAAACTCGTCCGATCGCCAAAAAAATTATAGATCCTTGTTCCTGGTTGCATTGCGAACGTATTACATTAATGCTTTGACCGCGGTCGTCGCGCTCGTTTACGAGAAAAAAGAGAAAAACACCTTTCGGTCCGAAACATTTCAAGTCCCGTCAGATCTCAATGTCCACCGGCACCATTGTCCAAAAGCCAAACTCGACCGATCGTCAAAACAATTATAGATCCTTGTTCCTCGTTGCATTGCGAACGTATTACATTAATGGTTCGTCCGCGGTCGTCGCGCTCGTTCTCGAGAAAAACGAGAAAAACACCTTTGGGTCCGAAACATTTCAAAGTCCCGTCAGATCTCAAAGTCCACCGGCACCATCGTCCAAAAGCCAAACTCGACCGATCGTCAAAACAATTATAGATCCTTGTTCCTCGTTGCATTGCGAACGTATTACATTAATGCTTTGACCGCGGTCGTCGCGCTCGTTTACGAGAAAAAAGAGAAAAACACCTTTCGGTCCGAAACATTTCAAGTCCCGTCAGATCTCAATGTCCACCGGCACCATCGTCCAAAAGCCAAACTCGTCCGATCGCCAAAACAATTATAGATCCCTGTTCCTCGTTGCATTGCGAACGTATTACATTAATGGTTCGTCTGCGGTCGTCGCGCTCGTTCTCGAGAAAAACGAGAAAAACACCTTTGGGTCCGAAACATTTCAAAGTCCCGTCAGATCTCAAAGTCCACCGGCACCATCGTCCAAAAGCCAAACTCGTCCGATCGCGATAACAATCACAGATCCTTGTTCCTCGTTGCATTGCAAACGTATTACATGAATGGTTCGGCCGCGGTCGTCGTGCTCGTTCTCGAGAAAAACGAGAACAACACCTTTGGGTCCGAAACATTTCAAAGTCCCGCCAGATCTCAAAGTCCACCGGCACCATCGTCCAAAAGCCAAACTCGTCCGATCGCCAAAAAAATTATAGATCCTTGTTCCTCGTTGCATTGCGAACGTATTACATTAATGGTTCGGCCGCGGTCGTCGTGCTCGTTCTCGAGAAAAACGAGAAAAACACCTTTGGGTCCGAAACATTTCAAAGTCCCGTCAGATCTCAATGTCCACCGGCACCATCGTCCAAAAGCCAAACTCGTCCGATCGCGATAACAATCACAGATCCTTGTTCCTCGTTGCATTGCAAACGTATTACATGAATGGTTCGGCCGCGGTCGTCGTGCTCGTTCTCGAGAAAAACGAGAACAACACCTTTGGGTCCGAAACATTTCAAAGTCCCGATTACATCTCAAAGTCCACCGGCACCATCGTCCAAAAGCCAAACTCGTCCGATCGCCAAAAAATATAGATCCTTGTCCCTCGTTGCATTGCGAACGTATTACATTAATGGTTCGGCCGCGGTCGTCGTGCTCGTTCTCGAGAAAAACGAGAAAAACACCTTTGGGTCCGAAACATTTCAAAGTCCCGTCAGATCTCAAAGTCCACCGGCACCATCGTCCAAAAGCCAAACTCGTCCGATCGCCAAAAAAATTATAAATCCTTGTTCCTGGTTGCATTGCGAACGTATTAAATTAATGGTTCGACCGCGGTCGTCGCGCTCTTTTTTGAGAAAAACGCAATAAACACCTTTCGGTCCGAAATGTTTCCAAGTCCCGTCAGATCTCAATGTCCAAGGGCACCATCGTCCAAAAGCCGAACTCGTCCGATCGCCAAAACAATTATAGATCCCTGTTCCTCGTTGCATTGCGAACGTATTACATTAATGGTTCGGCCGCGGTCGTCGCGCTCGTGTTCGAGAAAAATGCGAAATACACCTTTCGGCCCGAAATATTTCTAAGTCCCGTCAGATCTCAAAGTCCACCGGCACCATCGTCCAAAAGCCAAACTCGTCCGATCGCCAAAAAATATAGATCCTTGTCCCTCGTTGCATTGCGAACGTATTACATTAATGGTTCGGCCGCGGTCGTCGCGCTCGTTCTTGAGAAAAACGAGAAAAACACCTTTGGGTCCGAAACATTTCAAAGTCCCGTCAGATCTCAAAGTCCACCGGCACCATCGTCCAAAAGCCAAACTCGTCCGATCGCCAAAAAAATTATAGATCCTTGTTCCTGGTTGCATTGCGAACGTATTAAATTAATGGTTCGACCGCGGGCGTCGCGCTCTTTTTTGAGAAAAACGCAATAAACACCTTTCGGTCCGAAATGTTTCCAAGTCCCGTCAGATCTCAATGTCCAAGGGCACCATCGTCCAAAAGCCGAACTCGTCCGATCGCCAAAACAATTATAGATCCCTGTTCCTCGTTGCATTGCGAACGTATTACATTAATGGTTCGGCCGCGGTCGTCGCGCTCGTTTTCGAGAAAAATGCGAAATACACCTTTCGGCCCGAAACATTTCAAAGTCCCGTCAGATCTCAAAGTCCACCGGCACCATCGTCCAAAAGCCAAACTCGTCCGATCGCCAAAAAAATTATAGATCCTTGTTCCTGGTTGCATTGCGAACGTATTACATTAATGCTTTGACCGCGGTCGTCGCGCTCGTTTACGAGAAAAAAGAGAAAAACACCTTTCGGTCCGAAACATTTCAAGTCCCGTCAGATCTCAATGTCCACCGGCACCATCGTCCAAAAGCCAAACTCGACCGATCGTCAAAACAATTATAGATCCTTGTTCCTCGTTGCATTGCGAACGTATTACATTAATGGTTCGTCCGCGGTCGTCGCGCTCGTTCTCGAGAAAAACGAGAAAAACACCTTTGGGTCCGAAACATTTCAAAGTCCCGTCAGATCTCAAAGTCCACCGGCACCATCGTCCAAAAGCCAAACTCGACCGATCGTCAAAACAATTATAGATCCTTGTTCCTCGTTGCATTGCGAACGTATTACATTAATGCTTTGACCGCGGTCGTCGCGCTCGTTTACGAGAAAAAAGAGAAAAACACCTTTCGGTCCGAAACATTTCAAGTCCCGTCAGATCTCAATGTCCACCGGCACCATCGTCCAAAAGCCAAACTCGTCCGATCGCCAAAACAATTATAGATCCCTGTTCCTCGTTGCATTGCGAACGTATTACATTAACGGTTCGTCCGCGGTCGTCGCGCTCGTTCTCGAGAAAAACGAGAAAAACTCCTTTGGGTCCGAAACATTTCAAAGTCCCGTCAGATCTCAATGTCCAAGGGCACCATCGTCCAAAAGCCGAACTCGTCCGATCGCCAAAACAATTATATATCCCTGTTCCTCGTTGCATTGCAAACGTATTACATGAATGGTTCGCCCCCGGTCGTCGCGCTCGTTTTCGAGAAAAACGTGAAAAACACCTTTTGGTCCGATATACTTCCAAGTCCCGATTACATCTCAAAGTCCACCGGCACCATCGTCCAAAAGCCAAACTCGTCCGATCGCCAAAACAATTATAGATCCTTGTTCCTTGTTGCATTGCGAACGTATTACATTAATGGTTCGATCGCGGTCGTCGCGCTCGTTTTCGAGAAAAACGCGAAAAACACCTTTCGGTCGGAAATATTTAAAAGTCCCGTCAGATCTCAAAGTCCACCGGCACCATCGTCCAAAAGCCAAACTCGTCCGATCGCCAAAACAATTATAGATCCTTGTTCCTCGTTGCATTGCGAACGTATTACATTAATGCTTCGACCGCGGTCGTCGCGCTCGTTTACGAGAAAAAAGAGAAAAACACCTTTCGGTCCGAAACATTTCAAGTCCCGTCAGATCTCAATGTCCACCGGCACCATCGTCCAAAAGCCAAACTCGTCCGATCGCCAAAACAATTATAGAACCCTGTTCCTCGTTGCATTGCGAACGTATTACATTAATGGTTCGTCCGCGGTCGTCGCGCTCGTTCTCGAGAAAAACGAGAAAAACACCTTTGGGTCCGAAACATTTCAAAGTCCCGTCAGATCTCAAAGTCCACCGGCACCATCGTCCAAAAGCCAAACTCGTCCGATCGCCAAAACAATTATAGATCCTTGTTCCTCGTTGCATTGCGAACGTATTACATTAATGCTTCGACAGCGGTCGTCGCGCTCGTTTACGAGAAAAAAGAGAAAAACACCTTTCGGTCCGAAACATTTCAAGTCCCGTCAGATCTCAATGTCCACCGGCACCATCGTCCAAAAGCCAAACTCGTCCGATCGCCAAAACAATTATAGATCCCTTTTCCTCGTTGCATTGCGAACGTATTACATTAATGGTTCGGCCGCGGTCGTCGCGCTCGTTTTCGAGAAAAACGCAAAAAAGACCTTTCGGTCCGAAATATTTCCAAGTCCCGTCAGATCTCAAAGTCGACCGACACCATCGTCCAAAAGCCAAACTCGTCCGATCGCCAAAACAATTATAGATCCTTGTTCCTCGATGCATTGCGAACGTATTACATTAATGGTTCGGCCGCGGTCGTCGCGCTCGTTCTCGAGAAAAACGAGAAAAACACCTTTGGGTCCGAAACATTTCAAAGTCCCGCCAGATCTCAAAGTCCACCGGCACCATCGTCCAAAAGCCAAACTCGTCCGATCGCCAAAAAAATTATAGATCCTTGTTCCTCGTTGCATTGCGAACGTATTACATTAATGGTTCGGCCGCGGTCGTCGTGCTCGTTCTCGAGAAAAACGAGAAAAACACCTTTGGGTCCGAAACATTTCAAAGTCCCGTCAGATCTCAATGTCCAAGGGCACCATCGTCCAAAAGCCGAACTCGTCCGATCGCCAAAACAATTATAGATCCCTGTTCCTCGTTGCATTGCAAACGTATTACATGAATGGTTCGCCCCCGGTCGTCGCGCTCGTTTTCGAGAAAAACGCGAAAAACACCTTTTGGTCCGATATACTTCCAAGTCCCGATTACATCTCAAAGTCCACCGGCACCATCGTCCAAAAGCCAAACTCGTCCGATCGCCAAAAAATATAGATCCTTGTCCCTCGTTGCATTGCGAACGTATTACATTAATGGTTCGGCCGCGGTCGTCGCGCTCGTTCTTGAGAAAAACGAGAAAAACACCTTTGGGTCCGAAACATTTCCAAGTCCCGTCAGATCTCAAAGTCCACCGGCACCATCGTCCAAAAGCCAAACTCGTCTGATCGCCAAAACAATTATAGATCCTTGTTCCTCGTTGCATTGCGAACATATTACATTAATGGTTCGTCCGCGGTCGTCGCGCACGTTTTTGAGAAAAACGCGAAAACCACCATTCGGTCCAAAATATTTCCAAGTCCCGTCACATCTCAAAGTCCACCGGCACCATCGTCCAAAAGCCAAACTCGTCCGATCGCCAAAACAATTATAGATCCTTGTTCCTTGTTGCATTGCGAACGTATTACATTAATGGTTCGATCGCGGTCGTCGCGCTCGTTTTCGAGAAAAACGCGAAAAACACCTTTCGGTCGGAAATATTTAAAAGTCCCGTCAGATCTCAAAGTCCACCGGCACCATCGTCCAAAAGCCAAACTCGTCCGATCGCCAAAACAATTATAGATCCTTGTTCCTCGTTGCATTGCGAACGTATTACATTAATGCTTCGACCGGGGTCGTCGCGCTCGTTTACGAGAAAAAAGAGAAAAACACCTTTCGGTCCGAAACATTTCAAGTCCCGTCAGATCTCAATGTCCACCGGCACCATCGTCCAAAAGCCAAACTCGTCCGATCGCCAAAACAATTATAGAACCCTGTTCCTCGTTGCATTGCGAACGTATTACATTAATGGTTCGTCCGCGGTCGTCGCGCTCGTTCTCGAGAAAAACGAGAAAAACACCTTTGGGTCCGAAACATTTCAAAGTCCCGTCAGATCTCAAAGTCCACCGGCACCATCGTCCAAAAGCCAAACTCGTCCGATCGCCAAAACAATTATAGATCCTTGTTCCTCGTTGCATTGCGAACGTATTACATTAATGCTTCGACAGCGGTCGTCGCGCTCGTTTACGAGAAAAAAGAGAAAAACACCTTTCGGTCCGAAACATTTCAAGTCCCGTCAGATCTCAATGTCCACCGGCACCATCGTCCAAAAGCCAAACTCGTCCGATCGCCAAAACAATTATAGATCCCTTTTCCTCGTTGCATTGCGAACGTATTACATTAATGGTTCGGCCGCGGTCGTCGCGCTCGTTTTCGAGAAAAACGCAAAAAAGACCTTTCGGTCCGAAATATTTCCAAGTCCCGTCAGATCTCAATGTCCAAGGGCACCATCGTCCAAAAGCCAAACTCGTCCGATCGCCAAAACAATTATAGATCCTTGTTCCTCGTTGCATTGCGAACGTATTACATTAATGGTTCGGCCGCGGTCGTCGCGCTCGTTCTCGAGAAAAACGAGAAAAACACCTTTGGGTCCGAAACATTTCAAAGTCCCGCCAGATCTCAAAGTCCACCGGCACCATCGTCCAAAAGCCAAACTCGTCCGATCGCCAAAAAAATTATAGATCCTTGTTCCTCGTTGCATTGCGAACGTATTACATTAATGGTTCGGCCGCGGTCGTCGTGCTCGTTCTCGAGAAAAACGAGAAAAACACCTTTGGGTCCGAAACATTTCAAAGTCCCGTCAGATCTCAAAGTCCACCGGCACCATCGTCCAAAAGCCAAACTCGTCCGATCGCCAAAACAATTATAGATCCCTTTTCCTCGTTGCATTGCGAACGTATTACATTAATGGTTCGGCCGCGGTCGTCGCGCTCGTTTTCGAGAAAAACGCAAAAAAGACCTTTCGGTACGAAATATTTCCAAGTCCCGTCAGATCTCAATGTCCAAGGGCACCATCGTCCAAAAGCCAAACTCGTCCGATCGCCAAAACAATTATAGATCCTTGTTCCTCGTTGCATTGCGAACGTATTACATTAATGGTTCGGCCGCGGTCGTCGCGCTCGTTCTCGAGAAAAACGAGAAAAACACCTTTGGGTCCGAAACATTTCAAAGTCCCGCCAGATCTCAAAGTCCACCGGCACCATCGTCCAAAAGCCAAACTCGTCCGATCGCCAAAAAAATTATAGAACCTTTTTCCTGGTTGCATTGCGAACGTATTAAATTAATGGTTCGACCGCGGTCGTCGCGCTCTTTTTAGAGAAGAACGCAATAAACACCTTTCGGTCCGAAATATTTCCAAGTCCCGTCACATCTCAAAGTCCACCGGCACCATCGTCCAAAAGCCAAACTCGTCCGATCGCGATAACAATCACAGATCCTTGTTCCTCGTTGCATTGCAAACGTATTACATGAATGGTTCGCCCCCGGTCGTCGCGCTCGTTTTCGAGAAAAACGCGAAAAACACCTTTTGGTCCGATATACTTCCAAGTCCCGATTACATCTCAAAGTCCACCGGCACCATCGTCCAAAAGCCAAACTCGTCCGATCGCCAAAAAATATAGATCCTTGTCCCTCGTTGCATTGCGAACGTATTACATTAATGGTTCGGCCGCGGTCGTCGCGCTCGTTCTTGAGAAAAACGAGAAAAACACCTTTGGGTCCGAAACATTTCAAAGTCCCGTCAGATCTCAAAGTCCACCGGCACCATCGTCCAAAAGCCAAACTCGTCCGATCGCCAAAAAAATTATAAATCCTTGTTCCTGGTTGCATTGCGAACGTATTAAATTAATGGTTCGACCGCGGTCGTCGCGCTCTTTTTTGAGAAAAACGCAATAAACACCTTTCGGTCCGAAATGTTTCCAAGTCCCGTCAGATCTCAATGTCCAAGGGCACCATCGTCCAAAAGCCGAACTCGTCCGATCGCCAAAACAATTATAGATCCCTGTTCCTCGTTGCATTGCGAACGTATTACATTAATGGTTCGGCCGCGGTCGTCGCGCTCGTTTTCGAGAAAAATGCGAAATACACCTTTCGGCCCGAAATATTTCTAAGTCCCGTCAGATCTCAAAGTCCACCGGCACCATCGTCCAAAAGCCAAACTCGTCCGATCGCCAAAAAATATAGATCCTTGTCCCTCGTTGCATTGCGAACGTATTACATTAATGGTTCGGCCGCGGTCGTCGCGCTCGTTCTTGAGAAAAACGAGAAAAACACCTTTGGGTCCGAAACATTTCAAAGTCCCGTCAGATCTCAAAGTCCACCGGCACCAACGTCCAAAAGCCAAACTCGTCCGATCGCCAAAAAAATTATAGATCCTTGTTCCTGGTTGCATTGCGAACGTATTAAATTAATGGTTCGACCGCGGGCGTCGCGCTCTTTTTTGAGAAAAACGCAATAAACACCTTTCGGTCCGAAATGTTTCCAAGTCCCGTCAGATCTCAATGTCCAAGGGCACCATCGTCCAAAAGCCGAACTCGTCCGATCGCCAAAACAATTATAGATCCCTGTTCCTCGTTGCATTGCGAACGTATTACATTAATGGTTTGGCCGCGGTCGTCGCGCTCGTTTTCGAGAAAAATGCGAAATACACCGTTCGGCCCGAAATATTTCTAAGTCCCGTCAGATCTCAAAGTCCACCGGCACCATCGTCCAAAAGCCAAACTCGTCCGATCGCCAAAAAATATAGATCCTTGTCCCTCGTTGCATTGCGAACGTATTACATTAATGGTTCGGCCGCGGTCGTCGCGCTCGTTCTCGAGAAAAACGAGAAAAACACCTTTGGGTCCGAAACATTTCAAAGTCCCGTCAGATCTCAAAGTCCACCGGCACCATCGTCCAAAAGCCAAACTCGTCCGATCGCCAAAAAAATTATAGATCCTTGTTCCTGGTTGCATTGCGAACGTATTACATTAATGCTTTGACCGCGGTCGTCGCGCTCGTTTACGAGAAAAAAGAGAAAAACACCTTTCGGTCCGAAACATTTCAAGTCCCGTCAGATCTCAATGTCTACCGGCACCATCGTCCAAAAGCCAAACTCGACCGATCGTCAAAACAATTATAGATCCTTGTTCCTCGTTGCATTGCGAACGTATTACATTAATGGTTCGTCCGCGGTCGTCGCGCTCGTTCTCGAGAAAAACGAGAAAAACACCTTTGGGTCCGAAACATTTCAAAGTCCCGTCAGATCTCAAAGTCCACCGGCACCATCGTCCAAAAGCCAAACTCGACCGATCGTCAAAACAATTATAGATCCCTGTTCCTCGTTGCATTGCGAACGTATTACATTAATGGTTCGTCTGCGGTCGTCGCGCTCGTTCTCGAGAAAAACGAGAAAAACACCTTTGGGTCCGAAACATTTCAAAGTCCCGTCAGATCTCAAAGTCCACCGGCACCATCGTCCAAAAGCCAAACTCGACCGATCGTCAAAACAATTATAGATCCTTGTTCCTCGTTGCATTGCGAACGTATTACATTAATGGTTCGTCCGCGGTCGTCGCGCTCGTTCTCGAGAAAAACGAGAAAAACACCTTTGGGTCCGAAACATTTCAAAGTCCCATCAGATCTCAAAGTCCACCGGCACCATCGTCCAAAAGCCAAACTCGACCGATCGTCAAAACAATTATAGATCCTTGTTCCTCGTTGCATTGCGAACGTATTACATTAATGGTTCGTCTGCGGTCGTCGCGCTCGTTCTCGAGAAAAACGAGAAAAACACCTTTGGGTCCGAAACATTTCAAAGTCCCGTCAGATCTCAAAGTCCACCGGCACCATCGTCCAAAAGCCAAACTCGTCCGATCGCCTAAACAATTATAGATCCTTGTTCCTCGTTGCATTGCGAACGTATTACATTAACGGTTCGTCCGCGGTCGTCGCGCTCGTTCTCGAGAAAAACGAGAAAAACACCTTTGGGTCCGAAACATTTCAAAGTCCCGTCAGATCTCAATGTCCAAGGGCACCATCGTCCAAAAGCCGAACTCGTCCGATCGCCAAAACAATTATAGATCCCTGTTCCTCGTTGCATTGCAAACGTATTACATGAATGGTTCGCCCCCGGTCGTCGCGCTCGTTTTCGAGAAAAACGCGAAAAACACCTTTTGGTCCGATATACTTCCAAGTCCCGATTACATCTCAAAGTCCACCGGCACCATCGTCCAAAAGCCAAACTCGTCCGATCGCCAAAAAATATAGATCCTTGTCCCTCGTTGCATTGCGAACGTATTACATTAATGGTTCGGCCGCGGTCGTCGCGCTCGTTCTTGAGAAAAACGAGAAAAACACCTTTGGGTCCGAAACATTTCCAAGTCCCGTCAGATCTCAAAGTCCACCGGCACCATCGTCCAAAAGCCAAACTCGTCTGATCGCCAAAACAATTATAGATCCTTGTTCCTCGTTGCATTGCGAACATATTACATTAATGGTTCGTCCGCGGTCGTCGCGCACGTTTTTGAGAAAAACGCGAAAACCACCATTCGGTCCAAAATATTTCCATGTCCCGTCACATCTCAAAGTCCACCGGCACCATCGTCCAAAAGCCAAACTCGTCCGATCGCCAAAACAATTATAGATCCTTGTTCCTTGTTGCATTGCGAACGTATTACATTAATGGTTCGATCGCGGTCGTCGCGCTCGTTTTCGAGAAAAACGCGAAAAACACCTTTCGGTCGGAAATATTTAAAAGTCCCGTCAGATCTCAAAGTCCACCGGCACCATCGTCCAAAAGCCAAACTCGTCCGATCGCCAAAACAATTATAGATCCTTGTTCCTCGTTGCATTGCGAACGTATTACATTAATGCTTCGACCGCGGTCGTCGCGCTCGTTTACGAGAAAAAAGAGAAAAACACCTTTCGGTCCGAAACATTTCAAGTCCCGTCAGATCTCAATGTCCACCGGCACCATCGTCCAAAAGCCAAACTCGTCCGATCGCCAAAACAATTATAGAACCCTGTTCCTCGTTGCATTGCGAACGTATTACATTAATGGTTCGTCCGCGGTCGTCGCGCTCGTTCTCGAGAAAAACGAGAAAAACACCTTTGGGTCCGAAACATTTCAAAGTCCCGTCAGATCTCAAAGTCCACCGGCACCATCGTCCAAAAGCCAAACTCGTCCGATCGCCAAAACAATTATAGATCCTTGTTCCTCGTTGCATTGCGAACGTATTACATTAATGCTTCGGCAGCGGTCGTCGCGCTCGTTTACGAGAAAAAAGAGAAAAACACCTTTCGGTCCGAAACATTTCAAGTCCCGTCAGATCTCAATGTCCACCGGCACCATCGTCCAAAAGCCAAACTCGTCCGATCGCCAAAACAATTATAGATCCCTTTTCCTCGTTGCATTGCGAACGTATTACATTAATGGTTCGGCCGCGGTCGTCGCGCTCGTTTTCGAGAAAAACGAGAAAAACACCTTTGGGTCCGAAACATTTCAAAGTAGTAGTATGTATAAGGGGATTCTAACCCAGGTCCTCTGAGGGGAGCGCGGGGGCGGGGGGAAGTGAGGGCGCGCGGGGGAGCGCGGCGGAGGGAAACATGGACGCGGGGCCTGCGGGGAGTGGAAGGTCGGTTGCGCGCGCACGAGCCGCGGAGTGGGGGAAGCCGCGATCGTGGAGGGGATCAGTCCGGGCCGAGCCGCCGCGGAGACCGGACCCACCGTCGGAAATTTTTCAGAGGGTGACTGACCCCCAAAAAATCTCTTTCAGACCTTGGCCCACCCTCAGAAATTTTTTCCCCTAATATTGTACCCCCCCAACACAGAGAAATAATAATTTTTTTAATCACCGATATAGCGAACAACTATGTAGCAAACAGGTAAATTTTTCCGAACCATTATGTAGCAAACATTCTAAAGCTAACGAGTTTTCTCATAATGTTTTTAACGCCGTAGCGTATCGCGCGATCATGTTTAATTAGACTCCTCTGGAGCAGCCGCGCGGGATATCATTTGGCAGCGCGAAGAACACATGAACAAAGCATGATAGTTTTTAGGAAACATCATACATGTGAGCAGAAAAGAAGGAAGATGGGCGAATAAATGGAGAAATAATATATGTTTACGATATTATATATTGTTACAATAAAAAATACAATAGAAATAGAAAAATAAAAAATATAAAATTGAAATAAAAAATAAAAAAATAGAAATAGAAATAGAGAAATATAAAATATATGAAAAAACTAATAATGATAATAATAAAAGAAAAGAAAATATGTGAAAATAATAATAATAATAATAAAAAAAATATATATATACATATAAAAAATATATAAAATGAAATATAAAAAACTAATAGGGCGGGGGTGATGGCGGCGACGGGGGGGATGGGGGTGATGGCGGCGACGGGGGGGATGGGGGTGGTAATGGTGGTAATTGGAGTGGCGCAAATATTTGCACCATCGGCCGCCGGCGCAACGCTTGCCGTAGTATGTATGGCCGCAGCCGCGCAGCCCCATATACATGCTCCTGCCGCCCTGCAGGGAACAAGTCACGCCGTACCCAGATGCGTGGCATAGGTAATGGTAAGTCCTATAACACAGACGCAAATGTTGATATAGCACCGATACATTAAATGCATAAATCAGTGCAAAGTATTACATACCTGAGGAGGAGGCGACGGTGGCGAGGGGGGCGGCGGCGACCAACGCGGTGGCGGCGATGGTGACGGTGGCGACGGCGGTGATGAGGGTGATGGGGGCGGTGAGCCCCAATCGCTCGACCACGTGGACGATTCAGGCGGCGATTGCTAGAATATAGAAACCTGGAATATAACACCAACACGACCGTCTGATTTAATCTCATTCGATTTTAAAAAGGTTAAACGCGATAAATGTTAAAAAATATTTTAAAGTACATACCTCGGAGTCGCACTCTGGGACGATTCGCGATATTCCCATCGTATCGTACTCAAAACACAAAAAAATTTCGAACAGCGATTCGACTGTTAGCTGCCACTGTCACGGTTTGGAGACAAATGGTCTCGCTGCATCTCTTGGCTCTCGCATGTAAACACATATCATGAAGCCGAGAAGTGCATAGCTTTGTAAAAATAGGATGCCTTTATTCTTCACAATCTTCATCACAGGTCACCTGCATTTTCGCTGATTATCCTCCAGCACTTATCTTCGCCACTGCCCATCCTCTCCTTTTTCACACGCGTCTTCTTTCCCTTTTTCTTTGGCACATCATTCAGCTAGACCATATCACTTTGAACGGCTTTGAACGCGAATCAAACGGGTTTTGAACGGGTATCGAACGTAAATCATACCACTTTGAACGTGTATTGAACGGTATTGAACGTGTATTGAACGGTATTGAACGGTTTTAGAACGTGAATCGAACGGCTTTGAACGCGAATCGAACGGTTTTGAACGCGAATCAAACGGGTATTGAACGGTATTGAACGGGTATCGATCGGGTATTGAACGGCTTTCAACGGAAATCGAACGGCTTTGAACGGGTATCGAACGGAAATCGAACGGTACTGAACAGGTATCGAACGGCTTTGAACGCGAATCGAACGGCTTTGAACGCGAATCGAACGGTTTTGAACGCGAATCAAACGGGTATTGAACGGTATTGAACGGGTATCGAACGGGTATTGAACGGCTTTGAACGGGTATCGAACGGGTATCGAACAGTATTGAACGGCTTTCAACGGGTATCGAACGTAAATCATACCACTCTGAACGGGGTATCAAACGGTATTGAAGGGGTATCGAGCGGTTTCTGCATAATAATTAAAACTATCGTCTTAATCTAGCGTACATGCAGGAGGTTGGAGGTTGGGGAGGGTGAAGAAAAAAACCATTTATGTATTAAAAATTGGTTATATTTTATTTAAGCATTTCCCTCTGGTGTTTAGACCACCAGTTGAATATTTTAAATACATTTTGCAAGGCACAGTGCTTTGCGTGTCTGCCACATCGCAGGGTATCAACTACATTTAGCTTATTTAGGGATTTGATATCCTCGTAGTCAATGTCCAGCGTCTCGATGATTACGTCCGCTCTGGTATTTTCGTCGAGGAAATCCACAAGCCAGTCGCGTTTCTGCAGCCCTTTAACGTATACTATATGGGATGTGTCATCTTCTTCGTCGATCGCATCAGCTACAGCTTTCGTAATTAGCTGTTTAGCCATACTGTACGGAACGTCTCCATCGTTCCACCGTAGTCCGTGATGTTTTGCCGTCAACCACCGAATGCTTGATTTGTCCGATTTCGTAAGAAGGAATTGTGACATAGGACTCCCAAAAATATAGTGCGAGAGAACTGTTCCCTTGCGTAGGACAGCCACTTCCTTCGCGACAAATCTTCCACCGACGATGAACCCTTGCAGGTCAACGAATGTTGGTACAGCCATTATCGGTACAATTTAGAGGTCCGTTCGTTTCCGAGACAGACGGGAGAATGCAGTCTTTCTCGTAAAGCATCTCGATTTTCACGATGAAATTTTTGTATGAATTTGGCACAGGAGATGGCGCGCAAGTAGCGTGACAATTTAATTCATTTTGCGCACTACGTTTGTCAGTGGATTGTATTCAACCACCCGATCGTGCAGAATCAGACAGTAGGCTGTAGTATTTGCCGGCACATTCTCTTTACACTCGAATTCTATGCGCACGTCCACGGTACCATTCTTGATCGACTCATTTTGTCGCGAGCAATCAATCACCACGATGGGACCAAATTGTAAAAATTCAGCCACGGTGAATAATGCCTCGTTGCAACTATGTCCATAATACGATTTACCGAATTGCGTATACATGTGATACAAGATGGCATGCTTATTCTTGTCAAAGTCCAAGTGCATGTCATCATATGGGTAAAATTCCGAGTTGAGAAAAAGTTTCACATTGGTCAATTTACAGTTGTTGAACTTAGTAACGTCTTCGCTCGTCACATTCTTTCGACCAGTCTGTAGAGCAAGGATCACGCATCGCGGCTTCTCCAGCTGTGCAGACTGGTCGAAAGAATGTGACGAGCGAAGACGTTACTAAGTTCAACAACTGTAAATTGACCAATGTGAAACTTTTTCTCAACTCAGAATTTTACCCATATGATGACATGAACTTGGACTTTGACAAGAATAAGCATGCCATCTTGTATCACATGTATACGCAATTCGGTAAATCGTATTATGGGCATAGTTGCAACGAGGCATTATTCACCGTGGCTGAATTTTTACAATTTGGTCCCATCGTGGTGATTGATTGCTCGCGACAAAATGAGTCGATCAAGAATGGTACCGTGGACGTGCGCATAGAATTCGAGTGTAAAGAGAATGTGCCGGCAAATACTACAGCCTACTGTCTGATTCTGCACGATCGGGTGGTTGAATACAATCCACTGACAAAAGTAGTGCGCAAAATGAATTAAATTGTCACGCTACTTGCGCGCCATCTCCTGTGCCAAATTCATACAAAAATTTCATCGTGAAAATCGAGATGCTTTACGAGAAAGACTGCATTCTCCCGTCTGTCTCGGAAACGAACGGACCTCTAAATTGTACCGATAATGGCTGTACCAACATTCGTTGACCTGCAAGGGTTCATCGTCGATGGAAGATTTGTCGCGAAGGAAGTGGCTGTCCTACGCAAGGGAACAGTTCTCTCGCACTATATTTTTGGGAGTCCTATGTCACAATTCCTTCTTACGAAATCGGACAAATCAAGCATTCGGTGGTTGACGGCAAAACATCACGGACTACGGTGGAACGATGGAGACGTTCCGTACAGTATGGCTAAACAGCTAATTACGAAAGCTGTAGCTGATGCGATCGACGAAGAAGATGACACATCTCATATAGTATACGTTAAAGGGCTGCAGAAACGCGACTGGCTTGCGGATTTCCTCGACGAAAATACCAGAGCGGACGTAATCATCGAGACGCTGGACATTGACTACGAGGATATCAAATCCCTAAATAAGCTAAATGTAGTTGATACTCTGCGATGTGGCAGACACGCAAAGCACTATGCCTTGCAAAATGTATTTAAAATATTCAACTGGTGGTCTAAACACCAGAGGGAAATGCTTAAATAAAATATAACCAATTTTTAATACATAAATGTTTTTTTTCTTCACCCTCCCCAACCTCCAACCTCCAACCTCCTGCATGTACGCTAGATTAAGACGATAGTTTTAATTATTATGCAGAAACCGCTCGATACCCCTTCAATACCGTTTGATACCCCGTTCAGAGTGGTATGATTTACGTTCGATACCCGTTGAAAGCCGTTCAATACCGTTCGATTCGCGTTCAAAGCCGTTCGATTCGCGTTCAAAGCCGTTCGATACCTGTTCAGTACCGTTCGATTTCCGTTCGATACCCGTTCAAAGCCGTTCGATTTCCGTTGAAAGCCGTTCAATACCGTTCGATTCGCGTTCAAAGCCGTTCGATTCGCGTTCAAAGCCGTTCGATACCTGTTCAGTACCGTTCGATTTCCGTTCGATACCCGTTCAAAGCCGTTCGATTTCCATTGAAAGCCGTTCAATACCCGATCGATACCCGTTCAATACCGTTCAATACCCGTTTGATTCGCGTTCAAAACCGTTCGATTCGCGTTCAAAGCCGTTCGATTCACGTTCTAAAACCGTTCAATACCGTTCAATACACGTTCAATACCGTTCAATACACGTTCAAAGTGGTACGATTTACGTTCGATACCCGTTCAAAACCCGTTTGATTCGCGTTCAAAGCCGTTCAAAGTGATATGGTCTAGCTGAATGATGTGCCAAAGAAGAAGGGAAAGAAGACGCGTGTGAAAAAGGAGAGGATGGGCAGTGGCGAAGATAAGTGCTGGAGGATAATCAGCGAAAATGCAGGTGACCTGTGATGAAGATTGTGAAGAACAAAGGCATCCTATTTTTACAAAGCTATGCACTTCTCGGCTTCATGATATGTGTTTACATGCGAGAGCCAAGAGATGCAGCGAGACCATTTGTCTCCAAACCGTGACAGTGGCAGCTAACAGTCGAATCGCTGTTCGAAATTTTTTTGTGTTTTGAGTACGATACGATGGGAATATCGCGAATCGTCCCAGAGTGCGACTCCGAGGTATGTACTTTAAAATATTTTTTAACATTTATCGCGTTTAACCTTTTTAAAATCGAATGAGATTAAATCAGACGGTCGTGTTGGTGTTATATTCCGGGTTTCTATATTCTAGCAATCGCCGCCTGAATCGTCCACGTGGTCGAGCGATTGGGGCTCACCGCCCCCATCACCCTCATCACCGCCGTCGCCACCGTCACCATCGCCGCCACCGCGTTGGTCGCCGCCGCCCCCCTCGCCACCGTCGCCTCCTCCTTAGGTATGTAATACTTTGCACTGATTTATGCATTTAATGTATCGGTGCTATATCAACATTTGCGTCTGTGTTATAGGACTTACCATTACCTATGCCACGCATCTGGGTACGGCGTGACTTGTTCCCTGCAGGGCGGCAGGAGCATGTATATGGGGCTGCGCGGCTGCGGCCATACATACTACGGCAAGCGTTGCGCCGGCGGCCGATGGTGCAAATATTTGCGCCACTCCAATTACCACCATTACCACCCCCATCCCCCCCGTCGCCGCCATCACCCCCGCCCTATTAGTTTTTTATATTTCATTTTATATATTTTTTATATGTATATATATATTTTTTTTATTATTATTATTATTATTTTCACATATTTTATTTTCTTTTATTATTATCATTATTAGTTTTTTCATATATTTTATACTTCTCTATTTCTATTTCTATTTTTTTATTTTTTATTTCAATTTTATATTTTTTATTTTTCTATTTCTATTGTATTTTTTATTGTAACAATATATAATATCGTAAACATATATTATTTCTCCATTTATTCGCCCATCTTCCTTCTTTTCTGCTCACATGTATGATGTTTCCTAAAAACTATCATGCTTTGTTCATGTGTTCTTCGCGTGGTATCATCTCGCGCGGTTGCTCTAGACGAGTCTAATTACATGTTATTGCGCAATACGCTGCGGTGTTAAATCAGAACATTTTGAATGCTTGCTACATATTGGTTTGAAAAGAAGTATTTCCGTTTGCTACATAGTTGTTCGCTATATCGGTGATTAAAAAAAAATATTATTTCTCTGTGTTGGGTGGGTACAATATTAGGGGAAAAAATTTCTGAGGGTGGGCCAAGGTCTGAAAGAGATTTTTTGGGGGTCAGTCACCCTCTGAAAAATTTCCGACGGTGGGTCCGGTCTCCGCGGCCGCTCGGCCCGGACTGATCCCCTCCACGATCGCGGCTTCCCCCACTCCGCGGCTCGTGCGCGCGCAACCGACCTTCCACTCCCCGCAGGCCCCGCGTCCATGTTTCCCTCCGCCGCGCTCCCCCGCGCGCCCTCACTTCCCCCCGCCCCCGCGCTCCCCTCAGAGGACCTGGGTTAGAATCCCCTTATACATACTACTCAAAGTCCCGCCAGATCTCAAAGTCCACCGGCACCATCGTCCAAAAGCCAAACTCGTCCGATCGCCAAAAAAATTATAGATCCTTGTTCCTCGTTGCATTGCGAACGTATTACATTAATGGTTCGGCCGCGGTCGTCGTGCTCGTTCTCGAGAAAAACGAGAAAAACACCTTTGGGTCCGAAACATTTCAAAGTCCCGTCAGATCTCAATGTCCAAGGGCACCATCGTCCAAAAGCCGAACTCGTCCGATCGCCAAAACAATTATAGATCCCTGTTCCTCGTTGCATTGCAAACGTATTACATGAATGGTTCGCCCCCGGTCGTCGCGCTCGTTTTCGAGAAAAACGCGAAAAACACCTTTTGGTCCGATATACTTCCAAGTCCCGATTACATCTCAAAGTCCACCGGCACCATCGTCCAAAAGCCAAACTCGTCCGATCGCCAAAAAATATAGATCCTTGTCCCTCGTTGCATTGCGAACGTATTACATTAATGGTTCGGCCGCGGTCGTCGCGCTCGTTCTTGAGAAAAACGAGAAAAACACCTTTGGGTCCGAAACATTTCCAAGTCCCGTCAGATCTCAAAGTCCACCGGCACCATCGTCCAAAAGCCAAACTCGTCTGATCGCCAAAACAATTATAGATCCTTGTTCCTCGTTGCATTGCGAACATATTACATTAATGGTTCGTCCGCGGTCGTCGCGCACGTTTTTGAGAAAAACGCGAAAACCACCATTCGGTCCAAAATATTTCCAAGTCCCGTCACATCTCAAAGTCCACCGGCACCATCGTCCAAAAGCCAAACTCGTCCGATCGCCAAAACAATTATAGATCCTTGTTCCTTGTTGCATTGCGAACGTATTACATTAATGGTTCGATCGCGGTCGTCGCGCTCGTTTTCGAGAAAAACGCGAAAAACACCTTTCGGTCGGAAATATTTAAAAGTCCCGTCAGATCTCAAAGTCCACCGGCACCATCGTCCAAAAGCCAAACTCGTCCGATCGCCAAAACAATTATAGATCCTTGTTCCTCGTTGCATTGCGAACGTATTACATTAATGCTTCGACCGGGGTCGTCGCGCTCGTTTACGAGAAAAAAGAGAAAAACACCTTTCGGTCCGAAACATTTCAAGTCCCGTCAGATCTCAATGTCCACCGGCACCATCGTCCAAAAGCCAAACTCGTCCGATCGCCAAAACAATTATAGAACCCTGTTCCTCGTTGCATTGCGAACGTATTACATTAATGGTTCGTCCGCGGTCGTCGCGCTCGTTCTCGAGAAAAACGAGAAAAACACCTTTGGGTCCGAAACATTTCAAAGTCCCGTCAGATCTCAAAGTCCACCGGCACCATCGTCCAAAAGCCAAACTCGTCCGATCGCCAAAACAATTATAGATCCTTGTTCCTCGTTGCATTGCGAACGTATTACATTAATGCTTCGACAGCGGTCGTCGCGCTCGTTTACGAGAAAAAAGAGAAAAACACCTTTCGGTCCGAAACATTTCAAGTCCCGTCAGATCTCAATGTCCACCGGCACCATCGTCCAAAAGCCAAACTCGTCCGATCGCCAAAACAATTATAGATCCCTTCTCCTCGTTGCATTGCGAACGTATTACATTAATGGTTCGGCCGCGGTCGTCGCGCTCGTTTTCGAGAAAAACGCAAAAAAGACCTTTCGGTCCGAAATATTTCCAAGTCCCGTCAGATCTCAATGTCCAAGGGCACCATCGTCCAAAAGCCAAACTCGTCCGATCGCCAAAACAATTATAGATCCTTGTTCCTCGTTGCATTGCGAACGTATTACATTAATGGTTCGGCCGCGGTCGTCGCGCTCGTTCTCGAGAAAAACGAGAAAAACACCTTTGGGTCCGAAACATTTCAAAGTCCCGCCAGATCTCAAAGTCCACCGGCACCATCGTCCAAAAGCCAAACTCGTCCGATCGCCAAAAAAATTATAGATCCTTGTTCCTCGTTGCATTGCGAACGTATTACATTAATGGTTCGGCCGCGGTCGTCGTGCTCGTTCTCGAGAAAAACGAGAAAAACACCTTTGGGTCCGAAACATTTCAAAGTCCCGTCAGATCTCAAAGTCCACCGGCACCATCGTCCAAAAGCCAAACTCGTCCGATCGCCAAAACAATTATAGATCCCTTTTCCTCGTTGCATTGCGAACGTATTACATTAATGGTTCGGCCGCGGTCGTCGCGCTCGTTTTCGAGAAAAACGCAAAAAAGACCTTTCGGTACGAAATATTTCCAAGTCCCGTCAGATCTCAATGTCCAAGGGCTCCATCGTCCAAAAGCCAAACTCGTCCGATCGCCAAAACAATTATAGATCCTTGTTCCTCGTTGCATTGCGAACGTATTACATTAATGGTTCGGCCGCGGTCGTCGCGCTCGTTCTCGAGAAAAACGAGAAAAACACCTTTGGGTCCGAAACATTTCGAAGTCCCGCCAGATCTCAAAGTCCACCGGCACCATCGTCCAAAAGCCAAACTCGTCCGATCGCCAAAAAAAATTATAGATCCTTGTTCCTCGTTGCATTGCGAACGTATTACATTAATGGTTCGGCCGCGGTCGTCGTGCTCGTTCTCGAGAAAAACGAGAAAAACACCTTTGGGTCCGAAACATTTCAAAGTCCCGTCAGATCTCAAAGTCCACCGGCACCATCGTCCAAAAGCCAAACTCGTCCGATCGCAAAAAAAATTATAGAACCTTTTTCCTGGTTGCATTGCGAACGTATTAAATTAATGGTTCGACCGCGGTCGTCGCGCTCTTTTTAGAGAAGAACGCAATAAACACCTTTCGGTCCGAAATATTTCCAAGTCCCGATTACATCTCAAAGTCCACCGGTACCATCGTCCAAAAGCCAAACTCGTCCGATCGCCAAAACTATTATAGATCCTTGTTCCTCGTTGCATTGTGAACGTATTACATTAATGGTTCGGCCGCGGTCGTCGCGCTCGTTTTCGGGAAGAATGCGAAAAACACCTTTCGGTCCGATATATTTCCAAGTCCCGTCAGATCTCAATGTCCAAGGGCACCATCGTCCAAAAGCCAAACTCGTCCGATCGCCAAAACAATTATAGATCCCTTTTCCTCGTTGCATTGCGAACGTATTACATTAATGGTTCGTCCGCGGTCGTCGGGCTTGTTCTCGAGAAAAACGAGAAAAACACCTTTGGGTCCGAAACATTTCAAAGTGCCGTCAGATCTCAAAGTCCACCGGCACCATCGTCCAAAAGCCAAACTCGTCCGATCGCCAAAAAAATTATAGATCCTTGTTCCTCGTTGCATTGCGAACGTATTACATTAATGGTTCGGCCGCGGTCGTCGCGCTCGTTCTCGAGAAAAACGAGAAAAACACCTTTGGGTCCGAAACATTTCAAAGTCCCGCCAGATCTCAAAGTCCACCGGCACCATCGTCCAAAAGCCAAACTCGTCCGATCGCCAAAAAAATTATAGATCCTTGTTCCTCGTTGCATTGCGAACGTATTACATTAATGGTTCGGCCGCGGTCGTCGTGCTCGTTCTCGAGAAAAACGAGAAAAACACCTTTGGGTCCGAAACATTTCAAAGTCCCGTCAGATCTCAATGTCCAAGGGCACCATCGTCCAAAAGCCGAACTCGTCCGATCGCCAAAACAATTATAGATCCCTGTTCCTCGTTGCATTGCAAACGTATTACATGAATGGTTCGCCCCCGGTCGTCGCGCTCGTTTTCGAGAAAAACGCGAAAAACACCTTTTGGTCCGATATACTTCCAAGTCCCGATTACATCTCAAAGTCCACCGGCACCATCGTCCAAAAGCCAAACTCGTCCGATCGCCAAAAAATATAGATCCTTGTCCCTCGTTGCATTGCGAACGTATTACATTAATGGTTCGGCCGCGGTCGTCGCGCTCGTTCTTGAGAAAAACGAGAAAAACACCTTTGGGTCCGAAACATTTCCAAGTCCCGTCAGATCTCAAAGTCCACCGGCACCATCGTCCAAAAGCCAAACTCGTCTGATCGCCAAAACAATTATAGATCCTTGTTCCTCGTTGCATTGCGAACATATTACATTAATGGTTCGTCCGCGGTCGTCGCGCACGTTTTTGAGAAAAACGCGAAAACCACCATTCGGTCCAAAATATTTCCAAGTCCCGTCACATCTCAAAGTCCACCGGCACCATCGTCCAAAAGCCAAACTCGTCCGATCGCCAAAACAATTATAGATCCTTGTTCCTTGTTGCATTGCGAACGTATTACATTAATGGTTCGATCGCGGTCGTCGCGCTCGTTTTCGAGAAAAACGCGAAAAACACCTTTCGGTCGGAAATATTTAAAAGTCCCGTCAGATCTCAAAGTCCACCGGCACCATCGTCCAAAAGCCAAACTCGTCCGATCGCCAAAACAATTATAGATCCTTGTTCCTCGTTGCATTGCGAACGTATTACATTAATGCTTCGACCGCGGTCGTCGCGCTCGTTTACGAGAAAAAAGAGAAAAACACCTTTCGGTCCGAAACATTTCAAGTCCCGTCAGATCTCAATGTCCACCGGCACCATCGTCCAAAAGCCAAACTCGTCCGATCGCCAAAACAATTATAGAACCCTGTTCCTCGTTGCATTGCGAACGTATTACATTAATGGTTCGTCCGCGGCCGTCGCGCTCGTTCTCGAGAAAAACGAGAAAAACACCTTTGGGTCCGAAACATTTCAAAGTCCCGTCAGATCTCAAAGTCCACCGGCACCATCGTCCAAAAGCCAAACTCGTCCGATCGCCAAAACAATTATAGATCCTTGTTCCTCGTTGCATTGCGAACGTATTACATTAATGCTTCGACAGCGGTCGTCGCGCTCGTTTACGAGAAAAAAGAGAAAAACACCTTTCGGTCCGAAACATTTCAAGTCCCGTCAGATCTCAATGTCCACCGGCACCATCGTCCAAAAGCCAAACTCGTCCGATCGCCAAAACAATTATAGATCCCTTTTCCTCGTTGCATTGCGAACGTATTACATTAATGGTTCGGCCGCGGTCGTCGCGCTCGTTTTCGAGAAAAACGCAAAAAAGACCTTTCGGTCCGAAATATTTCCAAGTCCCGTCAGATCTCAATGTCCAAGGGCACCATCGTCCAAAAGCCAAACTCGTCCGATCGCCAAAACAATTATAGATCCTTGTTCCTCGTTGCATTGCGAACGTATTACATTAATGGTTCGGCCGCGGTCGTCGCGCTCGTTCTCGAGAAAAACGAGAAAAACTCCTTTGGGTCCGAAACATTTCAAAGTCCCGCCAGATCTCAAAGTCCACCGGCACCATCGTCCAAAAGCCAAACTCGTCCGATCGCCAAAAAAATTATAGATCCTTGTTCCTCGTTGCATTGCGAACGTATTACATTAATGGTTCGGCCGCGGTCGTCGTGCTCGTTCTCGAGAAAAACGAGAAAAACACCTTTGGGTCCGAAACATTTCAAAGTCCCGTCAGATCTCAAAGTCCACCGGCACCATCGTCCAAAAGCCAAACTCGTCCGATCGCCAAAACAATTATAGATCCCTTTTCCTCGTTGCATTGCGAACGTATTACATTAATGGTTCGGCCGCGGTCGTCGCGCTCGTTTTCGAGAAAAACGCAAAAAAGACCTTTCGGTACGAAATATGTCCAAGTCCCGTCAGATCTCAATGTCCAAGGGCACCATCGTCCAAAAGCCAAACTCGTCCGATCGCCAAAACAATTATAGATCCTTGTTCCTCGTTGCATTGCGAACGTATTACATTAATGGTTCGGCCGCGGTCGTCGCGCTCGTTCTCGAGAAAAACGAGAAAAACACCTTTGGGTCCGAAACATTTCAAAGTCCCGCCAGATCTCAAAGTCCACCGGCACCACCGTCCAAAAGCCAAACTCGTCCGATCGCCAAAAAAAATTATAGATCCTTGTTCCTCGTTGCATTGCGAACGTATTACATTAATGGTTCGGCCGCGGTCGTCGTGCTCGTTCTCGAGAAAAACGAGAAAAACACCTTTGGGTCCGAAACATTTCAAAGTCCCGTCAGATCTCAAAGTCCACCGGCACCATCGTCCAAAAGCCAAACTCGTCCGATCGCAAAAAAAATTATAGAACCTTTTTCCTGGTTGCATTGCGAACGTATTAAATTAATGGTTCGACCGCGGTCGTCGCGCTCTTTTTAGAGAAGAACGCAATAAACACCTTTCGGTCCGAAATATTTCCAAGTCCCGATTACATCTCAAAGTCCACCGGTACCATCGTCCAAAAGCCAAACTCGTCCGATCGCCAAAACTATTATAGATCCTTGTTCCTCGTTGCATTGTGAACGTATTACATTAATGGTTCCGCCGCGGTCGTCGCGCTCGTTTTCGGGAAGAATGCGAAAAACACCTTTCGGTCCGATATATTTCCAAGTCCCGTCAGATCTCAATGTCCAAGGGCACCATCGTCCAAAAGCCAAACTCGTCCGATCGCCAAAACAATTATAGATCCCTTTTCCTCGTTGCATTGCGAACGTATTACATTAATGGTTCGTCCGCGGTCGTCGGGCTTGTTCTCGAGAAAAACGAGAAAAACACCTTTGGGTCCGAAACATTTCAAAGTGCCGTCAGATCTCAAAGTCCACCGGCACCATCGTCCAAAAGCCAAACTCGTCCGATCGCCAAAAAAATTATAGATCCTTGTTCCTCGTTGCATTGCGAACGTATTACATTAATGGTTCGGCCGCGGTCGTCGTGCTCGTTCTCGAGAAAAACGAGAAAAACACCTTTGGGTCCGAAACATTTCAAAGTCCCGTCAGATCTCAAAGTCCACCGGCACCATCGTCCAAAATCCAAACTCGTCCGATCGCAAAAAAAATTATAGAACCTTTTTCCTGGTTGCATTGCGAACGTATTAAATTAATGGTTCGACCGCGGTCGTCGCGCTCTTTTTAGAGAAGAACGCAATAAACACCTTTCGGTCCGAAATATTTCCAAGTCCCGTCACATCTCAAAGTCCACCGGCACCATCGTCCAGAAGCCAAACTCGTCCGATCGCCAAAACAATTATAGATCCCTTTTCCTCGTTGCATTGCGAACGTATTACATTAATGGTTCGGCCGCGGTCGTCGCGCTCGTTTTCGAGAAAAACGCAAAAAAGACCTTTCGGTCCGAAATATTTCCAAGTCCCGTCAGATCTCAATGTCCAAGGGCACCATCGTCCAAAAGCCAAACTCGTCCGATCGCCAAAACAATTATAGATCCCTTTTCCTCGTTGCATTGCGAACGTATTACATTAATGGTTCGTCCGCGGTCGTCGTTCTTGTTCTCGAGAAAAACGAGAAAAACACCTTTGGGTCCGAAACATTTCAAAGTGCCGACAGATCTCAAAGTCCACCGGCACCATCGTCCAAAAGCCAAACTCGTCCGATCGCCAAAAAAATTATAGATCCTTGTTCCTCGTTGCATTGCGAACGTATTACATTAATGGTTCGGCCGCGGTCGTCGTGCTCGTTCTCGAGAAAAACACCTTTGGGTCCGAAACATTTCAAAGTCCCGTCAGATCTCAAAGTCCACCGGCACCATCGTCCAAAAGCCAAACTCGTCCGATCGCCAAAAAAATTATAGAACCTTTTTCCTGGTTGCATTGCGAACGTATTAAATTAATGGTTCGACCGCGGTCGTCGCGCTCTTTTTAGAGAAGAACGCAATAAACACCTTTCGGTCCGAAATATTTCCAAGTCCCGTCACATCTCAAAGTCCACCGGCACCATCGTCCAAAAGCCAAACTCGTCCGATCGCGATAACAATCACAGATCCTTGTTCCTCGTTGCATTGCAAACGTATTACATGAATGGTTCGCCCCCGGTCGTCGCGCTCGTTTTCGAGAAAAACGCGAAAAACACCTTTTGGTCCGATATACTTCCAAGTCCCGATTACATCTCAAAGTCCACCGGCACCATCGTCCAAAAGCCAAACTCGTCCGATCGCCAAAAAATATAGATCCTTGTCCCTCGTTGCATTGCGAACGTATTACATTAATGGTTCGGCCGCGGTCGTCGCGCTCGTTCTTGAGAAAAACGAGAAAAACACCTTTGGGTCCGAAACATTTCAAAGTCCCGTCAGATCTCAAAGTCCACCGGCACCATCGTCCAAAAGTCAAACTCGTCCGATCGCCAAAAAAATTATAAATCCTTGTTCCTGGTTGCATTGCGAACGTATTAAATTAATGGTTCGACCGCGGTCGTCGCGCTATTTTTTGAGAAAAACGCAATAAACACCTTTCGGTCCGAAATGTTTCCAAGTCCCGTCAGATCTCAATGTCCAAGGGCACCATCGTCCAAAAGCCGAACTCGTCCGATCGCCATAACCATTATAGATCCCTGTTTCTCGTTGCATTGCGAACGTATTACATTAATGGTTCGGCCGCGGTCGTCGCGCTCGTTTTCGAGAAAAATGCGAAATACACCTTTCGGCCCGAAATATTTCCAAGTCCCGTCAGATCTCAATGTCCAAGGGCACCATCGTCCAAAAGCCAAACTCGTCCGATCGCCAAAAAAATTATAGATCCTTGTTCCTGGTTGCATTGCGAACGTATTAAATTAATGGTTCGACCGCGGTCGTCGCGCTCTTTTTTGAGAAAAACGCAATAAACACCTTTCGGTCCGAAATGTTTCCAAGTCCCGTCAGATCTCAATGTCCAAGGGCACCATCGTCCAAAAGCCGAACTCGTCCGATCGCCAAAACAATTATAGATCCCTGTTTCTCGTTGCATTGCGAACGTATTACATTAATGGTTCGGCCGCGGTCGTCGCGCTCGTTCTTGAGAAAAACGAGAAAAACACCTTTGGGTCCGAAACATTTCAAAGTCCCGTCAGATCTCAAAGTCCACCGGCACCATCGTCCAAAAGCCAAACTCGTCCGATCGCCAAAAAAATTATAAATCCTTGTTCCTGGTTGCATTGCGAACGTATTAAATTAATGGTTCGACCGCGGTCGTCGCGCTCTTTTTTGAGAAAAACGCTATAAACACCTTTCGGTCCGAAATATTTCCAAGTCCCGTCAGATCTCAAAGTCCACCGGCACCATCGTCCAAAAGCCACACTCGTCCGATCGCGATAACAATCACAGATCCTTGTTCCTCGTTGCATTGCAAACGTATTACATGAATGGTTCGCCCCCGGTCGTCGCGCTCGTTTTCGAGAAAAACGCGAAAAACACCTTTTGGTCCGATATACTTCCAAGTCCCGATTACATCTCAAAGTCCACCGGCACCATCGTCCAAAAGCCAAACTCGTCCGATCGCCAAAAAATATAGATCCTTGTCCCTCGTTGCATTGCGAACGTATTACATTAATGGTTCGGCCGCGGTCGTCGCGCTCGTTCTTGAGAAAAACGAGAAAAACACCTTTGGGTCCGAAACATTTCAAAGTCCCGTCAGATCTCAAAGTCCACCGGCACCATCGTCCAAAAGTCAAACTCGTCCGATCGCCAAAAAAATTATAAATCCTTGTTCCTGGTTGCATTGCGAACGTATTAAATTAATGGTTCGACCGCGGTCGTCGCGCTCTTTTTTGAGAAAAACGCTATAAACACCTTTCGGTCCGAAATATTTCCAAGTCCCGTCAGATCTCAATGTCCACCGGCACCATCGTCCAAAAGCCAAACTCGTCCGATCGCCAAAAAATATAGATCCTTGTCCCTCGTTGCATTGCGAACGTATTACATTAATGGTTCGGCCGCGGTCGTCGCGCTCGTTTTCGAGAAAAACGCAAAAAAGACCTTTCGGTCCGAAATATTTCCAAGTCCCGTCAGATCTCAATGTCCAAGGGCACCATCGTCCAAAAGCCAAACTCGTCCGATCGCCAAAAAAATTATAGATCCTTGTTCCTGGTTGCATTGCGAACGTATTAAATTAATGGTTCGACCGCGGTCGTCGCGCTCTTTTTTGAGAAAAACGCAATAAACACCTTTCGGTCCGAAATGTTTCCAAGTCCCGTCAGATCTCAATGTCCAAGGGCACCATCGTCCAAAAGCCGAACTCGTCCGATCGCCAAAACAATTATAGATCCCTGTTTCTCGTTGCATTGCGAACGTATTACATTAATGGTTCGGCCGCGGTCGTCGCGCTCGTTTTCGAGAAAAATGCGAAATACACCTTTCGGCCCGAAATATTTCTAAGTCCCGTCAGATCTCAAAGTCCACCGGCACCATCGTCCAAAAGCCAAACTCGTCCGATCGCCAAAAAATATAGATCCTTGTCCCTCGTTGCATTGCGAACGTATTACATTAATGGTTCGGCCGCGGTCGTCGCGCTCGTTCTTGAGAAAAACGAGAAAAACACCTTTGGGTCCGAAACATTTCAAAGTCCCGTCAGATCTCAAAGTCCACCGGCACCATCGTCCAAAAGCCAAACTCGTCCGATCGCCAAAAAAATTATAGATCCTTGTTCCTGGTTGCATTGCGAACGTATTAAATTAATGGTTCGACCGCGGGCGTCGCGCTCTTTTTTGAGAAAAACGCAATAAACACCTTTCGGTCCGAAATGTTTCCAAGTCCCGTCAGATCTCAATGTCCAAGGGCACCATCGTCCAAAAGCCGAACTCGTCCGATCGCCAAAACAATTATAGATCCCTGTTCCTCGTTGCATTGCGAACGTATTACATTAATGGTTCGGCCGCGGTCGTCGCGCTCGTTTTCGAGAAAAATGCGAAATACATCTTTCGGCCCGAAATATTTCTAAGTCCCGTCAGATCTCAAAGTCCACCGGCACCATCGTCCAAAAGCCAAACTCGTCCGATCGCCAAAAAATATAGATCCTTGTCCCTCGTTGCATTGCGAACGTATTACATTAATGGTTCGGCCGCGGTCGTCGCGCTCGTTCTCGAGAAAAACGAGAAAAACACCTTTGGGTCCGAAACATTTCAAAGTCCCGTCAGATCTCAAAGTCCACCGGCACCATCGTCCAAAAGCCAAACTCGTCCGATCGCCAAAAAAATTATAGATCCTTGTTCCTGGTTGCATTGCGAACGTATTAAATTAATGGTTCGACCGCGGTCGTCGCGCTCTTTTTTGAGAAAAACGCAATAAACACCTTTCGGTCCGAAATGTTTCCAAGTCCCGTCAGATCTCAAAGTCCACCGGCACCATCGTCCAAAAGCCAAACTCGTCCGATCGCCAAAACAATTATAGATCGTTGTTCCTCGTTGCATTGCGAACGTATTACATTAATGGTTCGATCGCGGTCGTCGCGCTTGTTTTCGAGAAAAACGCGAAAAACACCTTTTGGTCCGAAATACTTCCAAGTCCCGATTACATCTCAAAGTCCACCGGTACCATCGTCCAAAAGCCAAACTCGTCCGATCGCCAAAACTATTATAGATCCTTGTTCCTCGTTGCATTGTGAACGTGTTACATTAATGGTTCGGCCGCGGTCGTCGCGCTCGTTTTCGGGAAAAATGCGAAAAACACCTTTCGGTCCGAAATATTTCCAAGTCCCGTCAGATCTCAATGTCCAAGGGCACCATCGTCCAAAACCAAACTCGTCCGATCGCCAAAACAATTATAGATCCCTTTTCCTCGTTGCATTGCGAACGTATTACATTAATGGTTCGGCCGCAGTCGTCGTGCTCGTTCTCGAGAAAAACGAGAAAAACACCTTTGGGTCCGAAACATTTCAAAGTCCCGTCAGATCTCAAAGTCCACCGGCACCATCGTCCAAAAGCCAAACTCGTCCGATCGCCAAAAAAATTATAGAACCTTTTTCCTGGTTGCATTGCGAACGTATTAAATTAATGGTTCGACCGCGGTCGTCGCGCTCTTTTTAGAGAAGAACGCAATAAACACCTTTCGGTCCGAAATATTTCCAAGTCCCGTCACATCTCAAAGTCCACCGGCAACATCGTCCAAAAGCCAAACTCGTCCGATCGCGATAACAATCACAGATCCTTGTTCCTCGTTGCATTGCAAACGTATTACATGAATAGTTCGCCCCCGGTCGTCGCGCTCGTTTTCGAGAAAAACGCGAACAACACCTTTGGGTCCGAAACATTTCTAAGTCCCGTCAGATCTCAAAGACCACCGGCACCATCGTCCAAAAGCCAAACTCGTCCGATCGCCAAAACAATTATAGATCCCTGTTCCTCGTTGCATTGCGAACGTATTACATTAATGGTTCGGACGCGGTCGTCGCGCTCGTTCTCGAGAAAAACGAGAAAAACACCTTTGGGTCCGAAACATTTCAAAGTCCCGTCAGATCTCAAAGTCCACCGGCACCATCGTCCAAAAGCCAAACTCGTCCGATCGCCAAAAAAATTATAGATCCTTGTTCCTGGTTGCATTGCGAACGTATTAAATTAATGGTTCGACCGCGGTCGTCGCGCTCTTTTTTGAGAAAAACGCAATAAACACCTTTCGGTCCGAAATGTTTCCAAGTCCCGTCAGATCTCAATGTCCAAGGGCACCATCGTCCAAAAGCCGAACTCGTCCGATCGCCAAAACAATTATAGATCCCTGTTTCTCGTTGCATTGCGAACGTATTACATTAATGGTTCGGCCGCGGTCGTCGCGCTCGTTTTCGAGAAAAATGCGAAATACACCTTTCGGCCCGAAATATTTCTAAGTCCCGTCAGATCTCAAAGTCCACCGGCACCATCGTCCAAAAGCCAAACTCGTCCGATCGCCAAAAAATATAGATCCTTGTCCCTCGTTGCATTGCGAACGTATTACATTAATGGTTCGGCCGCGGTCGTCGCGCTCGTTCTTGAGAAAAACGAGAAAAACACCTTTGGGTCCGAAACATTTCAAAGTCCCGTCAGATCTCAAAGTCCACCGGCACCATCGTCCAAAAGCCAAACTCGTCCGATCGCCAAAAAAATTATAGATCCTTGTTCCTGGTTGCATTGCGAACGTATTAAATTAATGGTTCGACCGCGGGCGTCGCGCTCTTTTTTGAGAAAAACGCAATAAACACCTTTCGGTCCGAAATGTTTCCAAGTCCCGTCAGATCTCAATGTCCAAGGGCACCATCGTCCAAAAGCCGAACTCGTCCGATCGCCAAAACAATTATAGATCCCTGTTCCTCGTTGCATTGCGAACGTATTACATTAATGGTTCGGCCGCGGTCGTCGCGCTCGTTTTCGAGAAAAATGCGAAATACACCTTTCGGCCCGAAATATTTCTAAGTCCCGTCAGATCTCAAAGTCCACCGGCACCATCGTCCAAAAGCCAAACTCGTCCGATCGCCAAAAAATATAGATCCTTGTCCCTCGTTGCATTGCGAACGTATTACATTAATGGTTCGGCCGCGGTCGTCGCGCTCGTTCTCGAGAAAAACGAGAAAAACACCTTTGGGTCCGAAACATTTCAAAGTCCCGTCAGATCTCAAAGTCCACCGGCACCATCGTCCAAAAGCCAAACTCGTCCGATCGCCAAAAAAATTATAGATCCTTGTTCCTGGTTGCATTGCGAACGTATTAAATTAATGGTTCGACCGCGGTCGTCGCGCTCTTTTTTGAGAAAAACGCAATAAACACCTTTCGGTCCGAAATGTTTCCAAGTCCCGTCAGATCTCAAAGTCCACCGGCACCATCGTCCAAAAGCCAAACTCGTCCGATCGCCAAAACAATTATAGATCGTTGTTCCTCGTTGCATTGCGAACGTATTACATTAATGGTTCGATCGCGGTCGTCGCGCTTGTTTTCGAGAAAAACGCGAAAAACACCTTTTGGTCCGAAATACTTCCAAGTCCCGATTACATCTCAAAGTCCACCGGTACCATCGTCCAAAAGCCAAACTCGTCCGATCGCCAAAACTATTATAGATCCTTGTTCCTCGTTGCATTGTGAACGTGTTACATTAATGGTTCGGCCGCGGTCGTCGCGCTCGTTTTCGGGAAAAATGCGAAAAACACCTTTCGGTCCGAAATATTTCCAAGTCCCGTCAGATCTCAATGTCCAAGGGCACCATCGTCCAAAACCAAACTCGTCCGATCGCCAAAACAATTATAGATCCCTTTTCCTCGTTGCATTGCGAACGTATTACATTAATGGTTCGGCCGCAGTCGTCGTGCTCGTTCTCGAGAAAAACGAGAAAAACACCTTTGGGTCCGAAACATTTCAAAGTCCCGTCAGATCTCAAAGTCCACCGGCACCATCGTCCAAAAGCCAAACTCGTCCGATCGCCAAAAAAATTATAGAACCTTTTTCCTGGTTGCATTGCGAACGTATTAAATTAATGGTTCGACCGCGGTCGTCGCGCTCTTTTTAGAGAAGAACGCAATAAACACCTTTCGGTCCGAAATATTTCCAAGTCCCGTCACATCTCAAAGTCCACCGGCAACATCGTCCAAAAGCCAAACTCGTCCGATCGCGATAACAATCACAGATCCTTGTTCCTCGTTGCATTGCAAACGTATTACATGAATAGTTCGCCCCCGGTCGTCGCGCTCGTTTTCGAGAAAAACGCGAACAACACCTTTGGGTCCGAAACATTTCTAAGTCCCGTCAGATCTCAAAGACCACCGGCACCATCGTCCAAAAGCCAAACTCGTCCGATCGCCAAAACAATTATAGATCCCTGTTCCTCGTTGCATTGCGAACGTATTACATTAATGGTTCGGACGCGGTCGTCGCGCTCGTTCTCGAGAAAAACGAGAAAAACACCTTTGGGTCCGAAACATTTCAAAGTCCCGTCAGATCTCAAAGTCCACCGGCACCATCGTCCAAAAGCCAAACTCGTCCGATCGCCAAAAAAATTATAGATCCTTGTTCCTGGTTGCATTGCGAACGTATTAAATTAATGGTTCGACCGCGGTCGTCGCGCTCTTTTTTGAGAAAAACGCAATAAACACCTTTCGGTCCGAAATGTTTCCAAGTCCCGTCAGATCTCAAAGTCCACCGGCACCATCGTCCAAAAGCCAAACTCGTCCGATCGCCAAAACAATTATAGATCGTTGTTCCTCGTTGCATTGCGAACGTATTACATTAATGGTTCGATCGCGGTCGTCGCGCTTGTTTTCGAGAAAAACGCGAAAAACACCTTTCGGTCGGAAATATTTAAAAGTCCCGTCAGATCTCAAAGTCCACCGGCACCATCGTCAAAAAGCCAAACTCGTCCGATCGCCAAAAAAATTATAGATCCCTGTTCCTCGTTGCATTGCGAACGTATTACATTAATGGATCGTCCGCGGTCGTCGCGCTCGTTCTCGAGAAAAACGCGAAAAACACCTTTTGGTCCGAAATACTTCCAAGTCCCGATTACATCTCAAAGTCCACCGGTACCATCGTCCAAAAGCCAAACTCGTCCGATCGCCAAAACTATTATAGATCCTTGTCCCTCGTTGCATTGCGAACGTATTACATTAATGGTTCGGCCGCGGTCGTCGCGCTCGTTTTCGAGAAAAACGCAAAAAAGACCTTTCGGTCCGAAATATTTCCAAGTCCCGTCAGATCTCAATGTCCAAGGGCACCATCGTCCAAAAGCCAAACTCGTCCGATCGCCAAAACAATTATAGATCCTTGTTCCTCGTTGCATTGCGAACGTATTACATTAATGGTTCGGCCGCGGTCGTCGCGCTCGTTTTCGGGAAAAATGCGAAAACCACCTTTCGGTCCGAAATATTTCCAAGTCCCGTCACATCTCAAAGTCCACCGGCAACATCGTCCAAAAGCCAAACTCGTCCGATCGCGATAACAATCACAGATCCTTGTTCCTCGTTGCATTGCAAACGTATTACATGAATAGTTCGCCCCCGGTCGTCGCGCTCGTTTTCGAGAAAAACGCGAAAAACACCTTTGGGTCCGAAACATTTCTAAGTCCCGTCAGATCTCAAAGACCACCGGCACCATCGTCCAAAAGCCAAACTCGTCCGATCGCCAAAACAATTATAGATCCCTGTTCCTCGTTGCATTGCGAACGTATTACATTAATGGTTCGGCCGCAGTCGTCGCGCTCGTTTTCGGGAAAAATGCGAAAACCACCTTTCGGTCCGAAATATTTCCAAGTCCCGTCACATCTCAAAGTCCACCGGCAACATCGTCCAAAAGCCAAACTCGTCCGATCGCGATAACAATCACAGATCCTTGTTCCTGGTTGCATTGCGAACGTATTAAATTAATGGTTCGACCGCGGTCGTCGCGCTCTTTTTTGAGAAAAACGCAATAAACACCTTTCGGTCCGAAATATTTCCAAGTCCCGTCAGATCTCAATGTCCACCGGCACCATCGTCCAAAAGCCAAACTCGTCCGATCGCCAAAACAATTATAGATCCCTGTTCCTCGTTGCATTGCGAACGTATTACATTAATGGTTCGGCCGCGGTCGTCGCGCTCGTTTTCGGGAAAAATGCGAAAACCACCTTTCGGTCCGAAATATTTCCAAGTCCCGTCACATCTCAAAGTCCACCGGCAACATCGTCCAAAAGCCAAACTCGTCCGATCGCGATAACAATCACAGATCCTTGTTCCTGGTTGCATTGCGAACGTATTAAATTAATGGTTCGACCGCGGTCGTCGCGCTCGTTCTTGAGAAAAACGAGAAAAACACCTTTGGGTCCGAAACATTTCAAAGTCCCGTCAGATCTCAAAGTCCACCGGCACCATCGTCCAAAAGCCAAACTCGTCCGATCGCCAAAAAAATTATAGATCCTTGTTCCTGGTTGCATTTCGAACGTATTAAATTAATGGTTCGACCGCGGTCGTCGCGCTCTTTTTTGAGAAAAACGCAATAAACACCTTTCGGTCCGAAATGTTTCCAAGTCCCGTCAGATCTCAATGTCCAAGGGCACCATCGTCCAAAAGCCGAACTCGTCCGATCGCCAAAACAATTATAGATCCCTGTTCCTCGTTGCATTGCGAACGTATTACATTAATGGTTCGGCCGCGGTCGTCGCGCTCGTTTTCGAGAAAAATGCGAAATACACCTTTCGGCCCGAAATATTTCTAAGTCCCGTCAGATCTCAAAGTCCACCGGCACCATCGTCCAAAAGCCAAACTCGTCCGATCGCCAAAACAATTATAGATCCTTGTCCCTCGTTGCATTGCGAACGTATTACATTAATGGTTCGGCCGCGGTCGTCGCGCTCGTTCTCGAGAAAAACGAGAAAAACACCTTTGGGTCCGAAACATTTCAAAGTCCCGTCAGATCTCAAAGTCCACCGGCACCATCGTCCAAAAGCCAAACTCGTCCGATCGCCAAAAAAATTATAGATCCTTGTTCCTGGTTGCATTGCGAACGTATTAAATTAATGGTTCGACCGCGGTCGTCGCGCTCTTTTTTGAGAAAAACGCAATAAACACCTTTCGGTCCGAAATGTTTCCAAGTCCCGTCAGATCTCAAAGTCCACCGGCAACATCGTCCAAAAGCCAAACTCGTCCGATCGCCAAAACTATTATAGATCCTTGTTCCTCGTTGCATTGTGAACGTATTACATCAATGGTTCGGCCGCGGTCGTCGCGCTCGTTTTCGGGAAAAATGCGAAAAACACCATTCGGTCCGAAATATTTCTAAGTCCCGTCAGATCTCAAAGTCCACCGTCACCATCGTCGAAAAGCCAAACTCGTCCGATCGCCAAAACAATTATAGATCCTTGTTCCTCGTTGCAATGCGAACGTATTACATTAATGGTTCGTCCGCGGTCGTCGCGCTCGTTTACGAGAAAAAAGCGAAAAACACCTTTGGGTCCGAAACATTTAAAAGTCCCGTCAGATCTCAAAATCCACCGGCACCATCGTCCAAAAGCCAAACTCGTCCGATCGCGATAACAATCACAGATCCTTGTTCCTCGTTGCATTGCAAACGTATTACGTGAATAGTTCGCCCCCGGTCGTCGCGCTCGTTTTCGAGAAAAACGCGAAAAACACCTTTTGGACCGAAATACTTCCAAGTCCCGATTACATCTCAAAGTCCACCGGTACCATCGTCCAAAAGCAAAACTCGTCCGATCGCCAAAACTATTATAGATCCTTGTCCCTCGTTGCATTGCGAACGTATTACATTAATGGTTCGGCCGCGGTCGTCGCGCTCGTTTTCGAGAAAAACGCAAAAAAGACCTTTCGGTCCGAAATATTTCCAAGTCCCGTCAGATCTCAATGTCCAAGGGCACCATCGTCCAAAAGCCAAACTCGTCCGATCGCCAAAACAATTATAGATCCTCGTTCCTCGTTGCATTGCGAACGTATTACATTAATGGTTCGGCCGCGGTCGTCGCGCTCGTTTTCGGGAAAAATGCGAAAACCACCTTTCGGTCCGAAATATTTCCAAGTCCCGTCACATCTCAAAGTCCACCGGCAACATCGTCCAAAAGCCAAACTCGTCCGATCGCGATAACAATCACAGATCCTTGTTCCTCGTTGCATTGCAAACGTATTACATGAATAGTTCGCCCCCGGTCGTCGCGCTCGTTTTCGAGAAAAACGCGAAAAACACCTTTGGGTCCGAAACATTTCCAAGTCCCGTCACATCTCAAAGTCCACCGGCAACATCGTCCAAAAGCCAAACTCGTCCGATCGCGATAACAATCACAGATCCTTGTTCCTGGTTGCATTGCGAACGTATTAAATTAATGGTTCGACCGCGGTCGTCGCGCTCTTTTTTGAGAAAAACGCAATAAACACCTTTCGGTCCGAAATATTTCCAAGTCCCGTCAGATCTCAATGTCCACCGGCACCATCGTCCAAAAGCCAAACTCGTCCGATCGCCAAAACAATTATAGATCCCTGTTCCTCGTTGCATTGCGAACGTATTACATTAATGGTTCGGCCGCGGTCGTCGCGCTCGTTTTCGAGAAAAATGCGAAAAACACCTTTCGGTCCGAAATATTTCTAAGTCCCGTCAGATCTCAAAGTCCACCGGCACCATCGTCCAAAAGCCAAACTCGTCCGATCGCCAAAAAAATTATAGATCCTTTTTCCTGGTTGCATTGCGAACGTATTAAATTAATGGTTCGACCGCGGTCGTCGCGCTCTTTTTTGAGAAAAACGCAATAAACACCTTTCGGTCCGAAATATTTCCAAGTCCCGATTACATCTCAAAGTCCACCGGTACCATCGTCCAAAAGCAAAACTCGTCCGATCGCCAAAACTATTATAGATCCTTGTCCCTCGTTGCATTGCGAACGTATTACATTAATGGTTCGGCCGCGGTCGTCGCGCTCGTTTTCGAGAAAAATGCGAAAAACTCCTTTCGGTCCGAAATATTTCTAAGTCCCGTCAGATCTCAAAGTCCACCGGCACCATCGTCCAAAAGCCAAACTCGTCCGATCCCCAAAACAATTATAGATCCCTGTTCCTGGTTGCATTGCGAACGTATTAAATTAATGGTTCGACCGCGGTCGTCGCGCTCTTTTTTGAGAAAAACGCAATAAACACCTTTCGGTCCGAAATGTTTCCAAGTCCCGTCAGATCTCAATGTCCACCGGCACCATCGTCCAAAAGCCAAACTGGTCCGATCGCCAAAACAATTATAGATCCCTGTTCCTCGTTGCATTGCGAACGTATTACATTAATGGTTCGGCCGCGGTCGTCGCGCTCGTTTTCGAGAAAAATGCGAGAAACACCTTTCGGTCCGAAACATTTCAAAGTCCCGTCAGATCTCAAAGTCCACCGGCACCATCGTCCAAAAGCCAAACTCGTCCGATCGCCAAAACAATTATAGATCCTTGTTCCTCGTTGCATTGCGAACGTATTACATTAATGCTTCGACCGCGGTCGTCGCGCTCGTTTTCGAGAAAAATGCGAAAAACACCTTTCGGTCCGAAATATTTCTAAGTCCCGTCAGATCTCAAAGTCCACCGGCACCATCGTCCAAAAGCCAAACTCGTCCGATCGCCAAAAAAATTATAGATCCTTTTTCCTGGTTGCATTGCGAACGTATTAAATTAATGGTTCGACCGCGGTCGTCGCGCTCTTTTTTGAGAAAAACGCAATAAACACCTTTCGGTCCGAAATATTTTCAAGTCCCGTCAGATCTCAAAGTCCACCGGCACCATCGTCCAAAAGCCAAACTCGTCCGATCGCCAAAACAATTATAGATCCCTGTTCCTCGTTGCATTGCGAACGTATTACATTAATGGTTCGGCCGCGGTCGTCGCGCTCGTTTTCGAGAAAAATGCGAGAAACACCTTTCGGTCCGAAACATTTCAAAGTCCCGTCAGATCTCAAAGTCCACCGGCACCATCGTCCAAAAGCCAAACTCGTCCGATCGCCAAAACAATTATAGATCCTTGTTCCTCGTTGCATTGCGAACGTATTACATTAATGCTTCGACCGCGGTCGTCGCGCTCGTTTTCGAGAAAAATGCGAAAAACACCTTTCGGTCCGAAATATTTCTAAGTCCCGTCAGATCTCAAAGTCCACCGGCACCATCGTCCAAAAGCCAAACTCGTCCGATCGCCAAAAAAATTATAGATCCTTTTTCCTGGTTGCATTGCGAACGTATTAAATTAATGGTTCGACCGCGGTCGTCGCGCTCTTTTTTGAGAAAAACGCAATAAACACCTTTCGGTCCGAAATATTTTCAAGTCCCGTCAGATCTCAAAGTCCACCGGCACCATCGTCCAAAAGCCAAACTCGTCCGATCGCCAAAACAATTATAGATCCCTGTTCCTGGTTGCATTGCGAACGTATTAAATTAATTGTTCGACCGCGGTCGTCGCGCTCTTTTTTGAGAAAAACGCAATAAACACCTTTCGGTCCGAAATATTTCCAAGTCCCGTCAGATCTCAATGTCCACCGGCACCATCGTCCAAAAGCCAAACTCGTCCGATCGCCAAAACAATTATAGATCCCTGTTCCTCGTTGCATTGCGAACGTATTACATTAATGGTTCGGCCGCGGTCGTCGCGCTCGTTTTCGAGAAAAATGCGAAAAACACCTTTCGGTCCGAAATATTTCTAAGTCCCGTCAGATCTCAAAGTCCACCGGCACCATCGTCCAAAAGCCAAACTCGTTCGATCGCCAAAAAAATTATAGATCCTTTTTCCTGGTTGCATTGCGAACGTATTAAATTAATGGTTCGACCGCGGTCGTCGCGCTCTTTTTTGAGAAAAACGCAATAAACACCTTTCGGTCCGAAATATTTCCAAGTCCCGTCAGATCTCAAAGTCCACCGGCACCATCGTCCAAAAGCCAAACTCGTCCGATCGCCAAAACAATTATAGATCCCTGTTCCTGGTTGCATTGCGAACGTATTAAATTAATTGTTCGACCGCGGTCGTCGCGCTCTTTTTTGAGAAAAACGCAATAAACACCTTTCGGTCCGAAATATTTCCAAGTCCCGTCAGATCTCAATGTCCACCGGCACCATCGTCCAAAAGCCAAACTGGTCCGATCGCCAAAACAATTATAGATCCCTGTTCCTCGTTGCATTGCGAACGTATTACATTAATGGTTCGGCCGCGGTCGTCGCGCTCGTTTTCGAGAAAAATGCGAAATACACCTTTCGGTCCGAAATATTTCTAAGTCCCGTCAGATCTCAAAGTCCACCGGCACCATCGTCCAAAAGCCAAACTCGTCTGATCGCCAAAACAATTATAGATCCTTGTTCCTCGTTGCATTTCGAACGTATTACATTAATGGTTCGTCCGCGGTCGTCGCGCTCGTTTTCGAGAAAAACGCAAAAAAGACCTTTCGGTCCGAAATATTTCCAAGTCCCGTCAGATCTCAATGTCCAAGGGCACCATCGTCCAAAAGCCAAACTCGTCCGATCGCCAAAACAATTATAGATCCCTGTTCCTCGTTGCATTGCGAACGTATTACATTAATGGTTCGGCCGCGGTCGTCGCGCTCGTTCTCGAGAAAAACAAGAAAAACACCTTTTGGTCCGAAATACTTCCAAGTCCCGATTACATCTCAAAGTCCACCGGCACCATCGTCCAAAAGCCAAACTCGTCCGATCGCCAAAACTATTATAGATCCTTGTTCCTCGTTGCATTGTGAACGTATTACATCAATGGTTCGGCCGCGGTCGTCGCGCTCGTTTTCGGGAAAAATGCGAAAAACACCATTCGGTCCGAAATATTTCTAAGTCCCGTCAGATTTCAAAGTCCACCGTCTCCATCGTCCAAAAGCCAAACTCGTCCGATCGCCAAAACAATTATAGATCCTTGTTCCTCGTTGCAATGCGAACGTATTACATTAATGGTTCGTCCGCGGTCGTCGCGCTCGTTTACGAGAAAAAAGCGAAAAACACCTTTGGGTCCGAAACATTTCAAAGTCCCGTCAGATCTCAAAATCCACCGGCACCATCGTCCAAAAGCCAAACTCGTCCGATCGCGATAACAATCACAGATCCTTGTTCCTCGTTGCATTGCAAACGTATTACGTGAATAGTTCGCCCCCGGTCGTCGCGCTCGTTTTCGAGAAAAACGCGAAAAACACCTTTTGGTCCGAAATACTTCCAAGTCCCGATTACATCTCAAAGTCCACCGGTACCATCGTCCAAAAGCCAAACTCGTCCGATCGCCAAAAAAATTATAGATCCTTGTTCCTGGTTGCATTGCGAACGTATTAAATTAATGGTTCGACCGCGGTCGTCGCGCTCTTTTTTGAGAAAAACGCAATAAACACCTTTCGGTCCGAAATGTTTCCAAGTCCCGTCAGATCTCAAAGTCCACCGGCAACATCGTCCAAAAGCCAAACTCGTCCGATCGCCAAAACTATTATAGATCCTTGTTCCTCGTTGCATTGTGAACGTATTACATCAATGGTTCGGCCGCGGTCGTCGCGCTCGTTTTCGGGAAAAATGCGAAAAACACCATTCGGTCCGAAATATTTCTAAGTCCCGTCAGATCTCAAAGTCCACCGTCACCATCGTCGAAAAGCCAAACTCGTCCGATCGCCAAAACAATTATAGATCCTTGTTCCTCGTTGCAATGCGAACGTATTACATTAATGGTTCGTCCGCGGTCGTCGCGCTCGTTTACGAGAAAAAAGCGAAAAACACCTTTGGGTCCGAAACATTTCAAAGTCCCGTCAGATCTCAAAATCCACCGGCACCATCGTCCAAAAGCCAAACTCGTCCGATCGCGATAACAATCACAGATCCTTGTTCCTCGTTGCATTGCAAACGTATTACGTGAATAGTTCGCCCCCGGTCGTCGCGCTCGTTTTCGAGAAAAACGCGAAAAACACCTTTTGGACCGAAATACTTCCAAGTCCCGATTACATCTCAAAGTCCACCGGTACCATCGTCCAAAAGCAAAACTCGTCCGATCGCCAAAACTATTATAGATCCTTGTCCCTCGTTGCATTGCGAACGTATTACATTAATGGTTCGGCCGCGGTCGTCGCGCTCGTTTTCGAGAAAAACGCAAAAAAGACCTTTCGGTCCGAAATATTTCCAAGTCCCGTCAGATCTCAATGTCCAAGGGCACCATCGTCCAAAAGCCAAACTCGTCCGATCGCCAAAACAATTATAGATCCTCGTTCCTCGTTGCATTGCGAACGTATTACATTAATGGTTCGGCCGCGGTCGTCGCGCTCGTTTTCGGGAAAAATGCGAAAACCACCTTTCGGTCCGAAATATTTCCAAGTCCCGTCACATCTCAAAGTCCACCGGCAACATCGTCCAAAAGCCAAACTCGTCCGATCGCGATAACAATCACAGATCCTTGTTCCTCGTTGCATTGCAAACGTATTACATGAATAGTTCGCCCCCGGTCGTCGCGCTCGTTTTCGAGAAAAACGCGAAAAACACCTTTGGGTCCGAAACATTTCCAAGTCCCGTCACATCTCAAAGTCCACCGGCAACATCGTCCAAAAGCCAAACTCGTCCGATCGCGATAACAATCACAGATCCTTGTTCCTGGTTGCATTGCGAACGTATTAAATTAATGGTTCGACCGCGGTCGTCGCGCTCTTTTTTGAGAAAAACGCAATAAACACCTTTCGGTCCGAAATATTTCCAAGTCCCGTCAGATCTCAATGTCCACCGGCACCATCGTCCAAAAGCCAAACTCGTCCGATCGCCAAAACAATTATAGATCCCTGTTCCTCGTTGCATTGCGAACGTATTACATTAATGGTTCGGCCGCGGTCGTCGCGCTCGTTTTCGAGAAAAATGCGAAAAACACCTTTCGGTCCGAAATATTTCTAAGTCCCGTCAGATCTCAAAGTCCACCGGCACCATCGTCCAAAAGCCAAACTCGTCCGATCGCCAAAAAAATTATAGATCCTTTTTCCTGGTTGCATTGCGAACGTATTAAATTAATGGTTCGACCGCGGTCGTCGCGCTCTTTTTTGAGAAAAACGCAATAAACACCTTTCGGTCCGAAATATTTCCAAGTCCCGATTACATCTCAAAGTCCACCGGTACCATCGTCCAAAAGCAAAACTCGTCCGATCGCCAAAACTATTATAGATCCTTGTCCCTCGTTGCATTGCGAACGTATTACATTAATGGTTCGGCCGCGGTCGTCGCGCTCGTTTTCGAGAAAAATGCGAAAAACACCTTTCGGTCCGAAATATTTCTAAGTCCCGTCAGATCTCAAAGTCCACCGGCACCATCGTCCAAAAGCCAAACTCGTCCGATCCCCAAAACAATTATAGATCCCTGTTCCTGGTTGCATTGCGAACGTATTAAATTAATGGTTCGACCGCGGTCGTCGCGCTCTTTTTTGAGAAAAACGCAATAAACACCTTTCGGTCCGAAATGTTTCCAAGTCCCGTCAGATCTCAATGTCCACCGGCACCATCGTCCAAAAGCCAAACTGGTCCGATCGCCAAAACAATTATAGATCCCTGTTCCTCGTTGCATTGCGAACGTATTACATTAATGGTTCGGCCGCGGTCGTCGCGCTCGTTTTCGAGAAAAATGCGAAATACACCTTTCGGTCCGAAATATTTCTAAGTCCCGTCAGATCTCAAAGTCCACCGGCACCATCGTCCAAAAGCCAAACTCGTCTGATCGCCAAAACAATTATAGATCCTTGTTCCTCGTTGCATTTCGAACGTATTACATTAATGGTTCGTCCGCGGTCGTCGCGCTCGTTTTCGAGAAAAACGCAAAAAAGACCTTTCGGTCCGAAATATTTCCAAGTCCCGTCAGATCTCAATGTCCAGGGGCACCATCGTCCAAAAGCCAAACTCGTTCGATCGCCAAAACAATTATAGATCCCTGTTCCTCGTTGCATTGCGAACGTATTACATTAATGGTTCGGCCGCGGTCGTCGCGCTCGTTTTCGAGAAAAATGCGAGAAACACCTTTCGGTCCGAAACATTTCAAAGTCCCGTCAGATCTCAAAGTCCACCGGCACCATCGTCCAAAAGCCAAACTCGTCCGATCGCCAAAACAATTATAAATCCTTGTTCCTCGTTGCATTGCGAACGTATTACATTAATGCTTCGACCGCGGTCGTCGCGCTCGTTTTCGAGAAAAATGCGAAAAACACCTTTCGGTCCGAAATATTTCTAAGTCCCGTCAGATCTCAAAGTCCACCGGCACCATCGTCCAAAAGCCAAACTCGTCCGATCGCCAAAAAAATTATAGATCCTTTTTCCTGGTTGCATTGCGAACGTATTAAATTAATGGTTCGACCGCGGTCGTCGCGCTCTTTTTTGAGAAAAACGCAATAAACACCTTTCGGTCCGAAATATTTCCAAGTCCCGTCAGATCTCAAAGTCCACCGGCACCATCGTCCAAAAGCCAAACTCGTCCGATCGCCAAAACAATTATAGATCCCTGTTCCTGGTTGCATTGCGAACGTATTAAATTAATTGTTCGACCGCGGTCGTCGCGCTCTTTTTTGAGAAAAACGCAATAAACACCTTTCGGTCCGAAATATTTCCAAGTCCCGTCAGATCTCAATGTCCACCGGCACCATCGTCCAAAAGCCAAACTCGTCCGATCGCCAAAACAATTATAGATCCCTGTTCCTCGTTGCATTGCGAACGTATTACATTAATGGTTCGGCCGCGGTCGTCGCGCTCGTTTTCGAGAAAAATGCGAAAAACACCTTTCGGTCCGAAATATTTCTAAGTCCCGTCAGATCTCAAAGTCCACCGGCACCATCGTCCAAAAGCCAAACTCGTCCGATCGCCAAAAAAATTATAGATCCTTTTTCCTGGTTGCATTGCGAACGTATTAAATTAATGGTTCGACCGCGGTCGTCGCGCTCTTTTTTGAGAAAAACGCAATAAACACCTTTCGGTCCGAAATATTTCCAAGTCCCGTCAGATCTCAAAGTCCACCGGCACCATCGTCCAAAAGCCAAACTCGTCCGATCGCCAAAACAATTATAGATCCCTGTTCCTGGTTGCATTGCGAACGTATTAAATTAATTGTTCGACCGCGGTCGTCGCGCTCTTTTTTGAGAAAAACGCAATAAACACCTTTCGGTCCGAAATATTTCCAAGTCCCGTCAGATCTCAATGTCCACCGGCACCATCGTCCAAAAGCCAAACTCGTCCGATCGCCAAAACAATTATAGATCCCTGTTCCTCGTTGCATTGCGAACGTATTACATTAATGGTTCGGCCGCGGTCGTCGCGCTCGTTTTCGAGAAAAATGCGAAAAACACCTTTCGGTCCGAAATATTTCTAAGTCCCGTCAGATCTCAAAGTCCACCGGCACCATCGTCCAAAAGCCAAACTCGTCCGATCGCCAAAAAAATTATAGATCCTTTTTCCTGGTTGCATTGCGAACGTATTAAATTAATGGTTCGACCGCGGTCGTCGCGCTCTTTTTTGAGAAAAACGCAATAAACACCTTTCGGTCCGAAATATTTCCAAGTCCCGATTACATCTCAAAGTCCACCGGTACCATCGTCCAAAAGCAAAACTCGTCCGATCGCCAAAACTATTATAGATCCTTGTCCCTCGTTGCATTGCGAACGTATTACATTAATGGTTCGGCCGCGGTCGTCGCGCTCGTTTTCGAGAAAAATGCGAAAAACACCTTTCGGTCCGAAATATTTCTAAGTCCCGTCAGATCTCAAAGTCCACCGGCACCATCGTCCAAAAGCCAAACTCGTCCGATCCCCAAAACAATTATAGATCCCTGTTCCTGGTTGCATTGCGAACGTATTAAATTAATGGTTCGACCGCGGTCGTCGCGCTCTTTTTTGAGAAAAACGCAATAAACACCTTTCGGTCCGAAATGTTTCCAAGTCCCGTCAGATCTCAATGTCCACCGGCACCATCGTCCAAAAGCCAAACTGGTCCGATCGCCAAAACAATTATAGATCCCTGTTCCTCGTTGCATTGCGAACGTATTACATTAATGGTTCGGCCGCGGTCGTCGCGCTCGTTTTCGAGAAAAATGCGAAATACACCTTTCGGTCCGAAATATTTCTAAGTCCCGTCAGATCTCAAAGTCCACCGGCACCATCGTCCAAAAGCCAAACTCGTCTGATCGCCAAAACAATTATAGATCCTTGTTCCTCGTTGCATTTCGAACGTATTACATTAATGGTTCGTCCGCGGTCGTCGCGCTCGTTTTCGAGAAAAACGCAAAAAAGACCTTTCGGTCCGAAATATTTCCAAGTCCCGTCAGATCTCAATGTCCAGGGGCACCATCGTCCAAAAGCCAAACTCGTTCGATCGCCAAAACAATTATAGATCCCTGTTCCTCGTTGCATTGCGAACGTATTACATTAATGGTTCGGCCGCGGTCGTCGCGCTCGTTTTCGAGAAAAATGCGAGAAACACCTTTCGGTCCGAAACATTTCAAAGTCCCGTCAGATCTCAAAGTCCACCGGCACCATCGTCCAAAAGCCAAACTCGTCCGATCGCCAAAACAATTATAAATCCTTGTTCCTCGTTGCATTGCGAACGTATTACATTAATGCTTCGACCGCGGTCGTCGCGCTCGTTTTCGAGAAAAATGCGAAAAACACCTTTCGGTCCGAAATATTTCTAAGTCCCGTCAGATCTCAAAGTCCACCGGCACCATCGTCCAAAAGCCAAACTCGTCCGATCGCCAAAAAAATTATAGATCCTTTTTCCTGGTTGCATTGCGAACGTATTAAATTAATGGTTCGACCGCGGTCGTCGCGCTCTTTTTTGAGAAAAACGCAATAAACACCTTTCGGTCCGAAATATTTCCAAGTCCCGTCAGATCTCAAAGTCCACCGGCACCATCGTCCAAAAGCCAAACTCGTCCGATCGCCAAAACAATTATAGATCCCTGTTCCTGGTTGCATTGCGAACGTATTAAATTAATTGTTCGACCGCGGTCGTCGCGCTCTTTTTTGAGAAAAACGCAATAAACACCTTTCGGTCCGAAATATTTCCAAGTCCCGTCAGATCTCAATGTCCACCGGCACCATCGTCCAAAAGCCAAACTCGTCCGATCGCCAAAACAATTATAGATCCCTGTTCCTCGTTGCATTGCGAACGTATTACATTAATGGTTCGGCCGCGGTCGTCGCGCTCGTTTTCGAGAAAAATGCGAAAAACACCTTTCGGTCCGAAATATTTCTAAGTCCCGTCAGATCTCAAAGTCCACCGGCACCATCGTCCAAAAGCCAAACTCGTCCGATCCCCAAAACAATTATAGATCCCTGTTCCTGGTTGCATTGCGAACGTATTAAATTAATGGTTCGACCGCGGTCGTCGCGCTCTTTTTTGAGAAAAACGCAATAAACACCTTTCGGTCCGAAACATTTCAAAGTCCCGTCAGATCTCAAAGTCCACCGGCACCATCGTCCAAAAGCCAAACTCGTCCGATCGCCAAAACAATTATAGATCCTTGTTCCTCGTTGCATTGCGAACGTATTACATTAATGCTTCGACCGCGGTCGTCGCGCTCGTTTACGAGAAAAAAGAGAAAAACACCTTTCGGTCCGAAACATTTCAAGTCCCGTCAGATCTCAATGTCCACCGGCACCATCGTCCAAAAGCCAAACTCGTCCGATCGCCAAAAAATATAGATCCTTGTCCCTCGTTGCATTGCGAACGTATTACATTAATGGTTCGGCCGCGGTCGTCGCGCTCGTTCTCGAGAAAAACAAGAAAAACACCTTTTGGTCCGAAATACTTCCAAGTCCCGATTACATCTCAAAGTCCACCGGCACCATCGTCCAAAAGCCAAACTCGTCCGATCGCCAAAACTATTATAGATCCTTGTTCCTCGTTGCATTGTGAACGTATTACATCAATGGTTCGGCCGCGGTCGTCGCGCTCGTTTTCGGGAAAAATGCGAAAAACACCATTCGGTCCGAAATATTTCTAAGTCCCGTCAGATTTCAAAGTCCACCGTCTCCATCGTCCAAAAGCCAAACTCGTCCGATCGCCAAAACAATTATAGATCCTTGTTCCTCGTTGCAATGCGAACGTATTACATTAATGGTTCGTCCGCGGTCGTCGCGCTCGTTTACGAGAAAAAAGCGAAAAACACCTTTGGGTCCGAAACATTTCAAAGTCCCGTCAGATCTCAAAATCCACCGGCACCATCGTCCAAAAGCCAAACTCGTCCGATCGCGATAACAATCACAGATCCTTGTTCCTCGTTGCATTGCAAACGTATTACGTGAATAGTTCGCCCCCGGTCGTCGCGCTCGTTTTCGAGAAAAACGCGAAAAACACCTTTTGGTCCGAAATACTTCCAAGTCCCGATTACATCTCAAAGTCCACCGGTACCATCGTCCAAAAGCAAAACTCGTCCGATCGCCAAAACTATTATAGATCCTTGTCCCTCGTTGCATTGCGAACGTATTACATTAATGGTTCGGCCGCGGTCGTCGCGCTCGTTTTCGAGAAAAACGCAAAAAAGACCTTTCGGTCCGAAATATTTCCATGTCCCGTCAGATCTCAATGTCCAAGGGCACCATCGTCCAAAAGCCAAACTCGTCCGATCGCCAAAACAATTATAGATCCTTGTTCCTCGTTGCATTGCGAACGTATTACATTAATGGTTCGGCCGCGGTCGTCGCGCTCGTTTTCGGGAAAAATGCGAAAACCACCTTTCGGTCCGAAATATTTCCAAGTCCCGTCACATCTCAAAGTCCACCGGCAACATCGTCCAAAAGCCAAACTCGTCCGATCGCGATAACAATCACAGATCCTTGTTCCTGGTTGCATTGCGAACGTATTAAATTAATGGTTCGACCGCGGTCGTCGCGCGCTTTTTTGAGAAAAAAGCAATAAACACCTTTCGGTCCGAAATATTTCCAAGTCCCGTCAGATCTCAATGTCCACCGGCACCATCGTCCAAAAGCCAAACTCGTCCGATCCCCAAAACAATTATAGATCCCTGTTCCTGGTTGCATTGCGAACGTATTAAATTAATGGTTCGACCGCGGTCGTCGCGCTCTTTTTTGAGAAAAACGCAATAAACACCTTTCGGTCCGAAATATTTCCAAGTCCCGTCAGATCTCAAAGTCCACCGGCACCATCGTCCAAAAGCCAAACTCGTCCGATCGCCAAAACAATTATAGATCCCTGTTCCTGGTTGCATTGCGAACGTATTAAATTAATTGTTCGACCGCGGTCGTCGCGCTCTTTTTTGAGAAAAACGCAATAAACACCTTTCGGTCCGAAATATTTCCAAGTCCCGTCAGATCTCAATGTCCACCGGCACCATCGTCCAAAAGCCAAACTCGTCCGATCGCCAAAACAATTATAGATCCCTGTTCCTCGTTGCATTGCGAACGTATTACATTAATGGTTCGGCCGCGGTCGTCGCGCTCGTTTTCGAGAAAAATGCGAAAAACACCTTTCGGTCCGAAATATTTCTAAGTCCCGTCAGATCTCAAAGTCCACCGGCACCATCGTCCAAAAGCCAAACTCGTCCGATCCCCAAAACAATTATAGATCCCTGTTCCTGGTTGCATTGCGAACGTATTAAATTAATGGTTCGACCGCGGTCGTCGCGCTCTTTTTTGAGAAAAACGCAATAAACACCTTTCGGTCCGAAATATTTCCAAGTCCCGTCAGATCTCAAAGTCCACCGGCACCATCGTCCAAAAGCCAAACTCGTCTGATCGCCAAAACAATTATAGATCCTTGTTCCTCGTTGCATTTCGAACGTATTACATTAATGGTTCGTCCGCGGTCGTCGCGCTCGTTTTCGAGAAAAACGCAAAAAAGACCTTTCGGTCCGAAATATTTCCAAGTCCCGTCAGATCTCAATGTCCAGGGGCACCATCGTCCAAAAGCCAAACTCGTTCGATCGCCAAAACAATTATAGATCCCTGTTCCTCGTTGCATTGCGAACGTATTACATTAATGGTTCGGCCGCGGTCGTCGCGCTCGTTTTCGAGAAAAATGCGAGAAACACCTTTCGGTCCGAAACATTTCAAAGTCCCGTCAGATCTCAAAGTCCACCGGCACCATCGTCCAAAAGCCAAACTCGTCCGATCGCCAAAACAATTATAGATCCTTGTTCCTCGTTGCATTGCGAACGTATTACATTAATGCTTCGACCGCGGTCGTCGCGCTCGTTTTCGAGAAAAATGCGAAAAACACCTTTCGGTCCGAAATATTTCTAAGTCCCGTCAGATCTCAAAGTCCACCGGCACCATCGTCCAAAAGCCAAACTCGTCCGATCGCCAAAAAAATTATAGATCCTTTTTCCTGGTTGCATTGCGAACGTATTAAATTAATGGTTCGACCGCGGTCGTCGCGCTCTTTTTTGAGAAAAACGCAATAAACACCTTTCGGTCCGAAATATTTCCAAGTCCCGTCAGATCTCAAAGTCCACCGGCACCATCGTCCAAAAGCCAAACTCGTCCGATCGCCAAAACAATTATAGATCCCTGTTCCTGGTTGCATTGCGAACGTATTAAATTAATTGTTCGACCGCGGTCGTCGCGCTCGTTTTCGGGAAAAATGCGAAAACCACCTTTCGGTCCGAAATATTTCCAAGTCCCGTCACATCTCAAAGTCCACCGGCAACATCGTCCAAAAGCCAAACTCGTCCGATCGCGATAACAATCACAGATCCTTGTTCCTGGTTGCATTGCGAACGTATTAAATTAATGGTTCGACCGCGGTCGTCGCGCTCTTTTTTGAGAAAAACGCAATAAACACCTTTCGGTCCGAAATATTTCCAAGTCCCGTCAGATCTCAATGTCCACCGGCACCATCGTCCAAAAGCCAAACTCGTCCGATCGCCAAAACAATTATAGATCCCTGTTCCTCGTTGCATTGCGAACGTATTACATTAATGGTTCGGCCGCGGTCGTCGCGCTCGTTTTCGAGAAAAATGCGAAAAACACCTTTCGGTCCGAAATATTTCTAAGTCCCGTCAGATCTCAAAGTCCACCGGCACCATCGTCCAAAAGCCAAACTCGTCCGATCGCCAAAAAAATTATAGATCCTTTTTCCTGGTTGCATTGCGAACGTATTAAATTAATGGTTCGACCGCGGTCGTCGCGCTCTTTTTTGAGAAAAACGCAATAAACACCTTTCGGTCCGAAATATTTCTAAGTCCCGTCAGATCTCAAAGTCCACCGGCACCATCGTCCAAAAGCCAAACTCGTCCGATCGCCAAAACAATTATAGATCCCTGTTCCTGGTTGCATTGCGAACGTATTAAATTAATTGTTCGACCGCGGTCGTCGCGCTCTTTTTTGAGAAAAACGCAATAAACACCTTTCGGTCCGAAATATTTCCAAGTCCCGTCAGATCTCAATGTCCACCGGCACCATCGTCCAAAAGCCAAACTCGTCCGATCGCCAAAACAATTATAGATCCCTGTTCCTCGTTGCATTGCGAACGTATTAAATTAATGGTTCGACCGCGGTCGTCGCGCTCTTTTTTGAGAAAAACGCAATAAACACCTTTCGGTCCGAAATATTTCCAAGTCCCGTCAGATCTCAAAGTCCACCGGCACCATCGTCCAAAAGCCAAACTCGTCCGATCGCCAAAACAATTATAGATCCCTGTTCCTGGTTGCATTGCGAACGTATTAAATTAATTGTTCGACCGCGGTCGTCGCGCTCTTTTTTGAGAAAAACGCAATAAACACCTTTCGGTCCGAAATATTTCCAAGTCCCGTCAGATCTCAATGTCCACCGGCACCATCGTCCAAAAGCCAAACTCGTCCGATCGCCAAAACAATTATAGATCCCTGTTCCTCGTTGCATTGCGAACGTATTACATTAATGGTTCGGCCGCGGTCGTCGCGCTCGTTTTCGAGAAAAATGCGAAAAACACCTTTCGGTCCGAAATATTTCTAAGTCCCGTCAGATCTCAAAGTCCACCGGCACCATCGTCCAAAAGCCAAACTCGTCCGATCGCCAAAACAATTATAGATCCCTGTTCCTCGTTGCATTGCGAACGTATTACATTAATGGTTCGGCCGCGGTCGTCGCGCTCGTTTTCGTGAAAAATGCGAGAAACACCTTTCGGTTCGAAACATTTCAAAGTCCCGTCAGATCTCAAAGTCCACCGGCACCATCGTCCAAAAGCCAAACTCGTCCGATCGCCAAAACAATTATAGATCCTTGTTCCTCGTTGCATTGCGAACGTATTACATTAATGCTTCGACCGCGGTCGTCGCGCTCGTTTACGAGAAAAAAGAGAAAAACACCTTTCGGTCCGAAACATTTCAAGTCCCGTCAGATCTCAATGTCCACCGGCACCATCGTCCAAAAGCCAAACTCGTCCGATCGCCAAAAAATATAGATCCTTGTCCCTCGTTGCATTGCGAACGTATTACATTAATGGTTCGTCCGCGGTCGTCGCGCTCGTTTACGAGAAAAAAGCGAAAAACACCTTTCGGTCCGAAATATTTCCAAGTCCCGTCAGATCTCAATGTCCACCGGCACCATCGTCCAAAAGCCAAACTCGTCCGATCGCCAAAACAATTATAGATCCCTGTTCCTCGTTGCATTGCGAACGTATTACATTAATGGTTCGGCCGCGGTCGTCGCGCTCGTTCTCGAGAAAAACAAGAAAAACACCTTTTGGTCCGAAATACTTCCAAGTCCCGATTACATCTCAAAGACCACCGGCACCATCGTCCAAAAGCCAAACTCGTCCGATCGCCAAAACTATTATAGATCCTTGTTCCTCGTTGCATTGTGAACGTATTACATCAATGGTTCGTCCGCGGTCGTCGCGCTCTTTTTTGAGAAAAACGCAATAAACACCTTTCGGTCCGAAATATTTCCAAGTCCCGTCAGATCTCAATGTCCACCGGCACCATCGTCCAAAAGCCAAACTCGTCCGATCGCCAAAACAATTATAGATCCCTGTTCCTCGTTGCATTGCGAACGTATTAAATTAATGGTTCGACCGCGGTCGTCGCGCTCTTTTTTGAGAAAAACGCAATAAACACCTTTCGGTCCGAAATATTTCCAAGTCCCGTCAGATCTCAAAGTCCACCGGCACCATCGTCCAAAAGCCAAACTCGTCCGATCGCCAAAACAATTATAGATCCCTGTTCCTGGTTGCATTGCGAACGTATTAAATTAATTGTTCGACCGCGGTCGTCGCGCTCTTTTTTGAGAAAAACGCAATAAACACCTTTCGGTCCGAAATATTTCCAAGTCCCGTCAGATCTCAATGTCCACCGGCACCATCGTCCAAAAGCCAAACTCGTCCGATCGCCAAAACAATTATAGATCCCTGTTCCTCGTTGCATTGCGAACGTATTACATTAATGGTTCGGCCGCGGTCGTCGCGCTCGTTTTCGAGAAAAATGCGAAAAACACCTTTCGGTCCGAAATATTTCTAAGTCCCGTCAGATCTCAAAGTCCACCGGCACCATCGTCCAAAAGCCAAACTCGTCCGATCGCCAAAACAATTATAGATCCCTGTTCCTCGTTGCATTGCGAACGTATTACATTAATGGTTCGGCCGCGGTCGTCGCGCTCGTTTTCGTGAAAAATGCGAGAAACACCTTTCGGTTCGAAACATTTCAAAGTCCCGTCAGATCTCAAAGTCCACCGGCACCATCGTCCAAAAGCCAAACTCGTCCGATCGCCAAAACAATTATAGATCCTTGTTCCTCGTTGCATTGCGAACGTATTACATTAATGCTTCGACCGCGGTCGTCGCGCTCGTTTACGAGAAAAAAGAGAAAAACACCTTTCGGTCCGAAACATTTCAAGTCCCGTCAGATCTCAATGTCCACCGGCACCATCGTCCAAAAGCCAAACTCGTCCGATCGCCAAAAAATATAGATCCTTGTCCCTCGTTGCATTGCGAACGTATTACATTAATGGTTCGTCCGCGGTCGTCGCGCTCGTTTACGAGAAAAAAGCGAAAAACACCTTTCGGTCCGAAATATTTCCAAGTCCCGTCAGATCTCAATGTCCACCGGCACCATCGTCCAAAAGCCAAACTCGTCCGATCGCCAAAACAATTATAGATCCCTGTTCCTCGTTGCATTGCGAACGTATTACATTAATGGTTCGGCCGCGGTCGTCGCGCTCGTTCTCGAGAAAAACAAGAAAAACACCTTTTGGTCCGAAATACTTCCAAGTCCCGATTACATCTCAAAGACCACCGGCACCATCGTCCAAAAGCCAAACTCGTCCGATCGCCAAAACTATTATAGATCCTTGTTCCTCGTTGCATTGTGAACGTATTACATCAATGGTTCGTCCGCGGTCGTCGCGCTCTTTTTTGAGAAAAACGCAATAAACACCTTTCGGTCCGAAATATTTCCAAGTCCCGTCAGATCTCAATGTCCACCGGCACCATCGTCCAAAAGCCAAACTCGTCCGATCGCCAAAACAATTATAGATCCCTGTTCCTCGATGCATTGCGAACGTATTAAATTAATGGTTCGACCGCGGTCGTCGCGCTCTTTTTTGAGAAAAACGCAATAAACACCTTTCGGTCCGAAATATTTCCAAGTCCCGTCAGATCTCAAAGTCCACCGGCACCATCGTCCAAAAGCCAAACTCGTCCGATCGCCAAAACAATTATAGATCCCTGTTCCTGGTTGCATTGCGAACGTATTAAATTAATTGTTCGACCGCGGTCGTCGCGCTCTTTTTTGAGAAAAACGCAATAAACACCTTTCGGTCCGAAATATTTCCAAGTCCCGTCAGATCTCAATGTCCACCGGCACCATCGTCCAAAAGCCAAACTCGTCCGATCGCCAAAACAATTATAGATCCCTGTTCCTCGTTGCATTGCGAACGTATTACATTAATGGTTCGGCCGCGGTCGTCGCGCTCGTTTTCGAGAAAAATGCGAAAAACACCTTTCGGTCCGAAATATTTCTAAGTCCCGTCAGATCTCAAAGTCCACCGTCACCATCGTCCAAAAGCCAAACTCGTCCGATCGCCAAAACAATTATAGATCCTTGTTCCTCGTTGCAATGCGAACGTATTACATTAATGGTTCGTCCGCGGTCGTCGCGCTCGTTTACGAGAAAAAAGCGAAAAACACCTTTCGGTCCGAAATATTTCCAAGACCCGTCAGATCTCAATGTCCACCGGCACCATCGTCCAAAAGCCAAACTCGTCCGATCGCCAAAACAATTATAGATCCCTGTTCCTCGTTGCATTGCGAACGTATTACATTAATGGTTTGGCCGCGGTCGTCGCGCTCGTTTTCGAGAAAAATGCGAAAAACACCTTTCGGTCCGAAATATTTCTAAGTCCCGTCAGATCTCAAAGTCCACCGGCAACATCGTCCAAAAGCCAAACTCGTCCGATCGCCAAAAAAATTATAGATCCCTGTTCCTCGTTGCATTGCGAACGTATTACATTAATGGTTCGTCCGCGGTCGTCGCGCTCGTTTACGAGAAAAAAGCGAAAAACACCTTTCGGACGGAAATGCTTCCAAGTTTCGTCAGATCTCAATGTCCACCGGCACCATCGTCCAAAAGCCAAACTCGTCCGATCGCCAAAACAATTATAGATCCTTGTTCCTCGTTGCATTGCAAACGTATTACATTAATGGTTCGTCCGCGGTCGTCACGCTCGTTCTCGAGAAAAACACCTTTGGGTCCGAAACATTTCAAAGTCCCGTCATATCTCAAAGTCCACCGGCACCATCGTCCAAAAGCCAAACTCGTCCGATCGCCAAAACAATTATAGATCCTTGTTCCTCGTTGCATTGCGAACGTATTACATTAATGGTTCGGCCGCGGTCGTCGCGCTCGTTCTCGAGAAAAACGAGAAAAACACTTTTCGGTCCGAAACATTTCAAAGGTCCCGTCAGATCTCAAAGTCCACCGACACCATCGTCCAAAAGCCAAACTCGTCCGATCGCCAAAACAATTATAGATCCTTGTTCCTCGTTGCAATGCGAACGTATTACATTAATGGTTCGTCCGCGGTCGTCGCGCTCGTTTACGAGAAAAAAGCGAAAAACACCTTTCGGACGGAAATACTTCCAAGTCCCGTCAGATCTCAATGTCCACCGGCACCATCGTCCAAAAGCCAAACTGGTCCGATCGCCAAAACAATTATAGATCCCTGTTCCTCGTTGCATTGCGAACGTATTACATTAATGGTTCGGCCGCGGTCGTCGCGCTCGTTTTCGAGAAAAATGCGAAATACACCTTTCGGTCCGAAATATTTCTAAGTCCCGTCAGATCTCAAAGTCCACCGTCACCATCGTCCAAAAGCCAAACTCGTCCGATCGCCAAAACAATTATAGATCCTTGTTCCTCGTTGCAATGCGAACGTATTACATTAATGGTTCGTCCGCGGTCGTCGCGCTCGTTTACGAGAAAAAAGCGAAAAACACCTTTCGGACGGAAATACTTCCAAGTCCCGTCAGATCTCAATGTCCACCGGCACCATCGTCCAAAAGCCAAACTCGTCCGATCGCCAAAACAATTATAGATCCTTGTTCCTCGTTGCATTGCGAACGTATTACATTAATGGTTCGACCGCGGTCGTCGCGCTCTTTTTTGAGAAAAACGCAATAAACACCTTTCGGTCCGAAATGTTTCCAAGTCCCGTCAGATCTCAATGTCCACCGGCACCATCGTCCAAAAGCCAAACTCGTCCGATCGCCAAAACAATTATAGATCCCTGTTCCTCGTTGCATTGCGAACGTATTACATTAATGGTTCGGCCGCGGTCGTCGCGCTCGTTTTCGAGAAAAATGCGAAAAACACCTTTCGGTCCGAAATATTTCTAAGTCCCGTCAGATCTCAAAGTCCACCGGCACCATCGTCCAAAAGCCAAACTCGTCCGATCGCCAAAAAAATTATAGATCCTTTTTCCTGGTTGCATTGCGAACGTATTAAATTAATGGTTCGACCGCGGTCGTCGCGCTCTTTTTTGAGAAAAACGCAATAAACACCTTTCGGTCCGAAATATTTCCAAGTCCCGTCAGATCTCAAAGTCCACCGGCACCATCGTCCAAAAGCCAAACTCGTCCGATCGCCAAAACAATTATAGATCCCTGTTCCTGGTTGCATTGCGAACGTATTAAATTAATTGTTCGACCGCGGTCGTCGCGCTCTTTTTTGAGAAAAACGCAATAAACACCTTTCGGTCCGAAATATTTCCAAGTCCCGTCAGATCTCAATGTCCACCGGCACCATCGTCCAAAAGCCAAACTCGTCCGATCGCCAAAACAATTATAGATCCCTGTTCCTCGTTGCATTGCGAACGTATTACATTAATGGTTCGGCCGCGGTCGTCGCGCTCGTTTTCGAGAAAAATGCGAAAAACACCTTTCGGTCCGAAATATTTCTAAGTCCCGTCAGATCTCAAAGTCCACCGGCACCATCGTCCAAAAGCCAAACTCGTCCGATCCCCAAAACAATTATAGATCCCTGTTCCTGGTTGCATTGCGAACGTATTAAATTAATGGTTCGACCGCGGTCGTCGCGCTCTTTTTTGAGAAAAACGCAATAAACACCTTTCGGTCCGAAATGTTTCCAAGTCCCGTCAGATCTCAATGTCCACCGGCACCATCGTCCAAAAGCCAAACTGGTCCGATCGCCAAAACAATTATAGATCCCTGTTCCTCGTTGCATTGCGAACGTATTACATTAATGGTTCGGCCGCGGTCGTCGCGCTCGTTTTCGAGAAAAATGCGAAATACACCTTTCGGTCCGAAATATTTCTAAGTCCCGTCAGATCTCAAAGTCCACCGGCACCATCGTCCAAAAGCCAAACTCGTCTGATCGCCAAAACAATTATAGATCCCTGTTCCTGGTTGCATTGCGAACGTATTAAATTAATGGTTCGACCGCGGTCGTCGCGCTCTTTTTTGAGAAAAACGCAATAAACACCTTTCGGTCCGAAATATTTCTAAGTCCCGTCAGATCTCAAAGTCCACCGGCACCATCGTCCAAAAGCCAAACTCGTCCGATCGCCAAAACAATTATAGATCCCTGTTCCTGGTTGCATTGCGAACGTATTAAATTAATTGTTCGACCGCGGTCGTCGCGCTCTTTTTTGAGAAAAACGCAATAAACACCTTTCGGTCCGAAATATTTCCAAGTCCCGTCAGATCTCAATGTCCACCGGCACCATCGTCCAAAAGCCAAACTCGTCCGATCGCCAAAACAATTATAGATCCCTGTTCCTCGTTGCATTGCGAACGTATTAAATTAATGGTTCGACCGCGGTCGTCGCGCTCTTTTTTGAGAAAAACGCAATAAACACCTTTCGGTCCGAAATATTTCCAAGTCCCGTCAGATCTCAAAGTCCACCGGCACCATCGTCCAAAAGCCAAACTCGTCCGATCGCCAAAACAATTATAGATCCCTGTTCCTGGTTGCATTGCGAACGTATTAAATTAATTGTTCGACCGCGGTCGTCGCGCTCTTTTTTGAGAAAAACGCAATAAACACCTTTCGGTCCGAAATATTTCCAAGTCCCGTCAGATCTCAATGTCCACCGGCACCATCGTCCAAAAGCCAAACTCGTCCGATCGCCAAAACAATTATAGATCCCTGTTCCTCGTTGCATTGCGAACGTATTACATTAATGGTTCGGCCGCGGTCGTCGCGCTCGTTTTCGAGAAAAATGCGAAAAACACCTTTCGGTCCGAAATATTTCTAAGTCCCGTCAGATCTCAAAGTCCACCGGCACCATCGTCCAAAAGCCAAACTCGTCCGATCGCCAAAACAATTATAGATCCCTGTTCCTCGTTGCATTGCGAACGTATTACATTAATGGTTCGGCCGCGGTCGTCGCGCTCGTTTTCGTGAAAAATGCGAGAAACACCTTTCGGTTCGAAACATTTCAAAGTCCCGTCAGATCTCAAAGTCCACCGGCACCATCGTCCAAAAGCCAAACTCGTCCGATCGCCAAAACAATTATAGATCCTTGTTCCTCGTTGCATTGCGAACGTATTACATTAATGCTTCGACCGCGGTCGTCGCGCTCGTTTACGAGAAAAAAGAGAAAAACACCTTTCGGTCCGAAACATTTCAAGTCCCGTCAGATCTCAATGTCCACCGGCACCATCGTCCAAAAGCCAAACTCGTCCGATCGCCAAAAAATATAGATCCTTGTCCCTCGTTGCATTGCGAACGTATTACATTAATGGTTCGTCCGCGGTCGTCGCGCTCGTTTACGAGAAAAAAGCGAAAAACACCTTTCGGTCCGAAATATTTCCAAGTCCCGTCAGATCTCAATGTCCACCGGCACCATCGTCCAAAAGCCAAACTCGTCCGATCGCCAAAACAATTATAGATCCCTGTTCCTCGTTGCATTGCGAACGTATTACATTAATGGTTCGGCCGCGGTCGTCGCGCTCGTTCTCGAGAAAAACAAGAAAAACACCTTTTGGTCCGAAATACTTCCAAGTCCCGATTACATCTCAAAGACCACCGGCACCATCGTCCAAAAGCCAAACTCGTCCGATCGCCAAAACTATTATAGATCCTTGTTCCTCGTTGCATTGTGAACGTATTACATCAATGGTTCGTCCGCGGTCGTCGCGCTCTTTTTTGAGAAAAACGCAATAAACACCTTTCGGTCCGAAATATTTCCAAGTCCCGTCAGATCTCAATGTCCACCGGCACCATCGTCCAAAAGCCAAACTCGTCCGATCGCCAAAACAATTATAGATCCCTGTTCCTCGATGCATTGCGAACGTATTAAATTAATGGTTCGACCGCGGTCGTCGCGCTCTTTTTTGAGAAAAACGCAATAAACACCTTTCGGTCCGAAATATTTCCAAGTCCCGTCAGATCTCAAAGTCCACCGGCACCATCGTCCAAAAGCCAAACTCGTCCGATCGCCAAAACAATTATAGATCCCTGTTCCTGGTTGCATTGCGAACGTATTAAATTAATTGTTCGACCGCGGTCGTCGCGCTCTTTTTTGAGAAAAACGCAATAAACACCTTTCGGTCCGAAATATTTCCAAGTCCCGTCAGATCTCAATGTCCACCGGCACCATCGTCCAAAAGCCAAACTCGTCCGATCGCCAAAACAATTATAGATCCCTGTTCCTCGTTGCATTGCGAACGTATTACATTAATGGTTCGGCCGCGGTCGTCGCGCTCGTTTTCGAGAAAAATGCGAAAAACACCTTTCGGTCCGAAATATTTCTAAGTCCCGTCAGATCTCAAAGTCCACCGGCACCATCGTCCAAAAGCCAAACTCGTCCGATCGCCAAAACAATTATAGATCCCTGTTCCTCGTTGCATTGCGAACGTATTACATTAATGGTTCGGCCGCGGTCGTCGCGCTCGTTTTCGTGAAAAATGCGAGAAACACCTTTCGGTTCGAAACATTTCAAAGTCCCGTCAGATCTCAAAGTCCACCGGCACCATCGTCCAAAAGCCAAACTCGTCCGATCGCCAAAACAATTATAGATCCTTGTTCCTCGTTGCATTGCGAACGTATTACATTAATGCTTCGACCGCGGTCGTCGCGCTCGTTTACGAGAAAAAAGAGAAAAACACCTTTCGGTCCGAAACATTTCAAGTCCCGTCAGATCTCAATGTCCACCGGCACCATCGTCCAAAAGCCAAACTCGTCCGATCGCCAAAAAATATAGATCCTTGTCCCTCGTTGCATTGCGAACGTATTACATTAATGGTTCGTCCGCGGTCGTCGCGCTCGTTTACGAGAAAAAAGCGAAAAACACCTTTCGGTCCGAAATATTTCCAAGTCCCGTCAGATCTCAATGTCCACCGGCACCATCGTCCAAAAGCCAAACTCGTCCGATCGCCAAAACAATTATAGATCCCTGTTCCTCGTTGCATTGCGAACGTATTACATTAATGGTTCGGCCGCGGTCGTCGCGCTCGTTCTCGAGAAAAACAAGAAAAACACCTTTTGGTCCGAAATACTTCCAAGTCCCGATTACATCTCAAAGACCACCGGCACCATCGTCCAAAAGCCAAACTCGTCCGATCGCCAAAACTATTATAGATCCTTGTTCCTCGTTGCATTGTGAACGTATTACATCAATGGTTCGTCCGCGGTCGTCGCGCTCGTTTTCGGGAAAAATGCGAAAAACACCATTCGGTCCGAAATATTTCTAAGTCCCGTCAGATCTCAAAGTCCACCGTCACCATCGTCCAAAAGCCAAACTCGTCCGATCGCCAAAACAATTATAGATCCTTGTTCCTCGTTGCAATGCGAACGTATTACATTAATGGTTCGTCCGCGGTCGTCGCGCTCGTTTACGAGAAAAAAGCGAAAAACACCTTTCGGTCCGAAATATTTCCAAGACCCGTCAGATCTCAATGTCCACCGGCACCATCGTCCAAAAGCCAAACTCGTCCGATCGCCAAAACAATTATAGATCCCTGTTCCTCGTTGCATTGCGAACGTATTACATTAATGGTTTGGCCGCGGTCGTCGCGCTCGTTTTCGAGAAAAATGCGAAAAACACCTTTCGGTCCGAAATATTTCTAAGTCCCGTCAGATCTCAAAGTCCACCGGCAACATCGTCCAAAAGCCAAACTCGTCCGATCGCCAAAAAAATTATAGATCCCTGTTCCTCGTTGCATTGCGAACGTATTACATTAATGGTTCGTCCGCGGTCGTCGCGCTCGTTTACGAGAAAAAAGCGAAAAACACCTTTCGGACGGAAATGCTTCCAAGTTTCGTCAGATCTCAATGTCCACCGGCACCATCGTCCAAAAGCCAAACTCGTCCGATCGCCAAAACAATTATAGATCCTTGTTCCTCGTTGCATTGCAAACGTATTACATTAATGGTTCGTCCGCGGTCGTCACGCTCGTTCTCGAGAAAAACACCTTTGGGTCCGAAACATTTCAAAGTCCCGTCATATCTCAAAGTCCACCGGCACCATCGTCCAAAAGCCAAACTCGTCCGATCGCCAAAACAATTATAGATCCTTGTTCCTCGTTGCATTGCGAACGTATTACATTAATGGTTCGGCCGCGGTCGTCGCGCTCGTTCTCGAGAAAAACGAGAAAAACACTTTTCGGTCCGAAACATTTCAAAGGTCCCGTCAGATCTCAAAGTCCACCGACACCATCGTCCAAAAGCCAAACTCGTCCGATCGCCAAAACAATTATAGATCCTTGTTCCTCGTTGCAATGCGAACGTATTACATTAATGGTTCGTCCGCGGTCGTCGCGCTCGTTTACGAGAAAAAAGCGAAAAACACCTTTCGGACGGAAATACTTCCAAGTCCCGTCAGATCTCAATGTCCACCGGCACCATCGTCCAAAAGCCAAACTGGTCCGATCGCCAAAACAATTATAGATCCCTGTTCCTCGTTGCATTGCGAACGTATTACATTAATGGTTCGGCCGCGGTCGTCGCGCTCGTTTTCGAGAAAAATGCGAAATACACCTTTCGGTCCGAAATATTTCTAAGTCCCGTCAGATCTCAAAGTCCACCGTCACCATCGTCCAAAAGCCAAACTCGTCCGATCGCCAAAACAATTATAGATCCTTGTTCCTCGTTGCAATGCGAACGTATTACATTAATGGTTCGTCCGCGGTCGTCGCGCTCGTTTACGAGAAAAAAGCGAAAAACACCTTTCGGACGGAAATACTTCCAAGTCCCGTCAGATCTCAATGTCCACCGGCACCATCGTCCAAAAGCCAAACTCGTCCGATCGCCAAAACAATTATAGATCCTTGTTCCTCGTTGCATTGCGAACGTATTACATTAATGGTTCGACCGCGGTCGTCGCGCTCTTTTTTGAGAAAAACGCAATAAACACCTTTCGGTCCGAAATGTTTCCAAGTCCCGTCAGATCTCAATGTCCACCGGCACCATCGTCCAAAAGCCAAACTCGTCCGATCGCCAAAACAATTATAGATCCCTGTTCCTCGTTGCATTGCGAACGTATTACATTAATGGTTCGGCCGCGGTCGTCGCGCTCGTTTTCGAGAAAAATGCGAAAAACACCTTTCGGTCCGAAATATTTCTAAGTCCCGTCAGATCTCAAAGTCCACCGGCACCATCGTCCAAAAGCCAAACTCGTCCGATCGCCAAAAAAATTATAGATCCTTTTTCCTGGTTGCATTGCGAACGTATTAAATTAATGGTTCGACCGCGGTCGTCGCGCTCTTTTTTGAGAAAAACGCAATAAACACCTTTCGGTCCGAAATATTTCCAAGTCCCGTCAGATCTCAAAGTCCACCGGCACCATCGTCCAAAAGCCAAACTCGTCCGATCGCCAAAACAATTATAGATCCCTGTTCCTGGTTGCATTGCGAACGTATTAAATTAATTGTTCGACCGCGGTCGTCGCGCTCTTTTTTGAGAAAAACGCAATAAACACCTTTCGGTCCGAAATATTTCCAAGTCCCGTCAGATCTCAATGTCCACCGGCACCATCGTCCAAAAGCCAAACTCGTCCGATCGCCAAAACAATTATAGATCCCTGTTCCTCGTTGCATTGCGAACGTATTACATTAATGGTTCGGCCGCGGTCGTCGCGCTCGTTTTCGAGAAAAATGCGAAAAACACCTTTCGGTCCGAAATATTTCTAAGTCCCGTCAGATCTCAAAGTCCACCGGCACCATCGTCCAAAAGCCAAACTCGTCCGATCCCCAAAACAATTATAGATCCCTGTTCCTGGTTGCATTGCGAACGTATTAAATTAATGGTTTGACCGCGGTCGTCGCGCTCTTTTTTGAGAAAAACGCAATAAACACCTTTCGGTCCGAAATGTTTCCAAGTCCCGTCAGATCTCAATGTCCACCGGCACCATCGTCCAAAAGCCAAACTGGTCCGATCGCCAAAACAATTATAGATCCCTGTTCCTCGTTGCATTGCGAACGTATTACATTAATGGTTCGGCCGCGGTCGTCGCGCTCGTTTTCGAGAAAAATGCGAAATACACCTTTCGGTCCGAAATATTTCTAAGTCCCGTCAGATCTCAAAGTCCACCGGCACCATCGTCCAAAAGCCAAACTCGTCTGATCGCCAAAACAATTATAGATCCCTGTTCCTGGTTGCATTGCGAACGTATTAAATTAATGGTTCGACCGCGGTCGTCGCGCTCTTTTTTGAGAAAAACGCAATAAACACCTTTCGGTCCGAAATGTTTCCAAGTCCCGTCAGATCTCAATGTCCACCGGCACCATCGTCCAAAAGCCAAACTGGTCCGATCGCCAAAACAATTATAGATCCCTGTTCCTCGTTGCATTGCGAACGTATTACATTAATGGTTCGGCCGCGGTCGTCGCGCTCGTTTTCGTGAAAAATGCGAGAAACACCTTTCGGTCCGAAACATTTCAAAGTCCCGTCAGATCTCAAAGTCCACCGGCACCATCGTCCAAAAGCCAAACTCGTCCGATCGCCAAAACAATTATAGATCCTTGTTCCTCGTTGCATTGCGAACGTATTACATTAATGCTTCGACCGCGGTCGTCGCGCTCGTTTACGAGAAAAAAGAGAAAAACACCTTTCGGTCCGAAACATTTCAAGTCCCGTCAGATCTCAATGTCCACCGGCACCATCGTCCAAAAGCCAAACTCGTCCGATCGCCAAAAAATATAGATCCTTGTCCCTCGTTGCATTGCGAACGTATTACATTAATGGTTCGGCCGCGGTCGTCGCGCTCGTTCTCGAGAAAAACAAGAAAAACACCTTTTGGTCCGAAATACTTCCAAGTCCCGATTACATCTCAAAGTACACCGTCACCATCGTCCAAAAGCCAAACTCGTCCGATCGCCAAAACAATAATAGATCCTTGTTCCTCGTTGCAATGCGAACGTATTACATTAATGGTTCGTCCGCGGTCGTCGCGCTCGTTTACGAGAAAAAAGCGAAAAACACCTTTCGGACGGAAATACTTCCAAGTCCCGTCAGATCTCAATGTCCACCGGCACCATCGTCCCAAAACCAAACTCGTCCGATCGCCAAAACAATTATAGATCCTTGTTCCTCGTTGCATTGCGAACCTATTACATTAATGGTTCGGCCGCGGTCGTCGCGCTCGTTTTCGAGAAAAATGCGAAAAACACCTTTCGGTCCGAAACATTTCAAAGTCCCGTCAGATCTCAAAGTCCACCGGCACCATCGTCCAAAAGCCAAACTCGTCCGATCGCCAAAACAATTATAGATCCTTGTTCCTCGTTGCATTGCGAACGTATTAAATTAATGGTTCGACCGCGGTCGTCGCGCTCTTTTTTGAGAAAAACGCAATAAACACCTTTCGGTCCGAAATATTTCCAAGTCCCGTCAGATCTCAATGTCCACCGGCACCATCGTCCAAAAGCCAAACTCGTCCGATCGCCAAAAAATATAGATCCTTGTCCCTCGTTGCATTGCGAACGTATTACATTAATGGTTCGGCCGCGGTCGTCGCGCTCGTTCTCGAGAAAAACGAGAAAAACACCTTTGGGTCCGAAACATTTCAAAGTCCCGTCAGATCTCAAAGTCCACCGGCACCATCGTCCAAAAGCCAAACTCGTCCGATCGCCAAAAAAATTATAGATCCTTGTTCCTGGTTGCATTGCGATCGTATTAAATTAATGGTTCGACCGCGGTCGTCGCGCTCTTTTTTGAGAAAAACGCAATAAACACCTTCGGTCCGAAATGTTTCCAAGTCCCGTCAGATCTCAAAGTCCACCGGCACCATCGTCCAAAAGCCAAACTCGTCCGATCGCCAAAACAATTATAGATCCCTGTTCCTCGTTGCATTGCGAACGTATTACATTAATGGTTCGGCCGCGGTCGTCGCGATCGTTTTCGAGAAAAATGCGAAAAACACCTTTCGGTCCGAAATATTTCTAAGTCCCGTCAGATCTCAAAGTCCACCGGCACCATCGTCCAAAAGCCAAACTCGTCCGATCGCCAAAAAAATTATAGATCCTTTTTCCTGGTTGCATTGCGAACGTATTAAATTAATGGTTCGACCGCGGTCGTCGCGCTCTTTTTTGAGAAAAACGCAATAAACACCTTTCGGTCCGAAATATTTCCAAGTCCCGTCAGATCTCAAAGTCCACCGGCACCATCGTCCAAAAGCCAAACTCGTCCGATCGCCAAAACAATTATAGATCCCTGTTCCTGGTTGCATTGCGAACGTATTAAATTAATTGTTCGACCGCGGTCGTCGCGCTCTTTTTTGAGAAAAACGCAATAAACACCTTTCGGTCCGAAATATTTCCAAGTCCCGTCAGATCTCAATGTCCACCGGCACCATCGTCCAAAAGCCAAACTCGTCTGATCGCCAAAACAATTATAGATCCTTGTTCCTCGTTGCATTTCGAACGTATTACATTAATGGTTCGTCCGCGGTCGTCGCGCTCGTTTTCGAGAAAAACGCAAAAAAGACCTTTCGGTCCGAAATATTTCCAAGTCCCGTCAGATCTCAATGTCCAAGGGCACCATCGTCCAAAAGCCAAACTCGTCCGATCGCCAAAACAATTATAGATCCCTGTTCCTCGTTGCATTGCGAACGTATTACATTAATGGTTCGGCCGCGGTCGTCGCGCTCGTTTTCGTGAAAAATGCGAGAAACACCTTTCGGTCCGAAACATTTCAAAGTCCCGTCAGATCTCAAAGTCCACCGGCACCATCGTCCAAAAGCCAAACTCGTCCGATCGCCAAAACAATTATAGATCCTTGTTCCTCGTTGCATTGCGAACGTATTACATTAATGCTTCGACCGCGGTCGTCGCGCTCGTTTACGAGAAAAAAGAGAAAAACACCTTTCGGTCCGAAACATTTCAAGTCCCGTCAGATCTCAATGTCCACCGGCACCATCGTCCAAAAGCCAAACTCGTCCGATCGCCAAAAAATATAGATCCTTGTCCCTCGTTGCATTGCGAACGTATTACATTAATGGTTCGGCCGCGGTCGTCGCGCTCGTTCTCGAGAAAAACAAGAAAAACACCTTTTGGTCCGAAATACTTCCAAGTCCCGATTACATCTCAAAGTCCACCGGCACCATCGTCCAAAAGCCAAACTCGTCCGATCGCCAAAACTATTATAGATCCTTGTTCCTCGTTGCATTGTGAACGTATTACATCAATGGTTCGTCCGCGGTCGTCGCGCTCGTTTTCGGGAAAAATGCGAAAAACACCATTCGGTCCGAAATATTTCTAAGTCCCGTCAGATCTCAAAGTCCACCGTCACCATCGTCCAAAAGCCAAACTCGTCCGATCGCCAAAACAATTATAGATCCTTGTTCCTCGTTGCAATGCGAACGTATTACATTAATGGTTCGTCCGCGGTCGTCGCGCTCGTTTACGAGAAAAAAGCGAAAAACACCTTTCGGTCCGAAATATTTCCAAGTCCCGTCAGATCTCAATGTCCACCGGCACCATCGTCCAAAAGCCAAACTCGTCCGATCGCCAAAACAATTATAGATCCCTGTTCCTCGTTGCATTGCGAACGTATTACATTAATGGTTTGGCCGCGGTCGTCGCGCTCGTTTTCGAGAAAAATGCGAAAAACACCTTTCGGTCCGAAATATTTCTAAGTCCCGTCAGATCTCAAAGTCCACCGGCAACATCGTCCAAAAGCCAAACTCGTCCGATCGCCAAAAAAATTATAGATCCCTGTTCCTCGTTGCATTGCGAACGTATTACATTAATGGTTCGTCCGCGGTCGTCGCGCTCGTTTACGAGAAAAAAGCGAAAAACACCTTTCGGTCCGAAATATTTCTAAGTCCCGTCAGATCTCAAAGTCCACCGGCACCATCGTCCAAAAGCCAAACTCGTCCGATCCCCAAAACAATTATAGATCCCTGTTCCTGGTTGCATTGCGAACGTATTAAATTAATGGTTCGACCGCGGTCGTCGCGCTCTTTTTTGAGAAAAACGTAATAAACACCTTTCGGTCCGAAATGTTTCCAAGTCCCGTCAGATCTCAATGTCCACCGGCACCATCGTCCAAAAGCCAAACTGGTCCGATCGCCAAAACAATTATAGATCCCTGTTCCTCGTTGCATTGCGAACGTATTACATTAATGGTTCGGCCGCGGTCGTCGCGCTCGTTTTCGAGAAAAATGCGAAATACACCTTTCGGTCCGAAATATTTCTAAGTCCCGTCAGATCTCAAAGTCCACCGGCACCATCGTCCAAAAGCCAAACTCGTCTGATCGCCAAAACAATTATAGATCCTTGTTCCTCGTTGCATTTCGAACGTATTACATTAATGGTTCGTCCGCGGTCGTCGCGCTCGTTTTCGAGAAAAACGCAAAAAAGACCTTTCGGTCCGAAATATTTCCAAGTCCCGTCAGATCTCAATGTCCAAGGGCACCATCGTCCAAAAGCCAAACTCGTCCGATCGCCAAAACAATTATAGATCCCTGTTCCTCGTTGCATTGCGAACGTATTACATTAATGGTTCGGCCGCGGTCGTCGCGCTCGTTTTCGTGAAAAATGCGAGAAACACCTTTCGGTCCGAAACATTTCAAAGTCCCGTCAGATCTCAAAGTCCACCGGCACCATCGTCCAAAAGCCAAACTCGTCCGATCGCCAAAACAATTATAGATCCTTGTCCCTCGTTGCATTGCGAACGTATTACATTAATGGTTCGGCCGCGGTCGTCGCGCTCGTTCTCGAGAAAAACGCAAAAAAGACCTTTCGGTCCGAAATATTTCAAGTCCCGTCAGATCTCAATGTCCACCGGCACCATCGTCCAAAAGCCAAACTCGTCCGATCGCCAAAAAATATAGATCCTTGTCCCTCGTTGCATTGCGAACGTATTACATTAATGGTTCGGCCGCGGTCGTCGCGCTCGTTCTCGAGAAAAACGCAAAAAAGACCTTTCGGTCCGAAATATTTCCAAGTCCCGTCAGATCTCAATGTCCAAGGGCACCATCGTCCAAAAGCCAAACTCGTCCGATCGCCAAAACAATTATAGATCCCTGTTCCTCGTTGCATTGCGAACGTATTACATTAATGGTTCGGCCGCGGTCGTCGCGCTCGTTTTCGTGAAAAATGCGAGAAAGACCTTTCGGTCCGAAATATTTCCAAGTCCCGTCAGATCTCAATGTCCAAGGGCACCATCGTCCAAAAGCCAAACTCGTCCGATCGCCAAAACAATTATAGATCCCTGTTCCTCGTTGCATTGCGAACGTATTACATTAATGGTTCGGCCGCGGTCGTCGCGCTCGTTTTCGTGAAAAATGCGAGAAACACCTTTCGGTCCGAAACATTTCAAAGTCCCGTCAGATCTCAAAGTCCACCGGCACCATCGTCCAAAAGCCAAACTCGTCCGATCGCCAAAACAATTATAGATCCTTGTTCCTCGTTGCATTGCGAACGTATTACATTAATGCTTCGACCGCGGTCGTCGCGCTCGTTTACGAGAAAAAAGAGAAAAACACCTTTCGGTCCGAAACATTTCAAGTCCCGTCAGATCTTAATGTCCACCGGCACCATCGTCCAAAAGCCAAACTCGTCCGATCGCCAAAAAATATAGATCCTTGTCCCTCGTTGCATTGCGAACGTATTACATTAATGGTTCGGCCGCGGTCGTCGCGCTCGTTCTCGAGAAAAACAAGAAAAACACCTTTTGGTCCGAAATACTTCCAAGTCCCGATTACATCTCAAAGTCCACCGGCACCATCGTCCAAAAGCCAAACTCGTCCGATCGCCAAAACTATTATAGATCCTTGTTCCTCGTTGCATTGTGAACGTATTACATCAATGGTTCGTCCGCGGTCGTCGCGCTCGTTTTCGGGAAAAATGCGAAAAACACCATTCGGTCCGAAATATTTCTAAGTCCCGTCAGATCTCAAAGTCCACCGTCACCATCGTCCAAAAGCCAAACTCGTCCGATCGCCAAAACAATTATAGATCCTTGTTCCTCGTTGCAATGCGAACGTATTACATTAATGGTTCGTCCGCGGTCGTCGCGCTCGTTTACGAGAAAAAAGCGAAAAACACCTTTCGGTCCGAAATATTTCTAAGTCCCGTCAGATCTCAAAGTCCACCGGCAACATCGTCCAAAAGCCAAACTCGTCCGATCGCCAAAAAAATTATAGATCCCTGTTCCTCGTTGCATTGCGAACGTATTACATTAATGGTTCGTCCGCGGTCGTCGCGCTCGTTTACGAGAAAAAAGCGAAAAACACCTTTCGGACGGAAATGCTTCCAAGTTTCGTCAGATCTCAATGTCCACCGGCACCATCGTCCAAAAGCCAAACTCGTCCGATCGCCAAAACAATTATAGATCCTTGTTCCTCGTTGCATTGCAAACGTATTACATTAATGGTTCGTCCGCGGTCGTCACGCTCGTTCTCGAGAAAAACACCTTTGGGTCCGAAACATTTCAAAGTCCCGTCATATCTCAAAGTCCACCGGCACCATCGTCCAAAAGCCAAACTCGTCCGATCGCCAAAACAATTATAGATCCTTGTTCCTCGTTGCATTGCGAACGTATTACATTAATGGTTCGGCCGCGGTCGTCGCGCTCGTTCTCGAGAAAAACGAGAAAAACACTTTTCGGTCCGAAACATTTCAAAGGTCCCGTCAGATCTCAAAGTCCACCGACACCATCGTCCAAAAGCCAAACTCGTCCGATCGCCAAAACAATTATAGATCCTTGTTCCTCGTTGCAATGCGAACGTATTACATTAATGGTTCGTCCGCGGTCGTCGCGCTCGTTTACGAGAAAAAAGCGAAAAACACCTTTCGGACGGAAATACTTCCAAGTCCCGTCAGATCTCAATGTCCACCGGCACCATCGTCCAAAAGCCAAACTGGTCCGATCGCCAAAACAATTATAGATCCCTGTTCCTCGTTGCATTGCGAACGTATTACATTAATGGATCGGCCGCGGTCGTCGCGCTCGTTTTCGAGAAAAATGCGAAATACACCTTTCGGTCCGAAATATTTCTAAGTCCCGTCAGATCTCAAAGTCCACCGGCACCATCGTCCAAAAGCCAAACTCGTCTGATCGCCAAAACAATTATAGATCCTTGTTCCTCGTTGCATTTCGAACGTATTACATTAATGGTTCGTCCGCGGTCGTCGCGCTCGTTTTCGAGAAAAACGCAAAAAAGACCTTTCGGTCCGAAATATTTCCAAGTCCCGTCAGATCTCAATGTCCAAGGGCACCATCGTCCAAAAGCCAAACTCGTCCGATCGCCAAAACAATTATAGATCCCTGTTCCTCGTTGCATTGCGAACGTATTATATTAATGGTTCGGCCGCGGTCGTCGCGCTCGTTTTCGTGAAAAATGCGAGAAACACCTTTCGGTCCGAAACATTTCAAAGTCCCGTCAGATCTCAAAGTCCACCGGCACCATCGTCCAAAAGCCAAACTCGTCCGATCGCCAAAACAATTATAGATCCTTGTTCCTCGTTGCATTGCGAACGTATTACATTAATGCTTCGACCGCGGTCGTCGCGCTCGTTTACGAGAAAAAAGAGAAAAACACCTTTCGGTCCGAAACATTTCAAGTCCCGTCAGATCTCAATGTCCACCGGCACCATCGTCCAAAAGCCAAACTCGTCCGATCGCCAAAAAATATAGATCCTTGTCCCTCGTTGCATTGCGAACGTATTACATTAATGGTTCGGCCGCGGTCGTCGCGCTCGTTCTCGAGAAAAACAAGAAAAACACCTTTTGGTCCGAAATACTTCCAAGTCCCGATTACATCTCAAAGTCCACCGGCACCATCGTCCAAAAGCCAAACTCGTCCGATCGCCAAAACTATTATAGATCCTTGTTCCTCGTTGCATTGTGAACGTATTACATCAATGGTTCGGCCGCGGTCGTCGCGCTCGTTTTCGGGAAAAATGCGAAAAACACCATTCGGTCCGAAATATTTCTAAGTCCCGTCAGATCTCAAAGTCCACCGTCACCATCGTCCAAAAGCCAAACTCGTCCGATCGCCAAAACAATTATAGATCCTTGTTCCTCGTTGCAATGCGAACGTATTACATTAATGGTTCGTCCGCGGTCGTCGCGCTCGTTTACGAGAAAAAAGCGAAAAACACCTTTCGGTCCGAAATATTTCCAAGTCCCGTCAGATCTCAATGTCCACCGGCACCATCGTCCAAAAGCCAAACTCGTCCGATCGCCAAAACAATTATAGATCCCTGTTCCTCGTTGCATTGCGAACGTATTACATTAATGGTTCGGCCGCGGTCGTCGCGCTCGTTTTCGAGAAAAATGCGAAAAACACCTTTCGGTCCGAAATATTTCTAAGTCCCGTCAGATCTCAAAGTCCACCGTCACCATCGTCCAAAAGCCAAACTCGTCCGATCGCCAAAACAATTATAGATCCTTGTTCCTCGTTGCAATGCGAACGTATTACATTAATGGTTCGTCCGCGGTCGTCGCGCTCGTTTACGAGAAAAAAGCGAAAAACACCTTTCGGACGGAAATACTTCCAAGTCCCGTCAGATCTCAATGTCCACCGGCACCATCGTCCAAAAGCCAAACTCGTCCGATCGCCAAAACAATTATAGATCCTTGTTCCTCGTTGCATTGCGAACGTATTACATTAATGGTTCGACCGCGGTCGTCGCGCTCTTTTTTGAGAAAAACGCAATAAACACCTTTCGGTCCGAAATGTTTCCAAGTCCCGTCAGATCTCAAAGTCCACCGGCACCATCGTCCAAAAGCCAAACTCGTCCGATCGCCAAAACAATTATAGATCGTTGTTCCTCGTTGCATTGCGAACGTATTACATTAATGGTTCGATCGCGGTCGTCGCGCTTGTTTTCGAGAAAAACGCGAAAAACACCTTTCGGTCGGAAATATTTAAAAGTCCCGTCAGATCTCAAAGTCCACCGGCACCATCGTCCAAAAGCCAAACTCGTCCGATCGCCAAAAAAATTATAGATCCTTGTTCCTCGTTGCATTGCGAACGTATTACATTAATGGTTCGGCCGCGGTCGTCGCGCTCGTTTTCGGGAAAAATGCGAAAACCACCTTTCGGTCCGAAATATTTCCAAGTCCCGTCACATCTCAAAGTCCACCGGCAACATCGTCCAAAAGCCAAACTCGTCCGATCGCGATAACAATCACAGATCCTTGTTCCTCGTTGCATTGCAAACGTATTACATGAATAGTTCGCCCCCGGTCGTCGCGCTCTTTTTTGAGAAAAACGCAATAAACACCTTTCGGTCCGAAATATTTCCAAGTCCCGTCAGATCTCAATGTCCACCGGCACCATCGTCCAAAAGCCAAACTCGTCCGATCGCCAAAACAATTATAGATCCCTGTTCCTCGTTGCATTGCGAACGTATTACATTAATGGTTCGGCCGCGGTCGTCGCGCTCGTTTTCGAGAAAAATGCGAAAAACACCTTTCGGTCCGAAATATTTCTAAGTCCCGTCAGATCTCAAAGTCCACCGGCACCATCGTCCAAAAGCCAAACTCGTCCGATCGCCAAAAAAATTATAGATCCTTTTTCCTGGTTGCATTGCGAACGTATTAAATTAATGGTTCGACCGCGGTCGTCGCGCTCTTTTTTGAGAAAAACGCAATAAACACCTTTCGGTCCGAAATATTTCCAAGTCCCGTCAGATCTCAAAGTCCACCGGCACCATCGTCCAAAAGCCAAACTCGTCCGATCGCCAAAACAATTATAGATCCCTGTTCCTGGTTGCATTGCGAACGTATTAAATTAATTGTTCGACCGCGGTCGTCGCGCTCTTTTTTGAGAAAAACGCAATAAACACCTTTCGGTCCGAAATATTTCCAAGTCCCGTCAGATCTCAATGTCCACCGGCACCATCGTCCAAAAGCCAAACTCGTCCGATCGCCAAAACAATTATAGATCCCTGTTCCTCGTTGCATTGCGAACGTATTACATTAATGGTTCGGCCGCGGTCGTCGCGCTCGTTTTCGAGAAAAATGCGAAAAACACCTTTCGGTCCGAAATATTTCTAAGTCCCGTCAGATCTCAAAGTCCACCGGCACCATCGTCCAAAAGCCAAACTCGTCCGATCGCCAAAACAATTATAGATCCCTGTTCCTCGTTGCATTGCGAACGTATTACATTAATGTTTCGGCCGCGGTCGTCGCGCTCGTTTTCGAGAAAAATGCGAAATACACCTTTCGGTCCGAAATATTTCTAAGTCCCGTCAGATCTCAAAGTCCACCGGCACCATCGTCCAAAAGCCAAACTCGTCTGATCGCCAAAACAATTATAGATCCTTGTTCCTCGTTGCATTTCGAACGTATTACATTAATGGTTCGTCCGCGGTCGTCGCGCTCGTTTTCGAGAAAAATGCGAAAAACACCTTTCGGTCCGAAATATTTCTAAGTCCCGTCAGATCTCAAAGTCCACCGGCACCATCGTCCAAAAGCCAAACTCGTCCGATCGCCAAAACAATTATAGATCCTTGTTCCTCGTTGCATTGCGAACGTATTACATTAATGCTTCGACCGCGGTCGTCGCGCTCGTTTACGAGAAAAAAGAGAAAAACACCTTTCGGTCCGAAACATTTCAAGTCCCGTCAGATCTCAATGTCCACCGGCACCATCGTCCAAAAGCCAAACTCGTCCGATCGCCAAAAAATATAGATCCTTGTCCCTCGTTGCATTGCGAACGTATTACATTAATGGTTCGGCCGCGGTCGTCGCGCTCGTTCTCGAGAAAAACAAGAAAAACACCTTTTGGTCCGAAATACTTCCAAGTCCCGATTACATCTCAAAGTCCACCGGCACCATCGTCCAAAAGCCAAACTCGTCCGATCGCCAAAACAATTATAGATCCTTGTTCCTCGTTGCATTGCGAACGTATTAAATTAATGGTTCGACCGCGGTCGTCGCGCTCTTTTTTGAGAAAAACGCAATAAACACCTTTCGGTCCGAAATGTTTCCAAGTCCCGTCAGATCTCAAAGTCCACCGGCACCATCGTCCAAAAGCCAAACTCGTCCGATCGCCAAAACAATTATAGATCGTTGTTCCTCGTTGCATTGCGAACGTATTACATTAATGGTTCGATCGCGGTCGTCGCGCTTGTTTTCGAGAAAAACGCGAAAAACACCTTTCGGTCGGAAATATTTAAAAGTCCCGTCAGATCTCAAAGTCCACCGGCACCATCGTCCAAAAGCCAAACTCGTCCGATCGCCAAAACAATTATAGATCCCTGTTCCTCGTTGCATTGCGAACGTATTACATTAATGGTTAGGCCGCGGTCGTCGCGATCGTTTTCGAGAAAAATGCGAAAAACACCTTTCGGTCCGAAATATTTCTAAGTCCCGTCAGATCTCAAAGTCCACCGGCACCATCGTCCAAAAGCCAAACTCGTCCGATCCCCAAAACAATTATAGATCCCTGTTCCTCGTTGCATTGCGAACGTATTACATTAATGGTTCGGCCGCGGTCGTCGCGCTCGTTTTCGAGAAAAATGCGAAAAACACATTTCGGTCCGAAATATTTCTAAGTCCCGTCAGATCTCAAAGTCCACCGGCACCATCGTCCAAAAGCCAAACTCGTCCGATCGCCAAAAAAATTATAGATCCTTTTTCCTGGTTGCATTGCGAACGTATTAAATTAATGGTTCGACCGCGGTCGTCGCGCTCTTTTTTGAGAAAAACGCAATAAACACCTTTCGGTCCGAAATATTTCCAAGTCCCGTCAGATCTCAAAGTCCACCGGCACCATCGTCCAAAAGCCAAACTCGTCCGATCGCCAAAACAATTATAGATCCCTGTTCCTGGTTGCATTGCGAACGTATTAAATTAATTGTTCGACCGCGGTCGTCGCGCTCTTTTTTGAGAAAAACGCAATAAACACCTTTCGGTCCGAAATATTTCCAAGTCCCGTCAGATCTCAATGTCCACCGGCACCATCGTCCAAAAGCCAAACTCGTCCGATCGCCAAAACAATTATAGATCCCTGTTCCTCGTTGCATTGCGAACGTATTACATTAATGGTTCGGCCGCGGTCATCGCGCTCGTTTTCGAGAAAAATGCGAAAAACACCTTTCGGTCCGAAATATTTCTAAGTCCCGTCAGATCTCAAAGTCCACCGGCACCATCGTCCAAAAGCCAAACTCGTCTGATCGCCAAAACAATTATAGATCCTTGTTCCTCGTTGCATTTCGAACGTATTACATTAATGGTTCGTCCGCGGTCGTCGCGCTCGTTTTCGAGAAAAACGCAAAAAAGACCTTTCGGTCCGAAATATTTCCAAGTCCCGTCAGATCTCAATGTCCAAGGGCACCATCGTCCAAAAGCCAAACTCGTCCGATCGCCAAAACAATTATAGATCCTTGTTCCTCGTTGCATTGTGAACGTATTACATTAATGGTTCGGCCGCGGTCGTCGCGCTCGTTTTCGTGAAAAATGCGAGAAACACCTTTCGGTCCGAAACATTTCAAAGTCCCGTCAGATCTCAAAGTCCACCGTCACCATCGTCCAAAAGCCAAACTCGTCCGATCGCCAAAACAATTATAGATCCTTGTTCCTCGTTGCAATGCGAACGTATTACATTAATGGTTCGTCCGCGGTCGTCGCGCTCGTTTACGAGAAAAAAGCGAAAAACACCTTTCGGTCCGAAATATTTCCAAGTCCCGTCAGATCTCAATGTCCACCGGCACCATCGTCCAAAAGCCAAACTCGTCCGATCGCCAAAACAATTATAGATCCCTGTTCCTCGTTGCATTGCGAACGTATTACATTAATGGTTTGGCCGCGGTCGTCGCGCTCGTTTTCGAGAAAAATGCGAAAAACACCTTTCGGTCCGAAATATTTCTAAGTCCCGTCAGATCTCAAAGTCCACCGGCAACATCGTCCAAAAGCCAAACTCGTCCGATCGCCAAAAAAATTATAGATCCCTGTTCCTCGTTGCATTGCGAACGTATTACATTAATGGTTCGTCCGCGGTCGTCGCGCTCGTTTACGAGAAAAAAGCGAAAAACACCTTTCGGACGGAAATGCTTCCAAGTTTCGTCAGATCTCAATGTCCACCGGCACCATCGTCCAAAAGCCAAACTCGTCCGATCGCCAAAACAATTATAGATCCTTGTTCCTCGTTGCATTGCAAACGTATTACATTAATGGTTCGTCCGCGGTCGTCACGCTCGTTCTCGAGAAAAACACCTTTGGGTCCGAAACATTTCAAAGTCCCGTCATATCTCAAAGTCCACCGGCACCATCGTCCAAAAGCCAAACTCGTCCGATCGCCAAAACAATTATAGATCCTTGTTCCTCGTTGCATTGCGAACGTATTACATTAATGGTTCGGCCGCGGTCGTCGCGCTCGTTCTCGAGAAAAACGAGAAAAACACTTTTCGGTCCGAAACATTTCAAAGGTCCCGTCAGATCTCAAAGTCCACCGACACCATCGTCCAAAAGCCAAACTGGTCCGATCGCCAAAACAATTATAGATCCTTGTTCCTCGTTGCAATGCGAACGTATTACATTAATGGATCGGCCGCGGTCGTCGCGCTCGTTTTCGAGAAAAATGCGAAATACACCTTTCGGTCCGAAATATTTCTAAGTCCCGTCAGATCTCAAAGTCCACCGGCACCATCGTCCAAAAGCCAAACTCGTCTGATCGCCAAAACAATTATAGATCCTTGTTCCTCGTTGCATTTCGAACGTATTACATTAATGGTTCGTCCGCGGTCGTCGCGCTCGTTTTCGAGAAAAACGCAAAAAAGACCTTTCGGTCCGAAATATTTCCAAGTCCCGTCAGATCTCAATGTCCAAGGGCACCATCGTCCAAAAGCCAAACTCGTCCGATCGCCAAAACAATTATAGATCCCTGTTCCTCGTTGCATTGCGAACGTATTACATTAATGGTTCGGCCGCGGTCGTCGCGCTCGTTTTCGTGAAAAATGCGAGAAACACCTTTCGGTCCGAAACATTTCAAAGTCCCGTCAGATCTCAAAGTCCACCGGCACCATCGTCCAAAAGCCAAACTCGTCCGATCGCCAAAACAATTATAGATCCTTGTTCCTCGTTGCATTGCGAACGTATTACATTAATGCTTCGACCGCGGTCGTCGCGCTCGTTTACGAGAAAAAAGAGAAAAACACCTTTCGGTCCGAAACATTTCAAGTCCCGTCAGATCTCAATGTCCACCGGCACCATCGTCCAAAAGCCAAACTCGTCCGATCGCCAAAAAATATAGATCCTTGTCCCTCGTTGCATTGCGAACGTATTACATTAATGGTTCGGCCGCGGTCGTCGCGCTCGTTCTCGAGAAAAACAAGAAAAACACCTTTTGGTCCGAAATACTTCCAAGTCCCGATTACATCTCAAAGTCCACCGGCACCATCGTCCAAAAGCCAAACTCGTCCGATCGCCAAAACTATTATAGATCCTTGTTCCTCGTTGCATTGTGAACGTATTACATCAATGGTTCGGCCGCGGTCGTCGCGCTCGTTTTCGGGAAAAATGCGAAAAACACCATTCGGTCCGAAATATTTCTAAGTCCCGTCAGATCTCAAAGTCCACCGTCACCATCGTCCAAAAGCCAAACTCGTCCGATCGCCAAAACAATTATAGATCCTTGTTCCTCGTTGCAATGCGAACGTATTACATTAATGGTTCGTCCGCGGTCGTCGCGCTCGTTTACGAGAAAAAAGCGAAAAACACCTTTCGGTCCGAAATATTTCCAAGTCCCGTCAGATCTCAATGTCCACCGGCACCATCGTCCAAAAGCCAAACTCGTCCGATCGCCAAAACAATTATAGATCCCTGTTCCTCGTTGCATTGCGAACGTATTACATTAATGGTTCGGCCGCGGTCGTCGCGCTCGTTTACGAGAAAAAAGCGAAAAACACCTTTCGGACGGAAATACTTCCAAGTCCCGTCAGATCTCAATGTCCACCGGCACCATCGTCCAAAAGCCAAACTCGTCCGATCGCCAAAACAATTATAGATCCTTGTTCCTCGTTGCATTGCGAACGTATTACATTAATGGTTCGACCGCGGTCGTCGCGCTCTTTTTTGAGAAAAACGCAATAAACACCTTTCGGTCCGAAATATTTCCAAGTCCCGTCAGATCTCAATGTCCACCGGCACCATCGTCCAAAAGCCAAACTCGTCCGATCGCCAAAACAATTATAGATCCCTGTTCCTCGTTGCATTGCGAACGTATTACATTAATGGTTCGGCCGCGGTCGTCGCGCTCGTTTTCGAGAAAAATGCGAAAAACACCTTTCGGTCCGAAATATTTCTAAGTCCCGTCAGATCTCAAAGTCCACCGGCACCATCGTCCAAAAGCCAAACTCGTCCGATCCCCAAAACAATTATAGATCCCTGTTCCTGGTTGCATTGCGAACGTATTAAATTAATGGTTCGACCGCGGTCGTCGCGCTCTTTTTTGAGAAAAACGCAATAAACACCTTTCGGTCCGAAATGTTTCCAAGTCCCGTCAGATCTCAATGTCCACCGGCACCATCGTCCAAAAGCCAAACTGGTCCGATCGCCAAAACAATTATAGATCCCTGTTCCTCGTTGCATTGCGAACGTATTACATTAATGGTTCGGCCGCGGTCGTCGCGCTCGTTTTCGAGAAAAATGCGAAATACACCTTTCGGTCCGAAATATTTCTAAGTCCCGTCAGATCTCAAAGTCCACCGGCACCATCGTCCAAAAGCCAAACTCGTCTGATCGCCAAAACAATTATAGATCCTTGTTCCTCGTTGCATTTCGAACGTATTACATTAATGGTTCGTCCGCGGTCGTCGCGCTCGTTTTCGAGAAAAATGCGAAAAACACCTTTCGGTCCGAAATATTTCTAAGTCCCGTCAGATCTCAAAGTCCACCGGCACCATCGTCCAAAAGCCAAACTCGTCCGATCGCCAAAACAATTATAGATCCTTGTTCCTCGTTGCATTGCGAACGTATTACATTAATGCTTCGACCGCGGTCGTCGCGCTCGTTTACGAGAAAAAAGAGAAAAACACCTTTCGGTCCGAAACATTTCAAGTCCCGTCAGATCTCAATGTCCACCGGCACCATCGTCCAAAAGCCAAACTCGTCCGATCGCCAAAAAATATAGATCCTTGTCCCTCGTTGCATTGCGAACGTATTACATTAATGGTTCGGCCGCGGTCGTCGCGCTCGTTCTCGAGAAAAACAAGAAAAACACCTTTTGGTCCGAAATACTTCCAAGTCCCGATTACATCTCAAAGTCCACCGGCACCATCGTCCAAAAGCCAAACTCGTCCGATCGCCAAAACAATTATAGATCCTTGTTCCTCGTTGCATTGCGAACGTATTAAATTAATGGTTCGACCGCGGTCGTCGCGCTCTTTTTTGAGAAAAACGCAATAAACACCTTTCGGTCCGAAATGTTTCCAAGTCCCGTCAGATCTCAAAGTCCACCGGCACCATCGTCCAAAAGCCAAACTCGTCCGATCGCCAAAACAATTATAGATCCTTGTTCCTCGTTGCAATGCGAACGTATTACATTAATGGTTCGTCCGCGGTCGTCGCGCTCGTTTACGAGAAAAAAGCGAAAAACACCTTTCGGACGGAAATACTTCCAAGTCCCGTCAGATCTCAATGTCCACCGGCACCATCGTCCAAAAGCCAAACTCGTCCGATCGCCAAAACAATTATAGATCCTTGTTCCTCGTTGCATTGCGAACGTATTACATTAATGGTTCGACCGCGGTCGTCGCGCTCTTTTTTGAGAAAAACGCAATAAACACCTTTCGGTCCGAAATATTTCCAAGTCCCGTCAGATCTCAATGTCCACCGGCACCATCGTCCAAAAGCCAAACTCGTCCGATCGCCAAAACAATTATAGATCCCTGTTCCTCGTTGCATTGCGAACGTATTACATTAATGGTTCGGCCGCGGTCGTCGCGCTCGTTTTCGAGAAAAATGCGAAAAACACCTTTCGGTCCGAAATATTTCTAAGTCCCGTCAGATCTCAAAGTCCACCGGCACCATCGTCCAAAAGCCAAACTCGTCCGATCCCCAAAACAATTATAGATCCCTGTTCCTGGTTGCATTGCGAACGTATTAAATTAATGGTTCGACCGCGGTCGTCGCGCTCTTTTTTGAGAAAAACGCAATAAACACCTTTCGGTCCGAAATGTTTCCAAGTCCCGTCAGATCTCAATGTCCACCGGCACCATCGTCCAAAAGCCAAACTGGTCCGATCGCCAAAACAATTATAGATCCCTGTTCCTCGTTGCATTGCGAACGTATTACATTAATGGTTCGGCCGCGGTCGTCGCGCTCGTTTTCGAGAAAAATGCGAAATACACCTTTCGGTCCGAAATATTTCTAAGTCCCGTCAGATCTCAAAGTCCACCGGCACCATCGTCCAAAAGCCAAACTCGTCTGATCGCCAAAACAATTATAGATCCTTGTTCCTCGTTGCATTTCGAACGTATTACATTAATGGTTCGTCCGCGGTCGTCGCGCTCGTTTTCGAGAAAAATGCGAAAAACACCTTTCGGTCCGAAATATTTCTAAGTCCCGTCAGATCTCAAAGTCCACCGGCACCATCGTCCAAAAGCCAAACTCGTCCGATCGCCAAAACAATTATAGATCCTTGTTCCTCGTTGCATTGCGAACGTATTACATTAATGCTTCGACCGCGGTCGTCGCGCACGTTTACGAGAAAAAAGAGAAAAACACCTTTCGGTCCGAAACATTTCAAGTCCCGTCAGATCTCAATGTCCACCGGCACCATCGTCCAAAAGCCAAACTCGTCCGATCGCCAAAAAATATAGATCCTTGTCCCTCGTTGCATTGCGAACGTATTACATTAATGGTTCGGCCGCGGTCGTCGCGCTCGTTCTCGAGAAAAACAAGAAAAACACCTTTTGGTCCGAAATACTTCCAAGTCCCGATTACATCTCAAAGTCCACCGGCACCATCGTCCAAATAGCCAAACTCGTCCGATCGCCAAAACAATTATAGATCCTTGTTCCTCGTTGCATTGCGAACGTATTAAATTAATGGTTCGACCGCGGTCGTCGCGCTCTTTTTTGAGAAAAACGCAATAAACACCTTTCGGTCCGAAATGTTTCCAAGTCCCGTCAGATCTCAAAGTCCACCGGCACCATCGTCCAAAAGCCAAACTCGTCCGATCGCCAAAACAATTATAGATCGTTGTTACTCGTTGCATTGCGAACGTATTACATTAATGGTTCGATCGCGGTCGTCGCGCTTGTTTTCGAGAAAAACGCGAAAAACACCTTTCGGTCGGAAATATTTAAAAGTCCCGTCAGATCTCAAAGTCCACCGGCACCATCGTCCAAAAGCCAAACTGGTCCGATCGCCAAAAAAATTATAGATCCTTGTTCCTCGTTGCATTGCGAACGTATTACATTAATGGTTCGGCCGCGGTCGTCGCGCTCGTTTTCGGGAAAAATGCGAAAACCACCTTTCGGTCCGAAATATTTCCAAGTCCCGTCACATCTCAAAGTCCACCGGCAACATCGTCCAAAAGCCAAACTCGTCCGATCGCGATAACAATCACAGATCCTTGTTCCTCGTTGCATTGCAAACGTATTACATGAATAGTTCGCCCCCGGTCGTCGCGCTCTTTTTTGAGAAAAACGCAATAAACACCTTTCGGTCCGAAATATTTCCAAGTCCCGTCAGATCTCAATGTCCACCGGCACCATCGTCCAAAAGCCAAACTCGTCCGATCGCCAAAAAAATTATAGATCCTTGTTCCTGGTTGCATTGCGATCGTATTAAATTAATGGTTCGACCGCGGTCGTCGCGCTCTTTTTTGAGAAAAACGCAATAAACACCTTTCGGTCCGAAATGTTTCCAAGTCCCGTCAGATCTCAAAGTCCACCGGCACCATCGTCCAAAAGCCAAACTCGTCCGATCGCCAAAACAATTATAGATCGTTGTTCCTCGTTGCATTGCGAACGTATTACATTAATGGTTCGATCGCAGTCGTCGCGCTTGTTTTCGAGAAAAACGCGAAAAACACCTTTCGGTCGGAAATATTTAAAAGTCCCGTCAGATCTCAAAGTCCACCGGCACCATCGTCCAAAAGCCAAACTCGTCCGATCGCCAAAAAAATTATAGATCCCTGTTTCTCGTTGCATTGCGAACGTATTACATTAATGGATCGTCCGCGGTCGTCGCGCTCGTTCTCGAGAAAAACGAGAAAAACACCTTTGGGTCCGAAACATTTCAAAGTCCCGTCAGATCTCAAAGTCCACCGGCACCATCGTCCAAAAGCCAAACTCGTCCGATCGCCAAAACAATTATAGATCCTTGTTCCTCGTTGCATTGCGAACGTATTACATTAATGCTTCGACCGCGGTCGTCGCGCTCGTTTACGAGAAAAAAGAGAAAAACACCTTTCGGTCCGAAACATTTCAAGTCCCGTCAGATCTCAATGTCCACCGGCACCATCGTCCAAAAGCCAAACTCGTCCGATCGCCAAAACAATTATAGATCCCTGTTCCTCGTTGCATTGCGAACGTATTACATTAATGGTTCGTCCGCGGTCGTCGCGCTCGTTCTCGAGAAAAACGAGAAAAACACCTTTGGGTCCGAAACAGTTCAAAGTCCCGTCAGATCTCAAAGTCCACCGGCACCATCGTCCAAAAGCCAAACTCGTCCGATCGCGATAACAATCACAGATCCTTGTACCTCGTTGCATTGCAAACGTATTACATGAATGGTTCGCCCCCGGTCGTCGCGCTCGTTTTCGAGAAAAACGCGAAAAACACCTTTTGGTCCGATATACTTCCAAGTCCCGATTACATCTCAAAGTCCACCGGCACCATCGTCCAAAAGCCAAACTCGTCCGATCGCCAAAAAATATAGATCCTTGTTCCTCGTTGCATTGCGAACGTATTACATTAATGGTTCGGCCGCGGTCGTCGCGCTCGTTTTCGAGAAAAATGCGAAAAACACCTTTCGGTCCGAAACATTTCAAAGTCCCGTCAGATCTCAAAGTCCACCGGCACCATCGTCCAAAAGCCAAACTCGTCCGATCGCCAAAACAATTATAGATCCCTGTTCCTCGTTGCATTGCGAACGTATTACATTAATGGTTCGTCCGCGGTCGTCGCGCTCGTTCTCGAGAAAAACGAGAAAAACACCTTTGGGTCCGAAACATTTCAAAGTCCCGTCAGATCTCAAAGTCCACCGGCACCATCGTCCAAAAGCCAAACTCGTCCGATCGCCAAAACAATTATAGATCCCTGTTCCTCGTTGCATTGCGAACGTATTACATTAATGGTTCGGCCGCGGTCGTCGCGCTCGTTTTCGAGAAAAATGCGAAAAACACCTTTCGGTCCGAAATATTTCTAAGTCCCGTCAGATCTCAAAGTCCACCGGCACCATCGTCCAAAAGCCAAACTCGTCCGATCGCCAAAAAAATTATAGATCCTTTTTCCTGGTTGCATTGCGAACGTATTAAATTAATGGTTCGACCGCGGTCGTCGCGCTCTTTTTTGAGAAAAACGCAATAAACACCTTTCGGTCCGAAATATTTCCAAGTCCCGTCAGATCTCAAAGTCCACCGGCACCATCGTCCAAAAGCCAAACTCATCCGATCGCCAAAACAATTATAGATCCCTGTTCCTGGTTGCATTGCGAACGTATTAAATTAATTGTTCGACCGCGGTCGTCGCGCTCTTTTTTGAGAAAAACGCAATAAACACCTTTCGGTCCGAAATATTTCCAAGTCCCGTCAGATCTCAATGTCCACCGGCACCATCGTCCAAAAGCCAAACTCGTCCGATCGCCAAAACAATTATAGATCCCTGTTCCTCGTTGCATTGCGAACGTATTACATTAATGGTTCGGCCGCGGTCGTCGCGCTCGTTTTCGAGAAAAATGCGAAAAACACCTTTCGGTCCGAAATATTTCTAAGTCCCGTCAGATCTCAAAGTCCACCGGCACCATCGTCCAAAAGCCAAACTCGTCCGATCCCCAAAACAATTATAGATCCCTGTTCCTGGTTGCATTGCGAACGTATTAAATTAATGGTTCGACCGCGGTCGTCGCGCTCTTTTTTGAGAAAGACGCAATAAACACCTTTCGGTCCGAAATGTTTCCAAGTCCCGTCAGATCTCAATGTCCACCGGCACCATCGTCCAAAAGCCAAACTGGTCCGATCGCCAAAACAATTATAGATCCCTGTTCCTCGTTGCATTGCGAACGTATTACATTAATGGTTCGGCCGCGGTCGTCGCGCTCGTTTTCGAGAAAAATGCGAAATACACCTTTCGGTCCGAAATATTTCTAAGTCCCGTCAGATCTCAAAGTCCACCGGCACCATCGTCCAAAAGCCAAACTCGTCTGATCGCCAAAACAATTATAGATCCTTGTTCCTCGTTGCATTTCGAACGTATTACATTAATGGTTCGTCCGCGGTCGTCGCGCTCGTTTTCGAGAAAAACGCAAAAAAGACCTTTCGGTCCGAAATATTTCCAAGTCCCGTCAGATCTCAATGTCCAAGGGCACCATCGTCCAAAAGCCAAACTCGTCAGATCGCCAAAACAATTATAGATCCCTGTTCCTCGTTGCATTGCGAACGTATTACATTAATGGTTCGGCCGCGGTCGTCGCGCTCGTTTTCGTGAAAAATGCGAGAAACACCTTTCGGTCCGAAACATTTCAAAGTCCCGTCAGATCTCAAAGTCCACCGGCACCATTGTCCAAAAGCCAAACTCGTCCGATCGCCAAAACAATTATAGATCCTTGTTCCTCGTTGCATTGCGAACGTATTACATTAATGCTTCGACCGCGGTCGTCGCGCTCGTTTACGAGAAAAAAGAGAAAAACACCTTTCGGTCCGAAACATTTCAAGTCCCGTCAGATCTCAATGTCCACCGGCACCATCGTCCAAAAGCCAAACTCGTCCGATCGCCAAAAAATATAGATCCTTGTCCCTCGTTGCATTGCGAACGTATTACATTAATGGTTCGGCCGCGGTCGTCGCGCTCGTTCTCGAGAAAAACAAGAAAAACACCTTTTGGTCCGAAATACTTCCAAGTCCCGATTACATCTCAAAGTCCACCGGCACCATCGTCCAAAAGCCAAACTCGTCCGATCGCCAAAACTATTATAGATCCTTGTTCCTCGTTGCATTGTGAACGTATTACATCAATGGTTCGGCCGCGGTCGTCGCGCTCGTTTTCGGGAAAAATGCGAAAAACACCATTCGGTCCGAAATATTTCTAAGTCCCGTCAGATCTCAAAGTCCACCGTCACCATCGTCCAAAAGCCAAACTCGTCCGATCGCCAAAACAATTATAGATCCTTGTTCCTCGTTGCAATGCGAACGTATTACATTAATGGTTCGTCCGCGGTCGTCGCGCTCGTTTACGAGAAAAAAGCGAAAAACACCTTTCGGTCCGAAATATTTCCAAGTCCCGTCAGATCTCAATGTCCACCGGCACCATCGTCCAAAAGCCAAACTCGTCCGATCGCCAAAACAATTATAGATCCCTGTTCCTCGTTGCATTGCGAACGTATTACATTAATGGTTCGGCCGCGGTCGTCGCGCTCGTTTTCGAGAAAAATGCGAAAAACACCTTTCGGTCCGAAATATTTCTAAGTCCCGTCAGATCTCAAAGTCCACCGGCACCATCGTCCAAAAGCCAAACTCGTCCGATCGCGATAACAATCACAGATCCTTGTTCCTCGCTGCATTGCAAACGTATTACATGAATAGTTCGCCCCCGGTCGTCGCGCTCGTTTTCGAGAAAAACGCGAAAAACACCTTTTGGTCCGAAATACTTCCAAGTCCCGATTACATCTCAAAGTCCACCGGAACCATCGTCCAAAAGCCAAACTCGTCCGATCGCCAAAACTATTATAGATCCTTGTTCCTCGTTGCATTGTGAACGTATTACATCAATGGTTCGGCCGCGGTCGTCGCGCTCGTTTTCGGGAAAAATGCGAAAAACACCTTTCGGTCCGAAATACTTCCATGTTTCGTCAGATCTCAATGTCCACCGGCACCATCGACCAAAAGCCAAACTCGTCCGATCGCCAAAACAATTATAGATCCTTGTTCCTCGTTGCATTGCAAACGTATTACATTAATGGTTCGTCCGCGGTCGTCACGCTCGTTCTCGAGAAAAACACCTTTGGGTCCGAAACATTTCAAAGTCCCGTCAGATTTCAAAGTCCACCGTCACCATCGTCCAAAAGCCAAACTCGTCCGATCGCCAAAACAATTATAGATCCTTGTTCCTCGTTGCAATGCGAACGTATTACATTAATGGTTCGTCCGCGGTCGTCGCGCTCGTTTACGAGAAAAAAGCGAAAAACACCTTTCGGACGGAAATACTTCCATGTTTCGTCAGATCTCAATGTCCACCGGCACCATCGTCCAAAAGCCAAACTCGTCCGATCGCCAAAACAATTATAGATCCCTGTTCCTCGTTGCATTGCGAACGTATTACATTAATGGTTCGGCCGCGGTCGTCGCGCTCGTTTTCGAGAAAAATGCGAAAAACAGCTTTCGGTCCGAAATATTTCTAAGTCCCGTCAGATCTCAAAGTCCACCGGCACCATCGTCCAAAAGCCAAACTCGTCCGATCGCCAAAAAAATTATAGATCCTTTTTCCTGGTTGCATTGCGAACGTATTAAATTAATGGTTCGACCGCGGTCGTCGCGCTCTTTTTTGAGAAAAACGCAATAAACACCTTTCGGTCCGAAATATTTCCAAGTCCCGTCAGATCTCAAAGTCCACCGGCACCATCGTCCAAAAGCCAAACTCATCCGATCGCCAAAACAATTATAGATCCCTGTTCCTGGTTGCATTGCGAACGTATTAAATTAATTGTTCGACCGCGGTCGTCGCGCTCTTTTTTGAGAAAAACGCAATAAACACCTTTCGGTCCGAAATATTTCCAAGTCCCGTCAGATCTCAATGTCCACCGGCACCATCGTCCAAAAGCCAAACTCGTCCGATCGCCAAAACAATTATAGATCCCTGTTCCTCGTTGCATTGCGAACGTATTACAGTAATGGTTTGGCCGCGGTCGTCGCGCTCGTTTTCGAGAAAAATGCGAAAAACACCTTTCGGTCCGAAATATTTCTAAGTCCCGTCAGATCTCAAAGTCCACCGGCACCATCGTCCAAAAGCCAAACTCGTCCGATCCCCAAAACAATTATAGATCCCTGTTCCTGGTTGCATTGCGAACGTATTAAATTAATGGTTCGACCGCGGTCGTCGCGCTCTTTTTTGAGAAAGACGCAATAAACACCTTTCGGTCCGAAATGTTTCCAAGTCCCGTCAGATCTCAATGTCCACCGGCACCATCGTCCAAAAGCCAAACTGGTCCGATCGCCAAAACAATTATAGATCCCTGTTCCTCGTTGCATTGCGAACGTATTACATTAATGGTTCGGCCGCGGTCGTCGCGCTCGTTTTCGAGAAAAATGCGAAATACACCTTTCGGTCCGAAATATTTCTAAGTCCCGTCAGATCTCAAAGTCCACCGGCACCATCGTCCAAAAGCCAAACTCGTCTGATCGCCAAAACAATTATAGATCCTTGTTCCTCGTTGCATTTCGAACGTATTACATTAATGGTTCGTCCGCGGTCGTCGCGCTCGTTTTCGAGAAAAACGCAAAAAAGACCTTTCGGTCCGAAATATTTCCAAGTCCCGTCAGATCTCAATGTCCAAGGGCACCATCGTCCAAAAGCCAAACTCGTCAGATCGCCAAAACAATTATAGATCCCTGTTCCTCGTTGCATTGCGAACGTATTACATTAATGGTTCGGCCGCGGTCGTCGCGCTCGTTTTCGTGAAAAATGCGAGAAACACCTTTCGGTCCGAAACATTTCAAAGTCCCGTCAGATCTCAAAGTCCACCGGCACCATTGTCCAAAAGCCAAACTCGTCCGATCGCCAAAACAATTATAGATCCTTGTTCCTCGTTGCATTGCGAACGTATTACATTAATGCTTCGACCGCGGTCGTCGCGCTCGTTTACGAGAAAAAAGCGAAAAACACCTTTCGGTCCGAAATATTTCCAAGTCCCGTCAGATCTCAATGTCCACCGGCACCATCGTCCAAAAGCCAAACTCGTCCGATCGCCAAAACAATTATAGATCCCTGTTCCTCGTTGCATTGCGAACGTATTACATTAATGGTTCGGCCGCGGTCGTCGCGCTCGTTTTCGAGAAAAATGCGAAAAACACCTTTCGGTCCGAAATATTTCTAAGTCCCGTCAGATCTCAAAGTCCACCGGCACCATCGTCCAAAAGCCAAACTCGTCCGATCGCGATAACAATCACAGATCCTTGTTCCTCGCTGCATTGCAAACGTATTACATGAATAGTTCGCCCCCGGTCGTCGCGCTCGTTTTCGAGAAAAACGCGAAAAACACCTTTTGGTCCGAAATACTTCCAAGTCCCGATTACATCTCAAAGTCCACCGGAACCATCGTCCAAAAGCCAAACTCGTCCGATCGCCAAAACTATTATAGATCCTTGTTCCTCGTTGCATTGTGAACGTATTACATCAATGGTTCGGCCGCGGTCGTCGCGCTCGTTTTCGGGAAAAATGCGAAAAACACCTTTCGGTCCCAAATACTTCCATGTTTCGTCAGATCTCAATGTCCACCGGCACCATCGACCAAAAGCCAAACTCGTCCGATCGCCAAAACAATTATAGATCCTTGTTCCTCGTTGCATTGCAAACGTATTACATTAATGGTTCGTCCGCGGTCGTCACGCTCGTTCTCGAGAAAAACACCTTTGGGTCCGAAACATTTCAAAGTCCCGTCAGATTTCAAAGTCCACCGTCACCATCGTCCAAAAGCCAAACTCGTCCGATCGCCAAAACAATTATAGATCCTTGTTCCTCGTTGCAATGCGAACGTATTACATTAATGGTTCGTCCGCGGTCGTCGCGCTCGTTTACGAGAAAAAAGCGAAAAACACCTTTCGGACGGAAATACTTCCATGTTTCGTCAGATCTCAATGTCCACCGGCACCATCGTCCAAAAGCCAAACTCGTCCGATCGCCAAAACAATTATAGATCCCTGTTCCTCGTTGCATTGCGAACGTATTACATTAATGGTTCGGCCGCGGTCGTCGCGCTCGTTTTCGAGAAAAATGCGAAAAACAGCTTTTGGTCCGAAATACTTCCAAGTCCCGATTACATCTCAAAGTCCACCGGAACCATCGTCCAAAAGCCAAACTCGTCCGATCGCCAAAACTATTATAGATCCTTGTTCCTCGTTGCATTGTGAACGTATTACATCAATGGTTCGGCCGCGGTCGTCGCGCTCGTTTTCGGGAAAAATGCGAAAAACACCTTTCGGTCCGAAATACTTCCATGTTTCGTCAGATCTCAATGTCCACCGGCACCATCGACCAAAAGCCAAACTCGTCCGATCGCCAAAACAATTATAGATCCTTGTTCCTCGTTGCATTGCAAACGTATTACATTAATGGTTCGTCCGCGGTCGTCACGCTCGTTCTCGAGAAAAACACCTTTGGGTCCGAAACATTTCAAAGTCCCGTCAGATCTCAAAGTCCACCGGCACCATCGTCCAAAAGCCAAACTCGTCCGATCGCCAAAAAAATTATAGATCCTTTTTCCTGGTTGCATTGCGAACGTATTAAATTAATGGTTCGACCGCGGTCGTCGCGCTCTTTTTTGAGAAAAACGCAATAAACACCTTTCGGTCCGAAATATTTCCAAGTCCCGTCAGATCTCAAAGTCCACCGGCACCATCGTCCAAAAGCCAAACTCATCCGATCGCCAAAACAATTATAGATCCCTGTTCCTCGCTGCATTGCAAACGTATTACATGAATAGTTCGCCCCCGGTCGTCGCGCTCGTTTTCGAGAAAAACGCGAAAAACACCTTTTGGTCCGAAATACTTCCAAGTCCCGATTACATCTCAAAGTCCACCGGCACCATCGTCCAAAAGCCAAACTGGTCCGATCGCCAAAACAATTATAGATCCCTGTTCCTCGTTGCATTGCGAACGTATTACATTAATGGTTCGGCCGCGGTCGTCGCGCTCGTTTTCGAGAAAAATGCGAAATACACCTTTCGGTCCGAAATATTTCTAAGTCCCGTCAGATCTCAAAGTCCACCGGCACCATCGTCCAAAAGCCAAACTCGTCTGATCGCCAAAACAATTATAGATCCTTGTTCCTCGTTGCATTTCGAACGTATTACATTAATGGTTCGTCCGCGGTCGTCGCGCTCGTTTTCGAGAAAAACGCAAAAAAGACCTTTCGGTCCGAAATATTTCCAAGTCCCGTCAGATCTCAATGTCCAAGGGCACCATCGTCCAAAAGCCAAACTCGTCAGATCGCCAAAACAATTATAGATCCCTGTTCCTCGTTGCATTGCGAACGTATTACATTAATGGTTCGGCCGCGGTCGTCGCGCTCGTTTTCGTGAAAAATGCGAGAAACACCTTTCGGTCCGAAACATTTCAAAGTCCCGTCAGATCTCAAAGTCCACCGGCACCATCGTCCAAAAGCCAAACTCGTCCGATCGCCAAAACAATTATAGATCCTTGTTCCTCGTTGCATTGCGAACGTATTACATTAATGCTTCGACCGCGGTCGTCGCGCTCGTTTACGAGAAAAAAGAGAAAAACACCTTTCGGTCCGAAACATTTCAAGTCCCGTCAGATCTCAATGTCCACCGGCACCATCGTCCAAAAGCCAAACTCGTCCGATCGCCAAAAAATATAGATCCTTGTCCCTCGTTGCATTGCGAACGTATTACATTAATGGTTCGGCCGCGGTCGTCGCGCTCGTTCTCGAGAAAAACAAGAAAAACACCTTTTGGTCCGAAATACTTCCAAGTCCCGATTACATCTCAAAGTCCACCGGCACCATCGTCCAAAAGCCAAACTCGTCCGATCGCCAAAACTATTATAGATCCTTGTTCCTCGTTGCATTGTGAACGTATTACATCAATGGTTCGGCCGCGGTCGTCGCGCTCGTTTTCGGGAAAAATGCGAAAAACACCATTCGGTCCGAAATATTTCTAAGTCCCGTCAGATCTCAAAGTCCACCGTCACCATCGTCCAAAAGCCAAACTCGTCCGATCGCCAAAACAATTATAGATCCTTGTTCCTCGTTGCAATGCGAACGTATTACATTAATGGTTCGTCCGCGGTCGTCGCGCTCGTTTACGAGAAAAAAGCGAAAAACACCTTTCGGTCCGAAATATTTCCAAGTCCCGTCAGATCTCAATGTCCACCGGCACCATCGTCCAAAAGCCAAACTCGTCCGATCGCCAAAACAATTATAGATCCCTGTTCCTCGTTGCATTGCGAACGTATTACATTAATGGTTCGGCCGCGGTCGTCGCGCTCGTTTTCGAGAAAAATGCGAAAAACACCTTTCGGTCCGAAATATTTCTAAGTCCCGTCAGATCTCAAAGTCCACCGGCACCATCGTCCAAAAGCCAAACTCGTCCGATCGCGATAACAATCACAGATCCTTGTTCCTCGCTGCATTGCAAACGTATTACATGAATAGTTCGCCCCCGGTCGTCGCGCTCGTTTTCGAGAAAAACGCGAAAAACACCTTTTGGTCCGAAATACTTCCAAGTCCCGATTACATCTCAAAGTCCACCGGAACCATCGTCCAAAAGCCAAACTCGTCCGATCGCCAAAACTATTATAGATCCTTGTTCCTCGTTGCATTGTGAACGTATTACATCAATGGTTCGGCCGCGGTCGTCGCGCTCGTTTTCGGGAAAAATGCGAAAAACACCTTTCGGTCCGAAATACTTCCATGTTTCGTCAGATCTCAATGTCCACCGGCACCATCGTCCAAAAGCCAAACTCGTCCGATCGCCAAAACAATTATAGATCCTTGTTCCTCGTTGCATTGCAAACGTATTACATTAATGGTTCGTCCGCGGTCGTCACGCTCGTTCTCGAGAAAAACACCTTTGGGTCCGAAACATTTCAAAGTCCCGTCAGATTTCAAAGTCCACCGTCACCATCGTCCAAAAGCCAAACTCGTCCGATCGCCAAAACAATTATAGATCCTTGTTCCTCGTTGCAATGCGAACGTATTACATTAATGGTTCGTCCGCGGTCGTCGCGCTCGTTTACGAGAAAAAAGCGAAAAACACCTTTCGGACGGAAATACTTCCATGTTTCGTCAGATCTCAATGTCCACCGGCACCATCGTCCAAAAGCCAAACTCGTCCGATCGCCAAAACAATTATAGATCCTTGTTCCTCGTTGCATTGCAAACGTATTACATTAATGGTTCGTCCGCGGTCGTCACGCTCGTTCTCGAGAAAAACACCTTTGGGTCCGAAACATTTCAAAGTCCCGTCATATCTCAAAGTCCACCGGCACCATCGTCCAAAAGCCAAACTCGTCCGATCGCCAAAACAATTATAGATCCTTGTTCCTGGTTGCATTGCGAACGTATTAAATTAATGGTTCGACCGCGGTCGTCGCGCTCTTTTTTGAGAAAAACGCAATAAACACCTTTCGGTCCGAAATGTTTCCAAGTCCCGTCAGATCTCAATGTCCAAGGGCACCATCGTCCAAAAGCCGAACTCGTCCGATCGCCAAAACAATTATAGATCCCTGTTCCTCGTTGCATTGCGAACGTATTACATTAATGGTTCGGCCGCGGTCGTCGCGCTCGTTTTCGAGAAAAATGCGAAATACACCTTTCGGTCCGAAATATTTCCAAGTCCCGTCAGATCTCAATGTCCACCGGCACCATCGTCCAAAAGCCAAACTCCTCCGATCGCCAAAACAATTATAGATCCCTGTTCCTCGTTGCATTGCGAACGTATTACATTAATGGTTCGGCCGCGGTCGTCGCGCTCGTTTTCGAGAAAAATGCGAAAAACACCTTTCGGTCCGAAATATTTCTAAGTCCCGTCAGATCTCAAAGTCCACCGGCACCATCGTCCAAAAGCCAAACTCGTCCGATCCCCAAAACAATTATAGATCCCTGTTCCTGGTTGCATTGCGAACGTATTAAATTAATGGTTCGACCGCGGTCGTCGCGCTCTTTTTTGAGAAAAACGCAATAAACACCTTTCGGTCCGAAATATTTCCAAGTCCCGTCAGATCTCAATGTCCACCGGCACCATCGTCCAAAAGCCAAACTCGTCCGATCGCCAAAACAATTATAGATCCCTGTTCCTCGTTGCATTGCGAACGTATTACATTAATGGTTCGGCCGCGGTCGTCGCGCTCGTTTTCGAGAAAAATGCGAAAAACACCTTTCGGTCCGAAATATTTCTAAGTCCCGTCAGATCTCAAAGTCCACCGGCACCATCGTCCAAAAGCCAAACTCGTCCGATCGCCAAAAAAATTATAGATCCTTTTTCCTGGTTGCATTGCGAACGTATTAAATTAATGGTTCGACCGCGGTCGTCGCGCTCTTTTTTGAGAAAAACGCAATAAACACCTTTCGGTCCGAAATATTTCCAAGTCCCGTCAGATCTCAATGTCCACCGGCACCATCGTCCAAAAGCCAAACTCGTCCGATCGCCAAAACAATTATAGATCCCTGTTCCTCGTTGCATTGCGAACGTATTACATTAATGGTTCGGCCGCGGTCGTCGCGCTCGTTTTCGAGAAAAATGCGAAAAACACCTTTCGGTCCGAAATATTTCGAAGTCCCGTCAGATCTCAAAGTCCACCGGCACCATCGTCCAAAAGCCAAACTCGTCCGATCCCCAAAACAATTATAGATCCCTGTTCCTGGTTGCATTGCGAACGTATTAAATTAATGGTTCGACCGCGGTCGTCGCGGTCTTTTTTGAGAAAGACGCAATAAACACCTTTCGGTCCGAAATGTTTCCAAGTCCCGTCAGATCTCAATGTCCACCGGCACCATCGTCCAAAAGCCAAACTGGTCCGATCGCCAAAACAATTATAGATCCCTGTTCCTCGTTGCATTGCGAACGTATTACATTAATGGTTCGGCCGCGGTCGTCGCGCTCGTTTTCGAGAAAAATGCGAAATACACCTTTCGGTCCGAAATATTTCTAAGTCCCGTCAGATCTCAAAGTCCACCGGCACCATCGTCCAAAAGCCAAACTCGTCTGATCGCCAAAACAATTATAGATCCTTGTTCCTCGTTGCATTTCGAACGTATTACATTAATGGTTCGTCCGCGGTCGTCGCGCTCGTTTTCGAGAAAAACGCAAAAAAGACCTTTCGGTCCGAAATATTTCCAAGTCCCGTCAGATCTCAATGTCCAAGGGCACCATCGTCCAAAAGCCAAACTCGTCAGATCGCCAAAACAATTATAGATCCCTGTTCCTCGTTGCATTGCGAACGTATTACATTAATGGTTCGGCCGCGGTCGTCGCGCTCGTTTTCGTGAAAAATGCGAGAAACACCTTTCGGTCCGAAACATTTCAAAGTCCCGTCAGATCTCAATGTCCAAGGGCACCATCGTCCAAAAGCCAAACTCGTCAGATCGCCAAAACAATTATAGATCCCTGTTCCTCGTTGCATTGCGAACGTATTACATTAATGGATCGTCCGCGGTCGTCGCGCTCGTTCTCGAGAAAGACGAGAAAACACCTTTGGGTCCGAAACATTTCAAAGTCCCGTCAGATCTCAAAGTCCACCGGCACCATCGTCCAAAAGCCAAACTCGTCCGATCGCCAAAACAATTATAGATCCTTGTTCCTCGTTGCATTGCGAACGTATTACATTAATGCTTCGACCGCGGTCGTCGCGCTCGTTTACGAGAAAAAAGAGAAAAACACCTTTCGGTCCGAAACATTTCAAGTCCCGTCAGATCTCAATGTCCACCGGCACCATCGTCCAAAAGCCAAACTCGTCCGATCGCCAAAACAATTATAGATCCCTGTTCCTCGTTGCATTGCGAACGTATTACATTAATGGTTCGTCCGCGGTCGTCGCGCTCGTTCTCGAGAAAAACGAGAAAAACACCTTTGGGTCCGAAACATTTCAAAGTCCCGTCAGATCTCAAAATCCACCGGCACCATCTTCCAAAAGCCAAACTCGTCCGATCGCGTTAACAATCACAGATCCTTGTTCCTCGTTGCATTGCAAACGTATAACGTGAATAGTTCGCCCCCGGTCGTCGCGCTCGTTTTCGAGAAAAACGCGAAAAACACCTTTTGGTCCGAAATACTTCCAAGTCCCGATTACATCTCAAAGTCCACCGGTACCATCGTCCAAAAGCCAAACTCGTCCGATCGCCAAAACTATTATAGATCCTTGTCCCTCGTTGCATTGCGAACGTATTACATTAATGGTTCGGCCGCGGTCGTCGCGCTCGTTTTCGAGAAAAACGCAAAAAAGACCTTTCGGTCCGAAATATTTCCAAGTCCCGTCAGATCTCAATGTCCAAGGGCACCATCGTCCAAAAGCCAAACTCGTCCGATCGCCAAAACAATTATAGATCCTTGTTCCTCGTTGCATTGCGAACGTATTACATTAATGGTTCGGCCGCGGTCGTCGCGCTCGTTTTCGGGAAAAATGCGAAAACCACCTTTCGGTCCGAAATATTTCCAAGTCCCGTCACATCTCAAAGTCCACCGGCAACATCGTCCAAAAGCCAAACTCGTCCGATCGCGATAACAATCACAGATCCTTGTTCCTCGTTGCATTGCAAACGTATTACATGAATAGTTCGCCCCCGGTCGTCGCGCTCGTTTTCGAGAAAAACGCGAAAAACACCTTTGGGTCCGAAACATTTCTAAGTCCCGTCAGATCTCAAAGACCACCGGCACCATCGTCCAAAAGCCACACTCGTCCGATCGCCAAAAAAATTATAGATCCTTTTTCCTGGTTGCATTGCGAACGTATTAAATTAATGGTTCGACCGCGGTCGTCGCGCTCTTTTTTGAGAAGAACGCAATAAACACCTTTCGGTCCGAAATATTTCCAAGTCCCGTCAGATCTCAATGTCCACCGGCACCATCGTCCAAAAGCCAAACTCGTCCGATCGCCAAAACAATTATAGATCCCTGTTCCTCGTTGCATTGCGAACGTATTACATTAATGGTTCGGCCGCGGTCGTCGCGCTCGTTTTCGAGAAAAATGCGAAAAACACCTTTCGGTCCCAAAATATTTCTAAGTCCCGTCAGATCTCAAAGTCCACCGGCACCATCGTCCAAAAGCCAAACTCGTCCGATCGCCAAAAAAATTATAGATCCTTTTTCCTGGTTGCATTGCGAACGGATTAAATTAATGGTTCGACCGCGGTCGTCGCGCTCTTTTTTGAGAAAAACGCAATAAACACCATTCGGTCCGAAATATTTCCAAGTACCGTCAGATCTCAATGTCCACCGGCACCATCGTCCAAAAGCCAAACTCGTCCGATCGCCAAAACAATTATAGATCCCTGTTCCTCGTTGCATTGCGAACGTATTACATTAATGGTTCGTCCGCGGTCGTCGCGCTCGTTCTCGAGAAAAACGAGAAAAACACCTTTGGGTCCGAAACATTTCAAAGTCCCGTCAGATCTCAATGTCCACCGGCACCATCGTCCAAAAGCCAAACTCGTCCGATCGCCAAAACAATTATAGATCCCTGTTCCTCGTTGCATTGCGAACGTATTACATTAATGGTTCGTCCGCGGTCGTCGCGCTCGTTCTCGAGAAAAACGAGAAAAACACCTTTGGGTCCGAAACATTTCAAAGTCCCGTCAGATCTCAAAGTCCACCGGCACCATCGTCCAAAAGCCAAACTCGTCCGATCGCGATAACAATCACAGATCCTTGTACCTCGTTGCATTGCAAACGTATTACATGAATGGTTCGCCCCCGGTCGTCGCGCTCGTTTTCGAGAAAAACGCGAAAAACACCTTTCGGTCGGAAATATTTAAATGTCCCGTCAGATCTCAAAGTCCACCGGCACCATCGTCCAAAAGCCAAACTCGTCCGATCGCCAAAAAAATTATAGATCCCTGTTCCTCGTTGCATTGCGAACGTATTACATTAATGGATCGTCCGCGGTCGTCGCGCTCGTTCTCGAGAAAAATGCGAAATACACCTTTCGGCCCGAAATATTTCTAAGTCCCGTCAGATCTCAAAGTCCACCGGCACCATCGTCCAAAAGCCAAACTCGTCCGATCGCCAAAAAATATAGATCCTTGTCCCTCGTTGCATTGCGAACGTATTACATTAATGGTTCGGCCGCGGTCGTCGCGCTCGTTCTCGAGAAAAACGAGAAAAACACCTTTGGGTCCGAAACATTTCAAAGTCCCGTCAGATCTCAAAGTCCACCGGCACCATCGTCCAAAAGCCAAACTCGTCCGATCGCCAAAAAAATTATAGATCCTTGTTCCTGGTTGCATTGCGAACGTATTAAATTAATGGTTCGACCGCGGTCGTCGCGCTCTTTTTTGAGAAAAACGCAATAAACACCTTTCGGTCCGAAATGTTTCCAAGTCCCGTCAGATCTCAAAGTCCACCGGCACCATCGTCCAAAAGCCAAACTCGTCCGATCGCCAAAACAATTATAGATCGTTGTTCCTCGTTGCATTGCGAACGTATTACATTAATGGTTCGATCGCGGTCGTCGCGCTTGTTTTCGAGAAAAACGCGAAAAACACCTTTCGGTCGGAAATATTTAAAAGTCCCGTCAGATCTCAAAGTCCATCGGCACCATCGTCCAAAAGCCAAACTCGTCCGATCGCCAAAAAAATTATAGATCCCTGTTCCTCGTTGCATTGCGAACGTATTACATTAATGGATCGTCCGCGGTCGTCGCGCTCGTTCTCGAGAAAGACGAGAAAAACACCTTTGGGTCCGAAACATTTCAAAGTCCCGTCAGATCTCAAAGTCCACCGGCACCATCGTCCAAAAGCCAAACTCGTCCGATCGCCAAAACAATTATAGATCCTTGTTCCTCGTTGCATTGCGAACGTATTACATTAATGCTTCGACCGCGGTCGTCGCGCTCGTTTACGAGAAAAAAGAGAAAAACACCTTTCGGTCCGAAACATTTCAAGTCCCGTCAGATCTCAATGTCCACCGGCACCATCGTCCAAAAGCCAAACTCGTCCGATCGCCAAAACAATTATAGATCCCTGTTCCTCGTTGCATTGCGAACGTATTACATTAATGGTTCGTCCGCGGTCGTCGCGCTCGTTCTCGAGAAAAACGAGAAAAACACCTTTGGGTCCGAAACATTTCAAAGTCCCGTCAGATCTCAAAATCCACCGGCACCATCTTCCAAAAGCCAAACTCGTCCGATCGCGATAACAATCACAGATCCTTGTTCCTCGTTGCATTGCAAACGTATTACGTGAATAGTTCGCCCCCGGTCGTCGCGCTCGTTTTCGAGAAAAACGCGAAAAACACCTTTTGGTCCGAAATACTTCCAAGTCCCGATTACATCTCAAAGTCCACCGGTACCATCGTCCAAAAGCCAAACTCGTCCGATCGCCAAAACTATTATAGATCCTTGTCCCTCGTTGCATTGCGAACGTATTACATTAATGGTTCGGCCGCGGTCGTCGCGCTCGTTTTCGAGAAAAACGCAAAAAAGACCTTTCGGTCCGAAATATTTCCAAGTCCCGTCAGATCTCAATGTCCAAGGGCACCATCGTCCAAAAGCCAAACTCGTCCGATCGCCAAAACAATTATAGATCCTTGTTCCTCGTTGCATTGCGAACGTATTACATTAATGGTTCGGCCGCGGTCGTCGCGCTCGTTTTCGGGAAAAATGCGAAAACCACCTTTCGGTCCGAAATATTTCCAAGTCCCGTCACATCTCAAAGTCCACCGGCAACATCGTCCAAAAGCCAAACTCGTCCGATCGCGATAACAATCACAGATCCTTGTTCCTCGTTGCATTGCAAACGTATTACATGAATAGTTCGCCCCCGGTCGTCGCGCTCGTTTTCGAGAAAAACGCGAAAAACACCTTTGGGTCCGAAACATTTCTAAGTCCCGTCAGATCTCAAAGACCACCGGCACCATCGTCCAAAAGCCACACTCGTCCGATCGCCAAAAAAATTATAGATCCTTTTTCCTGGTTGCATTGCGAACGTATTAAATTAATGGTTCGACCGCGGTCGTCGCGCTCTTTTTTGAGAAAAACGCAATAAACACCATTCGGTCCGAAATATTTCCAAGTACCGTCAGATCTCAATGTCCACCGGCACCATCGTCCAAAAACCAAACTCGTCCGATCGCCAAAACAATTATAGATCCCTGTTCCTCGTTGCATTGCGAACGTATTACATTAATGGTTCGTCCGCGGTCGTCGCGCTCGTTCTCGAGAAAAACGAGAAAAACACCTTTGGGTCCGAAACATTTCAAAGTCCCGTCAGATCTCAAAGTCCACCGGCACCATCGTCCAAAAGCCAAACTCGTCCGATCGCGATAACAATCACAGATCCTTGTACCTCGTTGCATTGCAAACGTATTACATGAATGGTTCGCCCCCGGTCGTCGCGCTCGTTTTCGAGAAAAACGCGAAAAACACCTTTTGGTCCGATATACTTCCAAGTCCCGATTACATCTCAAAGTCCACCGGCACCATCGTCCAAAAGCCAAACTCGTCCGATCGCCAAAAAATATAGATCGTTGTTCCTCGTTGCATTGCGAACGTATTACATTAATGGTTCGATCGCGGTCGTCGCGCTTGTTTTCGAGAAAAACGCGAAAAACACCTTTCGGTCGGAAATATTTAAAAGTCCCGTCAGATCTCAAAGTCCACCGGCACCATCGTCCAAAAGCCAAACTCGTCCGATCGCCAAAAAAATTATAGATCCCTGTTCCTCGTTGCATTGCGAACGTATTACATTAATGGTTCGGCCGCGGTCGTCGCGCTCGTTTACGAGAAAAAAGAGAAAAACACCTTTCGGTCCGAAACATTTCAAAGTCCCGTCAGATCTCAAAGTCCACCGGCACCATCGTCCAAAAGCCAAACTCGTCCGATCGCCAAAAAAATTATAGATCCTTGTTCCTGGTTGCATTGCGAACGTATTAAATTAATGGTTCGACCGCGGTCGTCGCGCTCTTTTTTGAGAAAAACGCAATAAACACCTTTCGGTCCGAAATGTTTCCAAGTCCCGTCAGATCTCAAAGTCCACCGGCACCATCGTCCAAAAGCCAAACTCGTCCGATCGCCAAAACATTTATAGATCGTTGTTCCTCGTTGCATTGCGAACGTATTACATTAATGGTTCGATCGCGGTCGTCGCGCTCGTTTTCGGGAAAAATGCGAAAACCACCTTTCGGTCCGAAATATTTCCAAGTCCCGTCACATCTCAAAGTCCACCGGCAACATCGTCCAAAAGCCAAACTCGTCCGATCGCGATAACAATCACAGATCCTTGTTCCTCGTTGCATTGCAAACGTATTACATGAATAGTTCGCCCCCGGTCGTCGCGCTCGTTTTCGAGAAAAACGCGAAAAACACCTTTGGGTCCGAAACATTTCTAAGTCCCGTCAGATCTCAAAGACCACCGGCACCATCGTCCAAAAGCCAAACTCGTCCGATCGCCAAAAAAATTATAGATCCTTTTTCCTGGTTGCATTGCGAACGTATTAAATTAATGGTTCGACCGCGGTCGTCGCGCTCTTTTTTGAGAAAAACGCAATAAACACCTTTCGGTCCGAAATATTTCCAAGTCCCGTCAGATCTCAATGTCCACCGGCACCATCGTCCAAAAGCCAAACTCGTCCGATCGCCAAAACAATTATAGATCCCTGTTCCTCGTTGCATTGCGAACGTATTACATTAATGGTTCGGCCGCGGTCGTCGCGCTCGTTTTCGAGAAAAATGCGAAAAACACCTTTCGGTCCCAAAATATTTCTAAGTCCCGTCAGATCTCAAAGTCCACCGGCACCATCGTCCAAAAGCCAAACTCGTCCGATCGCCAAAAAAATTATAGATCCTTTTTCCTGGTTGCATTGCGAACGTATTAAATTAATGGTTCGACCGCGGTCGTCGCGCTCTTTTTTGAGAAAAACGCAATAAACACCATTCGGTCCGAAATATTTCCAAGTACCGTCAGATCTCAATGTCCACCGGCACCATCGTCCAAAAGCCAAACTCGTCCGATCGCCAAAACAATTATAGATCCCTGTTCCTCGTTGCATTGCGAACGTATTACATTAATGGTTCGTCCGCGGTCGTCGCGCTCGTTCTCGAGAAAAACGAGAAAAACACCTTTGGGTCCGAAACATTTCAAAGTCCCGTCAGATCTCAATGTCCACCGGCACCATCGTCCAAAAGCCAAACTCGTCCGATCGCCAAAACAATTATAGATCCCTGTTCCTCGTTGCATTGCGAACGTATTACATTAATGGTTCGTCCGCGGTCGTCGCGCTCGTTCTCGAGAAAAACGAGAAAAACACCTTTGGGTCCGAAACATTTCAAAGTCCCGTCAGATCTCAAAGTCCACCGGCACCATCGTCCAAAAGCCAAACTCGTCCGATCGCGATAACAATCACAGATCCTTGTACCTCGTTGCATTGCAAACGTATTACATGAATGGTTCGCCCCCGGTCGTCGCGCTCGTTTTCGAGAAAAACGCGAAAAACACCTTTCGGTCGGAAATATTTAAATGTCCCGTCAGATCTCAAAGTCCACCGGCACCATCGTCCAAAAGCCAAACTCGTCCGATCGCCAAAAAAATTATAGATCCCTGTTCCTCGTTGCATTGCGAACGTATTACATTAATGGTTCGGCCGCGGTCGTCGCGCTCGTTCTCGAGAAAAACGAGAAAAACACTTTTCGGTCCGAAACATTTCAAAGGTCCCGTCAGATCTCAATGTCCACCGGCACCATCGTCCAAAAGCCAAACTCGTCCGATCGCCAAAAAAATTATAGATCCTTGTTCCTGGTTGCATTGCGAACGTATTAAATTAATGGTTCGACCGCGGTCGTCGCGCTCTTTTTTGAGAAAAACGCAATAAACACCTTTCTGTCCGAAATGTTTCCAAGTCCCGTCAGATCTCAAAGTCCACCGGCACCATCGTCCAAACGCCAAACTCGTCCGATCGCCAAAAAAATTATAGATCCCTGTTCCTCGTTGCATTGCGAACGTATTACATTAATGGATCGTCCGCGGTCGTCGCGCTCTTTTTTGAGAAAAACGCAATAAACACCATTCGGTCCGAAATATTTCCAAGTACCGTCAGATCTCAATGTCCACCGGCACCATCGTCCAAAAGCCAAACTCGTCCGATCGCCAAAACAATTATAGATCCCTGTTCCTCGTTGCATTGCGAACGTATTACATTAATGGTTCGTCCGCGGTCGTCGCGCTCGTTCTCGAGAAAAACGAGAAAAACACCTTTGGGTCCGAAACATTTCAAAGTCCCGTCAGATCTCAATGTCCACCGGCACCATCGTCCAAAAGCCAAACTCGTCCGATCGCCAAAACAATTATAGATCCCTGTTCCTCGTTGCATTGCGAACGTATTACATTAATGGTTCGTCCGCGGTCGTCGCGCTCGTTCTCGAGAAAAACGAGAAAAACACCTTTGGGTCCGAAACATTTCAAAGTCCCGTCAGATCTCAAAGTCCACCGGCACCATCGTCCAAAAGCCAAACTCGTCCGATCGCGATAACAATCACAGATCCTTGTACCTCGTTGCATTGCAAACGTATTACATGAATGGTTCGCCCCCGGTCGTCGCGCTCGTTTTCGAGAAAAACGCGAAAAACACCTTTCGGTCGGAAATATTTAAATGTCCCGTCAGATCTCAAAGTCCACCGGCACCATCGTCCAAAAGCCAAACTCGTCCGATCGCCAAAAAAATTATAGATCCCTGTTCCTCGTTGCATTGCGAACGTATTACATTAATGGATCGTCCGCGGTCGTCGCGCTCGTTCTCGAGAAAAATGCGAAATACACCTTTCGGCCCGAAATATTTCTAAGTCCCGTCAGATCTCAAAGTCCACCGGCACCATCGTCCAAAAGCCAAACTCGTCCGATCGCCAAAAAATATAGATCCTTGTCCCTCGTTGCATTGCGAACGTATTACATTAATGGTTCGGCCGCGGTCGTCGCGCTCGTTCTCGAGAAAAACGAGAAAAACACCTTTGGGTCCGAAACATTTCAAAGTCCCGTCAGATCTCAAAGTCCACCGGCACCATCGTCCAAACGCCAAACTCGTCCGATCGCCAAGAAAATTATAGATCCCTGTTCCTCGTTGCATTGCGAACGTATTACATTAATGGATCGTCCGCGGTCGTCGCGCTCGTTGTCGAGAAAAATGCGAAATACACCTTTCGGCCCGAAATATTTCTAAGTCCCGTCAGATCTCAAAGTCCACCGGCACCATCGTCCAAAAGCCAAACTCGTCCGATCGCCAAAAAATATAGATCCTTGTCCCTCGTTGCATTGCGAACGTATTACATTAATGGTTCGACCGCGGTCGTCGCGCTCTTTTTTGAGAAAAACGCAATAAACACCTTTCGGTCCGAAATGTTTCCAAGTCCCGTCAGATCTCAAAGTCCACCGGCACCATCGTCCAAAAGCCAAACTCGTCCGATCGCCAAAACAATTATAGATCGTTGTTCCTCGTTGCATTGCGAACGTATTACATTAATGGTTCGATCGCGGTCGTCGCGCTTGTTTTCGAGAAAAACGCGAAAAACACCTTTCGGTCGGAAATATTTAAAAGTCCCGTCAGATCTCAAAGTCCATCGGCACCATCGTCCAAAAGCCAAACTCGTCCGATCGCCAAAAAAATTATAGATCCCTGTTCCTCGTTGCATTGCGAACGTATTACATTAATGGATCGTCCGCGGTCGTCGCGCTCGTTCTCGAGAAAGACGAGAAAAACACCTTTGGGTCCGAAACATTTCAAAGTCCCGTCAGATCTCAAAGTCCACCGGCACCATCGTCCAAAAGCCAAACTCGTCCGATCGCCAAAACAATTATAGATCCTTGTTCCTCGTTGCATTGCGAACGTATTACATTAATGCTTCGACCGCGGTCGTCGCGCTCGTTTACGAGAAAAAAGAGAAAAACACCTTTCGGTCCGAAACATTTCAAGTCCCGTCAGATCTCAATGTCCACCGGCACCATCGTCCAAAAGCCAAACTCGTCCGATCGCCAAAACAATTATAGATCCCTGTTCCTCGTTGCATTGCGAACGTATTACATTAATGGTTCGTCCGCGGTCGTCGCGCTCGTTCTCGAGAAAAACGAGAAAAACACCTTTGGGTCCGAAACATTTCAAAGTCCCGTCAGATCTCAAAATCCACCGGCACCATCTTCCAAAAGCCAAACTCGTCCGATCGCGATAACAATCACAGATCCTTGTTCCTCGTTGCATTGCAAACGTATTACGTGAATAGTTCGCCCCCGGTCGTCGCGCTCGTTTTCGAGAAAAACGCGAAAAACACCTTTTGGTCCGAAATACTTCCAAGTCCCGATTACATCTCAAAGTCCACCGGCACCATCGTCCAAAAGCCAAACTCGTCCGATCGCCAAAAAATATAGATCGTTGTTCCTCGTTGCATTGCGAACGTATTACATTAATGGTTCGATCGCGGTCGTCGCGCTTGTTTTCGAGAAAAACGCGAAAAACACCTTTCGGTCGGAAATATTTAAAAGTCCCGTCAGATCTCAAAGTCCACCGGCACCATCGTCCAAAAGCCAAACTCGTCCGATCGCCAAAAAAATTATAGATCCCTGTTCCTCGTTGCATTGCGAACGTATTACATTAATGGTTCGGCCGCGGTCGTCGCGCTCGTTTACGAGAAAAAAGAGAAAAACACCTTTCGGTCCGAAACATTTCAAAGTCCCGTCAGATCTCAAAGTCCACCGGCACCATCGTCCAAAAGCCAAACTCGTCCGATCGCCAAAAAAATTATAGATCCTTGTTCCTGGTTGCATTGCGAACGTATTAAATTAATGGTTCGACCGCGGTCGTCGCGCTCTTTTTTGAGAAAAACGCAATAAACACCTTTCGGTCCGAAATGTTTCCAAGTCCCGTCAGATCTCAAAGTCCACCGGCACCATCGTCCAAAAGCCAAACTCGTCCGATCGCCAAAACATTTATAGATCGTTGTTCCTCGTTGCATTGCGAACGTATTACATTAATGGTTCGATCGCGGTCGTCGCGCTCGTTTTCGGGAAAAATGCGAAAACCACCTTTCGGTCCGAAATATTTCCAAGTCCCGTCACATCTCAAAGTCCACCGGCAACATCGTCCAAAAGCCAAACTCGTCCGATCGCGATAACAATCACAGATCCTTGTTCCTCGTTGCATTGCAAACGTATTACATGAATAGTTCGCCCCCGGTCGTCGCGCTCGTTTTCGAGAAAAACGCGAAAAACACCTTTGGGTCCGAAACATTTCTAAGTCCCGTCAGATCTCAAAGACCACCGGCACCATCGTCCAAAAGCCAAACTCGTCCGATCGCCAAAAAAATTATAGATCCTTTTTCCTGGTTGCATTGCGAACGTATTAAATTAATGGTTCGACCGCGGTCGTCGCGCTCTTTTTTGAGAAAAACGCAATAAACACCTTTCGGTCCGAAATATTTCCAAGTCCCGTCAGATCTCAATGTCCACCGGCACCATCGTCCAAAAGCCAAACTCGTCCGATCGCCAAAACAATTATAGATCCCTGTTCCTCGTTGCATTGCGAACGTATTACATTAATGGTTCGGCCGCGGTCGTCGCGCTCGTTTTCGAGAAAAATGCGAAAAACACCTTTCGGTCCCAAAATATTTCTAAGTCCCGTCAGATCTCAAAGTCCACCGGCACCATCGTCCAAAAGCCAAACTCGTCCGATCGCCAAAAAAATTATAGATCCTTTTTCCTGGTTGCATTGCGAACGTATTAAATTAATGGTTCGACCGCGGTCGTCGCGCTCTTTTTTGAGAAAAACGCAATAAACACCATTCGGTCCGAAATATTTCCAAGTACCGTCAGATCTCAATGTCCACCGGCACCATCGTCCAAAAGCCAAACTCGTCCGATCGCCAAAACAATTATAGATCCCTGTTCCTCGTTGCATTGCGAACGTATTACATTAATGGTTCGTCCGCGGTCGTCGCGCTCGTTCTCGAGAAAAACGAGAAAAACACCTTTGGGTCCGAAACATTTCAAAGTCCCGTCAGATCTCAATGTCCACCGGCACCATCGTCCAAAAGCCAAACTCGTCCGATCGCCAAAACAATTATAGATCCCTGTTCCTCGTTGCATTGCGAACGTATTACATTAATGGTTCGTCCGCGGTCGTCGCGCTCGTTCTCGAGAAAAACGAGAAAAACACCTTTGGGTCCGAAACATTTCAAAGTCCCGTCAGATCTCAAAGTCCACCGGCACCATCGTCCAAAAGCCAAACTCGTCCGATCGCGATAACAATCACAGATCCTTGTACCTCGTTGCATTGCAAACGTATTACATGAATGGTTCGCCCCCGGTCGTCGCGCTCGTTTTCGAGAAAAACGCGAAAAACACCTTTCGGTCGGAAATATTTAAATGTCCCGTCAGATCTCAAAGTCCACCGGCACCATCGTCCAAAAGCCAAACTCGTCCGATCGCCAAAAAAATTATAGATCCCTGTTCCTCGTTGCATTGCGAACGTATTACATTAATGGTTCGGCCGCGGTCGTCGCGCTCGTTCTCGAGAAAAACGAGAAAAACACTTTTCGGTCCGAAACATTTCAAAGGTCCCGTCAGATCTCAATGTCCACCGGCACCATCGTCCAAAAGCCAAACTCGTCCGATCGCCAAAAAAATTATAGATCCTTGTTCCTGGTTGCATTGCGAACGTATTAAATTAATGGTTCGACCGCGGTCGTCGCGCTCTTTTTTGAGAAAAACGCAATAAACACCTTTCGGTCCGAAATGTTTCCAAGTCCCGTCAGATCTCAAAGTCCACCGGCACCATCGTCCAAACGCCAAACTCGTCCGATCGCCAAAAAAATTATAGATCCCTGTTCCTCGTTGCATTGCGAACGTATTACATTAATGGATCGTCCGCGGTCGTCGCGCTCTTTTTTGAGAAAAACGCAATAAACACCATTCGGTCCGAAATATTTCCAAGTACCGTCAGATCTCAATGTCCACCGGCACCATCGTCCAAAAGCCAAACTCGTCCGATCGCCAAAACAATTATAGATCCCTGTTCCTCGTTGCATTGCGAACGTATTACATTAATGGTTCGTCCGCGGTCGTCGCGCTCGTTCTCGAGAAAAACGAGAAAAACACCTTTGGGTCCGAAACATTTCAAAGTCCCGTCAGATCTCAATGTCCACCGGCACCATCGTCCAAAAGCCAAACTCGTCCGATCGCCAAAACAATTATAGATCCCTGTTCCTCGTTGCATTGCGAACGTATTACATTAATGGTTCGTCCGCGGTCGTCGCGCTCGTTCTCGAGAAAAACGAGAAAAACACCTTTGGGTCCGAAACATTTCAAAGTCCCGTCAGATCTCAAAGTCCACCGGCACCATCGTCCAAAAGCCAAACTCGTCCGATCGCGATAACAATCACAGATCCTTGTACCTCGTTGCATTGCAAACGTATTACATGAATGGTTCGCCCCCGGTCGTCGCGCTCGTTTTCGAGAAAAACGCGAAAAACACCTTTCGGTCGGAAATATTTAAATGTCCCGTCAGATCTCAAAGTCCACCGGCACCATCGTCCAAAAGCCAAACTCGTCCGATCGCCAAAAAAATTATAGATCCCTGTTCCTCGTTGCATTGCGAACGTATTACATTAATGGATCGTCCGCGGTCGTCGCGCTCGTTCTCGAGAAAAATGCGAAATACACCTTTCGGCCCGAAATATTTCTAAGTCCCGTCAGATCTCAAAGTCCACCGGCACCATCGTCCAAAAGCCAAACTCGTCCGATCGCCAAAAAATATAGATCCTTGTCCCTCGTTGCATTGCGAACGTATTACATTAATGGTTCGGCCGCGGTCGTCGCGCTCGTTCTCGAGAAAAACGAGAAAAACACCTTTGGGTCCGAAACATTTCAAAGTCCCGTCAGATCTCAAAGTCCACCGGCACCATCGTCCAAACGCCAAACTCGTCCGATCGCCAAGAAAATTATAGATCCCTGTTCCTCGTTGCATTGCGAACGTATTACATTAATGGATCGTCCGCGGTCGTCGCGCTCGTTCTCGAGAAAAACGAGAAAAACACCTTTGGGTCCGAAACATTTCAAAGTCCCGTCAGATCTCAAAGTCCACCGGCACCATCGTCCAAAAGCCAAACTCGTCCGATCGCCAAAAAATATAGATCCTTGTCCCTCGTTGCATTGCGAACGTATTACATTAATGGTTCGGCCGCGGTCGTCGCGCTCGTTCTCGAGAAAAACGAGAAAAACACCTTTGGGTCCGAAACATTTCAAAGTCCCGTCAGATCTCAAAGTCCACCGGCACCATCGTCCAAAAGCCAAACTCGTCCGATCGCCAAAAAAATTATAGATCCTTGTTCCTGGTTGCATTGCGAACGTATTAAATTAATGGTTCGACCGCGGTCGTCGCGCTCTTTTTTGAGAAAAACGCAATAAACACCTTTCGGTCCGAAATGTTTCCAAGTCCCGTCAGATCTCAAAGTCCACCGGCACCATCGTCCAAAAGCCAAACTCGTCCGATCGCCAAAACAATTATAGATCGTTGTTCCTCGTTGCATTGCGAACGTATTACATTAATGGTTCGATCGCGGTCGTCGCGCTTGTTTTCGAGAAAAACGCGAAAAACACCTTTCGGTCGGAAATATTTAAAAGTCCCGTCAGATCTCAAAGTCCATCGGCACCATCGTCCAAAAGCCAAACTCGTCCGATCGCCAAAAAAATTATAGATCCCTGTTCCTCGTTGCATTGCGAACGTATTACATTAATGGATCGTCCGCGGTCGTCGCGCTCGTTCTCGAGAAAGACGAGAAAAACACCTTTGGGTCCGAAACATTTCAAAGTCCCGTCAGATCTCAAAGTCCACCGGCACCATCGTCCAAAAGCCAAACTCGTCCGATCGCCAAAACAATTATAGATCCTTGTTCCTCGTTGCATTGCGAACGTATTACATTAATGCTTCGACCGCGGTCGTCGCGCTCGTTTACGAGAAAAAAGAGAAAAACACCTTTCGGTCCGAAACATTTCAAGTCCCGTCAGATCTCAATGTCCACCGGCACCATCGTCCAAAAGCCAAACTCGTCCGATCGCCAAAACAATTATAGATCCCTGTTCCTCGTTGCATTGCGAACGTATTACATTAATGGTTCGTCCGCGGTCGTCGCGCTCGTTCTCGAGAAAAACGAGAAAAACACCTTTGGGTCCGAAACATTTCAAAGTCCCGTCAGATCTCAAAATCCACCGGCACCATCTTCCAAAAGCCAAACTCGTCCGATCGCGATAACAATCACAGATCCTTGTTCCTCGTTGCATTGCAAACGTATTACGTGAATAGTTCGCCCCCGGTCGTCGCGCTCGTTTTCGAGAAAAACGCGAAAAACACCTTTTGGTCCGAAATACTTCCAAGTCCCGATTACATCTCAAAGTCCACCGGTACCATCGTCCATAAGCCAAACTCGTCCGATCGCCAAAACTATTATAGATCCTTGTCCCTCGTTGCATTGCGAACGTATTACATTAATGGTTCGGCCGCGGTCGTCGCGCTCGTTTTCGAGAAAAACGCAAAAAAGACCTTTCGGTCCGAAATATTTCCAAGTCCCGTCAGATCTCAATGTCCAAGGGCACCATCGTCCAAAAGCCAAACTCGTCCGATCGCCAAAACAATTATAGATCCTTGTTCCTCGTTGCATTGCGAACGTATTACATTAATGGTTCGGCCGCGGTCGTCGCGCTCGTTTTCGGGAAAAATGCGAAAACCACCTTTCGGTCCGAAATATTTCCAAGTCCCGTCACATCTCAAAGTCCACCGGCAACATCGTCCAAAAGCCAAACTCGTCCGATCGCGATAACAATCACAGATCCTTGTTCCTCGTTGCATTGCAAACGTATTACATGAATAGTTCGCCCCCGGTCGTCGCGCTCGTTTTCGAGAAAAACGCGAAAAACACCTTTGGGTCCGAAACATTTCTAAGTCCCGTCAGATCTCAAAGACCACCGGCACCATCGTCCAAAAGCCACACTCGTCCGATCGCCAGAAAAATTATAGATCCTTTTTCCTGGTTGCATTGCGAACGTATTAAATTAATGGTTCGACCGCGGTCGTCGCGCTCTTTTTTGAGAAAAACGCAATAAACACCATTCGGTCCGAAATATTTCCAAGTACCGTCAGATCTCAATGTCCACCGGCACCATCGTCCAAAAACCAAACTCGTCCGATCGCCAAAACAATTATAGATCCCTGTTCCTCGTTGCATTGCGAACGTATTACATTAATGGTTCGTCCGCGGTCGTCGCGCTCGTTCTCGAGAAAAACGAGAAAAACACCTTTGGGTCCGAAACATTTCAAAGTCCCGTCAGATCTCAAAGTCCACCGGCACCATCGTCCAAAAGCCAAACTCGTCCGATCGCGATAACAATCACAGATCCTTGTACCTCGTTGCATTGCAAACGTATTACATGAATAGTTCGCCCCCGGTCGTCGCGCTCGTTTTCGAGAAAAACGCGAAAAACACCTTTTGGTCCGATATACTTCCAAGTCCCGATTACATCTCAAAGTCCACCGGCACCATCGTCCAAAAGCCAAACTCGTCCGATCGCCAAAAAATATAGATCGTTGTTCCTCGTTGCATTGCGAACGTATTACATTAATGGTTCGATCGCGGTCGTCGCGCTTGTTTTCGAGAAAAACGCGAAAAACACCTTTCGGTCGGAAATATTTAAAAGTCCCGTCAGATCTCAAAGTCCACCGGCACCATCGTCCAAAAGCCAAACTCGTCCGATCGCCAAAAAAATTATAGATCCCTGTTCCTCGTTGCATTGCGAACGTATTACATTAATGGTTCGGCCGCGGTCGTCGCGCTCGTTTACGAGAAAAAAGAGAAAAACACCTTTCGGTCCGAAACATTTCAAAGTCCCGTCAGATCTCAAAGTCCACCGGCACCATCGTCCAAAAGCCAAACTCGTCCGATCGCCAAAAAAATTATAGATCCTTGTTCCTGGTTGCATTGCGAACGTATTAAATTAATGGTTCGACCGCGGTCGTCGCGCTCTTTTTTGAGAAAAACGCAATAAACACCTTTCGGTCCGAAATGTTTCCAAGTCCCGTCAGATCTCAAAGTCCACCGGCACCATCGTCCAAAAGCCAAACTCGTCCGATCGCCAAAACATTTATAGATCGTTGTTCCTCGTTGCATTGCGAACGTATTACATTAATGGTTCGATCGCGGTCGTCGCGCTCGTTTTCGGGAAAAATGCGAAAACCACCTTTCGGTCCGAAATATTTCCAAGTCCCGTCACATCTCAAAGTCCACCGGCAACATCGTCCAAAAGCCAAACTCGTCCGATCGCGATAACAATCACAGATCCTTGTTCCTCGTTGCATTGCAAACGTATTACATGAATAGTTCGCCCCCGGTCGTCGCGCTCGTTTTCGAGAAAAACGCGAAAAACACCTTTGGGTCCGAAACATTTCTAAGTCCCGTCAGATCTCAAAGACCACCGGCACCATCGTCCAAAAGCCAAACTCGTCCGATCGCCAAAAAAATTATAGATCCTTTTTCCTGGTTGCATTGCGAACGTATTAAATTAATGGTTCGACCGCGGTCGTCGCGCTCTTTTTTGAGAAAAACGCAATAAACACCTTTCGGTCCGAAATATTTCCAAGTCCCGTCAGATCTCAATGTCCACCGGCACCATCGTCCAAAAGCCAAACTCGTCCGATCGCCAAAACAATTATAGATCCCTGTTCCTCGTTGCATTGCGAACGTATTACATTAATGGTTCGGCCGCGGTCGTCGCGCTCGTTTTCGAGAAAAATGCGAAAAACACCTTTCGGTCCCAAAATATTTCTAAGTCCCGTCAGATCTCAAAGTCCACCGGCACCATCGTCCAAAAGCCAAACTCGTCCGATCGCCAAAAAAATTATAGATCCTTTTTCCTGGTTGCATTGCGAACGTATTAAATTAATGGTTCGACCGCGGTCGTCGCGCTCTTTTTTGAGAAAAACGCAATAAACACCATTCGGTCCGAAATATTTCCAAGTACCGTCAGATCTCAATGTCCACCGGCACCATCGTCCAAAAGCCAAACTCGTCCGATCGCCAAAACAATTATAGATCCCTGTTCCTCGTTGCATTGCGAACGTATTACATTAATGGTTCGTCCGCGGTCGTCGCGCTCGTTCTCGAGAAAAACGAGAAAAACACCTTTGGGTCCGAAACATTTCAAAGTCCCGTCAGATCTCAATGTCCACCGGCACCATCGTCCAAAAGCCAAACTCGTCCGATCGCCAAAACAATTATAGATCCCTGTTCCTCGTTGCATTGCGAACGTATTACATTAATGGTTCGTCCGCGGTCGTCGCGCTCGTTCTCGAGAAAAACGAGAAAAACACCTTTGGGTCCGAAACATTTCAAAGTCCCGTCAGATCTCAAAGTCCACCGGCACCATCGTCCAAAAGCCAAACTCGTCCGATCGCGATAACAATCACAGATCCTTGTACCTCGTTGCATTGCAAACGTATTACATGAATGGTTCGCCCCCGGTCGTCGCGCTCGTTTTCGAGAAAAACGCGAAAAACACCTTTCGGTCGGAAATATTTAAATGTCCCGTCAGATCTCAAAGTCCACCGGCACCATCGTCCAAAAGCCAAACTCGTCCGATCGCCAAAAAAATTATAGATCCTTGTTCCTGGTTGCATTGCGAACGTATTAAATTAATGGTTCGACCGCGGTCGTCGCGCTCTTTTTTGAGAAAAACGCAATAAACACCTTTCGGTCCGAAATGTTTCCAAGTCCCGTCAGATCTCAAAGTCCACCGGCACCATCGTCCAAACGCCAAACTCGTCCGATCGCCAAAAAAATTATAGATCCCTGTTCCTCGTTGCATTGCGAACGTATTACATTAATGGATCGTCCGCGGTCGTCGCGCTCGTTCTCGAGAAAAATGCGAAATACACCTTTCGGCCCGAAATATTTCTAAGTCCCGTCAGATCTCAAAGTCCACCGGCACCATCGTCCAAAAGCCAAACTCGTCCGATCGCCAAAAAATATAGATCCTTGTCCCTCGTTGCATTGCGAACGTATTACATTAATGGTTCGGCCGTGGTCGTCGCGCTCGTTCTCGAGAAAAACGAGAAAAACACCTTTGGGTCCGAAACATTTCAAAGTCCCGTCAGATCTCAAAGTCCACCGGCACCATCGTCCAAAAGCCAAACTCGTCCGATCGCCAAAAAAATTATAGATCCTTGTTCCTGGTTGCATTGCGAACGTATTAAATTAATGGTTCGACCGCGGTCGTCGCGCTCTTTTTTGAGAAAAACGCAATAAACACCTTTCGGTCCGAAATGTTTCCAAGTCCCGTCAGATCTCAAAGTCCACCGGCACCATCGTCCAAAAGCCAAACTCGTCCGATCGCCAAAACAATTATAGATCGTTGTTCCTCGTTGCATTGCGAACGTATTACATTAATGGTTCGATGCGGTCGTCGCGCTTGTTTTCGAGAAAAACGCGAAAAACACCTTTCGGTCGGAAATATTTAAAAGTCCCGTCAGATCTCAAAGTCCATCGGCACCATCGTCCAAAAGCCAAACTCGTCCGATCGCCAAAAAAATTATAGATCCCTGTTCCTCGTTGCATTGCGAACGTATTACATTAATGGATCGTCCGCGGTCGTCGCGCTCGTTCTCGAGAAAGACGAGAAAAACACCTTTGGGTCCGAAACATTTCAAAGTCCCGTCAGATCTCAAAGTCCACCGGCACCATCGTCCAAAAGCCAAACTCGTCCGATCGCCAAAACAATTATAGATCCTTGTTCCTCGTTGCATTGCGAACGTATTACATTAATGCTTCGACCGCGGTCGTCGCGCTCGTTTACGAGAAAAAAGAGAAAAACACCTTTCGGTCCGAAACATTTCAAGTCCCGTCAGATCTCAATGTCCACCGGCACCATCGTCCAAAAGCCAAACTCGTCCGATCGCCAAAACAATTATAGATCCCTGTTCCTCGTTGCATTGCGAACGTATTACATTAATGGTTCGTCCGCGGTCGTCGCGCTCGTTCTCGAGAAAAACGAGAAAAACACCTTTGGGTCCGAAACATTTCAAAGTCCCGTCAGATCTCAAAATCCACCGGCACCATCTTCCAAAAGCCAAACTCGTCCGATCGCGATAACAATCACAGATCCTTGTTCCTCGTTGCATTGCAAACGTATTACGTGAATAGTTCGCCCCCGGTCGTCGCGCTCGTTTTCGAGAAAAACGCGAAAAACACCTTTTGGTCCGAAATACTTCCAAGTCCCGATTACATCTCAAAGTCCACCGGTACCATCGTCCAAAAGCCAAACTCGTCCGATCGCCAAAACTATTATAGATCCTTGTCCCTCGTTGCATTGCGAACGTATTACATTAATGGTTCGGCCGCGGTCGTCGCGCTCGTTTTCGAGAAAAACGCAAAAAAGACCTTTCGGTCCGAAATATTTCCAAGTCCCGTCAGATCTCAATGTCCAAGGGCACCATCGTCCAAAAGCCAAACTCGTCCGATCGCCAAAAAAATTATAGATCCTTTTTTCCTGGTTGCATTGCGAACGTATTAAATTAATGGTTCGACCGCGGTCGTCGCGCTCTTTTTTGAGAAAAACGCAATAAACACCATTCGGTCCGAAATATTTCCAAGTACCGTCAGATCTCAATGTCCACCGGCACCATCGTCCAAAAGCCAAACTCGTCCGATCGCCAAAACAATTATAGATCCCTGTTCCTCGTTGCATTGCGAACGTATTACATTAATGGTTCGTCCGCGGTCGTCGCGCTCGTTCTCGAGAAAAACGAGAAAAACACCTTTGGGTCCGAAACATTTCAAAGTCCCGTCAGATCTCAAAGTCCACCGGCACCATCGTCCAAAAGCCAAACTCGTCCGATCGCGATAACAATCACAGATCCATGTACCTCGTTGCATTGCAAACGTATTACATGAATGGTTCGCCCCCGGTCGTCGCGCTCGTTTTCGAGAAAAACGCGAAAAACACCTTTTGGTCCGATATACTTCCAAGTCCCGATTACATCTCAAAGTCCACCGGCACCATCGTCCAAAAGCCAAACTCGTCCGATCGCCAAAAAATATAGATCGTTGTTCCTCGTTGCATTGCGAACGTATTACATTAATGGTTCGATCGCGGTCGTCGCGCTTGTTTTCGAGAAAAACGCGAAAAACACCTTTCGGTCGGAAATATTTAAAAGTCCCGTCAGATCTCAAAGTCCACCGGCACCATCGTCCAAAAGCCAAACTCGTCCGATCGCCAAAAAAATTATAGATCCCTGTTCCTCGTTGCATTGCGAACGTATTACATTAATGGTTCGGCCGCGGTCGTCGCGCTCGTTTACGAGAAAAAAGAGAAAAACACCTTTCGGTCCGAAACATTTCAAAGTCCCGTCAGATCTCAAAGTCCACCGGCACCATCGTCCAAAAGCCAAACTCGTCCGATCGCCAAAAAAATTATAGATCCTTGTTCCTGGTTGCATTGCGAACGTATTAAATTAATGGTTCGACCGCGGTCGTCGCGCTCTTTTTTGAGAAAAACGCAATAAACACCTTTCGGTCCGAAATGTTTCCAAGTCCCGTCAGATCTCAAAGTCCACCGGCACCATCGTCCAAAAGCCAAACTCGTCCGATCGCCAAAACATTTATAGATCGTTGTTCCTCGTTGCATTGCGAACGTATTACATTAATGGTTCGATCGCGGTCGTCGCGCTCGTTTTCGGGAAAAATGCGAAAACCACCTTTCGGTCCGAAATATTTCCAAGTCCCGTCACATCTCAAAGTCCACCGGCAACATCGTCCAAAAGCCAAACTCGTCCGATCGCGATAACAATCACAGATCCTTGTTCCTCGTTGCATTGCAAACGTATTACATGAATAGTTCGCCCCCGGTCGTCGCGCTCGTTTTCGAGAAAAACGCGAAAAACACCTTTGGGTCCGAAACATTTCTAAGTCCCGTCAGATCTCAAAGACCACCGGCACCATCATCCAAAAGCCAAACTCGTCCGATCGCCAAAAAAATTATAGATCCTTTTTCCTGGTTGCATTGCGAACGTATTAAATTAATGGTTCGACCGCGGTCGTCGCGCTCTTTTTTGAGAAAAACGCAATAAACACCTTTCGGTCCGAAATATTTCCAAGTCCCGTCAGATCTCAATGTCCACCGGCACCATCGTCCAAAAGCCAAACTCGTCCGATCGCCAAAACAATTATAGATCCCTGTTCCTCGTTGCATTGCGAACGTATTACATTAATGGTTCGGCCGCGGTCGTCGCGCTCGTTTTCGAGAAAAATGCGAAAAACACCTTTCGGTCCCAAAATATTTCAAAGTCCCGTCAGATCTCAAAGTCCACCGGCACCATCGTCCAAAAGCCAAACTCGTCCGATCGCGATAACAATCACAGATCCTTGTACCTCGTTGCATTGCAAACGTATTACATGAATGGTTCGCCCCCGGTCGTCGCGCTCGTTTTCGAGAAAAACGCGAAAAACACCTTTCGGTCGGAAATATTTAAATGTCCCGTCAGATCTCAAAGTCCACCGGCACCATCGTCCAAAAGCCAAACTCGTCCGATCGCCAAAAAAATTATAGATCCCTGTTCCTCGTTGCATTGCGAACGTATTACATTAATGGATCGTCCGCGGTCGTCGCGCTCGTTCTCGAGAAAAATGCGAAATACACCTTTCGGCCCGAAATATTTCTAAGTCCCGTCAGATCTCAAAGTCCACCGGCACCATCGTCCAAAAGCCAAACTCGTCCGATCGCCAAAAAATATAGATCCTTGTCCCTCGTTGCATTGCGAACGTATTACATTAATGGTTCGGCCGCGGTCGTCGCGCTCGTTCTCGAGAAAAACGAGAAAAACACCTTTGGGTCCGAAACATTTCAAAGTCCCGTCAGATCTCAAAGTCCACCGGCACCATCGTCCAAACGCCAAACTCGTCCGATCGCCAAGAAAATTATAGATCCCTGTTCCTCGTTGCATTGCGAACGTATTACATTAATGGATCGTCCGCGGTCGTCGCGCTCGTTGTCGAGAAAAATGCGAAATACACCTTTCGGCCCGAAATATTTCTAAGTCCCGTCAGATCTCAAAGTCCACCGGCACCATCGTCCAAAAGCCAAACTCGTCCGATCGCCAAAAAATATAGATCCTTGTCCCTCGTTGCATTGCGAACGTATTACATTAATGGTTCGGCCGCGGTCGTCGCGCTCGTTCTCGAGAAAAACGAGAAAAACACCTTTGGGTCCGAAACATTTCAAAGTCCCGTCAGATCTCAAAGTCCACCGGCACCATCGTCCAAAAGCCAAACTCGTCCGATCGCCAAAAAAATTATAGATCCTTGTTCCTGGTTGCATTGCGAACGTATTAAATTAATGGTTCGACCGCGGTCGTCGCGCTCTTTTTTGAGAAAAACGCAATAAACACCTTTCGGTCCGAAATGTTTCCAAGTCCCGTCAGATCTCAAAGTCCACCGGCACCATCGTCCAAAAGCCAAACTCGTCCGATCGCCAAAACAATTATAGATCGTTGTTCCTCGTTGCATTGCGAACGTATTACATTAATGGTTCGATCGCGGTCGTCGCGCTTGTTTTCGAGAAAAACGCGAAAAACACCTTTCGGTCGGAAATATTTAAAAGTCCCGTCAGATCTCAAAGTCCATCGGCACCATCGTCCAAAAGCCAAACTCGTCCGATCGCCAAAAAAATTATAGATCCCTGTTCCTCGTTGCATTGCGAACGTATTACATTAATGGATCGTCCGCGGTCGTCGCGCTCGTTCTCGAGAAAGACGAGAAAAACACCTTTGGGTCCGAAACATTTCAAAGTCCCGTCAGATCTCAAAGTCCACCGGCACCATCGTCCAAAAGCCAAACTCGTCCGATCGCCAAAACAATTATAGATCCTTGTTCCTCGTTGCATTGCGAACGTATTACATTAATGCTTCGACCGCGGTCGTCGCGCTCGTTTACGAGAAAAAAGAGAAAAACACCTTTCGGTCCGAAACATTTCAAGTCCCGTCAGATCTCAATGTCCACCGGCACCATCGTCCAAAAGCCAAACTCGTCCGATCGCCAAAACAATTATAGATCCCTGTTCCTCGTTGCATTGCGAACGTATTACATTAATGGTTCGTCCGCGGTCGTCGCGCTCGTTCTCGAGAAAAACGAGAAAAACACCTTTGGGTCCGAAACATTTCAAAGTCCCGTCAGATCTCAAAATCCACCGGCACCATCTTCCAAAAGCCAAACTCGTCCGATCGCGATAACAATCACAGATCCTTGTTCCTCGTTGCATTGCAAACGTATTACGTGAATAGTTCGCCCCCGGTCGTCGCGCTCGTTTTCGAGAAAAACGCGAAAAACACCTTTTGGTCCGAAATACTTCCAAGTCCCGATTACATCTCAAAGTCCACCGGTACCATCGTCCATAAGCCAAACTCGTCCGATCGCCAAAACTATTATAGATCCTTGTCCCTCGTTGCATTGCGAACGTATTACATTAATGGTTCGGCCGCGGTCGTCGCGCTCGTTTTCGAGAAAAACGCAAAAAAGACCTTTCGGTCCGAAATATTTCCAAGTCCCGTCAGATCTCAATGTCCAAGGGCACCATCGTCCAAAAGCCAAACTCGTCCGATCGCCAAAAAATATAGATCCTTGTCCCTCGTTGCATTGCGAACGTATTACATTAATGGTTCGGCCGCGGTCGTCGCGCTCGTTCTCGAGAAAAACGAGAAAAACACCTTTGGGTCCGAAACATTTCAAAGTCCCGTCAGATCTCAAAGTCCACCGGCACCATCGTCCAAAAGCCAAACTCGTCCGATCGCCAAAAAAATTATAGATCCTTGTTCCTGGTTGCATTGCGAACGTATTAAATTAATGGTTCGACCGCGGTCGTCGCGCTCTTTTTTGAGAAAAACGCAATAAACACCTTTCGGTCCGAAATGTTTCCAAGTCCCGTCAGATCTCAAAGTCCACCGGCACCATCGTCCAAAAGCCAAACTCGTCCGATCGCCAAAACAATTATAGATCGTTGTTCCTCGTTGCATTGCGAACGTATTACATTAATGGTTCGATCGCGGTCGTCGCGCTTGTTTTCGAGAAAAACGCGAAAAACACCTTTCGGTCGGAAATATTTAAAAGTCCCGTCAGATCTCAAAGTCCATCGGCACCATCGTCCAAAAGCCAAACTCGTCCGATCGCCAAAAAAATTATAGATCCCTGTTCCTCGTTGCATTGCGAACGTATTACATTAATGGATCGTCCGCGGTCGTCGCGCTCGTTCTCGAGAAAGACGAGAAAAACACCTTTGGGTCCGAAACATTTCAAAGTCCCGTCAGATCTCAAAGTCCACCGGCACCATCGTCCAAAAGCCAAACTCGTCCGATCGCCAAAACAATTATAGATCCTTGTTCCTCGTTGCATTGCGAACGTATTACATTAATGCTTCGACCGCGGTCGTCGCGCTCGTTTACGAGAAAAAAGAGAAAAACACCTTTCGGTCCGAAACATTTCAAGTCCCGTCAGATCTCAATGTCCACCGGCACCATCGTCCAAAAGCCAAACTCGTCCGATCGCCAAAACAATTATAGATCCCTGTTCCTCGTTGCATTGCGAACGTATTACATTAATGGTTCGTCCGCGGTCGTCGCGCTCGTTCTCGAGAAAAACGAGAAAAACACCTTTGGGTCCGAAACATTTCAAAGTCCCGTCAGATCTCAAAATCCACCGGCACCATCTTCCAAAAGCCAAACTCGTCCGATCGCGATAACAATCACAGATCCTTGTTCCTCGTTGCATTGCAAACGTATTACGTGAATAGTTCGCCCCCGGTCGTCGCGCTCGTTTTCGAGAAAAACGCGAAAAACACCTTTTGGTCCGAAATACTTCCAAGTCCCGATTACATCTCAAAGTCCACCGGTACCATCGTCCATAAGCCAAACTCGTCCGATCGCCAAAACTATTATAGATCCTTGTCCCTCGTTGCATTGCGAACGTATTACATTAATGGTTCGGCCGCGGTCGTCGCGCTCGTTTTCGAGAAAAACGCAAAAAAGACCTTTCGGTCCGAAATATTTCCAAGTCCCGTCAGATCTCAATGTCCAAGGGCACCATCGTCCAAAAGCCAAACTCGTCCGATCGCCAAAACAATTATAGATCCTTGTTCCTCGTTGCATTGCGAACGTATTACATTAATGGTTCGGCCGCGGTCGTCGCGCTCGTTTTCGGGAAAAATGCGAAAACCACCTTTCGGTCCGAAATATTTCCAAGTCCCGTCACATCTCAAAGTCCACCGGCAACATCGTCCAAAAGCCAAACTCGTCCGATCGCGATAACAATCACAGATCCTTGTTCCTCGTTGCATTGCAAACGTATTACATGAATAGTTCGCCCCCGGTCGTCGCGCTCGTTTTCGAGAAAAACGCGAAAAACACCTTTGGGTCCGAAACATTTCTAAGTCCCGTCAGATCTCAAAGACCACCGGCACCATCGTCCAAAAGCCACACTCGTCCGATCGCCAAAAAAATTATAGATCCTTTTTCCTGGTTGCATTGCGAACGTATTAAATTAATGGTTCGACCGCGGTCGTCGCGCTCTTTTTTGAGAAAAACGCAATAAACACCATTCGGTCCGAAATATTTCCAAGTACCGTCAGATCTCAATGTCCACCGGCACCATCGTCCAAAAACCAAACTCGTCCGATCGCCAAAACAATTATAGATCCCTGTTCCTCGTTGCATTGCGAACGTATTACATTAATGGTTCGTCCGCGGTCGTCGCGCTCGTTCTCGAGAAAAACGAGAAAAACACCTTTGGGTCCGAAACATTTCAAAGTCCCGTCAGATCTCAAAGTCCACCGGCACCATCGTCCAAAAGCCAAACTCGTCCGATCGCGATAACAATCACAGATCCTTGTACCTCGTTGCATTGCAAACGTATTACATGAATGGTTCGCCCCCGGTCGTCGCGCTCGTTTTCGAGAAAAACGCGAAAAACACCTTTTGGTCCGATATACTTCCAAGTCCCGATTACATCTCAAAGTCCACCGGCACCATCGTCCAAAAGCCAAACTCGTCCGATCGCCAAAAAATATAGATCGTTGTTCCTCGTTGCATTGCGAACGTATTACATTAATGGTTCGATCGCGGTCGTCGCGCTTGTTTTCGAGAAAAACGCGAAAAACACCTTTCGGTCGGAAATATTTAAAAGTCCCGTCAGATCTCAAAGTCCACCGGCACCATCGTCCAAAAGCCAAACTCGTCCGATCGCCAAAAAAATTATAGATCCCTGTTCCTCGTTGCATTGCGAACGTATTACATTAATGGTTCGGCCGCGGTCGTCGCGCTCGTTTACGAGAAAAAAGAGAAAAACACCTTTCGGTCCGAAACATTTCAAAGTCCCGTCAGATCTCAAAGTCCACCGGCACCATCGTCCAAAAGCCAAACTCGTCCGATCGCCAAAAAAATTATAGATCCTTGTTCCTGGTTGCATTGCGAACGTATTAAATTAATGGTTCGACCGCGGTCGTCGCGCTCTTTTTTGAGAAAAACGCAATAAACACCTTTCGGTCCGAAATGTTTCCAAGTCCCGTCAGATCTCAAAGTCCACCGGCACCATCGTCCAAAAGCCAAACTCGTCCGATCGCCAAAACATTTATAGATCGTTGTTCCTCGTTGCATTGCGAACGTATTACATTAATGGTTCGATCGCGGTCGTCGCGCTCGTTTTCGGGAAAAATGCGAAAACCACCTTTCGGTCCGAAATATTTCCAAGTCCCGTCACATCTCAAAGTCCACCGGCAACATCGTCCAAAAGCCAAACTCGTCCGATCGCGATAACAATCACAGATCCTTGTTCCTCGTTGCATTGCGAACGTATTACATTAATGGTTCGTCCGCGGTCGTCGCGCTCGTTCTCGAGAAAAACGAGAAAAACACCTTTGGGTCCGAAACATTTCAAAGTCCCGTCAGATCTCAAAGTCCACCGGCACCATCGTCCAAAAGCCAAACTCGTCCGATCGCGATAACAATCACAGATCCTTGTACCTCGTTGCATTGCAAACGTATTACATGAATGGTTCGCCCCCGGTCGTCGCGCTCGTTTTCGAGAAAAACGCGAAAAAAACCTTTCGGTCGGAAATATTTAAATGTCCCGTCAGATCTCAAAGTCCACCGGCACCATCGTCCAAAAGCCAAACTCGTCCGATCGCCAAAAAAATTATAGATCCCTGTTCCTCGTTGCATTGCGAACGTATTACATTAATGGTTCGGCCGCGGTCGTCGCGCTCGTTCTCGAGAAAAACGAGAAAAACACTTTTCGGTCCGAAACATTTCAAAGGTCCCGTCAGATCTCAATGTCCACCGGCACCATCGTCCAAAAGCCAAACTCGTCCGATCGCCAAAAAAATTATAGATCCTTGTTCCTGGTTGCATTGCGAACGTATTAAATTAATTGTTCGACCGCGGTCGTCGCGCTCTTTTTTGAGAAAAACGCAATAAACACCTTTCGGTCCGAAATGTTTCCAAGTCCCGTCAGATCTCAAAGTCCACCGGCACCATCGTCCAAACGCCAAACTCGTCCGATCGCCAAAAAAATTATAGATCCCTGTTCCTCGTTGCATTGCGAACGTATTACATTAATGGATCGTCCGCGGTCGTCGCGCTCGTTCTCGAGAAAAATGCGAAATACACCTTTCGGCCCGAAATATTTCTAAGTCCCGTCAGATCTCAAAGTCCACCGGCACCATCGTCCAAAAGCCAAACTCGTCCGATCGCCAAAAAATATAGATCCTTGTCCCTCGTTGCATTGCGAACGTATTACATTAATGGTTCGGCCGTGGTCGTCGCGCTCGTTCTCGAGAAAAACGAGAAAAACACCTTTGGGTCCGAAACATTTCAAAGTCCCGTCAGATCTCAAAGTCCACCGGCACCATCGTCCAAAAGCCAAACTCGTCCGATCGCCAAAAAAATTATAGATCCTTGTTCCTGGTTGCATTGCGAACGTATTAAATTAATGGTTCGACCGCGGTCGTCGCGCTCTTTTTTGAGAAAAACGCAATAAACACCTTTCGGTCCGAAATGTTTCCAAGTCCCGTCAGATCTCAAAGTCCACCGGCACCATCGTCCAAAAGCCAAACTCGTCCGATCGCCAAAACAATTATAGATCGTTGTTCCTCGTTGCATTGCGAACGTATTACATTAATGGTTCGATCGCGGTCGTCGCGCTTGTTTTCGAGAAAAACGCGAAAAACACCTTTCGGTCGGAAATATTTAAAAGTGCCGTCAGATCTCAAAGTCCATCGGCACCATCGTCCAAAAGCCAAACTCGTCCGATCGCCAAAAAAATTATAGATCCCTGTTCCTCGTTGCATTGCGAACGTATTACATTAATGGATCGTCCGCGGTCGTCGCGCTCGTTCTCGAGAAAGACGAGAAAAACACCTTTGGGTCCGAAACATTTCAAAGTCCCGTCAGATCTCAAAGTCCACCGGCACCATCGTCCAAAAGCCAAACTCGTCCGATCGCCAAAACAATTATAGATCCTTGTTCCTCGTTGCATTGCGAACGTATTACATTAATGCTTCGACCGCGGTCGTCGCGCTCGTTTACGAGAAAAAAGAGAAAAACACCTTTCGGTCCGAAACATTTCAAGTCCCGTCAGATCTCAATGTCCACCGGCACCATCGTCCAAAAGCCAAACTCGTCCGATCGCCAAAACAATTATAGATCCCTGTTCCTCGTTGCATTGCGAACGTATTACATTAATGGTTCGTCCGCGGTCGTCGCGCTCGTTCTCGAGAAAAACGAGAAAAACACCTTTGGGTCCGAAACATTTCAAAGTCCCGTCAGATCTCAAAATCCACCGGCACCATCTTCCAAAAGCCAAACTCGTCCGATCGCGATAACAATCACAGATCCTTGTTCCTCGTTGCATTGCAAACGTATTACGTGAATAGTTCGCCCCCGGTCGTCGCGCTCGTTTTCGAGAAAAACGCGAAAAACACCTTTTGGTCCGAAATACTTCCAAGTCCCGATTACATCTCAAAGTCCACCGGTACCATCGTCCAAAAGCCAAACTCGTCCGATCGCCAAAACTATTATAGATCCTTGTCCCTCGTTGCATTGCGAACGTATTACATTAATGGTTCGGCCGCGGTCGTCGCGCTCGTTTTCGAGAAAAACGCAAAAAAGACCTTTCGGTCCGAAATATTTCCAAGTCCCGTCAGATCTCAATGTCCAAGGGCACCATCGTCCAAAAGCCAAACTCGTCCGATCGCCAAAAAAATTATAGATCCTTTTTTCCTGGTTGCATTGCGAACGTATTAAATTAATGGTTCGACCGCGGTCGTCGCGCTCTTTTTTGAGAAAAACGCAATAAACACCATTCGGTCCGAAATATTTAAAAGTCCCGTCAGATCTCAATGTCCACCGGCACCATCGTCCAAAAGCCAAACTCGTCCGATCGCCAAAACAATCACAGATCCATGTACCTCGTTGCATTGCAAACGTATTACATGAATGGTTCGCCCCCGGTCGTCGCGCTCGTTTTCGAGAAAAACGCGAAAAACACCTTTTGGTCCGATATACTTCCAAGTCCCGATTACATCTCAAAGTCCACCGGCACCATCGTCCAAAAGCCAAACTCGTCCGATCGCCAAAAAATATAGATCGTTGTTCCTCGTTGCATTGCGAACGTATTACATTAATGGTTCGATCGCGGTCGTCGCGCTTGTTTTCGAGAAAAACGCGAAAAACACCTTTCGGTCGGAAATATTTAAAAGTCCCGTCAGATCTCAAAGTCCACCGGCACCATCGTCCAAAAGCCAAACTCGTCCGATCGCCAAAAAAATTATAGATCCCTGTTCCTCGTTGCATTGCGAACGTATTACATTAATGGTTCGGCCGCGGTCGTCGCGCTCGTTTACGAGAAAAAAGAGAAAAACACCTTTCGGTCCGAAACATTTCAAAGTCCCGTCAGATCTCAAAGTCCACCGGCACCATCGTCCAAAAGCCAAACTCGTCCGATCGCCAAAAAAATTATAGATCCTTGTTCCTGGTTGCATTGCGAACGTATTAAATTAATGGTTCGACCGCGGTCGTCGCGCTCTTTTTTGAGAAAAACGCAATAAACACCTTTCGGTCCGAAATGTTTCCAAGTCCCGTCAGATCTCAAAGTCCACCGGCACCATCGTCCAAAAGCCAAACTCGTCCGATCGCCAAAACATTTATAGATCGTTGTTCCTCGTTGCATTGCGAACGTATTACATTAATGGTTCGATCGCGGTCGTCGCGCTCGTTTTCGGGAAAAATGCGAAAACCACCTTTCGGTCCGAAATATTTCCAAGTCCCGTCACATCTCAAAGTCCACCGGCAACATCGTCCAAAAGCCAAACTCGTCCGATCGCGATAACAATCACAGATCCTTGTTCCTCGTTGCATTGCAAACGTATTACATGAATAGTTCGCCCCCGGTCGTCGCGCTCGTTTTCGAGAAAAACGCGAAAAACACCTTTGGGTCCGAAACATTTCTAAGTCCCGTCAGATCTCAAAGACCACCGGCACCATCGTCCAAAAGCCAAACTCGTCCGATCGCCAAAAAAATTATAGATCCTTTTTCCTGGTTGCATTGCGAACGTATTAAATTAATGGTTCGACCGCGGTCGTCGCGCTCTTTTTTGAGAAAAACGCAATAAACACCTTTCGGTCCGAAATATTTCCAAGTCCCGTCAGATCTCAATGTCCACCGGCACCATCGTCCAAAAGCCAAACTCGTCCGATCGCCAAAACAATTATAGATCCCTGTTCCTCGTTGCATTGCGAACGTATTACATTAATGGTTCGGCCGCGGTCGTCGCGCTCGTTTTCGAGAAAAATGCGAAAAACACCTTTCGGTCCCAAAATATTTCCAAGTCCCGTCAGATCTCAATGTCCACCGGCACCATCGTCCAAAAGCCAAACTCGTCCGATCGCCAAAACAATTATAGATCCCTGTTCCTGGTTGCATTGCGAACGTATTAAATTAATTGTTCGACCGCGGTCGTCGCGCTCTTTTTTGAGAAAAACGCAATAAACACCTTTCGGTCCGAAATATTTCCAAGTCCCGTCAGATCTCAAAGTCCACCGACACCATCGTCCAAAAGCCAAACTCGTCCGATCGCCAAAACAATTATAGATCCTTGTTCCTCGTTGCAATGTGAACGTATTACATTAATGGTTCGTCCGCGGTCGTCGCGCTCGTTTACGAGAAAAAAGCGAAAAACACCTTTCGGACGGAAATACTTCCAAGTCCCGTCAGATCTCAATGTCCACCGGCACCATCGTCCAAAAGACAAACTCGTCCGATCGCCAAAACAATTATAGATCCTTGTTCCTCGTTGCATTGCGAACGTATTACATTAATGGTTCGGCCGCGGTCGTCGCGCTCGTTTTCGAGAAAAATGCGAAAAACACCTTTCGGTCCGAAACATTTCAAAGTCCCGTCAGATCTCAAAGTCCACCGGCACCATCGTCCAAAAGCCAAACTCGTCCGATCGCCAAAACAATTATAGATCCTTGTTCCTCGTTGCAATGCGAACGTATTACATTAATGGTTCGTCCGCGGTCGTCGCGCTCGTTTACGAGAAAAAAGCGAAAAACACCTTTCGGACGGAAATACTTCCAAGTTTCGTCAGATCTCAATGTCCACCGGCACCATCGTCCAAAAGCCAAACTCGTCCGATCGCCAAAACAATTATAGATCCTTGTTCCTCGTTGCATTGCAAACGTATTACATTAATGGTTCGTCCGCGGTCGTCACGCTCGTTCTCGAGAAAAACACCTTTGGGTCCGAAACATTTCAAAGTCCCGTCATATCTCAAAGTCCACCGGCACCATCGTCCAAAAGCCAAACTCGTCCGATCGCCAAAACAATTATAGATCCTTGTTCCTCGTTGCATTGCGAACGTATTACATTAATGGTTCGGCCGCGGTCGTCGCGCTCGTTCTCGAGAAAAACGAGAAAAACACTTTTCGGTGCGAAACATTTCAAAGGTCCCGTCAGATCTCAAAGTCCACCGACACCATCGTCCAAAAGCCAAACTCGTCCGATCGCCAAAACAATTATAGATCCTTGTTCCTCGTTGCAATGCGAACGTATTACATTAATGGTTCGTCCGCGGTCGTCGCGCTCGTTTACGAGAAAAAAGCGAAAAACACCTTTCGGACGGAAATACTTCCAAGTCCCGTCAGATCTCAATGTCCACCGGCACCATCGTCCAAAAGCCAAACACGTCCGATCGCCAAAACAATTATAGATCCTTGTTCCTCGTTGCATTGCGAACGTATTACATTAATGGTTCGGCCGCGGTCGTCGCGCTCGTTTTCGAGAAAAATGCGAAAAACACCTTTCGGTCCGAAATATTTCTAAGTCCCGTCAGATCTCAAAGTCCACCGGCACCATCGTCCAAAAGCCAAACTCGTCCGATCGCCAAAAAAATTATAGATCCTCTTTCCTGGTTGCATTGCGAACGTATTAAATTAATGGTTCGACCGCGGTCGTCGCGCTCTTTTTTGAGAAAAACGCAATAAACACCTTTCGGTCCGAAATATTTCCAAGTCCCGTCAGATCTCAAAGTCCACCGGCACCATCGTCCAAAAGCCAAACTCGTCCGATCGCCAAAACAATTATAGATCCCTGTTCCTGGTTGCATTGCGAACGTATTAAATTAATTGTTCGACCGCGGTCGTCGCGCTCTTTTTTGAGAAAAACGCAATAAACACCTTTCGGTCCGAAATATTTCCAAGTCCCGTCAGATCTCAATGTCCACCGGCACCATCGTCCAAAAGCCAAACTCGTCCGATCGCCAAAACAATTATAGATCCTTGTTCCTCGTTGCATTGCGAACGTATTACATTAATGGTTCGACCGCGGTCGTCGCGCTCGTTCTCGAGAAAAACGAGAAAAACACTTTTCGGTCCGAAACATTTCAAAGGTCCCGTCAGATCTCAAAGTCCACCGACACCATCGTCCAAAAGCCAAACTCGTCCGATCGCCAAAACAATTATAGATCCTTGTTCCTCGTTGCAATGCGAACGTATTACATTAATGGTTCGTCCGCGGTCGTCGCGCTCGTTTACGAGAAAAAAGCGAAAAACACCTTTCGGACGGAAATACTTCCAAGTCCCGTCAGATCTCAATGTCCACCGGCACCATCGTCCAAAAGCCAAACTCGTCCGATCGCCAAAACAATTATAGATCCTTGTTCCTCGTTGCATTGCGAACGTATTACATTAATGGTTCGGCCGCGGTCGTCGCGCTCGTTTTCGAGAAAAATGCGAAAAACACCTTTCGGTCCGAAACATTTCAAAGTCCCGTCAGATCTCAAAGTCCACCGGCACCATCGTCCAAAAGCCAAACTCGTCCGATCGCCAAAAAAATTATAGATCCTTGTTCCTGGTTGCATTGCGAACGTATTAAATTAATGGTTCGACCGCGGTCGTCGCGCTCTTTTTTGAGAAAAACGCAATAAACACCTTTCGGTCCGAAATGTTTCCAAGTCCCGTCAGATCTCAAAGTCCACCGGCACCATCGTCCAAAAGCCAAACTCGTCCGATCGCCAAAACATTTATAGATCGTTGTTCCTCGTTGCATTGCGAACGTATTACATTAATGGTTCGATCGCGGTCGTCGCGCTCGTTTTCGGGAAAAATGCGAAAACCACCTTTCGGTCCGAAATATTTCCAAGTCCCGTCACATCTCAAAGTCCACCGGCAACATCGTCCAAAAGCCAAACTCGTCCGATCGCGATAACAATCACAGATCCTTGTTCCTCGTTGCATTGCAAACGTATTACATGAATAGTTCGCCCCCGGTCGTCGCGCTCGTTTTCGAGAAAAACGCGAAAAACACCTTTGGGTCCGAAACATTTCTAAGTCCCGTCAGATCTCAAAGACCACCGGCACCATCGTCCAAAAGCCAAACTCGTCCGATCGCCAAAAAAATTATAGATCCTTTTTCCTGGTTGCATTGCGAACGTATTAAATTAATGGTTCGACCGCGGTCGTCGCGCTCTTTTTTGAGAAAAACGCAATAAACACCTTTCGGTCCGAAATATTTCCAAGTCCCGTCAGATCTCAATGTCCACCGGCACCATCGTCCAAAAGCCAAACTCGTCCGATCGCCAAAACAATTATAGATCCCTGTTCCTCGTTGCATTGCGAACGTATTACATTAATGGTTCGGCCGCGGTCGTCGCGCTCGTTTTCGAGAAAAATGCGAAAAACACCTTTCGGTCCCAAAATATTTCCAAGTCCCGTCAGATCTCAATGTCCACCGGCACCATCGTCCAAAAGCCAAACTCGTCCGATCGCCAAAACAATTATAGATCCCTGTTCCTGGTTGCATTGCGAACGTATTAAATTAATTGTTCGACCGCGGTCGTCGCGCTCTTTTTTGAGAAAAACGCAATAAACACCTTTCGGTCCGAAATATTTCCAAGTCCCGTCAGATCTCAAAGTCCACCGACACCATCGTCCAAAAGCCAAACTCGTCCGATCGCCAAAACAATTATAGATCCTTGTTCCTCGTTGCAATGTGAACGTATTACATTAATGGTTCGTCCGCGGTCGTCGCGCTCGTTTACGAGAAAAAAGCGAAAAACACCTTTCGGACGGAAATACTTCCAAGTCCCGTCAGATCTCAATGTCCACCGGCACCATCGTCCAAAAGACAAACTCGTCCGATCGCCAAAACAATTATAGATCCTTGTTCCTCGTTGCATTGCGAACGTATTACATTAATGGTTCGGCCGCGGTCGTCGCGCTCGTTTTCGAGAAAAATGCGAAAAACACCTTTCGGTCCGAAACATTTCAAAGTCCCGTCAGATCTCAAAGTCCACCGGCACCATCGTCCAAAAGCCAAACTCGTCCGATCGCCAAAACAATTATAGATCCTTGTTCCTCGTTGCAATGCGAACGTATTACATTAATGGTTCGTCCGCGGTCGTCGCGCTCGTTTACGAGAAAAAAGCGAAAAACACCTTTCGGACGGAAATACTTCCAAGTTTCGTCAGATCTCAATGTCCACCGGCACCATCGTCCAAAAGCCAAACTCGTCCGATCGCCAAAACAATTATAGATCCTTGTTCCTCGTTGCATTGCAAACGTATTACATTAATGGTTCGTCCGCGGTCGTCACGCTCGTTCTCGAGAAAAACACCTTTGGGTCCGAAACATTTCAAAGTCCCGTCAGATCTCAAAGTCCACCGGCACCATCGTCCAAAAGCCAAACTCGTCCGATCGCCAAAACAATTATAGATCCTTGTTCCTCGTTGCATTGCGAACGTATTACATTAATGCTTCGACCGCGGTCGTCGCGCTCGTTTACGAGAAAAAAGAGAAAAACACCTTTCGGTCCGAAACATTTCAAAGTCCCGTCAGATCTCAAAATCCACCGGCACCATCTTCCAAAAGCCAAACTCGTCCGATCGCGATAACAATCACAGATCCTTGTTCCTCGTTGCATTGCAAACGTATTACGTGAATAGTTCGCCCCCGGTCGTCGCGCTCGTTTTCGAGAAAAACGCGAAAAACACCTTTTGGTCCGAAATACTTCCAAGTCCCGTCAGATCTCAATGTCCAAGGGCACCATCGTCCAAAAGCCAAACTCGTCCGATCGCCAAAAAATTATAGATCCTTGTTCCTCGTTGCATTGCGAACGTATTACATTAATGGTTCGGCCGCGGTCGTCGCGCTCGTTTTCGAGAAAAACGCGAAAAACACCTTTTGGTCCGATATACTTCCAAGTCCCGATTACATCTCAAAGTCCACCGGCACCATCGTCCAAAAGCCAAACTCGTCCGATCGCCAAAAAATATAGATCGTTGTTCCTCGTTGCATTGCGAACGTATTACATTAATGGTTCGATCGCGGTCGTCGCGATTGTTTTCGAGAAAAACGCGAAAAACACCTTTCGGTCGGAAATATTTAAAAGTCCCGTCAGATCTCAAAGTCCACCGGCACCATCGTCCAAAAGCCAAACTCGTCCGATCGCCAAAAAAATTATAGATCCCTGTTCCTCGTTGCATTGCGAACGTATTACATTAATGGTTCGGCCGCGGTCGTCGCGCTCGTTTACGAGAAAAAAGAGAAAAACACCTTTCGGTCCGAAACATTTCAAAGTCCCGTCAGATCTCAAAGTCCACCGGCACCATCGTCCAAAAGCCAAACTCGTCCGATCGCCAAAAAAATTATAGATCCTTGTTCCTGGTTGCATTGCGAACGTATTAAATTAATGGTTCGACCGCGGTCGTCGCGCTCTTTTTTGAGAAAAACGCAATAAACACCTTTCGGTCCGAAATGTTTCCAAGACCCGTCAGATCTCAAAGTCCACCGGCACCATCGTCCAAAAGCCAAACTCGTCCGATCGCCAAAACATTTATAGATCGTTGTTCCTCGTTGCATTGCGAACGTATTACATTAATGGTTCGATCGCGGTCGTCGCGCTCGTTTTCGGGAAAAATGCGAAAACCACCTTTCGGTCCGAAATATTTCCAAGTCCCGTCACATCTCAAAGTCCACCGGCAACATCGTCCAAAAGCCAAACTCGTCCGATCGCGATAACAATCACAGATCCTTGTTCCTCGTTGCATTGCAAACGTATTACATGAATAGTTCGCCCCCGGTCGTCGCGCTCGTTTTCGAGAAAAACGCGAAAAACACCTTTGGGTCCGAAACATTTCTAAGTCCCGTCAGATCTCAAAGACCACCGGCACCATCGTCCAAAAGCCAAACTCGTCCGATCGCCAAAAAAATTATAGATCCTTTTTCCTGGTTGCATTGCGAACGTATTAAATTAATGGTTCGACCGCGGTCGTCGCGCTCTTTTTTGAGAAAAACGCAATAAACACCTTTCGGTCCGAAATATTTCCAAGTCCCGTCAGATCTCAATGTCCACCGGCACCATCGTCCAAAAGCCAAACTCGTCCGATCGCCAAAACAATTATAGATCCCTGTTCCTCGTTGCATTGCGAACGTATTACATTAATGGTTCGGCCGCGGTCGTCGCGCTCGTTTTCGAGAAAAATGCGAAAAACACCTTTCGGTCCCAAAATATTTCTAAGTCCCGTCAGATCTCAAAGTCCACCGGCACCATCGTCCAAAAGCCAAACTCGTCCGATCGCCAAAAAAATTATAGATCCTTTTTCCTGGTTGCATTGCGAACGTATTAAATTAATGGTTCGACCGCGGTCGTCGCGCTCTTTTTTGAGAAAAACGCAATAAACACCATTCGGTCCGAAATATTTCCAAGTACCGTCAGATCTCAATGTCCACCGGCACCATCGTCCAAAAGCCAAACTCGTCCGATCGCCAAAACAATTATAGATCCCTGTTCCTCGTTGCATTGCGAACGTATTACATTAATGGTTCGTCCGCGGTCGTCGCGCTCGTTCTCGAGAAAAACGAGAAAAACACCTTTGGGTCCGAAACATTTCAAAGTCCCGTCAGATCTCAATGTCCACCGGCACCATCGTCCAAAAGCCAAACTCGTCCGATCGCCAAAACAATTATAGATCCCTGTTCCTCGTTGCATTGCGAACGTATTACATTAATGGTTCGTCCGCGGTCGTCGCGCTCGTTCTCGAGAAAAACGAGAAAAACACCTTTGGGTCCGAAACATTTCAAAGTCCCGTCAGATCTCAAAGTCCACCGGCACCATCGTCCAAAAGCCAAACTCGTCCGATCGCGATAACAATCACAGATCCTTGTACCTCGTTGCATTGCAAACGTATTACATGAATGGTTCGCCCCCGGTCGTCGCGCTCGTTTTCGAGAAAAACGCGAAAAACACCTTTCGGTCGGAAATATTTAAATGTCCCGTCAGATCTCAAAGTCCACCGGCACCATCGTCCAAAAGCCAAACTCGTCCGATCGCCAAAAAAATTATAGATCCCTGTTCCTCGTTGCATTGCGAACGTATTACATTAATGGTTCGGCCGCGGTCGTCGCGCTCGTTCTCGAGAAAAACGAGAAAAACACTTTTCGGTCCGAAACATTTCAAAGGTCCCGTCAGATCTCAATGTCCACCGGCACCATCGTCCAAAAGCCAAACTCGTCCGATCGCCAAAAAAATTATAGATCCTTGTTCCTGGTTGCATTGCGAACGTATTAAATTAATGGTTCGACCGCGGTCGTCGCGCTCTTTTTTGAGAAAAACGCAATAAACACCTTTCGGTCCGAAATGTTTCCAAGTCCCGTCAGATCTCAAAGTCCACCGGCACCATCGTCCAAACGCCAAACTCGTCCGATCGCCAAAAAAATTATAGATCCCTGTTCCTCGTTGCATTGCGAACGTATTACATTAATGGATCGTCCGCGGTCGTCGCGCTCGTTCTCGAGAAAAATGCGAAATACACCTTTCGGCCCGAAATATTTCTAAGTCCCGTCAGATCTCAAAGTCCACCGGCACCATCGTCCAAAAGCCAAACTCGTCCGATCGCCAAAAAATATAGATCCTTGTCCCTCGTTGCATTGCGAACGTATTACATTAATGGTTCGGCCGTGGTCGTCGCGCTCGTTCTCGAGAAAAACGAGAAAAACACCTTTGGGTCCGAAACATTTCAAAGTCCCGTCAGATCTCAAAGTCCACCGGCACCATCGTCCAAAAGCCAAACTCGTCCGATCGCCAAAAAAATTATAGATCCTTGTTCCTGGTTGCATTGCGAACGTATTAAATTAATGGTTCGACCGCGGTCGTCGCGCTCTTTTTTGAGAAAAACGCAATAAACACCTTTCGGTCCGAAATGTTTCCAAGTCCCGTCAGATCTCAAAGTCCACCGGCACCATCGTCCAAAAGCCAAACTCGTCCGATCGCCAAAACAATTATAGATCGTTGTTCCTCGTTGCATTGCGAACGTATTACATTAATGGTTCGATCGCGGTCGTCGCGCTTGTTTTCGAGAAAAACGCGAAAAACACCTTTCGGTCGGAAATATTTAAAAGTCCCGTCAGATCTCAAAGTCCATCGGCACCATCGTCCAAAAGCCAAACTCGTCCGATCGCCAAAAAAATTATAGATCCCTGTTCCTCGTTGCATTGCGAACGTATTACATTAATGGATCGTCCGCGGTCGTCGCGCTCGTTCTCGAGAAAGACGAGAAAAACACCTTTGGGTCCGAAACATTTCAAAGTCCCGTCAGATCTCAAAGTCCACCGGCACCATCGTCCAAAAGCCAAACTCGTCCGATCGCCAAAACAATTATAGATCCTTGTTCCTCGTTGCATTGCGAACGTATTACATTAATGCTTCGACCGCGGTCGTCGCGCTCGTTTACGAGAAAAAAGAGAAAAACACCTTTCGGTCCGAAACATTTCAAGTCCCGTCAGATCTCAATGTCCACCGGCACCATCGTCCAAAAGCCAAACTCGTCCGATCGCCAAAACAATTATAGATCCCTGTTCCTCGTTGCATTGCGAACGTATTACATTAATGGTTCGTCCGCGGTCGTCGCGCTCGTTCTCGAGAAAAACGAGAAAAACACCTTTGGGTCCGAAACATTTCAAAGTCCCGTCAGATCTCAAAATCCACCGGCACCATCTTCCAAAAGCCAAACTCGTCCGATCGCGATAACAATCACAGATCCTTGTTCCTCGTTGCATTGCAAACGTATTACGTGAATAGTTCGCCCCCGGTCGTCGCGCTCGTTTTCGAGAAAAACGCGAAAAACACCTTTTGGTCCGAAATACTTCCAAGTCCCGATTACATCTCAAAGTCCACCGGTACCATCGTCCAAAAGCCAAACTCGTCCGATCGCCAAAACTATTATAGATCCTTGTCCCTCGTTGCATTGCGAACGTATTACATTAATGGTTCGGCCGCGGTCGTCGCGCTCGTTTTCGAGAAAAACGCAAAAAAGACCTTTCGGTCCGAAATATTTCCAAGTCCCGTCAGATCTCAATGTCCAAGGGCACCATCGTCCAAAAGCCAAACTCGTCCGATCGCCAAAAAAATTATAGATCCTTTTTCCTGGTTGCATTGCGAACGTATTAAATTAATGGTTCGACCGCGGTCGTCGCGCTCTTTTTTGAGAAAAACGCAATAAACACCATTCGGTCCGAAATATTTCCAAGTACCGTCAGATCTCAATGTCCACCGGCACCATCGTCCAAAAGCCAAACTCGTCCGATCGCCAAAACAATTATAGATCCCTGTTCCTCGTTGCATTGCGAACGTATTACATTAATGGTTCGTCCGCGGTCGTCGCGCTCGTTCTCGAGAAAAACGAGAAAAACACCTTTGGGTCCGAAACATTTCAAAGTCCCGTCAGATCTCAAAGTCCACCGGCACCATCGTCCAAAAGCCAAACTCGTCCGATCGCGATAACAATCACAGATCCATGTACCTCGTTGCATTGCAAACGTATTACATGAATGGTTCGCCCCCGGTCGTCGCGCTCGTTTTCGAGAAAAACGCGAAAAACACCTTTTGGTCCGATATACTTCCCAGTCCCGATTACATCTCAAAGTCCACCGGCACCATCGTCCAAAAGCCAAACTCGTCCGATCGCCAAAAAATATAGATCGTTGTTCCTCGTTGCATTGCGAACGTATTACATTAATGGTTCGATCGCGGTCGTCGCGCTTGTTTTCGAGAAAAACGCGAAAAACACCTTTCGGTCGGAAATATTTAAAAGTCCCGTCAGATCTCAAAGTCCACCGGCACCATCGTCCAAAAGCCAAACTCGTCCGATCGCCAAAAAAATTATAGATCCCTGTTCCTCGTTGCATTGCGAACGTATTACATTAATGGTTCGGCCGCGGTCGTCGCGCTCGTTTACGAGAAAAAAGAGAAAAACACCTTTCGGTCCGAAACATTTCAAAGTCCCGTCAGATCTCAAAGTCCACCGGCACCATCGTCCAAAAGCCAAACTCGTCCGATCGCCAAAAAAATTATAGATCCTTGTTCCTGGTTGCATTGCGAACGTATTAAATTAATGGTTCGACCGCGGTCGTCGCGCTCTTTTTTGAGAAAAACGCAATAAACACCTTTCGGTCCGAAATGTTTCCAAGTCCCGTCAGATCTCAAAGTCCACCGGCACCATCGTCCAAAAGCCAAACTCGTCCGATCGCCAAAACATTTATAGATCGTTGTTCCTCGTTGCATTGCGAACGTATTACATTAATGGTTCGATCGCGGTCGTCGCGCTCGTTTTCGGGAAAAATGCGAAAACCACCTTTCGGTCCGAAATATTTCCAAGTCCCGTCACATCTCAAAGTCCACCGGCAACATCGTCCAAAAGCCAAACTCGTCCGATCGCGATAACAATCACAGATCCTTGTTCCTCGTTGCATTGCAAACGTATTACATGAATAGTTCGCCCCCGGTCGTCGCGCTCGTTTTCGAGAAAAACGCGAAAAACACCTTTGGGTCCGAAACATTTCTAAGTCCCGTCAGATCTCAAAGACCACCGGCACCATCGTCCAAAAGCCAAACTCGTCCGATCGCCAAAAAAATTATAGATCCTTTTTCCTGGTTGCATTGCGAACGTATTAAATTAATGGTTCGACCGCGGTCGTCGCGCTCTTTTTTGAGAAAAACGCAATAAACACCTTTCGGTCCGAAATATTTCCAAGTCCCGTCAGATCTCAATGTCCACCGGCACCATCGTCCAAAAGCCAAACTCGTCCGATCGCCAAAACAATTATAGATCCCTGTTCCTCGTTGCATTGCGAACGTATTACATTAATGGTTCGGCCGCGGTCGTCGCGCTCGTTTTCGAGAAAAATGCGAAAAACACCTTTCGGTCCCAAAATATTTCCAAGTCCCGTCAGATCTCAATGTCCACCGGCACCATCGTCCAAAAGCCAAACTCGTCCGATCGCCAAAACAATTATAGATCCCTGTTCCTGGTTGCATTGCGAACGTATTAAATTAATTGTTCGACCGCGGTCGTCGCGCTCTTTTTTGAGAAAAACGCAATAAACACCTTTCGGTCCGAAATATTTCCAAGTCCCGTCAGATCTCAAAGTCCACCGACACCATCGTCCAAAAGCCAAACTCGTCCGATCGCCAAAACAATTATAGATCCTTGTTCCTCGTTGCAATGTGAACGTATTACATTAATGGTTCGTCCGCGGTCGTCGCGCTCGTTTACGAGAAAAAAGCGAAAAACACCTTTCGGACGGAAATACTTCCAAGTCCCGTCAGATCTCAATGTCCACCGGCACCATCGTCCAAAAGACAAACTCGTCCGATCGCCAAAACAATTATAGATCCTTGTTCCTCGTTGCATTGCGAACGTATTACATTAATGGTTCGGCCGCGGTCGTCGCGCTCGTTTTCGAGAAAAATGCGAAAAACACCTTTCGGTCCGAAACATTTCAAAGTCCCGTCAGATCTCAAAGTCCACCGGCACCATCGTCCAAAAGCCAAACTCGTCCGATCGCCAAAACAATTATAGATCCTTGTTCCTCGTTGCAATGCGAACGTATTACATTAATGGTTCGTCCGCGGTCGTCGCGCTCGTTTACGAGAAAAAAGCGAAAAACACCTTTCGGACGGAAATACTTCCAAGTTTCGTCAGATCTCAATGTCCACCGGCACCATCGTCCAAAAGCCAAACTCGTCCGATCGCCAAAACAATTATAGATCCTTGTTCCTCGTTGCATTGCAAACGTATTACATTAATGGTTCGTCCGCGGTCGTCACGCTCGTTCTCGAGAAAAACACCTTTGGGTCCGAAACATTTCAAAGTCCCGTCATATCTCAAAGTCCACCGGCACCATCGTCCAAAAGCCAAACTCGTCCGATCGCCAAAACAATTATAGATCCTTGTTCCTCGTTGCATTGCGAACGTATTACATTAATGGTTCGGCCGCGGTCGTCGCGCTCGTTCTCGAGAAAAACGAGAAAAACACTTTTCGGTGCGAAACATTTCAAAGGTCCCGTCAGATCTCAAAGTCCACCGACACCATCGTCCAAAAGCCAAACTCGTCCGATCGCCAAAACAATTATAGATCCTTGTTCCTCGTTGCAATGCGAACGTATTACATTAATGGTTCGTCCGCGGTCGTCGCGCTCGTTTACGAGAAAAAAGCGAAAAACACCTTTCGGACGGAAATACTTCCAAGTCCCGTCAGATCTCAATGTCCACCGGCACCATCGTCCAAAAGCCAAACACGTCCGATCGCCAAAACAATTATAGATCCTTGTTCCTCGTTGCATTGCGAACGTATTACATTAATGGTTCGGCCGCGGTCGTCGCGCTCGTTTTCGAGAAAAATGCGAAAAACACCTTTCGGTCCGAAATATTTCTAAGTCCCGTCAGATCTCAAAGTCCACCGGCACCATCGTCCAAAAGCCAAACTCGTCCGATCGCCAAAAAAATTATAGATCCTCTTTCCTGGTTGCATTGCGAACGTATTAAATTAATGGTTCGACCGCGGTCGTCGCGCTCTTTTTTGAGAAAAACGCAATAAACACCTTTCGGTCCGAAATATTTCCAAGTCCCGTCAGATCTCAAAGTCCACCGGCACCATCGTCCAAAAGCCAAACTCGTCCGATCGCCAAAACAATTATAGATCCCTGTTCCTGGTTGCATTGCGAACGTATTAAATTAATTGTTCGACCGCGGTCGTCGCGCTCTTTTTTGAGAAAAACGCAATAAACACTTTTCGGTCCGAAATATTTCCAAGTCCCGTCAGATCTCAATGTCCACCGGCACCATCGTCCAAAAGCCAAACTCGTCCGATCGCCAAAACAATTATAGATCCCTGTTCCTCGTTGCATTGCGAACGTATTACATTAATGGTTCGGCCGCGGTCGTCGCGCTCGTTTTCGAGAAAAATGCGAAAAACACCTTTCGGTCCGAAATATTTCTAAGTCCCGTCAGATCTCAAAGTCCACCGGCACCATCGTCCAAAAGCCAAACTCGTCCGATCGCCAAAACAATTATAGATCCTTGTTCCTCGTTGCATTGCGAACGTATTACATTAATGGTTCGACCGCGGTCGTCGCGCTCGTTCTCGAGAAAAACGAGAAAAACACTTTTCGGTCCGAAACATTTCAAAGGTCCCGTCAGATCTCAAAGTCCACCGACACCATCGTCCAAAAGCCAAACTCGTCCGATCGCCAAAACAATTATAGATCCTTGTTCCTCGTTGCAATGCGAACGTATTACATTAATGGTTCGTCCGCGGTCGTCGCGCTCGTTTACGAGAAAAAAGCGAAAAACACCTTTCGGACGGAAATACTTCCAAGTCCCGTCAGATCTCAATGTCCACCGGCACCATCGTCCAAAAGCCAAACTCGTCCGATCGCCAAAACAATTATAGATCCTTGTTCCTCGTTGCATTGCGAACGTATTACATTAATGGTTCGGCCGCGGTCGTCGCGCTCGTTTTCGAGAAAAATGCGAAAAACACCTTTCGGTCCGAAACATTTCAAAGTCCCGTCAGATCTCAAAGTCCACCGGCACCATCGTCCAAAAGCCAAACTCGTCCGATCGCCAAAAAAATTATAGATCCTTGTTCCTGGTTGCATTGCGAACGTATTAAATTAATGGTTCGACCGCGGTCGTCGCGCTCTTTTTTGAGAAAAACGCAATAAACACCTTTCGGTCCGAAATGTTTCCAAGTCCCGTCAGATCTCAAAGTCCACCGGCACCATCGTCCAAAAGCCAAACTCGTCCGATCGCCAAAACATTTATAGATCGTTGTTCCTCGTTGCATTGCGAACGTATTACATTAATGGTTCGATCGCGGTCGTCGCGCTCGTTTTCGGGAAAAATGCGAAAACCACCTTTCGGTCCGAAATATTTCCAAGTCCCGTCACATCTCAAAGTCCACCGGCAACATCGTCCAAAAGCCAAACTCGTCCGATCGCGATAACAATCACAGATCCTTGTTCCTCGTTGCATTGCAAACGTATTAGATGAATAGTTCGCCCCCGGTCGTCGCGCTCGTTTTCGAGAAAAACGCGAAAAACACCTTTGGGTCCGAAACATTTCTAAGTCCCGTCAGATCTCAAAGACCACCGGCACCATCGTCCAAAAGCCAAACTCGTCCGATCGCCAAAAAAATTATAGATCCTTTTTCCTGGTTGCATTGCGAACGTATTAAATTAATGGTTCGACCGCGGTCGTCGCGCTCTTTTTTGAGAAAAACGCAATAAACACCTTTCGGTCCGAAATATTTCCAAGTCCCGTCAGATCTCAATGTCCACCGGCACCATCGTCCAAAAGCCAAACTCGTCCGATCGCCAAAACAATTATAGATCCCTGTTCCTCGTTGCATTGCGAACGTATTACATTAATGGTTCGGCCGCGGTCGTCGCGCTCGTTTTCGAGAAAAATGCGAAAAACACCTTTCGGTCCCAAAATATTTCCAAGTCCCGTCAGATCTCAATGTCCACCGGCACCATCGTCCAAAAGCCAAACTCGTCCGATCGCCAAAACAATTATAGATCCCTGTTCCTCGTTGCAATGTGAACGTATTACATTAATGGTTCGTCCGCGGTCGTCGCGCTCGTTTACGAGAAAAAAGCGAAAAACACCTTTCGGACGGAAATACTTCCAAGTCCCGTCAGATCTCAATGTCCACCGGCACCATCGTCCAAAAGACAAACTCGTCCGATCGCCAAAACAATTATAGATCCTTGTTCCTCGTTGCATTGCGAACGTATTACATTAATGGTTCGGCCGCGGTCGTCGCGCTCGTTTTCGAGAAAAATGCGAAAAACACCTTTCGGTCCGAAACATTTCAAAGTCCCGTCAGATCTCAAAGTCCACCGGCACCATCGTCCAAAAGCCAAACTCGTCCGATCGCCAAAACAATTATAGATCCTTGTTCCTCGTTGCAATGCGAACGTATTACATTAATGGTTCGTCCGCGGTCGTCGCGCTCGTTTACGAGAAAAAAGCGAAAAACACCTTTCGGACGGAAATACTTCCAAGTTTCGTCAGATCTCAATGTCCACCGGCACCATCGTCCAAAAGCCAAACTCGTCCGATCGCCAAAACAATTATAGATCCTTGTTCCTCGTTGCATTGCAAACGTATTACATTAATGGTTCGTCCGCGGTCGTCACGCTCGTTCTCGAGAAAAACACCTTTGGGTCCGAAACATTTCAAAGTCCCGTCATATCTCAAAGTCCACCGGCACCATCGTCCAAAAGCCAAACTCGTCCGATCGCCAAAACAATTATAGATCCTTGTTCCTCGTTACATTGCGAACGTATTACATTAATGGTTCGGCCGCGGTCGTCGCGCTCGTTCTCGAGAAAAACGAGAAAAACACTTTTCGGTGCGAAACATTTCAAAGGTCCCGTCAGATCTCAAAGTCCACCGACACCATCGTCCAAAAGCCAAACTCGTCCGATCGCCAAAACAATTATAGATCCTTGTTCCTCGTTGCAATGCGAACGTATTACATTAATGGTTCGTCCGCGGTCGTCGCGCTCGTTTACGAGAAAAAAGCGAAAAACACCTTTCGGACGGAAATACTTCCAAGTCCCGTCAGATCTCAATGTCCACCGGCACCATCGTCCAAAAGCCAAACACGTCCGATCGCCAAAACAATTATAGATCCTTGTTCCTCGTTGCATTGCGAACGTATTACATTAATGGTTCGGCCGCGGTCGTCGCGCTCGTTTTCGAGAAAAATGCGAAAAACACCTTTCGGTCCGAAATATTTCTAAGTCCCGTCAGATCTCAAAGTCCACCGGCACCATCGTCCAAAAGCCAAACTCGTCCGATCGCCAAAAAAATTATAGATCCTCTTTCCTGGTTGCATTGCGAACGTATTAAATTAATGGTTCGACCGCGGTCGTCGCGCTCTTTTTTGAGAAAAACGCAATAAACACCTTTCGGTCCGAAATATTTCCAAGTCCCGTCAGATCTCAAAGTCCACCGGCACCATCGTCCAAAAGCCAAACTCGTCCGATCGCCAAAACAATTATAGATCCCTGTTCCTGGTTGCATTGCGAACGTATTAAATTAATTGTTCGACCGCGGTCGTCGCGCTCTTTTTTGAGAAAAACGCAATAAACACCTTTCGGTCCGAAATATTTCCAAGTCCCGTCAGATCTCAATGTCCACCGGCACCATCGTCCAAAAGCCAAACTCGTCCGATCGCCAAAACAATTATAGATCCCTGTTCCTCGTTGCATTGCGAACGTATTACATTAATGGTTCGGCCGCGGTCGTCGCGCTCGTTTTCGAGAAAAATGCGAAAAACACCTTTCGGTCCGAAATATTTCTAAGTCCCGTCAGATCTCAAAGTCCACCGGCACCATCGTCCAAAAGCCAAACTCGTCCGATCGCCAAAACAATTATAGATCCTTGTTCCTCGTTGCATTGCGAACGTATTACATTAATGGTTCGACCGCGGTCGTCGCGCTCGTTCTCGAGAAAAACGAGAAAAACACTTTTCGGTCCGAAACATTTCAAAGGTCCCGTCAGATCTCAAAGTCCACCGACACCATCGTCCAAAAGCCAAACTCGTCCGATCGCCAAAACAATTATAGATCCTTGTTCCTCGTTGCAATGCGAACGTATTACATTAATGGTTCGTCCGCGGTCGTCGCGCTCGTTTACGAGAAAAAAGCGAAAAACACCTTTCGGACGGAAATACTTCCAAGTCCCGTCAGATCTCAATGTCCACCGGCACCATCGTCCAAAAGCCAAACTCGTCCGATCGCCAAAACAATTATAGATCCTTGTTCCTCGTTGCATTGCAAACGTATTACATGAATAGTTCGCCCCCGGTCGTCGCGCTCGTTTTCGAGAAAAACGCGAAAAACACCTTTGGGTCCGAAACATTTCTAAGTCCCGTCAGATCTCAAAGACCACCGGCACCATCGTCCAAAAGCCAAACTTGTCCGATCGCCAAAACAATTATAGATCCCTGTTCCTCGTTGCATTGCGAACGTATTACATTAATGGTTCGGCCGCGGTCGTCGCGCTCGTTTTCGAGAAAAATGCAATAAACACCTTTCGGTCTGAAATATTTCCAAGTCCCGTCAGATCTCAATGTCCACCGGCACCATCGTCCAAAAGCCAAACTCGTCCGATCGCCAAAACAATTATAGATCCCTGTTCCTGGTTGCATTGCGAACGTATTAAATTAATTGTTCGACCGCGGTCGTCGCGCTCTTTTTTGAGAAAAACGCAATAATCACCTTTCGGTACGAAATATTTCCAAGTCCCGTCAGATCTCAATGTCCAAGGGCACCATCGTCCAAAAGCCAAACTCGTCCGATCGCCAAAAAATTATAGATCCTTGTTCCTCGTTGCATTGCGAACGTATTACATTAATGGTTCGATCGCGGTCGTCGCGCTTGTTTTCGAGAAAAACGCGAAAAACACCTTTCGGTCGGAAATATTTAAAAGTCCCGTCAGATCTCAAAGTCCACCGGCACCATCGTCCAAAAGCCAAACTCGTCCGATCGCCAAAAAAATTATAGATCCTTGTTCCTCGTTGCATTGCGAACGTATTACATTAATGGTTCGGCCGCGGTCGTCGCGCTTGTTTTCGGGAAAAATGCGAAAACCACCTTTCGGTCCGAAATATTTCCAAGTCCCGTCAGATCTCAATGTCCACCGGCACCATCGTCCAAAAGCCAAACTCGTCCGATCGCCAAAACAATTATAGATCCTTGTTCCTCGTTACATTGCGAACGTATTACATTAATGGTTCGGCCGCGGTCGTCGCGCTCGTTCTCGAGAAAAACGAGAAAAACACTTTTCGGTGCGAAATATTTCTAAGTCCCGTCAGATCTCAAAGTCCACCGGCACCATCGTCCAAAAGCCAAACTCGTCCGATCGCCAAAAAAATTATAGATCCTCTTTCCTGGTTGCATTGCGAACGTATTAAATTAATGGTTCGACCGCGGTCGTCGCGCTCTTTTTTGAGAAAAACGCAATAAACACCTTTCGGTCCGAAATATTTCCAAGTCCCGTCAGATCTCAAAGTCCACCGGCACCATCGTCCAAAAGCCAAACTCGTCCGATCGCCAAAACAATTATAGATCCCTGTTCCTGGTTGCATTGCGAACGTATTAAATTAATTGTTCGACCGCGGTCGTCGCGCTCTTTTTTGAGAAAAACGCAATAAACACCTTTCGGTCCGAAATATTTCCAAGTCCCGTCAGATCTCAATGTCCACCGGCACCATCGTCCAAAAGCCAAACTCGTCCGATCGCCAAAACAATTATAGATCCCTGTTCCTCGTTGCATTGCGAACGTATTACATTAATGGTTCGGCCGCGGTCGTCGCGCTCGTTTTCGAGAAAAATGCGAAAAACACCTTTCGGTCCGAAATATTTCTAAGTCCCGTCAGATCTCAAAGTCCACCGGCACCATCGTCCAAAAGCCAAACTCGTCCGATCGCCAAAACAATTATAGATCCTTGTTCCTCGTTGCATTGCGAACGTATTACATTAATGGTTCGACCGCGGTCGTCGCGCTCGTTCTCGAGAAAAACGAGAAAAACACTTTTCGGTCCGAAACATTTCAAAGGTCCCGTCAGATCTCAAAGTCCACCGACACCATCGTCCAAAAGCCAAACTCGTCCGATCGCCAAAACAATTATAGATCCTTGTTCCTCGTTGCAATGCGAACGTATTACATTAATGGTTCGTCCGCGGTCGTCGCGCTCGTTTACGAGAAAAAAGCGAAAAACACCTTTCGGACGGAAATACTTCCAAGTCCCGTCAGATCTCAATGTCCACCGGCACCATCGTCCAAAAGCCAAACTCGTCCGATCGCCAAAACAATTATAGATCCTTGTTCCTCGTTGCATTGCGAACGTATTACATTAATGGTTCGGCCGCGGTCGTCGCGCTCGTTTTCGAGAAAAATGCGAAAAACACCTTTCGGTCCGAAACATTTCAAAGTCCCGTCAGATCTCAAAGTCCACCGGCACCATCGTCACAAAAGCCAAACTCGTCCGATCGCCAAATCAATTATAGATCCTTGTTCCTCGTTGCATTGCGAACGTATTAAATTAATGGTTCGACCGCGGTCGTCGCGCTCTTTTTTGAGAAAAACGCAATAAACACCTTTCGGTCCGAAATGTTTCCAAGTCCCGTCAGATCTCAAAGTCCACCGGCACCATCGTCCAAAAGCCAAACTCGTCCGATCGCGATAACAATCACAGATCCTTGTTCCTCGTTGCATTGCAAACGTATTACATGAATAGTTCGCCCCCGGTCGTCGCGCTCGTTTTCGAGAAAAACGCGAAAAACACCTTTGGGTCCGAAACATTTCTAAGTCCCGTCAGATCTCAAAGTCCACCGGCACCATCGTCCAAAAGCCAAACTTGTCCGATCGCCAAAACAATTATAGATCCCTGTTCCTCGTTGCATTGCGAACGTATTACATTAATGGTTCGGCCGCGGTCGTCGCGCTCGTTTTCGAGAAAAATGCAATAAACACCTTTCGGTCTGAAATATTTCCAAGTCCCGTCAGATCTCAATGTCCACCGGCACCATCGTCCAAAAGCCAAACTCGTCCGATCGCCAAAACAATTATAGATCCCTGTTCCTGGTTGCATTGCGAACGTATTAAATTAATTGTTCGACCGCGGTCGTCGCGCTCTTTTTTGAGAAAAACGCAATAATCACCTTTCGGTCCGAAATATTTCCAAGTCCCGTCAGATCTCAATGTCCAAGGGCACCATCGTCCAAAAGCCAAACTCGTCCGATCGCCAAAAAATTATAGATCCTTGTTCCTCGTTGCATTGCGAACGTATTACATTAATGGTTCGATCGCGGTCGTCGCGCTTGTTTTCGAGAAAAACGCGAAAAACACCTTTCGGTCGGAAATATTTAAAAGTCCCGTCAGATCTCAAAGTCCACCGGCACCATCGTCCAAAAGCCAAACTCGTCCGATCGCCAAAAAAATTATAGATCCTTGTTCCTCGTTGCATTGCGAACGTATTACATTAATGGTTCGGCCGGGGTCGTCGCGCTTGTTTTCGGGAAAAATGCGAAAACCACCTTTCGGTCCGAAATATTTCCAAGTCCCGTCACATCTCAAAGTCCACCGGCAACATCGTCCAAAAGCCAAACTCGTCCGATCGCGATAACAATCACAGATCCTTGTTCCTCGTTGCATTGCAAACGTATTACATGAATAGTTCGCCCCCGGTCGTCGCGCTCGTTTTCGAGAAAAACGCGAAAAACACCTTTGGGTCCGAAACATTTCTAAGTCCCGTCAGATCTCAAAGACCACCGGCACCATCGTCCAAAAGCCAAACTCGTCCGATCGCCAAAACAATTATAGATCCCTGTTCCTCGTTGCATTGCGAACGTATTACATTAATGGTTCGGCCGCGGTCGTCGCGCTCGTTTTCGAGAAAAATGCAATAAACACCTTTCGGTCCGAAATATTTCCAAGTCCCGTCAGATCTCAATGTCCACCGGCACCATCGTCCAAAAGCCAAACTCGTCCGATCGCCAAAACAATTATAGATCCTTGTTCCTCGTTGCATTGCGAACGTATTACATTAATGGTTCGGCCGCGGTCGTCGCGCTCGTTTTCGAGAAAAATGCGAAAAACACCTTTCGGTCCGAAACATTTCAAAGTCCCGTCAGATCTCAAAGTCCACCGGCACCATCGTCACAAAAGCCAAACTCGTCCGATCGCCAAATCAATTATAGATCCTTGTTCCTCGTTGCAATGCGAACGTATTACATTAATGGTTCGTCCGCGGTCGTCGCGCTCGTTTACGAGAAAAAAGCGAAAAACACCATTCGGACGGAAATACTTCCAAGTTTCGTCAGATCTCAATGTCCACCGGCACCATCGTCCAAAAGCCAAACTCGTCCGATCGCCAAAACAATTATAGATCCTTGTTCCTCGTTGCATTGCAAACGTATTACATTAATGGTTCGTCCGCGGTCGTCACGCTCGTTCTCGAGAAAAACACCTTTGGGTCCGAAACATTTCAAAGTCCCGTCATATCTCAAAGTCCACCGGCACCATCGTCCAAAAGCCAAACTCGTCCGATCGCCAAAACAATTATAGATCCTTGTTCCTCGTTACATTGCGAACGTATTACATTAATGGTTCGGCCGCGGTCGTCGCGCTCGTTCTCGAGAAAAACGAGAAAAACACTTTTCGGTGCGAAACATTTCAAAGGTCCCGTCAGATCTCAAAGTCCACCGACACCATCGTCCAAAAGCCAAACTCGTCCGATCGCCAAAACAATTATAGATCCTTGTTCCTCGTTGCAATGCGAACGTATTACATTAATGGTTCGTCCGCGGTCGTCGCGCTCGTTTACGAGAAAAAAGCGAAAAACACCTTTCGGACGGAAATACTTCCAAGTCCCGTCAGATCTCAATGTCCACCGGCACCATCGTCCAAAAGCCAAACACGTCCGATCGCCAAAACAATTATAGATCCTTGTTCCTCGTTGCATTGCGAACGTATTACATTAATGGTTCGGCCGCGGTCGTCGCGCTCGTTTTCGAGAAAAATGCGAAAAACACCTTTCGGTCCGAAATATTTCTAAGTCCCGTCAGATCTCAAAGTCCACCGGCACCATCGTCCAAAAGCCAAACTCGTCCGATCGCCAAAAAAATTATAGATCCTCTTTCCTGGTTGCATTGCGAACGTATTAAATTAATGGTTCGACCGCGGTCGTCGCGCTCTTTTTTGAGAAAAACGCAATAAACACCTTTCGGTCCGAAATATTTCCAAGTCCCGTCAGATCTCAAAGTCCACCGGCACCATCGTCCAAAAGCCAAACTCGTCCGATCGCCAAAACAATTATAGATCCCTGTTCCTGGTTGCATTGCGAACGTATTAAATTAATTGTTCGACCGCGGTCGTCGCGCTCTTTTTTGAGAAAAACGCAATAAACACCTTTCGGTCCGAAATATTTCCAAGTCCCGTCAGATCTCAATGTCCACCGGCACCATCGTCCAAAAGCCAAACTCGTCCGATCGCCAAAACAATTATAGATCCCTGTTCCTCGTTGCATTGCGAACGTATTACATTAATGGTTCGGCCGCGGTCGTCGCGCTCGTTTTCGAGAAAAATGCGAAAAACACCTTTCGGTCCGAAATATTTCTAAGTCCCGTCAGATCTCAAAGTCCACCGGCACCATCGTCCAAAAGCCAAACTCGTCCGATCGCCAAAACAATTATAGATCCTTGTTCCTCGTTGCATTGCGAACGTATTACATTAATGGTTCGACCGCGGTCGTCGCGCTCGTTCTCGAGAAAAACGAGAAAAACACTTTTCGGTCCGAAACATTTCAAAGGTCCCGTCAGATCTCAAAGTCCACCGACACCATCGTCCAAAAGCCAAACTCGTCCGATCGCCAAAACAATTATAGATCCTTGTTCCTCGTTGCAATGCGAACGTATTACATTAATGGTTCGTCCGCGGTCGTCGCGCTCGTTTACGAGAAAAAAGCGAAAAACACCTTTCGGACGGAAATACTTCCAAGTCCCGTCAGATCTCAATGTCCACCGGCACCATCGTCCAAAAGCCAAACTCGTCCGATCGCCAAAACAATTATAGATCCTTGTTCCTCGTTGCATTGCGAACGTATTACATTAATGGTTCGGCCGCGGTCGTCGCGCTCGTTTTCGAGAAAAATGCGAAAAACACCTTTCGGTCCGAAACATTTCAAAGTCCCGTCAGATCTCAAAGTCCACCGGCACCATCGTCACAAAAGCCAAACTCGTCCGATCGCCAAATCAATTATAGATCCTTGTTCCTCGTTGCATTGCGAACGTATTAAATTAATGGTTCGACCGCGGTCGTCGCGCTCTTTTTTGAGAAAAACGCAATAAACACCTTTCGGTCCGAAATGTTTCCAAGTCCCGTCAGATCTCAAAGTCCACCGGCACCATCGTCCAAAAGCCAAACTCGTCCGATCGCGATAACAATCACAGATCCTTGTTCCTCGTTGCATTGCAAACGTATTACATGAATAGTTCGCCCCCGGTCGTCGCGCTCGTTTTCGAGAAAAACGCGAAAAACACCTTTGGGTCCGAAACATTTCTAAGTCCCGTCAGATCTCAAAGACCACCGGCACCATCGTCCAAAAGCCAAACTTGTCCGATCGCCAAAACAATTATAGATCCCTGTTCCTCGTTGCATTGCGAACGTATTACATTAATGGTTCGGCCGCGGTCGTCGCGCTCGTTTTCGAGAAAAATGCAATAAACACCTTTCGGTCTGAAATATTTCCAAGTCCCGTCAGATCTCAATGTCCACCGGCACCATCGTCCAAAAGCCAAACTCGTCCGATCGCCAAAACAATTATAGATCCCTGTTCCTGGTTGCATTGCGAACGTATTAAATTAATTGTTCGACCGCGGTCGTCGCGCTCTTTTTTGAGAAAAACGCAATAATCACCTTTCGGTCCGAAATATTTCCAAGTCCCGTCAGATCTCAATGTCCAAGGGCACCATCGTCCAAAAGCCAAACTCGTCCGATCGCCAAAAAATTATAGATCCTTGTTCCTCGTTGCATTGCGAACGTATTACATTAATGGTTCGATCGCGGTCGTCGCGCTTGTTTTCGAGAAAAACGCGAAAAACACCTTTCGGTCGGAAATATTTAAAAGTCCCGTCAGATCTCAAAGTCCACCGGCACCATCGTCCAAAAGCCAAACTCGTCCGATCGCCAAAAAAATTATAGATCCTTGTTCCTCGTTGCATTGCGAACGTATTACATTAATGGTTCGGCCGCGGTCGTCGCGCTTGTTTTCGGGAAAAATGCGAAAACCACCTTTCGGTCCGAAATATTTCCAAGTCCCGTCAGATCTCAATGTCCACCGGCACCATCGTCCAAAAGCCAAACTCGTCCGATCGCCAAAACAATTATAGATCCTTGTTCCTCGTTACATTGCGAACGTATTACATTAATGGTTCGGCCGCGGTCGTCGCGCTCGTTCTCGAGAAAAACGAGAAAAACACTTTTCGGTGCGAAACATTTCAAAGGTCCCGTCAGATCTCAAAGTCCACCGACACCATCGTCCAAAAGCCAAACTCGTCCGATCGCCAAAACAATTATAGATCCTTGTTCCTCGTTGCAATGCGAACGTATTACATTAATGGTTCGTCCGCGGTCGTCGCGCTCGTTTACGAGAAAAAAGCGAAAAACACCTTTCGGACGGAAATACTTCCAAGTCCCGTCAGATCTCAATGTCCACCGGCACCATCGTCCAAAAGCCAAACACGTCCGATCGCCAAAACAATTATAGATCCTTGTTCCTCGTTGCATTGCGAACGTATTACATTAATGGTTCGGCCGCGGTCGTCGCGCTCGTTTTCGAGAAAAATGCGAAAAACACCTTTCGGTCCGAAATATTTCTAAGTCCCGTCAGATCTCAAAGTCCACCGGCACCATCGTCCAAAAGCCAAACTCGTCCGATCGCCAAAAAAATTATAGATCCTCTTTCCTGGTTGCATTGCGAACGTATTAAATTAATGGTTCGACCGCGGTCGTCGCGCTCTTTTTTGAGAAAAACGCAATAAACACCTTTCGGTCCGAAATATTTCCAAGTCCCGTCAGATCTCAAAGTCCACCGGCACCATCGTCCAAAAGCCAAACTCGTCCGATCGCCAAAACAATTATAGATCCCTGTTCCTGGTTGCATTGCGAACGTATTAAATTAATTGTTCGACCGCGGTCGTCGCGCTCTTTTTTGAGAAAAACGCAATAAACACCTTTCGGTCCGAAATATTTCCAAGTCCCGTCAGATCTCAATGTCCACCGGCACCATCGTCCAAAAGCCAAACTCGTCCGATCGCCAAAACAATTATAGATCCCTGTTCCTCGTTGCATTGCGAACGTATTACATTAATGGTTCGGCCGCGGTCGTCGCGCTCGTTTTCGAGAAAAATGCGAAAAACACCTTTCGGTCCGAAATATTTCTAAGTCCCGTCAGATCTCAAAGTCCACCGGCACCATCGTCCAAAAGCCAAACTCGTCCGATCGCCAAAACAATTATAGATCCTTGTTCCTCGTTGCATTGCGAACGTATTACATTAATGGTTCGACCGCGGTCGTCGCGCTCGTTCTCGAGAAAAACGAGAAAAACACTTTTCGGTCCGAAACATTTCAAAGGTCCCGTCAGATCTCAAAGTCCACCGACACCATCGTCCAAAAGCCAAACTCGTCCGATCGCCAAAACAATTATAGATCCTTGTTCCTCGTTGCAATGCGAACGTATTACATTAATGGTTCGTCCGCGGTCGTCGCGCTCGTTTACGAGAAAAAAGCGAAAAACACCTTTCGGACGGAAATACTTCCAAGTCCCGTCAGATCTCAATGTCCACCGGCACCATCGTCCAAAAGCCAAACTCGTCCGATCGCCAAAACAATTATAGATCCTTGTTCCTCGTTGCATTGCGAACGTATTACATTAATGGTTCGGCCGCGGTCGTCGCGCTCGTTTTCGAGAAAAATGCGAAAAACACCTTTCGGTCCGAAACATTTCAAAGTCCCGTCAGATCTCAAAGTCCACCGGCACCATCGTCACAAAAGCCAAACTCGTCCGATCGCCAAATCAATTATAGATCCTTGTTCCTCGTTGCATTGCGAACGTATTAAATTAATGGTTCGACCGCGGTCGTCGCGCTCTTTTTTGAGAAAAACGCAATAAACACCTTTCGGTCCGAAATGTTTCCAAGTCCCGTCAGATCTCAAAGTCCACCGGCACCATCGTCCAAAAGCCAAACTCGTCCGATCGCGATAACAATCACAGATCCTTGTTCCTCGTTGCATTGCAAACGTATTACATGAATAGTTCGCCCCCGGTCGTCGCGCTCGTTTTCGAGAAAAACGCGAAAAACACCTTTGGGTCCGAAACATTTCTAAGTCCCGTCAGATCTCAAAGACCACCGGCACCATCGTCCAAAAGCCAAACTTGTCCGATCGCCAAAACAATTATAGATCCCTGTTCCTCGTTGCATTGCGAACGTATTACATTAATGGTTCGGCCGCGGTCGTCGCGCTCGTTTTCGAGAAAAATGCAATAAACACCTTTCGGTCTGAAATATTTCCAAGTCCCGTCAGATCTCAATGTCCACCGGCACCATCGTCCAAAAGCCAAACTCGTCCGATCGCCAAAACAATTATAGATCCCTGTTCCTGGTTGCATTGCGAACGTATTAAATTAATTGTTCGACCGCGGTCGTCGCGCTCTTTTTTGAGAAAAACGCAATAATCACCTTTCGGTCCGAAATATTTCCAAGTCCCGTCAGATCTCAATGTCCAAGGGCACCATCGTCCAAAAGCCAAACTCGTCCGATCGCCAAAAAATTATAGATCCTTGTTCCTCGTTGCATTGCGAACGTATTACATTAATGGTTCGATCGCGGTCGTCGCGCTTGTTTTCGAGAAAAACGCGAAAAACACCTTTCGGTCGGAAATATTTAAAAGTCCCGTCAGATCTCAAAGTCCACCGGCACCATCGTCCAAAAGCCAAACTCGTCCGATCGCCAAAAAAATTATAGATCCTTGTTCCTCGTTGCATTGCGAACGTATTACATTAATGGTTCGGCCGCGGTCGTCGCGCTTGTTTTCGGGAAAAATGCGAAAACCACCTTTCGGTCCGAAATATTTCCAAGTCCCGTCAGATCTCAATGTCCACCGGCACCATCGTCCAAAAGCCAAACTCGTCCGATCGCCAAAACAATTATAGATCCTTGTTCCTCGTTACATTGCGAACGTATTACATTAATGGTTCGGCCGCGGTCGTCGCGCTCGTTCTCGAGAAAAACGAGAAAAACACTTTTCGGTGCGAAACATTTCAAAGGTCCCGTCAGATCTCAAAGTCCACCGACACCATCGTCCAAAAGCCAAACTCGTCCGATCGCCAAAACAATTATAGATCCTTGTTCCTCGTTGCAATGCGAACGTATTACATTAATGGTTCGTCCGCGGTCGTCGCGCTCGTTTACGAGAAAAAAGCGAAAAACACCTTTCGGACGGAAATACTTCCAAGTCCCGTCAGATCTCAATGTCCACCGGCACCATCGTCCAAAAGCCAAACACGTCCGATCGCCAAAACAATTATAGATCCTTGTTCCTCGTTGCATTGCGAACGTATTACATTAATGGTTCGGCCGCGGTCGTCGCGCTCGTTTTCGAGAAAAATGCGAAAAACACCTTTCGGTCCGAAATATTTCTAAGTCCCGTCAGATCTCAAAGTCCACCGGCACCATCGTCCAAAAGCCAAACTCGTCCGATCGCCAAAAAAATTATAGATCCTCTTTCCTGGTTGCATTGCGAACGTATTAAATTAATGGTTCGACCGCGGTCGTCGCGCTCTTTTTTGAGAAAAACGCAATAAACACCTTTCGGTCCGAAATATTTCCAAGTCCCGTCAGATCTCAAAGTCCACCGGCACCATCGTCCAAAAGCCAAACTCGTCCGATCGCCAAAACAATTATAGATCCCTGTTCCTGGTTGCATTGCGAACGTATTAAATTAATTGTTCGACCGCGGTCGTCGCGCTCTTTTTTGAGAAAAACGCAATAAACACCTTTCGGTCCGAAATATTTCCAAGTCCCGTCAGATCTCAATGTCCACCGGCACCATCGTCCAAAAGCCAAACTCGTCCGATCGCCAAAACAATTATAGATCCCTGTTCCTCGTTGCATTGCGAACGTATTACATTAATGGTTCGGCCGCGGTCGTCGCGCTCGTTTTCGAGAAAAATGCGAAAAACACCTTTCGGTCCGAAATATTTCTAAGTCCCGTCAGATCTCAAAGTCCACCGGCACCATCGTCCAAAAGCCAAACTCGTCCGATCGCCAAAACAATTATAGATCCTTGTTCCTCGTTGCATTGCGAACGTATTACATTAATGGTTCGACCGCGGTCGTCGCGCTCGTTCTCGAGAAAAACGAGAAAAACACTTTTCGGTCCGAAACATTTCAAAGGTCCCGTCAGATCTCAAAGTCCACCGACACCATCGTCCAAAAGCCAAACTCGTCCGATCGCCAAAACAATTATAGATCCTTGTTCCTCGTTGCAATGCGAACGTATTACATTAATGGTTCGTCCGCGGTCGTCGCGCTCGTTTACGAGAAAAAAGCGAAAAACACCTTTCGGACGGAAATACTTCCAAGTCCCGTCAGATCTCAATGTCCACCGGCACCATCGTCCAAAAGCCAAACTCGTCCGATCGCCAAAACAATTATAGATCCTTGTTCCTCGTTGCATTGCGAACGTATTACATTAATGGTTCGGCCGCGGTCGTCGCGCTCGTTTTCGAGAAAAATGCGAAAAACACCTTTCGGTCCGAAACATTTCAAAGTCCCGTCAGATCTCAAAGTCCACCGGCACCATCGTCACAAAAGCCAAACTCGTCCGATCGCCAAATCAATTATAGATCCTTGTTCCTCGTTGCATTGCGAACGTATTAAATTAATGGTTCGACCGCGGTCGTCGCGCTCTTTTTTGAGAAAAACGCAATAAACACCTTTCGGTCCGAAATGTTTCCAAGTCCCGTCAGATCTCAAAGTCCACCGGCACCATCGTCCAAAAGCCAAACTCGTCCGATCGCGATAACAATCACAGATCCTTGTTCCTCGTTGCATTGCAAACGTATTACATGAATAGTTCGCCCCCGGTCGTCGCGCTCGTTTTCGAGAAAAACGCGAAAAACACCTTTGGGTCCGAAACATTTCTAAGTCCCGTCAGATCTCAAAGACCACCGGCACCATCGTCCAAAAGCCAAACTTGTCCGATCGCCAAAACAATTATAGATCCCTGTTCCTCGTTGCATTGCGAACGTATTACATTAATGGTTCGGCCGCGGTCGTCGCGCTCGTTTTCGAGAAAAATGCAATAAACACCTTTCGGTCTGAAATATTTCCAAGTCCCGTCAGATCTCAATGTCCACCGGCACCATCGTCCAAAAGCCAAACTCGTCCGATCGCCAAAACAATTATAGATCCCTGTTCCTGGTTGCATTGCGAACGTATTAAATTAATTGTTCGACCGCGGTCGTCGCGCTCTTTTTTGAGAAAAACGCAATAATCACCTTTCGGTCCGAAATATTTCCAAGTCCCGTCAGATCTCAATGTCCAAGGGCACCATCGTCCAAAAGCCAAACTCGTCCGATCGCCAAAAAATTATAGATCCTTGTTCCTCGTTGCATTGCGAACGTATTACATTAATGGTTCGATCGCGGTCGTCGCGCTTGTTTTCGAGAAAAACGCGAAAAACACCTTTCGGTCGGAAATATTTAAAAGTCCCGTCAGATCTCAAAGTCCACCGGCACCATCGTCCAAAAGCCAAACTCGTCCGATCGCCAAAAAAATTATAGATCCTTGTTCCTCGTTGCATTGCGAACGTATTACATTAATGGTTCGGCCGGGGTCGTCGCGCTTGTTTTCGGGAAAAATGCGAAAACCACCTTTCGGTCCGAAATATTTCCAAGTCCCGTCACATCTCAAAGTCCACCGGCAACATCGTCCAAAAGCCAAACTCGTCCGATCGCGATAACAATCACAGATCCTTGTTCCTCGTTGCATTGCAAACGTATTACATGAATAGATCGCCCCCGGTCGTCGCGCTCGTTTTCGAGAAAAACGCGAAAAACACCTTTGGGTCCGAAACATTTCTAAGTCCCGTCAGATCTCAAAGACCACCGGCACCATCGTCCAAAAGCCAAACTCGTCCGATCGCCAAAACAATTATAGATCCCTGTTCCTCGTTGCATTGCGAACGTATTACATTAATGGTTCGGCCGCGGTCGTCGCGCTCGTTTTCGAGAAAAATGCAATAAACACCTTTCGGTCCGAAATATTTCCAAGTCCCGTCAGATCTCAATGTCCACCGGCACCATCGTCCAAAAGCCAAACTCGTCCGATCGCCAAAACAATTATAGATCCCTGTTCCTGGTTGCATTGCGAACGTATTAAATTAATTGTTCGACCGCGGTCGTCGCGCTCTTTTTTGAGAAAAACGCAATAATCACCTTTCGGTCCGAAATATTTCCAAGTCCCGTCAGATCTCAATGTCCACCGGCACCATCGTCCAAAAGCCAAACTCGTCCGATCGCCAAAACAATTATAGATCGTTGTTCCTCGTTGCATTGCGAACGTATTACATTAATGGTTCGATCGCGGTCGTCGCGCTTGTTTTCGAGAAAAACGCGAAAAACACCTTTCGGTCGGAAATATTTAAAAGTCCCGTCAGATCTCAAAGTCCACCGGCACCATCGTCCAAAAGCCAAACTCGTCCGATCGCCAAAACAATTATAGATCCCTGTTCCTCGTTGCATTGCGAACGTATTACATTAATGGTTCGGCCGCGGTCGTCGCGCTCGTTTTCGAGAAAAATGCGAAAAACACCTTTCGGTCCCAAAATATTTCCAAGTCCCGTCAGATCTCAATGTCCACCGGCACCATCGTCCAAAAGCCAAACTCGTCCGATCGCCAAAACAATTATAGATCCCTGTTCCTGGTTGCATTACGAACGTATTAAATTAATTGTTCGACCGCGGTCGTCGCGCTCTTTTTTGAGAAAAACGCAATAAACACCTTTCGGTCCGAAATATTTCCAAGTCCCGTCAGATCTCAAAGTCCACCGGCACCATCGTCCAAAAGCCAAACTCGTCCGATCCCCAAAACAATTATAGATCCCTGTTCCTGGTTGCATTGCGAACGTATTAAATTAATGGTTCGACCGCGGTCGTCGCGCTCTTTTTTTGAGAAAAACGCAATAAACACCTTTCGGTCCGAAATATTTCCAAGTCCCGTCAGATCTCAAAGTCCACCGACACCATCGTCCAAAAGCCAAACTCGTCCGATCGCCAAAACAATTATAGATCCTTGTTCCTCGTTGCAATGCGAACGTATTACATTAATGGTTCGTCCGCGGTCGTCGCGCTCGTTTACGAGAAAAAAGCGAAAAACACCTTTCGGACGGAAATACTTCCAAGTCCCGTCAGATCTCAATGTCCACCGGCACCATCGTCCAAAAGCCAAACTCGTCCGATCGCCAAAACAATTATAGATCCTTGTTGCTCGTTGCATTGCGAACGTATTACATTAATGGTTCGGCCGCGGTCGTCGCGCTCGTTTTCGAGAAAAATGCGAAAAACACCTTTCGGTCCGAAACATTTCAAAGTCCCGTCAGATCTCAAAGTCCACCGGCACCATCGTCACAAAAGCCAAACTCGTCCGATCGCCAAATCAATTATAGATCCTTGTTCCTCGTTGCATTGCGAACGTATTAAATTAATGGTTCGACCGCGGTCGTCGCGCTCTTTTTTGAGAAAAACGCAATAAACACCTTTCGGTCCGAAATGTTTCCAAGTCCCGTCAGATCTCAAAGTCCACCGGCACCATCGTCCAAAAGCCAAACTCGTCCGATCGCGATAACAATCACAGATCCTTGTTCCTCGTTGCATTGCAAACGTATTACATGAATAGTTCGCCCCCGGTCGTCGCGCTCGTTTTCGAGAAAAACGCGAAAAACACCTTTGGGTCCGAAACATTTCTAAGTCCCGTCAGATCTCAAAGACCACCGGCACCATCGTCCAAAAGCCAAACTTGTCCGATCGCCAAAACAATTATAGATCCCTGTTCCTCGTTGCATTGCGAACGTATTACATTAATGGTTCGGCCGCGGTCGTCGCGCTCGTTTTCGAGAAAAATGCAATAAACACCTTTCGGTCTGAAATATTTCCAAGTCCCGTCAGATCTCAATGTCCACCGGCACCATCGTCCAAAAGCCAAACTCGTCCGATCGCCAAAACAATTATAGATCCCTGTTCCTGGTTGCATTGCGAACGTATTAAATTAATTGTTCGACCGCGGTCGTCGCGCTCTTTTTTGAGAAAAACGCAATAATCACCTTTCGGTCCGAAATATTTCCAAGTCCCGTCAGATCTCAATGTCCAAGGGCACCATCGTCCAAAAGCCAAACTCGTCCGATCGCCAAAAAATTATAGATCCTTGTTCCTCGTTGCATTGCGAACGTATTACATTAATGGTTCGATCGCGGTCGTCGCGCTTGTTTTCGAGAAAAACGCGAAAAACACCTTTCGGTCGGAAATATTTAAAAGTCCCGTCAGATCTCAAAGTCCACCGGCACCATCGTCCAAAAGCCAAACTCGTCCGATCGCCAAAAAAATTATAGATCCTTGTTCCTCGTTGCATTGCGAACGTATTACATTAATGGTTCGGCCGGGGTCGTCGCGCTTGTTTTCGGGAAAAATGCGAAAACCACCTTTCGGTCCGAAATATTTCCAAGTCTCGTCACATCTCAAAGTCCACCGGCAACATCGTCCAAAAGCCAAACTCGTCCGATCGCGATAACAATCACAGATCCTTGTTCCTCGTTGCATTGCAAACGTATTACATGAATAGATCGCCCCCAGTCGTCGCGCTCGTTTTCGAGAAAAACGCGAAAAACACCTTTGGGTCCGAAACATTTCTAAGTCCCGTCAGATCTCAAAGACCACCGGCACCATCGTCCAAAAGCCAAACTCGTCCGATCGCCAAAACAATTATAGATCCCTGTTCCTCGTTGCATTGCGAACGTATTACATTAATGGTTCGGCCGCGGTCGTCGCGCTCGTTTTCGAGAAAAATGCAATAAACACCTTTCGGTCCGAAATATTTCCAAGTCCCGTCAGATCTCAATGTCCACCGGCACCATCGTCCAAAAGCCAAACTCGTCCGATCGCCAAAACAATTATAGATCCCTGTTCCTGGTTGCATTGCGAACGTATTAAATTAATTGTTCGACCGCGGTCGTCGCGCTCTTTTTTGAGAAAAACGCAATAATCACCTTTCGGTCCGAAATATTTCCAAGTCCCGTCAGATCTCAATGTCCACCGGCACCATCGTCCAAAAGCCAAACTCGTCCGATCGCCAAAACAATTATAGATCGTTGTTCCTCGTTGCATTGCGAACGTATTACATTAATGGTTCGATCGCGGTCGTCGCGCTTGTTTTCGAGAAAAACGCGAAAAACACCTTTCGGTCGGAAATATTTAAAAGTCCCGTCAGATCTCAAAGTCCACCGGCACCATCGTCCAAAAGCCAAACTCGTCCGATCGCCAAAACAATTATAGATCCCTGTTCCTCGTTGCATTGCGAACGTATTACATTAATGGTTCGGCCGCGGTCGTCGCGCTCGTTTTCGAGAAAAATGCGAAAAACACCTTTCGGTCCCAAAATATTTCCAAGTCCCGTCAGATCTCAATGTCCACCGGCACCATCGTCCAAAAGCCAAACTCGTCCGATCGCCAAAACAATTATAGATCCCTGTTCCTGGTTGCATTACGAACGTATTAAATTAATTGTTCGACCGCGGTCGTCGCGCTCTTTTTTGAGAAAAACGCAATAAACACCTTTCGGTCCGAAATATTTCCAAGTCCCGTCAGATCTCAAAGTCCACCGGCACCATCGTCCAAAAGCCAAACTCGTCCGATCCCCAAAACAATTATAGATCCCTGTTCCTGGTTGCATTGCGAACGTATTAAATTAATGGTTCGACCGCGGTCGTCGCGCTCTTTTTTTGAGAAAAACGCAATAAACACCTTTCGGTCCGAAATATTTCCAAGTCCCGTCAGATCTCAAAGTCCACCGACACCATCGTCCAAAAGCCAAACTCGTCCGATCGCCAAAACAATTATAGATCCTTGTTCCTCGTTGCAATGCGAACGTATTACATTAATGGTTCGTCCGCGGTCGTCGCGCTCGTTTACGAGAAAAAAGCGAAAAACACCTTTCGGACGGAAATACTTCCAAGTCCCGTCAGATCTCAATGTCCACCGGCACCATCGTCCAAAAGACAAACTCGTCCGATCGCCAAAACAATTATAGATCCTTGTTCCTCGTTGCATTGCGAACGTATTACATTAATGGTTCGGCCGCGGTCGTCGCGCTCGTTTTCGAGAAAAATGCGAAAAACACCTTTCGGTCCAAAACATTTCAAAGTCCCGTCAGATCTCAAAGTCCACCGGCACCATCGTCCAAAAGCCAAACTCGTCCGATCGCCAAAACAATTATAGATCCTTGTTCCTCGTTGCAATGCGAACGTATTACATTAATGGTTCGTCCGCGGTCGTCGCGCTCGTTTACGAGAAAAAAGCGAAAAACACCTTTCGGACGGAAATACTTCCAAGTTTCGTCAGATCTCAATGTCCACCGGCACCATCGTCCAAAAGCCAAACTCGTCCGATCGCCAAAAACAATTATAGATCCTTGTTCCTCGTTGCATTGCAAACGTATTACATTAATGGTTCGTCCGCGGTCGTCACGCTCGTTCTCGAGAAAAACACCTTTGGGTCCGAAACATTTCAAAGTCCCGTCATATCTCAAAGTCCACCGGCACCATCGTCCAAAAGCCAAACTCGTCCGATCGCCAAAACAATTATAGATCCTTGTTCCTCGTTGCATTGCGAACGTATTACATTAATGGTTCGGCCGCGGTCGTCGCGCTCGTTCTCGAGAAAAACGAGAAAAACACTTTTCGGTCCGAAACATTTCAAAGGTCCCGTCAGATCTCAAAGTCCACCGGCACCATCGTCCAAAAGCCAAACTCGTCCGATCGCCAAAACAATTATAGATCCTTGTTCCTCGTTGCATTGCGAACGTATTACATTAATGGTTCGGCCGCGGTCGTCGCGCTCGTTCTCGAGAAAAACGAGAAAAACACTTTTCGGTCCGAAACATTTCAAAGGTCCCGTCAGATCTCAAAGTCCACCGACACCATCGTCCAAAAGCCAAACTCGTCCGATCGCCAAAACAATTATAGATCCTTGTTCCTCGTTGCAATGCGAACGTATTACATTAATGGTTCGTCCGCGGTCGTCGCGCTCGTTTACGAGAAAAAAGCGAAAAACACCTTTCGGACGGAAATACTTCCAAGTCCCGTCAGATCTCAATGTCCACCGGCACCATCGTCCAAAAGCCAAACTCGTCCGATCGCCAAAACAATTATAGATCCTTGTTCCTCGTTGCATTGCGAACGTATTACATTAATGGTTCGGCCGCGGTCGTCGCGCTCGTTTTCGAGAAAAATGCGAAAAACACCTTTCGGTCCGAAACATTTCAAAGTCCCGTCAGATCTCAAAGTCCACCGGCACCATCGTCACAAAAGCCAAACTCGTCCGATCGCTAAATCAATTATAGATCCTTGTTCCTCGTTGCATTGCGAACGTATTAAATTAATGGTTCGACCGCGGTCGTCGCGCTCTTTTTTGAGAAAAACGCAATAAACACCTTTCGGTCCGAAATGTTTCCAAGTCCCGTCAGATCTCAAAGTCCACCGGCACCATCGTCCAAAAGCCAAACTCGTCCGATCGCCAAAACAATTATAGATCGTTGTTCCTCGTTGCATTGCGAACGTATTACATTAATGGTTCGATCGCGGTCGTCGCGCTTGTTTTCGAGAAAAACGCGAAAAACACCTTTCGGTCGGAAATATTTAAAAGTCCCGTCAGATCTCAAAGTCCACCGGCACCATCGTCCAAAAGCCAAACTCGTCCGATCGCCAAAAAAATTATAGATCCTTGTTGCTCGTTGCATTGCGAACGTATTACATTAATGGTTCGGCCGCGGTCGTCGCGCTCGTTTTCGGGAAAAATGCGAAAACCACCTTTCGGTCCGAAATATTTCCAAGTCCCGTCACATCTCAAAGTCCACCGGCAACATCGTCCAAAAGCCAAACTCGTCCGATCGCGATAACAATCACAGATCCTTGTTCCTCGTTGCATTGCAAACGTATTACATGAATAGTTCGCCCCCGGTCGTCGCGCTCGTTTTCGAGAAAAACGCGAAAAACACCTTTGGGTCCGAAACATTTCTAAGTCCCGTCAGATCTCAAAGACCACCGGCACCATCGTCCAAAAGCCAAACTCGTCCGATCGCCAAAACAATTATAGATCCCTGTTCCTCGTTGCATTGCGAACGTATTACATTAATGGTTCGGCCGCGGTCGTCGCGCTCGTTTTCGAGAAAAATGCAATAAACACCTTTCGGTCCGAAATATTTCCAAGTCCCGTCAGATCTCAATGTCCACCGGCACCATCGTCCAAAAGCCAAACTCGTCCGATCCCCAAAACAATTATAGATCCCTGTTCCTGGTTGCATTGCGAACGTATTAAATTAATGGTTCGACCGCGGTCGTCGCGCTCTTTTTTTGAGAAAAACGCAATAAACACCTTTCGGTCCGAAATATTTCCAAGTCCCGTCAGATCTCAAAGTCCACCGACACCATCGTCCAAAAGCCAAACTCGTCCGATCGCCAAAACAATTATAGATCCTTGTTCCTCGTTGCAATGCGAACGTATTACATTAATGGTTCGTCCGCGGTCGTCGCGCTCGTTTACGAGAAAAAAGCGAAAAACACCTTTCGGACGGAAATACTTCCAAGTCCCGTCAGATCTCAATGTCCACCGGCACCATCGTCCAAAAGACAAACTCGTCCGATCGCCAAAACAATTATAGATCCTTGTTCCTCGTTGCATTGCGAACGTATTACATTAATGGTTCGGCCGCGGTCGTCGCGCTCGTTTTCGAGAAAAATGCGAAAAACACCTTTCGGTCCAAAACATTTCAAAGTCCCGTCAGATCTCAAAGTCCACCGGCACCATCGTCCAAAAGCCAAACTCGTCCGATCGCCAAAACAATTATAGATCCTTGTTCCTCGTTGCAATGCGAACGTATTACATTAATGGTTCGTCCGCGGTCGTCGCGCTCGTTTACGAGAAAAAAGCGAAAAACACCTTTCGGACGGAAATACTTCCAAGTTTCGTCAGATCTCAATGTCCACCGGCACCATCGTCCAAAAGCCAAACTCGTCCGATCGCCAAAACAATTATAGATCCTTGTTCCTCGTTGCATTGCAAACGTATTACATTAATGGTTCGTCCGCGGTCGTCACGCTCGTTCTCGAGAAAAACACCTTTGGGTCCGAAACATTTCAAAGTCCCGTCATATCTCAAAGTCCACCGGCACCATCGTCCAAAAGCCAAACTCGTCCGATCGCCAAAACAATTATAGATCCTTGTTCCTCGTTGCATTGCGAACGTATTACATTAATGGTTCGGCCGCGGTCGTCGCGCTCGTTCTCGAGAAAAACGAGAAAAACACTTTTCGGTCCGAAACATTTCAAAGGTCCCGTCAGATCTCAAAGTCCACCGGCACCATCGTCCAAAAGCCAAACTCGTCCGATCGCCAAAACAATTATAGATCCTTGTTCCTCGTTGCATTGCGAACGTATTACATTAATGGTTCGGCCGCGGTCGTCGCGCTCGTTCTCGAGAAAAACGAGAAAAACACTTTTCGGTCCGAAACATTTCAAAGGTCCCGTCAGATCTCAAAGTCCACCGACACCATCGTCCAAAAGCCAAACTCGTCCGATCGCCAAAACAATTATAGATCCTTGTTCCTCGTTGCAATGCGAACGTATTACATTAATGGTTCGTCCGCGGTCGTCGCGCTCGTTTACGAGAAAAAAGCGAAAAACACCTTTCGGACGGAAATACTTCCAAGTCCCGTCAGATCTCAATGTCCACCGGCACCATCGTCCAAAAGCCAAACTCGTCCGATCGCCAAAACAATTATAGATCCTTGTTCCTCGTTGCATTGCGAACGTATTACATTAATGGTTCGGCCGCGGTCGTCGCGCTCGTTTTCGAGAAAAATGCGAAAAACACCTTTCGGTCCGAAACATTTCAAAGTCCCGTCAGATCTCAAAGTCCACCGGCACCATCGTCACAAAAGCCAAACTCGTCCGATCGCTAAATCAATTATAGATCCTTGTTCCTCGTTGCATTGCGAACGTATTAAATTAATGGTTCGACCGCGGTCGTCGCGCTCTTTTTTGAGAAAAACGCAATAAACACCTTTCGGTCCGAAATGTTTCCAAGTCCCGTCAGATCTCAAAGTCCACCGGCACCATCGTCCAAAAGCCAAACTCGTCCGATCGCCAAAACAATTATAGATCGTTGTTCCTCGTTGCATTGCGAACGTATTACATTAATGGTTCGATCGCGGTCGTCGCGCTTGTTTTCGAGAAAAACGCGAAAAACACCTTTCGGTCGGAAATATTTAAAAGTCCCGTCAGATCTCAAAGTCCACCGGCACCATCGTCCAAAAGCCAAACTCGTCCGATCGCCAAAAAAATTATAGATCCTTGTTGCTCGTTGCATTGCGAACGTATTACATTAATGGTTCGGCCGCGGTCGTCGCGCTCGTTTTCGGGAAAAATGCGAAAAACACCTTTCGGTCCGAAATATTTCTAAGTCCCGTCAGATCTCAAAGTCCACCGGCACCATCGTCCAAAAGCCAAACTCGTCCGATCCCCAAAACAATTATAGATCCCTGTTCCTGGTTGCATTGCGAACGTATTAAATTAATGGTTCGACCGCGGTCGTCGCGCTCTTTTTTGAGAAAAACGCAATAAACACCTTTCGGTCCGAAATATTTCCAAGTCCCGTCAGATCTCAATGTCCACCGGCACCATCGTCCAAAAGCCAAACTCGTCCGATCGCCAAAACAATTATAGATCCCTGTTCCTCGTTGCATTGCGAACGTATTACATTAATGGTTCGGCCGCGGTCGTCGCGCTCGTTTTCGAGAAAAATGCGAAAAACACCTTTCGGTCCGAAATATTTCTAAGTCCCGTCAGATCTCAAAGTCCACCGGCACCATCGTCCAAAAGCCAAACTCGTCCGATCGCCAAAAAAATTATAGATCCTTGTTCCTGGTTGCATTGCGAACGTATTAAATTAATGGTTCGACCGCGGTCGTCGCGCTCTTTTTTGAGAAAAACGCATTAAACACCTTTCGGTCCGAAATGTTTCCAAGTCCCGTCAGATCTCAATGTCCACCGGCACCATCGTCCAAAAGCCAAACTCGTCCGATCGCCAAAACAATTATAGATCCCTGTTCCTGGTTGCATTGCGAACGTATTAAATTAATTGTTCGACCGCGGTCGTCGCGCTCTTTTTTGAGAAAAACGCAATAATCACCTTTCGGTCCGAAATATTTCCAAGTCCCGTCAGATCTCAAAGACCACCGGCACCATCGTCCAAAAGCCAAACTTGTCCGATCGCCAAAACAATTATAGATCCCTGTTCCTCGTTGCATTGCGAACGTATTACATTAATGGTTCGGCCGCGGTCGTCGCGCTCGTTTTCGAGAAAAATGCAATAAACACCTTTCGGTCTGAAATATTTCCAAGTCCCGTCAGATCTCAATGTCCACCGGCACCATCGTCCAAAAGCCAAACTCGTCCGATCGCCAAAACAATTATAGATCCCTGTTCCTGGTTGCATTGCGAACGTATTAAATTAATTGTTCGACCGCGGTCGTCGCGCTCTTTTTTGAGAAAAACGCAATAATCACCTTTCGGTCCGAAATATTTCCAAGTCCCGTCAGATCTCAATGTCCAAGGGCACCATCGTCCAAAAGCCAAACTCGTCCGATCGCCAAAAAATTATAGATCCTTGTTCCTCGTTGCATTGCGAACGTATTACATTAATGGTTCGATCGCGGTCGTCGCGCTTGTTTTCGAGAAAAACGCGAAAAACACCTTTCGGTCGGAAATATTTAAAAGTCCCGTCAGATCTTAAAGTCCACCGGCACCATCGTCCAAAAGCCAAACTCGTCCGATCGCCAAAAAAATTATAGATCCTTGTTCCTCGTTGCATTGCGAACGTATTACATTAATGGTTCGGCCGCGATCGTCGCGCTTGTTTTCGGGAAAAATGCGAAAACCACCTTTCGGTCCGAAATATTTCCAAGTCCCGTCAGATCTCAATGTCCACCGGCACCATCGTCCAAAAGCCAAACTCGTCCGATCGCCAAAACAATTATAGATCCTTGTTCCTCGTTACATTGCGAACGTATTACATTAATGGTTCGGCCGCGGTCGTCGCGCTCGTTCTCGAGAAAAACGAGAAAAACACTTTTCGGTGCGAAACATTTCAAAGGTCCCGTCAGATCTCAAAGTCCACCGACACCATCGTCCAAAAGCCAAACTCGTCCGATCGCCAAAACAATTATAGATCCTTGTTCCTCGTTGCAATGCGAACGTATTACATTAATGGTTCGTCCGCGGTCGTCGCGCTCGTTTACGAGAAAAAAGCGAAAAACACCTTTCGGACGGAAATACTTCCAAGTCCCGTCAGATCTCAATGTCCACCGGCACCATCGTCCAAAAGCCAAACACGTCCGATCGCCAAAACAATTATAGATCCTTGTTCCTCGTTGCATTGCGAACGTATTACATTAATGGTTCGGCCGCGGTCGTCGCGCTCGTTTTCGAGAAAAATGCGAAAAACACCTTTCGGTCCGAAATATTTCTAAGTCCCGTCAGATCTCAAAGTCCACCGGCACCATCGTCCAAAAGCCAAACTCGTCCGATCGCCAAAAAAATTATAGATCCTCTTTCCTGGTTGCATTGCGAACGTATTAAATTAATGGTTCGACCGCGGTCGTCGCGCTCTTTTTTGAGAAAAACGCAATAAACACCTTTCGGTCCGAAATATTTCCAAGTCCCGTCAGATCTCAAAGTCCACCGGCACCATCGTCCAAAAGCCAAACTCGTCCGATCGCCAAAACAATTATAGATCCCTGTTCCTGGTTGCATTGCGAACGTATTAAATTAATTGTTCGACCGCGGTCGTCGCGCTCTTTTTTGAGAAAAACGCAATAAACACCTTTCGGTCCGAAATATTTCCAAGTCCCGTCAGATCTCAATGTCCACCGGCACCATCGTCCAAAAGCCAAACTCGTCCGATCGCCAAAACAATTATAGATCCCTGTTCCTCGTTGCATTGCGAACGTATTACATTAATGGTTCGGCCGCGGTCGTCGCGCTCGTTTTCGAGAAAAATGCGAAAAACACCTTTCGGTCCGAAATATTTCTAAGTCCCGTCAGATCTCAAAGTCCACCGGCACCATCGTCCAAAAGCCAAACTCGTCCGATCGCCAAAACAATTATAGATCCTTGTTCCTCGTTGCATTGCGAACGTATTACATTAATGGTTCGACCGCGGTCGTCGCGCTCGTTCTCGAGAAAAACGAGAAAAACACTTTTCGGTCCGAAACATTTCAAAGGTCCCGTCAGATCTCAAAGTCCACCGACACCATCGTCCAAAAGCCAAACTCGTCCGATCGCCAAAACAATTATAGATCCTTGTTCCTCGTTGCAATGCGAACGTATTACATTAATGGTTCGTCCGCGGTCGTCGCGCTCGTTTACGAGAAAAAAGCGAAAAACACCTTTCGGACGGAAATACTTCCAAGTCCCGTCAGATCTCAATGTCCACCGGCACCATCGTCCAAAAGCCAAACTCGTCCGATCGCCAAAACAATTATAGATCCTTGTTCCTCGTTGCATTGCGAACGTATTACATTAATGGTTCGGCCGCGGTCGTCGCGCTCGTTTTCGAGAAAAATGCGAAAAACACCTTTCGGTCCGAAACATTTCAAAGTCCCGTCAGATCTCAAAGTCCACCGGCACCATCGTCACAAAAGCCAAACTCGTCCGATCGCCAAATCAATTATAGATCCTTGTTCCTCGTTGCATTGCGAACGTATTAAATTAATGGTTCGACCGCGGTCGTCGCGCTCTTTTTTGAGAAAAACGCAATAAACACCTTTCGGTCCGAAATGTTTCCAAGTCCCGTCAGATCTCAAAGTCCACCGGCACCATCGTCCAAAAGCCAAACTCGTCCGATCGCGATAACAATCACAGATCCTTGTTCCTCGTTGCATTGCAAACGTATTACATGAATAGTTCGCCCCCGGTCGTCGCGCTCGTTTTCGAGAAAAACGCGAAAAACACCTTTGGGTCCGAAACATTTCTAAGTCCCGTCAGATCTCAAAGACCACCGGCACCATCGTCCAAAAGCCAAACTTGTCCGATCGCCAAAACAATTATAGATCCCTGTTCCTCGTTGCATTGCGAACGTATTACATTAATGGTTCGGCCGCGGTCGTCGCGCTCGTTTTCGAGAAAAATGCAATAAACACCTTTCGGTCTGAAATATTTCCAAGTCCCGTCAGATCTCAATGTCCACCGGCACCATCGTCCAAAAGCCAAACTCGTCCGATCGCCAAAACAATTATAGATCCCTGTTCCTGGTTGCATTGCGAACGTATTAAATTAATTGTTCGACCGCGGTCGTCGCGCTCTTTTTTGAGAAAAACGCAATAATCACCTTTCGGTCCGAAATATTTCCAAGTCCCGTCAGATCTCAATGTCCAAGGGCACCATCGTCCAAAAGCCAAACTCGTCCGATCGCCAAAAAATTATAGATCCTTGTTCCTCGTTGCATTGCGAACGTATTACATTAATGGTTCGATCGCGGTCGTCGCGCTTGTTTTCGAGAAAAACGCGAAAAACACCTTTCGGTCGGAAATATTTAAAAGTCCCGTCAGATCTCAAAGTCCACCGGCACCATCGTCCAAAAGCCAAACTCGTCCGATCGCCAAAAAAATTATAGATCCTTGTTCCTCGTTGCATTGCGAACGTATTACATTAATGGTTCGGCCGGGGTCGTCGCGCTTGTTTTCGGGAAAAATGCGAAAACCACCTTTCGGTCCGAAATATTTCCAAGTCCCGTCACATCTCAAAGTCCACCGGCAACATCGTCCAAAAGCCAAACTCGTCCGATCGCGATAACAATCACAGATCCTTGTTCCTCGTTGCATTGCAAACGTATTACATGAATAGTTCGCCCCCGGTCGTCGCGCTCGTTTTCGAGAAAAACGCGAAAAACACCTTTGGGTCCGAAACATTTCTAAGTCCCGTCAGATCTCAAAGACCACCGGCACCATCGTCCAAAAGCCAAACTCGTCCGATCGCCAAAACAATTATAGATCCCTGTTCCTCGTTGCATTGCGAACGTATTACATTAATGGTTCGGCCGCGGTCGTCGCGCTCGTTTTCGAGAAAAATGCAATAAACACCTTTCGGTCCGAAATATTTCCAAGTCCCGTCAGATCTCAATGTCCACCGGCACCATCGTCCAAAAGCCAAACTCGTCCGATCGCCAAAACAATTATAGATCCCTGTTCCTGGTTGCATTGCGAACGTATTAAATTAATTGTTCGACCGCGGTCGTCGCGCTCTTTTTTGAGAAAAACGCAATAATCACCTTTCGGTCCGAAATATTTCCAAGTCCCGTCAGATCTCAATGTCCACCGGCACCATCGTCCAAAAGCCAAACTCGTCCGATCGCCAAAACAATTATAGATCGTTGTTCCTCGTTGCATTGCGAACGTATTACATTAATGGTTCGATCGCGGTCGTCGCGCTTGTTTTCGAGAAAAACGCGAAAAACACCTTTCGGTCGGAAATATTTAAAAGTCCCGTCAGATCTCAAAGTCCACCGGCACCATCGTCCAAAAGCCAAACTCGTCCGATCGCCAAAACAATTATAGATCCCTGTTCCTCGTTGAATTGCGAACGTATTACATTAATGGTTCGGCCGCGGTCGTCGCGCTCGTTTTCGAGAAAAATGCGAAAAACACCTTTCGGTCCCAAAATATTTCCAAGTCCCGTCAGATCTCAATGTCCACCGGCACCATCGTCCAAAAGCCAAACTCGTCCGATCGCCAAAACAATTATAGATCCCTGTTCCTGGTTGCATTACGAACGTATTAAATTAATTGTTCGACCGCGGTCGTCGCGCTCTTTTTTGAGAAAAACGCAATAAACACCTTTCGGTCCGAAATATTTCCAAGTCCCGTCAGATCTCAAAGTCCACCGGCACCATCGTCCAAAAGCCAAACTCGTCCGATCCCCAAAACAATTATAGATCCCTGTTCCTGGTTGCATTGCGAACGTATTAAATTAATGGTTCGACCGCGGTCGTCGCGCTCTTTTTTTGAGAAAAACGCAATAAACACCTTTCGGTCCGAAATATTTCCAAGTCCCGTCAGATCTCAAAGTCCACCGACACCATCGTCCAAAAGCCAAACTCGTCCGATCGCCAAAACAATTATAGATCCTTGTTCCTCGTTGCAATGCGAACGTATTACATTAATGGTTCGTCCGCGGTCGTCGCGCTCGTTTACGAGAAAAAAGCGAAAAACACCTTTCGGACGGAAATACTTCCAAGTCCCGTCAGATCTCAATGTCCACCGGCACCATCGTCCAAAAGACAAACTCGTCCGATCGCCAAAACAATTATAGATCCTTGTTCCTCGTTGCATTGCGAACGTATTACATTAATGGTTCGGCCGCGGTCGTCGCGCTCGTTTTCGAGAAAAATGCGAAAAACACCTTTCGGTCCAAAACATTTCAAAGTCCCGTCAGATCTCAAAGTCCACCGGCACCATCGTCCAAAAGCCAAACTCGTCCGATCGCCAAAACAATTATAGATCCTTGTTCCTCGTTGCAATGCGAACGTATTACATTAATGGTTCGTCCGCGGTCGTCGCGCTCGTTTACGAGAAAAAAGCGAAAAACACCTTTCGGACGGAAATACTTCCAAGTTTCGTCAGATCTCAATGTCCACCGGCACCATCGTCCAAAAGCCAAACTCGTCCGATCGCCAAAACAATTATAGATCCTTGTTCCTCGTTGCATTGCAAACGTATTACATTAATGGTTCGTCCGCGGTCGTCACGCTCGTTCTCGAGAAAAACACCTTTGGGTCCGAAACATTTCAAAGTCCCGTCATATCTCAAAGTCCACCGGCACCATCGTCCAAAAGCCAAACTCGTCCGATCGCCAAAACAATTATAGATCCTTGTTCCTCGTTGCATTGCGAACGTATTACATTAATGGTTCGGCCGCGGTCGTCGCGCTCGTTCTCGAGAAAAACGAGAAAAACACTTTTCGGTCCGAAACATTTCAAAGGTCCCGTCAGATCTCAAAGTCCACCGGCACCATCGTCCAAAAGCCAAACTCGTCCGATCGCCAAAACAATTATAGATCGTTGTTCCTCGTTGCATTGCGAACGTATTACATTAATGGTTCGATCGCGGTCGTCGCGCTTGTTTTCGAGAAAAACGCGAAAAACACCTTTCGGTCGGAAATATTTAAAAGTCCCGTCAGATCTCAAAGTCCACCGGCACCATCGTCCAAAAGCCAAACTCGTCCGATCGCCAAAAAAATTATAGATCCTTGTTGCTCGTTGCATTGCGAACGTATTACATTAATGGTTCGGCCGCGGTCGTCGCGCTCGTTTTCGGGAAAAATGCGAAAACCACCTTTCGGTCCGAAATATTTCCAAGTCCCGTCACATCTCAAAGTCCACCGGCAACATCGTCCAAAAGCCAAACTCGTCCGATCGCGATAACAATCACAGATCCTTGTTCCTCGTTGCATTGCAAACGTATTACATGAATAGTTCGCCCCCGGTCGTCGCGCTCGTTTTCGAGAAAAACGCGAAAAACACCTTTGGGTCCGAAACATTTCTAAGTCCCGTCAGATCTCAAAGACCACCGGCACCATCGTCCAAAAGCCAAACTTGTCCGATCGCCAAAACAATTATAGATCCCTGTTCCTCGTTGCATTGCGAACGTATTACATTAATGGTTCGGCCGCGGTCGTCGCGCTCGTTTTCGAGAAAAATGCAATAAACACCTTTCGGTCTGAAATATTTCCAAGTCCCGTCAGATCTCAATGTCCACCGGCACCATCGTCCAAAAGCCAAACTCGTCCGATCGCCAAAACAATTATAGATCCCTGTTCCTGGTTGCATTGCGAACGTATTAAATTAATTGTTCGACCGCGGTCGTCGCGCTCTTTTTTGAGAAAAACGCAATAATCACCTTTCGGTCCGAAATATTTCCAAGTCCCGTCAGATCTCAATGTCCAAGGGCACCATCGTCCAAAAGCCAAACTCGTCCGATCGCCAAAAAATTATAGATCCTTGTTCCTCGTTGCATTGCGAACGTATTACATTAATGGTTCGATCGCGGTCGTCGCGCTTGTTTTCGAGAAAAACGCGAAAAACACCTTTCGGTCGGAAATATTTAAAAGTCCCGTCAGATCTCAAAGTCCACCGGCACCATCGTCCAAAAGCCAAACTCGTCCGATCGCCAAAAAAATTATAGATCCTTGTTCCTCGTTGCATTGCGAACGTATTACATTAATGGTTCGGCCGCGATCGTCGCGCTTGTTTTCGGGAAAAATGCGAAAACCACCTTTCGGTCCGAAATATTTCCAAGTCCCGTCAGATCTCAATGTCCACCGGCACCATCGTCCAAAAGCCAAACTCGTCCGATCGCCAAAACAATTATAGATCCTTGTTCCTCGTTACATTGCGAACGTATTACATTAATGGTTCGGCCGCGGTCGTCGCGCTCGTTCTCGAGAAAAACGAGAAAAACACTTTTCGGTGCGAAACATTTCAAAGGTCCCGTCAGATCTCAAAGTCCACCGACACCATCGTCCAAAAGCCAAACTCGTCCGATCGCCAAAACAATTATAGATCCTTGTTCCTCGTTGCAATGCGAACGTATTACATTAATGGTTCGTCCGCGGTCGTCGCGCTCGTTTACGAGAAAAAAGCGAAAAACACCTTTCGGACGGAAATACTTCCAAGTCCCGTCAGATCTCAATGTCCACCGGCACCATCGTCCAAAAGCCAAACACGTCCGATCGCCAAAACAATTATAGATCCTTGTTCCTCGTTGCATTGCGAACGTATTACATTAATGGTTCGGCCGCGGTCGTCGCGCTCGTTTTCGAGAAAAATGCGAAAAACACCTTTCGGTCCGAAATATTTCTAAGTCCCGTCAGATCTCAAAGTCCACCGGCACCATCGTCCAAAAGCCAAACTCGTCCGATCGCCAAAAAAATTATAGATCCTCTTTCCTGGTTGCATTGCGAACGTATTAAATTAATGGTTCGACCGCGGTCGTCGCGCTCTTTTTTGAGAAAAACGCAATAAACACCTTTCGGTCCGAAATATTTCCAAGTCCCGTCAGATCTCAAAGTCCACCGGCACCATCGTCCAAAAGCCAAACTCGTCCGATCGCCAAAACAATTATAGATCCCTGTTCCTGGTTGCATTGCGAACGTATTAAATTAATTGTTCGACCGCGGTCGTCGCGCTCTTTTTTGAGAAAAACGCAATAAACACCTTTCGGTCCGAAATATTTCCAAGTCCCGTCAGATCTCAATGTCCACCGGCACCATCGTCCAAAAGCCAAACTCGTCCGATCGCCAAAACAATTATAGATCCCTGTTCCTCGTTGCATTGCGAACGTATTACATTAATGGTTCGGCCGCGGTCGTCGCGCTCGTTTTCGAGAAAAATGCGAAAAACACCTTTCGGTCCGAAATATTTCTAAGTCCCGTCAGATCTCAAAGTCCACCGGCACCATCGTCCAAAAGCCAAACTCGTCCGATCGCCAAAACAATTATAGATCCTTGTTCCTCGTTGCATTGCGAACGTATTACATTAATGGTTCGACCGCGGTCGTCGCGCTCGTTCTCGAGAAAAACGAGAAAAACACTTTTCGGTCCGAAACATTTCAAAGGTCCCGTCAGATCTCAAAGTCCACCGACACCATCGTCCAAAAGCCAAACTCGTCCGATCGCCAAAACAATTATAGATCCTTGTTCCTCGTTGCAATGCGAACGTATTACATTAATGGTTCGTCCGCGGTCGTCGCGCTCGTTTACGAGAAAAAAGCGAAAAACACCTTTCGGACGGAAATACTTCCAAGTCCCGTCAGATCTCAATGTCCACCGGCACCATCGTCCAAAAGCCAAACTCGTCCGATCGCCAAAACAATTATAGATCCTTGTTCCTCGTTGCATTGCGAACGTATTACATTAATGGTTCGGCCGCGGTCGTCGCGCTCGTTTTCGAGAAAAATGCGAAAAACACCTTTCGGTCCGAAACATTTCAAAGTCCCGTCAGATCTCAAAGTCCACCGGCACCATCGTCACAAAAGCCAAACTCGTCCGATCGCCAAATCAATTATAGATCCTTGTTCCTCGTTGCATTGCGAACGTATTAAATTAATGGTTCGACCGCGGTCGTCGCGCTCTTTTTTGAGAAAAACGCAATAAACACCTTTCGGTCCGAAATGTTTCCAAGTCCCGTCAGATCTCAAAGTCCACCGGCACCATCGTCCAAAAGCCAAACTCGTCCGATCGCGATAACAATCACAGATCCTTGTTCCTCGTTGCATTGCAAACGTATTACATGAATAGTTCGCCCCCGGTCGTCGCGCTCGTTTTCGAGAAAAACGCGAAAAACACCTTTGGGTCCGAAACATTTCTAAGTCCCGTCAGATCTCAAAGACCACCGGCACCATCGTCCAAAAGCCAAACTTGTCCGATCGCCAAAACAATTATAGATCCCTGTTCCTCGTTGCATTGCGAACGTATTACATTAATGGTTCGGCCGCGGTCGTCGCGCTCGTTTTCGAGAAAAATGCAATAAACACCTTTCGGTCTGAAATATTTCCAAGTCCCGTCAGATCTCAATGTCCACCGGCACCATCGTCCAAAAGCCAAACTCGTCCGATCGCCAAAACAATTATAGATCCCTGTTCCTGGTTGCATTGCGAACGTATTAAATTAATTGTTCGACCGCGGTCGTCGCGCTCTTTTTTGAGAAAAACGCAATAATCACCTTTCGGTCCGAAATATTTCCAAGTCCCGTCAGATCTCAATGTCCAAGGGCACCATCGTCCAAAAGCCAAACTCGTCCGATCGCCAAAAAATTATAGATCCTTGTTCCTCGTTGCATTGCGAACGTATTACATTAATGGTTCGATCGCGGTCGTCGCGCTTGTTTTCGAGAAAAACGCGAAAAACACCTTTCGGTCGGAAATATTTAAAAGTCCCGTCAGATCTCAAAGTCCACCGGCACCATCGTCCAAAAGCCAAACTCGTCCGATCGCCAAAAAAATTATAGATCCTTGTTCCTCGTTGCATTGCGAACGTATTACATTAATGGTTCGGCCGGGGTCGTCGCGCTTGTTTTCGGGAAAAATGCGAAAACCACCTTTCGGTCCGAAATATTTCCAAGTCCCGTCACATCTCAAAGTCCACCGGCAACATCGTCCAAAAGCCAAACTCGTCCGATCGCGATAACAATCACAGATCCTTGTTCCTCGTTGCATTGCAAACGTATTACATGAATAGTTCGCCCCCGGTCGTCGCGCTCGTTTTCGAGAAAAACGCGAAAAACACCTTTGGGTCCGAAACATTTCTAAGTCCCGTCAGATCTCAAAGACCACCGGCACCATCGTCCAAAAGCCAAACTCGTCCGATCGCCAAAACAATTATAGATCCCTGTTCCTCGTTGCATTGCGAACGTATTACATTAATGGTTCGGCCGCGGTCGTCGCGCTCGTTTTCGAGAAAAATGCAATAAACACCTTTCGGTCCGAAATATTTCCAAGTCCCGTCAGATCTCAATGTCCACCGGCACCATCGTCCAAAAGCCAAACTCGTCCGATCGCCAAAACAATTATAGATCCCTGTTCCTGGTTGCATTGCGAACGTATTAAATTAATTGTTCGACCGCGGTCGTCGCGCTCTTTTTTGAGAAAAACGCAATAATCACCTTTCGGTCCGAAATATTTCCAAGTCCCGTCAGATCTCAATGTCCACCGGCACCATCGTCCAAAAGCCAAACTCGTCCGATCGCCAAAACAATTATAGATCGTTGTTCCTCGTTGCATTGCGAACGTATTACATTAATGGTTCGATCGCGGTCGTCGCGCTTGTTTTCGAGAAAAACGCGAAAAACACCTTTCGGTCGGAAATATTTAAAAGTCCCGTCAGATCTCAAAGTCCACCGGCACCATCGTCCAAAAGCCAAACTCGTCCGATCGCCAAAACAATTATAGATCCCTGTTCCTCGTTGAATTGCGAACGTATTACATTAATGGTTCGGCCGCGGTCGTCGCGCTCGTTTTCGAGAAAAATGCGAAAAACACCTTTCGGTCCCAAAATATTTCCAAGTCCCGTCAGATCTCAATGTCCACCGGCACCATCGTCCAAAAGCCAAACTCGTCCGATCGCCAAAACAATTATAGATCCCTGTTCCTGGTTGCATTACGAACGTATTAAATTAATTGTTCGACCGCGGTCGTCGCGCTCTTTTTTGAGAAAAACGCAATAAACACCTTTCGGTCCGAAATATTTCCAAGTCCCGTCAGATCTCAAAGTCCACCGGCACCATCGTCCAAAAGCCAAACTCGTCCGATCCCCAAAACAATTATAGATCCCTGTTCCTGGTTGCATTGCGAACGTATTAAATTAATGGTTCGACCGCGGTCGTCGCGCTCTTTTTTTGAGAAAAACGCAATAAACACCTTTCGGTCCGAAATATTTCCAAGTCCCGTCAGATCTCAAAGTCCACCGACACCATCGTCCAAAAGCCAAACTCGTCCGATCGCCAAAACAATTATAGATCCTTGTTCCTCGTTGCAATGCGAACGTATTACATTAATGGTTCGTCCGCGGTCGTCGCGCTCGTTTACGAGAAAAAAGCGAAAAACACCTTTCGGACGGAAATACTTCCAAGTTTCGTCAGATCTCAATGTCCACCGGCACCATCGTCCAAAAGCCAAACTCGTCCGATCGCCAAAACAATTATAGATCCTTGTTCCTCGTTGCATTGCAAACGTATTACATTAATGGTTCGTCCGCGGTCGTCACGCTCGTTCTCGAGAAAAACACCTTTGGGTCCGAAACATTTCAAAGTCCCGTCATATCTCAAAGTCCACCGGCACCATCGTCCAAAAGCCAAACTCGTCCGATCGCCAAAACAATTATAGATCCTTGTTCCTCGTTGCATTGCGAACGTATTACATTAATGGTTCGGCCGCGGTCGTCGCGCTCGTTTTCGAGAAAAATGCGAAAAACACCTTTCGGTCCAAAACATTTCAAAGTCCCGTCAGATCTCAAAGTCCACCGGCACCATCGTCCAAAAGCCAAACTCGTCCGATCGCCAAAACAATTATAGATCCTTGTTCCTCGTTGCAATGCGAACGTATTACATTAATGGTTCGTCCGCGGTCGTCGCGCTCGTTTACGAGAAAAAAGCGAAAAACACCTTTCGGACGGAAATACTTCCAAGTTTCGTCAGATCTCAATGTCCACCGGCACCATCGTCCAAAAGCCAAACTCGTCCGATCGCCAAAACAATTATAGATCCTTGTTCCTCGTTGCATTGCAAACGTATTACATTAATGGTTCGTCCGCGGTCGTCACGCTCGTTCTCGAGAAAAACACCTTTGGGTCCGAAACATTTCAAAGTCCCGTCATATCTCAAAGTCCACCGGCACCATCGTCCAAAAGCCAAACTCGTCCGATCGCCAAAACAATTATAGATCCTTGTTCCTCGTTGCATTGCGAACGTATTACATTAATGGTTCGGCCGCGGTCGTCGCGCTCGTTCTCGAGAAAAACGAGAAAAACACTTTTCGGTCCGAAACATTTCAAAGGTCCCGTCAGATCTCAAAGTCCACCGGCACCATCGTCCAAAAGCCAAACTCGTCCGATCGCCAAAACAATTATAGATCCTTGTTCCTCGTTGCATTGCGAACGTATTACATTAATGGTTCGGCCGCGGTCGTCGCGCTCGTTCTCGAGAAAAACGAGAAAAACACTTTTCGGTCCGAAACATTTCAAAGGTCCCGTCAGATCTCAAAGTCCACCGACACCATCGTCCAAAAGCCAAACTCGTCCGATCGCCAAAACAATTATAGATCCTTGTTCCTCGTTGCAATGCGAACGTATTACATTAATGGTTCGTCCGCGGTCGTCGCGCTCGTTTACGAGAAAAAAGCGAAAAACACCTTTCGGACGGAAATACTTCCAAGTCCCGTCAGATCTCAATGTCCACCGGCACCATCGTCCAAAAGCCAAACTCGTCCGATCGCCAAAACAATTATAGATCCTTGTTCCTCGTTGCATTGCGAACGTATTACATTAATGGTTCGGCCGCGGTCGTCGCGCTCGTTTTCGAGAAAAATGCGAAAAACACCTTTCGGTCCGAAACATTTCAAAGTCCCGTCAGATCTCAAAGTCCACCGGCACCATCGTCACAAAAGCCAAACTCGTCCGATCGCTAAATCAATTATAGATCCTTGTTCCTCGTTGCATTGCGAACGTATTAAATTAATGGTTCGACCGCGGTCGTCGCGCTCTTTTTTGAGAAAAACGCAATAAACACCTTTCGGTCCGAAATGTTTCCAAGTCCCGTCAGATCTCAAAGTCCACCGGCACCATCGTCCAAAAGCCAAACTCGTCCGATCGCCAAAACAATTATAGATCGTTGTTCCTCGTTGCATTGCGAACGTATTACATTAATGGTTCGATCGCGGTCGTCGCGCTTGTTTTCGAGAAAAACGCGAAAAACACCTTTCGGTCGGAAATATTTAAAAGTCCCGTCAGATCTCAAAGTCCACCGGCACCATCGTCCAAAAGCCAAACTCGTCCGATCGCCAAAAAAATTATAGATCCTTGTTGCTCGTTGCATTGCGAACGTATTACATTAATGGTTCGGCCGCGGTCGTCGCGCTCGTTTTCGGGAAAAATGCGAAAACCACCTTTCGGTCCGAAATATTTCCAAGTCCCGTCACATCTCAAAGTCCACCGGCAACATCGTCCAAAAGCCAAACTCGTCCGATCGCGATAACAATCACAGATCCTTGTTCCTCGTTGCATTGCAAACGTATTACATGAATAGTTCGCCCCCGGTCGTCGCGCTCGTTTTCGAGAAAAACGCGAAAAACACCTTTGGGTCCGAAACATTTCTAAGTCCCGTCAGATCTCAAAGACCACCGGCACCATCGTCCAAAAGCCAAACTCGTCCGATCGCCAAAACAATTATAGATCCCTGTTCCTCGTTGCATTGCGAACGTATTACATTAATGGTTCGGCCGCGGTCGTCGCGCTCGTTTTCGAGAAAAATGCAATAAACACCTTTCGGTCCGAAATATTTCCAAGTCCCGTCAGATCTCAATGTCCACCGGCACCATCGTCCAAAAGCCAAACTCGTCCGATCGCCAAAACAATTATAGATCCCTGTTCCTGGTTGCATTGCGAACGTATTAAATTAATTGTTCGACCGCGGTCGTCGCGCTCTTTTTTGAGAAAAACGCAATAATCACCTTTCGGTCCGAAATATTTCCAAGTCCCGTCAGATCTCAATGTCCACCGGCACCATCGTCCAAAAGCCAAACTCGTCCGATCGCCAAAACAATTATAGATCCCTGTTCCTCGTTGCATTGCGAACGTATTACATTAATGGTTCGGCCGCGGTCGTCGCGCTCGTTTTCGAGAATAATGCGAAAAACACCTTTCGGTCCGAAATATTTCTAAGTCCCGTCCGATCTCAAAGTCCACCGGCACCATCGTCCAAAAGCCAAACTCGTCCGATCCCCAAAACAATTATAGATCCCTGTTCCTGGTTGCATTGCGAACGTATTAAATTAATGGTTCGACCGCGGTCGTCGCGCTCTTTTTTGAGAAAAACGCAATAAACACCTTTTGGTCCGAAATATTTCCAAGTCCCGTCAGATCTCAATGTCCACCGGCACCATCGTCCAAAAGCCAAACTCGTCCGATCGCCAAAACAATTATAGATCCCTGTTCCTCGTTGCATTGCGAACGTATTACATTAATGGTTCGGCCGCGGTCGTCGCGCTCGTTTTCGAGAAAAATGCGAAAAACACCTTTCGGTCCGAAATATTTCTAAGTCCCGTCAGATCTCAAAGTCCACCGGCACCATCGTCCAAAAGCCAAAATCGTCCGATCGCCAAAAAAATTATAGATCCTTTTTCCTGGTTGCATTGCGAACGTATTAAATTAATGGTTCGACCGCGGTCGTCGCGCTCTTTTTTGAGAAAAACGCAATAAACACCTTTCGGTCCGAAATATTTCCAAGTCCCGTCAGATCTCAAAGTCCACCGGCACCATCGTCCAAATGCCAAACTCGTCCGATCGCCAAAACAATTATAGATCCCTGTTCCTGGTTGCATTGCGAACGTATTAAATTAATTGTTCGACCGCGGTCGTCGCGCTCTTTTTTGAGAAAAACGCAATAAACACCTTTCGGTCCGAAATATTTCCAAGTCCCGTCAGATCTCAATGTCCACCGGCACCATCGTCCAAAAGCCAAACTCGTCCGATCGCCAAAACAATTATAGATCCCTGTTCCTCGTTGCATTGCGAACGTATTACATTAATGGTTCGGCCGCGGTCGTCGCGCTCGTTTTCGAGAAAAATGCGAAAAACACCTTTCGGTCCGAAATATTTCTAAGTCCCGTCAGATCTCAAAGTCCACCGGCACCATCGTCCAAAAGCCAAACTCGTCCGATCGCCAAAAAAATTATAGATCCTTTTTCCTGGTTGCATTGCGAACGTATTAAATTAATGGTTCGACCGCGGTCGTCGCGCTCTTTTTTGAGAAAAACGCAATAAACACCTTTCGGTCCGAAATATTTCCAAGTCCCGTCAGATCTCAAAGTCCACCGGCACCATCGTCCAAATGCCAAACTCGTCCGATCGCCAAAACAATTATAGATCCCTGTTCCTGGTTGCATTGCGAACGTATTACATTAATGGTTCGGCCGCGGTTGTCGCGCTCGTTTTCGAGAAAAATGCGAAAAACACCTTTCGGTCCGAAATATTTCTAAGTCCCGTCAGATCTCAAAGTCCACCGGCACCATCGTCCAAAAGCCAAACTCGTCCGATCGCCAAATCAATTATAGATCCTTGTTCCTCGTTGCATTGCGAACGTATTAAATTAATGGTTCGACCGCGGTCGTCGCGCTCTTTTTTGAGAAAAACGCAATAAACACCTTTCGGTCCGAAATATTTCCAAGTCCCGTCAGATCTCAAAGTCCACCGGCACCATCGTCCAAATGCCAAACTCGTCCGATCGCCAAAACAATTATAGATCCCTGTTCCTGGTTGCATTGCGAACGTATTAAATTAATTGTTCGACCGCGGTCGTCGCGCTCTTTTTTGAGAAAAACGCAATAAACACCTTTCGGTCCGAAATATTTCCAAGTCCCGTCAGATCTCAATGTCCAAGGGCACCATCGTCCAAAAGCCAAACTCGTCCGATCGCCAAAAAATTATAGATCCTTGTTCCTCGTTGCATTGCGAACGTATTACATTAATGGTTCGATCGCGGTCGTCGCGCTTGTTTTCGAGAAAAACGCGAAAAACACCTTTCGGTCGGAAATATTTAAAAGTCCCGTCAGATCTCAAAGTCCACCGGCACCATCGTCCAAAAGCCAAACTCGTCCGATCGCCAAAAAAATTATAGATCCTTGTTCCTCGTTGCATTGCGAACGTATTACATTAATGGTTCGGCCGCGGTCGTCGCGCTTGTTTTCGGGAAAAATGCGAAAACCACCTTTCGGTCCGAAATATTTCCAAGTCCCGTCACATCTCAAAGTCCACCGGCAACATCGTCCAAAAGCCAAACTCGTCCGATCGCCAAAACAATTATAGATCCCTGTTCCTCGTTGCATTGCGAACGTATTACATTAATGGTTCGGCCGCGGTCGTCGCGCTCGTTTTCGAGAAAAATGCGAAAAACACCTTTCGGTCCAAAACATTTCCAAGTCCCGTCTGATCTCAATGTCCACCGGCACCATCGTCCAAAAGCCAAACTCGTCCGATCGCCAAAACAATTATAGATCCCTGTTCCTCGTTGCATTGCGAACGTATTACATTAATGGTTCGGCCGCGGTCGTCGCGCTCGTTTTCGAGAAAAATGCGAAAAACACCTTTCGGTCCCAAAATATTTCCAAGTCCCGTCAGATCTCAATGTCGACCGGCACCATCGTCCAAAAGCCAAACTCGTCCGATCGCCAAAACAATTATAGATCCCTGTTCCTGGTTGCATTACGAACGTATTAAATTAATTGTTCGACCGCGGTCGTCGCGCTCTTTTTTGAGAAAAACGCAATAAACACCTTTCGGTCCGAAATATTTCCAAGTCCCGTCAGATCTCAAAGTCCACCGGCACCATCGTCCAAAAGCCAAACTCGTCCGATCCCCAAAACAATTATAGATCCCTGTTCCTGGTTGCATTTCGAACGTATTAAATTAATGGTTCGACCGCGGTCGTCGCGCTCTTTTTTGAGAAAAACGCAATAAACACCTTTCGGTCCGAAATATTTCCAAGTCCCGTCAGATCTCAAAGTCCACCGACACCATCGTCCAAAAGCCAAACTCGTCCGATCGCCAAAACAATTATAGATCCTTGTTCCTCGTTGCAATGCGAACGTATTACATTAATGGTTCGTCCGCGGTCGTCGCGCTCGTTTACGAGAAAAAAGCGAAAAACACCTTTCGGACGGAAATACTTCCAAGTCCCGTCAGATCTCAATGTCCACCGGCACCATCGTCCAAAAGACAAACTCGTCCGATCGCCAAAACAATTATAGATCCTTGTTCCTCGTTGCATTGCGAACGTATTACATTAATGGTTCGGCCGCGGTCGTCGCGCTCGTTTTCGAGAAAAATGCGAAAAACACCTTTCGGTCCAAAACATTTCAAAGTCCCGTCAGATCTCAAAGTCCACCGGCACCATCGTCCAAAAGCCAAACTCGTCCGATCGCCAAAACAATTATAGATCCTTGATCCTCGTTGCAATGCGAACGTATTACATTAATGGTTCGTCCGCGGTCGTCGCGCTCGTTTACGAGAAAAAAGCGAAAAACACCTTTCGGACGGAAATACTTCCAAGTTTCGTCAGATCTCAATGTCCACCGGCACCATCGTCCAAAAGCCAAACTCGTCCGATCGCCAAAACAATTATAGATCCTTGTTCCTCGTTGCATTGCAAACGTATTACATTAATGGTTCGTCCGCGGTCGTCACGCTCGTTCTCGAGAAAAACACCTTTGGGTCCGAAACATTTCAAAGTCCCGTCATATCTCAAAGTCCACCGGCACCATCGTCCAAAAGCCAAACTCGTCCGATCGCGAAACAATTATAGATCCTTGTTCCTCGTTGCATTGCGAACGTATTACATTAATGGTTCGGCCGCGGTCGTCGCGCTCGTTCTCGAGAAAAACGAGAAAAACACTTTTCGGTCCGAAACATTTCAAAGGTCCCGTCAGATCTCAAAGTCCACCGGCACCATCGTCCAAAAGCCAAACTCGTCCGATCGCCAAAACAATTATAGATCCTTGTTCCTCGTTGCATTGCGAACGTATTACATTAATGGTTCGGCCGCGGTCGTCGCGCTCGTTCTCGAGAAAAACGAGAAAAACACTTTTCGGTCCGAAACATTTCAAAGGTCCCGTCAGATCTCAAAGTCCACCGACACCATCGTCCAAAAGCCAAACTCGTCCGATCGCCAAAACAATTATAGATCCTTGTTCCTCGTTGCAATGCGAACGTATTACATTAATGGTTCGTCCGCGGTCGTCGCGCTCGTTTACGAGAAAAAAGCGAAAAACACCTTTCGGACGGAAATACTTCCAAGTCCCGTCAGATCTCAATGTCCACCGGCACCATCGTCCAAAAGCCAAACTCGTCCGATCGCCAAAACAATTATAGATCCTTGTTCCTCGTTGCATTGCGAACGTATTACATTAATGGTTCGGCCGCGGTCGTCGCGCTCGTTTTCGAGAAAAATGCGAAAAACACCTTTCGGTCCGAAACATTTCAAAGTCCCGTCAGATCTCAAAGTCCACCGGCACCATCGTCACAAAAGCCAAACTCGTCCGATCGCTAAATCAATTATAGATCCTTGTTCCTCGTTGCATTGCGAACGTATTAAATTAATGGTTCGACCGCGGTCGTCGCGCTCTTTTTTGAGAAAAACGCAATAAACACCTTTCGGTCCGAAATGTTTCCAAGTCCCGTCAGATCTCAAAGTCCACCGGCACCATCGTCCAAAAGCCAAACTCGTCCGATCGCCAAAACAATTATAGATCGTTGTTCCTCGTTGCATTGCGAACGTATTACATTAATGGTTCGATCGCGGTCGTCGCGCTTGTTTTCGAGAAAAACGCGAAAAACACCTTTCGGTCGGAAATATTTAAAAGTCCCGTCAGATCTCAAAGTCCACCGGCACCATCGTCCAAAAGCCAAACTCGTCCGATCGCCAAAAAAATTATAGATCCTTGTTCCTCGTTGCATTGCGAACGTATTACATTAATGGTTCGGCCGCGGTCGTCGCGCTCGTTTTCGGGAAAAATGCGAAAACCACCTTTCGGTCCGAAATATTTCCAAGTCCCGTCACATCTCAAAGTCCACCGGCAACATCGTCCAAAAGCCAAACTCGTCCGATCGCGATAACAATCACAGATCCTTGTTCCTCGTTGCATTGCAAACGTATTACATGAATAGTTCGCCCCCGGTCGTCGCGCTCGTTTTCGAGAAAAACGCGAAAAACACCTTTGGGTCCGAAACATTTCTAAGTCCCGTCTGATCTCAAAGACCACCGGCACCATCGTCCAAAAGCCAAACTCGTCCGATCGCCAAAACAATTATAGATCCCTGTTCCTCGTTGCATTGCGAACGTATTACATTAATGGTTCGGCCGCGGTCGTCGCGCTCGTTTTCGAGAAAAATGCAATAAACACCTTTCGGTCCGAAATATTTCCAAGTCCCGTCAGATCTCAATGTCCACCGGCACCATCGTCCAAAAGCCAAACTCGTCCGATCGCCAAAACAATTATAGATCCCTGTTCCTGGTTGCATTGCGAACGTATTAAATTAATTGTTCGACCGCGGTCGTCGCGCTCTTTTTTGAGAAAAACGCAATAATCACCTTTCGGTCCGAAATATTTCCAAGTCCCGTCAGATCTCAATGTCCACCGGCACCATCGTCCAAAAGCCAAACTCGTCCGATCGCCAAAACAATTATAGATCCCTGTTCCTCGTTGCATTGCGAACGTATTACATTAATGGTTCGGCCGCGGTCGTCGCGCTCGTTTTCGAGAAAAATGCGAAAAACACCTTTCGGTCCGAAATATTTCTAAGTCCCGTCCGATCTCAAAGTCCACCGGCACCATCGTCCAAAAGCCAAACTCGTCCGATCCCCAAAACAATTATAGATCCCTGTTCCTGGTTGCATTGCGAACGTATTAAATTAATGGTTCGACCGCGGTCGTCGCGCTCTTTTTTGAGAAAAACGCAATAAACACCTTTTGGTCCGAAATATTTCCAAGTCCCGTCAGATCTCAAAGTCCACCGGCACCATCGTCCAAAAGCCAAACTCGTCCGATCGCCAAAAAAATTATAGATCCTTTTTCCTGGTTGCATTGCGAACGTATTAAATTAATGGTTCGACCGCGGTCGTCGCGCTCTTTTTTGAGAAAAACGCAATAAACCCCTTTCGGTCCGAAATATTTCCAAGTCCCGTCAGATCTCAAAGTCCACCGGCACCATCGTCCAAATGCCAAACTCGTCCGATCGCCAAAACAATTATAGGTCCCTGTTCCTGGTTGCATTGCGAACGTATTAAATTAATTGTTCGACCGCGGTCGTCGCGCTCTTTTTTGAGAAAAACGCAATAAACACCTTTCGGTCCGAAATATTTCCAAGTCCCGTCAGATCTCAATGTCCACCGGCACCATCGTCCAAAAGCCAAACTCGTCCGATCGCCAAAACAATTATAGATCCCTGTTCCTCGTTGCATTGCGAACGTATTACATTAATGGTTCGGCCGCGGTCGTCGCGCTCGTTTTCGAGAAAAATGCGAAAAACACCTTTCGGTCCGAAATATTTCTAAGTCCCGTCAGATCTCAAAGTCCACCGGCACCATCGTCCAAAAGCCAAACTCGTCCGATCGCCAAAAAAATTATAGATCCTTTTTCCTGGTTGCATTGCGAACGTATTAAATTAATGGTTCGACCGCGGTCGTCGCGCTCTTTTTTGAGAAAAACGCAACAAACACCTTTCGGTCCGAAATATTTCCAAGTCCCGTCAGATCTCAAAGTCCACCGGCACCATCGTCCAAATGCCAAACTCGTCCGATCGCCAAAACAATTATAGATCCCTGTTCCTGGTTGCATTGCGAACGTATTACATTAATGGTTCGGCCGCGGTTGTCGCGCTCGTTTTCGAGAAAAATGCGAAAAACACCTTTCGGTCCGAAATATTTCTAAGTCCCGTCAGATCTCAAAGTCCACCGGCACCATCGTCCAAAAGCCAAACTCGTCCGATCCCCAAAACAATTATAGATCCCTGTTCCTGGTTGCATTGCGAACGTATTAAATTAATGGTTCGACCGCGGTCGTCGCGCTCTTTTTTGAGAAAAACGCAATAAACACCTTTCGGTCCGAAATATTTCCAAGTCCCGTCAGATCTCAATGTCCACCGGCACCATCGTCCAAAAGCCAAACTCGTCCGATCGCCAAAACAATTATAGATCCCTGTTCCTCGTTGCATTGCGAACGTATTACATTAATGGTTCGGCCGCGGTCGTCGCGCTCGTTTTCGAGAAAAATGCGAAAAACACCTTTCGGTCCGAAATATTTCTAAGTCCCGTCAGATCTCAAAGTCCACCGGCACCATCGTCCAAAAGCCAAACTCGTCCGATCGCCAAAAAAATTATAGATCCTTGTTCCTGGTTGCATTGCGAACGTATTAAATTAATGGTTCGACCGCGGTCGTCGCGCTCTTTTTTGAGAAAAACGCATTAAACACCTTTCGGTCCGAAATGTTTCCAAGTCCCGTCAGATCTCAATGTCCACCGGCACCATCGTCCAAAAGCCAAACTCGTCCGATCGCCAAAACAATTATAGATCCCTGTTCCTCGTTGCATTGCGAACGTATTACATTAATGGTTCGGCCGCGGTCGTCGCGCTCGTTTTCGAGAAAAATGCGAAAAACACCTTTCGGTCCGAAATATTTCTAAGTCCCGTCAGATCTCAAAGTCCACCGGCACCATCGTCCAAAAGCCAAACTCGTCCGATCGCCAAAACAATTATAGATCCTTGTTCCTCGTTGCATTGCGAACGTATTACATTAATGGTTCGGCCGCGGTCGTCGCGCACGTTCTCGAGAAAAACGAGAAAAACACTTTTCGGTCCGAAACATTTCAAAGGTCCCGTCAGATCTCAAAGTCCACCGACACCATCGTCCAAAAGCCAAACTCGTCCGATCGCCAAAAAAATTATAGATCCTTGTTCCTCGTTGCATTGCGAACGTATTACATTAATGGTTCGGCCGCGGTCGTCGCGCTCGTTTTCGGGAAAAATGCGAAAACCACCTTTCGGTCCGAAATATTTCCAAGTCCCGTCACATCTCAAAGTCCACCGGCAACATCGTCCAAATGCCAAACTCGTCCGATCGCCAAAACAATTATAGATCCCTGTTCCTGGTTGCATTGCGAACGTATTAAATTAATTGTTCGACCGCGGTCGTCGCGCTCTTTTTTGAGAAAAACGCAATAAACACCTTTCGGTCCGAAATATTTCCAAGTCCCGTCAGATCTCAATGTCCACCGGCACCATCGTCCAAAAGCCAAACTCGTCCGATCGCCAAAACAATTATAGATCCCTGTTCCTCGTTGCATTGCGAACGTATTACATTAATGGTTCGGCCGCGGTCGTCGCGCTCGTTTTCGAGAAAAATGCGAAAAACACCTTTCGGTCCGAAATATTTCTAAGTCCCGTCAGATCTCAAAGTCCACCGGCACCATCGTCCAAAAGCCAAACTCGTCCGATCGCCAAAAAAATTATAGATCCTTTTTCCTGGTTGCATTGCGAACGTATTAAATTAATGGTTCGACCGCGGTCGTCGCGCTCTTTTTTGAGAAAAACGCAATAAACACCTTTCGGTCCGAAATATTTCCAAGTCCCGTCAGATCTCAATGTCCACCGGCACCATCGTCCAAAAGCCAAACTCGTCCGATCGCCAAAACAATTATAGATCCCTGTTCCTCGTTGCATTGCGAACGTATTACATTAATGGTTCGGCCGCGGTCGTCGCGCTCGTTTTCGAGAAAAATGCGAAAAACACCTTTCGGTCCGAAATATTTCTAAGTCCCGTCAGATCTCAAAGTCCACCGGCACCATCGTCCAAAAGCCAAACTCGTCCGATCCCCAAAACAATTATAGATCCCTGTTCCTGGTTGCATTGCGAACGTATTAAATTAATGGTTCGACCGCGGTCGTCGCGCTCTTTTTTGAGAAAAACGCAATAAACACCTTTCGGTCCGAAATATTTCCAAGTCCCGTCAGATCTCAATGTCCACCGGCACCATCGTCCAAAAGCCAAACTCGTCCGATCGCCAAAACAATTATAGATCCCTGTTCCTCGTTGCATTGCGAACGTATTACATTAATGGTTCGGCCGCGGTCGTCGCGCTCGTTTTCGAGAAAAATGCGAAAAACACCTTTCGGTCCGAAATATTTCTAAGTCCCGTCAGATCTCAAAGTCCACCGGCACCATCGTCCAAAAGCCAAACTCGTCCGATCGCCAAAAAAATTATAGATCCTTGTTCCTGGTTGCATTGCGAACGTATTAAATTAATGGTTCGACCGCGGTCGTCGCGCTCTTTTTTGAGAAAAACGCATTAAACACCTTTCGGTCCGAAATGTTTCCAAGTCCCGTCAGATCTCAATGTCCACCGGCACCATCGTCCAAAAGCCAAACTCGTCCGATCGCCAAAACAATTATAGATCCCTGTTCCTCGTTGCATTGCGAACGTATTACATTAATGGTTCGGCCGCGGTCGTCGCGCTCGTTTTCGAGAAAAATGCGAAAAACACCTTTCGGTCCGAAATATTTCTAAGTCCCGTCAGATCTCAAAGTCCACCGGCACCATCGTCCAAAAGCCAAACTCGTCCGATCGCCAAAACAATTATAGATCCTTGTTCCTCGTTGCATTGCGAACGTATTACATTAATGGTTCGGCCGCGGTCGTCGCGCACGTTCTCGAGAAAAACGAGAAAAACACTTTTCGGTCCGAAACATTTCAAAGGTCCCGTCAGATCTCAAAGTCCACCGACACCATCGTCCAAAAGCCAAACTCGTCCGATCGCCAAAAAAATTATAGATCCTTGTTCCTCGTTGCATTGCGAACGTATTACATTAATGGTTCGGCCGCGGTCGTCGCGCTCGTTTTCGGGAAAAATGCGAAAACCACCTTTCGGTCCGAAATATTTCCAAGTCCCGTCACATCTCAAAGTCCACCGGCAACATCGTCCAAATGCCAAACTCGTCCGATCGCCAAAACAATTATAGATCCCTGTTCCTGGTTGCATTGCGAACGTATTAAATTAATTGTTCGACCGCGGTCGTCGCGCTCTTTTTTGAGAAAAACGCAATAAACACCTTTCGGTCCGAAATATTTCCAAGTCCCGTCAGATCTCAATGTCCACCGGCACCATCGTCCAAAAGCCAAACTCGTCCGATCGCCAAAACAATTATAGATCCCTGTTCCTCGTTGCATTGCGAACGTATTACATTAATGGTTCGGCCGCGGTCGTCGCGCTCGTTTTCGAGAAAAATGCGAAAAACACCTTTCGGTCCGAAATATTTCTAAGTCCCGTCAGATCTCAAAGTCCACCGGCACCATCGTCCAAAAGCCAAACTCGTCCGATCGCCAAAAAAATTATAGATCCTTTTTCCTGGTTGCATTGCGAACGTATTAAATTAATGGTTCGACCGCGGTCGTCGCGCTCTTTTTTGAGAAAAACGCAATAAACACCTTTCGGTCCGAAATATTTCCAAGTCCCGTCAGATCTCAATGTCCACCGGCACCATCGTCCAAAAGCCAAACTCGTCCGATCGCCAAAACAATTATAGATCCCTGTTCCTCGTTGCATTGCGAACGTATTACATTAATGGTTCGGCCGCGGTCGTCGCGCTCGTTTTCGAGAAAAATGCGAAAAACACCTTTCGGTCCGAAATATTTCTAAGTCCCGTCAGATCTCAAAGTCCACCGGCACCATCGTCCAAAAGCCAAACTCGTCCGATCCCCAAAACAATTATAGATCCCTGTTCCTGGTTGCATTGCGAACGTATTAAATTAATGGTTCGACCGCGGTCGTCGCGCTCTTTTTTGAGAAAAACGCAATAAACACCTTTCGGTCCGAAATATTTCCAAGTCCCGTCAGATCTCAATGTCCACCGGCACCATCGTCCAAAAGCCAAACTCGTCCGATCGCCAAAACAATTATAGATCCCTGTTCCTCGTTGCATTGCGAACGTATTACATTAATGGTTCGGCCGCGGTCGTCGCGCTCGTTTTCGAGAAAAATGCGAAAAACACCTTTCGGTCCGAAATATTTCTAAGTCCCGTCAGATCTCAAAGTCCACCGGCACCATCGTCCAAAAGCCAAACTCGTCCGATCGCCAAAAAAATTATAGATCCTTTTTCCTGGTTGCATTGCGAACGTATTAAATTAATGGTTCGACCGCGGTCGTCGCGCTCTTTTTTGAGAAAAACGCAATAAACACCTTTCGGTCCGAAATATTTCCAAGTCCCGTCAGATCTCAATGTCCACCGGCACCATCGTCCAAAAGCCAAACTCGTCCGATCGCCAAAACAATTATAGATCCCTGTTCCTCGTTGCATTGCGAACGTATTACATTAATGGTTCGGCCGCGGTCGTCGCGCTCGTTTTCGAGAAAAATGCGAAAAACACCTTTCGGTCCGAAATATTTCTAAGTCCCGTCAGATCTCAAAGTCCACCGGCACCATCGTCCAAAAGCCAAACTCGTCCGATCCCCAAAACAATTATAGATCCCTGTTCCTGGTTGCATTGCGAACGTATTAAATTAATGGTTCGACCGCGGTCGTCGCGCTCTTTTTTGAGAAAAACGCAATAAACACCTTTCGGTCCGAAATATTTCCAAGTCCCGTCAGATCTCAATGTCCACCGGCACCATCGTCCAAAAGCCAAACTCGTCCGATCGCCAAAACAATTATAGATCCCTGTTCCTCGTTGCATTGCGAACGTATTACATTAATGGTTCGGCCGCGGTCGTCGCGCTCGTTTTCGAGAAAAATGCGAAAAACACCTTTCGGTCCGAAATATTTCTAAGTCCCGTCAGATCTCAAAGTCCACCGGCACCATCGTCCAAAAGCCAAACTCGTCCGATCGCCAAAAAAATTATAGATCCTTGTTCCTGGTTGCATTGCGAACGTATTAAATTAATGGTTCGACCGCGGTCGTCGCGCTCTTTTTTGAGAAAAACGCATTAAACACCTTTCGGTCCGAAATGTTTCCAAGTCCCGTCAGATCTCAATGTCCACCGGCACCATCGTCCAAAAGCCAAACTCGTCCGATCGCCAAAACAATTATAGATCCCTGTTCCTCGTTGCATTGCGAACGTATTACATTAATGGTTCGGCCGCGGTCGTCGCGCTCGTTTTCGAGAAAAATGCGAAAAACACCTTTCGGTCCGAAATATTTCTAAGTCCCGTCAGATCTCAAAGTCCACCGGCACCATCGTCCAAAAGCCAAACTCGTCCGATCGCCAAAACAATTATAGATCCTTGTTCCTCGTTGCATTGCGAACGTATTACATTAATGGTTCGGCCGCGGTCGTCGCGCACGTTCTCGAGAAAAACGAGAAAAACACTTTTCGGTCCGAAACATTTCAAAGGTCCCGTCAGATCTCAAAGTCCACCGACACCATCGTCCAAAAGCCAAACTCGTCCGATCGCCAAAAAAATTATAGATCCTTGTTCCTCGTTGCATTGCGAACGTATTACATTAATGGTTCGGCCGCGGTCGTCGCGCTCGTTTTCGGGAAAAATGCGAAAACCACCTTTCGGTCCGAAATATTTCCAAGTCCCGTCACATCTCAAAGTCCACCGGCAACATCGTCCAAAAGCCAAACTCGTCCGATCGCGATAACAATCACAGATCCTTGTTCCTCGTTGCATTGCAAACGTATTACATGAATAGTTCGCCCCCGGTCGTCGCGCTCGTTTTCGAGAAAAACGCGAAAAACACCTTTGGGTCCGAAACATTTCTAAGTCCCGTCAGATCTCAAAGACCACCGGCACCATCGTCCAAAAGCCAAACTCGTCCGATCGCCAAAACAATTATAGATCCCTGTTCCTCGTTGCATTGCGAACGTATTACATTAATGGTTCGGCCGCGGTCGTCGCGCTCGTTTTCGGGAAAAATGCGAAAACCACCTTTCGGTCCGAAATATTTCCAAGTCCCGTCACATCTCAAAGTCCACCGGCAACATCGTCCAAAAGCCAAACTCGTCCGATCGCCAAAACAATTATAGATCCCTGTTCCTCGTTGCATTGCGAACGTATTACATTAATGGTTCGGCCGCGGTCGTCGCGCTCGTTTTCGAGAAAAATGCGAAAAACACCTTTCGGTCCGAAATATTTCTAAGTCCCGTCAGATCTCAAAGTCCACCGGCACCATCGTCCAAAAGCCAAACTCGTCCGATCGCCAAAAAAATTATAGATCCTTTTTCCTGGTTGCATTGCGAACGTATTAAATTAATGGTTCGACCGCGGTCGTCGCGCTCTTTTTTGAGAAAAACGCAATAAACACCTTTCGGTCCGAAATATTTCCAAGTCCCGTCAGATCTCAAAGTCCACCGGCACCATCGTCCAAATGCCAAACTCGTCCGATCGCCAAAACAATTATAGATCCCTGTTCCTGGTTGCATTGCGAACGTATTAAATTAATTGTTCGACCGCGGTCGTCGCGCTCTTTTTTGAGAAAAACGCAATAAACACCTTTCGGTCCGAAATATTTCCAAGTCCCGTCAGATCTCAATGTCCACCGGCACCATCGTCCAAAAGCCAAACTCGTCCGATCGCCAAAACAATTATAGATCCCTGTTCCTCGTTGCATTGCGAACGTATTACATTAATGGTTCGGCCGCGGTCGTCGCGCTCGTTTTCGAGAAAAATGCGAAAAACACCTTTCGGTCCGAAATATTTCTAAGTCCCGTCAGATCTCAAAGTCCACCGGCACCATCGTCCAAAAGCCAAACTCGTCCGATCGCCAAAAAAATTATAGATCCTTTTTCCTGGTTGCATTGCGAACGTATTAAATTAATGGTTCGACCGCGGTCGTCGCGCTCTTTTTTGAGAAAAACGCAATAAACACCTTTCGGTCCGAAATATTTCCAAGTCCCGTCAGATCTCAATGTCCACCGGCACCATCGTCCAAAAGCCAAACTCGTCCGATCGCCAAAACAATTATAGATCCCTGTTCCTCGTTGCATTGCGAACGTATTACATTAATGGTTCGGCCGCGGTCGTCGCGCTCGTTTTCGAGAAAAATGCGAAAAACACCTTTCGGTCCGAAATATTTCTAAGTCCCGTCAGATCTCAAAGTCCACCGGCACCATCGTCCAAAAGCCAAACTCGTCCGATCCCCAAAACAATTATAGATCCCTGTTCCTGGTTGCATTGCGAACGTATTAAATTAATGGTTCGACCGCGGTCGTCGCGCTCTTTTTTGAGAAAAACGCAATAAACACCTTTCGGTCCGAAATATTTCCAAGTCCCGTCAGATCTCAATGTCCACCGGCACCATCGTCCAAAAGCCAAACTCGTCCGATCGCCAAAACAATTATAGATCCCTGTTCCTCGTTGCATTGCGAACGTATTACATTAATGGTTCGGCCGCGGTCGTCGCGCTCGTTTTCGAGAAAAATGCGAAAAACACCTTTCGGTCCGAAATATTTCTAAGTCCCGTCAGATCTCAAAGTCCACCGGCACCATCGTCCAAAAGCCAAACTCGTCCGATCGCCAAAAAAATTATAGATCCTTGTTCCTGGTTGCATTGCGAACGTATTAAATTAATGGTTCGACCGCGGTCGTCGCGCTCTTTTTTGAGAAAAACGCATTAAACACCTTTCGGTCCGAAATGTTTCCAAGTCCCGTCAGATCTCAATGTCCACCGGCACCATCGTCCAAAAGCCAAACTCGTCCGATCGCCAAAACAATTATAGATCCCTGTTCCTCGTTGCATTGCGAACGTATTACATTAATGGTTCGGCCGCGGTCGTCGCGCTCGCTTTCGAGAAAAATGCGAAAAACACCTTTCGGTCCGAAATATTTCTAAGTCCCGTCAGATCTCAAAGTCCACCGGCACCATCGTCCAAAAGCCAAACTCGTCCGATCGCCAAAACAATTATAGATCCTTGTTCCTCGTTGCATTGCGAACGTATTACATTAATGGTTCGGCCGCGGTCGTCGCGCACGTTCTCGAGAAAAACGAGAAAAACACTTTTCGGTCCGAAACATTTCAAAGGTCCCGTCAGATCTCAAAGTCCACCGACACCATCGTCCAAAAGCCAAACTCGTCCGATCGCCAAAAAAATTATAGATCCTTTTTCCTGGTTGCATTGCGAACGTATTAAATTAATGGTTCGACCGCGGTCGTCGCGCTCTTTTTTGAGAAAAACGCAATAAACACCTTTCGGTCCGAAATATTTCCAAGTCCCGTCAGATCTCAATGTCCACCGGCACCATCGTCCAAAAGCCAAACTCGTCCGATCGCCAAAACAATTATAGATCCCTGTTCCTCGTTGCATTGCGAACGTATTACATTAATGGTTCGGCCGCGGTCGTCGCGCTCGTTTTCGAGAAAAATGCGAAAAACACCTTTCGGTCCGAAATATTTCTAAGTCCCGTCAGATCTCAAAGTCCACCGGCACCATCGTCCAAAAGCCAAACTCGTCCGATCCCCAAAACAATTATAGATCCCTGTTCCTGGTTGCTTTGCGAACGTATTAAATTAATGGTTCGACCGCGGTCGTCGCGCTCTTTTTTGAGAAAAACGCAATAAACACCTTTCGGTCCGAAATATTTCCAAGTCCCGTCAGATCTCAATGTCCACCGGCACCATCGTCCAAAAGCCAAACTCGTCCGATCGCCAAAACAATTATAGATCCCTGTTCCTCGTTGCATTGCGAACGTATTACATTAATGGTTCGGCCGCGGTCGTCGCGCTCGTTTTCGAGAAAAATGCGAAAAACACCTTTCGGTCCGAAATATTTCTAAGTCCCGTCAGATCTCAAAGTCCACCGGCACCATCGTCCAAAAGCCAAACTCGTCCGATCGCCAAAAAAATTATAGATCCTTGTTCCTGGTTGCATTGCGAACGTATTAAATTAATGGTTCGACCGCGGTCGTCGCGCTCTTTTTTGAGAAAAACGCATTAAACACCTTTCGGTCCGAAATGTTTCCAAGTCCCGTCAGATCTCAATGTCCACCGGCACCATCGTCCAAAAGCCAAACTCGTCCGATCGCCAAAACAATTATAGATCCCTGTTCCTCGTTGCATTGCGAACGTATTACATTAATGGTTCGGCCGCGGTCGTCGCGCTCGTTTTCGAGAAAAATGCGAAAAACACCTTTCGGTCCGAAATATTTCTAAGTCCCGTCAGATCTCAAAGTCCACCGGCACCATCGTCCAAAAGCCAAACTCGTCCGATCGCCAAAACAATTATAGATCCTTGTTCCTCGTTGCATTGCGAACGTATTACATTAATGGTTCGGCCGCGGTCGTCGCGCACGTTCTCGAGAAAAACGAGAAAAACACTTTTCGGTCCGAAACATTTCAAAGGTCCCGTCAGATCTCAAAGTCCACCGACACCATCGTCCAAAAGCCAAACTCGTCCGATCGCCAAAAAAATTATAGATCCTTGTTCCTCGTTGCATTGCGAACGTATTACATTAATGGTTCGGCCGCGGTCGTCGCGCTCGTTTTCGGGAAAAATGCGAAAACCACCTTTCGGTCCGAAATATTTCCAAGTCCCGTCACATCTCAAAGTCCACCGGCAACATCGTCCAAAAGCCAAACTCGTCCGATCGCGATAACAATCACAGATCCTTGTTCCTCGTTGCATTGCAAACGTATTACATGAATAGTTCGCCCCCGGTCGTCGCGCTCGTTTTCGAGAAAAACGCGAAAAACACCTTTGGGTCCGAAACATTTCTAAGTCCCGTCAGATCTCAAAGACCACCGGCACCATCGTCCAAAAGCCAAACTCGTCCGATCGCCAAAACAATTATAGATCCCTGTTCCTCGTTGCATTGCGAACGTATTACATTAATGGTTCGGCCGCGGTCGTCGCGCTCGTTTTCGAGAAAAATGCAATAAACACCTTTCGGTCCGAAATATTTCCAAGTCCCGTCAGATCTCAATGTCCACCGGCACCATCGTCCAAAAGCCAAACTCGTCCGATCGCCAAAACAATTATAGATCCCTGTTCCTGGTTGCATTGCGAACGTATTAAATTAATTGTTCGACCGCGGTCGTCGCGCTCTTTTTTGAGAAAAACGCAATAATCACCTTTCGGTCCGAAATATTTCCAAGTCCCGTCAGATCTCAATGTCCACCGGCACCATCGTCCAAAAGCCAAACTCGTCCGATCGCCAAAACAATTATAGATCCCTGTTCCTCGTTGCATTGCGAACGTATTACATTAATGGTTCGGCCGCGGTCGTCGCGCTCGTTTTCGAGAAAAATGCGAAAAACACCTTTCGGTCCGAAATATTTCTAAGTCCCGTCCGATCTCAAAGTCCACCGGCACCATCGTCCAAAAGCCAAACTCGTCCGATCCCCAAAACAATTATAGATCCCTGTTCCTGGTTGCATTGCGAACGTATTAAATTAATGGTTCGACCGCGGTCGTCGCGCTCTTTTTTGAGAAAAACGCAATAAACACCTTTTGGTCCGAAATATTTCCAAGTCCCGTCAGATCTCAATGTCCACCGGCACCATCGTCCAAAAGCCAAACTCGTCCGATCGCCAAAACAATTATAGATCCCTGTTCCTCGTTGCATTGCGAACGTATTACATTAATGGTTCGGCCGCGGTCGTCGCGCTCGTTTTCGAGAAAAATGCGAAAAACACCTTTCGGTCCGAAATATTTCTAAGTCCCGTCAGATCTCAAAGTCCACCGGCACCATCGTCCAAAAGCCAAACTCGTCCGATCGCCAAAAAAATTATAGATCCTTTTTCCTGGTTGCATTGCGAACGTATTAAATTAATGGTTCGACCGCGGTCGTCGCGCTCTTTTTTGAGAAAAACGCAATAAACACCTTTCGGTCCGAAATATTTCCAAGTCCCGTCAGATCTCAAAGTCCACCGGCACCATCGTCCAAATGCCAAACTCGTCCGATCGCCAAAACAATTATAGATCCCTGTTCCTGGTTGCATTGCGAACGTATTACATTAATGGTTCGGCCGCGGTTGTCGCGCTCGTTTTCGAGAAAAATGCGAAAAACACCTTTCGGTCCGAAATATTTCTAAGTCCCGTCAGATCTCAAAGTCCACCGGCACCATCGTCCAAAAGCCAAACTCGTCCGATCCCCAAAACAATTATAGATCCCTGTTCCTGGTTGCATTGCGAACGTATTAAATTAATGGTTCGACCGCGGTCGTCGCGCTCTTTTTTGAGAAAAACGCAATAAACACCTTTCGGTCCGAAATATTTCCAAGTCCCGTCAGATCTCAATGTCCACCGGCACCATCGTCCAAAAGCCAAACTCGTCCGATCGCCAAAACAATTATAGATCCCTGTTCCTCGTTGCATTGCGAACGTATTACATTAATGGTTCGGCCGCGGTCGTCGCGCTCGTTTTCGAGAAAAATGCGAAAAACACCTTTCGGTCCGAAATATTTCTAAGTCCCGTCAGATCTCAAAGTCCACCGGCACCATCGTCCAAAAGCCAAACTCGTCCGATCGCCAAAAAAATTATAGATCCTTGTTCCTGGTTGCATTGCGAACGTATTAAATTAATGGTTCGACCGCGGTCGTCGCGCTCTTTTTTGAGAAAAACGCATTAAACACCTTTCGGTCCGAAATGTTTCCAAGTCCCGTCAGATCTCAATGTCCACCGGCACCATCGTCCAAAAGCCAAACTCGTCCGATCGCCAAAACAATTATAGATCCCTGTTCCTCGTTGCATTGCGAACGTATTACATTAATGGTTCGGCCGCGGTCGTCGCGCTCGTTTTCGAGAAAAATGCTAAATACACCTTTCGGTCCGAAATATTTCTAAGTCCCGTCAGATCTCAAAGTCCACCGGCACCATCGTCCAAAAGCCAAACTCGTCTGATCGCCAAAACAATTATAGATCCATGTTCCTCGTTGCATTTCGAACGTATTACATTAATGGTTCGTCCGCGGTCGTCGCGCTCGTTTTCGAGAAAAACGCAAAAAAGACCTTTCGGTCCGAAATATTTCCAAGTCCCGTCAGATCTCAATATCCAAGGGCACCATCGTCCAAAAGCCAAACTCGTCCGATCGCCAAAACAATTATAGATCCCTGTTCCTCGTTGCATTGCGAACGTATTACATTAATGGTTCGAGCGCGGTCGTCGCGCTCGTTTTCGAGAAAAATGCGAAAAACACCTTTCGGTCCGAAATATTTCAAGTCCCGTCAGATCTCAATGTCCACCGGCACCATCGTCCAAAAGCCAAACTCGTCCGATCGCCAAAAAATATAGATCCTTGTTCCTCGTTGCATTTCGAACGTATTACATTAATGGTTCGTCCGCGGTCGTCGAGCTCGTTTACGAGAAAAAAGCGAAAAACACCTTTCGGACGGAAATACTTCCAAGTTTCGTCAGATCTCAATGTCCACCGGCACCATCGTCCAAAAGCCAAACTCGTCCGATCGCCAAAACAATTATAGATCCTTGTTCCTCGTTGCATTGCAAACGTATTACATTAATGGTTCGTCCGCGGTCGTCACGCTCGTTCTCGAGAAAAACACCTTTGGGTCCGAAACATTTCAAAGTCCCGTCATATCTCAAAGTCCACCGGCACCATCGTCCAAAAGCCAAACTCGTCCGATCGCCAAAACAATTATAGATCCTTGTTCCTCGTTGCATTGCGAACGTATTACATTAATGGTTCGGCCGCGGTCGTCGCGCTCGTTCTCGAGAAAAACGAGAAAAACACTTTTCGGTCCGAAACATTTCAAAGGTCCCGTCAGATCTCAAAGTCCACCGACACCATCGTCCAAAAGCCAAACTCGTCCGATCGCCAAAACAATTATAGATCCTTGTTCCTCGTTGCAATGCGAACGTATTACATTAATGGTTCGTCCGCGGTCGTCGCGCTCGTTTACGAGAAAAAAGCGAAAAACACCTTTCGGACGGAAATACTTCCAAGTCCCGTCAGATCTCAATGTCCACCGGCACCATCGTCCAAAAGCCAAACTCGTCCGATCGCCAAAACAATTATAGATCCTTGTTCCTCGTTGCATTGCGAACGTATTACATTAATGGTTCGGCCGCGGTCGTCGCGCTCGTTTTCGAGAAAAATGCGAAAAACACCTTTCGGTCCGAAACATTTCAAAGTCCCGTCAGATCTCAAAGTCCACCGGCACCATCGTCCAAGAGCCAAACTCGTCCGATCGCCAAAACAATTATAGATCCTTGTTCCTCGTTGCATTGCGAACGTATTAAATTAATGGTTCGACCGCGGTCATCGCGCTCTTTTTTGAGAAAAACGCAATAAACACCTTTCGGTCCGAAATGTTTCCAAGTCCCGTCAGATCTCAAAGTCCACCGGCACCATCGTCCAAAAGCCAAACTCGTCCGATCGCCAAAACAATTATAGATCGTTGTTCCTCGTTGCATTGCGAACGTATTACATTAATGGTTCGATCGCGGTCGTCGCGCTTGTTTTCGAGAAAAACGCGAAAAACACCTTTCGGTCGGAAATATTTAAAAGTCCCGTCAGATCTCAAAGTCCACCGGCACCATCGTCCAAAAGCCAAACTCGTCCGATCGCCAAAAAAATTAGAGATCCTTGTTCCTCGTTGCATTGCGAACGTATTACATTAATGGTTCGGCCGCGGTCGTCGCGCTCGTTTTCGGGAAAAATGCGAAAACCACCTTTCGGTCCGAAATATTTACAAGTCCCGTCACATCTCAAAGTCCACCGGCAACATCGTCCAAAAGCCAAACTCGTCCGATCGCGATAACAATCACAGATCCTTGTTCCTCGTTGCATTGCAAACGTATTACATGAATAGTTCGCCCCCGGTCGTCGTGCTCGTTTTCTAGAAAAACGCGAAAAACACCTTTGGGTCCGAAACATTTCTAAGTCCCGTCAGATCTCAAAGACCACCGGCACCATCGTCCAAAAGCCAAACACGTCCGATCGCCAAAACAATTATAGATCCCTGTTCCTCGTTGCATTGCGAACGTATTACATTAATGGTTCGGCCGCGGTCGTCGCGCTCGTTTTCGAGAAAAATGCGAAAAACACCTTTCGGTCCGAAATATTTCCAAGTCCCGTCAGATCTCAATGTCCACCGGCACCATCGTCCAAAAGCCAAACTCGTCCGATCGCCAAAACAATTATAGATCCCTGTTCCTCGTTGCATTGCGAACGTATTACATTAATGGTTCGGCCGCGGTCGTCGCGCTCGTTTTCGAGAAAAATGCGAAAAACACCTTTCGGTCCGAAATATTTCTAAGTCCCGTCAGATCTCAAAGTCCACCGGCACCATCGTCCAAAAGCCAAACTCGTCCGATCGCCAAAAAAATTATAGATCCTTTTTCCTGGTTGCATTGCGAACGTATTAAATTAATGGTTCGACCGCGGTCGTCGCGCTCTTTTTTGAGAAAAACGCAATAAACACCTTTCGGTCCGAAATATTTCCAAGTCCCGTCAGATCTCAATGTCCACCGGCACCATCGTCCAAAAGCCAAACTCGTCCGATCGCCAAGACAATTATAGATCCCTGTTCCTCGTTGCATTGCGAACGTATTACATTAATGGTTCGGCCGCGGTCGTCGCGCTCGTTTTCGAGAAAAATGCGAAAAACACCTTTCGGTCCGAAATATTTCTAAGTCCCGTCAGATCTCAAAGTCCACCGGCACCATCGTCCAAAAGCCAAACTCGTCCGATCGCCAAAAAAATTATAGATCCTTGTTCCTGGTTGCATTGCGAACGTATTAAATTAATGGTTCGACCGCGGTCGTCGCGCTCTTTTTTGAGAAAAACGCATTAAACACCTTTCGGTCCGAAATGTTTCCAAGTCCCGTCAGATCTCAATGTCCACCGGCACCATCGTCCAAAAGCCAAACTCGTCCGATCGCCAAAACAATTATAGATCCCTGTTCCTCGTTGCATTGCGAACGTATTACATTAATGGTTCGGCCGCGGTCGTCGCGCTCGTTCTCGAGAAAAATGCGAAATACACCTTTCGGTCCGAAATATTTCCAAGTCCCGTCAGATCTCAATGTCCAAGGGCACCATCGTCCAAAAGCCAAACTCGTCCGATCGCCAAAACAATTATAGATCCTTGTTCCTCGTTGCAATGCGAACGTATTACATTAATGGTTCGTCCGCGGTCGTCGCGCTCGTTTACGAGAAAAAAGCGAAAAACACCTTTCGGACGGAAATACTTCCAAGTCCCGTCAGATCTCAATGTCCACCGGCACCATCGTCCAAAAGCCAAACTCGTCCGATCGCCAAAACAATTATAGATCCTTGTTCCTCGTTGCATTGCGAACGTATTACATTAATGGTTCGGCCGCGGTCGTCGCGCTCGTTTTCGAGAAAAATGCGAAAAACACCTTTCGGTCCGAAACATTTCAAAGTCCCGTCAGATCTCAAAGTCCACCGGCACCATCGTCCAAAAGCCAAACTCGTCCGATCGCCAAAACAATTATAGATCCTTGTTCCTCGTTGCATTGCGAACGTATTAAATTAATGGTTCGACCGCGGTCATCGCGCTCTTTTTTGAGAAAAACGCAATAAACACCTTTCGGTCCGAAATATTTCCAAGTCCCGTCAGATCTCAATGTCCACCGGCACCATCGTCCAAAAGCCAAACTCGTCCGATCGCCAAAACAATTATAGATCCCTGTTCCTCGTTGCATTGCGAACGTATTACATTAATGGTTCGGCCGCGGTCGTCGCGCTCGTTTTCGAGAAAAATGCGAAAAACACCTTTCGGTCCGAAATATTTCTAAGTCCCGTCAGATCTCAAAGTCCACCGGCACCATCGTCCAAAAGCCAAACTCGTCCGATCGCCAAAAAAATTATAGATCCTTGTTCCTGGTTGCATTGCGAACGTATTAAATTAATGGTTCGACCGCGGTCGTCGCGCTCTTTTTTGAGAAAAACGCATTAAACACCTTTCGGTCCGAAATGTTTCCAAGTCCCGTCAGATCTCAATGTCCACCGGCACCATCGTCCAAAAGCCAAACTCGTCCGATCGCCAAAACAATTATAGATCCCTGTTCCTCGTTGCATTGCGAACGTATTACATTAATGGTTCGGCCGCGGTCGTCGCGCTCGTTTTCGAGAAAAATGCGAAATACACCTTTCGGTCCGAAATATTTCCAAGTCCCGTCAGATCTCAATGTCCAAGGGCACCATCGTCCAAAAGCCAAACTCGTCCGATCGCCAAAACAATTATAGATCCCTGTTCCTCGTTGCATTGCGAACGTATTACATTAATGGTTCGGCCGCGGTCGTCGCGCTCGTTTTCGAGAAAAATGCGAAAACACCTTTCGGTCCGAAATATTTCCAAGTCCCGTCAGATCTCAATGTCCACCGGCACCATCGTCCAAAAGCCAAACTCGTCCGATCGCCAAAACAATTATAGATCCCTGTTCCTCGTTGCATTGCGAACGTATTACATTAATGGTTCGGCCGCGGTCGTCGCGCTCGTTTTCGAGAAAAATGCGAGAAACACCTTTCGGTCCGAAACATTTCAAAGACCCGTCAGATCTCAAAGTCCACCGGCACCATCGTCCAAAAGCCAAACTCGTCCGATCGCCAAAACAATAATAGATCCTTGTTCCTCGTTGCATTGCGAACGTATTACATTAATGCTTCGGCCGCGGTCGTCGCGCTCGTTCTCGAGAAAAACACTTTTCGGTCCGAAATATTTCTAAGTCCCGTCAGATCTCAAAGTCCACCGGCACCATCGTCCAAAAGCCAAACTCGTCTGATCGCCAAAACAATTATAGATCCATGTTCCTCGTTGCATTTCGAACGTATTACATTAATGGTTCGTCCGCGGTCGTCGCGCTCGTTTTCGAGAAAAACGCAAAAAAGACCTTTCGGTCCGAAATATTTCCAAGTCCCGTCAGATCTCAATATCCAAGGGCACCATCGTCCAAAAGCCAAACTCGTCCGATCGCCAAAACAATTATAGATCCCTGTTCCTCGTTGCATTGCGAACGTATTACATTAATGGTTCGAGCGCGGTCGTCGCGCTCGTTTTCGAGAAAAATGCGAAAAACACCTTTCGGTCCGAAATATTTCAAGTCCCGTCAGATCTCAATGTCCACCGGCACCATCGTCCAAAAGCCAAACTCGTCCGATCGCCAAAAAATATAGATCCTTGTTCCTCGTTGCATTTCGAACGTATTACATTAATGGTTCGTCCGCGGTCGTCGAGCTCGTTTACGAGAAAAAAGCGAAAAACACCTTTCGGACGGAAATACTTCCAAGTTTCGTCAGATCTCAATGTCCACCGGCACCATCGTCCAAAAGCCAAACTCGTCCGATCGCCAAAACAATTATAGATCCTTGTTCCTCGTTGCATTGCAAACGTATTACATTAATGGTTCGTCCGCGGTCGTCACGCTCGTTCTCGAGAAAAACACCTTTGGGTCCGAAACATTTCAAAGTCCCGTCATATCTCAAAGTCCACCGGCACCATCGTCCAAAAGCCAAACTCGTCCGATCGCCAAAACAATTATAGATCCTTGTTCCTCGTTGCATTGCGAACGTATTACATTAATGGTTCGGCCGCGGTCGTCGCGCTCGTTCTCGAGAAAAACGAGAAAAACACTTTTCGGTCCGAAACATTTCAAAGGTCCCGTCAGATCTCAAAGTCCACCGACACCATCGTCCAAAAGCCAAACTCGTCCGATCGCCAAAACAATTATAGATCCTTGTTCCTCGTTGCAATGCGAACGTATTACATTAATGGTTCGTCCGCGGTCGTCGCGCTCGTTTACGAGAAAAAAGCGAAAAACACCTTTCGGACGGAAATACTTCCAAGTCCCGTCAGATCTCAATGTCCACCGGCACCATCGTCCAAAAGCCAAACTCGTCCGATCGCCAAAACAATTATAGATCCTTGTTCCTCGTTGCATTGCGAACGTATTACATTAATGGTTCGGCCGCGGTCGTCGCGCTCGTTTTCGAGAAAAATGCGAAAAACACCTTTCGGTCCGAAACATTTCAAAGTCCCGTCAGATCTCAAAGTCCACCGGCACCATCGTCCAAGAGCCAAACTCGTCCGATCGCCAAAACAATTATAGATCCTTGTTCCTCGTTGCATTGCGAACGTATTAAATTAATGGTTCGACCGCGGTCATCGCGCTCTTTTTTGAGAAAAACGCAATAAACACCTTTCGGTCCGAAATGTTTCCAAGTCCCGTCAGATCTCAAAGTCCACCGGCACCATCGTCCAAAAGCCAAACTCGTCCGATCGCCAAAACAATTATAGATCGTTGTTCCTCGTTGCATTGCGAACGTATTACATTAATGGTTCGATCGCGGTCGTCGCGCTTGTTTTCGAGAAAAACGCGAAAAACACCTTTCGGTCGGAAATATTTAAAAGTCCCGTCAGATCTCAAAGTCCACCGGCACCATCGTCCAAAAGCCAAACTCGTCCGATCGCCAAAAAAATTAGAGATCCTTGTTCCTCGTTGCATTGCGAACGTATTACATTAATGGTTCGGCCGCGGTCGTCGCGCTCGTTTTCGGGAAAAATGCGAAAACCACCTTTCGGTCCGAAATATTTACAAGTCCCGTCACATCTCAAAGTCCACCGGCAACATCGTCCAAAAGCCAAACTCGTCCGATCGCGATAACAATCACAGATCCTTGTTCCTCGTTGCATTGCAAACGTATTACATGAATAGTTCGCCCCCGGTCGTCGTGCTCGTTTTCTAGAAAAACGCGAAAAACACCTTTGGGTCCGAAACATTTCTAAGTCCCGTCAGATCTCAAAGACCACCGGCACCATCGTCCAAAAGCCAAACACGTCCGATCGCCAAAACAATTATAGATCCCTGTTCCTCGTTGCATTGCGAACGTATTACATTAATGGTTCGGCCGCGGTCGTCGCGCTCGTTTTCGAGAAAAATGCGAAAAACACCTTTCGGTCCGAAATATTTCCAAGTCCCGTCAGATCTCAATGTCCACCGGCACCATCGTCCAAAAGCCAAACTCGTCCGATCGCCAAAACAATTATAGATCCCTGTTCCTCGTTGCATTGCGAACGTATTACATTAATGGTTCGGCCGCGGTCGTCGCGCTCGTTTTCGAGAAAAATGCGAAAAACACCTTTCGGTCCGAAATATTTCTAAGTCCCGTCAGATCTCAAAGTCCACCGGCACCATCGTCCAAAAGCCAAACTCGTCCGATCGCCAAAAAAATTATAGATCCTTTTTCCTGGTTGCATTGCGAACGTATTAAATTAATGGTTCGACCGCGGTCGTCGCGCTCTTTTTTGAGAAAAACGCAATAAACACCTTTCGGTCCGAAATATTTCCAAGTCCCGTCAGATCTCAATGTCCACCGGCACCATCGTCCAAAAGCCAAACTCGTCCGATCGCCAAGACAATTATAGATCCCTGTTCCTCGTTGCATTGCGAACGTATTACATTAATGGTTCGGCCGCGGTCGTCGCGCTCGTTTTCGAGAAAAATGCGAAAAACACCTTTCGGTCCGAAATATTTCTAAGTCCCGTCAGATCTCAAAGTCCACCGGCACCATCGTCCAAAAGCCAAACTCGTCCGATCGCCAAAAAAATTATAGATCCTTGTTCCTGGTTGCATTGCGAACGTATTAAATTAATGGTTCGACCGCGGTCGTCGCGCTCTTTTTTGAGAAAAACGCATTAAACACCTTTCGGTCCGAAATGTTTCCAAGTCCCGTCAGATCTCAATGTCCACCGGCACCATCGTCCAAAAGCCAAACTCGTCCGATCGCCAAAACAATTATAGATCCCTGTTCCTCGTTGCATTGCGAACGTATTACATTAATGGTTCGGCCGCGGTCGTCGCGCTCGTTCTCGAGAAAAATGCGAAATACACCTTTCGGTCCGAAATATTTCCAAGTCCCGTCAGATCTCAATGTCCAAGGGCACCATCGTCCAAAAGCCAAACTCGTCCGATCGCCAAAACAATTATAGATCCTTGTTCCTCGTTGCAATGCGAACGTATTACATTAATGGTTCGTCCGCGGTCGTCGCGCTCGTTTACGAGAAAAAAGCGAAAAACACCTTTCGGACGGAAATACTTCCAAGTCCCGTCAGATCTCAATGTCCACCGGCACCATCGTCCAAAAGCCAAACTCGTCCGATCGCCAAAACAATTATAGATCCTTGTTCCTCGTTGCATTGCGAACGTATTACATTAATGGTTCGGCCGCGGTCGTCGCGCTCGTTTTCGAGAAAAATGCGAAAAACACCTTTCGGTCCGAAACATTTCAAAGTCCCGTCAGATCTCAAAGTCCACCGGCACCATCGTCCAAAAGCCAAACTCGTCCGATCGCCAAAACAATTATAGATCCTTGTTCCTCGTTGCATTGCGAACGTATTAAATTAATGGTTCGACCGCGGTCATCGCGCTCTTTTTTGAGAAAAACGCAATAAACACCTTTCGGTCCGAAATATTTCCAAGTCCCGTCAGATCTCAATGTCCACCGGCACCATCGTCCAAAAGCCAAACTCGTCCGATCGCCAAAACAATTATAGATCCCTGTTCCTCGTTGCATTGCGAACGTATTACATTAATGGTTCGGCCGCGGTCGTCGCGCTCGTTTTCGAGAAAAATGCGAAAAACACCTTTCGGTCCGAAATATTTCTAAGTCCCGTCAGATCTCAAAGTCCACCGGCACCATCGTCCAAAAGCCAAACTCGTCCGAGCGCCAAAAAAATTATAGATCCTTGTTCCTGGTTGCATTGCGAACGTATTAAATTAATGGTTCGACCGCGGTCGTCGCGCTCTTTTTTGAGAAAAACGCATTAAACACCTTTCGGTCCGAAATGTTTCCAAGTCCCGTCAGATCTCAATGTCCACCGGCACCATCGTCCAAAAGCCAAACTCGTCCGATCGCCAAAACAATTATAGATCCCTGTTCCTCGTTGCATTGCGAACGTATTACATTAATGGTTCGGCCGCGGTCGTCGCGCTCGTTTTCGAGAAAAATGCGAAATACACCTTTCGGTCCGAAATATTTCCAAGTCCCGTCAGATCTCAATGTCCAAGGGCACCATCGTCCAAAAGCCAAACTCGTCCGATCGCCAAAACAATTATAGATCCCTGTTCCTCGTTGCATTGCGAACGTATTACATTAATGGTTCGGCCGCGGTCGTCGCGCTCGTTTTCGAGAAAAATGCGAAAACACCTTTCGGTCCGAAATATTTCCAAGTCCCGTCAGATCTCAATGTCCACCGGCACCATCGTCCAAAAGCCAAACTCGTCCGATCGCCAAAACAATTATAGATCCCTGTTCCTCGTTGCATTGCGAACGTATTACATTAATGGTTCGGCCGCGGTCGTCGCGCTCGTTTTCGAGAAAAATGCGAGAAACACCTTTCGGTCCGAAACATTTCAAAGACCCGTCAGATCTCAAAGTCCACCGGCACCATCGTCCAAAAGCCAAACTCGTCCGATCGCCAAAACAATAATAGATCCTTGTTCCTCGTTGCATTGCGAACGTATTACATTAATGCTTCGGCCGCGGTCGTCGCGCTCGTTCTCGAGAAAAACACTTTTCGGTCCGAAACATTTCAAAGGTCCCGTCAGATCTCAAAGTCCACCGACACCATCGTCCAAAAGCCAAACTCGTCCGATCGCCAAAACAATTATAGATCCTTGTTCCTCGTTGCAATGCGAACGTATTACATTAATGGTTCGTCCGCGGTCGTCGCGCTCGTTTTCGAGAAAAACGCAAAAAAGACCTTTCGGTCCGAAATATTTCCAAGTCCCGTCAGATCTCAATGTCCAAGGGCACCATCGTCCAAAAGCCAAACTCGTCTGATCGCCAAAACTATTATAGATCCCTGTTCCTCGTTGCATTGCGAACGTATTACATTAATGGTTCGGCCGCGGTCGTCGCGCTCGTTTTCGAGAAAAATGCGAAAACACCTTTCGGTCCGAAATATTTCCAAGTCCCGTCAGATCTCAATGTCCACCGGCACCATCGTCCAAAAGCCAAACTCGTCCGATCGCCAAAACAATTATAGATCCTTGTTCCTCGTTGCATTGCAAACGTATTACATTAATGGTTCGTCCGCGGTCGTCACGCTCGTTCTCGAGAAAAACACCTTTGGGTCCGAAACATTTCAAAGTCCCGTCATATCTCAAAGTCCTCCGGCACCATCGTCCAAAAGCCAAACTCGTCCGATCGCCAAAACAATTATAGATCCTTGTTCCTCGTTGCATTGCGAACGTATTACATTAATGGTTCGGTCGCGGTCGTCGCGCTCGTTCTCGAGAAAAATGCGAGAAACACCTTTCGGTCCGAAACATTTCAAAGACCCGTCAGATCTCAAAGTCCACCGGCACCATCGTCCAAAAGCCAAACTCGTCCGATCGCCAAAACAATAATAGATCCTTGTTCCTGGTTGCATTGCGAACGTATTAAATTAATGGTTCGACCGCGGTCGTCGCGCTCTTTTTCGAGAAAAATGCGAAAAACACCTTTAAGTCCGAAATATTTCTAAGTCCCGTCAGATCTCAAAGTCCACCGGCACCATCGTCCAAAAGCCAAACTCGTCCGATCGCCAAAAAAATTATAGATCCTTTTTCCTGGTTGCATTGCGAACGTATTAAATTAATGGTTCGACCGCGGTCGTCGCGCTCTTTTTTGAGAAAAACGCAATAAACACCTTTCGGTCCGAAATATTTCCAAGTCCCGTCAGATCTCAAAGTCCACCGGCACCATCGTCCAAATGCCAAACTCGTCCGATCGCCAAAACAATTATAGATCCCTGTTCCTGGTTGCATTGCGAACGTATTAAATTAATTGTACGACCGCGGTCGTCGCGCTCTTTTTTGAGAAAAACGCAATAAACACCTTTCGGTCCGAAATATTTCCAAGTCCCGTCAGATCTCAATGTCCACCGGCACCATCGTCCAAAAGCCAAACTCGTCCGATCGCCAAAACAATTATAGATCCCTGTTCCTCGTTGCATTGCGAACGTATTACATTAATGGTTCGGCCGCGGTCGTCGCGCTCGTTTTCGAGAAAAATGCGAAAAACACCTTTCGGTCCGAAATATTTCTAAGTCCCGTCAGATCTCAAAGTCCACCGGCACCATCGTCCAAAAGCCAAACTCGTCCGATCCCCAAAACAATTATAGATCCCTGTTCCTGGTTGCATTGCGAACGTATTAAATTAATGGTTCGACCGCGGTCGTCGCGCTCTTTTTTGAGAAAAACGCAATAAACACCTTTCGGTCCGAAATATTTCCAAGTCCCGTCAGATCTCAATGTCCACCGGCACCATCGTCTAAAAGCCAAACTCGTCCGATCGCCAAAACAATTGTAGATCCCTGTTCCTCGTTGCATTGCGAACGTATTACATTAATGGTTCGGCCGCGGTCGTCGCGCTCGTTTTCGAGAAAAATGCGAAAAACACCTTTCGGTCCGAAATATTTCTAAGTCCCGTCAGATCTCAAAGTCCACCGGCACCATCGTCCAAAAGCCAAACTCGTCCGATCGCCAAAAAATTATAGATCCTTGTTCCTGGTTGCATTGCGAACGTATTAAATTAATGGTTCGACCGCGGTCGTCGCGCTCTTTTTTGAGAAAAACGCAATAAACACCTTTCGGTCCGAAATGTTTCCAAGTCCCGTCAGATCTCAATGTCCAAGGGCACCATCGTCCAAAAGCCAAACTCGTCCGATCGCCAAAACAATTATAGATCCCTGTTCCTCGTTGCATTGCGAACGTATTACATTAATGGTTCGGCCGCGGTCGTCGCGCTCGTTTTCGAGAAAAATGCGAAAACACCTTTCGGTCCGAAATATTTCCAAGTCCCGTCAGATCTCAATGTCCACCGGCACCATCGTCCAAAAGCCAAAATCGTCCGATCGCCAAAACAATTATAGATCCCTGTTCCTGGTTGCATTGCGATCGTATTAAATTAATTGTTCGACCGCGGTCGTCGCGCTCTTTTTTGAGAAAAACGCAATAAACACCTTTCGGTCCGAAATATTTCCAAGTCCCGTCAGATCTCAATGTCCACCGGCACCATCGTCCAAAAGCCAAACTCGTCCGATCGCCAAAACAATTATAGATCCTTGTTCCTCGTTGCATTTCGAACGTATTACATTAATGGTTCGTCCGCGGTCGTCGCGCTCGTTTTCGAGAAAAACGCAAAAAAGACCTTTCGGTCCGAAATATTTCCAAGTCCCGTCAGATCTCAATGTCCAAGGGCACCATCGTCCAAAAGCCAAACTCGTCCGATCGCCAAAACAATTATAGATCCCTGTTCCTCGTTGCATTGCGAACGTATTACATTAATGGTTCGGCCGCGGTCGTCGCGCTCGTTTTCGAGAAAAATGCGAAAAACACCTTTCGGTCCGAAATATTTCTAAGTCCCGTCAGATCTCAAAGTCCACCGGCACCATCGTCCAAAAGCCAAACTCGTCCGATCCCCAAAACAATTATAGATCCCTGTTCCTGGTTGCATTGCGAACGTATTAAATTAATGGTTCGACCGCGGTCCGCGCGCTCTTTTTTGAGAAAAACGCAATAAACACCTTTCGGTCCGAAATATTTCCAAGTCCCGTCAGATCTCAATGTCCACCGGCACCATCGTCTAAAAGCCAAACTCGTCCGATCGCCAAAACAATTATAGATCCCTGTTCCTGGTTGCATTGCGATCGTATTAAATTAATTGTTCGACCGCGGTCGTCGCGCTCTTTTTTGAGAAAAACGCAATAAACACCTTTCGGTCCGAAATATTTCCAAGTCCCGTCAGATCTCAATGTCCACCGGCACCATCGTCCAAAAGCCAAACTCGTCCGATCGCCAAAACAATTATAGATCCTTGTTCCTCGTTGCATTTCGAACGTATTACATTAATGGTTCGTCCGCGGTCGTCGCGCTCGTTTTCGAGAAAAACGCAAAAAAGACCTTTCGGTCCGAAATATTTCCAAGTCCCGTCAGATCTCAATGTCCAAGGGCACCATCGTCCAAAAGCCAAACTCGTCCGATCGCCAAAACAATTATAGATCCCTGTTCCTCGTTGCATTGCGAACGTATTACATTAATGGTTCGGCCGCGGTCGTCGCGCTCGTTTTCGAGAAAAATGCGAAAAACACCTTTCGGTCCGAAATATTTCTAAGTCCCGTCAGATCTCAAAGTCCACCGGCACCATCGTCCAAAAGCCAAACTCGTCCGATCCCCAAAACAATTATAGATCCCTGTTCCTGGTTGCATTGCGAACGTATTAAATTAATGGTTCGACCGCGGTCCGCGCGCTCTTTTTTGAGAAAAACGCAATAAACACCTTTCGGTCCGAAATATTTCCAAGTCCCGTCAGATCTCAATGTCCACCGGCACCATCGTCTAAAAGCCAAACTCGTCCGATCGCCAAAAAAATTATAGATCCTTTTTCCTGGTTGCATTGCGAACGTATTAAATTAATGGTTCGACCGCGGTCGTCGCGCTCTTTTTTGAGAAAAACGCAATAAACACCTTTCGGTCCGAAATATTTCCAAGTCCCGTCAGATCTCAATGTCCACCGGCACCATCGTCCAAAAGCCAAACTCGTCCGATCGCCAAAACAATTATAGATCCTTGTTCCTCGTTGCATTTCGAACGTATTACATTAATGGTTCGTCCGCGGTCGTCGCGCTCGTTTTCGAGAAAAACGCAAAAAAGACCTTTCGGTCCGAAATATTTCCAAGTCCCGTCAGATCTCAATGTCCAAGGGCACCATCGTCCAAAAGCCAAACTCGTCCGATCGCCAAAACAATTATAGATCCCTGTTCCTCGTTGCATTGCGAACGTATTACATTAATGGTTCGGCCGCGGTCGTCGCGCTCGTTTTCGAGAAAAATGCGAAAAACACCTTTCGGTCCGAAATATTTCTAAGTCCCGTCAGATCTCAAAGTCCACCGGCACCATCGTCCAAAAGCCAAACTCGTCCGATCCCCAAAACAATTATAGATCCCTGTTCCTGGTTGCATTGCGAACGTATTAAATTAATGGTTCGACCGCGGTCCGCGCGCTCTTTTTTGAGAAAAACGCAATAAACACCTTTCGGTCCGAAATATTTCCAAGTCCCGTCAGATCTCAATGTCCACCGGCACCATCGTCTAAAAGCCAAACTCGTCCGATCGCCAAAAAAATTATAGATCCTTTTTCCTGGTTGCATTGCGAACGTATTAAATTAATGGTTCGACCGCGGTCGTCGCGCTCTTTTTTGAGAAAAACGCAATAAACACCTTTCGGTCCGAAATATTTCCAAGTCCCGTCAGATCTCAAAGTCCACCGGCACCATCGTCCAAAAGCCAAACTCGTCCGATCCCCAAAACAATTATAGATCCCTGTTCCTGGTTGCATTGCGAACGTATTAAATTAATGGTTCGACCGCGGTCGTCGCGCTCTTTTTTGAGAAAAACGCAATAAACACCTTTCGGTCCGAAATATTTCTAAGTCCCGTCAGATTTCAAAGTCCACCGGCAACATCGTCCAAAAGCCAAACTCGTCCGATCGCCAAAAAAATTATAGATCCCTGTTCCTCGTTGCATTGCGAACGTATTACATTAATGGTTCGTCCGCGGTCGTCGCGCTCGTTCTCGAGAAAAACGAGAAAAACACCATTGGGTCCGAAACATTTCAAAGTCCCGTCAGATCTCAAAGTCCACCGGCACCATCGTCCAAAAGCCAAACTCGTCCGATCGCCAAAACAATTATAGATCCTTGTTCCTCGTTGCATTCCGAACGTATTACATTAATGCTTCGACCGCGGCCGTCGCGCTCGTTTACGAGAAAAAAGAGAAAAACACCTTTCGGTCCGAAACATTTCAAGTCCCGTCAGATCTCAATGTCCACCGGCACCATCGTCCAAAAGCCAAACTCGTCCGATCGCCAACACAATTATAGATCCCTTTTCCTCGTTGCATTGCGAACGTATTACATTAATGGTTCGGCCGCGGTCGTCGCGCTCGTTTTCGAGAAAAACGCAAAAAAGACCTTTCGGTCCGAAATATTTCCAAGTCCCGTCAGATCTCAATGTCCAAGGGCACCATCGTCCAAAAGCCAAACTCGTCCGATCGCCAAAACAATTATAGATCCCTGTTCCTCGTTGCATTGCGAACGTATTACATTAATGGTTCGGCCGCGGTCGTCGCGCTCGTTTTCGAGAAAAATGCGAAAAACACCTTTCGGTCCGAAATATTTCTAAGTCCCGTCAGATCTCAAAGTCCACCGGCACCATCGTCCAAAAGCCAAACTCGTCCGATCCCCAAAACAATTATAGATCCCTGTTCCTGGTTGCATTGCGAACGTATTAAATTAATGGTTCGGCCGCGGTCGTCGCGCTCGTTTTCGAGAAAAATGCGAAAAACACCTTTCGGTCCGAAATATTTCTAAGTCCCGTCAGATCTCAAAGTCCACCGGCACCATCGTCCAAAAGCCAAACTCGTCCGATCCCCAAAACAATTATAGATCCCTGTTCCTGGTTGCATTGCGAACGTATTAAATTAATGGTTCGACCGCGGTCGTCGCGCTCTTTTTTGAGAAAAACGCAATAAACACCTTTCGGTCCGAAATATTTCCAAGTCCCGTCAGATCTCAATGTCCACCGGCACCATCGTCTAAAAGCCAAACTCGTCCGATCGCCAAAACAATTGTAGATCCCTGTTCCTCGTTGCATTGCGAACGTATTACATTAATGGTTCGGCCGCGGTCGTCGCGCTCGTTTTCGAGAAAAATGCGAAAAACACCTTTCGGTCCGAAATATTTCTAAGTCCCGTCAGATCTCAAAGTCCACCGGCACCATCGTCCAAAAGCCAAACTCGTCCGATCGCCAAAAAATTATAGATCCTTGTTCCTGGTTGCATTGCGAACGTATTAAATTAATGGTTCGACCGCGGTCGTCGCGCTCTTTTTTGAGAAAAACGCAATAAACACCTTTCGGTCCGAAATGTTTCCAAGTCCCGTCAGATCTCAATGTCCAAGGGCACCATCGTCCAAAAGCCAAACTCGTCCGATCGCCAAAACAATTATAGATCCCTGTTCCTCGTTGCATTGCGAACGTATTACATTAATGGTTCGGCCGCGGTCGTCGCGCTCGTTTTCGAGAAAAATGCGAAAACACCTTTCGGTCCGAAATATTTCCAAGTCCCGTCAGATCTCAATGTCCACCGGCACCATCGTCCAAAAGCCAAAATCGTCCGATCGCCAAAACAATTATAGATCCCTGTTCCTGGTTGCATTGCGATCGTATTAAATTAATTGTTCGACCGCGGTCGTCGCGCACTTTTTTGAGAAAAACGCAATAAACACCTTTCGGTCCGAAATATTTCCAAGTCCCGTCAGATCTCAATGTCCACCGGCACCATCGTCCAAAAGCCAAACTCGTCCGATCGCCAAAACAATTATAGATCCTTGTTCCTCGTTGCATTTCGAACGTATTACATTAATGGTTCGTCCGCGGTCGTCGCGCTCGTTTTCGAGAAAAACGCAAAAAAGACCTTTCGGTCCGAAATATTTCCAAGTCCCGTCAGATCTCAATGTCCAAGGGCACCATCGTCCAAAAGCCAAACTCGTCCGATCGCCAAAACAATTATAGATCCCTGTTCCTCGTTGCATTGCGAACGTATTACATTAATGGTTCGGCCGCGGTCGTCGCGCTCGTTTTCGAGAAAAATGCGAAAAACACCTTTCGGTCCGAAATATTTCTAAGTCCCGTCAGATCTCAAAGTCCACCGGCACCATCGTCCAAAAGCCAAACTCGTCCGATCCCCAAAACAATTATAGATCCCTGTTCCTGGTTGCATTGCGAACGTATTAAATTAATGGTTCGACCGCGGTCCGCGCGCTCTTTTTTGAGAAAAACGCAATAAACACCTTTCGGTCCGAAATATTTCCAAGTCCCGTCAGATCTCAATGTCCACCGGCACCATCGTCTAAAAGCCAAACTCGTCCGATCGCCAAAACAATTATAGATCCCTGTTCCTGGTTGCATTGCGATCGTATTAAATTAATTGTTCGACCGCGGTCGTCGCGCTCTTTTTTGAGAAAAACGCAATAAACACCTTTCGGTCCGAAATATTTCCAAGTCCCGTCAGATCTCAATGTCCACCGGCACCATCGTCCAAAAGCCAAACTCGTCCGATCGCCAAAACAATTATAGATCCTTGTTCCTCGTTGCATTTCGAACGTATTACATTAATGGTTCGTCCGCGGTCGTCGCGTTCGTTTTCGAGAAAAACGCAAAAAAGACCTTTCGGTCCGAAATATTTCCAAGTCCCGTCAGATCTCAATGTCCAAGGGCACCATCGTCCAAAAGCCAAACTCGTCCGATCGCCAAAACAATTATAGATCCCTGTTCCTCGTTGCATTGCGAACGTATTACATTAATGGTTCGGCCGCGGTCGTCGCGCTCGTTTTCGAGAAAAATGCGAAAAACACCTTTCGGTCCGAAATATTTCTAAGTCCCGTCAGATCTCAAAGTCCACCGGCACCATCGTCCAAAAGCCAAACTCGTCCGATCCCCAAAACAATTATAGATCCCTGTTCCTGGTTGCATTGCGAACGTATTAAATTAATGGTTCGACCGCGGTCCGCGCGCTCTTTTTTGAGAAAAACGCAATAAACACCTTTCGGTCCGAAATATTTCCAAGTCCCGTCAGATCTCAATGTCCACCGGCACCATCGTCTAAAAGCCAAACTCGTCCGATCGCCAAAAAAATTATAGATCCTTTTTCCTGGTTGCATTGCGAACGTATTAAATTAATGGTTCGACCGCGGTCGTCGCGCTCTTTTTTGAGAAAAACGCAATAAACACCTTTCGGTCCGAAATATTTCCAAGTCCCGTCAGATCTCAAAGTCCACCTGCACCATCGTCCAAATGCCAAACTCGTCCGATCGCCAAAACAATTATAGATCCCTGTTCCTGGTTGCATTGCGAACGTATTACATTAATGGTTCGGCCGCGGTCGTCGCGCTCGTTTTCGAGAAAAATGCGAAAAACACCTTTCGGTCCGAAATATTTCTAAGTCCCGTCAGATCTCAAAGTCCACCGGCACCATCGTCCAAAAGCCAAACTCGTCCGATCCCCAAAACAATTATAGATCCCTGTTCCTGGTTGCATTGCGAACGTATTAAATTAATGGTTCGACCGCGGTCGTCGCGCTCTTTTTTGAGAAAAACGCAATAAACACCTTTCGGTCCGAAATATTTCTAAGTCCCGTCAGATTTCAAAGTCCACCGGCAACATCGTCCAAAAGCCAAACTCGTCCGATCGCCAAAAAAATTATAGATCCCTGTTCCTCGTTGCATTGCGAACGTATTACATTAATGGTTCGTCCGCGGTCGTCGCGCTCGTTCTCGAGAAAAACGAGAAAAACACCATTGGGTCCGAAACATTTCAAAGTCCCGTCAGATCTCAAAGTCCACCGGCACCATCGTCCAAAAGCCAAACTCGTCCGATCGCCAAAACAATTATAGATCCTTGTTCCTCGTTGCATTCCGAACGTATTACATTAATGCTTCGACCGCGGCCGTCGCGCTCGTTTACGAGAAAAAAGAGAAAAACACCTTTCGGTCCGAAACATTTCAAGTCCCGTCAGATCTCAATGTCCACCGGCACCATCGTCCAAAAGCCAAACTCGTCCGATCGCCAACACAATTATAGATCCCTTTTCCTCGTTGCATTGCGAACGTATTACATTAATGGTTCGGCCGCGGTCGTCGCGCTCGTTTTCGAGAAAAACGCAAAAAAGACCTTTCGGTCCGAAATATTTCCAAGTCCCGTCAGATCTCAATGTCCAAGGGCACCATCGTCCAAAAGCCAAACTCGTCCGATCGCCAAAACAATTATAGATCCTTGTTCCTCGTTGCATTGCGAACGTATTACATTAATGGTTCGGCCGCGGTCTTTGCGCTCGTTTTCGGGAAAAATGCGAAAAACACCTTTCGGTCCGAAATATTTCTAAGTCCCGTCAGATCTCAAAGTCCACCGGCACCATCGTCCAAAAGCCAAACTCGTCCGATCGCCATAACAATTATAGATCCTTGTTCCTCGTTGCATTGCGAACGTATTACATTAATGGTTCGATCACGGTCGTCGCGCTCGTTTTCGAGAAAAACGCGAAAAACACCTTTCGGTCGGAAATATTTAAAAGTCCCGTCAGATCTCAAAGTCCACCGGCACCATCGTCCAAAAGCCAAACTCGTCCGATCGCCAAAACAATTATAGATCCTTGTTCCTCGTTGCATTGCGAACGTATTACATTAATGCTTCGACCGCGGTCGTCGCGCTCGTTTACGAGAAAAAAGAGAAAAACACCTTTCGGTCGGAAATATTTAAAAGTCCCGTCAGATCTCAAAGTCCACCGGCACCATCGTCCAAAAGCCAAACACGTCCGATCGCCAAAACAATTATTGATCCTTGTTCCTCGTTGCATTGCGAACGTATTACATTAATGGTTCGTCCGCGGTCGTCGCGCTCGTTTACGAGAAAAACGCAAAAAAGACCTTTCGGTCCGAAATATTTCCAAGTCCCGTCAGATCTCAATGTCCAAGGGCACCATCGTCCAAAAGCCAAACTCGTCCGATCGCCAAAACAATTATAGATCCTTGTTCCTCGTTGCATTGCGAACGTATTACATTAATGGTTCGGCCGCGGTCTTTGCGCTCGTTTTCGGGAAAAATGCGAAAAACACCTTTCGGTCCGAAATATTTCTAAGTCCCGTCAGATCTCAAAGTCCACCGGCACCATCGTCCAAAAGCCAAACTCGTCCGATCGCCAAAAAATATAGATCCTTGTCCCTCGTTGCATTGCGAACGTATTACATTAATGGTTCGGCCGCGGTCGTCGCGCTCGTTCTCGAGAAAAACAAGAAAAACACCTTTTGGTCCGAAATACTTCCAAGTCCCGATTACATCTCAAAGTCCACCGGCACCATCGTCCAAAAGCCAAACTCGTCCGATCGCCAAAAAATTATAGATCCCTGTTCCTCGTTGCATTGCGAACGTATTACATTAATGGTTCGTCCGCGGTCGTCGCGCTCGTTTACGAGAAAAAAGCGAAAAACACCTTTCGGACGGAAATACTTCCAAGTTCCGTCAGATCTCAATGTCCACCGGCACCATCGTCCAAAAGCCAAACTCGTCCGATCGCCAAAACAATTATAGATCCTTGTTCCTCGTTGCATTGCGAACGTATTACATTAATGGTTCGTCCGCGGTCGTCACGCTCGTTCTCGAGAAAAACGAGAAAAACACCTTTGGGTCCGATACATTTCAAAGTCCCGTCATATCTCAAAGTCCACCGGCACCATCGTCCAAAAGCCAAACTCGTCCGATCGCCAAAACACATATAGATCCTTGTTCCTCGTTGTATTGCAACCGTAATACATGAATGGTTCGATCGCGGTCGTCGCGCTCGTTTTCGAGAAAAACGCAAAAAACACCTTTCGGTCGGAAATATTTAAAAGTCCCGTCAGATCTCAAAGTCCACCGGCACCATCGTCCAAAAGCCAAACTCGTCCGATCGCCATAACAATTATAGATCCTTGTTCCTCGTTGCATTGCGAACGTATTACATTAATGGTTCGATCACGGTCGTCGCGCTCGTTTTCGAGAAAAACGCGAAAAACACCTTTCGGTCGGAAATATTTAAAAGTCCCGTCAGATCTCAAAGTCCACCGGCACCATCGTCCAAAAGCCAAACTCGTCCGATCGCCAAAACAATTATAGATCCTTGTTCCTCGTTGTATTGCAACCGTATTACATGAATGGTTCGAACGCGGTCGTCGCGCTCGATTTCGAGAAAAACGCAAAAAACACCTTTCAGTCGGAAATATTTAAAAGTCCCGTCAGATCTCAAAGTCCACCGGCACCATCGTCCAAAAGCCAAACTCGTCCGATCGCCAAAACTATTATAGATCCCTGTTCCTCGTTGCATTGCGAACGTATTACATTAATGGTTCGTCCGCGGTCGTCGCGCTCGTTCTCGAGAAAAACGAGAAAAACACCTTTGGGTCCGAAACATATCAAAGTCCCGTCAGATCTCAAAGTCCACCGGCACCATCGTCCAAAAGCCAAACTCGTCCGATCGCCAAAACAATTATAGATCCTTGTTCCTCGTTGCATTGCGAACGTATTACATTAATGCTTCGACCGCGGTCGTCGCGCTCGTTTACGAGAAAAAAGAGAAAAACACCTTTCGGTCGGAAATATTTAAAAGTCCCGTCAGATCTCAAAGTCCACCGGCACCATCGTCCAAAAGCCAAACTCGTCCGATCGCCAAAACAATTATTGATCCTTGTTCCTCGTTGCATTGCGAACGTATTACATTAATGGTTCGTCCGCGGTCGTCGCGCTCGTTTACGAGAAAAAAGCGAAAAACACCTTTCGGACGGAAATACTTCCAAGTTCCGTCAGATCTCAAAGTCCACCGGCACCATCGTCCAAAAGCCAAACTCGTACGATCGCCAAAACAATTACATATCCTTGTTCCTCGTTGTATTGCAACCGTATTACATGAATGGTTCGATCGCGGTCGTCGCGCTCGATTTCGAGAAAAAAGCAAAAAACACCTTTCGGTCGGAAATATTTAAAAGTCCCGTCAGATCTCAATGTCCACCGGCACCGTCGTCCAAAAGCCAAACTCGTCTGATCACCAAAACAATTATAGATCCTTGTTCCTCGTTGCATTGCGAACGCATTACATTAATGGTTCGATCACGGTCGTCGCGCTCGTTTTCGAGAAAAACGCGAAAAACACCTTTCGGTCGGAAATATTTAAAAGTCCCGTCAGATCTCAAAGTCCACCGGCACCATCGTCCAAAAACCAAACTCGTCCGATCGCCAAAACAATTATAGATCCTTGTTCCTCGTTGCAATGCGAACGTATTACATTAATGGTTCGTCCGCGGTCGTCGCGCTCGTTTACGAGAAAAAAGCGAAAAACACCTTTCGGACGGAAATACTTCCAAGTCCCGTCAGATCTCAATGTCCACCGGCACCATCGTCCAAAAGCCAAACTCGTCTGATCACCAAAACAATTATAGATCCTTGTTCCTCGTTGCATTGCGAACGTATTACATTAATGGTTCGATCACGGTCGTCGCGCTCGTTTTCGAGAAAAACGCGAAAAACACCTTTCGGTCGGAAATATTTAAAAGTCCCGTCAGATCTCAAAGTCCACCGGCACCATCGTCCAAAAGCCAAACTCGTCCGATCGCCAAAACAATTATAGATCCTTGTTCCTCGTTGCATTGCGAACGTATTACATTAATGGTTCGGCCGCGGTCGTCGCGCTCGTTTTCGAGAAAAAAGCGAAAAACACCTTTCGGACGGAAATACTTCCAAGTTCCGTCAGATCTCAAAGTCCACCGGCACCATCGTCCAAAAGCCAAACTCGTACGATCGCCAAAACAATTATAGATCCTTGTTCCTCGTTGTATTGCAACCGTATTACATGAATGGTTCGATCGCGGTCGTCGCGCTCGTTTTCGAGAAAAAAGCAAAAAACACCTTTCGGTCGGAAATATTTAAAAGTCCCGTCAGATCTCAATGTCCACCGGCACCGTCGTCCAAAAGCCAAACTCGTCTGATCACCAAAACAATTATAGATCCTTGTTCCTCGTTGCATTGCGAACGCATTACATTAATGGTTCGATCACGGTCGTCGCGCTCGTTTTCGAGAAAAACGCGAAAAACACCTTTCGGTCGGAAATATTTAAAAGTCCCGTCAGATCTCAATGTCCACAGGCACCATCGTCCAAAAGCCAAACTCGTCCGATCGCCAAAACAATTATAGATCCTTGTTACTCGTTGTATTGCAACCGTATTACATGAATGGTTCGATCGCGGTCGTCGCGCTCGTTTTCGAGAAAAAAGCAAAAAACACCTTTCGGTCGGAAATATTTAAAAGTCCCGTCAGATCTCAAAGTCCACCGGCACCATCTTCCAAAAGCCAAACTCGTCCGATCGCCAACACAATTATAAATCCTTGTTCCTCGTTGCATTGCGAACGTATTACATTAATGCTTCGACCGCGGTCGTCGCGCTCGTTTACGAGAAAAAAGAGAAAAACACCTTTCGGTCCGAAACATTTCAAGTCCCGTCAGATCCCAAAGTCCACCGGTACCATCTTCCAAAAGCCAAACTCGTCCGATCGCCAAAACAATTATAGATCCTTGTTCCTCGTTGCATTGCGAACGTATTACATTAATGGTTCGGCCGCGGTCGTCGCGCTCGTTCTCGAGAAAAAGGAGAAAAACACCTTTGGGTCCGAAACATTTCATAGTCCCGTCAGATCTCAAAGTCCACCGGCACCATCGTCCAAAAGCCAAACTCGTCCGATCGCCAAAACAATTATAGATCCTTGTTCCTCGTTGCATTGCGAACGTATTACATTAATGGTTCGGCCGCGGTCGTCGCGCTCGTTCTCGAGAAAAACGAGAAAAACACTTTTCGGTCCGAAACATTTCAAAGGTCCCGTCAGATCTCAAAGTCCACCGGCACCATCGTCCAAAAGCCAAACTCGTCCGATCGCCAAAACAATTATAGATCCTTGTTCCTCGTTGCATTGCGAACGTATTACATTAATGCTTCGACCGCGGTCGTCGCGCTCGTTTACGAGAAAAAAGAGAAAAACACCTTTCGGTCGGAAATATTTAAAAGTCCCGTCAGATCTCAAAGTCCACCGGCACCATCGTCCAAAAGCCAAACTCGTCCGATCGCCAAAACAATTATTGATCCTTGTTCCTCGTTGCATTGCGAACGTATTACATTAATGGTTCGTCCGCGGTCGTCGCGCTCGTTTACGAGAAAAAAGCGAAAAACACCTTTCGGACGGAAATACTTCCAAGTTCCGTCAGATCTCAAAGTCCACCGGCACCATCGTCCAAAAGCCAAACTCGTACGATCGCCAAAACAATTACATATCCTTGTTCCTCGTTGTATTGCAACCGTATTACATGAATGGTTCGATCGCGGTCGTCGCGCTCGATTTCGAGAAAAAAGCAAAAAACACCTTTCGGTCGGAAATATTTAAAAGTCCCGTCAGATCTCAATGTCCACCGGCACCGTCGTCCAAAAGCCAAACTCGTCTGATCACCAAAACAATTATAGATCCTTGTTCCTCGTTGCATTGCGAACGCATTACATTAATGGTTCGATCACGGTCGTCGCGCTCGTTTTCGAGAAAAACGCGAAAAACACCTTTCGGTCGGAAATATTTAAAAGTCCCGTCAGATCTCAAAGTCCACCGGCACCATCGTCCAAAAACCAAACTCGTCCGATCGCCAAAACAATTATAGATCCTTGTTCCTCGTTGCAATGCGAACGTATTACATTAATGGTTCGTCCGCGGTCGTCGCGCTCGTTTACGAGAAAAAAGCGAAAAACACCTTTCGGACGGAAATACTTCCAAGTCCCGTCAGATCTCAATGTCCACCGGCACCATCGTCCAAAAGCCAAACTCGTCTGATCACCAAAACAATTATAGATCCTTGTTCCTCGTTGCATTGCGAACGTATTACATTAATGGTTCGATCACGGTCGTCGCGCTCGTTTTCGAGAAAAACGCGAAAAACACCTTTCGGTCGGAAATATTTAAAAGTCCCGTCAGATCTCAAAGTCCACCGGCACCATCGTCCAAAAGCCAAACTCGTCCGATCGCCAAAACAATTATAGATCCTTGTTCCTCGTTGCATTGCGAACGTATTACATTAATGGTTCGGCCGCGGTCGTCGCGCTCGTTTTCGAGAAAAAAGCGAAAAACACCTTTCGGACGGAAATACTTCCAAGTTCCGTCAGATCTCAAAGTCCACCGGCACCATCGTCCAAAAGCCAAACTCGTACGATCGCCAAAACAATTATAGATCCTTGTTCCTCGTTGTATTGCAACCGTATTACATGAATGGTTCGATCGCGGTCGTCGCGCTCGTTTTCGAGAAAAAAGCAAAAAACACCTTTCGGTCGGAAATATTTAAAAGTCCCGTCAGATCTCAATGTCCACCGGCACCGTCGTCCAAAAGCCAAACTCGTCTGATCACCAAAACAATTATAGATCCTTGTTCCTCGTTGCATTGCGAACGCATTACATTAATGGTTCGATCACGGTCGTCGCGCTCGTTTTCGAGAAAAACGCGAAAAACACCTTTCGGTCGGAAATATTTAAAAGTCCCGTCAGATCTCAATGTCCACAGGCACCATCGTCCAAATGCCAAACTCGTCCGATCGCCAAAACAATTATAGATCCTTGTTACTCGTTGTATTGCAACCGTATTACATGAATGGTTCGATCGCGGTCGTCGCGCTCGTTTTCGAGAAAAAAGCAAAAAACACCTTTCGGTCGGAAATATTTAAAAGTCCCGTCAGATCTCAAAGTCCACCGGCACCATCTTCCAAAAGCCAAACTCGTCCGATCGCCAACACAATTATAAATCCTTGTTCCTCGTTGCATTGCGAACGTATTACATTAATGCTTCGACCGCGGTCGTCGCGCTCGTTTACGAGAAAAAAGAGAAAAACACCTTTCGGTCCGAAACATTTCAAGTCCCGTCAGATCCCAAAGTCCACCGGTACCATCTTCCAAAAGCCAAACTCGTCCGATCGCCAAAACAATTATAGATCCTTGTTCCTCGTTGCATTGCGAACGTATTACATTAATGGTTCGGCCGCGGTCGTCGCGCTCGTTCTCGAGAAAAAGGAGAAAAACACCTTTGGGTCCGAAACATTTCATAGTCCCGTCAGATCTCAAAGTCCACCGGCACCATCGTCCAAAAGCCAAACTCGTCCGATCGCCAAAACAATTATAGATCCTTGTTCCTCGTTGCATTGCGAACGTATTACATTAATGGTTCGGCCGCGGTCGTCGCGCTCGTTCTCGAGAAAAACGAGAAAAACACTTTTCGGTCCGAAACATTTCAAAGGTCCCGTCAGATCTCAAAGTCCACCGGCACCATCGTCCAAAAGCCAAACTCGTCCGATCGCCAAAACAATTATAGATCCTTGTTCCTCGTTGCAATGCGAACGTATTACATTAATGGTTCGTCCGCGGTCGTCGCGCTCGCTTACGAGAAAAAAGCGAAAAACACCTTTCGGACGGAAATACTTCCAAGTCCCGTCAGATCTCAATGTCCACCGGCACCATCGTTCAAAAGCCAAACTCGTCTGATCACCAAAACAATTATAGATCCTTGTTCCTCGTTGCATTGCGAACGTATTACATTAATGGTTCGATCACGGTCGTCGCGCTCGTTTTCGAGAAAAACGCGAAAAACACCTTTCGGTCGGAAATATTTAAAAGTCCCGTCAGATCTCAAAGTCCACCGGCACCATCGTCCAAAAGCCAAACTCGTCCGATCGCCAAAACAATTATAGATCCTTGTTCCTCGTTGCATTGCGAACGTATTACATTAATGGTTCGGCCGCGGTCGTCGCGCTCGTTTTCGAGAAAAATGCGAAAAACACCTTTCGGTCCGAAACATTTCAAAGTCCCGTCAGATCTCAAAGTCCACCGGCACCATCGTCCAAAAGCCAAACTCGTCCGATCGCCAAAACAATTATAGATCCTTGTTCCTCGTTGCATTGCGAACGTATTACATTAATGGTTCGGCCGCGGTCGTCGCGCTCGTTCTCGAGAAAAACGAGAAAAACACCTTTCGGTCCGAAACATTTCAAAGTCCCGTCAGATCTCAAAGTCCACCGGCACCATCGTCCAAAAGCCAAACTCGTCCGATCGCCATAACAATTATTGATCCTTGTTCCTCGTTGCATTGCGAACGTATTACATTAATGGTTCGTCCGCGGTCGTCGCGCTCGTTTACGAGAAAAAAGCGAAAAACACCTTTCGGACGGAAATACTTCCAAGTTCCGTCAGATCTCAAAGTCCACCGGCACCATCGTCCAAAAGCCAAACTCGTACGATCGCCAAAACAATTACAGATCCTTGTTCCTCGTTGTATTGCAACCGTATTACATGAATGGTTCGATCGCGGTCGTCGCGCTCGTTTTCGAGAAAAAAGCAAAAAACACCTTTCGGTCGGAAATATTTAAAAGTCCCGTCAGATCTCAATGTCCACCGGCACCGTCGTCCAAAAGCCAAACTCGTCTGATCACCAAAACAATTATAGATCCTTGTTCCTCGTTGCATTGCGAACGCATTACATTAATGGTTCGATCACGGTCGTCGCGCTCGTTTTCGAGAAAAACGCGAAAAACACCTTTCGGTCGGAAATATTTAAAAGTCCCGTCAGATCTCAAAGTCCACAGGCACCATCGTCCAAAAGCCACACTCGTCCGATCGCCAAAACAATTATAGATCCTTGTTACTCGTTGTATTGCAACCGTATTACATGAATGGTTCGATCGCGGTCGTCGCGCTCGTTTTCGAGAAAAAAGCAAAAAACACCTTTCGGTCGGAAATATTTAAAAGTCCCGTCAGATCTCAAAGTCCACCGGCACCATCTTCCAAAAGCCAAACTCGTCCGATCGCCAACACAATTATAAATCCTTCTTCCTCGTTGCATTGCGAACGTATTACATTAATGCTTCGACCGCGGTCGTCGCGCTCGTTTACGAGAAAAAAGAGAAAAACACCTTTCGGTCCGAAACATTTCAAGTCCCGTCAGATCCCAAAGTCCACCGGTACCATCTTCCAAAAGCCAAACTCGTCCGATCGCCAAAACAATTATAGATCCTTGTTCCTCGTTGCATTGCGAACGTATTACATTAATGGTTCGGCCGCGGTCGTCGCGCTCGTTCTCGAGAAAAAGGAGAAAAACACCTTTGGGTCCGAAACATTTCAAAGTCCCGTCAGATCTCAAAGTCCACCGGCACCATCGTCCAAAAGCCAAACTCGTCCGATCGCCAAAACAATTATAGATCCTTGTTCCTCGTTGCATTGCGAACGTATTACATTAATGGTTCGGCCGCGGTCGTCGCGCTCGTTCTCGAGAAAAACGAGAAAAACACTTTTCGGTCCGAAACATTTCAAAGGTCCCGTCAGATCTCAAAGTCCACCGGCACCATCGTCCAAAAGCCAAACTCGTCCGATCGCCAAAACAATTATAGATCCTTGTTCCTCGTTGCAATGCGAACGTATTACATTAATGGTTCGTCCGCGGTCGTCGCGCTCGTTTACGAGAAAAAAGCGAAAAACACCTTTCGGACGGAAATACTTCCAAGTCCCGTCAGATCTCAATGTCCACCGGCACCATCGTCCAAAAGCCAAACTCGTCTGATCACCAAAACAATATAGATCCTTGTTCCTCGTTGCATTGCGAACGTATTACATTAATGGTTCGATCACGGTCGTCGCGCTCGTTTTCGAGAAAAACGCGAAAAACACCTTTCGGTCGGAAATATTTAAAAGTCCCGTCAGATCTCAAAGTCCACCGGCACCATCGTCCAAAAGCCAAACTCGTCCGATCGCCAAAACAATTATAGATCCTTGTTCCTCGTTGCATTGCGAACGTATTACATTAATGGTTCGGCCGCGGTCGTCGCGCTCGTTTTCGAGAAAAATGCGAAAAACACCTTTCGGTCCGAAACATTTCAAAGTCCCGTCAGATCTCAAAGTCCACCGGCACCATCGTCCAAAAGCCAAACTCGTCCGATCGCCAAAACAATTATAGATCCTTGTTCCTCGTTGCATTGCGAACGTATTACATTAATGGTTCGGCCGCGGTCGTCGCGCTCGTTCTCGAGAAAAACGAGAAAAACACCTTTCGGTCCGAAACATTTCAAAGTCCCGTCAGATCTCAAAGTCCACCGGCACCATCGTCCAAAAGCCAAACTCGTCCGATCGCCATAACAATTATTGATCCTTGTTCCTCGTTGCATTGCGAACGTATTACATTAATGGTTCGTCCGCGGTCGTCGCGCTCGTTTACGAGAAAAAAGCGAAAAACACCTTTCGGACGGAAATACTTCCAAGTTCCGTCAGATCTCAAAGTCCACCGGCACCATCGTCCAAAAGCCAAACTCGTACGATCGCCAAAACAATTACAGATCCTTGTTCCTCGTTGTATTGCAACCGTATTACATGAATGGTTCGATCGCGGTCGTCGCGCTCGTTTTCGAGAAAAAAGCAAAAAACACCTTTCGGTCGGAAATATTTAAAAGTCCCGTCAGATCTCAATGTCCACCGGCACCGTCGTCCAAAAGCCAAACTCGTCTGATCACCAAAACAATTATAGATCCTTGTTCCTCGTTGCATTGCGAACGCATTACATTAATGGTTCGATCACGGTCGTCGCGCTCGTTTTCGAGAAAAACGCGAAAAACACCTTTCGGTCGGAAATATTTAAAAGTCCCGTCAGATCTCAAAGTCCACAGGCACCATCGTCCAAAAGCCACACTCGTCCGATCGCCAAAACAATTATAGATCCTTGTTACTCGTTGTATTGCAACCGTATTACATGAATGGTTCGATCGCGGTCGTCGCGCTCGTTTTCGAGAAAAAAGCAAAAAACACCTTTCGGTCGGAAATATTTAAAAGTCCCGTCAGATCTCAAAGTCCACCGGCACCATCTTCCAAAAGCCAAACTCGTCCGATCGCCAACACAATTATAAATCCTTCTTCCTCGTTGCATTGCGAACGTATTACATTAATGCTTCGACCGCGGTCGTCGCGCTCGTTTACGAGAAAAAAGAGAAAAACACCTTTCGGTCCGAAACATTTCAAGTCCCGTCAGATCCCAAAGTCCACCGGTACCATCTTCCAAAAGCCAAACTCGTCCGATCGCCAAAACAATTATAGATCCTTGTTCCTCGTTGCATTGCGAACGTATTACATTAATGGTTCGGCCGCGGTCGTCGCGCTCGTTCTCGAGAAAAAGGAGAAAAACACCTTTGGGTCCGAAACATTTCAAAGTCCCGTCAGATCTCAAAGTCCACCGGCACCATCGTCCAAAAGCCAAACTCGTCCGATCGCCAAAACAATTATAGATCCTTGTTCCTCGTTGCATTGCGAACGTATTACATTAATGGTTCGGCCGCGGTCGTCGCGCTCGTTCTCGAGAAAAACGAGAAAAACACTTTTCGGTCCGAAACATTTCAAAGGTCCCGTCAGATCTCAAAGTCCACCGGCACCATCGTCCAAAAGCCAAACTCGTCCGATCGCCAAAACAATTATAGATCCTTGTTCCTCGTTGCAATGCGAACGTATTACATTAATGGTTCGTCCGCGGTCGTCGCGCTCGTTTACGAGAAAAAAGCGAAAAACACCTTTCGGACGGAAATACTTCCAAGTCCCGTCAGATCTCAATGTCCACCGGCACCATCGTCCAAAAGCCAAACTCGTCTGATCACCAAAACAATATAGATCCTTGTTCCTCGTTGCATTGCGAACGTATTACATTAATGGTTCGATCACGGTCGTCGCGCTCGTTTTCGAGAAAAACGCGAAAAACACCTTTCGGTCGGAAATATTTAAAAGTCCCGTCAGATCTCAAAGTCCACCGGCACCATCGTCCAAAAGCCAAACTCGTCCGATCGCCAAAACAATTATAGATCCTTGTTCCTCGTTGCATTGCGAACGTATTACATTAATGGTTCGGCCGCGGTCGTCGCGCTCGTTTTCGAGAAAAAAGCGAAAAACACCTTTCGGACGGAAATACTTCCAAGTTCCGTCAGATCTCAAAGTCCACCGGCACCATCGTCCAAAAGCCAAACTCGTACGATCGCCAAAACAATTATAGATCCTTGTTCCTCGTTGTATTGCAACCGTATTACATGAATGGTTCGATCGCGGTCGTCGCGCTCGTTTTCGAGAAAAAAGCAAAAAACACCTTTCGGTCGGAAATATTTAAAAGTCCCGTCAGATCTCAATGTCCACCGGCACCGTCGTCCAAAAGCCAAACTCGTCTGATCACCAAAACAATTATAGATCCTTGTTCCTCGTTGCATTGCGAACGCATTACATTAATGGTTCGATCACGGTCGTCGCGCTCGTTTTCGAGAAAAACGCGAAAAACACCTTTCGGTCGGAAATATTTAAAAGTCCCGTCAGATCTCAATGTCCACAGGCACCATCGTCCAAAAGCCAAACTCGTCCGATCGCCAAAACAATTATAGATCCTTGTTACTCGTTGTATTGCAACCGTATTACATGAATGGTTCGATCGCGGTCGTCGCGCTCGTTTTCGAGAAAAAAGCAAAAAACACCTTTCGGTCGGAAATATATAAAAGTCCCGTCAGATCTCAAAGTCCACCGGCACCATCTTCCAAAAGCCAAACTCGTCCGATCGCCAACACAATTATAAATCCTTGTTCCTCGTTGCATTGCGAACGTATTACATTAATGCTTCGACCGCGGTCGTCGCGCTCGTTTACGAGAAAAAAGAGAAAAACACCTTTCGGTCCGAAACATTTCAAGTCCCGTCAGATCCCAAAGTCCACCGGTACCATCTTCCAAAAGCCAAACTCGTCCGATCGCCAAAACAATTATAGATCCTTGTTCCTCGTTGCATTGCGAACGTATTACATTAATGGTTCGGCCGCGGTCGTCGCGCTCGTTCTCGAGAAAAAGGAGAAAAACACCTTTGGGTCCGAAACATTTCAAAGTCCCGTCAGATCTCAAAGTCCACCGGCACCATCGTCCAAAAGCCAAACTCGTCCGATCGCCAAAACAATTATAGATCCTTGTTCCTCGTTGCATTGCGAACGTATTACATTAATGGTTCGGCCGCGGTCGTCGCGCTCGTTCTCGAGAAAAACGAGAAAAACACTTTTCGGTCCGAAACATTTCAAAGGTCCCGTCAGATCTCAAAGTCCACCGGCACCATCGTCCAAAAGCCAAACTCGTCCGATCGCCAAAACAATTATAGATCCTTGTTCCTCGTTGCAATGCGAACGTATTACATTAATGGTTCGTCCGCGGTCGTCGCGCTCGCTTACGAGAAAAAAGCGAAAAACACCTTTCGGACGGAAATACTTCCAAGTCCCGTCAGATCTCAATGTCCACCGGCACCATCGTCCAAAAGCCAAACTCGTCTGATCACCAAAACAATTATAGATCCTTGTTCCTCGTTGCATTGCGAACGTATTACATTAATGGTTCGATCACGGTCGTCGCGCTCGTTTTCGAGAAAAACGCGAAAAACACCTTTCGGTCGGAAATATTTAAAAGTCCCGTCAGATCTCAAAGTCCACCGGCACCATCGTCCAAAAGCCAAACTCGTCCGATCGCCAAAACAATTATAGATCCTTGTTCCTCGTTGCATTGCGAACGTATTACATTAATGGTTCGGCCGCGGTCGTCGCGCTCGTTTTCGAGAAAAATGCGAAAAACACCTTTCGGTCGGAAATATTTAAAAGTCCCGTCAGATCTCAATGTCCACAGGCACCATCGTCCAAAAGCCAAACTCGTCCGATCGCCAAAACAATTATAGATCCTTGTTACTCGTTGTATTGCAACCGTATTACATGAATGGTTCGATCGCGGTCGTCGCGCTCGTTTTCGAGAAAAAAGCAAAAAACACCTTTCGGTCGGAAATATATAAAAGTCCCGTCAGATCTCAAAGTCCACCGGCACCATCTTCCAAAAGCCAAACTCGTCCGATCGCCAACACAATTATAAATCCTTGTTCCTCGTTGCATTGCGAACGTATTACATTAATGCTTCGACCGCGGTCGTCGCGCTCGTTTACGAGAAAAAAGAGAAAAACACCTTTCGGTCCGAAACATTTCAAGTCCCGTCAGATCCCAAAGTCCACCGGTACCATCTTCCAAAAGCCAAACTCGTCCGATCGCCAAAACAATTATAGATCCTTGTTCCTCGTTGCATTGCGAACGTATTACATTAATGGTTCGGCCGCGGTCGTCGCGCTCGTTCTCGAGAAAAAGGAGAAAAACACCTTTGGGTCCGAAACATTTCAAAGTCCCGTCAGATCTCAAAGTCCACCGGCACCATCGTCCAAAAGCCAAACTCGTCCGATCGCCAAAACAATTATAGATCCTTGTTCCTCGTTGCATTGCGAACGTATTACATTAATGGTTCGGCCGCGGTCGTCGCGCTCGTTCTCGAGAAAAACGAGAAAAACACTTTTCGGTCCGAAACATTTCAAAGGTCCCGTCAGATCTCAAAGTCCACCGGCACCATCGTCCAAAAGCCAAACTCGTCCGATCGCCAAAACAATTATAGATCCTTGTTCCTCGTTGCAATGCGAACGTATTATATTAATGGTTCGTCCGCGGTCGTCGCGCTCGCTTACGAGAAAAAAGCGAAAAACACCTTTCGGACGGAAATACTTCCAAGTCCCGTCAGATCTCAATGTCCACCGGCACCATCGTCCAAAAGCCAAACTCGTCTGATCACCAAAACAATTATAGATCCTTGTTCCTCGTTGCATTGCGAACGTATTACATTAATGGTTCGATCACGGTCGTCGCGCTCGTTTTCGAGAAAAACGCGAAAAACACCTTTCGGTCGGAAATATTTAAAAGTCCCGTCAGATCTCAAAGTCCACCGGCACCATCGTCCAAAAGCCAAACTCGTCCGATCGCCAAAACAATTATAGATCCTTGTTCCTCGTTGCATTGCGAACGTATTACATTAATGGTTCGGCCGCGGTCGTCGCGCTCGTTTTCGAGAAAAATGCGAAAAACACCTTTCGGTCCGAAACATTTCAAAGTCCCGTCAGATCTCAAAGTCCACCGGCACCATCGTCCAAAAGCCAAACTCGTCCGATCGCCAAAACAATTATAGATCCTTGTTCCTCGTTGCATTGCGAACGTATTACATTAATGGTTCGGCCGCGGTCGTCGCGCTCGTTCTCGAGAAAAACGAGAAAACCACCTTTCGGTCCGAAACATTTCAAAGTCCCGTCAGATCTCAAAGTCCACCGGCACCATCGTCCAAAAGCCAAACTCGTCCGATCGCCATAACAATTATAGATCCTTGTTCCTCGTTGCATTGCGAACGTATTACATTAATGGTTCGATCACGGTCGTCGCGCTCGTTTTCGAGAAAAACGCGAAAAACACCTTTCGGTCGGAAATATTTAAAAGTCCCGTCAGATCTCAAAGTCCACCGGAACCATCTTCCAAAAGCCAAACTCGTCCGATCGCCAAAACAATTATAAATCCTTCTTCCTCGTTGCATTGCGAACGTATTACATTAATGGTTCGGCCGCGGTCGTCGCGCTCGTTCTCGAGAAAAAGGAGAAAAACACCTTTGGGTCGGAAACATTTCAAAGTCCCGTCAGATCTCAAAGTCCACCGGCACCATCGTCCAAAAGCCAAACTCGTCCGATCGCCAAAACAATTATAGATCCTTGTTCCTCGTTGCATTGCGAACGTATTACATTAATGGTTCGGCCGCGGTCGTCGCGCTCGTTCTCGAGAAAAACGAGAAAAACACTTTTCGGTCCGAAACATTTCAAAGGTCCCGTCAGATCTCAAAGTCCACCGGCACCATCGTCCAAAAGCCAAACTCGTCCGATCGCCAAAACAATTATAGATCCTTGTTCCTCGTTGCAATGCGAACGTATTACATTAATGGTTCGTCCGCGGTCGTCGCGCTCGTTTACGAGAAAAAAGCAAAAAACACCTTTCGGACGGAAATACTTCCAAGTCCCGTCAGATCTCAATGTCCACCGGCACCATCGTCCAAAAGCCAAACTCGTCTGATCACCAAAACAATTATAGATCCTTGTTGCTCGTTGCATTGCGAACGTATTACATTAATGGTTCGATCACGGTCGTCGCGCTCGTTTTCGAGAAAAACGCGAAAAACACCTTTCGGTCGGAAATATTTAAAAGTCCCGTCATATCTCAAAGTCCACCGGCACCATCGTCCAAAAGCCAAACTCGTCCGATCGCCAAAACAATTATAGATCCTTGTTCCTCGTTGCATTGCGAACGTATTACATTAATGGTTCGTCCGCGGTCGTCGCGCTCGTTCTCGAGAAAAACGAGAAAAACACCTTTGGGTACGAAACATTTCAAAGTCCCGTCATATCTCAAAGTCCACCGGCACCATCGTCCAAAAGCCAAACTCGTCCGATCGCCAAAACAATTATAGATCCTTGTTCCTCGTTGCATTGCGAACGTATTACATTAATGGTTCGGCCGCGGTCGTCGCGCTCGTTCTCGAGAAAAACGAGAAAAACACCTTTCGGTCCGAAACATTTCAAAGGTCCCGTCAGATCTCAAAGTCGACCGGCACCATCGTCCAAAAGCCAAACTCGTCCGATCGCCAAAACAATTATACATCCCTGTTCCTCGTTGCATTGCGAACGTATTACATTAATGGTTCGGCCGCGGTCGTCGCGCTCGTTTTCGAGAAAAATGCGAAATACACCTTTCGGTCCAAAATATTTCTAAGTCCCGTCAGATCTCAAAGTCCACCGGCACCATCGTCCAAAAGCCAAACTCGTCTGATCGCCAAAACAATTATAGATCCTTGTTCCTCGTTGCATTTCGAACGTATTACATTAATGGTTCGTCCGCGGTCGTCGCGCTCGTTTTCGAGAAAAACGCAAAAAAGACCTTTCGGTCCGAAATATTTCCAAGTCCCGTCAGATCTCAATGTCCAAGGGCACCATCGTCCAAAAGCCAAACTCGTCCGATCGCCAAAACAATTATAGATCCCTGTTCCTCGTTGCATTGCGAACGTATTACATTAATGGTTCGGCCGCGGTCGTCGCGCTCGTTTTCGAGAAAAAAGCGAAAAACACCTTTCGGACGGAAATACTTCCAAGTTCCGTCAGATCTCAAAGTCCACCGGCACCATCGTCCAAAAGCCAAACTCGTACGATCGCCAAAACAATTATAGATCCTTGTTCCTCGTTGTATTGCAACCGTATTACATGAATGGTTCGATCGCGGTCGTCGCGCTCGTTTTCGAGAAAAAAGCAAAAAACACCTTTCGGTCGGAAATATTTAAAAGTCCCGTCAGATCTCAATGTCCACCGGCACCGTCGTCCAAAAGCCAAACTCGTCTGATCACCAAAACAATTATAGATCCTTGTTCCTCGTTGCATTGCGAACGCATTACATTAATGGTTCGATCACGGTCGTCGCGCTCGTTTTCGAGAAAAACGCGAAAAACACCTTTCGGTCGGAAATATTTAAAAGTCCCGTCAGATCTCAAAGTCCACAGGCACCATCGTCCAAAAGCCAAACTCGTCCGATCGCCAAAACAATTATAGATCCTTGTTCCTCGTTGCATTGCGAACGTATTACATTAATGGTTCGGCCGCGGTCGTCGCGCTCGTTTTCGAGAAAAATGCGAAAAACACCTTTCGGTCCGAAACATTTCAAAGTCCCGTCAGATCTCAAAGTCCACCGGCACCATCGTCCAAAAGCCAAACTCGTCCGATCGCCAAAACAATTATAGATCCTTGTTCCTCGTTGCATTGCGAACGTATTACATTAATGGTTCGGCCGCGGTCGTCGCGCTCGTTTTCGAGAAAAAAGAGAAAAACACCTTTCGGACGGAAATACTTCCAAGTTCCGTCAGATCTCAAAGTCCACCGGCACCATCGTCCAAAAGCCAAACTCGTACGATCGCCAAAACAATTATAGATCCTTGTTCCTCGTTGTATTGCAACCGTATTACATGAATGGTTCGATCGCGGTCGTCGCGCTCGTTTTCGAGAAAAAAGCAAAAAACACCTTTCGGTCGGAAATATTTAAAAGTCCCGTCAGATCTCAAAGTCCACCGGCACCATCTTCCAAAAGCCAAACTCGTCCGATCGCCAACACAATTATAAATCCTTGTTCCTCGTTGCATTGCGAACGTATTACATTAATGCTTCGACCGCGGTCGTCGCGCTCGTTTACGAGAAAAAAGAGAAAAACACCTTTCGGTCCGAAACATTTCAAGTCCCGTCAGATCCCAAAGTCCACCGGTACCATCGTCCAAAAGCCAAACTCGTACGATCGCCAAAACAATTATAGATCCTTGTTCCTCGTTGTATTGCAACCGTATTACATGAATGGTTCGATCGCGGTCGTCGCGCTCGTTTTCGAGAAAAAAGCAAAAAACACCTTTCGGTCGGAAATATTTAAAAGTCCCGTCAGATCTCAATGTCCACCGGCACCGTCGTCCAAAAGCCAAACTCGTCCGATCGCCAAAACAATTATAGATCCTTGTTACTCGTTGTATTGCAACCGTATTACATGAATGGTTCGATCGCGGTCGTCGCGCTCGTTTTCGAGAAAAAAGCAAAAAACACCTTTCGGTCGGAAATATTTAAAAGTCCCGTCAGATCTCAAAGTCCACCGGCACCATCTTCCAAAAGCCAAACTCGTCCGATCGCCAACACAATTATAAATCCTTGTTCCTCGTTGCATTGCGAACGTATTACATTAATGGTTCGTCCGCGGTCGTCGCGCTCGTTTACGAGAAAAAAGCGAAAAACACCTTTCGGACGGAAATACTTCCAAGTCCCGTCAGATCTCAATGTCCACCGGCACCATCGTCCAAAAGCCAAACTCGTCTGATCACCAAAACAATTATAGATCCTTGTTCCTCGTTGCATTGCGAACGTATTACATTAATGGTTCGATCACGGTCGTCGCGCTCGTTTTCGAGAAAAACGCGAAAAACACCTTTCGGTCGGAAATATTTAAAAGTCCCGTCAGATCTCAAAGTCCACCGGCACCATCGTCCAAAAGCCAAACTCGTCCGATCGCCAAAACAATTATAGATCCTTGTTCCTCGTTGCATTGCGAACGTATTACATTAATGGTTCGGCCGCGGTCGTCGCGCTCGTTTTCGAGAAAAATGCGAAAAACACCTTTCGGTCCGAAACATTTCAAAGTCCCGTCAGATCTCAAAGTCCACCGGAACCATCTTCCAAAAGCCAAACTCGTCCGATCGCCAAAACAATTATAAATCCTTGTTCCTCGTTGCATTGCGAACGTATTACATTAATGCTTCGACCGCGGTCGTCGCGCTCGTTTACGAGGAAAAAGAGAAAAACACCTTTCGGTCCAAAACATTTCATGTCCCGTCAGATCCCAAAGTCCACCGGCACCATCTTCCAAAAGCCAAACTCGTCCGATCGCCAAAACAATTATAGATCCTTGTTCCTCGTTGCATTGCGAACGTATTACATTAATGGTTCGGCCGCGGTCGTCGCGCTCGTTCTCGAGAAAAAGGAGAAAAACACCTTTGGGTCGGAAACATTTCAAAGTCCCGTCAGATCTCAAAGTCCACCGGCACCATCGTCCAAAAGCCAAACTCGTCCGATCGCCAAAACAATTATAGATCCTTGTTCCTCGTTGCATTGCGAACGTATTACATTAATGGTTCGGCCGCGGTCGTCGCGCTCGTTCTCGAGAAAAACGAGAAAAACACTTTTCGGTCCGAAACATTTCAAAGGTCCCGTCAGATCTCAAAGTCCACCGGCACCATCGTCCAAAAGCCAAACTCGTCCGATCGCCAAAACAATTATAGATCCTTGTTCCTCGTTGCATTGCGAACGTATTACATTAATGGTTCGATCACGGTCGTCGCGCTCGTTTTCGAGAAAAACGCGAAAAACACCTTTCGGTCGGAAATATTTAAAAGTCCCGTCAGATCTCAAAGTCCACCGGCACCATCGTCCAAAAGCCAAACTCGTCCGATCGCCAAAACAATTATAGATCCTTGTTCCTCGTTGCATTGCGAACGTATTACATTAATGGTTCGGCCGCGGTCGTCGCGCTCGTTTTCGAGAAAAATGCGAAAAACACCTTTCGGTCCGAAACATTTCAAAGTCCCGTCAGATCTCAAAGTCCACCGGAACCATCTTCCAAAAGCCAAACTCGTCCGATCGCCAAAACAATTATAAATCCTTGTTCCTCGTTGCATTGCGAACGTATTACATTAATGCTTCGACCGCGGTCGTCGCGCTCGTTTACGAGAAAAAAGAGAAAAACACCTTTCGGTCCAAAACATTTCATGTCCCGTCAGATCCCAAAGTCCACCGGCACCATCTTCCAAAAGCCAAACTCGTCCGATCGCCAAAACAATTATAGATCCTTGTTCCTCGTTGCATTGCGAACGTATTACATTAATGGTTCGGCCGCGGTCGTCGCGCTCGTTCTCGAGAAAAAGGAGAAAAACACCTTTGGGTCGGAAACATTTCAAAGTCCCGTCAGATCTCAAAGTCCACCGGCACCATCGTCCAAAAGCCAAACTCGTCCGATCGCCAAAACAATTATAGATCCTTGTTCCTCGTTGCATTGCGAACGTATTACATTAATGGTTCGGCCGCGGTCGTCGCGCTCGTTCTCGAGAAAAACGAGAAAAACACTTTTCGGTCCGAAACATTTCAAAGGTCCCGTCAGATCTCAAAGTCCACCGGCACCATCGTCCAAAAGCCAAACTCGTCCGATCGCCAAAACAATTATAGATCCTTGTTCCTCGTTGCATTGCGAACGTATTACATTAATGGTTCGATCACGGTCGTCGCGCTCGTTTTCGAGAAAAACGCGAAAAACACCTTTCGGTCGGAAATATTTAAAAGTCCCGTCAGATCTCAAAGTCCACCGGCACCATCGTCCAAAAGCCAAACTCGTCCGATCGCCAAAACAATTATAGATCCTTGTTCCTCGTTGCATTGCGAACGTATTACATTAATGGTTCGGCCGCGGTCGTCGCGCTCGTTTTCGAGAAAAATGCGAAAAACACCTTTCGGTCCGAAACATTTCAAAGTCCCGTCAGATCTCAAAGTCCACCGGCACCATCGTCCAAAAGCCAAACTCGTCCGATCGCCAAAACAATTATAGATCCTTGTTCCTCGTTGCATTGCGAACGTATTACATTAATGGTTCGGCCGCGGTCGTCGCGCTCGTTCTCGAGAAAAACGAGAAAAACACCTTTCGGTCCGAAACATTTCAAAGTCCCGTCAGATCTCAAAGTTCACCGGCACCATCGTCCAAAAGCCAAACTCGTCCGATCGCCAAAACAATTATAGATCCTTGTTACTCGTTGTATTGCAACCGTATTACATGAATGGTTCGATCGCGGTCGTCGCGCTCGTTTTCGAGAAAAACGCAAAAAACACCTTTCGGTCGGAAATATTTAAAAGTCCCGTCAGATCTCAAAGTCCACCGGAACCATCTTCCAAAAGCCAAACTCGTCCGATCGCCAAAACAATTATAAATCCTTGTTCCTCGTTGCATTGCGAACGTATTACATTAATGCTTCGACCGCGGTCGTCGCGCTCGTTTACGAGAAAAAAGAGAAAAACACCTTTCGGTCCAAAACATTTCATGTCCCGTCAGATCCCAAAGTCCACCGGCACCATCTTCCAAAAGCCAAACTCGTCCGATCGCCAAAACAATTATAGATCCTTGTTCCTCGTTGCATTGCGAACGTATTACATTAATGGTTCGGCCGCGGTCGTCGCGCTCGTTCTCGAGAAAAAGGAGAAAAACACCTTTGGGTCGGAAACATTTCAAAGTCCCGTCAGATCTCAAAGTCCACCGGCACCATCGTCCAAAAGCCAAACTCGTCCGATCGCCAAAAAAATTATAGATCCTTGTTCCTCGTTGCATTGCGAACGTATTACATTAATGGTTCGGCCGCGGTCGTCGCGCTCGTTCTCGAGAAAAAAGAGAAAAACACTTTTCGGTCCGAAACATTTCAAAGGTCCCGTCAGATCTCAAAGTCCACCGGCACCATCGTCCAAAAGCCAAACTCGTCCGATCGCCAAAACAATTATAGATCCTTGTTCCTCGTTGCAATGCGAACGTATTACATTAATGGTTCGTCCGCGGTCGTCGCGCTCGTTTACGAGAAAAAAGCGGAAAACACCTTTCGGACGGAAATACTTCCAAGTCCCGTCAGATCTCAATGTCCACCGGCACCATCGTCCAAAAGCCAAACTCGTCTGATCACCAAAACAATTATAGATCCTTGTTCCTCGTTGCATTGCGAACGTATTACATTAATGGTTCGGCCGCGGTCGTCGCGCTCGTTTTCGAGAAAAATGCGAAAAACACCTTTCGGTCCGAAACATTTCAAAGTCCCGTCAGATCTCAAAGTCCACCGGCACCATCGTCCAAAAGCCAAACTCGTCCGATCGCCAAAACAATTATAGATCCTTGTTCCTCGTTGCATTGCGAACGTATTACATTAATGGTTCGGCCGCGGTCGTCGCGCTCGTTCTCGAGAAAAACGAGAAAAACACCTTTCGGTCCGAAACATTTCAAAGTCCCGTCAGATCTCAAAGTCCACCGGCACCATCGTCCAAAAGCCAAACTCGTCCGATCGCCATAACAATTATAGATCCTTGTTCCTCGTTGCATTGCGAACGTATTACATTAATGGTTCGATCACGGTCGTCGCGCTCGTTTTCGAGAAAAACGCGAAAAACACCTTTCGGTCGGAAATATTTAAAAGTCCCGTCAGATCTCAAAGTTCACCGGCACCATCGTCCAAAAGCCAAACTCGTCCGATCGCCAAAACAATTATAGATCCTTGTTACTCGTTGTATTGCAACCGTATTACATGAATGGTTCGATCGCGGTCGTCGCGCTCGTTTTCGAGAAAAACGCAAAAAACACCTTTCGGTCGGAAATATTTAAAAGTCCCGTCAGATCTCAAAGTCCACCGGAACCATCTTCCAAAAGCCAAACTCGTCCGATCGCCAAAACAATTATAAATCCTTGTTCCTCGTTGCATTGCGAACGTATTACATTAATGCTTCGGCCGCGGTCGTCGCGCTCGTTCTCGAGAAAAAGGAGAAAAACACCTTTGGGTCGGAAACATTTCAAAGTCCCGTCAGATCTCAAAGTCCACCGGCACCATCGTCCAAAAGCCAAACTCGTCCGATCGCCAAAACAATTATAGATCCTTGTTCCTCGTTGCATTGCGAACGTATTACATTAATGGTTCGGCCGCGGTCGTCGCGCTCGTTCTCGAGAAAAACGAGAAAAACACTTTTCGGTCCGAAACATTTCAAAGGTCCCGTCAGATCTCAAAGTCCACCGGCACCATCGTCCAAAAGCCAAACTCGTCCGATCGCCAAAACAATTATAGATCCTTGTTCCTCGTTGCAATGCGAACGTATTACATTAATGGTTCGTCCGCGGTCGTCGCGCTCGTTTACGAGAAAAAAGCAAAAAACACCTTTCGGACGGAAATACTTCCAAGTCCCGTCAGATCTCAATGTCCACCGGCACCATCGTCCAAAAGCCAAACTCGTCTGATCACCAAAACTATTATAGATCCTTGTTGCTCGTTGCATTGCGAACGTATTACATTAATGGTTCGATCACGGTCGTCGCGCTCGTTTTCGAGAAAAACGCGAAAAACACCTTTCGGTCGGAAATATTTAAAAGTCCCGTCAGATCTCAAAGTCCACCGGCACCATCGTCCAAAAGCCAAACTCGTCCGATCGCCAAAACAATTATAGATCCTTGTTCCTCGTTGCATTGCGAACGCATTACATTAATGGTTCGATCACGGTCGTCGCGCCCGTTTTCGAGAAAAACGCGAAAAACACCTTTCGGTCGGAAATATTTAAAAGTCCCGTCAGATCTCAAAGTCCACAGGCACCATCGTCCAAAAGCCAAACTCGTCCGATCGCCAAAACAATTATAGATCCTTGTTCCTCGTTGCATTGCGAACGTATTACATTAATGGTTCGGCCGCGGTCGTCGCGCACGTTTTCGAGAAAAATGCGAAAAACACCTTTCGGTCCGAAACATTTCAAAGGTCCCGTCAGATCTCAAAGTCCACCGGCACCATCGTCCAAAAGCCAAACTCGTCCGATCGCCAAAACAATTATAGATCCTTGTTCCTCGTTGCATTGCGAACGTATTACATTAATGGTTCGGCCGCGGTCGTCGCGCTCGTTTTCGAGAAAAAAGAGAAAAACACCTTTCGGACGGAAATACTTCCAAGTTCCGTCAGATCTCAAAGTCCACCGGCACCATCGTCCAAAAGCCAAACTCGTACGATCGCCAAAACAATTATAGATCCTTGTTCCTCGTTGTATTGCAACCGTATTACATGAATGGTTCGATCGCGGTCGTCGCGCTCGTTTTCGAGAAAAAAGTAAAAAACACCTTTCGGTCGGAAATATTTAAAAGTCCCGTCAGATCTCAATGTCCACCGGCACCGTCGTCCAAAAGCCAAACTCGTCCGATCACCAAAACAATTATAGATCCTTGTTCCTCGTTGCATTGCGAACGCATTACATTAATGGTTCGATCACGGTCGTCGCGCTCGTTTTCGAGAAAAACGCGAAAAACACCTTTCGGTCGGAAATATTTAAAAGTCCCGTCAGATTTCAAAGTCCACAGGCACCATCGTCCAAAAGCCAAACTCGTCCGATCGCCAAAACAATTATAGATCCTTGTTACTCGTTGTATTGCAACCGTATTACATGAATGGTTCGATCGCGGTCGTCGCGCTCGTTTTCGAGAAAAAAGAGAAAAACACCTTTCGGTCCGAAACATTTCAAGTCCCGTCAGATCCCAAAGTCCACCGGTACCATCTTCCAAAAGCCAAACTCGTCCGATCGCCAAAACAATTATAGATCCTTGTTCCTCGTTGCATTGCGAACGTATTACATTAATGGTTCGGCCGCGGTCGTCGCGCTCGTTCTCGAGAAAAACGAGAAAAACACTTTTCGGTCCGAAACATTTCAAAGGTCCCGTCAGATCTCAAAGTCCACCGGCACCATCGTCCAAAAGCCAAACTCGTCCGATCGCCAAAACAATTATAGATCCTTGTTCCTCGTTGCAATGCGAACGTATTACATTAATGGTTCGTCCGCGGTCGTCGCGCTCGTTTACGAGAAAAAAGCGAAAAACACCTTTCGGACGGAAATACTTCCAAGTCCCGTCAGATCTCAATGTCCACCGGCACCATCGTCCAAAAGCCAAACTCGTCTGATCACCAAAACAATTATAGATCCTTGTTCCTCGTTGCATTGCGAACGTATTACATTAATGGTTCGATCACGGTCGTCGCGCTCGTTTTCGAGAAAAACGCGAAAAACACCTTTCGGTCGGAAATATTTAAAAGTGCCGTCAGATCTCAAAGTCCACCGGCACCATCGTCCAAAAGCCAAACTCGTCCGATCGCCAAAACAATTATAGATCCTTGTTCCTCGTTGCATTGCGAACGTATTACATTAATGGTTCGGCCGCGGTCGTCGCGCTCGTTTTCGAGAAAAATGCGAAAAACACCTTTCGGTCCGAAACATTTCAAAGTCCCGTCAGATCTCAAAGTCCACCGGCACCATCGTCCAAAAGCCAAACTCGTCCGATCGCCAGAACAATTATAGATCCTTGTTCCTCGTTGCATTGCGAACGTATTACATTAATGGTTCGGCCGCGGTCGTCGCGCTCGTTCTCGAGAAAAACGAGAAAAACACCTTTCGGTCCGAAACATTTCAAAGTCCCGTCAGATCTCAAAGTCCACCGGCACCATCGTCCAAAAGCCAAACTCGTCCGATCGCCATAACAATTATAGATCCTTGTTCCTCGTTGCATTGCGAACGTATTACATTAATGGTTCGATCACGGTCGTCGCGCTCGTTTTCGAGAAAAACGCGAAAAACACCTTTCGGTCGGAAATATTTAAAAGTCCCGTCAGATCTCAAAGTTCACCGGCACCATCGTCCAAAAGCCAAACTCGTCCGATCGCCAAAACAATTATAGATCCTTGTTCCTCGTTGTATTGCAACCGTATTACATGAATGGTTCGATCGCGGTCGTCGCGCTCGTTTTCGAGAAAAAAGCAAAAAACACCTTTCGGTCGGAAATATTTAAAAGTACCGTCAGATCTCAATGTCCACCGGCACCGTCGTCCAAAAGCCAAACTCGTCTGATCACCAAAACAATTATAGATCCTTGTTCCTCGTTGCATTGCGAACGCATTACATTAATGGTTCGATCACGGTCGTCGCGCTCGTTTTCGAGAAAAACGCGAAAAACACCTTTCGGTCGGAAATATTTAAAAGTCCCGTCAGATCTCAAAGTCCACAGGCACCATCGTCCAAAAGCCAAACTCGTCCGATCGCCAAAACAATTATAGATCCTTGTTACTCGTTGTATTGCAACCGTATTACATGAATGGTTCGATCGCGGTCGTCGCGCTCGTTTTCGAGAAAAAAGAGAAAAACACCTTTCGGTCCGAAACATTTCAAGTCCCGTCAGATCCCAAAGTCCACCGGTACCATCTTCCAAAAGCCAAACTCGTCCGATCGCCAAAACAATTATAGATCCTTGTTCCTCGTTGCATTGCGAACGTATTACATTAATGCTTCGGCCGCGGTCGTCGCGCTCGTTCTCGAGAAAAAGGAGAAAAACACCTTTGGGTCGGAAACATTTCAAAGTCCCGTCAGATCTCAAAGTCCACCGGCACCATCGTCCAAAAGCCAAACTCGTCCGATCGCCAAAACAATTATAGATCCTTGTTCCTCGTTGCATTGCGAACGTATTACATTAATGGTTCGGCCGCGGTCGTCGCGCTCGTTCTCGAGAAAAACGAGAAAAACACTTTTCGGTCCGAAACATTTCAAAGGTCCCGTCAGATCTCAATGTCCAAGGGCACCATCGTCCAAAAGCCAAACTCGTCCGATCGCCAAAACAATTATAGATCCCTGTTCCTCGTTGCATTGCGAACGTATTACATTAATGGTTCGGCCGCGGTCGTCGCGCTCGTTTTCGAGAAAAATGCGAAAACACCTTTCGGTCCGAAATATTTCCAAGTCCCGTCAGATCTCAATGTCCACCGGCACCATCGTCCAAAAGCCAAACTCGTCCGATCGCCAAAACAATTATAGATCCCTGTTCCTCGTTGCATTGCGAACGTATTACATTAATGGTTCGGCCGCGGTCGTCGCGCTCGTTTTCGAGAAAAATGCGAGAAACACCTTTCGGTCCGAAACATTTCAAAGTCCCGTCAGATCTCAAAGTCCACCGGCACCATCGTCCAAAAGCCAAACTCGTCCGATCGCCAAAACAATTATAGATCCTTGTTCCTCGTTGCATTGCGAACGTATTACATTAATGCTTCGACCGCGGTCGTCGCGCTCGTTTACGAGAAAAAAGAGAAAAACACCTTTCGGTCCGAAACATTTCAAGTCCCGTCAGATCTCAATGTCCACCGGCACCATCGTCCAAAAGCCAAACTCGTCCGATCGCCAAAAAATATAGATCCTTGTCCCTCGTTGCATTGCGAACGTATTACATTAATGGTTCGGCCGCGGTCGTCGCGCTCGTTTTCGAGAAAAATGCGAAAAACACCTTTCGGTCCGAAATATTTCTAAGTCCCGTCAGATCTCAAAGTCATACGGCAACATCGTCCAAAAGCCAAACTCGTCCGATCGCCAAAAAAATTATAGATCCCTGTTCCTCGTTGCATTGCGAACGTATTACATTAATGGTTCGGCCGCGGTCGTCGCGCTCGTTTTCGAGAAAAATGCGAGAAACACCTTTCGGTCCGAAACATTTCAAAGTCCCGTCAGATCTAAAAGTCCACCGGCACCATCGTCCAAAAGCCAAACTCGTCCGATCGCCAAAACAATTATAGATCCTTGTTCCTCGTTGCATTGCGAACGTATTACATTAATGCTTCGACCGCGGTCGTCGCGCTCGTTTACGAGAAAAAAGCGATAAACACCTTTCGGACGGAAATACTTCCAAGTTCCGTCAGATCTCAATGTCCACCGGCACCATCGTCCAAAAGCCAAACTCGTCCGATCGCCAAAACAATTATAGATCCCTGTTCCTCGTTGCATTTCGAACGTATTACATTAATGGTTCGTCCGCGGTCGTCGCGCTCGTTTTCGAGAAAAACGCAAAAAAGACCTTTCGGTCCGAAATATTTCCAAGTCCCGTCAGATCTCAATGTCCAAGGGCACCATCGTCCAAAAGCCAAACTCGTCCGATCGCCAAAACAATTATAGATCCCTGTTCCTCGTTGCATTGCGAACGTATTACATTAATGGTTCGGCCGCGGTCGTCGCGCTCGTTTTCGAGAAAAATGCGAAAACACCATTCGGTCCGAAATATTTCCAAGTCCCGTCAGATCTCAATGTCCAAGGGCACCATCGTCCAAAAGCCAAACTCGTCCGATCGCCAAAACAATTATAGATCCCTGTTCCTCGTTGCATTGCGAACGTATTACATTAATGGTTCGGCCGCGGTCGTCGCGCTCGTTTTCGAGAAAAATGCGAAAACACCTTTCGGTCCGAAATATTTCCAAGTCCCGTCAGATCTCAATGTCCACCGGCACCATCGTCCAAAAGCCAAACTCGTCCGATCGACAAAAAAATTATAGATCCCTGTTCCTCGTTGCATTGCGAACGTATTACATTAATGGTTCGTCCGCGGTCGTCGCGCTCGTTCTCGAGAAAAACGAGAAAAACACCTTTCGGTCCGAAACATTTCAAGTCCCGTCAGATCCCAAAGTCCACCGGCACCATCGTCCAAAAGCCAAACTCGTCCGATCCCCAAAACAATTATAGATCCCTGTTCCTGGTTACATTGCGAACGTATTAAATTAATGGTTCGACCGCGGTCGTCGCGCTCTTTTTTGAGAAAAACGCAATAAACACCTTTCGGTCCGAAATATTTCCAAGTCCCGTCAGATCTCAATGTCCACCGGCACCATCGTCCAAAAGCCAAACTCGTCCGATCGCCAAAACAATTATAGATCCCTGTTCCTCGTTGCATTGCGAACGTATTACATTAATGGTTCGGCCGCGGTCGTCGCGCTCGTTTTCGAGAAAAATGCGAAAAACACCTTTCGGTCCGAAATATTTCTAAGTCCCGTCAGATCTCAAAGTCCACCGGCACCATCGCCCAAAAGCCAAACTCGTCCGATCGCCAAAAAAATTATAGATCCTTTTTCCTGGTTGCATTGCGAACGTATTAAATTAATGGTTCGACCGCGGTCGTCGCGCTCTTTTTTGAGAAAAACGCAATAAACACCTTTCGGTCCGAAATATTTCCAAGTCCCGTCAGATCTCAAAGTCCACCGGCACCATCGTCCAAATGCCAAACTCGTCCGATCGCCAAAACAATTATAGATCCCTGTTCCTGGTTGCATTGCGAACGTATTAAATTAATTGTTCGACCGCGGTCGTCGCGCTCTTTTTTGAGAAAAACGCAATAAACACCTTTCGGTCCGAAATATTTCCAAGTCCCGTCAGATCTCAATGTCCACCGGCACCATCGTCCAAAAGCCAAACTCGTCCGATCGCCAAAACAATTATAGATCCCTGTTCCTCGTTGCATTGCGAACGTATTACATTAATGGTTCGGCCGCGGTCGTCGCGCTCGTTTTCGAGAAAAATGCGAGAAACACCTTTCGGTCCGAAACATTTCAAAGTCCCGTCAGATCTCAAAGTCCACCGGCACCATCGTCCAAAAGCCAAACTCGTCCGATAGCCAAAACAATTATAGATCCTTGTTCCTCGTTGCATTGCGAACGTATTACATTAATGCTTCGACCGCGGTCGTCGCGCTCGTTTACGAGAAAAAAGAGAAAAACACCTTTCGGTCCGAAACATTTCAAGTCCCGTCAGATCTCAATGTCCACCGGCACCATCGTCCAAAAGCCAAACTCGTCCGATCGCCAAAAAATATAGATCCTTGTCCCTCGTTGCATTGCGAACGTATTACATTAATGGTTCGGCCGCGGTCGTCGCGCTCGTTCTCGAGAAAAACAAGAAAAACACCTTTCGGACGGAAATACTTCCAAGTTCCGTTAGATCTCAATGTCCACCGGCACCATCGTCCAAAAGCCAAACTCGTCCGATCGCCAAAACAATTATAGATCCTTGTTCCTCGTTGCATTGCAAACGTATTACATTAATGGTTCGTCCGCGGTCGTCACGCTCGTTCTCGAGAAAAACACCTTTGGGTCCGAAACATTTCAAAGTCCCGTCATATCTCAAAGTCCACCGGCACCATCGTCCAAAAGCCAAACTCGTCCGATCGCCAAAACAATTATAGATCCTTGTTCCTCGTTGCTTTGCGAACGTATTACATTAATGGTTCGGCCGCGGTCGTCGCGCTCGTTCTCGAGAAAAACGAGAAAAACACTTTTCGGTCCGAAACATTTCAAAGGTCCCGTCAGATCTCAAAGTCCACCGACACCATCGTCCAAAAGCCAAACTCGTCCGATCGCCAAAACAATTATAGATCCTTGTTCCTCGTTGCTTTGCGAACGTATTACATTAATGGTTCGGCCGCGGTCGTCGCGCTCGTTCTCGAGAAAAACGAGAAAAACACTTTTCGGTCCGAAACATTTCAAAGGTCCCGTCAGATCTCAAAGTCCACCGACACCATCGTCCAAAAGCCAAACTCGTCCGATCGCCAAAACAATTATAGATCCTTGTTCCTCGTTGCTTTGCGAACGTATTACATTAATGGTTCGGCCGCGGTCGTCGCGCTCGTTCTCGAGAAAAACGAGAAAAACACTTTTCGGTCCGAAACATTTCAAAGGTCCCGTCAGATCTCAAAGTCCACCGACACCATCGTCCAAAAGCCAAACTCGTCCGATCGCCAAAACAATTATAGATCCTTGTTCCTCGTTGCAATGCGAACGTATTACATTAATGCTTCGACCGCGGTCGTCGCGCTCGTTTACGAGAAAAAAGAGAAAAACACCTTTCGGTCCGAAACATTTCAAGTCCCGTCAGATCTCAATGTCCACCGGCACCATCGTCCAAAAGCCAAACTCGTCCGATAGCCAAAAAATATAGATCCTTGTCCCTCGTTGCATTGCGAACGTATTACATTAATGGTTCGGCCGCGGTCGTCGCGCACGTTCTCGAGAAAAACAAGAAAAACACCTTTCGGACGGAAATACTTCCAAGTTCCGTTAGATCTCAATGTCCACCGGCACCATCGTCCAAAAGCCAAACTCGTCCGATCGCCAAAACAATTATAGATCCTTGTTCCTCGTTGCATTGCAAACGTATTACATTAATGGTTCGTCCGCGGTCGTCACGCTCGTTCTCGAGAAAAACACCTTTGGGTCCGAAACATTTCAAAGTCCCGTCATATCTCAAAGTCCACCGGCACCATCGTCCAAAAGCCAAACTCGTCCGATCGCCAAAACAATTATAGATCCTTGTTCCTCGTTGCTTTGCGAACGTATTACATTAATGGTTCGGCCGCGGTCGTCGCGCTCGTTCTCGAGAAAAACGAGAAAAACACTTTTCGGTCCGAAACATTTCAAAGGTCCCGTCAGATCTCAAAGTCCACCGACACCATCGTCCAAAAGCCAAACTCGTCCGATCGCCAAAACAATTATAGATCCTTGTTCCTCGTTGCAATGCGAACGTATTACATTAATGGTTCGTCCGCGGTCGTCGCGCTCGTTTACGAGAAAAAAGCGAAAAACACCTTTCGGACGGAAATACTTCCAAGTCCCGTCAGATCTCAATGTCCACCGGCACCATCGTCCAAAAGCCAAACTCGTCTGATCACCAAAACAATTATAGATCCTTGTTCCTCGTTGCATTGCGAACGTATTACATTAATGGTTCGATCACGGTCGTCGCGCTCGTTTTCGTGAAAAACGCGAAAAACACCTTTCGGCTGGAAATATTTCCAAGTCCCGTCAGATCTCAATGTCCACCGGCACCATCGTCCAAAAGCCAAACTCGTCCGATCGCCAAAACAATTATAGATCCCTGTTCCTCGTTGCATTGCGAACGTATTACATTAATGGTTCGGCCGCGGTCGTCGCGCTCGTTTTCGAGAAAAATGCGAAAAACACCTTTCGGTCCGAAATATTTCTAAGTCCCGTCAGATCTCAAAGTCCACCGGCACCATCGTCCAAATGCCAAACTCGTCCGATCGCCAAAACAATTATAGATCCCTGTTCCTGGTTGCATTGCGAACGTATTAAATTAATTGTTCGTCCGCGGTCGTCGCGCTCTTTTTTGAGAAAAACGCAATAAACACCTTTCGGTCCGAAATATTTCCAAGTCCCGTCAGATCTCAATGTCCACCGGCACCATCGTCCAAAAGCCAAACTCGTCCGATCGTCAAAACAATTATAGATCCCTGTTCCTCGTTGCATTGCGAACGTATTACATTAATGGTTCGGCCGCGGTCGTCGCGCTCGTTTTCGAGAAAAATGCGAGAAACACCTTTCGGTCCGAAACATTTCAAAGTCCCGTCAGATCTCAAAGTCCACCGGCACCATCGTCCAAAAGCCAAACTCGTCCGATCGCCAAAACAATTATAGATCCTTGTTCCTCGTTGCATTGCGAACGTATTACATTAATGCTTCGACCGCGGTCGTCGCGCTCGTTTACGAGAAAAAAGAGAAAAACACCTTTCGGTCCGAAACATTTCAAGTCCCGTCAGATCTCAATGTCCACCGGCACCATCGTCCAAAAGCCAAACTCGTCCGATCGCCAAAAAATATAGATCCTTGTCCCTCGTTGCATTGCGAACGTATTACATTAATGGTTCGGCCGCGGTCGTCGCGCTCGTTCTCGAGAAAAACAAGAAAAACACCTTTCGGACGGAAATACTTCCAAGTTCCGTTAGATCTCAATGTCCACCGGCACCATCGTCCAAAAGCCAAACTCGTCCGATCGCCAAAACAATTATAGATCCTTGTTCCTCGTTGCATTGCAAACGTATTACATTAATGGTTCGTCCGCGGTCGTCACGCTCGTTCTCGAGAAAAACACCTTTGGGTCCGAAACATTTCAAAGTCCCGTCATATCTCAAAGTCCACCGGCACCATCGTCCAAAAGCCAAACTCGTCCGATCGCCAAAACAATTATAGATCCTTGTTCCTCGTTGCATTGCGAACGTATTACATTAATGGTTCGGCCGCGGTCGTCGCGCTCGTTCTCGAGAAAAACGAGAAAAACACTTTTCGGTCCGAAACATTTCAAAGGTCCCGTCAGATCTCAAAGTCCACCGACACCATCGTCCAAAAGCCAAACTCGTCCGATCGCCAAAACAATTATAGATCCTTGTTCCTCGTTGCAATGCGAACGTATTACATTAATGGTTCGTCCGCGGTCGTCGCGCTCGTTTACGAGAAAAAAGCGAAAAACACCTTTCGGACGGAAATACTTCCAAGTCCCGTCAGATCTCAATGTCCCCCGGCACCATCGTCCAAAAGCCAAACTCGTCTGATCACCAAAACAATTATAGATCCTTGTTCCTCGTTGCATTGCGAACGTATTACATTAATGGTTCGATCACGGTCGTCGCGCTCGTTTTCGTGAAAAACGCGAAAAACACCTTTCGGTCGGAAATATTTAAAAGTCCCGTCAGATCTCAAAGTCCACCGGCACCATCGTCCAAAAGCCAAACTCGTCCGATCGCCAAAACAATTATAGATCCTTGTTCCTCGTTGCATTGCGAACGTATTACATTAATGGTTCGGCCGCGGTCGTCGCGCTCGTTTTCGAGAAAAATGCGAAAAACACCTTTCGGTCCGAAACATTTCAAAGTCCCGTCAGATCTCAAAGTCCACCGGCACCATCGTCCAAAAGCCAAACTCGTCCGATCGCCAAAACAATTATAGATCCTTGTTCCTCGTTGCATTGCGAACGTATTATATTAATGGTTCGGCCGCGGTCGTCGCGCTCGTTCTCGAGAAAAACGAGAAAAACACCTTTCGGTCCGAAACATTTCAAAGGTCCGTCAGATCTCAAAGTCGACCGGCACCATCGTCCAAAAGCCAAACTCGTCCGATCGCCAAAACCATTATAGATCCTTGTTCCTCGTTGCAATGCGAACGTATTACATTAATGGTTCGTCCGCGGTCGTCGCGCTCGTTTACGAGAAAAAAGCGAAAAACACCTTTCGGACGGAAATACTTCCAAGTTCCGTCAGATCTCAATGTCCACCGGCACCATCGTCCAAAAGCCAAACTCGTCCGATCGCCAAAACAATTATAGATACTTGTTCCTCGTTGCATTGCGAACGTATTACATTAATGGTTCGTCCGCGGTCGTCACGCTCGTTTTCGAGAAAAACGCGGAAAAACCTTTCGGTCGGAAATATTTAAAAGTCCCGTCAGATCTCAAAGTCCACCGGCACCATCGTCCAAAAGCCAAACTCGTACGATCGCCAAAACAATTATAGATCCTTGTTCCTCGTTGTATTGCAACCGTATTACATGAATGGTTCGATCGCGGTCGTCGCGCTCGTTTTCGAGAAAAAAGCAAAAAACACCTTTCGGTCGGAAATATTTAAAAGTCCCGTCAGATCTCAATGTCCACCGGCACCGTCGTCCAAAAGCCAAACTCGTCTGATCACCAAAACAATTATAGATCCTTGTTCCTCGTTGCATTGCGAACGTATTACATTAATGGTTCGATCACGGTCGTCGCGCTCGTTTTCGAGAAAAACGCGAAAAACACCTTTCGGTCGGAAATATTTAAAAGTCCCGTCAGATCTCAAAGTCCACAGGCACCATCGTCCAAAAGCCAAACTCGTCCGATCGCCAAAACAATTATAGATCCTTGTTACTCGTTGTATTGCAACCGTATTACATGAATGGTTCGATCGCGGTCGTCGCGCTCGTTTTCGAGAAAAAAGCAAAAAACACCTTTCGGTCGGAAATATTTAAAAGTCCCGTCAGATCTCAAAGTCCACCGGCACAATCTTCCAAAAGCCAAACTCGTCCGGTCGCCAAAACAATTATAAATCCTTGTTCCTCGTTGCATTGCGAACGTATTACATTAATGCTTCGACCGCGGTCGTCGCGCTCGTTTACGAGAAAAAAGAGAAAAACACCTTTCGGTCCGAAACATTTCAAGTCCCGTCAGATCCCAAAGTCCACCGGCACCATCTTCCAAAAGCCAAACTCGTCCGATCGCCAAAACAATTATAGATCCTTGTTCCTCGTTGCATTGCGAACGTATTACATTAATGGTTCGGCCGCGGTCGTCGCGCTCGTTCTCGAGAAAAACGAGAAAAACACTTTTCGGTCCGAAACATTTCAAAGGTCCCGTCAGATCTCAAAGTCCACCGACACCATCGTCCAAAAGCCAAACTCGTCCGATCGCCAAAACAATTATAGATCCTTGTTCCTCGTTGCAATGCGAACGTATTACATTAATGGTTCGTCCGCGGTCGTCGCGCTCGTTTACGAGAAAAAAGCGAAAAACACCTTTCGGACGGAAATACTTCCAAGTCCCGTCAGATCTCAATGTCCCCCGGCACCATCGTCCAAAAGCCAAACTCGTCTGATCACCAAAACAATTATAGATCCTTGTTCCTCGTTGCATTGCGAACGTATTACATTAATGGTTCGATCACGGTCGTCGCGCTCGTTTTCGTGAAAAACGCGAAAAACACCTTTCGGTCGGAAATATTTAAAAGTCCCGTCAGATCTCAAAGTCCACCGGCACCATCGTCCAAAAGCCAAACTCGTCCGATCGCCAAAACAATTATAGATCCTTGTTCCTCGTTGCATTGCGAACGTATTACATTAATGGTTCGGCCGCGGTCGTCGCGCTCGTTTTCGAGAAAAATGCGAAAAACACCTTTCGGTCCGAAACATTTCAAAGTCCCGTCAGATCTCAAAGTCCACCGGCACCATCGTCCAAAAGCCAAACTCGTCCGATCGCCAAAACAATTATAGATCCTTGTTCCTCGTTGCATTGCGAACGTATTATATTAATGGTTCGGCCGCGGTCGTCGCGCTCGTTCTCGAGAAAAACGAGAAAAACACCTTTCGGTCCGAAACATTTCAAAGGTCCGTCAGATCTCAAAGTCGACCGGCACCATCGTCCAAAAGCCAAACTCGTCCGATCGCCAAAACCATTATAGATCCTTGTTCCTCGTTGCAATGCGAACGTATTACATTAATGGTTCGTCCGCGGTCGTCGCGCTCGTTTACGAGAAAAAAGCGAAAAACACCTTTCGGACGGAAATACTTCCAAGTTCCGTCAGATCTCAATGTCCACCGGCACCATCGTCCAAAAGCCAAACTCGTCCGATCGCCAAAACAATTATAGATACTTGTTCCTCGTTGCATTGCGAACGTATTACATTAATGGTTCGTCCGCGGTCGTCACGCTCGTTTTCGAGAAAAACGCGGAAAAACCTTTCGGTCGGAAATATTTAAAAGTCCCGTCAGATCTCAAAGTCCACCGGCACCATCGTCCAAAAGCCAAACTCGTACGATCGCCAAAACAATTATAGATCCTTGTTCCTCGTTGTATTGCAACCGTATTACATGAATGGTTCGATCGCGGTCGTCGCGCTCGTTTTCGAGAAAAAAGCAAAAAACACCTTTCGGTCGGAAATATTTAAAAGTCCCGTCAGATCTCAATGTCCACCGGCACCGTCGTCCAAAAGCCAAACTCGTCTGATCACCAAAACAATTATAGATCCTTGTTCCTCGTTGCATTGCGAACGTATTACATTAATGGTTCGATCACGGTCGTCGCGCTCGTTTTCGAGAAAAACGCGAAAAACACCTTTCGGTCGGAAATATTTAAAAGTCCCGTCAGATCTCAAAGTCCACAGGCACCATCGTCCAAAAGCCAAACTCGTCCGATCGCCAAAACAATTATAGATCCTTGTTACTCGTTGTATTGCAACCGTATTACATGAATGGTTCGATCGCGGTCGTCGCGCTCGTTTTCGAGAAAAAAGCAAAAAACACCTTTCGGTCGGAAATATTTAAAAGTCCCGTCAGATCTCAAAGTCCACCGGCACAATCTTCCAAAAGCCAAACTCGTCCGGTCGCCAAAACAATTATAAATCCTTGTTCCTCGTTGCATTGCGAACGTATTACATTAATGCTTCGACCGCGGTCGTCGCGCTCGTTTACGAGAAAAAAGAGAAAAACACCTTTCGGTCCGAAACATTTCAAGTCCCGTCAGATCCCAAAGTCCACCGGCACCATCTTCCAAAAGCCAAACTCGTCCGATCGCCAAAACAATTATAGATCCTTGTTCCTCGTTGCATTGCGAACGTATTACATTAATGGTTCGGCCGCGGTCGTCGCGCTCGTTCTCGAGAAAAAGGAGAAAAACACCTTTGGGTCCGAAACATTTCAAAGTCCCGTCAGATCTCAAAGTCCACCGGCACCATCGTCCAAAAGCCAAACTCGTCCGATCGCCAAAACAATTATAGATCCTTGTTCCTCGTTGCATTGCGAACGTATTACATTAATGGTTCGGCCGCGGTCGTCGCGCTCGTTCTCGAGAAAAACGAGAAAAACACTTTTCGGTCCGAAACATTTCAAAGGTCCCGTCAGATCTCAAAGTCCACCGACACCATCGTCCAAAAGCCAAACTCGTCCGATCGCCAAAACAATTATAGATCCTTGTTCCTCGTTGCAATGCGAACGTATTACATTAATGGTTCGTCCGCGGTCGTCGCGCTCGTTTACGAGAAAAAAGCGAAAAACACCTTTCGGACGGAAATACTTCCAAGTCCCGTCAGATCTCAATGTCCACCGGCACCATCGTCCAAAAGCCAAACTCGTCTGATCACCAAAACAATTATAGATCCTTGTTCCTCGTTGCATTGCGAACGTATTACATTAATGGTTCGATCACGGTCGTCGCGCTCGTTTTCGTGAAAAACGCGAAAAACACCTTTCGGTCGGAAATATTTAAAAGTCCCGTCAGATCTCAAAGTCCACCGGCACCATCGTCCAAAAGCCAAACTCGTCCGATCGCCAAAACAATTATAGATCCTTGTTCCTCGTTGCATTGCGAACGTATTACATTAATGGTTCGGCCGCGGTCGTCGCGCTCGTTTTCGAGAAAAATGCGAAAAACACCTTTCGGTCCGAAACATTTCAAAGTCCCGTCAGATCTCAAAGTCCACCGGCACCATCGTCCAAAAGCCAAACTCGTCCGATCGCCAAAACAATTATAGATCCTTGTTCCTCGTTGCATTGCGAACGTATTATATTAATGGTTCGGCCGCGGTCGTCGCGCTCGTTCTCGAGAAAAACGAGAAAAACACCTTTCGGTCCGAAACATTTCAAAGGTCCGTCAGATCTCAAAGTCGACCGGCACCATCGTCCAAAAGCCAAACTCGTCCGATCGCCAAAACCATTATACAGGGTGTCCCACGGTAGACTGGACAGCGCCGTGGCTCCTAAAGTATTGGAGATAAAAATTTTTAAAAAATAGGGAATTGCATGGTTCGAGGGGGCTAATAAGTTAGCCCGAACGAATTTTTTTTTCGATTATTATTTTAAAAAATACGATGGTCAAGTTCGGTTTTTCAAATGGAACTATTTTTTTCGAAGTCCTGAGTTGATAGTGCGTTCCAAGACAAATTCAATAAGCATCAATGTATGCACTTTATTTCCACTGGTTTTTGAGATATTGCGCTTGCAAATTTACTGATTTTCACTGCAAGAAACTCCTCTGGAATAGCAAGGACCGGGGACGGTCTTACTGGCGCCACGGGTGGCACTGCCTGTTGAAATAGATACATACCTGCGAAAGGTCTACGCCAGGCCCAAAGGCTGGACAATTCTTTTCCGTCAGAAATGCTACTTAGGTAGGTACATCTGCGGTATCGAGAAGCGCAACGTTACTTTTATTTCGCACTTGCTTCTAGGCTCGGATGGCCGGTTCGTCTGGGAGGGATGCAAGTTGGATTGGTTAGGTTCGGAGGAGTGAAAGTTGCTAGACTAAATTTCAACTATAGGGAGCAGATTGTATCAGAACCAATCGGATTTGCATCCCTCACAAACGGCTGCACTCTTGAAGAGGCCCTCTTCACAGCAATACCATTTCCCCAATGCCCACCTTCTCTCGCACGGAATACGTCAACGCATGGTTTTGTTTTGATATCGAAGCTCATGTTTATACTACCCCTTTTCTTACTGTGTCTCTCCACGAGGAATATTGCCGGTGGATTGTAGAAGCGCAGATGTCTGGATGTCAGTTGTTGAATTCAGGAGACGATAGAAACACTTTATTACAAAACACACATGTACTATAATTAAAGTAAATCGTATTCCTCTCGGGCAGGAGTCGCCCGACGTTCGTCAAGAAGATGCGGCCTGGTACCCCGTGGTGAGGACAACCCTTCGCAGGGTCTCGCCCGATTTTTATGACTTTTACCGGAAAAAGGTACGAATCCTGGGCCGAACGTAACGAATTGAGGTCGAGCCCCCGCAGTCGAGGGTGAAATATCCATTACAGCGTATTAAGAAATTCTTTTCTTCATCGTATCGAGAGGGAAGTGACGCGAATGGATTCCTTATGTTTTTCTGACGAAAATCATACCAAATATCATGCAAATCGGACTACTTTGATACAAGCTATTTGTATTCCCTATGTAAAAGTTGTCCGATTTACACGACATTTGGCATGATTTTCATCGGAAAACCACAAGGAATCCAACGGCGACACTTCCATATCCATACGATAAAGAATAAAGAATTATTTTATTTCTGAAACAGATACAGGGTAATTATGGAGGTACGCCCGTCAAGAAGATGCGGCCTGGTACCCCGTGGCGAGGACAGACCTTCGCAGTGCCTCACCTGATTTTTATGGTTTTCGACCCTCGAAGGGGTTCAACAGACTATTAAGAAGTGAGAAATCTTCGACTCGTGCATTTCTCATCAGATCTTTGCAAAAACGCCAACCATCGATTCCTTATGTTTCGTCGTTGAAAATGACACAATGAAGGAAATTCCACGGAAAATCGATTCATATCATTTCAAGCTGACTTGACTTGGTTACAAATAGTCCGATTTATATGAAATTTGTTATGATTTTAATCGACGAAACGCCAGGAATCCATTGGCATCACTTTCTCCTTCGATACGACGAAGAAAAGAAGCAAACATTTGAAATCCTAAACATTTCTCACTTCTTAATGATATTCCAAACCCTTCGAGGGTCGAAAGCCATAAAATTCGATGGGCACTGCGGGGTGTTGTCCTCGCCACGAGGCGACGGCGTACCTCCAGAATTACCCTGTATCTGTTTCAGAAATAAAATAATTCTTTATTCTTTGTCGTATGGATATGGAAGTGTCGCCGTTGGATTCCTTGTGGTTTTCCGATGAAAATCATGCCAAATGTCGTGTAAATCGGACAACTTTTACATAGGGAATACAAATAGCTTGTATCAAAGTAGTCCGATTTGCATGATATTTGGTATGATTTTCGTCAGAAAAACATAAGGAATCCATTGGCGTCACTTCTCTCTCGATACGATGAAGAAAAGAATTTCTTAATACGCTGTAATGGATATTCCACCATCGACTGCCGGGGGCTCGACCTCAATTCGTTACGTTCGGCCCAGGATTCGTACCTTTTTCCGGTAAAAGCCAAAAAAATCGGGTGAGGCACTGCGAAGGGCAGCTCTCGCCATGGGGTACCAGGCCGCATCTCCTTGACGAACGTCGGGCGACTCCTGCCCGAGAGGAATACGATTTACTTTAATTATAGTACATGTGTGTTTTGTAATAAAGTGTTTCTATCGTCTCCTGAATTCAACAACTGACATCCAGACATCTGCGCTTCTACAATCCACCGGCAATACTCCTCGTGGAGAGACACAGTAAGAAAAGGGGTAGCCCGCTGTCGACGCGTGGTCCTCCCGAGTATAAACATGAGCTTCGATATCAAAACAAAACCATGCGTTGACGTATTCCGTGCGAGAGAAGGTGGGTATTGGGGAGGAGGTATTGCTGTGAAGAGGGCCTCTTCAAGAGTGCAGCCGTTTGTGAGGGATGCAAATCCGATTGGTTCTGATACAATCTGCTCCCTATAGTTGAAATTTAGTCTAGCAACTTTCACTCCTCCGAACCTAACCAATCCAACTTGCATCCCTCCCAGACGAACCGGCCATCCGAGCCTAGAAGCAAGTGCGAAATAAAAGTAACGTTGCGCTTTTCGATACCGCAGATGTACCTACCTAAGTAGCATTTCTGACGGAAAAGAATTGTCCAGCCTTTGGGCCTGGCGTAGACCTTTCGCAGGTATGTATCTATTTCAACAGGCAGTGCCACCCGTGGCGCCAGTAAGACCGTCCCCGGTCCTTGCTATTCCAGAGGAGTTTCTTACAGTGAAAATCAGTAAATTTGCAAGCGCAATATCTCAAAAACCAGTTTAAATAAAGTGTATACATTGATGCTTATTGAATTTGTCTTGGAACGCACTATCAACTCAGGACTTCAAAAAAAATAGTTCCATTTGAAAAACCGAACTTGACCATCGTATTTTTTAAAATAATAATCGAAAAAAAAATTCGTTCGGGCTAACTTATTAGCCCCCTCGAACAATGCAATTCCCTATTTTTTAAAAATTTTTATCTCCAATACTTTAGGAGCTACGGCGCTGTCCAGTCTACCGTGGGACACCCTGTAGATCCTTGTTCCTCGTTGCAATGCGAACGTATTACATTAATGGTTCGTCCGCGGTCGTCGCGCTCGTTTACGAGAAAAAAGCGAAAAACACCTTTCGGACGGAAATACTTCCAAGTTCCGTCAGATCTCAATGTCCACCGGCACCATCGTCCAAAAGCCAAACTCGTCCGATCGCCAAAACAATTATAGATCCTTGTTCCTCGTTGCATTGCGAACGTATTACATTAATGGTTCGTCCGCGGTCGTCACGCTCGTTTTCGAGAAAAACGCGAAAAAACCTTTCGGTCGGAAATATTTAAAAGTCCCGTCAGATCTCAAAGTCCACCGGCACCATCGTCCAAAAGCCAAACTCGTACGATCGCCAAAACAATTATAGATCCTTGTTCCTCGTTGTATTGCAACCGTATTACATGAATGGTTCGATCGCGGTCGTCGCGCTCGTTTTCGAGAAAAAAGCAAAAAACACCTTTCGGTCGGAAATATTTAAAAGTCCCGTCAGATCTCAATGTCCACCGGCACCGTCGTCCAAAAGCCAAACTCGTCTGATCACCAAAACAATTATAGATCCTTGTTCCTCGTTGCATTGCGAACGTATTACATTAATGGTTCGATCACGGTCGTCGCGCTCGTTTTCGAGAAAAACGCGAAAAACACCATTCGGTCGGAAATATTTAAAAGTCCCGTTAGATCTCAAAGTCCACCGGCACAATCTTCCAAAAGCCAAACTCGTCCGGTCGCCAAAACAATTATAAATCCTTGTTCCTCGTTGCATTGCGAACGTATTACATTAATGCTTCGACCGCGGTCGTCGCGCTCGTTTACGAGAAAAAAGAGAAAAACACCTTTCGGTCCGAAACATTTCAAGTCCCGTCAGATCCCAAGGTCCACCGGCACCATCTTCCAAAAGCCAAACTCGTCCGATCGCCAAAACAATTATAGATCCTTGTTCCTCGTTGCATTGCGAACGTATTACATTAATGGTTCGGCCGCGGTCGTCGCGCTCGTTCTCGAGAAAAAGGAGAAAAACACCTTTGGGTCCGAAACATTTCAAAGTCCCGTCAGATCTCAAAGTCCACCGGCACCATCGTCCAAAAGCCAAACTCGTCCGATCGCCAAAACAATTATAGATCCTTGTTCCTCGTTGCATTGCGAACGTATTACATTAATGGTTCGGCCGCGGTCGTCGCGCTCGTTCTCGAGAAAAACGAGAAAAACACTTTTCGGTCCGAAACATTTCAAAGGTCCCGTCAGATCTCAAAGTCCACCGGCACCATCGTCCAAAAGCCAAACTCGTCCGATCGCCATAACAATTATAGATCCTTGTTCCTCGTTGCATTGCGAACGTATTACATTAATGGTTCGATCACGGTCGTCGCGCTCGTTTTCGAGAAAAAAGCGAAAAACACCTTTCGGTCGGAAATATTTAAAAGTCCCGTCAGATCTCAAAGTCCACCGGCACCATCGTCCAAAAGCCAAACTCGTCCGATCGCCAAAACAATTATAGATCCTTGTTACTCGTTGTATTGCAACCGTATTACATGAATGGTTCGATCGCGGTCGTCGCGCTCGTTCTCGAGAAAAACGAGAAAAACACTTTTCGGTCCGAAACATTTCAAAGGTCCCGTCAGATCTCAAAGTCCACCGGCACCATCGTCCAAAAGCCAAACTCGTCCGATCGCCAAAACAATTATAGATCCTTGTTCCTCGTTGCAATGCGAACGTATTACATTAATGGTTCGTCCGCGGTCGTCGCGCTCGTTTACGAGAAAAAAGCGAAAAACACCTTTCGGACGGAAATACTTCCAAGTCCCGTCAGATCTCAATGTCCACCGGCACCATCGTCCAAAAGCCAAACTCGTCTGATCACCAAAACAATTATAGATTCTTGTTGCTCGTTGCATTGCGAACGTATTACATTAATTGTTCGATCACGGTAGTCGCGCTCGTTTTCGAGAAAAACGCGAAAAACACCTTTCGGTCGGAAATATTTAAAAGTCCCGTCAGATCTCAAAGTCCACCGGCACCATCGTCCAAAAGCCAAACTCGTCCGATCGCCAAAACAATTATAGATCCTTGTTCCTCGTTGCATTGCGAACGTATTACATTAATGGTTCGTCCGCGGTCGTCGCGCTCGTTCTCGAGAAAAACGAGAAAAACACCTTTGGGTACGAAACATTTCACAGTCCCGTCATATCTCAAAGTCCACCGGCACCATCGTCCAAAAGCCAAACTCGTCCGATCGCCAAAACAATTATAGATCCTTGTTCCTCGTTGCATTGCGAACGTATTACATTAATGGTTCGGCCGCGGTCGTCGCGCTCGTTCTCGAGAAAAACGAGAAAAACACCTTTCGGTCCGAAACATTTCAAAGGTCCCGTCAGATCTCAAAGTCGACCGGCACCATCGTCCAAAAGCCAAACTCGTCCGATCGCCAAAACAATTATAGATCCTTGTTCCTCGTTGCAATGCGAACGTATTACATTAATGGTTCGTCCGCGGTCGTCGCGCTCGTTTTCGAGAAAAACGCAAAAAACACCTTTCGGTCGGAAATATTTAAAAGTCCCGTCAGATCTCAAAGTCCACCGGCACCATCGTCCAAAAGCCAAACTCGTCCGATCGCCATAACAATTATAGATCCTTGTTCCTCGTTGCACTGCGAACGTATTACATTAATGGTTCGATCACGGTCGTCGCGCTCGTTTTCGAGAAAAACGCGAAAAACACCTTTCGGTCGGAAATATTTAAAAGTCCCGTCAGATCTCAAAGTCCACCGGCACCATCGTCCAAAAGCCAAACTCGTCCGATCGCCAAAACAATTATAGATCCTTGTTCCTCGTTGTATTGCAACCGTATTACATGAATGGTTCGAACGCGGTCGTCGCGCTCGTTTTCGAGAAAAACGCAAAAAACACCTTTCGGTCGGAAATATTTAAAAGTCCCGTCAGATCTCAAAGTCCACCGGCACCATCGTCCAAAAGCCAAACTCGTCCGATCGCCGAAACTATTATAGATCCCTGTTCCTCGTTGCATTGCGAACGTATTACATTAATGGTTCGTCCGCGGTCGTCGCGCTCGTTCTCGAGAAAAACGAGAAAAACACCTTTGGGTCCGAAACATATCAAAGTCCCGTCAGATCTCAAAGTCCACCGGCACCATCGTCCAAAAGCCAAACTCGTCCGATCGCCAAAACAATTATAGATCCTTGTTCCTCGTTGCATTGCGAACGTATTACATTAATGGTTCGTCCGCGGTCGTCGCGCTCGTTCTCGAGAAAAACGAGAAAAACACCTTTGGGTACGAAACATTTCAAAGTCCCGTCATATCTCAAAGTCCACCGGCACCATCGTCCAAAAGCCAAACTCGTCCGATCGCCAAAACAATTATAGATCCTTGTTCCTCGTTGCATTGCGAACGTATTACATTAATGGTTCGGCCGCGGTCGTCGCGCTCGTTCTCGAGAAAAACGAGAAAAACACCTTTCGGTCCGAAACATTTCAAAGGTCCCGTCAGATCTCAAAGTCGACCGGCACCATCGTCCAAAAGCCAAACTCGTCCGATCGCCAAAACAATTATAGATCCTTGTTCCTCGTTGCATTGCGAACGTATTACATTAATGGTTCGTCCGCGGTCGTCGCGCTCGTTTTCGAGAAAAATGCGAAAAACACCTTTCGGTCCGAAATATTTCTAAGTCCCGTCAGATCTCAATGTCCACCGGCACCATCGTCCAAAAGCCAAACTCGTCCGATCGCCAAAACAATTATAGATCCTTGTTCCTCGTTGCATTGCGAACGTATTACATTAATGGTTCGGCCGCGGTCGTCGCGCTCGTTCTCGAGAAAAACGAGAAAAACACTTTTCGGTCCGAAACATTTCAAAGGTCCCGTCAGATCCCAAAGTCCACCGGCACCATCGTCCAAAAGCCAAACTCGTCCGATCCCCAAAACAATTATAGATCCCTGTTCCTGGTTACATTGCGAACGTATTAAATTAATGGTTCGACCGCGGTCGTCGCGCTCTTTTTTGAGAAAAACGCAATAAACACCTTTCGGTCCGAAATATTTCAAAGTCCCGTCAGATCTCAATGTCCACCGGCACCATCGTCCAAAAGCCAAACACGTCCGATCGCCAAAACAATTATAGATCCCTGTTCCTCGTTGCATTGCGAACGTATTACATTAATGGTTCGGCCGCGGTCGTCGCGCTCGTTTTCGAGAAAAATGCGAAAAACACCTTTCGGTCCGAAATATTTCTAAGTCCCGTCAGATCTCAAAGTCCACCGGCACCATCGTCCAAAAGCCAAACTCGTCCGATCGCCAAAAAAATTATAGATCCTTTTTCCTGGTTGCATTGCGAACGTATTAAATTAATGGTTCGACCGCGGTCGTCGCGCTCTTTTTTGAGAAAAACGCAATAAACACCTTTCGGTCCGAAATATTTCCAAGTCCCGTCAGATCTCAAAGTCCACCGGCACCATCGTCCAAATGCCAAACTCGTCCGATCGCCAAAACAATTATAGATCCCTGTTCCTGGTTGCATTGCGAACGTATTAAATTAATTGTTCGACCGCGGTCGTCGCGCTCTTTTTTGAGAAAAACGCAATAAACACCTTTCGGTCCGAAATATTTCCAAGTCCCGTCAGATCTCAAAGTCCACCGGCACCATCGTCCAAAAGCCAAACTCGTCCGATCGCCAAAACAATTATAGATCCTTGTTCCTCGTTGCATTGCGAACGTATTACATTAATGGTTCGGCCGCGGTCGTCGCGCTCGTTCTCGAGAAAAACGACAAAAACACCTTTCGGTCCGAAACATTTCAAAGGTCCGTCAGATCTCAAAGTCGACCGGCACCATCGTCCAAAAGCCAAACTCGTCCGATCGCCAAAACAATTATAGATCCTTGTTCCTCGTTGCAATGCGAACGTATTACATTAATGGTTCGTCCGCGGTCGTCGCGCTCGTTTACGAGAAAAAAGCGAAAAACACCTTTCGGACGGAAATACTTCCAAGTTCCGTCAGATCTCAATGTCCACCGGCACCATCGTCCAAAAGCCAAACTCGTCCGATCGCCAAAACAATTATAGATCCTTGTTCCCCGTTGCATTGCGAACGTATTACATTAATGGTTCGGCCGCGGTCGTCGCGCTCGTTCTCGAGAAAAACGAGAAAAACACTTTTCGGTCCGAAACATTTCAAAGGTCCCGTCAGATCTCAAAGTCCACCGGCACCATCGTCCAAAAGCCAAACTCGTCCGATCGCCAAAACAATTATAGATCCTTGTTCCTCGTTGCAATGCGAACGTATTACATTAATGGTTCGTCCGCGATCGTCGCGCTCGTTTACGAGAAAAAAGCGAAAAACACCTTTCGGACGGAAATACTTCCAAGTCCCGTCAGATCTCAATGTCCACCGGCACCATCGTCCAAAAGCCAAACTCGTCTGATCACCAAAACAATTATAGATCCTTGTTGCTCGTTGCATTGCGAACGTATTACATTAATTGTTCGATCACGGTAGTCGCGCTCGTTTTCGAGAAAAACGCGAAAAACACCTTTCGGTCGGAAATATTTAAAAGTCCCGTCAGATCTCAAAGTCCACCGGCACCATCGTCCAAAAGCCAAACTCGACCGATCGCCAAAACAATTATAGATCCTTGTTCCTCGTTGCATTGCGAACGTATTACATTAATGGTTCGTCCGCGGTCGTCGCGCTCGTTCTCGAGAAAAACGAGAAAAACACCTTTGGGTACGAAACATTTCAAAGTCCCGTCATATCTCAAAGTCCACCGGCACCATCGTCCAAAAGCCAAACTCGTCCGATCGCCAAAACAATTATAGATCCTTGTTCCTCGTTGCATTGCGAACGTATTACATTAATGGTTCGGCCGCGGTCGTCGCGCTCGTTCTCGAGAAAAACGAGAAAAACACCTTTCGGTCCGAAACATTTCAAAGGTCCCGTCAGATCTCAAAGTCGACCGGCACCATCGTCCAAAAGCCAAACTCGTCCGATCGCCAAAACAATTATAGATCCTTGTTCCTCGTTGCAATGCGAACGTATTACATTAATGGTTCGTCCGCGGTCGTCGCGCTCGTTTTCGAGAAAAACGCAAAAAACACCTTTCGGTCGGAAATATTTAAAAGTCCCGTCAGATCTCAAAGTCCACCGGCACCATCGTCCAAAAGCCAAACTCGTCCGATCGCCATAACAATTATAGATCCTTGTTCCTCGTTGCATTGCGAACGTATTACATTAATGGTTCGATCACGGTCGTCGCGCTCGTTTTCGAGAAAAACGCGAAAAACACCTTTCGGTCGGAAATATTTAAAAGTCCCGTCAGATCTCAAAGTCCACCGGCACCATCGTCCAAAAGCCAAACTCGTCCGATCGCCAAAACAATTATAGATCCTTGTTCCTCGTTGTATTGCAACCGTATTACATGAATGGTTCGAACGCGGTCGTCGCGCTCGTTTTCGAGAAAAACGCAAAAAACACCTTTCGGTCGGAAATATTTAAAAGTCCCGTCAGATCTCAAAGTCCACCGGCACCATCGTCCAAAAGCCAAACTCGTCCGATCGCCAAAACTATTATAGATCCCTGTTCCTCGTTGCATTGCGAACGTATTACATTAATGGTTCGTCCGCGGTCGTCGCGCTCGTTCTCGAGAAAAACGAGAAAAACACCTTTGGGTCCGAAACATATCAAAGTCCCGTCAGATCTCAAAGTCCACCGGCACCATCGTCCAAAAGCCAAACTCGTCCGATCGCCAAAACAATTATAGATCCTTGTTCCTCGTTGCATTGCGAACGTATTACATTAATGGTTCGTCCGCGGTCGTCGCGCTCGTTCTCGAGAAAAACGAGAAAAACACCTTTGGGTACGAAACATTTCAAAGTCCCGTCATATCTCAAAGTCCACCGGCACCATCGTCCAAAAGCCAAACTCGTCCGATCGCCAAAACAATTATAGATCCTTGTTCCTCGTTGCATTGCGAACGTATTACATTAATGGTTCGGCCGCGGTCGTCGCGCTCGTTCTCGAGAAAAACGAGAAAAACACCTTTCGGTCCGAAACATTTCAAAGGTCCCGTCAGATCTCAAAGTCGACCGGCACCATCGTCCAAAAGCCAAACTCGTCCGATCGCCAAAACAATTATAGATCCTTGTTCCTCGTTGCATTGCGAACGTATTACATTAATGGTTCGTCCGCGGTCGTTACGCTCGTTTTCGAGAAAAACGCGAAAAACACCTTTCGGTCGGAAATATTTAAAAGTCCCGTCAGATCTCAAAGTCCACCGGCACCATCGTCCAAAAGCCAAACTCGTACGATCGCCAAAACAATTATAGATCCTTGTTCCTCGTTGTATTGCAACCGTATTACATGAATGGTTCGATCGCGGTCGTCGCGCTCGTTTTCGAGAAAAAAGCAAAAAACACCTTTCGGTCGGAAATATTTAAAAGTCCCGTCAGATCTCAATGTCCACCGGCACCGTCGTCCAAAAGCCAAACTCGTCTGATCACCAAAACAATTATAGATCCTTGTTCCTCGTTGCATTGCGAACGTATTACATTAATGGTTCGATCACGGTCGTCGCGCTCGTTTTCGAGAAAAAAGCGAAAAACACCTTTCGGTCGGAAATATTTAAAAGTCCCGTCAGATCTCAAAGTCCACAGGCACCATCGTCCAAAAGCCAAACTCGTCCGATCGCCAAAACAATTATAGATCCTTGTTACTCGTTGTATTGCAACCGTATTACATGAATGGTTCGATCGCGGTCGTCGCGCTCGTTTTCGAGAAAAAAGCAAAAAACACCTTTCGGTCGGAAATATTTAAAAGTCCCGTCAGATCTCAAAGTCCACCGGCACCATCTTCCAAAAGCCAAACTCGTCCGGTCGCCAAAACAATTATAAATCCTTGTTCCTCGTTGCATTGCGAACGTATTACATTAATGCTTCGACCGCGGTCGTCGCGCTCGTTTACGAGAAAAAAGAGAAAAACACCTTTCGGTCCGAAACATTTCAAGTCCCGTCAGATCCCAAAGTCCACCGGCACCATCTTCCAAAAGCCAAACTCGTCCGATCGCCAAAACAATTATAGATCCTTGTTCCTCGTTGCATTGCGAACGTATTACATTAATGGTTCGGCCGCGGTCGTCGCGCTCGTTCTCGAGAAAAACGAGAAAAACACCTTTGGGTCCGAAACATATCAAAGTCCCGTCAGATCTCAAAGTCCACCGGCACCATCGTCCAAAAGCCAAACTCGTCCGATCGCCAAAACAATTATAGATCCTTGTTCCTCGTTGCATTGCGAACGTATTACATTAATGGTTCGAACGCGGTCGTCGCGCTCGTTTTCGAGAAAAACGCAAAAAACACCTTTCGGTCGGAAATATTTAAAAGTCCCGTCAGATCTCAAAGTCCACCGGCACCATCGTCCAAAAGCCAAACTCGTCCGATCGCCAAAACTATTATAGATCCCTGTTCCTCGTTGCATTGCGAACGTATTACATTAATGGTTCGTCCGCGGTCGTCGCGCTCGTTCTCGAGAAAAACGAGAAAAACACCTTTGGGTCCGAAACATATCAAAGTCCCGTCAGATCTCAAAGTCCACCGGCACCATCGTCCAAAAGCCAAACTCGTCCGATCGCCAAAACAATTATAGATCCTTGTTCCTCGTTGCATTGCGAACGTATTACATTAATGGTTCGTCCGCGGTCGTCGCGCTCGTTCTCGAGAAAAACGAGAAAAACACCTTTGGGTACGAAACATTTCAAAGTCCCGTCATATCTCAAAGTCCACCGGCACCATCGTCCAAAAGCCAAACTCGTCCGATCGCCAAAACAATTATAGATCCTTGTTCCTCGTTGCATTGCGAACGTATTACATTAATGGTTCGGCCGCGGTCGTCGCGCTCGTTCTCGAGAAAAACGAGAAAAACACCTTTCGGTCCGAAACATTTCAAAGGTCCCGTCAGATCTCAAAGTCGACCGGCACCATCGTCCAAAAGCCAAACTCGTCCGATCGCCAAAACAATTATAGATCCTTGTTCCTCGTTGCATTGCGAACGTATTACATTAATGGTTCGTCCGCGGTCGTTACGCTCGTTTTCGAGAAAAACGCGAAAAACACCTTTCGGTCGGAAATATTTAAAAGTCCCGTCAGATCTCAAAGTCCACCGGCACCATCGTCCAAAAGCCAAACTCGTACGATCGCCAAAACAATTATAGATCCTTGTTCCTCGTTGTATTGCAACCGTATTACATGAATGGTTCGATCGCGGTCGTCGCGCTCGTTTTCGAGAAAAAAGCAAAAAACACCTTTCGGTCGGAAATATTTAAAAGTCCCGTCAGATCTCAATGTCCACCGGCACCGTCGTCCAAAAGCCAAACTCGTCTGATCACCAAAACAATTATAGATCCTTGTTCCTCGTTGCATTGCGAACGTATTACATTAATGGTTCGATCACGGTCGTCGCGCTCGTTTTCGAGAAAAAAGCGAAAAACACCTTTCGGTCGGAAATATTTAAAAGTCCCGTCAGATCTCAAAGTCCACAGGCACCATCGTCCAAAAGCCAAACTCGTCCGATCGCCAAAACAATTATAGATCCTTGTTACTCGTTGTATTGCAACCGTATTACATGAATGGTTCGATCGCGGTCGTCGCGCTCGTTTTCGAGAAAAAAGCAAAAAACACCTTTCGGTCGGAAATATTTAAAAGTCCCGTCAGATCTCAAAGTCCACCGGCACCATCTTCCAAAAGCCAAACTCGTCCGGTCGCCAAAACAATTATAAATCCTTGTTCCTCGTTGCATTGCGAACGTATTACATTAATGCTTCGACCGCGGTCGTCGCGCTCGTTTACGAGAAAAAAGAGAAAAACACCTTTCGGTCCGAAACATTTCAAGTCCCGTCAGATCCCAAAGTCCACCGGCACCATCTTCCAAAAGCCAAACTCGTCCGATCGCCAAAACAATTATAGATCCTTGTTCCTCGTTGCATTGCGAACGTATTACATTAATGGTTCGGCCGCGGTCGTCGCGCTCGTTCTCGAGAAAAACGAGAAAAACACTTTTCGGTCCGAAACATTTCAAAGGTCCCGTCAGATCTCAAAGTCCACCGGCACCATCGTCCAAAAGCCAAACTCGTCCGATCGCCATAACAATTATAGATCCTTGTTCCTCGTTGCATTGCGAACGTATTACATTAATGGTTCGATCACGGTCGTCGCGCTCGTTTTCGAGAAAGAAGCGAAAAACACCTTTCGGTCGGAAATATTTAAAAGTCCCGTCAGATCTCAAAGTCCACCGGCACCATCGTCCAAAAGCCAAACTCGTCCGATCGCCAAAACAATTATAGATCCTTGTTACTCGTTGTATTGCAACCGTATTACATGAATGGTTCGATCACGGTCGTAGCGCTCGTTTTCGAGAAAAACGCGAAAAACACCTTTCGGTCGGAAATATTTAAAAGTCCCGTCAGATCTCAAAGTCCACCGGCACCATCGTCCAAAAGCCAAACTCGTCCGATCGCCAAAACAATTATAGATCCTTGTTCCTCGTTGTATTGCAACCGTATTACATGAATGGTTCGAACGCGGTCGTCGCGCTCGTTTTCGAGAAAAACGCAAAAAACACCTTTCGGTCGGAAATATTTAAAAGTCCCGTCAGATCTCAAAGTCCACCGACACCATCGTCCAAAAGCCAAACTCGTCCGATCGCCAAAACTATTATAGATCCCTGTTCCTCGTTGCATTGCGAACGTATTACATTAATGGTTCGTCCGCGGTCGTCGCGCTCGTTCTCGAGAAAAACGAGAAAAACACCTTTGGGTCCGAAACATATCAAAGTCCCGTCAGATCTCAAAGTCCACCGGCACCATCTTCCAAAAGCCAAACTCGTCCGATCGCCAAAACAATTATAGATCCTTGTTCCTCGTTGCATTGCGAACGTATTACATTAATGGTTCGGCCGCGGTCGTCGCGCTCGTTCTCGAGAAAAAGGAGAAAAACACCTTTGGGTCCGAAACATTTCAAAGTCCCGTCAGATCTCAAAGTCCACCGGCACCATCGTCCAAAAGCCAAACTCGTCCGATCGCCAAAACAATTATAGATCCTTGTTCCTCGTTGCATTGCGAACGTATTACATTAATGGTTCGGCCGCGGTCGTCGCGCTCGTTCTCGAGAAAAACGAGAAAAACACTTTTCGGTCCGAAACATTTCAAAGGTCCCGTCAGATCTCAAAGTCCACCGGCACCATCGTCCAAAAGCCAAACTCGTCCGATCGCCATAACAATTATAGATCCTTGTTCCTCGTTGCATTGCGAACGTATTACATTAATGGTTCGATCACGGTCGTCGCGCTCGTTTTCGAGAAAGAAGCGAAAAACACCTTTCGGTCGGAAATATTTAAAAGTCCCGTCAGATCTCAAAGTCCACCGGCACCATCGTCCAAAAGCCAAACTCGTCCGATCGCCAAAACAATTATAGATCCTTGTTACTCGTTGTATTGCAACCGTATTTCATGAATGGTTCGATCGCGGTCGTCGCGCTCGTTTTCGAGAAAAACGCAAAAAACACCTTTCGGTCGGAAATATTTAAAAGTCCCGTCAGATCTCAAAGTCCACCGGAACCATCTTCCAAAAGCCAAACTCGTCCGATCGCCAAAACAATTATAAATCCTTGTTCCTCGTTGCATTGCGAACGTATTACATTAATGCTTCGACCGCGGTCGTCGCGCTCGTTTACGAGAAAAAAGAGAAAAACACCTTTCGGTCCAAAACATTTCATGTCCCGTCAGATCCCAAAGTCCACCGGCACCATCTTCCAAAAGCCAAACTCGTCCGATCGCCAAAACAATTATAGATCCTTGTTCCTCGTTGCATTGCGAACGTATTACATTAATGGTTCGGCCGCGGTCGTCGCGCTCGTTCTCGAGAAAAACGAGGAAAACACTTTTCGGTCCGAAACATTTCAAAGGTCCCGTCAGATCTCAAAGTCCACCGGCACCATCGTCCAAAAGCCAAACTCGTCCGATCGCCAAAACAATTATAGATCCTTGTTCCTCGTTGCAAAGCGAACGTATTACATTAATGGTTCGTCCGCGGTCGTCGCGCTCGTTTACGAGAAAAAAGCGAAAAACACCTTTCGGACGGAAATACTTCCAAGTCCCGTCAGATCTCAATGTCCACCGGCACCATCGTCCAAAAGCCAAACTCGTCTGATCACCAAAACAATTATAGATCCTTGTTGCTCGTTGCATTGCGAACGTATTACATTAATTGTTCGATCACGGTAGTCGCGCTCGTTTTCGAGAAAAACGCGAAAAACACCTTTCGGTCGGAAATATTTAAAAGTCCCGTCAGATCTCAAAGTCCACCGGAACCATCTTCCAAAAGCCAAACTCGTCCGATCGCCAAAACAATTATAAATCCTTGTTCCTCGTTGCATTGCGAACGTATTACATTAATGCTTCGACCGCGGTCGTCGCGCTCGTTTACGAGAAAAAAGAGAAAAACACCTTTCGTTCCAAAACATTTCATGTCCCGTCAGATCCCAAAGTCCACCGGCACCGTCTTCCAAAAGCCAAACTCGTCCGATCGCCAAAACAATTATAGATCCTTGTTCCTCGTTGCATTGCGAACGTATTACATTAATGGTTCGGCCGCGGTCGTCGCGCTCGTTCTCGAGAAAAAGGAGAAAAACACCTTTGGGTCGGAAACATTTCAAAGTCCCGTCAGATCTCAAAGTCCACCGGCACCATCGTCCAAAAGCCAAACTCGTCCGATCGCCAAAACAATTATAGATCCTTGTTCCTCGTTGCATTGCGAACGTATTACATTAATGGTTCGGCCGCGGTCGTCGCGCTCGTTCTCGAGAAAAACGAGAAAAACACTTTTCGGTCCGAAACATTTCAAAGGTCCCGTCAGATCTCAAAGTCCACCGGCACCATCGTCCAAAAGCCAAACTCGTCCGATCGCCAAAACAATTATAGATCCTTGTTCCTCGTTGCAATGCGAACGTATTACATTAATGGTTCGTCCGCGGTCGTCGCGCTCGTTTACGAGAAAAAAGCGAAAAACACCTTTCGGACGGAAATACTTCCAAGTCCCGTCAGATCTCAATGTCCACCGGCACCATCGTCCAAAAGCCAAACTCGTCTGATCACCAAAACAATTATAGATCCTTGTTGCTCGTTGCATTGCGAACGTATTACATTAATTGTTCGATCACGGTAGTCGCGCTCGTTTTCGAGAAAAACGCGAAAAACACCTTTCGGTCGGAAATATTTAAAAGTCCCGTCAGATCTCAAAGTCCACCGGCACCATCGTCCAAAAGCCAAACTCGTCCGATCGCCAAAACAATTATAGATCCTTGTTCCTCGTTGCATTGCGAACGTATTACATTAATGGTTCGTCCGCGGTCGTCGCGCTCGTTCTCGAGAAAAACGAGAAAAACACCTTTGGGTACGAAACATTTCAAAGTCCCGTCATATCTCAAAGTCCACCGGCACCATCGTCCAAAAGCCAAACTCGTCCGATCGCCAAAACAATTATAGATCCTTGTTCCTCGTTGCATTGCGAACGTATTACATTAATGGTTCGGCCGCGGTCGTCGCGCTCGTTCTCGAGAAAAACGAGAAAAACACCTTTCGGTCCGAAACATTTCAAAGGTCCCGTCAGATCTCAAAGTCGACAAGCACCATCGTCCAAAAGCCAAACTCGTCCGATCGCCAAAACAATTATAGATCCTTGTTCCTCGTTGCAATGCGAACGTATTACATTAATGGTTCGTCCGCGGTCGTCGCGCTCGTTTTCGAGAAAAACGCAAAAAACACCTTTCGGTCGGAAATATTTAAAAGTCCCGTCAGATCTCAAAGTCCACCGGCACCATCGTCCAAAAGCCAAACTCGTCCGATCGCCAAAACAATTATAGATCCTTGTTCCTCGTTGCATTGCGAACGTATTACATTAATGCTTCGACCGCGGTCGTCGCGCTCGTTTACGAGAAAAAAGAGAAAAACACCTTTCGGTCCGAAACATTTCAAGTCCCGTCAGATCTCAATGTCCACCGGCACCATCGTCCAAAAGCCAAACTCGTCCGATCGCCAAAAGAATTATAGATCCCTGTTCCTCGTTGCATTGCGAACGTATTACATTAATGGTTCGTCCGCGGTCGTCGCGCTCTTTTTTGAGAAAAACGCAATAAACACCTTTCGGTCGGAAATATTTAAAAGTCCCGTCAGATCTCAAAGTCCACCGGCACCATCGTCCAAAAGCCAAACTCGTCCGATCCCCAAAACAATTATAGATCCTTGTTCCTCGTTGCATTGCGAACGTATTACATTAATGGTTCGTCCGCGGTCGTCGCGCTCGTTCTCGAGAAGAACGAGAAAAACACCTTTGGGTACGAAACATTTCAAAGTCCCGTCATATCTCAAAGTACACCGGCACCATCGTCCAAAAGCCAAACTCGTCCGATCGCCAAAACAATTATAGATCCTTGTTCCTCGTTGCAATGCGAACGTATTACATTAATGGTTCGTCCGCGGTCGTCGCGCTCGTTTTCGAGAAAAACGCAAAAAACACCTTTCGGTCGGAAATATTTAAAAGTCCCGTCAGATCTCAAAGTCCACCGGCACCATCGTCCAAAAGCCAAACTCGTCCGATCGCCAAAACAATTATAGATCCTTGTTCCTCGTTGCATTGCGAACGTATTACATTAATGGTTCGGCCGCAGTCGTCGCGCTCGTTTTCGAGAAAAATGCGAAAAACACCTTTCGGTCCGAAACATTTCAAAGTCACGTCAGATCTCAAAGTCCACCGGCACCATCGTCCAAAAGCCAAACTCGTCCGATCGCCAAAACAATTATAGATCCTTGTTCCTCGTTGCATTGCGAACGTATTACATTAATGGTTCGGCCGCGGTCGTCGCGCTCGTTCTCGAGAAAAACGAGAAAAACACCTTTCGGTCCGAAACATTTCAAAGGTCCGTCAGATCTCAAAGTCGACCGGCACCATCGTCCAAAAGCCAAACTCGTCCGATCGCCAAAACAATTATAGATCCTTGTTCCTCGTTGCAATGCGAACGTATTACATTAATGGTTCGTCCGCGGTCGTCGCGCTCGTTTACGAGAAAAAAGCGAAAAACACCTTTCGGACGGAAATACTTCCAAGTTCCGTCAGATCTCAATGTCCACCGGCACCATCGTCCAAAAGCCAAACTCGTCCGATCGCCAAAACAATTATAGATCCTTGTTCCTCGTTGCATTGCGAACGTATTACATTAATGGTTCGTCCGCGGTCGTCACGCTCGTTTTCGAGAAAAACGCGAAAAACACCTTTCGGTCGGAAATATTTAAAAGTCCCGTCAGATCTCAAAGTCCACCGGCACCATCGTCCAAAAGCCAAACTCGTACGATCGCCAAAACAATTATAGATCCTTGTTCCTCGTTGTATTGCAACCGTATTACATGAATGGTTCGATCGCGGTCGTCGCGCTCGTTTTCGAGAAAAAAGCAAAAAACACCTTTCGGTCGGAAATATTTAAAAGTCCCGTCAGATCTCAATGTCCACCGGCACCGTCGTCCAAAAGCCAAACTCGTCTGATCACCAAAACAATTATAGATCCTTGTTCCTCGTTGCATTGCGAACGTATTACATTAATGGTTCGATCACGGTCGTCGCGCTCGTTTTCGAGAAAAACGCGAAAAACACCTTTCGGTCGGAAATATTTAAAAGTCCCGTCAGATCTCAAAGTCCACCGGCACCATCTTCCAAAAGCCAAACTCGTCCGGTCGCCAAAACAATTATAAATCCTTGTTCCTCGTTGCATTGCGAACGTATTACATTAATGCTTCGACCGCGGTCGTCGCGCTCGTTTACGAGAAAAAAGAGAAAAACACCTTTCGGTCCGAAACATTTCAAGTCCCGTCAGATCCCAAAGTCCACCGGCACCATCTTCCAAAAGCCAAACTCGTCCGATCGCCAAAACAATTATAGATCCTTGTTCCTCGTTGCATTGCGAACGTATTACATTAATGGTTCGGCCGCGGTCGTCGCGCTCGTTCTCGAGAAAAAGGAGAAAAACACCTTTGGGTCCGAAACATTTCAAAGTCCCGTCAGATCTCAAAGTCCACCGGCACCATCGTCCAAAAGCCAAACTCGTCCGATCGCCAAAACAATTATAGATCCTTGTTCCTCGTTGCATTGCGAACGTATTACATTAATGGTTCGGCCGCGGTCGTCGCGCTCGTTCTCGAGAAAAACGAGAAAAACACTTTTCGGTCCGAAACATTTCAAAGGTCCCGTCAGATCTCAAAGTCCACCGGCACCATCGTCCAAAAGTGAAACTCGTCCGATCGCCATAACAATTATAGATCCTTGTTCCTCGTTGCATTGCGAACGTATTACATTAATGGTTCGATCACGGTCGTCGCGCTCGTTTTCGAGAAAAAAGCGAAAAACACCTTTCGGACGGAAATACTTCCAAGTCCCGTCAGATCTCAATGTCCACCGGCACCATCGTCCAAAAGCCAAACTCGTCTGATCACCAAAACAATTATAGATCCTTGTTGCTCGTTGCATTGCGAACGTATTACATTAATGGTTCGTCCGCGGTCGTCACGCTCGTTTTCGAGAAAAACGCGAAAAACACCTTTCGGTCGGAAATATTTAAAAGTCCCATCAGATCTCAAAGTCCACCGGCACCATCGTCCAAAAGCCAAACTCGTACGATCGCCAAAACAATTATAGATCCTTGTTCCTCGTTGTATTGCAACCGTATTACATGAATGGTTCGATCGCGGTCGTCGCGCTCGTTTTCGAGAAAAAAGCAAAAAACACCTTTCGGTCGGAAATATTTAAAAGTCCCGTCAGATCTCAATGTCCACCGGCACCGTCGTCCAAGAGCCAAACTCGTCTGATCACCAAAACAATTATAGATCCTTGTTCCTCGTTGCATTGCGAACGTATTACATTAATGGTTCGATCACGGTCGTCGCGCTCGTTTTCGAGAAAAACGCGAAAAACACCTTTCGGTCGGAAATATTTAAAAGTCCCGTCAGATCTCAAAGTCCACAGGCACCATCGTCCAAAAGCCAAACTCGTCCGATCGCCAAAACAATTATAGATCCTTGTTACTCGTTGTATTGCAACCGTATTACATGAATGGTTCGATCGCGGTCGTCGCGCTCGTTTTCGAGAAAAAAGCAAAAAACACCTTTCGGTCGGAAATATTTAAAAGTCCCGTCAGATCTCAAAGTCCACCGGCACCATCTTCCAAAAGCCAAACTCGTCCGGTCGCCAAAACAATTATAAATCCTTGTTCCTCGTTGCATTGCGAACGTATTACATTAATGCTTTGACCGCGGTCGTCGCGCTCGTTTACGAGAAAAAAGAGAAAAACACCTTTCGGTCCGAAACATTTCAAGTCCCGTCAGATCCCAAAGTCCACCGGCACCATCTTCCAAAAGCCAAACTCGTCCGATCGCCAAAACAATTATAGATCCTTGTTCCTCGTTGCATTGCGAACGTATTACATTAATGGTTCGGCCGCGGTCGTCGCGCTCGTTCTCGAGAAAAACGAGAAAAACACTTTTCGGTCCGAAACATTTCAAAGGTCCCGTCAGATCTCAAAGTCCACCGGCACCATCGTCCAAAAGCCAAACTCGTCCGATCGCCAAAACAATTATAGATCCTTGTTCCTCGTTGCAAAGCGAACGTATTACATTAATGGTTCGTCCGCGGTCGTCGCGCTCGTTTACGAGAAAAAAGCGAAAAACACCTTTCGGACGGAAATACTTCCAAGTCCCGTCAGATCTCAATGTCCACCGGCACCATCGTCCAAAAGCCAAACTCGTCTGATCACCAAAACAATTATAGATCCTTGTTGCTCGTTGCATTGCGAACGTATTACATTAATTGTTCGATCACGGTAGTCATGCTCGTTTTCGAGAAAAACGCGAAAAACACCTTTCGGTCGGAAATATTTAAAAGTCCCGTCAGATCTCAAAGTCCACCGGAACCATCTTCCAAAAGCCAAACTCGTCCGATCGCCAAAACAATTATAAATCCTTGTTCCTCGTTGCATTGCGAACGTATTACATTAATGCTTCGACCGCGGTCGTCGCGCTCGTTTACGAGAAAAAAGAGAAAAACACCTTTCGGTCCAAAACATTTCATGTCCCGTCAGATCCCAAAGTCCACCGGCACCGTCTTCCAAAAGCCAAACTCGTCCGATCGCCAAAACAATTATAGATCCTTGTTCCTCGTTGCATTGCGAACGTATTACATTAATGGTTCGTCCGCGGTCGTCACGCACGTTTTCGAGAAAAACGCGAAAAACACCTTTCGGTCGGAAATATTTAAAAGTCCCGTCAGATCTCAAAGTCCACCGGCACCATCGTCCAAAAGCCAAACTCGTCCGATCGCCAAAACAATTATAGATCCTTGTTACTCGTTGTATTGCAACCGTATTTCATGAATGGTTCGATCGCGGTCGTCGCGCTCGTTTTCGAGAAAAACGCAAAAAACACCTTTCGGTCGGAAATATTTAAAAGTCCCGTCAGATCTCAAAGTCCACCGGAACCATCTTCCAAAAGCCAAACTCGTCCGATCGCCAAAACAATTATAAATCCTTGTTCCTCGTTGCATTGCGAACGTATTACATTAATGCTTCGACCGCGGTCGTCGCGCTCGTTTACGAGAAAAAAGAGAAAAACACCTTTCGGTCCAAAACATTTCATGTCCCGTCAGATCCCAAAGTCCACCGGCACCATCTTCCAAAAGCCAAACTCGTCCGATCGCCAAAACAATTATAGATCCTTGTTCCTCGTTGCATTGCGAACGTATTACATTAATGGTTCGGCCGCGGTCGTCGCGCTCGTTCTCGAGAAAAACGAGGAAAACACTTTTCGGTCCGAAATATTTAAAAGTCCCGTCAGATCTCAAAGTCCACCGGCACCATCTTCCAAAAGCCAAACTCGTCCGGTCGCCAAAACAATTATAAATCCTTGTTCCTCGTTGCATTGCGAACGTATTACATTAATGCTTTGACCGCGGTCGTCGCGCTCGTTTACGAGAAAAAAGAGAAAAACACCTTTCGGTCCGAAACATTTCAAGTCCCGTCAGATCCCAAAGTCCACCGGCACCATCTTCCAAAAGCCAAACTCGTCCGATCGCCAAAACAATTATAGATCCTTGTTCCTCGTTGCATTGCGAACGTATTACATTAATGGTTCGGCCGCGGTCGTCGCGCTCGTTCTCGAGAAAAACGAGAAAAACACTTTTCGGTCCGAAACATTTCAAAGGTCCCGTCAGATCTCAAAGTCCACCGGCACCATCGTCCAAAAGCCAAACTCGTCCGATCGCCAAAACAATTATAGATCCTTGTTCCTCGTTGCAAAGCGAACGTATTACATTAATGGTTCGTCCGCGGTCGTCGCGCTCGTTTACGAGAAAAAAGCGAAAAACACCTTTCGGACGGAAATACTTCCAAGTCCCGTCAGATCTCAATGTCCACCGGCACCATCGTCCAAAAGCCAAACTCGTCTGATCACCAAAACAATTATAGATCCTTGTTGCTCGTTGCATTGCGAACGTATTACATTAATTGTTCGATCACGGTAGTCATGCTCGTTTTCGAGAAAAACGCGAAAAACACCTTTCGGTCGGAAATATTTAAAAGTCCCGTCAGATCTCAAAGTCCACCGGAACCATCTTCCAAAAGCCAAACTCGTCCGATCGCCAAAACAATTATAAATCCTTGTTCCTCGTTGCATTGCGAACGTATTACATTAATGCTTCGACCGCGGTCGTCGCGCTCGTTTACGAGAAAAAAGAGAAAAACACCTTTCGGTCCAAAACATTTCATGTCCCGTCAGATCCCAAAGTCCACCGGCACCGTCTTCCAAAAGCCAAACTCGTCCGATCGCCAAAACAATTATAGATCCTTGTTCCTCGTTGCATTGCGAACGTATTACATTAATGGTTCGTCCGCGGTCGTCACGCTCGTTTTCGAGAAAAACGCGAAAAACACCTTTCGGTCGGAAATATTTAAAAGTCCCGTCAGATCTCAAAGTCCACCGGCACCATCGTCCAAAAGCCAAACTCGTCCGATCGCCAAAACAATTATAGATCCTTGTTACTCGTTGTATTGCAACCGTATTTCATGAATGGTTCGATCGCGGTCGTCGCGCTCGTTTTCGAGAAAAACGCAAAAAACACCTTTCGGTCGGAAATATTTAAAAGTCCCGTCAGATCTCAAAGTCCACCGGAACCATCTTCCAAAAGCCAAACTCGTCCGATCGCCAAAACAATTATAAATCCTTGTTCCTCGTTGCATTGCGAACGTATTACATTAATGCTTCGACCGCGGTCGTCGCGCTCGTTTACGAGAAAAAAGAGAAAAACACCTTTCGGTCCAAAACATTTCATGTCCCGTCAGATCCCAAAGTCCACCGGCACCATCTTCCAAAAGCCAAACTCGTCCGATCGCCAAAACAATTATAGATCCTTGTTCCTCGTTGCATTGCGAACGTATTACATTAATGGTTCGGCCGCGGTCGTCGCGCTCGTTCTCGAGAAAAACGAGGAAAACACTTTTCGGTCCGAAACATTTCAAAGGTCCCGTCAGATCTCAAAGTCCACCGGCACCATCGTCCAAAAGCCAAACTCGTCCGATCGCCAAAACAATTATAGATCCTTGTTACTCGTTGTATTGCAACCGTATTACATGAATGGTTCGATCGCGGTCGTCGCGCTCGTTTTCGAGAAAAACGCAAAAAACACCTTTCGGTCGGAAATATTTAAAAGTCCCGTCAGATCTCAAAGTCCACCGGAACCATCTTCCAAAAGCCAAACTCGTCCGATCGCCAAAACAATTATAAATCCTTGTTCCTCGTTGCATTGCGAACGTATTACATTAATGCTTCGACCGCGGTCGTCGCGCTCGTTTACGAGAAAAAAGAGAAAAACACCTTTCGGTCCAAAACATTTCATGTCCCGCCAGATCCCAAAGTCCACCGGCACCATCTTCCAAAAGCCAAACTCGTCCGATCGCCAAAACAATTATAGATCCTTGTTCCTCGTTGCATTGCGAACGTATTACATTAATGGTTCGGCCGCGGTCGTCGCGCTCGTTCTCGAGAAAAACGAGAAAAACACTTTTCGGTCCGAAACATTTCAAAGGTCCCGTCAGATCTCAAAGTCCACCGGCACCATCGTCCAAAAGCCAAACTCGTCCGATCGCCAAAACAATTATAGATCCTTGTTCCTCGTTGCAAAGCGAACGTATTACATTAATGGTTCGTCCGCGGTCGTCGCGCTCGTTTACGAGAAAAAAGCGAAAAACACCTTTCGGACGGAAATACTTCCAAGTCCCGTCAGATCTCAATGTCCACCGGCACCATCGTCCAAAAGCCAAACTCGTCTGATCACCAAAACAATTATAGATCCTTGTTGCTCGTTGCATTGCGAACGTATTACATTAATGGTTCGTCCGCGGTCGTCACGCTCGTTTTCGAGAAAAACGCGAAAAACACCTTTCGGTCGGAAATATTTAAAAGTCCCATCAGATCTCAAAGTCCACCGGCACCATCGTCCAAAAGCCAAACTCGTACGATCGCCAAAACAATTATAGATCCTTGTTCCTCGTTGTATTGCAACCGTATTACATGAATGGTTCGATCGCGGTCGTCGCGCTCGTTTTCGAGAAAATAGCAAAAAACACCTTTCGGTCGGAAATATTTAAAAGTCCCGTCAGATCTCAATGTCCACCGGCACCGTCGTCCAAGAGCCAAACTCGTCTGATCACCAAAACAATTATAGATCCTTGTTCCTCGTTGCATTGCGAACGTATTACATTAATGGTTCGATCACGGTCGTCGCGCTCGTTTTCGAGAAAAACGCGAAAAACACCTTTCGGTCGGAAATATTTAAAAGTCCCGTCAGATCTCAAAGTCCACAGGCACCATCGTCCAAAAGCCAAACTCGTCCGATCGCCAAAACAATTATAGATCCTTGTTACTCGTTGTATTGCAACCGTATTACATGAATGGTTCGATCGCGGTCGTCGCGCTCGTTTTCGAGAAAAAAGCAAAAAACACCTTTCGGTCGGAAATATTTAAAAGTCCCGTCAGATCTCAAAGTCCACCGGCACCATCTTCCAAAAGCCAAACTCGTCCGGTCGCCAAAACAATTATAAATCCTTGTTCCTCGTTGCATTGCGAACGTATTACATTAATGCTTTGACCGCGGTCGTCGCGCTCGTTTACGAGAAAAAAGAGAAAAACACCTTTCGGTCCGAAACATTTCAAGTCCCGTCAGATCCCAAAGTCCACCGGCACCATCTTCCAAAAGCCAAACTCGTCCGATCGCCAAAACAATTATAGATCCTTGTTCCTCGTTGCATTGCGAACGTATTACATTAATGGTTCGGCCGCGGTCGTCGCGCTCGTTCTCGAGAAAAACGAGAAAAACACTTTTCGGTCCGAAACATTTCAAAGGTCCCGTCAGATCTCAAAGTCCACCGGCACCATCGTCCAAAAGCCAAACTCGTCCGATCGCCAAAACAATTATAGATCCTTGTTCCTCGTTGCAAAGCGAACGTATTACATTAATGGTTCGTCCGCGGTCGTCGCGCTCGTTTACGAGAAAAAAGCGAAAAACACCTTTCGGACGGAAATACTTCCAAGTCCCGTCAGATCTCAATGTCCACCGGCACCATCGTCCAAAAGCCAAACTCGTCTGATCACCAAAACAATTATAGATCCTTGTTGCTCGTTGCATTGCGAACGTATTACATTAATTGTTCGATCACGGTAGTCATGCTCGTTTTCGAGAAAAACGCGAAAAACACCTTTCGGTCCAAAACATTTCATGTCCCGTCAGATCTCAAAGTCCACCGGCACCATCGTCCAAAAGCCAAACTCGTCCGATCGCCAAAACAATTATAGATCCTTGTTACTCGTTGTATTGCAACCGTATTTCATGAATGGTTCGATCGCGGTCGTCGCGCTTGTTTTCGAGAAAAACGCAAAAAACACCTTTCGGTCGGAAATATTTAAAAGTCCCGTCATATCTCAAAGTCCACCGGAACCATCTTCCAAAAGCCAAACTCGTCCGATCGCCAAAACAATTATAAATCCTTGTTCCTCGTTGCATTGCGAACGTATTACATTAATGCTTCGACCGCGGTCGTCGCGCTCGTTTACGAGAAAAAAGAGAAAAACACCTTTCGGTCCAAAACATTTCATGTCCCGTCAGATCCCAAAGTCCACCGGCACCATCTTCCAAAAGCCAAACTCGTCCGATCGCCAAAACAATTATAGATCCTTGTTCCTCGTTGCATTGCGAACGTATTACATTAATGGTTCGGCCGCGGTCGTCGCGCTCGTTCTCGAGAAAAACGAGGAAAACACTTTTCGGTCCGAAACATTTCAAAGGTCCCGTCAGATCTCAAAGTCCACCGGCACCATCGTCCAAAAGCCAAACTCGTCCGATCGCCAAAACAATTATAGATCCTTGTTCCTCGTTGCAAAGCGAACGTATTACATTAATGGTTCGTCCGCGGTCGTCGCGCTCGTTTACGAGAAAAAAGCGAAAAACACCTTTCGGACGGAAATACTTCCAAGTCCCGTCAGATCTCAATGTCCACCGGCACCATCGTCCAAAAGCCAAACTCGTCTGATCACCAAAACAATTATAGATCCTTGTTGCTCGTTGCATTGCGAACGTATTACATTAATTGTTCGATCACGGTAGTCGCGCTCGTTTTCGAGAAAAACGCGAAAAACACCTTTCGGTCGGAAATATTTAAAAGTCCCGTCAGATCTCAAAGTCCACCGGAACCATCTTCCAAAAGCCAAACTCGTCCGATCGCCAAAACAATTATAAATCCTTGTTCCTCGTTGCATTGCGAACGTATTACATTAATGCTTCGACCGCGGTCGTCGCGCTCGTTTACGAGAAAAAAGAGAAAAACACCTTTCGTTCCAAAACATTTCATGTCCCGTCAGATCCCAAAGTCCACCGGCACCGTCTTCCAAAAGCCAAACTCGTCCGATCGCCAAAACAATTATAGATCCTTGTTCCTCGTTGCATTGCGAACGTATTACATTAATGGTTCGGCCGCGGTCGTCGCGCTCGTTCTCGAGAAAAAGGAGAAAAACACCTTTGGGTCGGAAACATTTCAAAGTCCCGTCAGATCTCAAAGTCCACCGGCACCATCGTCCAAAAGCCAAACTCGTCCGATCGCCAAAACAATTATAGATCCTTGTTCCTCGTTGCATTGCGAACGTATTACATTAATGGTTCGGCCGCGGTCGTCGCGCTCGTTCTCGAGAAAAACGAGAAAAACACTTTTCGGTCCGAAACATTTCAAAGGTTCCGTCAGATCTCAAAGTCCACCGGCACCATCGTCCAAAAGCCAAACTCGTCCGATCGCCAAAACAATTATAGATCCTTGTTCCTCGTTGCAATGCGAACGTATTACATTAATGGTTCGTCCGCGGTCGTCGCGCTCGTTTACGAGAAAAAAGCGAAAAACACCTTTCGGACGGAAATACTTCCAAGTCCCGTCAGATCTCAATGTCCACCGGCACCATCGTCCAAAAGCCAAACTCGTCTGATCACCAAAACAATTATAGATCCTTGTTGCTCGTTGCATTGCGAACGTATTACATTAATTGTTCGATCATGGTAGTCGCGCTCGTTTTCGAGAAAAACGCGAAAAACACATTTCGGTCGGAAATATTTAAAAGTCCCGTCAGATCTCAAAGTCCACCGGCACCATCGTCCAAAAGCCAAACTCGTCCGATCGCCAAAACAATTATAGATCCTTGTTCCTCGTTGCATTGCGAACGTATTACATTAATGGTTCGTCCGCGGTCGTCGCGCTCGTTCTCGAGAAAAACGAGAAAAACACCTTTGGGTACGAAACATTTCAAAGTCCCGTCATATCTCAAAGTCCACCGGCACCATCGTCCAAAAGCCAAACTCGTCCGATCGCCAAAACAATTATAGATCCTTGTTCCTCGTTGCATTGCGAACGTATTACATTAATGGTTCGGCCGCGGTCGTCGCGCTCGTTCTCGAGAAAAACGAGAAAAACACCTTTCGGTCCGAAACATTTCAAAGGTCCCGTCAGATCTCAAAGTCGACAGGCACCATCGTCCAAAAGCCAAACTCGTCCGATCGCCAAAACAATTATAGATCCTTGTTCCTCGTTGCAATGCGAACGTATTACATTAATGGTTCGTCCGCGGTCGTCGCGCTCGTTTTCGAGAAAAACGCAAAAAACACCTTTCGGTCGGAAATATTTAAAAGTCCCGTCAGATCTCAAAGTCCACCGGCACCATCGTCCAAAAGCCAAACTCGTCCGATCGCCAAAACAATTATAGATCCTTGTTCCTCGTTGCATTGCGAACGTATTACATTAATGCTTCGACCGCGGTCGTCGCGCTCGTTTACGAGAAAAAAGAGAAAAACACCTTTCGGTCCGAAACATTTCAAGTCCCGTCAGATCTCAATGTCCACCGGCACCATCGTCCAAAAGCCAAACTCGTCCGATCGCCAAAAGAATTATAGATCCCTGTTCCTCGTTGCATTGCGAACGTATTACATTAATGGTTCGTCCGCGGTCGTCGCGCTCTTTTTTGAGAAAAACGCAATAAACACCTTTCGGTCGGAAATATTTAAAAGTCCCGTCAGATCTCAAAGTCCACCGGCACCATCGTCCAAAAGCCAAACTCGTCCGATCGCCAAAACAATTATAGATCCTTGTTACTCGTTGTATTGCAACCGTATTTCATGAATGGTTCGATCGCGGTCGTCGCGCTCGTTTTCGAGAAAAACGCAAAAAACACCTTTCGGTCGGAAATATTTAAAAGTCCCGTCAGATCTCAAAGTCCACCGGAACCATCTTCCAAAAGCCAAACTCGTCCGATCGCCAAAACAATTATAAATCCTTGTTCCTCGTTGCATTGCGAACGTATTACATTAATGCTTCGACCGCGGTCGTCGCGCTCGTTTACGAGAAAAAAGAGAAAAACACCTTTCGGTCCAAAACATTTCATGTCCCGTCAGATCCCAAAGTCCACCGGCACCATCTTCCAAAAGCCAAACTCGTCCGATCGCCAAAACAATTATAGATCCTTGTTCCTCGTTGCATTGCGAACGTATTACATTAATGGTTCGGTCGCGGTCGTCGCGCTCGTTCTCGAGAAAAACGAGGAAAACACTTTTCGGTCCGAAACATTTCAAAGGTCCCGTCAGATCTCAAAGTCCACCGGCACCATCGTCCAAAAGCCAAACTCGTCCGATCGCCAAAACAATTATAGATCCTTGTTACTCGTTGTATTGCAACCGTATTACATGAATGGTTCGATCGCGGTCGTCGCGCTCGTTTTCGAGAAAAACGCAAAAAACACCTTTCGGTCGGAAATATTTAAAAGTCCCGTCAGATCTCAAAGTCCACCGGAACCATCTTCCAAAAGCCAAACTCGTCCGATCGCCAAAACAATTATAAATCCTTGTTCCTCGTTGCATTGCGAACGTATTACATTAATGCTTCGACCGCGGTCGTCGCGCTCGTTTACGAGAAAAAAGAGAAAAACACCTTTCGGTCCAAAACATTTCATGTCCCGCCAGATCCCAAAGTCCACCGGCACCATCTTCCAAAAGCCAAACTCGTCCGATCGCCAAAACAATTATAGATCCTTGTTCCTCGTTGCATTGCGAACGTATTACATTAATGGTTCGGCCGCGGTCGTCGCGCTCGTTCTCGAGAAAAACGAGAAAAACACTTTTCGGTCCGAAACATTTCAAAGGTCCCGTCAGATCTCAAAGTCCACCGGCACCATCGTCCAAAAGCCAAACTCGTCCGATCGCCAAAACAATTATAGATCCTTGTTCCTCGTTGCAAAGCGAACGTATTACATTAATGGTTCGTCCGCGGTCGTCGCGCTCGTTTACGAGAAAAAAGCGAAAAACACCTTTCGGACGGAAATACTTCCAAGTCCCGTCAGATCTCAATGTCCACCGGCACCATCGTCCAAAAGCCAAACTCGTCTGATCACCAAAACAATTATAGATCCTTGTTGCTCGTTGCATTGCGAACGTATTACATTAATGGTTCGTCCGCGGTCGTCACGCTCGTTTTCGAGAAAAACGCGAAAAACACCTTTCGGTCAGAAATATTTAAAAGTCCCATCAGATCTCAAAGTCCACCGGCACCATCGTCCAAAAGCCAAACTCGTACGATCGCCAAAACAATTATAGATCCTTGTTCCTCGTTGTATTGCAACCGTATTACATGAATGGTTCGATCGCGGTCGTCGCGCTCGTTTTCGAGAAAATAGCAAAAAACACCTTTCGGTCGGAAATATTTAAAAGTCCCGTCAGATCTCAATGTCCACCGGCACCGTCGTCCAAGAGCCAAACTCGTCTGATCACCAAAACAATTATAGATCCTTGTTCCTCGTTGCATTGCGAACGTATTACATTAATGGTTCGATCACGGTCGTCGCGCTCGTTTTCGAGAAAAACGCGAAAAACACCTTTCGGTCGGAAATATTTAAAAGTCCCGTCAGATCTCAAAGTCCACAGGCACCATCGTCCAAAAGCCAAACTCGTCCGATCGCCAAAACAATTATAGATCCTTGTTACTCGTTGTATTGCAACCGTATTACATGAATGGTTCGATCGCGGTCGTCGCGCTCGTTTTCGAGAAAAAAGCAAAAAACACCTTTCGGTCGGAAATATTTAAAAGTCCCGTCAGATCTCAAAGTCCACCGGCACCATCTTCCAAAAGCCAAACTCGTCCGGTCGCCAAAACAATTATAAATCCTTGTTCCTCGTTGCATTGCGAACGTATTACATTAATGCTTTGACCGCGGTCGTCGCGCTCGTTTACGAGAAAAAAGAGAAAAACACCTTTCGGTCCGAAACATTTCAAGTCCCGTCAGATCCCAAAGTCCACCGGCACCATCTTCCAAAAGCCAAACTCGTCCGATCGCCAAAACAATTATAGATCCTTGTTCCTCGTTGCATTGCGAACGTATTACATTAATGGTTCGGCCGCGGTCGTCGCGCTCGTTCTCGAGAAAAACGAGAAAAACACTTTTCGGTCCGAAACATTTCAAAGGTCCCGTCAGATCTCAAAGTCCACCGGCACCATCGTCCAAAAGCCAAACTCGTCCGATCGCCAAAACAATTATAGATCCTTGTTCCTCGTTGCAAAGCGAACGTATTACATTAATGGTTCGTCCGCGGTCGTCGCGCTCGTTTACGAGAAAAAAGCGAAAAACACCTTTCGGACGGAAATACTTCCAAGTCCCGTCAGATCTCAATGTCCACCGGCACCATCGTCCAAAAGCCAAACTCGTCTGATCACCAAAACAATTATAGATCCTTGTTGCTCGTTGCATTGCGAACGTATTACATTAATTGTTCGATCACGGTAGTCATGCTCGTTTTCGAGAAAAACGCGAAAAACACCTTTCGGTCCAAAACATTTCATGTCCCGTCAGATCCCAAAGTCCACCGGCACCGTCTTCCAAAAGCCAAACTCGTCCGATCGCCAAAACAATTATAGATCCTTGTTCCTCGTTGCATTGCGAACGTATTACATTAATGGTTCGTCCGCGGTCGTCACGCTCGTTTTCGAGAAAAACGCGAAAAACACCTTTCGGTCGGAAATATTTAAAAGTCCCATCAGATCTCAAAGTCCACCGGCACCATCGTCCAAAAGCCAAACTCGTCCGATCGCCATAACAATTATAGATCCTTGTTCCTCGTTGCATTGCGAACGTATTACATTAATGGTTCGATCACGGTCGTCGCGCTCGTTTTCGAGAAAGAAGCGAAAAACACCTTTCGGTCGGAAATATTTAAAAGTCCCGTCAGATCTCAAAGTCCACCGGCACCATCGTCCAAAAGCCAAACTCGTCCGATCGCCAAAACAATTATAGATCCTTGTTACTCGTTGTATTGCAACCGTATTTCATGAATGGTTCGATCGCGGTCGTCGCGCTTGTTTTCGAGAAAAACGCAAAAAACACCTTTCGGTCGGAAATATTTAAAAGTCCCGTCAGATCTCAAAGTCCACCGGAACCATCTTCCAAAAGCCAAACTCGTCCGATCGCCAAAACAATTATAAATCCTTGTTCCTCGTTGCATTGCGAACGTATTACATTAATGCTTCGACCGCGGTCGTCGCGCTCGTTTACGAGAAAAAAGAGAAAAACACCTTTCGGTCCAAAACATTTCATGTCCCGTCAGATCCCAAAGTCCACCGGCACCATCTTCCAAAAGCCAAACTCGTCCGATCGCCAAAACAATTATAGATCCTTGTTCCTCGTTGCATTGCGAACGTATTACATTAATGGTTCGGCCGCGGTCGTCGCGCTCGTTCTCGAGAAAAACGAGGAAAACACTTTTCGGTCCGAAACATTTCAAAGGTCCCGTCAGATCTCAAAGTCCACCGGCACCATCGTCCAAAAGCCAAACTCGTCCGATCGCCAAAACAATTATAGATCCTTGTTCCTCGTTGCAAAGCGAACGTATTACATTAATGGTTCGTCCGCGGTCGTCGCGCTCGTTTACGAGAAAAAAGCGAAAAACACCTTTCGGACGGAAATACTTCCAAGTCCCGTCAGATCTCAATGTCCACCGGCACCATCGTCCAAAAGCCAAACTCGTCTGATCACCAAAACAATTATAGATCCTTGTTGCTCGTTGCATTGCGAACGTATTACATTAATTGTTCGATCACGGTAGTCGCGCTCGTTTTCGAGAAAAACGCGAAAAACACCTTTCGGTCGGAAATATTTAAAAGTCCCGTCAGATCTCAAAGTCCACCGGAACCATCTTCCAAAAGCCAAACTCGTCCGATCGCCAAAACAATTATAAATCCTTGTTCCTCGTTGCATTGCGAACGTATTACATTAATGCTTCGACCGCGGTCGTCGCGCTCGTTTACGAGAAAAAAGAGAAAAACACCTTTCGTTCCAAAACATTTCATGTCCCGTCAGATCCCAAAGTCCACCGGCACCGTCTTCCAAAAGCCAAACTCGTCCGATCGCCAAAACAATTATAGATCCTTGTTCCTCGTTGCATTGCGAACGTATTACATTAATGGTTCGGCCGCGGTCGTCGCGCTCGTTCTCGAGAAAAAGGAGAAAAACACCTTTGGGTCGGAAACATTTCAAAGTCCCGTCAGATCTCAAAGTCCAACGGCACCATCGTCCAAAAGCCAAACTCGTCCGATCGCCAAAACAATTATAGATCCTTGTTCCTCGTTGCATTGCGAACGTATTACATTAATGGTTCGGCCGCGGTCGTCGCGCTCGTTCTCGAGAAAAACGAGAAAAACACTTTTCGGTCCGAAACATTTCAAAGGTTCCGTCAGATCTCAAAGTCCACCGGCACCATCGTCCAAAAGCCAAACTCGTCCGATCGCCAAAACAATTATAGATCCTTGTTCCTCGTTGCAATGCGAACGTATTACATTAATGGTTCGTCCGCGGTCGTCGCGCTCGTTTACGAGAAAAAAGCGAAAAACACCTTTCGGACGGAAATACTTCCAAGTCCCGTCAGATCTCAATGTCCACCGGCACCATCGTCCAAAAGCCAAACTCGTCTGATCACCAAAACAATTATAGATCCTTGTTGCTCGTTGCATTGCGAACGTATTACATTAATTGTTCGATCATGGTAGTCGCGCTCGTTTTCGAGAAAAACGCGAAAAACACATTTCGGTCGGAAATATTTAAAAGTCCCGTCAGATCTCAAAGTCCACCGGCACCATCGTCCAAAAGCCAAACTCGTCCGATCGCCAAAACAATTATAGATCCTTGTTCCTCGTTGCATTGCGAACGTATTACATTAATGGTTCGTCCGCGGTCGTCGCGCTCGTTCTCGAGAAAAACGAGAAAAACACCTTTGGGTACGAAACATTTCAAAGTCCCGTCATATCTCAAAGTCCACCGGCACCATCGTCCAAAAGCCAAACTCGTCCGATCGCCAAAACAATTATAGATCCTTGTTCCTCGTTGCATTGCGAACGTATTACATTAATGGTTCGGCCGCGGTCGTCGCGCTCGTTCTCGAGAAAAACGAGAAAAACACCTTTCGGTCCGAAACATTTCAAAGGTCCCGTCAGATCTCAAAGTCGACAGGCACCATCGTCCAAAAGCCAAACTCGTCCGATCGCCAAAACAATTATAGATCCTTGTTCCTCGTTGCAATGCGAACGTATTACATTAATGGTTCGTCCGCGGTCGTCGCGCTCGTTTTCGAGAAAAACGCAAAAAACACCTTTCGGTCGGAAATATTTAAAAGTCCCGTCAGATCTCAAAGTCCACCGGCACCATCGTCCAAAAGCCAAACTCGTCCGATCGCCAAAACAATTATAGATCCTTGTTCCTCGTTGCATTGCGAACGTATTACATTAATGCTTCGACCGCGGTCGTCGCGCTCGTTTACGAGAAAAAAGAGAAAAACACCTTTCGGTCCGAAACATTTCAAGTCCCGTCAGATCTCAATGTCCACCGGCACCATCGTCCAAAAGCCAAACTCGTCCGATCGCCAAAAGAATTATAGATCCCTGTTCCTCGTTGCATTGCGAACGTATTACATTAATGGTTCGTCCGCGGTCGTCGCGCTCTTTTTTGAGAAAAACGCAATAAACACCTTTCGGTCGGAAATATTTAAAAGTCCCGTCAGATCTCAAAGTCCACCGGCAACATCGTCCAAAAGCCAAACTCGTCCGATCCCCAAAACAATTATAGATCCTTGTTCCTCGTTGCATTGCGAACGTATTACATTAATGGTTCGTCCGCGGTCGTCGCGCTCGTTCTCGAGAAGAACGAGAAAAACACCTTTGGGTACGAAACATTTCAAAGTCCCGTCATATCTCAAAGTCCACCGGCACCATCGTCCAAAAGCCAAACTCGTCCGATCGCCAAAACAATTATAGATCCTTGTTCCTCGTTGCAATGCGAACGTATTACATTAATGGTTCGTCCGCGGTCGTCGCGCTCGTTTTCGAGAAAAACGCAAAAAACACCTTTCGGTCGGAAATATTTAAAAGTCCCGTCAGTAATGGTTCGTCCGCGGTCGTCGCGCTCGTTTACGAGAAAAAAGCGAAAAACACCTTTCGGACGGAAATACTTCCAAGTCCCGTCAGATCTCAATGTCCACCGGCACCATCGTCCAAAAGCCAAACTCGTCTGATCACCAAAACAATTATAGATCCTTGTTCCTCGTTGCATTGCGAACGTATTACATTAATGGTTCGATCACGGTCGTCGCGCTCGTTTTCGTGAAAAACGCGAAAAACACCTTTCGGTCGGAAATATTTAAAAGTCCCGTCAGATCTCAAAGTCCACCGGCACCATCGTCCAAAAGCCAAACTCGTCCGATCGCCAAAACAATTATAGATCCTTGTTCCTCGTTGCATTGCGAACGTATTACATTAATGGTTCGGCCGCAGTCGTCGCGCTCGTTTTCGAGAAAAATGCGAAAAACAACTTTCGGTCCGAAACATTTCAAAGTCACGTCAGATCTCAAAGTCCACCGGCACCATCGTCCAAAAGCCAAACTCGTCCGATCGCCAAAACAATTATAGATCCTTGTTCCTCGTTGCATTGCGAACGTATTACATTAATGGTTCGGCCGCGGTCGTCGCGCTCGTTCTCGAGAAAAACGAGAAAAACACCTTTCGGTCCGAAACATTTCAAAGGTCCGTCAGATCTCAAAGTCGACCGGCACCATCGTCCAAAAGCCAAACTCGTCCGATCGCCAAAACAATTATAGATCCTTGTTCCTCGTTGCAATGCGAACGTATTACATTAATGGTTCGTCCGCGGTCGTCGCGCTCGTTTACGAGAAAAAAGCGAAAAACACCTTTCGGACGGAAATACTTCCAAGTTCCGTCAGATCTCAATGTCCACCGGCACCATCGTCCAAAAGCCAAACTCGTCCGATCGCCAAAACAATTATAGATCCTTGTTCCTCGTTGCATTGCGAACGTATTACATTAATGGTTCGTCCGCGGTCGTCACGCTCGTTTTCGAGAAAAACGCGAAAAACACCTTTCGGTCGGAAATATTTAAAAGTCCCGTCAGATCTCAAAGTCCACCGGCACCATCGTCCAAAAGCCAAACTCGTACGATCGCCAAAACAATTATAGATCCTTGTTCCTCGTTGTATTGCAACCGTATTACATGAATGGTTCGATCGCGGTCGTCGCGCTCGTTTTCGAGAAAAAAGCAAAAAACACCTTTCGGTCGGAAATATTTAAAAGTCCCGTCAGATCTCAATGTCCACCGGCACCGTCATCCAAAAGCCAAACTCGTCTGATCACCAAAACAATTATAGATCCTTGTTCCTCGTTGCATTGCGAACGTATTACATTAATGGTTCGATCACGGTCGTCGCGCTCGTTTTCGAGAAAAACGCGAAAAACACCTTTCGGTCGGAAATATTTAAAAGTCCCGTCAGATCTCAAAGTCCACAGGCACCATCGTCCAAAAGCCAAACTCGTCCGATCGCCAAAACAATTATAGATCCTTGTTACTCGTTGTATTGCAACCGTATTACATGAATGGTTCGATCGCGGTCGTCGCGCTCGTTTTCGAGAAAAAAGCAAAAAACACCTTTCGGTCGGAAATATTTAAAAGTCCCGTCAGATCTCAAAGTCCACCGGCACCATCTTCCAAAAGCCAAACTCGTCCGGTCGCCAAAACAATTATAAATCCTTGTTCCTCGTTGCATTGCGAACGTATTACATTAATGCTTCGACCGCGGTCGTCGCGCTCGTTTACGAGAAAAAAGAGAAAAACACCTTTCGGTCCGAAACATTTCAAGTCCCGTCAGATCCCAAAGTCCACCGGCACCATCTTCCAAAAGCCAAACTCGTCCGATCGCCAAAACAATTATAGATCCTTGTTCCTCGTTGCATTGCGAACGTATTACATTAATGGTTCGGCCGCGGTCGTCGCGCTCGTTCTCGAGAAAAAGGAGAAAAACACCTTTGGGTCCGAAACATTTCAAAGTCCCGTCAGATCTCAAAGTCCACCGGCACCATCGTCCAAAAGCCAAACTCGTCCGATCGCCAAAACAATTATAGATCCTTGTTCCTCGTTGCATTGCGAACGTATTACATTAATGGTTCGGCCGCGGTCGTCGCGCTCGTTCTCGAGAAAAACGAGAAAAACACTTTTCGGTCCGAAACATTTCAAAGGTCCCGTCAGATCTCAAAGTCCACCGGCACCATCGTCCAAAAGCCAAACTCGTCCGATCGCCATAACAATTATAGATCCTTGTTCCTCGTTGCATTGCGAACGTATTACATTAATGGTTCGATCACGGTCGTCGCGCTCGTTTTCGAGAAAAAAGCGAAAAACACCTTTCGGTCGGAAATATTTAAAAGTCCCGTCAGATCTCAAAGTCCACCGGCACCATCGTCCAAAAGCCAAACTCGTCCGATCGCCAAAACAATTATAGATCCTTGTTACTCGTTGTATTGCAACCGTATTACATGAATGGTTCGATCGCGGTCGTCGCGCTCGTTTTCGAGAAAAACGCAAAAAACACCTTTCGGTCGGAAATATTTAAAAGTCCCGTCAGATCTCAAAGTCCACCGGAACCATCTTCCAAAAGCCAAACTCGTCCGATCGCCAAAACAATTATAAATCCTTGTTCCTCGTTGCATTGCGAACGTATTACATTAATGCTTCGACCGCGGTCGTCGCGCTCGTTTACGAGAAAAAAGAGAAAAACACCTTTCGGTCCAAAACATTTCATGTCCCGCCAGATCCCAAAGTCCACCGGCACCATCTTCCAAAAGCCAAACTCGTCCGATCGCCAAAACAATTATAGATCCTTGTTCCTCGTTGCATTGCGAACGTATTACATTAATGGTTCGGCCGCGGTCGTCGCGCTCGTTCTCGAGAAAAACGAGAAAAACACTTTTCGGTCCGAAACATTTCAAAGGTCCCGTCAGATCTCAAAGTCCACCGGCACCATCGTCCAAAAGCCAAACTCGTCCGATCGCCAAAACAATTATAGATCCTTGTTCCTCGTTGCAAAGCGAACGTATTACATTAATGGTTCGTCCGCGGTCGTCGCGCTCGTTTACGAGAAAAAAGCGAAAAACACCTTTCGGACGGAAATACTTCCAAGTCCCGTCAGATCTCAATGTCCACCGGCACCATCGTCCAAAAGCCAAACTCGTCTGATCACCAAAACAATTATAGATCCTTGTTGCTCGTTGCATTGCGAACGTATTACATTAATGGTTCGTCCGCGGTCGTCACGCTCGTTTTCGAGAAAAACGCGAAAAACACCTTTCGGTCGGAAATATTTAAAAGTCCCATCAGATCTCAAAGTCCACCGGCACCATCGTCCAAAAGCCAAACTCGTACGATCGCCAAAACAATTATAGATCCTTGTTCCTCGTTGTATTGCAACCGTATTACATGAATGGTTCGATCGCGGTCGTCGCGCTCGTTTTCGAGAAAAAAGCAAAAAACACCTTTCGGTCGGAAATATTTAAAAGTCCCGTCAGATCTCAATGTCCACCGGCACCGTCGTCCAAAAGCCAAACTCGTCTGATCACCAAAACATTTATAGATCCTTGTTCCTCGTTGCATTGCGAACGTATTACATTAATGGTTCGATCACGGTCGTCGCGCTCGTTTTCGAGAAAAACGCGAAAAACACCTTTCGGTCGGAAATATTTAAAAGTCCCGTCAGATCTCAAAGTCCACAGGCACCATCGTCCAAAAGCCAAACTCGTCCGATCGCCAAAACAATTATAGATCCTTGTTACTCGTTGTATTGCAACCGTATTACATGAATGGTTCGATCGCGGTCGTCGCGCTCGTTTTCGAGAAAAAAGCAAAAAACACCTTTCGGTCGGAAATATTTAAAAGTCCCGTCAGATCTCAAAGTCCACCGGCACCATCTTCCAAAAGCCAAACTCGTCCGGTCGCCAAAACAATTATAAATCCTTGTTCCTCGTTGCATTGCGAACGTATTACATTAATGCTTTGACCGCGGTCGTCGCGCTCGTTTACGAGAAAAAAGAGAAAAACACCTTTCGGTCCGAAACATTTCAAGTCCCGTCAGATCCCAAAGTCCACCGGCACCATCTTCCAAAAGCCAAACTCGTCCGATCGCCAAAACAATTATAGATCCTTGTTCCTCGTTGCATTGCGAACGTATTACATTAATGGTTCGGCCGCGGTCGTCGCGCTCGTTCTCGAGAAAAACGAGAAAAACACTTTTCGGTCCGAAACATTTCAAAGGTCCCGTCAGATCTCAAAGTCCACCGGCACCATCGTCCAAAAGCCAAACTCGTCCGATCGCCAAAACAATTATAGATCCTTGTTCCTCGTTGCAAAGCGAACGTATTACATTAATGGTTCGTCCGCGGTCGTCGCGCTCGTTTACGAGAAAAAAGCGAAAAACACCTTTCGGACGGAAATACTTCCAAGTCCCGTCAGATCTCAATGTCCACCGGCACCATCGTCCAAAAGCCAAACTCGTCTGATCACCAAAACAATTATAGATCCTTGTTGCTCGTTGCATTGCGAACGTATTACATTAATTGTTCGATCACGGTAGTCATGCTCGTTTTCGAGAAAAACGCGAAAAACACCTTTCGGTCGGAAATATTTAAAAGTCCCGTCAGATCTCAAAGTCCACCGGAACCATCTTCCAAAAGCCAAACTCGTCCGATCGCCAAAACAATTATAAATCCTTGTTCCTCGTTGCATTGCGAACGTATTACATTAATGCTTTGACCGCGGTCGTCGCGCTCGTTTACGAGAAAAAAGAGAAAAACACCTTTCGGTCCAAAACATTTCATGTCCCGTCAGATCCCAAAGTCCACCGGCACCGTCTTCCAAAAGCCAAACTCGTCCGATCGCCAAAACAATTATAGATCCTTGTTCCTCGTTGCATTGCGAACGTATTACATTAATGGTTCGTCCGCGGTCGTCACGCTCGTTTTCGAGAAAAACGCGAAAAACACCTTTCGGTCGGAAATATTTAAAAGTCCCATCAGATCTCAAAGTCCACCGGCACCATCGTCCAAAAGCCAAACTCGTACGATCGCCAAAACAATTATAGATCCTTGTTCCTCGTTGTATTGCAACCGTATTACATGAATGGTTCGATCGCGGTCGTCGCGCTCGTTTTCGAGAAAAAAGCAAAAAACACCTTTCGGTCGGAAATATTTAAAAGTCCCGTCAGATCTCAATGTCCACCGGCACCGTCGTCCAAAAGCCAAACTCGTCTGATCACCAAAACAATTATAGATCCTTGTTCCTCGTTGCATTGCGAACGTATTACATTAATGGTTCGATCACGGTCGTCGCGCTCGTTTTCGAGAAAAACGCGAAAAACACCTTTCGGTCGGAAATATTTAAAAGTCCCGTCAGATCTCAAAGTCCACAGGCACCATCGTCCAAAAGCCAAACTCGTCCGATCGCCAAAACAATTATAGATCCTTGTTACTCGTTGTATTGCAACCGTATTACATGAATGGTTCGATCGCGGTCGTCGCGCTCGTTTTCGAGAAAAAAGCAAAAAACACCTTTCGGTCGGAAATATTTAAAAGTCCCGTCAGATCTCAAAGTCCACCGGCACCATCTTCCAAAAGCCAAACTCGTCCGGTCGCCAAAACAATTATAAATCCTTGTTCCTCGTTGCATTGCGAACGTATTACATTAATGCTTTGACCGCGGTCGTCGCGCTCGTTTACGAGAAAAAAGAGAAAAACACCTTTCGGTCCGAAACATTTCAAGTCCCGTCAGATCCCAAAGTCCACCGGCACCATCTTCCAAAAGCCAAACTCGTCCGATCGCCAAAACAATTATAGATCCTTGTTCCTCGTTGCATTGCGAACGTATTACATTAATGGTTCGGCCGCGGTCGTCGCGCTCGTTCTCGAGAAAAAGGAGAAAAACACCTTTGGGTCCGAAACATTTCAAAGTCCCGTCAGATCTCAAAGTCCACCGGCACCATCGTCCAAAAGCCAAACTCGTCCGATCGCCAAAACAATTATAGATCCTTGTTCCTCGTTGCATTGCGAACGTATTACATTAATGGTTCGGCCGCGGTCGTCGCGCTCGTTCTCGAGAAAAACGAGAAAAACACTTTTCGGTCCGAAACATTTCAAAGGTCCCGTCAGATCTCAAAGTCCACCGGCACCATCGTCCAAAAGCCAAACTCGTCCGATCGCCATAACAATTATAGATCCTTGTTCCTCGTTGCATTGCGAACGTATTACATTAATGGTTCGATCACGGTCGTCGCGCTCGTTTTCGAGAAAAAAGCGAAAAACACCTTTCGGTCGGAAATATTTAAAAGTCCCGTCAGATCTCAAAGTCCACCGGCACCATCGTCCAAAAGCCAAACTCGTCCGATCGCCAAAACAATTATAGATCCTTGTTCCTCGTTGCATTGCGAACGTATTACATTAATGGTTCGGCCGCGGTCGTCGCGCTCGTTCTCGAGAAAAACGAGAAAAACACTTTTCGGTCCGAAACATTTCAAAGGTCCCGTCAGATCTCAAAGTCCACCGGCACCATCGTCCAAAAGCCAAACTCGTCCGATCGCCAAAACAATTATAGATCCTTGTTCCTCGTTGCAATGCGAACGTATTACATTAATGGTTCGTCCGCGGTCGTCGCGCTCGTTTATGAGAAAAAAGCGAAAAACACCTTTCGGACGGAAATACTTCCAAGTCCCGTCAGATCTCAATGTCCACCGGCACCATCGTCCAAAAGCCAAACTCGTCTGATCACCAAAACAATTATAGATCCTTGTTGCTCGTTGCATTGCGAACGTATTACATTAATTGTTCGATCACGGTAGTCGCGCTCGTTTTCGAGAAAAACGCGAAAAACACCTTTCGGTCGGAAATATTTAAAAGTCCCGTCAGATCTCAAAGTCCACCGGCACCATCGTCCAAAAGCCAAACTCGTCCGATCGCCAAAACAATTATAGATCCTTGTTCCTCGTTGCATTGCGAACGTATTACATTAATGGTTCGTCCGCGGTCGTCGCGCTCGTTCTCGAGAAAAACGAGAAAAACACCTTTGGGTACGAAACATTTCAAAGTCCCGTCATATCTCAAAGTCCACCGGCACCATCGTCCAAAAGCCAAACTCGTCCGATCGCCAAAACAATTATAGATCCTTGTTCCTCGTTGCATTGCGAACGTATTACATTAATGGTTCGGCCGCGGTCGTCGCGCTCGTTCTCGAGAAAAACGAGAAAAACACCTTTCGGTCCGAAACATTTCAAAGGTCCCGTCAGATCTCAAAGTCGACCGGCACCATCGTCCAAAAGCCAAACTCGTCCGATCGCCAAAACAATTATAGATCCTTGTTCCTCGTTGCAATGCGAACGTATTACATTAATGGTTCGTCCGCGGTCGTCGCGCTCGTTTTCGAGAAAAACGCAAAAAACACCTTTCGGTCGGAAATATTTAAAAGTCCCGTCAGATCTCAAAGTCCACCGGCACCATCGTCCAAAAGCCAAACTCGTCCGATCGCCATAACAATTATAGATCCTTGTTCCTCGTTGCATTGCGAACGTATTACATTAATGGTTCGATCACGGTCGTCGCGCTCGTTTTCGAGAAAAACGCGAAAAACACCTTTCGGTCGGAAATATTTAAAAGTCCCGTCAGATCTCAAAGTCCACCGGCACCATCGTCCAAAAGCCAAACTCGTCCGATCGCCAAAACAATTATAGATCCTTGTTCCTCGTTGTATTGCAACCGTATTACATGAATGGTTCGAACGCGGTCGTCGCGCTCGTTTTCGAGAAAAACGCAAAAAACACCTTTCGGTCGGAAATATTTAAAAGTCCCGTCAGATCTCAAAGTCCACCGGCACCATCGTCCAAAAGCCAAACTCGTCCGATCGCCAAAACTATTATAGATCCCTGTTCCTCGTTGCATTGCGAACGTATTACATTAATGGTTCGTCCGCGGTCGTCGCGCTCGTTCTCGAGAAAAACGAGAAAAACACCTTTGGGTCCGAAACATATCAAAGTCCCGTCAGATCTCAAAGTCCACCGGCACCATCGTCCAAAAGCCAAACTCGTCCGATCGCCAAAACAATTATATATCCTTGTTCCTCGTTGCATTGCGAACGTATTACATTAATGCTTCGACCGCGGTCGTCGCGCTCGTTTACGAGAAAAAAGAGAAAAACACCTTTCGGTCCGAAACATTTCAAGTCCCGTCAGATCTCAATGTCCACCGGCACCATCGTCCAAAAGCCAAACTCGTCCGATCGCCAAAAGAATTATAGATCCCTGTTCCTCGTTGCATTGCGAACGTATTACATTAATGGTTCGTCCGCGGTCGTCGCGCTCTTTTTTGAGAAAAACGCAATAAACACCTTTCGGTCGGAAATATTTAAAAGTCCCGTCAGATCTCAAAGTCCACCGGCACCATCGTCCAAAAGCCAAACTCGTCCGATCGCCAAAACAATTATAGATCCTTTTTCCTCGTTGCATTGCGAACGTATTACATTAATGGTTCGTCCGCGGTCGTCGCGCTCGTTCTCGAGAAGAACGAGAAAAACACCTTTGGGTACGAAACATTTCAAAGTCCCGTCATATCTCAAAGTCCACCGGCACCATCGTCCAAAAGCCAAACTCGTCCGATCGCCAAAACAATTATAGATCCTTGTTCCTCGTTGCATTGCGAACGTATTACATTAATGGTTCGGCCGCGGTCGTCGCGCTCGTTCTCGAGAAAAACGAGAAAAACACCTTTCGGTCCGAAACATTTCAAAGGTCCCGTCAGATCTCAAAGTCGACCGACACCATCGTCCAAAAGCCAAACTCGTCCGATCGCCAAAACAATTATAGATCCTTGTTCCTCGTTGCAATGCGAACGTATTACATTAATGGTTCGTCCGCGGTCGTCGCGCTCGTTTTCGAGAAAAACGCAAAAAACACCTTTCGGTCGGAAATATTTAAAAGTCCCGTCAGATCTCAAAGTCCACCGGCACCATCGTCCAAAAGCCAAACTCGTCCGATCGCCAAAACAATTATAGATCCTTGTTCCTCGTTGTATTGCAACCGTATTACATGAATGGTTCAAACGCGGTCGTCGCGCTCGTTTTCGAGAAAAACGCAAAAAACACCTTTCGGTCGGAAATATTTAAAAGTCCCGTCAGATCTCAAAGTCCACCGGCACCATCGTCCAAATGCCAAACTCGTCCGATCGCCAAAACTATTATAGATCGCTGTTCCTCGTTGCATTGCGAACGTATTACATTAATGGTTCGTCCGCGGTCGTCGCGCTCGTTCTCGAGAAAAACGAGAAAAACACCTTTGGGTCCGAAACATATCAAAGTCCCGTCAGATCTCAAAGTCCACCGGCACCATCGTCCAAAAGCCAAACTCGTCCGATCGCCAAAATAATTATAGATCCTTGTTCCTCGTTGCATTGCGAACGTATTACATTAATGCTTCGACCGCGGTCGTCGCGCTCGTTTACGAGAAAAAAGAGAAAAACACCTTTCGGTCCGAAACATTTCAAGTCCCGTCAGATCTCAATGTCCACCGGCACCATCGTCCAAAAGCCAAACTCGTCCGATCGCCATAACAATTATAGATCCTTGTTCCTCGTTGCATTGCGAACGTATTACATTAATGGTTCGATCACGGTCGTCGCGCTCGTTTTCGAGAAAAAAGCGAAAAACACCTTTCGGTCGGAAATATTTAAAAGTCCCGTCAGATCTCAAAGTCCACCGGCACCATCGTCCAAAAGCCAAACTCGTCCGATCGCCAAAACAATTATAGATCCTTGTTACTCGTTGTATTGCAACCGTATTACATGAATGGTTCGATCGCGGTCGTCGCGCTCGTTTTCGAGAAAAACGCAAAAAACACCTTTCGGTCGGAAATATTTAAAAGTCCCGTCAGATCTCAAAGTCCACCGGAACCATCTTCCAAAAGCCAAACTCGTCCGATCGCCAAAACAATTATAAATCCTTGTTCCTCGTTGCATTGCGAACGTATTACATTAATGCTTCGACCGCGGTCGTCGCGCTCGTTTACGAGAAAAAAGAGAAAAACACCTTTCGGTCCAAAACATTTCATGTCCCGTCAGATCCCAAAGTCCACCGGCACCGTCTTCCAAAAGCCAAACTCGTCCGATCGCCAAAACAATTATAGATCCTTGTTCCTCGTTGCATTGCGAACCTATTACATTAATGGTTCGGCCGCGGTCGTCGCGCTCGTTCTCGAGAAAAAGGAGAAAAACACCTTTGGGTCGGAAACATTTCAAAGTCCCGTCAGATCTCAAAGTCCACCGGCACCATCGTCCAAAAGCCAAACTCGTCCGATCGCCAAAACAATTATAGATCCTTGTTCCTCGTTGCATTGCGAACGTATTACATTAATGGTTCGGCCGCGGTCGTCGCGCTCGTTCTCGAGAAAAACGAGAAAAACACTTTTCGGTCCGAAACATTTCAAAGGTCCCGTCAGATCTCAAAGTCCACCGGCACCATCGTCCAAAAGCCAAACTCGTCTGATCGCCAAAACAATTATAGATCCTTGTTCCTCGTTGCAATGCGAACGTATTACATTAATGGTTCGTCCGCGGTCGTCGCGCTCGTTTACGAGAAAAAAGCGAAAAACACCTTTCGGACGGAAATACTTCCAAGTCCCGTCAGATCTCAATGTCCACCGGCACCATCGTCCAAAAGCCAAACTCGTCTGATCACCAAAACAATTATAGATCCTTGTTGCTCGTTGCATTGCGAACGTATTACATTAATTGTTCGATCACGGTAGTCGCGCTCGTTTTCGAGAAAAACGCGAAAAACACCTTTCGGTCGGAAATATTTAAAAGTCCCGTCAGATCTCAAAGTCCACCGGCACCATCGTCCAAAAGCCAAACTCGTCCGATCGCCAAAACAATTATAGATCCTTGTTCCTCGTTGCATTGCGAACGTATTACATTAATGGTTCGTCCGCGGTCGTCGCGCTCGTTCTCGAGAAAAACGAGAAAAACACCTTTGGGTACGAAACATTTCAAAGTCCCGTCATATCTCAAAGTCCACCGGCACCATCGTCCAAAAGCCAAACTCGTCCGATCGCCAAAACAATTATAGATCCTTGTTCCTCGTTGCATTGCGAACGTATTACATTAATGGTTCGGCCGCGGTCGTCGCGCTCGTTCTCGAGAAAAACGAGAAAAACACCTTTCGGTCCGAAACATTTCAAAGGTCCCGTCAGATCTCAAAGTCGACCGGCACCATCGTCCAAAAGCCAAACTCGTCCGATCGCCAAAACAATTATAGATCCTTGTTCCTCGTTGCAATGCGAACGTATTACATTAATGGTTCGTCCGCGGTCGTCGCGCTCGTTTTCGAGAAAAACGCAAAAAACACCTTTCGGTCGGAAATATTTAAAAGTCCCGTCAGATCTCAAAGTCCACCGGCACCATCGTCCAAAAGCCAAACTCGTCCGATCGCCATAACAATTATAGATCCTTGTTCCTCGTTGCATTGCGAACGTATTACATTAATGGTTCGATCACGGTCGTCGCGCTCGTTTTCGAGAAAAACGCGAAAAACACCTTTCGGTCGGAAATATTTAAAAGTCCCGTCAGATCTCAAAGTCCACCGGCACCATCGTCCAAAAGCCAAACTCGTCCGATCGCCAAAACAATTATAGATCCTTGTTCCTCGTTGTATTGCAACCGTATTACATGAATGGTTCGAACGCGGTCGTCGCGCTCGTTTTCGAGAAAAACGCAAAAAACACCTTTCGGTCGGAAATATTTAAAAGTCCCGTCAGATCTCAAAGTCCACCGGCACCATCGTCCAAAAGCCAAACTCGTCCGATCGCCAAAACTATTATAGATCCCTGTTCCTCGTTGCATTGCGAACGTATTACATTAATGGTTCGTCCGCGGTCGTCGCGCTCGTTCTCGAGAAAAACGAGAAAAACACCTTTGGGTCCGAAACATATCAAAGTCCCGTCAGATCTCAAAGTCCACCGGCACCATCGTCCAAAAGCCAAACTCGTCCGATCGCCAAAACAATTATACAGGGTGTCCCACGGTAGAATGGACAGCGCCGTAGCTCCTAAAGTATTGGAGATAAAAATTTTAAAAAAATAGGGAATTGCATGGTTCGAAGGGGCTACTAAATTAGCCCGAACGAATTTTTTTTTCGATTATTATTTTAAAAAATACGATGGTCAAGTTCGGTTTTTCAAATGGAACTATTTTTTTTGAAGTCCTGAGTTGATAGTGCGTTCCAAGACAAATTCAATAAGCATCAATATATACACTTTATTTTCACTGGTTTTTGAGATATTGCGCTTGCAATTTTACTGATTTTCACTGCAAGAAACTCCTCTGGAATAGCAAGGACCGGGGTCGGTCTTACTGGCGCCACGGGTGGCACTGCCTGTTGAAATAGATACCTACCTGCGAAAGGTCTACGCCAGGCCCAAAGGCTGGATAATTCTTTTCCGCCAGAAATGCTACTTAGGTAGATACATCTGCAGTATCGAGAAGCGCATCGTTACTTTTATTTCGCCCTTGCTTCTACGCTCGGATGGCCGGTTCTTTCGGGAGGGATGCAAGTTGGATTGGTTAGGTTCGGAGGAGTGAAAGTTGCTAGACCAAATATCAACTATAGGGAGCATATTGTATCAGAACCAATCAGATTTGCATCCCTCACAAACGGCTGCTAGAGAGCAAGAGGCCCTCTTCACAGCAATACCTTCTCCCCAATGCCCACCTTCTTTCGCACGGAATACGTCAACGCATGGTTTTGCTTTGATATCGAAGCTCATGTTTATACTCGAGAGGACCACGCGTCGACAGCGGGCTACCCCTTTTCTTACCGTGTCTCTCCACGAGGAGTATTGCCGATGGATTGTAGAAGCGCAGATGTCTGGATGCCAGTTGTTGAATTCAGGAGACGATAGAAACACTTTGTTACAAAACACACATGTACTATAATTAAAGTAAATCGTATTCCTCTCGGGCAGGAGTCGCCCGACGTTCGTCAAGAAGATGCGGCCTGGTACCCCGTGGCGAAGACAACCCTTCGCAGGGTCTCGCTCAATTTTTATGACTTTTACCGGAAAAAGGTACGAATCCTGGGCCGAACGTAACGAATTGAGGTCGAGCCCCCGCAGTCGAGGGTGAAATATCCATTACAGCGTATTAAGAAATTCTTTTCTTCATCGTATCGAGAGGGAAGTGACGCGAATGGATTCCTTATGTTTTTCTGACGAAAATCATACCAAATATCATGCAAATCGGACTACTTTGATACAAGCTATTTGTATTCCCTATGTAAGAGTTGTCCGATTTACACGATATTTGGCATGATTTTCATCGGGAAACCACAAGGAATCCAACGGCGACACGTCCATATCCATACGATAAAGAATAAAGAATTATTTTATTTCTGAAACAGATACAGGGTAATTATGGAGGTACGCCCGTCAAGAAGATGGGGCCTGGTACCCCGTGGCGAGGACAACCCTTCGCTGGGTCTCGCCCGATTTTTATGGCTTTTTCCGGAAAAAGGTACGAATCCTGGGCCGAACGTAACGAATTGAGGTCCAGCCCTCGCAGTCGAGGGTGAAATATCCATTACAACTTATTAAGAAATTCTTTTCTTCGTCGTATCGAAAGGGAAGTGACGTCAATGGATTCCTTATGTTTTTCTGATGAAAATCATACCAAATATCATGCAAATCGGACTACTTTGACACAAGCTATTTGTATTCCCTATGTAAAAGTTGTCCGATTTACACGATATTTGGCATGATTTTCATCGGGAAACCACAAGGAATCCAACGGCGACACGTCCATATCCATACGATAAAGAATAAAGAATTATTTTATTTCTGAAACAGATACAGGGTAATTATGGAGGTACGCCCGTCAAGAAGATGGGGCCTGGTACCCCGTGGCGAGGACAACCCTTCGCTGGGTCTCGCCCGATTTTTATGGCTTTTTCCGGAAAAAGGTACGAATCCTGGGCCGAACGTAACGAATTGAGGTCCAGCCCTCGCAGTCGAGGGTGAAATATCCATTACAACTTATTAAGAAATTCTTTTCTTCGTCGTATCGAAAGGGAAGTGACGTCAATGGATTCCTTATGTTTTTCTGATGAAAATCATACCAAATATCATGCAAATCGGACTACTTTGACACAAGCTATTTGTATTCCCTATGTAAAAGTTGTCCGATTTACATGAAATTTGTTATAATTTTAATCGACGAAACGCCAGGAATCTATTGGCATCACTTTCTCCTTCGATACGACGAAGAAAAGAAGCAAACATTTGAAATCCTAAACATTTCTCACGTCTTAATGATATTCCAAACCCTTCGAGGGTCGAAAGCCATAAAATTCGATGGGCACTGCGGGGTGTTGTCCTCGCCACGAGGCGACGGGCGTACCTCCAGAATTACCCTGTATTTGTTTAGGAAATAAAATAATTCTTTATTCTTTATCGTATGGATATGAATGTGTCGCCGATGGATTCCTAGGGGTTTTCTGATGAAAATCATTACAAATATCGTGTAAATCGGACAACTTTTACATAGGGAATACAAATAGCTTGTATCAAAGTAGTCCGATTTGCATGATATTTGGTATGATTTTCGTCAGAAAAACATAAGGAATCCATTCGCGTCACTTCCCTCTCGATACGATGAAGAAAAGAATTTCTTAATACGCTGTAATGGATATTTCACCCTCGACTGCGGGGGCTCGACCTCAATTCGTTACGTTCGGCCCAGGATTCGTACCTTTTTCCGGAAAAAGCCATAAAAATCGGGCGAGACCCAGCGAAGGGTTGTCCTCGCCACGGGGTACCAGGCCCCATCTTCTTGACGGGCGTACCTCCATAATTACCCTGTATCTGTTTCAGAAATAAAATAATTCTTTATTCTTTATCGTATGGATATGGACGTGTCGCCGTTGGATTCCTTGTGGTTTCCCGATGAAAATCATGCCAAATATCGTGTAAATCGGACAACTTTTACATAGGGAATACAAATAGCTTGTATCAAAGTAGTCCGATTTGCATGATATTTGGTATGATTTTCTTCAGAAAAACATAAGGAATCCATTCGCGTCACTTCCCTCTCGATACGATGAAGAAAAGAATTTCTTAATACGCTGTAATGGATATTTCACCCTCGACTGCGGGGGCTCGACCTCAATTCGTTACGTTCGGCCCAGGATTCGTACCTTTTTCCGGTAAAAGTCATAAAAATTGAGCGAGACCCTGCGAAGGGTTGTCTTCGCCACGGGGTACCAGGCCGCATCTTCTTGACGAACGTCGGGCGACTCCTGCCCGAGAGGAATACGATTTACTTTAATTATAGTACATGTGTGTTTTGTAACAAAGTGTTTCTATCGTCTCCTGAATTCAACAACTGGCATCCAGACATCTGCGCTTCTACAATCCATCGGCAGTACTCCTCGTGGAGAGACACGGTAAGAAAAGGGGTAGCCCGCTGTCGACGCGTGGTCCTCTCGAGTATAAACATGAGCTTCGATATCAAAGCAAAACCATGCGTTGACGTATTCCGTGCGAAAGAAGGTGGGCATTGGGGAGAAGGTATTGCTGTGAAGAGGGCCTCTTGCTCTCTAGCAGCCGTTTGTGAGGGATGCAAATCTGATTGGTTCTGATACAATATGCTCCCTATAGTTGATATTTGGTCTAGCAACTTTCACTCCTCCGAACCTAACCAATCCAACTTGCATCCCTCCCAAAAGAACCGGCCATCCGAGCGTAGAAGCAAGTGCGAAATAAAAGTAACGATGCGCTTCTCGATACTGCAGATGTACCTACCTAAGTAGCATTTCTGGCGGAAAAGAATTGTCCAGCCTTTGGGCCTGGCGTAGACCTTTCGCAGGTAGGTATCTATTTCAACAGGCAGTGCCACCCGTGGCGCCAGTAAGACCGACCCCGGTCCTTGCTATTCCAGAGGAGTTTCTTGCAGTGAAAATCAGTAAATTTGCAAGCGCAATATCTCAAAAACCAGTGAAAATAAAGTGTATACATTGATGCTTATTGAATTTGTCTTGGAACGCACTATCAACTCAGGACTTCAAAAAAAATAGTTCCATTTGAAAAACCGAACTTGACCATCGTATTTTTTAAAATAATAATCGAAAAAAAAATTCGTTCGGGCTAATTTAGTAGCCCCTTCGAACCATGCAATTCCCTATTTTTTTAAAATTTTTATCTCCAATACTTTAGGAGCTACGGCGCTGTCCAGTCTACCGTGGGACACCCTGTATATCCTTGTTCCTCGTTGCATTGCGAACGTATTACATTAATGCTTCGACCGCGGTCGTCGCGCTCGTTTACGAGAAAAAAGAGAAAAACACCTTTCGGTCCGAAACATTTCAAGTCCCGTCAGATCTCAATGTCCACCGGCACCATCGTCCAAAAGCCAAACTCGTCCGATCGCCAAAAGAATTATAGATCCCTGTTCCTCGTTGCATTGCGAACGTATTACATTAATGGTTCGTCCGCGGTCGTCGCGCTCTTTTTTGAGAAAAACGCAATAAACACCTTTCGGTCGGAAATATTTAAAAGTCCCGTCAGATCTCAAAGTCCACCGGCACCATCGTCCAAAAGCCAAACTCGTCCGATCGCCAAAACAATTATAGATCCTTGTTCCTCGTTGCATTGCGAACGTATTACATTAATGGTTCGGCCGCGGTCGTCGCGCTCGTTCTCGAGAAAAACGAGAAAAACACCTTTCGGTCCGAAACATTTCAAAGGTCCCGTCAGATCTCAAAGTCGACCGACACCATCGTCCAAAAGCCAAACTCGTCCGATCGCCAAAACAATTATAGATCCTTGTTCCTCGTTGCAATGCGAACGTATTACATTAATGGTTCGTCCGCGGTCGTCGCGCTCGTTTTCGAGAAAAACGCAAAAAACACCTTTCGGTCGGAAATATTTAAAAGTCCCGTCAGATCTCAAAGTCCACCGGCACCATCGTCCAAAAGCCAAACTCGTCCGATCGCCAAAACAATTATAGATCCTTGTTCCTCGTTGTATTGCAACCGTATTACATGAATGGTTCAAACGCGGTCGTCGCGCTCGTTTTCGAGAAAAACGCAAAAAACACCTTTCGGTCGGAAATATTTAAAAGTCCCGTCAGATCTCAAAGTCCACCGGCACCATCGTCCAAATGCCAAACTCGTCCGATCGCCAAAACTATTATAGATCCCTGTTCCTCGTTGCATTGCGAACGTATTACATTAATGCTTCGACCGCGGTCGTCGCGCTCGTTTACGAGAAAAAAGAGAAAAACACCTTTCGGTCCGAAACATTTCAAGTCCCGTCAGATCCCAATGTCCACCGGCACCATCTTCCAAAAGCCAAACTCGTCCGATCGCCAAAACAATTATAGATCCTTGTTCCTCGTTGCATTGCGAACGTATTACATTAATGGTTCGGCCGCGGTCGTCGCGCTCGTTCTCGAGAAAAAGGAGAAAAACACCTTTGGGTCCGAAACATTTCAAAGTCCCGTCAGATCTCAAAGTCCACCGGCACCATCGTCCAAAAGCCAAACTCGTCCGATCGCCATAACAATTATAGATCCTTGTTCCTCGTTGCATTGCGAACGTATTACATTAATGGTTCGATCACGGTCGTCGCGCTCGTTTTCGAGAAAAAAGCGAAAAACACCTTTCGGTCGGAAATATTTAAAAGTCCCGTCAGATCTCAAAGTCCACCGGCACCATCGTCCAAAAGCCAAACTCGTCCGATCGCCAAAACAATTATAGATCCTTGTTCCTCGTTGCATTGCGAACGTATTACATTAATGGTTCGGCCGCGGTCGTCGCGCTCGTTCTCGAGAAAAACGAGAAAAACACCTTTCGGTCCGAAACATTTCAAAGGTCCCGTCAGATCTCAAAGTCGACCGGCACCATCGTCCAAAAGCCAAACTCGTCCGATCGCCAAAACAATTATAGATCCTTGTTCCTCGTTGCAATGCGAACGTATTACATTAATGGTTCGTCCGCGGTCGTCGCGCTCGTTTTCGAGAAAAACGCAAAAAACACCTTTCGGTCGGAAATATTTAAAAGTCCCGTCAGATCTCAAAGTCCACCGGCACCATCGTCCAAAAGCCAAACTCGTCCGATCGCCATAACAATTATAGATCCTTGTTCCTCGTTGCATTGCGAACGTATTACATTAATGGTTCGATCACGGTCGTCGCGCTCGTTTTCGAGAAAAACGCGAAAAACACCTTTCGGTCGGAAATATTTAAAAGTCCCGTCAGATCTCAAAGTCCACCGGCACCATCGTCCAAAAGCCAAACTCGTCCGATCGCCAAAACAATTATAGATCCTTGTTCCTCGTTGTATTGCAACCGTATTACATGAATGGTTCGAACGCGGTCGTCGCGCTCGTTTTCGAGAAAAACGCAAAAAACACCTTTCGGTCGGAAATATTTAAAAGTCCCGTCAGATCTCAAAGTCCACCGGCACCATCGTCCAAAAGCCAAACTCGTCCGATCGCCAAAACTATTATAGATCCCTGTTCCTCGTTGCATTGCGAACGTATTACATTAATGGTTCGTCCGCGGTCGTCGCGCTCGTTCTCGAGAAAAACGAGAAAAACACCTTTCGGTCCGAAACATTTCAAAGGTCCCGTCAGATCTCAAAGTCGACCGACACCATCGTCCAAAAGCCAAACTCGTCCGATCGCCAAAACAATTATAGATCCTTGTTCCTCGTTGCAATGCGAACGTATTACATTAATGGTTCGTCCGCGGTCGTCGCGCTCGTTTTCGAGAAAAACGCAAAAAACACCTTTCGGTCGGAAATATTTAAAAGTCCCGTCAGATCTCAAAGTCCACCGGCACCATCGTCCAAATGCCAAACTCGTCCGATCGCCAAAACTATTATAGATCCCTGTTCCTCGTTGCATTGCGAACGTATTACATTAATGCTTCGACCGCGGTCGTCGCGCTCGTTTACGAGAAAAAAGAGAAAAACACCTTTCGGTCCGAAACATTTCAAGTCCCGTCAGATCCCAATGTCCACCGGCACCATCTTCCAAAAGCCAAACTCGTCCGATCGCCAAAACAATTATAGATCCTTGTTCCTCGTTGCATTGCGAACGTATTACATTAATGGTTCGGCCGCGGTCGTCGCGCTCGTTCTCGAGAAAAAGGAGAAAAACACCTTTGGGTCCGAAACATTTCAAAGTCCCGTCAGATCTCAAAGTCCACCGGCACCATCGTCCAAAAGCCAAACTCGTCCGATCGCCATAACAATTATAGATCCTTGTTCCTCGTTGCATTGCGAACGTATTACATTAATGGTTCGATCACGGTCGTCGCGCTCGTTTTCGAGAAAAAAGCGAAAAACACCTTTCGGTCGGAAATATTTAAAAGTCCCGTCAGATCTCAAAGTCCACCGGCACCATCGTCCAAAAGCCAAACTCGTCCGATCGCCAAAACAATTATAGATCCTTGTTACTCGTTGTATTGCAACCGTATTACATGAATGGTTCGATCGCGGTCGTCGCGCTCGTTTTCGAGAAAAACGCAAAAAACACCTTTCGGTCGGAAATATTTAAAAGTCCCGTCAGATCTCAAAGTCCACCGGAATCATCTTCCAAAAGCCAAACTCGTCCGATCGCCAAAACAATTATAAATCCTTGTTCCTCGTTGCATTGCGAACGTATTACATTAATGCTTCGACCGCGGTCGTCGCGCTCGTTTACGAGAAAAAAGAGAAAAACACCTTTCGGTCCAAAACATTTCATGTCCCGTCAGATCCCAAAGTCCACCGGCACCATCTTCCAAAAGCCAAACTCGTCCGATCGCCAAAACAATTATAGATCCTTGTTCCTCGTTGCATTGCGAACGTATTACATTAATGGTTCGGCCGCGGTCGTCGCGCTCGTTCTCGAGAAAAACGAGAAAAACACTTTTCGGTCCGAAACATTTCAAAGGTCCCGTCAGATCTCAAAGTCCACCGGCACCATCGTCCAAAAGCCAAACTCGTCCGATCGCCAAAACAATTATAGATCCTTGTTCCTCGTTGCAAAGCGAACGTATTACATTAATGGTTCGTCCGCGGTCGTCGCGCTCGTTTACGAGAAAAAAGCGAAAAACACCTTTCGGACGGAAATACTTCCAAGTCCCGTCAGATCTCAATGTCCACCGGCACCATCGTCCAAAAGCCAAACTCGTCTGATCACCAAAACAATTATAGATCCTTGTTGCTCGTTGCATTGCGAACGTATTACATTAATTGTTCGATCACGGTAGTCGCGCTCGTTTTCGAGAAAAACGCGAAAAACACCTTTCGGTCGGAAATATTTAAAAGTCCCGTCAGATCTCAAAGTCCACCGGAACCATCTTCCAAATGCCAAACTCGTCCGATCGCCAAAACAATTATAAATCCTTGTTCCTCGTTGCATTGCGAACGTATTACATTAATGCTTCGACCGCGGTCGTCGCGCTCGTTTACGAGAAAAAAGAGAAAAACACCTTTCGGTCCAAAACATTTCATGTCCCGTCAGATCCCAAAGTCCACCGGCACCGTCTTCCAAAAGCCAAACTCGTCCGATCGCCAAAACAATTATAGATCCTTGTTCCTCGTTGCATTGCGAACGTATTACATTAATGGTTCGGCCGCGGTCGTCGCGCTCGTTCTCGAGAAAAAGGAGAAAAACACCTTTGGGTCGGAAACATTTCAAAGTCCCGTCAGATCTCAAAGTCCACCGGCACCATCGTCCAAAAGCCAAACTCGTCCGATCGCCAAAACAATTATAGATCCTTGTTCCTCGTTGCATTGCGAACGTATTACATTAATGGTTCGGCCGCGGTCGTCGCGCTCGTTCTCGAGAAAAACGAGAAAAACACTTTTCGGTCCGAAACATTTCAAAGGTCCCGTCAGATCTCAAAGTCCACCGGCACCATCGTCCAAAAGCCAAACTCGTCCGATCGCCAAAACAATTATAGATCCTTGTTCCTCGTTGTATTGCAACCGTATTACATGAATGGTTCAAACGCGGTCGTCGCGCTCGTTTTCGAGAAAAACGCAAAAAAACACCTTTCGGTCGGAAATATTTAAAAGTCCCGTCAGATCTCAAAGTCCACCGGCACCATCGTCCAAATGCCAAACTCGTCCGATCGCCAAAACTATTATAGATCCCTGTTCCTCGTTGCATTGCGAACGTATTACATTAATGCTTCGACCGCGGTCGTCGCGCTCGTTTACGAGAAAAAAGAGAAAAACACCTTTCGGTCCGAAACATTTCAAGTCCCGTCAGATCCCAAAGTCCACCGGCACCATCTTCCAAAAGCCAAACTCGTCCGATCGCCAAAACAATTATAGATCCTTGTTCCTCGTTGCATTGCGAACGTATTACATTAATGGTTCGGCTGCGGTCGTCGCGCTCGTTCTCGAGAAAAAGGAGAAAAACACCTTTGGGTCCGAAACATTTCAAAGTCCCGTCAGATCTCAAAGTCCACCGGCACCATCGTCCAAAAGCCAAACTCGTCCGATCGCCATAACAATTATAGATCCTTGTTCCTCGTTGCATTGCGAACGTATTACATTAATGGTTCGATCACGGTCGTCGCGCTCGTTTTCGAGAAAAAAGCGAAAAACACCTTTCGGTCGGAAATATTTAAAAGTCCCGTCAGATCTCAAAGTCCACCGGCACCATCGTCCAAAAGCCAAACTCGTCCGATCGCCAAAACAATTATAGATCCTTGTTACTCGTTGTATTGCAACCGTATTACATGAATGGTTCGATCGCGGTCGTCGCGCTCGTTTTCGAGAAAAACGCAAAAAACACCTTTCGGTCGGAAATATTTAAAAGTCCCGTCAGATCTCAAAGTCCACCGGAATCATCTTCCAAAAGCCAAACTCGTCCGATCGCCAAAACAATTATAAATCCTTGTTCCTCGTTGCATTGCGAACGTATTACATTAATGCTTCGACCGCGGTCGTCGCGCTCGTTTACGAGAAAAAAGAGAAAAACACCTTTCGGTCCAAAACATTTCATGTCCCGTCAGATCCCAAAGTCCACCGGCACCATCTTCCAAAAGCCAAACTCGTCCGATCGCCAAAACAATTATAGATCCTTGTTCCTCGTTGCATTGCGAACGTATTACATTAATGGTTCGGCCGCGGTCGTCGCGCTCGTTCTCGAGAAAAACGAGAAAAACACTTTTCGGTCCGAAACATTTCAAAGGTCCCGTCAGATCTCAAAGTCCACCGGCACCATCGTCCAAAAGCCAAACTCGTCCGATCGCCAAAACAATTATAGATCCTTGTTCCTCGTTGCAAAGCGAACGTATTACATTAATGGTTCGTCCGCGGTCGTCGCGCTCGTTTACGAGAAAAAAGCGAAAAACACCTTTCGGACGGAAATACTTCCAAGTCCCGTCAGATCTCAATGTCCACCGGCACCATCGTCCAAAAGCCAAACTCGTCTGATCACCAAAACAATTATAGATCCTTGTTGCTCGTTGCATTGCGAACGTATTACATTAATTGTTCGATCACGGTAGTCGCGCTCGTTTTCGAGAAAAACGCGAAAAACACCTTTCGGTCGGAAATATTTAAAAGTCCCGTCAGATCTCAAAGTCCACCGGAACCATCTTCCAAATGCCAAACTCGTCCGATCGCCAAAACAATTATAAATCCTTGTTCCTCGTTGCATTGCGAACGTATTACATTAATGCTTCGACCGCGGTCGTCGCGCTCGTTTACGAGAAAAAAGAGAAAAACACCTTTCGGTCCAAAACATTTCATGTCCCGTCAGATCCCAAAGTCCACCGGCACCGTCTTCCAAAAGCCAAACTCGTCCGATCGCCAAAACAATTATAGATCCTTGTTACTCGTTGTATTGCAACCGTATTACATGAATGGTTCGATCGCGGTCGTCGCGCTCGTTTTCGAGAAAAACGCAAAAAACACCTTTCGGTCGGAAATATTTAAAAGTCCCGTCAGATCTCAAAGTCCACCGGAATCATCTTCCAAAAGCCAAACTCGTCCGATCGCCAAAACAATTATAAATCCTTGTTCCTCGTTGCATTGCGAACGTATTACATTAATGCTTCGACCGCGGTCGTCGCGCTCGTTTACGAGAAAAAAGAGAAAAACACCTTTCGGTCCAAAACATTTCATGTCCCGTCAGATCCCAAAGTCCACCGGCACCATCTTCCAAAAGCCAAACTCGTCCGATCGCCAAAACAATTATAGATCCTTGTTCCTCGTTGCATTGCGAACGTATTACATTAATGGTTCGGCCGCGGTCGTCGCGCTCGTTCTCGAGAAAAACGAGAAAAACACTTTTCGGTCCGAAACATTTCAAAGGTCCCGTCAGATCTCAAAGTCCACCGGCACCATCGTCCAAAAGCCAAACTCGTCCGATCGCCAAAACAATTATAGATCCTTGTTCCTCGTTGCAAAGCGAACGTATTACATTAATGGTTCGTCCGCGGTCGTCGCGCTCGTTTACGAGAAAAAAGCGAAAAACACCTTTCGGACGGAAATACTTCCAAGTCCCGTCAGATCTCAATGTCCACCGGCACCATCGTCCAAAAGCCAAACTCGTCTGATCACCAAAACAATTATAGATCCTTGTTGCTCGTTGCATTGCGAACGTATTACATTAATTGTTCGATCACGGTAGTCGCGCTCGTTTTCGAGAAAAACGCGAAAAACACCTTTCGGTCGGAAATATTTAAAAGTCCCGTCAGATCTCAAAGTCCACCGGAACCATCTTCCAAATGCCAAACTCGTCCGATCGCCAAAACAATTATAAATCCTTGTTCCTCGTTGCATTGCGAACGTATTACATTAATGCTTCGACCGCGGTCGTCGCGCTCGTTTACGAGAAAAAAGAGAAAAACACCTTTCGGTCCAAAACATTTCATGTCCCGTCAGATCCCAAAGTCCACCGGCACCGTCTTCCAAAAGCCAAACTCGTCCGATCGCCAAAACAATTATAGATCCTTGTTCCTCGTTGCATTGCGAACGTATTACATTAATGGTTCGGCCGCGGTCGTCGCGCTCGTTCTCGAGAAAAAGGAGAAAAACACCTTTGGGTCGGAAACATTTCAAAGTCCCGTCAGATCTCAAAGTCCACCGGCACCATCGTCCAAAAGCCAAACTCGTCCGATCGCCAAAACAATTATAGATCCTTGTTCCTCGTTGCATTGCGAACGTATTACATTAATGGTTCGGCCGCGGTCGTCGCGCTCGTTCTCGAGAAAAACGAGAAAAACACTTTTCGGTCCGAAACATTTCAAAGGTCCCGTCAGATCTCAAAGTCCACCGGCACCATCGTCCAAAAGCCAAACTCGTCCGATCGCCAAAACAATTATAGATCCTTGTTCCTCGTTGCAATGCGAACGTATTACATTAATGGTTCGTCCGCGGTCGTCGCGCTCGTTTACGAGAAAAAAGCGAAAAACACCTTTCGGACGGAAATACTTCCAAGTCCCGTCAGATCTCAATGTCCACCGGCACCATCGTCCAAAAGCCAAACTCGTCTGATCACCAAAACAATTATAGATCCTTGTTGCTCGTTGCATTGCGAACGTATTACATTAATTGTTCGATCACGGTAGTCGCGCTCGTTTTCGAGAAAAACGCGAAAAACACCTTTCGGTCGGAAATATTTAAAAGTCCCGTCAGATCTCAAAGTCCACCGGCACCATCGTCCAAAAGCCAAACTCGTCCGATCGCCAAAACAATTATAGATCCTTGTTCCTCGTTGCATTGCGAACGTATTACATTAATGGTTCGTCCGTGGTCGTCGCGCTCGTTCTCGAGAAAAACGAGAAAAACACCTTTGGGTACGAAACATTTCAAAGTCCCGTCATATCTCAAAGTCCACCGGCACCATCGTCCAAAAGCCAAACTCGTCCGATCGCCAAAACAATTATAGATCCTTGTTCCTCGTTGCATTGCGAACGTATTACATTAATGGTTCGGCCGCGGTCGTCGCGCTCGTTCTCGAGAAAAACGAGAAAAACACCTTTCGGTCCGAAACATTTCAAAGGTCCCGTCAGATCTCAAAGTCGACCGGCACCATCGTCCAAAAGCCAAACTCGTCCGATCGCCAAAACAATTATAGATCCTTGTTCCTCGTTGCAATGCGAACGTATTACATTAATGGTTCGTCCGCGGTCGTCGCGCTCGTTTTCGAGAAAAACGCAAAAAACACCTTTCGGTCGGAAATATTTAAAAGTCCCGTCAGATCTCAAAGTCCACCGGCACCATCGTCCAAAAGCCAAACTCGTCCGATCGCCATAACAATTATAGATCCTTGTTCCTCGTTGCATTGCGAACGTATTACATTAATGGTTCGATCACGGTCGTCGCGCTCGTTTTCGAGAAAAACGCGAAAAACACCTTTCGGTCGGAAATATTTAAAAGTCCCGTCAGATCTCAAAGTCCACCGGCACCATCGTCCAAAAGCCAAACTCGTCCGATCGCCAAAACAATTATAGATCCTTGTTCCTCGTTGTATTGCAACCGTATTACATGAATGGTTCGAACGCGGTCGTCGCGCTCGTTTTCGAGAAAAACGCAAAAAACACCTTTCGGTCGGAAATATTTAAAAGTCCCGTCAGATCTCAAAGTCCACCGGCACCATCGTCCAAAAGCCAAACTCGTCCGATCGCCAAAACTATTATAGATCCCTGTTCCTCGTTGCATTGCGAACGTATTAGATTAATGGTTCGTCCGCGGTCGTCGCGCTCGTTCTCGAGAAAAACGAGAAAAACACCTTTGGGTCCGAAACATATCAAAGTCCCGTCAGATCTCAAAGTCCACCGGCACCATCGTCCAAAAGCCAAACTCGTCCGATCGCCAAAACAATTATATATCCTTGTTCCTCGTTGCATTGCGAACGTATTACATTAATGCTTCGACCGCGGTCGTCGCGCTCGTTTACGAGAAAAAAGAGAAAAACACCTTTCGGTCCGAAACATTTCAAGTCCCGTCAGATCTCAATGTCCACCGGCACCATCGTCCAAAAGCCAAACTCGTCCGATCGCCAAAAGAATTATAGATCCCTGTTCCTCGTTGCATTGCGAACGTATTACATTAATGGTTCGTCCGCGGTCGTCGCGCTCTTTTTTGAGAAAAACGCAATAAACACCTTTCGGTCGGAAATATTTAAAAGTCCCGTCAGATCTCAAAGTCCACCGGCACCATCGTCCAAAAGCCAAACTCGTCCGATCGCCAAAACAATTATAGATCCTTGTTCCTCGTTGCATTGCGAACGTATTACATTAATGGTTCGTCCGCGGTCGTCGCGCTCGTTCTCGAGAAGAACGAGAAAAACACCTTTGGGTACGAAACATTTCAAAGTCCCGTCATATCTCAAAGTCCACCGGCACCATCGTCCAAAAGCCAAACTCGTCCGATCGCCAAAACAATTATAGATCCTTGTTCCTCGTTGCATTGCGAACGTATTACATTAATGGTTCGGCCGCGGTCGTCGCGCTCGTTCTCGAGAAAAACGAGAAAAACACCTTTCGGTCCGAAACATATCAAAGTCCCGTCAGATCTCAAAGTCCACCGGCACCATCGTCCAAAAGCCAAACTCGTCCGATCGCCAAAATAATTATAGATCCTTGTTCCTCGTTGCATTGCGAACGTATTACATTAATGCTTCGACCGCGGTCGTCGCGCTCGTTTACGAGAAAAAAGAGAAAAACACCTTTCGGTCCGAAACATTTCAAGTCCCGTCAGATCTCAATGTCCACCGGCACCATCGTCCAAAAGCCAAACTCGTCCGATCGCCATAACAATTATAGATCCTTGTTCCTCGTTGCATTGCGAACGTATTACATTAATGGTTCGATCACGGTCGTCGCGCTCGTTTTCGAGAAAAAAGCGAAAAACACCTTTCGGTCGGAAATATTTAAAAGTCCCGTCAGATCTCAATGTCCACCGGCACCATCGTCCAAAAGCCAAACTCGTCCGATCGCCAAAACAATTATAGATCCTTGTTCCTCGTTGCAATGCGAACGTATTACATTAATGGTTCGTCCGCGGTCGTCGCGCTCGTTTACGAGAAAAAAGCGAAAAACACCTTTCGGACGGAAATACTTCCAAGTCCCGTCAGATCTCAATGTCCACCGGCACCATCGTCCAAAAGCCAAACTCGTCTGATCACCAAAACAATTATAGATCCTTGTTGCTCGTTGCATTGCGAACGTATTACATTAATTGTTCGATCACGGTAGTCGCGCTCGTTTTCGAGAAAAACGCGAAAAACACCTTTCGGTCGGAAATATTTAAAAGTCCCGTCAGATCTCAAAGTCCACCGGCACCATCGTCCAAAAGCCAAACTCGTCCGATCGCCAAAACAATTATAGATCCTTGTTCCTCGTTGCATTGCGAACGTATTACATTAATGGTTCGTCCGCGGTCGTCGCGCTCGTTCTCGAGAAAAACGAGAAAAACACCTTTGGGTACGAAACATTTCAAAGTCCCGTCATATCTCAAAGTCCACCGGCACCATCGTCCAAAAGCCAAACTCGTCCGATCGCCAAAACAATTATAGATCCTTGTTCCTCGTTGCATTGCGAACGTATTACATTAATGGTTCGGCCGCGGTCGTCGCGCTCGTTCTCGAGAAAAACGAGAAAAACACCTTTCGGTCCGAAACATTTCAAAGGTCCCGTCAGATCTCAAAGTCGACCGGCACCATCGTCCAAAAGCCAAACTCGTCCGATCGCCAAAACAATTATAGATCCTTGTTCCTCGTTGCAATGCGAACGTATTACTTTAATGGTTCGTCCGCGGTCGTCGCGCTCGTTTTCGAGAAAAACGCAAAAAACACCTTTCGGTCGGAAATATTTAAAAGTCCCGTGAGATCTCAAAGTCCACCGGCACCATCGTCCAAAAGCCAAACTCGTCCGATCGCCATAACAATTATAGATCCTTGTTCCTCGTTGCATTGCGAACGTATTACATTAATGGTTCGATCACGGTCGTCGCGCTCGTTTTCGAGAAAAACGCGAAAAACACCTTTCGGTCCGAAATATTTAAAAGTCCCGTCAGATCTCAAAGTCCACCGGCACCATCGTCCAAAAGCCAAACTCGTCCGATCGCCAAAACAATTATAGATCCTTGTTCCTCGTTGTATTGCAACCGTATTACATGAATGGTTCGAACGCGGTCGTCGCGCTCGTTTTCGAGAAAAACGCAAAAAACACCTTTCGGTCGGAAATATTTAAAAGTCCCGTCAGATCTCAAAGTCCACCGGCACCATCGTCCAAAAGCCAAACTCGTCCGATCGCCAAAACTATTATAGATCCCTGTTCCTCGTTGCATTGCGAACGTATTACATTAATGGTTCGTCCGCGGTCGTCGCGCTCGTTCTCGAGAAAAACGAGAAAAACACCTTTGGGTCCGAAACATATCAAAGTCCCGTCAGATCTCAAAGTCCACCGGCACCATCGTCCAAAAGCCAAACTCGTCCGATCGCCAAAACAATTATATATCCTTGTTCCTCGTTGCATTGCGAACGTATTACATTAATGCTTCGACCGCGGTCGTCGCGCTCGTTTACGAGAAAAAAGAGAAAAACACCTTTCGGTCCGAAACATTTCAAGTCCCGTCAGATCTCAATGTCCACCGGCACCATCGTCCAAAAGCCAAACTCGTCCGATCGCCAAAAGAATGATAGATCCCTGTTCCTCGTTGCATTGCGAACGTATTACATTAATGGTTCGTCCGCGGTCGTCGCGCTCTTTTTTGAGAAAAACGCAATAAACACCTTTCGGTCGGAAATATTTAAAAGTCCCGTCAGATCTCAAAGTCCACCGGCACCATCGTCCAAAAGCCAAACTCGTCCGATCGCCAAAACAATTATAGATCCTTGTTCCTCGTTGCATTGCGAACGTATTACATTAATGGTTCGTCCGCGGTCGTCGCGCTCGTTCTCGAGAAGAACGAGAAAAACACCTTTGGGTACGAAACATTTCAAAGTCCCGTCATATCTCAAAGTCCACCGGCACCATCGTCCAAAAGCCAAACTCGTCCGATCGCCAAAACAATTATAGATCCTTGTTCCTCGTTGCATTGCGAACGTATTACATTAATGGTTCGGCCGCGGTCGTCGCGCTCGTTCTCGAGAAAAACGAGAAAAACACCTTTCGGTCCGAAACATTTCAAAGGTCCCGTCAGATCTCAAAGTCGACCGACACCATCGTCCAAAAGCCAAACTCGTCCGATCGCCAAAACAATTATAGATCCTTGTTCCTCGTTGCAATGCGAACGTATTACATTAATGGTTCGTCCGCGGTCGTCGCGCTCGTTTTCGAGAAAAACGCAAAAAACACCTTTCGGTCGGAAATATTTAAAAGTCCCGTCAGATCTCAAAGTCCACCGGCACCATCGTCCAAAAGCCAAACTCGTCCGATCGCCAAAACAATTATAGATCCTTGTTCCTCGTTGTATTGCAACCGTATTACATGAATGGTTCAAACGCGGTCGTCGCGCTCGTTTTCGAGAAAAACGCAAAAAACACCTTTCGGTCGGAAATATTTAAAAGTCCCGTCAGATCTCAAAGTCCACCGGCACCATCGTCCAAATGCCAAACTCGTCCGATCGCCAAAACTATTATAGATCCCTGTTCCTCGTTGCATTGCGAACGTATTACATTAATGGTTCGTCCGCGGTCGTCGCGCTCGTTCTCGAGAAAAACGAGAAAAACACCTTTGGGTCCGAAACATATCAAAGTCCCGTCAGATCTCAAAGTCCACCGGCACCATCGTCCAAAAGCCAAACTCGTCCGATCGCCAAAATAATTATAGATCCTTGTTCCTCGTTGCATTGCGATCGTATTACATTAATGCTTCGACCGCGGTCGTCGCGCTCGTTTACGAGAAAAAAGAGAAAAACACCTTTCGGTCCGAAACATTTCAAGTCCCGTCAGATCTCAATGTCCACCGGCACCATCGTCCAAAAGCCAAACTCGTCCGATCGCCATAACAATTATAGATCCTTGTTCCTCGTTGCATTGCGAACGTATTACATTAATGGTTCGATCACGGTCGTCGCGCTCGTTTTCGAGAAAAAAGCGAAAAATACCTTTCGGTCGGAAATATTTAAAAGTCCCGTCAGATCTCAAAGTCCACCGGCACCATCGTCCAAAAGCCAAACTCGTCCGATCGCCAAAACAATTATAGATCCTTGTTACTCGTTGTATTGCAACCGTATTACATGAATGGTTCGATCGCGGTCGTCGCGCTCGTTTTCGAGAAAAACGCAAAAAACACCTTTCGGTCGGAAATATTTAAAAGTCCCGTCAGATCTCAAAGTCCACCGGAACCATCTTCCAAAAGCCAAACTCGTCCGATCGCCAAAACAATTATAAATCCTTGTTCCTCGTTGCATTGCGATCGTATTACATTAATGCTTCGACCGCGGTCGTCGCGCTCGTTTACGAGAAAAAAGAGAAAAACACCTTTCGGTCCAAAACATTTCATGTCCCGTCAGATCCCAAAGTCCACCGGCACCGTCTTCCAAAAGCCAAACTCGTCCGATCGCCAAAACAATTATAGATCCTTGTTCCTCGTTGCATTGCGAACGTATTACATTAATGGTTCGGCCGCGGTCGTCGCGCTCGTTCTCGAGAAAAACGAGAAAAACACCTTTCGGTCCGAAACATTTCAAAGGTCCCGTCAGATCTCAAAGTCGACCGGCACCATCGTCCAAAAGCCAAACTCGTCCGATCGCCAAAACAATTATAGATCCTTGTTCCTCGTTGCAATGCGAACGTATTACATTAATGGTTCGTCCGCGGTCGTCGCGCTCGTTTTCGAGAAAAACGCGAAAAACACCTTTCGGTCGGAAATATTTAAAAGTCCCGTCAGATCTCAAAGTCCACCGGCACCATCGTCCAAAAGCCAAACTCGTCCGATCGCCAAAACTATTATAGATCCCTCTTCCTCGTTGCATTGCGAACGTATTACATTAATGGTTCGTCCGCGGTCGTCGCGCTCGTTCTCGAGAAAAACGAGAAAAACACCTTTGGGTCCGAAACATATCAAAGTCCCGTCAGATCTCGAAGTCCACCGGCACCATCGTCCAAAAGCCAAACTCGTCCGATCGCCAAAACAATTATAGATCCTTGTTCCTCGTTGCATTGCGAACGTATTACATTAATGCTTCGACCGCGGTCGTCGCGCTCGTTTACGAGAAAAAAGAGAAAAACACCTTTCGGTCCGAAACATTTCAAGTCCCGTCAGATCTCAATGTCCACCGTCACCATCGTCCAAAAGCCAAACTCGTCCGATCGCCAAAAGAATTATAGATCCCTGTTCCTCGTTGCATTGCGAACGTATTACATTAATGGTTCGTCCGCGGTCGTCGCGCTCTTTTTTTAGAAAAACGCAATAAACACCTTTCGGTCGGAAATATTTAAAAGTCCCGTCAGATCTCAAAGTCCACCGGCACCATCGTCCAAAAGCCAAACTCGTCCGATCGCCAAAACAATTATAGATCCTTGTTCCTCGTTGCATTGCGAACGTATTACATTAATGGTTCGTCCGCGGTCGTCGCGCTCGTTCTCGAGAAGAACGAGAAAAACACCTTTGGGTACGAAACATTTCAAAGTCCCGTCATATCTCAAAGTCCACCGGCACCATCGTCCAAAAGCCAAACTCGTCCGATCGCCAAAACAATTATAGATCCTTGTTCCTCGTTGCATTGCGAACGTATTACATTAATGGTTCGGCCGCGGTCGTCGCGCTCGTTCTCGAGAAAAACGAGAAAAACACCTTTCGGTCCGAAACATTTCAAAGGTCCCGTCAGATCTCAAAGTCGACCGACACCATCGTCCAAAAGCCAAACTCGTCCGATCGCCAAAACAATTATAGATCCTTGTTCCTCGTTGCAATGCGAACGTATTACATTAATGGTTCGTCCGCGGTCGTCGCGCTCGTTTTCGAGAAAAACGCAAAAAACACCTTTCGGTCGGAAATATTTAAAAGTCCCGTCAGATCTCAAAGTCCACCGGCACCATCGTCCAAAAGCCAAACTCGTCCGATCGCCATAACAATTATAGATCCTTGTTCCTCGTTGCATTGCGAACGTATTACATTAATGGTTCGATCACGGTCGTCGCGCTCGTTTTCGAGAAAAACGCGAAAAACACCTTTCGGTCGGAAATATTTAAAAGTCCCGTCAGATCTCAAAGTCCACCGGCACCATCGTCCAAAAGCCAAACTCGTCCGATCGCCAAAACAATTATAGATCCTTGTTCCTCGTTGTATTGCAACCGTATTACATGAATGGTTCAAACGCGGTCGTCGCGCTCGTTTTCGAGAAAAACGCAAAAAACACCTTTCGGTCGGAAATATTTAAAAGTCCCGTCAGATCTCAAAGTCCACCGGCACCATCGTCCAAATGCCAAACTCGTCCGATCGCCAAAAATATTATAGATCCCTGTTCCTCGTTGCATTGCGAACGTATTACATTAATGGTTCGTCCGCGGTCGTCGCGCTCGTTCTCGAGAAAAACGAGAAAAACACCTTTGGGTCCGAAACATATCAAAGTCCCGTCAGATCTCAAAGTCCACCGGCACCATCGTCCAAAAGCCAAACTCGTCCGATCGCCAAAATAATTATAGATCCTTGTTCCTCGTTGCATTGCGAACGTATTACATTAATGCTTCGACCGCGGTCGTCGCGCTCGTTTATGAGAAAAAAGAGAAAAACACCTTTCGGTCCGAAACATTTCAAGTCCCGTCAGATCTCAATGTCCACCGGCACCATCGTCCAAAAGCCAAACTCGTCCGATCGCCATAACAATTATAGATCCTTGTTCCTCGTTGCATTGCGAACGTATTACATTAATGGTTCGATCACGGTCGTCGCGCTCGTTTTCGAGAAAAAAGCGAAAAACACCTTTCGGTCGGAAATATTTAAAAGTCCCGTCAGATCTCAAAGTCCACCGGCACCATCGTCCAAAAGCCAAACTCGTCCGATCGCCAAAACAATTATAGATCCTTGTTACTCGTTGTATTGCAACCGTATTACATGAATGGTTCGATCGCGGTCGTCGCGCTCGTTTTCGAGAAAAACGCAAAAAACACCTTTCGGTCGGAAATATTTAAAAGTCCCGTCAGATCTCAAAGTCCACCGGAACCATCTTCCAAAAGCCAAACTCGTCCGATCGCCAAAACAATTATAAATCCTTGTTCCTCGTTGCATTGCGAACGTATTACATTAATGCTTCGACCGCGGTCGTCGCGCTCGTTTACGAGAAAAAAGAGAAAAACACCTTTCGGTCCAAAACATTTCATGTCCCGTCAGATCCCAAAGTCCACCGGCACCATCTTCCAAAAGCCAAACTCGTCCGATCGCCAAAACAATTATAGATCCTTGTTCCTCGTTGCATTGCGAACGTATTACATTAATGGTTCGGCCGCGGTCGTCGCGCTCGTTCTCGAGAAAAACGAGAAAAACACTTTTCGGTCCGAAACATTTCAAAGGTCCCGTCAGATCTCAAAGTCCACCGGCACCATCGTCCAAAAGCCAAACTCGTCCGATCGCCAAAACAATTATAGATCCTTGTTCCTCGTTGCATTGCGAACGTATTACATTAATGGTTCGATCGCGGTCGTCGCGCTCGTTTTCGAGAAAAACGCGAAAAACACCTTTTGGTCGGAAATATTTAAAAGTCCCGTCAGATCTCAATGTCCACCGGCACCATCGTCCAAAAGCCAAACTCGTCCGATCGCCAAAACAATTATAGATCCTTGTTCCTCGTTGCATTGCAAACGTATTACATTAATGGTTCGTCCGCGGTCGTCACGCTCGTTCTCGAGAAAAACACCTTTGGGTCCGAAACATTTCAAAGTCCCGTCATATCTCAAAGTCCACCGGCACCATCGTCCAAAAGCCAAACTCGTCCGATCGCCAAAACAATTATAGATCCTTGTTCCTCGTTGCATTGCGAACGTATTACATTAATGGTTCGGCCGCGGTCGTCGCGCTCGTTCTCGAGAAAAACGAGAAAAACACTTTTCGGTCCGAAACATTTCAAAGGTCCCGTCAGATCTCAAAGTCCACCGACACCATCGTCCAAAAGCCAAACTCGTCCGATCGCCAAAACAATTATAGATCCTTGTTCCTCGTTGCAATGCGAACGTATTACATTAATGGTTCGTCCGCGGTCGTCGCGCTCGTTTACGAGAAAAAAGCGAAAAACACCTTTCGGACGGAAATACTTCCAAGTCCCGTCAGATCTCAATGTCCACCGGCACCATCGTCCAAAAGCCAAACTCGTCTGATCACCAAAACAATTATAGATCCTTGTTCCTCGTTGCATTGCGAACGTATTACATTAATGGTTCGATCACGGTCGTCGCGCTCGTTTTCGTGAAAAACGCGAAAAACACCTTTCGGTCGGAAATATTTAAAAGTCCCGTCAGATCTCAAAGTCCACCGGCACCATCGTCCAAAAGCCAAACTCGTCCGATCGCCAAAACAATTATAGATCCTTGTTCCTCTTTGCATTGCGAACGTATTACATTAATGGTTCGGCCGCGGTCGTCGCGCTCGTTTTCGAGAAAAATGCGAAAAACACCTTTCGGTCCGAAACATTTCAAAGTCCCGTCAGATCTCAAAGTCCACCGGCACCATCGTCCAAAAGCCAAACTCGTCCGATCGCCAAAACAATTATAGATCCTTGTTCCTCGTTGCATTGCGAACGTATTACATTAATGGTTCGGCCGCGGTCGTCGCGCTCGTTCTCGAGAAAAACGAGAATAACACCTTTCGGTACGAAACATTTCAAAGGTCCGTCAGATCTCAAAGTCGACCGGCACCATCGTCCAAAAGCCAAACTCGTCCGATCGCCAAAACAATTATAGATCCTTGTTCCTCGTTGCATTGCGAACGTATTACATTAATGGTTCGATCACGGTCGTCGCGCTCGTTTTCGAGAAAAACGCGAAAAACACCTTTCGGTCGGAAATATTTAAAAGTCCCGTCAGATCTCAAAGTCCACAGGCACCATCGTCCAAAAGCCAAACTCGTCCGATCGCCAAAACAATTATAGATCCTTGTTACTCGTTGTATTGCAACCGTATTACATGAATGGTTCGATCGCGGTCGTCGCGCTCGTTTTCGAGAAAAAAGCAAAAAACACCTTTCGGTCGGAAATATTTAAAAGTCCCGTCAGATCTCAAAGTCCACCGGCACCATCTTCCAAAAGCCAAACTCGTCCGGTCGCCAAAACAATTATAAATCCTTGTTCCTCGTTGCATTGCGAACGTATTACATTAATGCTTCGACCGCGGTCGTCGCGCTCGTTTACGAGAAAAAAGAGAAAAACACCTTTCGGTCCGAAACATTTCAAGTCCCGTCAGATCCCAAAGTCCACCGGCACCATCTTCCAAAAGCCAAACTCGTCCGATCGCCAAAACAATTATAGATCCTTGTTCCTCGTTGCATTGCGAACGTATTACATTAATGGTTCGGCCGCGGTCGTCGCGCTCGTTCTAGAGAAAAAGGAGAAAAACACCTTTGGGTCCGAAACATTTCAAAGTCCTGTCAGATCTCAAAGTCCACCGGCACCATCGTCCAAAAGCCAAACTCGTCCGATCGCCAAAACAATTATAGATCCTTGTTCCTCGTTGCATTGCGAACGTATTACATTAATGGTTCGGCCGCGGTCGTCGCGCTCGTTCTCGAGAAAAAGGAGAAAAACAACTTTGGGTCCGAAACATTTCAAAGTCCCGTCAGATCTCAAAGTCCACCGGCACCATCGTCCAAAAGCCAAACTCGTCCGATCGCCAAAACAATTATAGATCCTTGTTCCTCGTTGCATTGCGAACGTATTACATTAATGCTTCGACCGCGGTCGTCGCGCTCGTTTACGAGAAAAAAGAGAAAAACACCTTTCGGTCCAAAACATTTCATGTCCCGTCAGATCCCAAAGTCCACCGGCACCATCTTCCAAAAGCCAAACTCGTCCGATCGCCAAAACAATTATAGATCCTTGTTCCTCGTTGCATTGCGAACGTATTACATTAATGGTTCGGCCGCGGTCGTCGCGCTCGTTCTCGAGAAAATGGAGAAAAACCCCTTTGGGTCGGAAACATTTCAAAGTCCCGTCAGATCTCAAAGTCCACCGGCACCATCGTCCAAAAGCCAAACTCGTCCGATCGCCAAAACAATTATAGATCCTTGTTCCTCGTTGCATTGCGAACGTATTACATTAATGGTTCGTCCGCGGTCGTCGCGCTCGTTCTCGAGAAGAACGAGAAAAACACCTTTGGGTACGAAACATTTCAAAGTCCCGTCATATCTCAAAGTCCACCGGCACCATCGTCCAAAAGCCAAACTCGTCCGATCGCCAAAACAATTATAGATCCTTGTTCCTCGTTGCATTGCGAACGTATTACATTAATGGTTCGGCCGCGGTCGTCGCGCTCGTTCTCGAGAAAAACGAGAAAAACACCTTTCGGTCCGAAACATTTCAAAGGTCCCGTCAGATCTCAAAGTCGACCGACACCATCGTCCAAAAGCCAAACTCGTCCGATCGCCAAAACAATTATAGATCCTTGTTCCTCGTTGCAATGCGAACGTATTACATTAATGGTTCGTCCGCGGTCGTCGCGCTCGTTTTCGAGAAAAACGCAAAAAACACCTTTCGGTCGGAAATATTTAAAAGTCCCGTCAGATCTCAAAGTCCACCGGCACCATCGTCCAAAAGCCAAACTCGTCCGATCGCCATAACAATTATAGATCCTTGTTCCTCGTTGCATTGCGAACGTATTACATTAATGGTTCGATCACGGTCGTCGCGCTCGTTTTCGAGAAAAACGCGAAAAACACCTTTCGGTCGGAAATATTTAAAAGTCCCGTCAGATCTCAAAGTCCACCGGCACCATCGTCCAAAAGCCAAACTCGTCCGATCGCCAAAACAATTATAGATCCTTGTTCCTCGTTGTATTGCAACCGTATTACATGAATGGTTCAAACGCGGTCGTCGCGCTCGTTTTCGAGAAAAACGCAAAAAACACCTTTCGGTCGGAAATATTTAAAAGTCCCGTCAGATCCCAAAGTCCACCGGCACCATCTTCCAAAAGCCAAACTCGTCCGATCGCCAAAACAATTATAGATCCTTGTTCCTCGTTGCATTGCGAACGTATTACATTAATGGTTCGGCCGCGGTCGTCGCGCTCGTTCTCGAGAAAAAGGAGAAAAACACCTTTGGGTCCGAAACATTTCAAAGTCCTGTCAGATCTCAAAGTCCACCGGCACCATCGTCCAAAAGCCAAACTCGTCCGATCGCCAAAACAATTATAGATCCTTGTTCCTCGTTGCATTGCGAACGTATTACATTAATGGTTCGGCCGCGGTCGTCGCGCTCGTTCTCGAGAAAAAGGAGAAAAACAACTTTGGGTCCGAAACATTTCAAAGTCCCGTCAGATCTCAAAGTCCACCGGCACCATCGTCCAAAAGCCAAACTCGTCCGATCGCCAAAACAATTATAGATCCTTGTTCCTCGTTGCATTGCGAACGTATTACATTAATGCTTCGACCGCGGTCGTCGCGCTCGTTTACGAGAAAAAAGAGAAAAACACCTTTCGGTCCAAAACATTTCATGTCCCGTCAGATCCCAAAGTCCACCGGCACCATCTTCCAAAAGCCAAACTCGTCCGATCGCCAAAACAATTATAGATCCTTGTTCCTCGTTGCATTGCGAACGTATTACATTAATGGTTCGGCCGCGGTCGTCGCGCTCGTTCTCGAGAAAATGGAGAAAAACCCCTTTGGGTCGGAAACATTTCAAAGTCCCGTCAGATCTCAAAGTCCACCGGCACCATCGTCCAAAAGCCAAACTCGTCCGATCGCCAAAACAATTATAGATCCTTGTTCCTCGTTGCATTGCGAACGTATTACATTAATGGTTCGTCCGCGGTCGTCGCGCTCGTTCTCGAGAAGAACGAGAAAAACACCTTTGGGTACGAAACATTTCAAAGTCCCGTCATATCTCAAAGTCCACCGGCACCATCGTCCAAAAGCCAAACTCGTCCGATCGCCAAAACAATTATAGATCCTTGTTCCTCGTTGCATTGCGAACGTATTACATTAATGGTTCGGCCGCGGTCGTCGCGCTCGTTCTCGAGAAAAACGAGAAAAACACCTTTCGGTCCGAAACATTTCAAAGGTCCCGTCAGATCTCAAAGTCGACCGACACCATCGTCCAAAAGCCAAACTCGTCCGATCGCCAAAACAATTATAGATCCTTGTTCCTCGTTGCAATGCGAACGTATTACATTAATGGTTCGTCCGCGGTCGTCGCGCTCGTTTTCGAGAAAAACGCAAAAAACACCTTTCGGTCGGAAATATTTAAAAGTCCCGTCAGATCTCAAAGTCCACCGGCACCATCGTCCAAAAGCCAAACTCGTCCGATCGCCATAACAATTATAGATCCTTGTTCCTCGTTGCATTGCGAACGTATTACATTAATGGTTCGATCACGGTCGTCGCGCTCGTTTTCGAGAAAAACGCGAAAAACACCTTTCGGTCGGAAATATTTAAAAGTCCCGTCAGATCTCAAAGTCCACCGGCACCATCGTCCAAAAGCCAAACTCGTCCGATCGCCAAAACAATTATAGATCCTTGTTCCTCGTTGTATTGCAACCGTATTACATGAATGGTTCAAACGCGGTCGTCGCGCTCGTTTTCGAGAAAAACGCAAAAAACACCTTTCGGTCGGAAATATTTAAAAGTCCCGTCAGATCTCAAAGTCCACCGGCACCATCGTCCAAATGCCAAACTCGTCCGATCGCCAAAAATATTATAGATCCCTGTTCCTCGTTGCATTGCGAACGTATTACATTAATGGTTCGTCCGCGGTCGTCGCGCTCGTTCTCGAGAAAAACGAGAAAAACACCTTTGGGTCCGAAACATATCAAAGTCCCGTCAGATCTCAAAGTCAACCGGCACCATCGTCCAAAAGCCAAACTCGTCCGATCGCCAAAATAATTATAGATCCTTGTTCCTCGTTGCATTGCGAACGTATTACATTAATGCTTCGACCGCGGTCGTCGCGCTCGTTTACGAGAAAAAAGAGAAAAACACCTTTCGGTCCGAAACATTTCAAGTCCCGTCAGATCTCAATGTCCACCGGCACCATCGTCCAAAAGCCAAACTCGTCCGATCGCCAAAACAATTATAGATCCTTGTTCCTCGTTGCAAAGCGAACGTATTACATTAATGGTTCGTCCGCGGTCGTCGCGCTCGTTTACGAGAAAAAAGCGAAAAACACCTTTCGGACGGAAATACTTCCAAGTCCCGTCAGATCTCAATGTCCACCGGCACCATCGTCCAAAAGCCAAACTCGTCTGATCACCAAAACAATTATAGATCCTTGTTGCTCGTTGCATTGCGAACGTATTACATTAATTGTTCGATCACGGTAGTCGCGCTCGTTTTCGAGAAAAACGCGAAAAACACCTTTCGGTCGGAAATATTTAAAAGTCCCGTCAGATCTCAAAGTCCACCGGAACCATCTTCCAAATGCCAAACTCGTCCGATCGCCAAAACAATTATAAATCCTTGTTCCTCGTTGCATTGCGAACGTATTACATTAATGCTTCGACCGCGGTCGTCGCGCTCGTTTACGAGAAAAAAGAGAAAAACCCCTTTCGGTCCAAAACATTTCATGTCCCGTCAGATCCCAAAGTCCACCGGCACCGTCTTCCAAAAGCCAAACTCGTCCGATCGCCAAAACAATTATAGATCCTTGTTCCTCGTTGCATTGCGAACGTATTACATTAATGGTTCGGCCGCGGTCGTCGCGCTCGTTCTCGAGAAAAAGGAGAAAAACACCTTTGGGTCGGAAACATTTCAAAGGTCCCGTCAGATCTCAAAGTCGACCGGCACCATCGTCCAAAAGCCAAACTCGTCCGATCGCCAAAACAATTATAGATCCTTGTTCCTCGTTGCAATGCGAACGTATTACATTAATGGTTCGTCCGCGGTCGTCGCGCTCGTTTTCGAGAAAAACGCAAAAAACACCTTTCGGTCGGAAATATTTAAAAGTCCCGTCAGATCTCAAAGTCCACCGGCACCATCGTCCAAAAGCCAAACTCGTCCGATCGCCAAAACAATTATAGATCCTTGTTCCTCGTTGCAATGCGAACGTATTACATTAATGGTTCGTCCGCGGTCGTCGCGCTCGTTTTCGAGAAAAACGCAAAAAACACCTTTCGGTCGGAAATATTTAAAAGTCCCGTCAGATCTCAAAGTCCACCGGCACCATCGTCCAAAAGCCAAACTCGTCCGATCGCCATAACAATTATAGATCCTTGTTCCTCGTTGCATTGCGAACGTATTACATTAATGGTTCGGCCGCGGTCGTCGCGCTCGTTCTCGAGAAAAACGAGAAAAACACCTTTCGGTCCGAAACATTTCAAAGGTCCGTCAGATCTCAAAGTCGACCGGCACCATCGTCCAAAAGCCAAACTCGTCCGATCGCCAAAACAATTATAGATCCTTGTTCCTCGTTGCATTGCGAACGTATTAGATTAATGCTTCGACCGCGGTCGTCGCGCTCGTTTACGAGAAAAAAGAGAAAAACACCTTTCGGTCCGAAACATTTCAAGTCCCGTCAGATCTCAATGTCCACCGGCACCATCGTCCAAAAGCCAAACTCGTCCGATCGCCAAATGAATTATAGATCCCTGTTCCTCGTTGCATTGCGAACGTATTACATTAATGGTTCGTCCGCGGTCGTCGCGCTCTTTTTTGAGAAAAACGCAATAAACACCTTTCGGTCCGAAATATTTCTAAGTCCCGTCAGATCTCAAAGTCCACCGTCACCATCGTCCAAAAGCCAAACTCGTCCGATCGCCAAAACAATTATAGATCCTTGTTCCTCGTAGCATTGCGAACGTATTACATTAATGGTTCGTCCGCGGTCGTCGCGTTCGTTTTTGAGAAAAAAGCGAAAACCACCATTCAGTCCAAAATATTTCCAAGTCCCGTCACATCTCAAAGTCCACCGGCACCATCGTCCAAAAGCCAAACTCGTCCGATCGCCAAAACAATTATAGATCCTTGTTCCTCGTTGCATTGCGAACGTATTACATTAATGGTTCGATCGCGGTCGTCGCGCTCGTTTTCGAGAAAAACGCGAAAAACACCTTTTGGTCGGAAATATTTAAAAGTCCCGTCAGATCTCAATGTCCACCGGCACCATCGTCCAAAAGCCAAACTCGTCCGATCGCCAAAACAATTATAGATCCTTGTTCCTCGTTGCATTGCAAACGTATTACATTAATGGTTCGTCCGCGGTCGTCACGCTCGTTCTCGAGAAAAACACCTTTGGGTCCGAAACATTTCAAAGTCCCGTCATATCTCAAAGTCCACCGGCACCATCGTCCAAAAGCCAAACTCGTCCGATCGCCAAAACAATTATAGATCCTTGTTCCTCGTTGCATTGCGAACGTATTACATTAATGGTTCGGCCGCGGTCGTCGCGCTCGTTCTCGAGAAAAACGAGAAAAACACTTTTCGGTCCGAAACATTTCAAAGGTCCCGTCAGATCTCAAAGTCCACCGACACCATCGTCCAAAAGCCAAACTCGTCCGATCGCCAAAACAATTATAGATCCTTGTTCCTCGTTGCAATGCGAACGTATTACATTAATGGTTCGTCCGCGGTCGTCGCGCTCGTTTACGAGAAAAAAGCGAAAAACACCTTTCGGACGGAAATACTTCCAAGTCCCGTCAGATCTCAATGTCCACCGGCACCATCGTCCAAAAGCCAAACTCGTCTGATCACCAAAACAATTATAGATCCTTGTTCCTCGTTGCATTGCGAACGTATTACATTAATGGTTCGATCACGGTCGTCGCGCTCGTTTTCGTGAAAAACGCGAAAAACACCTTTCGGTCGGAAATATTTAAAAGTCCCGTCAGATCTCAAAGTCCACCGGCACCATCGTCCAAAAGCCAAACTCGTCCGATCGCCAAAACAATTATAGATCCTTGTTCCTCTTTGCATTGCGAACGTATTACATTAATGGTTCGGCCGCGGTCGTCGCGCTCGTTTTCGAGAAAAATGCGAAAAACACCTTTCGGTCCGAAACATTTCAAAGTCCCGTCAGATCTCAAAGTCCACCGGCACCATCGTCCAAAAGCCAAACTCGTCCGATCGCCAAAACAATTATAGATCCTTGTTCCTCGTTGCATTGCGAACGTATTACATTAATGGTTCGGCCGCGGTCGTCGCGCTCGTTCTCGAGAAAAACGAGAATAACACCTTTCGGTACGAAACATTTCAAAGGTCCGTCAGATCTCAAAGTCGACCGGCACCATCGTCCAAAAGCCAAACTCGTCCGATCGCCAAAACAATTATAGATCCTTGTTCCTCGTTGCATTGCGAACGTATTACATTAATGGTTCGGCCGCGGTCGTCGCGCTCGTTCTCGAGAAAAAGGAGAAAAACAACTTTGGGTCCGAAACATTTCAAAGTCCCGTCAGATCTCAAAGTCCACCGGCACCATCGTCCAAAAGCCAAACTCGTCCGATCGCCAAAACAATTATAGATCCTTGTTCCTCGTTGCATTGCGAACGTATTACATTAATGCTTCGACCGCGGTCGTCGCGCTCGTTTACGAGAAAAAAGAGAAAAACACCTTTCGGTCCAAAACATTTCATGTCCCGTCAGATCCCAAAGTCCACCGGCACCATCTTCCAAAAGCCAAACTCGTCCGATCGCCAAAACAATTATAGATCCTTGTTCCTCGTTGCATTGCGAACGTATTACATTAATGGTTCGGCCGCGGTCGTCGCGCTCGTTCTCGAGAAAATGGAGAAAAACCCCTTTGGGTCGGAAACATTTCAAAGTCCCGTCAGATCTCAAAGTCCACCGGCACCATCGTCCAAAAGCCAAACTCGTCCGATCGCCAAAACAATTATAGATCCTTGTTCCTCGTTGCATTGCGAACGTATTACATTAATGGTTCGGCCGCGGTCGTCGCGCTCGTTCTCGAGAAAAACGAGAAAAACACTTTTCGGTCCGAAACATTTCAAAGGTCCCGTCAGATCTCAAAGTCCACCGGCACCATCGTCCAAAAGCCAAACTCGTCCGATCGCCAAAACAATTATAGATCCTTGTTCCTCGTTGCAATGCGAACGTATTACATTAATGGTTCGTCCGCGGTCGTCGCGCTCGTTTACGAGAAAAAAGCGAAAAACACCTTTCGGACGGAAATACTTCCAAGTCCCGTCAGATCTCAATGTCCACCGGCACCATCGTCCAAAAGCCAAACTCGTCTGATCACCAAAACAATTATAGATCCTTGTTGCTCGTTGCATTGCGAACGTATTACATTAATGGTTCGATCACGGTAGTCGCGCTCGTTTTCGAGAAAAACGCGAAAAACACCTTTCGGTCGGAAATATTTAAAAGTCCCGTCAGATCTCAAAGTCCACCGGCACCATCGTCCAAAAGCCAAACTCGTCCGATCGCCAAAACAATTATAGATCCTTGTTCCTCGTTGCATTGCGAACGTATTACATTAATTTTCGAATTAAAATTAATTTTCGAATTCGGAGTTTCGATACATAAGTCAGTCAAGGTGCACGTTGTTTATCTCGGTCTCGCTTTTCGCTTGTGATTTCTTGTAATTGTGCTAACTTTACGTGATTTATTCTGTGACAAAGTGTGAGTTGTGTGCATAACAGGCGATAGCCGCGATCTTGTTTCTGTGGCGTTTCACATGTGGATTGTATTCGATTTTATATCTTTCTTTCTCACGGCTTGAACAGGCATTGAGCCGTTACGCCTATCATTACGCCTATTGTTTCGGTGTCTCTGTTGGTGTTGTGCCTCCGTATCGTCGTGTCTCCGTGACGTACACGGCTCCAACGGTACAGTCTTTTCTGTGACTAAGGACATCTATTGATATTTAGGCGCACTGCGTACTAATTATCGCAGCTACAGAGTCTGGACCATCGTGGAATACAAGAAACAAAGATGCAACGGTGTAAAAAATGCTCAAAATTTTTACCTAAATCCGGCGTGTGCGTTGCCTGCAAGGATAACTCTGGGTCAAATGCAAGTCCTACAAGTGCATCAACGTCAAGGACCTTATTGCATGGAAGCTCTTCGCCCGAAAACACAGGCACAGATTCGACGGATTTCATGGTTTTACTTGCTGACATCAACAAAAAGCTTAGCGGGCTAAATGTCATAAATACCAAACTGGATCAGTGCCTAAACGAGTTTGCCCAAATGAAGGCGACGGTGGAGGAATTAAAATCTCGTGTAGATGATCTCAGTACCGCGCACAAATCACTGGATACGCGGAATGCCCTTCAGGAGCAAAGGCTTACCAATCTCGAGTGCAAGATCTCGTCTATTCCTGAGGATACTTCGACCCCGTCACAAGCCATTTCTCGACGTCTTGATGCTCTTGCAAATGTAAACCGTGACTTCGAGCTGATAATTACTGGCGTGCCTGATCTGCAAGACGAAGATCTTCTGCATACTATTTCTTGTATTGCCTCAGTAATCGAGGTGCCTATCTCTATTACTGATTTTGCACACTTCACCAGAATGAGGGCCAAACCCAATTTGTCTCGACCCATAGTCATTCGATTTACTTCGACCTTCAAAAGAGATGCATGGCTGGCCGGTAAGAAGAAGCACAAAGAGTTATGGGCCTCTGATGTTCTGGCATTATGGCCGAAGAACCTAATTTTTATAAATGAGCGTTCTACCAAAGAGGAACGATACAGACTAGCTGAAGCCAAGGAACTAGCCAAAAAACATCACTACAGCTTCGTATGGATGAAAAGAGGAACGGTTTTTGTCAAACGGGACGAAAACTCGCGGTCTTTTATATATACTTCGCCACCACAGTTTGTTCAAGCGGTTCAGACTATTCAACAGCGTGAGCAGCAGCAGTTGAGAAATACACAGGCGCTGCCGCTGCAGGTACATGCAGCGAATGCCGCTATCGCACCACCCACTCGTTCCAGTCCAAGAGGTGCTGCTGAATGACTTCTCCCATGTGGATCTGAGCTTCATCGCCAAGATCATCAGGGTGGCCAGGACTGCGGACCTATTGTCATCAATACGCAACTGGTTGATTCTGACCTCAGCTGCAGCGATGACATCTCTGCCTCCTCCTCTCCGAGGCGGTCTTCACACTACTCTGACTCTTGTTCCACAGAGAGCGACATTGCAAATGCTTCACTTTCGCGTATACTTGCACAAAACCCTAAGCATCTAAGCGTTGCGCATCTCAATGTTAGGTCATTGACATCACATTTTCAAGATGTTACGGATTTAATATCTGAATATAACCTAGACATTCTAACGCTAAGTGAAACGTGGCTAAACCACAACATTCCCTCTGTTTCTGTATCTGTAAATAACTACTCAATGGTAAGAGTGGACCGGAATCCTATTGTTTCTTCTAGAGGTGGTGGAGTCGCGATATATGTTAAAAACAATATACATTATCAGATAATTTGCGAAGGCATTCCAGATTGTTACCAATGTGACTCATCTCTGGATGTCATAGGCCTAAGTTTAAGTATACACCGCAGGAAGGTGGTGTTATTTTCGGTCTACCGTCCGCCTACGTGTGCCGTTTCTGCGATAGAGTCCCTCTTTACTCTTTTTATGGAACTATTCTGTGATGCTGATCACCTTATCTGTTTGGGTGACTTCAATATTGACTACTGTAAACCGTTTGACCTGCACACGAGGCGTATATGTAAACTTGTTGCCTCTCTGTCGTTGAAGCAAGTTATTACACAGCCCACTCGCATCAGCAAATCATCGTCTACATTATTAGATCTCATTATTACTAACGTTGATCTTAACATCATAGCTTGCGGAACACAGGATGCCAGTCATATTAGCGACCACCAATTAGTGTATGCAATACTCGATACGCCTAAACCCACAAGTACCTGTCGCTACGTGCTACGTAGAGACCTGAAATGTATACAAATTGGTGTTCTCAACGCGTATCTTACACAGGTGGACTGGTCTTCTGTGTATGCGTCACCTCAAATAGAACAGCAAGTCGCTGCATTCAAATCAATAATATTGGAGGTATTTGATCTTTATGCACCCTTAAAAAAGATTCGTGTAACTAAGCCGCCTGCTCCTTGGCTAACCCACAATATTAAGTGCCTCATGCGTGCGCGAAATTGCGCTCTTACAAAATTTAGAAAAACAGGCAGATTGTCTCAATGGCATTCTTATAAAACTTTGCGTAATCAATGTACAGCTGCTATCCGCATCGAGAAACAAACCTTTTTCCGTAGTTTATCCTGTACTTGCCTTTCCAATAAACAGCTATGGATGCACCTATCTACTTGCGGTTTACACCATCCTAGGAAAAATTCCTCCTCTCCCAATATGGCGCATGATCCCTCCGTTATAAACGATCATTTTATTGACTCCGTACCTCCTGCGAGTATATCAAGCAATCTCATTCAGGACTACATTTCCAAATCTCCAATTCATTCTCACACATTCTCCTTTACTGCTTTCAATCACTTTGATCTTTATCACGCTATTAAAAACACAAAATCTACCTCTGCTGGACCTTTTGATATTTCTGGACATATGCTTAGTTACTGCCTCCCCTACTGTCTTGATCCCATCTTACATATTTTCAATACTTCTATCTCTTCAAACACATTTCCTTCGTCCTGGAAGCACAGTATTGTTGTCCCAATCCCTAAAACAAGCACCTCTTCTTCACTTAAAGACCTACGACCAATCTCACAAGTTCCTTTTCTTTCCAAACTTCTTGAAAGGCTCTGCTTTGTACAACTTCAACGCTTTTTCAGTGAGACAAACTTCCTGCCTGATTTCCAATCAGGTTTTAGAAGGGGCTTTAGTACTACTACCGCACTTCTTCACATCTCAGAGATGGTGTTGCGTTCCATTGACACACGTCGACTGACATTTATAATGTCACTGGACTTCTCGAAAGCTTTCGACACCATTGATCATGATCTGTTGGTTGCCAAACTACATTACGCAGGACTATCTCCAGATGCTACCCAGTGGATGTCCTCCTATCTTTCTAAACGTACACAACAGGTCATGATTAACCGGGGTGGGGGGCCGCAATTTTCTAAAGTGCGTGCGGTAGCACGAGGCGTACCTCAAGGGTCTATATTGGGACCACTACTTTTCAATGTGTATGTTGCGGAGCTTGTTCGAGTGTGTGATTTCTCGACAGCTTATATGTATGCGGACGATATGCAAATAATTCATAGTTTCTACCCTGATAAGCTCTCCTGTGCCATTACCGAACTAGAATTAGACCTAGCGAAAATACATAACTGGTCTTCCTCACATGGATTGACGCTAAATCCCTCTAAGACTTCCCTCTTAACAGTCGGTTCGGGTCCTCTGTTAGACAAACTCTCTTCTGTTCAGGTTTCTTTTGCCTCCTCTCTTATCTCTCCTACTGACACAATGAAAAATCTTGGTCTTATCCTTGATTCTAAATGGAGCTTTGAACAGCATGCCATTAAAGTTTGCAATGTTGCTTATTCCCGACTACGTGTGCTGTTTCCTTCCAGACACTACCTTTCTTCCTCACAAAAACTCCTTATCACTCAGTCCCTTGTTATCTCTCTCTTTGATTACTGCTCAACTATTTACGGACCATGTCTTTCAAATCGGACCGAAAAATGTATTCAGCGCGTTCAAAACTCCTGCCTCCGATATTCATTCTGCGCTCGTAAATTCGATCACATTACTCCTCTATTCCAGCGGTCTGGTTGGTTAAATATGAGGCAGAGATGGATTCTCCACATCTGTTGTCTCACGTTTAAGTTACTATCCTCCCGCTCTCCTTCCTATCTCTATTATTTAATTCGCACAAATTCTTCCTTTCACTCCAGCAATGCTCCTACTACACGATCTCAGTCGCTCATTTCCATTCCCTCTCATCGCACGTCAAAGTTTCAGGCCTCCTTTTCCTATCTTTCCTCTAGCTATTACAACTCCCTCCCATCCGAGATTCGCTCCCTTCCTTCTATTTCCTTGTTTAAGCGCGCCGCTGCGTCATACATACGCACGCGCTACGCTTAAGTCTAATTCTAGATGGCTATAATAATTTTTCTTTGTTGTTGATTTATATTTTTTGTTGTATCATGTTGGTTACTTTATTTTTTTTTGTTTGTTATTAAGGTTAGGTATAATAACAGCTCACTGGCTGCACCTCGCCATTTACCGTAGTAATAAAGACGATTAATAAATAATAATAATAATAATGGTTCGTCCGCGGTCGTCGCGCTCGTTCTCGAGAAAAACGAGAAAAACACCTTTGGGTACGAAACATTTCAAAGTCCCGTCATATCTCAAAGTCCACCGGCACCATCGTCCAAAAGCCAAACTCGTCCGATCGCCAAAACAATTATAGATCCTTGTTCCTCGTTGCATTGCGAACGTATTACATTAATGGTTCGGCCGCGGTCGTCGCGCTCGTTCTCGAGAAAAACGAGAAAAACACCTTTCGGTCCGAAACATTTCAAAGGTCCGTCAGATCTCAAAGTCGACCGGCACCATCGTCCAAAAGCCAAACTCGTCCGATCGCCAAAACAATTATAGATCCTTGTTCCTCGTTGCATTGCGAACGTATTACATTAATGGTTCGATCACGGTCGTCGCGCTCGTTTTCGAGAAAAACGCGAAAAACACCTTTCGGTCGGAAATATTTAAAAGTCCCGTCAGATCTCAAAGTCCACAGGCACCATCGTCCAAAAGCCAAACTCGTCCGATCGCCAAAACAATTATAGATCCTTGTTACTTGTTGTATTGCAACCGTATTACATGAATGGTTCGATCGCGGTCGTCGCGCTCGTTTTCGAGAAAAAAGCAAAAAACACCTTTCGGTCGGAAATATTTAAAAGTCCCGTCAGATCTCAAAGTCCACCGGCACCATCTTCCAAAAGCCAAACTCGTCCGGTCGCCAAAACAATTATAAATCCTTGTTCCTCGTTGCATTGCGAACGTATTACATTAATGCTTCGACCGCGGTCGTCGCGCTCGTTTACGAGAAAAAAGAGAAAAACACCTTTCGGTCCGAAACATTTCAAGTCCCGTCAGATCCCAAAGTCCACCGGCACCATCTTCCAAAAGCCAAACTCGTCCGATCGCCAAAACAATTATAGATCCTTGTTCCTCGTTGCATTGCGAACGTATTACATTAATGGTTCGGCCGCGGTCGTCGCGCTCGTTCTCGAGAAAAAGGAGAAAAACACCTTTGGGTCCGAAACATTTCAAAGTCCCGTCAGATCTCAAAGTCCACCGGCACCATCGTCCAAAAGCCAAACTCGTCCGATCGCCAAAACAATTATAGATCCTTGTTCCTCGTTGCATTGCGAACGTATTACATTAATGGTTCGGCCGCGGTCGTCGCGCTCGTTCTCGAGAAAAAGGAGAAAAACACCTTTGGGTCCGAAACATTTCAAAGTCCCGTCAGATCTCAAAGTCCACCGGCACCATCGTCCAAAAGCCAAACTCGTCCGATCGCCAAAACAATTATAGATCCTTGTTCCTCGTTGCATTGCGAACGTATTACATTAATGCTTCGACCGCGGTCGTCGCGCTCGTTTACGAGAAAAAAGAGAAAAACACCTTTCGGTCCAAAACATTTCATGTCCCGTCAGATCCCAAAGTCCACCGGCACCATCTTCCAAAAGCCAAACTCGTCCGATCGCCAAAACAATTATAGATCCTTGTTCCTCGTTGCATTGCGAACGTATTACATTAATGGTTCGGCCGCGGTCGTCGCGCTCGTTCTCGAGAAAAAGGAGAAAAACCCCTTTGGGTCGGAAACATTTCAAAGTCCCGTCAGATCTCAAAGTCCACCGGCACCATCGTCCAAAAGCCAAACTCGTCCGATCGCCAAAACAATTATAGATCCTTGTTCCTCGTTGCATTGCGAACGTATTACATTAATGGTTCGGCCGCGGTCGTCGCGCTCGTTCTCGAGAAAAACGAGAAAAACACTTTTCGGTCCGAAACATTTCAAAGGTCCCGTCAGATCTCAAAGTCCACCGGCACCATCGTCCAAAAGCCAAACTCGTCCGATCGCCAAAACAATTATAGATCCTTGTTCCTCGTTGCAATGCGAACGTATTACATTAATGGTTCGTCCGCGGTCGTCGCGCTCGTTTACGAGAAAAAAGCGAAAAACACCTTTCGGACGGAAATACTTCCAAGTCCCGTCAGATCTCAATGTCCACCGGCACCATCGTCCAAAAGCCAAACTCGTCTGATCACCAAAACAATTATAGATCCTTGTTGCTCGTTGCATTGCGAACGTATTACATTAATGGTTCGATCACGGTAGTCGCGCTCGTTTTCGAGAAAAACGCGAAAATCACCTTTCGGTCGGAAATATTTAAAAGTCCCGTCAGATCTCAAAGTTCACCGGCACCATCGTCCAAAAGCCAAACTCGTCCGATCGCCAAAACAATTATAGATCCTTGTTCCTCGTTGCATTGCGAACGTATTACATTAATGGTTCGGCCGCGGTCGTCGCGCTCGTTCTCGAGAAAAAGGAGAAAAACACCTTTGGGTCCGAAACATTTCAAAGTCCCGTCAGATCTCAAAGTCCACCGGCACCATCGTCCAAAAGCCAAACTCGTCCGATCGCCAAAACAATTATAGATCCTTGTTCCTCGTTGCATTGCGAACGTATTACATTAATGCTTCGACCGCGGTCGTCGCGCTCGTTTACGAGAAAAAAGAGAAAAACACCTTTCGGTCCAAAACATTTCATGTCCCGTCAGATCCCAAAGTCCACCGGCACCATCTTCCAAAAGCCAAACTCGTCCGATCGCCAAAACAATTATAGATCCTTGTTCCTCGTTGCATTGCGAACGTATTACATTAATGGTTCGGCCGCGGTCGTCGCGCTCGTTCTCGAGAAAAAGGAGAAAAACCCCTTTGGGTCGGAAACATTTCAAAGTCCCGTCAGATCTCAAAGTCCACCGGCACCATCGTCCAAAAGCCAAACTCGTCCGATCGCCAAAACAATTATAGATCCTTGTTCCTCGTTGCATTGCGAACGTATTACATTAATGGTTCGGCCGCGGTCGTCGCGCTCGTTCTCGAGAAAAACGAGAAAAACACTTTTCGGTCCGAAACATTTCAAAGGTCCCGTCAGATCTCAAAGTCCACCGGCACCATCGTCCAAAAGCCAAACTCGTCCGATCGCCAAAACAATTATAGATCCTTGTTCCTCGTTGCAATGCGAACGTATTACATTAATGGTTCGTCCGCGGTCGTCGCGCTCGTTTACGAGAAAAAAGCGAAAAACACCTTTCGGACGGAAATACTTCCAAGTCCCGTCAGATCTCAATGTCCACCGGCACCATCGTCCAAAAGCCAAACTCGTCTGATCACCAAAACAATTATAGATCCTTGTTGCTCGTTGCATTGCGAACGTATTACATTAATGGTTCGTCCGCGGTCGTCGCGCTCGTTCTCGAGAAAAACGAGAAAAACACCTTTGGGTACGAAACATTTCAAAGTCCCGTCATATCTCAAAGTCCACCGGCACCATCATCCAAAAGCCAAACTCGTCCGATCGCCAAAACAATTATAGATCCTTGTTCCTCGTTGCATTGCGAACGTATTACATTAATGGTTCGGCCGCGGTCGTCGCGCTCGTTCTCGAGAAAAACGAGAAAAACACCTTTCGGTCCGAAACATTTCAAAGGTCCCGTCAGATCTCAAAGTCCACCGTCACCATCGTCCAAAAGCCAAACTCGTCCGATCGCCAAAACAATTATAGATCCTTGTTCCTCGTTGCATTGCGAACGTATTACATTAATGGTTCGTCCGCGGTCGTCGCGCTCGTTCTCGAGAAAAACGAGAAAAACACCTTTGGGTACGAAACATTTCAAAGTCCCGTCATATCTCAAAGTCCACCGGCACCATCGTCCAAAAGCCAAACTCGTCCGATCGCCAAAACAATTATAGATCCTTGTTCCTCGTTGCATTGCGAACGTATTACATTAATGGTTCGTCCGCGGTCGTCGCGCTCGTTCTCGAGAAAAACGAGAAAAACACCTTTGGGTACGAAATATTTAAAAGTCCCGTCAGATCTCAAAGTCCACCGGCACCATCGTCCAAAAGCCAAACTCGTCCGATCGCCAAAACAATTATAGATCCTTGTTCCTCGTTGCATTGCGAACGTATTACATTAATGGTTCGTCCGCGGTCGTCGCGCTCGTTCTCGAGAAAAACGAGAAAAACACCTTTGGGTACGAAACATTTCAAAGTCCCGTCATATCTCAAAGTCCACCGGCACCATCGTCCAAAAGCCAAACTCGTCCGATCGCCAAAACAATTATAGATCCTTGTTCCTCGTTGCATTGCGAACGTATTACATTAATGGTTCGGCCGCGGTCGTCGCGCTCGTTCTCGAGAAAAACGAGAAAAACACCTTTCGGTCCGAAACATTTCAAAGGTCCCGTCAGATCTCAAAGTCGACCGGCACCATCGTCCAAAAGCCAAACTCGTCCGATCGCCAAAACAATTATAGATCCTTGTTCCTCGTTGCAATGCGAACGTATTACATTAATGGTTCGATCACGGTCGTCGCGCTCGTTTTCGTGAAAAACGCGAAAAACACCTTTCGGTCGGAAATATTTAAAAGTCCCGTCAGATCTCAAAGTCCACCGGCACCATCGTCCAAAAGCCAAACTCGTCCGATCGCCAAAACAATTATAGATCCTTGTTCCTCGTTGCATTGCGAACGTATTACATTAATGGTTCGTCCGCGGTCGTCGCGCTCGTTCTCGAGAAAAACGAGAAAAACACCTTTGGGTACGAAATATTTAAAAGTCCCGTCAGATCTCAAAGTCCACCGGCACCATCGTCCAAAAGCCAAACTCGTCCGATCGCCAAAACAATTATAGATCCTTGTTCCTCGTTGCATTGCGAACGTATTACATTAATGGTTCGGCCGCGGTCGTCGCGCTCGTTCTCGAGAAAAACGAGAAAAACACCTTTCGGTCCGAAACATTTCAAAGGTCCCGTCAGATCTCAAAGTCGACCGGCACCATCGTCCAAAAGCCAAACTCGTCCGATCGCCAAAACAATTATAGATCCTTGTTCCTCGTTGCAATGCGAACGTATTACATTAATGGTTCGATCACGGTCGTCGCGCTCGTTTTCGTGAAAAACGCGAAAAACACCTTTCGGTCGGAAATATTTAAAAGTCCCGTCAGATCTCAAAGTCCACCGGCACCATCGTCCAAAAGCCAAACTCGTCCGATCGCCAAAACAATTATAGATCCTTGTTCCTCGTTGCATTGCGAACGTATTACATTAATGGTTCGTCCGCGGTCGTCGCGCTCGTTCTCGAGAAAAACGAGAAAAACACCTTTGGGTACGAAACATTTCAAAGTCCCGTCATATCTCAAAGTCCACCGGCACCATCGTCCAAAAGCCAAACTCGTCCGATCGCCAAAACAATTATAGATCCTTGTTCCTCGTTGCATTGCGAACGTATTACATTAATGGTTCGTCCGCGGTCGTCGCGCTCGTTCTCGAGAAAAACGAGAAAAACACCTTTGGGTACGAAACATTTCAAAGTCCCGTCATATCTCAAAGTCCACCGGCACCATCGTCCAAAAGCCAAACTCGTCCGATCGCCAAAACAATTATAGATCCTTGTTCCTCGTTGCATTGCGAACGTATTACATTAATGGTTCGGCCGCGGTCGTCGCGCTCGTTCTCGAGAAAAACGAGAAAAACACCTTTCGGTCCGAAACATTTCAAAGGTCCCGTCAGATCTCAAAGTCGACCGGCACCATCGTCCAAAAGCCAAACTCGTCCGATCGCCAAAACAATTATAGATCCTTGTTCCTCGTTGCAATGCGAACGTATTACATTAATGGTTCGATCACGGTCGTCGCGCTCGTTTTCGTGAAAAACGCGAAAAACACCTTTCGGTCGGAAATATTTAAAAGTCCCGTCAGATCTCAAAGTCCACCGGCACCATCGTCCAAAAGCCAAACTCGTCCGATCGCCAAAACAATTATAGATCCTTGTTCCTCGTTGCATTGCGAACGTATTACATTAATGGTTCGTCCGCGGTCGTCGCGCTCGTTCTCGAGAAAAACGAGAAAAACACCTTTGGGTACGAAACATTTCAAAGTCCCGTCATATCTCAAAGTCCACCGGCACCATCGTCCAAAAGCCAAACTCGTCCGATCGCCAAAACAATTATAGATCCTTGTTCCTCGTTGCATTGCGAACGTATTACATTAATGGTTCGTCCGCGGTCGTCGCGCTCGTTCTCGAGAAAAACGAGAAAAACACCTTTGGGTACGAAACATTTCAAAGTCCCGTCATATCTCAAAGTCCACCGGCACCATCGTCCAAAAGCCAAACTCGTCCGATCGCCAAAACAATTATAGATCCTTGTTCCTCGTTGCATTGCGAACGTATTACATTAATGGTTCGGCCGCGGTCGTCGCGCTCGATCTCGAGAAAAACGAGAAAAACACCTTTCGGTCCGAAACATTTCAAAGGTCCCGTCAGATCTCAAAGTCGACCGGCACCATCGTCCAAAAGCCAAACTCGTCCGATCGCCAAAACAATTATAGATCCTTGTTCCTCGTTGCAATGCGAACGTATTACATTAATGGTTCGATCACGGTCGTCGCGCTCGTTTTCGTGAAAAACGCGAAAAACACCTTTCGGTCGGAAATATTTAAAAGTCCCGTCAGATCTCAAAGTCCACCGGCACCATCGTCCAAAAGCCAAACTCGTCCGATCGCCAAAACAATTATAGATCCTTGTTCCTCGTTGCATTGCGAACGTATTACATTAATGGTTCGGCCGCGGTCGTCGCGCTCGTTCTCGAGAAAAAGGAGAAAAACACCTTTGGGTCCGAAACATTTCAAAGTCCCGTCAGATCTCAAAGTCCACCGGCACCATCGTCCAAAAGCCAAACTCGTCCGATCGCCAAAACAATTATAGATCCTTGTTCCTCGTTGCATTGCGAACGTATTACATTAATGGTTCGGCCGCGGTCGTCGCGCTCGATCTCGAGAAAAACGAGAAAAACACCTTTCGGTCCGAAACATTTCAAAGGTCCCGTCAGATCTCAAAGTCGACCGGCACCATCGTCCAAAAGCCAAACTCGTCCGATCGCCAAAACAATTATAGATCCTTGTTCCTCGTTGCAATGCGAACGTATTACATTAATGGTTCGATCACGGTCGTCGCGCTCGTTTTCGTGAAAAACGCGAAAAACACCTTTCGGTCGGAAATATTTAAAAGTCCCGTCAGATCTCAAAGTCCACCGGCACCATCGTCCAAAAGCCAAACTCGTCCGATCGCCAAAACAATTATAGATCCTTGTTCCTCGTTGCATTGCGAACGTATTACATTAATGGTTCGGCCGCGGTCGTCGCGCTCGTTCTCGAGAAAAAGGAGAAAAACACCTTTGGGTCCGAAACATTTCAAAGTCCCGTCAGATCTCAAAGTCCACCGGTACCATCGTCCAAAAGCCAAACTCGTCCGATCGCCAAAACAATTATAGATCCTTGTTCCTCGTTGCATTGCGAACGTATTACATTAATGCTTCGACCGCGGTCGTCGCGCTCGTTTACGAGAAAAAAGAGAAAAACACCTTTCGGACGGAAATACTTCCAAGTCCCGTCAGATCTCAATGTCCACCGGCACCATCGTCCAAAAGCCAAACTCGTCTGATCACCAAAACAATTATAGATACTTGTTGCTCGTTGCATTGCGAACGTATTACATTAATGGTTCGATCGCGGTAGTCGCGCTCGTTTTCGAGAAAAACGCGAAAAACACCTTTCGGTCGGAAATATTTAAAAGTCCCGTCAGATCTCAAAGTCCACCGGCACCATCGTCCAAAAGCCAAACTCGTCCGATCGCCAAAACAATTATAGATCCTTGTTCCTCGTTGCATTGCGAACGTATTACATTAATGGTTCGTCCGCGGTCGTCGCGCTCGTTCTCGAGAAAAACGAGAAAAACACCTTTGGGTACGAAACATTTCAAAGTCCCGTCATATCTCAAAGTCCACCGGCACCATCGTCCAAAAGCCAAACTCGTCCGATCGCCAAAACAATTATAGATCCTTGTTCCTCGTTGCATTGCGAACGTATTACATTAATGGTTCGGCCGCGGTCGTCGCGCTCGTTCTCGAGAAAAACGAGAAAAACACCTTTCGGTCCGAAACATTTCAAAGGTCCCGTCAGATCTCAAAGTCCACCGTCACCATCGTCCAAAAGCCAAACTCGTCCGGTCGCCAAAACAATTATAAATCCTTGTTCCTCGTTGCATTGCGAACGTATTACATTAATGCTTCGACCGCGGTCGTCGCGCTCGTTTACGAGAAAAAAGAGAAAAACACCTTTCGGTCCGAAACATTTCAAGTCCCGTCAGATCCCAAAGTCCACCGGCACCATCTTCCAAAAGCCAAACTCGTCCGATCGCCAAAACAATTATAGATCCTTGTTCCTCGTTGCATTGCGAACGTATTACATTAATGGTTCGGCCGCGGTCGTCGCGCTCGTTCTCGAGAAAAAGGAGAAAAACACCTTTGGGTCCGAAACATTTCAAAGTCCCGTCAGATCTCAAAGTCCACCGGCACCATCGTCCAAAAGCCAAACTCGTCCGATCGCCAAAACAATTATAGATCCTTGTTCCTCGTTGCATTGCGAACGTATTACATTAATGGTTCGGCCGCGGTCGTCGCGCTCGTTCTCGAGAAAAAGGAGAAAAACACCTTTGGGTCCGAAACATTTCAAAGTCCCGTCAGATCTCAAAGTCCACCGGCACCATCGTCCAAAAGCCAAACTCGTCCGATCGCCAAAACAATTATAGATCCTTGTTCCTCGTTGCATTGCGAACGTATTACATTAATGCTTCGACCGCGGTCGTCGCGCTCGTTTACGAGAAAAAAGAGAAAAACACCTTTCGGTCCAAAACATTTCATGTCCCGTCAGATCCCAAAGTCCACCGGCACCATCTTCCAAAAGCCAAACTCGTCCGATCGCCAAAACAATTATAGATCCTTGTTCCTCGTTGCATTGCGAACGTATTACATTAATGGTTCGGCCGCGGTCGTCGCGCTCGTTCTCGAGAAAAAGGAGAAAAACCCCTTTGGGTCGGAAACATTTCAAAGTCCCGTCAGATCTCAAAGTCCACCGGCACCATCGTCCAAAAGCCAAACTCGTCCGATCGCCAAAACAATTATAGATCCTTGTTCCTCGTTGCATTGCGAACGTATTACATTAATGGTTCGGCCGCGGTCGTCGCGCTCGTTCTCGAGAAAAACGAGAAAAACACTTTTCAGTCCGAAACATTTCAAAGGTCCCGTCAGATCTCAAAGTCCACCGGCACCATCGTCCAAAAGCCAAACTCGTCCGATCGCCAAAACAATTATAGATCCTTGTTCCTCGTTGCAATGCGAACGTATTACATTAATGGTTCGTCCGCGGTCGTCGCGCTCGTTTACGAGAAAAAAGCGAAAAACACCTTTCGGACGGAAATACTTCCAAGTCCCGTCAGATCTCAATGTCCACCGGCACCATCGTCCAAAAGCCAAACTCGTCTGATCACCAAAACAATTATAGATCCTTGTTGCTCGTTGCATTGCGAACGTATTACATTAATGGTTCGATCACGGTAGTCGCGCTCGTTTTCGAGAAAAACGCGAAAAACACCTTTCGGTCGGAAATATTTAAAAGTCCCGTCAGATCTCAAAGTCCACCGGCACCATCGTCCAAAAGCCAAACTCGTCCGATCGCCAAAACAATTATAGATCCTTGTTCCTCGTTGCATTGCGAACGTATTACATTAATGGTTCGTCCGCGGTCGTCGCGCTCGTTCTCGAGAAAAACGAGAAAAACACCTTTGGGTACGAAACATTTCAAAGTCCCGTCATATCTCAAAGTCCACCGGCACCATCGTCCAAAAGCCAAACTCGTCCGATCGCCAAAACAATTATAGATCCTTGTTCCTCGTTGCATTGCGAACGTATTACATTAATGGTTCGTCCGCGGTCGTCGCGCTCGTTCTCGAGAAAAACGAGAAAAACACCTTTGGGTACGAAATATTTAAAAGTCCCGTCAGATCTCAAAGTCCACCGGCACCATCGTCCAAAAGCCAAACTCGTCCGATCGCCAAAACAATTATAGATCCTTGTTCCTCGTTGCATTGCGAACGTATTACATTAATGGTTCGGCCGCGGTCGTCGCGCTCGTTCTCGAGAAAAACGAGAAAAACACCTTTCGGTCCGAAACATTTCAAAGGTCCCGTCAGATCTCAAAGTCGACCGGCACCATCGTCCAAAAGCCAAACTCGTCCGATCGCCAAAACAATTATAGATCCTTGTTCCTCGTTGCAATGCGAACGTATTACATTAATGGTTCGATCACGGTCGTCGCGCTCGTTTTCGTGAAAAACGCGAAAAACACCTTTCGGTCGGAAATATTTAAAAGTCCCGTCAGATCTCAAAGTCCACCGGCACCATCGTCCAAAAGCCAAACTCGTCCGATCGCCAAAACAATTATAGATCCTTGTTCCTCGTTGCATTGCGAACGTATTACATTAATGGTTCGTCCGCGGTCGTCGCGCTCGTTCTCGAGAAAAACGAGAAAAACACCTTTGGGTACGAAACATTTCAAAGTCCCGTCATATCTCAAAGTCCACCGGCACCATCGTCCAAAAGCCAAACTCGTCCGATCGCCAAAACAATTATAGATCCTTGTTCCTCGTTGCATTGCGAACGTATTACATTAATGGTTCGTCCGCGGTCGTCGCGCTCGTTCTCGAGAAAAACGAGAAAAACACCTTTGGGTACGAAACATTTCAAAGTCCCGTCATATCTCAAAGTCCACCGGCACCATCGTCCAAAAGCCAAACTCGTCCGATCGCCAAAACAATTATAGATCCTTGTTCCTCGTTGCATTGCGAACGTATTACATTAATGGTTCGGCCGCGGTCGTCGCGCTCGATCTCGAGAAAAACGAGAAAAACACCTTTCGGTCCGAAACATTTCAAAGGTCCCGTCAGATCTCAAAGTCGACCGGCACCATCGTCCAAAAGCCAAACTCGTCCGATCGCCAAAACAATTATAGATCCTTGTTCCTCGTTGCAATGCGAACGTATTACATTAATGGTTCGATCACGGTCGTCGCGCTCGTTTTCGAGAAAAACGCGAAAAACACCTTTCGGTCGGAAATATTTAAAAGTCCCGTCAGATCTCAAAGTCCACCGGCACCATCGTCCAAAAGCCAAACTCGTCCGATCGCCAAAACAATTATAGATCCTTGTTCCTCGTTGCATTGCGAACGTATTACATTAATGGTTCGTCCGCGGTCGTCGCGCTCGTTCTCGAGAAAAACGAGAAAAACACCTTTGGGTACGAAACATTTCAAAGTCCCGTCATATCTCAAAGTCCACCGGCACCATCGTCCAAAAGCCAAACTCGTCCGATCGCCAAAACAATTATAGATCCTTGTTCCTCGTTGCATTGCGAACGTATTACATTAATGGTTCGGCCGCGGTCGTCGCGCTCGTTCTCGAGAAAAACGAGAAAAACACCTTTCGGTCCGAAACATTTCAAAGGTCCCGTCAGATCTCAAAGTCCACCGTCACCATCGTCCAAAAGCCAAACTCGTCCGGTCGCCAAAACAATTATAAATCCTTGTTCCTCGTTGCATTGCGAACGTATTACATTAATGCTTCGACCGCGGTCGTCGCGCTCGTTTACGAGAAAAAAGAGAAAAACACCTTTCGGTCCGAAACATTTCAAGTCCCGTCAGATCCCAAAGTCCACCGGCACCATCTTCCAAAAGCCAAACTCGTCCGATCGCCAAAACAATTATAGATCCTTGTTCCTCGTTGCATTGCGAACGTATTACATTAATGGTTCGGCCGCGGTCGTCGCGCTCGTTCTCGAGAAAAAGGAGAAAAACACCTTTGGGTCCGAAACATTTCAAAGTCCCGTCAGATCTCAAAGTCCACCGGCACCATCGTCCAAAAGCCAAACTCGTCCGATCGCCAAAACAATTATAGATCCTTGTTCCTCGTTGCATTGCGAACGTATTACATTAATGGTTCGGCCGCGGTCGTCGCGCTCGTTCTCGAGAAAAAGGAGAAAAACACCTTTGGGTCCGAAACATTTCAAAGTCCCGTCAGATCTCAAAGTCCACCGGCACCATCGTCCAAAAGCCAAACTCGTCCGATCGCCAAAACAATTATAGATCCTTGTTCCTCGTTGCATTGCGAACGTATTACATTAATGCTTCGACCGCGGTCGTCGCGCTCGTTTACGAGAAAAAAGAGAAAAACACCTTTCGGTCCAAAACATTTCATGTCCCGTCAGATCCCAAAGTCCACCGGCACCATCTTCCAAAAGCCAAACTCGTCCGATCGCCAAAACAATTATAGATCCTTGTTCCTCGTTGCATTGCGAACGTATTACATTAATGGTTCGGCCGCGGTCGTCGCGCTCGTTCTCGAGAAAAAGGAGAAAAACCCCTTTGGGTCGGAAACATTTCAAAGTCCCGTCAGATCTCAAAGTCCACCGGCACCATCGTCCAAAAGCCAAACTCGTCCGATCGCCAAAACAATTATAGATCCTTGTTCCTCGTTGCATTGCGAACGTATTACATTAATGGTTCGGCCGCGGTCGTCGCGCTCGTTCTCGAGAAAAACGAGAAAAACACTTTTCAGTCCGAAACATTTCAAAGGTCCCGTCAGATCTCAAAGTCCACCGGCACCATCGTCCAAAAGCCAAACTCGTCCGATCGCCAAAACAATTATAGATCCTTGTTCCTCGTTGCAATGCGAACGTATTACATTAATGGTTCGTCCGCGGTCGTCGCGCTCGTTTACGAGAAAAAAGCGAAAAACACCTTTCGGACGGAAATACTTCCAAGTCCCGTCAGATCTCAATGTCCACCGGCACCATCGTCCAAAAGCCAAACTCGTCTGATCACCAAAACAATTATAGATCCTTGTTGCTCGTTGCATTGCGAACGTATTACATTAATGGTTCGATCACGGTAGTCGCGCTCGTTTTCGAGAAAAACGCGAAAAACACCTTTCGGTCGGAAATATTTAAAAGTCCCGTCAGATCTCAAAGTCCACCGGCACCATCGTCCAAAAGCCAAACTCGTCCGATCGCCAAAACAATTATAGATCCTTGTTCCTCGTTGCATTGCGAACGTATTACATTAATGGTTCGTCCGCGGTCGTCGCGCTCGTTCTCGAGAAAAACGAGAAAAACACCTTTGGGTACGAAACATTTCAAAGTCCCGTCATATCTCAAAGTCCACCGGCACCATCGTCCAAAAGCCAAACTCGTCCGATCGCCAAAACAATTATAGATCCTTGTTCCTCGTTGCATTGCGAACGTATTACATTAATGGTTCGTCCGCGGTCGTCGCGCTCGTTCTCGAGAAAAACGAGAAAAACACCTTTGGGTACGAAATATTTAAAAGTCCCGTCAGATCTCAAAGTCCACCGGCACCATCGTCCAAAAGCCAAACTCGTCCGATCGCCAAAACAATTATAGATCCTTGTTCCTCGTTGCATTGCGAACGTATTACATTAATGGTTCGGCCGCGGTCGTCGCGCTCGTTCTCGAGAAAAACGAGAAAAACACCTTTCGGTCCGAAACATTTCAAAGGTCCCGTCAGATCTCAAAGTCGACCGGCACCATCGTCCAAAAGCCAAACTCGTCCGATCGCCAAAACAATTATAGATCCTTGTTCCTCGTTGCAATGCGAACGTATTACATTAATGGTTCGATCACGGTCGTCGCGCTCGTTTTCGTGAAAAACGCGAAAAACACCTTTCGGTCGGAAATATTTAAAAGTCCCGTCAGATCTCAAAGTCCACCGGCACCATCGTCCAAAAGCCAAACTCGTCCGATCGCCAAAACAATTATAGATCCTTGTTCCTCGTTGCATTGCGAACGTATTACATTAATGGTTCGTCCGCGGTCGTCGCGCTCGTTCTCGAGAAAAACGAGAAAAACACCTTTGGGTACGAAACATTTCAAAGTCCCGTCATATCTCAAAGTCCACCGGCACCATCGTCCAAAAGCCAAACTCGTCCGATCGCCAAAACAATTATAGATCCTTGTTCCTCGTTGCATTGCGAACGTATTACATTAATGGTTCGTCCGCGGTCGTCGCGCTCGTTCTCGAGAAAAACGAGAAAAACACCTTTGGGTACGAAACATTTCAAAGTCCCGTCATATCTCAAAGTCCACCGGCACCATCGTCCAAAAGCCAAACTCGTCCGATCGCCAAAACAATTATAGATCCTTGTTCCTCGTTGCATTGCGAACGTATTACATTAATGGTTCGGCCGCGGTCGTCGCGCTCGATCTCGAGAAAAACGAGAAAAACACCTTTCGGTCCGAAACATTTCAAAGGTCCCGTCAGATCTCAAAGTCGACCGGCACCATCGTCCAAAAGCCAAACTCGTCCGATCGCCAAAACAATTATAGATCCTTGTTCCTCGTTGCAATGCGAACGTATTACATTAATGGTTCGATCACGGTCGTCGCGCTCGTTTTCGTGAAAAACGCGAAAAACACCTTTCGGTCGGAAATATTTAAAAGTCCCGTCAGATCTCAAAGTCCACCGGCACCATCGTCCAAAAGCCAAACTCGTCCGATCGCCAAAACAATTATAGATCCTTGTTCCTCGTTGCATTGCGAACGTATTACATTAATGGTTCGGCCGCGGTCGTCGCGCTCGTTCTCGAGAAAAAGGAGAAAAACACCTTTGGGTCCGAAACATTTCAAAGTCCCGTCAGATCTCAAAGTCCACCGGCACCATCGTCCAAAAGCCAAACTCGTCCGATCGCCAAAACAATTATAGATCCTTGTTCCTCGTTGCATTGCGAACGTATTACATTAATGCTTCGACCGCGGTCGTCGCGCTCGTTTACGAGAAAAAAGAGAAAAACACCTTTCGGACGGAAATACTTCCAAGTCCCGTCAGATCTCAATGTCCACCGGCACCATCGTCCAAAAGCCAAACTCGTCTGATCACCAAAACAATTATAGATACTTGTTGCTCGTTGCATTGCGAACGTATTACATTAATGGTTCGATCACGGTAGTCGCGCTCGTTTTCGAGAAAAACGCGAAAAACACCTTTCGGTCGGAAATATTTAAAAGTCCCGTCAGATCTCAAAGTCCACCGGCACCATCGTCCAAAAGCCAAACTCGTCCGATCGCCAAAACAATTATAGATCCTTGTTCCTCGTTGCATTGCGAACGTATTACATTAATGGTTCGTCCGCGGTCGTCGCGCTCGTTCTCGAGAAAAACGAGAAAAACACCTTTGGGTACGAAACATTTCAAAGTCCCGTCATATCTCAAAGTCCACCGGCACCATCGTCCAAAAGCCAAACTCGTCCGATCGCCAAAACAATTATAGATCCTTGTTCCTCGTTGCATTGCGAACGTATTACATTAATGGTTCGATCGCGGTCGTCGCGCTCGTTTTCGAGAAAAAAGCAAAAAACACCTTTCGGTCCGAAACATTTCAAAGGTCCCGTCAGATCTCAAAGTCCACCGGCACCATCGTCCAAAAGCCAAACTCGTCCGATCGCCATAACAATTATAGATCCTTGTTCCTCGTTGCATTGCGAACGCATTACATTAATGGTTCGGCCGCGGTCGTCGCGCTCGTTCTCGAGAAAAAGGAGAAAAACACCTTTGGGTCGGAAACATTTCAAAGTCCCGTCAGATCTCAAAGTCCACCGGCACCATCGTCCAAAAGCCAAACTCGTCCGATCGCCAAAACAATTATAGATCCTTGTTCCTAGTAGCATTGCGAACGTATTACATTAATGGTTCGGCCGCGGTCGTCGCGCTCGTTCTCGAGAAAAACGAGAAAAACACTTTTCGGTCCGAAACATTTCAAAGGTCCCGTCAGATCTCAAAGTCCACCGGCACCATCGTCCAAAAGCCAAACTCGTCCGATCGCCAAAACAATTATAGATCCTTGTTCCTCGTAGCATTGCGAACGTATTACATTAATGGTTCGTCCGCGGTCGTCACGCTCGTTTTCGAGAAAAACGCGAAAAACACCTTTCGGTCGGAAATATTTAAAAGTCCCGTCAGATCTCAAAGTCCACCGGCACCATCGTCCAAAAGCCAAACTCGTACGATCGCCAAAACAATTATAGATCCTTGTTCCTCGTTGTATTGCAACCGTATTACATGAATGGTTCGATCGCGGTCGTCGCGCTCGTTTTCGAGAAAAAAGCAAAAAACACCTTTCGGTCGGAAATATTTAAAAGTCCCGTCAGATCTCAATGTCCACCGGCACCGTCGTCCAAAAGCCAAACTCGTCTGATCACCAAAACAATTATAGATCCTTGTTCCTCGTTGCATTGCGAACGTATTACATTAATGGTTCGATCACGGTCGTCGCGCTCGTTTTCGAGAAAAACGCGAAAAACACCTTTCGGTCGGAAATATTTAAAAGTCCCGTCAGATCTCAAAGTCCACAGGCACCATCGTCCAAAAGCCAAACTCGTCCGATCGCCAAAACAATTATAGATCCTTGTTACTCGTTGTATTGCAACCGTATTACATGAATGGTTCGATCGCGGTCGTCGCGCTCGTTTTCGAGAAAAAAGCAAAAAACACCTTTCGGTCGGAAATATTTAAAAGTCCCGTCAGATCTCAAAGTCCACCGGCACCATCTTCCAAAAGCCAAACTCGTCCGGTCGCCAAAACAATTATAAATCCTTGTTCCTCGTTGCATTGCGAACGTATTACATTAATGCTTCGACCGCGGTCGTCGCGCTCGTTTACGAGAAAAAAGAGAAAAACACCTTTCGGTCCGAAACATTTCAAGTCCCGTCAGATCCCAAAGTCCACCGGCACCATCTTCCAAAAGCCAAACTCGTCCGATCGCCAAAACAATTATAGATCCTTGTTCCTCGTTGCATTGCGAACGTATTACATTAATGGTTCGGCCGCGGTCGTCGCGCTCGTTCTCGAGAAAAACGAGAAAAACACTTTTCGGTCCGAAACATTTCAAAGGTCCCGTCAGATCTCAAAGTCCACCGGCACCATCGTCCAAAAGCCAAACTCGTCCGATCGCCATAACAATTATAGATCCTTGTTCCTCGTTGCATTGCGAACGTATTACATTAATGGTTCGGCCGCGGTCGTCGCGCTCGTTCTCGAGAAAAAGGAGAAAAACACCTTTGGGTCGGAAACATTTCAAAGTCCCGTCAGATCTCAAAGTCCACCGGCACCATCGTCCAAAAGCCAAACTCGTCCGATCGCCAAAACAATTATAGATCCTTGTTCCTCGTTGCATTGCGAATGTATTACATTAATGGTTCGGCCGCGGTCGTCGCGCTCGTTCTCGAGAAAAACGAGAAAAACACTTTTCGGTCCGAAACATTTCAAAGGTCCCGTCAGATCTCAAAGTCCACCGGCACCATCGTCCAAAAGCCAAACTCGTCCGATCGCCAAAACAATTATAGATCCTTGTTCCTCGTTGCATTGCGAACGTATTACATTAATGGTTCGTCCGCGGTCGTCACGCTCGTTTTCGAGAAAAAAGCGAAAAACACCTTTCGGTCGGAAATATTTAAAAGTCCCGTCAGATCACAAAGTCCACCGGCACCATCGTCCAAAAGCCAAACTCGTACGATCGCCAAAACAATTATAGATCCTTGTTCCTCGTTGTATTGCAACCGTATTACATGAATGGTTCGATCGCGGTCGTCGCGCTCGTTTTCGAGAAAAAAGCAAAAAACACCTTTCGGTCGGAAATATTTAAAAGTCCCGTCAGATCTCAATGTCCACCGGCACCGTCGTCCAAAAGCCAAACTCGTCTGATCACCAAAACAATTATAGATCCTTGTTCCTCGTTGCATTGCGAACGTATTACATTAATGGTTCGATCACGGTCGTCGCGCTCGTTTTCGAGAAAAACGCGAAAAACACCTTTCGGTCGGAAATATTTAAAAGTCCCGTCAGATCTCAAAGTCCACAGGCACCATCGTCCAAAAGCCAAACTCGTCCGATCGCCAAAACAATTATAGATCCTTGTTACTCGTTGTATTGCAACCGTATTACATGAATGGTTCGATCGCGGTCGTCGCGCTCGTTTTCGAGAAAAAAGCAAAAAACACCTTTCGGTCGGAAATATTTAAAAGTCCCGTCAGATCTCAAAGTCCACCGGCACCATCTTCCAAAAGCCAAACTCGTCCGGTCGCCAAAACAATTATAAATCCTTGTTCCTCGTTGCATTGCGAACGTATTACATTAATGCTTCGACCGCGGTCGTCGCGCTCGTTTACGAGAAAAAAGAGAAAAACACCTTTCGGTCCGAAACATTTCAAGTCCCGTCAGATCTCAATGTCCACCGGCACCATCGTCCAAAAGCCAAACTCGTCCGATCGCCAAAAGAATTATAGATCCCTGTTCCTCGTTGCATTGCGAACGTATTACATTAATGGTTCGTCCGCGGTCGTCGCGCTCTTTTTTGAGAAAAACGCAATAAACACCTTTCGGTCGGAAATATTTAAAAGTCCCGTCAGATCTCAAAGTCCACCGGCACCATCGTCCAAAAGCCAAACTCGTCCGATCGCCAAAACAATTATAGATCCTTGTTCCTCGTTGCATTGCGAACGTATTACATTAATGGTTCGTCCGCGGTCGTCGCGCTCGTTCTCGAGAAAAACGAGAAAAACACCTTTGGGTACGAAACATTTCAAAGTCCCGTCATATCTCAAAGTCCACCGGCACCATCGTCCAAAAGCCAAACTCGTCCGATCGCCAAAACAATTATAGATCCTTGTTCCTCGTTGCATTGCGAACGTATTACATTAATGGTTCGGCCGCGGTCGTCGCGCTCGTTCTCGTGAAAAACGAGAAAAACACCTTTCAGTCCGAAACATTTCGAAGGTCCCGTCAGATCTCAAAGTCGACCGGCACCATCGTCCAAAAGCCAAACTCGTCCGATCGCCAAAACAATTATAGATCCTTGTTCCTCGTTGCAATGCGAACGTATTACATTAATGGTTCGTCCGCGGTCGTCGCGCTCGTTTTCGAGAAAAACGCAAAAAACACCTTTCGGTCGGAAATATTTAAAAGTCCCGTCAGATCTCAAAGTCCACCGGCACCATCGTCCAAAAGCCAAACTCGTCCGATCGCCATAACAATTATAGATCCTTGATCCTCGTTGCATTGCGAACGTATTACATTTATGGTTCGATCACGGTCGTCGCGCTCGTTTTCGAGAAAAACGCGAAAAACACCTTTCGGTCGGAAATATTTAAAAGTCCCGTCAGATCTCAAAGTCCACCGGCACCATCGTCCAAAAGCCAAACTCGTCCGATCGCCAAAAGAATTATAGATCCCTGTTCCTCGTTGCATTGCGAACGTATTACATTAATGGTTCGTCCGCGGTCGTCGCGCTCTTTTTTGAGAAAAACGCAATAAACACCTTTCGGTCCGAAATATTTCTAAGTCCCGTCAGATCTCAAAGTCCACCGTCACCATCGTCCAAAAGCCAAACTCGTCCGATCGCCAAAACAATTATAGATCCTTGTTCCTCGTTGCATTGCGAACGTATTACATTAATGGTTCGTCCGCGGTCGTCGCGCTCGTTCTCGAGAAAAACGAGAAAAACACCTTTGGGTACGAAACATTTCAAAGTCCCGTCATATCTCAAAGTCCACCGGCACCATCGTCCAAAAGCCAAACTCGTCCGATCGCCAAAACAATTATAGATCCTTGTTCCTCGTTGCATTGCGAACGTATTACATTAATGGTTCGGCCGCGGTCGTCGCGCTCGTTCTCGAGAAAAACGAGAAAAACACCTTTCGGTCCGAAACATTTCAAAGGTCCGTCAGATCTCAAAGTCGACCGGCACCATCGTCCAAAAGCCAAACTCGTCCGATCGCCAAAACAATTATAGATCCTTGTTCCTCGTTGCAATGCGAACGTATTACATTAATGGTTCGTCCGCGGTCGTCGCGCTCGTTTACGAGAAAAAAGCGAAAAACACCTTTCGGACGGAAATACTTCCAAGTTCCGTCAGATCTCAATGTCCACCGGCACCATCGTCCAAAAGCCAAACTCGTCCGATCGCCAAAACAATTATAGATCCTTGTTCCTCGTTGCATTGCGAACGTATTACATTAATGGTTCGTCCGCGGTCGTCACGCTCGTTTTCGAGAAAAACGCGAAAAACACCTTTCGGTCGGAAATATTTAAAAGTCCCGTCAGATCTCAAAGTCCACCGGCACCATCGTCCAAAAGCCAAACTCGTACGATCGCCAAAACAATTATAGATCCTTGTTCCTCGTTGTATTGCAACCGTATTACATGAATGGTTCGATCGCGGTCGTCGCGCTCGTTTTCGAGAAAAAAGCAAAAAACACCTTTCGGTCGGAAATATTTAAAAGTCCCGTCAGATCTCAATGTCCACCGGCACCGTCGTCCAAAAGCCAAACTCGTCTGATCACCAAAACAATTATAGATCCTTGTTCCTCGTTGCATTGCGAACGTATTACATTAATGGTTCGATCACGGTCGTCGCGCTCGTTTTCGAGAAAAACGCGAAAAACACCTTTCGGTCGGAAATATTTAAAAGTCCCGTCAGATCTCAAAGTCCACAGGCACCATCGTCCAAAAGCCAAACTCGTCCGATCGCCAAAACAATTATAGATCCTTGTTACTCGTTGTATTGCAACCGTATTACATGAATGGTTCGATCGCGGTCGTCGCGCTCGTTTTCGAGAAAAAAGCAAAAAACACCTTTCGGTCGGAAATATTTAAAAGTCCCGTCAGATCTCAAAGTCCACCGGCACCATCTTCCAAAAGCCAAACTCGTCCGGTCGCCAAAACAATTATAAATCCTTGTTCCTCGTTGCATTGCGAACGTATTACATTAATGCTTCGACCGCGGTCGTCGCGCTCGTTTACGAGAAAAAAGAGAAAAACACCTTTCGGTCCGAAACATTTCCAGTCCCGTCAGATCCCAAAGTCCACCGGCACCATCTTCCAAAAGCCAAACTCGTCCGATCGCCAAAACAATTATAGATCCTTGTTCCTCGTTGCATTGCGAACGTATTACATTAATGGTTCGGCCGCGGTCGTCGCGCTCGTTCTCGAGAAAAAAGAGAAAAACACTTTTCGGTCCGAAACATTTCAAAGGTCCCGTCAAATCTCAAAGTCCACCGGCACCATCGTCCAAAAGCCAAACTCGTCCGATCGCCATAACAATTGTAGATCCTTGTTCCTCGTTGCATTGCGAACGTATTACATTAATGGTTCGGCCGCGGTCGTCGCGCTCGTTCTCGAGAAAAAGGAGAAAAACACCTTTGGGTCGGAAACATTTCAAAGTCCCGTCAGATCTCAAAGTCCACCGGCACCATCGTCCAAAAGCCAAACTCGTCCGATCGCCAAAACAATTATAGATCCTTGTTCCTCGTTGCATTGCGAACGTATTACATTAATGGTTCGGCCGCGGTCGTCGCGCTCGTTCTCGAGAAAAACGAGAAAAACACTTTTCGGTCCGAAACATTTCAAAGGTCCCGTCAGATCTCAAAGTCCACCGGCACCATCGTCCAAAAGCCAAACTCGTCCGATCGCCAAAACAATTATAGATCCTTGTTCCTCGTTGCATTGCGAACGTATTACATTAATGGTTCGTCCGCGGTCGTCACGCTCGTTTTCGAGAAAAACGCGAAAAACACCTTTCGGTCGGAAATATTTAAAAGTCCCGTCAGATCTCAAAGTCCACCGGCACCATCGTCCAAAAGCCAAACTCGTACGATCGCCAAAACAATTATAGATCCTTGTTCCTCGTTGTATTGCAACCGTATTACATGAATGGTTCGATCGCGGTCGTCGCGCTCGTTTTCGAGAAAAAAGCAAAAAACACCTTTCGGGCGGAAATATTTAAAAGTCCCGTCAGATCTCAATGTCCACCGGCACCGTCGTCCAAAAGCCAAACTCGTCCGATCGCCAAAACAATTATAGATCCTTGTTCCTCGTTGCATTGCGAACGTATTACATTAATGGTTCGTCCGCGGTCGTCGCGCTCGTTCTCGAGAAAAACGAGAAAAACACCTTTGGGTACGAAACATTTCAAAGTCCCGTCATATCTCAAAGTCCACCGGCACCATCGTCCAAAAGCCAAACTCGTCCGATCGCCAAAACAATTATAGATCCTTGTTCCTCGTTGCATTGCGAATGTATTACATTAATGGTTCGGCCGCGGTCGTCGCGCTCGTTCTCGAGAAAAACGAGAAAAACACTTTTCGGTCCGAAACATTTCAAAGGTCCCGTCAGATCTCAAAGTCCACCGGCACCATCGTCCAAAAGCCAAACTCGTCCGATCGCCAAAACAATTATAGATCCTTGTTCCTCGTTGCATTGCGAACGTATTACATTAATGGTTCGTCCGCGGTCGTCACGCTCGTTTTCGAGAAAAACGCGAAAAACACCTTTCGGTCGGAAATATTTAAAAGTCCCGTCAGATCTCAAAGTCCACCGGCACCATCGTCCAAAAGCCAAACTCGTACGATCGCCAAAACAATTATAGATCCTTGTTCCTCGTTGTATTGCAACCGTATTACATGAATGGTTCGATCGCGGTCGTCGCGCTCGTTTTCGAGAAAAAAGCAAAAAACACCTTTCGGTCGGAAATATTTAAAAGTCCCGTCAGATCTCAATGTCCACCGGCACCGTCGTCCAAAAGCCAAACTCGTCTGATCACCAAAACAATTATAGATCCTTGTTCCTCGTTGCATTGCGAACGTATTACATTAATGGTTCGATCACGGTCGTCGCGCTCGTTTTCGAGAAAAACGCGAAAAACACCTTTCGGTCGGAAATATTTAAAAGTCCCGTCAGATCTCAAAGTCCACAGGCACCATCGTCCAAAAGCCAAACTCGTCCGATCGCCAAAACAATTATAGATCCTTGTTACTCGTTGTATTGCAACCGTATTACATGAATGGTTCGATCGCGGTCGTCGCGCTCGTTTTCGAGAAAAAAGCAAAAAACACTTTTCGGTCGGAAATATTTAAAAGTCCCGTCAGATCTCAAAGTCCACCGGCACCATCTTCCAAAAGCCAAACTCGTCCGGTCGCCAAAACAATTATAAATCCTTGTTCCTCGTTGCATTGCGAACGTATTACATTAATGCTTCGACCGCGGTCGTCGCGCTCGTTTACGAGAAAAAAGAGAAAAACACCTTTCGGTCCGAAACATTTCAAGTCCCGTCAGATCCCAAAGTCCACCGGCACCATCTTCCAAAAGCCAAACTCGTCCGATCGCCAAAACAATTATAGATCCTTGTTCCTCGTTGCATTGCGAACGTATTACATTAATGGTTCGTCCGCGGTCGTCGCGCTCGTTTTTGAGAAAAACGCGAAAACCACCATTCAGTCCAAAATATTTCCAAGTCCCGTCACATCTCAAAGTCCACCGGCACCATCGTCCAAAAGCCAAACTCGTCCGATCGCCATAACAATTATAGATCCTTGTTCCTCGTTGCATTGCGAACGTATTACATTAATGGTTCGATCACGGTCGTCGCGCTCGTTTTCGAGAAAAAAGCGAAAAACACCTTTCGGTCGGAAATATTTAAAAGTCCCGTCAGATCTCAAAGTCCACCGGCACCATCGTCCAAAAGCCAAACTCGTCCGATCGCCAAAACAATTATAGATCCTTGTTACTCGTTGTATTGCAACCGTATTACATGAATGGTTCGATCGCGGTCGTCGCGCTCGTTTTCGAGAAAAACGCAAAAAACACCTTTCGGTCGGAAATATTTAAAAGTCCCGTCAGATCTCAAAGTCCACCGGAACCATCTTCCAAAAGCCAAACTCGTCCGATCGCCAAAACAATTATAAATCCTTGTTCCTCGTTGCATTGCGAACGTATTACATTAATGCTTCGACCGCGGTCGTCGCGCTCGTTTACGAGAAAAAAGAGAAAAACACCTTTCGGTCCAAAACATTTCATGTCCCGTCAGATCCCAAAGTCCACCGGCACCATCTTCCAAAAGCCAAACTCGTCCGATCGCCAAAACAATTATAGATCCTTGTTCCTCGTTGCATTGCGAACGTATTACATTAATGGTTCGGCCGCGGTCGTCGCGCTCGTTTTCGAGAAAAAAGCGAAAAACACCTTTCGGTCGGAAATATTTAAAAGTCCCGTCAGATCTCAAAGTCCACCGGCACCATCGTCCAAAAGCCAAACTCGTCCGATCGCCAAAACAATTATAGATCCTTGTTCCTCGTTGCATTGCGAATGTATTACATTAATGGTTCGGCCGCGGTCGTCGCGCTCGTTCTCGAGAAAAACGAGAAAAACACTTTTCGGTCCGAAACATTTCAAAGGTCCCGTCAGATCTCAAAGTCCACCGGCACCATCGTCCAAAAGCCAAACTCGTCCGATCGCCAAAACAATTATAGATCCTTGTTCCTCGTTGCATTGCGAACGTATTACATTAATGGTTCGTCCGCGGTCGTCACGCTCGTTTTCGAGAAAAACGCGAAAAACACCTTTCGGTCGGAAATATTTAAAAGTCCCGTCAGATCTCAAAGTCCACCGGCACCATCGTCCAAAAGCCAAACTCGTACGATCGCCAAAACAATTATAGATCCTTGTTCCTCGTTGTATTGCAACCGTATTACATGAATGGTTCGATCGCGGTCGTCGCGCTCGTTTTCGAGAAAAAAGCAAAAAACACCTTTCGGTCGGAAATATTTAAAAGTCCCGTCAGATCTCAATGTCCACCGGCACCGTCGTCCAAAAGCCAAACTCGTCTGATCACCAAAACAATTATAGATCCTTGTTCCTCGTTGCATTGCGAACGTATTACATTAATGGTTCGATCACGGTCGTCGCGCTCGTTTTCGAGAAAAACGCGAAAAACACCTTTCGGTCGGAAATATTTAAAAGTCCCGTCAGATCTCAAAGTCCACAGGCACCATCGTCCAAAAGCCAAACTCGTCCGATCGCCAAAACAATTATAGATCCTTGTTACTCGTTGTATTGCAACCGTATTACATGAATGGTTCGATCGCGGTCGTCGCGCTCGTTTTCGAGAAAAAAGCAAAAAACACCTTTCGGTCGGAAATATTTAAAAGTCCCGTCAGATCTCAAAGTCCACCGGCACCATCTTCCAAAAGCCAAACTCGTCCGGTCGCCAAAACAATTATAAATCCTTGTTCCTCGTTGCATTGCGAACGTATTACATTAATGCTTCGACCGCGGTCGTCGCGCTCGTTTACGAGAAAAAAGAGAAAAACACCTTTCGGTCCGAAACATTTCAAGTCCCGTCAGATCTCAATGTCCACCGGCACCATCGTCCAAAAGCCAAACTCGTCCGATCGCCAAAAGAATTATAGATCCCTGTTCCTCGTTGCATTGCGAACGTATTACATTAATGGTTCGTCCGCGGTCGTCGCGCTCTTTTTTGAGAAAAACGCAATAAACACCTTTCGGTCGGAAATATTTAAAAGTCCCGTCAGATCTCAAAGTCCACCGGCACCATCGTCCAAAAGCCAAACTCGTCCGATCGCCAAAACAATTATAGATCTTTGTTCCTCGTTGCATTGCGAACGTATTACATTAATGGTTCGTCCGCGGTCGTCGCGCTCGTTCTCGAGAAAAACGAGAAAAACACCTTTGGGTACGAAACATTTCAAAGTCCCGTCATATCTCAAAGTCCACCGGCACCATCGTCCAAAAGCCAAACTCGTCCGATCGCCAAAACAATTATAGATCCTTGTTCCTCGTTGCATTGCGAACGTATTACATTAATGGTTCGGCCGCGGTCGTCGCGCTCGTTCTCGAGAAAAACGAGAAAAACACCTTTCAGTCCGAAACATTTCAAAGGTCCCGTCAGATCTCAAAGTCGACCGGCACCATCGTCCAAAAGCCAAACTCGTCCGATCGCCAAAACAATTATAGATCCTTGTTCCTCGTTGCAATGCGAACGTATTACATTAATGGTTCGTCCGCGGTCGTCGCGCTCGTTTTCGAGAAAAACGCAAAAAACACCTTTCGGTCGGAAATATTTAAAAGTCCCGTCAGATCTCAAAGTCCACCGGCACCATCGTCCAAAAGCCAAACTCGTCCGATCGCCATAACAATTATAGATCCTTGATCCTCGTTGCATTGCGAACGTATTACATTTATGGTTCGATCACGGTCGTCGCGCTCGATCTCGAGAAAAACGAGAAAAACACCTTTGGGTACGAAACATTTCAAAGTCCCGTCATATCTCAAAGTCCACCGGCACCATCGTCCAAAAGCCAAACTCGTCCGATCGCCAAAACAATTATAGATCCTTGTTCCTCGTTGCATTGCGAACGTATTACATTAATGGTTCGGCCGCGGTCGTCGCGCTCGTTCTCGAGAAAAACGAGAAAAACACCTTTCGGTCCGAAACATTTCAAAGGTCCGTCAGATCTCAAAGTCGACCGGCACCATCGTCCAAAAGCCAAACTCGTCCGATCGCCAAAACAATTATAGATCCTTGTTCCTCGTTGCAATGCGAACGTATTACATTAATGGTTCGTCCGCGGTCGTCGCGCTCGTTTACGAGAAAAAAGCGAAAAACACCTTTCGGACGGAAATACTTCCAAGTTCCGTCAGATCTCAATGTCCACCGGCACCATCGTCCAAAAGCCAAACTCGTCCGATCGCCAAAACAATTATAGATCCTTGTTCCTCGTTGCATTGCGAACGTATTACATTAATGGTTCGTCCGCGGTCGTCACGCTCGTTTTCGAGAAAAACGCGAAAAACACCTTTCGGTCGGAAATATTTAAAAGTCCCGTCAGATCTCAAAGTCCACCGGCACCATCGTCCAAAAGCCAAACTCGTACGATCGCCAAAACAATTATAGATCCTTGTTCCTCGTTGTATTGCAACCGTATTACATGAATGGTTCGATCGCGGTCGTCGCGCTCGTTTTCGAGAAAAAAGCAAAAAACACCTTTCGGTCGGAAATATTTAAAAGTCCCGTCAGATCTCAATGTCCACCGGCACCGTCGTCCAAAAGCCAAACTCGTCTGATCACCAAAACAATTATAGATCCTTGTTCCTCGTTGCATTGCGAACGTATTACATTAATGGTTCGATCACGGTCGTCGCGCTCGTTTTCGAGAAAAACGCGAAAAACACCTTTCGGTCGGAAATATTTAAAAGTCCCGTCAGATCTCAAAGTCCACAGGCACCATCGTCCAAAAGCCAAACTCGTCCGATCGCCAAAACAATTATAGATCCTTGTTACTCGTTGTATTGCAACCGTATTACATGAATGGTTCGATCGCGGTCGTCGCGCTCGTTTTCGAGAAAAAAGCAAAAAACACCTTTCGGTCGGAAATATTTAAAAGTCCCGTCAGATCTCAAAGTCCACCGGCACCATCTTCCAAAAGCCAAACTCGTCCGGTCGCCAAAACAATTATAAATCCTTGTTCCTCGTTGCATTGCGAACGTATTACATTAATGCTTCGACCGCGGTCGTCGCGCTCGTTTACGAGAAAAAAGAGAAAAACACCTTTCGGTCCGAAACATTTCCAGTCCCGTCAGATCCCAAAGTCCACCGGCACCATCTTCCAAAAGCCAAACTCGTCCGATCGCCAAAACAATTATAGATCCTTGTTCCTCGTTGCATTGCGAACGTATTACATTAATGGTTCGGCCGCGGTCGTCGCGCTCGTTTACGAGAAAAAAGAGAAAAACACCTTTCGGTCCGAAACATTTCAAGTCCCGTCAGATCTCAATGTCCACCGGCACCATCGTCCAAAAGCCAAACTCGTCCGATCGCCAAAAGAATTATAGATCCCTGTTCCTCGTTGCATTGCGAACGTATTACATTAATGGTTCGTCCGCGGTCGTCGCGCTCTTTTTTGAGAAAAACGCAATAAACACCTTTCGGTCGGAAATATTTAAAAGTCCCGTCAGATCTCAAAGTCCACCGGCACCATCGTCCAAAAGCCAAACTCGTCCGATCGCCAAAACAATTATAGATCTTTGTTCCTCGTTGCATTGCGAACGTATTACATTAATGGTTCGTCCGCGGTCGTCGCGCTCGTTCTCGAGAAAAACGAGAAAAACACCTTTGGGTACGAAACATTTCAAAGTCCCGTCATATCTCAAAGTCCACCGGCACCATCGTCCAAAAGCCAAACTCGTCCGATCGCCAAAACAATTATAGATCCTTGTTCCTCGTTGCATTGCGAACGTATTACATTAATGGTTCGATCACGGTCGTCGCGCTCGTTTTCGAGAAAAACGTGAAAAACACCTTTCGGTCGGAAATATTTAAAAGTCCCGTCAGATCTCAAAGTCCACCGGCACCATCGTCCAAAAGCCAAACTCGTCCGATCGCCAAAACAATTATAGATCCTTGTTCCTCGTTGCATTGCGAACGTATTACATTAATGGTTCGGCCGCGGTCGTCGCGCTCGTTCTCGAGAAAAACGAGAAAAACACCTTTCAGTCCGAAACATTTCAAAGGTCCCGTCAGATCTCAAAGTCGACCGGCACCATCGTCCAAAAGCCAAACTCGTCCGATCGCCAAAACAATTATAGATCCTTGTTCCTCGTTGCAATGCGAACGTATTACATTAATGGTTCGTCCGCGGTCGTCGCGCTCGTTTTCGAGAAAAACGCAAAAAACACCTTTCGGTCGGAAATATTTAAAAGTCCCGTCAGATCTCAAAGTCCACCGGCACCATCGTCCAAAAGCCAAACTCGTCCGATCGCCATAACAATTATAGATCCTTGATCCTCGTTGCATTGCGAACGTATTACATTTATGGTTCGATCACGGTCGTCGCGCTCGTTTTCGAGAAAAACGCGAAAAACACCTTTCGGTCGGAAATATTTAAAAGTCCCGTCAAATCTCAAAGTCCACCGGCACCATCGTCCAAAAGCCAAACTCGTCCGATCGCCAAAAGAATTATAGATCCCTGTTCCTCGTTGCATTGCGAACGTATTACATTAATGGTTCGTCCGCGGTCGTCGCGCTCTTTTTTGAGAAAAACGCAATAAACACCTTTCGGTCCGAAATATTTCTAAGTCCCGTCAGATCTCAAAGTCCACCGTCACCATCGTCCAAAAGCCAAACTCGTCCGATCGCCAAAACAATTATAGATCCTTGTTCCTCGTTGCATTGCGAACGTATTACATTAATGGTTCGTCCGCGGTCGTCGCGCTCGTTCTCGAGAAAAACGAGAAAAACACCTTTGGGTACGAAACATTTCAAAGTCCCGTCATATCTCAAAGTCCACCGGCACCATCGTCCAAAAGCCAAACTCGTCCGATCGCCAAAACAATTATAGATCCTTGTTCCTCGTTGCATTGCGAACGTATTACATTAATGGTTCGTCCGCGGTCGTCACGCTCGTTTTCGAGAAAAACGCGAAAAACACCTTTCGGTCGGAAATATTTAAAAGTCCCGTCAGATCTCAAAGTCCACCGGCACCATCGTCCAAAAGCCAAACTCGTACGATCGCCAAAACAATTATAGATCCTTGTTCCTCGTTGTATTGCAACCGTATTACATGAATGGTTCGATCGCGGTCGTCGCGCTCGTTTTCGAGAAAAAAGCAGAAAACACCTTTCGGTCGGAAATATTTAAAAGTCCCGTCAGATCTCAATGTCCACCGGCACCGTCGTCCAAAAGCCAAACTCGTCTGATCACCAAAACAATTATAGATCCTTGTTCCTCGTTGCATTGCGAACGTATTACATTAATGGTTCGATCACGGTCGTCGCGCTCGTTTTCGAGAAAAACGCGAAAAACACCTTTCGGTCGGAAATATTTAAAAGTCCCGTCAGATCTCAAAGTCCACAGGCACCATCGTCCAAAAGCCAAACTCGTCCGATCGCCAAAACAATTATAGATCCTTGTTACTCGTTGTATTGCAACCGTATTACATGAATGGTTCGATCGCGGTCGTCGCGCTCGTTTTCGAGAAAAAAGCAAAAAACACCTTTCGGTCGGAAATATTTAAAAGTCCCGTCAGATCTCAAAGTCCACCGGCACCATCTTCCAAAAGCCAAACTCGTCCGGTCGCCAAAACAATTATAAATCCTTGTTCCTCGTTGCATTGCGAACGTATTACATTAATGCTTCGACCGCGGTCGTCGCGCTCGTTTACGAGAAAAAAGAGAAAAACACCTTTCGGTCCGAAACATTTCCAGTCCCGTCAGATCCCAAAGTCCACCGGCACCATCTTCCAAAAGCCAAACTCGTCCGATCGCCAAAACAATTATAGATCCTTGTTCCTCGTTGCATTGCGAACGTATTACATTAATGGTTCGGCCGCGGTCGTCGCGCTCGTTCTCGAGAAAAACGAGAAAAACACTTTTCGGTCCGAAACATTTCAAAGGTCCCGTCAGATCTCAAAGTCCACCGGCACCATCGTCCAAAAGCCAAACTCGTCCGATCGCCATAACAATTGTAGATCCTTGTTCCTCGTTGCATTGCGAACGTATTACATTAATGGTTCGGCCGCGGTCGTCGCGCTCGTTCTCGAGAAAAAGGAGAAAAACACCTTTGGGTCGGAAACATTTCAAAGTCCCGTCAGATCTCAAAGTCCACCGGCACCATCGTCCAAAAGCCAAACTCGTCCGATCGCCAAAACAATTATAGATCCTTGTTCCTCGTTGCATTGCGAACGTATTACATTAATGGTTCGGCCGCGGTCGTCGCGCTCGTTCTCGAGAAAAACGAGAAAAACACTTTTCGGTCCGAAACATTTCAAAGGTCCCGTCAGATCTCAAAGTCCACCGGCACCATCGTCCAAAAGCCAAACTCGTCCGATCGCCAAAACAATTATAGATCCTTGTTCCTCGTTGCATTGCGAACGTATTACATTAATGGTTCGTCCGCGGTCGTCACGCTCGTTTTCGAGAAAAACGCGAAAAACACCTTTCGGTCGGAAATATTTAAAAGTCCCGTCAGATCTCAAAGTCCACCGGCACCATCGTCCAAAAGCCAAACTCGTACGATCGCCAAAACAATTATAGATCCTTGTTCCTCGTTGTATTGCAACCGTATTACATGAATGGTTCGATCGCGGTCGTCGCGCTCGTTTTCGAGAAAAAAGCAAAAAACACCTTTCGGGCGGAAATATTTAAAAGTCCCGTCAGATCTCAATGTCCACCGGCACCGTCGTCCAAAAGCCAAACTCGTCCGATCGCCAAAACAATTATAGATCCTTGTTCCTCGTTGCATTGCGAACGTATTACATTAATGGTTCGTCCGCGGTCGTCGCGCTCGTTCTCGAGAAAAACGAGAAAAACACCTTTGGGTACGAAACATTTCAAAGTCCCGTCATATCTCAAAGTCCACCGGCACCATCGTCCAAAAGCCAAACTCGTCCGATCGCCAAAACAATTATAGATCCTTGTTCCTCGTTGCATTGCGAATGTATTACATTAATGGTTCGGCCGCGGTCGTCGCGCTCGTTCTCGAGAAAAACGAGAAAAACACTTTTCGGTCCGAAACATTTCAAAGGTCCCGTCAGATCTCAAAGTCCACCGGCACCATCGTCCAAAAGCCAAACTCGTCCGATCGCCAAAACAATTATAGATCCTTGTTCCTCGTTGCATTGCGAACGTATTACATTAATGGTTCGTCCGCGGTCGTCACGCTCGTTTTCGAGAAAAACGCGAAAAACACCTTTCGGTCGGAAATATTTAAAAGTCCCGTCAGATCTCAAAGTCCACCGGCACCATCGTCCAAAAGCCAAACTCGTACGATCGCCAAAACAATTATAGATCCTTGTTCCTCGTTGTATTGCAACCGTATTACATGAATGGTTCGATCGCGGTCGTCGCGCTCGTTTTCGAGAAAAAAGCAAAAAACACCTTTCGGTCGGAAATATTTAAAAGTCCCGTCAGATCTCAATGTCCACCGGCACCGTCGTCCAAAAGCCAAACTCGTCTGATCACCAAAACAATTATAGATCCTTGTTCCTCGTTGCATTGCGAACGTATTACATTAATGGTTCGATCACGGTCGTCGCGCTCGTTTTCGAGAAAAACGCGAAAAACACCTTTCGGTCGGAAATATTTAAAAGTCCCGTCAGATCTCAAAGTCCACAGGCACCATCGTCCAAAAGCCAAACTCGTCCGATCGCCAAAACAATTATAGATCCTTGTTACTCGTTGTATTGCAACCGTATTACATGAATGGTTCGATCGCGGTCGTCGCGCTCGTTTTCGAGAAAAAAGCAAAAAACACTTTTCGGTCGGAAATATTTAAAAGTCCCGTCAGATCTCAAAGTCCACCGGCACCATCTTCCAAAAGCCAAACTCGTCCGGTCGCCAAAACAATTATAAATCCTTGTTCCTCGTTGCATTGCGAACGTATTACATTAATGCTTCGACCGCGGTCGTCGCGCCCGTTTACGAGAAAAAAGAGAAAAACACCTTTCGGTCCGAAACATTTCAAGTCCCGTCAGATCCCAAAGTCCACCGGCACCATCTTCCAAAAGCCAAACACGTCCGATCGCCAAAACAATTATAGATCCTTGTTCCTCGTTGCATTGCGAACGTATTACATTAATGGTTCGTCCGCGGTCGTCGCGCTCGTTTTTGAGAAAAACGCGAAAACCACCATTCAGTCCAAAATATTTCCAAGTCCCGTCACATCTCAAAGTCCACCGGCACCATCGTCCAAAAGCCAAACTCGTCCGATCGCCATAACAATTATAGATCCTTGTTCCTCGTTGCATTGCGAACGTATTACATTAATGGTTCGATCACGGTCGTCGCGCTCGTTTTCGAGAAAAAAGCGAAAAACACCTTTCGGTCGGAAATATTTAAAAGTCCCGTCAGATCTCAAAGTCCACCGGCACCATCGTCCAAAAGCCAAACTCGTCCGATCGCCAAAACAATTATAGATCCTTGTTACTCGTTGTATTGCAACCGTATTACATGAATGGTTCGATCGCGGTCGTCGCGCTCGTTTTCGAGAAAAACGCAAAAAACACCTTTCGGTCGGAAATATTTAAAAGTCCCGTCAGATCTCAAAGTCCACCGGAACCATCTTCCAAAAGCCAAACTCGTCCGATCGCCAAAACAATTATAAATCCTTGTTCCTCGTTGCATTGCGAACGTATTACATTAATGCTTCGACCGCGGTCGTCGCGCTCGTTTACGAGAAAAAAGAGAAAAACACCTTTCGGTCCAAAACATTTCATGTCCCGTCAGATCCCAAAGTCCACCGGCACCATCTTCCAAAAGCCAAACTCGTCCGATCGCCAAAACAATTATAGATCCTTGTTCCTCGTTGCATTGCGAACGTATTACATTAATGGTTCGGCCGCGGTCGTCGCGCTCGTTTTCGAGAAAAAAGCGAAAAACACCTTTCGGTCGGAAATATTTAAAAGTCCCGTCAGATCTCAAAGTCCACCGGCACCATCGTCCAAAAGCCAAACTCGTCCGATCGCCAAAACAATTAATGATCCTTGTTCCTCGTTGCAATGCGAACGTATTACATTAATGGTTCGTCCGCGGTCGTCGCGCTCGTTTACGAGAAAAAAGCGAAAAACACCTTTCGGACGGAAATACTTCCAAGTCCCGTCAGATCTCAATGTCCACCGGCACCATCGTCCAAAAGCCAAACTCGTCTGATCACCAAAACAATTATAGATCCTTGTTGCTCGTTGCATTGCGAACGTATTACATTAATGGTTCGATCACGGTAGTCGCGCTCGTTTTCGAGAAAAACGCGAAAAACACCTTTCGGTCGGAAATATTTAAAAGTCCCGTCAGATCTCAAAGTCCACCGGCACCATCGTCCAAAAGCCAAACTCGTCCGATCGCCAAAACAATTATAGATCCTTGTTCCTCGTTGCATTGCGAACGTATTACATTAATGGTTCGGCCGCGGTCGTCGCGCTCGTTCTCGAGAAAAACGAGAAAAACACCTTTCGGTCCGAAACATTTCAAAGGTCCCGTCAGATCTCAAAGTCGACCGGCACCATCGTCCAAAAGCCAAACTCGTCCGATCGCCAAAACAATTATAGATCCTTGTTCCTCGTTGCAATGCGAACGTATTACATTAATGGTTCGATCACGGTCGTCGCGCTCGTTTTCGAGAAAAACGCGAAAAACACCTTTCGGTCGGAAATATTTAAAAGTCCCGTCAGATCTCAAAGTCCACCGGCACCATCGTCCAAACGCCAAACTCGTCCGATCGCCAAAACAATTATAGATCCTTGTTCCTCGTTGTATTGCAACCGTATTACATGAATGGTTCGAACGCGGTCGTCGCGCTCGTTTTCGAGAAAAACGCAAAAAACACCTTTCGGTCGGAAATATTTAAAAGTCCCGTCAGATCTCAAAGTCCACCGGCACCATCGTCCAAAAGCCAAACTCGTCCGATCGCCAAAACAATTATAGATCCTTGTTCCTCGTTGCATTCCGAACGTATTACATTAATGCTTCGACCGCGGTCGTCGCGCTCGTTTACGAGAAAAAAGAGAAAAACACCTTTCGGTCCGAAACATTTCAAGTCCCGTCAGATCTCAATGTCCACCGGCACCATCGTCCAAAAGCCAAACTCGTCCGATCGCCAAAAGAATTATAGATCCCTGTTCCTCGTTGCATTGCGAACGTATTACATTAATGGTTCGTCCGCGGTCGTCGCGCTCGTTCTCGAGAAAAACGAGTAAAACACCTTTGGGTCCGAAACATTTCAAAGTCCCGTCAGATCTCAAAGTCCACCGGCACCATCGTCCAAAAGCCAAACTCGTCCGATCGCCAAAACAATTATAGATCCTTGTTCCTCGTTGCATTGCGAACGTATTACATTAATGCTTCGACCGCGGTCGTCGCGCTCGTTTACGAGAAAAAAGAGAAAAACACCTTTCGGTCCGAAACATTTCAAGTCCCGTCAGATCTCAATGTCCACCGGCACCATCGTCCAAAAGCCAAACTCGTCCGATCGCCAAAACAATTATAGATCCCTTTTCCTCGTTGCATTGCGAACGTATTACATTAATGGTTCGGCCGCGGTCGTCGCGCTCTTTTTTGAGAAAAACGCAATAAACACCTTTCGGTCCGAAATATTTCCAAGTCCCGTCACACCACAATGTCCACCGGCACCATCGTCCAAAAGCCAAACTCGTCCGATCGCCAAAACAATTATAGATCCCTTTTCGTCGTTGCATTGCGAACGTATTACATTAATGCTTCGACCGCGGTCGTCGCGCACGTTTTCGGGAAAAATGCGAAAAACACCTTTCGGTCCGAAATATTTCTAAGTCCCGTCAGATCTCAAAGTCCACCGTCACCATCGTCCAAAAGCCAAACTCGTCCGATCGCCAAAACAATTATAGATCCTTGTTCCTCGTTGCATTGCGAACGTATTACATTAATGGTTCGTCCGCGGTCGTCGCGCTCGTTTTTGAGAAAAACGCGAAAACCACCATTCAGTCCAAAATATTTCCAAGTCCCGTCACATCCCAAAGTCCACCGGCACCATCGTCCAAAAGCCAAACTCGTCCGATCGCCAAAACAATTATAGATCCTTGTTCCTCGTTGCATTGCGAACGTATTACATTAATGGTTCGATCGCGGTCGTCGCGCTCGTTTTCGAGAAAAACGCGAAAAACACCTTTTGGTCGGAAATATTTAAAAGTCCCGTCAGATCTCAAAGTCCACCGGCACCATCGTCCAAAAGCCAAACTCGTCCGAAAGCCAAAAAAATTATAGATCCCTGTTCCTCGTTGCATTGCGAACGTATTACATTAATGGTTCGTCCGCGGTCGTCGCGCTCGTTCTCGAGAAAAACGAGAAAAACACCTTTGGGTCCGAAACATTTCAAAGTCCCGTCAGATCTCAAAGTCCACCGGCACCATCGTCCAAAAGCCAAACTCGTCCGATCGCCAAAACAATTATAGATCCTTGTTCCTCGTTGCATTGCGAACGCATTACATTAATGCTTCGACCGCGGTCGTCGCGCTCGTTTACGAGAAAAAAGAGAAAAACACCTTTCGGTCCGAAACATTTCAAGTCCCGTCAGATCTCAATGTCCACCGGCACCATCGTCCAAAAGCCAAACTCGTCCGATCGCCAAAACAATTATAGATCCTTGTTCCTCGTTGCAATGCGAACGTATTACATTAATGGTTCGTCCGGGGTCGTCGCGATCGTTTTCGAGAAAAACGCAAAAAACACCTTTCGGTCGGAAATATTTAAAAGTCCCGTCAGATCTCAAAGTCCACCGGCACCATCGTCCAAAAGCCAAACTCGTCCGATCGCCATAACAATTATAGATCCTTGTTCCTCGTTGCATTGCGAACGTATTACATTAATGGTTCGATCACGGTCGTCGCGCTCGTTTTCGAGAAAAACGCGAAAAACACCTTTCGGACGGAAATATTTAAAAGTCCCGTCAGATCTCAAAGTCCACCGGCACCATCGTCCAAAAGCCAAACTCGTCCGATCGCCAAACCAATTATAGATCCTTGTTCCTCGTTGTATTGCAACCGTGTTACATGAATGGTTCGAACGCGGTCGTCGCGCTCGTTTTCGAGAAAAACGCAAAAAACACCTTTCGGTCGGAAATATTTAAAAGTCCCGTCAGATCTCAAAGTCCACCGGCACCATCGTCCAAAAGCCAAACTCGTCCGATCGCCAAAACTATTATAGATCCCTGTTCCTCGTTGCATTGCGAACGTATTACATTAATGGATCGTCCGCGGTCGTCGCGCTCGTTCTCGAGAAAAACGAGAAAAACACCTTTGGGTCCGAAACATATCAAAGTCCCGTCAGATCTCAAAGTCCACCGGCACCATCGTCCAAAAGCCAAACTCGTCCGATCGCCAAAACTATTATAGATCCCTGTTCCTCGTTGCATTGCGAACGTATTACATTAATGGATCGTCCGCGGTCGTCGCGCTCGTTCTCGAGAAAAACGAGAAAAACACCTTTGGGTCCGAAACATATCAAAGTCCCGTCAGATCTCAAAGTCCACCGGCACCATCGTCCAAAAGCCAAACTCGTCCGATCGCCAAAACAATTATAGATCCTTGTTCCTCGTTGCATTCCGAACGTATTACATTAATGCTTCGACCGCGGTCGTCGCGCTCGTTTACGAGAAAAAAGAGAAAAACACCTTTCGGTCCGAAACATTTCAAGTCCCGTCAGATCTCAATGTCCACCGGCACCATCGTCCAAAAGCCAAACTCGTCCGATCGCCAAAAGAATTATAGATCCCTGTTCCTCGTTGCATTGCGAACGTATTACATTAATGGTTCGTCCGCGGTCGTCGCGCTCGTTCTCGAGAAAAACGAGTAAAACACCTTTGGGTCCGAAACATTTCAAAGTCCCGTCAGATCTCAAAGTCCACCGGCACCATCGTCCAAAAGCCAAACTCGTCCGATCGCCAAAACAATTATAGATCCTTGTTCCTCGTTGCATTGCGAACGTATTACATTAATGCTTCGACCGCGGTCGTCGCGCTCGTTTACGAGAAAAAAGAGAAAAACACCTTTCGGTCCGAAACATTTCAAGTCCCGTCAGATCTCAATGTCCACCGGCACCATCGTCCAAAAGCCAAACTCGTCCGATCGCCAAAACAATTATAGATCCCTTTTCCTCGTTGCATTGCGAACGTATTACATTAATGGTTCGTCCGCGGTCGTCGCGCTCGTTTTTGAGAAAAACGCGAAAACCACCATTCAGTCCAAAATATTTCCAAGTCCCGTCACATCTCAAAGTCCACCGGCACCATCGTCCAAAAGCCAAACTCGTCCGATCGCCAAAACAATTATAGATCCTTGTTCCTCGTTGCATTGCGAACGTATTACATTAATGGTTCGATCGCGGTCGTCGCGCTCGTTTTCGAGAAAAACGCGAAAAACACCTTTTGGTCGGAAATATTTAAAAGTCCCGTCAGATCTCAAAGTCCACCGGCACCATCGTCCAAAAGCCAAACTCGTCCGATCGCCAAAACAATTATAGATCCTTGTTCCTCGTTGCATTGCGAACGTATTACATTAATGGTTCGGCCGCGGTCGTCGTGCTCGTTTTCGAGAAAAATGCGAAAAACACCTTTCGGTCCGAAATATTTCTAAGTCCCGTCAGATCTCAAAGTCCACCGGCACCATCGTCCAAAAGCCAAACTCGTCCGATCGCCAAAACAATTATAGATCCCTTTTCCTCGTTGCATTGCGAACGTATTACATTAATGGTTCGGCCGCGGTCGTCGCGCTCGTTTTCGAGAAAAACGCAAAAAAGACCTTTCGGTCCGAAATATTTCCAAGTCCCGTCAGATCTCAATGTCCAAGGGCACCATCGTCCAAAAGCCAAACTCGTCCGATCGCCAAAACAATTATAGATCCCTTTTCCTCGTTGCATTGCGAACGTATTACATTAATGGTTCGTCCGCGGTCGTCGGGCTTGTACTCGAGAAAAACGAGAAAAACACCTTTGGGTCCGAAACATTTCAAAGTCCCGTCAGATCTCAATGTCCAAGGGCACCATCGTCCAAAAGCCAAACTCGTCCGATCGCCAAAACAATTATAGATCCTTGTTCCTCGTTGCATTGCGAACGTATTACATTAATGGTTCGGCCGCGGTCGTCGTGCTCGTTCTCGAGAAAAACGAGAAAAACACCTTTGGGTCCGAAACATTTCAAAGTCCCGATTACATCTCAAAGTCCACCGGCACCATCGTCCAAAAGCCAAACTCGTCCGATCGCCAAAAATATTATAGATCCTTGTTCCTGGTTGCATTGCGAACGTATTAAATTAATGGTTCGACCGCGGTCGTCGCGCTCTTTTTTGAGAAAAACGCAATAAACACCTTTCGGTCCGAAATGTTTCCAAGTCCCGTCAGATCTCAATGTCCAAGGGCACCGTCGTCCAAAAGCCGAACTCGTCCGATCGCCAAAACAATTATAGATCCCTGTTCCTCGTTGCATTGCGAACGTATTACATTAATGGTTCGGCCGCGGTCGTCGCGCTCGTTTTCGAGAAAAATGCGAAATACACCTTTCGGCACGAAATATTTCTAAGTCCCGCCAGATCTCAATGTCCAAGGGCACCATCGTCCAAAAGCCAAACTCGTCCGATCGCCAAAACAATTATAGATCCTTGTTCCTCGTTGCATTGCGAACGTATTACATTAATGGTTCGGCCGCGGTCGTCGTGCTCGTTCTCGAGAAAAACGAGAAAAACACCTTTGGGTCCGAAACATTTCAAAGTCCCGTCACATCTCAAAGTCCACCGGCACCATCGTCCAAAAGCCAAACTCGTCCGATCGCCAAAACAATTATAGATCCCTGTTCCTCGTTGCATTGCGAACGTATTAAATTAATGGTTCGACCGCGGTCGTCGCGCTCTTTTTTGAGAAAAACGCAATAAACACCTTTCGGTCCGAAATATTTCCAAGTCCCGTCAGATCTCAATGTCCACCGGCACCATCGTCCAAAAGCCAAACTCGTCCGATCGCCAAAACAATTATAGATCCTTGTTCCTCGTTGCATTGCGAACGTATTACATTAATGGTTCGGCCGCGGTCGTCGTGCTCGCTTTCGAGAAAAATGCGAAAAACACCTTTCGGTCCGAAATATTTCTAAGTCCCGTCAGATCTCAAAGTCCACCGGCACCATCGTCCAAAAGCCAAACTCGTCCGATCGCCAAAACAATTATAGATCCCTTTTCCTCGTTGCAATGCGAACGTATTACATTAATGGTTCGGCCGCGGTCGTCGCGCTCGTTTTCGAGAAAAACGCAAAAAAGGCCTTTCGGTCCGAAATATTTCCAAGTCCCGTCAGATCTCAATGTCCAAGGGCACCATCGTCCAAAAGCCAAACTCGTCCGATCGCCAAAACAATTATAGATCCCTTTTCCTCGTTGCATTGCGAACGTATTACATTAATGGTTCGTCCGCGGTCGTCGGGCTTGTTCTCGAGAAAAACGAGAAAAACACCTTTGGGTCCGAAACATTTCAAAGTCCCGCCAGATCTCAAAGTCCACCGGCACCATCGTCCAAAAGCCAAACTCGTCCGATCGCCAAAAAAATTATAGATCCTTGTTCCTCGTTGCATTGCGAACGTATTACATTAATGGTTCGGCCGCGGTCGTCGTGCTCGTTCTCGAGAAAAACGAGAAAAACACCTTTGGGTCCGAAACATTTCAAAGTCCCGATTACATCTCAAAGTCCACCGGCACCATCGTCCAAAAGCCAAACTCGTCCGATCGCCAAAAAATATAGATCCTTGTTCCTCGTTGCATTGCGAACGTATTACATTAATGCTTCGACCGCGGTCGTCGCGCTTGTTTACGAGAAAAAAGAGAAAAACACCTTTCGGTCCGAAACATTTCAAGTCCCGTCAGATCTCAATGTCCACCGGCACCATCGTCCAAAAGCCAAACTCGTCCGATCGCCAAAACAATTATAGATCCCTGTTCCTCGTTGCATTGCGAACGTATTATATTAATGGTTCGTCCGCGGTCGTCGCGCTCGTTCTCGAGAAAAACGAGAAAAACACCTTTGGGTCCGAAACATTTCAAAGTCCCGTCAGATCTCAAAGTCCACCGGCACCATCGTCCAAAAGCCAAACTCGTCCGATCGCCAAAACAATTATAGATCCTTGTTCCTCGTTGCATTGCGAACGTATTACATTAATGCTTCGACCGCGGTCGTCGCGCTCGTTTACGAGAAAAAAGAGAAAAACACCTTTCGGTCCGAAACATTTCAAGTCCCGTCAGATCTCAATGTCCACCGGCACCATCGTCCAAAAGCCAAACTCGTCCGATCGCCAAAACAATTATAGATCCCTTTTCCTCGTTGCATTGCGAACGTATTACATTAATGGTTCGGCCGCGGTCGTCGCGCTCTTTTTTGAGAAAAACGCAAAAAAGACCTTTCGGTCCGAAATATTTCCAAGTCCCGTCAGATCTCAATGTCCAAGGGCACCATCGTCCAAAAGCCAAACTCGTCCGATCGCCAAAACAATTATAGATCCCTTTTCCTCGTTGCATTGCGAACGTATTACATTAATGGTTCGTCCGCGGTCGTCGGGCTTGTTCTCGAGAAAAACGAGAAAAACACCTTTGGGTCCGAAACATTTCAAAGTCCCGTCAGATCTCAAAGTCCACCGGCACCATCGTCCAAAAGCCACACTCGTCCGATCGCCAAAAAAATTATAGATCCTTGTTCCTCGTTGCATTGCGAACGTATTACATTAATGGTTCGGCCGCGGTCGTCGTGCTCGTTCTCGAGAAAAACGAGAAAAACACCTTTGGGTCCGAAACATTTCAAAGTCCCGTCACATCTCAAAGTCCACCGGCACCATCGTCCAAAAGCCAAACTCGTCCGATCGCCAAAACAATTATAGATCCTTGTTCCTCGTTGCATTGCGAACGTATTACATTAATGGTTCGGCCGCGGTCGTCGTGCTCGTTTTCGAGAAAAATGCGAAAAACACCTTTCGGTCCGAAATATTTCTAAGTCCCGTCAGATCTCAAAGTCCACCGGCACCATCGTCCAAAAGCAAAACTCGTCCGATCGCCAAAACAATTATAGATCCCTGTTCCTCGTTGCATTGCGAACGTATTACATTAATGGTTCGGCCGCGGTCGTCGCGCTCGTTTTCGAGAAAAATGCGAAATACACCTTTCGGCCCGAAATATTTCTAAGTCCCGTCAGATCTCAAAGTCCAACGGCACCATCGTCCAAAAGCCAAACTCGTCTGATCGCCAAAACAATTATAGATCCTTGTTCCTCGTTGCATTTCGAACGTATTACATTAATGGTTCGTCCGCGGTCGTCGCGCTCCTTTTTGAGAAAAACGCGAAAACCACCATTCAGTCAAAATATTTCCAAGTCCCGTCACATCTCAAAGTCCACCGGCACCATCGTCCAAAAGCCAAACTCGTCCGATCACCAAAACAATTATAGATCCTTGTTCCTCGTTGCATTGCGAACGTATTACATTAATGGTTCGTCCGCGGTCGTCGCGCTCGTTCTCGAGAAAAACGAGAAAAACACCTTTGGGTCCGAAACATATCAAAGTCCCGTCAGATCTCAAAGTCCACCGGCACCATCGTCCAAAAGCCAAACTCGTCCGATCGCCAAAACAATTATAGATCCTTGTTCCTCGTTGCATTGCGAACGTATTACATTAATGCTTCGACCGCGGTCGTCGCGCTCGTTTACGAGAAAAAAGAGAAAAACACCTTTCGGTCCGAAACATTTCAAGTCCCGTCAGATCTCAATGTCCACCGGCACCATCGTCCAAAAGCCAAACTCGTCCGATCGCCAAAAGAATTATAGATCCCTGTTCCTCGTTGCATTGCGAACGTATTACATTAATGGTTCGTCCGCGGTCGTCGCGCTCGTTCTCGAGAAAAACGAGTAAAACACCTTTGGGTCCGAAACATTTCAAAGTCCCGTCAGATCTCAAAGTCCACCGGCACCATCGTCCAAAAGCCAAACTCGTCCGATCGCCAAAACAATTATAGATCCTTGTTCCTCGTTGCATTGCGAACGTATTACATTAATGCTTCGACCGCGGTCGTCGCGCTCGTTTACGAGAAAAAAGAGAAAAACACCTTTCGGTCCGAAACATTTCAAGTCCCGTCAGATCTCAATGTCCACCGGCACCATCGTCCAAAAGCCAAACTCGTCCGATCGCCAAAACAATTATAGATCCCTTTTCCTCGTTGCATTGCGAACGTATTACATTAATGGTTCGGCCGCGGTCGTCGCGCTCTTTTTTGAGAAAAACGCAAAAAAGACCTTTCGGTCCGAAATATTTCCAAGTCCCGTCAGATCTCAATGTCCAAGGGCACCATCGTCCAAAAGCCAAACTCGTCCGATCGCCAAAACAATTATAGATCCCTTTTCCTCGTTGCATTGCGAACGTATTACATTAATGGTTCGTCCGCGGTCGTCGGGCTTGTTCTCGAGAAAAACGAGAAAAACACCTTTGGGTCCGAAACATTTCAAAGTCCCGTCAGATCTCAAAGTCCACCGGCACCATCGTCCAAAAGCCAAACTCGTCCGATCGCCAAAAAAATTATAGATCCTTGTTCCTCGTTGCATTGCGAACGTATTACATTAATGGTTCGGCCGCGGTCGTCGTGCTCGTTCTCGAGAAAAAAGAGAAAAACACCTTTGGGTCCGAAACATTTCAAAGTCCCGTCACATCTCAAAGTCCACCGGCACCATCGTCCAAAAGCCAAACTCGTCCGATCGCGATAACAATCACAGATCCTTGTTCCTCGTTGCATTGCAAACGTATTACATGAATGGTTCGCCCCCGGTCGTCGCGCTCGTTTTCGAGAAAAACGCGAAAAACACCTTTTGGTCCGAAATATTTCCAAGTCCCGTCAGATCTCAATGTCCACCGGCACCATCGTCCAAAAGCCAAACTCGTCCGATCGCCAAAACAATTATAGATCCCTGTTCCTCGTTGCATTGCGAACGTATTAAATTAATGGTTCGACCGCGGTCGTCGCGCTCTTTTTTGAGAAAAACGCAATAAACACCTTTCGGTCCGAAATATTTCCAAGTCCCGTCAGATCTCAATGTCCACCGGCACCATCGTCCAAAAGCCAAACTCGTCCGATCGCCAAAACAATTATAGATCCTTGTTCCTCGTTGCATTGCGAACGTATTACATTAATGCTTCGACCGCGGTCGTCGCGCTTGTTTACGAGAAAAAAGAGAAAAACACCTTTCGGTCCGAAACATTTCAAGTCCCGTCAGATCTCAATGTCCACCGGCACCATCGTCCAAAAGCCAAACTCGTCCGATCGCCAAAACAATTATAGATCCTTGTTCCTCGTTGCATTGCGAACGTATTACATTAATGCTTCGACCGCGGTCGTCGCGCTCGTTTACGAGAAAAAAGAGAAAAACACCTTTCGGTCCGAAACATTTCAAGTCCCGTCAGATCTCAATGTCCACCGGCACCATCGTCCAAAAGCCAAACTCGTCCGATCGCCAAAACAATTATAGATCCCTTTTCCTCGTTGCATTACGAACGTATTACATTAATGGTTCGGCCGCGGTGGTCGCGCTCGTTTTCGAGAAAAACGCAAAAAAGACCTTTCGGTCCGAAATATTTCCAAGTCCCGTCAGATCTCAAAGTCCACCGGCACCATCGTCCAAAAGCCAAACTCGTCCGATCGCCAAAACAATTATAGATCCCTGTTCCTCGTTGCATTGCGAACGTATTACATTAATGGTTCGGCCGCGGTCGTCGCGCTCGTTTTCGAGAAAAATGCGAAATACACCTTTCGGCCCGAAATATTTCCAAGTCCCGTCACATCTCAAAGTCCACCGGCACCATCGTCCAAAAGCCAAACTCGTCCGATCACCAAAACAATTATAGATCCTTGTTCCTCGTTGCATTGCGAACGTATTACATTAATGGTTCGTCCGCGGTCGTCGCGCTCGTTCTCGAGAAAAACGAGAAAAACACCTTTGGGTCCGAAACATATCAAAGTCCCGTCAGATCTCAAAGTCCACCGGCACCATCGTCCAAAAGCCAAACTCGTCCGATCGCCAAAACAATTATAGATCCTTGTTCCTCGTTGCATTGCGAACGTATTACATTAATGCTTCGACCGCGGTCGTCGCGCTCGTTTACGAGAAAAAAGAGAAAAACACCTTTCGGTCCGAAACATTTCAAGTCCCGTCAGATCTCAATGTCCACCGGCACCATCGTCCAAAAGCCAAACTCGTCCGATCGCCAAAAGAATTATAGATCCCTGTTCCTCGTTGCATTGCGAACGTATTACATTAATGGTTCGTCCGCGGTCGTCGCGCTCGTTCTCGAGAAAAACGAGTAAAACACCTTTGGGTCCGAAACATTTCAAAGTCCCGTCAGATCTCAAAGTCCACCGGCACCATCGTCCAAAAGCCAAACTCGTCCGATCGCCAAAACAATTATAGATCCTTGTTCCTCGTTGCATTGCGAACGTATTACATTAATGGTTCGGCCGCGGTCGTCGCGCTCGTTCTCGAGAAAAACGAGAAAAACACCTTTGGGTCCGAAACATATCAAAGTCCCGTCAGATCTCAAAGTCCACCGGCACCATCGTCCAAAAGCCAAACTCGTCCGATCGCCAAAACAATTATAGATCCTTGTTCCTCGTTGCATTGCGAACGTATTACATTAATGCTTCGACCGCGGTCGTCGCGCTCGTTTACGAGAAAAAAGAGAAAAACACCTTTCGGTCCGAAACATTTCAAGTCCCGTCAGATCTCAATGTCCACCGGCACCATCGTCCAAAAGCCAAACTCGTCCGATCGCCAAAAGAATTATAGATCCCTGTTCCTCGTTGCATTGCGAACGTATTACATTAATGGTTCGTCCGCGGTCGTCGCGCTCGTTCTCGAGAAAAACGAGTAAAACACCTTTGGGTCCGAAACATTTCAAAGTCCCGTCAGATCTCAAAGTCCACCGGCACCATCGTCCAAAAGCCAAACTCGTCCGATCGCCAAAACAATTATAGATCCTTGTTCCTCGTTGCATTGCGAACGTATTACATTAATGGTTCGGCCGCGGTCGTCGCGCTCTTCTTTGAGAAAAACGCAATAAACACCTTTCGGTCCGAAATATTTCCAAGTCCCGTCACATCACAATGTCCACCGGCACCATCGTCCAAAAGCCAAACTCGTCCGATCGCCAAAACAATTATAGATCCCTTTTCCTCGTTGCATTGCGAACGTATTACATTAATGCTTCGACCGCGGTCGTCGCGCTCGTTTTCGGGAAAAATGCGAAAAACACCTTTTGGTCGGAAATATTTAAAAGTCCCGTCAGATCTCAAAGTCCACCGGCACCATCGTCCAAAAGCCAAACTCGTCCGATCGCCAAAAAAATTATAGATCCCTGTTCCTCGTTGCATTGCGAACGTATTACATTAATGGTTCGTCCGCGGTCGTCGCGCTCGTTCTCGAGAAAAACGAGAAAAACACCTTTGGGTCCGAAACATTTCAAAGTCCCGTCAGATCTCAAAGTCCACCGGCACCATCGTCCAAAAGCCAAACTCGTCCGATCGCCAAAACAATTATAGATCCTTGTTCCTCGTTGCATTGCGAACGTATTACATTAATGCTTCGACCGCGGTCGTCGCGCTTGTTTACGAGAAAAAAGAGAAAAACACCTTTCGGTCCGAAACATTTCAAGTCCCGTCAGATCTCAATGTCCACCGGCACCATCGTCCAAAAGCCAAACTCGTCCGATCGCCAAAACAATTATAGATCCCTGTTCCTCGTTGCATTGCGAACGTATTACATTAATGGTTCGTCCGCGGTCGTCGCGCTCGTTCTCGAGAAAAACGAGAAAAACACCATTGGGTCCGAAACATTTCAAAGTCCCGTCAGATCTCAAAGTCCACCGGCACCATCGTCCAAAAGCCAAACTCGTCCGATCGCCAAAACAATTATAGATCCTTGTTCCTCGTTGCATTGCGAACGTATTACATTAATGCTTCGACCGCGGTCGTCGCGCTCGTTTACGAGAAAAAAGAGAAAAACACCTTTCGGTCCGAAACATTTCAAGTCCCGTCAGATCTCAATGTCCACCGGCACCATCGTCCAAAAGCCAAACTCGTCCGATCGCCAAAACAATTATAGATCCCTTTTCCTCGTTGCATTACGAACGTATTACATTAATGGTTCGGCCGCGGTCGTCGCGCTCGTTTTCGAGAAAAACGCAAAAAAGACCTTTCGGTCCGAAATATTTCCAAGTCCCGTCAGATCTCAAAGTCCACCGGCACCATCGTCCAAAAGCCAAACTCGTCCGATCGCCAAAAAAATTATAGATCCTTTTTCCTGGTTGCATTGCGAACGTATTAAATTAATGGTTCGACCGCGGTCGTCGCGCTCTTTTTTGATAAAAACGCAATAAACACCTTTCGGTCCGAAATATTTCCAAGTCCCGTCACATCTCAAAGTCCACCGGCACCATCGTCCAAAAGCCAAACTCGTCCGATCGCCAAAACAATTATAGATCCCTTTTCCTCGTTGCATTGCGAACGTATTACATTAATGCTTCGACCGCGGTCGTCGCGCTCGTTTTCGGGAAAAATGCGAAAAACACCTTTTGGTCGGAAATATTTAAAAGTCCCGTCACATCTCAAAGTCCACCGGCACCATCGTCCAAAAGCCAAACTCGCCCGATCGCCAAAAAAATTATAGATCCCTGTTCCTCGTTGCATTGCGAACGTATTACATTAATGGTTCGTCCGCGGTCGTCGCGCTCGTTCTCGAGAAAAACGAGAAAAACACCTTTGGGTCCGAAACATTTCAAAGTCCCGTCAGATCTCAAAGTCCACCGGCACCATCGTCCAAAAGCCAAACTCGTCCGATCGCCAAAACAATTATAGATCCTTGTTCCTCGTTGCATTGCGAACGTATTACATTAATGCTTCGACCGCGGTCGTCGCGCTCGTTTACGAGAAAAAAGAGAAAAACACCTTTCGGTCCGAAACATTTCAAGTCCCGTCAGATCTCAATGTCCACCGGCACCATCGTCCAAAAGCCAAACTCGTCCGATCGCCAAAACAATTATAGATCCCTTTTCCTCGTTGCATTGCGAACGTATTACATTAATGGTTCGGCCGCGGTCGTCGCGCTCTTTTTTGAGAAAAACGCAAAAAAGACCTTTCGGTCCCAAATATTTCCAAGTCCCGTCAGATCTCAATGTCCAAGGGCACCATCGTCCAAAAGCCAAACTCGTCCGATCGCCAAAACAATTATAGATCCTTGTTCCTCGTTGCATTGCGAACGTATTACATTAATGCTTCGACCGCGGTCGTCGCGCTCGTTTACGAGAAAAAAGAGAAAAACACCTTTCGGTCCGAAACATTTCAAGTCCCGTCAGATCTCAATGTCCACCGGCACCATCGTCCAAAAGCCAAACTCGTCCGATCGCCAAAACAATTATAGATCCCTTTTCCTCGTTGCATTACGAACGTATTACATTAATGGTTCGGCCGCGGTGGTCGCGCTCGTTTTCGAGAAAAACGCAAAAAAGACCTTTCGGTCCGAAATATTTCCAAGTCCCGTCAGATCTCAAAGTCCACCGGCACCATCGTCCAAAAGCCAAACTCGTCCGATCGCCAAAACAATTATAGATCCCTGTTCCTCGTTGCATTGCGAACGTATTACATTAATGGTTCGGCCGCGGTCGTCGCGCTCGTTTTCGAGAAAAATGCGAAATACACCTTTCGGCCCGAAATATTTCCAAGTCCCGTCACATCTCAAAGTCCACCGGCACCATCGTCCAAAAGCCAAACTCGTCCGATCACCAAAACAATTATAGATCCTTGTTCCTCGTTGCATTGCGAACGTATTACATTAATGGTTCGTCCGCGGTCGTCGCGCTCGTTCTCGAGAAAAACGAGAAAAACACCTTTGGGTCCGAAACATATCAAAGTCCCGTCAGATCTCAAAGTCCACCGGCACCATCGTCCAAAAGCCAAACTCGTCCGATCGCCAAAACAATTATAGATCCTTGTTCCTCGTTGCATTGCGAACGTATTACATTAATGCTTCGACCGCGGTCGTCGCGCTCGTTTACGAGAAAAAAGAGAAAAACACCTTTCGGTCCGAAACATTTCAAGTCCCGTCAGATCTCAATGTCCACCGGCACCATCGTCCAAAAGCCAAACTCGTCCGATCGCCAAATGAATTATAGATCCCTGTTCCTCGTTGCATTGCGAACGTATTACATTAATGGTTCGTCCGCGGTCGTCGCGCTCGTTCTCGAGAAAAACGAGTAAAACACCTTTGGGTCCGAAACATTTCAAAGTCCCGTCAGATCTCAAAGTCCACCGGCACCATCGTCCAAAAGCCAAACTCGTCCGATCGCCAAAACAATTATAGATCCTTGTTCCTCGTTGCATTGCGAACGTATTACATTAATGGTTCGGCCGCGGTCGTCGCGCTCTTTTTTGAGAAAAACGCAATAAACACCTTTCGGTCCGAAATATTTCCAAGTCCCGTCACATCACAATGTCCACCGGCACCATCGTCCAAAAGCCAAACTCGTCCGATCGCCAAAACAATTATAGATCCCTTTTCCTCGTTGCATTGCGAACGTATTACATTAATGCTTCGACCGCGGTCGTCGCGCTCGTTTTCGGGAAAAATGCGAAAAACACCTTTTGGTCGGAAATATTTAAAAGTCCCGTCAGATCTCAAAGTCCACCGGCACCATCGTCCAAAAGCCAAACTCGTCCGATCGCCAAAACAATTATAGATCCCTGTTCCTCGTTGCATTGCGAACGTATTACATTAATGGTTCGTCCGCGGTCGTCGCGCTCGTTCTCGAGAAAAACGAGAAAAACACCTTTGGGTCCGAAACATTTCAAAGTCCCGTCAGATCTCAAAGTCCACCGGCACCATCGTCCAAAAGCCAAACTCGTCCGATCGCCAAAACAATTATAGATCCTTGTTCCTCGTTGCATTGCGAACGTATTACATTAATGCTTCGACCGCGGTCGTCGCGCTCGTTTACGAGAAAAAAGAGAAAAACACCTTTCGGTCCGAAACATTTCAAGTCCCGTCAGATCTCAATGTCCACCGGCACCATCGTCCAAAAGCCAAACTCGTCCGATCGCCAAAACAATTATAGATCCCTTTTCCTCGTTGCATTACGAACGTATTACATTAATGGTTCGGCCGCGGTCGTCGCGCTCGTTTTCGAGAAAAACGCAAAAAAGACCTTTCGGTCCGAAATATTTCCAAGTCCCGTCAGATCTCAAAGTCCACCGGCACCATCGTCCAAAAGCCAAACTCGTCCGATCGCCAAAAAAATTATAGATCCTTTTTCCTGGTTGCATTGCGAACGTATTAAATTAATGGTTCGACCGCGGTCGTCGCGCTCTTTTTTGATAAAAACGCAATAAACACCTTTCGGTCCGAAATATTTCCAAGTCCCGTCACATCTCAAAGTCCACCGGCACCATCGTCCAAAAGCCAAACTCGTCCGATCGCCAAAACAATTATAGATCCCTTTTCCTCGTTGCATTGCGAACGTATTACATTAATGCTTCGACCGCGGTCGTCGCGCTCGTTTTCGGGAAAAATGCGAAAAACACCTTTTGGTCGGAAATATTTAAAAGTCCCGTCACATCTCAAAGTCCACCGGCACCATCGTCCAAAAGCCAAACTCGCCCGATCGCCAAAAAAATTATAGATCCCTGTTCCTCGTTGCATTGCGAACGTATTACATTAATGGTTCGTCCGCGGTCGTCGCGCTCGTTCTCGAGAAAAACGAGAAAAACACCTTTGGGTCCGAAACATTTCAAAGTCCCGTCAGATCTCAAAGTCCACCGGCACCATCGTCCAAAAGCCAAACTCGTCCGATCGCCAAAACAATTATAGATCCTTGTTCCTCGTTGCATTGCGAACGTATTACATTAATGCTTCGACCGCGGTCGTCGCGCTCGTTTACGAGAAAAAAGAGAAAAACACCTTTCGGTCCGAAACATTTCAAGTCCCGTCAGATCTCAATGTCCACCGGCACCATCGTCCAAAAGCCAAACTCGTCCGATCGCCAAAACAATTATAGATCCCTTTTCCTCGTTGCATTGCGAACGTATTACATTAATGGTTCGGCCGCGGTCGTCGCGCTCTTTTTTGAGAAAAACGCAAAAAAGACCTTTCGGTCCCAAATATTTCCAAGTCCCGTCAGATCTCAATGTCCAAGGGCACCATCGTCCAAAAGCCAAACTCGTCCGATCGCCAAAACAATTATAGATCCCTTTTCCTCGTTGCATTGCGAACGTATTACATTAATGGTTCGTCCGCGGTCGTCGGGCTTGTTCTCGAGAAAAACGAGAAAAACACCTTTGGGTCCGAAACATTTCAAAGTCCCGTCAGATCTCAAAGTCCACCGGCACCATCGTCCAAAAGCCAAACTCGTCCGATCGCCAAAAAAATTATAGATCCTTGTTCCTCGTTGCATTGCGAACGTATTACATTAATGGTTCGGCCGCGGTCGTCGTGCTCGTTCTCGAGAAAAACGAGAAAAACACCTTTGGGTCCGAAACATTTCAAAGTCCCGTCACATCTCAAAGTCCACCGGCACCATCGTCCAAAAGCCAAACTCGTCCGATCGCGATAACAATCACAGATCCTTGTTCCTCGTTGCATTGCAAACGTATTACATGAATGGTTCGCCCCCGGTCGTCGCGCTCGTTTTCGAGAAAAACGCGAAAAACACCTTTTGGTCCGAAATATTTCCAAGTCCCGTCAGATCTCAATGTCCACCGGCACCATCGTCCAAAAGCCAAACTCGTCCGATCGCCAAAACAATTATAGATCCCTGTTCCTCGTTGCATTGCGAACGTATTAAATTAATGGTTCGACCGCGGTCGTCGCGCTCTTTTTTGAGAAAAACGCAATAAACACCTTTCGGCCCGAAATATTTCCAAGTCCCGTCAGATCTCAAAGTCCAACGGCACCATCGTCCAAAAGCCAAACTCGTCTGATCGCCAAAACAATTATAGATCCTTGTTCCTCGTTGCATTGCGAACGTATTACATTAATGCTTCGACCGCGGTCGTCGCGCTTGTTTACGAGAAAAAAGAGAAAAACACCTTTCGGTCCGAAACATTTCAAGTCCCGTCAGATCTCAATGTCCACCGGCACCATCGTCCAAAAGCCAAACTCGTCCGATCGCCAAAACAATTATAGATCCCTGTTCCTCGTTGCATTGCGAACGTATTACATTAATGGTTCGTCCGCGGTCGTCGCGCTCGTTCTCGAGAAAAACGAGAAAAAACACCTTTGGGTCCGAAACATTTCAAAGTCCCGTCAGATCTCAAAGTCCACCGGCACCATCGTCCAAAAGCCAAACTCGTCCGATCGCCAAAACAATTATAGATCCTTGTTCCTCGTTGCATTGCGAACGTATTACATTAATGCTTCGACCGCGGTCGTCGCGCTCGTTTACGAGAAAAAAGAGAAAAACACCTTTCGGTCCGAAACATTTCAAGTCCCGTCAGATCTCAATGTCCACCGGCACCATCGTCCAAAAGCCAAACTCGTCCGATCGCCAAAACAATTATAGATCCCTTTTCCTCGTTGCATTACGAACGTATTACATTAATGGTTCGGCCGCGGTCGTCGCGCTCGTTTTCGAGAAAAACGCAAAAAAGACCTTTCGGTCCGAAATATTTCCAAGTCCCGTCAGATCTCAAAGTCCACCGGCACCATCGTCCAAAAGCCAAACTCGTCCGATCGCCAAAAAAATTATAGATCCTTTTTCCTGGTTGCATTGCGAACGTATTAAATTAATGGTTCGACCGCGGTCGTCGCGCTCTTTTTTGATAAAAACGCAATAAACACCTTTCGGTCCGAAATATTTCCAAGTCCCGTCACATCTCAAAGTCCACCGGCACCATCGTCCAAAAGCCAAACTCGTCCGATCGCCAAAACAATTATAGATCCCTTTTCCTCGTTGCATTGCGAACGTATTACATTAATGCTTCGACCGCGGTCGTCGCGCTCGTTTTCGGGAAAAATGCGAAAAACACCTTTTGGTCGGAAATATTTAAAAGTCCCGTCAGATCTCAAAGTCCACCGGCACCATCGTCCAAAAGCCAAACTCGTCCGATCGCCAAAAAAATTATAGATCCCTGTTCCTCGTTGCATTGCGAACGTATTACATTAATGGTTCGTCCGCGGTCGTCGCGCTCGTTCTCGAGAAAAACGAGAAAAACACCTTTGGGTCCGAAACATTTCAAAGTCCCGTCAGATCTCAAAGTCCACCGGCACCATCGTCCAAAAGCCAAACTCATCCGATCGCCAAAACAATTATAGATCCTTGTTCCTCGTTGCATTGCGAACGTATTACATTAATGCTTCGACCGCGGTCGTCGCGCTTGTTTACGAGAAAAAAGAGAAAAACACCTTTCGGTCCGAAACATTTCAAGTCCCGTCAGATCTCAATGTCCACCGGCACCATCGTCCAAAAGCCAAACTCGTCCGATCGCCAAAACAATTATAGATCCCTGTTCCTCGTTGCATTGCGAACGTATTACATTAATGGTTCGTCCGCGGTCGTCGCGCTCGTTCTCGAGAAAAACGACAAAAACACCTTTGGGTCCGAAACATTTCAAAGTCCCGTCAGATCTCAAAGTCCACCGGCACCATCGTCCAAAAGCCAAACTCGTCCGATCGCCAAAACAATTATAGATCCTTGTTCCTCGTTGCATTGCGAACGTATTACATTAATGCTTCGACCGCGGTCGTCGCGCTCGTTTACGAGAAAAACGCGAAAAACACCTTTTGGTCCGAAATATTTCCAAGTCCCGTCAGATCTCAATGTCCACCGGCACCATCGTCCAAAAGCCAAACTCGTCCGATCGCCAAAACAATTATAGATCCCTGTTCCTCGTTGCATTGCGAACGTATTAAATTAATGGTTCGACCGCGGTCGTCGCGCTCTTTTTTGAGAAAAACGCAATAAACACCTTTCGGCCCGAAATATTTCCAAGTCCCGTCAGATCTCAAAGTCCAACGGCACCATCGTCCAAAAGCCAAACTCGTCTGATCGCCAAAACAATTATAGATCCTTGTTCCTCGTTGCATTTCGAACGTATTACATTAATGGTTCGTCCGCGGTCGTCGCGCTCCTTTTTGAGAAAAACGCGAAAACCACCATTCAGTCAAAATATTTCCAAGTCCCGTCACATCTCAAAGTCCACCGGCACCATCGTCCAAAAGCCAAACTCGTCCGATCGCCAAAACAATTATAGATCCTTGTTCCTCGTTGCATTGCGAACGTATTACATTAATGCTTCGACCGCGGTCGTCGCGCTCGTTTACGAGAAAAAAGAGAAAAACACCTTTCGGTCCGAAACATTTCAAGTCCCGTCAGATCTCAATGTCCACCGGCACCATCGTCCAAAAGCCAAACTCGTCCGATCGCCAAAAGAATTATAGATCCCTGTTCCTCGTTGCATTGCGAACGTATTACATTAATGGTTCGTCCGCGGTCGTCGCGCTCGTTCTCGAGAAAAACGAGTAAAACACCTTTGGGTCCGAAACATTTCAAAGTCCCGTCACATCACAATGTCCACCGGCACCATCGTCCAAAAGCCAAACTCGTCCGATCGCCAAAACAATTATAGATCCCTTTTCCTCGTTGCATTGCGAACGTATTACATTAATGCTTCGACCGCGGTCGTCGCGCTCGTTTTCGGGAAAAATGCGAAAAACACCTTTTGGTCGGAAATATTTAAAAGTCCCGTCAGATCTCAAAGTCCACCGGCACCATCGTCCAAAAGCCAAACTCGTCCGATCGCCAAAAAAATTATAGATCCCTGTTCCTCGTTGCATTGCGAACGTATTACATTAATGGTTCGTCCGCGGTCGTCGCGCTCGTTCTCGAGAAAAACGAGAAAAACACCTTTGGGTCCGAAACATTTCAAAGTCCCGTCAGATCTCAAAGTCCACCGGCACCATCGTCCAAAAGCCAAACTCGTCCGATCGCCAAAACAATTATAGATCCTTGTTCCTCGTTGCATTGCGAACGTATTACATTAATGCTTCGACCGCGGTCGTCGCGCTTGTTTACGAGAAAAAAGAGAAAAACACCTTTCGGTCCGAAACATTTCAAGTCCCGTCAGATCTCAATGTCCACCGGCACCATCGTCCAAAAGCCAAACTCGTCCGATCGCCAAAACAATTATAGATCCCTGTTCCTCGTTGCATTGCGAACGTATTACATTAATGGTTCGTCCGCGGTCGTCGCGCTCGTTCTCGAGAAAAACGAGAAAAACACCTTTGGGTCCGAAACATTTCAAAGTCCCGTCAGATCTCAAAGTCCACCGGCACCATCGTCCAAAAGCCAAACTCGTCCGATCGCCAAAACAATTATAGATCCTTGTTCCTCGTTGCATTGCGAACGTATTACATTAATGCTTCGACCGCGGTCGTCGCGCTCGTTTACGAGAAAAAAGAGAAAAACACCTTTCGGTCCGAAACATTTCAAGTCCCGTCAGATCTCAATGTCCACCGGCACCATCGTCCAAAAGCCAAACTCGTCCGATCGCCAAAACAATTATAGATCCCTTTTCCTCGTTGCATTACGAACGTATTACATTAATGGTTCGGCCGCGGTCGTCGCGCTCGTTTACGAGAAAAAAGAGAAAAACACCTTTCGGTCCGAAACATTTCAAGTCCCGTCAGATCTCAGTGTCCACCGGCACCATCGTCCAAAAGCCAAACTCGTCCGATCGCCAAAACAATTATAGATCCCTGTTCCTCGTTGCATTGCGAACGTATTACATTAATGGTTCGTCCGCGGTCGTCGCGCTCGTTCTCGAGAAAAACGAGAAAAACACCTTTGGGTCCGAAACATTTCAAAGTCCCGTCAGATCTCAAAGTCCACCGGCACCATCGTCCAAAAGCCAAACTCGTCCGATCGCCAAAACAATTATAGATCCTTGTTCCTCGTTGCATTGCGAACGTATTACATTAATGCTTCGACCGCGGTCGTCGCGCTCGTTTACGAGAAAAAAGAGAAAAACACCTTTCGGTCCGAAACATTTCAAGTCCCGTCAGATCTCAATGTCCACCGGCACCATCGTCCAAAAGCCAAACTCGTCCGATCGCCAAAACAATTATAGATCCCTTTTCCTCGTTGCATTACGAACGTATTACATTAATGGTTCGGCCGCGGTCGTCGCGCTCGTTTTCGAGAAAAACGCAAAAAAGACCTTTCGGTCCGAAATATTTCCAAGTCCCGTCAGATCTCAAAGTCCACCGGCACCATCGTCCAAAAGCCAAACTCGTCCGATCGCCAAAACAATTATAGATCCCTTTTCCTCGTTGCATTGCGAACGTATTACATTAATGGTTCGGCCGCGGTCGTCGCGCTCTTTTTTGAGAAAAACGCAAAAAAGACCTTTCGGTCCGAAATATCTCCAAGTCCCGTCAGATCTCAATGTCCAAGGGCACCATCGTCCAAAAGCCAAACTCGTCCGATCGCCAAAACAATTATAGATCCCTTTTCCTCGTTGCATTGCGAACGTATTACATTAATGGTTCGTCCGCGGTCGTCGGGCTTGTTCTCGAGAAAAACGAGAAAAACACCTTTGGGTCCGAAACATTTCAAAGTCCCGTCAGATCTCAAAGTCCACCGGCACCATCGTCCAAAAGCCAAACTCGTCCGATCGCCAAAAAAATTATAGATCCTTGTTCCTCGTTGCATTGCGAACGTATTACATTAATGGTTCGGCCGCGGTCGTCGTGCTCGTTCTCGAGAAAAACGAGAAAAACACCTTTGGGTCCGAAACATTTCAAAGTCCCGTCACATCTCAAAGTCCACCGGCACCATCGTCCAAAAGCCAAACTCGTCCGATCGCGATAACAATCACAGATCCTTGTTCCTCGTTGCATTGCAAACGTATTACATGAATGGTTCGCCCCCGGTCGTCGCGCTCGTTTTCGAGAAAAACGCGAAAAACACCTTTTGGTCCGAAATATTTCCAAGTCCCGTCAGATCTCAATGTCCACCGGCACCATCGTCCAAAAGCCAAACTCGTCCGATCGCCAAAACAATTATAGATCCCTGTTCCTCGTTGCATTGCGAACGTATTAAATTAATGGTTCGACCGCGGTCGTCGCGCTCTTTTTTGAGAAAAACGCAATAAACACCTTTCGGTCCGAAATATTTCCAAGTCCCGTCAGATCTCAATGTCCAAGGGCACCATCGTCCAAAAGCCAAACTCGTCCGATCGCCAAAACAATTATAGATCCCTTTTCCTCGTTGCATTGCGAACGTATTACATTAATGGTTCGTCCGCGGTCGTCGGGCTTGTTCTCGAGAAAAACGAGAAAAACACCTTTGGGTCCGAAACATTTCAATGTCCCGTCAGATCTCAAAGTCCACCGGCACCATCGTCCAAAAGCCAAACTCGTCCGATCGCCAAAACAATTATAGATCCTTGTTCCTCGTTGCATTGCGAACGTATTACATTAATGGTTCGGCCGCGGTCGTCGTGCTCGTTTTCGAGAAAAATGCGAAAAACACCTTTCAGTCCGAAATATTTCTAAGTCCCGTCAGATCTCAAAGTCCACCGGCACCATCGTCCAAAAGCCAAACTCGTCCGATCGCCAAAACAATTATAGATCCCTGTTCCTCGTTGCATTGCGAACGTATTACATTAATGGTTCGGCCGCGGTCGTCGCGCTCGTTTTCGAGAAAAATGCGAAATACACCTTTCGGCCCGAAATATTTCTAAGTCCCGTCAGATCTCAAACTCCAACGGCACCATCGTCCAAAAGCCAAACTCGTCTGATCGCCAAAACAATTATAGATCCTTGTTCCTCGTTGCATTTCGAACGTATTACATTAATGGTTCGTCCGCGGTCGTCGCGCTCGTTTTTGAGAAAAACGCGAAAACCACCATTCAGTCAAAATATTTCCAAGTCCCGTCACATCTCAAAGTCCACCGGCACCATCGTCCAAAAGCCAAACTCGTCCGATCGCCAAAACAATTATAGATCCTTGTTCCTCGTTGCATTGCGAACGTATTACATTAATGGTTCGTCCGCGGTCGTCGCGCTCGTTCTCGAGAAAAACGAGAAAAACACCTTTGGGTCCGAAACATATCAAAGTCCCGTCAGATCTCAAAGTCCACCGGCACCATCGTCCAAAAGCCAAACTCGTCCGATCGCCAAAACAATTATAGATCCTTGTTCCTCGTTGCATTGCGAACGTATTACATTAATGCTTCGACCGCGGTCGTCGCGCTCGTTTACGAGAAAAAAGAGAAAAACACCTTTCGGTCCGAAACATTTCAAGTCCCGTCAGATCTCAATGTCCACCGGCACCATCGTCCAAAAGCCAAACTCGTCCGATCGCCAAAAGAATTATAGATCCCTGTTCCTCGTTGCATTGCGAACGTATTACATTAATGGTTCGTCCGCGGTCGTCGCGCTCGTTCTCGAGAAAAACGAGTAAAACACCTTTGGGTCCGAAACATTTCAAAGTCCCGTCAGATCTCAAAGTCCACCGGCACCATCGTCCAAAAGCCAAACTCGTCCGATCGCCAAAACAATTATAGATCCTTGTTCCTCGTTGCATTGCGAACGTATTACATTAATGCTTCGACCGCGGTCGTCGCGCTCGTTTACGAGAAAAAAGAGAAAAACACCTTTCGGTCCGAAACATTTCAAGTCCCGTCAGATCTCAATGTCCACCGGCACCATCGTCCAAAAGCCAAACTCGTCCGATCGCCAAAACAATTATAGATCCCTTTTCCTCGTTGCATTGCGAACGTATTACATTAATGGTTCGGCCGCGGTCGTCGCGCTCTTTTTTGAGAAAAACGCAATAAACACCTTTCGGTCCGAAATATTTCCAAGTCCCGTCTCATCACAATGTCCACCGGCACCATCGTCCAAAAGCCAAACTCGTCCGATCGCCAAAACAATTATAGATCCCTTTTCCTCGTTGCATTGCGAACGTATTACATTAATGCTTCGACCGCGGTCGTCGCGCTCGTTTTCGGGAAAAATGCGAAAAACACCTTTTGGTCGGAAATATATAAAAGTCCCGTCAGATCTCAAAGTCCACCGGCACCATCGTCCAAAAGCCAAACTCGTCCGATCGCCAAAAAAATTATAGATCCCTGTTCCTCGTTGCATTGCGAACGTATTACATTAATGGTTCGTCCGCGGTCGTCGCGCTCATTCTCGAGAAAAACGAGAAAAACACCTTTGGGTCCGAAACATTTCAAAGTCCCGTCAGATCTCAAAGTCCACCGGCACCATCGTCCAAAAGCCAAACTCGTCCGATCGCCAAAACAATTATAGATCCTTGTTCCTCGTTGCACTGCGAACGTATTACATTAATGCTTCGACCGCGGTCGTCGCGCTTGTTTACGAGAAAAAAGAGAAAAACACCTTTCGGTCCGAAACATTTCAAGTCCCGTCAGATCTCAATGTCCACCGGCACCATCGTCCAAAAGCCAAACTCGTCCGATCGCCAAAACAATTATAGATCCCTTTTCCTCGTTGCATTACGAACGTATTACATTAATGGTTCGGCCGCGGTCGTCGCGCTCGTTTTCGAGAAAAACGCAAAAAAGACCTTTCGGTCCGAAATATTTCCAAGTCCCGTCAGATCTCAAAGTCCACCGGCACCATCGTCCAAAAGCCAAACTCGTCCGATCGCCAAAAAAATTATAGATCCTTTTTCCTGGTTGCATTGCGAACGTATTAAATTAATGGTTCGACCGCGGTCGTCGCGCTCTTTTTTGAGAAAAACGCAATAAACACCTTTCGGTCCGAAATATTTCCAAGTCCCGTCACATCTCAAAGTCCACCGGCACCATCGTCCAAAAGCCAAACTCGTCCGATCGCCAAAACAATTATAGATCCCTTTTCCTCGTTGCATTGCGAACGTATTACATTAATGCTTCGACCGCGGTCGTCGCGCTCGTTTTCGGGAAAAATGCGAAAAACACCTTTTGGTCGGAAATATTTAAAAGTCCCGTCAGATCTCAAAGTCCACCGGCACCATCGTCCAAAAGCCAAACTCGTCCGATCGCCAAAAAAATTATAGATCCCTGTTCCTCGTTGCATTGCGAACGTATTACATTAATGGTTCGTCCGCGGTCGTCGCGCTCGTTCTCGAGAAAAACGAGAAAAACACCTTTGGGTCCGAAACATTTCAAAGTCCCGTCAGATCTCAAAGTCCACCGGCACCATCGTCCAAAAGCCAAACTCATCCGATCGCCAAAACAATTATAGATCCTTGTTCCTCGTTGCATTGCGAACGTATTACATTAATGCTTCGACCGCGGTCGTCGCGCTTGTTTACGAGAAAAAAGAGAAAAACACCTTTCGGTCCGAAACATTTCAAGTCCCGTCAGATCTCAATGTCCACCGGCACCATCGTCCAAAAGCCAAACTCGTCCGATCGCCAAAACAATTATAGATCCCTGTTCCTCGTTGCATTGCGAACGTATTAAATTAATGGTTCGACCGCGGTCGTCGCGCTCTTTTTTGAGAAAAACGCAATAAACACCTTTCGGTCCGAAATATTTCCAAGTCCCGTCAGATCTCAATGTCCACCGGCACCATCGTCCAAAAGCCAAAGTCGTCCGATCGCCAAAACAATTATAGATCCTTGTTCCTCGTTGCATTGCGAACGTATTACATTAATGGTTCGGCCGCGGTCGTCGTGCTCGTTTTCGAGAAAAATGCGAAAAACACCTTTCAGTCCGAAATATTTCTAAGTCCCGTCAGATCTCAAAGTCCACCGGCACCATCGTCCAAAAGCCAAACTCGTCCGATCGCCAAAACAATTATAGATCCCTGTTCCTCGTTGCATTGCGAACGTATTACATTAATGGTTCGGCCGCGGTCGTCGCGCTCGTTTTCGAGAAAAATGCGAAATACACCTTTCGGCCCGAAATATTTCTAAGTCCCGTCAGATCTCAAACTCCAACGGCACCATCGTCCAAAAGCCAAACTCGTCTGATCGCCAAAACAATTATAGATCCTTGTTCCTCGTTGCATTGCGAACGTATTACATTAATGGTTCGTCCGCGGTCGTCGCGCTCGTTCTCGAGAAAAACGAGAAAAACACCTTTGGGTCCGAAACATATCAAAGTCCCGTCAGATCTCAAAGTCCACTGGCACCATCGTCCAAAAGCCAAACTCGTCCGATCGCCAAAACAATTATAGATCCTTGTTCCTCGTTGCATTGCGAACGTATTACATTAATGCTTCGACCGCGGTCGTCGCGCTCGTTTACGAGAAAAAAGAGAAAAACACCTTTCGGTCCGAAACATTTCAAGTCCCGTCAGATCTCAATGTCCACCGGCACCATCGTCCAAAAGCCAAACTCGTCCGATCGCCAAAAGAATTATAGATCCCTGTTCCTCGTTGCATTGCGAACGTATTACATTAATGGTTCCTCCGCGGTCGTCGCGCTCGTTCTCGAGAAAAACGAGTAAAACACCTTTGGGTCCGAAACATTTCAAAGTCCCGTCAGATCTCAAAGTCCACCGGCACCATCGTCCAAAAGCCAAACTCGTCCGATCGCCAAAACAATTATAGATCCTTGTTCCTCGTTGCATTGCGAACGTATTACATTAATGCTTCGACCGCGGTCGTCGCGCTCGTTTACGAGAAAAAAGAGAAAAACACCTTTCGGTCCGAAACATTTCAAGTCCCGTCAGATCTCAATGTCCACCGGCACCATCGTCCAAAAGCCAAACTCGTCCGATCGCCAAAACAATTATAGATCCCTTTTCCTCGTTGCATTGCGAACGTATTACATTAATGGTTTGGCCGCGGTCGTCGCGCTCTTTTTTGAGAAAAACGCAATAAACACCTTTCGGTCCGAAATATTTCCAAGTCCCGTCACATCACAATGTCCACCGGCACCATCGTCCAAAAGCCAAACTCGTCCGATCGCCAAAACAATTATAGATCCCTTTTCCTCGTTGCATTGCGAACGTATTACATTAATGCTTCGACCGCGGTCGTCGCGCTCGTTTTCGGGAAAAATGCGAAAAACACCTTTTGGTCGGAAATATTTAAAAGTCCCGTCAGATCTCAAAGTCCACCGGCACCATCGTCCAAAAGCCAAACTCGTCCGATCGCCAAAACAATTATAGATCCTTGTTCCTCGTTGCATTGCGAACGTATTACATTAATGCTTCGACCGCGGTCGTCGCGCTCGTTTACGAGAAAAAAGAGAAAAACACCTTTCGGTCCGAAACATTTCAAGTCCCGTCAGATCTCAATGTCCACCGGCACCATCGTCCAAAAGCCAAACTCGTCCGATCGCCAAAACAATTATAGATCCCTTTTCCTCGTTGCATTACGAACGTATTACATTAATGGTTCGGCCGCGGTCGTCGCGCTCGTTTACGAGAAAAAAGAGAAAAACACCTTTCGGTCCGAAACATTTCAAGTCCCGTCAGATCTCAATGTCCACCGGCACCATCGTCCAAAAGCCAAACTCGTCCGATCGCCAAAACAATTATAGATCCCTGTTCCTCGTTGCATTGCGAACGTATTACATTAATGGTTCGTCCGCGGTCGTCGCGCTCGTTCTCGAGAAAAACGAGAAAAACACCTTTGGGTCCGAAACATTTCAAAGTCCCGTCAGATCTCAAAGTCCACCGGCACCATCGTCCAAAAGCCAAACTCGTCCGATCGCCAAAACAATTATAGATCCTTGTTCCTCGTTGCATTGCGAACGTATTACATTAATGCTTCGACCGCGGTCGTCGCGCTCGTTTACGAGAAAAAAGAGAAAAACACCTTTCGGTCCGAAACATTTCAAGTCCCGTCAGATCTCAATGTCCACCGGCACCATCGTCCAAAAGCCAAACTCGTCCGATCGCCAAAACAATTATAGATCCCTTTTCCTCGTTGCATTACGAACGTATTACATTAATGGTTCGGCCGCGGTCGTCGCGCTCGTTTTCGAGAAAAACGCAAAAAAGACCTTTCGGTCCGAAATATTTCCAAGTCCCGTCAGATCTCAAAGTCCACCGGCACCATCGTCCAAAAGCCAAACTCGTCCGATCGCCAAAACAATTATAGATCCCTTTTCCTCGTTGCATTGCGAACGTATTACATTAATGGTTCGGCCGCGGTCGTCGCGCTCTTTTTTGAGAAAAACGCAAAAAAGACCTTTCGGTCCGAAATATCTCCAAGTCCCGTCAGATCTCAATGTCCAAGGGCACCATCGTCCAAAAGCCAAACTCGTCCGATCGCCAAAACAATTATAGATCCCTTTTCCTCGTTGCATTGCGAACGTATTACATTAATGGTTCGTCCGCGGTCGTCGGGCTTGTTCTCAAGAAAAACGAGAAAAACACCTTTGGGTCCGAAACATTTCAAAGTCCCGTCAGATCTCAAAGTCCACCGGCACCATCGTCCAAAAGCCAAACTCGTCCGATCGCCAAAAAAATTATAGATCCTTGTTCCTCGTTGCATTGCGAACGTATTACATTAATGGTTCGGCCGCGGTCGTCGTGCTCGTTCTCGAGAAAAACGAGAAAAACACCTTTGGGTCCGAAACATTTCAAAGTCCCGTCACATCTCAAAGTCCACCGGCACCATCGTCCAAAAGCCAAACTCGTCCGATCGCGATAACAATCACAGATCCTTGTTCCTCGTTGCATTGCAAACGTATTACATGAATGGTTCGCCCCCGGTCGTCGCGCTCGTTTTCGAGAAAAACGCGAAAAACACCTTTTGGTCCGAAATATTTCCAAGTCCCGTCAGATCTCAATGTCCACCGGCACCATCGTCCAAAAGCCAAACTCGTCCGATCGCCAAAACAATTATAGATCCCTGTTCCTCGTTGCATTGCGAACGTATTAAATTAATGGTTCGACCGCGGTCGTCGCGCTCTTTTTTGAGAAAAACGCAATAAACACCTTTCGGTCCGAAATATTTCCAAGTCCCGTCAGATCTCAATGTCCAAGGGCACCATCGTCCAAAAGCCAAACTCGTCCGATCGCCAAAACAATTATAGATCCCTTTTCCTCGTTGCATTGCGAACGTATTACATTAATGGTTCGTCCGCGGTCGTCGGGCTTGTTCTCGAGAAAAACGAGAAAAACACCTTTGGGTCCGAAACATTTCAATGTCCCGTCAGATCTCAAAGTCCACCGGCACCATCGTCCAAAAGCCAAACTCGTCCGATCGCCAAAACAATTATAGATCCTTGTTCCTCGTTGCATTTCGAACGTATTACATTAATGGTTCGTCCGCGGTCGTCGCGCTCGTTTTTGAGAAAAACGCGAAAACCACCATTCAGTCAAAATATTTCCAAGTCCCGTCACATCTCAAAGTCCACCGGCACCATCGTCCAAAAGCCAAACTCGTCCGATCGCCAAAACAATTATAGATCCTTGTTCCTCGTTGCATTGCGAACGTATTACATTAATGGTTCGTCCGCGGTCGTCGCGCTCGTTCTCGAGAAAAACGAGAAAAACACCTTTGGGTCCGAAACATATCAAAGTCCCGTCAGATCTCAAAGTCCACCGGCACCATCGTCCAAAAGCCAAACTCGTCCGATCGCCAAAACAATTATAGATCCTTGTTCCTCGTTGCATTGCGAACGTATTACATTAATGCTTCGACCGCGGTCGTCGCGCTCGTTTACGAGAAAAAAGAGAAAAACACCTTTCGGTCCGAAACATTTCAAGTCCCGTCAGATCTCAATGTCCACCGGCACCATCGTCCAAAAGCCAAACTCGTCCGATCGCCAAAAGAATTATAGATCCCTGTTCCTCGTTGCATTGCGAACGTATTACATTAATGGTTCGTCCGCGGTCGTCGCGCTCGTTCTCGAGAAAAACGAGTAAAACACCTTTGGGTCCGAAACATTTCAAAGTCCCGTCAGATCTCAAAGTCCACCGGCACCATCGTCCAAAAGCCAAACTCGTCCGATCGCCAAAACAATTATAGATCCTTGTTCCTCGTTGCATTGCGAACGTATTACATTAATGCTTCGACCGCGGTCGTCGCGCTCGTTTACGAGAAAAAAGAGAAAAACACCTTTCGGTCCGAAACATTTCAAGTCCCGTCAGATCTCAATGTCCACCGGCACCATCGTCCAAAAGCCAAACTCGTCCGATCGCCAAAACAATTATAGATCCCTTTTCCTCGTTGCATTGCGAACGTATTACATTAATGGTTCGGCCGCGGTCGTCGCGCTCTTTTTTGAGAAAAACGCAATAAACACCTTTCGGTCCGAAATATTTCCAAGTCCCGTCACATCACAATGTCCACCGGCACCATCGTCCAAAAGCCAAACTCGTCCGATCGCCAAAACAATTATAGATCCCTTTTCCTCGTTGCATTGCGAACGTATTACATTAATGCTTCGACCGCGGTCGTCGCGCTCGTTTTCGGGAAAAATGCGAAAAACACCTTTTGGTCGGAAATATTTAAAAGTCCCGTCAGATCTCAAAGTCCACCGGCACCATCGTCCAAAAGCCAAACTCGTCCGATCGCCAAAAAAATTATAGATCCCTGTTCCTCGTTGCATTGCGAACGTATTACATTAATGGTTCGTCCGCGATCGTCGCGCTCATTCTCGAGAAAAACGAGAAAAACACCTTTGGGTCCGAAACATTTCAAAGTCCCGTCAGATCTCAAAGTCCACCGGCACCATCGTCCAAAAGCCAAACTCGTCCGATCGCCAAAACAATTATAGATCCTTGTTCCTCGTTGCACTGCGAACGTATTACATTAATGCTTCGACCGCGGTCGTCGCGCTTGTTTACGAGAAAAAAGAGAAAAACACCTTTCGGTCCGAAACATTTCAAGTCCCGTCAGATCTCAATGTCCACCGGCACCATCGTCCAAAAGCCAAACTCGTCCGATCGCCAAAACAATTATAGATCCCTTTTCCTCGTTGCATTACGAACGTATTACATTAATGGTTCGGCCGCGGTCGTCGCGCTCGTTTTCGAGAAAAACGCAAAAAAGACCTTTCGGTCCGAAATATTTCCAAGTCCCGTCAGATCTCAAAGTCCACCGGCACCATCGTCCAAAAGCCAAACTCGTCCGATCGCCAAAAAAATTATAGATCCTTTTTCCTGGTTGCATTGCGAACGTATTAAATTAATGGTTCGACCGCGGTCGTCGCGCTCTTTTTTGAGAAAAACGCAATAAACACCTTTCGGTCCGAAATATTTCCAAGTCCCGTCACATCTCAAAGTCCACCGGCACCATCGTCCAAAAGCCAAACTCGTCCGATCGCCAAAACAATTATAGATCCCTTTTCCTCGTTGCATTGCGAACGTATTACATTAATGCTTCGACCGCGGTCGTCGCGCTCGTTTTCGGGAAAAATGCGAAAAACACCTTTTGGTCGGAAATATTTAAAAGTCCCGTCAGATCTCAAAGTCCACCGGCACCATCGTCCAAAAGCCAAACTCGTCCGATCGCCAAAAAAATTATAGATCCCTGTTCCTCGTTGCATTGCGAACGTATTACATTAATGGTTCGTCCGCGGTCGTCGCGCTCGTTCTCGAGAAAAACGAGAAAAACACCTTTGGGTCCGAAACATTTCAAAGTCCCGTCAGATCTCAAAGTCCACCGGCACCATCGTCCAAAAGCCAAACTCATCCGATCGCCAAAACAATTATAGATCCTTGTTCCTCGTTGCATTGCGAACGTATTACATTAATGCTTCGACCGCGGTCGTCGCGCTTGTTTACGAGAAAAAAGAGAAAAACACCTTTCGGTCCGAAACATTTCAAGTCCCGTCAGATCTCAATGTCCACCGGCACCATCGTCCAAAAGCCAAACTCGTCCGATCGCCAAAACAATTATAGATCCCTGTTCCTCGTTGCATTGCGAACGTATTACATTAATGGTTCGTCCGCGGTCGTCGCGCTCGTTCTCGAGAAAAACGAGAAAAACACCTTTGGGTCCGAAACATTTCAAAGTCCCGTCAGATCTCAAAGTCCACCGGCACCATCGTCCAAAAGCCAAACTCGTCCGATCGCCAAAACAATTATAGATCCTTGTTCCTCGTTGCATTGCGAACGTATTACATTAATGCTTCGACCGCGGTCGTCGCGCTCGTTTACGAGAAAAAAGAGAAAAACACCTTTCGGTCCGAAACATTTCAAGTCCCGTCAGATCTCAATGTCCACCGGCACCATCGTCCAAAAGCCAAACTCGTCCGATCGCCAAAACAATTATAGATCCCTTTTCCTCGTTGCATTGCGAACGTATTACATTAATGGTTCGGCCGCGGTCGTCGCGCTCTTTTTTGAGAAAAACGCAAAAAAGACCTTTCGGTCCGAAATATTTCCAAGTCCCGTCAGATCTCAATGTCCAAGGGCACCATCGTCCAAAAGCCAAACTCGTCCGATCGCCAAAACAATTATAGATCCCTTTTCCTCGTTGCATTGCGAACGTATTACATTAATGGTTCGTCCGCGGTCGTCGGGCTTGTTCTCGAGAAAAACGAGAAAAACACCTTTGGGTCCGAAACATTTCAAAGTCCCGTCAGATCTCAAAGTCCACCGGCACCATCGTCCAAAAGCCAAACTCGTCCGATCGCCAAAAAAATTATAGATCCTTGTTCCTCGTTGCATTGCGAACGTATTACATTAATGGTTCGGCCGCGGTCGTCGTGCTCGTTCTCGAGAAAAACGAGAAAAACACCTTTGGGTCCGAAACATTTCAAAGTCCCGTCACATCTCAAAGTCCACCGGCACCATCGTCCAAAAGCCAAACTCGTCCGATCGCGATAACAATCACAGATCCTTGTTCCTCGTTGCATTGCAAACGTATTACATGAATGGTTCGCCCCCGGTCGTCGCGCTCGTTTACGAGAAAAAAGAGAAAAACACCTTTCGGTCCGAAACATTTCAAGTCCCGTCAGATCTCAATGTCCACCGGCACCATCGTCCAAAAGCCAAACTCGTCCGATCGCCAAAACAATTATAGATCCCTTTTCCTCGTTGCATTGCGAACGTATTACATTAATGGTTCGGCCGCGGTCGTCGCGCTCTTTTTTGAGAAAAACGCAAAAAAGACCTTTCGGTCCGAAATATTTCCAAGTCCCGTCAGATCTCAATGTCCAAGGGCACCATCGTCCAAAAGCCAAACTCGTCCGATCGCCAAAACAATTATAGATCCCTTTTCCTCGTTGCATTGCGAACGTATTACATTAATGGTTCGGCCGCGGTCGTCGTGCTCGTTCTCGAGAAAAACGAGAAAAACACCTTTGGGTCCGAAACATTTCAAAGTCCCGTCACATCTCAAAGTCCACCGGCACCATGGTCCAAAAGCCAAACTCGTCCGATCGCGATAACAATCACAGATCCTTGTTCCTCGTTGCATTGCAAACGTATTACATGAATGGTTCGCCCCCGGTCGTCGCGCTCGTTTACGAGAAAAAAGAGAAAAACACCTTTCGGTCCGAAACATTTCAAGTCCCGTCAGATCTCAATGTCCACCGGCACCATCGTCCAAAAGCCAAACTCGTCCGATCGCCAAAACAATTATAGATCCCTTTTCCTCGTTGCATTGCGAACGTATTACATTAATGGTTCGGCCGCGGTCGTCGCGCTCTTTTTTGAGAAAAACGCAAAAAAGACCTTTCGGTCCGAAATATTTCCAAGTCCCGTCAGATCTCAATGTCCAAGGGCACCATCGTCCAAAAGCCAAACTCGTCCGATCGCCAAAACAATTATAGATCCCTTTTCCTCGTTGCATTGCGAACGTATTACATTAATGGTTCGTCCGCGGTCGTCGGGCTTGTTCTCGAGAAAAACGAGAAAAACACCTTTGGGTCCGAAACATTTCAAAGTCCCGTCAGATCTCAAAGTCCACCGGCACCATCGTCCAAAAGCCAAACTCGTCCGATCGCCAAAAAAATTATAGATCCTTGTTCCTCGTTGCATTGCGAACGTATTACATTAATGGTTCGGCCGCGGTCGTCGTGCTCGTTCTCGAGAAAAACGAGAAAAACACCTTTGGGTCCGAAACATTTCAAAGTCCCGTCACATCTCAAAGTCCACCGGCACCATCGTCCAAAAGCCAAACTCGTCCGATCGCGATAACAATCACAGATCCTTGTTCCTCGTTGCATTGCAAACGTATTACATGAATGGTTCGCCCCCGGTCGTCGCGCTCGTTTTCGAGAAAAACGCGAAAAACACCTCTTGGTCCGAAATATTTCCAAGTCCCGTCAGATCTCAATGTCCACCGGCACCATCGTCCAAAAGCCAAACTCGTCCGATCGCCAAAACAATTATAGATCCCTGTTCCTCGTTGCATTGCGAACGTATTAAATTAATGGTTCGACCGCGGTCGTCGCGCTCTTTTTTGAGAAAAACGCAATAAACACCTTTCGGTCCGAAATATTTCCAAGTCCCGTCAGATCTCAATGTCCACCGGCACCATCGTCCAAAAGCCAAAGTCGTCCGATCGCCAAAACAATTATAGATCCTTGTTCCTCGTTGCATTGCGAACGTATTACATTAATGGTTCGGCCGCGGTCGTCGTGCTCGTTTTCGAGAAAAATGCGAAAAACACCTTTCAGTCCGAAATATTTCTAAGTCCCGTCAGATCTCAAAGTCCACCGGCACCATCGTCCAAAAGCCAAACTCGTCCGATCGCCAAAACAATTATAGATCCCTGTTCCTCGTTGCATTGCGAACGTATTACATTAATGGTTCGGCCGCGGTCGTCGCGCTCGTTTTCGAGAAAAATGCGAAACACACCTTTCGGCCCGAAATATTTCTAAGTCCCGTCAGATCTCAAACTCCAACGGCACCATCGTCCAAAAGCCAAACTCGTCTGATCGCCAAAACAATTATAGATCCTTGTTCCTCGTTGCATTGCGAACGTATTACATTAATGGTTCGTCCGCGGTCGTCGCGCTCGTTCTCGAGAAAAACGAGAAAAACACCTTTGGGTCCGAAACATATCAAAGTCCCGTCAGATCTCAAAGTCCACTGGCACCATCGTCCAAAAGCCAAACTCGTCCGATCGCCAAAACAATTATTGATCCTTGTTCCTCGTTGCATTGCGAACGTATTACATTAATGCTTCGACCGCGGTCGTCGCGCTCGTTTACGAGAAAAAAGAGAAAAACACCTTTCGGTCCGAAACATTTCAAGTCCCGTCAGATCTCAATGTCCACCGGCACCATCGTCCAAAAGCCAAACTCGTCCGATCGCCAAAAGAATTATAGATCCCTGTTCCTCGTTGCATTGCGAACGTATTACATTAATGGTTCCTCCGCGGTCGTCGCGCTCGTTCTCGAGAAAAACGAGTAAAACACCTTTGGGTCCGAAACATTTCAAAGTCCCGTCAGATCTCAAAGTCCACCGGCACCATCGTCCAAAAGCCAAACTCGTCCGATCGCCAAAACAATTATAGATCCTTGTTCCTCGTTGCATTGCGAACGTATTACATTAATGCTTCGACCGCGGTCGTCGCGCTCTTTTTTGAGAAAAACGCAATAAACACCTTTCGGTCCGAAATATTTCCAAGTCCCGTCACATCACAATGTCCACCGGCACCATCGTCCAAAAGCCAAACTCGTCCGATCGCCAAAACAATTATAGATCCCTTTTCCTCGTTGCATTGCGAACGTATTACATTAATGCTTCGACCGCGGTCGTCGCGCTCGTTTTCGGGAAAAATGCGAAAAACACCTTTTGGTCGGAAATATTTAAAAGTCCCGTCAGATCTCAAAGTCCACCGGCACCATCGTCCAAAAGCCAAACTCGTCCGATCGCCAAAAAAATTATAGATCCCTGTTCCTCGTTGCATTGCGAACGTATTACATTAATGGTTCGTCCGCGGTCGTCGCGCTCATTCTCGAGAAAAACGAGAAAAACACCTTTGGGTCCGAAACATTTCAAAGTCCCGTCAGATCTCAAAGTCCACCGGCACCATCGTCCAAAAGCCAAACTCGTCCGATCGCCAAAACAATTATAGATCCTTGTTCCTCGTTGCACTGCGAACGTATTACATTAATGCTTCGACCGCGGTCGTCGCGCTTGTTTACGAGAAAAAAGAGAAAAACACCTTTCGGTCCGAAACATTTCAAGTCCCGTCAGATCTCAATGTCCACCGGCACCATCGTCCAAAAGCCAAACTCGTCCGATCGCCAAAACAATTATAGATCCCTTTTCCTCGTTGCATTACGAACGTATTACATTAATGGTTCGGCCGCGGTCGTCGCGCTCGTTTTCGAGAAAAACGCAAAAAAGACCTTTCGGTCCGAAATATTTCCAAGTCCCGTCAGATCTCAAAGTCCACCGGCACCATCGTCCAAAAGCCAAACTCGTCCGATCGCCAAAAAAATTATAGATCCTTTTTCCTGGTTGCATTGCGAACGTATTAAATTAATGGTTCGACCGCGGTCGTCGCGCTCTTTTTTGAGAAAAACGCAATAAACACCTTTCGGTCCGAAATATTTCCAAGTCCCGTCACATCTCAAAGTCCACCGGCACCATCGTCCAAAAGCCAAACTCGTCCGATCGCCAAAACAATTATAGATCCCTTTTCCTCGTTGCATTGCGAACGTATTACATTAATGCTTCGACCGCGGTCGTCGCGCTCGTTTTCGGGAAAAATGCGAAAAACACCTTTTGGTCGGAAATATTTAAAAGTCCCGTCAGATCTCAAAGTCCACCGGCACCATCGTCCAAAAGCCAAACTCGTCCGATCGCCAAAAAAATTATAGATCCCTGTTCCTCGTTGCATTGCGAACGTATTACATTAATGGTTCGTCCGCGGTCGTCGCGCTCGTTCTCGAGAAAAACGAGAAAAACACCTTTGGGTCCGAAACATTTCAAAGTCCCGTCAGATCTCAAAGTCCACCGGCACCATCGTCCAAAAGCCAAACTCATCCGATCGCCAAAACAATTATAGATCCTTGTTCCTCGTTGCATTGCGAACGTATTACATTAATGCTTCGACCGCGGTCGTCGCGCTTGTTTACGAGAAAAAAGAGAAAAACACCTTTCGGTCCGAAACATTTCAAGTCCCGTCAGATCTCAATGTCCACCGGCACCATCGTCCAAAAGCCAAACTCGTCCGATCGCCAAAACAATTATAGATCCCTGTTCCTCGTTGCATTGCGAACGTATTACATTAATGGTTCGTCCGCGGTCGTCGCGCTCGTTCTCGAGAAAAACGAGAAAAACACCTTTGGGTCCGAAACATTTCAAAGTCCCGTCAGATCTCAAAGTCCACCGGCACCATCGTCCAAAAGCCAAACTCGTCCGATCGCCAAAACAATTATAGATCCTTGTTCCTCGTTGCATTGCGAACGTATTACATTAATGCTTCGACCGCGGTCGTCGCGCTCGTTTACGAGAAAAAAGAGAAAAACACCTTTCGGTCCGAAACATTTCAAGTCCCGTCAGATCTCAATGTCCACCGGCACCATCGTCCAAAAGCCAAACTCGTCCGATCGCCAAAACAATTATAGATCCCTTTTCCTCGTTGCATTGCGAACGTATTACATTAATGGTTCGGCCGCGGTCGTCGCGCTCTTTTTTGAGAAAAACGCAAAAAAGACCTTTCGGTCCGAAATATTTCCAAGTCCCGTCAGATCTCAATGTCCAAGGGCACCATCGTCCAAAAGCCAAACTCGTCCGATCGCCAAAACAATTATAGATCCCTTTTCCTCGTTGCATTGCGAACGTATTACATTAATGGTTCGTCCGCGGTCGTCGGGCTTGTTCTCGAGAAAAACGAGAAAAACACCTTTGGGTCCGAAACATTTCAAAGTCCCGTCAGATCTCAAAGTCCACCGGCACCATCGTCCAAAAGCCAAACTCGTCCGATCGCCAAAAAAATTATAGATCCTTGTTCCTCGTTGCATTGCGAACGTATTACATTAATGGTTCGGCCGCGGTCGTCGTGCTCGTTCTCGAGAAAAACGAGAAAAACACCTTTGGGTCCGAAACATTTCAAAGTCCCGTCACATCTCAAAGTCCACCGGCACCATCGTCCAAAAGCCAAACTCGTCCGATCGCGATAACAATCACAGATCCTTGTTCCTCGTTGCATTGCAAACGTATTACATGAATGGTTCGCCCCCGGTCGTCGCGCTCGTTTTCGAGAAAAACGCGAAAAACACCTCTTGGTCCGAAATATTTCCAAGTCCCGTCAGATCTCAATGTCCACCGGCACCATCGTCCAAAAGCCAAACTCGTCCGATCGCCAAAACAATTATAGATCCCTGTTCCTCGTTGCATTGCGAACGTATTAAATTAATGGTTCGACCGCGGTCGTCGCGCTCTTTTTTGAGAAAAACGCAATAAACACCTTTCGGTCCGAAATATTTCCAAGTCCCGTCAGATCTCAATGTCCACCGGCACCATCGTCCAAAAGCCAAAGTCGTCCGATCGCCAAAACAATTATAGATCCTTGTTCCTCGTTGCATTGCGAACGTATTACATTAATGGTTCGGCCGCGGTCGTCGTGCTCGTTTTCGAGAAAAATGCGAAAAACACCTTTCAGTCCGAAATATTTCTAAGTCCCGTCAGATCTCAAAGTCCACCGGCACCATCGTCCAAAAGCCAAACTCGTCCGATCGCCAAAACAATTATAGATCCCTGTTCCTCGTTGCATTGCGAACGTATTACATTAATGGTTCGGCCGCGGTCGTCGCGCTCGTTTTCGAGAAAAATGCGAAACACACCTTTCGGCCCGAAATATTTCTAAGTCCCGTCAGATCTCAAACTCCAACGGCACCATCGTCCAAAAGCCAAACTCGTCTGATCGCCAAAACAATTATAGATCCTTGTTCCTCGTTGCATTGCGAACGTATTACATTAATGGTTCGTCCGCGGTCGTCGCGCTCGTTCTCGAGAAAAACGAGAAAAACACCTTTGGGTCCGAAACATATCAAAGTCCCGTCAGATCTCAAAGTCCACTGGCACCATCGTCCAAAAGCCAAACTCGTCCGATCGCCAAAACAATTATTGATCCTTGTTCCTCGTTGCATTGCGAACGTATTACATTAATGCTTCGACCGCGGTCGTCGCGCTCGTTTACGAGAAAAAAGAGAAAAACACCTTTCGGTCCGAAACATTTCAAGTCCCGTCAGATCTCAATGTCCACCGGCACCATCGTCCAAAAGCCAAACTCGTCCGATCGCCAAAAGAATTATAGATCCCTGTTCCTCGTTGCATTGCGAACGTATTACATTAATGGTTCCTCCGCGGTCGTCGCGCTCGTTCTCGAGAAAAACGAGTAAAACACCTTTGGGTCCGAAACATTTCAAAGTCCCGTCAGATCTCAAAGTCCACCGGCACCATCGTCCAAAAGCCAAACTCGTCCGATCGCCAAAACAATTATAGATCCTTGTTCCTCGTTGCATTGCGAACGTATTACATTAATGCTTCGACCGCGGTCGTCGCGCTCGTTTACGAGAAAAAAGAGAAAAACACCTTTCGGTCCGAAACATTTCAAGTCCCGTCAGATCTCAATGTCCACCGGCACCATCGTCCAAAAGCCAAACTCGTCCGATCGCCAAAACAATTATAGATCCCTTTTCCTCGTTGCATTGCGAACGTATTACATTAATGGTTTGGCCGCGGTCGTCGCGCTCTTTTTTGAGAAAAACGCAATAAACACCTTTCGGTCCGAAATATTTCCAAGTCCCGTCACATCACAATGTCCACCGGCACCATCGTCCAAAAGCCAAACTCGTCCGATCGCCAAAACAATTATAGATCCCTTTTCCTCGTTGCATTGCGAACGTATTACATTAATGCTTCGACCGCGGTCGTCGCGCTCGTTTTCGGGAAAAATGCGAAAAACACCTTTTGGTCGGAAATATTTAAAAGTCCCGTCAGATCTCAAAGTCCACCGGCACCATCGTCCAAAAGCCAAACTCGTCCGATCGCCAAAAAAATTATAGATCCCTGTTCCTCGTTGCATTGCGAACGTATTACATTAATGGTTCGTCCGCGGTCGTCGCGCTCGTTCTCGAGAAAAACGAGAAAAACACCTTTGGGTCCGAAACATTTCAAAGTCCCGTCAGATCTCAAAGTCCACCGGCACCATCGTCCAAAAGCCAAACTCGTCCGATCGCCAAAACAATTATAGATCCTTGTTCCTCGTTGCATTGCGAACGTATTACATTAATGCTTCGACCGCGGTCGTCGCGCTTGTTTACGAGAAAAAAGAGAAAAACACCTTTCGGTCCGAAACATTTCAAGTCCCGTCAGATCTCAATGTCCACCGGCACCATCGTCCAAAAGCCAAACTCGTCCGATCGCCAAAACAATTATAGATCCCTTTTCCTCGTTGCATTACGAACGTATTACATTAATGGTTCGGCCGCGGTCGTCGCGCTCGTTTTCGAGAAAAACGCAAAAAAGACCTTTCGGTCCGAAATATTTCCAAGTCCCGTCAGATCTCAAAGTCCACCGGCACCATCGTCCAAAAGCCAAACTCGTCCGATCGCCAAAAAAATTATAGATCCTTTTTCCTGGTTGCATTGCGAACGTATTAAATTAATGGTTCGACCGCGGTCGTCGCGCTCTTTTTTGAGAAAAACGCAATAAACACCTTTCGGTCCGAAATATTTCCAAGTCCCGTCACATCTCAAAGTCCACCGGCACCATCGTCCAAAAGCCAAACTCGTCCGATCGCCAAAACAATTATAGATCCCTTTTCCTCGTTGCATTGCGAACGTATTACATTAATGCTTCGACCGCGGTCGTCGCGCTCGTTTTCGGGAAAAATGCGAAAAACACCTTTTGGTCGGAAATATTTAAAAGTCCCGTCAGATCTCAAAGTCCACCGGCACCATCGTCCAAAAGCCAAACTCGTCCGATCGCCAAAACAATTATAGATCCTTGTTCCTCGTTGCATTGCGAACGTATTACATTAATGCTTCGACCGCGGTCGTCGCGCTTGTTTACGAGAAAAAAGAGAAAAACACCTTTCGGTCCGAAACATTTCAAGTCCCGTCAGATCTCAATGTCCACCGGCACCATCGTCCAAAAGCCAAACTCGTCCGATCGCCAAAACAATTATAGATCCCTTTTCCTCGTTGCATTACGAACGTATTACATTAATGGTTCGGCCGCGGTCGTAGCGCTCGTTTTCGAGAAAAACGCAAAAAAGACCTTTCGGTCCGAAATATTTCCAAGTCCCGTCAGATCTCAAAGTCCACCGGCACCATCGTCCAAAAGCCAAACTCGTCCGATCGCCAAAAAAATTATAGATCCTTTTTCCTGGTTGCATTGCGAACGTATTAAATTAATGGTTCGACCGCGGTCGTCGCGCTCTTTTCTGAGAAAAACGCAATAAACACCTTTCGGTCCGAAATATTTCCAAGTCCCGTCACATCTCAAAGTCCACCGGCACCATCGTCCAAAAGCCAAACTCGTCCGATCGCCAAAACAATTATAGATCCCTTTTCCTCGTTGCATTGCGAACGTATTACATTAATGCTTCGACCGCGGTCGTCGCGCTCGTTTTCGGGAAAAATGCGAAAAACACCTTTTGGTCGGAAATATTTAAAAGTCCCGTCAGATCTCAAAGTCCACCGGCACCATCGTCCAAAAGCCAAACTCGTCCGATCGCCAAAAAAATTATAGATCCCTGTTCCTCGTTGCATTGCGAACGTATTACATTAATGGTTCGTCCGCGGTCGTCGCGCTCGTTCTCGAGAAAAACGAGAAAAACACCTTTGGGTCCGAAACATTTCAAAGTCCCGTCAGATCTCAAAGTCCACCGGCACCATCGTCCAAAAGCCAAACTCATCCGATCGCCAAAACAATTATAGATCCCTGTTCCTCGTTGCATTGCGAACGTATTACATTAATGGTTCGTCCGCGGTCGTCGCGCTCGTTCTCGAGAAAAACGAGAAAAACACCTTTGGGTCCGAAACATTTCAAAGTCCCGTCAGATCTCAAAGTCCACCGGCACCATCGTCCAAAAGCCAAACTCATCCGATCGCCAAAACAATTATAGATCCTTGTTCCTCGTTGCATTGCGAACGTATTACATTAATGCTTCGACCGCGGTCGTCGCGCTTGTTTACGAGAAAAAAGAGAAAAACACCTTTGGGTCCGAAACATTTCAAAGTCCCGTCAGATCTCAAAGTCCACCGGCACCATCGTCCAAAAGCCAAACTCGTCCGATCGCCAAAAAAATTATAGATCCTTGTTCCTCGTTGCATTGCGAACGTATTACATTAATGGTTCGGCCGCGGTCGCCGTGCTCGTTCTCGAGAAAAACGAGAAAAACACCTTTGGGTCCGAAACATTTCAAAGTCCCGTCACATCTCAAAGTCCACCGGCACCATCGTCCAAAAGCCAAACTCGTCCGATCGCGATAACAATCACAGATCCTTGTTCCTCGTTGCATTGCAAACGTATTACATGAATGGTTCGCCCCCGGTCGTCGCGCTCGTTTTCGAGAAAAACGCGAAAAACACCTTTTGGTCCGAAATATTTCCAAGTCCCGTCAGATCTCAATGTCCACCGGCACCATCGTCCAAAAGCCAAACTCGTCCGATCGCCAAAACAATTATAGATCCCTGTTCCTCGTTGCATTGCGAACGTATTAAATTAATGGTTCGACCGCGGTCGTCGCGCTCTTTTTTGAGAAAAACGCAATAAACACCTTTCGGTCCGAAATATTTCCAAGTCCCGTCAGATCTCAATGTCCACCGGCACCATCGTCCAAAAGCCAAAGTCGTCCGATCGCCAAAACAATTATAGATCCTTGTTCCTCGTTGCATTGCGAACGTATTACATTAATGGTTCGGCCGCGGTCGTCGTGCTCGTTTTCGAGAAAAATGCGAAAAACACCTTTCAGTCCGAAATATTTCTAAGTCCCGTCAGATCTCAAAGTCCACCGGCACCATCGTCCAAAAGCCAAACTCGTCCGATCGCCAAAACAATTATAGATCCCTGTTCCTCGTTGCATTGCGAACGTATTACATTAATGGTTCGGCCGCGGTCGTCGCGCTCGTTTTCGAGAAAAACGAGAAAAACACCTTTGGGTCCGAAACATATCAAAGTCCCGTCAGATCTCAAAGTCCACCGGCACCATCGTCCAAAAGCCAAACTCGTCCGATCGCCAAAACAATTATAGATCCTTGTTCCTCGTTGCATTGCGAACGTATTACATTAATGCTTCGACCGCGGTCGTCGCGCTCGTTTACGAGAAAAAAGAGAAAAACACCTTTCGGTCCGAAACATTTCAAGTCCCGTCAGATCTCAATGTCCACCGGCACCATCGTCCAAAAGCCAAACTCGTCCGATCGCCAAAAGAATTATAGATCCCTGTTCCTCGTTGCATTGCGAACGTATTACATTAATGGTTCGTCCGCGGTCGTCGCGCTCGTTCTCGAGAAAAACGAGTAAAACACCTTTGGGTCCGAAACATTTCAAAGTCCCGTCAGATCTCAAAGTCCACCGGCACCATCGTCCAAAAGCCAAACTCGTCCGATCGCCAAAACAATTATAGATCCTTGTTCCTCGTTGCATTGCGAACGTATTACATTAATGCTTCGACCGCGGTCGTCGCGCTCGTTTACGAGAAAAAAGAGAAAAACACCTTTCGGTCCGAAACATTTCAAGTACCGTCAGATCTCAATGTCCACCGGCACCATCGTCCAAAAGCCAAACTCGTCCGATCGCCAAAACAATTATAGATCCCTGTTCCTCGTTGCATTGCGAACGTATTACATTAATGGTTCGGCCGCGGTCGTCGCGCTCTTTTTTGAGAAAAACGCAATAAACACCTTTCGGTCCGAAATATTTCCAAGTCCCGTCACATCACAATGTCCACCGGCACCATCGTCCAAAAGCCAAACTCGTCCGATCGCCAAAACAATTATAGATCCCTGTTCCTCGTTGCATTGCGAACGTATTACATTAATGGTTCGTCCGCGGTCGTCGCGCTCATTCTCGAGAAAAACGAGAAACACACCTTTGGGTCCGAAACATTTCAAAGTCCCGTCAGATCTCAAAGTCCACCGGCACCATCGTCCAAAAGCCAAACTCGTCCGATCGCCAAAACAATTATAGATCCTTGTTCCTCGTTGCATTGCGAACGTATTACATTAATGCTTCGACCGCGGTCGTCGCGCTTGTTTACGAGAAAAAAGAGAAAAACACCTTTCGGTCCGAAACATTTCAAGTCCCGTCAGATCTCAATGTCCACCGGCACCATCGTCCAAAAGCCAAACTCGTCCGATCGCCAAAACAATTATAGATCCCTTTTCCTCGTTGCATTACGAACGTATTACATTAATGGTTCGGCCGCGGTCGTCGCGCTCGTTTTCGAGAAAAACGCAAAAAAGACCTTTCGGTCCGAAATATTTCCAAGTCCCGTCAGATCTCAAAGTCCACCGGCACCATCGTCCAAAAGCCAAACTCGTCCGATCGCCAAAAAAATTATAGATCCTTTTTCCTGGTTGCATTGCGAACGTATTAAATTAATGGTTCGACCGCGGTCGTCGCGCTCTTTTTTGAGAAAAACGCAATAAACACCTTTCGGTCCGAAATATTTCCAAGTCCCGTCACATCTCAAAGTCCACCGGCACCATCGTCCAAAAGCCAAACTCGTCCGATCGCCAAAACAATTATAGATCCCTTTTCCTCGTTGCATTGCGAACGTATTACATTAATGCTTCGACCGCGGTCGTCGCGCTCGTTTTCGGGAAAAATGCGAAAAACACCTTTTGGTCGGAAATATTTAAAAGTCCCGTCAGATCTCAAAGTCCACCGGCACCATCGTCCAAAAGCCAAACTCGTCCGATCGCCAAAAAAATTATAGATCCCTGTTCCTCGTTGCATTGCGAACGTATTACATTAATGGTTCGTCCGCGGTCGTCGCGCTCGTTCTCGAGAAAAACGAGAAAAACACCTTTGGGTCCGAAACATTTCAAAGTCCCGTCAGATCTCAAAGTCCACCGGCACCATCGTCCAAAAGCCAAACTCATCCGATCGCCAAAACAATTATAGATCCTTGTTCCTCGTTGCATTGCGAACGTATTACATTAATGCTTCGACCGCGGTCGTCGCGCTTGTTTACGAGAAAAAAGAGAAAAACACCTTTCGGTCCGAAACATTTCAAGTCCCGTCAGATCTCAATGTCCACCGGCACCATCGTCCAAAAGCCAAACTCGTCCGATCGCCAAAACAATTATAGATCCCTGTTCCTCGTTGCATTGCGAACGTATTACATTAATGGTTCGTCCGCGGTCGTCGCGCTCGTTCTCGAGAAAAACGAGAAAAACTCCTTTGGGTCCGAAACATTTCAAAGTCCCGTCAGATCTCAAAGTCCACCGGCACCATCGTCCAAAAGCCAAACTCGTCCGATCGCCAAAACAATTATAGATCCTTGTTCCTCGTTGCATTGCGAACGTATTACATTAATGCTTCGACCGCGGTCGTCGCGCTTGTTTACGAGAAAAAAGAGAAAAACACCTTTCGGTCCGAAACATTTCAAGTCCCGTCAGATCTCAATGTCCACCGGCACCATCGTCCAAAAGCCAAACTCGTCCGATCGCCAAAACAATTATAGATCCCTTTTCCTCGTTGCATTACGAACGTATTACATTAATGGTTCGGCCGCGGTCGTCGCGCTCGTTTTCGAGAAAAACGCAAAAAAGACCTTTCGGTCCGAAATATTTCCAAGTCCCGTCAGATCTCAAAGTCCACCGGCACCATCGTCCAAAAGCCAAACTCGTCCGATCGCCAAAACAATTATAGATCCCTTTTCCTCGTTGCATTGCGAACGTATTACATTAATGGTTCGGCCGCGGTCGTCGCGCTCTTTTTTGAGAAAAACGCAATAAACACCTTTCGGTCCGAAATATTTCCAAGTCCCGTCACATCACAATGTCCACCGGCACCATCGTCCAAAAGCCAAACTCGTCCGATCGCCAAAACAATTATAGATCCCTTTTCCTCGTTGCATTGCGAACGTATTACATTAATGCTTCGACCGCGGTCGTCGCGCTCGTTTTCGGGAAAAATGCGAAAAACCCCTTTTGGTCGGAAATATTTAAAAGTCCCGTCAGATCTCAAAGTCCACCGGCACCATCGTCCAAAAGCCAAACTCGTCCGATCGCCAAAACAATTATAGATCCTTGTTCCTCGTTGCATTGCGAACGTATTACATTAATGCTTCGACCGCGGTCGTCGCGCTTGTTTACGAGAAAAAAGAGAAAAACACCTTTCGGTCCGAAACATTTCAAGTCCCGTCAGATCTCAATGTCCACCGGCACCATCGTCCAAAAGCCAAACTCGTCCGATCGCCAAAACAATTATAGATCCCTGTTCCTCGTTGCATTGCGAACGTATTACATTAATGGTTCGTCCGCGGTCGTCGCGCTCGTTCTCGAGAAAAACGAGAAAAACACCTTTGGGTCCGAAACATTTCAAAGTCCCGTCAGATCTCAAAGTCCACCGGCACCATCGTCCAAAAGCCAAACTCGTCCGATCGCCAAAACAATTATAGATCCTTGTTCCTCGTTGCATTGCGAAGGTATTACATTAATGCTTCGACCGCGGTCGTCGCGCTCGTTCTCGAGAAAAACGAGAAAAACACCTTTGGGTCCGAAACATTTCAAAGTCCCGTCAGATCTCAAAGTCCACCGGCACCATCGTCCAAAAGCCAAACTCGTCCGATCGCCAAAACAATTATAGATCCTTGTTCCTCGTTGCATTGCGAACGTATTACATTAATGCTTCGACCGCGGTCGTCGCGCTTGTTTACGAGAAAAAAGAGAAAAACACCTTTCGGTCCGAAACATTTCAAGTCCCGTCAGATCTCAATGTCCACCGGCACCATCGTCCAAAAGCCAAACTCGTCCGATCGCCAAAACAATTATAGATCCTTGTTCCTCGTTGCATTGCAAACGTATTACATGAATGGTTCGCCCCCGGTCGTCGCGCTCGTTTTCGAGAAAAACGCGAAAAACACCTTTTGGTCCGATATACTTCCAAGTCCCGATTACATCTCAAAGTCCACCGGCACCATCGTCCAAAAGCCAAACTCGTCCGATCGCCAAAAAATATAGATCCTTGTCCCTCGTTGCATTGCGAACGTATTACATTAATGGTTCGGCCGCGGTCGTCGCGCTCGTTCTTGAGAAAAACGAGAAAAACACCTTTGGGTCCGAAACATTTCAAAGTACCGTCAGATCTCAAAGTCCACCGGCACCATCGTCCAAAAGCCAAACTCGTCCGATCGCCAAAAAAATTATAGATCCCTGTTCCTCGTTGCATTGCGAACGTATTACATTAATGGTTCGTCCGCGGTCGTCGCGCTCGTTCTCGAGAAAAACGAGAAAAACACCTTTGGGCCCGAAACATTTCAAAGTCCCGTCAGATCTCAAAGTCCACCGGCACCATCGTCCAAAAGCCAAACTCGTCCGATCGCCAAAACAATTATAGATCCTTGTTCCTCGTTGCATTGCGAACGTATTACATTAATGCTTCGACCGCGGTCGTCGCGCTTGTTTACGAGAAAAAAGAGAAAAACACCTTTCGGTCCGAAACATTTCAAGTCCCGTCAGATCTCAATGTCCACCGGCACCATCGTCCAAAAGCCAAACTCGTCCGATCGCCAAAACAATTATAGATCCCTTTTCCTCGTTGCATTACGAACGTATTACATTAATGGTTCGGCCGCGGTCGTCGCGCTCGTTTTCGAGAAAAACGCAAAAAAGACCTTTCGGTCCGAAATATTTCCAAGTCCCGTCAGATCTCAAAGTCCACCGGCACCATCGTCCAAAAGCCAAACTCGTCCGATCGCCAAAAAAATTATAGATCCTTTTTCCTGGTTGCATTGCGAACGTATTAAATTAATGGTTCGACCGCGGTCGTCGCGCTCTTTTTTTAGAAAAACGCAATAAACACCTTTCGGTCCGAAATATTTCCAAGTCCCGTCACATCTCAAAGTCCACCGGCACCATCGTCCAAAAGCCAAACTCGTCCGATCGCCAAAACAATTATAGATCCCTTTTCCTCGTTGCATTGCGAACGTATTACATTAATGCTTCGACCGCGGTCGTCGCGCTCGTTTTCGGGAAAAATGCGAAAAACACCTTTTGGTCGGAAATATTTAAAAGTCCCGTCAGATCTCAAAGTCCACCGGCACCATCGTCCAAAAGCCAAACTCGTCCGATCGCCAAAAAAATTATAGATCCCTGTTCCTCGTTGCATTGCGAACGTATTACATTAATGGTTCGTCCGCGGTCGTCGCGCTCGTTCTCGAGAAAAACGAGAAAAACACCTTTGGGTCCGAAACATTTCAAAGTCCCGTCAGATCTCAATGTCCACCGGCACCATCGTCCAAAAGCCAAACTCGTCCGATCGCCAAAACAATTATAGATCCCTGTTCCTCGTTGCATTGCGAACGTATTAAATTAATGGTTCGACCGCGGTCGTCGCGCTCTTTTTTGAGAAAAACGCAATAAACACCTTTCGGTCCGAAATATTTCCAAGTCCCGTCAGATCTCAATGTCCACCGGCACCATCGTCCAAAAGCCAAAGTCGTCCGATCGCCAAAACAATTATAGATCCTTGTTCCTCGTTGCATTGCGAACGTATTACATTAATGGTTCGGCCGCGGTCGTCGTGCTCGTTTTCGAGAAAAATGCGAAAAACACCTTTCAGTCCGAAATATTTCTAAGTCCCGTCAGATCTCAAAGTCCACCGGCACCATCGTCCAAAAGCCAAACTCGTCCGATCGCCAAAACAATTATAGATCCCTGTTCCTCGTTGCATTGCGAACGTATTACATTAATGGTTCGGCCGCGGTCGTCGCGCTCGTTTTCGAGAAAAATGCGAAATACACCTTTCGGCCCGAAATATTTCTAAGTCCCGTCAGATCTCAAACTCCAACGGCACCATCGTCCAAAAGCCAAACTCGTCTGATCGCCAAAACAATTATAGATCCTTGTTCCTCGTTGCATTTCGAACGTATTACATTAATGGTTCGTCCGCGGTCGTCGCGCTCGTTTTTGAGAAAAACGCGAAAACCACCATTCAGTCAAAATATTTCCAAGTCCCGTCACATCTCAAAGTCCACCGGCACCATCGTCCAAAAGCCAAACTCGTCCGATCGCCAAAACAATTATAGATCCTTGTTCCTCGTTGCATTGCGAACGTATTACATTAATGGTTCGTCCGCGGTCGTCGCGCTCGTTCTCGAGAAAAACGAGAAAAACACCTTTGGGTCCGAAACATATCAAAGTCCCGTCAGATCTCAAAGTCCACCGGCACCATCGTTCAAAAGCCAAACTCGTCCGATCGCCAAAACAATTATAGATCCTTGTTCCTCGTTGCATTGCGAACGTATTACATTAATGCTTCGACCGCGGTCGTCGCGCTTGTTTACGAGAAAAAAGAGAAAAACACCTTTCGGTCCGAAACATTTCAAGTCCCGTCAGATCTCAATGTCCACCGGCACCATCGTCCAAAAGCCAAACTCGTCCGATCGCCAAAAAAATTATAGATCCTTTTTCCTGGTTGCATTGCGAACGTATTAAATTAATGGTTCGACCGCGGTCGTCGCGCTCTTTTTTTAGAAAAACGCAATAAACACCTTTCGGTCCGAAATATTTCCAAGTCCCGTCACATCTCAAAGTCCACCGGCACCATCGTCCAAAAGCCAAACTCGTCCGATCGCCAAAACAATTATAGATCCCTTTTCCTCGTTGCATTGCGAACGTATTACATTAATGCTTCGACCGCGGTCGTCGCGCTCGTTTTCGGGAAAAATGCGAAAAACACCTTTTGGTCGGAAATATTTAAAAGTCCCGTCAGATCTCAAAGTCCACCGGCACCATCGTCCAAAAGCCAAACTCGTCCGATCGCCAAAAAAATTATAGATCCCTGTTCCTCGTTGCATTGCGAACGTATTACATTAATGGTTCGTCCGCGGTCGTCGCGCTCGTTCTCGAGAAAAACGAGAAAAACACCTTTGGGTCCGAAACATTTCAAAGTCCCGTCAGATCTCAATGTCCACCGGCACCATCGTCCAAAAGCCAAACTCGTCCGATCGCCAAAACAATTATAGATCCCTGTTCCTCGTTGCATTGCGAACGTATTAAATTAATGGTTCGACCGCGGTCGTCGCGCTCTTTTTTGAGAAAAACGCAATAAACACCTTTCGGTCCGAAATATTTCCAAGTCCCGTCAGATCTCAATGTCCACCGGCACCATCGTCCAAAAGCCAAAGTCGTCCGATCGCCAAAACAATTATAGATCCTTGTTCCTCGTTGCATTGCGAACGTATTACATTAATGGTTCGGCCGCGGTCGTCGTGCTCGTTTTCGAGAAAAATGCGAAAAACACCTTTCAGTCCGAAATATTTCTAAGTCCCGTCAGATCTCAAAGTCCACCGGCACCATCGTCCAAAAGCCAAACTCGTCCGATCGCCAAAACAATTATAGATCCCTGTTCCTCGTTGCATTGCGAACGTATTACATTAATGGTTCGGCCGCGGTCGTCGCGCTCGTTTTCGAGAAAAATGCGAAATACACCTTTCGGCCCGAAATATTTCTAAGTCCCGTCAGATCTCAAACTCCAACGGCACCATCGTCCAAAAGCCAAACTCGTCTGATCGCCAAAACAATTATAGATCCTTGTTCCTCGTTGCATTTCGAACGTATTACATTAATGGTTCGTCCGCGGTCGTCGCGCTCGTTTTTGAGAAAAACGCGAAAACCACCATTCAGTCAAAATATTTCCAAGTCCCGTCACATCTCAAAGTCCACCGGCACCATCGTCCAAAAGCCAAACTCGTCCGATCGCCAAAACAATTATAGATCCTTGTTCCTCGTTGCATTGCGAACGTATTACATTAATGGTTCGTCCGCGGTCGTCGCGCTCGTTCTCGAGAAAAACGAGAAAAACACCTTTGGGTCCGAAACATATCAAAGTCCCGTCAGATCTCAAAGTCCACCGGCACCATCGTTCAAAAGCCAAACTCGTCCGATCGCCAAAACAATTATAGATCCTTGTTCCTCGTTGCATTGCGAACGTATTACATTAATGCTTCGACCGCGGTCGTCGCGCTCGTTTACGAGAAAAAAGAGAAAAACACCTTTCGGTCCGAAACATTTCAAGTCCCGTCAGATCTCAATGTCCACCGGCACCATCGTCCAAAAGCCAAACTCGTCCGATCGCCAAAAGCATTATAGATCCCTGTTCCTCGTTGCATTGCGAACGTATTACATTAATGGTTCGTCCGCGGTCGTCGCGCTCGTTCTCGAGAAAAACGAGTAAAACACCTTTGGGTCCGAAACATTTCAAAGTCCCGTCAGATCTCAAAGTCCACCGGCACCATCGTCCAAAAGCCAAACTCGTCCGATCGCCAAAACAATTATAGATCCTTGTTCCTCGTTGCATTGCGAACGTATTACATTAATGCTTCGACCGCGGTCGTCGCGCTCGTTTACGAGAAAAAAGAGAAAAACACCTTTCGGTCCGAAACATTTCAAGTCCCGTCAGATCTCAATGTCCACCGGCACCATCGTCCAAAAGCCAAACTCGTCCGATCGCCAAAACAATTATAGATCCCTTTTCCTCGTTGCATTGCGAACGTATTACATTAATGGTTCGGCCGCGGTCGTCGCGCTCTTTTTTGAGAAAAACGCAATAAACACCTTTCGGTCCGAAATATTTCCAAGTCCCGTCACATCACAATGTCCACCGGCACCATCGTCCAAAAGCCAAACTCGTCCGATCGCCAAAACAATTATAGATCCCTTTTCCTCGTTGCATTGCGAACGTATTACATTAATGCTTCGACCGCGGTCGTCGCGCTCGTTTTCGGGAAAAATGCGAAAAACACCTTTTGGTCGGAAATATTTAAAAGTCCCGTCAGATCTCAATGTCCACCGGCACCATCGTCCAAAAGCCAAACTCGTCCGATCGCCAAAAAATATAGATCCTTGTCCCTCGTTGCATTGCGAACGTATTACATTAATGGTTCGGCCGCGGTCGTCGCGCTCGTTCTTGAGAAAAACGAGAAAAACACCTTTGGGTCCGAAACATTTCAAAGTACCGTCAGATCTCAAAGTCCACCGGCACCATCGTCCAAAGCCAAACTCGTCCGATCGCCAAAACAATTATAGATCCTTGTTCCTCGTTGTATTGCGAACGTATTACATTAATGGTTCGGCCGCGGTCGTCGTGCTCGTTTTCGAGAAAAATGCGAAAAACACCTTTCGGTCCGAAATATTTCTAAGTCCCGTCAGATCTCAAAGTCCACAGGCACCATCGTCCAAAAGCCAAACTCGTCCGATCGCCAAAAAAATTATAGATCCTTGTTCCTCGTTGCATTGCGAACGTATTACATTAATGGTTCGGCCGCGGTCGTCGTGCTCGTTCTCGAGAAAAACGAGAAAAACACCTTTGGGTCCGAAACATATCAAAGTCCCGTCAGATCTCAAAGTCCACCGGCACCATCGTCCAAAAGCCAAACTCGTCCGATCGCCAAAACAATTATAGATCCTTGTTCCTCGTTGCATTGCGAACGTATTACATTAATGCTTCGACCGCGGTCGTCGCGCTCGTTTACGAGAAAAAAGAGAAAAACACCTTTCGGTCCGAAACATTTCAAGTCCCGTCAGATCTCAATGTCCACCGGCACCATCGTCCAAAAGCCAAACTCGTCCGATCGCCAAAAGAATTATAGATCCCTGTTCCTCGTTGCATTGCGAACGTATTACATTAATGGTTCGTCCGCGGTCGTCGCGCTCGTTCTCGAGAAAAACGAGTAAAACACCTTTGGGTCCGAAACATTTCAAAGTCCCGTCAGATCTCAAAGTCCACCGGCACCATCGTCCAAAAGCCAAACTCGTCCGATCGCCAAAACAATTATAGATCCTTGTTCCTCGTTGCATTGCGAACGTATTACATTAATGCTTCGACCGCGGTCGTCGCGCTCGTTTACGAGAAAAAAGAGAAAAACACCTTTCGGTCCGAAACATTTCAAGTCCCGTCAGATCTCAATGTCCACCGGCACCATCGTCCAAAAGCCAAACTCGTCCGATCGCCAAAACAATTATAGATCCCTTTTCCTCGTTGCATTGCGAACGTATTACATTAATGCTTCGACCGCGGTCGTCGCGCTCGTTTTCGGGAAAAATGCGAAAAACACCTTTTGGTCGGAAATATTTAAAAGTCCCGTCAGGTCTCAAAGTCCACCGGCACCATCGTCCAAAAGCCAAACTCGTCCGATCGCCAAAAAAATTATAGATCCCTGTTCCTCGTTGCATTGCGAACGTATTACATTAATGGTTCGTCCGCGGTCGTCGCGCTCGTTCTCGAGAAAAACGAGAAAAACACCTTTGGGTCCGAAACATTTCAAAGTCCCGTCAGATCTCAAAGTCCACCGGCACCATCGTCCAAAAGCCAAACTCGTCCGATCGCCAAAACAATTATAGATCCCTGTTCCTCGTTGCATTGCGAACGTATTACATTAATGCTTCGACCGCGGTCGTCGCGCTTGTTTACGAGAAAAAAGATAAAAACACCTTTCGGTCCGAAACATTTCAAGTCCCGTCAGATCTCAATGTCCACCGGCACCATCGTCCAAAAGCCAAACTCGTCCGATCGCCAAAACAATTATAGATCCCTTTTCCTCGTTGCATTGCGAACGTATTACATTAATGCTTCGACCGCGTTCGTCGCGCTCGTTTTCGGGAAAAATGCGAAAAACACCTTTTGGTCGGAAATATTTAAAAGTCCCGTCAGATCTCAAAGTCCACCGGCACCATCGTCCAAAAGCCAAACTCGTCCGATCGCCAAAAAAATTATAGATCCCTGTTCCTCGTTGCATTGCGAACGTATTACATTAATGGTTCGTCCGCGGTCGTCGCGCTCGTTCTCGAGAAAAACGAGAAAAACACCTTTGGGTCCGAAACATTTCAAAGTCCCGTCCGATCTCAAAGTCCACCGGCACCATCGTCCAAAAGCCAAACTCGTCCGATCGCCAAAACAATTATAGATCCCTGTTCCTCGTTGCATTGCGAACGTATTACATTAATGCTTCGACCGCGGTCGTCGCGCTTGTTTACGAGAAAAAAGAGAAAAACACCTTTCGGTCCGAAACATTTCAAGTCCCGTCAGATCTCAATGTCCACCGGCACCATCGTCCAAAAGCCAAACTCGTCCGATCGCCAAAACAATTATAGATCCCTGTTCCTCGTTGCATTGCGAACGTATTACATTAATGGTTCGTCCGCGGTCGTCGCGCTCGTTCTCGAGAAAAACGAGAAAAACACCTTTGGGTCCGAAACATTTCAAAGTCCCGTCAGATCTCAAAGTCCACCGGCACCATCGTCCAAAAGCCAAACTCGTCCGATCGCCAAAACAATTATAGATCCTTGTTCCTCGTTGCATTGCGAACGTATTACATTAATGGTTCGGCCGCGGTCGTCGCGCTCGTTTTCGAGAAAAACGCAAAAAAGACCTTTCGGTCCGAAATATTTCCAAGTCCCGTCAGATCTCAATGTCCAAGGGCACCATCGTCCAAAAGCCAAACTCGTCCGATCGCCAAAACAATTATAGATCCCTTTTCCTCGTTGCATTGCGAACGTATTACATTAATGGTTCGTCCGCGGTCGTCGGGCTTGTTCTCGAGAAAAACGAGAAAAACACCTTTGGGCCGAAACATTTCAAAGTCCCGTCAGATCTCAAAGTCCACCGGCACCATCGTCCAAAAGCCAAACTCGTCCGATCGCCAAAAAAATTATAGATCCTTGTTCCTCGTTGCATTGCGAACGTATTACATTAATGGTTCGGCCGCGGTCGTCGTGCTCGTTCTCGAGAAAAACGAGAAAAACACCTTTGGGTCCGAAACATTTCAAAGTCCCGTCACATCTCAAAGTCCACCGGCACCATCGTCCAAAAGCCAAACTCGTCCGATCGCGATAACAATCACATATCCTTGTTCCTCGTTACATTGCAAACGTATTACATTAATGGTTCGGCCGCGGTCGTCGCGCTCGTTCTTGAGAAAAACGAGAAAAACACCTTTGGGTTCGAAACATTTCAAAGTCCCGCCAGATCTCAAAGTCCACCGGCACCATCGTCCAAAAGCCAAACTCGTCCGATCGCCAAAAAAATTATAGATCCTTGTTCCTGGTTGCATTGCGAACGTATTAAATTAATGGTTCGACCGCGGTCGTCGCGCTCTTTTTTGAGAAAAACGCAATAAACACCTTTCGTTCCGAAATGTTTCCAAGTCCCGTCAGATCTCAATGTCCAAGGGCACCATCGTCCAAAAGCCGAACTCATCCGATCGCCAAAACAATTATAGATCCCTGTTCCTCGTTGCATTCCGAACGTATTACATTAATGGTTCGGCCGCGGTCGTCGTGCTCGTTTTCGAGAAAAATGCGAAAAACACCTTTCGGTCCGAAATATTTCCAAGTCCCGTCACATCTCAAAGTCCACCGGCACCATCGTCCAAAAGCCAAACTCGTCCGATCGCCAAAAAATATAGATCCTTGTCCCTCGTTGCATTGCGAACGTATTACATTAATGCTTCGACCGCGGTCGTCGCGCTCGTTTACGAGAAAAAAGAGAAAAACACCTTTCGGTCCGAAATATTTCCAAGTCCCGTCACATCTCAAAGTCCACCGGCACCATCGTCCAAAAGCCAAACTCGTCCGATCGCCAAAAAATATAGATCCTTGTCCCTCGTTGCATTGCGAACGTATTACATTAATGGTTCGGCCGCGGTCGTCGCGCTCGTTCTTGAGAAAAACGAGAAAAACACCTTTGGGTCCGAAACATTTCAAAGTCCCGTCAGATCTCAAAGTCCACCGGCACCATCGTCCAAAAGCCAAACTCGTCCGATCGCCAAAAAAATTATAGATCCTTGTTCCTGGTTGCATTGCGAACGTATTAAATTAATGGTTCGACCGCGGTCGTCGCGCTCTTTTTTGAGAAAAACGCAATAAACACCTTTCGGTCCGAAATGTTTCCAAGTCCCGTCAGATCTCAATGTCCAAGGGCACCATCGTCCAAAAGCCGAACTCGTCCGATCGCCAAAACAATTATAGATCCCTGTTCCTCGTTGCATTGCGAACGTATTACATTAATGGTTCGGCCGCGGTCGTCGCGCTCGTTTTCGAGAAAAATGCGAAATACACCTTTCGGTCGGAAATATTTAAAAGTCCCGTCAGATCTCAAAGTCCACCGGCACCATCGTCCAAAAGCCAAACCCGTCCGATCGCCAAAAAAATTATAGATCCCTGTTCCTCGTTGCATTGCGAACGTATTACATTAATGGTTCGTCCGCGTTCGTCGCGCTCGTTCTCGAGAAAAACGAGAAAAACACCTTTGGGTCCGAAACATTTCAAAGTCCCGTCAGATCTCAAAGTCCACCGGCACCATCGTCCAAAAGCCAAACTCGTCCGATCGCCAAAACAATTATAGATCCTTGTTCTTCGTTGCATTGCGAACGTATTACATTAATGCTTCGACCGCGGTCGTCGCGCTCGTTTACGAGAAAAAAGAGAAAAACACCTTTCGGTCCGAAACATTTCAAGTCCCGTCAGATCTCAATGTCCACCGGCACCATCGTCCAAAAGCCAAACTCGTCCGATCGCCAAAACAATTATAGATCCCTGTTCCTCGTTGCATTGCGAACGTATTACATTAATGGTTCGTCCGCGGTTGTCGCGCTCGTTCTCGAGAAAAACGAGAAAAACACCTTTGGGTCCGAAACATTTCAAAGTCCCGTCAGATCTCAAAGTCCACCGGCACCATCGTCCAAAAGCCAAACTCGTCCGATCGCGATAACAATCACAGATCCTTGTTCCTCGTTGCATTGCAAACGTATTACATGAATAGTTCGCCCCCGGTCGTCGCGCTCGTTTTCGAGAAAAACGCGAAAATCACCTTTTGGTCCGAAATACTTCCAAGTCCCGATTACATCTCAAAGTCCACCGGTACCATCGTCCAAAAGCCAAACTCGTCCGATCGCCAAAACTATTATAGATCCTTGTTCCTCGTTGCATTGTGAACGTATTACATTAATGGTTCGGCCGCGGTCGTCGCGCTCGTTCTTGAGAAAAACGAGAAAAACACCTTTGGGTTCGAAACATTTCAAAGTCCCGTCAGATCTCAAAGTCCACCGGCACCATCGTCCAAAAGCCAAACTCGTCCGATCGCCAAAAAAATTATAGATCCTTGTTCCTGGTTGCATTGCGAACGTATTAAATTAATGGTTCGACCGCGGTCGTCGCGCTCTTTTTTGAGAAAAACGCAATAAACACCTTTCGGTCCGAAATATTTCTAAGTCCCGTCAGATCTCAAAGTCCACCGGCACCATCGTCCAAAAGCCAAACTCGTCCGATCGCCAAAACAATTATAGATCCCTTTTCCTCGTTGCATTGCGAACGTATTACATTAATGGTTCGTCCGCGGTCGTCGGGCTTGTTCTCGAGAAAAACGAGAAAAACACCTTTGGGTCCGAAACATTTCAAAGTCCCGTCAGATCTCAAAGTCCACCGGCACCATCGTCCAAAAGCCAAACTCGTCCGATCGCCAAAAAAATTATAGATCCTTGTTCCTCGTTGCATTGCGAACGTATTACATTAATGGTTCGGCCGCGGTCGTCGTGCTCGTTCTCGAGAAAAACGAGAAAAACACCTTTGGGTCCGAAACATTTCAAAGTCCCGTCAGATCTCAAAGTCCACAGGCACCATCGTCCAAAAGCCAAACTCGTCCGATCGCCAAAAAAATTATAGATCCTTGTTCCTCGTTGCATTGCGAACGTATTACATTAATGGTTCGGCCGCGGTCGTCGTGCTCGTTCTCGAGAAAAACGAGAAAAACACCTTTGGGTCCGAAACATTTCAAAGTCCCGTCAGATCTCAAAGTCCACCGGCACCATCGTCCAAAAGCCAAACTCGTCCGATCGCCAAAAAAATTATAGATCCTTGTTCCTGGTTGCATTGCGAACGTATTAAATTAATGGTTCGACCGCGGTCGTCGCGCTCTTTTTTGAGAAAAACGCAATAAACACCTTTCGGTCCGAAATGTTTCCAAGTCCCGTCAGATCTCAATGTCCAAGGGCACCATCGTCCAAAAGCCAAACTCGTCCGATCGCCAAAACAATTATAGATCCTTGTTCCTCGTTGCATTGCGAACGTATTACATTAATGGTTCGATCGCGGTCGTCGCGCTTGTTTTCGAGAAAAACGCGAAAAACACATTTCGGTCGGAAATATTTAAAAGTCCCGTCAGATCTCAAAGTCCACCGGCACCATCGTCCAAAAGCCAAACCCGTCCGATCGCCAAAAAAATTATAGATCCCTGTTCCTCGTTGCATTGCGAACGTATTACATTAATGGTTCGTCCGCGTTCGTCGCGCTCGTTCTCGAGAAAAACGAGAAAAACACCTTTGGGTCCGAAACATTTCAAAGTCCCGTCAGATCTCAAAGCCCACCGGCACCATCGTCCAAAAGCCAAACTCGTCCGATCGCCAAAACAATTATAGATCCTTGTTCCTCGTTGCATTGCAAACGTATTACATGAATGGTTCGCCCCCGGTCGTCGCGCTCGTTTTCGAGAAAAACGCGAAAAACACCTTTTGGTCCGATATACTTCCAAGTCCCGATTACATCTCAAAGTCCACCGGCACCATCGTCCAAATGCCAAACTCGTCCGATCGCCAAAAAATATAGATCCTTGTCCCTCGTTGCATTGCGAACGTATTACATTAATGGTTCGGCCGCGGTCGTCGCGCTCGTTCTTGAGAAAAACGAGAAAAACACCTTTGGGTCCGAAACATTTCAAAGTACCGTCAGATCTCAAAGTCCACCGGCACCATCGTCCAAAGCCAAACTCGTCCGATCGCCAAAAAAATTATAGATCCTTGTTCCTGGTTGCATTGCGAACGTATTACATTAATGGTTCGGCCGCGGTCGTCGCGCTCGTTTTCGAGAAAAACGCAAAAAAGACCTATCGGTCCGAAATATTTCTAAGTCCCGTCAGATCTCAATGTCCAAGGGCACCATCGTCCAAAAGCCAAACTCGTCCGATCGCCAAAACAATTATAGATCCCTTTTCCTCGTTGCATTGCGAACGTATTACATTAATGGTTCGTCCGCGGTCGTCGGGCTTGTTCTCGAGAAAAACGAGAAAAGCACCTTTCGGCCCGAAATATTTCTAAGTCCCGTCAGATCTCAAAGTCCAACGGCACCATCGTCCAAAAGCCAAACTCGTCTGATCGCCAAAACAATTATAGATCCTTGTTCCTCGTTGCATTTCGAACGTATTACATTAATGGTTCGTCCGCGGTCGTCGCGCTCGTTTACGAGAAAAAAGAGAAAAACACCTTTCGGTCCGAAACATTTCAAGTCCCGTCAGATCTCAATGTCCACCGGCACCATCGTCCAAAAGCCAAACTCGTCCGATCGCCAAAACAATTATAGATCCCTTTTCCTCGTTGCATTGCGAACGTATTACATTAATGCTTCGACCGCGGTCGTCGCGCTCGTTTTCGGGAAAAATGCGAAAAACACCTTTTGGTCGGAAATATTTAAAAGTCCCGTCAGATCTCAAAGTCCACCGGCACCATCGTCCAAAAGCCAAACTCGTCCGATCGCCAAAACAATTATAGATCCCTGTTCCTCGTTGCATTGCGAACGTATTACATTAATGCTTCGACCGCGGTCGTCGCGCTCGTTCTCGAGAAAAACGAGAAAAACACCTTTGGGTCCGAAACATTTCAAAGTCCCGTCAGATCTCAAAGTCCACCGGCACCATCGTCCAAAAGCCAAACTCGTCCGATCGCCAAAACAATTATAGATCCTTGTTCCTCGTTGCATTGCGAACGTATTACATTAATGCTTCGACCGCGGTCGTCGCGCTTGTTTACGAGAAAAAAGAGAAAAACACCTTTCGGTCCGAAACATTTCAAGTCCCGTCAGATCTCAATGTCCACCGGCACCATCGTCCAAAAGCCAAACTCGTCCGATCGCCAAAACAATTATAGATCCTTGTTCCTCGTTGCATTGCAAACGTATTACATGAATGGTTCGCCCCCGGTCGTCGCGCTCGTTTTCGAGAAAAACGCGAAAAACACCTTTTGGTCCGATATACTTCCAAGTCCCGATTACATCTCAAAGTCCACCGGCACCATCGTCCAAATGCCAAACTCGTCCGATCGCCAAAAAATATAGATCCTTGTCCCTCGTTGCATTGCGAACGTATTACATTAATGGTTCGGCCGCGGTCGTCGCGCTCGTTCTTGAGAAAAACGAGAAAAACACCTTTGGGTCCGAAACATTTCAAAGTACCGTCAGATCTCAAAGTCCACCGGCACCATCGTCCAAAGCCAAACTCGTCCGATCGCCAAAAAAATTATAGATCCTTGTTCCTGGTTGCATTGCGAACGTATTACATTAATGGTTCGGCCGCGGTCGTCGCGCTCGTTTTCGAGAAAAACGCAAAAAAGACCTATCGGTCCGAAATATTTCTAAGTCCCGTCAGATCTCAATGTCCAAGGGCACCATCGTCCAAAAGCCAAACTCGTCCGATCGCCAAAACAATTATAGATCCCTTTTCCTCGTTGCATTGCGAACGTATTACATTAATGGTTCGTCCGCGGTCGTCGGGCTTGTTCTCGAGAAAAACGAGAAAAGCACCTTTCGGCCCGAAATATTTCTAAGTCCCGTCAGATCTCAAAGTCCAACGGCACCATCGTCCAAAAGCCAAACTCGTCTGATCGCCAAAACAATTATAGATCCTTGTTCCTCGTTGCATTTCGAACGTATTACATTAATGGTTCGTCCGCGGTCGTCGCTCTCGTTTTTGAGAAAAACGCGAAAACCACCATTCAGTCCAAAATATTTCCAAGTCCCGTCACATCTCAAAGTCCACCGGCACCATCGTCCAAAAGCCAAACTCGTCCGATCGCCAAAACAATTATAGATCCTTGTTCCTCGTTGTATTGCGAACGTATTACATTAATGGTTCGGCCGCGGTCGTCGTGCTCGTTTTCGAGAAAAATGCGAAAAACACCTTTCGGTCCGAAATATTTCTAAGTCCCGTCAGATCTCAAAGTCCACAGGCACCATCGTCCAAAAGCCAAACTCGTCCGATCGCCAAAAAAATTATAGATCCTTGTTCCTCGTTGCATTGCGAACGTATTACATTAATGGTTCGGCCGCGGTCGTCGTGCTCGTTCTCGAGAAAAACGAGAAAAACACCTTTGGGTCCGAAACATTTCAAAGTCCCGTCACATCTCAAAGTCCACCGGCACCATCGTCCAAAAGCCAAACTCGTCCGATCGCGATAACAATCACAGATCCTTGTTCCTCGTTGCATTGCGAACGTATTACATTAATGCTTCGACCGCGGTCGTCGCGCTCGTTTACGAGAAAAAAGAGAAAAACACCTTTCGGTCCGAAACATTTCAAGTCCCGTCAGATCTCAATGTCCACCGGCACCATCGTCCAAAAGCCAAACTCGTCCGATCGCCAAAACAATTATAGATCCCTGTTCCTCGTTGCATTGCGAACGTATTAAATTAATGGTTCGACCGCGGTCGTCGCGCTTTTTTGAGAAAAACGCAATAAACACCTTTCGGTCCGAAATATTTCCAAGTCCCGTCAGATCTCAATGTCCACCGGCACCATCGTCCAAAAGCCAAACTCGTCCGATCGCCAAAACAATTATAGATCCGTGTTCCTCGTTGCATTGCGAACGTATTACATTAATGGTTCGGCCGCGGTCGTCGTGCTCGTTTTCGAGAAAAATGCGAAAAACACCTTTCGGTCCGAAATATTTCTAAGTCCCGTCAGATCTCAAAGTCCACCGGCACCATCGTCCAAAAGCCAAACTCGTCCGATCGCCAAAAAAATTATAGATCCTTGTTCCTCGTTGCATTGCGAACGTATTACATTAATGGTTCGGCCGCGGTCGTCGTGCTCGTTCTCGAGAAAAACGAGAAAAACACCTTTGGGTCCGAAACATTTCAAAGTCCCGTCACATCTCAAAGTCCACCGGCACCATCGTCCAAAAGCCAAACTCGTCCGATCGCGATAACAATCACAGATCCTTGTTCCTCGTTGCATTGCGAACGTATTACATTAATGCTTCGACCGCGGTCGTCGCGCTCGTTTACGAGAAAAAAGAGAAAAACACCTTTCGGTCCGAAACATTTCAAGTCCCGTCAGATCTCAATGTCCACCGGCACCATCGTCCAAAAGCCAAACTCGTCCGATCGCCAAAACAATTATAGATCCCTTTTCCTCGTTGCATTGCGAACGTATTACATTAATGCTTCGACCGCGGTCGTCGCGCTCGTTTTCGGGAAAAATGCGAAAAACACCTTTTGGTCGGAAATATTTAAAAGTCCCGTCAGATCTCAAAGTCCACCGGCACCATCGTCCAAAAGCCAAACTCGTCCGATCGCCAAAAAAATTATAGATCCCTGTTCCTCGTTGCATTGCGAACGTATTACATTAATGGTTCGTCCGCGGTCGTCGCGCTCGTTCTCGAGAAAAACGAGAAAAACACCTTTGGGTCCGAAACATTTCAAAGTCCCGTCAGATCTCAAAGTCCACCGGCACCATCGTCCAAAAGCCAAACTCGTCCGATCGCCAAAACAATTATAGATCCCTGTTCCTCGTTGCATTGCGAACGTATTACATTAATGCTTCGACCGCGGTCGTCGCGCTTGTTTACGAGAAAAAAGAGAAAAACACCTTTCGGTCCGAAACATTTCAAGTCCCGTCAGATCTCAATGTCCACCGGCACCATCGTCCAAAAGCCAAACTCGTCCGATCGCCAAAACAATTATAGATCCCTTTTCCTCGTTGCATTGCGAACGTATTACATTAATGCTTCGACCGCGGTCGTCGCGCTCGTTTTCGGGAAAAATGCGAAAAACACCTTTTGGTCGGAAATATTTAAAAGTCCCGTCAGATCTCAAAGTCCACCGGCACCATCGTCCAAAAGCCAAACTCGTCCGATCGCCAAAAAAATTATAGATCCCTGTTCCTCGTTGCATTGCGAACGTATTACATTAATGGTTCGTCCGCGGTCGTCGCGCTCGTTCTCGAGAAAAACGAGAAAAACACCTTTGGGTCCGAAACATTTCAAAGTCCCGTCAGATCTCAAAGTCCACCGGCACCATCGTCCAAAAGCCAAACTCGTCCGATCGCCAAAACAATTATAGATCCCTGTTCCTCGTTGCATTGCGAACGTATTACATTAATGCTTCGACCGCGGTCGTCGCGCTTGTTTACGAGAAAAAAGAGAAAAACACCTTTCGGTCCGAAACATTTCAAGTCCCGTCAGATCTCAATGTCCACCGGCACCATCGTCCAAAAGCCAAACTCGTCCGATCGCCAAAACAATTATAGATCCCTGTTCCTCGTTGCATTGCGAACGTATTACATTAATGGTTCGTCCGCGGTCGTCGCGCTCGTTCTCGAGAAAAACGAGAAAAACACCTTTGGGTCCGAAACATTTCAAAGTCCCGTCAGATCTCAAAGTCCACCGGCACCATCGTCCAAAAGCCAAACTCGTCCGATCGCCAAAACAATTATAGATCCTTGTTCCTCGTTGCATTGCGAACGTATTACATTAATGCTTCGACCGCGGTCGTCGCGCTCGTTCTCGAGAAAAACGAGAAAAACACCTTTGGGTCCGAAACATTTCAAAGTCCCGTCAGATCTCAAAGTCCACCGGCACCATCGTCCAAAAGCCAAACTCGTCCGATCGCCAAAACAATTATAGATCCTTGTTCCTCGTTGCATTGCGAACGTATTACATTAATGCTTCGACCGCGGTCGTCGCGCTTGTTTACGAGAAAAAAAAGAGAAAAACACCTTTCGGTCCGAAACATTTCAAGTCCCGTCAGATCTCAATGTCCACCGGCACCATCGTCCAAAAGCCAAACTCGTCCGATCGCCAAAACAATTATAGATCCTTGTTCCTCGTTGCATTGCGAACGTATTACATTAATGCTTCGACCGCGGTCGTCGCGCTCGTTCTCGAGAAAAACGAGAAAAACACCTTTGGGTCCGAAACATTTCAAAGTCCCGTCAGATCTCAAAGTCCACCGGCACCATCGTCCAAAAGCCAAACTCGTCCGATCGCCAAAACAATTATAGATCCTTGTTCCTCGTTGCATTGCGAACGTATTACATTAATGCTTCGACCGCGGTCGTCGCGCTCGTTCTCGAGAAAAACGAGAAAAACACCTTTGGGTCCGAAACATTTCAAAGTCCCGTCACATCTCAAAGTCCACCGGCACCATCGTCCAAATGCCAAACTCGTCCGATCGCCAAAAAATATAGATCCTTGTCCCTCGTTGCATTGCGAACGTATTACATTAATGGTTCGGCCGCGGTCGTCGCGCTCGTTCTTGAGAAAAACGAGAAAAACACCTTTGGGTCCGAAACATTTCAAAGTACCGTCAGATCTCAAAGTCCACCGGTACCATCGTCCAAAGCCAAACTCGTCCGATCGCCAAAAAAATTATAGATCCTTGTTCCTGGTTGCATTGCGAACGTATTACATTAATGGTTCGGCCGCGGTCGTCGCGCTCGTTTTCGAGAAAAACGCAAAAAAGACCTATCGGTCCGAAATATTTCTAAGTCCCGTCAGATCTCAATGTCCAAGGGCACCATCGTCCAAAAGCCAAACTCGTCCGATCGCCAAAACAATTATAGATCCCTTTTCCTCGTTGCATTGCGAACGTATTACATTAATGGTTCGTCCGCGGTCGTCGGGCTTGTTCTCGAGAAAAACGAGAAAAGCACCTTTCGGCCCGAAATATTTCTAAGTCCCGTCAGATCTCAAAGTCCAACGGCACCATCGTCCAAAAGCCAAACTCGTCTGATCGCCAAAACAATTATAGATCCTTGTTCCTCGTTGCATTTCGAACGTATTACATTAATGGTTCGTCCGCGGTCGTCGCGCTCGTTTTTGAGAAAAACGCGAAAACCACCATTCAGTCCAAAATATTTCCAAGTCCCGTCACATCTCAAAGTCCACCGGCACCATCGTCCAAAAGCCAAACTCGTCCGATCGCCAAAACAATTATAGATCCTTGTTCCTCGTTGTATTGCGAACGTATTACATTAATGGTTCGGCCGCGGTCGTCGTGCTCGTTTTCGAGAAAAATGCGAAAAACACCTTTCGGTCCGAAATATTTCTAAGTCCCGTCAGATCTCAAAGTCCACAGGCACCATCGTCCAAAAGCCAAACTCGTCCGATCGCCAAAAAAATTATAGATCCTTGTTCCTCGTTGCATTGCGAACGTATTACATTAATGGTTCGGCCGCGGTCGTCGTGCTCGTTCTCGAGAAAAACGAGAAAAACACCTTTGGGTCCGAAACATTTCAAAGTCCCGTCACATCTCAAAGTCCACCGGCACCATCGTCCAAAAGCCAAACTCGTCCGATCGCGATAACAATCACAGATCCTTGTTCCTCGTTGCATTGCGAACGTATTACATTAATGCTTCGACCGCGGTCATCGCGCTCGTTTACGAGAAAAAAGAGAAAAACACCTTTCGGTCCGAAACATTTCAAGTCCCGTCAGATCTCAATGTCCACCGGCACCATCGTCCAAAAGCCAAACTCGTCCGATCGCCAAAACAATTATAGATCCCTGTTCCTCGTTGCATTGCGAACGTATTAAATTAATGGTTCGACCGCGGTCGTCGCGCTCTTTTTTGAGAAAAACGCAATAAACACCTTTCGGTCCGAAATATTTCCAAGTCCCGTCAGATCTCAATGTCCACCGGCACCATCGTCCAAAAGCCAAACTCGTCCGATCGCCAAAACAATTATAGATCCGTGTTCCTCGTTGCATTGCGAACGTATTACATTAATGGTTCGGCCGCGGTCGTCGTGCTCGTTTTCGAGAAAAATGCGAAAAACACCTTTCGGTCCGAAATATTTCTAAGTCCCGTCAGATCTCAAAGTCCACAGGCACCATCGTCCAAAAGCCAAACTCGTCCGATCGCCAAAAAAATTATAGATCCTTGTTCCTCGTTGCATTGCGAACGTATTACATTAATGGTTCGTCCGCGGTCGTCGCGCTCGTTTTTGAGAAAAACGCGAAAACCACCATTCAGTCCAAAATATTTCCAAGTCCCGTCACATCTCAAAGTCCACCGGCACCATCGTCCAAAAGCCAAACTCGTCCGATCGCCAAAACAATTATAGATCCTTGTTCCTCGTTGTATTGCGAACGTATTACATTAATGGTTCGGCCGCGGTCGTCGTGCTCGTTTTCGAGAAAAATGCGAAAAACACCTTTCGGTCCGAAATATTTCTAAGTCCCGTCAGATCTCAAAGTCCACAGGCACCATCGTCCAAAAGCCAAACTCGTCCGATCGCCAAAAAAATTATAGATCCTTGTTCCTCGTTGCATTGCGAACGTATTACATTAATGGTTCGGCCGCGGTCGTCGTGCTCGTTCTCGAGAAAAACGAGAAAAACACCTTTGGGTCCGAAACATTTCAAAGTCCCGTCACATCTCAAAGTCCACCGGCACCATCGTCCAAAAGCCAAACTCGTCCGATCGCGATAACAATCACAGATCCTTGTTCCTCGTTGCATTGCGAACGTATTACATTAATGCTTCGACCGCGGTCGTCGCGCTCGTTTACGAGAAAAAAGTGAAAAACACCTTTCGGTCCGAAACATTTCAAGTCCCGTCAGATCTCAATGTCCACCGGCACCATCGTCCAAAAGCCAAACTCGTCCGATCGCCAAAACAATTATAGATCCCTTTTCCTCGTTGCTTTGCGGACGTATTACATTAATGGTTCGGCCGCGGTCGTCGCGCTCGTTTTCGAGAAAAACGCAAAAAAGACCTTTCGGTCCGAAATATTTCCAAGTCCCGTCAGATCTCAAAGTCCACCGGCACCATCGTCCAAAAGCCAAACTCGTCCGATCGCCAAAAAAATTATAGATCCTTTTTCCTGGTTGCATTGCGAACGTATTAAATTAATGGTTCGATCGCGGTCGTCGCGCTCTTTTTTGAGAAAAACGCAATAAACACCTTTCGGTCCGAAATATTTCCAAGTCCCGTCACATCTCAAAGTCCACCGGCACCATCGTCCAAAAGCCAAACTCGTCCGATCGCCAAAAAATATAGATCCTTGTCCCTCGTTGCATTGCGAACGTATTACATTAATGGTTCGGCCGCGGTCGTCGCGCTCGTTCTTGAGAAAAACGAGAAAAACACCTTTGGGTCCGAAACATTTCAAAGTCCCGTCAGATCTCAAAGTCCACCGGCACCATCGTCCAAAAGCCAAACTCGTCCGATCGCCAAAAAAATTATAGATCCTTGTTCCTGGTTGCATTGCGAACGTATTAAATTAATGGTTCGACCGCGGTCGTCGCGCTCTTTTTTGAGAAAAACGCAATAAACACCTTTCGGTCCGAAATGTTTCCAAGTCCCGTCAGATCTCAATGTCCAAGGGCACCATCGTCCAAAAGCCGAACTCGTCCGATCGCCAAAACAATTATAGATCCCTGTTCCTCGTTGCATTGCGAACGTATTACATTAATGGTTCGGCCGCGGTCGTCGCGCTCGTTTTCGAGAAAAATGCGAAATACACCTTTCGGCCCGAAATATTTCTAAGTCCCATCAGATCTCAAAGTCCAACGGCACCATCGTCCAAAAGCCAAACTCGTCTGATCGCCAAAACAATTATAGATCCTTGTTCCTCGTTGCATTGCGAACGTATTACATTAATGCTTCGACCGCGGTCGTCGCGCTCGTTTACGAGAAAAAAGAGAAAAACACCTTTCGGTCCGAAACATTTCAAGTCCCGTCAGATCTCAATGTCCACCGGCACCATCGTCCAAAAGCCAAACTCGTCCGATCGCCAAAACAATTATAGATCCCTGTTCCTCGTTGCATTGCGAACGTATTACATTAATGGTTCGTCCGCGGTTGTCGCGCTCGTTCTCGAGAAAAACGAGAAAAACACCTTTGGGTCCGAAACATTTCAAAGTCCCGTCAGATCTCAAAGTCCACCGGCACCATCGTCCAAAAGCCAAACTCGTCCGATCGCGATAACAATCACAGATCCTTGTTCCTCGTTGCATTGCAAACGTATTACATGAATAGTTCGCCCCCGGTCGTCGCGCTCGTTTTCGAGAAAAACGCGAAAATCACCTTTTGGTCCGAAATACTTCCAAGTCCCGATTACATCTCAAAGTCCACCGGTACCATCGTCCAAAAGCCAAACTCGTCCGATCGCCAAAACTATTATAGATCCTTGTTCCTCGTTGCATTGTGAACGTATTACATTAATGGTTCGGCCGCGGTCGTCGCGCTCGTTTTCGGGAAAAATGCGAAAAACACCTTTCGGTCCGAAATATTTCTAAGTCCCGTCAGATCTCAAAGACCACCGGCACCATCGTCCAAAAGCCAAACTCGTCCGATCGCCAAAAAATATAGATCCTTGTCCCTCGTTGCATTGCGAACGTATTACATTAATGGTTCGGCCGCGGTCGTCGCGCTCGTTTTCGAGAAAAACGCAAATAAGACCTTTCGGTCCGAAATATTTCCAAGTCCCGTCAGATCTCAATGTCGAAGGGCACCATCGTCCAAAAGCCAAAGTCGTCCGATCGCCAAAACAATTATAGATCCTTGTTCCTCGTTGCATTGCGAACGTATTACATTAATGGTTCGGCCGCGGTCGTCGCGCTCGTTTTCGGGAAAAATGCGAAAAACACCTTTCGGTCCGAAATATTTCTAAGTCCCGTCAGATCTCAAAGTCCACCGGCACCATCGTCCAAAAGCCAAACTCGTCCGATCGCGATAACAATCACAGATCCTTGTTCCTCGTAGCATTGCAAACGTATTTATTTATTTATTTATTTATTAACGGGAAGGCCCTTTAGTATAAAAAGATTATAACAACAAAGATAATAAAACAAAGAAAGAAAACAAAAATAGAAAATAAATACTACAATAAGTAATAACAAGAAAATAAAACAAAAATAAACATAATAAAGAAACAATAGAACACATTTTACTTTGACAAACATCGTTTAAATAAGTGACCTCTGAACAACGCAAATGAGACCGCAAAAAAGTCAATTTCTAACGGGCAATGATTCATTGCATCCATGGCCCGATTAATGGGATCAACAGTATAATGAAAGTAAGCAGGGACAGACGTTACAAAAAGAGGTCTCGGACGTAACGACCGTTGCGGGGCATGAAATGAAATCATTGCAACGAGTTCCCGACAGTTAATCAGACCATGGATTACTTTATAGAGAAATAATAAGTCGGTACAGACACGGCGATCGCTAAGACTTGCAAGTCCAGTCTTACGCAAGGCAGGCACATAATCATGATCGTCAAACCTCATAGGGCTACCAGAAAGTCTCATGGCAAGTCTAAGAAACTTATGCTGCACCCTTTCTATTAAGTTAACATATTGCTTATGCTTAGGGGACCAGATAACTGACGCATATTCAACCACTGGCCTAACTAGTGCAACATATAATAACTTCAGTGTCCTGATTTGTCTGAAATGTTTGCCAAAACGGGCGATAAACCCAAGGGTCTTCATCGCCTTACGAGTGATAATGCTAACTGTATTACATGAATAGTTCGCCCCCGGTCGTCGCGCTCTTTTTTGAGAAAAACGCAATAAACACCTTTCGGTCCGAAATGTTTCCAAGTCCCGTCAGATCTCAAAGTCCACCGGCACCATCGTACAAAAGCCAAACTCGTCCGATCGCCAAAACAATTATAGATCCTTGTTCCTCGTTGTATTGCGAACGTATTACATTAATGGTTCGGCCGCGGTCGTCGTGCTCGTTTTCGAGAAAAATGCGAAAAACACCTTTCGGTCCGAAACATTTCAAAGTCCCGTCACATCTCAAAGTCCACCGGCACCATCGTCCAAAAGCCAAACTCGTCCGATCGCGATAACAATCACATATCCTTGTTCCTCGTTGCATTGCAAACGTATTACATTAATGGTTCGTCCGCGGTCGTCGCGCTCGTTTTTGAGAAAAACGCGAAAACCACCATTCAGTCCGAAATATTTCCAAGTCCCGTGCCATCTCAAAGTCCACCGGCACCATCGTCCAAAAGCCAAACTCGTCCGATCGCCAAAACAATTATAGATCCTTGTTCCTCGTTGCATTGCGAACGTATTACATTAATGCTTCGACCGCGGTCGTCGCGCTCGTTTACGAGAAAAAAGAGAAAAACACCTTTCGGTCCGAAACATTTCAAGTCCCGTCAGATCTCAATGTCCACCGGCACCATCGTCCAAAAGCCAAACTCGTCCGATCGCCAAAACAATTATAGATCCCTGTTCCTCGTTGCATTGCGAACGTATTACATTAATGGTTCGTCCGCGGTCGCTGCGCTCGTTCTCGAGAAAAACGAGAAAAACACCTTTGGGTCCGAAACATTTCAAAGTCCCGATTACATCTCAAAGTCCACCGGTACCATCGTCCAAAAGCCAGACTCGTCCGATCGCCAAAACTATTATAGATCCTTGTTCCTCGTTGCATTGTGAACGTATTACATTAATGGTTCGTCCGCGGTCGTCGCGCTCGTTCTCGAGAAAAACGAGAAAAACACCTTTGGGTCCGAAACATTTCAAAGTCCCGTCAGATCTCAAAGTCCACCGGCACCATCGTCCAAAAGCCAAACTCGTCCGATCGCCAAAACAATTATAGATCCTTCTTCCTCGTTGCATTGCGAACGTATTACATTAATGCTTCGACCGCGGTCGTCGCGCTCGTTTACGAGAAAAAAGAGAAAAACACCTTTCGGTCCGAAACATTTCAAGTCCCGTCAGATCTCAATGTCCACCGGCACCATCGTCCAAAAGCCAAACTCGTCCGATCGCCAAAACAATTATAGATCCCTGTTCCTCGTTGCATTGCGAACGTATTACATTAAAGGTTCGTCCGCGGTCGTCGCGCTCGTTCTCGAGAAAAACGAGAAAAACACCTTTGGGTCCGAAACATTTCAAAGTCCCGTCAGATCTCAAAGTCCACCGGCACCATCGTCCAAAAGCCAAACTCGTCCGATCGCGATAACAATCACAGATCCTTGTTCCTCGTTGCATTGCAAACGTATTACATGAATAGTTCGCCCCCGGTCGTCGCGCTCGTTTTCGAGAAAAACGCGAAAAACACCTTTTGGTCCGAAATACTTCCAAGTCCCGATTACATCTCAAAGTCCACCGGTACCATCGTCCAAAAGCCAAACTCGTCCGATCGCCAAAACAATTATAGATCCTTGTTCCTCGTTGCATTGCGAACGTATTACATTAATGGTTCGTCCGCGGTCGTTGCGCTCGTTCTCGAGAAAAACGAGAAAAACACCTTTGGGTCCGAAACATTTCAAAGTCCCGATTACATCTCAAAGTCCACCGGTACCATCGTCCAAAAGCCAGACTCGTCCGATCGCCAAAACTATTATAGATCCTTGTTCCTCGTTGCATTGTGAACGTATTACATTAATGGTTCGTCCGCGGTCGTCGCGCTCGTTCTCGAGAAAAACGAGAAAAACACCTTTGGGTCCGAAACATTTCAAAGTCCCGTCAGATCTCAAAGTCCACCGGCACCATCGTCCAAAAGCCAAACTCGTCCGATCGCCAAAACAATTATAGATCCTTCTTCCTCGTTGCATTGCGAACGTATTACATTAATGCTTCGACCGCGGTCGTCGCGCTCGTTTACGAGAAAAAAGAGAAAAACACCTTTGGGTCCGAAACATTTCAAAGTCCCGTCAGATCTCAAAGTCCACCGGCACCATCGTCCAAAAGCCAAACTCGTCCGATCGCCAAAAAAATTATAGATCCTTTTTCCTGGTTGCATTGCGAACGTATTAAATTAATGGTTCGACTGCGGTCGTCGCGCTCTTTTTTGAGAAAAACGCAATAAACACCTTTCGGTCCGAAATATTTCCAAGTCCCGTCACATCTCAAAGTCCACCGGCACCATCGTCCAAAAGCCAAACTCGTCCGATCGCGATAACAATCACAGATCCTTGTTCCACGTTGCATTGCAAACGTATTACATGAATAGTTCGCCCCCGGTCGTCGCGCTTGTTTACGAGAAAAAAGAGAAAAACACCTTTCGGTCCGAAACATTTCAAGTCCCGTCAGATCTCAATGTCCACCGGCACCATCGTCCAAAAGCCAAACTCGTCCGATCGCCAAAACAATTATAGATCCCTGTTCCTCGTTGCATTGCGAACGTATTACATTAATGGTTCGGCCGCGGTCGTCACGCTCGTTTTCGAGAAAAATGCGAAAAACACCTTTCGGTCCGAAATATTTCCAAGTCCCGTCAGATCTCAATGTCCACCGGCACCATCGTCCAAAAGCCAAACTCGTCCGATCGCCAAAAAAATTATAGATCCTTTTTCCTGGTTGCATTGCGAACGTATTAAATTAATGGTTCGACTGCGGTCGTCGCGCTCTTTTTTGAGAAAAACGCAATAAACACCTTTCGGTCCGAAATATTTCCAAGTCCCGTCACATCTCAAAGTCCACCGGCACCATCGTCCAAAAGCCAAACTCGTCCGATCGCGATAACAATCACAGATCCTTGTTCCACGTTGCATTGCAAACGTATTACATGAATAGTTCGCCCCCGGTCGTCGCGCTCGTTTTCGAGAAAAACGCGAAAAACACCTTTCGGTCCGAAATATTTCTAAGTCCCGTCAGATCTCAAAGACCACCGGCACCATCGTCCAAAAGCCAAACTCGTCCGATCGGCAAAAAATATAGATCCTTGTCCCTCGTTGCATTGCGAACGTATTACATTAGTAGTTCGGCCGCGGTCGTCGCGCTCGTTCTCGAGAAAAACGAGAAAAACACCTTTGGGTCCGAAACATTTCAAAGTCCCGTCAGATCTCAAAGTCCACCGGCAGCATCGTCCAAAAGCCAAACTCGTCCGATCGCCAAAAAAATTATAGATCCTTGTTCCTGGTTGCATTGCGAACGTATTAAATTAATGGTTCGACCGCGGTCATCGCGCTCTTTTTTGAGAAAAATGCGAAAACACCTTTCGGTCCGAAATATTTCTAAGTCCCGTCAGATCTCAAAGACCACCGGCACCATCGTCCGATCGCCAAAACAATTATAGATCCCTGTTCCTGGTTGCATTGCGAATGTATTAAATTAATGGTTCGACCGCGGTCGTCGCGCTCTTTTTTGAGAAAAACGCAATAAACACCTTTCGGTCCGAAATATTTCCAAGTCCCGTCAGATCTCAATGTCCACCGGCACCATCGTCCAAAAGCCAAACTCGTCCGATCGCCAAAACAATTATAGATCCCTGTTCCTCGTTGCATTGCGAACGTATTACATTAATGGTTCGGCCGCGGTCGTCTCGCTCGTTTTCGAGAAAAATGCGAAAAACACCTTTCGGTCCGAAATATTTCCAAGTCCCGTCAGATCTCAATGTCCACCGGCACCATCGTCCAAAAGCCAAACTCGTCCGATCGCCAAAAAAATTATAGATCCTTTTTCCTGGTTGCATTGCGAACGTATTAAATTAATGGTTCGACTGCGGTCGTCGCGCTCTTTTTTGAGAAAAACGCAATAAACACCTTTCGGTCCGAAATATTTCCAAGACCCGTAACATCTCAAAGTCCACCGGCACCATCGTCCAAAACCCAAACTCGTCCGATCGCCAAAACTATTATAGATCCTTGTTCCTCGTTGCATTGTGAACGTATTACATTAATGGTTCAGCCGCGGTCGTCGCGCTCGTTTTCGGGAAAAATGCGAAAAACACCTTTCGGTCCGAAATATTTCTAAGTCCCGTCAGATCTCAAAGACCACCGGCACCATCGTCCAAAAGCCAAACTCGTCCGATCGCCAAAAAAATTATAGATCCTTGTTCCTGGTTGCATTGCGAACGAATTAAATTAATGGTTCGACCGCGGTCATCGCGCTCTTTTTTGAGAAAAATGCGAAAACACCTTTCGGTCCGAAATATTTCTAAGTCCCGTCAGATCTCAAAGTCCACCGGCACCATCGTCCGATCGCCAAAACAATTATAGATCCCTGTTCCTGGTTGCATTGCGAACGTATTAAATTAATGGTTCGACCGCGGTCGTCGCGCTCTTTTTGAGAAAAACGCAATAAACACCTTTCGGTCCGAAATATTTCCAAGTCCCGTCAGATCTCAATGTCCACCGGCACCATCGTCCAAAAGCCAAACTCGTCCGATCGACAAAACAATTATAGATCCTTGTTCCTCGTTGAATTGCGAACGTATTACATTAATGGTTCGTCCGCGGTCTTCGCCCTCGTTTTCGAGAAAAACGCGAAAAACACCTTTCGGTCCGAAATATTTAAAAGTCCCGTCAGATCTCAAAGTCCACCTGCACCATCGTCCAAAAGCCAAACTCGTCCGATCGCCAAAAAAATTATAGATCCTTGTTCCTCGTTGCATTGCGAACGTATTACATTAATGGTTCGTCCGCGGTCGTCGCGCTCGTTTTTGAGAAAAACGCGAAAAACACCATTCGGTCCAAAATATTTCCAAGTCCCGTCACATCTCAAAGTCCACCGGCACCATCGTCCAAAAGCCAAACTCGTCCGATCGCCAAAACAATTATAGATCCTTGTTCCTCGTTGCATTGCGAACGTATTACATTAATGCTTCGACCGCGGTCGTCGCGCTCGTTTACGAGAAAAAAGAGAAAAACACCTTTCGGTCGGAAATATTTAAAAGTCCCGTCAGATCTCAAAGTCCACCGGCACCATCGTCCAAAAGCCAAACTCGTCCGATCGCCAAAAAAATTATAGATCCTTGTTCCTGGTTGCATTGCGAACGTATTAAATTAATGGTTCGACCGCGGTCATCGCGCTCTTTTTTGAGAAAAACGCAATAAACACCTTTCGGTCCGAAATATTTCCAAGTCCCGTCAGATCTCAATGTCCACCGGCACCATCGTCCAAAAGCCAAACTCGTCCGATCGCCAAAACAATTATAGATCCCTGTTCCTCGTTGCATTGCGAACGTATTACATTAATGGTTCGGCCGCGGTCGTCGCGCTCGTTTTCGAGAAAAATGCGAAAAACATCTTTCGGTCCGAAATATTTCCAAGTCCCGTCAGATCTCAATGTCCAACGGCACCATCGTCCAAAAGCCAAACTCGTACGATCGCCAAAAAAATTATAGATCCTTTTTCCTGGTTGCATTGCGAACGTATTAAATTAATGGTTCGACCGCGGTCGTCGCGCTCTTTTTTGAGAAAAACGCAATAAACACCTTTCGGTCCGAAATATTTCCAAGTCCCGTCAGATCTCAATGTCCACCGGCACCATCGTCCAAAAGCCAAACTCGTCCGATCGCCAAAACTATTATAGATCCTTGTTCCTCGTTGCATTGTGAACGTATTACATTAATGGTTCGGCCGCGGTCGTCGCGCTCGTTCTCGAGAAAAACGAGAAAAACACCTTTGGGACCGAAACATTTCAAAGTCCCGTCAGATCTCAAAGTCCACCGGCACCATCGTCCAAAAGCCAAACTCGTCCGATCGCCAAAAAAATTATAGATCCTTGTTCCTGGTTGCATTGCGAACGTATTAAATTAATGGTTCGACCGCGGTCGTCGCGCTCTTTTTTGAGAAAAACGCAATAAACACCTTTCGGTCCGAAATGTTTCCAAGTCCCGTCAGATCTCAATGTCCACCGGCACCATCGTCCAAAAGCCAAACTCGTCCGATCGCCAAAAAATATAGATTCTTGTCCCTCGTTGCATTGCGAACGTATTACATTAATGGTTCGGCCGCGGTCGTCGCGCTCGGTTTCGAGAAAAACGCAAAAAAGACCTTTCGGTCCGAAATATTTCCAAGTCCCGTCAGATCTCAAAGTCCACCGGCACCATCGTCCAAAAGCCAAACTCGTCCGATCGCCAAAAAATATAGATCCTTGTCCCTCGTTGCATTGCGAACGTATTACATTAATGTTTCGGCCGCGGTCGTCGCGCTCGTTCTCGAGAAAAACGAGAAAAACACCTTTGGGTCCGAAACATTTCAAAGTCCCGTCAGATCTCAAAGTCCACCGGCACCATCGTCCAAAAGCCAAACTCGTCCGATCGCCAAAAAAATTATAGATCCTTTTTCCTGGTTGCATTGCGAACGTATTAAATTAATGGTTCGACTGCGGTCGTCGCGCTCTTTTTGGAGAAAAACGCAATAAACACCTTTCGGTCCGAAATATTTCCTAGTCCCGTCAGATCTCAATGTCCACCGGCACCATCGTCCAAAAGCCAAACTCGTCCGATCGCCAAAAAATATAGATCCTTGTCCCTCGTTGCATTGCGAACGTATTACATTAATGTTTCGGCCGCGGTCGTCGCGCTCGTTCTCGAGAAAAACGAGAAAAACACCTTTGGGTCCGAAACATTTCAAAGTCCCGTCAGATCTCAATGTCCACCGGCACCATCGTCCAAAAGCCAAACTCGTCCGATCGCCAAAACAATTATAGATCCTTGTTCCTCGTTGAATTGCGAACGTATTACATTAATGGTTCGTCCGCGGTCGTCGCGCTCTTTTTTGAGAAAAACGCAATAAACACCTTTCGGTCCGAAATGTTTCCAAGTCCCGTCAGATCTCAATGTCCACCGGCACCATCGTCCAAAAGCCAAACTCGTCCGATCGCCAAAAAATATAGATTCTTGTCCCTCGTTGCATTGCGAACGTATTACATTAATGGTTCGGCCGCGGTCGTCGCGCTCGGTTTCGAGAAAAACGCAAAAAAGACCTTTCGGTCCGAAATATTTCCAAGTCCCGTCAGATCTCAAAGTCCACCGGCACCATCGTCCAAAAGCCAAACTCGTCCGATCGCCAAAAAATATAGATCCTTGTCCCTCGTTGCATTGCGAACGTATTACATTAATGTTTCGGCCGCGGTCGTCGCGCTCGTTCTCGAGAAAAACGAGAAAAACACCTTTGGGTCCGAAACATTTCAAAGTCCCGTCAGATCTCAAAGTCCACCGGCACCATCGTCCAAAAGCCAAACTCGTCCGATCGCCAAAAAAATTATAGATCCTTTTTCCTGGTTGCATTGCGAACGTATTAAATTAATGGTTCGACTGCGGTCGTCGCGCTCTTTTTGGAGAAAAACGCAATAAACACCTTTCGGTCCGAAATATTTCCTAGTCCCGTCAGATCTCAATGTCCACCGGCACCATCGTCCAAAAGCCAAACTCGTCCGATCGCCAAAAAATATAGATCCTTGTCCCTCGTTGCATTGCGAACGTATTACATTAATGTTTCGGCCGCGGTCGTCGCGCTCGTTCTCGAGAAAAACGAGAAAAACACCTTTGGGTCCGAAACATTTCAAAGTCCCGTCAGATCTCAATGTCCACCGGCACCATCGTCCAAAAGCCAAACTCGTCCGATCGCCAAAACAATTATAGATCCTTGTTCCTCGTTGAATTGCGAACGTATTACATTAATGGTTCGTCCGCGGTCGTCGCGCTCTTTTTTGAGAAAAACGCAATAAACACCTTTCGGTCCGAAATATTTCCAAGTCCCGTCAGATCTCAATGTCCACCGGCACCATCGTCCAAAAGCCAAACTCGTCCGATCGCCAAAACTATTATAGATCCTTGTTCCTCGTTGCATTGTGAACGTATTACATTAATGGTTCGGCCGCGGTCGTCGCGCTCGTTCTCGAGAAAAACGAGAAAAACACCTTTGGGACCGAAACATTTCAAAGTCCCGTCAGATCTCAAAGTCCACCGGCACCATCGTCCAAAAGCCAAACTCGTCCGATCGCCAAAAAAATTATAGATCCTTGTTCCTGGTTGCATTGCGAACGTATTAAATTAATGGTTCGACCGCGGTCGTCGCGCTCTTTTTTGAGAAAAACGCAATAAACACCTTTCGGTCCGAAATGTTTCCAAGTCCCGTCAGATCTCAATGTCCACCGGCACCATCGTCCAAAAGCCAAACTCGTCCGATCGCCAAAAAATATAGATTCTTGTCCCTCGTTGCATTGCGAACGTATTACATTAATGGTTCGGCCGCGGTCGTCGCGCTCGGTTTCGAGAAAAACGCAAAAAAGACCTTTCGGTCCGAAATATTTCCAAGTCCCGTCAGATCTCAATGTCCAAGGGCACCATCGTCCAAAAGCCAAACTCGTCCGATCGCCAAAACAATTATAGATCCTTGTTCCTCGTTGCATTGCGAACGTATTACATTAATGGTTCGGCCGCGGTCGTCGCGCTCGTTTTCGGGAAAAATGCGAAAAACACCTTTCGGTCCGAAATATTTCTAAGTCCCGTCAGATCTCAAAGTCCACCGGCACCATCGTCCAAAAGCCAAACTCGTCCGATCGCCAAAAAATATATAGATCCTTGTCCCTCGTTGCATTGCGAACGTATTACATTAATGTTTCGGCCGCGGTCGTCGCGCTCGTTCTCGAGAAAAACGAGAAAAACACCTTTGGGTCCGAAACATTTCAAAGTCCCGTCAGATCTCAAAGTCCACCGGCACCATCGTCCAAAAGCCAAACTCGTCCGATCGCCAAAACAATTATAGATCCTTGTTCCTCGATGCATTGTGAACGTATTACATTAATGGTTCGGCCGCGGTCGTCGCGCTCGTTTTCGGGAAAAATGCGAAAAACACCTTTCGGTCCGAAATATTTCTAAGTCCCGTCAGATCTCAATGTCCACCGGCACCATCGTCCAAAAGCCAAACTCGTCCGATCGCCAAAAAATATAGATCCTTGTCCCTCGTTGCATTGCGAACGTATTACATTAATGTTTCGGCCGCGGTCGTCGCGCTCGTTCTCGAGAAAAACGAGAAAAACACCTTTGGGTCCGAAACATTTCAAAGTCCCGTCAGATCTCAATGTCCACCGGCACCATCGTCCAAAAGCCAAACTCGTCCGATCGCCAAAACAATTATAGATCCTTGTTCCTCGTTGAATTGCGAACGTATTACATTAATGGTTCGTCCGCGGTCGTCGCGCTCGTTCTCGAGAAAAACGAGAAAAACACCTTTGGGTCCGAAACATTTCAAAGTCCCGTCAGATCTCAAAGTCCACCGGCACCATCGTCCAAAAGCCAAACTCGTCCGATCGCCAAAACAATTATAGATCCTTGTTCCTCGTTGCATTGCGAACGTATTACATTAATGCTTCGACCGCGGTCGTCGCGCTCGTTTACGAGAAAAAAGAGAAAAACAACTTTCGGTCCGAAACATTTCAAGTCCCGTCAGATCTCAATGTCCACCGGCACCATCGTCCAAAAGCCAAACCCGTCCGATCGCCAAAACAATTATAGATCCCTGTTCCTCGTTGCATTGCGAACGTATTACATTAATGGTTCGTCCGCGGTCGTCGCGCTCGTTCTCGAGAAAAACGAGAAAAACACCTTTGGGACCGAAACATTTCAAAGTCCCGTCAGATCTCAAAGTCCACCGGCACCATCGTCCAAAAGCCAAACTCGTCCGATCGCCAAAAAAATTATAAATCCTTGTTCCTCGTTGAATTGCGAACGTATTACATTAATGGTTCGTCCGCGGTCTTCGCCCTCGTTTTCGAGAAAAAAGCGAAAAACACCTTTCGGTCCGAAATATTTAAAAGTCCCGTCAGATCTCAAAGTCCACCTGCACCATCGTCCAAAAGCCAAACTCGTCCGATCGCCAAAAAAATTATAGATCCTTGTTCCTCGTTGCATTGCGAACGTATTACATTAATGGTTCGTCCGCGGTCGTCGCGCTCGTTCTCGAGAAAAACGAGAAAAACAACTTTGGGTCCGAAACATTTCAAAGTCCCGTCAGATCTCAAAGTCCACCGGCACCATCGTCCAAAAGCCAAACTCGTCCGATCGCCAAAACAATTATAGATCCTTGTTCCTCGTTGCATTGCGAACGTATTACATTAATGCTTCGAACGCGGTCGTCGCGCTCGTTTACGAGAAAAAAGAGAAAAACACCTTTCGGTCCGAAACATTTCAAGTCCCGTCAGATCTCAATGTCCACCGGCACCATCGTCCAAAAGCCAAACTCGTCCGATCGCCAAAACAATTATAGATCCTTGTTCCTCGTTGCATTGCGAACGTATTACATTAATGGTTCGTCCGCCGTCGTAACGCTCTTTCTCGAGAAAAAAGAGAAAAACACCTTTGGGTCCGAAACATTTCAAAGTCCCGTCATATCTCAAAGTCCACCGGCACCATCGTCCAAAAGCCAAACTCGTCCGATCGCCAAAACAATTATAGATCCTTGTTCCTAGTTGTATTGCAACCGTATTACATGAATGGTTTGATCGCGGTCGTCGCGCTCGTTTTCGAGAAAAACGCAAAAAACACCTTTCGGTCGGAAATATTTAAAAGTCCCGTCAGATCTCAAAGTCCACCGGCACCATCGTCCAAAAGACAAACTCGTCCGATCGCCATAACAATTATAGATCCTTGTTCCTCGTTGCATTGCGAACGTATTACATTAATGGTTCGATCACGGTCATCGCGCTCGTTTTCGAGAAAAACGCGAAAAACACCTTTCGGTCGGAAATATTTAAAAGTCCCGTCAGATCTCAAAGTCCACCGGCACCATCGTCCAAAAGCCAAACTCGTCCGATCGCCAAAACAATTATAGATCCCTGTTCCTCGTTGCATTGCGAACGTATTACATTAATGGTTCGGCCGCGGTCGTCGCGCTCGTTTTCGAGAAAAATGCGAAAAACACCTTTCGGTCCGAAATATTTCCACGTCCCGTCAGATCTCAATGTCCACCGGCACCATCGTCCAAAAGCCAAACTCGTCCGATCGCCAAAAAAATTATAGATCCTTTTTCCTGGTTGCATTGCGAACGTATTAAATTAATGGTTCGACCGCGGTCGTCGCGCTCTTTTTTGAGAAAAACGCAATAAACACCTTTCGGTCCGAAATATTTCCAAGTCCCGTCAGATCTCAATGTCCACCGGCACCATCGTCCAAAAGCCAAACTCGCCCGATCGCCAAAAAAATTATTGATCCTTTTTCCTGGTTGCATTGCGAACGTATTAAATTAATGGTTCGACTGCGGTCGTCGCGCTCTTTTTTGAGAAAAACGCAATAAACACCTTTCGGTCCGAAATATTTCCAAGTCCCGTCACATCTCAAAGTCCACCGGCTCCATCGTCCAAAAGCCAAACTCGTCCGATCGCGATAACAATCACAGATCCTTGTTCCACGTTGCATTGCAAACGTATTACATGAATAGTTCGCCCCCGGTCGTCGCGCTCGTTTTCGAGAAAAACGCGAAAAACACCTTTTGGTCCGAAATACTTCCAAGTCCCGATTACATCTCAAAGTCCACCGGCACCATCGTCCAAAACCCAAACTCGTCCGATCGCCAAAACTATTATAGATCCTTGTTCCTCGTTGTATTGCAACCGTATTACATGAATGGTTCGATCGCGGTCGTCGCGCTCGTTTTCGAGAAAAACGCAAAAAACACCTTTCGGTCGGAAATATTTAAAAGTCCCGTCAGATCTCAATGTCCACCGGCACCATCGTCCAAAAGCCAAACTCGTCCGATCGCCAAAAAGATTATAGATCCCTGTTCCTGGTTGCATTGCGAACGTATTAAATTAATGGTTCGACCGCGGTCATCGCGCTCTTTTTTGAGAAAAATGCGAAAACACCTTTCGGTCCGAAATATTTCTAAGTCCCGCCAGATCTCAAAGTCCACCGGCACCATCGTCCGATCGCCAAAACAATTATAGATCCCTGTTCCTGGTTGCATTGCGAACGTATTAAATTAATGGTTCGACCGCGGTCGTCGCGCTCTTTTTTGAGAAAAACGCAATAAACACCTTTCGGTCCGAAATATTTCCAAGTCCCGTCAGATCTCAATGTCCACCGGCACCATCGTCCAAAAGCCAAACTCGTCCGATCGCCAAAACAATTATAGATCCTTGTTCCTCGTTGCATTGCGAACGTATTACATTAATGGTTCGGCCGCGGTCGTCGCGCTCGTTTTCGGGAGAAATGCGAAAAACACCTTTCGGTCCGAAATATTTCTAAGTCCCGTCAGATCTCAAAGTCCACCGGCACCATCGTCCAAAAGCCAAACTCGCCCGATCGCCAAAAATATTATAGATCCTTTTTCCTGGTTGCATTGCGAACGTATTAAATTAATGGTTCGACTGCGGTCGTCGCGCTCTTTTTTGAGAAAAACGCAATAAACACCTTTCGGTCCGAAATATTTCCAAGTCCCGTCACATCTCAAAGTCCACCGGCTCCATCGTCCAAAAGCCAAACTCGTCCGATCGCGATAACAATCACAGATCCTTGTTCCACGTTGCATTGCAAACGTATTACATGAATAGTTCGCCCCCGGTCGTCGCGCTCGTTTTCGAGAAAAACGCGAAAAACACCTTTTGGTCCGAAATATTTCCAAGTCCCGATTACATCTCAAAGTCCACCGGCACCATCGTCCAAAACCCAAACTCGTCCGATCGCCAAAACTATTATAGATCCTTGTTCCTCGTTGTATTGCAACCGTATTACATGAATGGTTCGATCGCGGTCGTCGCGCTCGTTTTCGAGAAAAACGCAAAAAACACCTTTCGGTCGGAAATATTTAAAAGTCCCGTCAGATCTCAAAGTCCACCAGCACCATCGTCCAAAAGCCAAACTCGTCCGATCGCCAAAACAATTATAGATCCCTGTTCCTCGTTGCATTGCGAACGTATTACATTAATGGTTCGGCCGCGGTCGTCGCGCTCGTTTTCGAGAAAAATGCGAAAAACACCTTTCGGTCCGAAATATTTCCAAGTCCCGTCAGATCTCAAAGTCCACCGGCACCATCGTCCAAAACCCAAACTCGTCCGATCGCCAAAACTATTATAGATCCTTGTTCCTCGTTGTATTGCAACCGTATTACATGAATGGTTCGATCGCGGTCGTCGCGCTCGTTTTCGAGAAAAACGCAAAAAACACCTTTCGGTCGGAAATATTTAAAAGTCCCGTCAGATCTCAAAGTCCACCGGCACCATCGTCCAAAAGCCAAACTCGTCCGATCGCCAAAAAAATTATAGATCCTTGTTCCTGGTTGCATTGCGAACGTATTAAATTAATGGTTCAACCGCGGTCATCGCGCTCTTTTTTGAGAAAAATGCGAAAACACCTTTCGGTCCGAAACATTTCAAGTCCCGTCAGATCTCAAAGTCCACCGGCACCATCGTCCGATCGCCAAAACAATTATAGATCCCTGTTCCTGGTTGCATTGCGAACGTATTAAATTAATGGTTCGACCGCGGTCGTCGCGCTCTTTTTTGAGAAAAACGCAATAAACACCTTTCGGTCCGAAATATTTCTTAGTCCCGTCAGATCTCAAAGACCACCGGCACCATCGTCCTAAAGCCAAACTCGTCCGATCGCCAAAACAATTATAGATCCTTGTTCCCCGTTGCATTGCGAACGTATTACATTAATGGTTCGGCCGCGTACGTCGCGCTCGTTCTCGAGAAAAACGAGAAAAACACCTTTCGGTCCGAAACATTTCAAAGGTCCGTCAGATCTCAAAGTTGACCGGCACCATCGTCCAAAAGCCAAACTCGTCCGATCGCCAAAACAATTATAGATCCTTGTTCCTCGTTGCAATGCGAACGTATTACATTAATGGTTCGTCCGCGGTCGTCGCGCTCGTTTTCGAGAAAAAAGCGAAAAACACCTTTCGGTCGGAAATATTTAAAAGTCCCGTCAGATCTCAAAGTCCACCGGCACCATCGTCCAAAAAGCCAAACTCGTCCGATCGCCAAAACAATTATAGATCCTTGTTCCTCGTTGCATTGCGAACGTATTACATTAATGGTTCGGCCGCGGTCGTCGCGCTCGTTCTCGAGAAAAACGAGAAAAACACTTTTCGGTCCGAAACATTTCAAAAGTCCCGTCAGATCTCAAAGTCCACCGGCACCATCGTCCAAAAGCCAAACTCGTCCGATCGCCAAAACAATTATAGATCCTTGTTCCTCGTTGCAATGCGAACGTATTACATTAATGGTTCGTCCGCGGTCGTCGCGCTCGTTTACGAGAAAAAAGCGAAAAACACCTTTCGGACGGAAATACTTCCAAGTTCCGTCAGATCTCAATGTCCACCGGCACCATCGTCCAAAAGCCAAACTCGTCCGATCGCCAAATCAATTATAGATCCTTGTTCCTCGTTGTATTGCAACCGTATTACACGAATGGTTCGATCGCGGTCGTCGCGCTCGTTTTCGAGAAAAAAGCAAAAAACACCTTTCGGTCGGAAATATTTAAAAGTCCCGTCAGATCTCAAAGTCCACCGGCACCATCGTCCAAAAGCCAAACTCGTCCGATCGCCAAAACAATTATAGATCCTTGTTCCTCGTTGTATTGCAACCGTATTACATGAATGGTTCGAACGCGGTCGTCGCGCTCGTTTTCGAGAAAAACGCAAAAAACACCTTTCGGTCGGAAATATTTAAAAGTCCCGTCAGATCTCAAAGTCCACCGGCACCATCGTCCAAAAGCCAAACTCGTCCGATCGCCAAAACAATTATAGATCCTTGTTCCTCGTTGCATTGTGAACGTATTACATCAATGGTTCGGCCGCGGTCGTCGCGCTCGTTTACGAGAAAAACGCGAATAACACCTTTCGGTCCGAAATATTTTAAGTCCCGTCAGATCTCAAAGTCCACCGTCACCATCGTCCAAAAGCCAAACTCGTCCGATCGCCAAAACAATTATAGATCCTTGTTCCTCGTTGCAATGCGAACGTATTACATTAATGGTTCGTCCGCGGTCGTCGCGCTCGTTTACGAGAAAAAAGCGAAAAACACCTTTCGGACGGAAATACTTCCAAGTTCCGTCAGATCTCAATGTCCACCGGCACCATCGTCCAAAAGCCAAACTCGTCCGATCGCCATAACAATTATAGATCCCTGTTCCTCGTTGCATTGCGAACGTATTACATTAATGGTTCGTCCGCGGTCGTCGCGCTCGTTCTCGAGAAAAACGAGAAAAACACCTTTCGGTCGGAAATATTTAAAAGTCCCGTCAGATCTCAAAGTCCACCGGCACCATCGTCCAAAAGCCAAACTCGTCCGATCGCCAAAACAATTATAGATCCTTGTTCCTCGTTGTATTGCAACCGTATTACATGAATGGTTCGAACGCGGTCGTCGCGCTCGTTTTCGAGAAAAACGCAAAAAACACCTTTCGGTCGGAAATATTTAAAAGTCCCGTCAGATCTCAAAGTCCACCGGCACCATCGTCCAAAAGCCAAACTCGTCCGATCGCGAAAACTATTATAGATCCTGGTTCCTCGTTGCATTGCGAACGTATTACATTAATGGTTCGTCCGCGGTCGTCGCGTTCGTTTTCGAGAAAAACGCAAAAAACACCTTTCGGTCCGAAATATTTCCAAGTCCCGTCAGATCTCAATGTCCACCGGCACCATCGTCCAAAAGCCAAACTCGTCCGATCGCCAAAACAATTATAGATCCCTTTTCCTCGTTGCATTGCGAACGTATTACATTAATGGTTCGGCCGCGGTCGTCGCGCTCGTTTTCGTGAAAAATGCGAAAAGCACATTTCGGTCCGAAGTATTTCTAAGTCCCGTCAGATCTCAAAGTCCACCGGCACCATCTTCCAAAAGCCAAACTCGTCCGATCGCCAAAACAATTATAAATCCTTGTTCCTCGTTGCATTGCGAACGTATTACATAAATGGTTCGGCCGCGGTCGTCGCGATCGTTTCTCGAGAAAAAGGAGAAAAACACCTTTGGGGCCGAAACATTTCAAAGTCCCGTCATATCTCAAAGTCCACCGGCACCATCGTCCAAAAGCCAAACTCGTCCGATCGCCATAACAATTATAGATCCTTGTTCCTCGTTGCATTGCGAACGTATTACATTAATGGTTCGATCACGGTCGTCGCGCTCGTTTTCGAGAAAAACGCGAAAAACACCTTTCGGTCGGAAATATTTAAAAGTCCCGTCAGATCTCAAAGTCCACCGGCACCATCGTCCAAAAGCCAAACTCGTCCGATCGCCAAAACAATTATAGATCCTTGTTCCTCGTTGTATTGCAACCGTATTACATGAATGGTTCGAACGCGGTCGTCGCGCTCGTTTTCGAGAAAAACGCAAAAAACACCTTTCGGTCGGAAATATTTAAAAGTCCCGTCAGATCTCAAAGTCCACCGGCACCATCGTCCAAAAGCCAAACTCGTCCGATCGCCAAAACTATTATAGATCCTTGTTCCTCGTTGCATTGTGAACGTATTACATCAATGGTTCGGCCGAGGTCGTCGCGCTCGTTTACGAGAAAAACGCGAATAACACCTTTCGGTCCGAAATATTTTAAGTCCCGTCAGATCTCAAAGTCCACCGTCACCATCGTCCAAAAGCCAAACTCGTCCGATCGCCAAAACAATTATAGATCCTTGTTCCTCGTTGCAATGCGAACGTATTACATTAATGGATCGTCCGCGGTCGTCGCGCTCGTTTACGAGAAAAAAGCGAAAAACACCTTTCGGACGGAAATACTTCCAAGTTCCGTCAGATCTCAATGTCCACCGGCACCATCGTCCAAAAGCCAAACTCGTCCGATCGCCAAAACAATTATAGATCCTTGTTCCTCGTTGTATTGCAACCGTATTACATGAATGGTTCGAACGCGGTCGTCGCGCTCGTTTTCGAGAAAAACGCAAAAAACACCTTTCGGTCGGAAATATTTAAAAGTCCCGTCAGATCTCAAAGTCCACCGGCACCATCGTCCAAAAGCCAAACTCGTCCGATCGCCAAAACAATTATAGATCCTTGTTCCTCGTTGCATTGCGAACGTATTACATTAATGGTTCGGCCGCGGTCGTCGCGCTCGTTTTCGAGAAAAATGCGAAAAACACCTTTCGGTCCGAAATATTTCTTAGTCCCGTCAGATCTCAAAGACCACCGGCACCATCTTCCAAAAGCCAAACTCGTTCGATCGCCAAAACAATTATAGATCCTTGTTCCTCGTTGCATTGCGAACGTATTACATTAATGGTTCCGCCGCGGTCGTCGCGCTCGTTTTCGAGAAAAATGCGAAAAACACCTTTCGGTCCGAAATATTTCTTAGTCCCGTCAGATCTCAAAGACCACCGGCACCATCGTCCAAAAGCCAAACTCGTCCGATCGCCAAAACAATTATAGATCCTTGTTCCTCGTTGCATTGCGAACGTATTACATTAATGGTTCGGCCGCGTACGTCGCGCTCGTTCTCGAGAAAAACGAGAAAAACACCTTTCGGTCCGAAATATTTCCAAGTCCCGTCAGATCTCAATGTCCACCGGCACCATCGTCCAAAAGCCAAACTCGTCCGATCGCCAAAACAATTATAGATCCCTTTTCCTCGTTGCATTGCGAACGTATTACATTAATGGTTCGGCCGCGGTCGTCGCGCTCGTTTTCGTGAAAAATGCGAAAAGCACATTTCGGTCCGAAGTATTTCTAAGTCCCGTCAGATCTCAAAGTCCACCGGCACCATCTTCCAAAAGCCAAACTCGTCCGATCGCCAAAACAATTATAAATCCTTGTTCCTCGTTGCATTGCGAACGTATTACATAAATGGTTCGGCCGCGGTCGTCGCGATCGTTCTCGAGAAAAAGGAGAAAAACACCTTTGGGTCCGAAACATTTCAAAGTCCGGTCAGATCTCAAAGTCCACCGGCACCATCGTCCAAAAGCCAAACTCGTCCGATCGCCAAAACAATTATAGATCCTTGTTCCTCGTTGCATTGCGAACGTATTACATTAATGGTTCGTCCGCGGTCGTCGCGTTCGTTTTCGAGAAAAACGCAAAAAACACCTTTCGGTCCGAAATATTTCCAAGTCCCGTCAGATCTCAATGTCCACCGGCACCATCGTCCAAAAGCCAAACTCGTCCGATCGCCAAAACAATTATAGATCCCTTTTCCTCGTTGCATTGCGAACGTATTACATTAATGGTTCGGCCGCGGTCGTCGCGCTCGTTTTCGTGAAAAATGCGAAAAGCACATTTCGGTCCGAAGTATTTCTAAATCCCGTCAGATCTCAAAGTCCACCGGCACCATCTTCCAAAAGCCAAACTCGTCCGATCGCCAAAACAATTATAGATCCTTGTTCCTCGTTGCATTGCGAACGTATTACATTAATGGTTCGGCCGCGGACGTCGCGCTCGTTCTCGAGAAAAACGAGAAAAACACTATTCGGTCCGAAACATTTCAAAGGTCCCGTCAGATCTCAAAGTCCACCAGCACCATCGTCCAAAAGCCAAACTCGTCCGATCGCCAAAACTATTATAGATCCTTGTTCCTCGTTGCAATGCGAACGTATTACATTAATGGTTCGTCCGCGGTCGTCGCGCTCGTTTACGAGAAAAAAGCGAAAAACACCTTTCGGACGGAAATACTTCCAAGTCCCGTCAGATCTCAATGTCCACCGGCACCATCGTCCAAAAGCCAAACTCGTCCGATCGCGAGAACAATCACAGATCCTTGTTCCTCGTTGCATTGCAAACGTATTACATGAATAGTTCGCCCCCGGTCTTCGCGCTCGTTTTCGAGAAAAACGCGAAAATCACCTTTCGGTCGGAAATATTTAAAAGTCCCGTCAGATCTCAAAGTCCACCGGCACCATCGTCCAAAAGCCAAACTCGTCCGATCGCCAAAACAATTATAGATCCTTGTTCCTCGTTGTATTGCAACCGTATTACATGAATGGTTCGAACGCGGTCGTCGCGCTCGTTTTCGAGAAAAACGCAAAAAACACCTTTCGGTCGGAAATATTTAAAAGTCCCGTCAGATCTCAAAGTCCACCGGCACCATCGTCCAAAAGCCAAACTCGTCCGATCGCCAAAACAATTATAGATCCTTGTTCCTCGTTGTATTGCAACCGTATTACATGAATGGTTCGAACGCGGTCGTCGCGCTCGTTTTCGAGAAAAACGCAAAAAACACCTTACGGTCGGAAATATTTGAAAGTCCCGTCAGATCTCAAAGTCCAAGGGCACCATCGTCCAAAAGCCAAACTCGTCCGATCGCCAAAACAATTATAGATCCTTGTTCCTCGTTGTATTGCGAACGTATTACATTAATGGTTCGGCCGCGATCGTCGCGCTTGTTCTCGAGAAAATGGAGAAAAACACCATTGGGTCCGAAACATTTCAAAGTCCCGTCAGATCTCAAAGTCCACCGGCACCATCGTCCAAAAGCCAAACTCGTCCGATCGCCAAAACAATTATAGATCCTTGTTCCTCGTTGCATTGCGAACGTATTACATTAATGGTTCGGCCGCGGTCGTCGCGCTCGTTCTCGAGAAAAACGAGAAAAACACCTTTCGGTCCGAAACATTTCAAAGGTCCGTCAGATCTCAAAGTCGACCGGCACCATCGTCCAAAAGCCAAACTCGTCCGATCGCCAAAACAATTATAGATCCTTGTTCCTCGTTGCAATGCGAACGTATTACATTAATGGTTCGTCCGCGGTCGTCGCGCTCGTTTTCGAGAAAAAAGCGAAAAACACCTTTCGGTCGGAAATATTTAAAAGTCCCGTCAGATCTCAATGTCCACCGGCACCATCGTCCAAAAGCCAAACTCGTCCGATCGCCAAAACAATTATAGATCCTTGTTCCTCGTTGCATTGCGAACGTATTACATTAATGGTTCGGCCGCGGTCGTCGCGCTCGTTCTCGAGAAAAACGAGAAAAACACTTTTCGGTCCGAAACATTTCAAAAGTCCCGTCAGATCTCAAAGTCCACCGGCACCATCGTCCAAAAGCCAAACTCGTCCGATCGCCAAAACAATTATAGATCCTTGTTCCTCGTTGCAATGCGAACGTATTACATTAATGGTTCGTCCGCGGTCGTCGCGCTCGTTTACGAGAAAAAAGCGAAAAACACCTTTCGGACGGAAATACTTCCAAGTCCCGTCAGATCTCAATGTCCACCGGCACCATCGTCCAAAAGCCAAACTCGTCTGATCACCAAAACAATTATAGATCCTTGTTCCTCGTTGCATTGCGAACGTATTACATTAATGGTTCGATCACGGTCGTCGCGCTCGTTTTCGAGAAAAACGCGAAAAACACCTTTCAGTCGGAAATATTTAAAAGTCCCGTCAGATCTCAAAGTCCACCGGCACCATCGTCCAAAAGCCAAACTCGTCCGATCGCCAAAACAATTATAGATCCTTGTTCCTCGTTGCATTGCGAACGTATTACATTAATGGTTCGGCCGCGGTCGTCGCGCTCGTTCTCGAGAAAAACGAGAAAAACACCTTTCGGTCCGAAACATTTCAAAGGTCCCGTCAGATCTCAAAGTCGACCGGCACCATCGTCCAAAAGCCAAACTCGTCCGATCGCCAAAACAATTATAGATCCTTGTTCCTCGTTGCAATGCGAACGTATTGCATTAGTGGTTCGTCCGCGGTCGTCGCGCTCGTTTTCGAGAAAAACGCAAAAAACACCTTTCGGTCGGAAATATTTAAAAGTCCCGTCAGATCTCAAAGTCCACCGGCACCATCGTCCAAAAGCCAAACTCGTCCGATCGCCATAACAATTATAGATCCTTGTTCCTCGTTGCATTGCGAACGTATTACATTAATGGTTCGATCACGGTCGTCGCGCTCGTTTTCGAGAAAAACGCGAAAAACACCTTTCGGTCGGAAATATTTAAATGTCCCGTCAGATCTCAAAGTCCACCGGCACCATCGTCCAAAAGCCAAACTCGTCCGATCGCCAAAACCATTATAGATCCCTGTTCCTCGTTGCATTGCGAACGTATTACATTAATGGTTCGTCCGCGGTCGTCGCGCTCGTTCTCGAGAAAAACGAGAAAAACACCTTTCGGTCGGAAATATTTAAAAGTCCCGTCAGATCTCAAAGTCCACCGGCACCATCGTCCAAAAGCCAAACTCGTCCGATCGCCAAAACAATTATAGATCCTTGTTCCTCGTTGTATTGCAACCGTATTACATGAATGGTTCGAACGCGGTCGTCGCGCTCGTTTTCGAGAAAAACGCAAAAAACACCTTTCGGTCGGAAATATTTAAACGTCCCGTCAGATCTCAAAGTCCACCGGCACCATCGTCCAAAAGCCAAACTCGTCCGATCGCCAAAACTATTATAGATCCTTGTTCCTCGTTGCATTGCGAACGTATTATATTAATGGTTCGATCACGGTCGTCGCGCTCGTTTTCGAGAAAAACGCGAAAAACACCTTTCGGACCGAAATATTTAAAAGTCCCGTCAGATCTCAAAGTCCACCGGCACCATCGTCCAAAAGCCAAACTCGTCCGATCGCCAAAACAATTATAGATCCTTGTTCCTCGTTGTATTGCAACCGTATTACACGAATGGTTCGATCGCGGTCGTCGCGCTCGTTTTCGAGAAAAAAGCAAAAAACACCTTTCGGTCAGAAATATTTAAAAGTCCCGTCAGATCTCAAAGTCCACCGGCACCATCGTCCAAAAGCCAAACTCGTCCGATCGCCAAAACAATTATAGATCCTTGTTCCTCGTTGTATTGCAACCGTATTACACGAATGGTTCGATCGCGGTCGTCGCGCTCGTTTTCGAGAAAAAAGCAAAAAACACCTTTCGGTCCGAAATATTTCTAAGTCCCGTCAGATCTCAATGTCCAAGGGCACCATCGTCCAAAAGCCAAACTCGTCCGATCGCCAAAACAATTATAGATCCTTGTTCCTCGTTGTATTGCGAACGTATTACATTAATGGTTCGGCCGCGATCGTCGCGCTTGTTCTCGAGAAAATGGAGAAAAACACCTTTGGGTCCGAAACATTTCAAAGTCCCGTCAGATCTCAAAGTCCACCGGCACCATCGTCCAAAAGCCAAACTCGTCCGATCGCCAAAACAATTATAGATCCTTGTTCCTCGTTGCATTGCGAACGTATTACATTAATGGTTCGGCCGCGGTCGTCGCGCTCGTTCTTGAGAAAAACGAGAAAAACACCTTTCGGTCCGAAACATTTCAAAGGTCCGTCAGATCTCAAAGTCGACCGGCACCATCGTCCAAAAGCCAAACTCGTCCGATCGCCAAAACAATTATAGATCCTTGTTCCTCGTTGCAATGCGAACGTATTACATTAATGGTTCGTCCGCGGTCGTCGCGCTCGTTTTCGAGAAAAAAGCGAAAAACACCTTTCGGTCGGAAATATTTAAAAGTCCCGTCAGATCTCAATGTCCACCGGCACCATCGTCCAAAAGCCAAACTCGTCCGATCGCGAGAACAATCACAGATCCTTGTTCCTCGTTGCATTGCAAACGTATTACATGAATAGTTCGCCCCCGGTCTTCGCGCTCGTTTTCGAGAAAAACGCGAAAATCACCTTTCGGTCGGAAATATTTAAAAGTCCCGTCAGATCTCAAAGTCCACCGGCACCATCGTCCAAAAGCCAAACTCGTCCGATCGCCAAAACAATTATAGATCCTTGTTCCTCGTTGTATTGCAACCGTATTACATGAATGGTTCGAACGCGGTCGTCGCGCTCGTTTTCGAGAAAAACGCAAAAAACACCTTTCGGTCGGAAATATTTAAAAGTCCCGTCAGATCTCAAAGTCCACCGGCACCATCGTCCAAAAGCCAAACTCGTCCGATCGCCAAAACAATTATAGATCCTTGTTCCTCGTTGTATTGCAACCGTATTAAATTAATGGTTCGACCGCGGTCGTCGCGCTCTTTTTTGAGAAAATAGCAATAAACACCTTTCGGTCCGAAATATTTCCAAGTCCCGTAACATCTCAAAGTCCACCGGCACCATCGTCCAAAAGCCAAACTCGTCCGATCGCCAAAATAATTATAGATCCTTGTTCCTCGTTGTATTGCAACCGTATTACATGAATGGTTCGATCGCGGTCGTCGCGCTCGTTTTCGAGAAAAACGCAAAAAACACCTTACGGTCGGAAATATTTAAAAGTCCCGTCAGATCTCAAAGTCCACCGGCACCATCGTCCAAAAGACAAACTCGTCCGATCGCCATAACAATTATAGATCCTTGTTCCTCGTTGCATTGCGAACGTATTACATTAATGGTTCGATCACGGTCGTCGCGCTCGTTTTCGAGAAAAACGCGAAAAACACCTTTTGGTCCGAAATACTTCCAAGTCCCGATTACATCTCAAAGGCCACCGGCACCATCGTCCAAAAGCCAAACTCGTCCGATCGCCAAAACAATTATAGATCCTTGTTCCTCGTTGCAATGCGAACGTATTACATTAATGGTTCGTCCGCGGTCGTCGCGCTCGTTTATGAGAAAAAAGCGAAAAACACCTTTCGGACGGAAATACTTCCACGTTCCGTCAGATCTCAATGTCCACCGGCACCATCGTCCAAAAGCCAAACTCGTCCGATCGCCAAAACAATTATAGATCCTTGTTCCTCGTTGTATTGCAACCGTATTACACGAATGGTTCGATCGCGGTCGTCGCGCTCGTTTTCGAGAAAAAAGCAAAAAACACCTTTCGGTCGGAAATATTTAAAAGTCCCGTCAGATCTCAAAGTCCACCGGCACCATCGTCCAAAAGCCAAACTCGTCCGATCGCCAAAACAATTATAGATCCTTGTTCCTCGTTGCATTGCGAACGTATTACATTAATGGTTCGATCACGGTCGTCGCGCTCGTTTTCGAGAAAAACGCGAAAAACACCTTTCAGTCGGAAATATTTAAAAGTCCCGTCAGATCTCAAAGTCCACCGGCACCATCGTCCAAAAGCCAAACTCGTCCGATCGCCAAAACAATTATAGATCCTTGTTCCTCGTTGCATTGCGAACGTATTACATTAATGGTTCGGCCGCGGTCGTCGCGCTCGTTCTCGAGAAAAACGAGAAAAACACCTTTCGGTCCGAAACATTTCAAAGGTCCCGTCAGATCTCAAAGTCGACCGGCACCATCGTCCAAAAGCCAAACTCGTCCGATCGCCAAAACAATTATAGATCCTTGTTCCTCGTTGCAATGCGAACGTATTGCATTAGTGGTTCGTCCGCGGTCGTCGCGCTCGTTTTCGAGAAAAACGCAAAAAACACCTTTCGGTCGGAAATATTTAAAAGTCCCGTCAGATCTCAAAGTCCACCGGCACCATCGTCCAAAAGCCAAACTCGTCCGATCGCCATAACAATTATAGATCCTTGTTCCTCGTTGCATTGCGAACGTATTACATTAATGGTTCGATCACGGTCGTCGCGCTCGTTTTCGAGAAAAACGCGAAAAACACCTTTCGGTCGGAAATATTTAAATGTCCCGTCAGATCTCAAAGTCCACCGGCACCATCGTCCAAAAGCCAAACTCGTCCGATCGCCAAAACCATTATAGATCCCTGTTCCTCGTTGCATTGCGAACGTATTACATTAATGGTTCGTCCGCGGTCGTCGCGCTCGTTCTCGAGAAAAACGAGAAAAACACCTTTCGGTCGGAAATATTTAAAAGTCCCGTCAGATCTCAAAGTCCACCGGCACCATCGTCCAAAAGCCAAACTCGTCCGATCGCCAAAACAATTATAGATCCTTGTTCCTCGTTGTATTGCAACCGTATTACATGAATGGTTCGAACGCGGTCGTCGCGCTCGTTTTCGAGAAAAACGCAAAAAACACCTTTCGGTCGGAAATATTTAAACGTCCCGTCAGATCTCAAAGTCCACCGGCACCATCGTCCAAAAGCCAAACTCGTCCGATCGCCAAAACTATTATAGATCCTTGTTCCTCGTTGCATTGCGAACGTATTATATTAATGGTTCGATCACGGTCGTCGCGCTCGTTTTCGAGAAAAACGCGAAAAACACCTTTCGGACCGAAATATTTAAAAGTCCCGTCAGATCTCAAAGTCCACCGGCACCATCGTCCAAAAGCCAAACTCGTCCGATCGCCAAAACAATTATAGATCCTTGTTCCTCGTTGTATTGCAACCGTATTACACGAATGGTTCGATCGCGGTCGTCGCGCTCGTTTTCGAGAAAAAAGCAAAAAACACCTTTCGGTCAGAAATATTTAAAAGTCCCGTCAGATCTCAAAGTCCACCGGCACCATCGTCCAAAAGCCAAACTCGTCCGATCGCCAAAACAATTATAGATCCTTGTTCCTCGTTGTATTGCAACCGTATTACACGAATGGTTCGATCGCGGTCGTCGCGCTCGTTTTCGAGAAAAAAGCAAAAAACACCTTTCGGTCCGAAATATTTCTAAGTCCCGTCAGATCTCAATGTCCAAGGGCACCATCGTCCAAAAGCCAAACTCGTCCGATCGCCAAAACAATTATAGATCCTTGTTCCTCGTTGTATTGCGAACGTATTACATTAATGGTTCGGCCGCGATCGTCGCGCTTGTTCTCGAGAAAATGGAGAAAAACACCTTTGGGTCCGAAACATTTCAAAGTCCCGTCAGATCTCAAAGTCCACCGGCACCATCGTCCAAAAGCCAAACTCGTCCGATCGCCAAAACAATTATAGATCCTTGTTCCTCGTTGCATTGCGAACGTATTACATTAATGGTTCGGCCGCGGTCGTCGCGCTCGTTCTTGAGAAAAACGAGAAAAACACCTTTCGGTCCGAAACATTTCAAAGGTCCGTCAGATCTCAAAGTCGACCGGCACCATCGTCCAAAAGCCAAACTCGTCCGATCGCCAAAACAATTATAGATCCTTGTTCCTCGTTGCAATGCGAACGTATTACATTAATGGTTCGTCCGCGGTCGTCGCGCTCGTTTTCGAGAAAAAAGCGAAAAACACCTTTCGGTCGGAAATATTTAAAAGTCCCGTCAGATCTCAATGTCCACCGGCACCATCGTCCAAAAGCCAAACTCGTCCGATCGCGAGAACAATCACAGATCCTTGTTCCTCGTTGCATTGCAAACGTATTACATGAATAGTTCGCCCCCGGTCTTCGCGCTCGTTTTCGAGAAAAACGCGAAAATCACCTTTCGGTCGGAAATATTTAAAAGTCCCGTCAGATCTCAAAGTCCACCGGCACCATCGTCCAAAAGCCAAACTCGTCCGATCGCCAAAACAATTATAGATCCTTGTTCCTCGTTGTATTGCAACCGTATTACATGAATGGTTCGAACGCGGTCGTCGCGCTCGTTTTCGAGAAAAACGCAAAAAACACCTTTCGGTCGGAAATATTTAAAAGTCCCGTCAGATCTCAAAGTCCACCGGCACCATCGTCCAAAAGCCAAACTCGTCCGATCGCCAAAACAATTATAGATCCTTGTTCCTCGTTGTATTGCAACCGTATTACATGAATGGTTCGAACGCGGTCGTCGCGCTCGTTTTCGAGAAAAACGCAAAAAACACCTTACGGTCGGAAATATTTTAAAGTCCCGTCAGATCTCAAAGTCCACCGGCACCATCGTCCAAAAGCCAAACTCGTCCGATCGCCAAAAAAATTATAGATCCTTTTTCCTGGTTGCATTGCGAACGTATTAAATTAATGGTTCGACCGCGGTCGTCGCGCTCTTTTTTGAGAAAATAGCAATAAACACCTTTCGGTCCGAAATATTTCCAAGTCCCGTAACATCTCAAAGTCCACCGGCACCATCGTCCAAAAGCCAAACTCGTCCGATCGCCAAAATAATTATAGATCCTTGTTCCTCGTTGTATTGCAACCGTATTACATGAATGGTTCGATCGCGGTCGTCGCGCTCGTTTTCGAGAAAAACGCAAAAAACACCTTACGGTCGGAAATATTTAAAAGTCCCGTCAGATCTCAAAGTCCACCGGCACCATCGTCCAAAAGACAAACTCGTCCGATCGCCATAACAATTATAGATCCTTGTTCCTCGTTGCATTGCGAACGTATTACATTAATGGTTCGATCACGGTCGTCGCGCTCGTTTTCGAGAAAAACGCGAAAAACACCTTTTGGTCCGAAATACTTCCAAGTCCCGATTACATCTCAAAGGCCACCGGCACCATCGTCCAAAAGCCAAACTCGTCCGATCGCCAAAACAATTATAGATCCTTGTTCCTCGTTGCAATGCGAACGTATTACATTAATGGTTCGTCCGCGGTCGTCGCGCTCGTTTATGAGAAAAAAGCGAAAAACACCTTTCGGACGGAAATACTTCCACGTTCCGTCAGATCTCAATGTCCACCGGCACCATCGTCCAAAAGCCAAACTCGTCCGATCGCCAAAACAATTATAGATCCTTGTTCCTCGTTGTATTGCAACCGTATTACACGAATGGTTCGATCGCGGTCGTCGCGCTCGTTTTCGAGAAAAAAGCAAAAAACACCTTTCGGTCGGAAATATTTAAAAGTCCCGTCAGATCTCAAAGTCCACCGGCACCATCGTCCAAAAGCCAAACTCGTCCGATCGCCAAAACAATTATAGATCCTTGTTCCTCGTTGTATTGCAACCGTATTACACGAATGGTTCGATCGCGGTCGTCGCGCTCGTTTTCGAGAAAAAAGCAAAAAACACCTTTCGGTCCGAAATATTTCTAAGTCCCGTCAGATCTCAATGTCCAAGGGCACCATCGTCCAAAAGCCAAACTCGTCCGATCGCCAAAACAATTATAGATCCTTGTTCCTCGTTGTATTGCGAACGTATTACATTAATGGTTCGGCCGCGATCGTCGCGCTTGTTCTCGAGAAAATGGAGAAAAACACCATTGGGTCCGAAACATTTCAAAGTCCCGTCAGATCTCAAAGTCCACCGGCACCATCGTCCAAAAGCCAAACTCGTCCGATCGCCAAAACAATTATAGATCCTTGTTCCTCGTTGCATTGCGAACGTATTACATTAATGGTTCGGCCGCGGTCGTCGCGCTCGTTCTCGAGAAAAACGAGAAAAACACCTTTCGGTCCGAAACATTTCAAAGGTCCGTCAGATCTCAAAGTCGACCGGCACCATCGTCCAAAAGCCAAACTCGTCCGATCGCCAAAACAATTATAGATCCTTGTTCCTCGTTGCAATGCGAACGTATTACATTAATGGTTCGTCCGCGGTCGTCGCGCTCGTTTTCGAGAAAAAAGCGAAAAACACCTTTCGGTCGGAAATATTTAAAAGTCCCGTCAGATCTCAATGTCCACCGGCACCATCGTCCAAAAGCCAAACTCGTCCGATCGCCAAAACAATTATAGATCCTTGTTCCTCGTTGCATTGCGAACGTATTACATTAATGGTTCGGCCGCGGTCGTCGCGCTCGTTCTCGAGAAAAACGAGAAAAACACTTTTCGGTCCGAAACATTTCAAAAGTCCCGTCAGATCTCAAAGTCCACCGGCACCATCGTCCAAAAGCCAAACTCGTCCGATCGCCAAAACAATTATAGATCCTTGTTCCTCGTTGCAATGCGAACGTATTACATTAATGGTTCGTCCGCGGTCGTCGCGCTCGTTTACGAGAAAAAAGCGAAAAACACCTTTCGGACGGAAATACTTCCAAGTCCCGTCAGATCTCAATGTCCACCGGCACCATCGTCCAAAAGCCAAACTCGTCTGATCACCAAAACAATTATAGATCCTTGTTCCTCGTTGCATTGCGAACGTATTACATTAATGGTTCGATCACGGTCGTCGCGCTCGTTTTCGAGAAAAACGCGAAAAACACCTTTCAGTCGGAAATATTTAAAAGTCCCGTCAGATCTCAAAGTCCACCGGCACCATCGTCCAAAAGCCAAACTCGTCCGATCGCCAAAACAATTATAGATCCTTGTTCCTCGTTGCATTGCGAACGTATTACATTAATGGTTCGGCCGCGGTCGTCGCGCTCGTTCTCGAGAAAAACGAGAAAAACACCTTTCGGTCCGAAACATTTCAAAGGTCCCGTCAGATCTCAAAGTCGACCGGCACCATCGTCCAAAAGCCAAACTCGTCCGATCGCCAAAACAATTATAGATCCTTGTTCCTCGTTGCAATGCGAACGTATTGCATTAATGGTTCGTCCGCGGTCGTCGCGCTCGTTTTCGAGAAAAACGCAAAAAACACCTTTCGGTCGGAAATATTTAAAAGTCCCGTCAGATCTCAAAGTCCACCGGCACCATCGTCCAAAAGCCAAACTCGTCCGATCGCCATAACAATTATAGATCCTTGTTCCTCGTTGCATTGCGAACGTATTACATTAATGGTTCGATCACGGTCGTCGCGCTCGTTTTCGAGAAAAACGCGAAAAACACCTTTCGGTCGGAAATATTTAAATGTCCCGTCAGATCTCAAAGTCCACCGGCACCATCGTCCAAAAGCCAAACTCGTCCGATCGCCAAAACCATTATAGATCCCTGTTCCTCGTTGCATTGCGAACGTATTACATTAATGGTTCGTCCGCGGTCGTCGCGCTCGTTCTCGAGAAAAACGAGAAAAACACCTTTCGGTCGGAAATATTTAAAAGTCCCGTCAGATCTCAAAGTCCACCGGCACCATCGTCCAAAAGCCAAACTCGTCCGATCGCCAAAACAATTATAGATCCTTGTTCCTCGTTGTATTGCAACCGTATTACATGAATGGTTCGAACGCGGTCGTCGCGCTCGTTTTCGAGAAAAACGCAAAAAACACCTTTCGGTCGGAAATATTTAAACGTCCCGTCAGATCTCAAAGTCCACCGGCACCATCGTCCAAAAGCCAAACTCGTCCGATCGCCAAAACTATTATAGATCCTTGTTCCTCGTTGCATTGCGAACGTATTATATTAATGGTTCGATCACGGTCGTCGCGCTCGTTTTCGAGAAAAACGCGAAAAACACCTTTCGGACCGAAATATTTAAAAGTCCCGTCAGATCTCAAAGTCCACCGGCACCATCGTCCAAAAGCCAAACTCGTCCGATCGCCAAAACAATTATAGATCCTTGTTCCTCGTTGTATTGCAACCGTATTACATGAATGGTTCGAACGCGGTCGTCGCGCTCGTTTTCGAGAAAAACGCAAAAAACACCTTTCGGTCGGAAATATTTGAAAGTCCCGTCAGATCTCAAAGTCCACCGGCACCATCGTCCAAAAGCCAAACTCGTCCGATCGCCAAAAAAATTATAGATCCTTTTTCCTGGTTGCATTGTGAACGTATTACATCAATGGTTCGGCCGCGGTCGTCGCGCTCGTTTACGAGAAAAACGCGAATAACACCTTTCGGTCGGAAATACTTCCAAGTCCCGTCAGATCTCAATGTCCACCGGCACCATCGTCCAAAAGCCAAACTCGTCTGATCACCAAAACAATTATAGATCCTTGTTCCTCGTTGTATTGCAACCGTATTACACGAATGGTTCGATCGCGGTCGTCGCGCTCGTTTTCGAGAAAAAAGCAAAAAACACCTTTCGGTCAGAAATATTTAAAAGTCCCGTCAGATCTCAAAGTCCACCGGCACCATCGTCCAAAAGCCAAACTCGTCCGATCGCCAAAACAATTATAGATCCTTGTTCCTCGTTGTATTGCAACCGTATTACACGAATGGTTCGATCGCGGTCGTCGCGCTCGTTTTCGAGAAAAAAGCAAAAAACACCTTTCGGTCCGAAATATTTCTAAGTCCCGTCAGATCTCAATGTCCAAGGGCACCATCGTCCAAAAGCCAAACTCGTCCGATCGCCAAAACAATTATAGATCCTTGTTCCTCGTTGTATTGCGAACGTATTACATTAATGGTTCGGCCGCGATCGTCGCGCTTGTTCTCGAGAAAATGGAGAAAAACACCTTTGGGTCCGAAACATTTCAAAGTCCCGTCAGATCTCAAAGTCCACCGGCACCATCGTCCAAAAGCCAAACTCGTCCGATCGCCAAAACAATTATAGATCCTTGTTCCTCGTTGCATTGCGAACGTATTACATTAATGGTTCGGCCGCGGTCGTCGCGCTCGTTCTTGAGAAAAACGAGAAAAACACCTTTCGGTCCGAAACATTTCAAAGGTCCGTCAGATCTCAAAGTCGACCGGCACCATCGTCCAAAAGCCAAACTCGTCCGATCGCCAAAACAATTATAGATCCTTGTTCCTCGTTGCAATGCGAACGTATTACATTAATGGTTCGTCCGCGGTCGTCGCGCTCGTTTTCGAGAAAAAAGCGAAAAACACCTTTCGGTCGGAAATATTTAAAAGTCCCGTCAGATCTCAATGTCCACCGGCACCATCGTCCAAAAGCCAAACTCGTCCGATCGCCAAAACAATTATAGATCCTTGTTCCTCGTTGCATTGCGAACGTATTACATTAATGGTTCGGCCGCGGTCGTCGCGCTCGTTCTCGAGAAAGACGAGAAAAACACTTTTCGGTCCGAAACATTTCAAAAGTCCCGTCAGATCTCAAAGTCCACCGGCACCATCGTCCAAAAGCCAAACTCGTCCGATCGCCAAAACAATTATAGATCCTTGTTCCTCGTTGCAATGCGAACGTATTACATTAATGGTTCGTCCGCGGTCGTCGCGCTCGTTTACGAGAAAAAAGCGAAAAACACCTTTCGGACGGAAATACTTCCAAGTCCCGTCAGATCTCAATGTCCACCGGCACCATCGTCCAAAAGCCAAACTCGTCTGATCACCAAAACAATTATAGATCCTTGTTCCTCGTTGCATTGCGAACGTATTACATTAATGGTTCGATCACGGTCGTCGCGCTCGTTTTCGAGAAAAACGCGAAAAACACCTTTCAATCGGAAATATTTAAAAGTCCCGTCAGATCTCAAAGTCCACCGGCACCATCGTCCAAAAGCCAAACTCGTCCGATCGCCAAAACAATTATAGATCCTTGTTCCTCGTTGCATTGCGAACGTATTACATTAATGGTTCGGCCGCGGTCGTCGCGCTCGTTCTTGAGAAAAACGAGAAAAACACCTTTCGGTCCGAAACATTTCAAAGGTCCGTCAGATCTCAAAGTCGACCGGCACCATCGTCCAAAAGCCAAACTCGTCCGATCGCCAAAACAATTATAGATCCTTGTTCCTCGTTGCAATGCGAACGTATTACATTAATGGTTCGTCCGCGGTCGTCGCGCTCGTTTTCGAGAAAAAAGCGAAAAACACCTTTCGGTCGGAAATATTTAAAAGTCCCGTCAGATCTCAATGTCCACCGGCACCATCGTCCAAAAGCCAAACTCGTCCGATCGCCAAAACAATTATAGATCCTTGTTCCTCGTTGCATTGCGAACGTATTACATTAATGGTTCGGCCGCGGTCGTCGCGCTCGTTCTCGAGAAAAACGAGAAAAACACTTTTCGGTCCGAAACATTTCAAAAGTCCCGTCAGATCTCAAAGTCCACCGGCACCATCGTCCAAAAGCCAAACTCGTCCGATCGCCAAAACAATTATAGATCCTTGTTCCTCGTTGCAATGCGAACGTATTACATTAATGGTTCGTCCGCGGTCGTCGCGCTCGTTTACGAGAAAAAAGCGAAAAACACCTTTCGGACGGAAATACTTCCAAGTCCCGTCAGATCTCAATGTCCACCGGCACCATCGTCCAAAAGCCAAACTCGTCTGATCACCAAAACAATTATAGATCCTTGTTCCTCGTTGCATTGCGAACGTATTACATTAATGGTTCGATCACGGTCGTCGCGCTCGTTTTCGAGAAAAACGCGAAAAACACCTTTCAATCGGAAATATTTAAAAGTCCCGTCAGATCTCAAAGTCCACCGGCACCATCGTCCAAAAGCCAAACTCGTCCGATCGCCAAAACAATTATAGATCCTTGTTCCTCGTTGCATTGCGAACGTATTACATTAATGGTTCGGCCGCGGTCGTCGCGCTCGTTCTCGAGAAAAACGAGAAAAACACCTTTCGGTCCGAAACATTTCAAAGGTCCCGTCAGATCTCAAAGTCGACCGGCACCATCGTCCAAAAGCCAAACTCGTCCGATCGCCAAAACAATTATAGATCCTTGTTCCTCGTTGCAATGCGAACGTATTGCATTAATGGTTCGTCCGCGGTCGTCGCGCTCGTTTTCGAGAAAAACGCAAAAAACACCTTTCGGTCGGAAATATTTAAAAGTCCCGTCAGATCTCAAAGTCCACCGGCACCATCGTCCAAAAGCCAAACTCGTCCGATCGCCATAACAATTATAGATCCTTGTTCCTCGTTGCATTGCGAACGTATTACATTAATGGTTCGATCACGGTCGTCGCGCTCGTTTTCGAGAAAAACGCGAAAAACCCCTTTCGGTCGGAAATATTTAAATGTCCCGTCAGATCTCAAAGTCCACCGGCACCATCGTCCAAAAGCCAAACTCGTCCGATCGCCAAAACTATTATAGATCCCTGTTCCTCGTTGCATTGCGAACGTATTACATTAATGGTTCGTCCGCGGTCGTCGCGCTCGTTCTCGAGAAAAACGAGAAAAACACCTTTCGGTCGGAAATATTTAAAAGTCCCGTCAGATCTCAAAGTCCACCGGCACCATCGTCCAAAAGCCAAACTCGTCCGATCGCCAAAACAATGATAGATCCTTGTTCCTCGTTGTATTGCAACCGTATTACATGAATGGTTCGAACGCGGTCGTCGCGCTCGTTTTCGAGAAAAACGCAAAAAACACCTTTCGGTCGGAAATATTTAAACGTCCCGTCAGATCTCAAAGTCCACCGGCACCATCGTCCAAAAGCCAAACTCGTCCGATCGCCAAAACTATTATAGATCCTTGTTCCTCGTTGCATTGCGAACGTATTATATTAATGGTTCGATCACGGTCGTCGCGCTCGTTTTCGAGAAAAACGCGAAAAACACCTTTCGGTCCGAAATATTTAAAAGTCCCGTCAGATCTCAAAGTCCACCGGCACCATCGTCCAAAAGCCAAACTCGTCCGATCGCCAAAAAAATTATAGATCCTTTTTCCTGGTTGCATTGCGAACGTATTAAATTAATGGTTCGACTGCGGTCGTCGCGCTCTTTTTTGAGAAAAACGCAATAAACACCTTTCGGTTCGAAATATTTCCAAGTCCCGTAACATCTCAAAGTCCACCGGCACCATCGTCCAAAAGCCAAACTCGTCCGATCGCGATAACAATCACAGATCCTTGTTCCTCGTTGCATTGCAAACGTATTACATGAATAGTTCGCCCCCGGTCGTCGCGCTCGTTTTCGAGAAAAACGCGAAAAACACCTTTTGGTCCGAAATACTTCCAAGTCCCGATTACATCTCAAAGTCCACCGGCACCATCGTCCAAAAGCCAAACTCGTCCGGTCGCCAAAACTATTATAGATCCTTGTTCCTCGTTGCATTGTGAACGTATTACATCAATGGTTCGGCCGCGGTCGTCGCGCTCGTTTACGAGAAAAACGCGAATAACACCTTTCGGTCGGAAATATTTAAAAGTCCCGTCAGATCTCAAAGTCCACCGGCACCATCGTCCAAAAGCCAAACTCGTCCGATCGCCAAAACAATTATAGATCCTTGTTCCTCGTTGCAATGCGAACGTATTACATTAATGGTTCGTCCGCGGTCGTCGCGCTCGTTTACGAGAAAAAAGCGAAAAACACCTTTCGGACGGAAATACTTCCAAGTTCCGTCAGATCTCAATGTCCACCGGCACCATCGTCCAAAAGCCAAACTCGTCCGATCGCCAAAACAATTATAGATCCTTGTTCCTCGTTGCATTGCGAACGTATTACATTAATGGTTCGGCCGCGGTCGTCGCGCTCGTTCTCGAGAAAAACGAGAAAAACACTTTTCGGTCCGAAACATTTCAAAAGTCCCGTCAGATCTCAAAGTCCACCGGCACCATCGTCCAAAAGCCAAACTCGTCCGATCGCCAAAACAATTATAGATCCTTGTTCCTCGTTGCAATGCGAACGTATTACATTAATGGTTCGTCCGCGGTCGTCGCGCTCGTTTACGAGAAAAAAAGCGAAAAACACCTTTCGGACGGAAATACTTCCATGTCCCGTCAGATCTCAATGTCCACCGGCACCATCGTCCAAAAGCCAAACTCGTCTGATCACCAAAACAATTATAGATCCTTGTTCCTCGTTGCATTGCGAACGTATTACATTAATGGTTCGATCACGGTCGTCGCGCTCGTTTTCGAGAAAAACGCGAAAAACACCTTTCGGTCGGAAATATTTAAAAGTCCCGTCAGATCTCAAAGTCCACCGGCACCATCGTCCAAAAGCCAAACTCGTCCGATCGCCAAAACAATTATAGATCCTTGTTCCTCGTTGCATTGCGAACGTATTACATTAATGGTTCGGCCGCGGTCGTCGCGCTCGTTCTCGAGAAAAACGAGAAAAACACCTTTCGGTCCGAAACATTTCAAAGGTCCCGTCAGATCTCAAAGTCGACCGGCACCATCGTCCAAAAGCCAAACTCGTCCGATCGCCAAAACAATTATAGATCCTTGTTCCTCGTTGCATTGCGAACGTATTACATTAATGGTTCGATCACGGTCGTCGCGCTCGTTTTCGAGAAAAACGCGAAAAACACCTTTCGGTCGGAAATATTTAAAAGTCCCGTCAGATCTCAAAGTCCACCGGCACCATCGTCCAAAAGCCAAACTCGTCCGATCGCCAAAACAATTATAGATCCTTGTTCCTCGTTGCATTGCGAACGTATTACATTAATGGTTCGGCCGCGGTCGTCGCGCTCGTTCTCGAGAAAAACGAGAAAAACACCTTTCGGTCCGAAACATTTCAAAGGTCCCGTCAGATCTCAAAGTCGACCGGCACCATCGTCCAAAAGCCAAACTCGTCCGATCGCCAAAACAATTATAGATCCTTGTTCCTCGTTGCATTGCGAACGTATTACATTAATGGTTCGGCCGCGGTCGTCGCGCTCGTTCTCGAGAAAAACGAGAAAAACACCTTTCGGTCCGAAACATTTCAAAGGTCCCGTCAGATCTCAAAGTCGACCGGCACCATCGTCCAAAAGCCAAACTCGTCCGATCGCCAAAACAATTATAGATCCTTGTTCCTCGTTGCAATGCGAACGAATTGCATTAATGGTTCGTGCGCGGTCGTCGCGCACGTTTTCGAGAAAAACGCAAAAAACACCTTTCGGTCGGAAATATTTAAAAGTCCCGTCAGATCTCAAAGTCCACCGGCACCATCGTCCAAAAGCCAAACTCGTCCGATCGCCATAACAATTATAGATCCTTGTTCCTCGTTGCATTGCGAACGTATTACATTAATGGTTCGATCACGGTCGTCGCGCTCGTTTTCGAGAAAAACGCGAAAAACACCTTTCGGTCGGAAATATTTAAAAGTCCCGTCAGATCTCAAAGTCCACCGGCACCATCGTCCAAAAGCCAAACTCGTCCGATCGCCAAAACAATTATAGATCCTTGTTCCTCGTTGCATTGCGAACGTATTACATTAATGGTTCGGCCGCGGTCGTCGCGCTCGTTCTCGAGAAAAACGAGAAAAACACCTTTCGGTCCGAAACATTTCAAAGGTCCCGTCAGATCTCAAAGTCGACCGGCACCATCGTCCAAAAGCCAAACTCGTCCGATCGCCAAAACAATTATAGATCCTTGTTCCTCGTTGCATTGCGAACGTATTACATTAATGGTTCGGCCGCGGTCGTCGCGCTCGTTCTCGAGAAAAACGAGAAAAACACCTTTCGGTCCGAAACATTTCAAAGGTCCCGTCAGATCTCAAAGTCGACCGGCACCATCGTCCAAAAGCCAAACTCGTCCGATCGCCAAAACAATTATAGATCCTTGTTCCTCGTTGCAATGCGAACGAATTGCATTAATGGTTCGTGCGCGGTCGTCGCGCACGTTTTCGAGAAAAACGCAAAAAACACCTTTCGGTCGGAAATATTTAAAAGTCCCGTCAGATCTCAAAGTCCACCGGCACCATCGTCCAAAAGCCAAACTCGTCCGATCGCCAAAACTATTATAGATCCCTGTTCCTCGTTGCATTGCGAACGTATTACATTAATGGTTCGTCCGCGGTCGTCGCGCTCGTTCTCGAGAAAAACGAGAAAAACACCTTTCGGTCGGAAATATTTAAAAGTCCCGTCAGATCTCAAAGTCCACCGGCACCATCGTCCAAAAGCCAAACTCGTCCGATCGCCAAAACAATTATAGATCCTTGTTCCTCGTTGTATTGCAACCGTATTACATGAATGGTTCGAACGCGGTCGTCGCGCTCGTTTTCGAGAAAAACGCAAAAAACACCTTTCGGTCGGAAATATTTAAACGTCCCGTCAGATCTCAAAGTCCACCGGCACCATCGTCCAAAAGCCAAACTCGTCCGATCGCCAAAACTATTATAGATCCTTGTTCCTCGTTGCATTGCGAACGTATTATATTAATGGTTCGATCACGGTCGTCGCGCTCGTTTTCGAGAAAAACGCGAAAAACACCTTTCGGTCCGAAATATTTAAAAGTCCCGTCAGATCTCAAAGTCCACCGGCACCATCGTCCAAAAGCCAAACTCGTCCGATCGCCAAAACAATTATAGATCCTTGTTCCTCGTTGCAATGCGAACGTATTACATTAATGGTTCGTCCGCGGTCGTCGCGCTCGTTTACGAGAAAAAAGCGAAAAACACCTTTCGGTCGGAAATATTTAAAAGTCCCGTCAGATCTCAATGTCCACCGGCACCATCGTCCAAAAGCCAAACTCTTCCGATCGCCAAAACAATTATAGATCCTTGTTCCTCGTTGTATTGCAACCGTATTACACGAATGGTTCGATCGCGGTCGTCGCGCTCGTTTACGAGAAAAAAGCAAAAAACACCTTTCGGTCGGAAATATTTAAAAGTCCCGTCAGATCTCAAAGTCCACCGGCACCATCGTCCAAAAGCCAAACTCGTCCGATCGCCAAAACAATTATAGATCCTTGTTCCTCGTTGCATTGCGAACGTATTACATTAATGGTTCGGCCGCGGTCGTCGCGCTCGTTCTCGAGAAAAACGAGAAAAACACCTTTCGGTCCGAAACATTTCAAAGGTCCGTCAGATCTCAAAGTCGACCGGCACCATCGGCCAAAAGCCAAACTCGTCCGATCGCCAAAACAATTATAGATCCTTGTTCCTCGTTGCAATGCGAACGTATTACATTAATGGTTCGTCCGCGGTCGTCGCGCTCGTTTTCGAGAAAAAAGCGAAAAACACCTTTCGGTCGGAAATACTTCCAAGTCCCGTCAGATCTCAATGTCCACCGGCACCATCGTCCAAAAGCCAAACTCGTCTGATCACCAAAACAATTATAGATCCTTGTTCCTCGTTGCATTGCGAACGTATTACATTAATGGTTCGATCACGGTCGTCGCGCTCGTTTTCGAGAAAAACGCGAAAAACACCTTTCGGTCGGAAATATTTAAAAGTGCCGTCAGATCTCAAAGTCCACCGGCACCATCGTCCAAAAGCCAAACTCGTCCGATCGCCAAAACAATTATAGATCCTTGTTCCTCGTTGCATTGCGAACGTATTACATTAATGGTTCGGCCGCGGTCGTCGCGCTCGTTCTCGAGAAAAACGAGAAAAACACCTTTCGGTCCGAAACATTTCAAAGGTCCCGTCAGATCTCAAAGTCGACCGGCACCATCGTCCAAAAGCCAAACTCGTCCGATCGCCAAAACAATTATAGATCCTTGTTCCTCGTCGCAATGCGAACGTATTACATTAATGGTTCGTCCGCGGTCGTCGCGCTCGTTTTCGAGAAAAACGCAAAAAACACCTTTCGGTCGGAAATATTTAAACGTCCCGTCAGATCTCAAAGTCCACCGGCACCATCGTCCAAAAGCCAAACTCGTCCGATCGCCAAAACTATTATAGATCCTTGTTCCTCGTTGCATTGCGAACGTATTACATTAATGGTTCGTCCGCGGTCGTCGCGTTCGTTTTCGAGAAAAAAGCGAAAAACACCTTTCGGACGGAAATACTTCCAAGTTCCGTCAGATCTCAATGTCCACCGGCACCATCGTCCAAAAGCCAAACTCGTCCGATCGCCAAAACAATTATAGATCCTTGTTCCTCGTTGCATTGCGAACGTATTACATTAATGGTTCGTCCGCGGTCGTCACGCTCGTTCTCGAGAAAAACGAGAAAAACACCTTTGGGTCCGAAACATTTCAAAGTCCCGTCATATCTCAAAGTCCACCGGCACCATCGTCCAAAAGCCAAACTCGTCCGATCGCCAAAACAATTATAGATCCTTGTTCCTCGTTGTATTGCAACCGTATTACATGAATGGTTCGAACGCGGTCGTCGCGCTCGTTTTCGAGAAAAACGCAAAAAACACCTTTCGGTCGGAAATATTTAAACGTCCCGTCAGATCTCAAAGTCCACCGGCACCATCGTCCAAAAGCCAAACTCGTCCGATCGCCAAAACAATTATAGATCCTTTTTCCTCGTTGCAATGCGAACGTATTACATTAATGGTTCGTCCGCGGTCGTCGCGCTCGTTTTCGAGAAAAAAGCGAAAAACACCTTTCGGTCGGAAATATTTAAAAGTCCCGTCAGATCTCAATGTCCACCGGCACCATCGTCCAAAAGCCAAACTCGTCCGATCGCCAAAACAATTATAGTTCCTTGTTCCTCGTTGCATTGCGAACGTATTACATTAATGGTTCGGCCGCGGTCGTCGCGCTCGTTCTCGAGAAAAACGAGAAAAACACCTTTCGGTCCGAAACATTTCAAAGGTCCCGTCAGATCTCAAATTCGACCGGCACCATCGTCCAAAATCCAAACTCGTCCGATCGCCAAAACAATTATAGATCCTTGTTCCTCGTTGCAATGCGAACGTATTACATTAATGGTTCGTCCGCGGTCGTCGCGCTCGTTTTCGAGAAAAACGCAAAAAACACCTTTCGGTCGGAAATATTTAAAAGTCCCGTCAGATCTCAAAGTCCACCGGCACCATCGTCCAAAAGCCAAACTCGTCCGATCGCCATAACAATTATAGATCCTTGTTCCTCGTTGCATTGCGAACGTATTACATTAATGGTTCGATCACGGTCGTCGCGCTCGTTTTCGAGAAAAACGCGAAAAACCCCTTTCGGTCGGAAATATTTAAAAGTCCCGTCAGATCTCAAAGTCCACCGGCACCATCGTCCAAAAGCCAAACTCGTCCGATCGCCAAAACTATTATAGATCCCTGTTCCTCGTTGCATTGCGAACGTATTACATTAATGGTTCGTCCGCGGTCGTCGCGCTCGTTCTCGAGAAAAACGAGAAAAACACCTTTCGGTCGGAAATATTTAAAAGTCCCGTCAGATCTCAAAGTCCACCGGCACCATCGTCCAAAAGCCAAACTCGTCCGATCGCCAAAACAATTATAGATCCTTGTTCCTCGTTGTATTGCAACCGTATTACATGAATGGTTCGAACGCGGTCGTCGCGCTCGTTTTCGAGAAAAACGCAAAAAACACCTTTCGGTCGGAAATATTTAAACGTCCCGTCAGATCTCAAAGTCCACCGGCACCATCGTCCAAAAGCCAAACTCGTCCGATCGCCAAAACAATTATAGATCCTTGTTCCTCGTTGCATTGCGAACGTATTACATTAATGGTTCGATCACGGTCGTCGCGCTCGTTTTCGAGAAAAACGCGAAAAACACCTTTCGGTCGGAAATATTTAAAAGTCCCGTCAGATCTCAAAGTCCACCGGCACCATCGTCCAAAAGCCAAACTCGTCCGATCGCCAAAACAATTATAGATCCTTGTTCCTCGTTGCATTGCGAACGTATTACATTAATGGTTCGGCCGCGGTCGTCGCGCTCGTTCTCGAGAAAAACGAGAAAAACACCTTTCGGTCCGAAACATTTCAAAGGTCCCGTCAGATCTCAAAGTCGACCGGCACCATCGTCCAAAAGCCAAACTCGTCCGATCGCCAAAACAATTATAGATCCTTGTTCCTCGTTGCATTGCGAACGTATTACATTAATGGTTCGGCAGCGGTCGTCGCGCTCGTTCTCGAGAAAAACGAGAAAAACACCTTTCGGTCCGAAACATTTCAAAGGTCCCGTCAGATCTCAAAGTCGACCGGCACCATCGTCCAAAAGCCAAACTCGTCCGATCGCCAAAACAATTATAGATCCTTGTTCCTCGTTGCAATGCGAACGAATTGCATTAATGGTTCGTGCGCGGTCGTCGCGCACGTTTTCGAGAAAAACGCAAAAAACACCTTTCGGTCGGAAATATTTAAAAGTCCCGTCAGATCTCAAAGTCCACCGGCACCATCGTCCAAAAGCCAAACTCGTCCGATCGCCATAACAATTATAGATCCTTGTTCCTCGTTGCATTGCGAACGTATTACATTAATGGTTCGATCACGGTCGTCGCGCTCGTTTTCGAGAAAAACGCGAAAAACACCTTTCGGTCGGAAATATTTAAAAGTCCCGTCAGATCTCAAAGTCCACCGGCACCATCGTCCAAAAGCCAAACTCGTCCGATCGCCAAAACAATTATAGATCCTTGTTCCTCGTTGCATTGCGAACGTATTACATTAATGGTTCGGCCGCGGTCGTCGCGCTCGTTCTCGAGAAAAACGAGAAAAACACCTTTCGGTCCGAAACATTTCAAAGGTCCCGTCAGATCTCAAAGTCGACCGGCACCATCGTCCAAAAGCCAAACTCGTCCGATCGCCAAAACAATTATAGATCCTTGTTCCTCGTTGCATTGCGAACGTATTACATTAATGGTTCGGCCGCGGTCGTCGCGCTCGTTCTCGAGAAAAACGAGAAAAACACCTTTCGGTCCGAAACATTTCAAAGGTCCCGTCAGATCTCAAAGTCGACCGGCACCATCGTCCAAAAGCCAAACTCGTCCGATCGCCAAAACAATTATAGATCCTTGTTCCTCGTTGCAATGCGAACGAATTGCATTAATGGTTCGTGCGCGGTCGTCGCGCACGTTTTCGAGAAAAACGCAAAAAACACCTTTCGGTCGGAAATATTTAAAAGTCCCGTCAGATCTCAAAGTCCACCGGCACCATCGTCCAAAAGCCAAACTCGTCCGATCGCCATAACAATTATAGATCCTTGTTCCTCGTTGCATTGCGAACGTATTACATTAATGGTTCGATCACGGTCGTCGCGCTCGTTTTCGAGAAAAACGCGAAAAACACCTTTCGGTCGGAAATATTTAAAAGTCCCGTCAGATCTCAAAGTCCACCGGCACCATCGTCCAAAAGCCAAACTCGTCCGATCGCCAAAACTATTATAGATCCCTGTTCCTCGTTGCATTGCGAACGTATTACATTAATGGTTCGTCCGCGGTCGTCGCGCTCGTTCTCGAGAAAAACGAGAAAAACACCTTTCGGTCGGAAATATTTAAAAGTCCCGTCAGATCTCAAAGTCCACCGGCACCATCGTCCAAAAGCCAAACTCGTCCGATCGCCAAAACAATTATAGATCCTTGTTCCTCGTTGTATTGCAACCGTATTACATGAATGGTTCGAACGCGGTCGTCGCGCTCGTTTTCGAGAAAAACGCAAAAAACACCTTTCGGTCGGAAATATTTAAACGTCCCGTCAGATCTCAAAGTCCACCGGCACCATCGTCCAAAAGCCAAACTCGTCCGATCGCCAAAACTATTATAGATCCTTGTTCCTCGTTGCATTGCGAACGTATTATATTAATGGTTCGATCACGGTCGTCGCGCTCGTTTTCGAGAAAAACGCGAAAAACACCTTTCGGTCCGAAATATTTAAAAGTCCCGTCAGATCTCAAAGTCCACCGGCACCATCGTCCAAAAGCCAAACTCGTCCGATCGCCAAAACAATTATAGATCCTTGTTCCTCGTTGCAATGCGAACGTATTACATTAATGGTTCGTCCGCGGTCGTCGCGCTCGTTTACGAGAAAAAAGCGAAAAACACCTTTCGGACGGAAATACTTCCAAGTTCCGTCAGATCTCAATGTCCACCGGCACCATCGTCCAAAAGCCAAACTCGTCCGATCGCCATAACAATTATAGATCCTTGTTCCTCGTTGCATTGCGAACGTATTACATTAATGGTTCGATCACGGTCGTCGCGCTCGTTTTCGAGAAAAACGCGAAAAACCCCTTTCGGTCGGAAATATTTAAAAGTCCCGTCAGATCTCAAAGTCCACCGGCACCATCGTCCAAAAGCCAAACTCGTCCGATCGCCAAAACTATTATAGATCCCTGTTCCTCGTTGCATTGCGAACGTATTACATTAATGGTTCGTCCGCGGTCGTCGCGCTCGTTCTCGAGAAAAACGAGAAAAACACCTTTCGGTCGGAAATATTTAAAAGTCCCGTCAGATCTCAAAGTCCACCGGCACCATCGTCCAAAAGCCAAACTCGTCCGATCGCCAAAACAATTATAGATCCTTGTTCCTCGTTGTATTGCAACCGTATTACATGAATGGTTCGAACGCGGTCGTCGCGCTCGTTTTCGAGAAAAACGCAAAAAACACCTTTCGGTCGGAAATATTTAAACGTCCCGTCAGATCTCAAAGTCCACCGGCACCATCGTCCAAAAGCCAAACTCGTCCGATCGCCAAAACAATTATAGATCCTTGTTCCTCGTTGCATTGCGAACGTATTACATTAATGGTTCGATCACGGTCGTCGCGCTCGTTTTCGAGAAAAACGCGAAAAACACCTTTCGGTCGGAAATATTTAAAAGTCCCGTCAGATCTCAAAGTCCACCGGCACCATCGTCCAAAAGCCAAACTCGTCCGATCGCCAAAACAATTATAGATCCTTGTTCCACGTTGCATTGCGAACGTATTACATTAATGGTTCGGCCGCGGTCGTCGCGCTCGTTCTCGAGAAAAACGAGAAAAACACCTTTCGGTCCGAAACATTTCAAAGGTCCCGTCAGATCTCAAAGTCGACCGGCACCATCGTCCAAAAGCCAAACTCGTCCGATCGCCAAAACAATTATAGATCCTTGTTCCTCGTTGCATTGCGAACGTATTACATTAATGGTTCGGCCGCGGTCGTCGCGCTCGTTCTCGAGAAAAACGAGAAAAACACCTTTCGGTCCGAAACATTTCAAAGGTCCCGTCAGATCTCAAAGTCGACCGGCACCATCGTCCAAAAGCCAAACTCGTCCGATCGCCAAAACAATTATAGATCCTTGTTCCTCGTTGCAATGCGAACGAATTGCATTAATGGTTCGTGCGCGGTCGTCGCGCACGTTTTCGAGAAAAACGCAAAAAACACCTTTCGGTCGGAAATATTTAAAAGTCCCGTCAGATCTCAAAGTCCACCGGCACCATCGTCCAAAAGCCAAACTCGTCCGATCGCCATAACAATTATAGATCCTTGTTCCTCGTTGCATTGCGAACGTATTACATTAATGGTTCGATCACGGTCGTCGCGCTCGTTTTCGAGAAAAACGCGAAAAACACCTTTCGGTCGGAAATATTTAAAAGTCCCGTCAGATCTCAAAGTCCACCGGCACCATCGTCCAAAAGCCAAACTCGTCCGATCGCCAAAACAATTATAGATCCTTGTTCCTCGTTGCATTGCGAACGTATTACATTAATGGTTCGGCCGCGGTCGTCGCGCTCGTTCTCGAGAAAAACGAGAAAAACACCTTTCGGTCCGAAACATTTCAAAGGTCCCGTCAGATCTCAAAGTCGACCGGCACCATCGTCCAAAAGCCAAACTCGTCCGATCGCCAAAACAATTATAGATCCTTGTTCCTCGTTGCATTGCGAACGTATTACATTAATGGTTCGGCCGCGGTCGTCGCGCTCGTTCTCGAGAAAAACGAGAAAAACACCTTTCGGTCCGAAACATTTCAAAGGTCCCGTCAGATCTCAAAGTCGACCGGCACCATCGTCCAAAAGCCAAACTCGTCCGATCGCCAAAACAATTATAGATCCTTGTTCCTCGTTGCAATGCGAACGAATTGCATTAATGGTTCGTGCGCGGTCGTCGCGCACGTTTTCGAGAAAAACGCAAAAAACACCTTTCGGTCGGAAATATTTAAAAGTCCCGTCAGATCTCAAAGTCCACCGGCACCATCGTCCAAAAGCCAAACTCGTCCGATCGCCATAACAATTATAGATCCTTGTTCCTCGTTGCATTGCGAACGTATTACATTAATGGTTCGATCACGGTCGTCGCGCTCGTTTTCGAGAAAAACGCGAAAAACACCTTTCGGTCGGAAATATTTAAAAGTCCCGTCAGATCTCAAAGTCCACCGGCACCATCGTCCAAAAGCCAAACTCGTCCGATCGCCAAAACTATTATAGATCCCTGTTCCTCGTTGCATTGCGAACGTATTACATTAATGGTTCGTCCGCGGTCGTCGCGCTCGTTCTCGAGAAAAACGAGAAAAACACCTTTCGGTCGGAAATATTTAAAAGTCCCGTCAGATCTCAAAGTCCACCGGCACCATCGTCCAAAAGCCAAACTCGTCCGATCGCCAAAACAATTATAGATCCTTGTTCCTCGTTGTATTGCAACCGTATTACATGAATGGTTCGAACGCGGTCGTCGCGCTCGTTTTCGAGAAAAACGCAAAAAACACCTTTCGGTCGGAAATATTTAAACGTCCCGTCAGATCTCAAAGTCCACCGGCACCATCGTCCAAAAGCCAAACTCGTCCGATCGCCAAAACTATTATAGATCCTTGTTCCTCGTTGCATTGCGAACGTATTATATTAATGGTTCGATCACGGTCGTCGCGCTCGTTTTCGAGAAAAACGCGAAAAACACCTTTCGGTCCGAAATATTTAAAAGTCCCGTCAGATCTCAAAGTCCACCGGCACCATCGTCCAAAAGCCAAACTCGTCCGATCGCCAAAACAATTATAGATCCTTGTTCCTCGTTGCAATGCGAACGTATTACATTAATGGTTCGTCCGCGGTCGTCGCGCTCGTTTACGAGAAAAAAGCGAAAAACACCTTTCGGACGGAAATACTTCCAAGTTCCGTCAGATCTCAATGTCCACCGGCACCATCGTCCAAATGCCAAACTCGTCCGATCGCCAAAACAATTATAGATCCTTGTTCCTCGTTGCAATGCGAACGTATTACATTAATGGTTCGTCCGCGGTCGTCGCGCTCGTTTACGAGAAAAAAGCGAAAAACACCTTTCGGACGGAAATACTTCCAAGTTCCGTCAGATCTCAATGTCCACCGGCACCATCGTCCAAAAGCCAAACTCGTCCGATCGCCAAAACAATTATAGATCCTTGTTCCTCGTTGTATTGCAACCGTATTACACGAATGGTTCGATCGCGGTCGTCGCGCTCGTTTACGAGAAAAAAGCAAAAAACACCTTTCGGTCGGAAATATTTAAAAGTCCCGTCAGATCTCAAAGTCCACCGGCACCATCGTCCAAAAGCCAAACTCGTCCGATCGCCAAAACAATTATAGATCCTTGTTCCTCGTTGCATTGCGAACGTATTACATTAATGGTTCGGCCGCGGTCGTCGCGCTCGTTCTCGAGAAAAACGAGAAAAACACCTTTCGGTCCGAAACATTTCAAAGGTCCGTCAGATCTCAAAGTCGACCGGCACCATCGGCCAAAAGCCAAACTCGTCCGATCGCCAAAACAATTATAGATCCTTGTTCCTCGTTGCAATGCGAACGTATTACATTAATGGTTCGTCCGCGGTCGTCGCGCTCGTTTTCGAGAAAAAAGCGAAAAACACCTTTCGGTCGGAAATATTTAAAAGTCCCGTCAGATCTCAATGTCCACCGGCACCATCGTCCAAAAGCCAAACTCGTCCGATCGCCAAAACAATTATAGATCCTTGTTCCTCGTTAACATTGCGAACGTATTACATTAATGGTTCGGCCGCGGTCGTCGCGCTCGTTCTCGAGAAAAACGAGAAAAACACTTTTCGGTCCGAAACATTTCAAAAGTCCCGTCAGATCTCAAAGTCCACCGGCACCATCGTCCAAAAGCCAAACTCGTCCGATCGCCAAAACAATTATAGATCCTCGTTCCTCGTTGCAATGCGAACGTATTACATTAATGGTTCGTCCGCGGTCGTCGCGCTCGTTTACGAGAAAAAAGCGAAAAACACCTTTCGGACGGAAATACTTCCAAGTCCCGTCAGATCTCAATGTCCACCGGCACCATCGTCCAAAAGCCAAACTCGTCTGATCACCAAAACAATTATAGATCCTTGTTCCTCGTTGCATTGCGAACGTATTACATTAATGGTTCGATCACGGTCGTCGCGCTCGTTTTCGAGAAAAACGCGAAAAACACCTTTCGGTCGGAAATATTTAAAAGTGCCGTCAGATCTCAAAGTCCACCGGCACCATCGTCCAAAAGCCAAACTCGTCCGATCGCCAAAACAATTATAGATCCTTGTTCCTCGTTGCATTGCGAACGTATTACATTAATGGTTCGGCCGCGGTCGTCGCGCTCGTTCTCGAGAAAAACGAGAAAAACACCTTTCGGTCCGAAACATTTCAAAGGTCCCGTCAGATCTCAAAGTCGACCGGCACCATCGTCCAAAAGCCAAACTCGTCCGATCGCCAAAACAATTATAGATCCTTGTTCCTCGTCGCAATGCGAACGTATTACATTAATGGTTCGTCCGCGGTCGTCGCGCTCGTTTTCGAGAAAAACGCAAAAAACACCTTTCGGTCGGAAATATTTAAACGTCCCGTCAGATCTCAAAGTCCACCGGCACCATCGTCCAAAAGCCAAACTCGTCCGATCGCCAAAACTATTATAGATCCTTGTTCCTCGTTGCATTGCGAACGTATTACATTAATGGTTCGTCCGCGGTCGTCGCGTTCGTTTTCGAGAAAAAAGCGAAAAACACCTTTCGGACGGAAATACTTCCAAGTTCCGTCAGATCTCAATGTCCACCGGCACCATCGTCCAAAAGCCAAACTCGTCCGATCGCCAAAACAATTATAGATCCTTGTTCCTCGTTGCATTGCGAACGTATTACATTAATGGTTCGTCCGCGGTCGTCACGCTCGTTCTCGAGAAAAACGAGAAAAACACCTTTGGGTCCGAAACATTTCAAAGTCCCGTCATATCTCAAAGTCCACCGGCACCATCGTCCAAAAGCCAAACTCGTCCGATCACCATAACAATTATAGATCCTTGTTCCTCGTTGCATTGCGAACGTATTACATTAATGGTTCGATCACGGTCGTCGCGCTCGTTTTCGAGAAAAACGCGAAAAACACCTTTCGGTCGGAAATATTTAAAAGTCCCGTCAGATCTCAAAGTCCACCGGCACCATCGTCCAAAAGCCAAACTCGTCCGATCGCCAAAACAATTATAGATCCTTGTTCCTCGTTGTATTGCAACCGTATTACATGAATTGTTCGAACGCGGTCGTCGCGCTCGTTTTCGAGAAAAACGCAAAAAACACCTTTCGGTCGGAAATATTTAAACGTCCCGTCAGATCTCAAAGTCCACCGGCACCATCGTCCAAAAGCCAAACTCGTCCGATCGCCAAAACAATTATAGATCCTTGTTCCTCGTTGCAATGCGAACGTATTACATTAATGGTTCGTCCGCGGTCGTCGCGCTCGTTTTCGAGAAAAAAGCGAAAAACACCTTTCGGTCGGAAATATTTAAAAGTCCCGTCAGATCTCAATGTCCACCGGCACCATCGTCCAAAAGCCAAACTCGTCCGATCGCCAAAACAATTATAGATCCTTGTTCCTCGTTGCATTGCGAACGTATTACATTAATGGTTCGGCCGCGGTCGTCGCGCTCGTTCTCGAGAAAAACGAGAAAAACACTTTTCGGTCCGAAACATTTCAAAAGTCCCGTCAGATCTCAAAGTCCACCGGCACCATCGTCCAAAAGCCAAACTCGTCCGATCGCCAAAACAATTATAGATCCTTGTTCCTCGTTGCAATGCGAACGTATTACATTAATGGTTCGTCCGCGGTCGTCGCGCTCGTTTACGAGAAAAAAGCGAAAAACACCTTTCGGACGGAAATACTTCCAAGTCCCGTCAGATCTCAATGTCCACCGGCACCATCGTCCAAATGCCAAACTCGTCTGATCACCAAAACAATTATAGATCCTTGTTCCTCGTTGCATTGCGAACGTATTACATTAATGGTTCGATCACGGTCGTCGCGCTCGTTTTCGAGAAAAACGCGAAAAACACCTTTCGGTCGGAAATATTTAAAAGTCCCGTCAGATCTCAAAGTCCACCGGCACCATCGTCCAAAAGCCAAACTCGTCCGATCGCCAAAACAATTATAGATCCTTGTTCCTCGTTGCATTGCGAACGTATTACATTAATGGTTCGGCCGCGGTCGTCGCGCTCGTTCTCGAGAAAAACGAGAAAAACACCTTTCGGTCCGAAACATTTCAAAGGTCCCGTCAGATCTCAAAGTCGACCGGCACCATCGTCCAAAATCCAAACTCGTCCGATCGCCAAAACAATTATAGATCCTTGTTCCTCGTTGCAATGCGAACGTATTACATTAATGGTTCGTCCGCGGTCGTCGCGCTCGTTTTCGAGAAAAACGCAAAAAACCCCTTTCGGTCGGAAATATTTAAAAGTCCCGTCAGATCTCAAAGTCCACCGGCACCATCGTCCAAAAGCCAAACTCGTCCGATCGCCAAAACTATTATAGATCCCTGTTCCTCGTTGCATTGCGAACGTATTACATTAATGGTTCGTCCGCGGTCGTCGCGTTCGTTTTCGAGAAAAAAGCGAAAAACACCTTTCGGACGGAAATACTTCCAAGTTCCGTCAGATCTCAGTGTCCACCGGCACCATCGTCCAAAAGCCAAACTCGTCCGATCGCCAAAACAATTATAGATCCTTGTTCCTCGTTGCATTGCGAACGTATTACATTAATGGTTCGTCCGCGGTCGTCACGCTCGTTCTCGAGAAAAACGAGAAAAACACCTTTGGGTCCGAAACATTTCAAAGTCCCGTCATATCTCAAAGTCCACCGGCACCATCGTCCAAAAGCCAAACTCGTCCGATCACCATAACAATTATAGATCCTTGTTCCTCGTTGCATTGCGAACGTATTACATTAATGGTTCGATCACGGTCGTCGCGCTCGTTTTCGAGAAAAACGCGAAAAACACCTTTCGGTCGGAAATATTTAAAAGTCCCGTCAGATCTCAAAGTCCACCGGCACCATCGTCCAAAAGCCAAACTCGTCCGATCGCCAAAACAATTATAGATCCTTGTTCCTCGTTGTATTGCAACCGTATTACATGAATGGTTCGAACGCGGTCGTCGCGCTCGTTTTCGAGAAAAACGCAAAAAACACCTTTCGGTCGGAAATATTTAAAAGTCCCGTCAGATCTCAAAGTCCACCGGCACCATCGTCCAAAAGCCAAACTCGTCCGATCGCCAAAACTATTATAGATCCTTGTTCCTCGTTGCATTGCGAACGTATTACATTAATGGTTCGTCCGCGGTCGTCGCGTTCGTTTTCGAGAAAAACGCAAAAAACACTTTTCGGTCCGAAGTATTTCTAAGTCCCGTCAGATCTCAAAGTCCACCGGCACCATCGTCCAAAAGCCAAACTCGTCCGATCGCCAAAACAATTATAGATCCTTGTTCCTCGTTGCATTGCGAACGTATTACATTAATGGTTCGTCCGCGGTCGTCGCGCTCGTTCTCGAGAAAAACGAGAAAAACACCTTTGGGTCCGAAACATTTCAAAGTCCCGTTATATCTCAAAGTCCACCGGCACCATCGTCCAAAAGCCAAACTCGTCCGATCGCCAAAACAATTATAGATCCTTGTTCCTCGTTGCATTGCGAACGTATTACATTAATGGTTCGGCCGCGACGTCGCGCTCGTTCTCGAGAAAAACGAGAAAAACACCTTTCGGTCCGAAACATTTCAAAGGTCCCGTCAGATCTCAAAGTCGACCGGCACCATCGTCCAAAAGCCAAACTCGTCCGATCGCCAAAACAATTATAGATCCTTGTTCCTCGTTACAATGCGAACGTATTACATTAATGGTTCGTCCGCGGTCGTCGCGCTCGTTTACGAGAAAAACGCAAAAAACGCCTTTCGGTCGGAAATATTTAAAAGTCCCGTCAGATCTCAAAGTCCACCGGCACCATCGTCCAAAAGCCAAACTCGTCCGATCGCCATAACAATTATAGATCCTTGTTCCTCGTTGCATTGCGAACGTATTACATTAATGGTTCGATCACGGTCGTCGCGCTCGTTTTCGAGAAAAACGTGAAAAACACCTTTCGGTCGGAAATATTTAAAAGTCCCGTCAGATCTCAAAGTCCACCGGCACCATCGTCCAAAAGCCAAACTCGTCCGATCGCCAAAACTATTATAGATCCCTGTTCCTCGTTGCATTGCGAACGTATTACATTAATGGTTCGTCCGCGGTCGTCGCGCTCGTTCTCGAGAAAAACGAGAAAAACACCTTTCGGTCGGAAATATTTAAAAGTCCCGTCAGATCTCAAAGTCCACCGGCACCATCGTCCAAAAGCCAAACTCGTCCGATCGCCAAAACAATTATAGATCCTTGTTCCTCGTTGTATTGCAACCGTATTACATGAATGGTTCGAACGCGGTCGTCGCGCTCGTTTTCGAGAAAAACGCAAAAAACACCTTTCGGTCGGAAATATTTAAACGTCCCGTCAGATCTCAAAGTCCACCGGCACCATCGTCCAAAAGCCAAACTCGTCCGATCGCCAAAACTATTATAGATCCTTGTTCCTCGTTGCATTGCGAACGTATTACATTATTGGTTCGTCCGCGGTCGTCGCGTTCGTTTTCGAGAAAAAAGCGAAAAACACCTTTCGGACGGAAATACTTCCAAGTTCCGTCAGATCTCAATGTCCACCGGCACCATCGTCCAAAAGCCAAACTCGTCCGATCGCCAAAACAATTATAGATCCTTGTTCCTCGTTGCATTGCGAACGTATTACATTAATGGTTCGTCCGCGGTCGTCGCGCTCGTTTTCGAGAAAAACGCGAAAAACACCTTTCGGTCGGAAATATTTAAAAGTCCCGTCAGATCTCAAAGTCCACCGGCACCATCGTCCAAAAGCCAAACTCGTCCGATCGCCAAAACTATTATAGATCCCTGTTCCTCGTTGCATTGCGAACGTATTACATTAATGGTTCGTCCGCGGTCGTCGCGCTCGTTCTCGAGAAAAACGAGAAAAACACCTTTCGGTCGGAAATATTTAAAAGTCCCGTCAGATCTCAAAGTCCACCGGCACCATCGTCCAAAACCCAAACTCGTCCGATCGCCAAAACAATTATAGATCCTTGTTCCTCGTTGCAATGCGAACGTATTACATTAATGGTTCGTCCGCGGTCGTCGCGCTCGTTTTCGAGAAAAACGCAAAAAACACCTTTCGGTCGGAAATATTTAAAAGTCCCGTCAGATCTCAAAGTCCACCGGCACCATCGTCCAAAAGCCAAACTCGTCCGATCGCCATAACAATTATAGATCCTTGTTCCTCGTTGCATTGCGAACGTATTACATTAATGGTTCGATCACGGTCGTCGCGCTCGTTTTCGAGAAAAACGCGAAAAACACCTTTCGGTCGGAAATATTTAAAAGTCCCGTCAGATCTCAAAGTCCACCGGCACCATCGTCCAAAAGCCAAACTCGTCCGATCGCCAAAACTATTATAGATCCCTGTTCCTCGTTGCATTGCGAACGTATTACATTAATGGTTCGTCCGCGGTCGTCGCGCTCGTTCTCGAGAAAAACGAGAAAAACACCTTTCGGTCGGAAATATTTAAAAGTCCCGTCAGATCTCAAAGTCCACCGGCACCATCGTCCAAAAGCCAAACTCGTCCGATCGCCAAAACAATTATAGATCCTTGTTCCTCGTTGTATTGCAACCGTATTACATGAATGGTTCGAACGCGGTCGTCGCGCTCGTTTTCGAGAAAAACGCAAAAAACACCTTTCGGTCGGAAATATTTAAACGTCCCGTCAGATCTCAAAGTCCACCGGCACCATCGTCCAAAAGCCAAACTCGTCCGATCGCCAAAACTATTATAGATCCTTGTTCCTCGTTGCATTGCGAACGTATTACATTAATGGTTCGTCCGCGGTCGTCGCGTTCGTTTTCGAGAAAAAAGCGAAAAACGCCTTTCGGACGGAAATACTTCCAAGTTCCGTCAGATCTCAATGTCCACCGGCACCATCGTCCAAAAGCCAAACTCGTCCGATCGCCAAAACAATTATAGATCCTTGTTCCTCGTTGCATTGCGAACGTATTACATTAATGGTTCGTCCGCGGTCGTCACGCTCGTTCTCGAGAAAAACGAGAAAAACACCTTTGGGTCCGAAACATTTCAAAGTCCCGTCATATCTCAAAGTCCACCGGCACCATCGTCCAAAAGCCAAACTCGTCCGATCACCATAACAATTATAGATCCTTGTTCCTCGTTGCATTGCGAACGTATTACATTAATGGTTCGATCACGGTCGTCGCGCTCGTTTTCGAGAAAAACGCGAAAAACACCTTTCGGTCGGAAATATTTAAAAGTCCCGTCAGATCTCAAAGTCCACCGGCACCATCGTCCAAAAGCCAAACTCGTCCGATCGCCAAAACAATTATAGATCCTCGTTCCTCGTTGCAATGCGAACGTATTACATTAATGGTTCGTCCGCGGTCGTCGCGCTCGTTTACGAGAAAAAAGCGAAAAACACCTTTCGGACGGAAATACTTCCAAGTCCCGTCAGATTTCAATGTCCACCGGCACCATCGTCCAAAAGCCAAACTCGTCTGATCACCAAAACAATTATAGATCCTTGTTCCTCGTTGCATTGCGAACGTATTACATTAATGGTTCGATCACGGTCGTCGCGCTCGTTTTCGAGAAAAACGCGAAAAACACCTTTCGGTCGGAAATATTTAAAAGTGCCGTCAGATCTCAAAGTCCACCGGCACCATCGTCCAAAAGCCAAACTCGTCCGATCGCCAAAACAATTATAGATCCTTGTTCCTCGTTGCATTGCGAACGTATTACATTAATGGTTCGGCCGCGGTCGTCGCGCTCGTTCTCGAGAAAAACGAGAAAAACACCTTTCGGTCCGAAACATTTCAAAGGTCCCGTCAGATCTCAAAGTCGACCGGCACCATCGTCCAAAAGCCAAACTCGTCCGATCGCCAAAACAATTATAGATCCTTGTTCCTCGTCGCAATGCGAACGTATTACATTAATGGTTCGTCCGCGGTCGTCGCGCTCGTTTTCGAGAAAAACGCAAAAAACACCTTTCGGTCGGAAATATTTAAACGTCCCGTCAGATCTCAAAGTCCACCGGCACCATCGTCCAAAAGCCAAACTCGTCCGATCGCCAAAACTATTATAGATCCTTGTTCCTCGTTGCATTGCGAACGTATTACATTAATGGTTCGTCCGCGGTCGTCGCGTTCGTTTTCGAGAAAAAAGCGAAAAACACCTTTCGGACGGAAATACTTCCAAGTTCCGTCAGATCTCAATGTCCACCGGCACCATCGTCCAAAAGCCAAACTCGTCCGATCGCCAAAACAATTATAGATCCTTGTTCCTCGTTGCATTGCGAACGTATTACATTAATGGTTCGTCCGCGGTCGTCACGCTCGTTCTCGAGAAAAACGAGAAAAACACCTTTGGGTCCGAAACATTTCAAAGTCCCGTCATATCTCAAAGTCCACCGGCACCATCGTCCAAAAGCCAAACTCGTCCGATCACCATAACAATTATAGATCCTTGTTCCTCGTTGCATTGCGAACGTATTACATTAATGGTTCGATCACGGTCGTCGCGCTCGTTTTCGAGAAAAACGCGAAAAACACCTTTCGGTCGGAAATATTTAAAAGTCCCGTCAGATCTCAAAGTCCACCGGCACCATCGTCCAAAAGCCAAACTCGTCCGATCGCCAAAACAATTATAGATCCTTGTTCCTCGTTGTATTGCAACCGTATTACATGAATTGTTCGAACGCGGTCGTCGCGCTCGTTTTCGAGAAAAACGCAAAAAACACCTTTCGGTCGGAAATATTTAAACGTCCCGTCAGATCTCAAAGTCCACCGGCACCATCGTCCAAAAGCCAAACTCGTCCGATCGCCAAAACAATTATAGATCCTTGTTCCTCGTTGCAATGCGAACGTATTACATTAATGGTTCGTCCGCGGTCGTCGCGCTCGTTTTCGAGAAAAAAGCGAAAAACACCTTTCGGTCGGAAATATTTAAAAGTCCCGTCAGATCTCAATGTCCACCGGCACCATCGTCCAAAAGCCAAACTCGTCCGATCGCCAAAACAATTATAGATCCTTGTTCCTCGTTGCATTGCGAACGTATTACATTAATGGTTCGGCCGCGGTCGTCGCGCTCGTTCTCGAGAAAAACGAGAAAAACACTTTTCGGTCCGAAACATTTCAAAAGTCCCGTCAGATCTCAAAGTCCACCGGCACCATCGTCCAAAAGCCAAACTCGTCCGATCGCCAAAACAATTATAGATCCTTGTTCCTCGTTGCAATGCGAACGTATTACATTAATGGTTCGTCCGCGGTCGTCGCGCTCGTTTACGAGAAAAAAGCGAAAAACACCTTTCGGACGGAAATACTTCCAAGTCCCGTCAGATCTCAATGTCCACCGGCACCATCGTCCAAATGCCAAACTCGTCTGATCACCAAAACAATTATAGATCCTTGTTCCTCGTTGCATTGCGAACGTATTACATTAATGGTTCGATCACGGTCGTCGCGCTCGTTTTCGAGAAAAACGCGAAAAACACCTTTCGGTCGGAAATATTTAAAAGTCCCGTCAGATCTCAAAGTCCACCGGCACCATCGTCCAAAAGCCAAACTCGTCCGATCGCCAAAACAATTATAGATCCTTGTTCCTCGTTGCATTGCGAACGTATTACATTAATGGTTCGGCCGCGGTCGTCGCGCTCGTTCTCGAGAAAAACGAGAAAAACACCTTTCGGTCCGAAACATTTCAAAGGTCCCGTCAGATCTCAAAGTCGACCGGCACCATCGTCCAAAATCCAAACTCGTCCGATCGCCAAAACAATTATAGATCCTTGTTCCTCGTTGCAATGCGAACGTATTACATTAATGGTTCGTCCGCGGTCGTCGCGCTCGTTTTCGAGAAAAACGCAAAAAACCCCTTTCGGTCGGAAATATTTAAAAGTCCCGTCAGATCTCAAAGTCCACCGGCACCATCGTCCAAAAGCCAAACTCGTCCGATCGCCAAAACTATTATAGATCCCTGTTCCTCGTTGCATTGCGAACGTATTACATTAATGGTTCGTCCGCGGTCGTCGCGTTCGTTTTCGAGAAAAAAGCGAAAAACACCTTTCGGACGGAAATACTTCCAAGTTCCGTCAGATCTCAGTGTCCACCGGCACCATCGTCCAAAAGCCAAACTCGTCCGATCGCCAAAACAATTATAGATCCTTGTTCCTCGTTGCATTGCGAACGTATTACATTAATGGTTCGTCCGCGGTCGTCACGCTCGTTCTCGAGAAAAACGAGAAAAACACCTTTGGGTCCGAAACATTTCAAAGTCCCGTCATATCTCAAAGTCCACCGGCACCATCGTCCAAAAGCCAAACTCGTCCGATCACCATAACAATTATAGATCCTTGTTCCTCGTTGCATTGCGAACGTATTACATTAATGGTTCGATCACGGTCGTCGCGCTCGTTTTCGAGAAAAACGCGAAAAACACCTTTCGGTCGGAAATATTTAAAAGTCCCGTCAGATCTCAAAGTCCACCGGCACCATCGTCCAAAAGCCAAACTCGTCCGATCGCCAAAACAATTATAGATCCTTGTTCCTCGTTGTATTGCAACCGTATTACATGAATGGTTCGAACGCGGTCGTCGCGCTCGTTTTCGAGAAAAACGCAAAAAACACCTTTCGGTCGGAAATATTTAAAAGTCCCGTCAGATCTCAAAGTCCACCGGCACCATCGTCCAAAAGCCAAACTCGTCCGATCGCCAAAACTATTATAGATCCTTGTTCCTCGTTGCATTGCGAACGTATTACATTAATGGTTCGTCCGCGGTCGTCGCGTTCGTTTTCGAGAAAAACGCAAAAAACACTTTTCGGTCCGAAGTATTTCTAAGTCCCGTCAGATCTCAAAGTCCACCGGCACCATCGTCCAAAAGCCAAACTCGTCCGATCGCCAAAACAATTATAGATCCTTGTTCCTCGTTGCATTGCGAACGTATTACATTAATGGTTCGTCCGCGGTCGTCGCGCTCGTTCTCGAGAAAAACGAGAAAAACACCTTTGGGTCCGAAACATTTCAAAGTCCCGTTATATCTCAAAGTCCACCGGCACCATCGTCCAAAAGCCAAACTCGTCCGATCGCCAAAACAATTATAGATCCTTGTTCCTCGTTGCATTGCGAACGTATTACATTAATGGTTCGGCCGCGACGTCGCGCTCGTTCTCGAGAAAAACGAGAAAAACACCTTTCGGTCCGAAACATTTCAAAGGTCCCGTCAGATCTCAAAGTCGACCGGCACCATCGTCCAAAAGCCAAACTCGTCCGATCGCCAAAACAATTATAGATCCTTGTTCCTCGTTACAATGCGAACGTATTACATTAATGGTTCGTCCGCGGTCGTCGCGCTCGTTTACGAGAAAAACGCAAAAAACGCCTTTCGGTCGGAAATATTTAAAAGTCCCGTCAGATCTCAAAGTCCACCGGCACCATCGTCCAAAAGCCAAACTCGTCCGATCGCCATAACAATTATAGATCCTTGTTCCTCGTTGCATTGCGAACGTATTACATTAATGGTTCGATCACGGTCGTCGCGCTCGTTTTCGAGAAAAACGTGAAAAACACCTTTCGGTCGGAAATATTTAAAAGTCCCGTCAGATCTCAAAGTCCACCGGCACCATCGTCCAAAAGCCAAACTCGTCCGATCGCCAAAACTATTATAGATCCCTGTTCCTCGTTGCATTGCGAACGTATTACATTAATGGTTCGTCCGCGGTCGTCGCGCTCGTTCTCGAGAAAAACGAGAAAAACACCTTTCGGTCGGAAATATTTAAAAGTCCCGTCAGATCTCAAAGTCCACCGGCACCATCGTCCAAAAGCCAAACTCGTCCGATCGCCAAAACAATTATAGATCCTTGTTCCTCGTTGTATTGCAACCGTATTACATGAATGGTTCGAACGCGGTCGTCGCGCTCGTTTTCGAGAAAAACGCAAAAAACACCTTTCGGTCGGAAATATTTAAACGTCCCGTCAGATCTCAAAGTCCACCGGCACCATCGTCCAAAAGCCAAACTCGTCCGATCGCCAAAACTATTATAGATCCTTGTTCCTCGTTGCATTGCGAACGTATTACATTATTGGTTCGTCCGCGGTCGTCGCGTTCGTTTTCGAGAAAAAAGCGAAAAACACCTTTCGGACGGAAATACTTCCAAGTTCCGTCAGATCTCAATGTCCACCGGCACCATCGTCCAAAAGCCAAACTCGTCCGATCGCCAAAACAATTATAGATCCTTGTTCCTCGTTGCATTGCGAACGTATTACATTAATGGTTCGTCCGCGGTCGTCGCGCTCGTTTTCGAGAAAAACGCGAAAAACACCTTTCGGTCGGAAATATTTAAAAGTCCCGTCAGATCTCAAAGTCCACCGGCACCATCGTCCAAAAGCCAAACTCGTCCGATCGCCAAAACTATTATAGATCCCTGTTCCTCGTTGCATTGCGAACGTATTACATTAATGGTTCGTCCGCGGTCGTCGCGCTCGTTCTCGAGAAAAACGAGAAAAACACCTTTCGGTCGGAAATATTTAAAAGTCCCGTCAGATCTCAAAGTCCACCGGCACCATCGTCCAAAACCCAAACTCGTCCGATCGCCAAAACAATTATAGATCCTTGTTCCTCGTTGCAATGCGAACGTATTACATTAATGGTTCGTCCGCGGTCGTCGCGCTCGTTTTCGAGAAAAACGCAAAAAACACCTTTCGGTCGGAAATATTTAAAAGTCCCGTCAGATCTCAAAGTCCACCGGCACCATCGTCCAAAAGCCAAACTCGTCCGATCGCCATAACAATTATAGATCCTTGTTCCTCGTTGCATTGCGAACGTATTACATTAATGGTTCGATCACGGTCGTCGCGCTCGTTTTCGAGAAAAACGCGAAAAACACCTTTCGGTCGGAAATATTTAAAAGTCCCGTCAGATCTCAAAGTCCACCGGCACCATCGTCCAAAAGCCAAACTCGTCCGATCGCCAAAACTATTATAGATCCCTGTTCCTCGTTGCATTGCGAACGTATTACATTAATGGTTCGTCCGCGGTCGTCGCGCTCGTTCTCGAGAAAAACGAGAAAAACACCTTTCGGTCGGAAATATTTAAAAGTCCCGTCAGATCTCAAAGTCCACCGGCACCATCGTCCAAAAGCCAAACTCGTCCGATCGCCAAAACAATTATAGATCCTTGTTCCTCGTTGTATTGCAACCGTATTACATGAATGGTTCGAACGCGGTCGTCGCGCTCGTTTTCGAGAAAAACGCAAAAAACACCTTTCGGTCGGAAATATTTAAACGTCCCGTCAGATCTCAAAGTCCACCGGCACCATCGTCCAAAAGCCAAACTCGTCCGATCGCCAAAACTATTATAGATCCTTGTTCCTCGTTGCATTGCGAACGTATTACATTAATGGTTCGTCCGCGGTCGTCGCGTTCGTTTTCGAGAAAAAAGCGAAAAACGCCTTTCGGACGGAAATACTTCCAAGTTCCGTCAGATCTCAATGTCCACCGGCACCATCGTCCAAAAGCCAAACTCGTCCGATCGCCAAAACAATTATAGATCCTTGTTCCTCGTTGCATTGCGAACGTATTACATTAATGGTTCGTCCGCGGTCGTCACGCTCGTTCTCGAGAAAAACGAGAAAAACACCTTTGGGTCCGAAACATTTCAAAGTCCCGTCATATCTCAAAGTCCACCGGCACCATCGTCCAAAAGCCAAACTCGTCCGATCACCATAACAATTATAGATCCTTGTTCCTCGTTGCATTGCGAACGTATTACATTAATGGTTCGATCACGGTCGTCGCGCTCGTTTTCGAGAAAAACGCGAAAAACACCTTTCGGTCGGAAATATTTAAAAGTCCCGTCAGATCTCAAAGTCCACCGGCACCATCGTCCAAAAGCCAAACTCGTCCGATCGCCAAAACAATTATAGATCCTTGTTCCTCGTTGTATTGCAACCGTATTACATGAATGGTTCGAACGCGGTCGTCGCGCTCGTTTTCGAGAAAAACGCAAAAAACACCTTTCGGTCGGAAATATTTAAAAGTCCCGTCAGATCTCAAAGTCCACCGGCACCATCGTCCAAAAGCCAAACTCGTCCGATCGCCAAAACTATTAGAGATCCTTGTTCCTCGTTGCATTGCGAACGTATTACATTAATGGTTCGTCCGCGGTCGTCGCGTTCGTTTTCGAGAAAAACGCAAAAAACACTTTTCGGTCCGAAGTATTTCTAAGTCCCGTCAGATCTCAAAGTCCACCGGCACCATCGTCCAAAAGCCAAACTCGTCCGAACGCCAAAACAATTATAGATCCTTGTTCCTCGTTGCATTGCGAACGTATTACATTAATGGTTCGTCCGCGGTCGTCGCGTTCGTTTTCAAGAAGAACGCAAAAAACACCTTTCGGTCGGAAATATTTAAAAGTCCCGTCAGATCTCAAAGTCCACCGGCACCATCGTCCAAAAGCCAAACTCGTCCGATCGCCATAACAATTATAGATCCTTGTTCCTCGTTGCATTGCGAACGTATTACATTAATGGTTCGATCACGGTCGTCGCGCTCGTTTTCGAGAAAAACGCGAAAAACACCTTTCGGTCGGAAATATTTAAAAGTCCCGTCAGATCTCAAAGTCCACCGGCACCATCGTCCAAAAGCCAAACTCGTCCGATCGCCAAAACTATTATAGATCCCTGTTCCTCGTTGCATTGCGAACGTATTACATTAATGGTTCGTCCGCGGTCGTCGCGCTCGTTCTCGAGAAAAACGAGAAAAACACCTTTCGGTCGGAAATATTTAAAAGTCCCGTCAGATCTCAAAGTCCACCGGCACCATCGTCCAAAAGCCAAACTCGTCCGATCGCCAAAACAATTATAGATCCTTGTTCCTCGTTGTATTGCAACCGTATTACATGAATGGTTCGAACGCGGTCGTCGCGCTCGTTTTCGAGAAAAACGCAAAAAACACCTTTCGGTCGGAAATATTTAAACGTCCCGTCAGATCTCAAAGTCCACCGGCACCATCGTCCAAAAGCCAAACTCGTCCGATCGCCAAAACTATTATAGATCCTTGTTCCTCGTTGCATTGCGAACGTATTACATTAATGGTTCGTCCGCGGTCGTCGCGTTCGTTTTCGAGAAAAAAGCGAAAAACGCCTTTCGGACGGAAATACTTCCAAGTTCCGTCAGATCTCAATGTCCACCGGCACCATCGTCCAAAAGCCAAACTCGTCCGATCGCCAAAACAATTATAGATCCTTGTTCCTCGTTGCATTGCGAACGTATTACATTAATGGTTCGTCCGCGGTCGTCACGCTCGTTCTCGAGAAAAACGAGAAAAACACCTTTGGGTCCGAAACATTTCAAAGTCCCGTCATATCTCAAAGTCCACCGGCACCATCGTCCAAAAGCCAAACTCGTCCGATCACCATAACAATTATAGATCCTTGTTCCTCGTTGCATTGCGAACGTATTACATTAATGGTTCGATCACGGTCGTCGCGCTCGTTTTCGAGAAAAACGCGAAAAACACCTTTCGGTCGGAAATATTTAAAAGTCCCGTCAGATCTCAAAGTCCACCGGCACCATCGTCCAAAAGCCAAACTCGTCCGATCGCCAAAACAATTATAGATCCTTGTTCCTCGTTGTATTGCAACCGTATTACATGAATGGTTCGAACGCGGTCGTCGCGCTCGTTTTCGAGAAAAACGCAAAAAACACCTTTCGGTCGGAAATATTTAAAAGTCCCGTCAGATCTCAAAGTCCACCGGCACCATCGTCCAAAAGCCAAACTCGTCCGATCGCCAAAACTATTAGAGATCCTTGTTCCTCGTTGCATTGCGAACGTATTACATTAATGGTTCGTCCGCGGTCGTCGCGTTCGTTTTCGAGAAAAACGCAAAAAACACTTTTCGGTCCGAAGTATTTCTAAGTCCCGTCAGATCTCAAAGTCCACCGGCACCATCGTCCAAAAGCCAAACTCGTCCGAACGCCAAAACAATTATAGATCCTTGTTCCTCGTTGCATTGCGAACGTATTACATTAATGGTTCGTCCGCGGTCGTCGCGCTCGTTTTCGAGAAAAAAGCGAAAAACACCTTTCGGTCGGAAATATTTAAAAGTCCCGTCAGATCTCAATGTCCACCGGCACCATCGTCCAAAAGCCAAACTCGTCCGATCGCCAAAACAATTATAGATCCTTGTTCCTCGTTGCATTGCGAACGTATTACATTAATGGTTCGGCCGCGGTCGTCGCGCTCGTTCTCGAGAAAAACGAGAAAAACACTTTTCGGTCCGAAACATTTCAAAAGTCCCGTCAGATCTCAAAGTCCACCGGCACCATCGTCCAAAAGCCAAACTCGTCCGATCGCCATAACAATTATAGATCCTTGTTCCTCGTTGCATTGCGAACGTATTACATTAATGTTTCGATCACGGTCGTCGCGCTCGTTTTCGAGAAAAACGCGAAAAACACCTTTCGGTCGGAAATATTTAAAAGTCCCGTCAGATCTCAAAGTCCACCGGCACCATCGTCCAAAAGCCAAACTCGTCCGATCGCCAAAACTATTATAGATCCCTGTTCCTCGTTGCATTGCGAACGTATTACATTAATGGTTCGTCCGCGGTCGTCGCGCTCGTTCTCGAGAAAAACGAGAAAAACACCTTTCGGTCGGAAATATTTAAAAGTCCCGTCAGATCTCAAAGTCCACCGGCACCATCGTCCAAAACCCAAACTCGTCCGATCGCCAAAACAATTATAGATCCTTGTTCCTCGTTGTATTGCAACCGTATTACATGAATGGTTCGAACGCGGTCGTCGCGCTCGTTTTCGAGAAAAACGCAAAAAACCCCTTTCGGTCGGAAATATTTAAACGTCCCGTCAGATCTCAAAGTCCACCGGCACCATCGTCCAAAAGCCAAACTCGTCCGATCGCCATAACAATTATAGATCCTTGTTCCTCGTTGCATTGCGAACGTATTACATTAATGGTTCGATCACGGTCGTCGCGCTCGTTTTCGAGAAAAACGCGAAAAACACCTTTCGGTCGGAAATATTTAAAAGTCCCGTCAGATCTCAAAGTCCACCGGCACCATCGTCCAAAAGCCAAACTCGTCCGATCGCCAAAACAATTATAGATCCTTGTTCCTCGTTGCATTGCGAACGTATTACATTAATGGTTCGGCCGCGGTCGTCGCGCTCGTTCTCGAGAAAAACGAGAAAAACACCTTTCGGTCCGAAACATTTCAAAGGTCCCGTCAGATCTCAAAGTCGACCGGCACCATCGTCCAAAATCCAAACTCGTCCGATCGCCAAAACAATTATAGATCCTTGTTCCTCGTTGCAATGCGAACGTATTACATTAATGGTTCGTCCGCGGTCGTCGCGCTCGTTTTCGAGAAAAACGCAAAAAACACCTTTCGGTCGGAAATATTTAAAAGTCCCGTCAGATCTCAAAGTCCACCGGCACCATCGTCCAAAAGCCAAACTCGTCCGATCGCCATAACAATTATAGATCCTTGTTCCTCGTTGCATTGCGAACGTATTACATTAATGGTTCGATCACGGTCGTCGCGCTCGTTTTCGAGAAAAACGCGAAAAACACCTTTCGGTCGGAAATATTTAAAAGTCCCGTCAGATCTCAAAGTCCACCGGCACCATCGTCCAAAAGCCAAACTCGTCCGATCGCCAAAACTATTATAGATCCCTGTTCCTCGTTGCATTGCGAACGTATTACATTAATGGTTCGTCCGCGGTCGTCGCGCTCGTTCTCGAGAAAAACGAGAAAAACACCTTTCGGTCGGAAATATTTAAAAGTCCCGTCAGATCTCAAAGTCCACCGGCACCATCGTCCAAAAGCCAAACTCGTCCGATCGCCAAAACTATTATAGATCCTTGTTCCTCGTTGCATTGCGAACGTATTACATTATTGGTTCGTCCGCGGTCGTCGCGTTCGTTTTCGAGAAAAAAGCGAAAAACACCTTTCGGACGGAAATACTTCCAAGTTCCGTCAGATCTCAATGTCCACCGGCACCATCGTCCAAAAGCCAAACTCGTCCGATCGCCAAAACAATTATAGATCCTTGTTCCTCGTTGCATTGCGAACGTATTACATTAATGGTTCGTCCGCGGTCGTCGCGCTCGTTTTCGAGAAAAACGCGAAAAACACCTTTCGGTCGGAAATATTTAAAAGTCCCGTCAGATCTCAAAGTCCACCGGCACCATCGTCCAAAAGCCAAACTCGTCCGATCGCCAAAACTATTATAGATCCCTGTTCCTCGTTGCATTGCGAACGTATTACATTAATGGTTCGTCCGCGGTCGTCGCGCTCGTTCTCGAGAAAAACGAGAAAAACACCTTTCGGTCGGAAATATTTAAAAGTCCCGTCAGATCTCAAAGTCCACCGGCACCATCGTCCAAAACCCAAACTCGTCCGATCGCCAAAACAATTATAGATCCTTGTTCCTCGTTGCAATGCGAACGTATTACATTAATGGTTCGTCCGCGGTCGTCGCGCTCGTTTTCGAGAAAAACGCAAAAAACACCTTTCGGTCGGAAATATTTAAAAGTCCCGTCAGATCTCAAAGTCCACCGGCACCATCGTCCAAAAGCCAAACTCGTCCGATCGCCATAACAATTATAGATCCTTGTTCCTCGTTGCATTGCGAACGTATTACATTAATGGTTCGATCACGGTCGTCGCGCTCGTTTTCGAGAAAAACGCGAAAAACACCTTTCGGTCGGAAATATTTAAAAGTCCCGTCAGATCTCAAAGTCCACCGGCACCATCGTCCAAAAGCCAAACTCGTCCGATCGCCAAAACTATTATAGATCCCTGTTCCTCGTTGCATTGCGAACGTATTACATTAATGGTTCGTCCGCGGTCGTCGCGCTCGTTCTCGAGAAAAACGAGAAAAACACCTTTCGGTCGGAAATATTTAAAAGTCCCGTCAGATCTCAAAGTCCACCGGCACCATCGTCCAAAAGCCAAACTCGTCCGATCGCCAAAACAATTATAGATCCTTGTTCCTCGTTGTATTGCAACCGTATTACATGAATGGTTCGAACGCGGTCGTCGCGCTCGTTTTCGAGAAAAACGCAAAAAACACCTTTCGGTCGGAAATATTTAAACGTCCCGTCAGATCTCAAAGTCCACCGGCACCATCGTCCAAAAGCCAAACTCGTCCGATCGCCAAAACTATTATAGATCCTTGTTCCTCGTTGCATTGCGAACGTATTACATTAATGGTTCGTCCGCGGTCGTCGCGTTCGTTTTCGAGAAAAAAGCGAAAAACGCCTTTCGGACGGAAATACTTCCAAGTTCCGTCAGATCTCAATGTCCACCGGCACCATCGTCCAAAAGCCAAACTCGTCCGATCGCCAAAACAATTATAGATCCTTGTTCCTCGTTGCATTGCGAACGTATTACATTAATGGTTCGTCCGCGGTCGTCACGCTCGTTCTCGAGAAAAACGAGAAAAACACCTTTGGGTCCGAAACATTTCAAAGTCCCGTCATATCTCAAAGTCCACCGGCACCATCGTCCAAAAGCCAAACTCGTCCGATCACCATAACAATTATAGATCCTTGTTCCTCGTTGCATTGCGAACGTATTACATTAATGGTTCGATCACGGTCGTCGCGCTCGTTTTCGAGAAAAACGCGAAAAACACCTTTCGGTCGGAAATATTTAAAAGTCCCGTCAGATCTCAAAGTCCACCGGCACCATCGTCCAAAAGCCAAACTCGTCCGATCGCCAAAACAATTATAGATCCTTGTTCCTCGTTGTATTGCAACCGTATTACATGAATGGTTCGAACGCGGTCGTCGCGCTCGTTTTCGAGAAAAACGCAAAAAACACCTTTCGGTCGGAAATATTTAAAAGTCCCGTCAGATCTCAAAGTCCACCGGCACCATCGTCCAAAAGCCAAACTCGTCCGATCGCCAAAACTATTAGAGATCCTTGTTCCTCGTTGCATTGCGAACGTATTACATTAATGGTTCGTCCGCGGTCGTCGCGTTCGTTTTCGAGAAAAACGCAAAAAACACTTTTCGGTCCGAAGTATTTCTAAGTCCCGTCAGATCTCAAAGTCCACCGGCACCATCGTCCAAAAGCCAAACTCGTCCGAACGCCAAAACAATTATAGATCCTTGTTCCTCGTTGCATTGCGAACGTATTACATTAATGGTTCGTCCGCGGTCGTCGCGTTCGTTTTCGAGAAAAACGCAAAAAACACCTTTCGGTCGGAAATATTTAAAAGTCCCGTCAGATCTCAAAGTCCACCGGCACCATCGTCCAAAAGCCAAACTCGTCCGATCGCCATAACAATTATAGATCCTTGTTCCTCGTTGCATTGCGAACGTATTACATTAATGGTTCGATCACGGTCGTCGCGCTCGTTTTCGAGAAAAACGCGAAAAACACCTTTCGGTCGGAAATATTTAAAAGTCCCGTCAGATCTCAAAGTCCACCGGCACCATCGTCCAAAAGCCAAACTCGTCCGATCGCCAAAACTATTATAGATCCCTGTTCCTCGTTGCATTGCGAACGTATTACATTAATGGTTCGTCCGCGGTCGTCGCGCTCGTTCTCGAGAAAAACGAGAAAAACACCTTTCGGTCGGAAATATTTAAAAGTCCCGTCAGATCTCAAAGTCCACCGGCACCATCGTCCAAAAGCCAAACTCGTCCGATCGCCAAAACAATTATAGATCCTTGTTCCTCGTTGTATTGCAACCGTATTACATGAATGGTTCGAACGCGGTCGTCGCGCTCGTTTTCGAGAAAAACGCAAAAAACACCTTTCGGTCGGAAATATTTAAACGTCCCGTCAGATCTCAAAGTCCACCGGCACCATCGTCCAAAAGCCAAACTCGTCCGATCGCCAAAACTATTATAGATCCTTGTTCCTCGTTGCATTGCGAACGTATTACATTAATGGTTCGTCCGCGGTCGTCGCGTTCGTTTTCGAGAAAAAAGCGAAAAACGCCTTTCGGACGGAAATACTTCCAAGTTCCGTCAGATCTCAATGTCCACCGGCACCATCGTCCAAAAGCCAAACTCGTCCGATCGCCAAAACAATTATAGATCCTTGTTCCTCGTTGCATTGCGAACGTATTACATTAATGGTTCGTCCGCGGTCGTCACGCTCGTTCTCGAGAAAAACGAGAAAAACACCTTTGGGTCCGAAACATTTCAAAGTCCCGTCATATCTCAAAGTCCACCGGCACCATCGTCCAAAAGCCAAACTCGTCCGATCACCATAACAATTATAGATCCTTGTTCCTCGTTGCATTGCGAACGTATTACATTAATGGTTCGATCACGGTCGTCGCGCTCGTTTTCGAGAAAAACGCGAAAAACACCTTTCGGTCGGAAATATTTAAAAGTCCCGTCAGATCTCAAAGTCCACCGGCACCATCGTCCAAAAGCCAAACTCGTCCGATCGCCAAAACAATTATAGATCCTTGTTCCTCGTTGTATTGCAACCGTATTACATGAATGGTTCGAACGCGGTCGTCGCGCTCGTTTTCGAGAAAAACGCAAAAAACACCTTTCGGTCGGAAATATTTAAAAGTCCCGTCAGATCTCAAAGTCCACCGGCACCATCGTCCAAAAGCCAAACTCGTCCGATCGCCAAAACTATTAGAGATCCTTGTTCCTCGTTGCATTGCGAACGTATTACATTAATGGTTCGTCCGCGGTCGTCGCGTTCGTTTTCGAGAAAAACGCAAAAAACACTTTTCGGTCCGAAGTATTTCTAAGTCCCGTCAGATCTCAAAGTCCACCGGCACCATCGTCCAAAAGCCAAACTCGTCCGAACGCCAAAACAATTATAGATCCTTGTTCCTCGTTGCATTGCGAACGTATTACATTAATGGTTCGTCCGCGGTCGTCGCGCTCGTTTTCGAGAAAAAAGCGAAAAACACCTTTCGGTCGGAAATATTTAAAAGTCCCGTCAGATCTCAATGTCCACCGGCACCATCGTCCAAAAGCCAAACTCGTCCGATCGCCAAAACAATTATAGATCCTTGTTCCTCGTTGCATTGCGAACGTATTACATTAATGGTTCGGCCGCGGTCGTCGCGCTCGTTCTCGAGAAAAACGAGAAAAACACTTTTCGGTCCGAAACATTTCAAAAGTCCCGTCAGATCTCAAAGTCCACCGGCACCATCGTCCAAAAGCCAAACTCGTCCGATCGCCATAACAATTATAGATCCTTGTTCCTCGTTGCATTGCGAACGTATTACATTAATGTTTCGATCACGGTCGTCGCGCTCGTTTTCGAGAAAAACGCGAAAAACACCTTTCGGTCGGAAATATTTAAAAGTCCCGTCAGATCTCAAAGTCCACCGGCACCATCGTCCAAAAGCCAAACTCGTCCGATCGCCAAAACTATTATAGATCCCTGTTCCTCGTTGCATTGCGAACGTATTACATTAATGGTTCGTCCGCGGTCGTCGCGCTCGTTCTCGAGAAAAACGAGAAAAACACCTTTCGGTCGGAAATATTTAAAAGTCCCGTCAGATCTCAAAGTCCACCGGCACCATCGTCCAAAACCCAAACTCGTCCGATCGCCAAAACAATTATAGATACTTGTTCCTCGTTGTATTGCAACCGTATTACATGAATGGTTCGAACGCGGTCGTCGCGCTCGTTTTCGAGAAAAACGCAAAAAACCCCTTTCGGTCGGAAATATTTAAACGTCCCGTCAGATCTCAAAGTCCACCGGCACCATCGTCCAAAAGCCAAACTCGTCCGATCGCCATAACAATTATAGATCCTTGTTCCTCGTTGCATTGCGAACGTATTACATTAATGGTTCGATCACGGTCGTCGCGCTCGTTTTCGAGAAAAACGCGAAAAACACCTTTCGGTCGGAAATATTTAAAAGTCCCGTCAGATCTCAAAGTCCACCGGCACCATCGTCCAAAAGCCAAACTCGTCCGATCGCCAAAACAATTATAGATCCTTGTTCCTCGTTGCATTGCGAACGTATTACATTAATGGTTCGGCCGCGGTCGTCGCGCTCGTTCTCGAGAAAAACGAGAAAAACACCTTTCGGTCCGAAACATTTCAAAGGTCCCGTCAGATCTCAAAGTCGACCGGCACCATCGTCCAAAATCCAAACTCGTCCGATCGCCAAAACAATTATAGATCCTTGTTCCTCGTTGCAATGCGAACGTATTACATTAATGGTTCGTCCGCGGTCGTCGCGCTCGTTTTCGAGAAAAACGCAAAAAACACCTTTCGGTCGGAAATATTTAAAAGTCCCGTCAGATCTCAAAGTCCACCGGCACCATCGTCCAAAAGCCAAACTCGTCCGATCGCCATAACAATTATAGATCCTTGTTCCTCGTTGCATTGCGAACGTATTACATTAATGGTTCGATCACGGTCGTCGCGCTCGTTTTCGAGAAAAACGCGAAAAACACCTTTCGGTCGGAAATATTTAAAAGTCCCGTCAGATCTCAAAGTCCACCGGCACCATCGTCCAAAAGCCAAACTCGTCCGATCGCCAAAACTATTATAGATCCCTGTTCCTCGTTGCATTGCGAACGTATTACATTAATGGTTCGTCCGCGGTCGTCGCGCTCGTTCTCGAGAAAAACGAGAAAAACACCTTTCGGTCGGAAATATTTAAAAGTCCCGTCAGATCTCAAAGTCCACCGGCACCATCGTCCAAAAGCCAAACTCGTCCGATCGCCAAAACAATTATAGATCCTTGTTCCTCGTTGTATTGCAACCGTATTACATGAATGGTTCGAACGCGGTCGTCGCGCTCGTTTTCGAGAAAAACGCAAAAAACACCTTTCGGTCGGAAATATTTAAACGTCCCGTCAGATCTCAAAGTCCACCGGCACCATCGTCCAAAAGCCAAACTCGTCCGATCGCCAAAACTATTATAGATCCTTGTTCCTCGTTGCATTGCGAACGTATTACATTAATGGTTCGTCCGCGGTCGTCGCGTTCGTTTTCGAGAAAAAAGCGAAAAACGCCTTTCGGACGGAAATACTTCCAAGTTCCGTCAGATCTCAATGTCCACCGGCACCATCGTCCAAAAGCCAAACTCGTCCGATCGCCAAAACAATTATAGATCCTTGTTCCTCGTTGCATTGCGAACGTATTACATTAATGGTTCGTCCGCGGTCGTCACGCTCGTTCTCGAGAAAAACGAGAAAAACACCTTTGGGTCCGAAACATTTCAAAGTCCCGTCATATCTCAAAGTCCACCGGCACCATCGTCCAAAAGCCAAACTCGTCCGATCACCATAACAATTATAGATCCTTGTTCCTCGTTGCATTGCGAACGTATTACATTAATGGTTCGATCACGGTCGTCGCGCTCGTTTTCGAGAAAAACGCGAAAAACACCTTTCGGTCGGAAATATTTAAAAGTCCCGTCAGATCTCAAAGTCCACCGGCACCATCGTCCAAAAGCCAAACTCGTCCGATCGCCAAAACAATTATAGATCCTTGTTCCTCGTTGTATTGCAACCGTATTACATGAATGGTTCGAACGCGGTCGTCGCGCTCGTTTTCGAGAAAAACGCAAAAAACACCTTTCGGTCGGAAATATTTAAAAGTCCCGTCAGATCTCAAAGTCCACCGGCACCATCGTCCAAAAGCCAAACTCGTCCGATCGCCAAAACTATTAGAGATCCTTGTTCCTCGTTGCATTGCGAACGTATTACATTAATGGTTCGTCCGCGGTCGTCGCGTTCGTTTTCGAGAAAAACGCAAAAAACACTTTTCGGTCCGAAGTATTTCTAAGTCCCGTCAGATCTCAAAGTCCACCGGCACCATCGTCCAAAAGCCAAACTCGTCCGAACGCCAAAACAATTATAGATCCTTGTTCCTCGTTGCATTGCGAACGTATTACATTAATGGTTCGTCCGCGGTCGTCGCGCTCGTTTTCGAGAAAAAAGCGAAAAACACCTTTCGGTCGGAAATACTTCCAAGTCCCGTCAGATCTCAATGTCCACCGGTACCATCGTCCAAAAGCCAAACTCGTCTGATCACCAAAACAATTATAGATCCTTGTTCCTCGTTGCATTGCGAACGTATTACATTAATGGTTCGATCACGGTCGTCGCGCTCGTTTTCGAGAAAAACGCGAAAAACACCTTTCGGTCGGAAATATTTAAAAGTCCCGTCCGATCTCAAAGTCCACCGGCACCATCGTCCAAAAGCCAAACTCGTCCGATCGCCAAAACAATTATAGATCCTTGTTCCTCGTTGCATTGCGAACGTATTACATTAATGGTTCGGCCGCGGTCGTCGCGCTCGTTCTCGAGAAAAACGAGAAAAACACCTTTCGGTCCGAAACATTTCAAAGGTCCCGTCAGATCTCAAAGTCGACCGGCACCATCGTCCAAAATCCAAACTCGTCCGATCGCCAAAACAATTATAGATCCTTGTTCCTCGTTGCAATGCGAACGTATTACATTAATGGTTCGTCCGCGGTCGTCGCGCTCGTTTTCGAGAAAAACGCAAAAAACACCTTTCGGTCGGAAATATTTAAAAGTCCCGTCAGATCTCAAAGTCCACCGGCACCATCGTCCAAAAGCCAAACTCGTCCGATCGCCATAACAATTATAGATCCTTGTTCCTCGTTGCATTGCGAACGTATTACATTAATGGTTCGATCACGGTCGTCGCGCTCGTTTTCGAGAAAAACGCGAAAAACACCTTTCGGTCGGAAATATTTAAAAGTCCCGTCAGATCTCAAAGTCCACCGGCACCATCGTCCAAAAGCCAAACTCGTCCGATCGCCAAAACTATTATAGATCCCTGTTCCTCGTTGCATTGCGAACGAATTACATTAATGGTTCGTCCGCGGTCGTCGCGCTCGTTCTCGAGAAAAACGAGAAAAACACCTTTCGGTCGGAAATATTTAAAAGTCCCGTCAGATCTCAAAGTCCACCGGCACCATCGTCCAAAAGCCAAACTCGTCCGATCGCCAAAACAATTATAGATCCTTGTTCCTCGTTGTATTGCAACCGTATTACATGAATGGTTCGAACGCGGTCGTCGCGCTCGTTTTCGAGAAAAACGCAAAAAACACCTTTCGGTCGGAAATATTTAAACGTCCCGTCAGATCTCAAAGTCCACCGGCACCATCGTCCAAAAGCCAAACTCGTCCGATCGCCAAAACTATTATAGATCCTTGTTCCTCGTTGCATTGCGAACGTATTACATTAATGGTTCGTCCGCGGTCGTCGCGTTCGTTTTCGAGAAAAAAGCGAAAAACGCCTTTCGGACGGAAATACTTCCAAGTCCCGTCAGATCTCAATGTCCACCGGTACCATCGTCCAAAAGCCAAACTCGTCTGATCACCAAAACAATTATAGATCCTTGTTCCTCGTTGCATTGCGAACGTATTACATTAATGGTTCGATCACGGTCGTCGCGCTCGTTTTCGAGAAAAACGCGAAAAACACCTTTCGGTCGGAAATATTTAAAAGTCCCGTCAGATCTCAAAGTCCACCGGCACCATCGTCCAAAAGCCAAACTCGTCCGATCGCCAAAACAATTATAGATCCTTGTTCCTCCTTGCATTGCGAACGTATTACATTAATGGTTCGGCCGCGGTCGTCGCGCTCGTTCTCGAGAAAAACGAGAAAAACACCTTTCGGTCCGAAACATTTCAAAGGTCCCGTCAGATCTCAAAGTCGACCGGCACCATCGTCCAAAATCCAAACTCGTCCGATCGCCAAAACAATTATAGATCCTTGTTCCTCGTTGCAATGCGAACGTATTACATTAATGGTTCGTCCGCGGTCGTCGCGCTCGTTTTCGAGAAAAACGCAAAAAACACCTTTCGGTCGGAAATATTTAAAAGTCCCGTCAGATCTCAAAGTCCACCGGCACCATCGTCCAAAAGCCAAACTCGTCCGATCGCCATAACAATTATAGATCCTTGTTCCTCGTTGCATTGCGAACGTATTACATTAATGGTTCGATCACGGTCGTCGCGCTCGTTTTCGAGAAAAACGCGAAAAACACCTTTCGGTCGGAAATATTTAAAAGTCCCGTCAGATCTCAAAGTCCACCGGCACCATCGTCCAAAAGCCAAACTCGTCCGATCGCCAAAACTATTATAGATCCCTGTTCCTCGTTGCATTGCGAACGTATTACATTAATGGTTCGTCCGCGGTCGTCGCGCTCGTTCTCGAGAAAAACGAGAAAAACACCTTTCGGTCGGAAATATTTAAAAGTCCCGTCAGATCTCAAAGTCCACCGGCACCATCGTCCAAAAGCCAAACTCGTCCGATCGCCAAAACAATTATAGATCCTTGTTCCTCGTTGTATTGCAACCGTATTACATGAATGGTTCGAACGCGGTCGTCGCGCTCGTTTTCGAGAAAAACGCAAAAAACACCTTTCGGTCGGAAATATTTAAACGTCCCGTCAGATCTCAAAGTCCACCGGCACCATCGTCCAAAAGCCAAACTCGTCCGATCGCCAAAACTATTATAGATCCTTGTTCCTCGTTGCATTGCGAACGTATTACATTAATGGTTCGTCCGCGGTCGTCGCGTTCGTTTTCGAGAAAAAAGCGAAAAACGCCTTTCGGACGGAAATACTTCCAAGTTCCGTCAGATCTCAATGTCCACCGGCACCATCGTCCAAAAGCCAAACTCGTCCGATCGCCAAAACAATTATAGATCCTTGTTCCTCGTTGCATTGCGAACGTATTACATTAATGGTTCGTCCGCGGTCGTCACGCTCGTTCTCGAGAAAAACGAGAAAAACACCTTTGGGTCCGAAACATTTCAAAGTCCCGTCATATCTCAAAGTCCACCGGCACCATCGTCCAAAAGCCAAACTCGTCCGATCACCATAACAATTATAGATCCTTGTTCCTCGTTGCATTGCGAACGTATTACATTAATGGTTCGATCACGGTCGTCGCGCTCGTTTTCGAGAAAAACGCGAAAAACACCTTTCGGTCGGAAATATTTAAAAGTCCCGTCAGATCTCAAAGTCCACCGGCACCATCGTCCAAAAGCCAAACTCGTCCGATCGCCAAAACAATTATAGATCCTTGTTCCTCGTTGTATTGCAACCGTATTACATGAATGGTTCGAACGCGGTCGTCGCGCTCGTTTTCGAGAAAAACGCAAAAAACACCTTTCGGTCGGAAATATTTAAAAGTCCCGTCAGATCTCAAAGTCCACCGGCACCATCGTCCAAAAGCCAAACTCGTCCGATCGCCAAAACTATTAGAGATCCTTGTTCCTCGTTGCATTGCGAACGTATTACATTAATGGTTCGTCCGCGGTCGTCGCGTTCGTTTTCGAGAAAAACGCAAAAAACACTTTTCGGTCCGAAGTATTTCTAAGTCCCGTCAGATCTCAAAGTCCACCGGCACCATCGTCCAAAAGCCAAACTCGTCCGAACGCCAAAACAATTATAGATCCTTGTTCCTCGTTGCATTGCGAACGTATTACATTAATGGTTCGTCCGCGGTCGTCGCGCTCGTTTTCGAGAAAAAAGCGAAAAACACCTTTCGGTCGGAAATATTTAAAAGTCCCGTCAGATCTCAATGTCCACCGGCACCATCGTCCAAAAGCCAAACTCGTCCGATCGCCAAAACAATTATAGATCCTTGTTCCTCGTTGCATTGCGAACGTATTACATTAATGGTTCGGCCGCGGTCGTCGCGCTCGTTCTCGAGAAAAACGAGAAAAACACTTTTCGGTCCGAAACATTTCAAAAGTCCCGTCAGATCTCAAAGTCCACCGGCACCATCGTCCAAAAGCCAAACTCGTCCGATCGCCAAAACAATTATAGATCCTTGTTCCTCGTTGCAATGCGAACGTATTACATTAATGGTTCGTCCGCGGTCGTCGCGCTCGTTTACGAGAAAAAAGCGAAAAACACCTTTCGGACGGAAATACTTCCAAGTCCCGTCAGATCTCAATGTCCACCGGTACCATCGTCCAAAAGCCAAACTCGTCTGATCACCAAAACAATTATAGATCCTTGTTCCTCGTTGCATTGCGAACGTATTACATTAATGGTTCGATCACGGTCGTCGCGCTCGTTTTCGAGAAAAACGCGAAAAACACCTTTCGGTCGGAAATATTTAAAAGTCCCGTCAGATCTCAAAGTCCACCGGCACCATCGTCCAAAAGCCAAACTCGTCCGATCGCCAAAACAATTATAGATCCTTGTTCCTCGTTGCATTGCGAACGTATTACATTAATGGTTCGGCCGCGGTCGTCGCGCTCGTTCTCGAGAAAAACGAGAAAAACACCTTTCGGTCCGAAACATTTCAAAGGTCCCGTCAGATCTCAAAGTCGACCGGCACCATCGTCCAAAATCCAAACTCGTCCGATCGCCAAAACAATTATAGATCCTTGTTCCTCGTTGCAATGCGAACGTATTACATTAATGGTTCGTCCGCGGTCGTCGCGCTCGTTTTCGAGAAAAACGCAAAAAACACCTTTCGGTCGGAAATATTTAAAAGTCCCGTCAGATCTCAAAGTCCACCGGCACCATCGTCCAAAAGCCAAACTCGTCCGATCGCCATAACAATTATAGATCCTTGTTCCTCGTTGCATTGCGAACGTATTACATTAATGGTTCGATCACGGTCGTCGCGCTCGTTTTCGAGAAAAACGCGAAAAACACCTTTCGGTCGGAAATATTTAAAAGTCCCGTCAGATCTCAAAGTCCACCGGCACCATCGTCCAAAAGCCAAACTCGTCCGATCGCCAAAACTATTATAGATCCCTGTTCCTCGTTGCATTGCGAACGTATTACATTAATGGTTCGTCCGCGGTCGTCGCGCTCGTTCTCGAGAAAAACGAGAAAAACACCTTTCGGTCGGAAATATTTAAAAGTCCCGTCAGATCTCAAAGTCCACCGGCACCATCGTCCAAAAGCCAAACTCGTCCGATCGCCAAAACAATTATAGATCCTTGTTCCTCGTTGTATTGCAACCGTATTACATGAATGGTTCGAACGCGGTCGTCGCGCTCGTTTTCGAGAAAAACGCAAAAAACACCTTTCGGTCGGAAATATTTAAACGTCCCGTCAGATCTCAAAGTCCACCGGCACCATCGTCCAAAAGCCAAACTCGTCCGATCGCCAAAACTATTATAGATCCTTGTTCCTCGTTGCATTGCGAACGTATTACATTAATGGTTCGTCCGCGGTCGTCGCGTTCGTTTTCGAGAAAAAAGCGAAAAACGCCTTTCGGACGGAAATACTTCCAAGTTCCGTCAGATCTCAATGTCCACCGGCACCATCGTCCAAAAGCCAAACTCGTCCGATCGCCAAAACAATTATAGATCCTTGTTCCTCGTTGCATTGCGAACGTATTACATTAATGGTTCGTCCGCGGTCGTCACGCTCGTTCTCGAGAAAAACGAGAAAAACACCTTTGGGTCCGAAACATTTCAAAGTCCCGTCATATCTCAAAGTCCACCGGCACCATCGTCCAAAAGCCAAACTCGTCCGATCACCATAACAATTATAGATCCTTGTTCCTCGTTGCATTGCGAACGTATTACATTAATGGTTCGATCACGGTCGTCGCGCTCGTTTTCGAGAAAAACGCGAAAAACACCTTTCGGTCGGAAATATTTAAAAGTCCCGTCAGATCTCAAAGTCCACCGGCACCATCGTCCAAAAGCCAAACTCGTCCGATCGCCAAAACAATTATAGATCCTTGTTCCTCGTTGTATTGCAACCGTATTACATGAATGGTTCGAACGCGGTCGTCGCGCTCGTTTTCGAGAAAAACGCAAAAAACACCTTTCGGTCGGAAATATTTAAAAGTCCCGTCAGATCTCAGAGTCCACCGGCACCATCGTCCAAAAGCCAAACTCGTCCGATCGCCAAAACTATTATAGATCCTTGTTCCTCGTTGCATTGCGAACGTATTACATTAATGGTTCGTCCGCGGTCGTCGCGTTCGTTTTCGAGAAAAACGCAAAAAACACTTTTCGGTCCGAAGTATTTAAAAGTCCCGTCAGATCTCAAAGTCCACCGGCACCATCGTCCAAAAGCCAAACTCGTCCGATCGCCAAAACTATTAGAGATCCTTGTTCCTCGTTGCATTGCGAACGTATTACATTAATGGTTCGTCCGCGGTCGTCGCGTTCGTTTTCGAGAAAAACGCAAAAAACACTTTTCGGTCCGAAGTATTTCTAAGTCCCGTCAGATCTCAAAGTCCACCGGCACCATCGTCCAAAAGCCAAACTCGTCCGAACGCCAAAACAATTATAGATCCTTGTTCCTCGTTGCATTGCGAACGTATTACATTAATGGTTCGTCCGCGGTCGTCGCGCTCGTTTTCGAGAAAAAAGCGAAAAACACCTTTCGGTCGGAAATACTTCCAAGTCCCGTCAGATCTCAATGTCCACCGGTACCATCGTCCAAAAGCCAAACTCGTCTGATCACCAAAACAATTATAGATCCTTGTTCCTCGTTGCATTGCGAACGTATTACATTAATGGTTCGATCACGGTCGTCGCGCTCGTTTTCGAGAAAAACGCGAAAAACACCTTTCGGTCGGAAATATTTAAAAGTCCCGTCCGATCTCAAAGTCCACCGGCACCATCGTCCAAAAGCCAAACTCGTCCGATCGCCAAAACAATTATAGATCCTTGTTCCTCGTTGCATTGCGAACGTATTACATTAATGGTTCGGCCGCGGTCGTCGCGCTCGTTCTCGAGAAAAACGAGAAAAACACCTTTCGGTCCGAAACATTTCAAAGGTCCCGTCAGATCTCAAAGTCGACCGGCACCATCGTCCAAAATCCAAACTCGTCCGATCGCCAAAACAATTATAGATCCTTGTTCCTCGTTGCAATGCGAACGTATTACATTAATGGTTCGTCCGCGGTCGTCGCGCTCGTTTTCGAGAAAAACGCAAAAAACACCTTTCGGTCGGAAATATTTAAAAGTCCCGTCAGATCTCAAAGTCCACCGGCACCATCGTCCAAAAGCCAAACTCGTCCGATCGCCATAACAATTATAGATCCTTGTTCCTCGTTGCATTGCGAACGTATTACATTAATGGTTCGATCACGGTCGTCGCGCTCGTTTTCGAGAAAAACGCGAAAAACACCTTTCGGTCGGAAATATTTAAAAGTCCCGTCAGATCTCAAAGTCCACCGGCACCATCGTCCAAAAGCCAAACTCGTCCGATCGCCAAAACTATTATAGATCCCTGTTCCTCGTTGCATTGCGAACGAATTACATTAATGGTTCGTCCGCGGTCGTCGCGCTCGTTCTCGAGAAAAACGAGAAAAACACCTTTCGGTCGGAAATATTTAAAAGTCCCGTCAGATCTCAAAGTCCACCGGCACCATCGTCCAAAAGCCAAACTCGTCCGATCGCCAAAACAATTATAGATCCTTGTTCCTCGTTGTATTGCAACCGTATTACATGAATGGTTCGAACGCGGTCGTCGCGCTCGTTTTCGAGAAAAACGCAAAAAACACCTTTCGGTCGGAAATATTTAAACGTCCCGTCAGATCTCAAAGTCCACCGGCACCATCGTCCAAAAGCCAAACTCGTCCGATCGCCAAAACAATTATAGATCCTTGTTCCTCGTTGTATTGCAACCGTATTACATGAATGGTTCGAACGCGGTCGTCGCGCTCGTTTTCGAGAAAAACGCAAAAAACACCTTTCGGTCGGAAATATTTAAAAGTCCCGTCAGATCTCAAAGTCCACCGGCACCATCGTCCAAAAGCCAAACTCGTCCGATCGCCAAAACTATTAGAGATCCTTGTTCCTCGTTGCATTGCGAACGTATTACATTAATGGTTCGTCCGCGGTCGTCGCGTTCGTTTTCGAGAAAAACGCAAAAAACACTTTTCGGTCCGAAGTATTTCTAAGTCCCGTCAGATCTCAAAGTCCACCGGCACCATCGTCCAAAAGCCAAACTCGTCCGAACGCCAAAACAATTATAGATCCTTGTTCCTCGTTGCATTGCGAACGTATTACATTAATGGTTCGTCCGCGGTCGTCGCGCTCGTTTTCGAGAAAAAAGCGAAAAACACCTTTCGGTCGGAAATATTTAAAAGTCCCGTCAGATCTCAATGTCCACCGGCACCATCGTCCAAAAGCCAAACTCGTCCGATCGCCAAAACAATTATAGATCCTTGTTCCTCGTTGCATTGCGAACGTATTACATTAATGGTTCGGCCGCGGTCGTCGCGCTCGTTCTCGAGAAAAACGAGAAAAACACTTTTCGGACCGAAACATTTCAAAAGTCCCGTCAGATCTCAAAGTCCACCGGCACCATCGTCCAAAAGCCAAACTCGTCCGATCGCCAAAACAATTATAGATCCTTGTTCCTCGTTGCAATGCGAACGTATTACATTAATGGTTCGTCCGCGGTCGTCGCGCTCGTTTACGAGAAAAAAGCGAAAAACACCTTTCGGACGGAAATACTTCCAAGTCCCGTCAGATCTCAATGTCCACCGGTACCATCGTCCAAAAGCCAAACTCGTCTGATCACCAAAACAATTATAGATCCTTGTTCCTCGTTGCATTGCGAACGTATTACATTAATGGTTCGATCACGGTCGTCGCGCTCGTTTTCGAGAAAAACGCGAAAAACACCTTTCGGTCGGAAATATTTAAAAGTCCCGTCAGATCTCAAAGTCCACCGGCACCATCGTCCAAAAGCCAAACTCGTCCGATCGCCAAAACAATTATAGATCCTTGTTCCTCGTTGCATTGCGAACGTATTACATTAATGGTTCGGCCGCGGTCGTCGCGCTCGTTCTCGAGAAAAACGAGAAAAACACCTTTCGGTCCGAAACATTTCAAAGGTCCCGTCAGATCTCAAAGTCGACCGGCACCATCGTCCAAAATCCAAACTCGTCCGATCGCCAAAACAATTATAGATCCTTGTTCCTCGTTGCAATGCGAACGTATTACATTAATGGTTCGTCCGCGGTCGTCGCGCTCGTTTTCGAGAAAAACGCAAAAAACACCTTTCGGTCGGAAATATTTAAAAGTCCCGTCAGATCTCAAAGTCCACCGGCACCATCGTCCAAAAGCCAAACTCGTCCGATCGCCATAACAATTATAGATCCTTGTTCCTCGTTGCATTGCGAACGTATTACATTAATGGTTCGATCACGGTCGTCGCGCTCGTTTTCGAGAAAAACGCGAAAAACACCTTTCGGTCGGAAATATTTAAAAGTCCCGTCAGATCTCAAAGTCCACCGGCACCATCGTCCAAAAGCCAAACTCGTCCGATCGCCAAAACTATTATAGATCCCTGTTCCTCGTTGCATTGCGAACGTATTACATTAATGGTTCGTCCGCGGTCGTCGCGCTCGTTCTCGAGAAAAACGAGAAAAACACCTTTCGGTCGGAAATATTTAAAAGTCCCGTCAGATCTCAAAGTCCACCGGCACCATCGTCCAAAAGCCAAACTCGTCCGATCGCCAAAACAATTATAGATCCTTGTTCCTCGTTGTATTGCAACCGTATTACATGAATGGTTCGAACGCGGTCGTCGCGCTCGTTTTCGAGAAAAACGCAAAAAACACCTTTCGGTCGGAAATATTTAAACGTCCCGTCAGATCTCAAAGTCCACCGGCACCATCGTCCAAAAGCCAAACTCGTCCGATCGCCAAAACTATTATAGATCCTTGTTCCTCGTTGCATTGCGAACGTATTACATTAATGGTTCGTCCGCGGTCGTCGCGTTCGTTTTCGAGAAAAAAGCGAAAAACGCCTTTCGGACGGAAATACTTCCAAGTTCCGTCAGATCTCAATGTCCACCGGCACCATCGTCCAAAAGCCAAACTCGTCCGATCGCCAAAACAATTATAGATCCTTGTTCCTCGTTGTATTGCAACCGTATTACATGAATGGTTCGAACGCGGTCGTCGCGCTCGTTTTCGAGAAAAACGCAAAAAACACCTTTCGGTCGGAAATATTTAAAAGTCCCGTCAGATCTCAGAGTCCACCGGCACCATCGTCCAAAAGCCAAACTCGTCCGATCGCCAAAACTATTATAGATCCTTGTTCCTCGTTGCATTGCGAACGTATTACATTAATGGTTCGTCCGCGGTCGTCGCGTTCGTTTTCGAGAAAAACGCAAAAAACACTTTTCGGTCCGAAGTATTTCTAAGTCCCGTCAGATCTCAAAGTCCACCGGCACCATCGTCCAAAAGCCAAACTCGTCCGAACGCCAAAACAATTATAGATCCTTGTTCCTCGTTGCATTGCGAACGTATTACATTAATGGTTCGTCCGCGGTCGTCGCGCTCGTTCTCGAGAAAAACGAGAAAAACACCTTTGGGTCCGAAACATTTCAAAGTCCCGTCATATCTCAAAGTCCACCGGCACCATCGTCCAAAAGCCAAACTCGTCCGATCGCCAAAACAATTATAGATCCTTGTTCCTCGTTGCATTGCGAACGTATTACATTAATGGTTCGGCCGCGGTCGTCGCGCTCGTTCTCGAGAAAAACGAGAAAAACACCTTTCGGTCCGAAACATTTCAAAGGTCCCGTCAGATCTCAAAGTCGACCGGCACCATCGTCCAAAAGCCAAACTCGTCTGATCGCCAAAACAATTATAGATCCTTGTTCCTCGTTGCAATGCGAACGTATTACATTAATGGTTCGTCCGCGGTCGTCGCGCTCGTTTTCGAGAAAAAAGCGAAAAACACCTTTCGGACGGAAATACTTCCAAGTCCCGTCAGATCTCAATGTCCACCGGCACCATCGTCCAAAAGCCAAACTCGTCTGATCACCAAAACAATTATAGATCCTTGTTCCTCGTTGCATTGCGAACGTATTACTTTAACGGTTCGATCACGGTCGTAGCGCTCGTTTACGAGAAAAAAGAGAAAAACACCTTTCGGTCCGAAACATTTCAAGTCCCGTCAGATCTCAATGTCCACCGGCACCATCGTCCAAAAGCCAAACTCGTCCGATCGCCAAAAGAATTATAGATCCCTGTTCCTCGTTGCATTGCGAACGTATTACATTAATGGTTCGTCCGCGGTCGTCGCGATCGTTCTCGAGAAAAACGAGAAAAACACCTTTGGGTCCGAAACATTTCAAAGTCCCGTCAGATCTCAAAGTCCACCGGCACCATCGTCCAAAAGCCAAACTCGTCCGATCGCCAAAACAATTATAGATCCTTGTTCCTCGTTGCATTGCGAACGTATTACATTAATGCTTCGACCGCGGTCGTCGCGCTCGTTTACGAGAAAAAAGAGAAAAACACCTTTCGGCCCGAAACATTTCAAGTCCCGTCAGATCTCAATGTCCACCGGCACCATCGTCCAAGAGCCAAACTCGTCCGATCGCCAATACAATTATAGATCCCTTTTCCTCGTTGCATTGCGAACGTATTACATTAATGGTTCGGCCGCGGTCGTCGCGCTCGTTTTCGAGAAAAACGCAAAAAAGACCTTTCGGTCCGAAATATTTCCAAGTCCCGTCAGATCTCAATGTCCAAGGGCACCATCGTCCAAAAGCCAAACTCGTCCGATCGCCAAAACAATTATAGATCCTTGTTCCTCGTTGCATTGCGAACGTATTACATTAATGGTTCGGCCGCGGTCGTCGCGCTCGTTTTCGGGAGAAATGCGAAAAACATATTTCGGTCCGAAGTATTTCTAAGACCCGTCAGATCTCAAAGTCCACCGGCACCATCGTCCAAAAGCCAAACTCGTCCGATCGCCAAAAAAATTATAGATCCTTGTTACTCGTTGTATTGCAACCGTATTACATGAATGGTTCGATCGCGGTCGTCGCGCTCGTTTTCGAGAAAAAAGCAAAAAACACCTTTCGGTCGGAAATATTTAAAAGTCCCGTCAGATCTCAAAGTCCACCGGCACCATCGCCCAAAAGCCAAACTCGTCCGATCGCCAAAACTATTATAGATCCTTGTTCCTCGTTGCATTGCGAACGTATTACATTAATGGTTCGGCCGCGGTCGTCGCGCTCGTTTTCGAGAAAAACGCAAAAAAGACCTTTCGGTCCGAAATATTTCCAAGTCCCGTCAGATCTCAATGTCCAAGGGCACCATCGTCCAAAAGCCAAACTCGTCCGATCGCCAAAACAATTATAGATCCTTGTTCCTCGTTGCATTGCGAACGTATTACATTAATGGTTCGGCCGCGGTCGTCGCGCTCGTTTTCGAGAAAAACGCAAAAAAGACCTTTCGGTCCGAAATATTTCCAAGTCCCGTCAGATCTCAATGTCCAAGGGCACCATCGTCCAAAAGCCAAACTCGTCCGATCGCCAAAACAATTATAGATCCTTGTTCCTCGTTGCATTGCGAACGTATTACATTAATGGTTCGGCCGCGGTCGTCGCGCTCGTTTTCGGGAGAAATGCGAAAAACATATTTCGGTCCGAAGTATTTCTAAGACCCGTCAGATCTCAAAGTCCACCGGCACCATCGTCCAAAAGCCAAACTCGTCCGATCGCCAAAAAAATTATAGATCCTTGTTACTCGTTGTATTGCAACCGTATTACATGAATGGTTCGATCGCGGTCGTCGCGCTCGTTTTCGAGAAAAAAGCAAAAAACACCTTTCGGTCGGAAATATTTAAAAGTCCCGTCAGATCTCAAAGTCCACCGGCACCATCGCCCAAAAGCCAAACTCGTCCGATCGCCAAAACTATTATAGATCCTTGTTCCTCGTTGCATTGCGAACGTATTACATTAATGGTTCGTCCGCGGTCGTCGCGTTCGTTTTCGAGAAAAACGCAAAAAACACTTTTCGGTCCGAAGTATTTCTAAGTCCCGTCAGATCTCAAAGTCCACCGGCACCATCTTCCAAAAGCCAAACTCGTCCGATCGCCAAAACAATTATAAATCCTTGTTCCTCGTTGCATTGCGAACGTATTACATTAATGGTTCGGCCGCGGTCGTCGCGCTCGTTCTCGAGAAAAACGAGAAAAACACTTTTCGGTCCGAAACATTTCAAAGGTCCCGTCAGATCTCAAAGTCCACCAGCACCATCGTCCAAAAGCCAAACTCGTCCGATCGCCAAAACAATTATAGATCCTTGTTCCTCGTTGCAATGCGAACGTATTACATTAATGGTTCGTCCGCGGTCGTCGCAGTCGTTTACGAGAAAAAAGCGAAAAACACCTTTCGGACGGAAATACTTCCAAGTCCCGTCAGATCTCAATGTCCACCGGCACCATCGTCCAAAAGCCAAACTCGTCTGATCACCAAAACAATTATAGATCCTTGTTCCTCGATGCATTGCGAACGTATTACTTTAACGGTTCGATCACGGTCGTCGCGCTCGTTTACGAGAAAAAAGAGAAAAACACCTTTCGGTCCGAAACATTTCAAGTCCCGTCAGATCTCAATGTCCACCGGCACCATCGTCCAAAAGCCAAACTCGTCCGATCGCCAAAAGAATTATAGATCCCTGTTCCTCGTTGCATTGCGAACGTATTACATTAATGGTTCGTCCGCGGTCGTCGCGATCGTTCTCGAGAAAAACGAGAAAAACACCTTTGGGTCCGAAACATTTCAAAGTCCCGTCAGATCTCAAAGTCCGCCGGCACCATCGTCCAAAAGCCAAACTCGTCCGATCGCCAAAACAATTATAGATCCTTGTTCCTCGTTGCATTGCGAACGTATTACATTAATGCTTCGACCGCGGTCGTCGCGCTCGTTTACGAGAAAAAAGAGAAAAACACCTTTGGGTCCGAAACATTTCAAAGTCCCGTCAGATCTCAAAGTCCACCGGCACCATCGTCCAAAAGCCAAACTCGTCCGATCGCCAAAAAAATTATAGATCCCTTTTCCTGGTTGCATTGCGAACGTATTAAATTAATGGTTCGGCCGCGGTCGTCGCGCTCGTTTACGAGAAAAAAGCGAAAAACACCTTTCGGACGGAAATACTTCCAAGTTCCGTCAGATCTCAATGTCCACCGGCACCATCGTCCAAAAGCCAAACTCGTCCGATCGCCAAAACAATTATAGATCCTTGTTCCTCGTTGCATTGCGAACGTATTACATTAATGGTTCGTCCGCGGTCGTCACGCTCGTTCTCGAGAAAAACGAGAAAAACACCTTTGGGTCCGAAACATTTCAAAGTCCCGTCATATCTCAAAGTCCACCGGCACCATCGTCCAAAAGCCAAACTCGTCCGATCGCCAAAACAATTATAGATCCTTGTTACTCGTTGTATTGCAACCGTATTACATGAATGGTTCGATCGCGGTCGTCGCGCTCGTTTTCGAGAAAAAAGCAAAAAACACCTTTCGGTCGGAAATATTTAAAAGTCCCGTCAGATCTCAAAGTCCACCGGCACCATCGTCCAAAAGCCAAACTCGTCCGATCGCCAAAACTATTATAGATCCTTGTTCCTCGTTGCATTGCGAACGTATTACATTAATGGTTCGTCCGCGGTCGTCGCGTTCGTTTTCGAGAAAAACGCAAAAAACACTTATCGGTCCGAAGTATTTCTAAGTCCCGTCAGATCTCAAAGTCCACCGGCACCATCTTCCAAAAGCCAAACTCGTCCGATCGCCAAAACAATTATAAATCCTTGTTCCTCGTTGCATTGCGAACGTATTACATTAATGGTTCGGCCGCGGTCGTCGCGCTCGTTCTCGAGAAAAACGAGAAAAACACTTTTCGGTCCGAAACATTTCAAAGGTCCCGTCAGATCTCAAAGTCCACCAGCACCATCGTCCAAAAGCCAAACTCGTCCGATCGCCAAAACAATTATAGATCCTTGTTCCTCGTTGCAATGCGAACGTATTACATTAATGGTTCGTCCGCGGTCGTCGCACTCGTTTACGAGAAAAAAGCGAAAAACACCTTTCGGACGGAAATACTTCCAAGTCCCGTCAGATCTCAATGTGCACCGGCACCATCGTCCAAAAGCCAAACTCGTCTGATCACCAAAACAATTATAGATCCTTGTTCCTCGTTGCATTGCGAACGTATTACATTAATGGTTCGATCACAGTCGTCGCGCTCGTTTTCGAGAAAAACGCGAAAAACACCTTTCGGTCGGAAATATTTAAAAGTCCCGTCAGCTCTCAAAGTCCACCGGCACCATCGTCCAAAAGCCAAACTCGTCCGATCGCCAAAACAATTATAGATCCTTGTTCCTCGTTGCAATGCGAACGTATTACATTAATGGTTCGTCCGCGGTCGTCGCGCTCGTTTTCGAGAAAAACGCAAAAAACACCTTTCGGTCCGAAACATTTCAAGTCCCGTCAGATCTCAATGTCCACCGGCACCATCGTCCAAAAGCCAAACTCGTCCGATCGCCAAAAGAATTATAGATCCCTGTTCCTCGTTGCATTGCGAACGTATTACATTAATGGTTCGTCCGCGGTCGTCGCGATCGTTCTCGAGAAAAACGAGAAAAACACCTTTGGGTCCGAAACATTTCAAAGTCCCGTCAGATCTCAAAGTCCACCGGCACCATCGTCCAAAAGCCAAACTCGTCCGATCGCCAAAACAATTATAGATCCTTGTTCCTCGTTGCATTGCGAACGTATTACATTAATGCTTCGACCGCGGTCGTCGCGCTCGTTTACGAGAAAAAAGAGAAAAACACCTTTCGGCCCGAAACATTTCAAGTCCCGTCAGATCTCAATGTCCACCGGCACCATCGTCCAAGAGCCAAACTCGTCCGATCGCCAATACAATTATAGATCCCTTTTCCTCGTTGCATTGCGAACGTATTACATTAATGGTTCGGCCGCGGTCGTCGCGCTCGTTTTCGAGAAAAACGCAAAAAAGACCTTTCGGTCCGAAATATTTCCAAGTCCCGTCAGATCTCAATGTCCAAGGGCACCATCGTCCAAAAGCCAAACTCGTCCGATCGCCAAAACAATTATAGATCCTTGTTCCTCGTTGCATTGCGAACGTATTACATTAATGGTTCGGCCGCGGTCGTCGCGCTCGTTTTCGGGAGAAATGCGAAAAACATATTTCGGTCCGAAGTATTTCTAAGACCCGTCAGATCTCAAAGTCCACCGGCACCATCGTCCAAAAGCCAAACTCGTCCGATCGCCAAAAAAATTATAGATCCTTGTTACTCGTTGTATTGCAACCGTATTACATGAATGGTTCGATCGCGGTCGTCGCGCTCGTTTTCGAGAAAAAAGCAAAAAACACCTTTCGGTCGGAAATATTTAAAAGTCCCGTCAGATCTCAAAGTCCACCGGCACCATCGCCCAAAAGCCAAACTCGTCCGATCGCCAAAACTATTATAGATCCTTGTTCCTCGTTGCATTGCGAACGTATTACATTAATGGTTCGGCCGCGGTCGTCGCGCTCGTTTTCGAGAAAAACGCAAAAAAGACCTTTCGGTCCGAAATATTTCCAAGTCCCGTCAGATCTCAATGTCCAAGGGCACCATCGTCCAAAAGCCAAACTCGTCCGATCGCCAAAACAATTATAGATCCTTGTTCCTCGTTGCATTGCGAACGTATTACATTAATGGTTCGGCCGCGGTCGTCGCGCTCGTTTTCGAGAAAAACGCAAAAAAGACCTTTCGGTCCGAAATATTTCCAAGTCCCGTCAGATCTCAATGTCCAAGGGCACCATCGTCCAAAAGCCAAACTCGTCCGATCGCCAAAACAATTATAGATCCTTGTTCCTCGTTGCATTGCGAACGTATTACATTAATGGTTCGGCCGCGGTCGTCGCGCTCGTTTTCGGGAGAAATGCGAAAAACATATTTCGGTCCGAAGTATTTCTAAGACCCGTCAGATCTCAAAGTCCACCGGCACCATCGTCCAAAAGCCAAACTCGTCCGATCGCCAAAAAAATTATAGATCCTTGTTACTCGTTGTATTGCAACCGTATTACATGAATGGTTCGATCGCGGTCGTCGCGCTCGTTTTCGAGAAAAAAGCAAAAAACACCTTTCGGTCGGAAATATTTAAAAGTCCCGTCAGATCTCAAAGTCCACCGGCACCATCGCCCAAAAGCCAAACTCGTCCGATCGCCAAAACTATTATAGATCCTTGTTCCTCGTTGCATTGCGAACGTATTACATTAATGGTTCGTCCGCGGTCGTCGCGTTCGTTTTCGAGAAAAACGCAAAAAACACTTTTCGGTCCGAAGTATTTCTAAGTCCCGTCAGATCTCAAAGTCCACCGGCACCATCTTCCAAAAGCCAAACTCGTCCGATCGCCAAAACAATTATAAATCCTTGTTCCTCGTTGCATTGCGAACGTATTACATTAATGGTTCGGCCGCGGTCGTCGCGCTCGTTCTCGAGAAAAACGAGAAAAACACTTTTCGGTCCGAAACATTTCAAAGGTCCCGTCAGATCTCAAAGTCCACCAGCACCATCGTCCAAAAGCCAAACTCGTCCGATCGCCAAAACAATTATAGATCCTTGTTCCTCGTTGCAATGCGAACGTATTACATTAATGGTTCGTCCGCGGTCGTCGCAGTCGTTTACGAGAAAAAAGCGAAAAACACCTTTCGGACGGAAATACTTCCAAGTCCCGTCAGATCTCAATGTCCACCGGCACCATCGTCCAAAAGCCAAACTCGTCTGATCACCAAAACAATTATAGATCCTTGTTCCTCGATGCATTGCGAACGTATTACTTTAACGGTTCGATCACGGTCGTCGCGCTCGTTTACGAGAAAAAAGAGAAAAACACCTTTCGGTCCGAAACATTTCAAGTCCCGTCAGATCTCAATGTCCACCGGCACCATCGTCCAAAAGCCAAACTCGTCCGATCGCCAAAAGAATTATAGATCCCTGTTCCTCGTTGCATTGCGAACGTATTACATTAATGGTTCGTCCGCGGTCGTCGCGATCGTTCTCGAGAAAAACGAGAAAAACACCTTTGGGTCCGAAACATTTCAAAGTCCCGTCAGATCTCAAAGTCCGCCGGCACCATCGTCCAAAAGCCAAACTCGTCCGATCGCCAAAACAATTATAGATCCTTGTTCCTCGTTGCATTGCGAACGTATTACATTAATGCTTCGACCGCGGTCGTCGCGCTCGTTTACGAGAAAAAAGAGAAAAACACCTTTGGGTCCGAAACATTTCAAAGTCCCGTCAGATCTCAAAGTCCACCGGCACCATCGTCCAAAAGCCAAACTCGTCCGATCGCCAAAAAAATTATAGATCCCTTTTCCTGGTTGCATTGCGAACGTATTAAATTAATGGTTCGGCCGCGGTCGTCGCGCTCGTTTACGAGAAAAAAGCGAAAAACACCTTTCGGACGGAAATACTTCCAAGTTCCGTCAGATCTCAATGTCCACCGGCACCATCGTCCAAAAGCCAAACTCGTCCGATCGCCAAAACAATTATAGATCCTTGTTCCTCGTTGCATTGCGAACGTATTACATTAATGGTTCGTCCGCGGTCGTCACGCTCGTTCTCGAGAAAAACGAGAAAAACACCTTTGGGTCCGAAACATTTCAAAGTCCCGTCATATCTCAAAGTCCACCGGCACCATCGTCCAAAAGCCAAACTCGTCCGATCGCCAAAACAATTATAGATCCTTGTTACTCGTTGTATTGCAACCGTATTACATGAATGGTTCGATCGCGGTCGTCGCGCTCGTTTTCGAGAAAAAAGCAAAAAACACCTTTCGGTCGGAAATATTTAAAAGTCCCGTCAGATCTCAAAGTCCACCGGCACCATCGTCCAAAAGCCAAACTCGTCCGATCGCCAAAACTATTATAGATCCTTGTTCCTCGTTGCATTGCGAACGTATTACATTAATGGTTCGTCCGCGGTCGTCGCGTTCGTTTTCGAGAAAAACGCAAAAAACACTTATCGGTCCGAAGTATTTCTAAGTCCCGTCAGATCTCAAAGTCCACCGGCACCATCTTCCAAAAGCCAAACTCGTCCGATCGCCAAAACAATTATAAATCCTTGTTCCTCGTTGCATTGCGAACGTATTACATTAATGGTTCGGCCGCGGTCGTCGCGCTCGTTCTCGAGAAAAACGAGAAAAACACTTTTCGGTCCGAAACATTTCAAAGGTCCCGTCAGATCTCAAAGTCCACCAGCACCATCGTCCAAAAGCCAAACTCGTCCGATCGCCAAAACAATTATAGATCCTTGTTCCTCGTTGCAATGCGAACGTATTACATTAATGGTTCGTCCGCGGTCGTCGCACTCGTTTACGAGAAAAAAGCGAAAAACACCTTTCGGACGGAAATACTTCCAAGTCCCGTCAGATCTCAATGTGCACCGGCACCATCGTCCAAAAGCCAAACTCGTCTGATCACCAAAACAATTATAGATCCTTGTTCCTCGTTGCATTGCGAACGTATTACATTAATGGTTCGATCACAGTCGTCGCGCTCGTTTTCGAGAAAAACGCGAAAAACACCTTTCGGTCGGAAATATTTAAAAGTCCCGTCAGCTCTCAAAGTCCACCGGCACCATCGTCCAAAAGCCAAACTCGTCCGATCGCCAAAACAATTATAGATCCTTGTTCCTCGTTGCAATGCGAACGTATTACATTAATGGTTCGTCCGCGGTCGTCGCGCTCGTTTTCGAGAAAAACGCAAAAAACACCTTTCGGTCGGAAATATTTAAAAGTCCCGTCAGATCTCAAAGTCCACCGGCACCATCGTCCAAAAGCCAAACTCGTCCGATCGCCATAACAATTATAGATCCTTGTTCCTCGTTGCATTGCGAACGTATTACATTAATGGTTCGATCACGGTCGTCGCGCTCGTTTTCGAGAAAAACGCAAAAAACACCTTTCGGTCGGAAATATTTAAAAGTCCCGTCAGATCTCAAAGTCCACCGGCACCATCGTCCAAAAGCCAAACTCGTCCGATCGCCAAAACTATTATAGATCCCTGTTCCTCGTTGCATTGCGAACGTATTACATTACTGGTTCGTCCGCGGTCGTCGCGCTCGTTCTCGAGAAAAACGAGAAAAACACCTTTGGGTCCGAAACATATCAAAGTCCCGTCAGATCTCAAAGTCCACCGGCACCATCGTCCAAAAGCCAAACTCGTCCGATCGCCAAAACAATTATAGATCCTTGTTCCTCGTTGCATTGCGAACGTATTACATTAATGCTTCGACCGCGGTCGTCGCGCTCGTTTACGAGAAAAAAGAGAAAAACACCTTTCGGTCCGAAACATTTCAAGTCCCGTCAGATCTCAATGTCCACCGGCACCATCGTCCAAAAGCCAAACTCGTCCGATCGCCAAAAGAATTATAGATCCCTGTTCCTCGTTGCATTGCGAACGTATTACATTAATGGTTCGTCCGCGGTCGTCGCGATCGTTCTCGAGAAAAACGAGAAAAACACCTTTGGGTCCGAAACATTTCAAAGTCCCGTCAGATCTCAAAGTCCACCGGCACCATCGTCCAAAAGCCAAACTCGTCCGATCGCCAAAACAATTATAGATCCTTGTTCCTCGTTGCATTGCGAACGTATTACATTAATGCTTCGACCGCGGTCGTCGCGCTCGTTTACGAGAAAAAAGAGAAAAACACTTTTCGGCCCGAAACATTTCAAGTCCCGTCAGATCTCAATGTCCACCGGCACCATCGTCCAAAAGCCAAACTCGTCCGATCGCCAAAACAATTATAGATCCCTTTTCCTCGTTGCATTGCGAACGTATTACATTAATGGTTCGGCCGCGGTCGTCGTGCTCGTTTTCGAGAAAAACGCAAAAAAGACCTTTCGGTCCGAAATATTTCCAAGTCCCGTCAGATCTCAATGTCCAAGGGCACCATCGTCCAAAAGCCAAACTCGTCCGATCGCCAAAACAATTATAGATCCTTGTGCCTCGTTGCATTGCGAACGTATTACATTAATGGTTCGGCCGCGGTCGTCGCGCTCGTTTTCGGGAGAAATGCGAAAAACACATTTCGGTCCGAAGTATTTCTAAGACCCGTCAGATCTCAAAGTCCACCGGCACCATCGTCCAAAAGCCAAACTCGTCCGATCGCCAAAAAATATAGATCCTTGTCCCTCGTTGCATTGCGAACGTATTACATTAATGGTTCGGCCGCGGTCGTCGCGCTCGTTCTCGAGAAAAACGAGAAAAACACCTTTGGGTCCGAAACATTTCAAAGTCCCGTCAGATCTCAAAGTCCACCGGCACCATCGTCCAAAAGCCAAACTCGTCCGATCGCCAAAAAAATTATAGATCCTTTTTCCTGGTTGCATTGCGAACGTATTAAATTAATGGTTCGGCCGCGGTCGTCGCGCTCGTTTACGAGAAAAAAGCGAAAAACACCTTTCGGACGGAAATACTTCCAAGTTCCGTCAGATCTCAATGTCCACCGGCACCATCGTCCAAAAGCCAAACTCGTCCGATCGCCAAAACAATTATAGATCCTTGTTCCTCGTTGCATTGCGAACGTATTACATTAATGGTTCGTCCGCGGTCGTCACGCTCGTTCTCGAGAAAAACGAGAAAAACACCTTTGGGTCCGAAACATTTCAAAGTCCCGTCATATCTCAAAGTCCACCGGCACCATCGTCCAAAAGCCAAACTCGTCCGATCGCCAAAACAATTATAGATCCTTGTTACTCGTTGTATTGCAACCGTATTACATGAATGGTTCGATCGCGGTCGTCGCGCTCGTTTTCGAGAAAAAAGCAAAAAACACCTTTCGGTCGGAAATATTTAAAAGTCCCGTCAGATCTCAAAGTCCACCGGCACCATCGTCCAAAAGCCAAACTCGTCCGATCGCCAAAACAATTATAGATCCTTGTTCCTCGTTGCATTGCGAACGTATTACATTAATGGTTCGTCCGCGGTCGTCGCGTTCGTTTTCGAGAAAAAAGCGAAAAACACCTTTCGGACGGAAATACTTCCAAGTTCCGTCAGATCTCAATGTCCACCGGCACCATCGTCCAAAAGCCAAACTCGTCCGATCGCCAAAACAATTATAGATACTTGTTCCTCGTTGCATTGCGAACGTATTACATTAATGGTTCGACCGCGGTCGTCGCGCTCGTTCTCGAGAAAAACGAGAAAAACACCTTTCGGTCCGAAACATTTCAAAGGTCCGTCAGATCTCAAAGTCCACCGGCACCATCGTCCAAAAGCCAAACTCGTCCGATCGCCAAAACTATTATAGATCCTTGTTCCTCGTTGCATTGCGAACGTATTACATTAATGGTTCGTCCGCGGTCGTCGCGTTCGTTTTCGAGAAAAACGCAAAAAACACTTTTCGGTCCGAAGTATTTCTAAGTCCCGTCAGATCTCAAAGTCCACCGGCACCATCTTCCAAAAGCCAAACTCGTCCGATCGCCAAAACAATTATAAATCCTTGTTCCTCGTTGCATTGCGAACGTATTACATTAATGGTTCGGCCGCGGTCGTCGCGCTCGTTCTCGAGAAAAACGAGAAAAACACTTTTCGGTCCGAAACATTTCAAAGGTCCCGTCAGATCTCAAAGTCCACCAGCACCATCGTCCAAAAGCCAAACTCGTCCGATCGCCAAAACAATTATAGATCCTTGTTCCTCGTTGCAATGCGAACGTATTACATTAATGGTTCGTCCGCGGTCGTCGCACTCGTTTACGAGAAAAAAGCGAAAAACACCTTTCGGACGGAAATACTTCCAAGTCCCGTCAGATCTCAATGTCCACCGGCACCATCGTCCAAAAGCCAAACTCGTCTGATCACCAAAACAATTATAGATCCTTGTTCCTCGTTGCATTGCGAACGTATTACATTAACGGTTCGATCACGGTCGTCGCGCTCGTTTTCGAGAAAAACGCGAAAAACACCTTTCGGTCGGAAATATTTAAAAGTCCCGTCAGATCTCAAAGTCCACCGGCACCATCGTCCAAAAGCCAAACTCGTCCGATCGCCAAAACAATTATAGATCCTTGTTCCTCGTTGCATTGCGAACGTATTACATTAATGGTTCGGCCGCGGTCGTCGCGCTCGTTTACGAGAAAAAAGAGAAAAACACCTTTCGGCCCGAAACATTTCAAGTCCCGTCAGATCTCAATGTCCAAGGGCACCATCGTCCAAAAGCCAAACTCGTCCGATCGCCAAAACAATTATAGATCCTTGTTCCTCGTTGCATTGCGAACGTATTACATTAATGGTTCGGCCGCGGTCGTCGCGCTCGTTTACGAGAAAAAAGCGAAAAACACCTTTCGGACGGAAATACTTCCAAGTTCCGTCAGATCTCAATGTCCACCGGCACCATCGCCCAAAAGCCAAACTCGTCCGATCGCCAAAACAATTATAGATCCTTGTTCCTCGTTGCATTGCGAACGTATTACATTAATGGTTCGTCCGCGGTCGTCACGCTCGTTCTCGAGAAAAACGAGAAAAACACCTTTGGGTCCGAAACATTTCAAAGTCCCGTCATATCTCAAAGTCCACCGGCACCATCGTCCAAAAGCCAAACTCGTCCGATCGCCAAAACAATTATAGATCCTTGTTCCTCGTTGTATTGCAACCGTATTACATGAATGGTTCGATCGCGGTCGTCGCGCTCGTTTTCGAGAAAAAAGCAAAAAACACCTTTCGGTCGGAAATATTTAAAAGTCCCGTCAGATCTCAAAGTCCACCGGCACCATCGTCCAAAAGCCAAACTCGTCCGATCGCCAAAACAATTATAGATCCTTGTTCCTCGTTGCATTGCGAACGTATTACATTAATGGTTCGTCCGCGGTCGTCGCGTTCGTTTTCGAGAAAAAAGCGAAAAACACCTTTCGGACGGAAATACTTCCAAGTTCCGTCAGATCTCAATGTCCACCGGCACCATCGCCCAAAAGCCAAACTCGTCCGATCGCCAAAACAATTATAGATCCTTGTTCCTCGTTGCATTGCGAACGTATTACATTAATGGTTCGGCCGCGGTCGTCGCGATCGTTCTCGAGAAAAACGAGAAAAACACTTTTCGGTCCGAAACATTTCAAAGGTCCCGTCAGATCTCAATGTCCACCGGCACCATCGTCAAAAAGCCAAACTCGTCCGATCGCCAAAACAATTATAGATCCTTGTTCCTCGTTGTATTGCAACCGTATTACATGAATGGTTCGATCGCGGTCGTCGCGCTCGTTTTCGAGAAAAAAGCAAAAAACACCTTTCGGTCGGAAATATTTAAAAGTCCCGTCAGATCTCAAAGTCCACCGGCACCATCGTCCAAAAGCCAAACTCGTCCGATCGCCAAAACAATTATAGATCCTTGTTCCTCGTTGCATTGCGAACGTATTACATTAATGGTTCGTCCGCGGTCGTCGCGTTCGTTTTCGAGAAAAAAGCGAAAAACACCTTTCGGACGGAAATACTTCCAAGTTCCGTCAGATCTCAATGTCCACCGGCACCATCGTCCAAAAGCCAAACTCGTCCGATCGCCAAAACAATTATAGATCCTTGTTCCTCGTTGCATTGCGAACGTATTACATTAATGGTTCGGCCGCGGTCGTCGCGCTCGTTCTCGAGAAAAACGAGAAAAACACTTTTCGGTCCGAAACATTTCAAAGGTCCCGTCAGATCTCAATGTCCACCGGCACCATCGTCAAAAAGCCAAACTCGTCCGATCGCCAAAACAATTATAGATCCCTTTTCCTCGTTGCATTGCGAACGTATTACATTAATGGTTCGGCCGCGGTCGTCGCGCTCGTTTTCGAGAAAAACGCAAAAAAGACCTTTCGGTCCGAAATATTTCCAAGTCCCGTCAGATCTCAATGTCCAAGGGCACCATCGTCCAAAAGCCAAACTCGTCCGATCGCCAAAACAATTATAGATCCTTGTTCCTCGTTGCATTGCGAACGTATTACATTAATGGTTCGGCCGCGGTCGTCGCGCTCGTTTTCGGGAGAAATGTGAAAAACACCTTTGGGTCCGAAACATTTCAAAGTCCCGTCAGATCTCAAAGTCGACCGGCACCATCGTCCAAATGCCAAACTCGTCCGATCGCCAAAACAATTATAGATCCTTGTTCCTCGTTGCAATGCGAACGTATTACATTAATGGTTCGTCCGCGGTCGTCGCGCTCGTTTTCGAGAAAAAAGCGAAAAACACCTTTCGGTCGGAAATATTTAAAAGTCCCGTCAGATCTCAAAGTCCACCGGCACCATCGTCCAAAAGCCAAACTCGTCCGATCGCCAAAACAATTATAGATCCTTGTTCCTCGTTGCATTGCGAACGTATTACATTAATGGTTCGTCCGCGGTCGTCGCGTTCGTTTTCGAGAAAAAAGCGAAAAACACCTTTCGGACGGAAATACTTCCAAGTTCCGTCAGATCTCAATGTCCACCGGCACCATCGTCCAAAAGCCAAACTCGTCCGATCGCCAAAACAATTATAGATCCTTGTTCCTCGTTGCATTGCGAACGTATTACATTAATGGTTCGGCCGCGGTCGTCGCGCTCGTTCTCGAGAAAAACGAGAAAAACACTTTTCGGTCCGAAACATTTCAAAGGTCCCGTCAGATCTCAATGTCCACCGGCACCATCGTCAAAAAGCCAAACTCGTCCGATCGCCAAAACAATTATAGATCCCTTTTCCTCGTTGCATTGCGAACGTATTACATTAATGGTTCGGCCGCGGTCGTCGCGCTCGTTTTCGAGAAAAACGCAAAAAAGACCTTTCGGTCCGAAATATTTCCAAGTCCCGTCAGATCTCAATGTCCAAGGGCACCATCGTCCAAAAGCCAAACTCGTCCGATCGCCAAAACAATTATAGATCCTTGTTCCTCGTTGCATTGCGAACGTATTACATTAATGGTTCGGCCGCGGTCGTCGCGCTCGTTTTCGGGAGAAATGTGAAAAACACCTTTGGGTCCGAAACATTTCAAAGTCCCGTCAGATCTCAAAGTCGACCGGCACCATCGTCCAAAAGCCAAACTCGTCCGATCGCCAAAACAATTATAGATCCTTGTTCCTCGTTGCAATGCGAACGTATTACATTAATGGTTCGTCCGCGGTCGTCGCGCTCGTTTTCGAGAAAAAAGCGAAAAACACCTTTCGGTCGGAAATATTTAAAAGTCCCGTCAGATCTCAAAGTCCACCGGCACCATCGTCCAAAAGCCAAACTCGTCCGATCGCCAAAACAATTATAGATCCTTGTTCCTCGTTGCATTGCGAACGTATTACATTAATGGTTCGTCCGCGGTCGTCGCGTTCGTTTTCGAGAAAAAAGCGAAAAACACCTTTCGGACGGAAATACTTCCAAGTTCCGTCAGATCTCAATGTCCACCGGCACCATCGTCCAAAAGCCAAACTCGTCCGATCGCCAAAACAATTATAGATCCTTGTTCCTCGTTGCATTGCGAACGTATTACATTAATGCTTCGACCGCGGTCGTCGCGCTTGTTTACGAGAAAAAAGAGAAAAACACCTTTCGGTCCGAAACATTTCAAGTCCCGTCAGATCTCAATGTCCACCGGCACCATCGTCCAAAAGCCAAACTCGTCCGATCGCCAAAAGAATTATAGATCCCTGTTCCTCGTTGCATTGCGAACGTATTACATTAATGGTTCGTCCGCGGTCGTCGCGTTCGTTTTCGAGAAAAACGCAAAAAACACTTTTCGGTCCGAAGTATTTCTAAGTCCCGTCAGATCTCAAAGTCCACCGGCACCATCTTCCAAAAGCCAAACTCGTCCGATCGCCAAAACAATTATAAATCCTTGTTCCTCGTTGCATTGCGAACGTATTACATTAATGGTTCGGCCGCGGTCGTCGCGCTCGTTCTCGAGAAAAACGAGAAAAACACTTTTCGGTCCGAAACATTTCAAAGGTCCCGTCAGATCTCAAAGTCCACCAGCACCATCGTCCAAAAGCCAAACTCGTCCGATCGCCAAAACAATTATAGATCCTTGTTCCTCGTTGCAATGCGAACGTATTACATTAATGGTTCGTCCGCGGTCGTCGCGCTCGTTTACGAGAAAAAAGCGAAAAACACCTTTCGGACGGAAATACTTCCAAGTCCCGTCAGATCTCAATGTCCACCGGCACCATCGTCCAAAAGCCAAACTCGTCTGATCACCAAAACAATTATAGATCCTTGTTCCTCGTTGCATTGCGAACGTATTACATTAACGGTTCGATCACGGTCGTCGCGCTCGTTTTCGAGAAAACCGCGAAAAACACCTTTCGGTCGGAAATATTTAAAAGTCCCGTCAGATCTCAAAGTCCACCGGCACCATCGTCCAAAAGCCAAACTCGTCCGATCGCCAAAACAATTATAGATCCTTGTTCCTCGTTGCATTGCGATCGTATTACATTAATGGTTCGACCGCGGTCGTCGCGCTCGTTCTCGAGAAAAACGAGAAAAACACCTTTCGGTCCGAAACATTTCAAAGGTCCGTCAGATCTCAAAGTCGACCGGCACCATCGTCCAAAAGCCAAACTCGTCCGATCGCCAAAACAATTATAGATCCTTGTTCCTCGTTGCAATGCGAACGTATTACATTAATGGTTCGTCCGCGGTCGTCGCGCTCGTTTTCGAGAAAAACGCAAAAAACACCTTTCGGTCGGAAATATTTAAAAGTCCCGTCAGATCTCAAAGTCCACCGGCACCATCGTCCAAAAGCCAAACCCGTCCGATCGCCATAACAATTATAGATCCTTGTTCCTCGTTGCATTGCGAACGTATTACATTAATGGTTCGATCACGGTCGTCGCGCTAGTTTTCGAGAAAAACGCGAAAAACACCTTTCGGTCGGAAATATTTAAAAGTCCCGTCAGGTCTCAAAGTCCACCGGCACCATCGTCCAAAAGCCAAACTCGTCCGATCGCCAAAACTATTATAGATCCCTGTTCCTCGTTGCATTGCGAACGTATTACATTAATGGTTCGAACGCGGTCGTCGCGCTCGTTTTCGAGAAAAACGCAAAAAACACCTTTCGGTCGGAAATATTTAAAAGTCCCGTCAGATCTCAAAGTCCACCGGCACCATCGTCCAAAAGCCAAACTCGTCCGATCGCCAAAACTATTATAGATCCTTGTTCCTCGTTGCATTGCGAACGTATTACATTAATGGTTCGACCGCGGTCGTCGCGTTCGTTTTCGAGAAAAACGCAAAAAACACTTTTCGGTCCGAAGTATTTCTAAGTCCCGTCAGATCTCAAAGTCCACCGGCACCATCTTCCAAAAGCCAAACTCGTCCTATCGCCAAAACAATTATAAATCCTTGTTCCTCGTTGCATTGCGAACGTATTACATTAATGGTTCGATCACGGTCGTCGCGCTCGTTTTCGAGAAAAACGCGAAAAACACCTTTCGGTCGGAAATATTTAAAAGTCCCGTCAGATCTCAAAGTCCACCGGCACCATCTTCCAAAAGCCAAACTCGTCCGATCGCCAAAACAATTATAAATCCTTGTTCCTCGTTGCATTGCGAACGTATTACATTAATGGTTCGGCCGCGGTCGTCGCGCTCGTTCTCGAGAAAAACGAGAAAAACACTTTTCGGTCTGAAACATTTCAAAAGGTCCCGTCAGATCTCAAAGTCCACCAGCACCATCGTCCAAAAGCCAAACTCGTCCGATCGCCAAAACAATTATAGATCCTTGTTCCTCGTTGCAATGCGAACGTATTACATTAATGGTTCGTCCGCGGTCGTCGCACTCGTTTACGAGAAAAAAGCGAAAAACACCTTTCGGACGGAAATACTTCCAAGTCCCGTCAGATCTCAATGTCCACCGGCACCATCGTCCAAAAGCCAAACTCGTCTGATCACCAAAACAATTATAGATCCTTGTTCCTCGTTGCATTGCGAACGTATTACATTAACGGTTCGATCACGGTCGTCGCGCTCGTTTTCGAGAAAAACGCGAAAAACACCTTTCGGTCGGAAATATTTAAAAGTCCCGTCAGATCTCAAAGTCCACCGGCACCATCGTCCAAAAGCCAAACTCGTCCGATCGCCAAAACAATTATAGATCCTTGTTCCTCGTTGCATTGCGAACGTATTACATTAATGGTTCGGCCGCGGTCGTCGCGCTCGTTTACGAGAAAAAAGCGAAAAACACCTTTCGGACGGAAATACTTCCAAGTTCCGTCAGATCTCAATGTTCACCGGCACCATCGTCCAAAAGCCAAACTCGTCCGATCGCCAAAACAATTATAGATCCTTGTTCCTCGTTGCATTGCGAACGTATTACATTAATGGTTCGTCCGCGGTCGTCACGCTCGTTCTCGAGAAAAACGAGAAAAACACCTTTGGGTCCGAAACATTTCAAAGTCCCGTCATATATTGAGGAACCGCTAGAGGTCGTTTCGAGAGCGGTTGTGTTCTTATCTCGCTCTGTATTTTTCGGCCTTTTATCTTAGTTTTGCGTGAATTTTGCGCTTCGGTGACTTGTGTTTGTGTGGATCCAGTATATATCTATTGACGTCTGCTGTGCTGTGCTGTAAATCTCAGTATTAACTGGATTATCTCACTTCTTATTCGTCGGTGCCTTCCTTGGCTAACTCTGTGGATTGCCGTTACTGTTTTTGTGAGGTTTTTTTTTCTGGTGCTTCGTGGTTACGGACAAGGAGTCAGCTGTCTGCAATTAGTGACATCTATTATCTCTGTGTTCAAACTATTGTGGATAACTGTCTTTATCGGTATGGCTCGCTGTCCCATGTGCTCCAAATTCTTGCCGAAATCGGGTATCTGTACAGGCTGTGGTTGCACCTCATCGCAGTCTGCATCAGCTGATGATGCAATATCTACACAGCCCAGCAGTGGCAGCTCGCCGGTCAACTCTGGGGGTCTTAATTCCATTCCTGGACAGTCGTTAGACTTGCACACACAGCCTTCCCAGGTGCCTCTGTCTCCGGATCTACAGAATATTCGTACCTGCTTGCAGGAAATAATTGCTAAGCTGAATACTCTTGATGACTTAGTTGCCCGGGTGAATGTGTGTACCAACTCGTTGAATACCTTGTCCTCTTCAGTCTCTGACATTGCTGCGCGCGTCGATAACCTATCCAGTGATCAACACCTTCTTGATCGACGTCTTACGGCTATTGAGCAATCACAATCTATTGCCACTGCATCTGGGGCTGCTGCTGCTGCTTCTACTTCTATCTCTCTTCCTGCGCCTTTTGAGGATGTGACCAGGAGAATAGCGCGTATTGAGCGGTCCAATAGGGATCATGAGCTGGTCATATCTGGAGTTCCTAGTAATGTTAACGACGGACCGCTCCAGGTAATCACGAGAATTGCAGAAGTCATAAAGGTGCCTTTTTCACCGTCAGATGTCTCCTCTACGTTGTGGCTCAAGAGCTCCAATGCTGCCTTCAAGACACTCATTATCTCGTTTATCTCTACTCTTACTCGCGATGATTGGATCTCGAAAAAGCGTGTTAAGAAGGACCTGCGGGCTATGGAAATTGTCCCTTCCTGGCCGAATACGTTAGTATACATTAACGAACGCTCCACGGTCACTGAACGCAATACTCTGAAGGAAGCGAAGAAGATGGCTAAGGAGTACAATTTTAAATATGTTTGGATGAGGCGTGGTATTACATATATAAAAAAAGATGATGCCTCTAAGACCACCCGATTCTCGTCGCCATCGGATCTCAACAAGGAACAATGACTTGCATCTCGTCAGAACCGGCTTCCTGCTGGTCCTTCTGCTGGATTCTCTACCGGTGATCTACGTGGCTTATTGTCTTTGGGATCTTTGGCATCTATCTCATCTTCTTCTTCCTCGGATGAAAACTCTGCGTCTGCTACTCCATCTTTGGTCAACTCTACTGTCTCCTCTACGCTCTCAGATCTACTAAGTGCTAATTCTACTTGTCTCTCTGTTGCGCATATAAATGTTCGTTCTTTGACTGCTCACTTTTCTGGCTTAAATGATCTTTTGCATGACTACAAGTTTGATGTAATAGCGCTTAGTGAAACCTGGCTGCGTACCACGGATAACTCCGTATCTTTATATATACCTGGATACGTACTTATTCGTTCTGACCGGTGCTCTGACTCCCTCTCTCGTGGAGGCGGTACGGCTCTATATGTTAACTCTAACTTTCATTGTTATAGTATCTTTAATACGTTTCCCGACAACCTTTTTTCCAACAGCTTACTTGATGTATCTGGTGTGCTTATAAATGTTAATCACAGTCGCCTGGCAATACTATCTATTTATCGTCCACCTAGCTGCCCGATCACGTCTTTAAAAAATTTGGAACTTTTTCTCACGGATATTTCTTGTTACGTTGATCGCATAGTATGCCTAGGTGATTTTAATGTCAACTTCAATAACTCTAGCAATTCAGATCTACATTACATTCATAGTATTATGTCTATTCTATCTTTAAAGCAAATCATTACTGAACCAACGCGGATTACGCAAAATTCGTCAACCTTGATTGACCTAATCTTGGTCAGCAGTGATGTGGACGTGGTCTCTTCGGGTGTACATGATATAAGTCACATTAGTGATCACTGTTTAATATATGCCTTCTTTGATATTCCTAAGACACGTACGCGACAGCGCTATGTTTTGAGTCGAGACCTAAATAGCATCCCTGTTGAGTGCTTCCGTATCGCTGCTGAGCAGGTCAATTGGGAGTCCATCCATAACTTGGAGACTACGGACTCCAAAGCTGAAGCGTTTACTACGTTAATTACTGCTCTATTTGATCAGTTCGCGCCTGTGCGTCTAAAGCGTGTCTCGAAGACTCCCATGCCGTGGCTCACACCTACTGTGAAAAAGCTTATGAACCATCGTAATCGTGCGCTAACTAAGTATAGGAGATTTGGAACGGCAGCTGCTTGGGATTACTACAAAATGCTTCGGAACCTCGTCAATTCCTCTATTCGTACGGAGAAGCGACTATATTTCAAGAATCTTTCCCGTCTTGGCTCCTCTAAGAGCTTCTGGCACTTTCTCTCTATTGCTGGGTTTCACAGGCCTTCACATTCCTCCTCTGTTCCTGATTCCTTTCCGGATCCCTCTGCTATTAATAATCACTTTCTTGATTCTCTACCTTCTACCTCTGTGTCTCCTGAGCTCATTTCCTATTATTCATCCCATACGAGTGAGTCCTCTGCTTCCTCTAGCTTCACTTTTGCACCTTTCTCATTAGGCGATCTTTACTCTGTTTTTAAAGGCATAAAACTTACCTCCTCCAACCCCTATGATATTTCTGGCATCATGATATTTACTTGTGTTCCTTACTGTCTTGATTCTCTGCTACATATCTTCAATTCTGCTGTCCTATCCGGGTCCTTCCCCGCTGCTTGGAAGCACTCCTTTGTTTATCCTATTCCCAAGTCTACTAATGCCACCACCCTTGATTCTCTTCGTCCTATTTCTCTTACGCCTTTCCTTTCCAAGATTCTTGAAAAGCTTTGTCTTGCGCAACTGCTGAGGCACTTTGACTCATGCAACGCTATTCCGCCGTTTCAGTCTGGCTTTCGTAGAGGTTATAGTACGAGCACTGCCTTGCTCCACATCTCGGATACTGTTCTTCGTGCATTTGACTCGCGCCGCTTAACTTGTATCACGTCTTTGGATTTCTCAAAAGCGTTTGATACAATTGATCACGACTTGCTGGGTGCCAAGCTTAGTTACCTTGGGCTGTCGCCTAGTGCTTTGTGCTTAGTGCTCAAATCTTATCTTTCATCGCGCACTCAGCAGGTTGTGCTCAAACGATCTTTACCTCTAATCTCGTCTATTAGACAGACTTCTCGTGGAGTTCCACAAGGCTCTGTGCTTGGTCCTCTTTTATTCAGTATTTACGTGAGTGATCTGCCTGAGGTATGTAATCATTGCCAAGCTTATATGTATGCGGACGACACCCAGCTAATTAAGGTTTTTGATCCCGACTGTGCTGATCTAGCTAAAGCAGAAGTTGAATCTGATTTACGTCGACTTATTCACTGGTCTGACTCTCATGGCCTCCAGCTTAATCCTACCAAAACCACTGTTCTTGTTGCTGGTTCTCCTATCTTCCTCAGTAATCTGTCCTCTTTTAACATATCCTTTGGCTCCTCTGTCCTTGGTGTACAACCTGTGTTAAAAAACTTAGGTGTGACCTTTGATCCCCATTGGTGTTTTGACCGTCATGTTGCTGTGTTATGTCGATCTGCCTTCTCTCGCATGCGTTCCCTTTACCCTTCACGTCGTATATTGTCTACCAACACAAAGCTCTTGTTATGTCAAGCCTTAATTATTTCCATTTTTGATTATGCCGATGTAGTGTATGGTCCGTGTCTTTCCTCTTCACTTTTGTCTGTTGTCCAACGTGTGCAGAACTCATGTCTCCGTTTCTCCTATAATGTTCGTAAGTACGATCACATAACACCTTCTTTCCAACGTTCTGGCTGGCTAAAGATGAAGCAGAGATGGATTTTCCATCTCTGCTGTCTTGTTTATAAGATACTTGCAACAGGTACGCCGAGCTATCTGTATGTTCTGCTGCGCTCCAATTTGTCCATGCGCTCGAGTGACTATATGTCAACGAGACGCTGTCTTGATTTGTCTGTACCTCACCATCGCTCCTCTAAATTCACTGCGTCCTTCTCCTACATATCTTCTTATTATTATAACCACATCCCGTCTAATATACGTTCTCTGTCATCGTTTGCTGCATTTAAGCTGAGTGCTCGTTCTTTCATCCTCTCGCAGTTCCCTATGTAAATGGCTTTTTCTCTTGCTTTTTCTTATACTTTCCCTGTTCTTAGCTATTTTGTTTTATTTATTTAGTGTTAGTCTACTTGTTCTCTTTCTTTCTTCCATCTTTTTATGTATCAACAACTTTTTAGGTTAGGTTGTAAAGCAGCGGTTAATGCTGAACCTCGCCTACTCTCCATTGTAATTTAATTGTAATGGTGCAATAAAGACATTTAATAATAATGGTTCGACCGCGGTCGTCGCGCTCGTTTTCGAGAAAAAGGCGAAAAAACACCTTTCGGACCGCAATACTTCCAAGTCCCGTCAGATCTCAAAGTCCACCGGCACCATCGTCCAAAAGCCAAACTCGTCCGATCGCCAAAAAAATTATAGATACTTGTTCCTCGTTGCATTGCGAACGTATTATATTAATGTTTCGACCGCGGTCGTCGCGCTCGTTTTCGAGAAAAACGCGAAAAACACCTTTCGGACTGAAATACTTCCAAGTCCCGTCAGATCTCAAAGTCCACCGGCACCATCGTCCAAAAGCCAAACTCGTCCGATCGCCAAAAAAATTATAGATCCTTGTTCCTCGTTGCATTGCGAACGTATTACATTAATGGTTCGGCCGCGGTCGTCGCGCTCGTTCTCGAGAAAAACGAGAAAAACACCTTTCGGACCGAAATACTTCCAAGTCCCGTCAGATCTCAAAGTCCACCGGCATCATCGTCCAAAAGCCAAACACGTCCGATCGCCAAAAAAATTATAGATCCTTGTTCCTCGTTGCATTGCGAACGTATTACATTAATGGTTCGGCCGCGGTCGTCGCGCTCGTTCTCGAGAAAAACGAGAAAAACACCTTTCGGTCCGAAACATTTCAATGTCCCGTCAGATCTCAAAGTCCACCGGCACCATCGTCCAAAAGCCAAACTCGTCCGATCGCCAAAAAAATTATAGATCCTCTTTCCTCGTTGCATTGCGAACGTATTACATTAATGGTTCGACCGCGGTCGTCGCGCTCGTTTTCGCGAAAAAGGCGAAAAAACACCTTTCGGACCGCAATACTTCCAAGTCCCGTCAGATCTCAAAGTCCACCGGCACCATCGTCCAAAAGCCAAACTCGTCCGATCGCCAAAAAAATTATAGATCCTTTTTCCTCGTTGCATTGCGAACGTATTACATTAATGGTTCGCCCGCTTTCGTCGCGCTCGTTTTCGAGAAAAAAGCGAAAAACACCTTTCGGACTGAAATACTTCCAAGTCCCGTCAGATCTCAAAGTCCACCGGCACCATCGTCCAAAAGCCAAACTCGTCCGATCGCCAAAAAAATTATAGATCCTTGTTCCTCGTTGCATTGCGAACGTATTACATTAATGGTTCGGCCGCGGTCGTCGCGCTCGTTCTCGAGAAAAACGAGAAAAACACCTTTCGGTCCGAAACATTTCAATGTCCCGTCAGATCTCAAAGTCCACCGGCACCATCGTCCAAAAGCCAAACTCGTCCGATCGCCAAAAAAATTATAGATCCTTGTTCCTCGTTGCATTGCGAACGTATTACATTAATGGTTCTGCCGCGTTCGTCGCGCTCGTTCTAGAGAAAAACGAGAAAAACACCTTTCGGACCGAAATACTTCCAAGTCCCGTCAGATCTCAAAGTCCACCGGCACAATCGTCCAAAAGCCAAACTCATCCGATCGCCAAAAAAATTATACATCCTTCTTCCTCGTTGCATTGCGAACGTATTACATTAATGGTTCGCCCGCTTTCGTCGCGCTCGTTTTCGAGAAAAAAGCGAAAAACACCTTTCGGTCCAAAATATTTCCAAGTCCCTTCACATCTCAAAGTCCACCGGCACCATGGTCCAAAAGCCAAACTCGTCCGATCGCCAAAAAAATTATAGATCCTTGTTCCTCGTTGCATTGCGAACGTATTACATTAATGGTTCGGCCGCGTTCGTCGCGCTCGTTCTCGAGAAAAACGAGAAAAACACCTTTCGGACCGAAATACTTCCAAGTCCCGTCAGATCTCAAAGTCCACCGGCACCATCGTCCAAAAGCCAAACACGTCCGATCGCCAAAAAAATTATAGATCCTTGTTCCTCGTTGCATTGCGAACGTATTACATTAATGGATCGGCCGCGGTCGTCGCGCTCGTTCTCGAGAAAAACGAGAAAAACACCATTCGGACCGAAATACTTCCAAGTCCCGTCAGATCTCAAAGTCCACCGGCACCATCGTCCAAAAGCCAAACACGTCCGATCGCCAAAAAAATTATAGATCCTTGTTCCTCGTTACATTGCGAACGTATTACATTAATGGTTCGGCCGCGGTCGTCGCGCTCGTTCTCGAGAAAAACGAGAAAAACACCTTTCGGTCCGAAACATTTCAATGTCCCGTCAGATCTCAAAGTCCACCGGCACCATCGTCCAAAAGCCAAGCTCGTCCGATCGCCAAAAAAATTATAGATCCTTTTTCCTCGTTGCATTGCGAACGTATTACATTAATGGTTCGACCGCGGTCGTCGCGCTCGTTTTCGAGAAATAGGCGAAAAAACACCTTTCGGACTGAAATACTTCCAAGTCCCGTCAGATCTCAAAGTCCACCGGCACCATCGTCCAAAAGCCAAACTCGTCCGATCGCCAAAAAATTATAGATCCTTGTTCCTCGTTGCATTGCGAACGTATTACATTAATGGTTCGGCCGCGGTCGTCGCGCTCGTTCTCGAGAAAAACGAGAAAAACACCTTTCGGTCCGAAACATTTCAATGTCCCGTCAGATCTCAAAGTCCACCGGCACCATCGTCCAAAAGCCAAACTCGTCCGATCGCCAAAAAAATTATAGATCCTTTTTCCTCGTTGCATTGCGAACGTATTACATTAATGGTTCGACCGCGGTCCTCGCGCTCGTTTTCGAGGAAAAGGCGAAAAAACACCTTTCGGACCGCAATACTTCCAAGTCCCGTCAGATCTCAAAGTCCACCGGCACCATCGTCCAAAAGCCAAACTCGTCCGATCGCCAAAAAAATTATAGATACTTGTTCCTCGTTGCATTGCGAACGTATTATATTAATGTTTCGACCGCGGTCGTCGCGCTCGTTTTCGAGTAAAACGCGAAAAACACCTTTCGGACTGAAATACTTCCAAGTCCCGTCAGATCTCAAAGTCCACCGGCACCATCGTCCAAAAGCCAAACTCGTCCGATCGCCAAAAAAATTATAGATCCTTGTTCCTCGTTGCATTGCGAACGTATTACATTAATGGTTCTGCCGCGTTCGTCGCGCTCGTTCTCGAGAAAAACGAGAAAAACACCTTTCGGACCGAAATACTTCCAAGTCCCGTCAGATCTCAAAGTCCACCGGCACCATCGTCCAAAAGCCAAACTCATCCGATCGCCAAGAAAATTATACATCCTTGTTCCTCGTTGCATTGCGAACGTATTACATTAATGGTTCGCCCGCTTTCGTCGCGCTCGTTTTCGAGAAAAAAGGGAAAAACACCTTTCGGTCCAAAATATTTCCAAGTCCCTTCACATCTCAAAGTCCACCGGCACCATCTTCCAAAAGCCAAACTCGTCCTATCGCCAAAACAATTATAAATCCTTGTTCCTCGTTGCATTGCGAACGTATTACATTAATGGTTCGATCACGGTCGTCGCGCTCGTTTTCGAGAAAAACGCGAAAAACACCTTTCGGTCGGAAATATTTAAAAGTCCCGTCAGATCTCAAAGTCCACCGGCACCATCTTCCAAAAGCCAAACTCGTCCGATCGCCAAAACAATTATAAATCCTTGTTCCTCGTTGCATTGCGAACGTATTACATTAATGGTTCGGCCGCGGTCGTCGCGCTCGTTCTCGAGAAAAACGAGAAAAACACTTTTCGGTCCGAAACATTTCAAAAGGTCCCGTCAGATCTCAAAGTCCACCAGCACCATCGTCCAAAAGCCAAACTCGTCCGATCGCCAAAACAATTATAGATCCTTGTTCCTCGTTGCAATGCGAACGTATTACATTAATGGTTCGTCCGCGGTCGTCGCACTCGTTTACGAGAAAAAAGCGAAAAACACCTTTCGGACGGAAATACTTCCAAGTCCCGTCAGATCTCAATGTCCACCGGCACCATCGTCCAAAAGCCAAACTCGTCTGATCACCAAAACAATTATAGATCCTTGTTCCTCGTTGCATTGCGAACGTATTACATTAACGGTTCGATCACGGTCGTCGCGCTCGTTTTCGAGAAAAACGCGAAAAACACCTTTCGGTCGGAAATATTTAAAAGTCCCGTCAGATCTCAAAGTCCACCGGCACCATCGTCCAAAAGCCAAACTCGTCCGATCGCCAAAACAATTATAGATCCTTGTTCCTCGTTGCATTGCGAACGTATTACATTAATGGTTCGGCCGCGGTCGTCGCGCTCGTTTACGAGAAAAAAGCGAAAAACACCTTTCGGACGGAAATACTTCCAAGTTCCGTCAGATCTCAATGTTCACCGGCACCATCGTCCAAAAGCCAAACTCGTCCGATCGCCAAAACAATTATAGATCCTTGTTCCTCGTTGCATTGCGAACGTATTACATTAATGGTTCGTCCGCGGTCGTCACGCTCGTTCTCGAGAAAAACGAGAAAAACACCTTTGGGTCCGAAACATTTCAAAGTCCCGTCATATATTGAGGAACCGCTAGAGGTCGTTTCGAGAGCGGTTGTGTTCTTATCTCGCTCTGTATTTTTCGGCCTTTTATCTTAGTTTTGCGTGAATTTTGCGCTTCGGTGACTTGTGTTTGTGTGGATCCAGTATATATCTATTGACGTCTGCTGTGCTGTGCTGTAAATCTCAGTATTAACTGGATTATCTCACTTCTTATTCGTCGGTGCCTTCCTTGGCTAACTCTGTGGATTGCCGTTACTGTTTTTGTGAGGTTTTTTTTTCTGGTGCTTCGTGGTTACGGACAAGGAGTCAGCTGTCTGCAATTAGTGACATCTATTATCTCTGTGTTCAAACTATTGTGGATAACTGTCTTTATCGGTATGGCTCGCTGTCCCATGTGCTCCAAATTCTTGCCGAAATCGGGTATCTGTACAGGCTGTGGTTGCACCTCATCGCAGTCTGCATCAGCTGATGATGCAATATCTACACAGCCCAGCAGTGGCAGCTCGCCGGTCAACTCTGGGGGTCTTAATTCCATTCCTGGACAGTCGTTAGACTTGCACACACAGCCTTCCCAGGTGCCTCTGTCTCCGGATCTACAGAATATTCGTACCTGCTTGCAGGAAATAATTGCTAAGCTGAATACTCTTGATGACTTAGTTGCCCGGGTGAATGTGTGTACCAACTCGTTGAATACCTTGTCCTCTTCAGTCTCTGACATTGCTGCGCGCGTCGATAACCTATCCAGTGATCAACACCTTCTTGATCGACGTCTTACGGCTATTGAGCAATCACAATCTATTGCCACTGCATCTGGGGCTGCTGCTGCTGCTTCTACTTCTATCTCTCTTCCTGCGCCTTTTGAGGATGTGACCAGGAGAATAGCGCGTATTGAGCGGTCCAATAGGGATCATGAGCTGGTCATATCTGGAGTTCCTAGTAATGTTAACGACGGACCGCTCCAGGTAATCACGAGAATTGCAGAAGTCATAAAGGTGCCTTTTTCACCGTCAGATGTCTCCTCTACGTTGTGGCTCAAGAGCTCCAATGCTGCCTTCAAGACACTCATTATCTCGTTTATCTCTACTCTTACTCGCGATGATTGGATCTCGAAAAAGCGTGTTAAGAAGGACCTGCGGGCTATGGAAATTGTCCCTTCCTGGCCGAATACGTTAGTATACATTAACGAACGCTCCACGGTCACTGAACGCAATACTCTGAAGGAAGCGAAGAAGATGGCTAAGGAGTACAATTTTAAATATGTTTGGATGAGGCGTGGTATTACATATATAAAAAAAGATGATGCCTCTAAGACCACCCGATTCTCGTCGCCATCGGATCTCAACAAGGAACAATGACTTGCATCTCGTCAGAACCGGCTTCCTGCTGGTCCTTCTGCTGGATTCTCTACCGGTGATCTACGTGGCTTATTGTCTTTGGGATCTTTGGCATCTATCTCATCTTCTTCTTCCTCGGATGAAAACTCTGCGTCTGCTACTCCATCTTTGGTCAACTCTACTGTCTCCTCTACGCTCTCAGATCTACTAAGTGCTAATTCTACTTGTCTCTCTGTTGCGCATATAAATGTTCGTTCTTTGACTGCTCACTTTTCTGGCTTAAATGATCTTTTGCATGACTACAAGTTTGATGTAATAGCGCTTAGTGAAACCTGGCTGCGTACCACGGATAACTCCGTATCTTTATATATACCTGGATACGTACTTATTCGTTCTGACCGGTGCTCTGACTCCCTCTCTCGTGGAGGCGGTACGGCTCTATATGTTAACTCTAACTTTCATTGTTATAGTATCTTTAATACGTTTCCCGACAACCTTTTTTCCAACAGCTTACTTGATGTATCTGGTGTGCTTATAAATGTTAATCACAGTCGCCTGGCAATACTATCTATTTATCGTCCACCTAGCTGCCCGATCACGTCTTTAAAAAATTTGGAACTTTTTCTCACGGATATTTCTTGTTACGTTGATCGCATAGTATGCCTAGGTGATTTTAATGTCAACTTCAATAACTCTAGCAATTCAGATCTACATTACATTCATAGTATTATGTCTATTCTATCTTTAAAGCAAATCATTACTGAACCAACGCGGATTACGCAAAATTCGTCAACCTTGATTGACCTAATCTTGGTCAGCAGTGATGTGGACGTGGTCTCTTCGGGTGTACATGATATAAGTCACATTAGTGATCACTGTTTAATATATGCCTTCTTTGATATTCCTAAGACACGTACGCGACAGCGCTATGTTTTGAGTCGAGACCTAAATAGCATCCCTGTTGAGTGCTTCCGTATCGCTGCTGAGCAGGTCAATTGGGAGTCCATCCATAACTTGGAGACTACGGACTCCAAAGCTGAAGCGTTTACTACGTTAATTACTGCTCTATTTGATCAGTTCGCGCCTGTGCGTCTAAAGCGTGTCTCGAAGACTCCCATGCCGTGGCTCACACCTACTGTGAAAAAGCTTATGAACCATCGTAATCGTGCGCTAACTAAGTATAGGAGATTTGGAACGGCAGCTGCTTGGGATTACTACAAAATGCTTCGGAACCTCGTCAATTCCTCTATTCGTACGGAGAAGCGACTATATTTCAAGAATCTTTCCCGTCTTGGCTCCTCTAAGAGCTTCTGGCACTTTCTCTCTATTGCTGGGTTTCACAGGCCTTCACATTCCTCCTCTGTTCCTGATTCCTTTCCGGATCCCTCTGCTATTAATAATCACTTTCTTGATTCTCTACCTTCTACCTCTGTGTCTCCTGAGCTCATTTCCTATTATTCATCCCATACGAGTGAGTCCTCTGCTTCCTCTAGCTTCACTTTTGCACCTTTCTCATTAGGCGATCTTTACTCTGTTTTTAAAGGCATAAAACTTACCTCCTCCAACCCCTATGATATTTCTGGCATCATGATATTTACTTGTGTTCCTTACTGTCTTGATTCTCTGCTACATATCTTCAATTCTGCTGTCCTATCCGGGTCCTTCCCCGCTGCTTGGAAGCACTCCTTTGTTTATCCTATTCCCAAGTCTACTAATGCCACCACCCTTGATTCTCTTCGTCCTATTTCTCTTACGCCTTTCCTTTCCAAGATTCTTGAAAAGCTTTGTCTTGCGCAACTGCTGAGGCACTTTGACTCATGCAACGCTATTCCGCCGTTTCAGTCTGGCTTTCGTAGAGGTTATAGTACGAGCACTGCCTTGCTCCACATCTCGGATACTGTTCTTCGTGCATTTGACTCGCGCCGCTTAACTTGTATCACGTCTTTGGATTTCTCAAAAGCGTTTGATACAATTGATCACGACTTGCTGGGTGCCAAGCTTAGTTACCTTGGGCTGTCGCCTAGTGCTTTGTTATTCCTCAAATCTTATCTTTCATCGCGCACTCAGCAGGTTGTGCTCAAACGATCTTTACCTCTAATCTCGTCTATTAGACAGACTTCTCGTGGAGTTCCACAAGGCTCTGTGCTTGGTCCTCTTTTATTCAGTATTTACGTGAGTGATCTGCCTGAGGTATGTAATCATTGCCAAGCTTATATGTATGCGGACGACACCCAGCTAATTAAGGTTTTTGATCCCGACTGTGCTGATCTAGCTAAAGCAGAAGTTGAATCTGATTTACGTCGACTTATTCACTGGTCTGACTCTCATGGCCTCCAGCTTAATCCTACCAAAACCACTGTTCTTGTTGCTGGTTCTCCTATCTTCCTCAGTAATCTGTCCTCTTTTAACATATCCTTTGGCTCCTCTGTCCTTGGTGTACAACCTGTGTTAAAAAACTTAGGTGTGACCTTTGATCCCCATTGGTGTTTTGACCGTCATGTTGCTGTGTTATGTCGATCTGCCTTCTCTCGCATGCGTTCCCTTTACCCTTCACGTCGTATATTGTCTACCAACACAAAGCTCTTGTTATGTCAAGCCTTAATTATTTCCATTTTTGATTATGCCGATGTAGTGTATGGTCCGTGTCTTTCCTCTTCACTTTTGTCTGTTGTCCAACGTGTGCAGAACTCATGTCTCCGTTTCTCCTATAATGTTCGTAAGTACGATCACATAACACCTTCTTTCCAACGTTCTGGCTGGCTAAAGATGAAGCAGAGATGGATTTTCCATCTCTGCTGTCTTGTTTATAAGATACTTGCAACAGGTACGCCGAGCTATCTGTATGTTCTGCTGCGCTCCAATTTGTCCATGCGCTCGAGTGACTATATGTCAACGAGACGCTGTCTTGATTTGTCTGTACCTCACCATCGCTCCTCTAAATTCACTGCGTCCTTCTCCTACATATCTTCTTATTATTATAACCACATCCCGTCTAATATACGTTCTCTGTCATCGTTTGCTGCATTTAAGCTGAGTGCTCGTTCTTTCATCCTCTCGCAGTTCCCTATGTAAATGGCTTTTTCTCTTGCTTTTTCTTATACTTTCCCTGTTCTTAGCTATTTTGTTTTATTTATTTAGTGTTAGTCTACTTGTTCTCTTTCTTTCTTCCATCTTTTTATGTATCAACAACTTTTTAGGTTAGGTTGTAAAGCAGCGGTTAATGCTGAACCTCGCCTACTCTCCATTGTAATTTAATTGTAATGGTGCAATAAAGACATTTAATAATAATGGTTCGACCGCGGTCGTCGCGCTCGTTTTCGAGAAAAAGGCGAAAAAACACCTTTCGGACCGCAATACTTCCAAGTCCCGTCAGATCTCAAAGTCCACCGGCACCATCGTCCAAAAGCCAAACTCGTCCGATCGCCAAAAAAATTATAGATACTTGTTCCTCGTTGCATTGCGAACGTATTATATTAATGTTTCGACCGCGGTCGTCGCGCTCGTTTTCGAGAAAAACGCGAAAAACACCTTTCGGACTGAAATACTTCCAAGTCCCGTCAGATCTCAAAGTCCACCGGCACCATCGTCCAAAAGCCAAACTCGTCCGATCGCCAAAAAAATTATAGATCCTTGTTCCTCGTTGCATTGCGAACGTATTACATTAATGGTTCGGCCGCGGTCGTCGCGCTCGTTCTCGAGAAAAACGAGAAAAACACCTTTCGGACCGAAATACTTCCAAGTCCCGTCAGATCTCAAAGTCCACCGGCACCATCGTCCAAAAGCCAAACACGTCCGATCGCCAAAAAAATTATAGATCCTTGTTCCTCGTTGCATTGCGAACGTATTACATTAATGGTTCGGCCGCGGTCGTCGCGCTCGTTCTCGAGAAAAACGAGAAAAACACCTTTCGGTCCGAAACATTTCAATGTCCCGTCAGATCTCAAAGTCCACCGGCACCATCGTCCAAAAGCCAAGCTCGTCCGATCGCCAAAAAAATTATAGATCCTTTTTCCTCGTTGCATTGCGAACGTATTACATTAATGGTTCGACCGCGGTCGTCGCGCTCGTTTTCGAGAAAAAAGCGAAAAACACCTTTCGGACCGAAATACTTCCAAGTCCCGTCAGATCTCAAAGTCCACCGGTACCATCGTCCAAAAGCCAAACTCGTCCAATCGCCAAAAAAATTATAGATCCTTGTTCCTCGTTGCATTGCGAACGTATTACATTAATGGTTCGGCCGCGGTCGTCGCGCTCGTTCTCGAGAAAAACGAGAAAAACACCTTTCGGTCCGAAACATTTCAATGTCCCGTCAGATCTCAAAGTCCACCGGCACCATCGTCCAAAAGCCAAACTCGTCCGATCGCCAAAAAAATTATAGATCCTCTTTCCTCGTTGCATTGCGAACGTATTACATTAATGGTTCGACCGCGGTCGTCGCGCTCGTTTTCGCGAAAAAGGCGAAAAAACACCTTTCGGACCGCAATACTTCCAAGTCCCGTCAGATCTCAAAGTCCACCGGCACCATCGTCCAAAAGCCAAACTCGTCCGATCGCCAAAACAATTATAGATCCTTGTTCCTCGTTGTATTGCAACCGTATTACATGAATGGTTCGATCGCGGTCGTCGCGCTCGTTTTCGAGAAAAAAGCAAAAAACACCTTTCGGTCGGAAATATTTAAAAGTCCCGTCAGATCTCAAAGTCCACCGGCACCATCGTCCAAAAGCCAAACTCGTCCGATCGCCAAAAAAATTATAGATCCTTTTTCCTCGTTGCATTGCGAACGTATTACATTAATGGTTCGACCGCGGTCGTCGCGCTCGTTTTCGAGAAAAAGGCGAAAAAACACCTTTCGGACCGCAATACTTCCAAGTCCCGTCAGATCTCAAAGTCCACCGGCACCATCGTCCAAAAGCCAAACTCGTCCGATCGCCAAAAAAATTATAGATACTTGTTCCTCGTTGCATTGCGAACGTATTATATTAATGTTTCGACCGCGGTCGTCGCGCTCGTTTTCGAGAAAAACGCGAAAAACACCTTTCGGACTGAAATACTTCCAAGTCCCGTCAGATCTCAAAGTCCACCGGCACCATCGTCCAAAAGCCAAACTCGTCCGATCGCCAAAAAAATTATAGATCCTTGTTCCTCGTTGCATTGCGAACGTATTACATTAATGGTTCGGCCGCGGTCGTCGCGCTCGTTCTCGAGAAAAACGAGAAAAACACCTTTCGGTCCGAAACATTTCAATGTCCCGTCAGATCTCAAAGTCCACCGGCACCATCGTCCAAAAGCCAAACTCGTCCGATCGCCAAAAAAATTATAGATCCTTGTTCCTCGTTGCATTGCGAACGTATTACATTAATGGTTCTGCCGCGTTCGTCGCGCTCGTTCTAGAGAAAAACGAGAAAAACACCTTTCGGACCGAAATACTTCCAAGTCCCGTCAGATCTCAAAGTCCACCGGCACCATCGTCCAAAAGCCAAACTCATCCGATCGCCAAAAAAATTATACATCCTTCTTCCTCGTTGCATTGCGAACGTATTACATTAATGGTTCGCCCGCTTTCGTCGCGCTCGTTTTCGAGAAAAAAGCGAAAAACACCTTTCGGTCCAAAATATTTCCAAGTCCCTTCACATCTCAAAGTCCACCGGCACCATCGTCCAAAAGCCAAACTCGTCCGATCGCCAAAAAAATTATAGATCCTTGTTCCTCGTTGCATTGCGAACGTATTACATTAATGGTTCGGCCGCGTTCGTCGCGCTCGTTCTCGAGAAAAACGAGAAAAACACCTTTCGGACCGAAATACTTCCAAGTCCCGTCAGATCTCAAAGTCCACCGGCACCATCGTCCAAAAGCCAAACACGTCCGATCGCCAAAAAAATTATAGATCCTTGTTCCTCGTTGCATTGCGAACGTATTACATTAATGGATCGGCCGCGGTCGTCGCGCTCGTTCTCGAGAAAAACGAGAAAAACACCATTCGGACCGAAATACTTCCAAGTCCCGTCAGATCTCAAAGTCCACCGGCACCATCGTCCAAAAGCCAAACACGTCCGATCGCCAAAAAAATTATAGATCCTTGTTCCTCGTTACATTGCGAACGTATTACATTAATGGTTCGGCTGCGGTCGTCGCGCTCGTTCTCGAGAAAAACGAGAAAAACACCTTTCGGTCCGAAACATTTCAATGTCCCGTCAGATCTCAAAGTCCACCGGCACCATCGTCCAAAAGCCAAGCTCGTCCGATCGCCAAAAAAATTATAGATCCTTTTTCCTCGTTGCATTGCGAACGTATTACATTAATGGTTCGACCGCGGTCGTCGCGCTCGTTTTCGAGAAATAGGCGAAAAAACACCTTTCGGACTGAAATACTTCCAAGTCCCGTCAGATCTCAAAGTCCACCGGCACCATCGTCCAAAAGCCAAACTCGTCCGATCGCCAAAAAATTATAGATCCTTGTTCCTCGTTGCATTGCGAACGTATTACATTAATGGTTCGGCCGCGGTCGTCGCGCTCGTTCTCGAGAAAAACGAGAAAAACACCTTTCGGTCCGAAACATTTCAATGTCCCGTCAGATCTCAAAGTCCACCGGCACCATCGTCCAAAAGCCAAACTCGTCCGATCGCCAAAAAAATTATAGATCCTTTTTCCTCGTTGCATTGCGAACGTATTACATTAATGGTTCGACCGCGGTCCTCGCGCTCGTTTTCGAGAAAAAGGCGAAAAAACACCTTTCGGACCGCAATACTTCCAAGTCCCGTCAGATCTCAAAGTCCACCGGCACCATCGTCCAAAAGCCAAACTCGTCCGATCGCCAAAAAAATTATAGATACTTGTTCCTCGTTGCATTGCGAACGTATTATATTAATGTTTCGACCGCGGTCGTCGCGCTCGTTTTCGAGTAAAACGCGAAAAACACCTTTCGGACTGAAATACTTCCAAGTCCCGTCAGATCTCAAAGTCCACCGGCACCATCGTCCAAAAGCCAAACTCGTCCGATCGCCAAAAAAATTATAGATCCTTGTTCCTCGTTGCATTGCGAACGTATTACATTAATGGTTCGGCCGCGGTCGTCGCGCTCGTTCTCGAGAAAAACGAGAAAAACACCTTTCGGTCCGAAACATTTCAATGTCCCGTCAGATCTCAAAGTCCACCGGCACCATCGTCCAAAAGCCAAACTCGTCCGATCGCCAAAAAAATTATAGATCCTTGTTCCTCGTTGCATTGCGAACGTATTACATTAATGGTTCTGCCGCGTTCGTCGCGCTCGTTCTCGAGAAAAACGAGAAAAACACCTTTCGGACCGAAATACTTCCAAGTCCCGTCAGATCTCAAAGTCCACCGGCACCATCGTCCAAAAGCCAAACTCATCCGATCGCCAAGAAAATTATACATCCTTGTTCCTCGTTGCATTGCGAACGTATTACATTAATGGTTCGCCCGCTTTCGTCGCGCTCGTTTTCGAGAAAAAAGGGAAAAACACCTTTCGGTCCAAAATATTTCCAAGTCCCTTCACATCTCAAAGTCCACCGGCACCATCGTCCAAAAGCCAAACTCGTCCGATCGCCAAAAAAATTATAGATCCTTGTTCCTCGTTGCATTGCGAACGTATTACATTAATGGTTCGGCCGCGGTCGTCGCGCTCGTTCTCGAGAAAAACGAGAAAAACACCTTTCGGTCCGAAACATTTCAATGTCCCGTCAGATCTCAAAGTCCACCGGCACCATCGTCCAAAAGCCAAACTCGTCCGATCGCCAAAAAAATTATAGATCCTTGTTCCTCGTTGCATTGCGAAAGTATTACATTAATGGTTCGGCCGCGGTCGTCGCGCTCGTTCTCGAGAAAAACGAGAAAAACACCTTTCGGTCCGAAACATTTCAATGTCCCGTCAGATCTCAAAGTCCACCGGCACCATCGTCCAAAAGCCAAACTCGTCCGATCGCCAAAAAAATTATAGATCCTTTTTCCTCGTTGCATTGCGAACGTATTACATTCATGGTTCGACCGCGGTCGTCGCGCTCGTTTTCGAGAAAAACGCGAAAAACACCTTTCGGACCGAAATACTTCCAAGTCCCGTCAGATCTCAAAGTCCACCGGCACCATCGTCCAAAAGCCAAACTCGTCCAATCGCCAAAAAAATTATAGATCCTTGTTCCTCGTTGCATTGCAAACGTATTACATTAATGGTTCGGCCGCGGTCGTCGCGCTCGTTCTCGAGAAAAACGAGAAAAACACCTTTCGGTCCGAAACATTTCAATGTCCCGTCAGACCTCAAAGTCCACCGGCACCATCGTCCAAAAGCCAAACTCGTCCGATCGCCAAAAAAATTATAGATCCTTGTTCCTCGTTGCATTGCGAACGTATTACATTAAGGGTTCTGCCGCGTTCGTCGCGCTCGTTCTCGAGAAAAACGAGAAAAACACCTTTCGGACCGAAATACTTCCAAGTCCCGTCAGATCTCAAAGTCCACCGGCACCATCGTCCAAAAGCCAAACTCATCCGATCGCCAAGAAAATTATACATCCTTGTTCCTCGTTGCATTGCGAACGTATTACATTAATGGTTCGCCCGCTTTCGTCGCGCTCGTTTTCGAGAAAAAAGCGAAAAACACCTTTCGGTCCAAAATATTTCCAAGTCCCTTCACATCTCAAAGTCCACCGGCACCAGCGTCCAAAAGCCAAACTCGTCCGATCGCCAAAAAATTATAGATCCTTGTTCCTCGTTGCATTGCGAACGTATTACATTAATGGATCGGCCGCGTTCGTGGCGCTCGTTCTCGAGAAAAACGAGAAAAACACCTTTCGGACCGAAATACTTCCAAGTCCCGTCAGATCTCAAAGTCCACCGGCACCATCGTCCAAAAGCCAAACACGTCCGATCGCCAAAAAAATTATAGATCCTTGTTCCTCGTTGCATTGCGAACGTATTACATTAATGGTTCGGCCGCGGTCGTCGCGCTCGTTCTCGAGAACAACGAGAAAAACACCTTTCGGTCCGAAACATTTCAATGTCCCGTCAGATCTCAAAGTCCACCGGCACCATCGTCCAAAAGCCAAACTCGTCCGATCGCCAAAACTATTATAGATCCCTGTTCCTCGTTGCATTGCGAACGTATTACATTAATGGTTCGTCCGCGGTCGTCGCGCTCGTTCTCGAGAAAAACGAGAAAAACACCTTTCGGTCGGAAATATTTAAAAGTCCCGTCAGATCTCAAAGTCCACCGGCACCATCGTCCAAAAGCCAAACTCGTCCGATCGCCAAAACAATTATAGATCCTTGTTCCTCGTTGAATTGCAACCGTATTACATGAATGGTTCGAACGCGGTCGTCGCGCTCGTTTTCGAGAAAAACGCAAAAAACACCTTTCGGTCGGAAATATTTAAACGTCCCGTCAGATCTCAAAGTCCACCGGCACCATCGTCCAAAAGCCAAACTCGTCCGATCGCCAAAACAATTATAGATCCTTGTTCCTCGTTGCAATGCGAACGTATTACATTAATGGTTCGGCCGCGGTCGTCGCGCTCGTTCTCGAGAAAAACGAGAAAAACACTTTTCGGTCCGAAACATTTCAATGTCCCGTCAGATCTCAAAGTCCACCGGCACCATCGTCCAAAAGCCAAGCTCGTCCGATCGCCAAAAAAATTATAGATCCTTTTTCCTCGTTGCATTGCGAACGTATTACATTAATGGTTCGACCGCGGTCGTCGCGCTCGTTTTCGAGAAATAGGCGAAAAAACACCTTTCGGACTGAAATACTTCCAAGTCCCGTCAGATCTCAAAGTCCACCGGCACCATCGTCCAAAAGCCAAACTCGTCCGATCGCCAAAAAATTATAGATCCTTGTTCCTCGTTGCATTGCGAACGTATTACATTAATGGTTCGGCCGCGGTCGTCGCGCTCGTTCTCGAGAAAAACGAGAAAAACACCTTTCGGTCCGAAACATTTCAATGTCCCGTCAGATCTCAAAGTCCACCGGCACCATCGTCCAAAAGCCAAACTCGTCCGATCGCCAAAAAAATTATAGATCCTTTTTCCTCGTTGCATTGCGAACGTATTACATTAATGGTTCGACCGCGGTCCTCGCGCTCGTTTTCGAGAAAAAGGCGAAAAAACACCTTTCGGACCGCAATACTTCCAAGTCCCGTCAGATCTCAAAGTCCACCGGCACCATCGTCCAAAAGCCAAACTCGTCCGATCGCCAAAAAAATTATAGATACTTGTTCCTCGTTGCATTGCGAACGTATTATATTAATGTTTCGACCGCGGTCGTCGCGCTCGTTTTCGAGTAAAACGCGAAAAACACCTTTCGGACTGAAATACTTCCAAGTCCCGTCAGATCTCAAAGTCCACCGGCACCATCGTCCAAAAGCCAAACTCGTCCGATCGCCAAAAAAATTATAGATCCTTGTTCCTCGTTGCATTGCGAACGTATTACATTAATGGTTCGGCCGCGGTCGTCGCGCTCGTTCTCGAGAAAAACGAGAAAAACACCTTTCGGTCCGAAACATTTCAATGTCCCGTCAGATCTCAAAGTCCACCGGCACCATCGTCCAAAAGCCAAACTCGTCCGATCGCCAAAAAAATTATAGATCCTTGTTCCTCGTTGCATTGCGAACGTATTACATTAATGGTTCTGCCGCGTTCGTCGCGCTCGTTCTCGAGAAAAACGAAAAAAACACCTTTCGGACCGAAATACTTCCAAGTCCCGTCAGATCTCAAAGTCCACCGGCACCATCGTCCAAAAGCCAAACTCATCCGATCGCCAAGAAAATTATACATCCTTGTTCCTCGTTGCATTGCGAACGTATTACATTAATGGTTCGCCCGCTTTCGTCGCGCTCGTTTTCGAGAAAAAAGGGAAAAACACCTTTCGGTCCAAAATATTTCCAAGTCCCTTCACATCTCAAAGTCCACCGGCACCATCGTCCAAAAGCCAAACTCGTCCGATCGCCAAAAAAATTATAGATCCTTGTTCCTCGTTGCATTGCGAACGTATTACATTAATGGTTCGGCCGCGGTCGTCGCGCTCGTTCTCGAGAAAAACGAGAAAAACACCTTTCGGTCCGAAACATTTCAATGTCCCGTCAGATCTCAAAGTCCACCGGCACCATCGTCCAAAAGCCAAACTCGTCCGATCGCCAAAAAAATTATAGATCCTTGTTCCTCGTTGCATTGCGAAAGTATTACATTAATGGTTCGGCCGCGGTCGTCGCGCTCGTTCTCGAGAAAAACGAGAAAAACACCTTTCGGTCCGAAACATTTCAATGTCCCGTCAGATCTCAAAGTCCACCGGCACCATCGTCCAAAAGCCAAACTCGTCCGATCGCCAAAAAAATTATAGATCCTTTTTCCTCGTTGCATTGCGAACGTATTACATTCATGGTTCGACCGCGGTCGTCGCGCTCGTTTTCGAGAAAAACGCGAAAAACACCTTTCGGACCGAAATACTTCCAAGTCCCGTCAGATCTCAAAGTCCACCGGCACCATCGTCCAAAAGCCAAACTCGTCCAATCGCCAAAAAAATTATAGATCCTTGTTCCTCGTTGCATTGCAAACGTATTACATTAATGGTTCGGCCGCGGTCGTCGCGCTCGTTCTCGAGAAAAACGAGAAAAACACCTTTCGGTCCGAAACATTTCAATGTCCCGTCAGACCTCAAAGTCCACCGGCACCATCGTCCAAAAGCCAAACTCGTCCGATCGCCAAAAAAATTATAGATCCTTGTTCCTCGTTGCATTGCGAACGTATTACATTAAGGGTTCTGCCGCGTTCGTCGCGCTCGTTCTCGAGAAAAACGAGAAAAACACCTTTCGGACCGAAATACTTCCAAGTCCCGTCAGATCTCAAAGTCCACCGGCACCATCGTCCAAAAGCCAAACTCATCCGATCGCCAAGAAAATTATACATCCTTGTTCCTCGTTGCATTGCGAACGTATTACATTAATGGTTCGCCCGCTTTCGTCGCGCTCGTTTTCGAGAAAAAAGCGAAAAACACCTTTCGGTCCAAAATATTTCCAAGTCCCTTCACATCTCAAAGTCCACCGGCACCAGCGTCCAAAAGCCAAACTCGTCCGATCGCCAAAAAATTATAGATCCTTGTTCCTCGTTGCATTGCGAACGTATTACATTAATGGATCGGCCGCGTTCGTGGCGCTCGTTCTCGAGAAAAACGAGAAAAACACCTTTCGGACCGAAATACTTCCAAGTCCCGTCAGATCTCAAAGTCCACCGGCACCATCGTCCAAAAGCCAAACACGTCCGATCGCCAAAAAAATTATAGATCCTTGTTCCTCGTTGCATTGCGAACGTATTACATTAATGGTTCGGCCGCGGTCGTCGCGCTCGTTCTCGAGAACAACGAGAAAAACACCTTTCGGTCCGAAACATTTCAATGTCCCGTCAGATCTCAAAGTCCACCGGCACCATCGTCCAAAAGCCAAACTCGTCCGATCGCCAAAACTATTATAGATCCCTGTTCCTCGTTGCATTGCGAACGTATTACATTAATGGTTCGTCCGCGGTCGTCGCGCTCGTTCTCGAGAAAAACGAGAAAAACACCTTTCGGTCGGAAATATTTAAAAGTCCCGTCAGATCTCAAAGTCCACCGGCACCATCGTCCAAAAGCCAAACTCGTCCGATCGCCAAAACAATTATAGATCCTTGTTCCTCGTTGAATTGCAACCGTATTACATGAATGGTTCGAACGCGGTCGTCGCGCTCGTTTTCGAGAAAAACGCAAAAAACACCTTTCGGTCGGAAATATTTAAACGTCCCGTCAGATCTCAAAGTCCACCGGCACCATCGTCCAAAAGCCAAACTCGTCCGATCGCCAAAACAATTATAGATCCTTGTTCCTCGTTGCAATGCGAACGTATTACATTAATGGTTCGGCCGCGGTCGTCGCGCTCGTTCTCGAGAAAAACGAGAAAAACACTTTTCGGTCCGAAACATTTCAAAAGTCCCGTCAGATCTCAAAGTCCACCGGCACCATCGTCCAAAAGCCAAACTCGTCCGATCGCCAAAACAATTATAGATCCTTGTTCCTCGTTGCAATGCGAACGTATTACATTAATGATTCGTCCGCGGTCGTCGCGCTCGTTTACGAGAAAAAAGCGAAAAACACCTTTCGGACGGAAATACTTCCAAGTCCCGTCAGATCTCAATGTCCACCGGCACCATCGTCCAAAAGCCAAACTCGTCTGATCACCAAAGCAATTATAGATCCTTGTTCCTCGTTGCATTGCGAACGTATTACATTAATGGTTCGATCACGGTCGTCGCGCTCGTTTTCGAGAGAAACGCGAAAAACACCTTTCGGTCGGAAATATTTAAAAGTCCCGTCAGATCTCAAAGTCCACCGGCACCATCGTCCAAAAGCCAAACTCGTCCGATCGCCAAAACAATTATAGATCCTTGTTCCTCGTTGCAATGCGAACGTATTACATTAATTGTTCGTCCGCGGTCGTCGCGCTCGTTTTCGAGAAAAACGCAAAAAACACCTTTCGGTCGGAAATATTTAAAAGTCCCGTCAGATCTCAAAGTACACCGGCACCATCGTCCAAAAGCCAAACTCGTCCGATCGCCATAACAATTATAGATCCTTGTTCCTCGTTGCATTGCGAACGTATTACATTAATGGTTCGATCACGGTCGTCGCGCTCGTTTTCGAGAAAAACGCAAAAAACACCTTTCGGTCGGAAATATTTAAAAGTCCCGTCAGATCTCAAAGTCCACCGGCACCATCGTCCAAAAGCCAAACTCGTCCGATCGCCAAAACTATTATAGTTCCCTGTTCCTCGTTGCATTGCGAACGTATTACATTAATGGTTCGTCCGCGGTCGTCGCGCTCGTTCTCGAGAAAAACGAGAAAAACACCTTTGGGTCCGAAACATATCAAAGTCCCGTCAGATCTCAAAGTCCACCGGCACCATCGTCCAAAAGCCAAACTCGTCCGATCGCCAAAACAATTATAGATCCTTGTTCCTCGTTGCATTGCGAACGTAATACATTAATGCTTCGACCGCGGTCGTCGCGCTTGTTTACGAGAAAAAAGAGAAAAACACCTTTCGGTCCGAAACATTTCAAGTCCCGTCAGATCTCAATGTCCACCGGCACCATCGTCCAAAAGCCAAACTCGTCCGATCGCCAAAAGAATTACAGATCCCTGTTCCTCGTTGCATTGCGAACGTATTACATTAATGGTTCGTCCGCGGTCGTCGCGTTCGTTTTCGAGAAAAACGCAAAAAACACTTTTCGGTCCGAAGTATTTCTAAGTCCCGTCAGATCTCAAAGTCCACCGGCACCATCTTCCAAAAGCCAAACTCGTCCGATCGCCAAAACAATTATAAATCCTTGTTCCTCGTTGCATTGCGAACGTATTACATTAATGGTTCGGCCGCGGTCGTCGCGCTCGTTCTCGAGAAAAACGAGAAAAACACTTTTCGGTCCGAAACATTTCAAAGGTCCCGTCAGATCTCAAAGTCCACCAGCACCATCGTCCAAAAGCCAAACTCGTCCGATCGCCAAAACCATTATAGATCCTTGTTCCTCGTTGCAATGCGAACGTATTACATTAACGGTTCGTCCGCGGTCGTCGCGCTCGTTTACGAGAAAAAAGCGAAAAACACCTTTCGGACGGAAATACTTCCAAGTCCCGTCAGATCTCAATGTCCACCGGCACCATCGTCCAAAAGCCAAACTCGTCTGATCACCAAAACAATTATAGATCCTTGTTCCTCGTTGCATTGCGAACGTATTACATTAACGGTTCGATCACGGTCGTCGCGCTCGTTTTCGAGAAAAACGCGAAAAACACCTTTCGGTCGGAAATATTTAAAAGTCCCGTCAGATCTCAAAGTCCACCGGCACCATCGTCCAAAAGCCAAACTCGTCCGATCGCCAAAACAATTATAGATCCTTGTTCCTCGTTGCATTGCGAACGTATTACATTAATGGTTCGATCACGGTCGTCGCGCTCGTTTTCGAGAAAAACGCGAAAAACACCATTCGGTCGGAAATATTTAAAAGTCCCGTCAGATCTCAAAGTCCACCGGCACCATCGTCCAAAAGCCAAACTCGTCCGATCGCCAAAACTATTATAGATCCCTGTTCCTCGTTGCATTGCGAACGTATTACATTAATGGTTCGTCCGCGGTCGTCGCGCTCGTTCTCGAGAAAAACGAGAAAAACACCTTTCGGTCGGAAATATTTAAAAGTCCCGTCAGATCTCAAAGTCCACCGGCACCATCGTCCAAAAGCCAAACTCGTCCGATCGCCAAAACTATTATAGATCCCTGTTCCTCGTTGCATTGCGAACGTATTACATTAATGGTTCGTCCGCGGTCGTCGCGCTCGTTCTCGAGAAAAACGAGAAAAACACCTTTGGGTCCGAAACATATCAAAGTCCCGTCAGATCTCAAAGTCCACCGGCACCATCGTCCAAAAGCCAAACTCGTCCGATCGCCAAAACAATTATAGATCCTTGTTCCTCGTTGCATTGCGAACGTATTACATTAATGGTTCGTCCGCGGTCGTCGCGCTCGTTTTGGAGAAAAAAGCAAAAAACACCTTTCGGTCGGAAATATTTAAAAGTCCCGTCAGATCTCAAAGTCCACCGGCACCATCGTCCAAAAGCCAAACTCGTCCGATCGCCATAACAATTATAGATCCTTGTTCCTCGTTGCATTGCGAACGTATTACATTAATGGTTCGATCACGGTCGTCGCGCTCGTTTTCGAGAAAAACGCGAAAAACACCATTCGGTCGGAAATATTTAAAAGTCCCGCCAGATCTCAAAGTCCACCGGCACCATCGTCCAAAAGCCAAACTCGTCCGATCGCCAAAACTATTATAGATCCCTGTTCCTCGTTGCATTGCGAACGTATTACATTAATGGTTCGTCCGCGGTCGTCGCGCTCGTTCTCGAGAAAAACGAGAAAAACACCTTTCGGTCGGAAATATTTAAAAGTCCCGTCAGATCTCAAAGTCCACCGGCACCATCGTCCAAAAGCCAAACTCGTCCGATCGCCAAAACAATTATAGATCCTTGTTCCTCGTTGTATTGCAACCGTATTACATGAATGGTTCGAACGCGGTCGTCGCGCTCGTTCTCGAGAAAAACGAGAAAAACACCTTTCGGTCCGAAACATTTCAATGTCCCGTCAGATCTCAAAGTCCACCGGCACCATCGTCCAAAAGCCAAACTCGTCCGATCGCCAAAAAAATTATAGATCCTTTTTCCTCGTTGCATTGCGAACGTATTACATTCATGGTTCGACCGCGGTCGTCGCGCTCGTTTTCGAGAAAAACGCGAAAAACACCTTTCGGACCGAAATACTTCCAAGTCCCGTCAGATCTCAAAGTCCACCGGCACCATCGTCCAAAAGCCAAACTCGTCCAATCGCCAAAAAAATTATAGATCCTTGTTCCTCGTTGCATTGCAAACGTATTACATTAATGGTTCGGCCGCGGTCGTCGCGCTCGTTCTCGAGAAAAACGAGAAAAACACCTTTCGGTCCGAAACATTTCAATGTCCCGTCAGACCTCAAAGTCCACCGGCACCATCGTCCAAAAGCCAAACTCGTCCGATCGCCAAAAAAATTATAGATTCTTGTTCCTCGTTGCATTGCGAACGTATTACATTAATGGTTCTGCCGCGTTCGTCGCGCTCGTTCTCGAGAAAAACGAGAAAAACACCTTTCGGACCGAAATACTTCCAAGTCCCGTCAGATCTCAAAGTCCACCGGCACCATCGTCCAAAAGCCAAACTCATCCGATCGCCAAGAAAATTATACATCCTTGTTCCTCGTTGCATTGCGAACGTATTACATTAATGGTTCGCCCGCTTTCGTCGCGCTCGTTTTCGAGAAAAAAGCGAAAAACACCTTTCGGTCCAAAATATTTCCAAGTCCCTTCACATCTCAAAGTCCACCGGCACCAGCGTCCAAAAGCCAAACTCGTCCGATCGCCAAAAAATTATAGATCCTTGTTCCTCGTTGCATTGCGAACGTATTACATTAATGGATCGGCCGCGTTCGTGGCGCTCGTTCTCGAGAAAAACGAGAAAAACACCTTTCGGACCGAAATACTTCCAAGTCCCGTCAGATCTCAAAGTCCACCGGCACCATCGTCCAAAAGCCAAACACGTCCGATCGCCAAAAAAATTATAGATCCTTGTTCCTCGTTGCATTGCGAACGTATTACATTAATGGTTCGGCCGCGTTCGTCGCGCTCGTTCTCGAGAAAAACGAGAAAAACACCTTTCGGACCGAAATACTTCCAAGTCCCGTCAGATCTCAAAGTCCACCGGCACCATCGTCCAAAAGCCAAACTCATCCGATCGCCAAGAAAATTATACATCCTTGTTCCTCGTTGCATTGCGAACGTATTACATTAATGGTTCGCCCGCTTTCGTCGCGCTCGTTTTCGAGAAAAAAGGGAAAAACACCTTTCGGTCCAAAATATTTCCAAGTCCCTTCACATCTCAAAGTCCACCGGCACCATCGTCCAAAAGCCAAACTCGTCCGATCGCCAAAAAAATTATAGATCCTTGTTCCTCGTTGCATTGCGAACGTATTACATTAATGGTTCGGCCGCGGTCGTCGCGCTCGTTCTCGAGAAAAACGAGAAAAACACCTTTCGGTCCGAAACATTTCAATGTCCCGTCAGATCTCAAAGTCCACCGGCACCATCGTCCAAAAGCCAAACTCGTCCGATCGCCAAAAAAATTATAGATCCTTGTTCCTCGTTGCATTGCGAACGTATTACATTAATGGTTCGGCCGCGGTCGTCGCGCTCGTTCTCGAGAAAAACGAGAAAAACACCTTTCGGTCCGAAACATTTCAATGTCCCGTCAGATCTCAAAGTCCACCGGCACCATCGTCCAAAAGCCAAACTCGTCCGATCGCCAAAAAAATTATAGATCCTTTTTCCTCGTTGCATTGCGAACGTATTACATTCATGGTTCGACCGCGGTCGTCGCGCTCGTTTTCGAGAAAAACGCGAAAAACACCTTTCGGACCGAAATACTTCCAAGTCCCGTCAGATCTCAAAGTCCACCGGCACCATCGTCCAAAAGCCAAACTCGTCCAATCGCCAAAAAAATTATAGATCCTTGTTCCTCGTTGCATTGCAAACGTATTACATTAATGGTTCGGCCGCGGTCGTCGCGCTCGTTCTCGAGAAAAACGAGAAAAACACCTTTCGGTCCGAAACATTTCAATGTCCCGTCAGACCTCAAAGTCCACCGGCACCATCGTCCAAAAGCCAAACTCGTCCGATCGCCAAAAAAATTATAGATCCTTGTTCCTCGTTGCATTGCGAACGTATTACATTAATGGTTCTGCCGCGTTCGTCGCGCTCGTTCTCGAGAAAAACGAGAAAAACACCTTTCGGACCGAAATACTTCCAAGTCCCGTCAGATCTCAAAGTCCACCGGCACCATCGTCCAAAAGCCAAACTCATCCGATCGCCAAGAAAATTATACATCCTTGTTCCTCGTTGCATTGCGAACGTATTACATTAATGGTTCGCCCGCTTTCGTCGCGCTCGTTTTCGAGAAAAAAGCGAAAAACACCTTTCGGTCCAAAATATTTCCAAGTCCCTTCACATCTCAAAGTCCACCGGCACCAGCGTCCAAAAGCCAAACTCGTCCGATCGCCAAAAAATTATAGATCCTTGTTCCTCGTTGCATTGCGAACGTATTACATTAATGGATCGGCCGCGTTCGTGGCGCTCGTTCTCGAGAAAAACGAGAAAAACACCTTTCGGACCGAAATACTTCCAAGTCCCGTCAGATCTCAAAGTCCACCGGCACCATCGTCCAAAAGCCAAACACGTCCGATCGCCAAAAAAATTATAGATCCTTGTTCCTCGTTGCATTGCGAACGTATTACATTAATGGTTCGGCCGCGGTCGTCGCGCTCGTTCTCGAGAACAACGAGAAAAACACCTTTCGGTCCGAAACATTTCAATGTCCCGTCAGATCTCAAAGTCCACCGGCACCATCGTCCAAAAGCCAAACTCGTCCGATCGCCAAAACTATTATAGATCCCTGTTCCTCGTTGCATTGCGAACGTATTACATTAATGGTTCGTCCGCGGTCGTCGCGCTCGTTCTCGAGAAAAACGAGAAAAACACCTTTCGGTCGGAAATATTTAAAAGTCCCGTCAGATCTCAAAGTCCACCGGCACCATCGTCCAAAAGCCAAACTCGTCCGATCGCCAAAACAATTATAGATCCTTGTTCCTCGTTGAATTGCAACCGTATTACATGAATGGTTCGAACGCGGTCGTCGCGCTCGTTTTCGAGAAAAACGCAAAAAACACCTTTCGGTCGGAAATATTTAAACGTCCCGTCAGATCTCAAAGTCCACCGGCACCATCGTCCAAAAGCCAAACTCGTCCGATCGCCAAAACAATTATAGATCCTTGTTCCTCGTTGCAATGCGAACGTATTACATTAATGGTTCGGCCGCGGTCGTCGCGCTCGTTCTCGAGAAAAACGAGAAAAACACTTTTCGGTCCGAAACATTTCAAAAGTCCCGTCAGATCTCAAAGTCCACCGGCACCATCGTCCAAAAGCCAAACTCGTCCGATCGCCAAAACAATTATAGATCCTTGTTCCTCGTTGCAATGCGAACGTATTACATTAATGATTCGTCCGCGGTCGTCGCGCTCGTTTACGAGAAAAAAGCGAAAAACACCTTTCGGACGGAAATACTTCCAAGTCCCGTCAGATCTCAAAGTCCACCGGCACCATCGTCCAAAAGCCAAACTCGTCCGATCGCCAAAACAATTATAGATCCTTGTTCCTCGTTGCATTGCGAACGTAATACATTAATGCTTCGACCGCGGTCGTCGCGCTTGTTTACGAGAAAAAAGAGAAAAACACCTTTCGGTCCGAAACATTTCAAGTCCCGTCAGATCTCAATGTCCACCGGCACCATCGTCCAAAAGCCAAACTCGTCCGATCGCCAAAAGAATTACAGATCCCTGTTCCTCGTTGCATTGCGAACGTATTACATTTATGGTTCGTCCGCGGTCGTCGCGTTCGTTTTCGAGAAAAACGCAAAAAACACTTTTCGGTCCGAAGTATTTCTAAGTCCCGTCAGATCTCAAAGTCCACCGGCACCATCTTCCAAAAGCCAAACTCGTCCGATCGCCAAAACAATTATAAATCCTTGTTCCTCGTTGCATTGCGAACGTATTACATTAATGGTTCGGCCGCGGTCGTCGCGCTCGTTCTCGAGAAAAACGAGAAAAACACTTTTCGGTCCGAAACATTTCAAAGGTCCCGTCAGATCTCAAAGTCCACCAGCACCATCGTCCAAAAGCCAAACTCGTCCGATCGCCAAAACCATTATAGATCCTTGTTCCTCGTTGCAATGCGAACGTATTACATTAACGGTTCGTCCGCGGTTGTCGCGCTCGTTTACGAGAAAAAAGCGAAAAACACCTTTCGGACGGAAATACTTCCAAGTCCCGTCAGATCTCAATGTCCACCGGCACCATCGTCCAAAAGCCAAACTCGTCTGATCACCAAAACAATTATAGATCCTTGTTCCTCGTTGCATTGCGAACGTATTACATTAACGGTTCGATCACGGTCGTCGCGCTCGTTTTCGAGAAAAACGCGAAAAACACCTTTCGGACGGAAATACTTCCAAGTCCCGTCAGATCTCAATGTCCACCGGCACCATCGTCCAAAAGCCAAACTCGTCTGATCACCAAAACAATTATAGATCCTTGTTCCTCGTTGCATTGCGAACGTATTACATTAACGGTTCGATCACGGTCGTCGCGCTCGTTTTCGAGAAAAACGCGAAAAACACCTTTCGGTCGGAAATATTTAAAAGTCCCGTCAGATCTCAAAGTCCACCGGCACCATCGTCCAAAAGCCAAACTCGTCCGATCGCCAAAACAATTATAGATCCTTGTTCCTCGTTGCATTGCGAACGTATTACATTAATGGTTCGATCACGGTCGTCGCGCTCGTTTTCGAGAAAAACGCGAAAAACACCATTCGGTCGGAAATATTTAAAAGTCCCGTCAGATCTCAAAGTCCACCGGCACCATCGTCCAAAAGCCAAACTCGTCCGATCGCCAAAACTATTATAGATCCCTGTTCCTCGTTGCATTGCGAACGTATTACATTAATGGTTCGTCCGCGGTCGTCGCGCTCGTTCTCGAGAAAAACGAGAAAAACACCTTTCGGTCGGAAATATTTAAAAGTCCCGTCAGATCTCAAAGTCCACCGGCACCATCGTCCAAAAGCCAAACTCGTCCGATCGCCAAAACTATTATAGATCCCTGTTCCTCGTTGCATTGCGAACGTATTACATTAATGGTTCGTCCGCGGTCGTCGCGCTCGTTCTCGAGAAAAACGAGAAAAACACCTTTGGGTCCGAAACATATCAAAGTCCCGTCAGATCTCAAAGTCCACCGGCACCATCGTCCAAAAGCCAAACTCGTCCGATCGCCAAAACAATTATAGATCCTTGTTCCTCGTTGCATTGCGAACGTATTACATTAATGGTTCGTCCGCGGTCGTCGCGCTCGTTTTCGAGAAAAAAGCAAAAAACACCTTTCGGTCGGAAATATTTAAAAGTCCCGTCAGATCTCAAAGTCCACCGGCACCATCATCCAAAAGCCAAACTCGTCCGATCGCCATAACAATTATAGATCCTTGTTCCTCGTTGCATTGCGAACGTATTACATTAATGGTTCGATCACGGTCGTCGCGCTCGTTTTCGAGAAAAACGCGAAAAACACCATTCGGTCGGAAATATTTAAAAGTCCCGTCAGATCTCAAAGTCCACCGGCACCATCGTCCAAAAGCCAAACTCGTCCGATCGCCAAAACTATTATAGATCCCTGTTCCTCGTTGCATTGCGAACGTATTACATTAATGGTTCGTCCGCGGTCGTCGCGCTCGTTCTCGAGAAAAACGAGAAAAACACCTTTCGGTCGGAAATATTTAAAAGTCCCGTCAGATCTCAAAGTCCACCGGCACCATCGTCCAAAAGCCAAACTCGTCCGATCGCCAAAACAATTATAGATCCTTGTTCCTCGTTGTATTGCAACCGTATTACATGAATGGTTCGAACGCGGTCGTCGCGCTCGTTCTCGAGAAAAACGAGAAAAACACCTTTCGGTCCGAAACATTTCAATGTCCCGTCAGATCTCAAAGTCCACCGGCACCATCGTCCAAAAGCCAAACTCGTCCGATCGCCAAAAAAATTATAGATCCTTTTTCCTCGTTGCATTGCGAACGTATTACATTCATGGTTCGACCGCGGTCGTCGCGCTCGTTTTCGAGAAAAACGCGAAAAACACCTTTCGGACCGAAATACTTCCAAGTCCCGTCAGATCTCAAAGTCCACCGGCACCATCGTCCAAAAGCCAAACTCGTCCAATCGCCAAAAAAATTATAGATCCTTGTTCCTCGTTGCATTGCAAACGTATTACATTAATGGTTCGGCCGCGGTCGTCGCGCTCGTTCTCGAGAAAAACGAGAAAAACACCTTTCGGTCCGAAACATTTCAATGTCCCGTCAGACCTCAAAGTCCACCGGCACCATCGTCCAAAAGCCAAACTCGTCCGATCGCCAAAAAAATTATAGATCCTTGTTCCTCGTTGCATTGCGAACGTATTACATTAATGGTTCTGCCGCGTTCGTCGCGCTCGTTCTCGAGAAAAACGAGAAAAACACCTTTCGGACCGAAATACTTCCAAGTCCCGTCAGATCTCAAAGTCCACCGGCACCATCGTCCAAAAGCCAAACTCATCCGATCGCCAAGAAAATTATACATCCTTGTTCCTCGTTGCATTGCGAACGTATTACATTAATGGTTCGCCCGCTTTCGTCGCGCTCGTTTTCGAGAAAAAAGCGAAAAACACCTTTCGGTCCAAAATATTTCCAAGTCCCTTCACATCTCAAAGTCCACCGGCACCAGCGTCCAAAAGCCAAACTCGTCCGATCGCCAAAAAATTATAGATCCTTGTTCCTCGTTGCATTGCGAACGTATTACATTAATGGATCGGCCGCGTTCGTGGCGCTCGTTCTCGAGAAAAACGAGAAAAACACCTTTCGGACCGAAATACTTCCAAGTCCCGTCAGATCTCAAAGTCCACCGGCACCATCGTCCAAAAGCCAAACACGTCCGATCGCCAAAAAAATTATAGATCCTTGTTCCTCGTTGCATTGCGAACGTATTACATTAATGGTTCGGCCGCGGTCGTCGCGCTCGTTCTCGAGAACAACGAGAAAAACACCTTTCGGTCCGAAACATTTCAATGTCCCGTCAGATCTCAAAGTCCACCGGCACCATCGTCCAAAAGCCAAACTCGTCCGATCGCCAAAACTATTATAGATCCCTGTTCCTCGTTGCATTGCGAACGTATTACATTAATGGTTCGTCCGCGGTCGTCGCGCTCGTTCTCGAGAAAAACGAGAAAAACACCTTTCGGTCGGAAATATTTAAAAGTCCCGTCAGATCTCAAAGTCCACCGGCACCATCGTCCAAAAGCCAAACTCGTCCGATCGCCAAAACAATTATAGATCCTTGTTCCTCGTTGAATTGCAACCGTATTACATGAATGGTTCGAACGCGGTCGTCGCGCTCGTTTTCGAGAAAAACGCAAAAAACACCTTTCGGTCGGAAATATTTAAACGTCCCGTCAGATCTCAAAGTCCACCGGCACCATCGTCCAAAAGCCAAACTCGTCCGATCGCCAAAACAATTATAGATCCTTGTTCCTCGTTGCAATGCGAACGTATTACATTAATGGTTCGGCCGCGGTCGTCGCGCTCGTTCTCGAGAATAACGAGAAAAACACTTTTCGGTCCGAAACATTTCAAAAGTCCCGTCAGATCTCAAAGTCCACCGGCACCATCGTCCAAAAGCCATACTCGTCCGATCGCCAAAACAATTATAGATCCTTGTTCCTCGTTGCAATGCGAACGTATTACATTAATGATTCGTCCGCGGTCGTCGCGCTCGTTTACGAGAAAAAAGCGAAAAACACCTTTCGGACGGAAATACTTCCAAGTCCCGTCAGATCTCAATGTCCACCGGCACCATCGTCCAAAAGCCAAACTCGTCTGATCACCAAAACAATTATAGATCCTTGTTCCTCGTTGCATTGCGAACGTATTACATTAATGGTTCGATCACGGTCGTCGCGCTCGTTTTCGAGAGAAACGCGAAAAACACCTTTCGGTCGGAAATATTTAAAAGTCCCGTCAGATCTCAAAGTCCACCGGCACCATCGTCTAAAAGCCAAACTCGTCCGATCGCCAAAACAATTATAGATCCTTGTTCCTCGTTGCAATGCGAACGTATTACATTAATTGTTCGTCCGCGGTCGTCGCGCTCGTTTTCGAGAAAAACGCAAAAAACACCTTTCGGTCGGAAATATTTAAAAGTCCCGTCAGATCTCAAAGTACACCGGCACCATCGTCCAAAAGCCAAACTCGTCCGATCGCCATAACAATTATAGATCCTTGTTCCTCGTTGCATTGCGAACGTATTACATTAATGGTTCGATCACGGTCGTCGCGCTCGTTTTCGAGAAAAACGCGAAAAACACCTTTCGGTCGGAAATATTTAAAAGTCCCGTCAGATCTCAAAGTCCACCGGCACCATCGTCCAAAAGCCAAACTCGTCCGATCGCCAAAACTATTATAGATCCCTGTTCCTCGTTGCATTGCGAACGTATTACATTAATGGTTCGTCCGCGGTCGTCGCGCTCGTTCTCGAGAAAAACGAGAAAAACACCTTTGGGTCCGAAACATATCAAAGTCCCGTCAGATCTCAAAGTCCACCGGCACCATCGTCCAAAAGCCAAACTCGTCCGATCGCCAAAACAATTATAGATCCTTGTTCCTCGTTGCATTGCGAACGTAATACATTAATGCTTCGACCGCGGTCGTCGCGCTTGTTTACGAGAAAAAAGAGAAAAACACCTTTCGGTCCGAAACATTTCAAGTCCCGTCAGATCTCAATGTCCACCGGCACCATCGTCCAAAAGCCAAACTCGTCCGATCGCCAAAAGAATTACAGATCCCTGTTCCTCGTTGCATTGCGAACGTATTACATTAATGGTTCGTCCGCGGTCGTCGCGTTCGTTTTCGAGAAAAACGCAAAAAACACTTTTCGGTCCGAAGTATTTCTAAGTCCCGTCAGATCTCAAAGTCCACCGGCACCATCTTCCAAAAGCCAAACTCGTCCGATCGCCAAAACAATTATAAATCCTTGTTCCTCGTTGCATTGCGAACGTATTACATTAATGGTTCGGCCGCGGTCGTCGCGCTCGTTCTCGAGAAAAACGAGAAAAACACTTTTCGGTCCGAAACATTTCAAAGGTCCCGTCAGATCTCAAAGTCCACCAGCACCATCGTCCAAAAGCCAAACTCGTCCGATCGCCAAAACCATTATAGATCCTTGTTCCTCGTTGCAATGCGAACGTATTACATTAACGGTTCGTCCGCGGTCGTCGCGCTCGTTTACGAGAAAAAAGCGAAAAACACCTTTCGGACGGAAATACTTCCAAGTCCCGTCAGATCTCAATGTCCACCGGCACCATCGTCCAAAAGCCAAACTCGTCTGATCACCAAAACAATTATAGATCCTTGTTCCTCGTTGCATTGCGAACGTATTACATTAACGGTTCGATCACGGTCGTCGCGCTCGTTTTCGAGAAAAACGCGAAAAACACCTTTCGGTCGGAAATATTTAAAAGTCCCGTCAGATCTCAAAGTCCACCGGCACCATCGTCCAAAAGCCAAACTCGTCCGATCGCCAAAACAATTATAGATCCTTGTTCCTCGTTGCATTGCGAACGTATTACATTAATGGTTCGATCACGGTCGTCGCGCTCGTTTTCGAGAAAAACGCGAAAAACACCATTCGGTCGGAAATATTTAAAAGTCCCGTCAGATCTCAAAGTCCACCGGCACCATCGTCCAAAAGCCAAACTCGTCCGATCGCCAAAACTATTATAGATCCCTGTTCCTCGTTGCATTGCGAACGTATTACATTAATGGTTCGTCCGCGGTCGTCGCGCTCGTTCTCGAGAAAAACGAGAAAAACACCTTTCGGTCGGAAATATTTAAAAGTCCCGTCAGATCTCAAAGTCCACCGGCACCATCGTCCAAAAGCCAAACTCGTCCGATCGCCAAAACTATTATAGATCCCTGTTCCTCGTTGCATTGCGAACGTATTACATTAATGGTTCGTCCGCGGTCGTCGCGCTCGTTCTCGAGAAAAACGAGAAAAACACCTTTGGGTCCGAAACATATCAAAGTCCCGTCAGATCTCAAAGTCCACCGGCACCATCGTCCAAAAACCAAACTCGTCCGATCGCCAAAACAATTATAGATCCTTGTTCCTCGTTGCATTGCGAACGTATTACATTAATGGTTCGTCCGCGGTCGTCGCGCTCGTTTTCGAGAAAAAAGCAAAAAACACCTTTCGGTCGGAAATATTTAAAAGTCCCGTCAGATCTCAAAGTCCACCGGCACCATCGTCCAAAAGCCAAACTCGTCCGATCGCCATAACAATTATAGATCCTTGTTCCTCGTTGCATTGCGAACGTATTACATTAATGGTTCGATCACGGTCGTCGCGCTCGTTTTCGAGAAAAACGCGAAAAACACCATTCGGTCGGAAATATTTAAAAGTCCCGTCAGATCTCAAAGTCCACCGGCACCATCGTCCAAAAGCCAAACTCGTCCGATCGCCAAAACTATTATAGATCCCTGTTCCTCGTTGCATTGCGAACGTATTACATTAATGGTTCGTCCGCGGTCGTCGCGCTCGTTCTCGAGAAAAACGAGAAAAACACCTTTCGGTCGGAAATATTTAAAAGTCCCGTCAGATCTCAAAGTCCACCGGCACCATCGTCCAAAAGCCAAACTCGTCCGATCGCCAAAACAATTATAGATCCTTGTTCCTCGTTGTATTGCAACCGTATTACATGAATGGTTCGAACGCGGTCGTCGCGCTCGTTTTCGAGAAAAACGCAAAAAACACCTTTCGGTCGGAAATATTTAAACGTCCCGTCAGATCTCAAAGTCCACCGGCACCATCGTCCAAAAGCCAAACTCGTCCGATCGCCAAAACAATTATAGATCCTTGTTCCTCGTTGCATTGCGAACGTATTACATTAATGGTTCGATCACGGTCGTCGCGCTCGTTTTCGAGAAAAACGCGAAAAACACCTTTCGGTCGGAAATATTTAAAAGTCCCGTCAGATCTCAAAGTCCACCGGCACCATCGTCCAAAAGCCAAACTCGTCCGATCGCCAAAACTATTATAGATCCCTGTTCCTCGTTGCATTGCGAACGTATTACATTAATGGTTCGTCCGCGGTCGTCGCGCTCGTTCTCGAGAAAAACGAGAAAAACACCTTTCGGTCGGAAATATTTAAAAGTCCCGTCAGATCTCAAAGTCCACCGGCACCATCGTCCAAAAGCCAAACTCGTCCGATCGCCAAAACAATTATAGATCCTTGTTCCTCGTTGTATTGCAACCGTATTACATGAATGGTTCGAACGCGGTCGTCGCGCTCGTTTTCGAGAAAAACGCAAAAAACACCTTTCGGTCGGAAATATTTAAACGTCCCGTCAGATCTCAAAGTCCACCGGCACCATCGTTCAAAAGCCAAACTCGTCCGATCGCCAAAACAATTATAGATCCTTGTTCCTCGTTGCAATGCGAACGTATTACATTAACGGTTCGATCACGGTCGTCGCGCTCGTTTTCGAGAAAAACGCGAAAAACACCTTTCGGTCGGAAATATTTAAAAGTCCCGTCAGATCTCAAAGTCCACCGGCACCATCGTCCAAAAGCCAAACTCGTCCGATCGCCAAAACAATTATAGATCCTTGTTCCTCGTTGCATTGCGAACGTATTACATTAATGGTTCGATCACGGTCGTCGCGCTCGTTTTCGAGAAAAACGCGAAAAACACCATTCGGTCGGAAATATTTAAAAGTCCCGTCAGATCTCAAAGTCCACCGGCACCATCGTCCAAAAGCCAAACTCGTCCGATCGCCAAAACTATTATAGATCCCTGTTCCTCGTTGCATTGCGAACGTATTACATTAATGGTTCGTCCGCGGTCGTCGCGCTCGTTCTCGAGAAAAACGAGAAAAACACCTTTCGGTCGGAAATATTTAAAAGTCCCGTCAGATCTCAAAGTCCACCGGCACCATCGTCCAAAAGCCAAACTCGTCCGATCGCCAAAACAATTATAGATCCTTGTTCCTCGTTGTATTGCAACCGTATTACATGAATGGTTCGATCGCGGTCGTCGCGCTCGTTTTCGAGAAAAACGCAAAAAACACCTTTCGGTCGGAAATATTTAAACGTCCCGTCAGATCTCAAAGTCCACCGGCACCATCGTCCAAAAGCCAAACTCGTCTGATCGCCAAAACAATTATAGATCCTTGTTCCTCGTTGCAATGCGAACGTATTACATTAATGGTTCGTCCGCGGTCGTCGCGCTCGTTTTCGAGAAAAAAGCGAAAAACACCTTTCGGTCGGAAATATTTAAAAGTCCCGTCAGATCTCAAAGTCCACCGGCACCATCGTTCAAAAGCCAAACTCGTCCGATCGCCAAAACAATTATAGATCCTTGTTCCTCGTTGCATTGCGAACGTATTACATTAATGGTTCGGCCGCGGTCGTCGCGCTCGTTCTCGAGAAAAACGAGAAAAACACTTTTCGGTCCGAAACATTTCAAAAGTCCCGTCAGATCTCAAAGTCCACCGGCACCATCGTCCCAAAGCCAAACTCGTCCTATCGCCAAAACAATTATAGATCCTTGTTCCTCGTTGCAATGCGAACGTATTACATTAATGATTCGTCCGCGGTCGTCGCGCTCGTTTACGAGAAAAAAGCGAAAAACACCTTTCGGACGGAAATACTTCCAAGTCCCGTCAGATCTCAATGTCCACCGGCACCATCGCCCAAATGCCAAACTCGTCTGATCACCAAAACAATTATAGATCCTTGTTCCTCGTTGCATTGCGAACGTATTACATTAATGGTTCGATCACGGTCGTCGCGCTCGTTTTCGAGAAAAACGCGAAAAACACCTTTGGGTCGGAAATATTTAAAAGTCCCGTCAGATCTCAAAGTCCACCGGCACCATCGTCCAAAAGCCAAACTCGTCCGATCGCCAAAACAATTATAGATCCTTGTTCCTCGTTGCAATGCGAACGTATTACATTAATGGTTCGTCCGCGGTCGTCGCGCTCGTTTTCGAGAAAAACGCAAAAAACACCTTTCGGTCGGAAATATTTAAACGTCCCGTCAGATCTCAAAGTCCACCGGCACCATCGTCCAAAAGCCAAACTCGTCTGATCGCCAAAACAATTATAGATCCTTGTTCCTCGTTGCAATGCGAACGTATTACATTAATGGTTCGTCCGCGGTCGTCGCGCTCGTTTTCGAGAAAAAAGCGAAAAACACCTTTCGGTCGGAAATATTTAAAAGTCCCGTCAGATCTCAAAGTCCACCGGCACCATCGTCCAAAAGCCAAACTCGTCCGATCGCCAAAACTATTATAGATCCCTGTTCCTCGTTGCATTGCGAACGTATTACATTAATGGTTCGTCCGCGGTCGTCGCGCTCGTTCTCGAGAAAAACGAGAAAAACACCTTTCGGTCGGAAATATTTAAAAGTCCCGTCAGATCTCAAAGTCCACCGGCACCATCGTCCAAAAGCCAAACTCGTCCGATCGCCAAAACAATTATAGATCCTTGTTCCTCGTTGTATTGCAACCGTATTACATGAATGGTTCGATCGCGGTCGTCGCGCTCGTTTTCGAGAAAAACGCAAAAAACACCTTTCGGTCGGAAATATTTAAACGTCCCGTCAGATCTCAAAGTCCACCGGCACCATCGTCCAAAAGCCAAACTCGTCTGATCGCCAAAACAATTATAGATCCTTGTTCCTCGTTGCAATGCGAACGTATTACATTAATGGTTCGTCCGCGGTCGTCGCGCTCGTTTTCGAGAAAAAAGCGAAAAACACCTTTCGGTCGGAAATATTTAAAAGTCCCGTCAGATCTCAAAGTCCACCGGCACCATCGTTCAAAAGCCAAACTCGTCCGATCGCCAAAACAATTATAGATCCTTGTTCCTCGTTGCATTCCGAACGTATTACATTAATGGTTCGGCCGCGGTCGTCGCGCTCGTTCTCGAGAAAAACGAGAAAAACACTTTTCGGTCCGAAACATTTCAAAAGTCCCGTCAGATCTCAAAGTCCACCGGCACCATCGTCCCAAAGCCAAACTCGTCCGATCGCCAAAACAATTATAGATCCTTGTTCCTCGTTGCAATGCGAACGTATTACATTAATGATTCGTCCGCGTCGTCGCGCTCGTTTACGAGAAAAAAGCGAAAAACACCTTTCGGACGGAAATACTTCCAAGTCCCGTCAGATCTCAATGTCCACCGGCACCATCGCCCAAAAGCCAAACTCGTCTGATCACCAAAACAATTATAGATCCTTGTTCCTCGTTGCATTGCGAACGTATTACATTAATGGTTCGATCACGGTCGTCGCGCTCGTTTTCGAGAAAAACGCGAAAAACACCTTTGGGTCGGAAATATTTAAAAGTCCCGTCAGATCTCAAAGTCCACCGGCACCATCGTCCAAAAGCCAAACTCGTCCGATCGCCAAAACAATTATAGATCCTTGTTCCTCGTTGCAATGCGAACGTATTACATTAATGGTTCGTCCGCGGTCGTCGCGCTCGTTTTCGAGAAAAACGCAAAAAACACCTTTCGGTCGGAAATATTTAAACGTCCCGTCAGATCTCAAAGTCCACCGGCACCATCGTCCAAAAGCCAAACTCGTCTGATCGCCAAAACAATTATAGATCCTTGTTCCTCGTTGCAATGCGAACGTATTACATTAATGGTTCGTCCGCGGTCGTCGCGCTCGTTTTCGAGAAAAAAGCGAAAAACACCTTTCGGTCGGAAATATTTAAAAGTCCCGTCAGATCTCAAAGTCCACCGGCACCATTGTTCAAAAGCCAAACTCGTCCGATCGCCAAAACAATTATAGATCCTTGTTCCTCGTTGCATTGCGAACGTATTACATTAATGGTTCGGCCGCGGTCGTCGCGCTCGTTCTCGAGAAAAACGAGAAAAACACTTTTCGGTCCGAAACATTTCAAAAGTCCCGTCAGATCTCAAAGTCCACCGGCACCATCGTCCCAAAGCCAAACTCGTCCGATCGCCAAAACAATTATAGATCCTTGTTCCTCGTTGCAATGCGAACGTATTACATTAATGATTCGTCCGCGGTCGTCGCGCTCGTTTACGAGAAAAAAGCGAAAAACACCTTTCGGACGGAAATACTTCCAAGTCCCGTCAGATCTCAATGTCCACCGGCACCATCGCCCAAAAGCCAAACTCGTCTGATCACCAAAACAATTATAGATCCTTGTTCCTCGTTGCATTGCGAACGTATTACATTAATGGTTCGATCACGGTCGTCGCGCTCGTTTTCGAGAAAAACGCGAAAAACACCTTTGGGTCGGAAATATTTAAAAGTCCCGTCAGATCTCAAAGTCCACCGGCACCATCGTCCAAAAGCCAAACTCGTCCGATCGCCAAAACAATTATAGATCCATGTTCCTCGTTGCAATGCGAACGTATTACATTAATGGTTCGTCCGCGGTCGTCGCGCTCGTTTTCGAGAAAACCGCAAAAAACACCTTTCGGTCGGAAATATTTAAAAGTCCCGTCAGATCTCAAAGTACACCGGCACCATCGTCCAAAAGCCAAACTCGTCCGATCGCCATAACAATTATAGATCCTTGTTCCTCGTTGCATTGCGAACGTATTACATTAATGGTTCGATCACGGTCGTCGCGCTCGTTTTCGAGAAAAACGCGAAAAACACCTTTCGGTCGGAAATATTTAAAAGTCCCGTCAGATCTCAAAGTCCACCGGCACCATCGTCCAAAAGCCAAACTCGTCCGATCGCCAAAACTATTATAGATCCCTGTTCCTCGTTGCATTGCGAACGTATTACATTAATGGTTCGTCCGCGGTCGTCGCGCTCGTTCTCGAGAAAAACGAGAAAAACACCTTTGGGTCCGAAACATATCAAAGTCCCGTCAGATCTCAAAGTCCACCGGCACCATCGTCCAAAAGCCAAACTCGTCCGATCGCCAAAACAATTATAGATCCTTGTTCCTCGTTGCATTGCGAACGTAATACATTAATGCTTCGACCGCGGTCGTCGCGCTTGTTTACGAGAAAAAAGAGAAAAACACCTTTCGGTCCGAAACATTTCAAGTCCCGTCAGATCTCAATGTCCACCGGCACCATCGTCCAAAAGCCAAACTCGTCCGATCGCCAAAAGAATTACAGATCCCTGTTCCTCGTTGCATTGCGAACGTATTACATTAATGGTTCGTCCGCGGTCGTCGCGTTCGTTTTCGAGAAAAACGCAAAAAACACTTTTCGGTCCGAAGTATTTCTAAGTCCCGTCAGATCTCAAAGTCCACCGGCACCATCTTCCAAAAGCCAAACTCGTCCGATCGCCAAAACAATTATAAATCCTTGTTCCTCGTTGCATTGCGAACGTATTACATTAATGGTTCGGCCGCGGTCGTCGCGCTCGTTCTCGAGAAAAACGAGAAAAACACTTTTCGGTCCGAAACATTTCAAAGGTCCCGTCAGATCTCAAAGTCCACCAGCACCATCGTCCAAAAGCCAAACTCGTCCGATCGCCAAAACCATTATAGATCCTTGTTCCTCGTTGCAATGCGAACGTATTACATTAACGGTTCGTCCGCGGTCGTCGCGCTCGTTTACGAGAAAAAAGCGAAAAACACCTTTCGGACGGAAATACTTCCAAGTCCCGTCAGATCTCAATGTCCACCGGCACCATCGTCCAAAAGCCAAACTCGTCTGATCACCAAAACAATTATAGATCCTTGTTCCTCGTTGCATTGCGAACGTATTACATTAACGGTTCGATCACGGTCGTCGCGCTCGTTTTCGAGAAAAACGCGAAAAACACCTTTCGGTCGGAAATATTTAAAAGTCCCGTCAGATCTCAAAGTCCACCGGCACCATCGTCCAAAAGCCAAACTCGTCCGATCGCCAAAACTATTATAGATCCCTGTTCCTCGTTGCATTGCGAACGTATTACATTAATGGTTCGTCCGCGGTCGTCGCGCTCGTTCTCGAGAAAAACGAGAAAAACACCTTTCGGTCGGAAATATTTAAAAGTCCCGTCAGATCTCAAAGTCCACCGGCACCATCGTCCAAAAGCCAAACTCGTCCGATCGCCAAAACAATTATAGATCCTTGTTCCTCGTTGCAATGCGAACGTATTACATTAATGGTTCGTCCGCGGTCGTCGCGCTCGTTTACGAGAAAAAAGCGAAAAACACCTTTCGGACGGAAATACTTCCAAGTCCCGTCAGATCTCAATGTCCACCGGCACCATCGCCCAAAAGCCAAACTCGTCTGATCACCAAAACAATTATAGATCCTTGTTCCTCGTTGCATTGCGAACGTATTACATTAATGGTTCGATCACGGTCGTCGCGCTCGTTTTCGAGAAAAACGCGAAAAACACCTTTGGGTCGGAAATATTTAAAAGTCCCGTCAGATCTCAAAGTCCACCGGCACCATCGTCCAAAAGCCAAACTCGTCCGATCGCCAAAACAATTATAGATCCTTGTTCCTCGTTGCAATGCGAACGTATTACATTAATGGTTCGTCCGCGGTCGTCGCGCTCGTTTTCGAGAAAAACGCAAAAAACACCTTTCGGTCGGAAATATTTAAACGTCCCGTCAGATCTCAAAGTCCACCGGCACCATCGTCCAAAAGCCAAACTCGTCTGATCGCCAAAACAATTATAGATCCTTGTTCCTCGTTGCAATGCGAACGTATTACATTAATGGTTCGTCCGCGGTCGTCGCGCTCGTTTTCGAGAAAAAAGCGAAAAACACCTTTCGGTCGGAAATATTTAAAAGTCCCGTCAGATCTCAAAGTCCACCGGCACCATTGTTCAAAAGCCAAACTCGTCCGATCGCCAAAACAATTATAGATCCTTGTTCCTCGTTGCATTGCGAACGTATTACATTAATGGTTCGGCCGCGGTCGTCGCGCTCGTTCTCGAGAAAAACGAGAAAAACACTTTTCGGTCCGAAACATTTCAAAAGTCCCGTCAGATCTCAAAGTCCACCGGCACCATCGTCCAAAAGCCAAACTCGTCCGATCGCCAAAACAATTATAGATCCTTGTTCCTCGTTGCATTGCGAACGTATTACATTAATGGTTTGATCACGGTCGTCGCGCTCGTTTTCGAGAAAAACGCGAAAAACACCATTCGGTCGGAAATATTTAAAAGTCCCGTCAGATCTCAAAGTCCACCGGCACCATCGTCCAAAAGCCAAACTCGTCCGATCGCCAAAACTATTATAGATCCCTGTTCCTCGTTGCATTGCGAACGTATTACATTAATGGTTCGTCCGCGGTCGTCGCGCTCGTTCTCGAGAAAAACGAGAAAAACACCTTTCGGTCGGAAATATTTAAAAGTCCCGTCAGATCTCAAAGTCCACCGGCACCATCGTCCAAAAGCCAAACTCGTCCGATCGCCAAAACAATTATAGATCCTTGTTCCTCGTTGTATTGCAACCGTATTACATGTATGGTTCGATCGCGGTCGTCGCGCTCGTTTTCGAGAAAAACGCAAAAAACACCTTTCGGTCGGAAATATTTAAACGTCCCGTCAGATCTCAAAGTCCACCGGCACCATCGTCCAAAAGCCAAACTCGTCTGATCGCCAAAACAATTATAGATCCTTGTTCCTCGTTGCAATGCGAACGTATTACATTAATGGTTCGTCCGCGGTCGTCGCGCTCGTTTTCGAGAAAAAAGCGAAAAACACCTTTCGGTCGGAAATATTTAAAAGTCCCGTCAGATCTCAAAGTCCACCGGCACCATCGTTCAAAAGCCAAACTCGTCCGATCGCCAAAACAATTATAGATCCTTGTTCCTCGTTGCATTGCGAACGTATTACATTAATGGTTCGGCCGCGGTCGTCGCGCTCGTTCTCGAGAAAAACGAGAAAAACACTTTTCGGTCCGAAACATTTCAAAAGTCCCGTCAGATCTCAAAGTCCATCGGCACCATCGTCCCAAAGCCAAACTCGTCCGATCGCCAAAACAATTATAGATCCTTGTTCCTCGTTGCAATGCGAACGTATTACATTAATGATTCGTCCGCGGTCGTCGCGCTCGTTTACGAGAAAAAAGCGAAAAACACCTTTCGGACGGAAATACTTCCAAGTCCCGTCAGATCTCAATGTCCACCGGCACCATCGCCCAAAAGCCAAACTCGTCTGATCACCAAAACAATTATAGATCCTTGTTCCTCGTTGCATTGCGAACGTATTACATTAATGGTTCGATCACGGTCGTCGCGCTCGTTTTCGAGAAAAACGCGAAAAACACCTTTGGGTCGGAAATATTTAAAAGTCCCGTCAGATCTCAAAGTCCACAGGCACCATCGTCCAAAAGCCAAACTCGTCCGATCGCCAAAACAATTATAGATCCTTGTTCCTCGTTGCAATGCGAACGTATTACATTAATGGTTCGTCCGCGGTCGTCGCGCTCGTTTTCGAGAAAAACGCAAAAAACACCTTTCGGTCGGAAATATTTAAACGTCCCGTCAGATCTCAAAGTCCACCGGCACCATCGTCCAAAAGCCAAACTCGTCTGATCGCCAAAACAATTATAGATCCTTGTTCCTCGTTGCAATGCGAACGTATTACATTAATGGTTCGTCCGCGGTCGTCGCGCTCGTTTTCGAGAAAAAAGCGAAAAACACCTTTCGGTCGGAAATATTTAAAAGTCCCGTCAGATCTCAAAGTCCACCGGCACCATTGTTCAAAAGCCAAACTCGTCCGATCGCCAAAACAATTATAGATCCTTGTTCCTCGTTGCATTGCGAACGTATTACATTAATGGTTCGGCCGCGGTCGTCGCGCTCGTTCTCGAGAAAAACGAGAAAAACACTTTTCGGTCCGAAACATTTCAAAAGTCCCGTCAGATCTCAAAGTCCACCGGCACCATCGTCCCAAAGCCAAACTCGTCCGATCGCCAAAACAATTATAGATCCTTGTTCCTCGTTGCAATGCGAACGTATTACATTAATGATTCGTCCGCGGTCGTCGCGCTCGTTTACGAGAAAAAAGCGAAAAACACCTTTCGGACGGAAATACTTCCAAGTCCCGTCAGATCTCAATGTCCACCGGCACCATCGCCCAAAAGCCAAACTCGTCTGATCACCAAAACAATTATAGATCCTTGTTCCTCGTTGCATTGCGAACGTATTACATTAATGGTTCGATCACGGTCGTCGCGCTCGTTTTCGAGAAAAACGCGAAAAACACCTTTGGGTCGGAAATATTTAAAAGTCCCGTCAGATCTCAAAGTCCACCGGCACCATCGTCCAAAAGCCAAACTCGTCCGATCGCCAAAACAATTATAGATCCATGTTCCTCGTTGCAATGCGAACGTATTACATTAATGGTTCGTCCGCGGTCGTCGCGCTCGTTTTCGAGAAAACCGCAAAAAACACCTTTCGGTCGGAAATATTTAAAAGTCCCGTCAGATCTCAAAGTACACCGGCACCATCGTCCAAAAGCCAAACTCGTCCGATCGCCATAACAATTATAGATCCTTGTTCCTCGTTGCATTGCGAACGTATTACATTAATGGTTCGATCACGGTCGTCGCGCTCGTTTTCGAGAAAAACGCGAAAAACACCTTTCGGTCGGAAATATTTAAAAGTCCCGTCAGATCTCAAAGTCCACCGGCACCATCGTCCAAAAGCCAAACTCGTCCGATCGCCAAAACTATTATAGATCCCTGTTCCTCGTTGCATTGCGAACGTATTACATTAATGGTTCGTCCGCGGTCGTCGCGCTCGTTCTCGAGAAAAACGAGAAAAACACCTTTGGGTCCGAAACATATCAAAGTCCCGTCAGATCTCAAAGTCCACCGGCACCATCGTCCAAAAGCCAAACTCGTCCGATCGCCAAAACAATTATAGATCCTTGTTCCTCGTTGCATTGCGAACGTAATACATTAATGCTTCGACCGCGGTCGTCGCGCTTGTTTACGAGAAAAAAGAGAAAAACACCTTTCGGTCCGAAACATTTCAAGTCCCGTCAGATCTCAATGTCCACCGGCACCATCGTCCAAAAGCCAAACTCGTCCGATCGCCAAAAGAATTACAGATCCCTGTTCCTCGTTGCATTGCGAACGTATTACATTAATGGTTCGTCCGCGGTCGTCGCGTTCGTTTTCGAGAAAAACGCAAAAAACACTTTTCGGTCCGAAGTATTTCTAAGTCCCGTCAGATCTCAAAGTCCACCGGCACCATCTTCCAAAAGCCAAACTCGTCCGATCGCCAAAACAATTATAAATCCTTGTTCCTCGTTGCATTGCGAACGTATTACATTAATGGTTCGGCCGCGGTCGTCGCGCTCGTTCTCGAGAAAAACGAGAAAAACACTTTTCGGTCCGAAACATTTCAAAGGTCCCGTCAGATCTCAAAGTCCACCAGCACCATCGTCCAAAAGCCAAACTCGTCCGATCGCCAAAACCATTATAGATCCTTGTTCCTCGTTGCAATGCGAACGTATTACATTAACGGTTCGTCCGCGGTCGTCGCGCTCGTTTACGAGAAAAAAGCGAAAAACACCTTTCGGACGGAAATACTTCCAAGTCCCGTCAGATCTCAATGTCCACCGGCACCATCGTCCAAAAGCCAAACTCGTCTGATCACCAAAACAATTATAGATCCTTGTTCCTCGTTGCATTGCGAACGTATTACATTAACGGTTCGATCACGGTCGTCGCGCTCGTTTTCGAGAAAAACGCGAAAAACACCTTTCGGTCGGAAATATTTAAAAGTCCCGTCAGATCTCAAAGTCCACCGGCACCATCGTCCAAAAGCCAAACTCGTCCGATCGCCAAAACAATTATAGATCCTTGTTCCTCGTTGCATTGCGAACGTATTACATTAATGGTTCGATCACGGTCGTCGCGCTCGTTTTCGAGAAAAACGCGAAAAACACCATTCGGTCGGAAATATTTAAAAGTCCCGTCAGATCTCAAAGTCCACCGGCACCATCGTCCAAAAGCCAAACTCGTCCGATCGCCAAAACTATTATAGATCCCTGTTCCTCGTTGCATTGCGAACGTATTACATTAATGGTTCGTCCGCGGTCGTCGCGCTCGTTCTCGAGAAAAACGAGAAAAACACCTTTCGGTCGGAAATATTTAAAAGTCCCGTCAGATCTCAAAGTCCACCGGCACCATCGTCCAAAAGCCAAACTCGTCCGATCGCCAAAACTATTATAGATCCCTGTTCCTCGTTGCATTGCGAACGTATTACATTAATGGTTCGTCCGCGGTCGTCGCGCTCGTTCTCGAGAAAAACGAGAAAAACACCTTTGGGTCCGAAACATATCAAAGTCCCGTCAGATCTCAAAGTCCACCGGCACCATCGTCCAAAAGCCAAACTCGTCCGATCGCCAAAACAATTATAGATCCTTGTTCCTCGTTGCATTGCGAACGTATTACATTAATGGTTCGTCCGCGGTCGTCGCGCTCGTTTTCGAGAAAAAAGCAAAAAACACCTTTCGGTCGGAAATATTTAAAAGTCCCGTCAGATCTCAAAGTCCACCGGCACCATCGTCCAAAAGCCAAACTCGTCCGATCGCCATAACAATTATAGATCCTTGTTCCTCGTTGCATTGCGAACGTATTACATTAATGGTTCGATCACGGTCGTCGCGCTCGTTTTCGAGAAAAACGCGAAAAACACCATTCGGTCGGAAATATTTAAAAGTCCCGTCAGATCTCAAAGTCCACCGGCACCATCGTCCAAAAGCCAAACTCGTCCGATCGCCAAAACTATTATAGATCCCTGTTCCTCGTTGCATTGCGAACGTATTACATTAATGGTTCGTCCGCGGTCGTCGCGCTCGTTCTCGAGAAAAACGAGAAAAACACCTTTCGGTCGGAAATATTTAAAAGTCCCGTCAGATCTCAAAGTCCACCGGCACCATCGTCCAAAAGCCAAACTCGTCCGATCGCCAAAACAATTATAGATCCTTGTTCCTCGTTGTATTGCAACCGTATTACATGAATGGTTCGAACGCGGTCGTCGCGCTCGTTTTCGAGAAAAACGCAAAAAACACCTTTCGGTCGGAAATATTTAAACGTCCCGTCAGATCTCAAAGTCCACCGGCACCATCGTCCAAAAGCCAAACTCGTCCGATCGCCAAAACAATTATAGATCCTTGTTCCTCGTTGCATTGCGAACGTATTACATTAATGGTTCGATCACGGTCGTCGCGCTCGTTTTCGAGAAAAACGCGAAAAACACCTTTCGGTCGGAAATATTTAAAAGTCCCGTCAGATCTCAAAGTCCACCGGCACCATCGTCCAAAAGCCAAACTCGTCCGATCGCCAAAACTATTATAGATCCCTGTTCCTCGTTGCATTGCGAACGTATTACATTAATGGTTCGTCCGCGGTCGTCGCGCTCGTTCTCGAGAAAAACGAGAAAAACACCTTTCGGTCGGAAATATTTAAAAGTCCCGTCAGATCTCAAAGTCCACCGGCACCATCGTCCAAAAGCCAAACTCGTCCGATCGCCAAAACAATTATAGATCCTTGTTCCTCGTTGTATTGCAACCGTATTACATGAATGGTTCGAACGCGGTCGTCGCGCTCGTTTTCGAGAAAAACGCAAAAAACACCTTTCGGTCGGAAATATTTAAACGTCCCGTCAGATCTCAAAGTCCACCGGCACCATCGTCCAAAAGCCAAACTCGTCCGATCGCCAAAACAATTATAGATCCTTGTTCCTCGTTGCAATGCGAACGTATTACATTAATGGTTCGTCCGCGGTCGTCGCGCTCGTTTTCGAGAAAAAAGCGAAAAACACCTTTCGGTCGGAAATATTTAAAAGTCCCGTCAGATCTCAAAGTCCACCGGCACCATCGTTCAAAAGCCAAACTCGTCCGATCGCCAAAACAATTATAGATCCTTGTTCCTCGTTGCATTGCGAACGTATTACATTAATGGTTCGGCCGCGGTCGTCGCGCTCGTTCTCGAGAAAAACGAGAAAAACACTTTTCGGTCCGAAACATTTCAAAAGTCCCGTCAGATCTCAAAGTCCACCGGCACCATCGTCCAAAAGCCAAACTCGTCCGATCGCCAAAACAATTATAGATCCTTGTTCCTCGTTGCAATGCGAACGTATTACATTAACGGTTCGATCACGGTCGTCGCGCTCGTTTTCGAGAAAAACGCGAAAAACACCTTTCGGTCGGAAATATTTAAAAGTCCCGTCAGATCTCAAAGTCCACCGGCACCATCGTCCAAAAGCCAAACTCGTCCGATCGCCAAAACAATTATAGATCCTTGTTCCTCGTTGCATTGCGAACGTATTACATTAATGGTTCGATCACGGTCGTCGCGCTCGTTTTCGAGAAAAACGCGAAAAACACCATTCGGTCGGAAATATTTAAAAGTCCCGTCAGATCTCAAAGTCCACCGGCACCATCGTCCAAAAGCCAAACTCGTCCGATCGCCAAAACTATTATAGATCCCTGTTCCTCGTTGCATTGCGAACGTATTACATTAATGGTTCGTCCGCGGTCGTCGCGCTCGTTCTCGAGAAAAACGAGAAAAACACCTTTCGGTCGGAAATATTTAAAAGTCCCGTCAGATCTCAAAGTCCACCGGCACCATCGTCCAAAAGCCAAACTCGTCCGATCGCCAAAACAATTATAGATCCTTGTTCCTCGTTGTATTGCAACCGTATTACATGAATGGTTCGATCGCGGTCGTCGCGCTCGTTTTCGAGAAAAACGCAAAAAACACCTTTCGGTCGGAAATATTTAAACGTCCCGTCAGATCTCAAAGTCCACCGGCACCATCGTCCAAAAGCCAAACTCGTCTGATCGCCAAAACAATTATAGATCCTTGTTCCTCGTTGCAATGCGAACGTATTACATTAATGGTTCGTCCGCGGTCGTCGCGCTCGTTTTCGAGAAAAAAGCGAAAAACACCTTTCGGTCGGAAATATTTAAAAGTCCCGTCAGATCTCAAAGTCCACCGGCACCATCGTTCAAAAGCCAAACTCGTCCGATCGCCAAAACAATTATAGATCCTTGTTCCTCGTTGCATTGCGAACGTATTACATTAATGGTTCGGCCGCGGTCGTCGCGCTCGTTCTCGAGAAAAACGAGAAAAACACTTTTCGGTCCGAAACATTTCAAAAGTCCCGTCAGATCTCAAAGTCCACCGGCACCATCGTCCCAAAGCCAAACTCGTCCGATCGCCAAAACAATTATAGATCCTTGTTCCTCGTTGCAATGCGAACGTATTACATTAATGATTCGTCCGCGGTCGTCGCGCTCGTTTACGAGAAAAAAGCGAAAAACACCTTTCGGACGGAAATACTTCCAAGTCCCGTCAGATCTCAATGTCCACCGGCACCATCGCCCAAAAGCCAAACTCGTCTGATCACCAAAACAATTATAGATCCTTGTTCCTCGTTGCATTGCGAACGTATTACATTAATGGTTCGATCACGGTCGTCGCGCTCGTTTTCGAGAAAAACGCGAAAAACACCTTTGGGTCGGAAATATTTAAAAGTCCCGTCAGATCTCAAAGTCCACCGGCACCATCGTCCAAAAGCCAAACTCGTCCGATCGCCAAAACAATTATAGATCCTTGTTCCTCGTTGCAATGCGAACGTATTACATTAATGGTTCGTCCGCGGTCGTCGCGCTCGTTTTCGAGAAAAACGCAAAAAACACCTTTCGGTCGGAAATATTTAAACGTCCCGTCAGATCTCAAAGTCCACCGGCACCATCGTCCAAAAGCCAAACTCGTCTGATCGCCAAAACAATTATAGATCCTTGTTCCTCGTTGCAATGCGAACGTATTACATTAATGGTTCGTCCGCGGTCGTCGCGCTCGTTTTCGAGAAAAAAGCGAAAAACACCTTTCGGTCGGAAATATTTAAAAGTCCCGTCAGATCTCAAAGTCCACCGGCACCATTGTTCAAAAGCCAAACTCGTCCGATCGCCAAAACAATTATAGATCCTTGTTCCTCGTTGCATTGCGAACGTATTACATTAATGGTTCGGCCGCGGTCGTCGCGCTCGTTCTCGAGAAAAACGAGAAAAACACTTTTCGGTCCGAAACATTTCAAAAGTCCCGTCAGATCTCAAAGTCCACCGGCACCATCGTCCCAAAGCCAAACTCGTCCGATCGCCAAAACAATTATAGATCCTTGTTCCTCGTTGCAATGCGAACGTATTACATTAATGATTCGTCCGCGGTCGTCGCGCTCGTTTACGAGAAAAAAGCGAAAAACACCTTTCGGACGGAAATACTTCCAAGTCCCGTCAGATCTCAATGTCCACCGGCACCATCGCCCAAAAGCCAAACTCGTCTGATCACCAAAACAATTATAGATCCTTGTTCCTCGTTGCATTGCGAACGTATTACATTAATGGTTCGATCACGGTCGTCGCGCTCGTTTTCGAGAAAAACGCGAAAAACACCTTTGGGTCGGAAATATTTAAAAGTCCCGTCAGATCTCAAAGTCCACCGGCACCATCGTCCAAAAGCCAAACTCGTCCGATCGCCAAAACAATTATAGATCCTTGTTCCTCGTTGCAATGCGAACGTATTACATTAATGGTTCGTCCGCGGTCGTCGCGCTCGTTTTCGAGAAAACCGCAAAAAACACCTTTCGGTCGGAAATATTTAAAAGTCCCGTCAGATCTCAAAGTACACCGGCACCATCGTCCAAAAGCCAAACTCGTCCGATCGCCAAAACAATTATAGATCCTTGTTCCTCGTTGCATTGCGAACGTATTACATTAATGGTTCGTCCGCGGTCGTCGCGCTCGTTTTCGAGAAAAAAGCAAAAAACACCTTTCGGTCGGAAATATTTAAAAGTCCCGTCAGATCTCAAAGTCCACCGGCACCATCGTCCAAAAGCCAAACTCGTCCGATCGCCATAACAATTATAGATCCTTGTTCCTCGTTGCATTGCGAACGTATTACATTAATGGTTCGATCACGGTCGTCGCGCTCGTTTTCGAGAAAAACGCGAAAAACACCATTCGGTCGGAAATATTTAAAAGTCCTGTCAGATCTCAAAGTCCACCGGCACCATCGTCCAAAAGCCAAACTCGTCCGATCGCCAAAACTATTATAGATCCCTGTTCCTCGTTGCATTGCGAACGTATTACATTAATGGTTCGTCCGCGGTCGTCGCGCTCGTTCTCGAGAAAAACGAGAAAAACACCTTTCGGTCGGAAATATTTAAAAGACCCGTCAGATCTCAAAGTCCACCGGCACCATCGTCCAAAAGCCAAACTCGTCCGATCGCCAAAACAATTATAGATCCTTGTTCCTCGTTGTATTGCAACCGTATTACATGAATGGTTCGAACGCGGTCGTCGCGCTCGTTTTCGAGAAAAACGCAAAAAACACCTTTCGGTCGGAAATATTTAAACGTCCCGTCAGATCTCAAAGTCCACCGGCACCATCGTCCAAAAGCCAAACTCGTCCGATCGCCAAAACAATTATAGATCCTTGTTCCTCGTTGCAATGCGAACGTATTACATTAATGGTTCGTCCGCGGTCGTCGCGCTCGTTTTCGAGAAAAAAGCGAAAAACACCTTTCGGTCGGAAATATTTAAAAGTCCCGTCAGATCTCAAAGTCCACCGGCACCATCGTTCAAAAGCCAAACTCGTCCGATCGCCAAAACAATTATAGATCCTTGTTCCTCGTTGCATTGCGAACGTATTACATTAATGGTTCGGCCGCGGTCGTCGCGCTCGTTCTCGAGAAAAACGAGAAAAACACTTTTCGGTCCGAAACATTTCAAAAGTCCCGTCAGATCTCAAAGTCCACCGGCACCATCGTCCAAAAGCCAAACTCGTCCGATCGCCAAAACAATTATAGATCCTTGTTCCTCGTTGCAATGCGAACGTATTACATTAATGATTCGTCCGCGGTCGTCGCGCTCGTTTACGAGAAAAAAGCGAAAAACACCTTTCGGACGGAAATACTTCCAAGTCCCGTCAGATCTCAATGTCCACCGGCACCATCGTCCAAAAGCCAAACTCGTCTGATCACCAAAACAATTATAGATTCTTGTTCCTCGTTGCATTGCGAACGTATTACATTAATGGTTCGATCACGGTCGTCGCGCTCGTTTTCGAGAAAAACGCGAAAAACACCTTTCGGTCGGAAATATTTAAAAGTCCCGTCAGATCTCAAAGTACACCGGCACCATCGTCCAAAAGCCAAACTCGTCCGATCGCCATAACAATTATAGATCCTTGTTCCTCGTTGCATTGCGAACGTATTACATTAATGGTTCGATCACGGTCGTCGCGCTCGTTTTCGAGAAAAACGCGAAAAACACCTTTCGGTCGGAAATATTTAAAAGTCCCGTCAGATCTCAAAGTCCACCGGCACCATCGTCCAAAAGCCAAACTCGTCCGATCGCCAAAACTATTATAGATCCCTGTTCCTCGTTGCATTGCGAACGTATTACATTAATGGTTCGTCCGCGGTCGTCGCGCTCGTTCTCGAGAAAAACGAGAAAAACACCTTTGGGTCCGAAACATATCAAAGTCCCGTCAGATCTCAAAGTCCACCGGCACCATCGTCCAAAAGCCAAACTCGTCCGATCGCCAAAACAATTATAGATCCTTGTTCCTCGTTGCAATGCGAACGTATTACATTAATGATTCGTCCGCGGTCGTCGCGCTCGTTTACGAGAAAAAAGCGAAAAACACCTTTCGGACGGAAATACTTCCAAGTCCCGTCAGATCTCAATGTCCACCGGCACCATCGTCCAAAAGCCAAACTCGTCCGATCGCCATAACAATTATAGATCCTTGTTCCTCGTTGCATTGCGAACGTATTACATTAATGGTTCGATCACGGTCGTCGCGCTCGTTTTCGAGAAAAACGCGAAAAACACCATTCGGTCGGAAATATTTAAAAGTCCCGTCAGATCTCAAAGTCCACCGGCACCATCGTCCAAAAGCCATACTCGTCCGATCGCCAAAACTATTATAGATCCCTGTTCCTCGTTGCATTGCGAACGTATTACATTAATGGTTCGTCCGCGGTCGTCGCGCTCGTTCTCGAGAAAAACGAGAAAAACACCTTTCGGTCGGAAATATTTAAAAGACCCGTCAGATCTCAAAGTCCACCGGCACCATCGTCCAAAAGCCAAACTCGTCCGATCGCCAAAACAATTATAGATCCTTGTTCCTCGTTGTATTGCAACCGTATTACATGAATGGTTCGAACGCGGTCGTCGCGCTCGTTTTCGAGAAAAACGCAAAAAACACCTTTCGGTCGGAAATATTTAAACGTCCCGTCAGATCTCAAAGTCCACCGGCACCATCGTCCAAAAGCCAAACTCGTCCGATCGCCAAAACAATTATAGATCCTTGTTCCTCGTTGCAATGCGAACGTATTACATTAATGGTTCGTCCGCGGTCGTCGCGCTCGTTTTCGAGAAAAAAGCGAAAAACACCTTTCGGTCGGAAATATTTAAAAGTCCCGTCAGATCTCAAAGTCCACCGGCACCATCGTTCAAAAGCCAAACTCGTCCGATCGCCAAAACAATTATAGATCCTTGTTCCTCGTTGCATTGCGAACGTATTACATTAATGGTTCGGCCGCGGTCGTCGCGCTCGTTCTCGAGAAAAACGAGAAAAACACTTTTCGGTCCGAAACATTTCAAAAGTCCCGTCAGATCTCAAAGTCCACCGGCACCATCGTCCAAAAGCCAAACTCGTCCGATCGCCAAAACAATTATAGATCCTTGTTCCTCGTTGCAATCTGAACGTATTACATTAATGATTCGTCCGCGGTCGTCGCGCTCGTTTACGAGAAAAAAGCGAAAAACACCTTTCGGACGGAAATACTTCCAAGTCCCGTCAGATCTCAATGTCCACCGGCACCATCGTCCAAAAGCCAAACTCGTCTGATCACCAAAACAATTATAGATCCTTGTTCCTCGTTGCATTGCGAACGTATTACATTAATGGTTCGATCACGGTCGTCGCGCTCGTTTTCGAGAAAAACGCGAAAAACACCTTTCGGTCGGAAATATTTAAAAGTCCCGTCAGATCTCAAAGTCCACCGGCACCATCGTCCAAAAGCCAAACTCGTCCGATCGCCAAAACTATTATAGATCCCTGTTCCTCGTTGCATTGCGAACGTATTACATTAATGGTTCGTCCGCGGTCGTCGCGCTCGTTCTCGAGAAAAACGAGAAAAACACCTTTGGGTCCGAAACATATCAAAGTCCCGTCAGATCTCAAAGTCCACCGGCACCATCGTCCAAAAGCCAAACTCGTCCGATCGCCATAACAATTGTAGATCCTTGTTCCTCGTTGCATTGCGAACGTATTACATTAATGGTTCGATCACGGTCGTCGCGCTCGTTTTCGAGAAAAACGCGAAAAACACCATTCGGTCGGAAATATTTAAAAGTCCCGTCAGATCTCAAAGTCCACCGGCACCATCGTCCAAAAGCCAAACTCGTCCGATCGCCAAAACTATTATAGATCCCTGTTCCTCGTTGCATTGCGAACGTATTACATTAATGGTTCGTCCGCGGTCGTCGCGCTCGTTCTCGAGAAAAACGAGAAAAACACCTTTCGGTCGGAAATATTTAAAAGACCCGTCAGATCTCAAAGTCCACCGGCACCATCGTCCAAAAGCCAAACTCGTCCGATCGCCAAAACAATTATAGATCCTTGTTCCTCGTTGTATTGCAACCGTATTACATGAATGGTTCGAACGCGGTCGTCGCGCTCGTTTTCGAGAAAAACGCAAAAAACACCTTTCGGTCGGAAATATTTAAACGTCCCGTCAGATCTCAAAGTCCACCGGCACCATCGTCCAAAAGCCAAACTCGTCCGATCGCCAAAACAATTATAGATCCTTGTTCCTCGTTGCAATGCGAACGTATTACATTAATGGTTCGTCCGCGGTCGTCGCGCTCGTTTTCGAGAAAAAAGCGAAAAACACCTTTCGGTCGGAAATATTTAAAAGTCCCGTCAGATCTCAAAGTCCACCGGCACCATCGTTCAAAAGCCAAACTCGTCCGATCGCCAAAACAATTATAGATCCTTGTTCCTCGTTGCATTGCGAACGTATTACATTAATGGTTCGGCCGCGGTCGTCGCGCTCGTTCTCGAGAAAAACGAGAAAAACACTTTTCGGTCCGAAACATTTCAAAAGTCCCGTCAGATCTCAAAGTCCACCGGCACCATCGTCCAAAAGCCAAACTCGTCCGATCGCCAAAACAATTATAGATCCTTGTTCCTCGTTGCAATCTGAACGTATTACATTAATGATTCGTCCGCGGTCGTCGCGCTCGTTTACGAGAAAAAAGCGAAAAACACCTTTCGGACGGAAATACTTCCAAGTCCCGTCAGATCTCAATGTCCACCGGCACCATCGTCCAAAAGCCAAACTCGTCTGATCACCAAAACAATTATAGATCCTTGTTCCTCGTTGCATTGCGAACGTATTACATTAATGGTTCGATCACGGTCGTCGCGCTCGTTTTCGAGAAAAACGCGAAAAACACCTTTCGGTCGGAAATATTTAAAAGTCCCGTCAGATCTCAAAGTACACCGGCACCATCGTCCAAAAGCCAAACTCGTCCGATCGCCATAACAATTATAGATCCTTGTTCCTCGTTGCATTGCGAACGTATTACATTAATGGTTCGATCACGGTCGTCGCGCTCGTTTTCGAGAAAAACGCGAAAAACACCTTTCGGTCGGAAATATTTAAAAGTCCCGTCAGATCTCAAAGTCCACCGGCACCATCGTCCAAAAGCCAAACTCGTCCGATCGCCAAAACTATTATAGATCCCTGTTCCTCGTTGCATTGCGAACGTATTACATTAATGGTTCGTCCGCGGTCGTCGCGCTCGTTCTCGAGAAAAACGAGAAAAACACCTTTGGGTCCGAAACATATCAAAGTCCCGTCAGATCTCAAAGTCCACCGGCACCATCGTCCAAAAGCCAAACTCGTCCGATCGCCAAAACAATTATAGATCCTTGTTCCTCGTTGCAATGCGAACGTATTACATTAATGGTTCGTCCGCGGTCGTCGCGCTCGTTTTCGAGAAAAAAGCGAAAAACACCTTTCGGTCGGAAATATTTAAAAGTCCCGTCAGATCTCAAAGTCCACCGGCACCATCGTTCAAAAGCCAAACTCGTCCGATCGCCAAAACAATTATAGATCCTTGTTCCTCGTTGCATTGCGAACGTATTACATTAATGGTTCGGCCGCGGTCGTCGCGCTCGTTCTCGAGAAAAACGAGAAAAACACTTTTCGGTCCGAAACATTTCAAAAGTCCCGTCAGATCTCAAAGTCCACCGGCACCATCGTCCAAAAGCCAAACTCGTCCGATCGCCAAAACAATTATAGATCCTTGTTCCTCGTTGCAATGCGAACGTATTACATTAATGATTCGTCCGCGGTCGTCGCGCTCGTTTACGAGAAAAAAGCGAAAAACACCTTTCGGACGGAAATACTTCCAAGTCCCGTCAGATCTCAATGTCCACCGGCACCATCGTCCAAAAGCCAAACTCGTCTGATCACCAAAACAATTATAGATCCTTGTTCCTCGTTGCATTGCGAACGTATTACATTAATGGTTCGATCACCGTCGTCGCGCTCGTTTTCGAGAAAAACGCGAAAAACACCTTTCGGTCGGAAATATTTAAAAGTCCCGTCAGATCTCAAAGTACACCGGCACCATCGTCCAAAAGCCAAACTCGTCCGATCGCCATAACAATTATAGATCCTTGTTCCTCGTTGCATTGCGAACGTATTACATTAATGGTTCGATCACGGTCGTCGCGCTCGTTTTCGAGAAAAACGCGAAAAACACCTTTCGGTCGGAAATATTTAAAAGTCCCGTCAGATCTCAAAGTCCACCGGCACCATCGTCCAAAAGCCAAACTCGTCCGATCGCCAAAACTATTATAGATCCCTGTTCCTCGTTGCATTGCGAACGTATTACATTAATGGTTCGTCCGCGGTCGTCGCGCTCGTTCTCGAGAAAAACGAGAAAAACACCTTTGGGTCCGAAACATATCAAAGTCCCGTCAGATCTCAAAGTCCACCGGCACCATCGTCCAAAAGCCAAACTCGTCCGATCGCCAAAACAATTATAGATCCTTGTTCCTCGTTGCATTGCGAACGTATTACATTAATGCTTCGACCGCGGTCGTCGCGCTTGTTTACGAGAAAAAAGAGAAAAACACCTTTCGGTCCGAAACATTTCAAGTCCCGTCAGATCTCAATGTCCACCGGCACCATCGTCCAAAAGCCAAACTCGTCCGATCGCCAAAAGAATTACAGATCCCTGTTCCTCGTTGCATTGCGAACGTATTACATTAATGGTTCGTCCGCGGTCGTCGCGTTCGTTTTCGAGAAAAACGCAAAAAACACTTTTCGGTCCGAAGTATTTCTAAGTCCCGTCAGATCTCAAAGTCCACCGGCACCATCTTCCAAAAGCCAAACTCGTCCGATCGCCAAAACAATTATAAATCCTTGTTCCTCGTTGCATTGCGAACGTATTACATTAATGGTTCGGCCGCGGTCGTCGCGCTCGTTCTCGAGAAAAACGAGAAAAACACTTTTCGGTCCGAAACATTTCAAAGGTCCCGTCAGATCTCAAAGTCCACCAGCACCATCGTCCAAAAGCCAAACTCGTCCGATCGCCAAAACAATTATAGATCCTTGTTCCTCGTTGCAATGCGAACGTATTACATTAATGGTTCGTCCGCGGTCGTCGCGCTCGTTTACGAGAAAAAAGCGAAAAACACCATTCGGACGGAAATACTTCCAAGTCCCGTCAGATCTCAATGTCCACCGGCACCATCGTCCAAAAGCCAAACTCGTCTGATCACCAAAACAATTATAGATCCTTGTTCCTCGTTGCATTGCGAACGTATTACATTAACGGTTCGATCACGGTCGTCGCGCTCGTTTTCGAGAAAAACGCGAAAAACACCTTTCGGTCGGAAATATTTAAAAGTCCCGTCAGATCTCAAAGTCCACCGGCACCATCGTCCAAAAGCCAAACTCGTCCGATCGCCAAAACAATTATAGATCCTTGTTCCTCGTTGCATTGCGAACGTATTACATTAATGGTTCGACCGCGGTCGTCGCGCTCGTTCTCGAGAAAAACGAGAAAAACACCTTTCGGTCCGAAACATTTCAAAGGTCCGTCAGATCTCAAAGTCGACCGGCACCATCGTCCAAAAGCCAAACTCGTCCGATCGCCAAAACAATTATAGATCCTTGTTCCTCGTTGCATTGCGAACGTATTACATTAATGGTTTGATCACGGTCGTCGCGCTCGTTTTCGAGAAAAACGCGAAAAACACCTTTCGGTCGGAAATATTTAAAAGTCCCGTCAGATCTCAAAGTCCACCGGCACCATCGTCCAAAAGCCAAACTCGTCCGATCGCCAAAACAATTATAGATCCTTGTTCCTCGTTGCAATGCGAACGTATTACATTAATGGTTCGTCCGCGGTCGTCGCGCTCGTTTTCGAGATAAACGCAAAAAACACCTTTCGGTCGGAAATATTTAAAAGTCCCGTCAGATCTCAAAGTCCACCGGCACCATCGTCCAAAAGCCAAACTCGTCCGATCGCCAAAACAATTATAGATCCTTGTTCCTCGTTGCATTGCGAACGTATTACATTAATGGTTCGATCACGGTCGTCGCGCTCGTTTTCGAGAAAAACGCGAAAAACACCTTTCGGTCGGAAATATTTAAAAGTCCCGTCAGATCTCAAAGTCCACCGGCACCATCGTCCAAAAGCCAAACTCGTCCGATCGCCAAAACTATTATAGATCCTTGTTCCTCGTTGCAATGCGAACGTATTACATTAATGGTTCGTCCGCGGTCGTCGCGCTCGTTTTCGAGATAAACGCAAAAAACACCTTTCGGTCGGAAATATTTAAAAGTCCCGTCAGATCTGAAAGTCCACCGGCACCATCGTCCAAAAGCCAAACTCGTCCGATCGCCAAAACAATTATAGATCCTTGTTCCTCGTTGCATTGCGAACGTATTACATTAATGCTTCGACCGCGGTCGTCGCGCTCGTTTACGAGAAAAAAGAGAAAAACACCTTTCGGCCCGAAACATTTCAAGTCCCGTCAGATCTCAATGTCCACCGGCACCATCGTCCAAAAGCCAAACTCGTCCGATCGCCAAAACAATTATAGATCCCTTTTCCTCGTTGCATTGCGAACGTATTACATTAATGGTTCGCCCGCGGTCGTCGCGCTCGTTTTCGAGAAAAACGCAAAAAAGACCTTTCGGACCGAAATATTTCCAAGTCCCGTCAGATCTCAATGTCCAAGGGCACCATCGTCCAAAAGCCAAACTCGTCCGATCGCCAAAACAATTATAGATCCTTGTCCCTCGTTGCATTGCGAACGTATTACATTAATGGTTCGGCCGCGGTCGTCGCGCTCGTTCTCGAGAAAAACGAGAAAAACACCTTTGGGTCCGAAACATTTCAAAGTCCCGTCAGATCTCAAAGTCCACCGGCACCATCGTCCAAAAGCCAAACTCGTCCGATCGCCAAAAGAATTATAGATCCTTTTTCCTGGTTGCATTGCGAACGTATTAAATTAATGGTTCGGCCGCGGTCGTCGCGCTCGTTTACGAGAAAAAAGCGAAAAACACCTTTCGGACGGAAATACTTCCAAGTTCCGTCAGATCTCAATGTCCACCGGCACCATCGTCCAAAAGCCAAACTCGTCCGATCGCCAAAACAATTATAGATCCTTGTTCCTCGTTGCATTGCGAACGTATTACATTAATGGTTCGTCCGCGGTCGTCACGCTCGTTCTCGAGAAAAACGAGAAAAACACCTTTGGGTCCGAAACATTTCAAAGTCCCGTCATATCTCAAAGTCCACCGGCACCATCGTCCAAAAGCCAAACTCGTCCGATCGCCAAAACAATTATAGATCCTTGTTCCTCGTTGTATTGCAACCGTATTACATGAATGGTTCGATCGCGGTCGTCGCGCTCGTTTTCGAGAAAAAAGCAAAAAACACCTTTCGGTCGGAAATATTTAAAAGTCCCGTCAGATCTCAAAGTCCACCGGCACCATCGTCCAAAAGCCAAACTCGTCCGATCGCCAAAACAATTATAGATCCTTGTTCCTCGTTGCATTGCGAACGTATTACATTAATGATTCGTCCGCGGTCGTCGCGTTCGTTTTCGAGAAAAAAGCGAAAAACACCTTTCGGACGGAAATACTTCCAAGTTCCGTCAGATCTCAATGTCCAAGGGCACCATCGTCCAAAAGCCAAACTCGTCCGATCGCCAAAACAATTATAGATCCTTGTTCCTCGTTGCATTGCGAACGTATTACATTAATGGTTCGGCCGCGGTCGTCGCGCTCGTTTTCGGGAGAAATGCGAAAAACACATTTCGGTCCGAAGTATTTCTAAGACCCGTCAGATCTCAAAGTCCACCGGCACCATCGTCCAAAAGCCAAACTCGTCCGATCGCCAAAAAATATAGTTCCTTGTCCCTCGTTGCATTGCGAACGTATTACATTAATGGTTCGGCCGCGGTCGTCGCGCTCGTTCTCGAGAAAAACGAGAAAAACACCTTTGGGTCCGAAACATTTCAAAGTCCCGTCAGATCTCAAAGTCCACCGGCACCATCGTCCAAAAGCCAAACTCGTCCGATCGCCAAAAGAATTATAGATCCTTTTTCCTGGTTGCATTGCGAACGTATTAAATTAATGGTTCGACCGCGGTCGTCGCGCTCTTTTTTGAGAAAAACGCAATAAACACCTTTCGGTCCGAAATATTTCCAAGTCCCGTCACATCTCAAAGTCCACCGGCACCATCGTCCAAAAGCCAAACTCGTCCGATCGCCAAAACAATTATAAATCCTTGTTCCTCGTTGCATTGCGAACGTATTACATTAATGGTTCGTCCGCGGTCGTCGCGCTCGTTTTCGAGAAAAACGCAAAAAACACCTTTCGGTCGGAAATATTTAAAAGTCCCGTCAGATCTCAAAGTACACCGGCACCATCGTCCAAAAGCCAAACTCGTCCGATCGCCATAACAATTATAGATCCTTGTTCCTCGTTGCATTGCGAACGTATTACATTAATGGTTCGATCACGGTCGTCGCGCTCGTTTTCGAGAAAAACGCGAAAAACACCTTTCGGTCGGAAATATTTAAAAGTCCCGTCAGATCTCAAAGTCCACCGGCACCATCGTCCAAAAGCCAAACTCGTCCGATCGCCAAAACTATTATAGATCCCTGTTCCTCGTTGCATTGCGAACGTATTACATTAATGGTTCGTCCGCGGTCGTCGCGCTCGTTCTCGAGAAAAACGAGAAAAACACCTTTGGGTCCGAAACATATCAAAGTCCCGTCAGATCTCAAAGTCCACCGGCACCATCGTCCAAAAGCCAAACTCGTCCGATCGCCAAAAAATATAGATCCTTGTCCCTCGTTGCATTGCGAACGTATTACATTAATGGTTCGGCCGCGGTCGTCGCGCTCGTTCTCGAGAAAAACGAGAAAAACACCTTTGGGTCCGAAACATTTCAAAGTCCCGTCAGATCTCAAAGTCCACCGGCACCATCGTCCAAAAGCCAAACTCGTCCGATCGCCAAAACAATTATAGATCCTTGTTCCTCGTTGCATTGCGAACGTATTACATTAATGGTTCGTCCGCGGTCGTCACGCTCGTTCTCGAGAAAAACGAGAAAAACACCTTTGGGTCCGAAACATTTCAAAGTCCCGTCATATCTCAAAGTCCACCGGCACCATCGTCCAAAAGCCAAACTCGTCCGATCGCCAAAACAATTATAGATCCTTGTTCCTCGTTGTATTGCAACCGTATTACATGAATGGTTCGATCGCGGTCGTCGCGCTCGTTTTCGAGAAAAAAGCAAAAAACACCTTTCGGTCGGAAATATTTAAAAGTCCCGTCAGATCTCAAAGTCCACCGGCACCATCGTCCAAAAGCCAAACTCGTCCGATCGCCAAAACAATTATAGATCCCTTTTCCTCGTTGCATTGCGAACGTATTACATTAATGGTTCGGCCGCGGTCGTCGCGCTCGTTTTCGAGAAAAACGCAAAAAAGACCTTTCGGTCCGAAATATTTCCAAGTCCCGTCAGATCTCAATGTCCAAGGGCACCATCGTCCAAAAGCCAAACTCGTCCGATCGCCAAAACAATTATAGATCCTTGTCCCTCGTTGCATTGCGAACGTATTACATTAATGGTTCGGCCGCGGTCGTCGCGCTCGTTCTCGAGAAAAACGAGAAAAACACCTTTGGGTCCGAAACATTTCAAAGTCCCGTCAGATCTCAAAGTCCACCGGCACCATCGTCCAAAAGCCAAACTCGTCCGATCGCCAAAAGAATTATAGATCCTTTTTCCTGGTTGCATTGCGAACGTATTAAATTAATGGTTCGGCCGCGGTCGTCGCGCTCGTTTACGAGAAAAAAGCGAAAAACACCTTTCGGACGGAAATACTTCCAAGTTCCGTCAGATCTCAATGTCCACCGGCACCATCGTCCAAAAGCCAAACTCGTCCGATCGCCAAAACAATTATAGATCCTTGTTCCTCGTTGCATTGCGAACGTATTACATTAATGGTTCGTCCGCGGTCGTCACGCTCGTTCTCGAGAAAAACGAGAAAAACACCTTTGGGTCCGAAACATTTCAAAGTCCCGTCATATCTCAAAGTCCACCGGCACCATCGTCCAAAAGCCAAACTCGTCCGATCGCCAAAACAATTATAGATCCTTGTTCCTCGTTGTATTGCAACCGTATTACATGAATGGTTCGATCGCGGTCGTCGCGCTCGTTTTCGAGAAAAAAGCAAAAAACACCTTTCGGTCGGAAATATTTAAAAGTCCCGTCAGATCTCAAAGTCCACCGGCACCATCGTCCAAAAGCCAAACTCGTCCGATCGCCAAAACAATTATAGATCCTTGTTCCTCGTTGCATTGCGAACGTATTACATTAATGATTCGTCCGCGGTCGTCGCGTTCGTTTTCGAGAAAAAAGCGAAAAACACCTTTCGGACGGAAATACTTCCAAGTTCCGTCAGATCTCAATGTCCACCGGCACCATCGTCCAAAAGCCAAACTCGTCCGATCGCCAAAACAATTATAGATCCCTTTTCCTCGTTGCATTGCGAACGTATTACATTAATGGTTCGGCCGCGGTCGTCGCGCTCGTTTTCGAGAAAAACGCAAAAAAGACCTTTCGGTCCGAAATATTTCCAAGTCCCGTCAGATCTCAATGTCCAAGGGCACCATCGTCCAAAAGCCAAACTCGTCCGATCGCCAAAACAATTATAGATCCTTGTTCCTCGTTGCATTGCGAACGTATTACATTAATGGTTCGGCCGCGGTCGTCGCGCTCGTTTTCGGGAGAAATGCGAAAAACACATTTCGGTCCGAAGTATTTCTAAGACCCGTCAGATCTCAAAGTCCACCGGCACCATCGTCCAAAAGCCAAACTCGTCCGATCGCCAAAACAATTATAGATCCTTTTTCCTGGTTGCATTGCGAACGTATTAAATTAATGGTTCGACCGCGGTCGTCGCGCTCTTTTTTGAGAAAAACGCAATAAACACCTTTCGGTCCGAAATATTTCCAAGTCCCGTCACATCTCAAAGTCCACCGGCACCATCGTCCAAAAGCCAAACTCGTCCGATCGCGATAACAATCACAGATCCTTGTTCCTCGTTGCATTGCAAACGTATTACATGAATAGTTCGCCCCCGGTCGTCGCGCTCGTTTTCGAGAAAAACGCGAAAAACACCTTTTGGTCCGAAATACTTCCAAGTCCCGATTACATCTCAAAGTCCACCGGCACCATCGTCCAAAAGCCAAACTCGTCCGATCGCCAAAACAATTATAGATCCTTGTTCCTCGTTGTATTGCAACCGTATTACATGAATGGTTCGATCGCGGTCGTCGCGCTCGTTTTCGAGAAAAAAGCAAAAAACACCTTTCGGTCGGAAATATTTAAAAGTCCCGTCAGATCTCAAAGTCCACCGGCACCATCGTCCAAAAGCCAAACTCGTCCGATCGCCATAACAATTATAGATCCTTGTTCCTCGTTGCATTGCGAACGTATTACATTAATGGTTCGATCACGGTCGTCGCGCTCGTTTTCGAGAAAAACGCGAAAAACACCTTTCGGTCGGAAATATTTAAAAGTCCCGTCAGATCTCAAAGTCCACCGGCACCATCGTCCAAAAGCCAAACTCGTCCGATCGCCAAAACAATTATAGATCCTTGTTCCTCGTTGTATTGCAACCGTATTACATGAATGGTTCGAACGCGGTCGTCGCGCTCGTTTTCGAGAAAAACGCAAAAAACACCTTTCGGTCGGAAATATTTAAAAGTCCCGTCAGATCTCAAAGTCCACCGGCACCATCGTCAAAAAGCCAAACTCGTCCGATCGCCATAACAGTTATAGATCCTTGTTCCTCGTTGCATTACGAACGTATTACATTAATGGTTCGATCACGGTCGTCGCGCTCGTTTTCGAGAAAAACGAGAAAAACACCTTTCGGTCGGAAATATTTAAAAGTCCCGTCAGATCTCAAAGTCCACCGGCACCATCGTCCAAAAGCCAAACTCGTCCGATCGCCAAAACTATTATAGATCCTTGTTCCTCGTTGCATTGCGAACGTATTACATTAATGGTTCGTCCGCGGTCGTCGCACTCGTTTTCGTGAAAAATGCGAAAAGCACATTTCGGTCCGAAGTATTTCTAAGTCCCGTCAGATCTCAAAGTCCACCGGCACCATCTTCCAAAAGCCAAACTCGTCCGATCGCCAAAACAATTATAAATCCTTGTTCCTCGTTGCATTGCGAACGTATTACATTAATGGTTCGTCCGCGGTCGTCGCGCTCGTTTTCGAGAAAAACGCAAAAAACACCTTTCGGACGGAAATATTTAAAAGTCCCGTCAGATCTCAAAGTACACCGGCACCATCGTCCAAAAGCCAAACTCGTCCGATCGCCATAGCAATTATAGATCCTTGTTCCTCGTTGCATTGCGAACGTATTACATTAATGGTTCGATCACGGTCGTCGCGCTCGTTTTCGAGAAAAACGCGAAAAACACCTTTCGGTCGGAAATATTTAAAAGTCCCGTCAGATCTCAAAGTCCACCGGCACCATCGTCCAAAAGCCAAACTCGTCCGATCGCCAAAACTATTATAGATCCCTGTTCCTCGTTGCATTGCGAACGTATTACATTAATGGTTCGTCCGCGGTCGGCGCGCTCGTTCTCGAGAAAAACGAGAAAAACACCTTTGGGTCCGAAACATATCAAAGTCCCGTCAGATCTCAAAGTCCACCGGCACCATCGTCCAAAAGCCAAACTCGTCCGATCGCCAAAACAATTATAGATCCTTGTTCCTCGTTGCATTGCGAACGTATTACATTAATGGTTCGGCCGCGGTCGTCGCGCTCGTTTTCGAGAAAAACGCAAAAAAGACCTTTCGGTCCGAAATATTTCCAAGTCCCGTCAGATCTCAATGTCCAAGGGCACCATCGTCCAAAAGCCAAACTCGTCCGATCGCCAAAACAATTATAAATCCTTGTTCCTCGTTGCATTGCGAACGTATTACATTAATGGTTCGGCCACGGTCGTCGCGCTCGTTTTCGGGAGAAATGCGAAAAACACATTTCGGTCCGAAGTATTTCTAAGACCCGTCAGATCTCAAAGTCCACCGGCACCATCGTCCAAAAGCCAAACTCGTCCGATCGCCAAAAAATATAGATCCTTGTCCCTCGTTGCATTGCGAACGTATTACATTAATGGATCGGCCGCGGTCGTCGCGCTCGTTCTCGAGAAAAACGAGAAAAACACCTTTGGGTCCGAAACATTTCAAAGTCCCGTCATATCTCAAAGTCCACCGGCACCATCGTCCAAAAGCCAAACTCGTCCGATCGCCAAAACAATTATAGATCCTTGTTCCTCGTTGTATTGCAACCGTATTACATGAATGGTTCGATCGCGGTCGTCGCGCTCGTTTTCGAGAAAAAAGCAAAAAACACCTTTCGGTCGGAAATATTTAAAAGTCCCGTCAGATCTCAAAGTCCACCGGCACCATCGTCCAAAAGCCAAACTCGTCCGATCGCCAAAACAATTATAGATCCTTGTTCCTCGTTGCATTGCGAACGTATTACATTAATGATTCGTCCGCGGTCGTCGCGTTCGTTTTCGAGAAAAAAGCGAAAAACACCTTTCGGACGGAAATACTTCCAAGTTCCGTCAGATCTCAATGTCCACCGGCACCATCGTCCAAAAGCCAAACTCGTCCGATCGCCAAAACAATTATAGATCCCTTTTCCTCGTTGCATTGCGAACGTATTACATTAATGGTTCGGCCGCGGTCGTCGCGCTCGTTTTCGAGAAAAACGCAAAAAAGACCTTTCGGTCCGAAATATTTCCAAGTCCCGTCAGATCTCAATGTCCAAGGGCACCATCGTCCAAAAGCCAAACTCGTCCGATCGCCAAAACAATTATAGATCCTTGTTCCTCGTTGCATTGCAAACGTATTACATGAATAGTTCGCCCCCGGTCGTCGCGCTCGTTTTCGAGAAAAAAGCGAAAAACACCTTTTGGTCCGAAATACTTCCAAGTCCCGATTACATCTCAAAGTCCACCGGCACCATCGTCCAAAAGCCAAACTCGTCCGATCGCCAAAACAATTATAGATCCTTGTTCCTCGTTGTATTGCAACCGTATTACATGAATGGTTCGATCGCGGTCGTCGCGCTCGTTTTCGAGAAAAAAGCAAAAAACACCTTTCGGTCGGAAATATTTAAAAGTCCCGTCAGATCTCAAAGTCCACCGGCACCATCGTCCAAAAGCCAAACTCGTCCGATCGCCATAACAATTATAGATCCTTGTTCCTCGTTGCATTGCGAACGTATTACATTAATGGTTCGATCACGGTCGTCGCGCTCGTTTTCGAGAAAAACGCGAAAAACACCTTTCGGTCGGAAATATTTAAAAGTCCCGTCAGATCTCAAAGTCCACCGGCACCATCGTCCAAAAGCCAAACTCGTCCGATCGCCAAAACAATTATAGATCCTTGTTCCTCGTTGTATTGCAACCGTATTACATGAATGGTTCGAACGCGGTCGTCGCGCTCGTTTTCGAGAAAAACGCAAAAAACACCTTTCGGTCGGAAATATTTAAAAGTCCCGTCAGATCTCAAAGTCCACCGGCACCATCGTCAAAAAGCCAAACTCGTCCGATCGCCATAACAGTTATAGATCCTTGTTCCTCGTTGCATTGCGAACGTATTACATTAATGGTTCGATCACGGTCGTCGCGCTCGTTTTCGAGAAAAACGAGAAAAACACCTTTCGGTCGGAAATATTTAAAAGTCCCGTCAGATCTCAAAGTCCACCGGCACCATCGTCCAAAAGCCAAACTCGTCCGATCGCCAAAACTATTATAGATCCTTGTTCCTCGTTGCATTGCGAACGTATTACATTAATGGTTCGTCCGCGGTCGTCGCGTTCGTTTTCGAGAAAAAAGCGAAAAACACCTTTCGGACGGAAATACTTCCAAGTTCCGTCAGATCTCAATGTCCACCGGCACCATCGTCCAAAAGCCAAACTCGTCCGATCGCCAAAACAATTATAGATCCCTTTTCCTCGTTGCATTGCGAACGTATTACATTAATGGTTCGGCCGCGGTCGTCGCGCTCGTTTTCGAGAAAAACGCAAAAAAGACCTTTCGGTCCGAAATATTTCCAAGTCCCGTCAGATCTCAATGTCCAAGGGCACCATCGTCCAAAAGCCAAACTCGTCCGATCGCCAAAACAATTATAGATCCTTGTTCCTCGTTGCATTGCAAACGTATTACATGAATAGTTCGCCCCCGGTCGTCGCGCTCGTTTTCGAGAAAAAAGCGAAAAACACCTTTTGGTCCGAAATACTTCCAAGTCCCGATTACATCTCAAAGTCCACCGGCACCATCGTCCAAAAGCCAAACTCGTCCGATCGCCAAAACAATTATAGATCCTTGTTCCTCGTTGTATTGCAACCGTATTACATGAATGGTTCGATCGCGGTCGTCGCGCTCGTTTTCGAGAAAAAAGCAAAAAACACCTTTCGGTCGGAAATATTTAAAAGTCCCGTCAGATCTCAAAGTCCACCGGCACCATCGTCCAAAAGCCAAACTCGTCCGATCGCCATAACAATTATAGATCCTTGTTCCTCGTTGCATTGCGAACGTATTACATTAATGGTTCGATCACGGTCGTCGCGCTCGTTTTCGAGAAAAACGCGAAAAACACCTTTCGGTCGGAAATATTTAAAAGTCCCGTCAGATCTCAAAGTCCACCGGCACCATCGTCCAAAAGCCAAACTCGTCCGATCGCCAAAACAATTATAGATCCTTGTTCCTCGTTGTATTGCAACCGTATTACATGAATGGTTCGAACGCGGTCGTCGCGCTCGTTTTCGAGAAAAACGCAAAAAACACCTTTCGGTCGGAAATATTTAAAAGTCCCGTCAGATCTCAAAGTCCACCGGCACCATCGTCAAAAAGCCAAACTCGTCCGATCGCCATAACAGTTATAGATCCTTGTTCCTCGTTGCATTGCGAACGTATTACATTAATGGTTCGATCACGGTCGTCGCGCTCGTTTTCGAGAAAAACGAGAAAAACACCTTTCGGTCGGAAATATTTAAAAGTCCCGTCAGATCTCAAAGTCCACCGGCACCATCGTCCAAAAGCCAAACTCGTCCGATCGCCAAAACTATTATAGATCCTTGTTCCTCGTTGCATTGCGAACGTATTACATTAATGGTTCGTCCGCGGTCGTCGCGTTCGTTTTCGATAAAAACGCAAAAAACACCTTTCGGTCCGAAATATTTCCGAGTCCCGTCAGATCTCAATGTCCACCGGCACCATCGTCCAAAAGCCAAACTCGTCCGATCGCCAAAACAATTATAGATCCCTTTTCCTCGTTGCATTGCGAACGTATTACATTAATGGTTCGGCCGCGGTCGTCGCACTCGTTTTCGTGAAAAATGCGAAAAGCACATTTCGGTCCGAAGTATTTCTAAGTCCCGTCAGATCTCAAAGTCCACCGGCACCATCTTCCAAAAGCCAAACTCGTCCGATCGCCAAAACAATTATAAATCCTTGTTCCTCGTTGCATTGCGAACGTATTACATTAATGGTTCGTCCGCGGTCGTCGCGCTCGTTTTCGAGAAAAACGCAAAAAACACCTTTCGGACGGAAATATTTAAAAGTCCCGTCAGATCTCAAAGTACACCGGCACCATCGTCCAAAAGCCAAACTCGTCCGATCGCCATAACAATTATAGATCCTTGTTCCTCGTTGCATTGCGAACGTATTACATTAATGGTTCGATCACGGTCGTCGCGCTCGTTTTCGAGAAAAACGCGAAAAACACCTTTCGGTCGGAAATATTTAAAAGTCCCGTCAGATCTCAAAGTCCACCGGCACCATCGTCCAAAAGCCAAACTCGTCCGATCGCCAAAACAATTATAGATCCTTGTTCCTCGTTGCATTGCGAACGTATTACATTAATGGTTCGGCCGCGGTCGTCGCGCTCGTTTTCGAGAAAAACGCAAAAAAGACCTTTCGGTCCGAAATATTTCCAAGTCCCGTCAGATCTCAATGTCCAAGGGCACCATCGTCCAAAAGCCAAACTCGTCCGATCGCCAAAACAATTATAAATCCTTGTTCCTCGTTGCATTGCGAACGTATTACATTAATGGTTCGGCCACGGTCGTCGCGCTCGTTTTCGGGAGAAATGCGAAAAACACATTTCGGTCCGAAGTATTTCTAAGACCCGTCAGATCTCAAAGTCCACCGGCACCATCGTCCAAAAGCCAAACTCGTCCGATCGCCAAAAAATATAGATCCTTGTCCCTCGTTGCATTGCGAACGTATTACATTAATGGATCGGCCGCGGTCGTCGCGCTCGTTCTCGAGAAAAACGAGAAAAACACCTTTGGGTCCGAAACATTTCAAAGTCCCGTCAGATCTCAAAGTCCACCGGCACCATCGTCCAAAAGCCAAACTCGTCCGATCGCCAAAACAATTATAGATCCTTGTTCCTCGTTGCATTGCGAACGTATTACATTAATGCTTCGACCGCGGTCGTCGCGCTCGTTTACGAGAAAAAAGAGAAAAACACCTTTCGGCCCGAAACATTTCAAGTCCCGTCAGATCTCAATGTCCACCGGCACCATCGTCCAAAAGCCAAACTCGTCCGATCGCCAAAACAATTATAGATCCCTTTTCCTCGTTGCATTGCGAACGTATTACATTAATGGTTCGGCCGCGGTCGTCGCGCTCGTTTTCGAGAAAAACGCAAAAAAGACCTTTCGGTCCGAAATATTTCCAAGTCCCGTCAGATCTCAATGTCCAAGGGCACCATCGTCCAAAAGCCAAACTCGTCCGATCGCCAAAACAATTATAGATCCTTGTCCCTCGTTGCATTGCGAACGTATTACATTAATGGTTCGGCCGCGGTCGTCGCGCTCGTTCTCGAGAAAATGGAGAAAAACACCTTTGGGTCCGAAACATTTCAAAGTCCCGGCAGATCTGAAAGTCCACCGGCACCATCGTCCAAAAGCCAAACTCGTCCGATCGCCAAAACAATTATAGATCCTTGTTCCTCGTTGCATTGCGAACGTATTACATTTATGGTTCGGCCGCGGTCGTCGCGCTCGTTCTCGAGAAAAACGAGAAAAACACCTTTCGGTCCGAAACATTTCAAGTCCCGTCAGATCTCAATGTCCACCGGCACCATCGTCCAAAAGCCAAACTCGTCCGATCGCCAAAACAATTATAGATCCCTTTTCCTCGTTGCATTGCGAACGTATTACATTAATGGTTCGGCCGCGGTCGTCGCGCTCGTTTTCGTGAAAAATGCGAAAAGCACATTTCGGTCCGAAGTATTTCTAAGTCCCGTCAGATCTCAAAGTCCACCGACACCATCTTCCAAAAGCCAAACTCGTCCGATCGCCAAAACAATTATAAATCCTTGTTCCTCGTTGCATTGCGAACGTATTACATTAATGGTTCGATCACGGTCGCCGCGCTCGTTTTCGAGAAAAACGCGAAAAACACCTTTCGGTCGGAAATATTTAAAAGTCCCGTCAGATCTCAAAGTCCACCGGCACCATCGTCCAAAAGCCAAACTCGTCCGATCGCCAAAACTATTATAGATCCTTGTTCCTCGTTGCATTGCGAACGTATTACATTAATGGTTCGTCCGCGGTCGTCGCGTTCGTTTTCGAGAAAAACGCAAAAAACACCTTTCGGTCCGAAATATTTCCGAGTCCCGTCAGATCTCAATGTCCACCGGCACCATCGTCCAAAAGCCAAACTCGTCCGATCGCCAAAACAATTATAGATCCCTTTTCCTCGTTGCATTGCGAACGTATTACATTAATGGTTCGGCCGCGGTCGTCGCACTCGTTTTCGTGAAAAATGCGAAAAGCACATTTCGGTCCGAAGTATTTCTAAGTCCCGTCAGATCTCAAAGTCCACCGGCACCATCTTCCAAAAGCCAAACTCGTCCGATCGCCAAAACAATTATAAATCCTTGTTCCTCGTTGCATTGCGAACGTATTACATTAATGGTTCGTCCGCGGTCGTCGCGCTCGTTTTCGAGAAAAACGCAAAAAACACCTTTCGGTCGGAAATATTTAAAAGTCCCGTCAGATCTCAAAGTACACCGGCACCATCGTCCAAAAGCCAAACTCGTCCGATCGCCATAACAATTATAGATCCTTGTTCCTCGTTGCATTGCGAACGTATTACATTAATGGTTCGATCACGGTCGTCGCGCTCGTTTTCGAGAAAAACGCGAAAAACACCTTTCGGTCGGAAATATTTAAAAGTCCCGTCAGATCTCAAAGTCCACCGGCACCATCGTCCAAAAGCCAAACTCGTCCGATCGCCAAAACTATTATAGATCCCTGTTCCTCGTTGCATTGCGAACGTATTACATTAATGGTTCGTCCGCGGTCGTCGCGCTCGTTCTCGAGAAAAACGAGAAAAACACCTTTGGGTCCGAAACATATCAAAGTCCCGTCAGATCTCAAAGTCCACCGGCACCATCGTCCAAAAGCCAAACTCGTCCGATCGCCAAAACAATTATAGATCCTTGTTCCTCGTTGCATTGCGAACGTATTACATTAATGGTTCGGCCGCGGTCGTCGCGCTCGTTTTCGAGAAAAACGCAAAAAAGAACTTTCGGTCCGAAATATTTCCAAGTCCCGTTAGATCTCAATGTCCAAGGGCACCATCGTCCAAAAGCCAAACTCGTCCGATCGCCAAAACAATTATAGATCCTTGTTCCTCGTTGCATTGCGAACGTATTACATTAATGGTTCGGCCACGGTCGTCGCGCTCGTTTTCGGGAGAAATGCGAAAAACACATTTCGGTCCGAAGTATTTCTAAGACCCGTCAGATCTCAAAGTCCACCGGCACCATCGTCCAAAAGCCAAACTCGTCCGATCGCCAAAAAATATAGATCCTTGTCCCTCGTTGCATTGCGAACGTATTACATTAATGGTTCGGCCGCGGTCGTCGCGCTCGTTCTCGCGAAAAACGAGAAAAACACCTTTGGGTCCGAAACATTTCAAAGTCCCGTCAGATCTCAAAGTCCACCGGCACCATCGTCCAAAAGCCAAACTCGTCCGATCGCCAAAAGAATTATAGATCCTTTTTCCTGGTTGCATTGCGAACGTATTAAATTAATGGTTCGACCGCGGTCGTCGCGCTCTTTTTTGAGAAAAACGCAATAAACACCTTTCGGTCCGAAATATTTCCAAGTCCCGTCACATCTCAAAGTCCACCGGCACCATCGTCCAAAAGCCAAACTCGTCCGATCGCGATAACAATCACAGATCCTTGTTCCTCGTTGCATTGCAAACGTATTACATGAATAGTTCGTCCCCGGTCGTCGCGCTCGTTTTCGAGAAAAACGCGAAAAACACCTTTTGGTCCGAAATACTTCCAAGTCCCGATTACATCTCAAAGTCCACCGGCACCATCGTCCAAAAGCCAAACTCGTCCGATCGCCAAAACAATTATAGATCCCTTTTCCTCGTTGCATTGCGAACGTATTACATTAATGGTTCGGCCGCGGTCGTCGCGCTCGTTTTCGAGAAAAACGCAATAAACTCCTTTCGGTCCGAAATATTTCCAAGTCCCGTCACATCTCAAAGTCCAAGGGCACCATCGTCCAAAAGCCAAACTCGTCCGATCGCGATAACAATCACAGATCCTTGTTCCTCGTTGCATTGCAAACGTATTACATGAATAGTTCGCCCCCGGTCGTCGCGCTCGTTTTCGAGAAAAACGCGAAAAACACATTTTGGTCCGAAATACTTCCAAGTCCCGATTACATCTCAAAGTCCACCGGCACCATCGTCCAAAAGCCAAACTCGTCCGATCGCCAAAACAATTATAGATCCTTGTTCCTCGTTGTATTGCACCCGTATTACATGAATGGTTCGATCGCGGTCGTCGCGCTCGTTTTCGAGAAAAAAGCAAAAAACACCTTTCGGTCGGAAATATTTAAAAGTCCCGTCAGATCTCAAAGTCCACCGGCACCATCGTCCAAAAGCCAAACTCGTCCGATCGCCATAACAATTATAGATCCTTGTTCCTCGTTGCATTGCGAACGTATTACATTAATGGTTCGATCACGGTCGTCGCGCTCGTTTTCAAGAAAAACGCGAAAAACACCTTTCGGTCGGAAATATTTAAAAGTCCCGTCAGATCTCAAAGTCCACCGGCACCATCGTCCAAAAGCCAAACTCGTCCGATCGCCATAACAATTATAGATCCTTGTTCCTCGTTGCATTGCGAACGTATTACATTAATGGTTCGATCACGGTCGTCGCGCTCGTTTTCGAGAAAAACGAGAAAAACACCTTTCGGTCGGAAATATTTAAAAGTCCCGTCAGATCTCAAAGTCCACCGGCACCATCGTCCAAAAGCCAAACTCGTCCGATCGCCAAAACAATTATAGATCCTTGTTCCTCGTTGTATTGCGAACGTATTACATTAATGGTTCGGCCGCGGTCGTCGCGCTCGTTCTCGAGAAAAACGAGAAAAACACCTTTGGGTCCGAAACATTTCAAAGTCCCGTCAGATCTCAAAGTCCACCGGCACCATCTTCCAAAAGCCAAACTCGTCCGATCGCCAAAACAATTATAAATCCTTGTTCCTCGTTGCATTGCGAACGTATTACATTAATGGTTCGATCACGGTCGTCGCGCTCGTTTTCGAGAAAAACGCGAAAAACACCTTTCGGCCGGAAATATTTAAAAGTCCCGTCAGATCTCAAAGTCCACCGGCACCATCTTCCAAAAGCCAAACTCGTCCGATCGCCAAAACAATTATAGATCCTTGTTCCTCGTTGCATTGCGAACGTATTACATTAATGGTTCGATCACGGTCGTCGCGCTCGTTTTCGAGAAAAACGAGAAAAACACCTTTCGGTCGGAAATATTTAAAAGTCCCGTCAGATCTCAAAGTCCACCGGCACCATCGTCCAAAAGCCAAACTCGTCCGATCGCCAAAACAATTATAGATCCTTGTTCCTCGTTGCATTGCAAACGTATTACATGAATAGTTCGTCCCCGGTCGTCGCGCTCGTTTTCGAGAAAAACGCGAAAAACACCTTTTGGTCCGAAATACTTCCAAGTCCCGATTACATCTCAAAGTCCACCGGCACCATCGTCCAAAAGCCAAACTCGTCCGATCGCCAAAACAATTATAGATCCCTTTTCCTCGTTGCATTGCGAACGTATTACATTAATGGTTCGGCCGCGGTCGTCGCGCTCGTTTTCGAGAAAAACGCAATAAACTCCTTTCGGTCCGAAATATTTCCAAGTCCCGTCACATCTCAAAGTCCAAGGGCACCATCGTCCAAAAGCCAAACTCGTCCGATCGCGATAACAATCACAGATCCTTGTTCCTCGTTGCATTGCAAACGTATTACATGAATAGTTCGCCCCCGGTCGTCGCGCTCGTTTTCGAGAAAAACGCGAAAAACACATTTTGGTCCGAAATACTTCCAAGTCCCGATTACATCTCAAAGTCCACCGGCACCATCGTCCAAAAGCCAAACTCGTCCGATCGCCAAAACAATTATAGATCCTTGTTCCTCGTTGTATTGCACCCGTATTACATGAATGGTTCGATCGCGGTCGTCGCGCTCGTTTTCGAGAAAAAAGCAAAAAACACCTTTCGGTCGGAAATATTTAAAAGTCCCGTCAGATCTCAAAGTCCACCGGCACCATCGTCCAAAAGCCAAACTCGTCCGATCGCCATAACAATTATAGATCCTTGTTCCTCGTTGCATTGCGAACGTATTACATTAATGGTTCGATCACGGTCGTCGCGCTCGTTTTCAAGAAAAACGCGAAAAACACCTTTCGGTCGGAAATATTTAAAAGTCCCGTCAGATCTCAAAGTCCACCGGCACCATCGTCCAAAAGCCAAACTCGTCCGATCGCCATAACAATTATAGATCCTTGTTCCTCGTTGCATTGCGAACGTATTACATTAATGGTTCGATCACGGTCGTCGCGCTCGTTTTCGAGAAAAACGAGAAAAACACCTTTCGGTCGGAAATATTTAAAAGTCCCGTCAGATCTCAAAGTCCACCGGCACCATCGTCCAAAAGCCAAACTCGTCCGATCGCCAAAACAATTATAGATCCTTGTTCCTCGTTGTATTGCGAACGTATTACATTAATGGTTCGGCCGCGGTCGTCGCGCTCGTTCTCGAGAAAAACGAGAAAAACACCTTTGGGTCCGAAACATTTCAAAGTCCCGTCAGATCTCAAAGTCCACCGGCACCATCTTCCAAAAGCCAAACTCGTCCGATCGCCAAAACAATTATAAATCCTTGTTCCTCGTTGCATTGCGAACGTATTACATTAATGGTTCGATCACGGTCGTCGCGCTCGTTTTCGAGAAAAACGCGAAAAACACCTTTCGGCCGGAAATATTTAAAAGTCCCGTCAGATCTCAAAGTCCACCGGCACCATCTTCCAAAAGCCAAACTCGTCCGATCGCCAAAACAATTATAGATCCTTGTTCCTCGTTGCATTGCGAACGTATTACATTAATGGTTCGGCCGCGGTCGTCGCGCTCGTTTTCGAGAAAAATGCGAAAAACACCTTTCGGTCCGAAATATTTCTAAGTCCCGTCAGATCTCAAAGTCCACCGGCAACATCTTCCAAAAGCCAAACTCGTCCGATCGCCAAAACAATTATAGATCCTTGTTCCTCGTTGTATTGCGAACGTATTACATTAATGGTTCGGCCGCGGTCGTCGCGCTCGTTCTCGAGAAAATGGAGAAAAACACCTTTGGGTCCAAAACATTTCAAAGTCCCGGCAGATCTGAAAGTCCACCGGCACCATCGTCCAAAAGCCAAACTCGTCCGATCGCCAAAACAATTATAGATCCTTGTTCCTCGTTGCATTGCGAACGTATTACATTTATGGTTCGGCCGCGGTCGTCGCGCTCGTTCTCGAGAAAAACGAGAAAAACACCTTTCGGTCCGAAACATTTCAAGTCCCGTCAGATCTCAATGTCCACCGGCACCATCGTCCAAAAGCCAAACTCGTCCGATCGCCAAAACAATTATAGATCCCTTTTCCTCGTTGCATTGCGAACGTATTACATTAATGGTTCGGCCGCGGTCGTCGCGCTCGTTTTCGTGAAAAATGCGAAAAGCACATTTCGGTCCGAAGTATTTCTAAGTCCCGTCAGATCTCAAAGTCCACCGACACCATCTTCCAAAAGCCAAACTCGTCCGATCGCCAAAACAATTATAAATCCTTGTTCCTCGTTGCATTGCGAACGTATTACATTAATGGTTCGATCACGGTCGCCGCGCTCGTTTTCGAGAAAAACGCGAAAAACACCTTTCGGCCGGAAATATTTAAAAGTCCCGTCAGATCTCAAAGTCCACCGGCACCATCGTCCAAAAGCCAAACTCGTCCGATCGCCAAAACAATTATAGATCCTTGTTCCTCGTTGCATTGCGAACGTATTAAATTAATGGTTCGTCCGCGGTCGTCGCGCTCGTTCTCGAGAAAAACGAGAAAAACACCTTTGGGTCCGAAACATTTCAAAGTCCCGTCATATCTCAAAGTCCACCGGCACCATCGTCCAAAAGCCAAACTCGTCCGATCGCCAAAACAATTATAGATCCTTGTTCCTCGTTGTATTGCAACCGTATTACATGAATGGTTCGATCGCGGTCGTCGCGCTCGTTTTCGAGAAAAACGCGAAAAACACCTTTCGGTCGGAAATATTTAAAAGTCCCGTCAGATCTCAAAGTCCACCGGCACCATCGTCCAAAAGCCAAACTCGTCCGATCGCCAAAACAATTATAGATCCCTGTTCCTCGTTGCATTGCGAACGTATTACATTAATGGTTCGGCCGCGGTCGTCGCGCTCGTTTTCGAGAAAAATGCGAAAAACACCTTTCGGTCCGAAATATTTCTAAGTCCCGTCAGATCTCAAAGTCCACCGGCAACATCTTCCAAAAGCCAAACTCGTCCGATCGCCAAAACAATTATAGATCCTTGTTCCTCGTTGTATTGCGAACGTATTACATTAATGGTTCGGCCGCGGTCGTCGCGCTCGTTCTCGAGAAAATGGAGAAAAACACCTTTGGGTCCGAAACATTTCAAAGTCCCGGCAGATCTGAAAGTCCACCGGCTCCATCGTCCAAAAGCCAAACTCGTCCGATCGCCAAAACAATTATAGATCCTTGTTCCTCGTTGCATTGCGAACGTATTACATTTATGGTTCGGCCGCGGTCGTCGCGCTCGTTCTCGAGAAAAACGAGAAAAACACCTTTCGGTCCGAAACATTTCAAGTCCCGTCAGATCTCAATGTCCACCGGCACCATCGTCCAAAAGCCAAACTCGTCCGATCGCCAAAACAATTATAGATCCCTTTTCCTCGTTGCATTGCGAACGTATTACATTAATGGTTCGGCCGCGGTCGTCGCGCTCGTTTTCGTGAAAAATGCGAAAAGCACATTTCGGTCCGAAGTATTTCTAAGTCCCGTCAGATCTCAAAGTCCACCGACACCATCTTCCAAAAGCCAAACTTGTCCGATCGCCAAAACAATTATAAATCCTTGTTCCTCGTTGCATTGCGAACGTATTACATTAATGGTTCGGCCGCGGTCGTCGCGATCGTTCTCGAGAAAAAGGAGAAAAACACCTTTGGGTCCGAAACATTTCAAAGTCCCGTCAGATCTCAAAGTCCACCGGCACCATCGTCCAAAAGCCAAACTCGTCCGATCGCCAAAACAATTATAGATCCTTGTTCCTCGTTGCATTGCGAACGTATTACATTAATGGTTCGGCCGCGGTCGTCGCGCTCGTTCTCGAGAAAAACGAGAAAAACACTTTTCGGTCCGAAACATTTCAAAGGTCCCGTCAGATCTCAAAGTCCACCAGCACCATCGTCCAAAAGCCAAACTCGTCCGATCGCCAAAACAATTATAGATCCTTGTTCCTCGTTGCAATGCGAACGTATTACATTAATGGTTCGTCCGCGGTCGTCGCGCTCGTTTACGAGAAAAAAGGGAAAAACACCTTTCGGACGGAAATACTTCCAAGTCCCGTCAGATCTCAATGTCCACCGGCACCATCGTCCAAAAGCCAAACTCGTCTGATCACCAAAACAATTATAGATCCTTGTTCCTCGTTGCATTGCGAACGTATTACATTAACGGTTCGATCACGGTCGTCGCGCTCGTTTTCGAGAAAAACGCGAAAAACACCTTTCGGTCGGAAATATTTAAAAGTCCCGTCAGATCTCAAAGTCCACCGGCACCATCGTCCAAAAGCCAAACTCGTCCGATCGCGATAACAATCACAGATCCTTGTTCCTCGTTGCATTGCAAACGTATTACATTAATGGTTCGATCACGGTCGTCGCGCTCGTTTTCGAGAAAAACGCGAAAAACACCTTTCGGCCGGAAATATTTAAAAGTCCCGTCAGATCTCAAAGTCCACCGGCACCATCTTCCAAAAGCCAAACTCGTCCGATCGCCAAAACAATTATAGATCCTTGTTCCTCGTTGCATTGCGAACGTATTACATTAATGGTTCGGCCGCGGTCGTCGCGCTCGTTTTCGAGAAAAATGCGAAAAACACCTTTCGGTCCGAAATATTTCTAAGTCCCGTCAGATCTCAAAGTCCACCGGCAACATCTTCCAAAAGCCAAACTCGTCCGATCGCCAAAACAATTATAGATCCTTGTTCCTCGTTGTATTGCGAACGTATTACATTAATGGTTCGGCCGCGGTCGTCGCGCTCGTTCTCGAGAAAATGGAGAAAAACACCTTTGGGTCCAAAACATTTCAAAGTCCCGGCAGATCTGAAAGTCCACCGGCACCATCGTCCAAAAGCCAAACTCGTCCGATCGCCAAAACAATTATAGATCCTTGTTCCTCGTTGCATTGCGAACGTATTACATTTATGGTTCGGCCGCGGTCGTCGCGCTCGTTCTCGAGAAAAACGAGAAAAACACCTTTCGGTCCGAAACATTTCAAGTCCCGTCAGATCTCAATGTCCACCGGCACCATCGTCCAAAAGCCAAACTCGTCCGATCGCCAAAACAATTATAGATCCCTTTTCCTCGTTGCATTGCGAACGTATTACATTAATGGTTCGGCCGCGGTCGTCGCGCTCGTTTTCGTGAAAAATGCGAAAAGCACATTTCGGTCCGAAGTATTTCTAAGTCCCGTCAGATCTCAAAGTCCACCGACACCATCTTCCAAAAGCCAAACTCGTCCGATCGCCAAAACAATTATAAATCCTTGTTCCTCGTTGCATTGCGAACGTATTACATTAATGGTTCGATCACGGTCGCCGCGCTCGTTTTCGAGAAAAACGCGAAAAACACCTTTCGGCCGGAAATATTTAAAAGTCCCGTCAGATCTCAAAGTCCACCGGCACCATCGTCCAAAAGCCAAACTCGTCCGATCGCCAAAACAATTATAGATCCTTGTTCCTCGTTGCATTGCGAACGTATTAAATTAATGGTTCGTCCGCGGTCGTCGCGCTCGTTCTCGAGAAAAACGAGAAAAACACCTTTGGGTCCGAAACATTTCAAAGTCCCGTCATATCTCAAAGTCCACCGGCACCATCGTCCAAAAGCCAAACTCGTCCGATCGCCAAAACAATTATAGATCCTTGTTCCTCGTTGTATTGCAACCGTATTACATGAATGGTTCGATCGCGGTCGTCGCGCTCGTTTTCGAGAAAAACGCGAAAAACACCTTTCGGTCGGAAATATTTAAAAGTCCCGTCAGATCTCAAAGTCCACCGGCACCATCGTCCAAAAGCCAAACTCGTCCGATCGCCAAAACAATTATAGATCCCTGTTCCTCGTTGCATTGCGAACGTATTACATTAATGGTTCGGCCGCGGTCGTCGCGCTCGTTTTCGAGAAAAATGCGAAAAACACCTTTCGGTCCGAAATATTTCTAAGTCCCGTCAGATCTCAAAGTCCACCGGCAACATCTTCCAAAAGCCAAACTCGTCCGATCGCCAAAACAATTATAGATCCTTGTTCCTCGTTGTATTGCGAACGTATTACATTAATGGTTCGGCCGCGGTCGTCGCGCTCGTTCTCGAGAAAATGGAGAAAAACACCTTTGGGTCCGAAACATTTCAAAGTCCCGGCAGATCTGAAAGTCCACCGGCTCCATCGTCCAAAAGCCAAACTCGTCCGATCGCCAAAACAATTATAGATCCTTGTTCCTCGTTGCATTGCGAACGTATTACATTTATGGTTCGGCCGCGGTCGTCGCGCTCGTTCTCGAGAAAAACGAGAAAAACACCTTTCGGTCCGAAACATTTCAAGTCCCGTCAGATCTCAATGTCCACCGGCACCATCGTCCAAAAGCCAAACTCGTCCGATCGCCAAAACAATTATAGATCCCTTTTCCTCGTTGCATTGCGAACGTATTACATTAATGGTTCGGCCGCGGTCGTCGCGCTCGTTTTCGTGAAAAATGCGAAAAGCACATTTCGGTCCGAAGTATTTCTAAGTCCCGTCAGATCTCAAAGTCCACCGACACCATCTTCCAAAAGCCAAACTTGTCCGATCGCCAAAACAATTATAAATCCTTGTTCCTCGTTGCATTGCGAACGTATTACATTAATGGTTCGGCCGCGGTCGTCGCGATCGTTCTCGAGAAAAAGGAGAAAAACACCTTTGGGTCCGAAACATTTCAAAGTCCCGTCAGATCTCAAAGTCCACCGGCACCATCGTCCAAAAGCCAAACTCGTCCGATCGCCAAAACAATTATAGATCCTTGTTCCTCGTTGCATTGCGAACGTATTACATTAATGGTTCGGCCGCGGTCGTCGCGCTCGTTCTCGAGAAAAACGAGAAAAACACTTTTCGGTCCGAAACATTTCAAAGGTCCCGTCAGATCTCAAAGTCCACCAGCACCATCGTCCAAAAGCCAAACTCGTCCGATCGCCAAAACAATTATAGATCCTTGTTCCTCGTTGCAATGCGAACGTATTACATTAATGGTTCGTCCGCGGTCGTCGCGCTCGTTTACGAGAAAAAAGGGAAAAACACCTTTCGGACGGAAATACTTCCAAGTCCCGTCAGATCTCAATGTCCACCGGCACCATCGTCCAAAAGCCAAACTCGTCTGATCACCAAAACAATTATAGATCCTTGTTCCTCGTTGCATTGCGAACGTATTACATTAACGGTTCGATCACGGTCGTCGCGCTCGTTTTCGAGAAAAACGCGAAAAACACCTTTCGGTCGGAAATATTTAAAAGTCCCGTCAGATCTCAAAGTCCACCGGCACCATCGTCCAAAAGCCAAACTCGTCCGATCGCGATAACAATCACAGATCCTTGTTCCTCGTTGCATTGCAAACGTATTACATGAATAGTTCGCCCCCGGTCGTCGCGCTCGTTTTCGAGAAAAACGCGAAAAACACATTTTGGTCCGAAATACTTCCAAGTCCCGATTACATCTCAAAGTCCACCGGCACCATCGTCCAAAAGCCAAACTCGTCCGATCGCCAAAACAATTATAGATCCTTGTTCCTCGTTGTATTGCAACCGTATTACATGAATGGTTCGATCGCGGTCGTCGCGCTCGTTTTCGAGAAAAAAGCAAAAAACACCTTTCGGTCGGAAATATTTAAAAGTCCCGTCAGATCTCAAAGTCCACCGGCACCATCGTCCAAAAGCCAAACTCGTCCGAACGCCATAACAATTATAGATCCTTGTTCCTCGTTGCATTGCGAACGTATTACATTAATGGTTCGATCACGGTCGTCGCGCTCGTTTTCAAGAAAAACGCGAAAAACACCTTTCGGTCGGAAATATTTAAAAGTCCCGTCAGATCTCAAAGTCCACCGGCACCATCGTCCAAAAGCCAAACTCGTCCGATCGCCATAACAATTATAGATCCTTGTTCCTCGTTGCATTGCGAACGTATTACATTAATGGTTCGATCACGGTCGTCGCGCTCGTTTTCGAGAAAAACGAGAAAAACACCTTTCGGTCGGAAATATTTAAAAGTCCCGTCAGATCTCAAAGTCCACCGGCACCATCATCCAAAAGCCAAACTCGTCCGATCGCCAAAACTATTATAGATCCTTGTTCCTCGTTGCATTGCGAACGTATTACATTAATGGTTCGTCCGCGGTCGTCGCGTTCGTTTTCGAGAAAAAAGCAAAAAACACCTTTCGGTCCGAAATATTTCCGAGTCCCGTCAGATCTCAATGTCCACCGGCACCATCGTCCAAAAGCCAAACTCGTCCGATCGCCAAAACAATTATAGATCTCTTTTCCTCGTTGCATTGCGAAAGTATTACATTAATGGTTCGGCCGCGGTCGTCGCACTCGTTTTCGTAAAAAATGCGAAAAGCACATTTCGGTCCGAAGTATTTCTAAGTCCCGTCAGATCTCAAAGTCCACCGGCACCATCTTCCAAAAGCCAAACTCGTCCGATCGCCAAAACAATTATAAATCCTTGTTCCTCGTTGCATTGCGAACGTATTACATTAATGGTTCGATCACGGTCGTCGCGCTCGTTTTCGAGAAAAACGCGAAAAACACCTTTCGGCCGGAAATATTTAAAAGTCCCGTCAGATCTCAAAGTCCACCGGCACCATCGTCCAAAAGCCAAACTCGTCCGATCGCCAAAACAATTATAGATCCTTGTTCCTCGTTGCATTGCGAACGTATTAAATTAATGGTTCGTCCGCGGTCGTCGCGCTCGTTCTCGAGAAAAACGAGAAAAACACCTTTGGGTCCGAAACATTTCAAAGTCCCGTCATATCTCAAAGTCCACCGGCACCATCGTCCAAAAGCCAAACTCGTCCGATCGCCAAAACAATTATAGATCCTTGTTCCTCGTTGTATTGCAACCGTATTACATGAATGGTTCGATCGCGGTCGTCGCGCTCGTTTTCGAGAAAAACGCGAAAAACACCTTTCGGTCGGAAATATTTAAAAGTCCCGTCAGATCTCAAAGTCCACCGGCACCATCGTCCAAAAGCCAAACTCGTCCGATCGCCAAAACAATTATAGATCCTTGTTCCTCGTTGCATTGCGAACGTATTACATTAATGGTTCGGCCGCGGTCGTCGCGCTCGTTCTCGAGAAAATGGAGAAAAACACCTTTGGGTCCGAAACATTTCAAAGTCCCGGCAGATCTGAAAGTCCACCGGCACCATCGTCCAAAAGCCAAACTCGTCCGATCGCCAAAACAATTATAGATCCTTGTTCCTCGTTGCATTGCGAACGTATTACATTTATGGTTCGGCCGCGGTCGTCGCGCTCGTTCTCGAGAAAAACGAGAAAAACACCTTTCGGTCCGAAACATTTCAAGTCCCGTCAGATCTCAATGTCCACCGGCACCATCGTCCAAAAGCCAAACTCGTCCGATCGCCAAAACAATTATAGATCCCTTTTCCTCGTTGCATTGCGAACGTATTACATTAATGGTTCGGCCGCGGTCGTCGCGCTCGTTTTCGTGAAAAATGCGAAAAGCACATTTCGGTCCGAAGTATTTCTAAGTCCCGTCAGATCTCAAAGTCCACCGACACCATCTTCCAAAAGCCAAACTCGTCCGATCGCCAAAACAATTATAAATCCTTGTTCCTCGTTGCATTGCGAACGTATTACATTAATGGTTCGATCACGGTCGCCGCGCTCGTTTTCGAGAAAAACGCGAAAAACACCTTTCGGCCGGAAATATTTAAAAGTCCCGTCAGATCTCAAAGTCCACCGGCACCATCGTCCAAAAGCCAAACTCGTCCGATCGCCAAAACAATTATAGATCCTTGTTCCTCGTTGCATTGCGAACGTATTAAATTAATGGTTCGTCCGCGGTCGTCGCGCTCGTTCTCGAGAAAAACGAGAAAAACACCTTTGGGTCCGAAACATTTCAAAGTCCCGTCATATCTCAAAGTCCACCGGCACCATCGTCCAAAAGCCAAACTCGTCCGATCGCCAAAACAATTATAGATCCTTGTTCCTCGTTGCATTGCGAACGTATTACATTTATGGTTCGGCCGCGGTCGTCGCGCTCGTTCTCGAGAAAAACGAGAAAAACACCTTTCGGTCCGAAACATTTCAAGTCCCGTCAGATCTCAATGTCCACCGGCACCATCGTCCAAAAGCCAAACTCGTCCGATCGCCAAAACAATTATAGATCCCTTTTCCTCGTTGCATTGCGAACGTATTACATTAATGGTTCGGCCGCGGTCGTCGCGCTCGTTTTCGTGAAAAATGCGAAAAGCACATTTCGGTCCGAAGTATTTCTAAGTCCCGTCAGATCTCAAAGTCCACCGACACCATCTTCCAAAAGTCAAACTCGTCCGATCGCCAAAACAATTATAAATCCTTGTTCCTCGTTGCATTGCGAACGTATTACATTAATGGTTCGATCACGGTCGCCGCGCTCGTTTTCGAGAAAAACGCGAAAAACACCTTTCGGCCGGAAATATTTAAAAGTCCCGTCAGATCTCAAAGTCCACCGGCACCATCGTCCAAAAGCCAAACTCGTCCGATCGCCAAAACAATTATAGATCCTTGTTCCTCGTTGCATTGCGAACGTATTAAATTAATGGTTCGTCCGCGGTCGTCGCGCTCGTTCTCGAGAAAAACGAGAAAAACACCTTTGGGTCCGAAACATTTCAAAGTCCCGTCATATCTCAAAGTCCACCGGCACCATCGTCCAAAAGCCAAACTCGTCCGATCGCCAAAACAATTATAGATCCTTGTTCCTCGTTGTATTGCAACCGTATTACATGAATGGTTCGATCGCGGTCGTCGCGCTCGTTTTCGAGAAAAACGCGAAAAACACCTTTCGGTCGGAAATATTTAAAAGTCCCGTCAGATCTCAAAGTCCACCGGCACCATCGTCCAAAAGCCAAACTCGTCCGATCGCCAAAACAATTATAGATCCTTGTTCCTCGTTGCATTGCGAACGTATTACATTAATGGTTCGTCCGCGGTCGTCGCGCTCGTTCTCGAGAAAAACGAGAAAAACACCTTTGGGTCCGAAACATTTCAAGTCCCGTCAGATCTCAATGTCCACCGGCACCATCGTCCAAAAGCCAAACTCGTCCGATCGCCAAAACAATTATAGATCCCTTTTCCTCGTTGCATTGCGAACGTATTACATTAATGGTTCGGCCGCGGTCGTCGCGCTCGTTTTCGTGAAAAATGCGAAAAGCACATTTCGGTCCGAAGTATTTCTAAGTCCCGTCAGATCTCAAAGTCCACCGACACCATCTTCCAAAAGCCAAACTTGTCCGATCGCCAAAACAATTATAAATCCTTGTTCCTCGTTGCATTGCGAACGTATTACATTAATGGTTCGGCCGCGGTCGTCGCGATCGTTCTCGAGAAAAAGGAGAAAAACACCTTTGGGTCCGAAACATTTCAAAGTCCCGTCAGATCTCAAAGTCCACCGGCACCATCGTCCAAAAGCCAAACTCGTCCGATCGCCAAAACAATTATAGATCCTTGTTCCTCGTTGCATTGCGAACGTATTACATTAATGGTTCGGCCGCGGTCGTCGCGCTCGTTCTCGAGAAAAACGAGAAAAACACTTTTCGGTCCGAAACATTTCAAAGGTCCCGTCAGATCTCAAAGTCCACCAGCACCATCGTCCAAAAGCCAAACTCGTCCGATCGCCAAAACAATTATAGATCCTTGTTCCTCGTTGCAATGCGAACGTATTACATTAATGGTTCGTCCGCGGTCGTCGCGCTCGTTTACGAGAAAAAAGGGAAAAACACCTTTCGGACGGAAATACTTCCAAGTCCCGTCAGATCTCAATGTCCACCGGCACCATCGTCCAAAAGCCAAACTCGTCTGATCACCAAAACAATTATAGATCCTTGTTCCTCGTTGCATTGCGAACGTATTACATTAACGGTTCGATCACGGTCGTCGCGCTCGTTTTCGAGAAAAACGCGAAAAACACCTTTCGGTCGGAAATATTTAAAAGTCCCGTCAGATCTCAAAGTCCACCGGCACCATCGTCCAAAAGCCAAAGTCGTCCGATCGCCAAAACAATTATAGATCCTTGTTCCTCGTTGCATTGCGAACGTATTACATTAACGGTTCGGCCGCGGTCGTCGCGCTCGTTTTCGAGAAAAACGCAAAAAAGACCTTTCGGTCCGAAATATTTCCAAGTCCCGTCAGATCTCAATGTCCAAGGGCACCATCGTCCAAAAGCCAAAGTCGTCCGATCGCCAAAACAATTATAGATCCTTGTTCCTCGTTGCATTGCGAACGTATTACATTAATGGTTCGGCCGCGGTCGTCGCGCTCGTTTTCGGGAGAAATGCGAAAAACACATTTCGGTCCGAAGTATTTCTAAGTCCCGTCAGATCTCAAAGTCCACCGGCACCATCGTCCAAAAGCCAAACTCGTCCGATCGCCAAAAGAATTACAGATCCTTTTTCCTGGTTGCATTGCAAACGTATTAAATTAATGGTTCGACCGCGGTCGTCGCGCTCTTTTTTGAGAAAAACGCAATAAACACCTTTCGGTCCGAAATATTTAAAAGTCCCGTCAGATCTCAAAGTCCACCGGCACCATCGTCCAAAAGCCAAACTCGTCCGATCGCGATAACAATCACAGATCCTTGTTCCTCGTTGCATTGCAAACGTATTACATGAATAGTTCGCCCCCGGTCGTCGCGCTCGTTTTCGAGAAAAACGCGAAAAACACCTTTTGGTCCGAAATACTTCCAAGTCCCGATTACATCTCAAAGTCCACCGGCACCATCGTCCAAAAGCCAAACTCGTCCGATCGCCAAAACTATTATAGATCCTTGTTCCTCGTTGCATTGTGAACGTATTACATCAATGGTTCGGCCGCGGTCGTCGCGCTCGTTTTCAGGAAAAATGCGAAAAACACCTTTCGGTCCGAAATATTTCTAAGTTCCGTCATATCTCAAAGTCCACCGTCACCATCGTCCAAAAGCCAAACTCGTCCGATCGCCAAAACAATTATAGATCCATGTTCCTCGTTGCAATGCGAACGTATTACATTAATGGTTCGGCCGCGGTCGTCGCGCTCGTTTACGAGAAAAAAGCGAAAAACACCTTTCGGACGGAAATACTTCCAAGTTCCGTCAGATCTCAATGTCCACCGGCACCATCGTCCAAAAGCCAAACTCGTCCGATCGCCAAAACAATTATAGATCCTTGTTCCTCGTTGCATTGCGAACGTATTACATTAATGGTTCGTCCGCGGTCGTCACGCTCGTTCTCGAGAAAAACGAGAAAAACATCTTTGGGTCCGAAACATTTCAAAGTCCCGTCATATCTCAAAGTCCACCGGCACCATCGTCCAAAAGCCAAACTCGTCCGATCGCCAAAACAATTATAGATCCTTGTTCCTCGTTGTATTGCAACCGTATTACATGAATGGTTCGATCGCGGTCGTCGCGCTCGTTTTCGAGAAAAAAGCAAAAAACACCTTTCGGTCGGAAATATTTAAAAGTCCCGTCAGATCTCAAAGTCCACCGGCACCATCGTCCAAAAGCCAAACTCGTCCGATCGCCAAAACTATTATAGATCCTTGTTCCTCGTTGCATTGCGAACGTATTACATTAATGGTTCGTCCGCGGTCGTCGCGTTCGTTTTCGAGAAAAACGCAAAAAACACCTTTCGGTCCGAAATATTTCCAAGTCCCGTCAGATCTCAATGTCCACCGGCACCATCGTCCAAAAGCCAAACTCGTCCGATCGCCAAAACAATTATAGATCCCTTTTCCTCGTTGCATTGCGAACGTATTACATTAATGGTTCGGCCGCGGTCGTCGCGCTCGTTTTCGTGAAAAATGCGAAAAGCACATTTCGGTCGGAAATATTTAAAAGTCCCGTCAGATCTCAAAGTCCACCGGCACCATCTTCCAAAAGCCAAACTCGTCCGATCGCCAAAACAATTATAAATCCTTGTTCCTCGTTGCAATGCGAACGTATTACATTAATGGTTCGGCCGCGGTCGTCGCGCTCGTTTACGAGAAAAAAGCGAAAAACACCTTTCGGACGGAAATACTTCCAAGTTCCGTCAGATCTCAATGTCCACCGGCACCATCGTCCAAAAGCCAAACTCGTCCGATCGCCAAAACAATTATAGATCCTTGTTCCTCGTTGCATTGCGAACGTATTACATTAATGGTTCGTCCGCGGTCGTCACGCTCGTTCTCGAGAAAAACGAGAAAAACACCTTTGGGTCCGAAACATTTCAAAGTCCCGTCATATCTCAAAGTCCACCGGCACCATCGTCCAAAAGCCAAACTCGTCCGATCGCCAAAACAATTATAGATCCTTGTTCCTCGTTGTATTGCAACCGTATTACATGAATGGTTCGATCGCGGTCGTCGCGCTCGTTTTCGAGAAAAAAGCAAAAAACACCTTTCGGTCGGAAATATTTAAAAGTCCCGTCAGATCTCAAAGTCCACCGGCACCATCGTCCAAAAGCCAAACTCGTCCGATCGCCAAAACTATTATAGATCCTTGTTCCTCGTTGCATTGCGAACGTATTACATTAATGGTTCGTCCGCGGTCGTCGCGTTCGTTTTCGAGAAAAACGCAAAAAACACCTTTCGGTCCGAAATATTTCCAAGTCCCGTCAGATCTCAATGTCCACCGGCACCATCGTCCAAAAGCCAAACTCGTCCGATCGCCAAAACAATTATAGATCCCTTTTCCTCGTTGCATTGCGAACGTATTACATTAATGGTTCGGCCGCGGTCGTCGCGCTCGTTTTCGTGAAAAATGCGAAAAGCACATTTCGGTCGGAAATATTTAAAAGTCCCGTCAGATCTCAAAGTCCACCGGCACCATCTTCCAAAAGCCAAACTCGTCCGATCGCCAAAACAATTATAAATCCTTGTTCCTCGTTGCAATGCGAACGTATTACATTAATGGTTCGGCCGCGGTCGTCGCGATCGTTCTCGAGAAAAACGAGAAAAACACTTTTCGGTCCGAAACATTTCAAAGGTCCCGTCAGATCTCAAAGTCCACCAGCACCATCGTCCAAAAGCCAAACTCGTCCGATCGCCAAAACAATTATAGATCCTTGTTCCTCGTTGCAATGCGAACGTATTACATTAATGGTTCGTCCGCGGTCGTCGCGCTCGTTTACGAGAAAAAAGCGAAAAACACCTTTCGGACGGAAATACTTCCAAGTCCCGTCAGATCTCAAAGTCCATCGGCACCATCGTCCAAAAGCCAAACTCGTCCGATCGCCAAAACAATTATAGATCCTTGTTCCTCGTTGCATTGCGAACGTATTACATTAATGGTTCGTCCGCGGTCGTCGCGCTCGTTCTCGAGAAAAACGAGAAAAACACCTTTGGGTCCGAAACATTTCAAAGTCCCGTCATATCTCAAAATCCACCGGCACCATCGTCCAAAAGCCAAACTCGTCCGATCGCCAAAACAATTATAGATCCTTGTTCCTCGTTGCATTGCGAACGTATTACATTAATGGTTCGGCCGCGGTCGTCGCGCTCGTTTTCGAGAAAAATGCGAAAAACACCTTTCGGTCCGAAACATTTCAAGTCCCGTCAGATCTCAATGTCCACCGGCACCATCGTCCAAAAGCCAAACTCGTCCGATCGCCAAAACAATTATAGATCCCTTTTCCTCGTTGCATTGCGAACGTATTACATTAATGGTTCGGCCGCGGTCGTCGCGCTCGTTTTCGAGAAAAACGCAAAAAAGACCTTTCGGTCCGAAATATTTCCAAGTCCCGTCAGATCTCAATGTCCAAGGGCACCATCGTCCAAAAGCCAAACTCGTCCGATCGCCAAAACAATTATAGATCCTTGTTCCTCGTTGCATTGCGAACGTATTACATTAATGGTTCGGCCGCGGTCGTCGCGCTCGTTCTCGAGAAAAACGAGAAAAACACTTTTCGGTCCGAAACATTTCAAAGGTCCCGTCAGATCTCAAAATCCACCAGCACCATCGTCCAAAAGCCAAACTCGCCCGATCGCCAAAACAATTATAGATCCTTGTTCCTCGTTGCAATGCGAACGTATTACATTAATGGTTCGTCCGCGGTCGTCGCGCTCGTTTACGAGAAAAAAGCGAAAAACACCTTTCGGACGGAAATACTTCCAAGTCCCGTCAGATCTCAATGTCCACCGGCACCATCGTCCAAAAGCCAAACTCGTCTGATCACCAAAACAATTATAGATCCTTGTTCCTCGTTGCATTGCGAACGTATTACATTAACGGTTCGATCACGGTCGTCGCGCTCGTTTTCGAGAAAAACGCGAAAAACACCTTTCGGTCGGAAATATTTAAAAGTCCCGTCAGATCTCAAAGTCCACCGGCACCATCGTCCAAAAGCCAAACTCGTCCGATCGCCAAAACAATTATAGATCCTTGTTCCTCGTTGCATTGCGAACGTATTACATTAATGGTTCGTCCGCGGTCGTCGCGTTCGTTTTCGAGAAAAACGCAAAAAACACCTTTCGGTCCGAAATATTTCCGAGTCCCGTCAGATCTCAATGTCCACCGGCACCATCGTCCAAAAGCCAAACTCGTCCGATCGCCAAAACAATTATAGATCCCTTTTCCTCGTTGCATTGCGAACGTATTACATTAATGGTTCGGCCGCGGTCGTCGCGCTCGTTTTCGTGAAAAATGCGAAAAGCACATTTCGGTCCGAAGTATTTCTAAGTCCCGTCAGATCTCAAAGTCCACCGGCACCATCTTCCAAAAGCCAAACTCGTCCGATCGCCAAAACAATTATAAATCCTTGTTCCTCGTTGCATTGCGAACGTATTACATTAATGGTTCGTCCGCGGTCGTCGCGCTCGTTCTCGAGAAAAACGAGAAAAACACCTTTGAGTCCGAAACATTTCAAAGTCCCGTCATATCTCAAAGTCCACCGGCACCATCGTCCAAAAGCCAAACTCGTCCGATCGCCAAAACAATTATAGATCCTTGTTCCTCGTTGTATTGCAACCGTATTACATGAATGGTTCGATCGCGGTCGTCGCGCTCGTTTTCGAGAAAAACGCGAAAAACACCTTTCGGTCGGAAATATTTAAAAGTCCCGTCAGATCTCAAAGTCCACCGGCACCATCGTCCAAAAGCCAAACTCGTCCGATCGCCAAAAAAATTATAGATCCCTGTTCCTCGTTGCATTGCGAACGTATTACATTAATGGTTCGGCCACGGTCGTCGCGCTCGTTTTCGAGAAAAATGCGAAAAACACCTTTCGGTCCGAAATATTTCAAAGTCCCGTCAGATCTGAAAGTCCACCGGCACCATCGTCCAAAAGCCAAACTCGTCTGATCACCAAAAAAATTTTAGATCCTTGTTCCTCGATGCATTGCGAACGTATTACATTAATGGTTCGATCACGGTCGTCGCGCTCGTTCTCGAGAAATATGCGAAAAACACCTTTCGGTCCGAAATATTTCAAAGTCCCGTCAGATCTGAAAGTCCACCGGCACCATCGTCCAAAAGCCAAACTCGTCCGATCGCCAAAACAATTATAGATCCTTGTTCCTCGTTGCATTGCGAACGTATTACATTAATGGTTCGGCCGCGGTCGTCGCGCTCGTTCTCGAGAAAAACGAGAAAAACACCTTTCGGTCCGAAACATTTCAAGTCCCGTCAGATCTCAATGTCCACCGGCACCATCGTCCAAAAGCCAAACTCGTCCGATCGCCAAAACAATTATAGATCCCTTTTCCTCGTTGCATTGCGAACGTATTACATTAATGGTTCGGCCGCGGTCGTCGCGATCGTTCTCGAGAAAAAGGAGAAAAACACCTTTGGGTCCGAAACATTTCAAAAGTCCCGTCAGATCTCAAAGTCCACCAGCACCATCGTCCAAAAGCCAAACTCGTCCGATCGCCAAAACAATTATAGATCCTTGTTCCTCGTTGCATTGCGAACGTATTACATTAATGTTTCGGCCGCGGTCGTCGCGCTCGTTCTCGAGAAAAACGAGAAAAACACTTTTCGGTCCGAAACATTTCAAAAGTCCCGTCAGATCTCAAAGTCCACCAGCACCATCGTCCAAAAGCCAAACTCGTCCGATCGCCAAAACAATTATAGATCCTTGTTCCTCGTTGCATTGCGAACGTATTACATTAATGGTTCGTCCGCGGTCGTCGCGCTCGTTCTCGAGAAAAACGAGAAAAACACCTTTGAGTCCGAAACATTTCAAAGTCCCGTCATATCTCAAAGTCCACCGGCACCATCGTCCAAAAGCCAAACTCGTCCGATCGCCAAAACAATTATAGATCCTTGTTCCTCGTTGTATTGCAACCGTATTACATGAATGGTTCGATCGCGGTCGTCGCGCTCGTTTTCGAGAAAAACGCGAAAAACACCTTTCGGTCGGAAATATTTAAAAGTCCCGTCAGATCTCAAAGTCCACCGGCACCATCGTCCAAAAGCCAAACTCGTCCGATCGCCAAAAAAATTATAGATCCCTGTTCCTCGTTGCATTGCGAACGTATTACATTAATGGTTCGGCCACGGTCGTCGCGCTCGGTTTCGGGAAAAATGCGAAAAACACCTTTCGGTCCGAAATATTTCCATGTCCCGACACATCTCAAAGTCCACCGGCACCATCGTCCAAAAGCCAAACTCGTCTGATCACCAAAAAAATTATAGATCCTTGTTCCTCGATGCATTGCGAACGTATTACATTAATGGTTCGATCACGGTCGTCGCGCTCGTTTTCGAGAAAAACGCGAAAAACACCTTTCGGTCGGAAATATTTAAAAGTCCCGTCAGATCTCAAAGTCCACCGGCACCATCGTCCAAAAGCCAAACTCGTCCGATCGCCAAAACAATTATAGATCCTTGTTCCTCGTTGCATTGCGAACGTATTACATTAATGGTTCGTCCGCGGTCGTCGCGTTCGTTTTCGAGAAAAACGCAAAAAACACCTTTCGGTCCGAAATATTTCCGAGTCCCGTCAGATCTCAATGTCCACCGGCACCATCGTCCAAAAGCCAAACTCGTCCGATCGCCAAAACAATTATAGATCCCTTTTCCTCGTTGCATTGCGAACGTATTACATTAATGGTTCGGCCGCGGTCGTCGCGCTCGTTTTCGTGAAAAATGCGAAAAGCACATTTCGGTCCGAAGTATTTCTAAGTCCCGTCAGATCTCAAAGTCCACCGGCACCATCTTCCAAAAGCCAAACTCGTCCGATCGCCAAAACAATTATAAATCCTTGTTCCTCGTTGCATTGCGAACGTATTACATTAATGGTTCGGCCGCGGTCGTCGCGCTCGTTTTCGGGAGAAATGCGAAAAACACTTTTCGGTCCGAAACATTTCAAAAGTCCCGTCAGATCTCAAAGTCCACCAGCACCATCGTCCAAAAGCCAAACTCGTCCGATCGCCAAAACAATTATAGATCCTTGTTCCTCGTTGCATTGCGAACGTATTACATTAATGGTTCGGCCGCGGTCGTCGCGCTCGTTCTCGAGAAAAACGAGAAAAACACTTTTCGGTCCGAAACATTTCAAAAGTCCCGTCAGATCTCAAAGTCCACCAGCACCATCGTCCAAAAGCCAAACTCGTCCGATCGCCAAAACAATTATAGATCCTTGTTCCTCGTTGCATTGCGAACGTATTACATTAATGGTTCGTCCGCGGTCGTCGCGCTCGTTCTCGAGAAAAACGAGAAAAACACCTTTGAGTCCGAAACATTTCAAAGTCCCGTCATATCTCAAAGTCCACCGGCACCATCGTCCAAAAGCCAAACTCGTCCGATCGCCAAAACAATTATAGATCCTTGTTCCTCGTTGTATTGCAACCGTATTACATGAATGGTTCGATCGCGGTCGTCGCGCTCGTTTTCGAGAAAAACGCGAAAAACACCTTTCGGTCGGAAATATTTAAAAGTCCCGTCAGATCTCAAAGTCCACCGGCACCATCGTCCAAAAGCCAAACTCGTCCGATCGCCAAAAAAATTATAGATCCCTGTTCCTCGTTGCATTGCGAACGTATTACATTAATGGTTCGGCCACGGTCGTCGCGCTCGTTTTCGAGAAAAATGCGAAAAACACCTTTCGGTCCGAAATATTTCAAAGTCCCGTCAGATCTGAAAGTCCACCGGCACCATCGTCCAAAAGCCAAACTCGTCTGATCACCAAAAAAATTATAGATCCTTGTTCCTCGATGCATTGCGAACGTATTACATTAATGGTTCGATCACGGTCGTCGCGCTCGTTCTCGAGAAATATGCGAAAAACACCTTTCGGTCCGAAATATTTCAAAGTCCCGTCAGATCTGAAAGTCCACCGGCACCATCGTCCAAAAGCCAAACTCGTCCGATCGCCAAAACAATTATAGATCCTTGTTCCTCGTTGCATTGCGAACGTATTACATTAATGGTTCGATCGCGGTCGTCGCGCTCGTTCTCGAGAAAAACGAGAAAAACACCTTTCGGTCCGAAACATTTCAAGTCCCGTCAGATCTCAATGTCCACCGGCACCATCGTCCAAAAGCCAAACTCGTCCGATCGCCAAAACAATTATAGATCCCTTTTCCTCGTTGCATTGCGAACGTATTACATTAATGGTTTGGCCGCGGTCGTCGCGCTCGTTTTCGTGAAAAATGCGAAAAGCACATTTCGGTCCGAAGTATTTCTAAGTCCCGTCAGATCTCACAGTCCACCGGCACCATCTTCCAAAAGCCAAACTCGTCCGATCGCCAAAACAATTATAAATCCTTGTTCCTCGTTGCATTGCGAACGTATTACATTAATGGTTCGGCCGCGGTCGTCGCGATCGTTCTCGAGAAAAAGGAGAAAAACACCTTTGGGTCCGAAACATTTCAAAAGTCCCGTCAGATCTCAAAGTCCACCAGCACCATCGTCCAAAAGCCAAACTCGTCCGATCGCCAAAACAATTATAGATCCTTGTTCCTCGTTGCATTGCGAACGTATTACATTAATGGTTCGGCCGCGGTCGTCGCGCTCGTTCTCGAGAAAAACGAGAAAAACACTTTTCGGTCCGAAACATTTCAAAAGTCCCGTCAGATCTCAAAGTCCACCAGCACCATCGTCCAAAAGCCAAACTCGTCCGATCGCCAAAACAATTATAGATCCTTGTTCCTCGTTGCATTGCGAACGTATTACATTAATGGTTCGTCCGCGGTCGTCGCGCTCGTTCTCGAGAAAAACGAGAAAAACACCTTTGAGTCCGAAACATTTCAAAGTCCCGTCATATCTCAAAGTCCACCGGCACCATCGTCCAAAAGCCAAACTCGTCCGATCGCCAAAACAATTATAGATCCTTGTTCCTCGTTGTATTGCAACCGTATTACATGAATGGTTCGATCGCGGTCGTCGCGCTCGTTTTCGAGAAAAACGCGAAAAACACCTTTCGGTCGGAAATATTTAAAAGTCCCGTCAGATCTCAAAGTCCACCGGCACCATCGTCCAAAAGCCAAACTCGTCCGATCGCCAAAACAATTATAGATCCTTGTTCCTCGTTGCATTGCGAACGTATTACATTAATGGTTCGTCCGCGGTCGTCGCGCTCGTTCTCGAGAAAAACGAGAAAAACACCTTTGAGTCCGAAACATTTCAAAGTCCCGTCATATCTCAAAGTCCACCGGCACCATCGTCCAAAAGCCAAACTCGTCCGATCGCCAAAACAATTATAGATCCTTGTTCCTCGTTGCATTGCGAACGTATTACATTAATGGTTCGTCCGCGGTCGTCGCGTTCGTTTTCGAGAAAAACGCAAAAAACACCTTTCGGTCCGAAATATTTCCGAGTCCCGTCAGATCTCAATGTCCACCGGCACCATCGTCCAAAAGCCAAACTCGTCCGATCGCCAAAACAATTATAGATCCCTTTTCCTCGTTGCATTGCGAACGTATTACATTAATGGTTCGGCCGCGGTCGTCGCGCTCGTTTTCGTGAAAAATGCGAAAAGCACATTTCGGTCCGAAGTATTTCTAAGTCCCGTCAGATCTCAAAGTCCACCGGCACCATCTTCCAAAAGCCAAACTCGTCCGATCGCCAAAACAATTATAAATCCTTGTTCCTCGTTGCATTGCGAACGTATTACATTAATGGTTCGGCCGCGGTCGTCGCGCTCGTTTTCGGGAGAAATGCGAAAAACACATTTCGGTCCGAAGTATTTCTAAGACCCGTCAGATCTCAAAGTCCACCGGCACCATCGTCCAAAAGCCAAACTCGTCCGATCGCCAAAAAATATAGATCCTTGTCCCTCGATGCATTGCGAACGTATTACATTAATGGTTCGATCACGGTCGTCGCGCTCGTTTTCGAGAAAAACGCGAAAAACACCTTTCGGTCGGAAATATTTAAAAGTCCCGTCAGATCTCGAAGTCCACCGGCACCATCGTCCAAAAGCCAAACTCGTCCGATCGCCAAAACAATTATAGATCCTTGTTCCTCGTTGCATTGCGAACGTATTACATTAATGGTTCGTCCGCGGTCGTCGCGTTCGTTTTCGAGAAAAACGCAAAAAACACCTTTCGGTCCGAAATATTTCCGAGTCCCGTCAGATCTCAATGTCCACCGGCACCATCGTCCAAAAGCCAAACTCGTCCGATCGCCAAAACAATTATAGATCCCTTTTCCTCGTTGCATTGCGAACGTATTACATTAATGGTTCGGCCGCGGTCGTCGCGCTCGTTTTCGTGAAAAATGCGAAAAGCACATTTCGGTCCGAAGTATTTCTAAGTCCCGTCAGATCTCAAAGTCCACCGGCACCATCTTCCAAAAGCCAAACTCGTCCGATCGCCAAAACAATTATAAATCCTTGTTCCTCGTTGCATGGCGAACGTATTACATTAATGGTTCGGCCGCGGTCGTCGCGCTCGTTTTCGGGAGAAATGCGAAAAACACTTTTCGGTCCGAAACATTTCAAAAGTCCCGTCAGATCTCAAAGTCCACCAGCACCATCGTCCAAAAGCCAAACTCGTCCGATCGCCAAAACAATTATAGATCCTTGTTCCTCGTTGCATTGCGAACGTATTACATTAATGGTTCGGCCGCGGTCGTCGCGCTCGTTCTCGAGAAAAACGAGAAAAACACTTTTCGGTCCGAAACATTTCAAAAGTCCCGTCAGATCTCAAAGTCCACCAGCACCATCGTCCAAAAGCCAAACTCGTCCGATCGCCAAAACAATTATAGATCCTTGTTCCTCGTTGCATTGCGAACGTATTACATTAATGGTTCGTCCGCGGTCGTCGCGCTCGTTCTCGAGAAAAACGAGAAAAACACCTTTGAGTCCGAAACATTTCAAAGTCCCGTCATATCTCAAAGTCCACCGGCACCATCGTCCAAAAGCCAAACTCGTCCGATCGCCAAAACAATTATAGATCCTTGTTCCTCGTTGTATTGCAACCGTATTACATGAATGGTTCGATCGCGGTCGTCGCGCTCGTTTTCGAGAAAAACGCGAAAAACACCTTTCGGTCGGAAATATTTAAAAGTCCCGTCAGATCTCAAAGTCCACCGGCACCATCGTCCAAAAGCCAAACTCGTCCGATCGCCAAAAAAATTATAGATCCCTGTTCCTCGTTGCATTGCGAACGTATTACATTAATGGTTCGGCCACGGTCGTCGCGCTCGTTTTCGAGAAAAATGCGAAAAACACCTTTCGGTCCGAAATATTTCAAAGTCCCGTCAGATCTGAAAGTCCACCGGCACCATCGTCCAAAAGCCAAACTCGTCTGATCACCAAAAAAATTATAGATCCTTGTTCCTCGATGCATTGCGAACGTATTACATTAATGGTTTGATCACGGTCGTCGCGCTCGTTCTCGAGAAATATGCGAAAAACACCTTTCGGTCCGAAATATTTCAAAGTCCCGTCAGATCTGAAAGTCCACCGGCACCATCGTCCAAAAGCCAAACTCGTCCGATCGCCAAAACAATTATAGATCCTTGTTCCTCGTTGCATTGCGAACGTATTACATTAATGGTTCGGCCGCGGTCGTCGCGATCGTTCTCGAGAAAAAGGAGAAAAACACCTTTGGGTCCGAAACATTTCAAAAGTCCCGTCAGATCTCAAAGTCCACCAGCACCATCGTCCAAAAGCCAAACTCGTCCGATCGCCAAAACAATTATAGATCCTTGTTCCTCGTTGCATTGCGAACGTATTACATTAATGGTTCGGCCGCGGTCGTCGCGCTCGTTCTCGAGAAAAACGAGAAAAACACTTTTCGGTCCGAAACATTTCAAAAGTCCCGTCAGATCTCAAAGTCCACCAGCACCATCGTCCAAAAGCCAAACTCGTCCGATCGCCAAAACAATTATAGATCCTTGTTCCTCGTTGCATTGCGAACGTATTACATTAATGGTTCGTCCGCGGTCGTCGCGCTCGTTCTCGAGAAAAACGAGAAAAACACCTTTGAGTCCGAAACATTTCAAAGTCCCGTCATATCTCAAAGTCCACCGGCACCATCGTCCAAAAGCCAAACTCGTCCGATCGCCAAAACAATTATAGATCCTTGTTCCTCGTTGTATTGCAACCGTATTACATGAATGGTTCGATCGCGGTCGTCGCGCTCGTTTTCGAGAAAAACGCGAAAAACACCTTTCGGTCGGAAATATTTAAAAGTCCCGTCAGATCTCAAAGTCCACCGGCACCATCGTCCAAAAGCCAAACTCGTCCGATCGCCAAAAAAATTATAGATCCCTGTTCCTCGTTGCATTGCGAACGTATTACATTAATGGTTCGGCCACGGTCGTCGCGCTCGGTTTCGGGAAAAATGCGAAAAACACCTTTCGGTCCGAAATATTTCCATGTCCCGACACATCTCAAAGTCCACCGGCACCATCGTCCAAAAGCCAAACTCGTCTGATCACCAAAAAAATTATAGATCCTTGTTCCTCGATGCATTGCGAACGTATTACATTAATGGTTCGATCACGGTCGTCGCGCTCGTTTTCGAGAAAAACGCGAAAAACACCTTTCGGTCGGAAATATTTAAAAGTCCCGTCAGATCTCAAAGTCCACCGGCACCATCGTCCAAAAGCCAAACTCGTCCGATCGCCAAAACAATTATAGATCCTTGTTCCTCGTTGCATTGCGAACGTATTACATTAATGGTTCGTCCGCGGTCGTCGCGTTCGTTTTCGAGAAAAACGCAAAAAACACCTTTCGGTCCGAAATATTTCCGAGTCCCGTCAGATCTCAATGTCCACCGGCACCATCGTCCAAAAGCCAAACTCGTCCGATCGCCAAAACAATTATAGATCCCTTTTCCTCGTTGCATTGCGAACGTATTACATTAATGGTTCGGCCGCGGTCGTCGCGCTCGTTTTCGTGAAAAATGCGAAAAGCACATTTCGGTCCGAAGTATTTCTAAGTCCCGTCAGATCTCAAAGTCCACCGGCACCATCTTCCAAAAGCCAAACTCGTCCGATCGCCAAAACAATTATAAATCCTTGTTCCTCGTTGCATTGCGAACGTATTACATTAATGGTTCGGCCGCGGTCGTCGCGCTCGTTTTCGGGAGAAATGCGAAAAACACATTTCGGTCCGAAGTATTTCTAAGACCCGTCAGATCTCAAAGTCCACCGGCACCATCGTCCAAAAGCCAAACTCGTCCGATCGCCAAAAAATATAGATCCTTGTCCCTCGTTGCATTGCGAACGTATTACATTAATGGTTCGGCCGCGGTCGTCGCGCTCGTTCTCGAGAAAAACGAGAAAAACACCTTTGGGTCCGAAACATTTCAAAGTCCCGTCATATCTCAAAGTCCACCGGCACCATCGTCCAAAAGCCAAACTCGTCCGATCGCCAAAACAATTATAGATGCTTGTTCCTCGTTGTATTGCAACCGTATTACATGAATGGTTCGATCGCGGTCGTCGCGCTCGTTTTCGAGAAAAAAGCAAAAAACACCTTTCGGTCGGAAATATTTAAAAGTCCCGTCATATCTCAAAGTCCACCGGCACCATCGTCCAAAAGCCAAACTCGTCCGATCGCCAAAACAATTATAGATCCTTGTTCCTCGTTGCATTGCGAACGTATTACATTAATGGTTCGGCCGCGGTCGTCGCGCTCGTTCTCGAGAAAAACGAGAAAAACACTTTTCGGTCCGAAACATTTCAAAAGTCCCGTCAGATCTCAAAGTCCACCGGCACCATCGTCCAAAAGCCAAACTCGTCCGATCGCCAAAACCATTATAGATCCTTGTTCCTCGTTGCAATGCGAACGTATTACATTAATGATTCGTCCGCGGTCGTCGCGCTCGTTTATAAGAAAAAAGCGAAAAACACCTTTCGGACGGAAATACTTCCAAGTCCCGTCAGATCTCAATGTCCACCGGCACCATCGTCCAAAAGCCAAACTCGTCTGATCACCAAAACAATTATAGATCCTTGTTCCTCGTTGCATTGCGAACGTATTACATTAATGGTTTGATCACGGTCGTCGCGCTCGTTTTCGAGAAAAACGCGAAAAACACCTTTCTGTCGGAAATATTTAAAAGTCCCGTCAGATCTCAAAGTCCACCGGCACCATCGTCCAAAAGCCAAACTCGTCCGATCGCCAAAACAATTATAGATCCTTGTTCCTCGTTGCAATGCGAACGTATTACATTAATGGTTCGTCCGCGGTCGTCGCGCTCGTTTTCGAGAAAAACGCAAAAAACACCTTTCGGTCGGAAATATTTAAAAGTCCCGTCAGATCTCAAAGTACACCGGCACCATCGTCCAAAAGCCAAACTCGTCCGATCGCCATAACAATTATAGATCCTTGTTCCTCGTTGCATTGCGAACGTATTACATTAATGGTTCGATCACGGTCGTCGCGCTCGTTTTCGAGAAAAACGCGAAAAACACCTTTCGGTCGGAAATATTTAAAAGTCCCGTCAGATCTCAAAGTCCACCGGCACCATCGTCCAAAAGCCAAACTCGTCCGATCGCCAAAACTATTATAGATCCCTGTTCCTCGTTGCATTGCGAACGTATTACATTAATGGTTCGTCCGCGGTCGTCGCGCTCGTTCTCGAGAAAAACGAGAAAAACACCTTTGGGTCCGAAACATATCAAAGTCCCGTCAGATCTCAAAGTCCACCGGCACCATCGTCCAAAAGCCAAACTCGTCCGATCGCCAAAACAATTATAGATCCTTGTTCCTCGTTGCATTGCGAACGTATTACATTAATGCTTCGACCGCGGTTGTCGCGCTTGTTTACGAAAAAAAGAGAAAAACACCTTTCGGTCCGAAACATTTCAAGTCCCGTCAGATCTCAATGTCCACCGGCACCATCGTCCAAAAGCCAAACTCGTCCGATCGCCAAAACAATTATAGATCCTTGTTCCTCGTTGCATTGCGAACGTATTACATTAATGCTTCGACCGCGGTCGTCGCGCTCGTTTACGAGAAAAAAGAGAAAAACACCTTTCGGCCCGAAACATTTCAAGTCCCGTCAGATCTCAATGTCCACCGGCACCATCGTCCAAAAGCCAAACTCGTCCGATCGCCAAAAGAATTATAGATCCCTGTTCCTCGTTGCATTGCGAACGTATTACATTAATGGTTCGTCCGCGGTCGTCGCGATCGTTCTCGAGAAAAACGAGAAAAACACCTTTGGGTCCGAAACATTTCAAAGTCCCGTCAGATCTCAAAGTCCACCGGCACCATCGTCCAAAAGCCAAACTCGTCCGATCGCCAAAAAAATTATAGATCCCTGTTCCTCGTTGCATTGCGAACGTATTACATTAATGGTTCGGCCACGGTCGTCGCGCTCGTTTTCGGGAAAAATGCGAAAAACACCTTTCGGTCCGAAATATTTCCATGTCCCGACACATCTCAAAGTCCACCGGCACCATCGTCCAAAAGCCAAACTCGTCTGATCACCAAAAAAATTATAGATCCTTGTTCCTCGATGCATTGCGAACGTATTACATTAATGGTTCGATCACGGTCGTCGCGCTCGTTTTCGAGAAAAACGCGAAAAACACCTTTCGGTCGGAAATATTTAAAAGTCCCGTCAGATCTCAAAGTCCACCGGCACCATCGTCCAAAAGCCAAACTCGTCCGATCGCCAAAACAATTATAGATCCTTGTTCCTCGTTGCATTAAGAACGTATTACATTAATGGTTCGTCCGCGGTCGTCGCGCTCGTTTTCGAGAAAAATGCGAAAAACACCTTTCGGTCCGAAATATTTCAAAGTCAAGTCAGATCTGAAAGTCCACCGGCACCATCGTCCAAAAGCCAAACTCGTCCGATCGCCAAAACAATTATAGATCCTTGTTCCTCGTTGCATTGCGAACGTATTACATTAATGGTTCGGCCGCGGTCGTCGCGCTCGTTCTCGAGAAAAACGAGAAAAACACCTTTCGGTCCGAAACATTTCAAGTCCCGTCAGATCTCAATGTCCACCGGCACCATCGTCCAAAAGCCAAACTCGTCCGATCGCCAAAACAATTATAGATCCCTTTTCCTCGTTGCATTGCGAACGTATTACATTAATGGTTTGGCCGCGGTCGTCGCGCTCGTTTTCGTGAAAAATGCGAAAAGCACAATTCGGTCCGAAGTATTTCTAAGTCCCGTCAGATCTCACAGTCCACCGGCACCATCTTCCAAAAGCCAAACTCGTCCGATCGCCATAACAATTATAAATCCTTGTTCCTCGTTGCATTGCGAACGTATTACATTAATGGTTCGGCCGCGGTCGTCGCGATCGTTCTCGAGAAAAAGGAGAAAAACACCTTTGGGTCCGAAACATTTCAAAAGTCCCGTCAGATCTGAAAGTCCACCAGCACCATCGTCCAAAAGCCAAACTCGTCCGATCGCCAAAACAATTATAGATCCTTGTTCCTCGTTGCATTGCGAACGTATTACATTAATGGTTCGGCCGCGGTCGTCGCGCTCGTTCTCGAGAAAAACGAGAAAAACACTTTTCGGTCCGAAACATTTCAAAAGTCCCGTCAGATCTCAAAGTCCACCAGCACCATCGTCCAAAAGCCAAACTCGTCCGATCGCCAAAACAATTATAGATCCTTGTTCCTCGTTGCATTGCGAACGTATTACATTAATGGTTCGTCCGCGGTCGTCGCGCTCGTTCTCGAGAAAAACGAGAAAAACACCTTTGAGTCCGAAACATTTCAAAGTCCCGTCATATCTCAAAGTCCACCGGCACCATCGTCCAAAAGCCAAACTCGTCCGATCGCCAAAACAATTATAGATCCTTGTTCCTCGTTGTATTGCAACCGTATTACATGAATGGTTCGATCGCGGTCGTCGCGCTCGTTTTCGAGAAAAACGCGAAAAACACCTTTCGGTCGGAAATATTTAAAAGTCCCGTCAGATCTCAAAGTCCACCGGCACCATCGTCCAAAAGCCAAACTCGTCCGATCGCCAAAAAAATTATAGATCCCTGTTCCTCGTTGCATTGCGAACGTATTACATTAATGGTTCGGCCACGGTCGTCGCGCTCGGTTTCGGGAAAAATGCGAAAAACACCTTTCGGTCCGAAATATTTCCATGTCCCGACACATCTCAAAGTCCACCGGCACCATCGTCCAAAAGCCAAACTCGTCTGATCACCAAAAAAATTATAGATCCTTGTTCCTCGATGCATTGCGAACGTATTACATTAATGGTTCGATCACGGTCGTCGCGCTCGTTTTCGAGAAAAACGCGAAAAACACCTTTCGGTCGGAAATATTTAAAAGTCCCGTCAGATCTCAAAGTCCACCGGCACCATCGTCCAAAAGCCAAACTCGTCCGATCGCCAAAACAATTATAGATCCTTGTTCCTCGTTGCATTGCGAACGTATTACATTAATGGTTCGTCCGCGGTCGTCGCGTTCGTTTTCGAGAAAAACGCAAAAAACACCTTTCGGTCCGAAATATTTCCGAGTCCCGTCAGATCTCAATGTCCACCGGCACCATCGTCCAAAAGCCAAACTCGTCCGATCGCCAAAACAATTATAGATCCCTTTTCCTCGTTGCATTGCGAACGTATTACATTAATGGTTCGGCCGCGGTCGTCGCGCTCGTTTTCGTGAAAAATGCGAAAAGCACATTTCGGTCCGAAGTATTTCTAAGTCCCGTCAGATCTCAAAGTCCACCGGCACCATCTTCCAAAAGCCAAACTCGTCCGATCGCCAAAACAATTATAAATCCTTGTTCCTCGTTGCATTGCGAACGTATTACATTAATGGTTCGGCCGCGGTCGTCGCGCTCGTTTTCGGGAGAAATGCGAAAAACACATTTCGGTCCGAAGTATTTCTAAGACCCGTCAGATCTCAAAGTCCACCGGCACCATCGTCCAAAAGCCAAACTCGTCCGATCGCCAAAAAATATAGATCCTTGTCCCTCGTTGCATTGCGAACGTATTACATTAATGGTTCGGCCGCGGTCGTCGCGCTCGTTCTCGAGAAAAACGAGAAAAACACCTTTGGGTCCGAAACATTTCAAAGTCCCGTCATATCTCAAAGTCCACCGGCACCATCGTCCAAAAGCCAAACTCGTCCGATCGCCAAAACAATTATAGATGCTTGTTCCTCGTTGTATTGCAACCGTATTACATGAATGGTTCGATCGCGGTCGTCGCGCTCGTTTTCGAGAAAAAATCAAAAAACACCTTTCGGTCGGAAATATTTAAAAGTCCCGTCAGATCTCAAAGTACACCGGCACCATCGTCCAAAAGCCAAACTCGTCCGATCGCCATAACAATTATAGATCCTTGTTCCTCGTTGCATTGCGAACGTATTACATTAATGGTTCGATCACGGTCGTCGCGCTCGTTTTCGAGAAAAACGCGAAAAACACCTTTCGGTCGGAAATATTTAAAAGTCCCGTCAGATCTCAAAGTCCACCGGCACCATCGTCCAAAAGCCAAACTCGTCCGATCGCCAAAACAATTATAGATCCTTGTTCCTCGTTGCATTGCGAACGTATTACATTAATGGTTCGGCCGCGGTCGTCGCGCTCGTTCTCGAGAAAAACGAGAAAAACACTTTTCGGTCCGAAACATTTCAAAAGTCCCGTCAGATCTCAAAGTCCACCGGCACCATCGTCCAAAAGCCAAACTCGTCCGATCGCCAAAACCATTATAGATCCTTGTTCCTCGTTGCAATGCGAACGTATTACATTAATGATTCGTCCGCGGTCGTCGCGCTCGTTTACAAGAAAAAAGCGAAAAACACCTTTCGGACGGAAATACTTCCAAGTCCCGTCAGATCTCAATGTCCACCGGCACCATCGTCCAAAAGCCAAACTCGTCTGATCACCAAAACAATTATAGATCCTTGTTCCTCGTTGCATTGCGAACGTATTACATTAATGGTTTGATCACGGTCGTCGCGCTCGTTTTCGAGAAAAACGCGAAAAACACCTTTCTGTCGGAAATATTTAAAAGTCCCGTCAGATCTCAAAGTCCACCGGCACCATCGTCCAAAAGCCAAACTCGTCCGATCGCCAAAACAATTATAGATCCTTGTTCCTCGTTGCAATGCGAACGTATTACATTAATGGTTCGTCCGCGGTCGTCGCGCTCGTTTTCGAGAAAAACGCAAAAAACACCTTTCGGTCGGAAATATTTAAAAGTCCCGTCAGATCTCAAAGTACACCGGCACCATCGTCCAAAAGCCAAACTCGTCCGATCGCCATAACAATTATAGATCCTTGTTCCTCGTTGCATTGCGAACGTATTACATTAATGGTTCGATCACGGTCGTCGCGCTCGTTTTCGAGAAAAACGCGAAAAACACCTTTCGGTCGGAAATATTTAAAGTCCCGTCAGATCTCAAAGTCCACCGGCACCATCGTCCAAAAGCCAAACTCGTCCGATCGCCAAAACTATTATAGATCCCTGTTCCTCGTTGCATTGCGAACGTATTACATTAATGGTTCGTCCGCGGTCGTCGCGCTCGTTCTCGAGAAAAACGAGAAAAACACCTTTGGGTCCGAAACATATCAAAGTCCCGTCAGATCTCAAAGTCCACCGGCACCATCGTCCAAAAGCCAAACTCGTCCGATCGCCAAAACAATTATAGATCCTTGTTCCTCGTTGCATTGCGAACGTATTACATTAATGCTTCGACCGCGGTCGTCGCGCTTGTTTACGAGAAAAAAGAGAAAAACACCTTTCGGTCCGAAACATTTCAAGTCCCGTCAGATCTCAATGTCCACCGGCACCATCGTCCAAAAGCCAAACTCGTCCGATCGCCAAAACAATTATAGATCCTTGTTCCTCGTTGCATTGCGAACGTATTACATTAATGCTTCGACCGCGGTCGTCGCGCTCGTTTACGAGAAAAAAGAGAAAAACACCTTTCGGCCCGAAACATTTCAAGTCCCGTCAGATCTCAATGTCCACCGGCACCATCGTCCAAAAGCCAAACTCGTCCGATCGCCAAAAGAATTATAGATCCCTGTTCCTCGTTGCATTGCGAACGTATTACATTAATGGTTCGTCCGCGGTCGTCGCGATCGTTCTCGAGAAAAACGAGAAAAACACCTTTGGGTCCGAAACATTTCAAAGTCCCGTCAGATCTCAAAGTCCACCGGCACCATCGTCCAAAAGCCAAACTCGTCCGATCGCCAAAAAATATAGATCCTTGTCCCTCGTTGCATTGCGAACGTATTACATTAATGGTTCGGCCGCGGTCGTCGCGCTCGTTCTCGAGAAAAACGAGAAAAACACCTTTGGGTCCGAAACATTTCAAAGTCCCGTCAGATCTCAAAGTCCACCGGCACCATCGTCCAAAAGCCAAACTCGTCCGATCGCCAAAAGAATTATAGATCCTTTTTCCTGGTTGCATTGCGAACGTATTAAATCAATGGTTCGACCGCGGTCGTCGCGCTCTTTTTTGAGAAAAACGCAATAAACACCTTTCGGTCCGAAATATTTCCAAGTCCCGTCACATCTCAAAGTCCACCGGCACCATCGTCCAAAAGCCAAACTCGTCCGATCGCGATAACAATCACAGATCCTTGTTCCTGGTTGCATTGCAAACGTATTACATGAATAGTTCGATCACGGTCGTCGCGCTCGTTTTCGAGAAAAACGCGAAATACACCTTTCGGTCGGAAATATTTAAAAGTCCCGTCAGATCTCAAAGTCCACCGGCACCATCGTCCAAAAGCCAAACTCGTCCGATCGCCAAAACAATTATAGATCCTTGTTCCTCGTTGTATTGCAACCGTATTACATGAATGGTTCGAACGCGGTCGTCGCGCTCGTTTTCGAGAAAAACGCAAAAAACACCTTTCGGTCGGAAATATTTAAAAGTCCCGTCAGATCTCAAAGTCCACCGGCACCATCGTCCAAAAGCCAAACTCGTCCGATCGCCATAACAATTATAGATCCTTGTTCCTCGTTGCATTGCGAACGTATTACATTAATGGTTCGATCACGGTCGTCGCGCTGGTTTTCGAGAAAAACGAGAAAAACACCTTTCGGTCGGAAATATTTAAAAGTCCCGTCAGATCTCAAAGTCCACCGGCACCATCGTCCAAAAGCCAAACTCGTCCGATCGCCAAAACAATTATAGATCCCTTTTCCTCGTTGCATTGCGAACGTATTACATTAATGGTTCGGCCGCGGTCGTCGCACTCGTTTTCGTGAAAAATGCGAAAAGCACATTTCGGTCCGAAGTATTTCAAAGTCCCGTCAGATCTCAAAGTCCACCGGCACCATCTTCCAAAAGCCAAACTCGTCCGATCGCCAACACAATTATAAATCCTTGTTCCTCGTTGCATTGCGAACGTATTACATTAATGGTTCGACCGCGGTCGTCGCGCTCGTTTACGAGAAAAAAGAGAAAAACACCTTTCGGCCCGAAACATTTCAAGTCCCGTCAGATCTCAATGTCCACCGGCACCATCGTCCAAAAGCCAAACTCGTCCGATCGCCAAAAGAATTATAGATCCCTGTTCCTCGTTGCATTGCGAACGTATTACATTAATGGTTCGTCCGCGGTCGTCGCGATCGTTCTCGAGAAAAACGAGAAAAACACCTTTGGGTCCGAAACATTTCAAAGTCCCGTCAGATCTCAAAGTCCACCGGCACCATCGTCCAAAAGCCAAACTCGTCCGATCGCCAAAAAATATAGATCCTTGTCCCTCGTTGCATTGCGAACGTATTACATTAATGGTTCGGCCGCGGTCGTCGCGCTCGTTCTCGAGAAAAACGAGAAAAACACCTTTGGGTCCGAAACATTTCAAAGTCCCGTCAGATCTCAAAGTCCACCGGCACCATCGTCCAAAAGCCAAACTCGTCCGATCGCCAAAAGAATTATAGATCCTTTTTCCTGGTTGCATTGCGAACGTATTAAATCAATGGTTCGACCGCGGTCGTCGCGCTCTTTTTTGAGAAAAACGCAATAAACACCTTTCGGTCCGAAATATTTCCAAGTCCCGTCACATCTCAAAGTCCACCGGCACCATCGTCCAAAAGCCAAACTCGTCCGATCGCGATAACAATCACAGATCCTTGTTCCTGGTTGCATTGCAAACGTATTACATGAATAGTTCGATCACGGTCGTCGCGCTCGTTTTCGAGAAAAACGCGAAATACACCTTTCGGTCGGAAATATTTAAAAGTCCCGTCAGATCTCAAAGTCCACCGGCACCATCGTCCAAAAGCCAAACTCGTCCGATCGCCAAAACAATTATAGATCCTTGTTCCTCGTTGTATTGCAACCGTATTACATGAATGGTTCGAACGCGGTCGTCGCGCTCGTTTTCGAGAAAAACGCAAAAAACACCTTTCGGTCGGAAATATTTAAAAGTCCCGTCAGATCTCAAAGTCCACCGGCACCATCGTCCAAAAGCCAAACTCGTCCGATCGCCATAACAATTATAGATCCTTGTTCCTCGTTGCATTGCGAACGTATTACATTAATGGTTCGATCACGGTCGTCGCGCTGGTTTTCGAGAAAAACGAGAAAAACACCTTTCGGTCGGAAATATTTAAAAGTCCCGTCAGATCTCAAAGTCCACCGGCACCATCGTCCAAAAGCCAAACTCGTCCGATCGCCAAAACAATTATAGATCCCTTTTCCTCGTTGCATTGCGAACGTATTACATTAATGGTTCGGCCGCGGTCGTCGCACTCGTTTTCGTGAAAAATGCGAAAAGCACATTTCGGTCCGAAGTATTTCAAAGTCCCGTCAGATCTCAAAGTCCACCGGCACCATCTTCCAAAAGCCAAACTCGTCCGATCGCCAACACAATTATAAATCCTTGTTCCTCGTTGCATTGCGAACGTATTACATTAATGGTTCGACCACGGTCGTCGCGCTCGTTTTCGAGAAAAACGCGAAAAACACCTTTCGGTCGGAAATATTTAAAAGTCCCGTCAGATCTCAAAGTCCACCGGCACCATCGTCCAAAAGCCAAACTCGTCCGATCGCCAAAACTATTATAGATCCCTGTTCCTCGTTGCATTGCGAACGTATTACATTAATGGTTCGTCCGCGGTCGTCGCGCTCGTTCTCGAGAAAAACGAGAAAAACACCTTTGGGTCCGAAACATATCAAAGTCCCGTCAGATCTCAAAGTCCACCGGCACCATCGTCCAAAAGCCAAACTCGTCCGATCGCCAAAACAATTATAGATCCTTGTTCCTCGTTGCATTGCGAACGTATTACATTAATGCTTCGACCGCGGTCGTCGCGCTTGTTTACGAGAAAAAAGAGAAAAACACCTTTCGGTCCGAAACATTTCAAGTCCCGTCAGATCTCAATGTCCACCGGCACCATCGTCCAAAAGCCAAACTCGTCCGATGGCCAAAAGAATTATAGATCCCTGTTCCTCGTTGCATTGCGAACGTATTACATTAATGGTTCGTCCGCGGTCGTCGCGATCGTTCTCGAGAAAAACGAGAAAAACACCTTTGGGTCCGAAACATTTCAAAGTCCCGTCAGATCTCAAAGTCCACCGGCACCATCGTCCAAAAGCCAAACTCGTCCGATCGCCAAAACAATTATAGATCCTTGTTCCTCGTTGCATTGCGAACGTATTACATTAATGCTTCGACCGCGGTCGTCGCGCTCGTTTACGAGAAAAAAGAGAAAAACACCTTTCGGCCCGAAACATTTCAAGTCCCGTCAGATCTCAATGTCCACCGGCACCATCGTCCAAAAGCCAAACTCGTCCGATCGCCAAAAGAATTATAGATCCCTGTTCCTCGTTGCATTGCGAACGTATTACATTAATGGTTCGTCCGCGGTCGTCGCGATCGTTCTCGAGAAAAACGAGAAAAACACCTTTGGGTCCGAAACATTTCAAAGTCCCGTCAGATCTCAAAGTCCACCGGCACCATCGTCCAAAAGCCAAACTCGTCCGATCGCCAAAAAATATAGATCCTTGTCCCTCGTTGCATTGCGAACGTATTACATTAATGGTTCGGCCGCGGTCGTCGCGCTCGTTCTCGAGAAAAACGAGAAAAACACCTTTGGGTCCGAAACATTTCAAAGTCCCGTCAGATCTCAAAGTCCACCGGCACCATCGTCCAAAAGCCAAACTCGTCCGATCGCCAAAAGAATTATAGATCCTTTTTCCTGGTTGCATTGCGAACGTATTAAATCAATGGTTCGACCGCGGTCGTCGCGCTCTTTTTTGAGAAAAACGCAATAAACACCTTTCGGTCCGAAATATTTCCAAGTCCCGTCACATCTCAAAGTCCACCGGCACCATCGTCCAAAAGCCAAACTCGTCCGATCGCGATAACAATCACAGATCCTTGTTCCTGGTTGCATTGCAAACGTATTACATGAATAGTTCGATCACGGTCGTCGCGCTCGTTTTCGAGAAAAACGCGAAATACACCTTTCGGTCGGAAATATTTAAAAGTCCCGTCAGATCTCAAAGTCCACCGGCACCATCGTCCAAAAGCCAAACTCGTCCGATCGCCAAAACAATTATAGATCCTTGTTCCTCGTTGTATTGCAACCGTATTACATGAATGGTTCGAACGCGGTCGTCGCGCTCGTTTTCGAGAAAAACGCAAAAAACACCTTTCGGTCGGAAATATTTAAAAGTCCCGTCAGATCTCAAAGTCCACCGGCACCATCGTCCAAAAGCCAAACTCGTCCGATCGCCATAACAATTATAGATCCTTGTTCCTCGTTGCATTGCGAACGTATTACATTAATGGTTCGATCACGGTCGTCGCGCTCGTTTTCGAGAAAAACGAGAAAAACACCTTTCGGTCGGAAATATTTAAAAGTCCCGTCAGATCTCAAAGTCCACCGGCACCATCGTCCAAAAGCCAAACTCGTCCGATCGCCAAAACAATTATAGATCCCTTTTCCTCGTTGCATTGCGAACGTATTACATTAATGGTTCGGCCGCGGTCGTCGCACTCGTTTTCGTGAAAAATGCGAAAAGCACATTTCGGTCCGAAGTATTTCAAAGTCCCGTCAGATCTCAAAGTCCACCGGCACCATCTTCCAAAAGCCAAACTCGTCCGATCGCCAACACAATTATAAATCCTTGTTCCTCGTTGCATTGCGAACGTATTACATTAATGGTTCGACCACGGTCGTCGCGCTCGTTTTCGAGAAAAACGCGAAAAACACCTTTCGGTCGGAAATATTTAAAAGTCCCGTCAGATCACAAAGTCCACCGGCACCATCGTCCAAAAGCCAAACTCGTCCGATCGCCATAACAATTATAGATCCTTGTTCCTCGTTGCATTGCGAACGTATTACATTAATGGTTCGATCACGGTCGTCGCGCTCGTTTTCGAGAAAAACGAGAAAAACACCTTTCGGTCGGAAATATTTAAAAGTCCCGTCAGATCTCAAAGTCCACCGGCACCATCGTCCAAAAGCCAAACTCGTCCGATCGCGATAACAATCACAGATCCTTGTTCCTGGTTGCATTGCAAACGTATTACATGAATAGTTCGATCACGGTCGTCGCGCTCGTTTTCGAGAAAAACGCGGAAATACACCTTTCGGTCGGAAATATTTAAAAGTCCCGTCAGATCTCAAAGTCCACCGGCACCATCGTCCAAAAGCCAAACTCGTCCGATCGCCAAAACAATTATAGATCCTTGTTCCTCGTTGTATTGCAACCGTATTACATGAATGGTTCGAACGCGGTCGTCGCGCTCGTTTTCGAGAAAAACGCAAAAAACACCTTTCGGTCGGAAATATTTAAAAGTCCCGTCAGATCTCAAAGTCCACCGGCACCATCGTCCAAAAGCCAAACTCGTCCGATCGCCAAAACTATTATAGATCCTTGTTCCTCGTTGCATTGCGAACGTATTACATTAATGGTTCGTCCGCGGTCGTCGCGTTCGTTTTCGAGAAAAACGCAAAAAACACCTTTCGGTCCGAAATATTTCCGAGTCCCGTCAGACCTCAATGTCCACCGGCACCATCGTCCAAAAGCCAAACTCGTCCGATCGCCAAAACAATTATAGATCCCTTTTCCTCGTTGCATTGCGAACGTATTACATTAATGGTTCGGCCGCGGTCGTCGCACTCGTTTTCGTGAAAAATGCGAAAAGCACATTTCGGTCCGAAGTATTTCAAAGTCCCGTCAGATCTCAAAGTCCACCGGCACCATCTTCCAAAAGCCAAACTCGTCCGATCGCCAACACAATTATAAATCCTTGTTCCTCGTTGCATTGCGAACGTATTACATTAATGGTTCGACCACGGTCGTCGCGCTCGTTTTCGAGAAAAACGCGAAAAACACCTTTCGGTCGGAAATATTTAAAAGTCCCGTCAGATCTCAAAGTCCACCGGCACCATCGTCCAAAAGCCAAACTCGTCCGATCGCCAAAACTATTATAGATCCCTGTTCCTCGTTGCATTGCGAACGTATTATATTAATGGTTCGTCCGCGGTCGTCGCGCTCGTTCTCGAGAAAAACGAGAAAAACACCTTTGGGTCCGAAACATATCAGAGTCCCGTCAGATCTCAAAGTCCACCGGCACCATCGTCCAAAAGCCAAACTCGTCCGATCGCCAAAACAATTATAGATCCTTGTTCCTCGTTGCATTGCGAACGTATTACATTAATGCTTCGACCGCGGTCGTCGCGCTTGTTTACGAGAAAAAAGAGAAAAACACCTTTCGGTCCGAAACATTTCAAGTCCCGTCAGATCTCAATGTCCACCGGCACCATCGTCCAAAAGCCAAACTCGTCCGATGGCCAAAAGAATTATAGATCCCTGTTCCTCGTTGCATTGCGAACGTATTACATTAATGGTTCGTCCGCGGTCGTCGCGATCGTTCTCGAGAAAAACGAGAAAAACACCTTTGGGTCCGAAACATTTCAAAGTCCCGTCAGATCTCAAAGTCCACCGGCACCATCGTCCAAAAGCCAAACTCGTCCGATCGCCAAAACAATTATAGATCCTTGTTCCTCGTTGCATTGCGAACGTATTACATTAATGCTTCGACCGCGGTCGTCGCACTCGTTTACGAGAAAAAAGAGAAAAACACCTTTCGGCCCGAAACATTTCAAGTCCCGTCAGATCTCAATGTCCACCGGCACCATCGTCCAAAAGCCAAACTCGTCCGATCGCCAAAACAATTATAGATCCCTTTTCCTCGTTGCATTGCGAACGTATTACATTAATGGTTCGGCCGCGGTCGTCGCGCTCGTTTTCGAGAAAAACGCAAAAAAGACCTTTCGGTCCGAAATATTTCCAAGTCCCGTCAGATCTCAATGTCCAAGGGCACCATCGTCCAAAAGCCAAACTCGTCCGATCGCCAAAACAATTATAGATCCTTGTTCCTCGTTGCATTGCGAACGTATTACATTAATGGTTCGGCCGCGGTCGTCGCGCTCGTTTTCGGGAGAAATGCGAAAAACACATTTCGGTCCGAAGTATTTCTAAGACCCGTCAGATCTCAAAGTCCACCGGCACCATCGTCCAAAAGCCAAACTCGTCCGATCGCCAAAAAATATAGATCCTTGTCCCTCGTTGCATTGCGAACGTATTACATTAATGGTTCGGCCGCGGTCGTCGCGCTCGTTCTCGAGAAAAACGAGAAAAACACCTTTGGGTCCGAAACATTTCAAAGTCCCGTCAGATCTCAAAGTCCACCGGCACCATCGTCCAAAAGCCAAACTCGTCCGGTCGCCAAAAGAATTATAGATCCTTTTTCCTGGTTGCATTGCGAACGTATTAAATTAATGGTTCGACCGCGGTCGTCGCGCTCTTTTTTGAGAAAAACGCAATAAACACCTTTCGGTCCGAAATATTTCCAAGTCCCGTCACATCTCAAAGTCCACCGGCACCATCGTCCAAAAGCCAAACTCGTCCGATCGCGATAACAATCACAGATCCTTGTTCCTCGTTGCATTGCAAACGTATTACATGAATAGTTCGCCCCCGGTCGTCGCGCTCGTTTTCGAGAAAAACGCGAAAAACACCTTTTGGTCCGAAATACTTCCAAGTCCCGATTACATCTCAAAGTCCACCGGCACCATCGTCCAAAAGCCAAACTCGTCCGATCGCCAAAACAATTATAGATCCTTGTTCCTCGTTGTATTGCAACCGTATTACATGAATGGTTCGATCGCGGTCGTCGCGCTCGATTTCGAGAAAAAAGCAAAAAACACCTTTCGGTCGGAAATATTTAAAAGTCCCGTCAGATCTCAAAGTCCACCGGCACCATCGTCCAAAAGCCAAACTCGTCCGATCGCCATAACAATTATAGATCCTTGTTCCTCGTTGCATTGCGAACGTATTACATTAATGGTTCGATCACGGTCGTCGCGCTCGTTTTCGAGAAAAACGCGAAAAACACCTTTCGGTCGGAAATATTTAAAAGTCCCGTCAGATCTCAAAGTCCACCGGCACCATCGTCCAAAAGCCAAACTCGTCCGATCGCCAAAACAATTATAGATCCTTGTTCCTCGTTGTATTGCAACCGTATTACATGAATGGTTCGATCGCGGTCGTCGCGCTCGATTTCGAGAAAAAAGCAAAAAACACCTTTCGGTCGGAAATATTTAAAAGTCCCGTCAGATCTCAAAGTCCACCGGCACCATCGTCCAAAAGCCAAACTCGTCCGATCGCCATAACAATTATAGATCCTTGTTCCTCGTTGCATTGCGAACGTATTACATTAATGGTTCGATCACGGTCGTCGCGCTCGTTTTCGAGAAAAACGCGAAAAACACCTTTCGGTCGGAAATATTTAAAAGTCCCGTCAGATCTCAAAGTCCACCGGCACCATCGTCCAAAAGCCAAACTCGTCCGGTCGCCAAAAGAATTATAGATCCTTTTTCCTGGTTGCATTGCGAACGTATTACATTAATGGTTCGGCCGCGGTCGTCGCACTCGTTTTCGTGAAAAATGCGAAAAGCACATTTCGGTCCGAAGTATTTCAAAGTCCCGTCAGATCTCAAAGTCCACCGGCACCATCTTCCAAAAGCCAAACTCGTCCGATCGCCAACACAATTATAAATCCTTGTTCCTCGTTGCATTGCGAACGTATTACATTAATGGTTCGACCACGGTCGTCGCGCTCGTTTTCGAGAAAAACGCGAAAAACACCTTTCGGTCGGAAATATTTAAAAGTCCCGTCAGATCTCAAAGTCCACCGGCACCATCGTCCAAAAGCCAAACTCGTCCGATCGCCAAAACTATTATAGATCCCTGTTCCTCGTTGCATTGCGAACGTATTACATTAATGGTTCGTCCGCGGTCGTCGCGCTCGTTCTCGAGAAAAACGAGAAAAACACCTTTGGGTCCGAAACATATCAAAGTCCCGTCAGATCTCAAAGTCCACCGGCACCATCGTCCAAAAGCCAAACTCGTCCGATCGCCAAAACAATTATAGATCCTTGTTCCTCGTTGCATTGCGAACGTATTACATTAATGCTTCGACCGCGGTCGTCGCGCTTGTTTACGAGAAAAAAGAGAAAAACACCTTTCGGTCCGAAACATTTCAAGTCCCGTCAGATCTCAATGTCCACCGGCACCATCGTCCAAAAGCCAAACTCGTCCGATGGCCAAAAGAATTATAGATCCCTGTTCCTCGTTGCATTGCGAACGTATTACATTAATGGTTCGTCCGCGGTCGTCGCGATCGTTCTCGAGAAAAACGAGAAAAACACCTTTGGGTCCGAAACATTTCAAAGTCCCGTCAGATCTCAAAGTCCACCGGCACCATCGTCCAAAAGCCAAACTCGTCCGATCGCCAAAACAATTATAGATCCTTGTTCCTCGTTGCATTGCGAACGTATTACATTAATGCTTCGACCGCGGTCGTCGCGCTCGTTTACGAGAAAAAAGAGAAAAACACCTTTCGGCCCGAAACATTTCAAGTCCCGTCAGATCTCAATGTCCACCGGCACCATCGTCCAAAAGCCAAACTCGTCCGATCGCCAAAAGAATTATAGATCCCTGTTCCTCGTTGCATTGCGAACGTATTACATTAATGGTTCGTCCGCGGTCGTCGCGATCGTTCTCGAGAAAAACGAGAAAAACACCTTTGGGTCCGAAACATTTCAAAGTCCCGTCAGATCTCAAAGTCCACCGGCACCATCGTCCAAAAGCCAAACTCGTCCGATCGCCAAAAAATATAGATCCTTGTCCCTCGTTGCATTGCGAACGTATTACATTAATGGTTCGGCCGCGGTCGTCGCGCTCGTTCTCGAGAAAAACGAGAAAAACACCTTTGGGTCCGAAACATTTCAAAGTCCCGTCAGATCTCAAAGTCCACCGGCACCATCGTCCAAAAGCCAAACTCGTCCGATCGCCAAAAGAATTATAGATCCTTTTTCCTGGTTGCATTGCGAACGTATTAAATCAATGGTTCGACCGCGGTCGTCGCGCTCTTTTTTGAGAAAAACGCAATAAACACCTTTCGGTCCGAAATATTTCCAAGTCCCGTCACATCTCAAAGTCCACCGGCACCATCGTCCAAAAGCCAAACTCGTCCGATCGCGATAACAATCACAGATCCTTGTTCCTGGTTGCATTGCAAACGTATTACATGAATAGTTCGATCACGGTCGTCGCGCTCGTTTTCGAGAAAAACGCGAAATACACCTTTCGGTCGGAAATATTTAAAAGTCCCGTCAGATCTCAAAGTCCACCGGCACCATCGTCCAAAAGCCAAACTCGTCCGATCGCCAAAACAATTATAGATCTTTGTTCCTCGTTGTATTGCAACCGTATTACATGAATGGTTCGAACGCGGTCGTCGCGCTCGTTTTCGAGAAAAACGCAAAAAACACCTTTCGGTCGGAAATATTTAAAAGTCCCGTCAGATCTCAAAGTCCACCGGCACCATCGTCCAAAAGCCAAACTCGTCCGATCGCCATAACAATTATAGATCCTTGTTCCTCGTTGCATTGCGAACGTATTACATTAATGGTTCGATCACGGTCGTCGCGCTCGTTTTCGAGAAAAACGAGAAAAACACCTTTCGGTCGGAAATATTTAAAAGTCCCGTCAGATCTCAAAGTCCACCGGCACCATCGTCCAAAAGCCAAACTCGTCCGATCGCCAAAACAATTATAGATCCCTTTTCCTCGTTGCATTGCGAACGTATTACATTAATGGTTCGGCCGCGGTCGTCGCACTCGTTTTCGTGAAAAATGCGAAAAGCACATTTCGGTCCGAAGTATTTCAAAGTCCCGTCAGATCTCAAAGTCCACCGGCACCATCTTCCAAAAGCCAAACTCGTCCGATCGCCAACACAATTATAAATCCTTGTTCCTCGTTGCATTGCGAACGTATTACATTAATGGTTCGACCACGGTCGTCGCGCTCGTTTTCGAGAAAAACGCGAAAAACACCTTTCGGTCGGAAATATTTAAAAGTCCCGTCAGATCTCAAAGTCCACCGGCACCATCGTCCAAAAGCCAAACTCGTCCGATCGCCATAACAATTATAGATCCTTGTTCCTCGTTGCATTGCGAACGTATTACATTAATGCTTCGACCGCGGTCGTCGCGCTCGTTTACGAGAAAAAAGAGAAAAACACCTTTCGGCCCGAAACATTTCAAGTCCCGTCAGATCTCAATGTCCACCGGCACCATCGTCCAAAAGCCAAACTCGTCCGATCGCCAAAAGAATTATAGATCCCTGTTCCTCGTTGCATTGCGAACGTATTACATTAATGGTTCGTCCGCGGTCGTCGCGATCGTTCTCGAGAAAAACGAGAAAAACACCTTTGGGTCCGAAACATTTCAAAGTCCCGTCAGATCTCAAAGTCCACCGGCACCATCGTCCAAAAGCCAAACTCGTCCGATCGCCAAAAAATATAGATCCTTGTCCCTCGTTGCATTGCGAACGTATTACATTAATGGTTCGGCCGCGGTCGTCGCGCTCGTTCTCGAGAAAAACGAGAAAAACACCTTTGGGTCCGAAACATTTCAAAGTCCCGTCAGATCTCAAAGTCCACCGGCACCATCGTCCAAAAGCCAAACTCGTCCGATCGCCAAAAGAATTATAGATCCTTTTTCCTGGTTGCATTGCGAACGTATTAAATCAATGGTTCGACCGCGGTCGTCGCGCTCTTTTTTGAGAAAAACGCAATAAACACCTTTCGGTCCGAAATATTTCCAAGTCCCGTCACATCTCAAAGTCCACCGGCACCATCGTCCAAAAGCCAAACTCGTCCGATCGCGATAACAATCACAGATCCTTGTTCCTGGTTGCATTGCAAACGTATTACATGAATAGTTCGATCACGGTCGTCGCGCTCGTTTTCGAGAAAAACGCGAAATACACCTTTCGGTCGGAAATATTTAAAAGTCCCGTCAGATCTCAAAGTCCACCGGCACCATCGTCCAAAAGCCAAACTCGTCCGATCGCCAAAACAATTATAGATCTTTGTTCCTCGTTGTATTGCAACCGTATTACATGAATGGTTCGAACGCGGTCGTCGCGCTCGTTTTCGAGAAAAACGCAAAAAACACCTTTCGGTCGGAAATATTTAAAAGTCCCGTCAGATCTCAAAGTCCACCGGCACCATCGTCCAAAAGCCAAACTCGTCCGATCGCCATAACAATTATAGATCCTTGTTCCTCGTTGCATTGCGAACGTATTACATTAATGGTTCGATCACGGTCGTCGCGCTCGTTTTCGAGAAAAACGAGAAAAACACCTTTCGGTCGGAAATATTTAAAAGTCCCGTCAGATCTCAAAGTCCACCGGCACCATCGTCCAAAAGCCAAACTCGTCCGATCGCCAAAACAATTATAGATCCCTTTTCCTCGTTGCATTGCGAACGTATTACATTAATGGTTCGGCCGCGGTCGTCGCACTCGTTTTCGTGAAAAATGCGAAAAGCACATTTCGGTCCGAAGTATTTCAAAGTCCCGTCAGATCTCAAAGTCCACCGGCACCATCTTCCAAAAGCCAAACTCGTCCGATCGCCAACACAATTATAAATCCTTGTTCCTCGTTGCATTGCGAACGTATTACATTAATGGTTCGACCACGGTCGTCGCGCTCGTTTTCGAGAAAAACGCGAAAAACACCTTTCGGTCGGAAATATTTAAAAGTCCCGTCAGATCTCAAAGTCCACCGGCACCATCGTCCAAAAGCCAAACTCGTCCGATCGCCATAACAATTATAGATCCTTGTTCCTCGTTGCATTGCGAACGTATTACATTAATGGTTCGATCACGGTCGTCGCGCTCGTTTTCGAGAAAAACGAGAAAAACACCTTTCGGTCGGAAATATTTAAAAGTCCCGTCAGATCTCAAAGTCCACCGGCACCATCGTCCAAAAGCCAAACTCGTCCGATCGCGATAACAATCACAGATCCTTGTTCCTGGTTGCATTGCAAACGTATTACATGAATAGTTCGATCACGGTCGTCGCGCTCGTTTTCGAGAAAAACGCGAAATACACCTTTCGGTCGGAAATATTTAAAAGTCCCGTCAGATCTCAAAGTCCACCGGCACCATCGTCCAAAAGCCAAACTCGTCCGATCGCCAAAACAATTATAGATCCTTGTTCCTCGTTGTATTGCAACCGTATTACATGAATGGTTCGAACGCGGTCGTCGCGCTCGTTTTCGAGAAAAACGCAAAAAACACCTTTCGGTCGGAAATATTTAAAAGTCCCGTCAGATCTCAAAGTCCACCGGCACCATCGTCCAAAAGCCAAACTCGTCCGATCGCCAAAACTATTATAGATCCTTGTTCCTCGTTGCATTGCGAACGTATTACATTAATGGTTCGTCCGCGGTCGTCGCGTTCGTTTTCGAGAAAAACGCAAAAAACACCTTTCGGTCCGAAATATTTCCGAGTCCCGTCAGACCTCAATGTCCACCGGCACCATCGTCCAAAAGCCAAACTCGTCCGATCGCCAAAACAATTATAGATCCCTTTTCCTCGTTGCATTGCGAACGTATTACATTAATGGTTCGGCCGCGGTCGTCGCACTCGTTTTCGTGAAAAATGCGAAAAGCACATTTCGGTCCGAAGTATTTCAAAGTCCCGTCAGATCTCAAAGTCCACCGGCACCATCTTCCAAAAGCCAAACTCGTCCGATCGCCAACACAATTATAAATCCTTGTTCCTCGTTGCATTGCGAACGTATTACATTAATGGTTCGACCACGGTCGTCGCGCTCGTTTTCGAGAAAAACGCGAAAAACACCTTTCGGTCGGAAATATTTAAAAGTCCCGTCAGATCTCAAAGTCCACCGGCACCATCGTCCAAAAGCCAAACTCGTCCGATCGCCAAAACTATTATAGATCCCTGTTCCTCGTTGCATCGCGAACGTATTACATTAATGGTTCGTCCGCGGTCGTCGCGCTCGTTCTCGAGAAAAACGAGAAAAACACCTTTGGGTCCGAAACATATCAGAGTCCCGTCAGATCTCAAAGTCCACCGGCACCATCGTCCAAAAGCCAAACTCGTCCGATCGCCAAAACAATTATAGATCCTTGTTCCTCGTTGCATTGCGAACGTATTACATTAATGCTTCGACCGCGGTCGTCGCGCTTGTTTACGAGAAAAAAGAGAAAAACACCTTTCGGTCCGAAACATTTCAAGTCCCGTCAGATCTCAATGTCCACCGGCACCATCGTCCAAAAGCCAAACTCGTCCGATGGCCAAAAGAATTATAGATCCCTGTTCCTCGTTGCATTGCGAACGTATTACATTAATGGTTCGTCCGCGGTCGTCGCGATCGTTCTCGAGAAAAACGAGAAAAACACCTTTGGGTCCGAAACATTTCAAAGTCCCGTCAGATCTCAAAGTCCACCGGCACCATCGTCCAAAAGCCAAACTCGTCCGATCGCCAAAACAATTATAGATCCTTGTTCCTCGTTGCATTGCGAACGTATTACATTAATGCTTCGACCGCGATCGTCGCACTCGTTTACGAGAAAAAAGAGAAAAACACCTTTCGGCCCGAAACATTTCAAGTCCCGTCAGATCTCAATGTCCACCGGCACCATCGTCCAAAAGCCAAACTCGTCCGATCGCCAAAACAATTATAGATCCCTTTTCCTCGTTGCATTGCGAACGTATTACATTAATGGTTCGGCCGCGGTCGTCGCGCTCGTTTTCGAGAAAAACGCAAAAAAGACCTTTCGGTCCGAAATATTTCCAAGTCCCGTCAGATCTCAATGTCCAAGGGCACCATCGTCCAAAAGCCAAACTCGTCCGATCGCCAAAACAATTATAGATCCTTGTTCCTCGTTGCATTGCGAACGTATTACATTAATGGTTCGGCCGCGGTCGTCGCGCTCGTTTTCGGGAGAAATGCGAAAAACACATTTCGGTCCGAAGTATTTCTAAGACCCGTCAGATCTCAAAGTCCACCGGCACCATCGTCCAAAAGCCAAACTCGTCCGATCGCCAAAAAATATAGATCCTTGTCCCTCGTTGCATTGCGAACGTATTACATTAATGGTTCGGCCGCGGTCGTCGCGCTCGTTCTCGAGAAAAACGAGAAAAACACCTTTGGGTCCGAAACATTTCAAAGTCCCGTCAGATCTCAAAGTCCACCGGCACCATCGTCCAAAAGCCAAACTCGTCCGGTCGCCAAAAGAATTATAGATCCTTTTTCCTGGTTGCATTGCGAACGTATTAAATTAATGGTTCGACCGCGGTCGTCGCGCTCTTTTTTGAGAAAAACGCAATAAACACCTTTCGGTCCGAAATATTTCCAAGTCCCGTCACATCTCAAAGTCCACCGGCACCATCGTCCAAAAGCCAAACTCGTCCGATCGCGATAACAATCACAGATCCTTGTTCCTCGTTGCATTGCAAACGTATTACATGAATAGTTCGCCCCCGGTCGTCGCGCTCGTTTTCGAGAAAAACGCGAAAAACACCTTTTGGTCCGAAATACTTCCAAGTCCCGATTACATCTCAAAGTCCACCGGCACCATCGTCCAAAAGCCAAACTCGTCCGATCGCCAAAACAATTATAGATCCTTGTTCCTCGTTGTATTGCAACCGTATTACATGAATGGTTCGATCGCGGTCGTCGCGCTCGATTTCGAGAAAAAAGCAAAAAACACCTTTCGGTCGGAAATATTTAAAAGTCCCGTCAGATCTCAAAGTCCACCGGCACCATCGTCCAAAAGCCAAACTCGTCCGATCGCCATAACAATTATAGATCCTTGTTCCTCGTTGCATTGCGAACGTATTACATTAATGGTTCGATCATGGTCGTCGCGCTCGTTTTCGAGAAAAACGCGAAAAACACCTTTCGGTCGGAAATATTTAAAAGTCCCGTCAGATCTCAAAGTCCACCGGCACCATCGTCCAAAAGCCAAACTCGTCCGATCGCCAAAACAATTATAGATCCTTGTTCCTCGTTGTATTGCAACCGTATTACATGAATGGTTCGAACGCGGTCGTCGCGCTCGTTTTCGAGAAAAACGCAAAAAACACCTTTCGGTCGGAAATATTTAAAAGTCCCGTCAGATCTCAAAGTCCACCGGCACCATCGTCCAAAAGCCAAACTCGTCCGATCGCCATAACAATTATAGATCCTTGTTCCTCGTTGCATTGCGAACGTATTACATTAATGGTTCGATCACGGTCGTCGCGCTCGTTTTCGAGAAAAACGAGAAAAACACCTTTCGGTCGGAAATATTTAAAAGTCCCGTCAGATCTCAAAGTCCACCGGCACCATCGTCCAAAAGCCAAACTCGTCCGATCGCCAAAACTATTATAGATCCTTGTTCCTCGTTGCATTGCGAACGTATTACATTAATGGTTCGTCCGCGGTCGTCGCGTTCGTTTTCGAGAAAAACGCAAAAAACACCTTTCGGTCCGAAATATTTCCGAGTCCCGTCAGATCTCAATGTCCACCGGCACCATCGTCCAAAAGCCAAACTCGTCCGATCGCCAAAAAATTATAGATCCCTGTTCCTCGTTGCATTGCGAACGTATTACATTAATGGTTCGGCCACGGTCGTCGCGCTCGTTTTCGAGAAAAACGCGAAAAACACCTTTCGGTCCGAAGTATTTCTAAGTCCCGTCAGATCTCAAAGTCCACCGGCACCATCTTCCAAAAGCCAAACTCGTCCGATCGCCAAAACAATTATAAATCCTTGTTCCTCGTTGCATTGCGAACGTATTACATTAATGGTTCGGCCGCGGTCGTCGCGATCGTTCTCGAGAAAAACGAGAAAAACACCTTTCGGTCGGAAATATTTAAAAGTCCCGTCAGATCTCAAAGTCCACCGGCACCATCGTCCAAAAGCCAAACTCGTCCGATCGCCAAAACAATTATAGATCCTTGTTCCTCGTTGCAATGCGAACGTATTACATTAATGGTTCGTCCGCGGTCGTCGCGCTCGTTTACGAGAAAAAAGCGAAAAACACCTTTCGGACGGAAATACTTCCAAGTCCCGTCAGATCTCAATGTCCACCGGCACCATCGTCCAAAAGCCAAACTCGTCTGATCACCAAAACAATTATAGATCCTTGTTCCTCGTTGCATTGCGAACGTATTACATTAACGGTTCGATCACGGTCGTCGCGCTCGTTTTCGAGAAAAACGCGAAAAACTCCTTTCGGTCGGAAATATTTAAAAGTCCCGTCAGATCTCAAAGTCCATCGGCACCATCGTCCAAAAGCCAAACTCGTCCGATCGCCAAAACAATTATAGATCCTTGTTCCTCGTTGCATTGCGAACGTATTACATTAATGGTTCGTCCGCGGTCGTCGCGCTCGTTCTCGAGAAAAACGAGAAAAACACCTTTGGGTCCGAAACATTTCAAAGTCCCGTCATATCTCAAAGTCCACCGGCACCATCGTCCAAAAGCCAAACTCGTCCGATCGCCAAAACAATTATAGATCCTTGTTCCTTGTTGTATTGCAACCGTATTACATGAATGGTTCGATCGCGTTCGTCGCGCTCGTTTTCGAGAAAAACGTGAAAAACACCTTTCGGTCGGAAATATTTAAAAGTCCCGTCAGATCTCAAAGTCCACCGGCACCATCGTCCAAAAGCCAAACTCGTCCGATCGCCAAAAAAATTATAGATCCCTGTTCCTCGTTGCATTGCGAACGTATTACATTAATGGTTCGGCCACGGTCGTCGCGCTCGTTTTCGGGAAAAATGCGAAAAACACCTTTCGGTCCGAAATATTTCCAAGTCCCGACACATCTCAAAGTCCACCGGCACCATCGTCCAAAAGCCAAACTCGTCTGATCACCAAAAAAATTATAGATCCTTGTTCCTCGATGCATTGCGAACGTATTACATTAATGGTTCGATCACGGTCGTCGCGCTCGTTTTCGAGAAAAACGCGAAAAACACCTTTCGGTCGGAAATATTTAAAAGTCCCGTCAGATCTCAAAGTCCACCGGCACCATCGTCCAAAAGCCAAACTCGTCCGATCGCCATAACAATTATAGATCCTTGTTCCTCGTTGCATTGCGAACGTATTACATTAATGGTTCGATCACGGTCGTCGCGCTCGTTTTCGAGAAAAACGAGAAAAACACCTTTCGGTCGGAAATATTTAAAAGTCCCGTCAGATCTCAAAGTCCACCGGCACCATCGTCCAAAAGCCAAACTCGTCCGATCGCCAAAACTATTATAGATCCTTGTTCCTCGTTGCATTGCGAACGTATTACATTAATGGTTCGTCCGCGGTCGTCGCGTTCGTTTTCGAGAAAAACGCAAAAAACACCTTTCGGTCCGAAATATTTCCGAGTCCCGTCAGATCTCAATGTCCACCGGCACCATCGTCCAAAAGCCAAACTCGTCCGATCGCCAAAACAATTATAGATCCCTTTTCCTCGTTGCATTGCGAACGTATTACATTAATGGTTCGGCCGCGGTCGTCGCACTCGTTTTCGTGAAAAATGCGAAAAGCACATTTCGGTCCGAAGTATTTCTAAGTCCCGTCAGATCTCAAAGTCCACCGGCACCATCTTCCAAAAGCCAAACTCGTCCGATCGCCAAAACAATTATAAATCCTTGTTCCTCGTTGCATTGCGAACGTATTACATTAATGGTTCGATCACGGTCGTCGCGCTCGTTTTCGAGAAAAACGCAAAAAACACCTTTCGGCCGGAAATATTTAAAAGTCCCGTCAGATCTCAAAGTCCACCGGCACCATCGTCCAAAAGCCAAACTCGTCCGATCGCCAAAACAATTATAGATCCTTGTTCCTTGTTGCATTGCGAACGTATTACATTAATGGTTCGTCCGCGGTCGTCGCGCTCGTTCTCGAGAAAAACGAGAAAAACACCTTTGGGTCCGAAACATTTCAAAGTCCCGTCATATCTCAAAGTCCACCGGCACCATCGTCCAAAAGCCAAACTCGTCCGATCGCCAAAACAATTATAGATCCTTGTTCCTCGTTGTATTGCAACCGTATTACATGAATGGTTCGATCGCGGTCGTCGCGCTCGTTTTCGAGGAAAACGCGAAAAACACCTTTCGGTCGGAAATATTTAAAAGTCCCGTCAGATCTCAAAGTCCACCGGCACCATCGTCCAAAAGCCAAACTCGTCCGATCTCCAAAAAATTATAGATCCCTGTTCCTCGTTGCATTGCGAACGTATTACATTAATGGTTCGGCCACGGTCGTCGCGCTCGTTTTCGAGAAAAACGCGAAAAACACCTTTCGGTCCGAAGTATTTCTAAGTCCCGTCAGATCTCAAAGTCCACCGGCACCATCTTCCAAAAGCCAAACTCGTCCGATCGCCAAAACAATTATAAATCCTTGTTCCTCGTTGCATTGCGAACGTATTACATTAATGGTTCGTCCGCGGTCGTCGCGCTCGTTCTCGAGAAAAACGAGAAAAACACCTTTGGGTCCGAAACATTTCAAAGTCCCGTCATATCTCAAAGTCCACCGGCACCATCGTCCAAAAGCCAAACTCGTCCGATCGCCAAAACAATTATAGATCCTTGTTCCTTGTTGTATTGCAACCGTATTACATGAATGGTTCGATCGCGGTCGTCGCGCTCGTTTTCGAGAAAAACGTGAAAAACACCTTTCGGTCGGAAATATTTAAAAGTCCCGTCAGATCTCAAAGTCCACCGGCACCATCGTCCAAAAGCCAAACTCGTCCGATCGCCAAAAAAATTATAGATCCCTGTTCCTCGTTGCATTGCGAACGTATTACATTAATGGTTCGGCCACGGTCGTCGCGCTCGTTTTCGGGAAAAATGCGAAAAACACCTTTCGGTCCGAAATATTTCCAAGTCCCGACACATCTCAAAGTCCACCGGCACCATCGTCCAAAAGCCAAACTCGTCTGATCACCAAAAAAATTATAGATCCTTGTTCCTCGATGCATTGCGAACGTATTACATTAATGGTTCGATCACGGTCGTCGCGCTCGTTTTCGAGAAAAACGCGAAAAACACCTTTCGGTCGGAAATATTTAAAAGTCCCGTCAGATCTCAAAGTCCACCGGCACCATCGTCCAAAAGCCAAACTCGTCCGATCGCCATAACAATTATAGATCCTTGTTCCTCGTTGCATTGCGAACGTATTACATTAATGGTTCGATCACGGTCGTCGCGCTCGTTTTCGAGAAAAACGAGAAAAACACCTTTCGGTCGGAAATATTTAAAAGTCCCGTCAGATCTCAAAGTCCACCGGCACCATCGTCCAAAAGCCAAACTCGTCCGATCGCCAAAACTATTATAGATCCTTGTTCCTCGTTGCATTGCGAACGTATTACATTAATGGTTCGTCCGCGGTCGTCGCGTTCGTTTTCGAGAAAAACGCAAAAAACACCTTTCGGTCCGAAATATTTCCGAGTCCCGTCAGATCTCAATGTCCACCGGCACCATCGTCCAAAAGCCAAACTCGTCCGATCGCCAAAACAATTATAGATCCCTTTTCCTCGTTGCATTGCGAACGTATTACATTAATGGTTCGGCCGCGGTCGTCGCACTCGTTTTCGTGAAAAATGCGAAAAGCACATTTCGGTCCGAAGTATTTCTAAGTCCCGTCAGATCTCAAAGTCCACCGGCACCATCTTCCAAAAGCCAAACTCGTCCGATCGCCAAAACAATTATAAATCCTTGTTCCTCGTTGCATTGCGAACGTATTACATTAATGGTTCGATCACGGTCGTCGCGCTCGTTTTCGAGAAAAACGCAAAAAACACCTTTCGGCCGGAAATATTTAAAAGTCCCGTCAGATCTCAAAGTCCACCGGCACCATCGTCCAAAAGCCAAACTCGTCCGATCGCCAAAACAATTATAGATCCTTGTTCCTTGTTGCATTGCGAACGTATTACATTAATGGTTCGTCCGCGGTCGTCGCGCTCGTTCTCGAGAAAAACGAGAAAAACACCTTTGGGTCCGAAACATTTCAAAGTCCCGTCATATCTCAAAGTCCACCGGCACCATCGTCCAAAAGCCAAACTCGTCCGATCGCCAAAACAATTATAGATCCTTGTTCCTCGTTGTATTGCAACCGTATTACATGAATGGTTCGATCGCGGTCGTCGCGCTCGTTTTCGAGGAAAACGCGAAAAACACCTTTCGGTCGGAAATATTTAAAAGTCCCGTCAGATCTCAAAGTCCACCGGCACCATCGTCCAAAAGCCAAACTCGTCCGATCGCCAAAAAATTATAGATCCCTGTTCCTCGTTGCATTGCGAACGTATTACATTAATGGTTCGGCCACGGTCGTCGCGCTCGTTTTCGAGAAAAACGCGAAAAACACCTTTCGGTCCGAAGTATTTCTAAGTCCCGTCAGATCTCAAAGTCCACCGGCACCATCTTCCAAAAGCCAAACTCGTCCGATCGCCAAAACAATTATAAATCCTTGTTCCTCGTTGCATTGCGAACGTATTACATTAATGGTTCGGCCGCGGTCGTCGCGATCGTTCTCGAGAAAAACGAGAAAAACACCTTTCGGTCGGAAATATTTAAAAGTCCCGTCAGATCTCAAAGTCCACCGGCACCATCGTCCAAAAGCCAAACTCGTCCGATCGCCAAAACAATTATAGATCCTTGTTCCTCGTTGCAATGCGAACGTATTACATTAATGGTTCGTCCGCGGTCGTCGCGCTCGTTTACGAGAAAAAAGCGAAAAACACCTTTCGGTCCGAAATATTTCCAAGTCCCGACACATCTCAAAGTCCACAGGCACCATCGTCCAAAAGCCAAACTCGTCTGATCACCAAAAAAATTATAGATCCTTGTTCCTTGTTGTATTGCAACCGTATTACATGAATGGTTCGATCGCGGTCGTCGCGCTCGTTTTCGAGAAAAACGTGAAAAACACCTTTCGGTCGGAAATATTTAAAAGTCCCGTCAGATCTCAAAGTCCACCGGCACCATCGTCCAAAAGCCAAACTCGTCCGATCGCCAAAAAAATTATAGATCCCTGTTCCTCGTTGCATTGCGAACGTATTACATTAATGGTTCGGCCACGGTCGTCGCGCTCGTTTTCGGGAAAAATGCGAAAAACACCTTTCGGTCCGAAATATTTCCAAGTCCCGACACATCTCAAAGTCCACAGGCACCATCGTCCAAAAGCCAAACTCGTCTGATCACCAAAAAAATTATAGATCCTTGTTCCTCGATGCATTGCGAACGTATTACATTAATGGTTCGATCACGGTCGTCGCGCTCGTTTTCGAGAAAAACGCGAAAAACACCTTTCGGTCGGAAATATTTAAAAGTCCCGTCAGATCTCAAAGTCCACCGGCACCATCGTCCAAAAGCCAAACTCGTCCGATCGCCAAAACAATTATAGATCCTTGTTCCTCGTTGCATTGCGAACGTATTACATTAATGGTTCGGCCGCGGTCGTCGCGCTCGTTTTCGAGAAAAATGCGAAAAACACCTTTCGGTCCGAAATATTTCAAAGTCCCGTCAGATCTGAAAGTCCACCGGCACCATCGTCCAAAAGCCAAACTCGTCCGATCGCCAAAACAATTATAGATCCTTGTTCCTCGTTGCATTGCGAACGTATTACATTAATGGTTCGGCCGCGGTCGTCGCGCTCGTTCTCGAGAAAAACGAGAAAAACACCTTTCGGTCGGAAATATTTAAAAGTCCCGTCAGATCTCAAAGTCCACCGGCACCATCGTCCAAAAGCCAAACTCGCCCGATCGCCAAAACAATTATAGATCCTTGTTCCTCGTTGCAATGCGAACGTATTACATTAATGGTTCGTCCGCGGTCGTCGCGCTCGTTTACGAGAAAAAAGCGAAAAACACCTTTCGGACGGAAATACTTCCAAGTCCCGTCAGATCTCAAAGTCCACCGGCACCATCGTCCAAAAGCCAAACTCGTCCGATCGCCAAAACAATTATAGATCCTTGTTCCTCGTTGCATTGCGAACGTATTACATTAATGCTTCGACCGCGGTCGTCGCGCTCGTTTACGAGAAAAAAGAGAAAAACACCTTTCGGCCCGAAACATTTCAAGTCCCGTCAGATCTCAATGTCCACCGGCACCATCGTCCAAAAGCCAAACTCGTCCGATCGCCAAAACAATTATAGATCCCTTTTCCTCGTTGCATTGCGAACGTATTACATTAATGGTTCGGCCGCGGTCGTCGCGCTCGTTTTCGAGAAAAACGCGAAAAACACCTTTTGGTCCGAAATACTTCCAAGTCCCGATTACATCTCAAAGTCCACCGGCACCATCGTCCAAAAGCCAAACTCGTCCGATCGCCAAAACAATTATAGATCCTTGTTCCTCGTTGTATTGCAACCGTATTACATGAATGGTTCGATCGCGGTCGTCGCGCTCGATTTCGAGAAAAAAGCAAAAAACACCTTTCGGTCGGAAATATTTAAAAGTCCCGTCAGATCTCAAAGTCCACCGGCACCATCGTCCAAAAGCCAAACTCGTCCGATCGCCATAACAATTATAGATCCTTGTTCCTCGTTGCATTGCGAACGTATTACATTAATGGTTCGATCACGGTCGTCGCGCTCGTTTTCGAGAAAAACGCGAAAAACACCTTTCGGTCGGAAATATTTAAAAGTCCCGTCAGATCTCAAAGTCCACCGGCACCATCGTCCAAAAGCCAAACTCGTCCGATCGCCAAAACAATTATAGATCCTTGTTCCTCGTTGTATTGCAACCGTATTACATGAATGGTTCGAACGCGGTCGTCGCGCTCGTTTTCGAGAAAAACGCAAAAAACACCTATCGGTCGGAAATATTTAAAAGTCCCGTCAGATCTCAAAGTCCACCGGCACCATCGTCCAAAAGCCAAACTCGTCCGATCGCCATAACAATTATAGATCCTTGTTCCTCGTTGCATTGCGAACGTATTACATTAATGGTTCGATCACGGTCGTCGCGCTCGTTTTCGAGAAAAACGAGAAAAACACCTTTCGGTCGGAAATATTTAAAAGTCCCGTCAGATCTCAAAGTCCACCGGCACCATCGTCCAAAAGCCAAACTCGTCCGATCGCCAAAACTATTATAGATCCTTGTTCCTCGTTGCATTGCGAACGTATTACATTAATGGTTCGTCCGCGGTCGTCGCGTTCGTTTTCGAGAAAAACGCAAAAAACACCTTTCAGTCCGAAATATTTCCGAATCCCGTCAGATCTCAATGTCCACCGGCACCATCGTCCAAAAGCCAAACTCGTCCGATCGCCAAAACAATTATAGATCCCTTTTCCTCGTTGCATTGCGAACGTATTACATTAATGGTTCGGCCGCGGTCGTCGCACTCGTTTTCGTGAAAAATGCGAAAAGCACATTTCGGTCCGAAGTATTTCTAAGTCCCGTCAGATCTCAAAGTCCACCGGCACCATCTTCCAAAAGCCAAACTCGTCCGATCGCCAAAACAATTATAAATCCTTGTTCCTCGTTGCATTGCGAACGTATTACATTAATGGTTCGATCACGGTCGTCGCGCTCGTTTTCGAGAAAAACGCAAAAAACACCTTTCGGCCGGAAATATTTAAAAGTCCCGTCAGATCTCAAAGTCCACCGGCACCATCGTCCAAAAGCCAAACTCGTCCGATCGCCAAAACAATTATAGATCCTTGTTCCTCGTTGCATTGCGAACGTATTACATTAATGGTTCGTCCGCAGTCGTCGCGCTCGTTCTCGAGAAAAACGAGAAAAACACCTTTGGGTCCGAAACATTTCAAAGTCCCGTCATATCTCAAAGTCCACCGGCACCATCGTCCAAAAGCCAAACTCGTCCGATCGCCAAAACAATTATAGATCCTTGTTCCTCGTTGTATTGCAACCGTATTACATGAATGGTTCGATCGCGGTCGTCGCGCTCGTTTTCGAGGAAAACGCGAAAAACACCTTTCGGTCGGAAATATTTAAAAGTCCCGTCAGATCTCAAAGTCCACCGGCACCATCTTCCAAAATCCAAACTCGTCCGATCGCCAAAACAATTATAAATCCTTGTTCCTCGTTGCATTGCGAACGTATTACATTAATGGTTCGGCCGCGGTCGTCGCGATCGTTCTCGAGAAAAACGAGAAAAACACTTTTCGGTCCGAAACATTTCAAAGGTCCCGTCAGATCTCAAAGTCCACCAGCACCATCGTCCAAAAGCCAAACTCGTCCGATCGCCAAAACAATTATAGATCCTTGTTCCTCGTTGCAATGCGAACGTATTACATTAATGGTTCGTCCGCGGTCGTCGCGCTCGTTTACGAGAAAAAAGCGAAAAACACCTTTCGGACGGAAATACTTCCAAGTCCCGTCAGATCTCAATGTCCACCGGCACCATCGTCCAAAAGCCAAACTCGTCTGATCACCAAAACAATTATAGATCCTTGTTCCTCGTTGCATTGCGAACGTATTACATTAACGGTTCGATCACGGTCGTCGCGCTCGTTTTCGAGAAAAACGCGAAAAACTCCTTTCGGTCGGAAATATTTAAAAGTCCCGTCAGATCTCAAAGTCCATCGGCACCATCGTCCAAAAGCCAAACTCGTCCGATCGCCAAAACAATTATAGATCCTTGTTCCTCGTTGCATTGCGAACGTATTACATTAATGGTTCGTCCGCGGTCGTCGCGCTCGTTCTCGAGAAAAACGAGAAAAACACCTTTCGGTCCGAAACATTTCAAGTCCCGTCAGATCTCAAAGTCCACCGGCACCATCGTCCAAAAGCCAAACTCGTCCGATCGCCAAAACAATTATAGATCCTTGTTCCTCGTTGCATTGCGAACGTATTACATTAATGGTTCGGCCGCGGTCGTCGCGCTCGTTTTCGAGAAAAATGCGAAAAACACCTTTCGGTCCGAAATATTTCAAAGTCCCGTCAGATCTGAAAGTCCACCGGCACCATCGTCCAAAAGCCAAACTCGTCCGATCGCCAAAACAATTATAGATCCTTGTTCCTCGTTGCATTGCGAACGTATTACATTAATGGTTCGGCCGCGGTCGTCGCGCTCGTTCTCGAGAAAAACGAGAAAAACACCTTTCGGTCGGAAATATTTAAAAGTCCCGTCAGATCTCAAAGTCCACCGGCACCATCGTCCAAAAGCCAAACTCGCCCGATCGCCAAAACAATTATAGATCCTTGTTCCTCGTTGCAATGCGAACGTATTACATTAATGGTTCGTCCGCGGTCGTCGCGCTCGTTTACGAGAAAAAAGCGAAAAACACCTTTCGGACGGAAATACTTCCAAGTCCCGTCAGATCTCAAAGTCCACCGGCACCATCGTCCAAAAGCCAAACTCGTCCGATCGCCAAAACAATTATAGATCCTTGTTCCTCGTTGCATTGCGAACGTATTACATTAATGCTTCGACCGCGGTCGTCGCGCTCGTTTACGAGAAAAAAGAGAAAAACACCTTTCGGCCCGAAACATTTCAAGTCCCGTCAGATCTCAATGTCCACCGGCACCATCGTCCAAAAGCCAAACTCGTCCGATCGCCAAAACAATTATAGATCCCTTTTCCTCGTTGCATTGCGAACGTATTACATTAATGGTTCGGCCGCGGTCGTCGCGCTCGTTTTCGAGAAAAACGCGAAAAACACCTTTTGGTCCGAAATACTTCCAAGTCCCGATTACATCTCAAAGTCCACCGGCACCATCGTCCAAAAGCCAAACTCGTCCGATCGCCAAAACAATTATAGATCCTTGTTCCTCGTTGTATTGCAACCGTATTACATGAATGGTTCGATCGCGGTCGTCGCGCTCGATTTCGAGAAAAAAGCAAAAAACACCTTTCGGTCGGAAATATTTAAAAGTCCCGTCAGATCTCAAAGTCCACCGGCACCATCGTCCAAAAGCCAAACTCGTCCGATCGCCATAACAATTATAGATCCTTGTTCCTCGTTGCATTGCGAACGTATTACATTAATGGTTCGATCACGGTCGTCGCGCTCGTTTTCGAGAAAAACGCGAAAAACACCTTTCGGTCGGAAATATTTAAAAGTCCCGTCAGATCTCAAAGTCCACCGGCACCATCGTCCAAAAGCCAAACTCGTCCGATCGCCAAAACAATTATAGATCCTTGTTCCTCGTTGTATTGCAACCGTATTACATGAATGGTTCGAACGCGGTCGTCGCGCTCGTTTTCGAGAAAAACGCAAAAAACACCTATCGGTCGGAAATATTTAAAAGTCCCGTCAGATCTCAAAGTCCACCGGCACCATCGTCCAAAAGCCAAACTCGTCCGATCGCCATAACAATTATAGATCCTTGTTCCTCGTTGCATTGCGAACGTATTACATTAATGGTTCGATCACGGTCGTCGCGCTCGTTTTCGAGAAAAACGAGAAAAACACCTTTCGGTCGGAAATATTTAAAAGTCCCGTCAGATCTCAAAGTCCACCGGCACCATCGTCCAAAAGCCAAACTCGTCCGATCGCCAAAACTATTATAGATCCTTGTTCCTCGTTGCATTGCGAACGTATTACATTAATGGTTCGTCCGCGGTCGTCGCGTTCGTTTTCGAGAAAAACGCAAAAAACACCTTTCAGTCCGAAATATTTCCGAATCCCGTCAGATCTCAATGTCCACCGGCACCATCGTCCAAAAGCCAAACTCGTCCGATCGCCAAAACAATTATAGATCCCTTTTCCTCGTTGCATTGCGAACGTATTACATTAATGGTTCGGCCGCGGTCGTCGCACTCGTTTTCGTGAAAAATGCGAAAAGCACATTTCGGTCCGAAGTATTTCTAAGTCCCGTCAGATCTCAAAGTCCACCGGCACCATCTTCCAAAAGCCAAACTCGTCCGATCGCCAAAACAATTATAAATCCTTGTTCCTCGTTGCATTGCGAACGTATTACATTAATGGTTCGATCACGGTCGTCGCGCTCGTTTTCGAGAAAAACGCAAAAAACACCTTTCGGCCGGAAATATTTAAAAGTCCCGTCAGATCTCAAAGTCCACCGGCACCATCGTCCAAAAGCCAAACTCGTCCGATCGCCAAAACAATTATAGATCCTTGTTCCTCGTTGCATTGCGAACGTATTACATTAATGGTTCGTCCGCAGTCGTCGCGCTCGTTCTCGAGAAAAACGAGAAAAACACCTTTGGGTCCGAAACATTTCAAAGGTCCCGTCAGATCTCAAAGTCCACCAGCACCATCGTCCAAAAGCCAAACTCGTCCGATCGCCAAAACAATTATAGATCCTTGTTCCTCGTTGCAATGCGAACGTATTACATTAATGGTTCGTCCGCGGTCGTCGCGCTCGTTTACGAGAAAAAAGCGAAAAACACCTTTCGGACGGAAATACTTCCAAGTCCCGTCAGATCTCAATGTCCACCGGCACCATCGTCCAAAAGCCAAACTCGTCTGATCACCAAAACAATTATAGATCCTTGTTCCTCGTTGCATTGCGAACGTATTACATTAACGGTTCGATCACGGTCGTCGCGCTCGTTTTCGAGAAAAACGCGAAAAACTCCTTTCGGTCGGAAATATTTAAAAGTCCCGTCAGATCTCAAAGTCCATCGGCACCATCGTCCAAAAGCCAAACTCGTCCGATCGCCAAAACAATTATAGATCCTTGTTCCTCGTTGCATTGCGAACGTATTACATTAATGGTTCGTCCGCGGTCGTCGCGCTCGTTCTCGAGAAAAACGAGAAAAACACCTTTCGGTCCGAAACATTTCAAGTCCCGTCAGATCTCAATGTCCAAGGGCACCATCGTCCAAAAGCCAAACTCGTCCGATCGCCATAACAATTATAGATCCTTGTTCCTCGTTGCATTGCGAACGTATTACATTAATGGTTCGATCACGGTCGTCGCGCTCGTTTTCGAGAAAAACGCGAAAAACACCTTTCGGTCGGAAATATTTAAAAGTCCCGTCAGATCTCAAAGTCCACCGGCACCATCGTCCAAAAGCCAAACTCGCCCGATCGCCAAAACAATTATAGATCCTTGTTCCTCGTTGCAATGCGAACGTATTACATTAATGGTTCGTCCGCAGTCGTCGCGCTCGTTCTCGAGAAAAACGAGAAAAACACCTTTGGGTCCGAAACATTTCAAAGTCCCGTCATATCTCAAAGTCCACCGGCACCATCGTCCAAAAGCCAAACTCGTCCGATCGCCAAAACAATTATAGATCCTTGTTCCTCGTTGTATTGCAACCGTATTACATGAATGGTTCGATCGCGGTCGTCGCGCTCGTTTTCGAGGAAAACGCGAAAAACACCTTTCGGTCGGAAATATTTAAAAGTCCCGTCAGATCTCAAAGTCCACCGGCACCATCTTCCAAAAGCCAAACTCGTCCGATCGCCAAAACAATTATAAATCCTTGTTCCTCGTTGCATTGCGAACGTATTACATTAATGGTTCGGCCGCGGTCGTCGCGATCGTTCTCGAGAAAAACGAGAAAAACACTTTTCGGTCCGAAACATTTCAAAGGTCCCGTCAGATCTCAAAGTCCACCAGCACCATCGTCCAAAAGCCAAACTCGTCCGATCGCCAAAACAATTATAGATCCTTGTTCCTCGTTGCAATGCGAACGTATTACATTAATGGTTCGTCCGCGGTCGTCGCGCTCGTTTACGAGAAAAAAGCGAAAAACACCTTTCGGACGGAAATACTTCCAAGTCCCGTGAGATCTCAATGTCCACCGGCACCATCGTCCAAAAGCCAAACTCGTCTGATCACCAAAACAATTATAGATCCTTGTTCCTCGTTGCATTGCGAACGTATTACATTAACGGTTCGATCACGGTCGTCGCGCTCGTTTTCGAGAAAAACGCGAAAAACTCCTTTCGGTCGGAAATATTTAAAAGTCCCGTCAGATCTCAAAGTCCATCGGCACCATCGTCCAAAAGCCAAACTCGTCCGATCGCCAAAACAATTATAGATCCTTGTTCCTCGTTGCATTGCGAACGTATTACATTAATGGTTCGTCCGCGGTCGTCGCGCTCGTTCTCGAGAAAAACGAGAAAAACACCTTTCGGTCCGAAACATTTCAAGTCCCGTCAGATCTCAATGTCCAAGGGCACCATCGTCCAAAAGCCAAACTCGTCCGATCGCCATAACAATTATAGATCCTTGTTCCTCGTTGCATTGCGAACGTATTACATTAATGGTTCGTCCGCGGTCGTCGCGCTCGTTTACGAGAAAAAAGCGAAAAACACCTTTCGGACGGAAATACTTCCAAGTCCCGTCAGATCTCAATGTCCACCGGCACCATCGTCCAAAAGCCAAACTCGTCCGATCGCCAAAACAATTATAAATCCTTGTTCCTTGTTGTATTGCAACCGTATTACATGAATGGTTCGATCGCGGTCGTCGCGCTCGTTTTCGAGAAAAACGTGAAAAACACCTTTCGGTCGGAAATATTTAAAAGTCCCGTCAGATCTCAAAGTCCACCGGCACCATCGTCCAAAAGCCAAACTCGTCCGATCGCCAAAAAAATTATAGATCCCTGTTCCTCGTTGCATTGCGAACGTATTACATTAATGGTTCGGCCACGGTCGTCGCGCTCGTTTTCGGGAAAAATGCGAAAAACACCTTTCGGTCGGAAATATTTAAAAGTCCCGTCAGATCTCAAAGTCCACCGGCACCATCGTCCAAAAGCCAAACTCGCCCGATCGCCAAAACAATTATAGATCCTTGTTCCTCGTTGCAATGCGAACGTATTACATTAATGGTTCGTCCGCGGTCGTCGCGCTCGTTTACGAGAAAAACGAGAAAAACACCTTTCGGTCCGAAATATTTCCAAGTCCCGACACATCTCAAAGTCCACCGGCACCATCGTCCAAAAGCCAAACTCGTCTGATCACCAAAAAAATTATAGATCCTTGTTCCTCGATGCATTGCGAACGTATTACATTAATGGTTCGATCACGGTCGTCGCGCTCGTTTTCGAGAAAAACGCGAAAAACACCTTTCGGTCGGAAATATTTAAAAGTCCCGTCAGATCTCAAAGTCCACCGGCACCATCGTCCAAAAGCCAAACTCGTCCGATCGCCAAAACAATTATAGATCCTTGTTCCTCGTTGCATTGCGAACGTATTACATTAATGGTTCGGCCGCGGTCGTCGCGCTCGTTTTCGAGAAAAATGCGAAAAACACCTTTCGGTCCGAAATATTTCAAAGTCCCGTCAGATCTGAAAGTCCACCGGCACCATCGTCCAAAAGCCAAACTCGTCCGATCGCCAAAACAATTATAGATCCTTGTTCCTCGTTGCAATGCGAACGTATTACATTAATGGTTCGTCCGCGGTCGTCGCGCTCGTTTACGAGAAAAAAGCGAAAAACACCTTTCGGACGGAAATACTTCCAAGTCCCGTCAGATCTCAATGTCCACCGGCACCATCGTCCAAAAGCCAAACTCGTCCGATCGCCAAAACAATTATAAATCCTTGTTCCTCGTTGCATTGCGAACGTATTACATTAATGGTTCGGCCGCGGTCGTCGCGATCGTTCTCGAGAAAAACGAGAAAAACACTTTTCGGTCCGAAACATTTCAAAGGTCCCGTCAGATCTCAAAGTCCACCAGCACCATCGTCCAAAAGCCAAACTCGTCCGATCGCCAAAACAATTATAGATCCTTGTTCCTCGTTGCAATGCGAACGTATTACATTAATGGTTCGTCCGCGGTCGTCGCGCTCGTTTACGAGAAAAAAGCGAAAAACACCTTTCGGACGGAAATACTTCCAAGTCCCGTCAGATCTCAATGTCCACCGGCACCATCGTCCAAAAGCCAAACTCGTCTGATCACCAAAACAATTATAGATCCTTGTTCCTCGTTGCATTGCGAACGTATTACATTAACGGTTCGATCACGGTCGTCGCGCTCGTTTTCGAGAAAAACGCGAAAAACACCTTTCGGTCGGAAATATTTAAAAGTCCCGTCAGATCTCAAAGTCCATCGGCACCGTCGTCCAAAAGCCAAACTCGTCCGATCGCCAAAACAATTATAGATCCTTGTTCCTCGTTGCATTGCGAACGTATTACATTAATGGTTCGTCCGCGGTCGTCGCGCTCGTTCTCGAGAAAAACGAGAAAAACACATTTGGGTCCGAAACATTTCAAAGTCCCGTCATATCTCAAAGTCCACCGGCACCATCGTCCAAAAGCCAAACTCGTCCGATCGCCAAAACAATTATAGATCCTTGTTCCTCGTTGTATTGCAACCGTATTACATGAATGGTTCGATCGCGGTCGTCGCGCTCGTTTTCGAGAAAAACGCGAAAAACACCTTTCGGTCGGAAATATTTAAAAGTCCCGTCAGATCTCAAAGTCCACCGGCACCATCGTCCAAAAGCCAAACTCGTCCGATCGCCAAAACAATTATAGATCCTTGTTCCTCGTTGCATTGCGAACGTATTACATTAATGGTTCGTCCGCGGTCGTCGCGCTCGTTCTCGAGAAAAACGAGAAAAACACCTTTCGGTCGGAAATATTTAAAAGTCCCGTCAGATCTCAAAGTCCACCGGCACCATCGTCCAAAAGCCAAACTCATCCGATCGCCAAAACTATTATAGATCCTTGTTCCTCGTTGCAATGCGAACGTATTACATTAATGGTTCGTCCGCGGTCGTCGCGCTCGTTTACGAGAAAAAAGCGAAAAACACCTTTCGGACGGAAATACTTCCAAGTCCCGTCAGATCTCAATGTCCACCGGCACCATCGTCCAAAAGCCAAACTCGTCCGATCGCCAAAACAATTATAAATCCTTGTTCCTCGTTGCATTGCGAACGTATTACATTAATGGTTCGGCCGCGGTCGTCGCGATCGTTCTCGAGAAAAACGAGAAAAACACTTTTCGGTCCGAAACATTTCAAAGGTCCCGTCAGATCTCAAAGTATACCGGCACCATCGTCCAAAAGCCAAACTCGTCCGATCGCCAAAACAATTATAGATCCTTGTTCCTCGTTGCAATGCGAACGTATTACATTAATGGTTCGGCCGCGGTCGTCGCGCTCGTTTTCGTGAAAAATGCGAAAAGCACATTTCGGTCCGAAGTATTTCAAAGTCCCGTCAGATCTCAAAGTCCACCGGCACCATCTTCCAAAAGCCAAACTCGTCCGATCGCCAAAACAATTATAAATCCTTGTTCCTCGTTGCATTGCGAACGTATTACATTAATGGTTCGGCCGCGGTCGTCGCGATCGTTCTCGAGAAAAAGGAGAAAAACACTTTTCGGTCCGAAACATTTCAAGTCCCGTCAGATCTCAATGTCCACCGGCACCATCGTCCAAAAGCCAAACTCGTCCGATCGCCAAAACAATTATAGATCCCTTTTCCTCGTTGCATTGCGAACGTATTACATTAATGGTTTGGCCGCGGTCGTCGCGCTCGTTTTCGTGAAAAATGCGAAAAGCACATTTCGGTCCGAAGTATTTCTAAGTCCCGTCAGATCTCAAAGTCCACCGGCACCATCTTCCAAAAGCCAAACTCGTCCGATCGCCAAAACAATTATAAATCCTTGTTCCTCGTTGCATTGCGAACGTATTACATTAATGGTTCGGCCGCGGTCGTCGCGATCGTTGTCGAGAAAAAGGAGAAAAACACCTTTGGGTCCGAAACATTTCAAAGTCCCGTCAGATCTCAATGTCCACCGGCACCATCGTCCAAAAGCCAAACTCGTCCGATCGCCAAAAAAATTATAGATCCCTGTTCCTCGTTGCATTGCGAACGTATTACATTAATGGTTCGGCCACGGTCGTCGCGCTCGTTTTCGGGAAAAATGCGAAAAACACCTTTCGGTCGGAAATATTTAAAAGTCCCGTCAGATCTCAAAGTCCACCGGCACCATCGTCCAAAAGCCAAACTCGTCCGATCGCCAAAACAATTATAGATCCTTGTTCCTCGTTGCATTGCGAACGTATTACATTAATGGTTCGGCCGCGGTCGTCGCGCTCGTTTTCGAGAAAAATGCGAAAAACACCTTTCGGTCCGAAATATTTCAAAGTCCCGTCAGATCTGAAAGTCCACCGGCACCATCGTCCAAAAGCCAAACTCGTCCGATCGCCAAAAAAATTATAGATCCCTGTTCCTCGTTGCATTGCGAACGTATTACATTAATGGTTCGTCCGCGGTCGTCGCGCTCGTTTACGAGAAAAAAGCGAAAAACACCTTTCGGACGGAAATACTTCCAAGTCCCGTCAGATCTCAATGTCCACCGGCACCATCGTCCAAAAGCCAAACTCGTCCGATCGCCAAAACAATTATAAATCCTTGTTCCTCGTTGCATTGCGAACGTATTACATTAATGGTTCGGCCGCGGTCGTCGCGATCGTTCTCGAGAAAAACGAGAAAAACACTTTTCGGTCCGAAACATTTCAAAGGTCCCGTCAGATCTCAAAGTCCACCAGCACCATCGTCCAAAAGCCAAACTCGTCCGATCGCCAAAACAATTATAGATCCTTGTTCCTCGTTGCAATGCGAACGTATTACATTAATGGTTCGTCCGCGGTCGTCGCGCTCGTTTACGAGAAAAAAGCGAAAAACACCTTTCGGACGGAAATACTTCCAAGTCCCGTCAGATCTCAATGTCCACCGGCACCATCGTCCAAAAGCCAAACTCGTCTGATCACCAAAACAATTATAGATCCTTGTTCCTCGTTGCATTGCGAACGTATTACATTAACGGTTCGATCACGGTCGTCGCGCTCGTTTTCGAGAAAAACGCGAAAAACACCTTTCGGTCGGAAATATTTAAAAGTCCCGTCAGATCTCAAAGTCCATCGGCACCGTCGTCCAAAAGCCAAACTCGTCCGATCGCCAAAACAATTATAGATCCTTGTTCCTCGTTGCATTGCGAACGTATTACATTAATGGTTCGTCCGCGGTCGTCGCGCTCGTTCTCGAGAAAAACGAGAAAAACACATTTGGGTCCGAAACATTTCAAAGTCCCGTCATATCTCAAAGTCCACCGGCACCATCGTCCAAAAGCCAAACTCGTCCGATCGCCAAAACAATTATAGATCCTTGTTCCTCGTTGTATTGCAACCGTATTACATGAATGGTTCGATCGCGGTCGTCGCGCTCGTTTTCGAGAAAAACGCGAAAAACACCTTTCGGTCGGAAATATTTAAAAGTCCCGTCAGATCTCAAAGTCCACCGGCACCATCGTCCAAAAGCCAAACTCGTCCGATCGCCAAAACAATTATAGATCCTTGTTCCTCGTTGTATTGCAACCGTATTACATGAATGGTTCGAACGCGGTCGTCGCGCTCGTTTTCGAGAAAAACGCAAAAAACACCTATCGGTCGGAAATATTTAAAAGTCCCGTCAGATCTCAAAGTCCACCGGCACCATCGTCCAAAAGCCAAACTCGTCCGATCGCCATAACAATTATAGATCCTTGTTCCTCGTTGCATTGCGAACGTATTACATTAATGGTTCGATCACGGTCGTCGCGCTCGTTTTCGAGAAAAACGAGAAAAACACCTTTCGGTCGGAAATATTTAAAAGTCCCGTCAGATCTCAAAGTCCACCGGCACCATCGTCCAAAAGCCAAACTCGTCCGATCGCCAAAACTATTATAGATCCTTGTTCCTCGTTGCATTGCGAACGTATTACATTAATGGTTCGTCCGCGGTCGTCGCGTTCGTTTTCGAGAAAAACGCAAAAAACACCTTTCAGTCCGAAATATTTCCGAGTCCCGTCAGATCTCAATGTCCACCGGCACCATCGTCCAAAAGCCAAACTCGTCCGATCGCCAAAACAATTATAGATCCCTTTTCCTCGTTGCATTGCGAACGTATTACATTAATGGTTCGGCCGCGGTCGTCGCACTCGTTTTCGTGAAAAATGCGAAAAGCACATTTCGGTCCGAAGTATTTCTAAGTCCCGTCAGATCTCAAAGTCCACCGGCACCATCTTCCAAAAGCCAAACTCGTCCGATCGCCAAAACAATTATAAATCCTTGTTCCTCGTTGCATTGCGAACGTATTACATTAATGGTTCGATCACGGTCGTCGCGCTCGTTTTCGAGAAAAACGCAAAAAACACCTTTCGGCCGGAAATATTTAAAAGTCCCGTCAGATCTCAAAGTCCACCGGCACCATCGTCCAAAAGCCAAACTCGTCCGATCGCCAAAACAATTATAGATCCTTGTTCCTCGTTGCATTGCGAACGTATTACATTAATGGTTCGTCCGCAGTCGTCGCGCTCGTTCTCGAGAAAAACGAGAAAAACACCTTTGGGTCCGAAACATTTCAAAGTCCCGTCATATCTCAAAGTCCACCGGCACCATCGTCCAAAAGCCAAACTCGTCCGATCGCCAAAACAATTATAGATCCTTGTTCCTCGTTGTATTGCAACCGTATTACATGAATGGTTCGATCGCGGTCGTCGCGCTCGTTTTCGAGGAAAACGCGAAAAACACCTTTCGGTCGGAAATATTTAAAAGTCCCGTCAGATCTCAAAGTCCACCGGCACCATCTTCCAAAAGCCAAACTCGTCCGATCGCCAAAACAATTATAAATCCTTGTTCCTCGTTGCATTGCGAACGTATTACATTAATGGTTCGGCCGCGGTCGTCGCGATCGTTCTCGAGAAAAACGAGAAAAACACTTTTCGGTCCGAAACATTTCAAAGGTCCCGTCAGATCTCAAAGTCCACCAGCACCATCGTCCAAAAGCCAAACTCGTCCGATCGCCAAAACAATTATAGATCCTTGTTCCTCGTTGCAATGCGAACGTATTACATTAATGGTTCGTCCGCGGTCGTCGCGCTCGTTTACGAGAAAAAAGCGAAAAACACCTTTCGGACGGAAATACTTCCAAGTCCCGTCAGATCTCAATGTCCACCGGCACCATCGTCCAAAAGCCAAACTCGTCTGATCACCAAAACAATTATAGATCCTTGTTCCTCGTTGCATTGCGAACGTATTACATTAACGGTTCGATCACGGTCGTCGCGCTCGTTTTCGAGAAAAACGCGAAAAACTCCTTTCGGTCGGAAATATTTAAAAGTCCCGTCAGATCTCAAAGTCCATCGGCACCATCGTCCAAAAGCCAAACTCGTCCGATCGCCAAAACAATTATAGATCCTTGTTCCTCGTTGCATTGCGAACGTATTACATTAATGGTTCGTCCGCGGTCGTCGCGCTCGTTCTCGAGAAAAACGAGAAAAACACCTTTCGGTCCGAAACATTTCAAGTCCCGTCAGATCTCAATGTCCAAGGGCACCATCGTCCAAAAGCCAAACTCGTCCGATCGCCATAACAATTATAGATCCTTGTTCCTCGTTGCATTGCGAACGTATTACATTAATGGTTCGATCACGGTCGTCGCGCTCGTTTTCGAGAAAAACGCGAAAAACACCTTTCGGTCGGAAATATTTAAAAGTCCCGTCAGATCTCAAAGTCCACCGGCACCATCGTCCAAAAGCCAAACTCGCCCGATCGCCAAAACAATTATAGATCCTTGTTCCTCGTTGCAATGCGAACGTATTACATTAATGGTTCGTCCGCGGTCGTCGCGCTCGTTTACGAGAAAAAAGCGAAAAACACCTTTCGGACGGAAATACTTCCAAGTCCCGTCAGATCTCAATGTCCACCGGCACCATCGTCCAAAAGCCAAACTCGTCCGATCGCCAAAACAATTATAAATCCTTGTTCCTCGTTGCATTGCGAACGTATTACATTAATGGTTCGGCCGCGGTCGTCGCGCTCGTTTTCGAGAAAAATGCGAAAAACACCTTTCGGTCCGAAATATTTCAAAGTCCCGTCAGATCTGAAAGTCCACCGGCACCATCGTCCAAAAGCCAAACTCGTCCGATCGCCAAAACAATTATAGATCCTTGTTCCTCGTTGCATTGCGAACGTATTACATTAATGGTTCGGCCGCGGTCGTCGCGCTCGTTCTCGAGAAAAACGAGAAAAACACCTTTCGGTCCGAAACATTTCAAGTCCCGTCAGATCTCAATGTCCAAGGGCACCATCGTCCAAAAGCCAAACTCGTCCGATCGCCATAACAATTATAGATCCTTGTTCCTCGTTGCATTGCGAACGTATTACATTAATGGTTCGATCACGGTCGTCGCGCTCGTTTTCGAGAAAAACGCGAAAAACACCTTTCGGTCGGAAATATTTAAAAGTCCCGTCAGATCTCAAAGTCCACCGGCACCATCGTCCAAAAGCCAAACTCGCCCGATCGCCAAAACAATTATAGATCCTTGTTCCTCGTTGCAATGCGAACGTATTACATTAATGGTTCGTCCGCGGTCGTCGCGCTCGTTTACGAGAAAAAAGCGAAAAACACCTTTCGGACGGAAATACTTCCAAGTCCCGTCAGATCTCAATGTCCACCGGCACCATCGTCCAAAAGCCAAACTCGTCCGATCGCCAAAACAATTATAAATCCTTGTTCCTTGTTGTATTGCAACCGTATTACATGAATGGTTCGATCGCGGTCGTCGCGCTCGTTTTCGAGAAAAACGTGAAAAACACCTTTCGGTCGGAAATATTTAAAAGTCCCGTCAGATCTCAAAGTCCACCGGCACCATCGTCCAAAAGCCAAACTCGTCCGATCGCCAAAAAAATTATAGATCCCTGTTCCTCGTTGCATTGCGAACGTATTACATTAATGGTTCGGCCACGGTCGTCGCGCTCGTTTTCGGGAAAAATGCGAAAAACACCTTTCGGTCGGAAATATTTAAAAGTCCCGTCAGATCTCAAAGTCCACCGGCACCATCGTCCAAAAGCCAAACTCGCCCGATCGCCAAAACAATTATAGATCCTTGTTCCTCGTTGTAATGCGAACGTATTACATTAATGGTTCGTCCGCGGTCGTCGCGCTCGTTTACGAGAAAAACGAGAAAAACACCTTTCGGTCCGAAATATTTCCAAGTCCCGACACATCTCAAAGTCCACCGGCACCATCGTCCAAAAGCCAAACTCGTCCGATCGCCAAAACAATTATAGATCCTTGTTCCTCGTTGCATTGCGAACGTATTACATTAATGGTTCGGCCGCGGTCGTCGCGCTCGTTTTCGAGAAAAATGCGAAAAACACCTTTCGGTCCGAAATATTTCAAAGTCCCGTCAGATCTGAAAGTCCACCGGCACCATCGTCCAAAAGCCAAACTCGTCCGATCGCCAAAACAATTATAGATCCTTGTTCCTCGTTGCAATGCGAACGTATTACATTAATGGTTCGTCCGCGGTCGTCGCGCTCGTTTACGAGAAAAAAGCGAAAAACACCTTTCGGACGGAAATACTTCCAAGTCCCGTCAGATCTCAATGTCCACCGGCACCATCGTCCAAAAGCCAAATTCGTCCGATCGCCAAAACAATTATAAATCCTTGTTCCTCGTTGCATTGCGAACGTATTACATTAATGGTTCGGCCGCGGTCGTCGCGATCGTTCTCGAGAAAAACGAGAAAAACACTTTTCGGTCCGAAACATTTCAAAGGTCCCGTCAGATCTCAAAGTCCACCAGCACCATCGTCCAAAAGCCAAACTCGTCCGATCGCCAAAACAATTATAGATCCTTGTTCCTCGTTGCAATGCGAACGTATTACATTAATGGTTCGTCCGCGGTCGTCGCGCTCGTTTACGAGAAAAAAGCGAAAAACACCTTTCGGACGGAAATACTTCCAAGTCCCGTCAGATCTCAATGTCCACCGGCACCATCGTCCAAAAGCCAAACTCGTCTGATCACCAAAACAATTATAGATCCTTGTTCCTCGTTGCATTGCGAACGTATTACATTAACGGTTCGATCACGGTCGTCGCGCTCGTTTTCGAGAAAAACGCGAAAAACACCTTTCGGTCGGAAATATTTAAAAGTCCCGTCAGATCTCAAAGTCCATCGGCACCGTCGTCCAAAAGCCAAACTCGTCCGATCGCCAAAACAATTATAGATCCTTGTTCCTCGTTGCATTGCGAACGTATTACATTAATGGTTCGTCCGCGGTCGTCGCGCTCGTTCTCGAGAAAAACGAGAAAAACACATTTGGGTCCGAAACATTTCAAAGTCCCGTCATATCTCAAAGTCCACCGGCACCATCGTCCAAAAGCCAAACTCGTCCGATCGCCAAAACAATTATAGATCCTTGTTCCTCGTTGTATTGCAACCGTATTACATGAATGGTTCGATCGCGGTCGTCGCGCTCGTTTTCGAGAAAAACGCGAAAAACACCTTTCGGTCGGAAATATTTAAAAGTCCCGTCAGATCTCAAAGTCCACCGGCACCATCGTCCAAAAGCCAAACTCGTCCGATCGCCAAAACAATTATAGATCCTTGTTCCTCGTTGCATTGCGAACGTATTACATTAATGGTTCGTCCGCGGTCGTCGCGCTCGTTCTCGAGAAAAACGAGAAAAACACCTTTCGGTCGGAAATATTTAAAAGTCCCGTCAGATCTCAAAGTCCACCGGCACCATCGTCCAAAAGCCAAACTCATCCGATCGCCAAAACTATTATAGATCCTTGTTCCTCGTTGCAATGCGAACGTATTACATTAATGGTTCGTCCGCGGTCGTCGCGCTCGTTTACGAGAAAAAAGCGAAAAACACCTTTCGGACGGAAATACTTCCAAGTCCCGTCAGATCTCAATGTCCACCGGCACCATCGTCCAAAAGCCAAACTCGTCCGATCGCCAAAACAATTATAAATCCTTGTTCCTCGTTGCATTGCGAACGTATTACATTAATGGTTCGGCCGCGGTCGTCGCGATCGTTCTCGAGAAAAACGAGAAAAACACTTTTCGGTCCGAAACATTTCAAAGGTCCCGTCAGATCTCAAAGTATACCGGCACCATCGTCCAAAAGCCAAACTCGTCCGATCGCCAAAACAATTATAGATCCTTGTTCCTCGTTGCAATGCGAACGTATTACATTAATGGTTCGGCCGCGGTCGTCGCGCTCGTTTTCGTGAAAAATGCGAAAAGCACATTTCGGTCCGAAGTATTTCAAAGTCCCGTCAGATCTCAAAGTCCACCGGCACCATCTTCCAAAAGCCAAACTCGTCCGATCGCCAAAACAATTATAAATCCTTGTTCCTCGTTGCATTGCGAACGTATTACATTAATGGTTCGGCCGCGGTCGTCGCGATCGTTCTCGAGAAAAAGGAGAAAAACACTTTTCGGTCCGAAACATTTCAAGTCCCGTCAGATCTCAATGTCCACCGGCACCATCGTCCAAAAGCCAAACTCGTCCGATCGCCAAAACAATTATAGATCCCTTTTCCTCGTTGCATTGCGAACGTATTACATTAATGGTTTGGCCGCGGTCGTCGCGCTCGTTTTCGTGAAAAATGCGAAAAGCACATTTCGGTCCGAAGTATTTCTAAGTCCCGTCAGATCTCAAAGTCCACCGGCACCATCTTCCAAAAGCCAAACTCGTCCGATCGCCAAAACAATTATAAATCCTTGTTCCTCGTTGCATTGCGAACGTATTACATTAATGGTTCGGCCGCGGTCGTCGCGATCGTTGTCGAGAAAAAGGAGAAAAACACCTTTGGGTCCGAAACATTTCAAAGTCCCGTCAGATCTCAAAGTCCACCGGCACCATCGTCCAAAAGCCAAACTCGTCCGATCGCCAAAACAATTATAGATCCTTGTTCCTCGTTGTATTGCAACCGTATTACATGAATGGTTCGATCGCGGTCGTCGCGCTCGTTTTCGAGAAAAACGCGAAAAACACCTTTCGGTCGGAAATATTTAAAAGCCCCGTCAGATCTCAAAGTCCACCGGCACCACCGTCCAAAAGCCAAACTCGTCCGATCGCCAAAAAAATTATAGATCCCTGTTCCTCGTTGCATTGCGAACGTATTACATTAATGGTTCGGCCACGGTCGTCGCGCTCGTTTTCGGGAAAAATGCGAAAAACACCTTTCGGTCCGAAATATTTCCAAGTCCCGACACATCTCAAAGTCCACCGGCACCATCGTCCAAAAGCCAAACTCGTCTGATCACCAAAAAAATTATAGATCCTTGTTCCTCGATGCATTGCGAACGTATTACATTAATGGTTCGATCACGGTCGTCGCGCTCGTTTTCGAGAAAAACGCGAAAAACACCTTTCGGTCCGAAATATTTCAAAGTCCCGTCAGATCTGAAAGTCCACCGGCACCATCGTCCAAAAGCCAAACTCGTCCGATCGCCAAAACAATTATAGATCCTTGTTCCTCGTTGCATTGCGAACGTATTACATTAATGGTTCGGCCGCGGTCGTCGCGCTCGTTCTCGAGAAAAACGAGAAAAACACCTTTCGGTCCGAAACATTTCAAGTCCCGTCAGATCTCAATGTCCACCGGCACCATCGTCCAAAAGCCAAACTCGTCCGATCGCCAAAACATTTATAGATCCCTTTTCCTCGTTGCATTGCGAACGTATTACATTAATGGTTCGGCCGCGGTCGTCGCGCTCGTTTTCGAGAAAAACGCAAAAAAGACCTTTCGGTCCGAAATATTTCCAAGTCCCGTCAGATCTCAATGTCCAAGGGCACCATCGTCCAAAAGCCAAACTCGTCCGATCGCCAAAACAATTATAGATCCTTGTTCCTCGTTGCATTGCGAACGTATTACATTAATGGTTCGGCCGCGGTCGTCGCGCTCGTTCTCGAGAAAAACGAGAAAAACACTTTTCGGTCCGAAACATTTCAAAGGTCCCGTCAGATCTCAAAGTCCACCAGCACCATCGTCCAAAAGCCAAACTCGCCCGATCGCCAAAACAATTATAGATCCTTGTTCCTCGTTGCAATGCGAACGTATTACATTAATGGTTCGTCCGCGGTCGTCGCGCTCGTTTACGAGAAAAAAGCGAAAAACACCTTTCGGACGGAAATACTTCCAAGTCCCGTCAGATCTCAATGTCCACCGGCACCATCGTCCAAAAGCCAAACTCGTCTGATCACCAAAACAATTATAGATCCTTGTTCCTCGTTGCATTGCGAACGTATTACATTAACGGTTCGATCACGGTCGTCGCGCTCGTTTTCGAGAAAAACGCGAAAAACACCTTTCGGTCGGAAATATTTAAAAGTCCCGTCAGATCTCAAAGTCCACCGGCACCATCGTCCAAAAGCCAAACTCGTCCGATCGCCAAAACAATTATAGATCCTTGTTCCTCGTTGCATTGCGAACGTATTACATTAATGGTTCGTCCGCGGTCGTCGCGCTCGTTCTCGAGAAAAACGAGAAAAACACCTTTCGGTCGGAAATATTTAAAAGTCCCGTCAGATCTCAAAGTCCACCGGCACCATCGTCCAAAATCCAAACTCGTCCGATCGCCAAAACTATTATAGATCCTTGTTCCTCGTTGCATTGCGAACGTATTACATGAATGGTTCGATCGCGGTCGTCGCGCTCGTTTTCGAGAAAAAAGCAAAAAACACCTTTCGGTCGGAAATATTTAAAAGTCCCGTCAGATCTCTATGTCCACCGGCACCATCGTCCAAAAGCCAAACTCGTCCGATCGCCATAACAATTATAGATCCTTGTTCCTCGTTGCATTGCGAACGTATTACATTAATGGTTCGATCACGGTCGTCGCGCTCGTTTTCGAGAAAAACGCGAAAAACTCCTTTCGGTCGGAAATATTTAAAAGTCCCGTCAGATCTCAAAGTCCACCGGCACCAGCGTCCAAAAGCCAAACTCGTCCGATCGCCAAAACAATTATAGATCCTTGTTCCTCGTTGTATTGCAACCGTATTACATGAATGGTTCGAACGCGGTCGTCGCGCTCGTTTTCGAGAAAAACGCAAAAAACACCTTTCGGTCGGAAATATTTAAAAGTCCCGTCAGATCTCAAAGTCCACCGGCACCATCGTCCAAAAGCCAAACTCGTCCGATCGCCAAAACTATTATAGATCCTTGTTCCTCGTTGCATTGCGAACGTATTACATTAATGGTTCGGCCGCGGTCGTCGCGCTCGTTTTCGTGAAAAATGCGAAAAGCACATTTCGGTCCGAAGTATTTCTAAGTCCCGTCAGATCTCAAAGTCCACCGGCACCATCTTCCAAAAGCCAAACTCGTCCGATCGCCAAAACAATTATAAATCCTTGTTCCTCGTTGCATTGCGAACGTATTACATTAATGGTTCGGCCGCGGTCGTCGCGATCGTTGTCGAGAAAAAGGAGAAAAACACCTTTGGGTCCGAAACATTTCAAAGGTCCCGTCAGATCTCAAAGTCCACCAGCACCATCGTCCAAAAGCCAAACTCGTCCGATCGCCAAAACAATTATAGATCCTTGTTCCTCGTTGCATTGCGAACGTATTACATTAATGGTTCGTCCGCGGTCGTCGCGCTCGTTCTCGAGAAAAACGAGAAAAACACCTTTGGGTCCGAAACATTTCAAAGTCCCGTCATATCTCAAAGTCCACCGGCACCATCGTCCAAAAGCCAAACTCGTCCGATCGCCAAAACAATTATAGATCCTTGTTCCTCGTTGTATTGCAACCGTATTACATGAATGGTTCGATCGCGGTCGTCGCGCTCGTTTTCGAGAAAAACGCGAAAAACACCTTTCGGTCGGAAATATTTAAAAGTCCCGTCAGATCTCAAAGTCCACCGGCACCACCGTCCAAAAGCCAAACTCGTCCGATCGCCAAAAAAATTATAGATCCCTGTTCCTCGTTGCATTGCGAACGTATTACATTAATGGTTCGGCCACGGTCGTCGCGCTCGTTTTCGGGAAAAATGCGAAAAACACCTTTCGGTCCGAAATATTTCCAAGTCCCGACACATCTCAAAGTCCACCGGCACCATCGTCCAAAAGCCAAACTCGTCTGATCACCAAAAAAATTATAGATCCTTGTTCCTCGATGCATTGCGAACGTATTACATTAATGGTTCGATCACGGTCGTCGCGCTCGTTTTCGAGAAAAACGCGAAAAACACCTTTCGGTCCGAAATATTTCAAAGTCCCGTCAGATCTGAAAGTCCACCGGCACCATCGTCCAAAAGCCAAACTCGTCCGATCGCCAAAACAATTATAGATCCTTGTTCCTCGTTGCATTGCGAACGTATTACATTAATGGTTCGGCCGCGGTCGTCGCGCTCGTTCTCGAGAAAAACGAGAAAAACACCTTTCGGTCCGAAACATTTCAAGTCCCGTCAGATCTCAATGTCCACCGGCACCATCGTCCAAAAGCCAAACTCGTCCGATCGCCAAAACATTTATAGATCCCTTTTCCTCGTTGCATTGCGAACGTATTACATTAATGGTTCGGCCGCGGTCGTCGCGCTCGTTTTCGAGAAAAACGCAAAAAAGACCTTTCGGTCCGAAATATTTCCAAGTCCCGTCAGATCTCAATGTCCAAGGGCACCATCGTCCAAAAGCCAAACTCGTCCGATCGCCAAAACAATTATAGATCCTTGTTCCTCGTTGCATTGCGAACGTATTACATTAATGGTTCGGCCGCGGTCGTCGCGCTCGTTCTCGAGAAAAACGAGAAAAACACTTTTCGGTCCGAAACATTTCAAAGGTCCCGTCAGATCTCAAAGTCCACCAGCACCATCGTCCAAAAGCCAAACTCGCCCGATCGCCAAAACAATTATAGATCCTTGTTCCTCGTTGCAATGCGAACGTATTACATTAATGGTTCGTCCGCGGTCGTCGCGCTCGTTTACGAGAAAAAAGCGAAAAACACCTTTCGGACGGAAATACTTCCAAGTCCCGTCAGATCTCAATGTCCACCGGCACCATCGTCCAAAAGCCAAACTCGTCTGATCACCAAAACAATTATAGATCCTTGTTCCTCGTTGCATTGCGAACGTATTACATTAACGGTTCGATCACGGTCGTCGCGCTCGTTTTCGAGAAAAACGCGAAAAACACCTTTCGGTCGGAAATATTTAAAAGTCCCGTCAGATCTCAAAGTCCACCGGCACCATCGTCCAAAAGCCAAACTCGTCCGATCGCCAAAACAATTATAGATCCTTGTTCCTCGTTGTATTGCAACCGTATTACATGAATGGTTCGAACGCGGTCGTCGCGCTCGTTTTCGAGAAAAACGCAAAAAACACCTTTCGGTCGGAAATATTTAAAAGTCCCGTCAGATCTCAAAGTCCACCGGCACCATCGTCCAAAAGCCAAACTCGTCCGATCGCCAAAACTATTATAGATCCTTGTTCCTCGTTGCATTGCGAACGTATTACATTAATGGTTCGGCCGCGGTCGTCGCGCTCGTTTTCGTGAAAAATGCGAAAAGCACATTTCGGTCCGAAGTATTTCTAAGTCCCGTCAGATCTCAAAGTCCACCGGCACCATCTTCCAAAAGCCAAACTCGTCCGATCGCCAAAACAATTATAAATCCTTGTTCCTCGTTGCATTGCGAACGTATTACATTAATGGTTCGGCCGCGGTCGTCGCGATCGTTCTCGAGAAAAAGGAGAAAAACACTTTTCGGTCCGAAACATTTCAAAGGTCCCGTCAGATCTCAAAGTATACCGGCACCATCGTCCAAAAGCCAAACTCGTCCGATCGCCAAAACAATTATAGATCCTTGTTCCTCGTTGCAATGCGAACGTATTACATTAATGGTTCGGCCGCGGTCGTCGCGCTCGTTTTCGTGAAAAATGCGAAAAGCACATTTCGGTCCGAAGTATTTCAAAGTCCCGTCAGATCTCAAAGTCCACCGGCACCATCTTCCAAAAACCAAACTCGTCCGATCGCCAAAACAATTATAAATCCTTGTTCCTCGTTGCATTGCGAACGTATTACATTAATGGTTCGGCCGCGGTCGTCGCGATCGTTCTCGAGAAAAAGGAGAAAAACACTTTTCGGTCCGAAACATTTCAAGTCCCGTCAGATCTCAATGTCCACCGGCACCATCGTCCAAAAGCCACACTCGTCCGATCGCCAAAACAATTATAGATCCCTTTTCCTCGTTGCATTGCGAACGTATTACATTAATGGTTTGGCCGCGGTCGTCGCGCTCGTTTTCGTGAAAAATGCGAAAAGCACATTTCGGTCCGAAGTATTTCTAAGTCCCGTCAGATCTCAAAGTCCACCGGCACCATCTTCCAAAAGCCAAACTCGTCCGATCGCCAAAACAATTATAAATCCTTGTTCCTCGTTGCATTGCGAACGTATTACATTAATGGTTCGGCCGCGGTCGTCGCGATCGTTCTCGAGAAAAAGGAGAAAAACACCTTTGGGTCCGAAACATTTCAAAGTCCCGTCAGATCTCAAAGTCCACCGGCACCATCGTCCAAAAGCCAAACTCGTCCGATCGCCAAAACAATTATAGATCCTTGTTCCTCGTTGCATTGCGAACGTATTACATTAATGGTTCGGCCGCGGTCGTCGCGCTCGTTCTCGAGAAAAACGAGAAAAACACTTTTCGGTCCGAAACATTTCAAAGGTCCCGTCAGATCTCAAAGTCCACCAGCACCATCGTCCAAAAGCCAAACTCGTCCGATCGCCAAAACAATTATAGATCCTTGTTCCTCGTTGCATTGCGAACGTATTACATTAATGGTTTGGCCGCGGTCGTCGCGCTCGTTTTCGTGAAAAATGCGAAAAGCACATTTCGGTCCGAAGTATTTCTAAGTCCCGTCAGATCTCAAAGTCCACCGGCACCATCTTCCAAAAGCCAAACTCGTCCGATCGCCAAAACAATTATAAATCCTTGTTCCTCGTTGCATTGCGAACGTATTACATTAATGGTTCGGCCGCGGTCGTCGCGATCGTTCTCGAGAAAAAGGAGAAAAACACCTTTGGGTCCGAAACATTTCAAAGTCCCGTCAGATCTCAAAGTCCACCGGCACCATCGTCCAAAAGCCAAACTCGTCCGATCGCCAAAACAATTATAGATCCTTGTTCCTCGTTGCAATGCGAACGTATTACATTAATGGTTCGGCCGCGGTCGTCGCGCTCGTTTTCGTGAAAAATGCGAAAAGCACATTTCGGTCCGAAGTATTTCAAAGTCCCGTCAGATCTCAAAGTCCACCGGCACCATCTTCCAAAAGCCAAACTCGTCCGATCGCCAAAACAATTATAAATCCTTGTTCCTCGTTGCATTGCGAACGTATTACATTAATGGTTCGGCCGCGGTCGTCGCGATCGTTCTCGAGAAAAAGGAGAAAAACACTTTTCGGTCCGAAACATTTCAAGTCCCGTCAGATCTCAATGTCCACCGGCACCATCGTCCAAAAGCCAAACTCGTCCGATCGCCAAAACAATTATAGATCCCTTTTCCTCGTTGCATTGCGAACGTATTACATTAATGGTTTGGCCGCGGTCGTCGCGCTCGTTTTCGTGAAAAATGCGAAAAGCACATTTCGGTCCGAAGTATTTCTAAGTCCCGTCAGATCTCAAAGTCCACCGGCACCATCTTCCAAAAGCCAAACTCGTCCGATCGCCAAAACAATTATAAATCCTTGTTCCTCGTTGCATTGCGAACGTATTACATTAATGGTTCGGCCGCGGTCGTCGCGATCGTTCTCGAGAAAAAGGAGAAAAACACCTTTGGGTCCGAAACATTTCAAAGTCCCGTCAGATCTCAAAGTCCACCGGCACCATCGTCCAAAAGCCAAACTCGTCCGATCGCCAAAACAATTATAGATCCTTGTTCCTCGTTGCATTGCGAACGTATTACATTAATGGTTCGGCCGCGGTCGTCGCGCTCGTTCTCGAGAAAAACGAGAAAAACAGTTTTCGGTCCGAAACATTTCAAAGGTCCCGTCAGATCTCAAAGTCCACCAGCACCATCGTCCAAAAGCCAAACTCGTCCGATCGCCAAAACAATTATAGATCCTTGTTCCTCGTTGCATTGCGAACGTATTACATTAATGGTTCGTCCGCGGTCGTCGCGCTCGTTCTCGAGAAAAACGAGAAAAACACCTTTGGGTCCGAAACATTTCAAAGTCCCGTCATATCTCAAAGTCCACCGGCACCATCGTCCAAAAGCCAAACTCGTCCGATCGCCAAAACAATTATAGATCCTTGTTCCTCGTTGTATTGCAACCGTATTACATGAATGGTTCGATCGCGGTCGTCGCGCTCGTTTTCGAGAAAAACGCGAAAAACACCTTTCGGTCGGAAATATTTAAAAGTCCCGTCAGATCTCAAAGTCCACCGGCACCACCGTCCAAAAGCCAAACTCGTCCGATCGCCAAAAAAATTATAGATCCCTGTTCCTCGTTGCATTGCGAACGTATTACATTAATGGTTCGGCCACGGTCGTCGCGCTCGTTTTCGGGAAAAATGCGAAAAACACCTTTCGGTCCGAAATATTTCCAAGTCCCGACACATCTCAAAGTCCACCGGCACCATCGTCCAAAAGCCAAACTCGTCTGATCACCAAAAAAATTATAGATCCTTGCTCCTCGATGCATTGCGAACGTATTACATTAATGGTTCGATCACGGTCGTCGCGCTCGTTTTCGAGAAAAACGCGAAAAACACCTTTCGGTCCGAAATATTTCAAAGTCCCGTCAGATCTGAAAGTCCACCGGCACCATCGTCCAAAAGCCAAACTCGTCCGATCGCCAAAACAATTATAGATCCTTGTTCCTCGTTGCATTGCGAACGTATTACATTAATGGTTCGGCCGCGGTCGTCGCGCTCGTTCTCGAGAAAAACGAGAAAAACACCTTTCGGTCCGAAACATTTCAAGTCCCGTCAGATCTCAATGTCCACCGGCACCATCGTCCAAAAGCCAAACTCGTCCGATCGCCAAAACATTTATAGATCCCTTTTCCTCGTTGCATTGCGAACGTATTACATTAATGGTTCGGCCGCGGTCGTCGCGCTCGTTTTCGAGAAAAACGCAAAAAAGACCTTTCGGTCCGAAATATTTCCAAGTCCCGTCAGATCTCAATGTCCAAGGGCACCATCGTCCAAAAGCCAAACTCGTCCGATCGCCAAAACAATTATAGATCCTTGTTCCTCGTTGCATTGCGAACGTATTACATTAATGGTTCGGCCGCGGTCGTCGCGCTCGTTCTCGAGAAAAACGAGAAAAACACTTTTCGGTCCGAAACATTTCAAAGGTCCCGTCAGATCTCAAAGTCCACCAGCACCATCGTCCAAAAGCCAAACTCGCCCGATCGCCAAAACAATTATAGATCCTTGTTCCTCGTTGCAATGCGAACGTATTACATTAATGGTTCGTCCGCGGTCGTCGCGCTCGTTTACGAGAAAAAAGCGAAAAACACCTTTCGGACGGAAATACTTCCAAGTCCCGTCAGATCTCAATGTCCACCGGCACCATCGTCCAAAAGCCAAACTCGTCTGATCACCAAAACAATTATAGATCCTTGTTCCTCGTTGCATTGCGAACGTATTACATTAACGGTTCGATCACGGTCGTCGCGCTCGTTTTCGAGAAAAACGCGAAAAACACCTTTCGGTCGGAAATATTTAAAAGTCCCGTCAGATCTCAAAGTCCACCGGCACCATCGTCCAAAAGCCAAACTCGTCCGATCGCCAAAACAATTATAGATCCTTGTTCCTCGTTGCATTGCGAACGTATTACATTAATGGTTCGTCCGCGGTCGTCGCGCTCGTTCTCGAGAAAAACGAGAAAAACACCTTTCGGTCGGAAATATTTAAAAGTCCCGTCAGATCTCAAAGTCCACCGGCACCATCGTCCAAAAGCCAAACTCGTCCGATCGCCAAAACTATTATAGATCCTTGTTCCTCGTTGCATTGCGAACGTATTACATGAATGGTTCGATCGCGGTCGTCGCGCTCGTTTTCGAGAAAAAAGCAAAAAACACCTTTCGGTCGGAAATATTTAAAAGTCCCGTCAGATCTCTATGTCCACCGGCACCATCGTCCAAAAGCCAAACTCGTCCGATCGCCATAACAATTATAGATCCTTGTTCCTCGTTGCATTGCGAACGTATTACATTAATGGTTCGATCACGGTCGTCGCGCTCGTTTTCGAGAAAAACGCGAAAAACTCCTTTCGGTCGGAAATATTTAAAAGTCCCGTCAGATCTCAAAGTCCACCGGCACCAGCGTCCAAAAGCCAAACTCGTCCGATCGCCAAAACAATTATAGATCCTTGTTCCTCGTTGTATTGCAACCGTATTACATGAATGGTTCGATCGCGGTCGTCGCGCTCGTTTTCGAGAAAAACGCAAAAAACACCTTTCGGTCGGAAATATTTAAAAGTCCCGTCAGATCTCAAAGTCCACCGGCACCACCGTCCAAAAGCCAAACTCGTCCGATCGCCAAAAAAATTATGGATCCCTGTTCCTCGTTGCATTGCGAACGTATTACATTAACGGTTCGATCACGGTCGTCGCGCTCGTTTTCGAGAAAAACGCGAAAAACACCTTTCGGTCGGAAATATTTAAAAGTCCCGTCAGATCTCAAAGTCCACCGGCACCATCGTCCAAAAGCCAAACTCGTCCGATCGCCAAAACAATTATATATCCTTGTTCCTCGTTGCATTGCGAACGTATTACATTAATGGTTCGTCCGCGGTCGTCGCGCTCGTTCTCGAGAAAAACGAGAAAAACACCTTTCGGTCGGAAATATTTAAAAGTCCCGTCAGATCTCAAAGTCCACCGGCACCATCGTCCAAAATCCAAACTCGTCCGATCGCCAAAACTATTATAGATCCTTGTTCCTCGTTGCATTGCGAACGTATTACATGAATGGTTCGATCGCGGTCGTCGCGCTCGTTTTCGAGAAAAAAGCAAAAAACACCTTTCGGTCGGAAATATTTAAAAGTCCCGTCAGATCTCTATGTCCACCGGCACCATCGTCCAAAAGCCAAACTCGTCCGATCGCCATAACAATTATAGATCCTTGTTCCTCGTTGCATTGCGAACGTATTACATTAATGGTTCGATCACGGTCGTCGCGCTCGTTTTCGAGAAAAACGCGAAAAACTCCTTTCGGTCGGAAATATTTAAAAGTCCCGTCAGATCTCAAAGTCCACCGGCACCAGCGTCCAAAAGCCAAACTCGTCCGATCGCCAAAACAATTATAGATCCTTGTTCCTCGTTGTATTGCAACCGTATTACATGAATGGTTCGAACGCGGTCGTCGCGCTCGTTTTCGAGAAAAACGCAAAAAACACCTTTCGGTCGGAAATATTTAAAAGTCCCGTCAGATCTCAAAGTCCACCGGCACCATCGTCCAAAAGCCAAACTCGTCCGATCGCCAAAACTATTATAGATCCTTGTTCCTCGTTGCATTGCGAACGTATTACATTAATGGTTCGGCCGCGGTCGTCGCGCTCGTTTTCGTGAAAAATGCGAAAAGCACATTTCGGTCCGAAGTATTTCTAAGTCCCGTCAGATCTCAAAGTCCACCGGCACCATCTTCCAAAAGCCAAACTCGTCCGATCGCCAAAACAATTATAAATCCTTGTTCCTCGTTGCATTGCGAACGTATTACATTAATGGTTCGGCCGCGGTCGTCGCGATCGTTCTCGAGAAAAAGGAGAAAAACACTTTTCGGTCCGAAACATTTCAAAGGTCCCGTCAGATCTCAAAGTATACCGGCACCATCGTCCAAAAGCCAAACTCGTCCGATCGCCAAAACAATTATAGATCCTTGTTCCTCGTTGCAATGCGAACGTATTACATTAATGGTTCGGCCGCGGTCGTCGCGCTCGTTTTCGTGAAAAATGCGAAAAGCACATTTCGGTCCGAAGTATTTCAAAGTCCCGTCAGATCTCAAAGTCCACCGGCACCATCTTCCAAAAACCAAACTCGTCCGATCGCCAAAACAATTATAAATCCTTGTTCCTCGTTGCATTGCGAACGTATTACATTAATGGTTCGGCCGCGGTCGTCGCGATCGTTCTCGAGAAAAAGGAGAAAAACACTTTTCGGTCCGAAACATTTCAAGTCCCGTCAGATCTCAATGTCCACCGGCACCATCGTCCAAAAGCCACACTCGTCCGATCGCCAAAACAATTATAGATCCCTTTTCCTCGTTGCATTGCGAACGTATTACATTAATGGTTTGGCCGCGGTCGTCGCGCTCGTTTTCGTGAAAAATGCGAAAAGCACATTTCGGTCCGAAGTATTTCTAAGTCCCGTCAGATCTCAAAGTCCACCGGCACCATCTTCCAAAAGCCAAACTCGTCCGATCGCCAAAACAATTATAAATCCTTGTTCCTCGTTGCATTGCGAACGTATTACATTAATGGTTCGGCCGCGGTCGTCGCGATCGTTCTCGAGAAAAAGGAGAAAAACACCTTTGGGTCCGAAACATTTCAAAGTCCCGTCAGATCTCAAAGTCCACCGGCACCATCGTCCAAAAGCCAAACTCGTCCGATCGCCAAAACAATTATAGATCCTTGTTCCTCGTTGCATTGCGAACGTATTACATTAATGGTTCGGCCGCGGTCGTCGCGCTCGTTCTCGAGAAAAACGAGAAAAACACTTTTCGGTCCGAAACATTTCAAAGGTCCCGTCAGATCTCAAAGTCCACCAGCACCATCGTCCAAAAGCCAAACTCGTCCGATCGCCAAAACAATTATAGATCCTTGTTCCTCGTTGCATTGCGAACGTATTACATTAATGGTTTGGCCGCGGTCGTCGCGCTCGTTTTCGTGAAAAATGCGAAAAGCACATTTCGGTCCGAAGTATTTCTAAGTCCCGTCAGATCTCAAAGTCCACCGGCACCATCTTCCAAAAGCCAAACTCGTCCGATCGCCAAAACAATTATAAATCCTTGTTCCTCGTTGCATTGCGAACGTATTACATTAATGGTTCGGCCGCGGTCGTCGCGATCGTTCTCGAGAAAAAGGAGAAAAACACCTTTGGGTCCGAAACATTTCAAAGTCCCGTCAGATCTCAAAGTCCACCGGCACCATCGTCCAAAAGCCAAACTCGTCCGATCGCCAAAACAATTATAGATCCTTGTTCCTCGTTGCAATGCGAACGTATTACATTAATGGTTCGGCCGCGGTCGTCGCGCTCGTTTTCGTGAAAAATGCGAAAAGCACATTTCGGTCCGAAGTATTTCAAAGTCCCGTCAGATCTCAAAGTCCACCGGCACCATCTTCCAAAAGCCAAACTCGTCCGATCGCCAAAACAATTATAAATCCTTGTTCCTCGTTGCATTGCGAACGTATTACATTAATGGTTCGGCCGCGGTCGTCGCGATCGTTCTCGAGAAAAAGGAGAAAAACACTTTTCGGTCCGAAACATTTCAAGTCCCGTCAGATCTCAATGTCCACCGGCACCATCGTCCAAAAGCCAAACTCGTCCGATCGCCAAAACAATTATAGATCCCTTTTCCTCGTTGCATTGCGAACGTATTACATTAATGGTTTGGCCGCGGTCGTCGCGCTCGTTTTCGTGAAAAATGCGAAAAGCACATTTCGGTCCGAAGTATTTCTAAGTCCCGTCAGATCTCAAAGTCCACCGGCACCATCTTCCAAAAGCCAAACTCGTCCGATCGCCAAAACAATTATAAATCCTTGTTCCTCGTTGCATTGCGAACGTATTACATTAATGGTTCGGCCGCGGTCGTCGCGATCGTTCTCGAGAAAAAGGAGAAAAACACCTTTGGGTCCGAAACATTTCAAAGTCCCGTCAGATCTCAAAGTCCACCGGCACCATCGTCCAAAAGCCAAACTCGTCCGATCGCCAAAACAATTATAGATCCTTGTTCCTCGTTGCATTGCGAACGTATTACATTAATGGTTCGGCCGCGGTCGTCGCGCTCGTTCTCGAGAAAAACGAGAAAAACAGTTTTCGGTCCGAAACATTTCAAAGGTCCCGTCAGATCTCAAAGTCCACCAGCACCATCGTCCAAAAGCCAAACTCGTCCGATCGCCAAAACAATTATAGATCCTTGTTCCTCGTTGCATTGCGAACGTATTACATTAATGGTTCGTCCGCGGTCGTCGCGCTCGTTCTCGAGAAAAACGAGAAAAACACCTTTGGGTCCGAAACATTTCAAAGTCCCGTCATATCTCAAAGTCCACCGGCACCATCGTCCAAAAGCCAAACTCATCCGATCGCCAAAACAATTATAGATCCTTGTTCCTCGTTGTATTGCAACCGTATTACATGAATGGTTCGATCGCGGTCGTCGCGCTCGTTTTCGAGAAAAACGCGAAAAACACCTTTCGGTCGGAAATATTTAAGAGTCCCGTCAGATCTCAAAGTCCACCGGCACCACCGTCCAAAAGCCAAACTCGTCCGATCGCCAAAAAAATTATAGATCCCTGTTCCTCGTTGCATTGCGAACGTATTACATTAATGGTTCGGCCACGGTCGTCGCGCTCGTTTTCGGGAAAAATGCGAAAAACACCTTTCGGTCCGAAATATTTCCAAGTCCCGACACATCTCAAAGTCCACCGGCACCATCGTCCAAAAGCCAAACTCGTCTGATCACCAAAAAAATTATAGATCCTTGCTCCTCGATGCATTGCGAACGTATTACATTAATGGTTCGATCACGGTCGTCGCGCTCGTTTTCGAGAAAAACGCGAAAAACACCTTTCGGTCCGAAATATTTCAAAGTCCCGTCAGATCTGAAAGTCCACCGGCACCATCGTCCAAAAGCCAAACTCGTCCGATCGCCAAAACAATTATAGATCCTTGTTCCTCGTTGCATTGCGAACGTATTACATTAATGGTTCGGCCGCGGTCGTCGCGCTCGTTCTCGAGAAAAACGAGAAAAACACCTTTCGGTCCGAAACATTTCAAGTCCCGTCAGATCTCAATGTCCACCGGCACCATCGTCCAAAAGCCAAACTCGTCCGATCGCCAAAACATTTATAGATCCCTTTTCCTCGTTGCATTGCGAACGTATTACATTAATGGTTCGGCCGCGGTCGTCGCGCTCGTTTTCGAGAAAAACGCAAAAAAGACCTTTCGGTCCGAAATATTTCCAAGTCCCGTCAGATCTCAATGTCCAAGGGCACCATCGTCCAAAAGCCAAACTCGTCCGATCGCCAAAACAATTATAGATCCTTGTTCCTCGTTGCATTGCGAACGTATTACATTAATGGTTCGGCCGCGGTCGTCGCGCTCGTTCTCGAGAAAAACGAGAAAAACACTTTTCGGTCCGAAACATTTCAAAGGTCCCGTCAGATCTCAAAGTCCACCAGCACCATCGTCCAAAAGCCAAACTCGCCCGATCGCCAAAACAATTATAGATCCTTGTTCCTCGTTGCAATGCGAACGTATTACATTAATGGTTCGTCCGCGGTCGTCGCGCTCGTTTACGAGAAAAAAGCGAAAAACACCTTTCGGACGGAAATACTTCCAAGTCCCGTCAGATCTCAATGTCCACCGGCACCATCGTCCAAAAGCCAAACTCGTCTGATCACCAAAACAATTATAGATCCTTGTTCCTCGTTGCATTGCGAACGTATTACATTAACGGTTCGATCACGGTCGTCGCGCTCGTTTTCGAGAAAAACGCGAAAAACACCTTTCGGTCGGAAATATTTAAAAGTCCCGTCAGATCTCAAAGTCCACCGGCACCATCGTCCAAAAGCCAAACTCGTCCGATCGCCAAAACAATTATAGATCCTTGTTCCTCGTTGCATTGCGAACGTATTACATTAATGGTTCGTCCGCGGTCGTCGCGCTCGTTCTCGAGAAAAACGAGAAAAACACCTTTCGGTCGGAAATATTTAAAAGTCCCGTCAGATCTCAAAGTCCACCGGCACCATCGTCCAAAAGCCAAACTCGTCCGATCGCCAAAACTATTATAGATCCTTGTTCCTCGTTGCATTGCGAACGTATTACATGAATGGTTCGATCGCGGTCGTCGCGCTCGTTTTCGAGAAAAAAGCAAAAAACACCTTTCGGTCGGAAATATTTAAAAGTCCCGTCAGATCTCTATGTCCACCGGCACCATCGTCCAAAAGCCAAACTCGTCCGATCGCCATAACAATTATAGATCCTTGTTCCTCGTTGCATTGCGAACGTATTACATTAATGGTTCGATCACGGTCGTCGCGCTCGTTTTCGAGAAAAACGCGAAAAACTCCTTTCGGTCGGAAATATTTAAAAGTCCCGTCAGATCTCAAAGTCCACCGGCACCAGCGTCCAAAAGCCAAACTCGTCCGATCGCCAAAACAATTATAGATCCTTGTTCCTCGTTGTATTGCAACCGTATTACATGAATGGTTCGATCGCGGTCGTCGCGCTCGTTTTCGAGAAAAACGCAAAAAACACCTTTCGGTCGGAAATATTTAAAAGTCCCGTCAGATCTCAAAGTCCACCGGCACCACCGTCCAAAAGCCAAACTCGTCCGATCGCCAAAAAAATTATGGATCCCTGTTCCTCGTTGCATTGCGAACGTATTACATTAATGGTTCGGCCACGGTCGTCGCGCTCGTTTTCGGGAAAAATGCGAAAAACACCTTTCGGTCCGAAATATTTCCAAGTCCCGACACATCTCAAAGTCCACCGGCACCATCGTCCAAAAGCCAAACTCGTCTGATCACCAAAAAAATTATAGATCCTTGTTCCTCGATGCATTGCGAACGTATTACATTAATGGTTCGATCACGGTCGTCGCGCTCGTTTTCGAGAAAAACGCGAAAAACACCTTTCGGTCCGAAATATTTCAAAGTCCCGTCAGATCTGAAAGTCCACCGGCACCATCGTCCAAAAGCCAAACTCGTCCGATCGCCAAAACAATTATAGATCCTTGTTCCTCGTTGCATTGCGAACGTATTACATTAATGGTTCGGCCGCGGTCGTCGCGCTCGTTCTCGAGAAAAACGAGAAAAACACCTTTCGGTCCGAAACATTTCAAGTCCCGTCAGATCTCAATGTCCACCGGCACCATCGTCCAAAAGCCAAACTCGTCCGATCGCCAAAACATTTATAGATCCCTTTTCCTCGTTGCATTGCGAACGTATTACATTAATGGTTCGGCCGCGGTCGTCGCGCTCGTTTTCGAGAAAAACGCAAAAAAGACCTTTCGGTCCGAAATATTTCCAAGTCCCGTCAGATCTCAATGTCCAAGGGCACCATCGTCCAAAAGCCAAACTCGTCCGATCGCCAAAACAATTATAGATCCTTGTTCCTCGTTGTATTGCAACCGTATTACATGAATGGTTCGAACGCGGTCGTCGCGCTCGTTTTCGAGAAAAACGCAAAAAACACCTTTCGGTCGGAAATATTTAAAAGTCCCGTCAGATCTCAAAGTCCACCGGCACCATCGTCCAAAATCCAAACTCGTCCGATCGCCATAACAAATATAGATCCTTGTTCCTCGTTGCATTGCGAACGTATTACATTAATGGTTCGATCACGGTCGTCGCGCTCGTTTTCGAGAAAAACGCGAAAAACACCTTTCGGTCGGAAATATTTAAAAGTCCCGTCAGATCTCAAAGTCCACCGGCACCATCGTCCAAAAGCCAAACTCGTCCGATCGCCAAAACAATTATAGATCCTTGTTCCTCGTTGTATTGCAACCGTATTACATGAATGGTTCGAACGCGGTCGTCGCGCTCGTTTTCGAGAAAAACGCAAAAAACACCTTTCGGTCGGAAATATTTAAAAGTCCCGTCAGATCTCAAAGTCCACCGGCACCATCGTCCAAAAGCCAAACTCGTCCGATCGCCAAAACTATTATAGATCCTTGTTCCTCGTTGCATTGCGAACGTATTACATTAATGGTTCGTCCGCGGTCGTCGCGTTCGTTTTCGAGAAAAACGCACAAAACACCTTTCGGTCCAAAATATTTCCAAGTCCCGTCAGATCTCAATGTCCACCGGCACCATCGTCCAAAAGCCAAACTCGTCCGATCGCCAAAACAATTATAGATCCCTTTTCCTCGTTCCATTGCGAACGTATTACATTAATGGTTCGGCCGCGGTCGTCGCGCTCGTTTTCGTGAAAAATGCGAAAAGCACATTTCGGTCCGAAGTATTTCTAAGTCCCGTCAGATCTCAAAGTCCACCGGCACCATCTTCCAAAAGCCAAACTCGTCCGATCGCCAAAACAATTATAAATCCTTGTTCCTCGTTGCATTGCGAACGTATTACATTAATGGTTCGGCCGCGGTCGTCGCGATCGTTCTCGAGAAAAACGAGAAAAACACTTTTCGGTCCGAAACATTTCAAAGGTCCCGTCAGATCTCAAAGTCCACCAGCACCATCGTCCAAAAGCCAAACTCGTCCGATCGCCAAAACAATTATAGATCCTTGTTCCTCGTTGCAATGCGAACGTATTACATTAATGGTTCGTCCGCGGTCGTCGCGCTCGTTTACGAGAAAAAAGCGAAAAACACCTTTCGGACGGAAATACTTCCAAGTCCCCTCAGATCTCAATGTCCACCGGCACCATCGTCCAAAAGCCAAACTCGTCTGATCACCAAAACAATTATAGATCCTTGTTCCTCGTTGCATTGCGAACGTATTACATTAACGGTTCGATCACGGTCGTCGCGCTCGTTTTCGAGAAAAACGCGAAAAACACCTTTCGGTCGGAAATATTTAAAAGTCCCGTCAGATCTCAAAGTCCATCGGCACCATCGTCCAAAAGCCAAACTCGTCCGATCGCCAAAACAATTATAGATCCTTGTTCCTCGTTGCATTGCGAACGTATTACATTAATGGTTCGTCCGCGGTCGTCGCGCTCGTTCTCGAGAAAAACGAGAAAAACACCTTTGGGTCCGAAACATTTCAAAGTCCCGTCATATCTCAAAGTCCACCGGCACCATCGTCCAAAAGCCAAACTCGTCCGATCGCCAAAACAATTATAGATCCTTGTTCCTCGTTGTATTGCAACCGTATTACATGAATGGTTCGATCGCGGTCGTCGCGCTCGTTTTCGAGAAAAACGCGAAAAACACCTTTCGGTCGGAAATATTTAAAAGTCCCGTCAGATCTCAAAGTCCACCGGCACCATCGTCCAAAAGCCAAACTCGTCCGATCGCCAAAACAATTATAGATCCTTGTTCCTCGTTGCATTGCGAACGTATTACATTAATGGTTCGGCCGCGGTCGTCGCGCTCGTTTTCGAGAAAAATGCGAAAAACACCTTTCGGTCCGAAATATTTCAAAGTCCCGTCAGATCTGAAAGTCCACCGGCACCATCGTCCAAAAGCCAAACTCGTCCGATCGCCAAAACAATTATAGATCCTTGTTCCTCGTTGCATTGCGAACGTATTACATTAATGGTTCGGCCGCGGTCGTGGCGCTCGTTCTCGAGAAAAACGAGAAAAACACTTTTCGGTCCGAAACATTTCAAAGGTCCCGTCAGATCTCAAAGTCCACCAGCACCATCGTCCAAAAGCCAAACTCGCCCGATCGCCAAAAACAATTATAGATCCTTGTTCCTCGTTGCAATGCGAACGTATTACATTAATGGTTCGTCCGCGGTCGTCGCGCTCGTTTACGAGAAAAAAGCGAAAAACACCTTTCGGACGGAAATACTTCCAAGTCCCGTCAGATCTCAATGTCCACCGGCACCATCGTCCAAAAGCCAAACTCGTCTGATCACCAAAACAATTATAGATCCTTGTTCCTCGTTGCATTGCGAACGTATTACATTAACGGTTCGATCACGGTCGTCGCGCTCGTTTTCGAGAAAAACGCGAAAAACACCTTTCGGTCGGAAATATTTTAAAGTCCCGTCAGATCTCAAAGTCCACCGGCACCATCGTCCAAAAGCCAAACTCGTCCGATCGCCAAAACAATTATAGATCCTTGTTCCTCGTTGCATTGCGAACGTATTACATTAATGGTTCGTCCGCGGTCGTCGCGTTCGTTTTCGAGAAAAACGCAAAAAACACCTTTCGGTCCGAAATATTTCCGAGTCCCGTCAGATCTCAATGTCCACCGGCACCATCGTCCAAAAGCCAAACTCGTCCGATCGCCAAAACAATTATAGATCCCTTTTCCTCGTTGCATTGCGAACGTATTACATTAATGGTTCGGCCGCGGTCGTCGCGCTCGTTTTCGTGAAAAATGCGAAAAGCACATTTCGGTCCGAAGTATTTCTAAGTCCCGTCAGATCTCAACGTCCACCGGCACCATCTTCCAAAAGCCAAACTCGTCCGATCGCCAATACAATTATAAATCCTTGTTCCTCGTTGCATTGCGAACGTATTACATTAATGGTTCGGCCGCGGTCGTCGCGCTCGTTTTCGGGAGAAATGCGAAAAACACATTTCGGTCCGAAGTATTTCTAAGACCCGTCAGATCTCAAAGTCCACCGGCACCATCGTCCAAAAGCCAAACTCGTCCGATCGCCAAAAAATATAGATCCTTGTCCCTCGTTGCATTGCGAACGTATTACATTAATGGTTCGGCCGCGGTCGTCGCGCTCGTTCTCGAGAAAAACGAGAAAAACACCTTTGGGTCCGAAACATTTCAAAGTCCCGTCATATCTCAAAGTCCACCGGCACCATCGTCCAAAAGCCAAACTCGTCCGATCGCCAAAACAATTATAGATGCTTGTTCCTCGTTGTATTGCATCCGTATTACATGAATGGTTCGATCGCGGTCGTCGCGCTCGTTTTCGAGAAAAAAGCAAAAAACACCTTTCGGTCGGAAATATTTAAAAGTCCCGTCAGATCTCAAAGTCCACCGGCACCATCGTCCAAAATCCAAACTCGTCCGATCGCCATAACAATTATAGATCCTTGTTCCTCGTTGCATTGCGAACGTATTACATTAATGGTTCGATCACGGTCGTCGCGCTCGTTTTCGAGAAAAACGCGAAAAACACCTTTCGGTCGGAAATATTTAAAAGTCCCGTCAGATCTCAAAGTCCACCGGCACCATCGTCCAAAAGCCAAACTCGTCCGATCGCCAAAACAATTATAGATCCTTGTTCCTCGTTGCATTGCGAACGTATTACATTAATGGTTCGTCCGCGGTCGTCGCGCTCGTTCTCGAGAAAAACGAGAAAAACACCTTTCGGTCGGAAATATTTAAAAGTCCCGTCAGATCTCAAAGTCCACCGGCACCATCGTCCAAAAGCCAAACTCGTCCGATCGCCAAAACTATTATAGATCCTTGTTCCTCGTTGCATTGCGAACGTATTACATGAATGGTTCGATCGCGGTCGTCGCGCTCGTTTTCGAGAAAAAAGCAAAAAACACCTTTCGGTCGGAAATATTTAAAAGTCCCGTCAGATCTCTATGTCCACCGGCACCATCGTCCAAAAGCCAAACTCGTCCGATCGCCATAACAATTATAGATCCTTGTTCCTCGTTGCATTGCGAACGTATTACATTAATGGTTCGATCACGGTCGTCGCGCTCGTTTTCGAGAAAAACGCGAAAAACTCCTTTCGGTCGGAAATATTTAAAAGTCCCGTCAGATCTCAAAGTCCACCGGCACCAGCGTCCAAAAGCCAAACTCGTCCGATCGCCAAAACAATTATAGATCCTTGTTCCTCGTTGTATTGCAACCGTATTACATGAATGGTTCGATCGCGGTCGTCGCGCTCGTTTTCGAGAAAAACGCAAAAAACACCTTTCGGTCGGAAATATTTAAAAGTCCCGTCAGATCTCAAAGTCCACCGGCACCACCGTCCAAAAGCCAAACTCGTCCGATCGCCATAACAATTATAGATCCTTGTTCCTCGTTGCATTGCGAACGTATTACATTAATGGTTCGATCACGGTCGTCGCGCTCGTTTTCGAGAAAAACGCGAAAAACACCTTTCGGTCGGAAATATTTAAAAGTCCCGTCAGATCTCAAAGTCCACCGGCACCATCGTCCAAAAGCCAAACTCGTCCGATCGCCAAAACAATTATAGATCCTTGTTCCTCGTTGCATTGCGAACGTATTACATTAATGGTTCGTCCGCGGTCGTCGCGCTCGTTCTCGAGAAAAACGAGAAAAACACCTTTCGGTCGGAAATATTTAAAAGTCCCGTCAGATCTCAAAGTCCACCGGCACCATCGCCCAAAAGCCAAACTCGTCCGATCGCCAAAACTATTATAGATCCTTGTTCCTCGTTGCATTGCGAACGTATTACATGAATGGTTCGATCGCGGTCGTCGCGCTCGTTTTCGAGAAAAAAGCAAAAAACACCTTTCGGTCGGAAATATTTAAAAGTCCCGTCAGATCTCAAAGTCCACCGGCACCACCGTCCAAAAGCCAAACTCGTCCGATCGCCAAAAAAATTATGGATCCCTGTTCCTCGTTGCATTGCGAACGTATTACATTAATGGTTCGGCCACGGTCGTCGCGCTCGTTTTCGGGAAAAATGCGAAAAACACCTTTCGGTCCGAAATATTTCCAAGTCCCGACACATCTCAAAGTCCACCGGCACCATCGTCCAAAAGCCAAACTCGTCTGATCACCAAAAAAATTATAGATCCTTGTTCCTCGATGCATTGCGAACGTATTACATTAATGGTTCGATCACGGTCGTCGCGCTCGTTTTCGAGAAAAACGCGAAAAACACCTTTCGGTCCGAAATATTTCAAAGTCCCGTCAGATCTGAAAGTCCACCGGCACCATCGTCCAAAAGCCAAACTCGTCCGATCGCCAAAACAATTATAGATCCTTGTTCCTCGTTGCATTGCGAACGTATTACATTAATGGTTCGGCCGCGGTCGTCGCGCTCGTTCTCGAGAAAAACGAGAAAAACACCTTTCGGTCCGAAACATTTCAAGTCCCGTCAGATCTCAATGTCCACCGGCACCATCGTCCAAAAGCCAAACTCGTCCGATCGCCAAAACATTTATAGATCCCTTTTCCTCGTTGCATTGCGAACGTATTACATTAATGGTTCGGCCGCGGTCGTCGCGCTCGTTTTCGAGAAAAACGCAAAAAAGACCTTTCGGTCCGAAATATTTCCAAGTCCCGTCAGATCTCAATGTCCAAGGGCACCATCGTCCAAAAGCCAAACTCGTCCGATCGCCAAAACAATTATAGATCCTTGTTCCTCGTTGTATTGCAACCGTATTACATGAATGGTTCGAACGCGGTCGTCGCGCTCGTTTTCGAGAAAAACGCAAAAAACACCTTTCGGTCGGAAATATTTAAAAGTCCCGTCAGATCTCAAAGTCCACCGGCACCATCGTCCAAAAGCCAAACTCGTCCGATCGCCATAACAATTATAGATCCTTGTTCCTCGTTGCATTGCGAACGTATTACATTAATGGTTCGATCACGGTCGTCGCGCTCGTTTTCGAGAAAAACGCGAAAAACACCTTTCGGTCGGAAATATTTAAAAGTCCCGTCAGATCTCAAAGTCCACCGGCACCATCGTCCAAAAGCCAAACTCGTCCGATCGCCAAAACAATTATAGATCCTTGTTCCTCGTTGTATTGCAACCGTATTACATGAATGGTTCGAACGCGGTCGTCGCGCTCGTTTTCGAGAAAAACGCAAAAAACACCTTTCGGTCGGAAATATTTAAAAGTCCCGTCAGATCTCAAAGTCCACCGGCACCATCGTCCAAAAGCCAAACTCGTCCGATCGCCAAAACTATTATAGATCCTTGTTCCTCGTTGCATTGCGAACGTATTACATTAATGGTTCGTCCGCGGTCGTCGCGTTCGTTTTCGAGAAAAACGCAAAAAACACCTTTCGGTCCAAAATATTTCCAAGTCCCGTCAGATCTCAATGTCCACCGGCACCATCGTCCAAAAGCCAAACTCGTCCGATCGCCAAAACAATTATAGATCCCTTTTCCTCGTTCCATTGCGAACGTATTACATTAATGGTTCGGCCGCGGTCGTCGCGCTCGTTTTCGTGAAAAATGCGAAAAGCACATTTCGGTCCGAAGTATTTCTAAGTCCCGTCAGATCTCAAAGTCCACCGGCACCATCTTCCAAAAGCCAAACTCGTCCGATCGCCAAAACAATTATAAATCCTTGTTCCTCGTTGCATTGCGAACGTATTACATTAATGGTTCGGCCGCGGTCGTCGCGATCGTTCTCGAGAAAAACGAGAAAAACACTTTTCGGTCCGAAACATTTCAAAGGTCCCGTCAGATCTCAAAGTCCACCAGCACCATCGTCCAAAAGCCAAACTCGTCCGATCGCCAAAACAATTATAGATCCTTGTTCCTCGTTGCAATGCGAACGTATTACATTAATGGTTCGTCCGCGGTCGTCGCGCTCGTTTACGAGAAAAAAGCGAAAAACACCTTTCGGACGGAAATACTTCCAAGTCCCGTCAGATCTCAATGTCCACCGGCACCATCGTCCAAAAGCCAAACTCGTCTGATCACCAAAACAATTATAGATCCTTGTTCCTCGTTGCATTGCGAACGTATTACATTAACGGTTCGATCACGGTCGTCGCGCTCGTTTTCGAGAAAAACGCGAAAAACACCTTTCGGTCGGAAATATTTAAAAGTCCCGTCAGATCTCAAAGTCCATCGGCACCATCGTCCAAAAGCCAAACTCGTCCGATCGCCAAAACAATTATAGATCCTTGTTCCTCGTTGCATTGCGAACGTATTACATTAATGGTTCGTCCGCGGTCGTCGCGCTCGTTCTCGAGAAAAACGAGAAAAACACCTTTGGGTCCGAAACATTTCAAAGTCCCGTCATATCTCAAAGTCCACCGGCACCATCGTCCAAAAGCCAAACTCGTCCGATCGCCAAAACAATTATAGATCCTTGTTCCTCGTTGTATTGCAACCGTATTACATGAATGGTTCGATCGCGGTCGTCGCGCTCGTTTTCGAGAAAAACGCGAAAAACACCTTTCGGTCGGAAATATTTAAAAGTCCCGTCAGATCTCAAAGTCCACCGGCACCATCGTCCAAAAGCCAAACTCGTCCGATCGCCAAAACAATTATAGATCCTTGTTCCTCGTTGCATTGCGAACGTATTACATTAATGGTTCGGCCGCGGTCGTCGCGCTCGTTTTCGAGAAAAATGCGAAAAACACCTTTCGGTCCGAAATATTTCAAAGTCCCGTCAGATCTGAAAGTCCACCGGCACCATCGTCCAAAAGCCAAACTCGTCCGATCGCCAAAACAATTATAGATCCTTGTTCCTCGTTGCATTGCGAACGTATTACATTAATGGTTCGGCCGCGGTCGTGGCGCTCGTTCTCGAGAAAAACGAGAAAAACACTTTTCGGTCCGAAACATTTCAAAGGTCCCGTCAGATCTCAAAGTCCACCAGCACCATCGTCCAAAAGCCAAACTCGCCCGATCGCCAAAAACAATTATAGATCCTTGTTCCTCGTTGCAATGCGAACGTATTACATTAATGGTTCGTCCGCGGTCGTCGCGCTCGTTTACGAGAAAAAAGCGAAAAACACCTTTCGGACGGAAATACTTCCAAGTCCCGTCAGATCTCAATGTCCACCGGCACCATCGTCCAAAAGCCAAACTCGTCTGATCACCAAAACAATTATAGATCCTTGTTCCTCGTTGCATTGCGAACGTATTACATTAACGGTTCGATCACGGTCGTCGCGCTCGTTTTCGAGAAAAACGCGAAAAACACCTTTCGGTCGGAAATATTTTAAAGTCCCGTCAGATCTCAAAGTCCACCGGCACCATCGTCCAAAAGCCAAACTCGTCCGATCGCCAAAACAATTATAGATCCTTGTTCCTCGTTGCATTGCGAACGTATTACATTAATGGTTCGTCCGCGGTCGTCGCGTTCGTTTTCGAGAAAAACGCAAAAAACACCTTTCGGTCCGAAATATTTCCGAGTCCCGTCAGATCTCAATGTCCACCGGCACCATCGTCCAAAAGCCAAACTCGTCCGATCGCCAAAACAATTATAGATCCCTTTTCCTCGTTGCATTGCGAACGTATTACATTAATGGTTCGGCCGCGGTCGTCGCGCTCGTTTTCGTGAAAAATGCGAAAAGCACATTTCGGTCCGAAGTATTTCTAAGTCCCGTCAGATCTCAACGTCCACCGGCACCATCTTCCAAAAGCCAAACTCGTCCGATCGCCAATACAATTATAAATCCTTGTTCCTCGTTGCATTGCGAACGTATTACATTAATGGTTCGGCCGCGGTCGTCGCGCTCGTTTTCGGGAGAAATGCGAAAAACACATTTCGGTCCGAAGTATTTCTAAGACCCGTCAGATCTCAAAGTCCACCGGCACCATCGTCCAAAAGCCAAACTCGTCCGATCGCCAAAAAATATAGATCCTTGTCCCTCGTTGCATTGCGAACGTATTACATTAATGGTTCGGCCGCGGTCGTCGCGCTCGTTCTCGAGAAAAACGAGAAAAACACCTTTGGGTCCGAAACATTTCAAAGTCCCGTCATATCTCAAAGTCCACCGGCACCATCGTCCAAAAGCCAAACTCGTCCGATCGCCAAAACAATTATAGATGCTTGTTCCTCGTTGTATTGCAACCGTATTACATGAATGGTTCGATCGCGGTCGTCGCGCTCGTTTTCGAGAAAAAAGCAAAAAACACCTTTCGGTCGGAAATATTTAAAAGTCCCGTCAGATCTCAAAGTCCACCGGCACCATCGTCCAAAATCCAAACTCGTCCGATCGCCATAACAATTATAGATCCTTGTTCCTCGTTGCATTGCGAACGTATTACATTAATGGTTCGATCACGGTCGTCGCGCTCGTTTTCGAGAAAAACGCGAAAAACACCTTTCGGTCGGAAATATTTAAAAGTCCCGTCAGATCTCAAAGTCCACCGGCACCATCGTCCAAAAGCCAAACTCGTCCGATCGCCAAAACAATTATAGATCCTTGTTCCTCGTTGTATTGCAACCGTATTACATGAATGGTTCGAACGCGGTCGTCGCGCTCGTTTTCGAGAAAAACGCAAAAAACACCTTTCGGTCGGAAATATTTAAAAGTCCCGTCAGATCTCAAAGTCCACCGGCACCATCGTCCAAAAGCCAAACTCGTCCGATCGCCAAAACAATTATAGATCCTTGTTCCTCGTTGCATTGCGAACGTATTGCATTAATGGTTCGGCCGCGGTCGTCGCGCTCGTTTTCGAGAAAAATGCGAAAAACACCTTTCGGTCCGAAATATTTCAAAGTCCCGTCAGATCTGAAAGTCCACCGGCACCATCGTCCAAAAGCCAAACTCGTCCGATCGCCAAAACAATTATAGATCCTTGTTCCTCGTTGCATTGCGAACGTATTACATTAATGGTTCGGCCGCGGTCGTGGCGCTCGTTCTCGAGAAAAACGAGAAAAACACTTTTCGGTCCGAAACATTTCAAAGGTCCCGTCAGATCTCAAAGTCCACCGGCACCATCGTCCAAAAGCCAAACTCGTCCGATCGCCAAAACTATTATAGATCCTTGTTCCTCGTTGCATTGCGAACGTATTACATTAATGGTTCGTCCGCGGTCGTCGCGTTCGTTTTCGAGAAAAACGCAAAAAACACCTTTCGGTCCGAAATATTTCCAAGTCCCGTCAGATCTCAATGTCCACCGGCACCATCGTCCAAAAGCCAAACTCGTCCGATCGCCAAAACAATTATAGATCCTTGTTCCTCGTTGTATTGCAACCGTATTACATGAATGGTTCGAACGCGGTCGTCGCGCTCGTTTTCGAGAAAAACGCAAAAAACACCTTTCGGTCGGAAATATTTAAAAGTCCCGTCAGATCTCAAAGTCCACCGGCACCATCGTCCAAAAGCCAAACTCGTCCGATCGCCATAACAATTATAGATCCTTGTTCCTCGTTGCATTGCGAACGTATTACATTAATGGTTCGATCACGGTCGTCGCGCTCGTTTTCGAGAAAAACGCGAAAAACACCTTTCGGTCGGAAATATTTAAAAGTCCCGTCAGATCTCAAAGTCCACCGGCACCATCGTCCAAAAGCCAAACTCGTCCGATCGCCAAAACAATTATAGATCCTTGTTCCTCGTTGTATTGCAACCGCATTACATGAATGGTTCGAACGCGGTCGTCGCGCTCGTTTTCGAGAAAAACGCAAAAAACACCTTTCGGTCGGAAATATTTAAAAGTCCCGTCAGATCTCAAAGTCCACCGGCACCATCGTCCAAAAGCCAAACTCGTCCGATCGCCAAAACTATTATAGATCCTTGTTCCTCGTTGCATTGCGAACGTATTACATTAATGGTTCGTCCGCGGTCGTCGCGTTCGTTTTCGAGAAAAACGCAAAAAACACCTTTCGGTCCAAAATATTTCCAAGTCCCGTCAGATCTCAATGTCCACCGGCACCATCGTCCAAAAGCCAAACTCGTCCGATCGCCAAAACAATTATAGATCCCTTTTCCTCGTTCCATTGCGAACGTATTACATTAATGGTTCGGCCGCGGTCGTCGCGCTCGTTTTCGTGAAAAATGCGAAAAGCACATTTCGGTCCGAAGTATTTCTAAGTCCCGTCAGATCTCAAAGTCCACCGGCACCATCTTCCAAAAGCCAAACTCGTCCGATCGCCAAAACAATTATAAATCCTTGTTCCTCGTTGCATTGCGAACGTATTACATTAATGGTTCGGCCGCGGTCGTCGCGATCGTTCTCGAGAAAAACGAGAAAAACACTTTTCGGTCCGAAACATTTCAAAGGTCCCGTCAGATCTCAAAGTCCACCAGCACCATCGTCCAAAAGCCAAACTCGTCCGATCGCCAAAACAATTATAGATCCTTGTTCCTCGTTGCAATGCGAACGTATTACATTAATGGTTCGTCCGCGGTCGTCGCGCTCGTTTACGAGAAAAAAGCGAAAAACACCTTTCGGACGGAAATACTTCCAAGTCCCGTCAGATCTCAATGTCCACCGGCACCATCGTCCAAAAGCCAAACTCGTCTGATCACCAAAACAATTATAGATCCTTGTTCCTCGTTGCATTGCGAACGTATTACATTAACGGTTCGATCACGGTCGTCGCGCTCGTTTTCGAGAAAAACGCGAAAAACACCTTTCGGTCGGAAATATTTAAAAGTCCCGTCAGATCTCAAAGTCCATCGGCACCATCGTCCAAAAGCCAAACTCGTCCGATCGCCAAAACAATTATAGATCCTTGTTCCTCGTTGCATTGCGAACGTATTACATTAATGGTTCGTCCGCGGTCGTCGCGCTCGTTCTCGAGAAAAACGAGAAAAACACCTTTGGGTCCGAAACATTTCAAAGTCCCGTCATATCTCAAAGTCCACCGGCACCATCGTCCAAAAGCCAAACTCGTCCGATCGCCAAAACAATTATAGATCCTTGTTCCTCGTTGTATTGCAACCGTATTACATGAATGGTTCGATCGCGGTCGTCGCGCTCGTTTTCGAGAAAAACGCGAAAAACACCTTTCGGTCGGAAATATTTAAAAGTCCCGTCAGATCTCAAAGTCCACCGGCACCATCGTCCAAAAGCCAAACTCGTCCGATCGCCAAAACAATTATAGATCCTTGTTCGTCGTTGCATTCCGAACGAATTACATTAATGGTTCGACCGCGGTCGTCGCGCTCGTTTTCGAGAAAAACGAGAAAAACACCTTTCGGTCCGAAATATTTCCAAGTCCCGTCAGATCTCAAAGTCCACCGGCACCATCGTCCAAAAGCCAAACTCGTCCGATCGCCAAAACAATTATAGATCCTTGTTCCTCGTTGCATTCCGAACGTATTACATTAATGGTTCGACCGCGGTCGTCGCGCTCGTTTTCGAGAAAAACGAGAAAAACACCTTTCGGTCCGAAATATTTCCAAGTCCCGTCAGATCTCAAAGTCCACCGGCACCATCATCCAAAAGCCAAACTCGTCCGATCGCCAAAACAATTATAGATCCATGTTCCTCGTTGCATTGCGTACGTATTACATTAATGGTTCGAACGCGGTCGTCGCGCTCGTTTTCGAGAAAAAAGAGAAAAACACCTTTCGGTCCGAAATAGTTCCAAGTCCCGTCAGATCTCAAAGTCCACCGGCACCATCGTCCAAAAGCCAAACTCGTCCGATCGCCAAAACAATTATAGATCCTTGTTCCTCGTTGCATTCCGAACGTATTACATTAATGGTTCGACCGCGGTCGTCGCGCTCGTTTTCGAGAAAAACGCGAAAAACACCTTTCGGTCCGATATATTTCCAAGTCCCGTCAGATCTCAAAGTCCACCGGCACCATCGTCCAAAAGCCAAACTCGTCCGATCGCCAATACAATTATAGATCCTTGTTCCTCGTTGCATGCCGAACGTATTACATTAATGGTTCGACCGCGGTGGTCGCGCTCGTTTCCGAGAAAAACGAGAAAAACACCTTTCGGTCCGAAATATTTCCAAGTCCCGTCAGATCTCAAAGTCCACCGGCACCATCGTCCAAAAGCCAAACTCGTCCGATCGCCAAAACAATTATAGATCCTTGTTCGTCGTTGCATTCCGAACGAATTACATTAATGGTTCGACCGCGGTCGTCGCGCTCGTTTTCGAGAAAAACGAGAAAAACACCTTTCGGTCCGAAATATTTCCAAGTCCCGTCAGATCTCAAAGTCCACCGGCACCATCGTCCAAAAGCCAAACTCGTCCGATCGCCAAAACAATTATAGATCCTTGTTCCTCGTTGCATTCCGAACGTATTACATTAATGGTTCGACCGCGGTCGTCGCGCTCGTTTTCGAGAAAAACGAGAAAAACACCTTTCGGTCCGAAATATTTCCAAGTCCCGTCAGATCTCAAAGTCCACCGGCACCATCATCCAAAAGCCAAACTCGTCCGATCGCCAAAACAATTATAGATCCATGTTCCTCGTTGCATTGCGTACGTATTACATTAATGGTTCGAACGCGGTCGTCGCGCTCGTTTTCGAGAAAAAAGAGAAAAACACCTTTCGGTCCGAAATAGTTCCAAGTCCCGTCAGATCTCAAAGTCCACCGGCACCATCGTCCAAAAGCCAAACTCGTCCGATCGCCAAAACAATTATAGATCCCTTTTCCTCGTTGCATTGCGAACGTATTACATTAATGGTTCGGCCGCGGTCGTCGCGCTCGTTTTCGTGAAAAATGCGAAAAGCACATTTCGGTCCGAAGTATTTCTAAGTCCCGTCAGATCTCAACGTCCACCGGCACCATCTTCCAAAAGCCAAACTCGTCCGATCGCCAATACAATTATAAATCCTTGTTCCTCGTTGCATTGCGAACGTATTACATTAATGGTTCGGCCGCGGTCGTCGCGCTCGTTTTCGGGAGAAATGCGAAAAACACATTTCGGTCCGAAGTATTTCTAAGACCCGTCAGATCTCAAAGTCCACCGGCACCATCGTCCAAAAGCCAAACTCGTCCGATCGCCAAAAAATATAGATCCTTGTCCCTCGTTGCATTGCGAACGTATTACATTAATGGTTCGTCCGCGGTCGTCGCGTTCGTTTTCGAGAAAAACGCAAAAAACACCTTTCGGTCCGAAATATTTCCAAGTCCCGTCAGATCTCAATGTCCACCGGCACCATCGTCCAAAAGCCAAACTCGTCCGATCGCCAAAACAATTATAGATCCTTGTTCCTCGTTGTATTGCAACCGTATTACATGAATGGTTCGAACGCGGTCGTCGCGCTCGTTTTCGAGAAAAACGCAAAAAACACCTTTCGGTCGGAAATATTTAAAAGTCCCGTCAGATCTCAAAGTCCACCGGCACCATCGTCCAAAAGCCAAACTCGTCCGATCGCCATAACAATTATAGATCCTTGTTCCTCGTTGCATTGCGAACGTATTACATTAATGGTTCGATCACGGTCGTCGCGCTCGTTTTCGAGAAAAACGCGAAAAACACCTTTCGGTCGGAAATATTTAAAAGTCCCGTCAGATCTCAAAGTCCACCGGCACCATCGTCCAAAAGCCAAACTCGTCCGATCGCCAAAACAATTATAGATCCTTGTTCCTCGTTGTATTGCAACCGCATTACATGAATGGTTCGAACGCGGTCGTCGCGCTCGTTTTCGAGAAAAACGCAAAAAACACCTTTCGGTCGGAAATATTTAAAAGTCCCGTCAGATCTCAAAGTCCACCGGCACCATCGTCCAAAAGCCAAACTCGTCCGATCGCCATAACAATTATAGATCCTTGTTCGTCGTTGCATTCCGAACGAATTACATTAATGGTTCGACCGCGGTCGTCGCGCTCGTTTTCGAGAAAAACGAGAAAAACACCTTTCGGTCCGAAATATTTCCAAGTCCCGTCAGATCTCAAAGTCCACCGGCACCATCGTCCAAAAGCCAAACTCGTCCGATCGCCAAAACAATTATAGATCCTTGTTCCTCGTTGCATTCCGAACGTATTACATTAATGGTTCGACCGCGGTCGTCGCGCTCGTTTTCGAGAAAAACGAGAAAAACACCTTTCGGTCCGAAATATTTCCAAGTCCCGTCAGATCTCAAAGTCCACCGGCACCATCATCCAAAAGCCAAACTCGTCCGATCGCCAAAACAATTATAGATCCATGTTCCTCGTTGCATTGCGTACGTATTACATTAATGGTTCGAACGCGGTCGTCGCGCTCGTTTTCGAGAAAAAAGAGAAAAACACCTTTCGGTCCGAAATAGTTCCAAGTCCCGTCAGATCTCAAAGTCCACCGGCACCATCGTCCAAAAGCCAAACTCGTCCGATCGCCAAAACAATTATAGATCCCTTTTCCTCGTTGCATTGCGAACGTATTACATTAATGGTTCGGCCGCGGTCGTCGCGCTCGTTTTCGTGAAAAATGCGAAAAGCACATTTCGGTCCGAAGTATTTCTAAGTCCCGTCAGATCTCAACGTCCACCGGCACCATCTTCCAAAAGCCAAACTCGTCCGATCGCCAATACAATTATAAATCCTTGTTCCTCGTTGCATTGCGAACGTATTACATTAATGGTTCGGCCGCGGTCGTCGCGCTCGTTTTCGGGAGAAATGCGAAAAACACATTTCGGTCCGAAGTATTTCTAAGACCCGTCAGATCTCAAAGTCCACCGGCACCATCGTCCAAAAGCCAAACTCGTCCGATCGCCAAAAAATATAGATCCTTGTCCCTCGTTGCATTGCGAACGTATTACATTAATGGTTCGGCCGCGGTCGTCGCGCTCGTTCTCGAGAAAAACGAGAAAAACACCTTTGGGTCCGAAACATTTCAAAGTCCCGTCATATCTCAAAGTCCACCGGCACCATCGTCCAAAAGCCAAACTCGTCCGATCGCCAAAACAATTATAGATGCTTGTTCCTCGTTGTATTGCAACCGTATTACATGAATGGTTCGATCGCGGTCGTCGCGCTCGTTTTCGAGAAAAAAGCAAAAAACACCTTTCGGTCGGAAATATTTAAAAGTCCCGTCAGATCTCAAAGTCCACCGGCACCATCGTCCAAAATCCAAACTCGTCCGATCGCCATAACAATTATAGATCCTTGTTCCTCGTTGCATTGCGAACGTATTACATTAATGGTTCGATCACGGTCGTCGCGCTCGTTTTCGAGAAAAACGCGAAAAACACCTTTCGGTCGGAAATATTTAAAAGTCCCGTCAGATCTCAAAGTCCACCGGCACCATCGTCCAAAAGCCAAACTCGTCCGATCGCCAAAACAATTATAGATCCTTGTTCCTCGTTGTATTGCAACCGTATTACATGAATGGTTCGAACGCGGTCGTCGCGCTCGTTTTCGAGAAAAACGCAAAAAACACCTTTCGGTCGGAAATATTTAAAAGTCCCGTCAGATCTCAAAGTCCACCGGCACCATCGTCCAAAAGCCAAACTCGTCCGATCGCCAAAACTATTATAGATCCTTGTTCCTCGTTGTATTGCAACCGTATTACATGAATGGTTCGATCGCGGTCGTCGCGCTCGTTTTCGAGAAAAACGCGAAAAACACCTTTCGGTCGGAAATATTTAAAAGTCCCGTCAGATCTCAAAGTCCACCGGCACCATCGTCCAAAAGCCAAACTCGTCCGATCGCCAAAACAATTATAGATCCTTGTTCCTCGTTGCATTGCGAACGTATTACATTAATGGTTCGGCCGCGGTCGTCGCGCTCGTTTTCGAGAAAAATGCGAAAAACACCTTTCGGTCCGAAATATTTCAAAGTCCCGTCAGATCTGAAAGTCCACCGGCACCATCGTCCAAAAGCCAAACTCGTCCGATCGCCAAAACAATTATAGATCCTTGTTCCTCGTTGCATTGCGAACGTATTACATTAATGGTTCGGCCGCGGTCGTGGCGCTCGTTCTCGAGAAAAACGAGAAAAACACTTTTCGGTCCGAAACATTTCAAAGGTCCCGTCAGATCTCTAAGTCCACCGGCACCATCGTCCAAAAGCCAAACTCGTCCGATCGCCAAAACTATTATAGATCCTTGTTCCTCGTTGCATTGCGAACGTATTACATTAATGGTTCGTCCGCGGTCGTCGCGTTCGTTTTCGAGAAAAACGCAAAAAACACCTTTCGGTCCGAAATATTTCCAAGTCCCGTCAGATCTCAATGTCCACCGGCACCATCGTCCAAAAGCCAAACTCGTCCGATCGCCAAAACAATTATAGATCCTTGTTCCTCGTTGTATTGCAACCGTATTACATGAATGGTTCGAACGCGGTCGTCGCGCTCGTTTTCGAGAAAAACGCAAAAAACACCTTTCGGTCGGAAATATTTAAAAGTCCCGTCAGATCTCAAAGTCCACCGGCACCATCGTCCAAAAGCCAAACTCGTCCGATCGCCATAACAATTATAGATCCTTGTTCCTCGTTGCATTGCGAACGTATTACATTAATGGTTCGATCACGGTCGTCGCGCTCGTTTTCGAGAAAAACGCGAAAAACACCTTTCGGTCGGAAATATTTAAAAGTCCCGTCAGATCTCAAAGTCCACCGGCACCATCGTCCAAAAGCCAAACTCGTCCGATCGCCAAAACAATTATAGATCCTTGTTCCTCGTTGTATTGCAACCGCATTACATGAATGGTTCGAACGCGGTCGTCGCGCTCGTTTTCGAGAAAAACGCAAAAAACACCTTTCGGTCGGAAATATTTAAAAGTCCCGTCAGATCTCAAAGTCCACCGGCACCATCGTCCAAAAGCCAAACTCGTCCGATCGCCAAAACTATTATAGATCCTTGTTCCTCGTTGCATTGCGAACGTATTACATTAATGGTTCGTCCGCGGTCGTCGCGTTCGTTTTCGAGAAAAACGCAAAAAACACCTTTCGGTCCAAAATATTTCCAAGTCCCGTCAGATCTCAATGTCCACCGGCACCATCGTCCAAAAGCCAAACTCGTCCGATCGCCAAAACAATTATAGATCCCTTTTCCTCGTTCCATTGCGAACGTATTACATTAATGGTTCGGCCGCGGTCGTCGCGCTCGTTTTCGTGAAAAATGCGAAAAGCACATTTCGGTCCGAAGTATTTCTAAGTCCCGTCAGATCTCAAAGTCCACCGGCACCATCTTCCAAAAGCCAAACTCGTCCGATCGCCAAAACAATTATAAATCCTTGTTCCTCGTTGCATTGCGAACGTATTACATTAATGGTTCGGCCGCGGTCGTCGCGATCGTTCTCGAGAAAAACGAGAAAAACACTTTTCGGTCCGAAACATTTCAAAGGTCCCGTCAGATCTCAAAGTCCACCAGCACCATCGTCCAAAAGCCAAACTCGTCCGATCGCCAAAACAATTATAGATCCTTGTTCCTCGTTGCAATGCGAACGTATTACATTAATGGTTCGTCCGCGGTCGTCGCGCTCGTTTACGAGAAAAAAGCGAAAAACACCTTTCGGACGGAAATACTTCCAAGTCCCGTCAGATCTCAATGTCCACCGGCACCATCGTCCAAAGCCAAACTCGTCTGATCACCAAAACAATTATAGATCCTTGTTCCTCGTTGCATTGCGAACGTATTACATTAACGGTTCGATCACGGTCGTCGCGCTCGTTTTCGAGAAAAACGCGAAAAACACCTTTCGGTCGGAAATATTTAAAAGTCCCGTCAGATCTCAAAGTCCATCGGCACCATCGTCCAAAAGCCAAACTCGTCCGATCGCCAAAACAATTATAGATCCTTGTTCCTCGTTGCATTGCGAACGTATTACATTAATGGTTCGTCCGCGGTCGTCGCGCTCGTTCTCGAGAAAAACGAGAAAAACACCTTTGGGTCCGAAACATTTCAAAGTCCCGTCATATCTCAAAGTCCACCGGCACCATCGTCCAAAAGCCAAACTCGTCCGATCGCCAAAACAATTATAGATCCTTGTTCCTCGTTGTATTGCAACCGTATTACATGAATGGTTCGATCGCGGTCGTCGCGCTCGTTTTCGAGAAAAACGCGAAAAACACCTTTCGGTCGGAAATATTTAAAAGTCCCGTCAGATCTCAAAGTCCACCGGCACCATCGTCCAAAAGCCAAACTCGTCCGATCGCCAAAACAATTATAGATCCTTGTTCCTCGTTGCATTCCGAACGTATTACATTAATGGTTCGACCGCGGTCGTCGCGCTCGTTTTCGAGAAAAACGCGAAAAACACCTTTCGGTCCGATATATTTCCAAGTCCCGTCAGATCTCAAAGTCCACCGGCACCATCGTCCAAAAGCCAAACTCGTCCGATCGCCAATACAATTATAGATCCTTGTTCCTCGTTGCATGCCGAACGTATTACATTAATGGTTCGACCGCGGTGGTCGCGCTCGTTTCCGAGAAAAACGAGAAAAACACCTTTCGGTCCGAAATATTTCCAAGTCCCGTCAGATCTCAAAGTCCACCGGCACCATCGTCCAAAAGCCAAACTCGTCCGATCGCCAAAACAATTATAGATCCTTGTTCCTCGTTGCATTCCGAACGTATTACATTAATGGTTCGACCGCGGTCGTCGCGCTCGTTTTCGAGAAAAACGCGAAAAACACCTTTCGGTCCGAAATATTTCCAAGTCCCGTCAGATCTCAAAGTCCACCGGCACCATCGTCCAAAAGCCAAACTCGTCCGATCGCCAAAACAATTATAGATCCTTGTTCGTCGTTGCATTCCGAACGAATTACATTAATGGTTCGACCGCGGTCGTCGCGCTCGTTTTCGAGAAAAACGAGAAAAACACCTTTCGGTCCGAAATATTTCCAAGTCCCGTCAGATCTCAAAGTCCACCGGCACCATCGTCCAAAAGCCAAACTCGTCCGATCGCCAAAACAATTATAGATCCTTGTTCCTCGTTGCATTCCGAACGTATTACATTAATGGTTCGAACGCGGTCGTCGCGCTCGTTTTCGAGAAAAAAGAGAAAAACACCTTTCGGTCCGAAATAGTTCCAAGTCCCGTCAGATCTCAAAGTCCACCGGCACCATCGTCCAAAAGCCAAACTCGTCCGATCGCCAAAACAATTATAGATCCTTGTTCCTCGTTGCATTCCGAACGTATTACATTAATGGTTCGACCGCGGTCGTCGCGCTCGTTTTCGAGAAAAACGCGAAAAACACCTTTCGGTCCGATATATTTCCAAGTCCCGTCAGATCTCAAAGTCCACCGGCACCATCGTCCAAAAGCCAAACTCGTCCGATCGCCAAAACAATTATAGATCCTTGTTCCTCGTTGCATTGCGTACGTATTACATTAATGGTTCGAACGCGGTCGTCGCGCTCGTTTTCGAGAAAAAAGAGAAAAACACCTTTCGGTCCGAAATAGTTCCAAGTCCCGTCAGATCTCAAAGTCCACCGGCACCATCGTCCAAAAGCCAAACTCGTCCGATCGCCAAAACAATTATAGATCCTTGTTCCTCGTTGCATTCCGAACGTATTACATTAATGGTTCGACCGCGGTCGTCGCGCTCGTTTTCGAGAAAAACGCGAAAAACACCTTTCGGTCCGATATATTTCCAAGTCCCGTCAGATCTCAAAGTCCACCGGCACCATCGTCCAAAAGCCAAACTCGTCCGATCGCCAAAACAATTATAGATCCTTGTTCCTCGTTGCATTGCGTACGTATTACATTAATGGTTCGAACGCGGTCGTCGCGCTCGATTTCGAGAAAAAAGCGAAAGACACCTTTCGGTCCGAAATATTTCCAAGTCCCGTCAGATCTCAAAGTCCACCGGCACCATCGTCCAAAAGCCAAACTCGTCCGATCGCCAAAACAATTATAGATCCTTGTTCCTCGTTGCATTCCGAACGTATTACATTAATGGTTCGACCGCGGTCGTCGCGCTCGTTTTCGAGAAAAACGCGAAAAACACCTTTCGGTCCGAAATATTTCCAAGTCCCGTCAGATCTCAAAGTCCACCGGCACCATCGTCCAAAAGCCAAACTCGTCTGATCGCCAAAACAATTATAGATCCTTGTTCCTCGTTGCATGCCGAACGTATTACATTAATGGTTCGACCGCGGTCGTCGCGCTCGTTTTCGAGAAAAACGCGAAAAACACCTTTCGGTCCGAAATATTTCCAAGTCCCGTCAGATCTCAAAGTCCACCGGCACCGTCGTCCAAAAGCCAAACTCGTCCGATCGCCAAAACAATTATAGATCCTTGTTCCTCGTTGCATGCCCAACGTATTACATTAATGGTTCGACCGCGGTGGTCGCGCTCATTTTCGAGAAAAACGCGGAAAACACCTTTCGGTCCGAAATATTTCCAAGTCCCGTCAGATCTCAAAGTCCACCGGCACCATCATCCAAAAGCCAAACTCGTCCGATCGCCAAAACAATTATAGATCCATGTTCCTCGTTGCATTGCGTACGTATTACATTAATGGTTCGAACGCGGTCGTCGCGCTCGTTTTCGAGAAAAAAGAGAAAAACACCTTTCGGTCCGAAATAGTTCCAAGTCCCGTCAGATCTCAAAGTCCACCGGCACCATCGTCCAAAAGCCAAACTCGTCCGATCGCCAAAACAATTATAGATCCTTGTTCCTCGTTGCATTCCGAACGTATTACATTAATGGTTCGACCGCGGTCGTCGCGCTCGTTTTCGAGAAAAACGCGAAAAACACCTTTCGGTCCGATATATTTCCAAGTCCCGTCAGATCTCAAAGTCCACCGGCACCATCGTCCAAAAGCCAAACTCGTCCGATCGCCAAAACAATTATAGATCCTTGTTCCTCGTTGCATTGCGTACGTATTACATTAATGGTTCGAACGCGGTCGTCGCGCTCGATTTCGAGAAAAAAGCGAAAGACACCTTTCGGTCCGAAATATTTCCAAGTCCCGTCAGATCTCAAAGTCCACCGGCACCATCGTCCAAAAGCCAAACTCGTCCGATCGCCAAAACAATTATAGATCCTTGTTCCTCGTTGCATTGCGAACGTATTACATTAATGGTTCGAACGCGGTGGTCGCGCTCGTTTTCGAGAAAAACGCGGAAAACACCTTTCGGTCCGAAATATTTCCAAGTCCCGTCAGATCTCAAAGTCCACCGGCACCATCGTTCAAAAGCCAAACTCGTCCGATCGCCAAAACAATTATAGATCCTTGTTCCTCGTTGCATTGCGTACGTATTACATTAATGGTTCGAACGCGGTCGTCGCGCTCGTTTTCGAGAAAAACGAGAAAAACACCTTTCGGTCCGAAATGTTTCCAAGTCCCGTCAGATCTCAAAGTCCACCGGCACCATCGTCCAAAAGCCAAACTCGTCCGATCGCCAAAACAATTATAGATCCTTGTTCCTCGTTGCATGCCGAACGTATTACATTAATGGTTCGACCGCGGTGGTCGCGCTCGTTTTCGAGAAAAACGAGAAAAACACCTTTCGGTCCGAAATATTTCCAAGTCCCGTCAGATCTCAAAGTCCACCGGCACCATCGTCCAAAAGCCAAACTCGTCCGATCGCCAAAACAATTATAGATCCTTGTTCCTCGTTGCATGCCGAACGTATTACATTAATGGTTCGACCGCGGTCGTCGCGCTCGTTTTCGAGAAAAACGCGAAAAACACCTTTCGGTCCGAAATATTTCCAAGTCCCGTCAGATCTCAAAGTCCACCGGCACCATCGTCCAAAAGCCAAACTCGTCCGATCGCCAAAACAATTATAGATCCTTGTTCCTCGTTGCATGCCCAACGTATTACATTAATGGTTCGACCGCGGTCGTCGCGCTCGTTTTCGAGAAAAACGCGAAAAACACCTTTCGGTCCGAAATATTTCCAAGTCCCGTCAGATCTCAAAGTCCACCGGCACCATCGTCCAAAAGCCAAACTCGTCCGATCGCCAAAACAATTATAGATCCTTGTTCCTCGTTCCATTCCGAACGAATTACATTAATGGTTCGACCGCGGTCGTCGCGCTCGTTTTCGAGAAAAAAGAGAAAAACACCTTTCGGTCCGAAATATTTCCAAGTCCCGTCAGATCTCAAAGTCCACCGGCACCATCGTCCAAAAGCCAAACTCGTCCGATCGCGAAAACAATTATAGATCCTTGTTCCTCGTTGCATGCCGAACGTATTACATTAATGGTTCGAACGCGGTCGTCGCGCTCGTTTTCGAGAAAAAAGAGAAAAACACCTTTCGGTCCGAAATATTTCCAAGTCCCGTCAGATCTCAAAGTCCACCGGCACCATCGTCCAAAAGCCAAACTCGTCCGATCGCCAAAACAATTATAGATCCTTGTTCCTCGTTGCATGCCGAACGTATTACATTAATGGTTCGACCGCGGTCGTCGCGCTCGTTTTCGAGAAAAACGCGAAAAACACCTTTCGGTCCGAAATATTTCCAAGTCCCGTCAGATCTCAAAGTCCACCGGCACCATCGTCCAAAAGCCAAACTCGTCCGATCGCCAAAACAATTATAAATCCTTGTTCCTCGTTGCATGCCCAACGTATTACATTAATGGTTCGACCGCGGGCGTCGCGCTCGTTTTCGAGAAAAACGAGAAAAACACCTTTCGGTCCGAAATATTTCTAAGTCCCGTCAGATCTCAAAGTCCACCGGCACCATCCTCCAAAAGCCAAACTCGTCCGATCGCCAAAACAATTATAGATCCTTGTTCCTCGTTCCATTCCGAACGAATTACATTAATGGTTCGACCGCGGTCGTCGCGCTCGTTTTCGAGAAAAACGAGAAAAACACCTTTCGGTCCGAAATATTTCCAAGTCCCCTCAGATCTCAAAGTCCACCGGCACCATCGTCCAAAAGCCAAACTCGTCCGATCGCCAAAACAATTATAAATCCTTGTTCCTCGTTGCATGCCCAACGTATTACATTAATGGTTCGACCGCGGGCGTCGCGCTCGTTTTCGAGAAAAACGAGAAAAACACCTTTCGGTCCGAAATATTTCTAAGTCCCCTCAGATCTCAAAGTCCACCGGCACCATCGTCCAAAAGCCAAACTCGTCCGATCGCCAAAACAATTATAAATCCTTGTTCCTCGTTGCATGCCCAACGTATTACATTAATGGTTCGACCGCGGTCGTCGCGCTCGTTTTCGAGAAAAACGAGAAAAACACCTTTCGGTCCGAAATATTTCCAAGTCCCGTCAGATCTCAAAGTCCACCGGCACCATCGTCCAAAAGCCAAACTCGTCCGATCGCCAAAACAATTATAGATCCTTGTTCCTCGTTGCATTGCGAACGTATTACATTAATGGTTCGAACGCGGTCGTCGCGCTCGTTTTCAAGAAAAACGCGAAAAACACCTTTCGGTCCGAAATATTTCCAAGTCCCGTCAGATCTCAAAGTCCACCGGCACCATCGTCCAAAAGCCAAACTCGTCCGATCGCCAAAACAATTATAAATCCTTGTTCCTCGTTGCATGCCCAACGTATTACATTAATGGTTCGACCGCGGTGGTCGCGCTCGTTTTCGAGAAAAACGAGAAAAACACCTTTCGGTCCGAAATATTTCCAAGTCCCGTCAGATCTCAAAGTCCACCGGCACCATCGTCCAAAAGCCAAACTCGTCCGATCGCCAAAACAATTATAGATCCTTGTTCCTCGTTCCATTCCGAACGAATTACATTAATGGTTCGACCGCGGTCGTCGCGCTCGTTTTCGAGAAAAAAGAGAAAAACACCTTTCGGTCCGAAATAGTTCCAAGTCCCGTCAGATCTCAAAGTCCACCGGCACCATCGTCCAAAAGCCAAACTCGTCCGATCGCCAAAACAATTATAAATCCTTGTTCCTCGTTGCATGCCCAACGTATTACATTAATGGTTCGACCGCGGTCGTCGCGCTCGTTTTCGAGAAAAACGAGAAAAACACCTTTCGGTCCGAAATATTTCCAAGTCCCGTCAGATCTCAAAGTCCACCGGCACCATCGTCCAAAAGCCAAACTCGTCCGATCGCCAAAACAATTATAGATCCTTGTTCCTCGTTGCATTGCGAACGTATTACATTAATGGTTCGAACGCGGTCGTCGCGCTCGTTTTCAAGAAAAACGCGAAAAACACCTTTCGGTCCGAAATATTTCCAAGTCCCGTCAGATCTCAAAGTCCACCGGCACCATCGTCCAAAAGCCAAACTCGTCCGATCGCCAAAACAATTATAAATCCTTGTTCCTCGTTGCATGCCCAACGTATTACATTAATGGTTCGACCGCGGTGGTCGCGCTCGTTTTCGAGAAAAACGAGAAAAACACCTTTCGGTCCGAAATATTTCCAAGTCCCGTCAGATCTCAAAGTCCACCGGCACCATCGTCCAAAAGCCAAACTCGTCCGATCGCCAAAACAATTATAGATCCTTGTTCCTCGTTCCATTCCGAACGAATTACATTAATGGTTCGACCGCGGTCGTCGCGCTCGTTTTCGAGAAAAAAGAGAAAAACACCTTTCGGTCCGAAATAGTTCCAAGTCCCGTCAGTTCTCAAAGTCCACCGGCACCATCGTCCAAAAGCCAAACTCGTCCGATCGCCAAAACAATTATAGATCCTTGTTCCTCGTTGCATTCCGAACGTATTACATTAATGGTTCGACCGCGGTCGTCGCGCTCGTTTTCGAGAAAAACGCGAAAAACACCTTTCGGTCCGAAATATTTCCAAGTCCCGTCAGATCTCAAAGTCCACCGGCACCATCGTCCAAATGCCAAACTCGTCTGATCGCCAAAACAATTATAGATCCTTGTTCCTCGTTGCATGCCGAACGTATTACATTAATGGTTCGACCGCGGTCGTCGCGCTCGTTTTCGAGAAAAACGCGAAAAACACCTTTCGGTCCGAAATATTTCCAAGTCCCGTCAGATCTCAAAGTCCACCGGCACCATCGTCCAAAAGCCAAACTCGTCCGATCGCCAAAACAATTATAGATCCTTGTTCCTCGTTGCATGCCCAACGTATTACATTAATGGTTCGACCGCGGTGGTCGCGCTCATTTTCGAGAAAAACGCGGAAAACACCTTTCGGTCCGAAATATTTCCAAGTCCCGTCAGATCTCAAAGTCCACCGGCACCATCATCCAAAAGCCAAACTCGTCCGATCGCCAAAACAATTATAGATCCATGTTCCTCGTTGCATTGCGTACGTATTACATTAATGGTTCGAACGCGGTCGTCGCGCTCGTTTTCGAGAAAAAAGAGAAAAACACCTTTCGGTCCGAAATAGTTCCAAGTCCCGTCAGATCTCAAAGTCCACCGGCACCATCGTCCAAAAGCCAAACTCGTCCGATCGCCAAAACAATTATAGATCCTTGTTCCTCGTTGCATTCCGAACGTATTACATTAATGGTTCGACCGCGGTCGTCGCGCTCGTTTTCGAGAAAAACGCGAAAAACACCTTTCGGTCCGATATATTTCCAAGTCCCGTCAGATCTCAAAGTCCACCGGCACCATCGTCCAAAAGCCAAACTCGTCCGATCGCCAAAACAATTATAGATCCTTGTTCCTCGTTGCATTGCGTACGTATTACATTAATGGTTCGAACGCGGTCGTCGCGCTCGATTTCGAGAAAAAAGCGAAAGACACCTTTCGGTCCGAAATATTTCCAAGTCCCGTCAGATCTCAAAGTCCACCGGCACCATCGTCCAAAAGCCAAACTCGTCCGATCGCCAAAACAATTATAGATCCTTGTTCCTCGTTGCATTGCGAACGTATTACATTAATGGTTCGAACGCGGTGGTCGCGCTCGTTTTCGAGAAAAACGCGGAAAACACCTTTCGGTCCGAAATATTTCCAAGTCCCGTCAGATCTCAAAGTCCACCGGCACCATCGTTCAAAAGCCAAACTCGTCCGATCGCCAAAACAATTATAGATCCTTGTTCCTCGTTGCATTGCGTACGTATTACATTAATGGTTCGAACGCGGTCGTCGCGCTCGTTTTCGAGAAAAACGAGAAAAACACCTTTCGGTCCGAAATATTTCCAAGTCCCGTCAGATCTCAAAGTCCACCGGCACCATCGTCCAAAAGCCAAACTCGTCCGATCGCCAAAACAATTATAGATCCTTGTTCCTCGTTGCATGCCGAACGTATTACATTAATGGTTCGACCGCGGTGGTCGCGCTCGTTTTCGAGAAAAACGAGAAAAACACCTTTCGGTCCGAAATATTTCCAAGTCCCGTCAGATCTCAAAGTCCACCGGCACCATCGTCCAAAAGCCAAACTCGTCCGATCGCCAAAACAATTATAGATCCTTGTTCCTCGTTGCATGCCGAACGTATTACATTAATGGTTCGACCGCGGTCGTCGCGCTCGTTTTCGAGAAAAACGCGAAAAACACCTTTCGGTCCGAAATATTTCCAAGTCCCGTCAGATCTCAAAGTCCACCGGCACCATCGTCCAAAAGCCAAACTCGTCCGATCGCCAAAACAATTATAGATCCTTGTTCCTCGTTGCATGCCCAACGTATTACATTAATGGTTCGACCGCGGTCGTCGCGCTCGTTTTCGAGAAAAACGCGAAAAACACCTTTCGGTCCGAAATATTTCCAAGTCCCGTCAGATCTCAAAGTCCACCGGCACCATCGTCCAAAAGCCAAACTCGTCCGATCGCCAAAACAATTATAGATCCTTGTTCCTCGTTGCATGCCCAACGTATTACATTAATGGTTCGACCGCGGTCGTCGCGCTCGTTTTCGAGAAAAACGCGAAAAACACCTTTCGGTCCGAAATATTTCCAAGTCCCGTCAGATCTCAAAGTCCACCGGCACCATCGTTCAAAAGCCAAACTCGTCCGATCGCCAAAACAATTATAGATCCTTGTTCCTCGTTCCATTCCGAACGAATTACATTAATGGTTCGACCGCGGTCGTCGCGCTCGTTTTCGAGAAAAAAGAGAAAAACACCTTTCGGTCCGAAATATTTCCAAGTCCCGTCAGATCTCAAAGTCCACCGGCACCATCGTCCAAAAGCCAAACTCGTCCGATCGCGAAAACAATTATAGATCCTTGTTCCTCGTTGCATGCCGAACGTATTACATTAATGGTTCGAACGCGGTCGTCGCGCTCGTTTTCGAGAAAAAAGAGAAAAACACCTTTCGGTCCGAAATATTTCCAAGTCCCGTCAGATCTCAAAGTCCACCGGCACCATCGTCCGATCGCCAAAACAATTATAGATCCTTGTTCCTCGTTGCATGCCGAACGTATTACATTAATGGTTCGACCGCGGTCGTCGCGCTCGTTTTCGAGAAAAACGCGAAAAACACCTTTCGGTCCGAAATATTTCCAAGTCCCGTCAGATCTCAAAGTCCACCGGCACCATCGTCCAAAAGCCAAACTCGTCCGATCGCCAAAACAATTATAAATCCTTGTTCCTCGTTGCATGCCCAACGTATTACATTAATGGTTCGACCGCGGGCGTCGCGCTCGTTTTCGAGAAAAACGAGAAAAACACCTTTCGGTCCGAAATATTTCTAAGTCCCGTCAGATCTCAAAGTCCACCGGCACCATCGTCCAAAAGCCAAACTCGTCCGATCGCCAAAACAATTATAGATCCTTGTTCCTCGTTCCATTCCGAACGAATTACATTAATGGTTCGACCGCGGTCGTCGCGCTCGTTTTCGAGAAAAACGCGAAAAACACCTTTCGGTCCGAAATATTTCCAAGTCCCGTCAGATGTCAAAGTCCACCGGCACCATCGTCCAAAAGCCAAACTCGTCTGATCGCCAAAACAATTATAGATCCTTGTTCCTCGTTGCATGCCGAACGTATTACATTAATGGTTCGACCGCGGTCGTCGCGCTCGTTTTCGAGAAAAACGCGAAAAACACCTTTCGGTCCGAAATATTTCCAAGTCCCGTCAGATCTCAAAGTCCACCGGCACCATCGTCCAAAAGCCAAACTCGTCCGATCGCCAAAACAATTATAGATCCTTGTTCCTCGTTGCATGCCCAACGTATTACATTAATGGTTCGACCGCGGTGGTCGCGCTCATTTTCGAGAAAAACGCGGAAAACACCTTTCGGTCCGAAATATTTCCAAGTCCCGTCAGATCTCAAAGTCCACCGGCACCATCATCCAAAAGCCAAACTCGTCCGATCGCCAAAACAATTATAGATCCATGTTCCTCGTTGCATTGCGTACGTATTACATTAATGGTTCGAACGCGGTCGTCGCGCTCGTTTTCGAGAAAAAAGAGAAAAACACCTTTCGGTCCGAAATAGTTCCAAGTCCCGTCAGATCTCAAAGTCCACCGGCACCATCGTCCAAAAGCCAAACTCGTCCGATCGCCAAAACAATTATAGATCCTTGTTCCTCGTTGCATTCCGAACGTATTACATTAATGGTTCGACCGCGGTCGTCGCGCTCGTTTTCGAGAAAAACGCGAAAAACACCTTTCGGTCCGATATATTTCCAAGTCCCGTCAGATCTCAAAGTCCACCGGCACCATCGTCCAAAAGCCAAACTCGTCCGATCGCCAAAACAATTATAGATCCTTGTTCCTCGTTGCATTGCGTACGTATTACATTAATGGTTCGAACGCGGTCGTCGCGCTCGATTTCGAGAAAAAAGCGAAAGACACCTTTCGGTCCGAAATATTTCCAAGTCCCGTCAGATCTCAAAGTCCACCGGCACCATCGTCCAAAAGCCAAACTCGTCCGATCGCCAAAACAATTATAGATCCTTGTTCCTCGTTGCATTGCGAACGTATTAGATTAATGGTTCGAACGCGGTGGTCGCGCTCGTTTTCGAGAAAAACGCGGAAAACACCTTTCGGTCCGAATTATTTCCAAGTCCCGTCAGATCTCAAAGTCCACCGGCACCATCGTTCAAAAGCCAAACTCGTCCGATCGCCAAAACAATTATAGATCCTTGTTCCTCGTTGCATTGCGTACGTATTACATTAATGGTTCGAACGCGGTCGTCGCGCTCGTTTTCGAGAAAAACGAGAAAAACACCTTTCGGTCCGAAATATTTCCAAGTCCCGTCAGATCTCAAAGTCCACCGGCACCATCGTCCAAAAGCCAAACTCGTCCGATCGCCAAAACAATTATAGATCCTTGTTCCTCGTTGCATGCCGAACGTATTACATTAATGGTTCGACCGCGGTGGTCGCGCTCGTTTTCGAGAAAAACGAGAAAAACACCTTTCAGTCCGAAATATTTCCAAGTCCCGTCAGATCTCAAAGTCCACCGGCACCATCGTCCAAAAGCCAAACTCGTCCGATCGCCAAAACAATTATAGATCCTTGTTCCTCGTTGCATGCCGAACGTATTACATTAATGGTTCGACCGCGGTCGTCGCGCTCGTTTTCGAGAAAAACGCGAAAAACACCTTTCGGTCCGAAATATTTCCAAGTCCCGTCAGATCTCAAAGTCCACCGGCACCATCGTCCAAAAGCCAAACTCGTCCGATCGCCAAAACAATTATAGATCCTTGTTCCTCGTTGCATGCCCAACGTATTACATTAATGGTTCGACCGCGGTCGTCGCGCTCGTTTTCGAGAAAAACGCGAAAAACACCTTTCGGTCCGAAATATTTCCAAGTCCCGTCAGATCTCAAAGTCCACCGGCACCATCGTCCAAAAGCCAAACTCGTCCGATCGCCAAAACAATTATAGATCCTTGTTCCTCGTTGCATGCCCAACGTATTACATTAATGGTTCGACCGCGGTGGTCGCGCTCATTTTCGAGAAAAACGCGGAAAACACCTTTCGGTCCGAAATATTTCCAAGTCCCGTCAGATCTCAAAGTCCACCGGCACCATCATCCAAAAGCCAAACTCGTCCGATCGCCAAAACAATTATAGATCCATGTTCCTCGTTGCATTGCGTACGTATTACATTAATGGTTCGAACGCGGTCGTCGCGCTCGTTTTCGAGAAAAAAGAGAAAAACACCTTTCGGTCCGAAATAGTTCCAAGTCCCGTCAGATCTCAAAGTCCACCGGCACCATCGTCCAAAAGCCAAACTCGTCCGATCGCCAAAACAATTATAGATCCTTGTTCCTCGTTGCATTCCGAACGTATTACATTAATGGTTCGACCGCGGTCGTCGCGCTCGTTTTCGAGAAAAACGCGAAAAACACCTTTCGGTCCGATATATTTCCAAGTCCCGTCAGATCTCAAAGTCCACCGGCACCATCGTCCAAAAGCCAAACTCGTCCGATCGCCAAAACAATTATAGATCCTTGTTCCTCGTTGCATTGCGTACGTATTACATTAATGGTTCGAACGCGGTCGTCGCGCTCGATTTCGAGAAAAAAGCGAAAGACACCTTTCGGTCCGAAATATTTCCAAGTCCCGTCAGATCTCAAAGTCCACCGGCACCATCGTTCAAAAGCCAAACTCGTCCGATCGCCAAAACAATTATAGATCCTTGTTCCTCGTTGCATTGCGTACGTATTACATTAATGGTTCGAACGCGGTCGTCGCGCTCGTTTTCGAGAAAAACGAGAAAAACACCTTTCGGTCCGAAATATTTCCAAGTCCCGTCAGATCTCAAAGTCCACCGGCACCATCGTCCAAAAGCCAAACTCGTCCGATCGCCAAAACAATTATAGATCCTTGTTCCTCGTTGCATGCCGAACGTATTACATTAATGGTTCGACCGCGGTCGTCGCGCTCGTTTTCGAGAAAAACGCGAAAAACACCTTTCGGTCCGAAATATTTCCAAGTCCCGTCAGATCTCAAAGTCCAACGGCACCATCGTCCAAAAGCCATACTCGTCCGATCGCCAAAACAATTATAGATCCTTGTTCCTCGTTGCATGCCCAACGTATTACATTAATGGTTCGACCGCGGTCGTCGCGCTCGTTTTCGAGAAAAACGCGAAAAACACCTTTCGGTCCGAAATATTTCCAAGTCCCGTCAGATCTCAAAGTCCACCGGCACCATCGTCCAAAAGCCAAACTCGTCCGATCGCCAAAACAATTATAGATCCTTGTTCCTCGTTCCATTCCGAACGAATTACATTAATGGTTCGACCGCGGTCGTCGCGCTCGTTTTCGAGAAAAAAGAGAAAGACACCTTTCGGTCCGAAATATTTCCAAGTCCCGTCAGATCTCAAAGTCCACCGGCACCATCCTCCAAAAGCCAAACTCGTCCGATCGCCAAAACAATTATAGATCCTTGTTCCTCGTTCCATTCCGAACGAATTACATTAATGGTTCGACCGCGGTCGTCGCGCTCGTTTTCGAGAAAAACGAGAAAAACACCTTTCGGTCCGAAATATTTCCAAGTCCCCTCAGATCTCAAAGTCCACCGGCACCATCGTCCAAAAGCCAAACTCGTCCGATCGCCAAAACAATTATAGATCCTTGTTCCTCGTTCCATTCCGAACGAATTACATTAATGGTTCGACCGCGGTCGTCGCGCTCGTTTTCGAGAAAAACGAGAAAAACACCTTTCGGTCCGAAATATTTCCAAGTCCCGTCAGATCTCAAAGTCCACCGGCACCATCGTCCAAAAGCCAAACTCGTCCGATCGCCAAACAATTATAGATCCTTGTTCCTCGTTGCATTGCGAACGTATTACATTAATGGTTCGAACGCGGTCGTCGCGCTCGTTTTCAAGAAAAACGCGAAAAACACCTTTCGGTCCGAAATATTTCCAAGTCCCGTCAGATCTCAAAGTCCACCGGCACCATCGTCCAAAAGCCAAACTCGTCCGATCGCCAAAACAATTATAAATCCTTGTTCCTCGTTGCATGCCCAACGTATTACATTAATGGTTCGACCGCGGTGGTCGCGCTCGTTTTCGAGAAAAAAGAGAAAAACACCTTTCGGTCCGAAATATTTCCAAGTCCCGTCAGATCTCAAAGTCCACCGGCACCATCGTCCAAAAGCCAAACTCGTCCGATCGCCAAAACAATTATAGATCCTTGTTCCTCGTTCCATTCCGAACGAATTACATTAATGGTTCGACCGCGGTCGTCGCGCTCGTTTTCGAGAAAAAAGAGAAAAACACCTTTCGGTCCGAAATATTTCCAAGTCCCGTCAGATCTCAAAGTCCACCGGCACCATCGTCCAAAAGCCAAACTCGTCCGATCGCGAAAACAATTATAGATCCTTGTTCCTCGTTGCATGCCGAACGTATTACATTAATGGTTCGAACGCGGTCGTCGCGCTCGTTTTCGAGAAAAAAGAGAAAAACACCTTTCGGTCCGAAATATTTCCAAGTCCCGTCAGATCTCAAAGTCCACCGGCACCATCGTCCAAAAGCCAAACTCGTCCGATCGCCAAAACAATTATAGATCCTTGTTCCTCGTTGCATGCCGAACGTATTACATTAATGGTTCGACCGCGGTCGTCGCGCTCGTTTTCGAGAAAAACGCGAAAAACACCTTTCGGTCCGAAATATTTCCAAGTCCCGTCAGATCTCAAAGTCCACCGGCACCATCGACCAAAAGCCAAACTCGTCCGATCGCCAAAACAATTATAAATCCTTGTTCCTCGTTGCATGCCCAACGTATTACATTAATGGTTCGACCGCGGGCGTCGCGCTCGTTTTCGAGAAAAACGAGAAAAACACCTTTCGGTCCGAAATATTTCTAAGTCCCCTCAGATCTCAAAGTCCACCGGCACCATCGTCCAAAAGCCAAACTCGTCTGATCGCCAAAACAATTATAGATCCTTGTTCCTCGTTGCATGCCGAACGTATTACATTAATGGTTCGACCGCGGTCGTCGCGCTCGTTTTCGAGAAAAACGCGAAAAACACCTTTCGGTCCGAAATATTTCCAAGTCCCGTCAGATCTCAAAGTCCACCGGCACCATCGTCCAAAAGCCAAACTCGTCCGATCGCCAAAACAATTATAGATCCTTGTTCCTCGTTGCATGCCCAACGTATTACATTAATGGTTCGACCGCGGTGGTCGCGCTCATTTTCGAGAAAAACGCGGAAAACACCTTTCGGTCCGAAATATTTCCAAGTCCCGTCAGATCTCAAAGTCCACCGGCACCATCATCCAAAAGCCAAACTCGTCCGATCGCCAAAACAATTATAGATCCATGTTCCTCGTTGCATTGCGTACGTATTACATTAATGGTTCGAACGCGGTCGTCGCGCTCGTTTTCGAGAAAAAAGAGAAAAACACCTTTCGGTCCGAAATAGTTCCAAGTCCCGTCAGATCTCAAAGTCCACCGGCACCATCGTCCAAAAGCCAAACTCGTCCGATCGCCAAAACAATTATAGATCCTTGTTCCTCGTTGCATGCCGAACGTATTACATTAATGGTTCGACCGCGGTCGTCGCGCTCGTTTTCGAGAAAAACGCGAAAAACACCTTTCGGTCCGAAATATTTCCAAGTCCCGTCAGATCTCAAAGTCCACCGGCACCATCGTCCAAAAGCCAAACTCGTCCGATCGCCAAAACAATTATAGATCCTTGTTCCTCGTTGCATGCCGAACGTATTACATTAATGGTTCGACCGCGGTGGTCGCGCTCGTTTTCGAGAAAAACGAGAAAAACACCTTTCAGTCCGAAATATTTCCAAGTCCCGTCAGATCTCAAAGTCCACCGGCACCATCGTCCAAAAGCCAAACTCGTCCGATCGCCAAAACAATTATAGATCCTTGTTCCTCGTTGCATGCCGAACGTATTACATTAATGGTTCGACCGCGGTCGTCGCGCTCGTTTTCGAGAAAAACGCGAAAAACACCTTTCGGTCCGAAATATTTCCAAGTCCCGTCAGATCTCAAAGTCCACCGGCACCATCGTCCAAAAGCCAAACTCGTCCGATCGCCAAAACAATTATAGATCCTTGTTCCTCGTTGCATGCCCAACGTATTACATTAATGGTTCGACCGCGGTCGTCGCGCTCGTTTTCGAGAAAAACGCGAAAAACACCTTTCGGTCCGAAATATTTCCAAGTCCCGTCAGATCTCAAAGTCCACCGGCACCATCGTCCAAAAGCCAAACTCGTCCGATCGCCAAAACAATTATAGATCCTTGTTCCTCGTTGCATGCCCAACGTATTACATTAATGGTTCGACCGCGGTGGTCGCGCTCATTTTCGAGAAAAACGCGGAAAACACCTTTCGGTCCGAAATATTTCCAAGTCCCGTCAGATCTCAAAGTCCACCGGCACCATCATCCAAAAGCCAAACTCGTCCGATCGCCAAAACAATTATAGATCCATGTTCCTCGTTGCATTGCGTACGTATTACATTAATGGTTCGAACGCGGTCGTCGCGCTCGTTTTCGAGAAAAAAGAGAAAAACACCTTTCGGTCCGAAATAGTTCCAAGTCCCGTCAGATCTCAAAGTCCACCGGCACCATCGTCCAAAAGCCAAACTCGTCCGATCGCCAAAACAATTATAGATCCTTGTTCCTCGTTGCATTGCGAACGTATTACATTAATGGTTCGAACGCGGTCGTCGCGCTCGTTTTCAAGAAAAACGCGAAAAACACCTTTCGGTCCGAAATATTTCCAAGTCCCGTCAGATCTCAAAGTCCACCGGCACCATCGTCCAAAAGCCAAACTCGTCCGATCGCCAAAACAATTATAAATCCTTGTTCCTCGTTGCATGCCCAACGTATTACATTAATGGTTCGACCGCGGTGGTCGCGCTCGTTTTCGAGAAAAAAGAGAAAAACACCTTTCGGTCCGAAATATTTCCAAGTCCCGTCAGATCTCAAAGTCCACCGGCACCATCGTCCAAAAGCCAAACTCGTCCGATCGCCAAAACAATTATAGATCCTTGTTCCTCGTTCCATTCCGAACGAATTACATTAATGGTTCGACCGCGGTCGTCGCGCTCGTTTTCGAGAAAAAAGAGAAAAACACCTTTCGGTCCGAAATATTTCCAAGTCCCGTCAGATCTCAAAGTCCACCGGCACCATCGTCCAAAAGCCAAACTCGTCCGATCGCGAAAACAATTATAGATCCTTGTTCCTCGTTGCATGCCGAACGTATTACATTAATGGTTCGAACGCGGTCGTCGCGCTCGTTTTCGAGAAAAAAGAGAAAAACACCTTTCGGTCCGAAATATTTCCAAGTCCCGTCAGATCTCAAAGTCCACCGGCACCATCGTCCAAAAGCCAAACTCGTCCGATCGCCAAAACAATTATAGATCCTTGTTCCTCGTTGCATGCCGAACGTATTACATTAATGGTTCGACCGCGGTCGTCGCGCTCGTTTTCGAGAAAAACGCGAAAAACACCTTTCGGTCCGAAATATTTCCAAGTCCCGTCAGATCTCAAAGTCCACCGGCACCATCGACCAAAAGCCAAACTCGTCCGATCGCCAAAACAATTATAAATCCTTGTTCCTCGTTGCATGCCCAACGTATTACATTAATGGTTCGACCGCGGGCGTCGCGCTCGTTTTCGAGAAAAACGAGAAAAACACCTTTCGGTCCGAAATATTTCTAAGTCCCCTCAGATCTCAAAGTCCACCGGCACCATCGTCCAAAAGCCAAACTCGTCTGATCGCCAAAACAATTATAGATCCTTGTTCCTCGTTGCATGCCGAACGTATTACATTAATGGTTCGACCGCGGTCGTCGCGCTCGTTTTCGAGAAAAACGCGAAAAACACCTTTCGGTCCGAAATATTTCCAAGTCCCGTCAGATCTCAAAGTCCACCGGCACCATCGTCCAAAAGCCAAACTCGTCCGATCGCCAAAACAATTATAGATCCTTGTTCCTCGTTGCATGCCCAACGTATTACATTAATGGTTCGACCGCGGTGGTCGCGCTCATTTTCGAGAAAAACGCGGAAAACACCTTTCGGTCCGAAATATTTCCAAGTCCCGTCAGATCTCAAAGTCCACCGGCACCATCATCCAAAAGCCAAACTCGTCCGATCGCCAAAACAATTATAGATCCATGTTCCTCGTTGCATTGCGTACGTATTACATTAATGGTTCGAACGCGGTCGTCGCGCTCGTTTTCGAGAAAAAAGAGAAAAACACCTTTCGGTCCGAAATAGTTCCAAGTCCCGTCAGATCTCAAAGTCCACCGGCACCATCGTCCAAAAGCCAAACTCGTCCGATCGCCAAAACAATTATAGATCCTTGTTCCTCGTTGCATGCCGAACGTATTACATTAATGGTTCGACCGCGGTCGTCGCGCTCGTTTTCGAGAAAAACGCGAAAAACACCTTTCGGTCCGAAATATTTCCAAGTCCCGTCAGATCTCAAAGTCCACCGGCACCATCGTCCAAAAGCCAAACTCGTCCGATCGCCAAAACAATTATAGATCCTTGTTCCTCGTTGCATGCCGAACGTATTACATTAATGGTTCGACCGCGGTGGTCGCGCTCGTTTTCGAGAAAAACGAGAAAAACACCTTTCAGTCCGAAATATTTCCAAGTCCCGTCAGATCTCAAAGTCCACCGGCACCATCGTCCAAAAGCCAAACTCGTCCGATCGCCAAAACAATTATAGATCCTTGTTCCTCGTTGCATGCCGAACGTATTACATTAATGGTTCGACCGCGGTCGTCGCGCTCGTTTTCGAGAAAAACGCGAAAAACACCTTTCGGTCCGAAATATTTCCAAGTCCCGTCAGATCTCAAAGTCCACCGGCACCATCGTCCAAAAGCCAAACTCGTCCGATCGCCAAAACAATTATAGATCCTTGTTCCTCGTTGCATGCCCAACGTATTACATTAATGGTTCGACCGCGGTCGTCGCGCTCGTTTTCGAGAAAAACGCGAAAAACACCTTTCGGTCCGAAATATTTCCAAGTCCCGTCAGATCTCAAAGTCCACCGGCACCATCGTCCAAAAGCCAAACTCGTCCGATCGCCAAAACAATTATAGATCCTTGTTCCTCGTTGCATGCCCAACGTATTACATTAATGGTTCGACCGCGGTGGTCGCGCTCATTTTCGAGAAAAACGCGGAAAACACCTTTCGGTCCGAAATATTTCCAAGTCCCGTCAGATCTCAAAGTCCACCGGCACCATCATCCAAAAGCCAAACTCGTCCGATCGCCAAAACAATTATAGATCCATGTTCCTCGTTGCATTGCGTACGTATTACATTAATGGTTCGAACGCGGTCGTCGCGCTCGTTTTCGAGAAAAAAGAGAAAAACACCTTTCGGTCCGAAATAGTTCCAAGTCCCGTCAGATCTCAAAGTCCACCGGCACCATCGTCCAAAAGCCAAACTCGTCCGATCGCCAAAACAATTATAGATCCTTGTTCCTCGTTGCATTCCGAACGTATTACATTAATGGTTCGACCGCGGTCGTCGCGCTCGTTTTCGAGAAAAACGCGAAAAACACCTTTCGGTCCGATATATTTCCAAGTCCCGTCAGATCTCAAAGTCCACCGGCACCATCGTCCAAAAGCCAAACTCGTCCGATCGCCAAAACAATTATAGATCCTTGTTCCTCGTTGCATTGCGAACGTATTACATTAATGGTTCGAACGCGGTGGTCGCGCTCGTTTTCGAGAAAAACGCGGAAAACACCTTTCGGTCCGAAATATTTCCAAGTCCCGTCAGATCTCAAAGTCCACCGGCACCATCGTTCAAAAGCCAAACTCGTCCGATCGCCAAAACAATTATAGATCCTTGTTCCTCGTTGCATTGCGTACGTATTACATTAATGGTTCGAACGCGGTCGTCGCGCTCGTTTTCGAGAAAAACGAGAAAAACACCTTTCGGTCCGAAATATTTCCAAGTCCCGTCAGATCTCAAAGTCCACCGGCACCATCGTCCAAAAGCCAAACTCGTCCGATCGCCAAAACAATTATAGATCCTTGTTCCTCGTTGCATGCCGAACGTATTACATTAATGGTTCGACCGCGGTCGTCGCGCTCGTTTTCGAGAAAAACGCGAAAAACACCTTTCGGTCCGAAATATTTCCAAGTCCCGTCAGATCTCAAAGTCCACCGGCACCATCGTCCAAAAGCCATACTCGTCCGATCGCCAAAACAATTATAGATCCTTGTTCCTCGTTGCATGCCCAACGTATTACATTAATGGTTCGACCGCGGTCGTCGCGCTCGTTTTCGAGAAAAACGCGAAAAACACCTTTCGGTCCGAAATATTTCCAAGTCCCGTCAGATCTCAAAGTCCACCGGCACCATCGTCCAAAAGCCAAACTCGTCCGATCGCCAAAACAATTATAGATCCTTGTTCCTCGTTCCATTCCGAACGAATTACATTAATGGTTCGACCGCGGTCGTCGCGCTCGTTTTCGAGAAAAAAGAGAAAAACACCTTTCGGTCCGAAATATTTCCAAGTCCCGTCAGATCTCAAAGTCCACCGGCACCATCCTCCAAAAGCCAAACTCGTCCGATCGCCAAAACAATTATAGATCCTTGTTCCTCGTTCCATTCCGAACGAATTACATTAATGGTTCGACCGCGGTCGTCGCGCTCGTTTTCGAGAAAAACGAGAAAAACACCTTTCGGTCCGAAATATTTCCAAGTCCCCTCAGATCTCAAAGTCCACCGGCACCATCGTCCAAAAGCCAAACTCGTCCGATCGCCAAAACAATTATAAATCCTTGTTCCTCGTTGCATGCCCAACGTATTACATTAATGGTTCGACCGCGGGCGTCGCGCTCGTTTTCGAGAAAAACGAGAAAAACACCTCTCGGTCCGAAATATTTCTAAGTCCCGTCAGATCTCAAAGTCCACCGGCACCATCCTCCAAAAGCCAAACTCGTCCGATCGCCAAAACAATTATAGATCCTTGTTCCTCGTTCCATTCCGAACGAATTACATTAATGGTTCGACCGCGGTCGTCGCGCTCGTTTTCGAGAAAAACGAGAAAAACACCTTTCGGTCCGAAATATTTCCAAGTCCCGTCAGATCTCAAAGTCCACCGGCACCATCGTCCAAAAGCCAAACTCGTCCGATCGCCACAACAATTATAGATCCTTGTTCCTCGTTGCATTGCCAACGTATTACATTAATGGTTCGAACGCGGTCGTCGCGCTCGTTTTCAAGAAAAACGCGAAAAACACCTTTCGGTCCGAAATATTTCCAAGTCCCGTCAGATCTCAAAGTCCACCGGCACCATCGTCCAAAAGCCAAACTCGTCCGATCGCCAAAACAATTATAAATCCTTGTTCCTCGTTGCATGCCCAACGTATTACATTAATGGTTCGACCGCGGTGGTCGCGCTCGTTTTCGAGAAAAAAGAGAAAAACACCTTTCGGTCCGAAATATTTCCAAGTCCCGTCAGATCTCAAAGTCCACCGGCACCATCGTCCAAAAGCCAAACTCGTCCGATCGCCAAAACAATTATAGATCCTTGTTCCTCGTTCCATTCCGAACGAATTACATTAATGGTTCGACCGCGGTCGTCGCGCTCGTTTTCGAGAAAAAAGAGAAAAACACCTTTCGGTCCGAAATATTTCCAAGTCCCGTCAGATCTCAAAGTCCACCGGCACCATCGTCCAAAAGCCAAACTCGTCCGATCGCGAAAACAATTATAGATCCTTGTTCCTCGTTGCATGCCGAACGTATTACATTAATGGTTCGAACGCGGTCGTCGCGCTCGTTTTCGAGAAAAAAGAGAAAAACACCTTTCGGTCCGAAATATTTCCAAGTCCCGTCAGATCTCAAAGTCCACCGGCACCATCGTCCAAAAGCCAAACTCGTCCGATCGCCAAAACAATTATAGATCCTTGTTCCTCGTTGCATGCCGAACGTATTACATTAATGGTTCGACCGCGGTCGTCGCGCTCGTTTTCGAGAAAAACGCGAAAAACACCTTTCGGTCCGAAATATTTCCAAGTCCCGTCAGATCTCAAAGTCCACCGGCACCATCGACCAAAAGCCAAACTCGTCCGATCGCCAAAACAATTATAAATCCTTGTTCCTCGTTGCATGCCCAACGTATTACATTAATGGTTCGACCGCGGGCGTCGCGCTCGTTTTCGAGAAAAACGAGAAAAACACCTTTCGGTCCGAAATATTTCTAAGTCCCCTCAGATCTCAAAGTCCACCGGCACCATCGTCCAAAAGCCAAACTCGTCTGATCGCCAAAACAATTATAGATCCTTGTTCCTCGTTGCATGCCGAACGTATTACATTAATGGTTCGACCGCGGTCGTCGCGCTCGTTTTCGAGAAAAACGCGAAAAACACCTTTCGGTCCGAAATATTTCCAAGTCCCGTCAGATCTCAAAGTCCACCGGCACCATCGTACAAAAGCCAAACTCGTCCGATCGCCAAAACAATTATAGATCCTTGTTCCTCGTTGCATGCCCAACGTATTACATTAATGGTTCGACCGCGGTGGTCGCGCTCATTTTCGAGAAAAACGCGGAAAACACCTTTCGGTCCGAAATATTTCCAAGTCCCGTCAGATCTCAAAGTCCACCGGCACCATCATCCAAAAGCCAAACTCGTCCGATCGCCAAAACAATTATAGATCCATGTTCCTCGTTGCATTGCGTACGTATTACATTAATGGTTCGAACGCGGTCGTCGCGCTCGTTTTCGAGAAAAAAGAGAAAAACACCTTTCGGTCCGAAATAGTTCCAAGTCCCGTCAGATCTCAAAGTCCACCGGCACCATCGTCCAAAAGCCAAACTCGTCCGATCGCCAAAACAATTATAGATCCTTGTTCCTCGTTGCATTCCGAACGTATTACATTAATGGTTCGACCGCGGTCGTCGCGCTCGTTTTCGAGAAAAACGCGAAAAACACCTTTCGGTCCGATATATTTCCAAGTCCCGTCAGATCTCAAAGTCCACCGGCACCATCGTCCAAAAGCCAAACTCGTCCGATCGCCAAAACAATTATAGATCCTTGTTCCTCGTTGCATTGCGTACGTATTACATTAATGGTTCGAACGCGGTCGTCGCGCTCGATTTCGAGAAAAAAGCGAAAGACACCTTTCGGTCCGAAATATTTCCAAGTCCCGTCAGATCTCAAAGTCCACCGGCACCATCGTCCAAAAGCCAAACTCGTCCGATCGCCAAAACAATTATAGATCCTTGTTCCTCGTTGCATTGCGAACGTATTACATTAATGGTTCGAACGCGGTGGTCGCGCTCGTTTTCGAGAAAAACGCGGAAAACACCTTTCGGTCCGAAATATTTCCAAGTCCCGTCAGATCTCAAAGTCCACCGGCACCATCGTTCAAAAGCCAAACTCGTCCGATCGCCAAAACAATTATAGATCCTTGTTCCTCGTTGCATTGCGTACGTATTACATTAATGGTTCGAACGCGGTCGTCGCGCTCGTTTTCGAGAAAAACGAGAAAAACACCTTTCGGTCCGAAATATTTCCAAGTCCCGTCAGATCTCAAAGTCCACCGGCACCATCGTCCAAAAGCCAAACTCGTCCGATCGCCAAAACAATTATAGATCCTTGTTCCTCGTTGCATGCCGAACGTATTACATTAATGGTTCGACCGCGGTGGTCGCGCTCGTTTTCGAGAAAAACGAGAAAAACACCTTTCGGTCCGAAATATTTCCAAGTCCCGTCAGATCTCAAAGTCCACCGGCACCATCGTCCAAAAGCCAAACTCGTCCGATCGCCAAAACAATTATAGATCCTTGTTCCTCGTTGCATGCCGAACGTATTACATTAATGGTTCGACCGCGGTCGTCGCGCTCGTTTTCGAGAAAAAAGCGAAAAACACCTTTCGGTCCGAAATATTTCCAAGTCCCGTCAGATCTCAAAGTCCACCGGCACCATCGTCCAAAAGCCAAACTCGTCCGATCGCCAAAACAATTATAGATCCTTGTTCCTCGTTGCATGCCCAACGTATTACATTAATGGTTCGACCGCGGTCGTCGCGCTCGTTTTCGAGAAAAACGCGAAAAACACCTTTCGGTCCGAAATATTTCCAAGTCCCGTCAGATCTCAAAGTCCACCGGCACCATCGTCCAAAAGCCAAACTCGTCCGATCGCCAAAACAATTATAGATCCTTGTTCCTCGTTCCATTCCGAACGAATTACATTAATGGTTCGACCGCGGTCGTCGCGCTCGTTTTCGAGAAAAAAGAGAAAAACACCTTTCGGTCCGAAATATTTCCAAGTCCCGTCAGATCTCAAAGTCCACCGGCACCATCGTCCAAAAGCCAAACTCGTCCGATCGCGAAAACAATTATAGATCCTTGTTCCTCGTTGCATGCCGAACGTATTACATTAATGGTTCGAACGCGGTCGTCGCGCTCGTTTTCGAGAAAAAAGAGAAAAACACCTTTCGGTCCGAAATATTTCCAAGTCCCGTCAGATCTCAAAGTCCACCGGCACCATCGTCCAAAAGCCAAACTCGTCCGATCGCCAAAACAATTATAGATCCTTGTTCCTCGTTGCATGCCGAACGTATTACATTAATGGTTCGACCGCGGTCGTCGCGCTCGTTTTCGAGAAAAACGCGAAAAACACCTTTCGGTCCGAAATATTTCCAAGTCCCGTCAGATCTCAAAGTCCACCGGCACCATCGTCCAAAAGCCAAACTCGTCCGATCGCCAAAACAATTATAGATCCTTGTTCCTCGTTGCATGCCGAACGTATTACATTAATGGTTCGACCGCGGTCGTCGCGCTCGTTTTCGAGAAAAACGCGAAAAACACCTTTCGGTCCGAAATATTTCCAAGTCCCGTCAGATCTCAAAGTCCACCGGCACCATCGTCCAAAAGCCAAACTCGTCCGATCGCCAAAACAATTATAGATCCTTGTTCCTCGTTGCATGCCGAACGTATTACATTAATGGTTCGACCGCGGTGGTCGCGCTCGTTTTCGAGAAAAACGCGAAAAACACCTTTCGGTCCGAAATATTTCCAAGTCCCGTCAGATCTCAAAGTCCACCGGCACCATCGTCCAAAAGCCAAACTCGTCCGATCGCCAAAACAATTATAGATCCTTGTTCCTCGTTGCATTGCGTACGTATTACATTAATGGTTCGAACGCGGTCGTCGCGCTCGATTTCGAGAAAAAAGAGAAAGACACCTTTCGGTCCGAAATATTTCCAAGTCCCGTCAGATCTCAAAGTCCACCGGCACCATCGTCCAAAAGCCAAAATCGTCCGATCGCCAAAACAATTATAGATCCTTGTTCCTCGTTGCATGCCGAACGTATTACATCAATGGTTCGAACGCGGTCGTCGCGCTCGTTTTCGAGAAAAACGAGAAAAACACCTTTCGGTCCGAAATATTCCCAAGTCCCGTCAGATCTCAAAGTCCACCGGCACCATCGTCCAAAAGCCAAACTCGTCCGATCGCCAAAACAATTATAGATCCTTGTTCCTCGTTGCATTCCGAACGTATTACATTAATGGTTCGACCGCGGTCGTCGAGCTCGTTTTCGAGAAAAACGAGAAAAACACCTTTCGGTCCGAAATATTTCCAAGTCCCGTCAGATCTCAAAGTCCACCGGCACCATCGTCCAAAAGCCAAACTCGTCCGATCGCCAAAACAATTATAGATCCTTGTTCCTCGTTGCATGCCGAACGAATTACATTAATGGTTCGACCGCGGTCGTCGCGCTCGTTTTCGAGAAAAACGAGAAAAACACCTTTCGGTCCGAAATATTTCCAAGTCCCGTCAGATCTCAAAGTCCACCGGCACCATCGTCCAAAAGCCAAACTCGTCCGATCGCCAAAACAATTATAGATCCTTGTTCCTCGTTGCATGCCGAACGTATTACATTAATGGTTCGACCGCGGTCGTCGCGCTCGTTTTCGAGAAAAACGCGAAAAACACCTTTCGGTCCGAAATATTTCCAAGTCCCGTCAGATCTCAAAGTCCACCGGCACCATCGTCCAAAAGCCAAACTCGTCCGATCGCCAAAACAATTATAGATCCTTGTTCCTCGTTGCATGCCCAACGTATTACATTAATGGTTCGACCGCGGTCGTCGCGCTCGTTTTCGAGAAAAACGCGAAAAACACCTTTCGGTCCGAAATATTTCCAAGTCCCGTCAGATCTCAAAGTCCACCGGCACCATCGTCCAAAAGCCAAACTCGTCCGATCGCCAAAACAATTATAGATCCTTGTTCCTCGTTCCATTCCGAACGAATTACATTAATGGTTCGACCGCGGTCGTCGCGCTCGTTTTCGAGAAAAAAGAGAAAAACACCTTTCGGTCCGAAATATTTCCAAGTCCCGTCAGATCTCAAAGTCCACCGGCACCATCGTCCAAAAGCCAAACTCGTCCGATCGCGAAAACAATTATAGATCCTTGTTCCTCGTTGCATGCCGAACGTATTACATTAATGGTTCGAACGCGGTCGTCGCGCTCGTTTTCGAGAAAAAAGAGAAAAACACCTTTCGGTCCGAAATATTTCCAAGTCCCGTCAGATCTCAAAGTCCACCGGCACCATCGTCCAAAAGCCAAACTCGTCCGATCGCCAAAACAATTATAGATCCTTGTTCCTCGTTGCATGCCGAACGTATTACATTAATGGTTCGACCGCGGTCGTCGCGCTCGTTTTCGAGAAAAACGCGAAAAACACCTTTCGGTCCGAAATATTTCCAAGTCCCGTCAGATCTCAAAGTCCACCGGCACCATCGTCCAAAAGCCAAACTCGTCCGATCGCCAAAACAATTATAGATCCTTGTTCCTCGTTGCATGCCGAACGTATTACATTAATGGTTCGACCGCGGTCGTCGCGCTCGTTTTCGAGAAAAACGCGAAAAACACCTTTCGGTCCGAAATATTTCCAAGTCCCGTCAGATCTCAAAGTCCACCGGCACCATCGTCCAAAAGCCAAACTCGTCCGATCGCCAAAACAATTATAGATCCTTGTTCCTCGTTGCATGCCGAACGTATTACATTAATGGTTCGACCGCGGTGGTCGCGCTCGTTTTCGAGAAAAACGCGAAAAACACCTTTCGGTCCGAAATATTTCCAAGTCCCGTCAGATCTCAAAGTCCACCGGCACCATCGTCCAAAAGCCAAACTCGTCCGATCGCCAAAACAATTATAGATCCTTGTTCCTCGTTGCATTGCGTACGTATTACATTAATGGTTCGAACGCGGTCGTCGCGCTCGATTTCGAGAAAAAAGAGAAAGACACCTTTCGGTCCGAAATATTTCCAAGTCCCGTCAGATCTCAAAGTCCACCGGCACCATCGTCCAAAAGCCAAAATCGTCCGATCGCCAAAACAATTATAGATCCTTGTTCCTCGTTGCATGCCGAACGTATTACATCAATGGTTCGAACGCGGTCGTCGCGCTCGTTTTCGAGAAAAACGAGAAAAACACCTTTCGGTCCGAAATATTCCCAAGTCCCGTCAGATCTCAAAGTCCACCGGCACCATCGTCCAAAAGCCAAACTCGTCCGATCGCCAAAACAATTATAGATCCTTGTTCCTCGTTGCATTCCGAACGTATTACATTAATGGTTCGACCGCGGTCGTCGAGCTCGTTTTCGAGAAAAACGAGAAAAACACCTTTCGGTCCGAAATATTTCCAAGTCCCGTCAGATCTCAAAGTCCACCGGCACCATCGTCCAAAAGCCAAACTCGTCCGATCGCCAAAACAATTATAGATCCTTGTTCCTCGTTGCATTCCGAACGTATTACATTAATGGTTCGACCGCGGTCGTCGAGCTCGTTTTCGAGAAAAACGAGATAAACACCTTTCGGTCCGAAATATTTCCAAGTCCCGTCAGATCTAGATCGATCAGTCTAGTCTCAACCTCCGAGGTGACAAGTCGATTGTTTTGTTTACGCAAGTGTCAGCGCGTGTTGTCGGTTAGACTTTTAAAGTCCTAGTTATACGTTATTTCCGTTTGCTGTTTCTTGAATTTTGTCGAGCTTCTTTTGGGCATATTTATTGGCCCTTGACCCTTGGAATTATTGTGCTAACGGGTTTTGTGTCGTCCGACGTTGTTGCATTGTGCTCATCAGTCGCTATGCCTGTGGGACCGAAGAAGTGTAAAGGATGCAGCACCCAAGTAATTAATCCAGTCACCTGTCCTGGCTGTGGGGTGTCCTGCCACCCTGGATCTTCCTGTTTGATTCGGTCGGGTCATCCACTGTCTCAAGGAACTTTCTTGAATTGTCGTCCTGGATCTTCTAAGTCGATATCTGGGGCTAGCAATCCAGTCAATTCGCCGGTTCAGTCGCCTTCCAACTTGCCAACGGCTACGCTCCAGGCAATTTCCTCCTTACCGTCGGCTGATGACTTCCGGGATTTTAAAGAAGAATTAAAGATACAGCTTGCAGCCTTTAGAGATGATATCTTGTCTAGCCTAAATTGCCTGAGAGCTGATATCTCTGACATGAAGGCTGAGATTAAGTCGGTGTCTGATCGTGTCAAGGTTCTTGAGGATAAAACTTCCATCCCTGCAGAGCCGCTTCCTTCATCTCACGTAGACGACATCTTTGAGGAGTTGAATGATAGGGAGTACAGGTCCAGGAATGTCATAATTTTTGGGTTATCGGAGTCTGGAGTTTCCTCGTTGGAGGTGGCTAAAGCTGCGGATGTTGAGGGTGTGCGTGCTGTCTTGTCCGACATATGTCCTCTTGGCTCCCAGGATTTTACTGTTTATCGCCTTGGCAAGAAAGGCACGACATCCTGCAGGCCTCTATGTGTGCGTCTCGATTCTGCTGCTACTGTTAAGAAGATTCTCCAGAACAAACATCGCTATAATGGACCTGTCAAGATTTCGGATGACAAAACAAAGCATCAACGGGAGACTCTTTCACAGCTTAGGTTGAAGCTGCGTGATCTTCATGAGCTGGCTGACACTCACATGACTATACGTTACTCTCATGGAATTCCGAAGATTGTGCCGGGTAGATCTCATAGTAACTCTGCGCAAAAAAACTAAATTCAGGCCCTTTAGTTTATTTTCAAAATGTCCGTGGTCTGCGTACAAAGCTCGACACTTTATGTAATTCGGTTATTTCTTCCGCTGTGTCATACGATATTATTATATTAGTTGAAACTTGGCTCACTTCCGCTATCTCTTCTGCTGAGCTTGGTCTAAAAAATTACATCGTGTATAGGTGTGATAGAACCTGTTATACAAGTTGTCTTACTAGGGGAGGGGGAGTTCTTATCGCAGTCAAAGATTCGTTACCGTCCAGTCCTATTACGATCAGCTGTTCTAATGTCGAGCAAGTGTTTGTTCGAGTTCACCTTGGTGATAATAAACATCTATTGGTTGGTTCTGTTTATTTTCCGCCTTCGTCACATTCTTCACTTTACGCGACTCATGTTGATTGTATTAGTGAATTATTCCACAAATACAGTGAGGATACTTTCTCTCTGTTCGGGGATTATAATTTGCCACACGCGGTGTGGTTTAACGACTTGGATGTAGCGTGTTTCAAAAGATCCGGAGTGTCATCGAATGAATCAGCTGCTATTGATCTCCTCCTTGGTTGTGCAAGTTATTGTAATCTTACCCAAGTTAATTCTGTCTTTAATGAATACGACGCGATGTTGGACCTTATTTTTGTGAGCAGTGCTAAAGTCTTAGTTTACCGTGCTATTGATTCTTTTGTTTTACCTGATGTTTACCACCCACCTTTGTATATGTTATTTAGCGATCTTTTTGTATGCCCTGATCTTGTGGGTGGAAACATCGAATATAGGGACTTCAAACATGGTGATTACCCTAGTGTATTGGGTTACTTAAATTCTATCGACTGGGATAAAGAGACTGGAGACATTGAGCCAGATGTTGCCCTTGAGCGACTTTATGGTCATATTAATTGGGTAATTGATGCCTTTATTCCTGTTCGGTCAGTCGTTCGATCTACGTTTCCGCACTGGTTTTCCCCTGGTTTGAGGTCCCTGATCCGTTATAAGAAGATAGCGCATAGAGCCTTTAAGCGGTCGGGTGGACACGGTGACTATCTGCACTTTTCTAGTCTTCGTTCTAAATGTAAGGCGGCCTTATTGCGTGATCATCGTATTTACATCGATGGCGTGGAGAGTGCTGTGTCGGATAATGTTTCTTGTTTTTGGAAATTTGTTAATTCCGTGCGAAGTCCGCAAAGTATTCCTGCTAAGGTACACCTAGACCGTAACTCTGTTTCAACGCATTTGGCAGCTGCTAATCTTTTTGCTGAATTCTTTGGTTCTGTATATAATCCCCAGTCCGGAGCGGCGCCTGTCTTGAATCCCGGTTTATCCTCTGTTGGTGATTTGAATATTCACTCGGTATCTATTTCAATAAGCCAAATATATTCTAAGCTCGTGGCACTAGATTCCACGAAAGGTCCAGGTTATGATGGTATTCCGCCTCAGTTTTTAAAGGAGTGTTCATTTATTCTTTCTAGGCCCCTCTGGCATATTTTTAACTCCTCTCTTTCAACTGGGACTTTCCCAGCAGCTTGGAAGACCACTTTGGTCTCTCCTGTATTCAAGGCGGGTGATCGCTCTGATGTCAGAAACTATAGGCCGGTTTGTAAATTATCTGTTATACCTAAGACCTTTGAGGAAATTATTACTGAGCATTTAACACCCTGTCTTGCAAATGTTATCTGTGAAGAGCAGCATGGATTTGTTCCTGGTAGATCGACGACATCTAATTTAGCGGTTTATCACAGCTTCGTTTCATCAGCTTTGAACTCGGGTTTGCAAGTTGATACAGTATACACTGATTTCCGGAAAGCATTTGATTCAGTTGATCATGGTATTTTATATAATAAGTTAGTTTCAACCGGGATCAATGGTTCGCTTCTTAACTGGATTAGTAGCTACTTGGAAGGCCGTGTGCAGATTGTCAGTGTGTATGATCAGCGCTCTGATCCTGTTAATGTAACGTCAGGAGTACCTCAAGGTTCACATCTAGGTCCTCTCCTGTTCCTTCTTTTTATTAATGATCTTAGCGCTGTTTTTCTGCATAGCAAGTTTCTCATGTATGCTGATGATCTGAAAATCTTTCGTACTATTAGTGCGCCCGCCGATGTTGAAATGTTGCAGATGGATCTAACGAGATTTGAGGAGTGGTGTACCGCCAATAAGTTGTACCTTAACACCGGTAAATGTAAGGTTGCCAGGACTCATAGGGCTATCAATTGTATCCAATCGTCTTATATGCTTTGCGACACCCCACTGACAGTTGTGACTGAGATCTTGGACCTTGGTGTTATGTTTAATTCTTGTTTAGATTTTCGTAACCATTATAGCATTATCACTCGTAAGGCGATGAAGACCCTTGGGTTTATTGCCCGTTTTGGCAAACATTTCAGACAAATCAGGACACTGAAGTTATTATATGTTGCACTAGTTAGGCCAGTGGTTGAATATGCGTCAGTTATCTGGTCCCCTAAGCATAAGCAATATGTTAACTTAATAGAAAGGGTGCAGCATAAGTTTCTTAGACTTGCCATGAGACTTTCTGGTAGCCCTATGAGGTTTGACGATCATGATTATGTGCCTGCCTTGCGTAAGACTGGACTTGCAAGTCTTAGCGATCGCCGTGTCTGTACCGACTTGTTATTTCTCTATAAAGTAATCCATGGTCTGATTAACTGTCGGGAACTCGTTGCATTGATTTCATTTCATGCCCCGCAACGGTCGTTACGTCCGAGACCTCTTTTTGTAACGTCTGTCCCTGCTTACTTTCATTATACTGTTGATCCCATTAATCGGGCCATGGATGCAATGAATCATTGCCCGTTAGAAATTGACTTTTTTGCGGTCTCATTTGCGTTGTTCAGATGTCACTTATTTAAACGATTTTTGTCAAAGTAAAATGTGTTCTATTGTTTCTTTATTATGTTTATTTTTGATTTATTTTCTTGTTATTACTTATTGTAGTATTTATTTTCTATTTTTGTTTTCTTTCTTTGTTTTATTATCTTTGTTGTTATAATCTTTTTATACTAAAGGGCCTTCCCGTTAATAAATAAATAAATAAATAAATAAATAAAAAAGATCTCAAAGTCCACCGGCACCATCGTCCAAAAGCCAAACTCGTCCGATCGCCAAAACAATTATAGATCCTTGTTCCTCGTTGCATGCCGAACGTATTACATTAATGGTTCGACCGCGGTGGTCGCGCTCGTTTTCGAGAAAAACGAGAAAAACACCTTTCGGTCCGAAATATTTCCAAGTCCCGTCAGATCTCAAAGTCCACCGGCACCATCGTCCAAAAGCCAAACTCGTCCGATCGCCAAAACAATTATAGATCCTTGTTCCTCGTTGCATGCCGAACGTATTACATTAATGGTTCGACCGCGGTGGTCGCGCTCGTTTTCGAGAAAAACGAGAAAAACACCTTTCGGTCCGAAATATTTCCAAGTCCCGTCAGATCTCAAAGTCCACCGGCACCATCGTCCAAAAGCCAAACTCGTCCGATCGCCAAAACAATTATAGATCCTTGTTCCTCGTTGCATGCCGAACGTATTACATTAATGGTTCGAACGCGGTCGTCGCGCTCGTTTTCGAGAAAAAAGAGAAAAACACCTTTCGGTCCGAAATATTTCCAAGTCCCGTCAGATCTCAAAGTCCACCGGCACCATCGTCCAAAAGCCAAACTCGTCCGATCGCCAAAACAATTATAGATCCTTGTTCCTCGTTGCATGCCGAACGTATTACATTAATGGTTCGACCGCGGTCGTCGCGCTCGTTTTCGAGAAAAACGCGAAAAACACCTTTCGGTCCGAAATATTTCCAAGTCCCGTCAGATCTCAAAGTCCACCGGCACCATCGTCCAAAAGCCAAACTCGTCCGATCGCCAAAACAATTATAGATCCTTGTTCCTCGTTGCATTGCGTACGTATTACATTAATGGTTCGAACGCGGTCGTCGCGCTCGATTTCGAGAAAAAAGAGAAAGACACCTTTCGGTCCGAAATATTTCCAAGTCCCGTCAGATCTCAAAGTCCACCGGCACCATCGTCCAAAAGCCAAAATCGTCCGATCGCCAAAACAATTATAGATCCTTGTTCCTCGTTGCATGCCGAACGTATTACATCAATGGTTTGAACGCGGTCGTCGCGCTCGTTTTCGAGAAAAACGAGAAAAACACCTTTCGGTCCGAAATATTCCCAAGTCCCGTCAGATCTCAAAGTCCACCGGCACCATCGTCCAAAAGCCAAACTCGTCCGATCGCCAAAACAATTATAGATCCTTGTTCCTCGTTGCATTCCGAACGTATTACATTAATGGTTCGACCGCGGTCGTCGAGCTCGTTTTCGAGAAAAACGAGAAAAACACCTTTCGGTCCGAAATATTTCCAAGTCCCGTCAGATCTCAAAGTCCACCGGCACCATCGTCCAAAAGCCAAACTCGTCCGATCGCCAAAACAATTATAGATCCTTGTTCCTCGTTGCATGCCGAACGTATTACATTAATGGTTCGACCGCGGTGGTCGCGCTCGTTTTCGAGAAAAACGAGAAAAACACCTTTCGGTCCGAAATATTTCCAAGTCCCGTCAGATCTCAAAGTCCACCGGCACCATCGTCCAAAAGCCAAACTCGTCCGATCGCCAAAACAATTATAGATCCTTGTTCCTCGTTGCATGCCGAACGTATTACATTAATGGTTCGACCGCGGTGGTCGCGCTCGTTTTCGAGAAAAACGAGAAAAACACCTTTCGGTCCGAAATATTTCCAAGTCCCGTCAGATCTCAAAGTCCACCGGCACCATCGTCCAAAAGCCAAACTCGTCCGATCGCCAAAACAATTATAGATCCTTGTTCCTCGTTGCATGCCGAACGTATTACATTAATGGTTCGACCGCGGTGGTCGCGCTCGTTTTCGAGAAAAACGAGAAAAACACCTTTCGGTCCGAAATATTTCCAAGTCCCGTCAGATCTCAAAGTCCACCGGCACCATCGTCCAAAAGCCAAACTCGTCCGATCGCCAAAACAATTATAGATCCTTGTTCCTCGTTGCATGCCGAACGTATTATATTAATGGTTCGACCGCGGTCGTCGCGCTCGTTTTCGAGAAAAACGCGAAAAACACCTTTCGGTCCGAAATATTTCCAAGTCCCGTCAGATCTCAAAGTCCACCGGCACCATCGTCCAAAAGCCAAACTCGTCCGATCGCCAAAACAATTATAGATCCTTGTTCCTCGTTCCATTCCGAACGAATTACATTAATGGTTCGACCGCGGTCGTCGCGCTCGTTTTCGAGAAAAACGAGAAAAACACCTTTCGGTCCGAAATATTTCCAAGTCCCGTCAGATCTCAAAGTCCACCGGCACCATCGTCCAATAGCCAAACTCGTCCGATCGCCAAAACAATTATTGATCCTTGTTCCTCGTTGCATTGCGAACGTATTACATTAATGGTTCGAACGCGGTCGTCGCGCTTGTTTTCGAGAAAAACGAGAAAAACACCTTTCGGTCCGAAATATTTCCAAGTCCCGTCAGATCTCAAAGTCCACCGGCACCATCGTCCAAAAGCCAAACTCGTCCGATCGCCAAAACAATTATAGATCCTTGTTCCTCGTTGCATTGCGAACGTATTACATCAATGGTTCGAACGCGGTCGTCGCGCTCGTTTTCGAGAAAAACGAGAAAAACACCTTTCGGTCCGAAATATTTCCAAGTCCCGTCAGATCTCAAAGTCCACCGGCACCATCGTCCAATAGCCAAACTCGTCCGATCGCCAAAACAATTATTGATCCTTGTTCCTCGTTGCATTGCGAACGTATTACATTAATGGTTCGAACGCGGTCGTCGCGCTCGTTTTCGAGAAAAACGAGAAAAACACCTTTCGGTCCGAAATATTCCCAAGTCCCGTCAGATCTCAAAGTCCACCGGCACCATCGTCCAAAAGCCAAACTCGTCCGATCGCCAAAACAATTATAGATCCTTGTTCCTCGTTGCATTCCGAACGTATTACATTAATGGTTCGACCGCGGTCGTCGAGCTCGTTTTCGAGAAAAACGAGAAAAACACCTTTCGGTCCGAAATATTTCCAAGTCCCGTCAGATCTCAAAGTCCACCGGCACCATCGTCCAAAAGCCAAACTCGTCCGATCGCCAAAACAATTATAGATCCTTGTTCCTCGTTGCATGCCGAACGTATTACATTAATGGTTCGACCGCGGTGGTCGCGCTCGTTTTCGAGAAAAACGAGAAAAACACCTTTCGGTCCGAAATATTTCCAAGTCCCGTCAGATCTCAAAGTCCACCGGCACCATCGTCCAAAAGCCAAACTCGTCCGATCGCCAAAACAATTATAGATCCTTGTTCCTCGTTGCATGCCGAACGTATTACATTAATGGTTCGACCGCGGTGGTCGCGCTCGTTTTCGAGAAAAACGAGAAAAACACCTTTCGGTCCGAAATATTTCCAAGTCCCGTCAGATCTCAAAGTCCACCGGCACCATCGTCCAAAAGCCAAACTCGTCCGATCGCCAAAACAATTATAGATCCTTGTTCCTCGTTGCATTGCGAACGTATTACATTAATGGTTCGAACGCGGTCGTCGCGCTCGTTTTCGAGAAAAACGAGAAAAACACCTTTCGGTCCGAAATATTTCCAAGTCCCGTCAGATCTCAAAGTCCACCGGCACCATCGTCCAAAAGCCAAACTCGTCCGATCGCCAAAACAATTATAGATCCTTGTTCCTCGTTGCATGCCGAACGTATTACATTAATGGTTCGACCGCGGTGGTCGCGCTCGTTTTCGAGAAAAACGAGAAAAACACCTTTCGGTCCGAAATATTTCCAAGTCCCGTCAGATCTCAAAGTCCACCGGCACCATCGTCCAAAAGCCAAACTCGTCCGATCGCCAAAACAATTATAGATCCTTGTTCCTCGTTGCATGCCGAACGTATTACATTAATGGTTCGACCGCGGTCGTCGCGCTCGTTTTCGAGAAAAACGCGAAAAACACCTTTCGGTCCGAAATATTTCCAAGTCCCGTCAGATCTCAAAGTCCACCGGCACCATCGTCCAAAAGCCAAACTCGTCCGATCGCCAAAACAATTATAGATCCTTGTTCCTCGTTCCATTCCGAACGAATTACATTAATGGTTCGACCGCGGTCGTCGCGCTCGTTTTCGAGAAAAACGAGAAAAACACCTTTCGGTCCGAAATATTTCCAAGTCCCGTCAGATCTCAAAGTCCACCGGCACCATCGTCCAATAGCCAAACTCGTCCGATCGCCAAAACAATTATTGATCCTTGTTCCTCGTTGCATTGCGAACGTATTACATTAATGGTTCGAACGCGGTCGTCGCGCTCGTTTTCGAGAAAAACGAGAAAAACACCTTTCGGTCCGAAATATTTCCAAGTCCCGTCAGATCTCAAAGTCCACCGGCACCATCGTCCAAAAGCCAAACTCGTCCGATCGCCAAAACAATTATAGATCCTTGTTCCTCGTTGCATTGCGAACGTATTACATCAATGGTTCGAACGCGGTCGTCGCGCTCGTTTTCGAGAAAAACGAGAAAAACACCTTTCGGTCCGAAATATTTCCAAGTCCCGTCAGATCTCAAAGTCCACCGGCACCATCGTCCAAAAGCCAAACTCGTCCGATCGCCAAAACAATTATAGATCCTTGTTCCTCGTTGCATGCCGAACGTATTACATTAATGGTTCGACCGCGGTGGTCGCGCTCGTTTTCGAGAAAAACGAGAAAAACACCTTTCGGTCCGAAATATTTCCAAGTCCCGTCAGATCTCAAAGTCCACCGGCACCATCGTCCAAAAGCCAAACTCGTCCGATCGCCAAAACAATTATAGATCCTTGTTCCTCGTTGCATGCCGAACGTATTACAATAATGGTTCGACCGCGGTGGTCGCGCTCGTTTTCGAGAAAAACGAGAAAAACACCTTTCGGTCCGAAATATTTCCAAGTCCCGTCAGATCTCAAAGTCCACCGGCACCATCGTCCAAAAGCCAAACTCGTCCGATCGCCAAAACAATTATAGATCCTTGTTCCTCGTTGCATGCCGAACGTATTACATTAATGGTTCGAACGCGGTCGTCGCGCTCGTTTTCGAGAAAAAAGAGAAAAACACCTTTCGGTCCGAAATATTTCCAAGTCCCGTCAGATCTCAAAGTCCACCGGCACCATCGTCCAAAAGCCAAACTCGTCCGATCGCCAAAACAATTATAGATCCTTGTTCCTCGTTGCATGCCGAACGTATTACATTAATGGTTCGACCGCGGTCGTCGCGCTCGTTTTCGAGAAAAACGCGAAAAACACCTTTCGGTCCGAAATATTTCCAAGTCCCGTCAGATCTCAAAGTCCACCGGCACCATCGTCCAAAAGCCAAACTCGTCCGATCGCCAAAACAATTATAGATCCTTGTTCCTCGTTGCATGCCGAACGTATTACATTAATGGTTCGAACGCGGTCGTCGCGCTCGTTTTCGAGAAAAAAGAGAAAAACACCTTTCGGTCCGAAATATTTCTAAGTCCCGTCAGATCTCAAAGTCCACCGGCACCATCGTCCAAAAGCCAAACTCGTCCGATCGCCAAAACAATTATAGATCCTTGTTCCTCGTTGCATGCCGAACGTATTACATTAATGGTTCGATCGCGGTCGTCGCGCTCGTTTTCGAGAAAAACGCGAAAAACACCTTTCGGTCCGAAATATTTCCAAGTCCCGTCAGATCTCAAAGTCCACCGGCACCATCGTCCAAAAGCCAAACTCGTCCGATCGCCAAAACAATTATAGATCCTTGTTCCTCGTTGCATTGCGTACGTATTACATTAATGGTTCGAACGCGGTCGTCGCGCTCGATTTCGAGAAAAAAGAGAAAGACACCTTTCGGTCCGAAATATTTCCAAGTCCCGTCAGATCTCAAAGTCCACCGGCACCATCGTCCAAAAGCCAAAATCGTCCGATCGCCAAAACAATTATAGATCCTTGTTCCTCGTTGCATGCCGAACGTATTACATCAATGGTTCGAACGCGGTCGTCGCGCTCGTTTTCGAGAAAAACGAGAAAAACACCTTTCGGTCCGAAATATTCCCAAGTCCCGTCAGATCTCAAAGTCCACCGGCACCATCGTCCAAAAGCCAAACTCGTCCGATCGCCAAAACAATTATAGATCCTTGTTCCTCGTTGCATGCCGAACGTATTACATCAATGGTTCGAACGCGGTCGTCGCGCTCGTTTTCGAGAAAAACGAGAAAAACACCTTTCGGTCCGAAATATTCCCAAGTCCCGTCAGATCTCAAAGTCCACCGGCACCATCGTCCAAAAGCCAAACTCGTCCGATCGCCAAAACAATTATAGATCCTTGTTCCTCGTTCCATTCCGAACGAATTACATTAATGGTTCGACCGCGGTCGTCGCGCTCGTTTTCGAGAAAAAAGAGAAAAACACCTTTCGGTCCGAAATATTTCCAAGTCCCGTCAGATCTCAAAGTCCACCGGCACCATCGTCCAATAGCCAAACTCGTCCGATCGCCAAAACAATTATTGATCCTTGTTCCTCGTTGCATTGCGAACGTATTACATTAATGGTTCGAACGCGGTCGTCGCGCTCGTTTTCGAGAAAAACGAGAAAAACACCTTTCGGTCCGAAATATTTCCAAGTCCCGTCAGATCTCAAAGTCCACCGGCACCATCGTCCAAAAGCCAAACTCGTCCGATCGCCAAAACAATTATAGATCCTTGTTCCTCGTTGCATGCCGAACGTATTACATTAATGGTTCGAACGCGGTCGTCACGCTCGTTTTCGAGAAAAAAGAGAAAAACACCTTTCGGTCCGAAATATTTCCAAGTCCCGTCAGATCTCAAAGTCCACCGGCACCATCGTCCAAAAGCCAAACTCGTCCGATCGCCAAAACAATTATAGATCCTTGTTCCTCGTTGCATTGCGAACGTATTACATTAATGGTTCGAACGCGGTCGTCGCGCTCGTTTTCGAGAAAAACGAGAAAAACACCTTTCGGTCCGAAATATTTCCAAGTCCCGTCAGATCTCAAAGTCCACCGGCACCATCGTCCAAAAGCCAAACTCGTCCGATCGCCAAAACAATTATAGATCCTTGTTCCTCGTTGCATTGCGAACGTATTACATCAATGGTTCGAACGCGGTCGTCGCGCTCGTTTTCGAGAAAAACGAGAAAAACACCTTTCGGTCCGAAATATTTCCAAGTCCCGTCAGATCTCAAAGTCCACCGGCACCATCGTCCAAAAGCCAAACTCGTCCGATCGCCAAAACAATTATAGATCCTTGTTCCTCGTTGCATGCCGAACGTATTACATTAATGGTTCGACCGCGGTGGTCGCGCTCGTTTTCGAGAAAAACGAGAAAAACACCTTTCGGTCCGAAATATTTCCAAGTCCCGTCAGATCTCAAAGTCCACCGGCACCATCGTCCAAAAGCCAAACTCGTCCGATCGCCAAAACAATTATAGATCCTTGTTCCTCGTTGCATGCCGAACGTATTACATTAATGGTTCGAACGCGGTCGTCGCGCTCGTTTTCGAGAAAAAAGAGAAAAACACCTTTCGGTCCGAAATATTTCCAAGTCCCGTCAGATCTCAAAGTCCACCGGCACCATCGTCCAAAAGCCAAACTCGTCCGATCGCCAAAACAATTATAGATCCTTGTTCCTCGTTGCATGCCAAACGTATTACATTAATGGTTCGACCGAGGTCGTCGCGCTCGTTTTCGAGAAAAACGCGAAAAACACCTTTCGGTCCGAAATATTTCCAAGTCCCGTCAGATCTCAAAGTCCACCGGCACCATCGTCCAAAAGCCAAACTCGTCCGATCGCCAAAACAATTATAGATACTTGTTCCTCGTTGCATGCCCAACGTATTACATTAATGGTTCGACCGCGGTGGTCGCGCTCGTTTTCGAGAAAAACGCGAAAAACACCTTTCGGTCCGAAATATTTCTAAGTCCCGTCAGATCTCAAAGTCCACCGGCACCATCGTCCAAAAGCCAAACTCGTCCGATCGCCAAAACAATTATAGATCCTTGTTCCTCGTTGCATGCCGAACGTATTACATTAATGGTTCGACCGCGGTCGTCGCGCTCGTTTTCGAGAAAAACGCGAAAAACACCTTTCGGTCCGAAATATTTCCAAGTCCCGTCAGATCTCAAAGTCCACCGGCACCATCGTCCAAAAGCCAAACTCGTCCGATCGCCAAAACAATTATAGATCCTTGTTCCTCGTTGCATTGCGTACGTATTACATTAATGGTTCGAACGCGGTCGTCGCGCTCGATTTCGAGAAAAAAGAGAAAGACACCTTTCGGTCCGAAATATTTCCAAGTCCCGTCAGATCTCAAAGTCCACCGGCACCATCGTCCAAAAGCCAAAATCGTCCGATCGCCAAAACAATTATAGATCCTTGTTCCTCGTTGCATGCCGAACGTATTACATCAATGGTTCGAACGCGGTCGTCGCGCTCGTTTTCGAGAAAAACGAGAAAAACACCTTTCGGTCCGAAATATTCCCAAGTCCCGTCAGATCTCAAAGTCCACCGGCACCATCGTCCAAAAGCCAAACTCGTCCGATCGCCAAAACAATTATAGATCCTTGTTCCTCGTTGCATGCCGAACGTATTACATCAATGGTTCGAACGCGGTCGTCGCGCTCGTTTTCGAGAAAAACGAGAAAAACACCTTTCGGTCCGAAATATTCCCAAGTCCCGTCAGATCTCAAAGTCCACCGGCACCATCGTCCAAAAGCCAAACTCGTCCGATCGCCAAAACAATTATAGATCCTTGTTCCTCGTTCCATTCCGAACGAATTACATTAATGGTTCGACCGCGGTCGTCGCGCTCGTTTTCGAGAAAAAAGAGAAAAACACCTTTCGGTCCGAAATATTTCCAAGTCCCGTCAGATCTCAAAGTCCACCGGCACCATCGTCCAATAGCCAAACTCGTCCGATCGCCAAAACAATTATTGATCCTTGTTCCTCGTTGCATTGCGAACGTATTACATTAATGGTTCGAACGCGGTCGTCGCGCTCGTTTTCGAGAAAAACGAGAAAAACACCTTTCGGTCCGAAATATTTCCAAGTCCCGTCAGATCTCAAAGTCCACCGGCACCATCGTCCAAAAGCCAAACTCGTCCGATCGCCAAAACAATTATAGATCCTTGTTCCTCGTTGCATGCCGAACGTATTACATTAATGGTTCGAACGCGGTCGTCACGCTCGTTTTCGAGAAAAAAGAGAAAAACACCTTTCGGTCCGAAATATTTCCAAGTCCCGTCAGATCTCAAAGTCCACCGGCACCATCGTCCAAAAGCCAAACTCGTCCGATCGCCAAAACAATTATAGATCCTTGTTCCTCGTTGCATTGCGAACGTATTACATTAATGGTTCGAACGCGGTCGTCGCGCTCGTTTTCGAGAAAAACGAGAAAAACACCTTTCGGTCCGAAATATTTCCAAGTCCCGTCAGATCTCAAAGTCCACCGGCACCATCGTCCAAAAGCCAAACTCGTCCGATCGCCAAAACAATTATAGATCCTTGTTCCTCGTTGCATTGCGAACGTATTACATCAATGGTTCGAACGCGGTCGTCGCGCTCGTTTTCGAGAAAAACGAGAAAAACACCTTTCGGTCCGAAATATTTCCAAGTCCCGTCAGATCTCAAAGTCCACCGGCACCATCGTCCAAAAGCCAAACTCGTCCGATCGCCAAAACAATTATAGATCCTTGTTCCTCGTTGCATGCCGAACGTATTACATTAATGGTTCGACCGCGGTGGTCGCGCTCGTTTTCGAGAAAAACGAGAAAAACACCTTTCGGTCCGAAATATTTCCAAGTCCCGTCAGATCTCAAAGTCCACCGGCACCATCGTCCAAAAGCCAAACTCGTCCGATCGCCAAAACAATTATAGATCCTTGTTCCTCGTTGCATGCCGAACGTATTACATTAATGGTTCGAACGCGGTCGTCGCGCTCGTTTTCGAGAAAAAAGAGAAAAACACCTTTCGGTCCGAAATATTTCCAAGTCCCGTCAGATCTCAAAGTCCACCGGCACCATCGTCCAAAAGCCAAACTCGTCCGATCGCCAAAACAATTATAGATCCTTGTTCCTCGTTGCATGCCAAACGTATTACATTAATGGTTCGACCGCGGTCGTCGCGCTCGTTTTCGAGAAAAACGCGAAAAACACCTTTCGGTCCGAAATATTTCCAAGTCCCGTCAGATCTCAAAGTCCACCGGCACCATCGTCCAAAAGCCAAACTCGTCCGATCGCCAAAACAATTATAGATACTTGTTCCTCGTTGCATGCCCAACGTATTACATTAATGGTTCGACCGCGGTGGTCGCGCTCGTTTTCGAGAAAAACGCGAAAAACACCTTTCGGTCCGAAATATTTCTAAGTCCCGTCAGATCTCAAAGTCCACCGGCACCATCGTCCAAAAGCCAAACTCGTCCGATCGCCAAAACAATTATAGATCCTTGTTCCTCGTTGCATTGCGTACGTATTACATTAATGGTTCGAACGCGGTCGTCGCGCTCGATTTCGAGAAAAAAGAGAAAGACACCTTTCGGTCCGAAATATTTCCAAGTCCCGTCAGATCTCAAAGTCCACCGGCACCATCGTCCAAAAGCCAAACTCGTCCGATCGCCAAAACAATTATAGATCCTTGTTCCTCGTTGCATTCCGAACGTATTACATTAATGGTTCGACCGCGGTCGTCGCGCTCGTTTTCGAGAAAAACGAGAAAAACACCTTTCGGTCCGAAATATTTCCAAGTCCCGTCAGATCTCAAAGTCCACCGGCACCATCGTCCAAAAGCCAAACTCGTCCGATCGCCAAAACAATTATAGATCCTTGTTCCTCGTTGCATTCCGAACGTATTACATTAATGGTTCGACCGCGGTCGTCGAGCTCGTTTTCGAGAAAAACGAGAAAAACACCTTTCGGTCCGAAATATTTCCAAGTCCCGTCAGATCTCAAAGTCCACCGGCACCATCGTCCAAAAGCCAAACTCGTCCGATCGCCAAAACAATTATAGATCCTTGTTCCTCGTTGCATGCCGAACGTATTACATTAATGGTTCGACCGCGGTGGTCGCGCTCGTTTTCGAGAAAAACGAGAAAAACACCTTTCGGTCCGAAATATTTCCAAGTCCCGTCAGATCTCAAAGTCCACCGGCACCATCGTCCAAAAGCCAAACTCGTCCGATCGCCAAAACAATTATAGATCCTTGTTCCTCGTTGCATGCCGAACGTATTACATTAATGGTTCGACCGCGGTGGTCGCGCTCGTTTTCGAGAAAAACGAGAAAAACACCTTTCGGTCCGAAATATTTCCAAGTCCCGTCAGATCTCAAAGTCCACCGGCACCATCGTCCAAAAGCCAAACTCGTCCGATCGCCAAAACAATTATAGATCCTTGTTCCTCGTTGCATTGCGAACGTATTACATTAATGGTTCGAACGCGGTCGTCGCGCTCGTTTTCGAGAAAAACGAGAAAAACACCTTTCGGTCCGAAATATTTCCAAGTCCCGTCAGATCTCAAAGTCCACCGGCACCATCGTCCAAAAGCCAAACTCGTCCGATCGCCAAAACAATTATAGATCCTTGTTCCTCGTTGCATGCCGAACGTATTACATTAATGGTTCGAACGCGGTCGTCGCGCTCGTTTTCGAGAAAAAAGAGAAAAACACCTTTCGGTCCGAAATATTTCCAAGTCCCGTCAGATCTCAAAGTCCACCGGCACCATCGTCCAAAAGCCAAACTCGTCCGATCGCCAAAACAATTATAGATCCTTGTTCCTCGTTGCATGCCGAACGTATTACATTAATGGTTCGACCGCGGTCGTCGCGCTCGTTTTCGAGAAAAACGCGAAAAACACCTTTCGGTCCGAAATATTTCCAAGTCCCGTCAGATCTTAAAATGTCCACCGGCACCATCGTCCAAAAGCCAAACTCGTCCGATCGCCAAAACAATTATAGATCCTTGTTCCTCGTTGCATGCCGAACGTATTACATTAATGGTTCGACCGCGGTGGTCGCGCTCGTTTTCGAGAAAAACGCGAAAAACACCTTTCGGTCCGAAATATTTCCAAGTCCCGTCAGATCTCAAAGTCCACCGGCACCATCGTCCAAAAGCCAAACTCGTCCGATCGCCAAAACAATTATAGATCCTTGTTCCTCGTTGCATTGCGAACGTATTACATCAATGGTTCGACCGCGGTGGTCGCGCTCGTTTTCGAGAAAAACGCGAAAAACACCTTTCGGTCCGAAATATTTCCAAGTCCCGTCAGATCTCAAAGTCCACCGGCACCATCGTCCAAAAGCCAATCTCGTCCGATCGCCAAAACAATTATAGATCCTTGTTCCTCGTTGCATGCCGAACGTATTACATTAATGGTTCGACCGCGGTGGTCGCGCTCGTTTTCGAGAAAAACGAGAAAAACACCTTTCGGTCCGAAATATTTCCAAGTCCCGTCAGATCTCAAAGTCCACCGGCACCATCGTCCAAAAGCCAAACTCGTCCGATCGCCAAAACAATTATAGATCCTTGTTCCTCGTTGCATGCCGAACGTATTACATTAATGGTTCGACCGCGGTGGTCGCGCTCGTTTTCGAGAAAAACGAGAAAAACACCTTTCGGTCCGAAATATTTCCAAGTCCCGTCAGATCTCAAAGTCCACCGGCACCATCGTCCAAAAGCCAAACTCGTCCGATCGCCAAAACAATTATAGATCCTTGTTCCTCGTTGCATGCCGAACGTATTACATTAATGGTTCGAACGCGGTCGTCGCGCTCGTTTTCGAGAAAAAAGAGAAAAACACCTTTCGGTCCGAAATATTTCCAAGTCCCGTCAGATCTCAAAGTCCACCGGCACCATCGTCCAAAAGCCAAACTCGTCCGATCGCCAAAACAATTATAGATCCTTGTTCCTCGTTGCATGCCGAACGTATTACATTAATGGTTCGACCGCGGTCGTCGCGCTCGTTTTCGAGAAAAACGCGAAAAACACCTTTCGGTCCGAAATATTTCCAAGTCCCGTCAGATCTCAAAGTCCACCGGCACCATCGTCCAAAAGCCAAACTCGTCCGATCGCCAAAACAATTATAGATCCTTGTTCCTCGTTGCATTGCGTACGTATTACATTAATGGTTCGAACGCGGTCGTCGCGCTCGATTTCGAGAAAAAAGAGAAAGACACCTTTCGGTCCGAAATATTTCCAAGTCCCGTCAGATCTCAAAGTCCACCGGCACCATCGTCCTAAAGCCAAACTCGTCCGATCGCCAAAACAATTATAGATCCTTGTTCCTCGTTGCATGCCGAACGTATTACATTAATGGTTGGAACGCGGTCGTCGCGCTCGTTTTCGAGAAAAACGAGAAAAACACCTTTCGGTCCGAAATATTCCCAAGTCCCGTCTGATCTCAAAGTCCACCGGCACCATCGTCCAAATGCCAAACTCGTCCGATCGCCAAAACAATTATAGATCCTTGTTCCTCGTTCCATTCCGAACGAATTACATTAATGGTTCGACCGCGGTCGTCGCGCTCGTTTTCGAGAAAAAAGAGAAAAACACCTTTCGGTCCGAAATATTTCCAAGTCCCGTCAGATCTCAAAGTCCACCGGCACCATCGTCCAATAGCCAAACTCGTCCGATCGCCAAAACAATTATTGATCCTTGTTCCTCGTTGCATTGCGAACGTATTACATTAATGGTTCGAACGCGGTCGTCGCGCTCGTTTTCGAGAAAAACGAGAAAAACACCTTTCGGTCCGAAATATTTCCAAGTCCCGTCAGATCTCAAAGTCCACCGGCACCATCGTCCAAAAGCCAAACTCGTCCGATCGCCAAAACAATTATAGATCCTTGTTCCTCGTTGCATTGCGAACGTATTACATCAATGGTTCGAACGCGGTCGTCGCGCTCGTTTTCGAGAAAAACGAGAAAAACACCTTTCGGTCCGAAATATTTCCAAGTCCCGTCAGATCTCAAAGTCCACCGGCACCATCGTCCAAAAGCCAAACTCGTCCGATCGCCAAAACAATTATAGATCCTTGTTCCTCGTTGCATGCCGAACGTATTACATTAATGGTTCGAACGCGGTCGTCACGCTCGTTTTCGAGAAAAAAGAGAAAAACACCTTTCGGTCCGAAATATTTCCAAGTCCCGTCAGATCTCAAAGTCCACCGGCACCATCGTCCAAAAGCCAAACTCGTCCGATCGCCAAAACAATTATAGATCCTTGTTCCTCGTTGCATTGCGAACGTATTACATTAATGGTTCGAACGCGGTCGTCGCGCTCGTTTTCGAGAAAAACGAGAAAAACACCTTTCGGTCCGAAATATTTCCAAGTCCCGTCAGATCTCAAAGTCCACCGGCACCATCGTCCAAAAGCCAAACTCGTCCGATCGCCAAAACAATTATAGATCCTTGTTCCTCGTTGCATTGCGAACGTATTACATCAATGGTTCGAACGCGGTCGTCGCGCTCGTTTTCGAGAAAAACGAGAAAAACACCTTTCGGTCCGAAATATTTCCAAGTCCCGTCAGATCTCAAAGTCCACCGGCACCATCGTCCAAAAGCCAAACTCGTCCGATCGCCAAAACAATTATAGATCCTTGTTCCTCGTTGCATGCCGAACGTATTACATTAATGGTTCGACCGCGGTGGTCGCGCTCGTTTTCGAGAAAAACGAGAAAAACACCTTTCGGTCCGAAATATTTCCAAGTCCCGTCAGATCTCAAAGTCCACCGGCACCATCGTCCAAAAGCCAAACTCGTCCGATCGCCAAAACAATTATAGATCCTTGTTCCTCGTTGCATTCCGAACGTATTACATTAATGGTTCGACCGCGGTCGTCGAGCTCGTTTTCGAGAAAAACGAGAAAAACACCTTTCGGTCCGAAATATTTCCAAGTCCCGTCAGATCTCAAAGTCCACCGGCACCATCGTCCAAAAGCCAAACTCGTCCGATCGCCAAAACAATTATAGATCCTTGTTCCTCGTTGCATGCCGAACGTATTACATTAATGGTTCGACCGCGGTGGTCGCGCTCGTTTTCGAGAAAAACGAGAAAAACACCTTTCGGTCCGAAATATTTCCAAGTCCCGTCAGATCTCAAAGTCCACCGGCACCATCGTCCAAAAGCCAAACTCGTCCGATCGCCAAAACAATTATAGATCCTTGTTCCTCGTTGCATGCCGAACGTATTACATTAATGGTTCGACCGCGGTGGTCGCGCTCGTTTTCGAGAAAAACGAGAAAAACACCTTTCGGTCCGAAATATTTCCAAGTCCCGTCAGATCTCAAAGTCCACCGGCACCATCGTCCAAAAGCCAAACTCGTCCGATCGCCAAAACAATTATAGATCCTTGTTCCTCGTTGCATTGCGAACGTATTACATTAATGGTTCGAACGCGGTCGTCGCGCTCGTTTTCGAGAAAAACGAGAAAAACACCTTTCGGTCCGAAATATTTCCAAGTCCCGTCAGATCTCAAAGTCCACCGGCACCATCGTCCAAAAGCCAAACTCGTCCGATCGCCAAAACAATTATAGATCCTTGTTCCTCGTTGCATGCCGAACGTATTACATTAATGGTTCGAACGCGGTCGTCGCGCTCGTTTTCGAGAAAAAAGAGAAAAACACCTTTCGGTCCGAAATATTTCCAAGTCCCGTCAGATCTCAAAGTCCACCGGCACCATCGTCCAAAAGCCAAACTCGTCCGATCGCCAAAACAATTATAGATCCTTGTTCCTCGTTGCATGCCGAACGTATTACATTAATGGTTCGACCGCGGTCGTCGCGCTCGTTTTCGAGAAAAACGCGAAAAACACCTTTCGGTCCGAAATATTTCCAAGTCCCGTCAGATCTTAAAATGTCCACCGGCACCATCGTCCAAAAGCCAAACTCGTCCGATCGCCAAAACAATTATAGATCCTTGTTCCTCGTTGCATGCCGAACGTATTACATTAATGGTTCGACCGCGGTGGTCGCGCTCGTTTTCGAGAAAAACGCGAAAAACACCTTTCGGTCCGAAATATTTCCAAGTCCCGTCAGATCTCAAAGTCCACCGGCACCATCGTCCAAAAGCCAAACTCGTCCGATCGCCAAAACAATTATAGATCCTTGTTCCTCGTTGCATTGCGAACGTATTACATCAATGGTTCGACCGCGGTGGTCGCGCTCGTTTTCGAGAAAAACGCGAAAAACACCTTTCGGTCCGAAATATTTCCAAGTCCCGTCAGATCTCAAAGTCCACCGGCACCATCGTCCAAAAGCCAATCTCGTCCGATCGCCAAAACAATTATAGATCCTTGTTCCTCGTTGCATGCCGAACGTATTACATTAATGGTTCGACCGCGGTGGTCGCGCTCGTTTTCGAGAAAAACGAGAAAAACACCTTTCGGTCCGAAATATTTCCAAGTCCCGTCAGATCTCAAAGTCCACCGGCACCATCGTCCAAAAGCCAAACTCGTCCGATCGCCAAAACAATTATAGATCCTTGTTCCTCGTTGCATGCCGAACGTATTACATTAATGGTTCGACCGCGGTGGTCGCGCTCGTTTTCGAGAAAAACGAGAAAAACACCTTTCGGTCCGAAATATTTCCAAGTCCCGTCAGATCTCAAAGTCCACCGGCACCATCGTCCAAAAGCCAAACTCGTCCGATCGCCAAAACAATTATAGATCCTTGTTCCTCGTTGCATGCCGAACGTATTACATTAATGGTTCGAACGCGGTCGTCGCGCTCGTTTTCGAGAAAAAAGAGAAAAACACCTTTCGGTCCGAAATATTTCCAAGTCCCGTCAGATCTCAAAGTCCACCGGCACCATCGTCCAAAAGCCAAACTCGTCCGATCGCCAAAACAATTATAGATCCTTGTTCCTCGTTGCATGCCGAACGTATTACATTAATGGTTCGACCGCGGTCGTCGCGCTCGTTTTCGAGAAAAACGCGAAAAACACCTTTCGGTCCGAAATATTTCCAAGTCCCGTCAGATCTCAAAGTCCACCGGCACCATCGTCCAAAAGCCAAACTCGTCCGATCGCCAAAACAATTATAGATCCTTGTTCCTCGTTGCATTGCGTACGTATTACATTAATGGTTCGAACGCGGTCGTCGCGCTCGATTTCGAGAAAAAAGAGAAAGACACCTTTCGGTCCGAAATATTTCCAAGTCCCGTCAGATCTCAAAGTCCACCGGCACCATCGTCCAAAAGCCAAAATCGTCCGATCGCCAAAACAATTATAGATCCTTGTTCCTCGTTGCATGCCGAACGTATTACATCAATGGTTCGAACGCGGTCGTCGCGCTCGTTTTCGAGAAAAACGAGAAAAACACCTTTCGGTCCGAAATATTCCCAAGTCCCGTCAGATCTCAAAGTCCACCGGCACCATCGTCCAAAAGCCAAACTCGTCCGATCGCCAAAACAATTATAGATCCTTGTTCCTCGTTGCATGCCGAACGTATTACATCAATGGTTCGAACGCGGTCGTCGCGCTCGTTTTCGAGAAAAACGAGAAAAACACCTTTCGGTCCGAAATATTTCCAAGTCCCGTCAGATCTCAAAGTCCACCGGCACCATCGTCCAAAAGCCAAAATCGTCCGATCGCCAAAACAATTATAGATCCTTGTTCCTCGTTGCATGCCGAACGTATTACATCAATGGTTCGAACGCGGTCGTCGCGCTCGTTTTCGAGAAAAACGAGAAAAACACCTTTCGGTCCGAAATATTCCCAAGTCCCGTCAGATCTCAAAGTCCACCGGCACCATCGTCCAAAAGCCAAACTCGTCCGATCGCCAAAACAATTATAGATCCTTGTTCCTCGTTGCATGCCGAACGTATTACATCAATGGTTCGAACGCGGTCGTCGCGCTCGTTTTCGAGAAAAACGAGAAAAACACCTTTCGGTCCGAAATATTCCCAAGTCCCGTCAGATCTCAAAGTCCACCGGCACCATCGTCCAAAAGCCAAACTCGTCCGATCGCCAAAACAATTATAGATCCTTGTTCCTCGTTGCATTGCGTACGTATTACATTAATGGTTCGAACGCGGTCGTCGCGCTCGATTTCGAGAAAAAAGAGAAAGACACCTTTCGGTCCGAAATATTTCCAAGTCCCGTCAGATCTCAAAGTCCACCGGCACCATCGTCCAAAAGCCAAACTCGTCCGATCGCCAAAACAATTATAGATCCTTGTTCCTCGTTGCATGCCGAACGTATTACATTAATGGTTCGAACGCGGTCGTCACGCTCGTTTTCGAGAAAAAAGAGAAAAACACCTTTCGGTCCGAAATATTTCCAAGTCCCGTCAGATCTCAAAGTCCACCGGCACCATCGTCCAAAAGCCAAACTCGTCCGATCGCCAAAACAATTATAGATCCTTGTTCCTCGTTGCATTGCGAACGTATTACATCAATGGTTCGAACGCGGTCGTCGCGCTCGTTTTCGAGAAAAACGAGAAAAACACCTTTCGGTCCGAAATATTTCCAAGTCCCGTCAGATCTCAAAGTCCACCGGCACCATCGTCCAAAAGCCAAACTCGTCCGATCGCCAAAACAATTATAGATCCTTGTTCCTCGTTGCATGCCGAACGTATTACATTAATGGTTCGACCGCGGTGGTCGCGCTCGTTTTCGAGAAAAACGAGAAAAACACCTTTCGGTCCGAAATATTTCCAAGTCCCGTCAGATCTCAAAGTCCACCGGCACCATCGTCCAAAAGCCAAACTCGTCCGATCGCCAAAACAATTATAGATCCTTGTTCCTCGTTGCATGCCGAACGTATTACATTAATGGTTCGAACGCGGTCGTCGCGCTCGTTTTCGAGAAAAAAGAGAAAAACACCTTTCGGTCCGAAATATTTCCAAGTCCCGTCAGATCTCAAAGTCCACCGGCACCATCGTCCAAAAGCCAAACTCGTCCGATCGCCAAAACAATTATAGATCCTTGTTCCTCGTTGCATGCCGAACGTATTACATTAATGGTTCGAACGCGGTCGTCGCGCTCGTTTTCGAGAAAAAAGAGAAAAACACCTTTCGGTCCGAAATATTTCCAAGTCCCGTCAGATCTCAAAGTCCACCGGCACCATCGTCCAAAAGCCAAACTCGTCCGATCGCCAAAACAATTATAGATCCTTGTTCCTCGTTGCATGCCGAACGTATTACATTAATGGTTCGACCGCGGTCGTCGCGCTCGTTTTCGAGAAAAACGCGAAAAACACCTTTCGGTCCGAAATATTTCCAAGTCCCGTCAGATCTTAAAATGTCCACCGGCACCATCGTCCAAAAGCCAAACTCGTCCGATCGCCAAAACAATTATAGATCCTTGTTCCTCGTTGCATGCCGAACGTATTACATTAATGGTTCGACCGCGGTGGTCGCGCTCGTTTTCGAGAAAAACGCGAAAAACACCTTTCGGTCCGAAATATTTCCAAGTCCCGTCAGATCTCAAAGTCCACCGGCACCATCGTCCAAAAGCCAAACTCGTCCGATCGCCAAAACAATTATAGATCCTTGTTCCTCGTTGCATTGCGAACGTATTACATCAATGGTTCGACCGCGGTGGTCGCGCTCGTTTTCGAGAAAAACGCGAAAAACACCTTTCGGTCCGAAATATTTCCAAGTCCCGTCAGATCTCAAAGTCCACCGGCACCATCGTCCAAAAGCCAATCTCGTCCGATCGCCAAAACAATTATAGATCCTTGTTCCTCGTTGCATGCCGAACGTATTACATTAATGGTTCGACCGCGGTGGTCGCGCTCGTTTTCGAGAAAAACGAGAAAAACACCTTTCGGTCCGAAATATTTCCAAGTCCCGTCAGATCTCAAAGTCCACCGGCACCATCGTCCAAAAGCCAAACTCGTCCGATCGCCAAAACAATTATAGATCCTTGTTCCTCGTTGCATGCCGAACGTATTACATTAATGGTTCGACCGCGGTGGTCGCGCTCGTTTTCGAGAAAAACGAGAAAAACACCTTTCGGTCCGAAATATTTCCAAGTCCCGTCAGATCTCAAAGTCCACCGGCACCATCGTCCAAAAGCCAAACTCGTCCGATCGCCAAAACAATTATAGATCCTTGTTCCTCGTTGCATGCCGAACGTATTACATTAATGGTTCGAACGCGGTCGTCGCGCTCGTTTTCGAGAAAAAAGAGAAAAACACCTTTCGGTCCGAAATATTTCCAAGTCCCGTCAGATCTCAAAGTCCACCGGCACCATCGTCCAAAAGCCAAACTCGTCCGATCGCCAAAACAATTATAGATCCTTGTTCCTCGTTGCATGCCGAACGTATTACATTAATGGTTCGACCGCGGTCGTCGCGCTCGTTTTCGAGAAAAACGCGAAAAACACCTTTCGGTCCGAAATATTTCCAAGTCCCGTCAGATCTCAAAGTCCACCGGCACCATCGTCCAAAAGCCAAACTCGTCCGATCGCCAAAACAATTATAGATCCTTGTTCCTCGTTGCATTGCGTACGTATTACATTAATGGTTCGAACGCGGTCGTCGCGCTCGATTTCGAGAAAAAAGAGAAAGACACCTTTCGGTCCGAAATATTTCCAAGTCCCGTCAGATCTCAAAGTCCACCGGCACCATCGTCCAAAAGCCAAAATCGTCCGATCGCCAAAACAATTATAGATCCTTGTTCCTCGTTGCATGCCGAACGTATTACATCAATGGTTCGAACGCGGTCGTCGCGCTCGTTTTCGAGAAAAACGAGAAAAACACCTTTCGGTCCGAAATATTCCCAAGTCCCGTCAGATCTCAAAGTCCACCGGCACCATCGTCCAAAAGCCAAACTCGTCCGATCGCCAAAACAATTATAGATCCTTGTTCCTCGTTGCATGCCGAACGTATTACATCAATGGTTCGAACGCGGTCGTCGCGCTCGTTTTCGAGAAAAACGAGAAAAACACCTTTCGGTCCGAAATATTTCCAAGTCCCGTCAGATCTCAAAGTCCACCGGCACCATCGTCCAAAAGCCAAAATCGTCCGATCGCCAAAACAATTATAGATCCTTGTTCCTCGTTGCATGCCGAACGTATTACATCAATGGTTCGAACGCGGTCGTCGCGCTCGTTTTCGAGAAAAACGAGAAAAACACCTTTCGGTCCGAAATATTCCCAAGTCCCGTCAGATCTCAAAGTCCACCGGCACCATCGTCCAAAAGCCAAACTCGTCCGATCGCCAAAACAATTATAGATCCTTGTTCCTCGTTGCATGCCGAACGTATTACATCAATGGTTCGAACGCGGTCGTCGCGCTCGTTTTCGAGAAAAACGAGAAAAACACCTTTCGGTCCGAAATATTCCCAAGTCCCGTCAGATCTCAAAGTCCACCGGCACCATCGTCCAAAAGCCAAACTCGTCCGATCGCCAAAACAATTATAGATCCTTGTTCCTCGTTGCATTGCGTACGTATTACATTAATGGTTCGAACGCGGTCGTCGCGCTCGATTTCGAGAAAAAAGAGAAAGACACCTTTCGGTCCGAAATATTTCCAAGTCCCGTCAGATCTCAAAGTCCACCGGCACCATCGTCCAAAAGCCAAACTCGTCCGATCGCCAAAACAATTATAGATCCTTGTTCCTCGTTGCATGCCGAACGTATTACATTAATGGTTCGAACGCGGTCGTCACGCTCGTTTTCGAGAAAAAAGAGAAAAACACCTTTCGGTCCGAAATATTTCCAAGTCCCGTCAGATCTCAAAGTCCACCGGCACCATCGTCCAAAAGCCAAACTCGTCCGATCGCCAAAACAATTATAGATCCTTGTTCCTCGTTGCATTGCGAACGTATTACATCAATGGTTCGAACGCGGTCGTCGCGCTCGTTTTCGAGAAAAACGAGAAAAACACCTTTCGGTCCGAAATATTTCCAAGTCCCGTCAGATCTCAAAGTCCACCGGCACCATCGTCCAAAAGCCAAACTCGTCCGATCGCCAAAACAATTATAGATCCTTGTTCCTCGTTGCATGCCGAACGTATTACATTAATGGTTCGACCGCGGTGGTCGCGCTCGTTTTCGAGAAAAACGAGAAAAACACCTTTCGGTCCGAAATATTTCCAAGTCCCGTCAGATCTCAAAGTCCACCGGCACCATCGTCCAAAAGCCAAACTCGTCCGATCGCCAAAACAATTATAGATCCTTGTTCCTCGTTGCATGCCGAACGTATTACATTAATGGTTCGAACGCGGTCGTCGCGCTCGTTTTCGAGAAAAAAGAGAAAAACACCTTTCGGTCCGAAATATTTCCAAGTCCCGTCAGATCTCAAAGTCCACCGGCACCATCGTCCAAAAGCCAAACTCGTCCGATCGCCAAAACAATTATAGATCCTTGTTCCTCGTTGCATGCCGAACGTATTACATTAATGGTTCGACCGCGGTCGTCGCGCTCGTTTTCGAGAAAAACGCGAAAAACACCTTTCGGTCCGAAATATTTCCAAGTCCCGTCAGATCTCAAAGTCCACCGGCACCATCGTCCAAAAGCCAAACTCGTCCGATCGCCAAAACAATTATAGATCCTTGTTCCTCGTTGCATTCCGAACGTATTACATTAATGGTTCGACCGCGGTCGTCGAGCTCGTTTTCGAGAAAAACGAGAAAAACACCTTTCGGTCCGAAATATTTCTAAGTCCCGTCAGATCTCAAAGTCCACCGGCACCATCGTCCAAAAGCCAAACTCGTCCGATCGCCAAAACAATTATAGATCCTTGTTCCTCGTTGCATGCCGAACGTATTACATTAATGGTTCGACCGCGGTCGTCGCGCTCGTTTTCGAGAAAAACGCGAAAAACACCTTTCGGTCCGAAATATTTCCAAGTCCCGTCAGATCTCAAAGTCCACCGGCACCATCGTCCAAAAGCCAAACTCGTCCGATCGCCAAAACAATTATAGATCCTTGTTCCTCGTTGCATTCCGTACGTATTACATTAATGGTTCGAACGCGGTCGTCGCGCTCGATTTCGAGAAAAAAGAGAAAGACACCTTTCGGTCCGAAATATTTCCAAGTCCCGTCAGATCTCAAAGTCCACCGGCACCATCGTCCAAAAGCCAAACTCGTCCGATCGCCAAAACAATTATAGATCCTTGTTCCTCGTTGCATTGCGAACGTATTACATTAATGGTTCGACCGCGGTCGTCGCGCTCGTTTTCGAGAAAAACGAGAAAAACACCTTTCGGTCCGAAATATTTCCAAGTCCCGTCAGATCTCAAAGTCCACCGGCACCATCGTCCAAAAGCCAAACTCGTCCGATCGCCAAAACAATTATAGATCCTTGTTCCTCGTTGCATTGCGTACGTATTACATTAATGGTTCGAACGCGGTCGTCGCGCTCGATTTCGAGAAAAACGAGAAAAACACCTTTCGGTCCGAAATATTTCCAAGTCCCGTCAGATCTCAAAGTCCACCGGCACCATCGTCCAAAAGCCAAACTCGTCCGATCGCCAAAACAATTATAGATCCTTGTTCCTCGTTGCATTCCGAACGTATTACATTAATGGTTCGACCGCGGTGGTCGCGCTCGTTTTCGAGAAAAACGAGAAAAACACCTTTCGGTCCGAAATATTTCCAAGTCCCGTCAGATCTCAAAGTCCACCGGCACCATCGTCCAAAAGCCAAACTCGTCCGATCGCCAAAACAATTATAGATCCTTGTTCCTCGTTGCATGCCGAACGTATTACATTAATGGTTCGAACGCGGTCGTCGCGCTCGTTTTCGAGAAAAAAGAGAAAAACACCTTTCGGTCCGAAATATTTCCAAGTCCCGTCAGATCTCAAAGTCCACCGGCACCATCGTCCAAAAGCCAAACTCGTCCGATCGCCAAAACAATTATAGATCCTTGTTCCTCGTTGCATGCCGAACGTATTACATTAATGGTTCGACCGCGGTCGTCGCGCTCGTTTTCGAGAAAAACGCGAAAAACACCTTTCGGTCCGAAATATTTCCAAGTCCCGTCAGATCTCAAAGTCCACCGGCACCATCGTCCAAAAGCCAAACTCGTCCGATCGCCAAAACAATTATAGATCCTTGTTCCTCGTTGCATTCCGAACGTATTACATTAATGGTTCGACCGCGGTCGTCGAGCTCGTTTTCGAGAAAAACGAGAAAAACACCTTTCGGTCCGAAATATTTCTAAGTCCCGTCAGATCTCAAAGTCCACCGGCACCATCGTCCAAAAGCCAAACTCGTCCGATCGCCAAAACAATTATAGATCCTTGTTCCTCGTTGCATGCCGAACGTATTACATTAATGGTTCGACCGCGGTGGTCGCGCTCGTTTTCGAGAAAAACGAGAAAAACACCTTTCGGTCCGAAATATTTCCAAGTCCCGTCAGATCTCAAAGTCCACCGGCACCATCGTCCAAAAGCCAAACTCGTCCGATCGCCAAAACAATTATAGATCCTTGTTCCTCGTTGCATGCCGAACGTATTACATTAATGGTTCGACCGCGGTGGTCGCGCTCGTTTTCGAGAAAAACGAGAAAAACACCTTTCGGTCCGAAATATTTCCAAGTCCCGTCAGATCTCAAAGTCCACCGGCACCATCGTCCAAAAGCCAAACTCGTCCGATCGCCAAAACAATTATAGATCCTTGTTCCTCGTTGCATTGCGAACGTATTACATTAATGGTTCGAACGCGGTCGTCGCGCTCGTTTTCGAGAAAAACGAGAAAAACACCTTTCGGTCCGAAATATTTCCAAGTCCCGTCAGATCTCAAAGTCCACCGGCACCATCGTCCAAAAGCCAAACTCGTCCGATCGCCAAAACAATTATAGATCCTTGTTCCTCGTTGCATGCCGAACGTATTACATTAATGGTTCGACCGCGGTGGTCGCGCTCGTTTTCGAGAAAAACGAGAAAAACACCTTTCGGTCCGAAATATTTCCAAGTCCCGTCAGATCTCAAAGTCCACCGGCACCATCGTCCAAAAGCCAAACTCGTCCGATCGCCAAAACAATTATAGATCCTTGTTCCTCGTTGCATGCCGAACGTATTACATTAATGGTTCGAACGCGGTCGTCGCGCTCGTTTTCGAGAAAAAAGAGAAAAACACCTTTCGGTCCGAAATATTTCCAAGTCCCGTCAGATCTCAAAGTCCACCGGCACCATCGTCCAAAAGCCAAACTCGTCCGATCGCCAAAACAATTATAGATCCTTGTTCCTCGTTGCATGCCGAACGTATTACATTAATGGTTCGACCGCGGTCGTCGCGCTCGTTTTCGAGAAAAACGCGAAAAACACCTTTCGGTCCGAAATATTTCCAAGTCCCGTCAGATCTTAAAATGTCCACCGGCACCATCGTCCAAAAGCCAAACTCGTCCGATCGCCAAAACAATTATAGATCCTTGTTCCTCGTTGCATGCCGAACGTATTACATTAATGGTTCGACCGCGGTGGTCGCGCTCGTTTTCGAGAAAAACGAGAAAAACACCTTTCGGTCCGAAATATTTCCAAGTCCCGTCAGATCTCAAAGTCCACCGGCACCATCGTCCAAAAGCCAAAATCGTCCGATCGCCAAAACAATTATAGATCCTTGTTCCTCGTTGCATGCCGAACGTATTACAGTAATGGTTCGACCGCGGTGGTCGCGCTCGTTTTCGAGAAAAACGAGAAAAACACCTTTCGGTCCGAAATATTTCCAAGTCCCGTCAGATCTCAAAGTCCACCGGCACCATCGTCCAAAAGCCAAACTCGTCCGATCGCCAAAACAATTATAGATCCTTGTTCCTCGTTGCATTGCGAACGTATTACATTAATGGTTCGAACGCGGTCGTCGCGCTCGTTTTCGAGAAAAACGAGAAAAACACCTTTGGGTCCGACATATTTCCAAGTCCCGTCAGATCTCAAAGTCCACCGGCACCATCGTCCAAAAGCCAAACTCGTCCGATCGCCAAAACAATTATAGATCCTTGTTCCTCGTTGCATGCCGAACGTATTACATTAATGGTTCGACCGCGGTGGTCGCGCTCGTTTTCGAGAAAAACGAGAAAAACACCTTTCGGCCCGAAATATTTCCAAGTCCCGTCAGATCTCAAAGTCCACCGGCACCATCGTCCAAAAGCCAAACTCGTCCGATCGCCAAAACAATTATAGATCCTTGTTCCTCGTTGCATGCCGAACGTATTACATTAATGGTTCGAACGCGGTCGTCGCGCTCGTTTTCGAGAAAAAAGAGAAAAACACCTTTCGGTCCGAAATATTTCCAAGTCCCGTCAGATCTCAAAGTCCACCGGCACCATCGTCCAAAAGCCAAACTCGTCCGATCGCCAAAACAATTATAGATCCTTGTTCCTCGTTGCATGCCGAACGTATTACATTAATGGTTCGACCGCGGTGGTCGCGCTCGTTTTCGAGAAAAACGCGAAAAACACCTTTCGGTCCGAAATATTTCCAAGTCCCGTCAGATCTCAAAGTCCACCGGCACCATCGTCCAAAAGCCAAACTCGACCGATCGCCAAAACAATTATAGATCCTTGTTCCTCGTTGCATGCCGAACGTATTACATTAATGGTTCGAACGCGGTCGTCGCGCTCGTTTTCGAGAAAAAAGAGAAAAACACCTTTCGGTCCGAAATATTTCCAAGTCCCGTCAGATCTCAAAGTCCACCGGCACCATCGTCCAAAAGCCAAACTCGTCCGATCGCCAAAACAATTATAGATCCTTGTTCCTCGTTGCATGCCGAACGTATTACATTAATGGTTCGACCGCGGTGGTCGCGCTCGTTTTCGAGAAAAACGAGAAAAACACCTTTCGGTCCGAAATATTTCCAAGTCCCGTCAGATCTCAAAGTCCACCGGCACCATCGTCCAAAAGCCAAACTCGTCCGATCGCCAAAACAATTATAGATCCTTGTTCCTCGTTGCATGCCGAACGTATTACATTAATGGTTCGACCGCGGTGGTCGCGCTCGTTTTCGAGAAAAACGAGAAAAACACCTTTCGGTCCGAAATATTTCCAAGTCCCGTCAGATCTCAAAGTCCACCGGCACCATCGTCCAAAAGCCAAACTCGTCCGATCGCCAAAACAATTATAGATCCTTGTTCCTCGTTGCATTGCGAACGTATTACATTAATGGTTCGAACGCGGTCGTCGCGCTCGTTTTCGAGAAAAACGAGAAAAACACCTTTCGGTCCGAAATATTTCCAAGTCCCGTCAGATCTCAAAGTCCACCGGCACCATCGTCCAAAAGCCAAACTCGTCCGATCGCCAAAACAATTATAGATCCTTGTTCCTCGTTGCATGCCGAACGTATTACATTAATGGTTCGACCGCGGTGGTCGCGCTCGTTTTCGAGAAAAACGAGAAAAACACCTTTCGGTCCGAAATATTTCCAAGTCCCGTCAGATCTCAAAGTCCACCGGCACCATCGTCCAAAAGCCAAACTCGTCCGATCGCCAAAACAATTATAGATCCTTGTTCCTCGTTGCATGCCGAACGTATTACATTAATGGTTCGAACGCGGTCGTCGCGCTCGTTTTCGAGAAAAAAGAGAAAAACACCTTTCGGTCCGAAATATTTCCAAGTCCCGTCAGATCTCAAAGTCCACCGGCACCATCGTCCAAAAGCCAAACTCGTCCGATCGCCAAAACAATTATAGATCCTTGTTCCTCGTTGCATGCCGAACGTATTACATTAATGGTTCGACCGCGGTCGTCGCGCTCGTTTTCGAGAAAAACGCGAAAAACACCTTTCGGTCCGAAATATTTCCAAGTCCCGTCAGATCTCAAAGTCCACCGGCACCATCGTCCAAAAGCCAAACTCGTCCGATCGCCAAAACAATTATAGATCCTTGTTCCTCGTTGCATTGCGTACGTATTACATTAATGGTTCGAACGCGGTCGTCGCGCTCGATTTCGAGAAAAAAGAGAAAGACACCTTTCGGTCCGAAATATTTCCAAGTCCCGTCAGATCTCAAAGTCCACCGGCACCATCGTCCAAAAGCCAAAATCGTCCGATCGCCAAAACAATTATAGATCCTTGTTCCTCGTTGCATGCCGAACGTATTACATCAATGGTTCGAACGCGGTCGTCGCGCTCGTTTTCGAGAAAAACGAGAAAAACACCTTTCGGTCCGAAATATTCCCAAGTCCCGTCAGATCTCAAAGTCCACCGGCACCATCGTCCAAAAGCCAAACTCGTCCGATCGCCAAAACAATTATAGATCCTTGTTCCTCGTTGCATGCCGAACGTATTACATCAATGGTTCGAACGCGGTCGTCGCGCTCGTTTTCGAGAAAAACGAGAAAAACACCTTTCGGTCCGAAATATTTCCAAGTCCCGTCAGATCTCAAAGTCCACCGGCACCATCGTCCAAAAGCCAAAATCGTCCGATCGCCAAAACAATTATAGATCCTTGTTCCTCGTTGCATGCCGAACGTATTACATCAATGGTTCGAACGCGGTCGTCGCGCTCGTTTTCGAGAAAAACGAGAAAAACACCTTTCGGTCCGAAATATTCCCAAGTCCCGTCAGATCTCAAAGTCCACCGGCACCATCGTCCAAAAGCCAAACTCGTCCGATCGCCAAAACAATTATAGATCCTTGTTCCTCGTTGCATGCCGAACGTATTACATCAATGGTTCGAACGCGGTCGTCGCGCTCGTTTTCGAGAAAAACGAGAAAAACACCTTTCGGTCCGAAATATTCCCAAGTCCCGTCAGATCTCAAAGTCCACCGGCACCATCGTCCAAAAGCCAAACTCGTCCGATCGCCAAAACAATTATAGATCCTTGTTCCTCGTTGCATTGCGTACGTATTACATTAATGGTTCGAACGCGGTCGTCGCGCTCGATTTCGAGAAAAAAGAGAAAGACACCTTTCGGTCCGAAATATTTCCAAGTCCCGTCAGATCTCAAAGTCCACCGGCACCATCGTCCAAAAGCCAAACTCGTCCGATCGCCAAAACAATTATAGATCCTTGTTCCTCGTTGCATGCCGAACGTATTACATTAATGGTTCGAACGCGGTCGTCACGCTCGTTTTCGAGAAAAAAGAGAAAAACACCTTTCGGTCCGAAATATTTCCAAGTCCCGTCAGATCTCAAAGTCCACCGGCACCATCGTCCAAAAGCCAAACTCGTCCGATCGCCAAAACAATTATAGATCCTTGTTCCTCGTTGCATTGCGAACGTATTACATCAATGGTTCGAACGCGGTCGTCGCGCTCGTTTTCGAGAAAAACGAGAAAAACACCTTTCGGTCCGAAATATTTCTAAGTCCCGTCAGATCTCAAAGTCCACCGGCACCATCGTCCAAAAGCCAAACTCGTCCGATCGCCAAAACAATTATAGATCCTTGTTCCTCGTTGCATGCCGAACGTATTACATTAATGGTTCGACCGCGGTGGTCGCGCTCGTTTTCGAGAAAAACGAGAAAAACACCTTTCGGTCCGAAATATTTCCAAGTCCCGTCAGATCTCAAAGTCCACCGGCACCATCGTCCAAAAGCCAAACTCGTCCGATCGCCAAAACAATTATAGATCCTTGTTCCTCGTTGCATGCCGAACGTATTACATTAATGGTTCGAACGCGGTCGTCGCGCTCGTTTTCGAGAAAAAAGAGAAAAACACCTTTCGGTCCGAAATATTTCCAAGTCCCGTCAGATCTCAAAGTCCACCGGCACCATCGTCCAAAAGCCAAACTCGTCCGATCGCCAAAACAATTATAGATCCTTGTTCCTCGTTGCATGCCGAACGTATTACATTAATGGTTCGACCGCGGTCGTCGCGCTCGTTTTCGAGAAAAACGCGAAAAACACCTTTCGGTCCGAAATATTTCCAAGTCCCGTCAGATCTCAAAGTCCACCGGCACCATCGTCCAAAAGCCAAACTCGTCCGATCGCCAAAACAATTATAGATCCTTGTTCCTCGTTGCATTCCGAACGTATTACATTAATGGTTCGACCGCGGTCGTCGAGCTCGTTTTCGAGAAAAACGAGAAAAACACCTTTCGGTCCGAAATATTTCTAAGTCCCGTCAGATCTCAAAGTCCACCGGCACCATCGTCCAAAAGCCAAACTCGTCCGATCGCCAAAACAATTATAGATCCTTGTTCCTCGTTGCATGCCGAACGTATTACATTAATGGTTCGACCGCGGTCGTCGCGCTCGTTTTCGAGAAAAACGCGAAAAACACCTTTCGGTCCGAAATATTTCCAAGTCCCGTCAGATCTCAAAGTCCACCGGCACCATCGTCCAAAAGCCAAACTCGTCCGATCGCCAAAACAATTATAGATCCTTGTTCCTCGTTGCATTCCGTACGTATTACATTAATGGTTCGAACGCGGTCGTCGCGCTCGATTTCGAGAAAAAAGAGAAAGACACCTTTCGGTCCGAAATATTTCCAAGTCCCGTCAGATCTCAAAGTCCACCGGCACCATCGTCCAAAAGCCAAACTCGTCCGATCGCCAAAACAATTATAGATCCTTGTTCCTCGTTGCATTGCGAACGTATTACATTAATGGTTCGACCGCGGTCGTCGCGCTCGTTTTCGAGAAAAACGAGAAAAACACCTTTCGGTCCGAAATATTTCCAAGTCCCGTCAGATCTCAAAGTCCACCGGCACCATCGTCCAAAAGCCAAACTCGTCCGATCGCCAAAACAATTATAGATCCTTGTTCCTCGTTGCATTGCGTACGTATTACATTAATGGTTCGAACGCGGTCGTCGCGCTCGATTTCGAGAAAAAAGAGAAAGACACCTTTCGGTCCGAAATATTTCCAAGTCCCGTCAGATCTCAAAGTCCACCGGCACCATCGTCCAAAAGCCAAACTCGTCCGATCGCCAAAACAATTATAGATCCTTGTTCCTCGTTGCATTCCGAACGTATTACATTAATGGTTCGACCGCGGTGGTCGCGCTCGTTTTCGAGAAAAACGAGAAAAACACCTTTCGGTCCGAAATATTTCCAAGTCCCGTCAGATCTCAAAGTCCACCGGCACCATCGTCCAAAAGCCAAACTCGTCCGATCGCCAAAACAATTATAGATCCTTGTTCCTCGTTGCATGCCGAACGTATTACATTAATGGTTCGAACGCGGTCGTCGCGCTCGTTTTCGAGAAAAAAGAGAAAAACACCTTTCGGTCCGAAATATTTCCAAGTCCCGTCAGATCTCAAAGTCCACCGGCACCATCGTCCAAAAGCCAAACTCGTCCGATCGCCAAAACAATTATAGATCCTTGTTCCTCGTTGCATGCCGAACGTATTACATTAATGGTTCGACCGCGGTCGTCGCGCTCGTTTTCGAGAAAAACGCGAAAAACACCTTTCGGTCCGAAATATTTCCAAGTCCCGTCAGATCTCAAAGTCCACCGGCACCATCGTCCAAAAGCCAAACTCGTCCGATCGCCAAAACAATTATAGATCCTTGTTCCTCGTTGCATTCCGAACGTATTACATTAATGGTTCGACCGCGGTCGTCGAGCTCGTTTTCGAGAAAAACGAGAAAAACACCTTTCGGTCCGAAATATTTCTAAGTCCCGTCAGATCTCAAAGTCCACCGGCACCATCGTCCAAAAGCCAAACTCGTCCGATCGCCAAAACAATTATAGATCCTTGTTCCTCGTTGCATGCCGAACGTATTACATTAATGGTTCGACCGCGGTGGTCGCGCTCGTTTTCGAGAAAAACGAGAAAAACACCTTTCGGTCCGAAATATTTCCAAGTCCCGTCAGATCTCAAAGTCCACCGGCACCATCGTCCAAAAGCCAAACTCGTCCGATCGCCAAAACAATTATAGATCCTTGTTCCTCGTTGCATGCCGAACGTATTACATTAATGGTTCGACCGCGGTGGTCGCGCTCGTTTTCGAGAAAAACGAGAAAAACACCTTTCGGTCCGAAATATTTCCAAGTCCCGTCAGATCTCAAAGTCCACCGGCACCATCGTCCAAAAGCCAAACTCGTCCGATCGCCAAAACAATTATAGATCCTTGTTCCTCGTTGCATTGCGAACGTATTACATTAATGGTTCGAACGCGGTCGTCGCGCTCGTTTTCGAGAAAAACGAGAAAAACACCTTTCGGTCCGAAATATTTCCAAGTCCCGTCAGATCTCAAAGTCCACCGGCACCATCGTCCAAAAGCCAAACTCGTCCGATCGCCAAAACAATTATAGATCCTTGTTCCTCGTTGCATGCCGAACGTATTACATTAATGGTTCGACCGCGGTGGTCGCGCTCGTTTTCGAGAAAAACGAGAAAAACACCTTTCGGTCCGAAATATTTCCAAGTCCCGTCAGATCTCAAAGTCCACCGGCACCATCGTCCAAAAGCCAAACTCGTCCGATCGCCAAAACAATTATAGATCCTTGTTCCTCGTTGCATGCCGAACGTATTACATTAATGGTTCGAACGCGGTCGTCGCGCTCGTTTTCGAGAAAAAAGAGAAAAACACCTTTCGGTCCGAAATATTTCCAAGTCCCGTCAGATCTCAAAGTCCACCGGCACCATCGTCCAAAAGCCAAACTCGTCCGATCGCCAAAACAATTATAGATCCTTGTTCCTCGTTGCATGCCGAACGTATTACATTAATGGTTCGACCGCGGTCGTCGCGCTCGTTTTCGAGAAAAACGCGAAAAACACCTTTCGGTCCGAAATATTTCCAAGTCCCGTCAGATCTTAAAATGTCCACCGGCACCATCGTCCAAAAGCCAAACTCGTCCGATCGCCAAAACAATTATAGATCCTTGTTCCTCGTTGCATGCCGAACGTATTACATTAATGGTTCGACCGCGGTGGTCGCGCTCGTTTTCGAGAAAAACGAGAAAAACACCTTTCGGTCCGAAATATTTCCAAGTCCCGTCAGATCTCAAAGTCCACCGGCACCATCGTCCAAAAGCCAAAATCGTCCGATCGCCAAAACAATTATAGATCCTTGTTCCTCGTTGCATGCCGAACGTATTACAGTAATGGTTCGACCGCGGTGGTCGCGCTCGTTTTCGAGAAAAACGAGAAAAACACCTTTCGGTCCGAAATATTTCCAAGTCCCGTCAGATCTCAAAGTCCACCGGCACCATCGTCCAAAAGCCAAACTCGTCCGATCGCCAAAACAATTATAGATCCTTGTTCCTCGTTGCATTGCGAACGTATTACATTAATGGTTCGAACGCGGTCGTCGCGCTCGTTTTCGAGAAAAACGAGAAAAACACCTTTGGGTCCGACATATTTCCAAGTCCCGTCAGATCTCAAAGTCCACCGGCACCATCGTCCAAAAGCCAAACTCGTCCGATCGCCAAAACAATTATAGATCCTTGTTCCTCGTTGCATGCCGAACGTATTACATTAATGGTTCGACCGCGGTGGTCGCGCTCGTTTTCGAGAAAAACGAGAAAAACACCTTTCGGCCCGAAATATTTCCAAGTCCCGTCAGATCTCAAAGTCCACCGGCACCATCGTCCAAAAGCCAAACTCGTCCGATCGCCAAAACAATTATAGATCCTTGTTCCTCGTTGCATGCCGAACGTATTACATTAATGGTTCGAACGCGGTCGTCGCGCTCGTTTTCGAGAAAAAAGAGAAAAACACCTTTCGGTCCGAAATATTTCCAAGTCCCGTCAGATCTCAAAGTCCACCGGCACCATCGTCCAAAAGCCAAACTCGTCCGATCGCCAAAACAATTATAGATCCTTGTTCCTCGTTGCATGCCGAACGTATTACATTAATGGTTCGACCGCGGTGGTCGCGCTCGTTTTCGAGAAAAACGCGAAAAACACCTTTCGGTCCGAAATATTTCCAAGTCCCGTCAGATCTCAAAGTCCACCGGCACCATCGTCCAAAAGCCAAACTCGACCGATCGCCAAAACAATTATAGATCCTTGTTCCTCGTTGCATGCCGAACGTATTACATTAATGGTTCGAACGCGGTCGTCGCGCTCGTTTTCGAGAAAAAAGAGAAAAACACCTTTCGGTCCGAAATATTTCCAAGTCCCGTCAGATCTCAAAGTCCACCGGCACCATCGTCCAAAAGCCAAACTCGTCCGATCGCCAAAACAATTATAGATCCTTGTTCCTCGTTGCATGCCGAACGTATTACATTAATGGTTCGACCGCGGTGGTCGCGCTCGTTTTCGAGAAAAACGAGAAAAACACCTTTCGGTCCGAAATATTTCCAAGTCCCGTCAGATCTCAAAGTCCACCGGCACCATCGTCCAAAAGCCAAACTCGTCCGATCGCCAAAACAATTATAGATCCTTGTTCCTCGTTGCATGCCGAACGTATTACATTAATGGTTCGACCGCGGTGGTCGCGCTCGTTTTCGAGAAAAACGAGAAAAACACCTTTCGGTCCGAAATATTTCCAAGTCCCGTCAGATCTCAAAGTCCACCGGCACCATCGTCTAAAAGCCAAACTCGTCCGATCGCCAAAACAATTATAGATCCTTGTTCCTCGTTGCATTGCGAACGTATTACATTAATGGTTCGAACGCGGTCGTCGCGCTCGTTTTCGAGAAAAACGAGAAAAACACCTTTCGGTCCGAAATATTTCCAAGTCCCGTCAGATCTCAAAGTCCACCGGCACCATCGTCCAAAAGCCAAACTCGTCCGATCGCCAAAACAATTATAGATCCTTGTTCCTCGTTGCATGCCGAACGTATTACATTAATGGTTCGACCGCGGTGGTCGCGCTCGTTTTCGAGAAAAACGAGAAAAACACCTTTCGGTCCGAAATATTTCCAAGTCCCGTCAGATCTCAAAGTCCACCGGCACCATCGTCCAAAAGCCAAACTCGTCCGATCGCCAAAACAATTATAGATCCTTGTTCCTCGTTGCATGCCGAACGTATTACATTAATGGTTCGAACGCGGTCGTCGCGCTCGTTTTCGAGAAAAAAGAGAAAAACACCTTTCGGTCCGAAATATTTCCAAGTCCCGTCAGATCTCAAAGTCCACCGGCACCATCGTCCAAAAGCCAAACTCGTCCGATCGCCAAAACAATTATAGATCCTTGTTCCTCGTTGCATGCCGAACGTATTACATTAATGGTTCGACCGCGGTCGTCGCGCTCGTTTTCGAGAAAAACGCGATAAACACCTTTCGGTCCGAAATATTTCCAAGTCCCGTCAGATCTTAAAATGTCCACCGGCACCATCGTCCAAAAGCCAAACTCGTCCGATCGCCAAAACAATTATAGATCCTTGTTCCTCGTTGCATGCCGAACGTATTACATTAATGGTTCGACCGCGGTGGTCGCGCTCGTTTTCGAGAAAAACGAGAAAAACACCTTTCGGTCCGAAATATTTCCAAGTCCCGTCAGATCTCAAAGTCCACCGGCACCATCGTCCAAAAGCCAAAATCGTCCGATCGCCAAAACAATTATAGATCCTTGTTCCTCGTTGCATGCCGAACGTATTACAGTAATGGTTCGACCGCGGTGGTCGCGCTCGTTTTCGAGAAAAACGAGAAAAACACCTTTCGGTCCGAAATATTTCCAAGTCCCGTCAGATCTCAAAGTCCACCGGCACCATCGTCCAAAAGCCAAACTCGTCCGATCGCCAAAACAATTATAGATCCTTGTTCCTCGTTGCATTGCGAACGTATTACATTAATGGTTCGAACGCGGTCGTCGCGCTCGTTTTCGAGAAAAACGAGAAAAACACCTTTGGGTCCGACATATTTCCAAGTCCCGTCAGATCTCAAAGTCCACCGGCACCATCGTCCAAAAGCCAAACTCGTCCGATCGCCAAAACAATTATAGATCCTTGTTCCTCGTTGCATGCCGAACGTATTACATTAATGGTTCGACCGCGGTGGTCGCGCTCGTTTTCGAGAAAAACGAGAAAAACACCTTTCGGCCCGAAATATTTCCAAGTCCCGTCAGATCTCAAAGTCCACCGGCACCATCGTCCAAAAGCCAAACTCGTCCGATCGCCAAAACAATTATAGATCCTTGTTCCTCGTTGCATGCCGAACGTATTACATTAATGGTTCGAACGCGGTCGTCGCGCTCGTTTTCGAGAAAAAAGAGAAAAACACCTTTCGGTCCGAAATATTTCCAAGTCCCGTCAGATCTCAAAGTCCACCGGCACCATCGTCCAAAAGCCAAACTCGTCCGATCGCCAAAACAATTATAGATCCTTGTTCCTCGTTGCATGCCGAACGTATTACATTAATGGTTCGACCGCGGTGGTCGCGCTCGTTTTCGAGAAAAACGCGAAAAACACCTTTCGGTCCGAAATATTTCCAAGTCCCGTCAGATCTCAAAGTCCACCGGCACCATCGTCCAAAAGCCAAACTCGACCGATCGCCAAAACAATTATAGATCCTTGTTCCTCGTTGCATGCCGAACGTATTACATTAATGGTTCGAACGCGGTCGTCGCGCTCGTTTTCGAGAAAAAAGAGAAAAACACCTTTCGGTCCGAAATATTTCCAAGTCCCGTCAGATCTCAAAGTCCACCGGCACCATCGTCCAAAAGCCAAACTCGTCCGATCGCCAAAACAATTATAGATCCTTGTTCCTCGTTGCATGCCGAACGTATTACATTAATGGTTCGAACGCGGTCGTCGCGCTCGTTTTCGAGAAAAAAGAGAAAAACACCTTTCGGTCCGAAATATTTCCAAGTCCCGTCAGATCTCAAAGTCCACCGGCACCATCGTCCAAAAGCCAAACTCGTCCGATCGCCAAAACAATTATAGATCCTTGTTCCTCGTTGCATGCCGAACGTATTACATTAATGGTTCGACCGCGGTCGTCGCGCTCGTTTTCGAGAAAAACGCGAAAAACACCTTTCGGTCCGAAATATTTCCAAGTCCCGTCAGATCTCAAAGTCCACCGGCACCATCGTCCAAAAGCCAAACTCGTCCGATCGCCAAAACAATTATAGATCCTTGTTCCTCGTTGCATGCCGAACGTATTACATTAATGGTTCGACCGCGGTGGTCGCGCTCGTTTTCGAGAAAAACGCGAAAAACACCTTTCGGTCCGAAATATTTCCAAGTCCCGTCAGATCTCAAAGTCCACCGGCACCATCGTCCAAAAGCCAAACTCGTCCGATCGCCAAAACAATTATAGACCCTTGTTCCTCGTTGCATTGCGTACGTATTACATTAATGGTTCGAACGCGGTCGTCGCGCTCGATTTCGAGAAAAAAGAGAAAGACAACTTTCGGTCCGAAATATTTCCAAGTCCCGTCAGATCTCAAAGTCCACCGGCACCATCGTCCAAAAGCCAAACTCGTCCGATCGCCAAAACAATTATAGATCCTTGTTCCTCGTTGCATGCCGAACGTATTACATTAATGGTTCGACCGCGGTCGTCGCGCTCGTTTTCGAGAAAAACGCGAAAAACACCTTTCGGTCCGAAATATTTCCAAGTCCCGTCAGATCTCAAAGTCCACCGGCACCATCGTCCAAAAGCCAAACTCGTCCGATCGCCAAAACAATTATAGATCCTTGTTCCTCGTTCCATTCCGAACGAATTACATTAATGGTTCGACCGCGGTGGTCGCGCTCGTTTTCGAGAAAAACGAGAAAAACACCTTTCGGTCCGAAATATTTCCAAGTCCCGTCAGATCTCAAAGTCCACCGGCACCATCGTCCAATAGCCAAACTCGTCCGATCGCCAAAACAATTATTGATCCTTGTTCCTCGTTGCATTGCGAACGTATTACATTAATGGTTCGAACGCGGTCGTCGCGCTCGTTTTCGAGAAAAACGAGAAAAACACCTTTCGGTCCGAAATATTTCCAAGTCCCGTCAGATCTCAAAGTCCACCGGCACCATCGTCCAAAAGCCAAACTCGTCCGATCGCCAAAACAATTATAGATCCTTGTTCCTCGTTGCATTGCGAACGTATTACATTAATGGTTCGAACGCGGTCGTCGCGCTCGTTTTCGAGAAAAACGAGAAAAACACCTTTCGGTCCGAAATATTTCCAAGTCCCGTCAGATCTCAAAGTCCACCGGCACCATCGTCCAAAAGCCAAACTCGTCCGATCGCCAAAACAATTATAGATCCTTGTTCCTCGTTGCATGCCGAACGTATTACATTAATGGTTCGACCGCGGTGGTCGCGCTCGTTTTCGAGAAAAACGAGAAAAACACCTTTCGGTCCGAAATATTTCCAAGTCCCGTCAGATCTCAAAGTCCACCGGCACCATCGTCCAAAAGCCAAACTCGTCCGATCGCCAAAACAATTATAGATCCTTGTTCCTCGTTGCATGCCGAACGTATTACATTAATGGTTCGAACGCGGTCGTCGCGCTCGTTTTCGAGAAAAAAGAGAAAAACACCTTTCGGTCCGAAATATTTCCAAGTCCCGTCAGATCTCAAAGTCCACCGGCACCATCGTCCAATAGCCAAACTCGTCCGATCGCCAAAACAATTATAGATCCTTGTTCCTCGTTGCATGCCGAACGTATTACATTAATGGTTCGACCGCGGTCGTCGCGCTCGTTTTCGAGAAAAACGCGAAAAACACCTTTCGGTCCGAAATATTTCCAAGTCCCGTCAGATCTCAAAGTCCACCGGCACCATCGTCCAAAAGCCAAACTCGTCCGATCGCCAAAACAATTATAGATCCTTGTTCCTCGTTGCATTCCGAACGTATTACATTAATGGTTCGACCGCGGTCGTCGAGCTCGTTTTCGAGAAAAACGAGAAAAACACCTTTCGGTCCGAAATATTTCTAAGTCCCGTCAGATCTCAAAGTCCACCGGCACCATCGTCCAAAAGCCAAACTCGTCCGATCGCCAAAACAATTATAGATCCTTGTTCCTCGTTGCATGCCGAACGTATTACATTAATGGTTCGACCGCGGTGGTCGCGCTCGTTTTCGAGAAAAACGAGAAAAACACCTTTCGGTCCGAAATATTTCCAAGTCCCGTCAGATCTCAAAGTCCACCGGCACCATCGTCCAAAAGCCAAACTCGTCCGATCGCCAAAACAATTATAGATCCTTGTTCCTCGTTGCATGCCGAACGTATTACATTAATGGTTCGACCGCGGTGGTCGCGCTCGTTTTCGAGAAAAACGAGAAAAACACCTTTCGGTCCGAAATATTTCCAAGTCCCGTCAGATCTCAAAGTCCACCGGCACCATCGTCCAAAAGCCAAACTCGTCCGATCGCCAAAACAATTATAGATCCTTGTTCCTCGTTGCATTGCGAACGTATTACATTAATGGTTCGAACGCGGTCGTCGCGCTCGTTTTCGAGAAAAACGAGAAAAACACCTTTCGGTCCGAAATATTTCCAAGTCCCGTCAGATCTCAAAGTCCACCGGCACCATCGTCCAAAAGCCAAACTCGTCCGATCGCCAAAACAATTATAGATCCTTGTTCCTCGTTGCATGCCGAACGTATTACATTAATGGTTCGACCGCGGTGGTCGCGCTCGTTTTCGAGAAAAACGAGAAAAACACCTTTCGGTCCGAAATATTTCCAAGTCCCGTCAGATCTCAAAGTCCACCGGCACCATCGTCCAAAAGCCAAACTCGTCCGATCGCCAAAACAATTATAGATCCTTGTTCCTCGTTGCATGCCGAACGTATTACATTAATGGTTCGAACGCGGTCGTCGCGCTCGTTTTCGAGAAAAAAGAGAAAAACACCTTTCGGTCCGAAATATTTCCAAGTCCCGTCAGATCTCAAAGTCCACCGGCACCATCGTCCAAAAGCCAAACTCGTCCGATCGCCAAAACAATTATAGATCCTTGTTCCTCGTTGCATGCCGAACGTATTACATTAATGGTTCGACCGCGGTCGTCGCGCTCGTTTTCGAGAAAAACGCGAAAAACACCTTTCGGTCCGAAATATTTCCAAGTCCCGTCAGATCTTAAAATGTCCACCGGCACCATCGTCCAAAAGCCAAACTCGTCCGATCGCCAAAACAATTATAGATCCTTGTTCCTCGTTGCATGCCGAACGTATTACATTAATGGTTCGACCGCGGTGGTCGCGCTCGTTTTCGAGAAAAACGAGAAAAACACCTTTCGGTCCGAAATATTTCCAAGTCCCGTCAGATCTCAAAGTCCACCGGCACCATCGTCCAAAAGCCAAAATCGTCCGATCGCCAAAACAATTATAGATCCTTGTTCCTCGTTGCATGCCGAACGTATTACAGTAATGGTTCGACCGCGGTGGTCGCGCTCGTTTTCGAGAAAAACGAGAAAAACACCTTTCGGTCCGAAATATTTCCAAGTCCCGTCAGATCTCAAAGTCCACCGGCACCATCGTCCAAAAGCCAAACTCGTCCGATCGCCAAAACAATTATAGATCCTTGTTCCTCGTTGCATTGCGAACGTATTACATTAATGGTTCGAACGCGGTCGTCGCGCTCGTTTTCGAGAAAAACGAGAAAAACACCTTTGGGTCCGACATATTTCCAAGTCCCGTCAGATCTCAAAGTCCACCGGCACCATCGTCCAAAAGCCAAACTCGTCCGATCGCCAAAACAATTATAGATCCTTGTTCCTCGTTGCATGCCGAACGTATTACATTAATGGTTCGACCGCGGTGGTCGCGCTCGTTTTCGAGAAAAACGAGAAAAACACCTTTCGGCCCGAAATATTTCCAAGTCCCGTCAGATCTCAAAGTCCACCGGCACCATCGTCCAAAAGCCAAACTCGTCCGATCGCCAAAACAATTATAGATCCTTGTTCCTCGTTGCATGCCGAACGTATTACATTAATGGTTCGAACGCGGTCGTCGCGCTCGTTTTCGAGAAAAAAGAGAAAAACACCTTTCGGTCCGAAATATTTCCAAGTCCCGTCAGATCTCAAAGTCCACCGGCACCATCGTCCAAAAGCCAAACTCGTCCGATCGCCAAAACAATTATAGATCCTTGTTCCTCGTTGCATGCCGAACGTATTACATTAATGGTTCGACCGCGGTGGTCGCGCTCGTTTTCGAGAAAAACGCGAAAAACACCTTTCGGTCCGAAATATTTCCAAGTCCCGTCAGATCTCAAAGTCCACCGGCACCATCGTCCAAAAGCCAAACTCGACCGATCGCCAAAACAATTATAGATCCTTGTTCCTCGTTGCATGCCGAACGTATTACATTAATGGTTCGAACGCGGTCGTCGCGCTCGTTTTCGAGAAAAAAGAGAAAAACACCTTTCGGTCCGAAATATTTCCAAGTCCCGTCAGATCTCAAAGTCCACCGGCACCATCGTCCAAAAGCCAAACTCGTCCGATCGCCAAAACAATTATAGATCCTTGTTCCTCGTTGCATGCCGAACGTATTACATTAATGGTTCGAACGCGGTCGTCGCGCTCGTTTTCGAGAAAAAAGAGAAAAACACCTTTCGGTCCGAAATATTTCCAAGTCCCGTCAGATCTCAAAGTCCACCGGCACCATCGTCCAAAAGCCAAACTCGTCCGATCGCCAAAACAATTATAGATCCTTGTTCCTCGTTGCATGCCGAACGTATTACATTAATGGTTCGACCGCGGTCGTCGCGCTCGTTTTCGAGAAAAACGCGAAAAACACCTTTCGGTCCGAAATATTTCCAAGTCCCGTCAGATCTCAAAGTCCACCGGCACCATCGTCCAAAAGCCAAACTCGTCCGATCGCCAAAACAATTATAGATCCTTGTTCCTCGTTGCATGCCGAACGTATTACATTAATGGTTCGACCGCGGTGGTCGCGCTCGTTTTCGAGAAAAACGCGAAAAACACCTTTCGGTCCGAAATATTTCCAAGTCCCGTCAGATCTCAAAGTCCACCGGCACCATCGTCCAAAAGCCAAACTCGTCCGATCGCCAAAACAATTATAGACCCTTGTTCCTCGTTGCATTGCGTACGTATTACATTAATGGTTCGAACGCGGTCGTCGCGCTCGATTTCGAGAAAAAAGAGAAAGACACCTTTCGGTCCGAAATATTTCCAAGTCCCGTCAGATCTCAAAGTCCACCGGCACCATCGTCCAAAAGCCAAACTCGTCCGATCGCCAAAACAATTATAGATCCTTGTTCCTCGTTGCATGCCGAACGTATTACATTAATGGTTCGACCGCGGTCGTCGCGCTCGTTTTCGAGAAAAACGCGAAAAACACCTTTCGGTCCGAAATATTTCCAAGTCCCGTCAGATCTCAAAGTCCACCGGCACCATCGTCCAAAAGCCAAACTCGTCCGATCGCCAAAACAATTATAGATCCTTGTTCCTCGTTCCATTCCGAACGAATTACATTAATGGTTCGACCGCGGTGGTCGCGCTCGTTTTCGAGAAAAACGAGAAAAACACCTTTCGGTCCGAAATATTTCCAAGTCCCGTCAGATCTCAAAGTCCACCGGCACCATCGTCCAATAGCCAAACTCGTCCGATCGCCAAAACAATTATTGATCCTTGTTCCTCGTTGCATTGCGAACGTATTACATTAATGGTTCGAACGCGGTCGTCGCGCTCGTTTTCGAGAAAAACGAGAAAAACACCTTTCGGTCCGAAATATTTCCAAGTCCCGTCAGATCTCAAAGTCCACCGGCACCATCGTCCAAAAGCCAAACTCGTCCGATCGCCAAAACAATTATAGATCCTTGTTCCTCGTTGCATGCCGAACGTATTACATTAATGGTTCGAACGCGGTCGTCGCGCTCGTTTTCGAGAAAAAAGAGAAAAACACCTTTCGGTCCGAAATATTTCCAAGTCCCGTCAGATCTCAAAGTCCACCGGCACCATCGTCCAATAGCCAAACTCGTCCGATCGCCAAAACAATTATTGATCCTTGTTCCTCGTTGCATTGCGAACGTATTACATTAATGGTTCGAACGCGGTCGTCGCGCTCGTTTTCGAGAAAAACGAGAAAAACACCTTTCGGTCCGAAATATTTCCAAGTCCCGTCAGATCTCAAAGTCCACCGGCACCATCGTCCAAAAGCCAAACTCGTCCGATCGCCAAAACAATTATAGATCCTTGTTCCTCGTTGCATGCCGAACGTATTACATTAATGGTTCGACCGCGGTGGTCGCGCTCGTTTTCGAGAAAAACGAGAAAAACACCTTTCGGTCCGAAATATTTCCAAGTCCCGTCAGATCTCAAAGTCCACCGGCACCATCGTCCAAAAGCCAAACTCGTCCGATCGCCAAAACAATTATAGATCCTTGTTCCTCGTTGCATGCCGAACGTATTACATTAATGGTTCGAACGCGGTCGTCGCGCTCGTTTTCGAGAAAAAAGAGAAAAACACCTTTCGGTCCGAAATATTTCCAAGTCCCGTCAGATCTCAAAGTCCACCGGCACCATCGTCCAAAAGCCAAACTCGTCCGATCGCCAAAACAATTATAGATCCTTGTTCCTCGTTGCATGCCGAACGTATTACATTAATGGTTCGACCGCGGTCGTCGCGCTCGTTTTCGAGAAAAACGCGAAAAACACCTTTCGGTCCGAAATATTTCCAAGTCCCGTCAGATCTCAAAGTCCACCGGCACCATCGTCCAAAAGCCAAACTCGTCCGATCGCCAAAACAATTATAGATCCTTGTTCCTCGTTGCATGCCGAACGTATTACATTAATGGTTCGACCGCGGTGGTCGCGCTCGTTTTCGAGAAAAACGCGAAAAACACCTTTCGGTCCGAAATATTTCCAAGTCCCGTCAGATCTCAAAGTCCACCGGCACCATCGTCCAAAAGCCAAACTCGTCCGATCGCCAAAACAATTATAGATCCTTGTTCCTCGTTGCATTGCGTACGTATTACATTAATGGTTCGAACGCGGTCGTCGCGCTCGATTTCGAGAAAAGAGAGAAAGACACCTTTCGGTCCGAAATATTTCCAAGTCCCGTCAGATCTCAAAGTCCACCGGCACCATCGTCCAAAAGCCAAAATCGTCCGATCGCCAAAACAATTATAGATCCTTGTTCCTCGTTGCATGCCGAACGTATTACATTAATGGTTCGACCGCGGTGGTCGCGCTCGTTTTCGAGAAAAACGAGAAAAACACCTTTCGGTCCGAAATATTTCCAAGTCCCGTCAGATCTCAAAGTCCACCGGCACCATCGTCCAAAAGCCAAACTCGTCCGATCGCCAAAACAATTATAGATCCTTGTTCCTCGTTGCATGCCGAACGTATTACATTAATGGTTCGAACGCGGTCGTCGCGCTCGTTTTCGAGAAAAAAGAGAAAAACACCTTTCGGTCCGAAATATTTCCAAGTCCCGTCAGATCTCAAAGTCCACCGGCACCATCGTCCAAAAGCCAAACTCGTCCGATCGCCAAAACAATTATAGATCCTTGTTCCTCGTTGCATGCCGAACGTATTACATTAATGGTTCGACCGCGGTCGTCGCGCTCGTTTTCGAGAAAAACGCGAAAAACACCTTTCGGTCCGAAATATTTCCAAGTCCCGTCAGATCTCAAAGTCCACCGGCACCATCGTCCAAAAGCCAAACTCGTCCGATCGCCAAAACAATTATAGATCCTTGTTCCTCGTTGCATGCCGAACGTATTACATTAATGGTTCGACCGCGGTGGTCGCGCTCGTTTTCGAGAAAAACGCGAAAAACACCTTTCGGTCCGAAATATTTCCAAGTCCCGTCAGATCTCAAAGTCCACCGGCACCATCGTCCAAAAGCCAAACTCGTCCGATCGCCAAAACAATTATAGATCCTTGTTCCTCGTTGCATTGCGTACGTATTACATTAATGGTTCGAACGCGGTCGTCGCGCTCGATTTCGAGAAAAGAGAGAAAGACACCTTTCGGTCCGAAATATTTCCAAGTCCCGTCAGATCTCAAAGTCCACCGGCACCATCGTCCAAAAGCCAAAATCGTCCGATCGCCAAAACAATTATAGATCCTTGTTCCTCGTTGCATGCCGAACGTATTACATCAATGGTTCGAACGCGGTCGTCGCGCTCGTTTTCGAGAAAAACGAGAAAAACACCTTTCGGTCCGAAATATTCCCAAGTCCCGTCAGATCTCAAAGTCCACCGGCACCATCGTCCAAAAGCCAAACTCGTCCGATCGCCAAAACAATTATAGATCCTTGTTCCTCGTTGCATGCCGAACGTATTACATCAATGGTTCGAACGCGGTCGTCGCGCTCGTTTTCGAGAACAACGAGAAAAACACCTTTCGGTCCGAAATATTCCCAAGTCCCGTCAGATCTCAAAGTCCACCGGCACCATCGTCCAAAAGCCAAACTCGTCCGATCGCCAAAACAATTATAGATCCTTGTTCCTCGTTCCATTCCGAACGAATTACATTAATGGTTCGACCGCGGTCGTCGCGCTCGTTTTCGAGAAAAACGAGAAAAACACCTTTCGGTCCGAAATATTTCCAAGTCCCGTCAGATCTCAAAGTCCACCGGCACCATCGTCCAAAAGCCAAACTCGTCCGATCGCCAAAACAATTATAGATCCTTGTTCCTCGTTGCATTGCGAACGTATTACATCAATGGTTCGAACGCGGTCGTCGCGCTCGTTTTCGAGAAAAACGAGAAAAACACCTTTCGGTCCGAAATATTTCCAAGTCCCGTCAGATCTCAAAGTCCACCGGCACCATCGTCCAAAAGCCAAACTCGTCCGATCGCCAAAACAATTATAGATCCTTGTTCCTCGTTGCATGCCGAACGTATTACATTAATGGTTCGAACGCGGTCGTCACGCTCGTTTTCGAGAAAAAAGAGAAAAACACCTTTCGGTCCGAAATATTTCCAAGTCCGGTCAGATCTCAAAGTCCACCGGCACCATCGTCCAAAAGCCAAACTCGTCCGATCGCCAAAACAATTATAGATCCTTGTTCCTCGTTGCATTGCGAACGTATTACATTAATGGTTCGAACGCGGTCGTCGCGCTCGTTTTCGAGAAAAACGAGAAAAACACCTTTCGGTCCGAAATATTTCCAAGTCCCGTCAGATCTCAAAGTCCACCGGCACCATCGTCCAAAAGCCAAACTCGTCCGATCGCCAAAACAATTATAGATCCTTGTTCCTCGTTGCATGCCGAACGTATTACATTAATGGTTCGACCGCGGTGGTCGCGCTCGTTTTCGAGAAAAACGAGAAAAACTCCTTTCGGTCCGAAATATTTCCAAGTCCCGTCAGATCTCAAAGTCCACCGGCACCATCGTCCAAAAGCCAAACTCGTCCGATCGACAAAACAATTATAGATCCTTGTTCCTCGTTGCATGCCGAACGTATTACATTAATGGTTCGAACGCGGTCGTCGCGCTCGTTTTCGAGAAAAAAGAGAAAAACACCTTTCGGTCCGAAATATTTCCAAGTCCCGTCAGATCTCAAAGTCCACCGGCACCATCGTCCAAAAGCCAAACTCGTCCGATCGCCAAAACAATTATAGATCCTTGTTCCTCGTTGCATGCCGAACGTATTACATTAATGGTTCGAACGCGGTCGTCGCGCTCGTTTTCGAGAAAAACGAGAAAAACACCTTTCGGTCCGAAATATTTCCAAGTCCCGTCAGATCTCAAAGTCCACCGGCACCATCGTCCAAAAGCCAAACTCGTCCGATCGCCAAAACAATTATAGATCCTTGTTCCTCGTTGCATTGCGTACGTATTACATTAATGGTTCGAACGCGGTCGTCGCGCTCGATTTCGAGAAAAAAGAGAAAGACACCTTTCGGTCCGAAATATTTCCAAGTCCCGTCAGATCTCAAAGTCCACCGGCACCATCGTCCAAAAGCCAAACTCGTCCGATCGCCAAAACAATTATAGATCCTTGTTCCTCGTTGCATTCCGAACGTATTACATTAATGGTTCGACCGCGGTCGTCGCGCTCGTTTTCGAGAAAAACGAGAAAAACACCTTTCGGTCCGAAATATTTCCAAGTCCCGTCAGATCTCAAAGTCCACCGGCACCATCGTCCAAAAGCCAAACTCGTCCGATCGCCAAAACAATTATAGATCCTTGTTCCTCGTTGCATGCCGAACGTATTACATCAATGGTTCGAACGCGGTCGTCGCGCTCGTTTTCGAGAAAAACGAGAAAAACACCTTTCGGTCCGAAATATTCCCAAGTCCCGTCAGATCTCAAAGTCCACCGGCACCATCGTCCAAAAGCCAAACTCGTCCGATCGCCAAAACAATTATAGATCCTTGTTCCTCGTTCCATTCCGAACGAATTACATTAATGGTTCGACCGCGGTCGTCGCGCTCGTTTTCGAGAAAAACGAGAAAAACACCTTTCGGTCCGAAATATTTCCAAGTCCCGTCAGATCTCAAAGTCCACCGGCACCATCGTCCAAAAGCCAAACTCGTCCGATCGCCAAAACAATTATAGATCCTTGTTCCTCGTTGCATTGCGAACGTATTACATCAATGGTTCGAACGCGGTCGTCGCGCTCGTTTTCGAGAAAAACGAGAAAAACACCTTTCGGTCCGAAATATTTCCAAGTCCCGTCAGATCTCAAAGTCCACCGGCACCATCGTCCAAAAGCCAAACTCGTCCGATCGCCAAAACAATTATAGATCCTTGTTCCTCGTTGCATGCCGAACGTATTACATTAATGGTTCGAACGCGGTCGTCACGCTCGTTTTCGAGAAAAAAGAGAAAAACACCTTTCGGTCCGAAATATTTCCAAGTCCGGTCAGATCTCAAAGTCCACCGGCACCATCGTCCAAAAGCCAAACTCGTCCGATCGCCAAAACAATTATAGATCCTTGTTCCTCGTTGCATTGCGAACGTATTACATTAATGGTTCGAACGCGGTCGTCGCGCTCGTTTTCGAGAAAAACGAGAAAAACACCTTTCGGTCCGAAATATTTCCAAGTCCCGTCAGATCTCAAAGTCCACCGGCACCATCGTCCAAAAGCCAAACTCGTCCGATCGCCAAAACAATTATAGATCCTTGTTCCTCGTTGCATTGCGAACGTATTACATCAATGGTTCGAACGCGGTCGTCGCGCTCGTTTTCGAGAAAAACGAGAAAAACACCTTTCGGTCCGAAATATTTCCAAGTCCCGTCAGATCTCAAAGTCCACCGGCACCATCGTCCAAAAGCCAAACTCGTCCGATCGCCAAAACAATTATAGATCCTTGTTCCTCGTTGCATGCCGAACGTATTACATTAATGGTTCGACCGCGGTGGTCGCGCTCGTTTTCGAGAAAAACGAGAAAAACACCTTTCGGTCCGAAATATTTCCAAGTCCCGTCAGATCTCAAAGTCCACCGGCACCATCGTCCAAAAGCCAAACTCGTCCGATCGCCAAAACAATTATAGATCCTTGTTCCTCGTTGCATGCCGAACGTATTACATTAATGGTTCGAACGCGGTCGTCGCGCTCGTTTTCGAGAAAAAAGAGAAAAACACCTTTCGGTCCGAAATATTTCCAAGTCCCGTCAGATCTCAAAGTCCACCGGCACCATCGTCCAAAAGCCAAACTCGTCCGATCGCCAAAACAATTATAGATCCTTGTTCCTCGTTGCATGCCGAACGTATTACATTAATGGTTCGAACGCGGTCGTCGCGCTCGTTTTCGAGAAAAACGAGAAAAACACCTTTCGGTCCGAAATATTTCCAAGTCCCGTCAGATCTCAAAGTCCACCGGCACCATCGTCCAAAAGCCAAACTCGTCCGATCGCCAAAACAATTATAGATCCTTGTTCCTCGTTGCATTGCGTACGTATTACATTAATGGTTCGAACGCGGTCGTCGCGCTCGATTTCGAGAAAAAAGAGAAAGACACCTTTCGGTCCGAAATATTTCCAGGTCCCGTCAGATCTCAAAGTCCACCGGCACCATCGTCCAAAAGCCAAACTCGTCCGATCGCCAAAACAATTATAGATCCTTGTTCCTCGTTGCATTCCGAACGTATTACATTAATGGTTCGACCGCGGTCGTCGCGCTCGTTTTCGAGAAAAACGAGAAAAACACCTTTCGGTCCGAAATATTTCCAAGTCCCGTCAGATCTCAAAGTCCACCGGCACCATCGTCCAAAAGCCAAACTCGTCCGATCGCCAAAACAATTATAGATCCTTGTTCCTCGTTGCATTCCGAACGTATTACATTAATGGTTCGACCGCGGTCGTCGAGCTCGTTTTCGAGAAAAACGAGAAAAACACCTTTCGGTCCGAAATATTTCCAAGTCCCGTCAGATCTCAAAGTCCACCGGCACCATCGTCCAAAAGCCAAACTCGTCCGATCGCCAAAACAATTATAGATCCTTGTTCCTCGTTGCATGCCGAACGTATTACATTAATGGTTCGACCGCGGTGGTCGCGCTCGTTTTCGAGAAAAACGAGAAAAACACCTTTCGGTCCGAAATATTTCCAAGTCCCGTCAGATCTCAAAGTCCACCGGCACCATCGTCCAAAAGCCAAACTCGTCCGATCGCCAAAACAATTATAGATCCTTGTTCCTCGTTGCATGCCGAACGTATTACATTAATGGTTCGACCGCGGTCGTCGCGCTCGTTTTCGAGAAAAACGCGAAAAACACCTTTCGGTCCGAAATATTTCCAAGTCCCGTCAGATCTCAAAGTCCACCGGCACCATCGTCCAAAAGCCAAACTCGTCCGATCGCCAAAACAATTATAGATCCTTGTTCCTCGTTGCATTCCGAACGTATTACATTAATGGTTCGACCGCGGTCGTCGAGCTCGTTTTCGAGAAAAACGAGAAAAACACCTTTCGGTCCGAAATATTTCCAAGTCCCGTCAGATCTCAAAGTCCACCGGCACCATCGTCCAAAAGCCAAACTCGTCCGATCGCCAAAACAATTATAGATCCTTGTTCCTCGTTGCATGCCGAACGTATTACAATAATGGTTCGACCGCGGTGGTCGCGCTCGTTTTCGAGAAAAACGAGAAAAACACCTTTCGGTCCGAAATATTTCCAAGTCCCGTCAGATCTCAAAGTCCACCGGCACCATCGTCCAAAAGCCAAACTCGTCCGATCGCCAAAACAATTATAGATCCTTGTTCCTCGTTGCATGCCGAACGTATTACATTAATGGTTCGACCGCGGTGGTCGCGCTCGTTTTCGAGAAAAACGAGAAAAACACCTTTCGGTCCGAAATATTTCCAAGTCCCGTCAGATCTCAAAGTCCACCGGCACCATCGTCCAAAAGCCAAACTCGTCCGATCGCCAAAACAATTATAGATCCTTGTTCCTCGTTGCATTGCGAACGTATTACATTAATGGTTCGAACGCGGTCGTCGCGCTCGTTTTCGAGAAAAACGAGAAAAACACCTTTCGGTCCGAAATATTTCCAAGTCCCGTCAGATCTCAAAGTCCACCGGCACCATCGTCCAAAAGCCAAACTCGTCCGATCGCCAAAACAATTATAGATCCTTGTTCCTCGTTGCATGCCGAACGTATTACATTAATGGTTCGACCGCGGTGGTCGCGCTCGTTTTCGAGAAAAACGAGAAAAACACCTTTCGGTCCGAAATATTTCCAAGTCCCGTCAGATCTCAAAGTCCACCGGCACCATCGTCCAAAAGCCAAACTCGTCCGATCGCCAAAACAATTATAGATCCTTGTTCCTCGTTGCATGCCGAACGTATTACATTAATGGTTCGAACGCGGTCGTCGCGCTCGTTTTCGAGAAAAAAGAGAAAAACACCTTTCGGTCCGAAATATTTCCAAGTCCCGTCAGATCTCAAAGTCCACCGGCACCATCGTCCAAAAGCCAAACTCGTCCGATCGCCAAAACAATTATAGATCCTTGTTCCTCGTTGCATGCCGAACGTATTACATTAATGGTTCGACCGCGGTCGTCGCGCTCGTTTTCGAGAAAAACGCGAAAAACACCTTTCGGTCCGAAATATTTCCAAGTCCCGTCAGATCTTAAAATGTCCACCGGCACCATCGTCCGAAAGCCAAACTCGTCCGATCGCCAAAACAATTATAGATCCTTGTTCCTCGTTGCATGCCGAACGTATTACATTAATGGTTCGACCGCGGTGGTCGCGCTCGTTTTCGAGAAAAACGCGAAAAACACCTTTCGGTCCGAAATATTTCCAAGTCCCGTCAGATCTCAAAGTCCACCGGCACCATCGTCCAAAAGCCAAACTCGTCCGATCGCCAAAACAATTATAGATCCTTGTTCCTCGTTGCATGCCGAACGTATTACATTAATGGTTCGACCGCGGTGGTCGCGCTCGTTTTCGAGAAAAACGAGAAAAACACCTTTCGGTCCGAAATATTTCCAAGTCCCGTCAGATCTCAAAGTCCACCGGCACCATCGTCCAAAAGCCAAACTCGTCCGATCGCCAAAACAATTATAGATCCTTGTTCCTCGTTGCATTGCGTACGTATTACATTAATGGTTCGAACGCGGTCGTCGCGCTCGATTTCGAGAAAAAAGAGAAAGACACCTTTCGGTCCGAAATATTTCCAAGTCCCGTCAGATCTCAAAGTCCACCGGCACCATCGTCCAAAAGCCAAACTCGTCCGATCGCCAAAACAATTATAGATCCTTGTTCCTCGTTGCATGCCGAACGTATTACATTAATGGTTCGACCGCGGTCGTCGCGCTCGTTTTCGAGAAAAACGCGAAAAACACCTTTCGGTCCGAAATATTTCCAAGTCCCGTCAGATCTCAAAGTCCACCGGCACCATCGTCCAAAAGCCAAACTCGTCCGATCGCCAAAACAATTATAGAACCTTGTTCCTCGTTGCATTCCGAACGAATTACATTAATGGTTCGACCGCGGTCGTCGCGCTCGTTTTCGAGAAAAAAGAGAAAAACACCTTTCGGTCCGAAATATTTCCAAGTCCCGTCAGATCTCAAAGTCCACCGGCACCATCGTCCAAAAGCCAAACTCGTCCGATCGCCAAAACAATTATAGATCCTTGTTCCTCGTTGCATTCCGAACGTATTACATTAATGGTTCGACCGCGGTCGTCGCGCTCGTTTTCGAGAAAAACGAGAAAAACACCTTTCGGTCCGAAATATTTCTAAGTCCCGTCAGATCTCAAAGTCCACCGGCACCATCGTCCAAAAGCCAAACTCGTCCGATCGCCAAAACAATTATAGATCCTTGTTCCTCGTTCCATTCCGAACGAATTACATTAATGGTTCGACCGCGGTGGTCGCGCTCGTTTTCGAGAAAAACGAGAAAAACACCTTTCGGTCCGAAATATTTCCAAGTCCCGTCAGATCTCAAAGTCCACCGGCACCATCGTCCAAAAGCCAAACTCGTCCGATCGCCAAAACAATTATAGATCCTTGTTCCTCGTTGCATGCCGAACGTATTACATTAATGGTTCGACCGCGGTCGTCGCGCTCGTTTTCGAGAAAAACGCGAAAAACACCTTTCGGTCCGAAATATTTCCAAGTCCCGTCAGATCTCAAAGTCCACCGGCACCATCGTCCAAAAGCCAAACTCGTCCGATCGCCAAAACAATTATAGATCCTTGTTCCTCGTTGCATTCCGAACGTATTACATTAATGGTTCGACCGCGGTCGTCGAGCTCGTTTTCGAGAAAAACGAGAAAAACACCTTTCGGTCCGAAATATTTCCAAGTCCCGTCAGATCTCAAAGTCCACCGGCACCATCGTCCAAAAGCCAAACTCGTCCGATCGCCAAAACAATTATAGATCCTTGTTCCTCGTTGCATGCCGAACGTATTACATTAATGGTTCGACCGCGGTGGTCGCGCTCGTTTTCGAGAAAAACGAGAAAAACACCTTTCGGTCCGAAATATTTCCAAGTCCCGTCAGATCTCAAAGTCCACCGGCACCATCGTCCAAAAGCCAAACTCGTCCGATCGCCAAAACAATTATAGATCCTTGTTCCTCGTTGCATGCCGAACGTATTACATTAATGGTTCGACCGCGGTGGTCGCGCTCGTTTTCGAGAAAAACGAGAAAAACACCTTTCGGTCCGAAATATTTCCAAGTCCCGTCAGATCTCAAAGTCCACCGGCACCATCATCCAAAAGCCAAACTCGTCCGATCGCCAAAACAATTATAGATCCTTGTTCCTCGTTGCATGCCGAACGTATTACATTAATGGTTCGAACGCGGTCGTCGCGCTCGTTTTCGAGAAAAAAGAGAAAAACACCTTTCGGTCCGAAATATTTCCAAGTCCCGTCAGATCTCAAAGTCCACCGGCACCATCGTCCAAAAGCCAAACTCGTCCGATCGCCAAAACAATTATAGATCCTTGTTCCTCGTTGCATGCCGAACGTATGACATTAATGGTTCGACCGCGGTCGTCGCGCTCGTTTTCGAGAAAAACGCGAAAAACACCTTTCGGTCCGAAATATTTCCAATACCGTCAGATCTTAAAATGTCCACCGGCACCATCGTCCGAAAGCCAAACTCGTCCGATCGCCAAAACAATTATAGATCCTTGTTCCTCGTTGCATGCCGAACGTATTACATTAATGGTTCGACCGCGGTGGCCGCGCTCGTTTTCGAGAAAAACGCGAAAAACACCTTTCGGTCCGAAATATTTCCAAGTCCCGTCAGATCTCAAAGTCCACTGGCACCATCGTCCAAAAGCCAAACTCGTCCGATCGCCAAAACAATTATAGATCCTTGTTCCTCGTTGCATGCCGAACGTATTACATTAATGGTTCGACCGCGGTGGTCGCGCTCGTTTTCGAGAAAAACGAGAAAAACACCTTTCGGTCCGAAATATTTCCAAGTCCCGTCAGATCTCAAAGTCCACCGGCACCATCGTCCAAAAGCCAAACTCGTCCGATCGCCAAAACAATTATAGATCCTTGTTCCTCGTTGCATGCCGAACGTATTACATTAATGGTTCGAACGCGGTCGTCGCGCTCGTTTTCGAGAAAAAAGAGAAAAACACCTTTCGGTCCGAAATATTTCCAAGTCCCGTCAGATCTCAAAGTCCACCGGCACCATCGTCCAAAAGCCAAACTCGTCCGATCGCCAAAACAATTATAGATCCTTGTTCCTCGTTGCATGCCGAACGTATTACATTAATGGTTCGACCGCGGTGGTCGCGCTCGTTTTCGAGAAAAACGAGAAAAACACCTTTCGGTCCGAAATATTTCCAAGTCCCGTCAGATCTCAAAGTCCACCGGCACCATCGTCCAAAAGCCAAACTCGTCCGATCGCCAAAACAATTATAGATCCTTGTTCCTCGTTGCATGCCGAACGTATTACATTAATGGTTCGACCGCGGTGGTCGCGCTCGTTTTCGAGAAAAACGCGAAAAACACCTTTCGGTCCGAAATATTTCCAAGTCCCGTCAGATCTCAAAGTCCACCGGCACCATCGTCCAAAAGCCAAACTCGTCCGATCGCCAAAACAATTATAGATCCTTGTTCCTCGTTGCATTGCGTACGTATTACATTAATGGTTCGAACGCGGTCGTCGCGCTCGATTTCGAGAAAAAAGAGAAAGACACCTTTCGGTCCGAAATATTTCCAAGTCCCGTCAGATCTCAAAGTCCACCGGCACCATCGTCCAAAAGCCAAACTCGTCCGATCGCCAAAACAATTATAGATCCTTGTTCCTCGTTGCATGCCGAACGTATTACATTAATGGTTCGACCGCGGTCGTCGCGCTCGTTTTCGAGAAAAACGCGAAAAACACCTTTCGGTCCGAAATATTTCCAAGTCCCGTCAGATCTCAAAGTCCACCGACACCATCGTCCAAAAGCCAAACTCGTCCGATCGCCAAAACAATTATAGAACCTTGTTCCTCGTTGCATTCCGAACGAATTACATTAATGGTTCGACCGCGGTCGTCGCGCTCGTTTTCGAGAAAAAAGAGAAAAACACCTTTCTGTCCGAAATATTTCCAAGTCCCGTCAGATCTCAAAGTCCACCGGCACCATCGTCCAAAAGCCAAACTCGTCCGATCGCCAAAACAATTATAGATCCTTGTTCCTCGTTGCATTCCGAACGTATTACATTAATGGTTCGACCGCGGTCGTCGCGCTCGTTTTCGAGAAAAACGAGAAAAACACCTTTCGGTCCGAAATATTTCTAAGTCCCGTCAGATCTCAAAGTCCACCGGCACCATCGTCCAAAAGCCAAACTCGTCCGATCGCCAAAACAATTATAGATCCTTGTTCCTCGTTCCATTCCGAACGAATTACATTAATGGTTCGACCGCGGTGGTCGCGCTCGTTTTCGAGAAAAACGAGAAAAACACCTTTCGGTCCGACTTATTTCCAAGTCCCGTCAGATCTCAAAGTCCACCGGCACCATCGTCCAATAGCCAAACTCGTCCGATCGCCAAAACAATTATTGATCCTTGTTCCTCGTTGCATTGCGAACGTATTACATTAATGGTTCGAACGCGGTCGTCGCGCTCGTTTTCGAGAAAAACGAGAAAAACACCTTTCGGTCCGAAATATTTCCAAGTCCCGTCAGATCTCAAAGTCCACCGGCACCATCGTCCAAAAGCCAAACTCGTCCGATCGCCAAAACAATTATAGATCCTTGTTCCTCGTTGCATTGCGAACGTATTACATCAATGGTTCGAACGCGGTCGTCGCGCTCGTTTTCGAGAAAAACGAGAAAAACACCTTTCGGTCCGAAATATTTCCAAGTCCCGTCAGATCTCAAAGTCCACCGGCACCATCGTCCAATAGCCAAACTCGTCCGATCGCCAAAACAATTATAGATCCTTGTTCCTCGTTGCATGCCGAACGTATTACATTAATGGTTCGACCGCGGTCGTCGCGCTCGTTTTCGAGAAAAACGCGAAAAACACCTTTCGGTCCGAAATATTTCCAAGTCCCGTCAGATCTCAAAGTCCACCGGCACCATCGTCCAAAAGCCAAACTCGTCCGATCGCCAAAACAATTATAGATCCTTGTTCCTCGTTGCATGCCGAACGTATTACATTAATGGTTCGACCGCGGTGGTCGCGCTCGTTTTCGAGAAAAACGCGAAAAACACCTTTCGGTCCGAAATATTTCCAAGTCCCGTCAGATCTCAAAGTCCACCGGCACCATCGTCCAAAAGCCAAACTCGTCCGATCGCCAAAACAATTATAGATCCTTGTTCCTCGTTGCATTGCGTACGTATTACATTAATGGTTCGAACGCGGTCGTCGCGCTCGATTTCGAGAAAAAAGAGAAAGACACCTTTCGGTCCGAAATATTTCCAAGTCCCGTCAGATCTCAAAGTCCACCGGCACCATCGTCCAAAAGCCAAACTCGTCCGATCGCCAAAACAATTATAGATCCTTGTTCCTCGTTGCATGCCGAACGTATTACATTAATGGTTCGACCGCGGTCGTCGCGCTCGTTTTCGAGAAAAACGCGAAAAACACCTTTCGGTCCGAAATATTTCCAAGTCCCGTCAGATCTCAAAGTCCACCGGCACCATCGTCCAAAAGCCAAACTCGTCCGATCGCCAAAACAATTATAGAACCTTGTTCCTCGTTGCATTCCGAACGAATTACATTAATGGTTCGACCGCGGTCGTCGCGCTCGTTTTCGAGAAAAAAGAGAAAAACACCTTTCGGTCCGAAATATTTCCAAGTCCCGTCAGATCTCAAAGTCCACCGGCACCATCGTCCAAAAGCCAAACTCGTCCGATCGCCAAAACAATTATAGATCCTTGTTCCTCGTTGCATTCCGAACGTATTACATTAATGGTTCGACCGCGGTCGTCGCGCTCGTTTTCGAGAAAAACGAGAAAAACACCTTTCGGTCCGAAATATTTCTAAGTCCCGTCAGATCTCAAAGTCCACCGGCACCATCGTCCAAAAGCCAAACTCGTCCGATCGCCAAAACAATTATAGATCCTTGTTCCTCGTTCCATTCCGAACGAATTACATTAATGGTTCGACCGCGGTGGTCGCGCTCGTTTTCGAGAAAAACGAGAAAAACACCTTTCGGTCCGACTTATTTCCAAGTCCCGTCAGATCTCAAAGTCCACCGGCACCATCGTCCAATAGCCAAACTCGTCCGATCGCCAAAACAATTATTGATCCTTGTTCCTCGTTGCATTGCGAACGTATTACATTAATGGTTCGAACGCGGTCGTCGCGCTCGTTTTCGAGAAAAACGAGAAAAACACCTTTCGGTCCGAAATATTTCCAAGTCCCGTCAGATCTCAAAGTCCACCGGCACCATCGTCCAAAAGCCAAACTCGTCCGATCGCCAAAACAATTATAGATCCTTGTTCCTCGTTGCATTGCGAACGTATTACATCAATGGTTCGAACGCGGTCGTCGCGCTCGTTTTCGAGAAAAACGAGAAAAACACCTTTCGGTCCGAAATATTTCCAAGTCCCGTCAGATCTCAAAGTCCACCGGCACCATCGTCCAATAGCCAAACTCGTCCGATCGCCAAAACAATTATAGATCCTTGTTCCTCGTTGCATGCCGAACGTATTACATTAATGGTTCGACCGCGGTCGTCGCGCTCGTTTTCGAGAAAAACGCGAAAAACACCTTTCGGTCCGAAATATTTCCAAGTCCCGTCAGATCTCAAAGTCCACCGGCACCATCGTCCAAAAGCCAAACTCGTCCGATCGCCAAAACAATTATAGATCCTTGTTCCTCGTTGCATGCCGAACGTATTACATTAATGGTTCGACCGCGGTGGTCGCGCTCGTTTTCGAGAAAAACGCGAAAAACACCTTTCGGTCCGAAATATTTCCAAGTCCCGTCAGATCTCAAAGTCCACCGGCACCATCGTCCAAAAGCCAAACTCGTCCGATCGCCAAAACAATTATAGATCCTTGTTCCTCGTTGCATTGCGTACGTATTACATTAATGGTTCGAACGCGGTCGTCGCGCTCGATTTCGAGAAAAAAGAGAAAGACACCTTTCGGTCCGAAATATTTCCAAGTCCCGTCAGATCTCAAAGTCCACCGGCACCATCGTCCAAAAGCCAAACTCGTCCGATCGCCAAAACAATTATAGATCCTTGTTCCTCGTTGCATGCCGAACGTATTACATTAATGGTTCGACCGCGGTCGTCGCGCTCGTTTTCGAGAAAAACGCGAAAAACACCTTTCGGTCCGAAATATTTCCAAGTCCCGTCAGATCTCAAAGTCCACCGGCACCATCGTCCAAAAGCCAAACTCGTCCGATCGCCAAAACAATTATAGAACCTTGTTCCTCGTTGCATTCCGAACGAATTACATTAATGGTTCGACCGCGGTCGTCGCGCTCGTTTTCGAGAAAAAAGAGAAAAACACCTTTCGGTCCGAAATATTTCCAAGTCCCGTCAGATCTCAAAGTCCACCGGCACCATCGTCCAAAAGCCAAACTCGTCCGATCGCCAAAACAATTATAGATCCTTGTTCCTCGTTGCATTCCGAACGTATTACATTAATGGTTCGACCGCGGTCGTCGCGCTCGTTGTCGAGAAAAACGAGAAAAACACCTTTCGGTCCGAAATATTTCTAAGTCCCGTCAGATCTCAAAGTCCACTGGCACCATCGTCCAAAAGCCAAACTCGTCCGATCGCCAAAACAATTATAGATCCTTGTTCCTCGTTGCATTGCGTACGTATTACATTAATGGTTCGAACGCGGTCGTCGCGCTCGATTTCGAGAAAAAAGAGAAAGACACCTTTCGGTCCGAAATATTTCCAAGTCCCGTCAGATCTCAAAGTCCACCGGCACCATCGTCCAAAAGCCAAACTCGTCCGATCGCCAAAACAATTATAGATCCTTGTTCCTCGTTGCATGCCGAACGTATTACATTAATGGTTCGACCGCGGTCGTCGCGCTCGTTTTCGAGGAAAACGCGAAAAACACCTTTCGGTCCGAAATATTTCCAAGTCCCGTCAGATCTCAAAGTCCACCGGCACCATCGTCCAAAAGCCAAACTCGTCCGATCGCCAAAACAATTATAGAACCTTGTTCCTCGTTGCATTCCGAACGAATTACATTAATGGTTCGACCGCGGTCGTCGCGCTCGTTTTCGAGAAAAAAGAGAAAAACACCTTTCGGTCCGAAATATTTCCAAGTCCCGTCAGATCTCAAAGTCCACCGGCACCATCGTCCAAAAGCCAAACTCGTCCGATCGCCAAAACAATTATAGATCCTTGTTCCTCGTTGCATTCCGAACGTATTACATTAATGGTTCCACCGCGGTCGTCGCGCTCGTTTTCGAGAAAAACGAGAAAAACACCTTTCGGTCCGAAATATTTCCAAGTCCCGTCAGATCTCAAAGTCCACCGGCACCATCGTCCAAAAGCCAAACTCGTCCGATCGCCAAAACAATTATAGATCCTTGTTCCTCGTTGCATGCCGAACGTATTACATTAATGGTTCGACCGCGGTGGTCGCGCTCGTTTTCGAGAAAAACGAGAAAAACACCTTTCGGTCCGAAATATTTCCAAGTCCCGTCAGATCTCAAAGTCCACCGGCACCATCGTCCAAAAGCCAAACTCGTCCGATCGCCAAAACAATTATAGATCCTTGTTCCTCGTTGCATGCCGAACGTATTACATTAATGGTTCGAACGCGGTCGTCACGCTCGTTTTCGAGAAAAAAGAGAAAAACACCTTTCGGTCCGAAATATTTCCAAGTCCCGTCAGATCTCAAAGTCCACCGGCACCATCGTCCAAAAGCCAAACTCGTCCGATCGCCAAAACAATTATAGATCCTTGTTCCTCGTTGCATTGCGAACGTATTACATTAATGGTTCGAACGCGGTCGTCGCGCTCGTTTTCGAGAAAAACGAGAAAAACACCTTTCGGTCCGAAATATTTCCAAGTCCCGTCAGATCTCAAAGTCCACCGGCACCATCGTCCAAAAGCCAAACTCGTCCGATCGCCAAAACAATTATAGATCCTTGTTCCTCGTTGCATTGCGAACGTATTACATCAATGGTTCGAACGCGGTCGTCGCGCTCGTTTTCGATAAAAACGAGAAAAACACCTTTCGGTCCGAAATATTTCCAAGTCCCGTCAGATCTCAAAGTCCACCGGCACCATCGTCCAAAAGCCAAACTCGTCCGATCGCCAAAACAATTATAGATCCTTGTTCCTCGTTGCATGCCGAACGTATTACATTAATGGTTCGACCGCTGTGGTCGCGCTCGTTTTCGAGAAAAACGAGAAAAACACCTTTCGGTCCGAAATATTTCCAAGTCCCGTCAGATCTCAAAGTCCACCGGCACCATCGTCCAAAAGCCAAACTCGTCCGATCGCCAAAACAATTATAGATACTTGTTCCTCGTTGCATGCCCAACGTATTACATTAATGGTTCGACCGCGGTGGTCGCGCTCGTTTTCGAGAAAAACGCGAAAAACACCTTTCGGTCCGAAATATTTCTAAGTCCCGTCAGATCTCAAAGTCCACCGGCACCATCGTCCAAAAGCCAAACTCGTCCGATCGCCAAAACAATTATAGATCCTTGTTCCTCGTTGCATGCCGAACGTATTACATTAATGGTTCGACCGCGGTCGTCGCGCTCGTTTTCGAGAAAAACGCGAAAAACACCTTTCGGTCCGAAATATTTCCAAGTCCCGTCAGATCTCAAAGTCCACCGGCACCATCGTCCAAAAGCCAAACTCGTCTGATCGCCAAAACAATTATAGATCCTTGTTCCTCGTTGCATTCCGAACGAATTACATTAATGGTTCGACCGCGGTCGTCGCGCTCGTTTTCGAGAAAAAAGAGAAAAACACCTTTCGGTCCGAAATATTTCCAAGTCCCGTCAGATCTCAAAGTCCACCGGCACCATCGTCCAAAAGCCAAACTCGTCCGATCGCCAAAACAATTATAGATCCTTGTTCCTCGTTGCATGCCGAACGTATTACATTAATGGTTCGACCGCGGTGGTCGCGCTCGTTTTCGAGAAAAACGCGAAAAACACCTTTCGGTCCGAAATATTTCTAAGTCCCGTCAGATCTCAAAGTCCACCGGCACCATCGTCCAAAAGCCAAACTCGTCCGATCGCCAAAACAATTATAGATCCTTGTTCCTCGTTGCATGTCGAACGTATTACATTAATGGTTCGACCGCGGTGGTCGCGCTCGTTTTCGAGAAAAACGAGAAAAACACCTTTCGGTCCGAAATATTTCCAAGTCCCGTCAGATCTCAAAGTCCACCGGCACCATCGTCCAAAAGCCAAAATCGTCCGATCGCCAAAACAATTATAGATCCTTGTTCCTCGTTGCATGCCGAACGTATTACATCAATGGTTCGAACGCGGTCGTCGCGCTCGTTTTCGAGAAAAACGAGAAAAACACCTTTCGGTCCGAAATATTCCCAAGTCCCGTCAGATCTCAAAGTCCACCGGCACCATCGTCCAAAAGCCAAACTCGTCCGATCGCCAAAACAATTATAGATCCTTGTTCCTCGTTGCATGCCGAACGTATTACATTAATGGTTCGAACGCGGTCGTCGCGCTCGATTTCGAGAAAAAAGAGAAAGACACCCTTCGGTCCGAAATATTTCCAAGTCCCGTCAGATCTCAAAGTCCACCGGCACCATCGTCCAAAAGCCAAACTCGTCCGATCGCCAAAACAATTATAGATCCTTGTTCCTCGTTGCATTCCGAACGTATTACATTAATGGTTCGACCGCGGTCGTCGCGCTCGTTTTCGAGAAAAACGAGAAAAACACCTTTCGGTCCGAAATATTTCTAAGTCCCGTCAGATCTCAAAGTCCACCGGCACCATCGTCCAAAAGCCAAACTCGTCCGATCGCCAAAACAATTATAGATCCTTGTTCCTCGTTCCATTCCGAACGAATTACATTAATGGTTCGACCGCGGTCGTCGCGCTCGTTTTCGAGAAAAACGAGAAAAACACCTTTCGGTCCGAAATATTTCCAAGTCCCGTCAGATCTCAAAGTCCACCGGCACCATCGTCCAAAAGCCAAACTCGTCCGATCGCCAAAACAATTATAGATCCTTGTTCCTCGTTGCATTGCGAACGTATTACATCAATGGTTCGAACGCGGTCGTCGCGCTCGTTTTCGAGAAAAACGAGAAAAACACCTTTCGGTCCGAAATATTTCCAAGTCCCGTCAGATCTCAAAGTCCACCGGCACCATCGTCCAAAAGCCAAACTCGTCCGATCGCCAAAACAATTATAGATCCTTGTTCCTCGTTGCATTGCGTACGTATTACATTAATGGTTCGAACGCGGTCGTCGCGCTCGATTTCGAGAAAAAAGAGAAAGACACCTTTCGGTCCGAAATATTTCCAAGTCCCGTCAGATCTCAAAGTCCACCGGCACCATCGTCCAAAAGCCAAACTCGTCCGATCGCCAAAACAATTATAGATCCTTGTTCCTCGTTGCATGCCGAACGTATTACATTAATGGTTCGACCGCTGTGGTCGCGCTCGTTTTCGAGAAAAACGAGAAAAACACCTTTCGGTCCGAAATATTTCTAAGTCCCGTCAGATCTCAAAGTCCACCGGCACCATCGTCCAAAAGCCAAACTCGTCCGATCGCCAAAACAATTATAGATCCTTGTTCCTCGTTGCATTGCGTACGTATTACATTAATGGTTCGAACGCGGTCGTCGCGCTCGATTTCGAGAAAAAAGAGAAAGACACCTTTCGGTCCGAAATATTTCCAAGTCCCGTCAGATCTCAAAGTCCACCGGCACCATCGTCCAAAAGCCAAACTCGTCCGATCGCCAAAACAATTATAGATCCTTGTTCCTCGTTGCATGCCGAACGTATTACATTAATGGTTCGACCGCGGTCGTCGTGCTCGTTTTCGAGAAAAACGCGAAAAACACCTTTCGGTCCGAAATATTTCCAAGTCCCGTCAGATCTCAAAGTCCACCGGCACCATCGTCCAAAAGCCAAACTCGTCTGATCGCCAAAACAATTATAGATCCTTGTTCCTCGTTGCATTCCGAACGAATTACATTAATGGTTCGACCGCGGTCGTCGCGCTCGTTTTCGAGAAAAAAGAGAAAAACACCTTTCGGTCCGAAATATTTCCAAGTCCCGTCAGATCTCAAAGTCCACCGGCACCATCGTCCAAAAGCCAAACTCGTCCGATCGCCAAAACAATTATAGATCCTTGTTCCTCGTTGCATTGCGAACGTATTACATCAATGGTTCGAACGCGGTCGTCGCGCTCGTTTTCGAGAAAAACGAGAAAAACACCTTTCGGTCCGAAATATTTCCAAGTCCCGTCATATCTCAAAGTCCACCGGCACCATCGTCCAAAAGCCAAACTCGTCCGATCGCCAAAACAATTATAGATCCTTGTTCCTCGTTGCATTGCGTACGTATTACATTAATGGTTCGAACGCGGTCGTCGCGCTCGATTTCGAGAAAAAAGAGAAAGACACCTTTCGGTCCGAAATATTTCCAAGTCCCGTCAGATCTCAAAGTCCACCGGCACCATCGTCCAAAAGCCAAACTCGTCCGATCGCCAAAACAATTATAGATCCTTGTTCCTCGTTGCATGCCGAACGTATTACATTAATGGTTCGACCGCGGTCGTCGCGCTCGTTTTCGAGAAAAACGAGAAAAACACCTTTCGGTCCGAAATATTTCTAAGTCCCGTCAGATCTCAAAGTCCACCGGCACCATCGTCCAAAAGCCAAACTCGTCCGATCGCCAAAACAATTATAGATCCTTGTTCCTCGTTGCATTGCGTACGTATTACATTAATGGTTCGAACGCGGTCGTCGCGCTCGATTTCGAGAAAAAAGAGAAAGACACCTTTCGGTCCGAAATATTTCCAAGTCCCGTCAGATCTCAAAGTCCACCGGCACCATCGTCCAAAAGCCAAACTCGTCCGATCGCCAAAACAATTATAGATCCTTGTTCCTCGTTGCATGCCGAACGTATTACATTAATGGTTCGACCGCGGTCGTCGTGCTCGTTTTCGAGAAAAACGCGAAAAACACCTTTCGGTCCGAAATATTTCCAAGTCCCGTCAGATCTCAAAGTCCACCGGCACCATCGTCCAAAAGCCAAACTCGTCTGATCGCCAAAACAATTATAGATCCTTGTTCCTCGTTGCATTCCGAACGAATTACATTAATGGTTCGACCGCGGTCGTCGCGCTCGTTTTCGAGAAAAAAGAGAAAAACACCTTTCGGTCCGAAATATTTCCAAGTCCCGTCAGATCTCAAAGTCCACCGGCACCATCGTCCAAAAGCCAAACTCGTCCGATCGCCAAAACAATTATAGATCCTTGTTCCTCGTTGCATTGCGAACGTATTACATCAATGGTTCGAACGCGGTCGTCGCGCTCGTTTTCGAGAAAAACGAGAAAAACACCTTTCGGTCCGAAATATTTCCAAGTCCCGTCAGATCTCAAAGTCCACCGGCACCATCGTCCAAAAGCCAAACTCGTCCGATCGCCAAAACAATTATAGATCCTTGTTCCTCGTTGCATTGCGTACGTATTACATTAATGGTTCGAACGCGGTCGTCGCGCTCGATTTCGAGAAAAAAGAGAAAGACACCTTTCGGTCCGAAATATTTCCAAGTCCCGTCAGATCTCAAAGTCCACCGGCACCATCGTCCAAAAGCCAAACTCGTCCGATCGCCAAAACAATTATAGATCCTTGTTCCTCGTTGCATGCCGAACGTATTACATTAATGGTTCGACCGCGGTCGTCGCGCTCGTTTTCGAGAAAAACGCGAAAAACACCTTTCGGTCCGAAATATTTCCAAGTCCCGTCAGATCTCAAAGTCCACCGGCACCATCGTCCAAAAGCCAAACTCGTCCGATCGCCAAAACAATTATAGATCCTTGTTCCTCGTTGCATGCCGAACGTATTACATCAATGGTTCGACCGCGGTGGTCGCGCTCGTTTTCGAGAAAAACGCGAAAAACACCTTTCGGTCCGAAATATTTCCAAGTCCCGTCAGATCTCAAAGTCCACCGGCACCATCGTCCAAAAGCCAAACTCGTCCGATCGCCAAAACAATTATAGATCCTTGTTCCTCGTTGCATGCCGAACGTATTACATTAATGGTTCGACCGCGGTCGTCGCGCTCGTTTTCGAGAAAAAAGAGAAAAACACCTTTCGGTCCGAAATATTTCCAAGTCCCGTCAGATCTCAAAGTCCACCGGCACCATCGTCCAAAAGCCAAACTCGTCCGATCGCCAAAACAATTATAGATCCTTGTTCCTCGTTGCATGCCGAACGTATTACATTAATGGTTCGACCGCTGTGGTCGCGCTCGTTTTCGAGAAAAACGCGAAAAACACCTTTCGGTCCGAAATATTTCCAAGTCCCGTCAGATCTCAAAGTCCACCGGCACCATCGTCCAAAAGCCAAACTCGTCCGATCGCCAAAACAATTATAGATCCTTGTTCCTCGTTGCATGCCGAACGTATTACATCAATGGTTCGACCGCGGTGGTCGCGCTCGTTTTCGAGAAAAACGCGAAAAACACCTTTCGGTCCGAAATATTTCCAAGTAACGTCAGATCTCAAAGTCCACCGGCACCATCGTCCAAAAGCCAAACTCGTCCGATCGCCAAAACAATTATAGATCCTTGTTCCTCGTTGCATGCCGAACGTATTACATTAATGGTTCGACCGCGGTCGTCGCGCTCGTTTTCGAGAAAAACGCGAAAAACACCTTTCGGTCCGAAATATTTCCAAGTCCCGTCAGATCTCAAAGTCCACCGGCACCATCGTCCAAAAGCCAAACTCGTCTGATCGCCAAAACAATTATAGATCCTTGTTCCTCGTTGCATTCCGAACGAATTACATTAATGGTTCGACCGCGGTCGTCGCGCTCGTTTTCGAGAAAAAAGAGAAAAACACCTTTCGGTCCGAAATATTTCCAAGTCCCGTCAGATCTCAAAGTCCACCGGCACCATCGTCCAAAAGCCAAACTCGTCCGATCGCCAAAACAATTATAGATCCTTGTTCCTCGTTGCATTGCGAACGTATTACATCAATGGTTCGAACGCGGTCGTCGCGCTCGTTTTCGAGAAAAACGAGAAAAACACCTTTCGGTCCGAAATATTTCCAAGTCCCGTCATATCTCAAAGTCCACCGGCACCATCGTCCAAAAGCCAAACTCGTCCGATCGCCAAAACAATTATAGATCCTTGTTCCTCGTTGCATTGCGTACGTATTACATTAATGGTTCGAACGCGGTCGTCGCGCTCGATTTCGAGAAAAAAGAGAAAGACACCTTTCGGTCCGAAATATTTCCAAGTCCCGTCAGATCTCAAAGTCCACCGGCACCATCGTCCAAAAGCCAAACTCGTCCGATCGCCAAAACAATTATAGGTCCTTGTTCCTCGTTGCATGCCGAACGTATTACATTAATGGTTCGACCGCGGTCGTCGCGCTCGTTTTCGAGAAAAACGAGAAAAACACCTTTCGGTCCGAAATATTTCTAAGTCCCGTCAGATCTCAAAGTCCACCGGCACCATCGTCCAAAAGCCAAACTCGTCCGATCGCCAAAACAATTATAGATCCTTGTTCCTCGTTGCATTGCGTACGTATTACATTAATGGTTCGAACGCGGTCGTCGCGCTCGATTTCGAGAAAAAAGAGAAAGACACCTTTCGGTCCGAAATATTTCCAAGTCCCGTCAGATCTCAAAGTCCACCGGCACCATCGTCCAAAAGCCAAACTCGTCCGATCGCCAAAACAATTATAGATCCTTGTTCCTCGTTGCATGCCGAACGTATTACATTAATGGTTCGACCGCGGTCGTCGTGCTCGTTTTCGAGAAAAACGCGAAAAACACCTTTCGGTCCGAAATATTTCCAAGTCCCGTCAGATCTCAAAGTCCACCGGCACCATCGTCCAAAAGCCAAACTCGTCTGATCGCCAAAACAATTATAGATCCTTGTTCCTCGTTGCATTCCGAACGAATTACATTAATGGTTCGACCGCGGTCGTCGCGCTCGTTTTCGAGAAAAAAGAGAAAAACACCTTTCGGTCCGAAATATTTCCAAGTCCCGTCAGATCTCAAAGTCCACCGGCACCATCGTCCAAAAGCCAAACTCGTCCGATCGCCAAAACAATTATAGATCCTTGTTCCTCGTTGCATTGCGAACGTATTACATCAATGGTTCGAACGCGGTCGTCGCGCTCGTTTTCGAGAAAAACGAGAAAAACACCTTTCGGTCCGAAATATTTCCAAGTCCCGTCAGATCTCAAAGTCCACCGGCACCATCGTCCAAAAGCCAAACTCGTCCGATCGCCAAAACAATTATAGATCCTTGTTCCTCGTTGCATTGCGTACGTATTACATTAATGGTTCGAACGCGGTCGTCGCGCTCGATTTCGAGAAAAAAGAGAAAGACACCTTTCGGTCCGAAATATTTCCAAGTCCCGTCAGATCTCAAAGTCCACCGGCACCATCGTCCAAAAGCCAAACTCGTCCGATCGCCAAAACAATTATAGATCCTTGTTCCTCGTTGCATGCCGAACGTATTACATTAATGGTTCGACCGCGGTCGTCGCGCTCGTTTTCGAGAAAAACGCGAAAAACACCTTTCGGTCCGAAATATTTCCAAGTCCCGTCAGATCTCAAAGTCCACCGGCACCATCGTCCAAAAGCCAAACTCGTCCGATCGCCAAAACAATTATAGATCCTTGTTCCTCGTTGCATGCCGAACGTATTACATTAATGGTTCGACCGCTGTGGTCGCGCTCGTTTTCGAGAAAAACGCGAAAAACACCTTTCGGTCCGAAATATTTCCAAGTCCCGTCAGATCTCAAAGTCCACCGGCACCATCGTCCAAAAGCCAAACTCGTCCGATCGCCAAAACAATTATAGATCCTTGTTCCTCGTTGCATGCCGAACGTATTACATCAATGGTTCGACCGCGGTGGTCGCGCTCGTTTTCGAGAAAAACGCGAAAAACACCTTTCGGTCCGAAATATTTCCAAGTAACGTCAGATCTCAAAGTCCACCGGCACCATCGTCCAAAAGCCAAACTCGTCCGATCGCCAAAACAATTATAGATCCTTGTTCCTCGTTGCATGCCGAACGTATTACATTAATGGTTCGACCGCGGTCGTCGCGCTCGTTTTCGAGAAAAACGCGAAAAACACCTTTCGGTCCGAAATATTTCCAAGTCCCGTCAGATCTCAAAGTCCACCGGCACCATCGTCCAAAAGCCAAACTCGTCTGATCGCCAAAACAATTATAGATCCTTGTTCCTCGTTGCATTCCGAACGAATTACATTAATGGTTCGACCGCGGTCGTCGCGCTCGTTTTCGAGAAAAAAGAGAAAAACACCTTTCGGTCCGAAATATTTCCAAGTCCCGTCAGATCTCAAAGTCCACCGGCACCATCGTCCAAAAGCCAAACTCGTCCGATCGCCAAAACAATTATAGATCCTTGTTCCTCGTTGCATTGCGAACGTATTACATCAATGGTTCGAACGCGGTCGTCGCGCTCGTTTTCGAGAAAAACGAGAAAAACACCTTTCGGTCCGAAATATTTCCAAGTCCCGTCAGATCTCAAAGTCCACCGGCACCATCGTCCAAAAGCCAAACTCGTCCGATCGCCAAAACAATTATAGATCCTTGTTCCTCGTTGCATTGCGTACGTATTACATTAATGGTTCGAACGCGGTCGTCGCGCTCGATTTCGAGAAAAAAGAGAAAGACACCTTTCGGTCCGAAATATTTCCAAGTCCCGTCAGATCTCATAGTCCACCGGCACCATCGTCCAAAAGCCAAACTCGTCCGATCGCCAAAACAATTATAGATCCTTGTTCCTCGTTGCATGCCGAACGTATTACATTAATGGTTCGACCGCTGTGGTCGCGCTCGTTTTCGAGAAAAACGAGAAAAACACCTTTCGGTCCGAAATATTTCTAAGTCCCGTCAGATCTCAAAGTCCACCGGCACCATCGTCCAAAAGCCAAACTCGTCCGATCGCCAAAACAATTATAGATCCTTGTTCCTCGTTGCATTGCGTACGTATTACATTAATGGTTCGAACGCGGTCGTCGCGCTCGATTTCGAGAAAAAAGAGAAAGACACCTTTCGGTCCGAAATATTTCCAAGTCCCGTCAGATCTCAAAGTCCACCGGCACCATCGTCCAAAAGCCAAACTCGTCCGATCGCCAAAACAATTATAGATCCTTGTTCCTCGTTGCATGCCGAACGTATTACATTAATGGTTCGACCGCGGTCGTCGCGCTCGTTTTCGAGAAAAACGAGAAAAACACCTTTCGGTCCGAAATATTTCCAAGTCCCGTCAGATCTCAAAGTCCACCGGCACCATCGTCCAAAAGCCAAACTCGTCTGATCGCCAAAACAATTATAGATCCTTGTTCCTCGTTGCATTCCGAACGAATTACATTAATGGTTCGACCGCGGTCGTCGCGCTCGTTTTCGAGAAAAAAGAGAAAAACACCTTTCGGTCCGAAATATTTCCAAGTCCCGTCAGATCTCAAAGTCCACCGGCACCATCGTCCAAAAGCCAAACTCGTCCGATCGCCAAAACAATTATAGATCCTTGTTCCTCGTTGCATGCCGAACGTATTACATTAATGGTTCGACCGCGGTCGTCGCGCTCGTTTTCGAGAAAAACGCGAAAAACACCTTTCGGTCCGAAATATTTCCAAGTCCCGTCAGATCTCAAAGTCCACCGGCACCATCGTCCAAAAGCCAAACTCGTCCGATCGCCAAAACAATTATAGATCCTTGTTCCTCGTTGCATGCCGAACGTATTACATCAATGGTTCGACCGCGGTGGTCGCGCTCGTTTTCGAGAAAAACGCGAAAAACACCTTTCGGTCCGAAATATTTCCAAGTCCCGTCAGATCTCAAAGTCCACCGGCACCATCGTCCAAAAGCCAAACTCGTCCGATCGCCAAAACAATTATAGATCCTTGTTCCTCGTTGCATGCCGAACGTATTACATCAATGGTTCGACCGCGGTGGTCGCGCTCGTTTTCGAGAAAAACGCGAAAAACACCTTTCGGTCCGAAATATTTCCAAGTCCCGTCAGATCTCAAAGTCCACCGGCACCATCGTCCAAAAGCCAAACTCGTCCGATCGCCAAAACAATTATAGATCCTTGTTCCTCGTTGCATGCCGAACGTATTACATTAATGGTTCGACCGCGGTCGTCGCGCTCGTTTTCGAGAAAAAAGAGAAAAACACCTTTCGGTCCGAAATATTTCCAAGTCCCGTCAGATCTCAAAGTCCACCGGCACCATCGTCCAAAAGCCAAACTCGTCCGATCGCCAAAACAATTATAGATCCTTGTTCCTCGTTGCATGCCGAACGTATTACATTAATGGTTCGACCGCTGTGGTCGCGCTCGTTTTCGAGAAAAACGCGAAAAACACCTTTCGGTCCGAAATATTTCCAAGTCCCGTCAGATCTCAAAGTCCACCGGCACCATCGTCCAAAAGCCAAACTCGTCCGATCGCCAAAACAATTATAGATCCTTGTTCCTCGTTGCATGCCGAACGTATTACATCAATGGTTCGACCGCGGTGGTCGCGCTCGTTTTCGAGAAAAACGCGAAAAACACCTTTCGGTCCGAAATATTTCCAAGTAACGTCAGATCTCAAAGTCCACCGGCACCATCGTCCAAAAGCCAAACTCGTCCGATCGCCAAAACAATTATAGATCCTTGTTCCTCGTTGCATGCCGAACGTATTACATTAATGGTTCGACCGCGGTCGTCGCGCTCGTTTTCGAGAAAAACGCGAAAAACACCTTTCGGTCCGAAATATTTCCAAGTCCCGTCAGATCTCAAAGTCCACCGGCACCATCGTCCAAAAGCCAAACTCGTCTGATCGCCAAAACAATTATAGATCCTTGTTCCTCGTTGCATTCCGAACGAATTACATTAATGGTTCGACCGCGGTCGTCGCGCTCGTTTTCGAGAAAAAAGAGAAAAACACCTTTCGGTCCGAAATATTTCCAAGTCCCGTCAGATCTCAAAGTCCACCGGCACCATCGTCCAAAAGCCAAACTCGTCCGATCGCCAAAACAATTATAGATCCTTGTTCCTCGTTGCATTGCGAACGTATTACATCAATGGTTCGAACGCGGTCGTCGCGCTCGTTTTCGAGAAAAACGAGAAAAACACCTTTCGGTCCGAAATATTTCCAAGTCCCGTCAGATCTCAAAGTCCACCGGCACCATCGTCCAAAAGCCAAACTCGTCCGATCGCCAAAACAATTATAGATCCTTGTTCCTCGTTGCATTGCGTACGTATTACATTAATGGTTCGAACGCGGTCGTCGCGCTCGATTTCGAGAAAAAAGAGAAAGACACCTTTCGGTCCGAAATATTTCCAAGTCCCGTCAGATCTCATAGTCCACCGGCACCATCGTCCAAAAGCCAAACTCGTCCGATCGCCAAAACAATTATAGATCCTTGTTCCTCGTTGCATGCCGAACGTATTACATTAATGGTTCGACCGCTGTGGTCGCGCTCGTTTTCGAGAAAAACGAGAAAAACACCTTTCGGTCCGAAATATTTCTAAGTCCCGTCAGATCTCAAAGTCCACCGGCACCATCGTCCAAAAGCCAAACTCGTCCGATCGCCAAAACAATTATAGATCCTTGTTCCTCGTTGCATTGCGTACGTATTACATTAATGGTTCGAACGCGGTCGTCGCGCTCGATTTCGAGAAAAAAGAGAAAGACACCTTTCGGTCCGAAATATTTCCAAGTCCCGTCAGATCTCAAAGTCCACCGGCACCATCGTCCAAAAGCCAAACTCGTCCGATCGCCAAAACAATTATAGATCCTTGTTCCTCGTTGCATGCCGAACGTATTACATTAATGGTTCGACCGCGGTCGTCGCGCTCGTTTTCGAGAAAAACGAGAAAAACACCTTTCGGTCCGAAATATTTCCAAGTCCCGTCAGATCTCAAAGTCCACCGGCACCATCGTCCAAAAGCCAAACTCGTCTGATCGCCAAAACAATTATAGATCCTTGTTCCTCGTTGCATTCCGAACGAATTACATTAATGGTTCGACCGCGGTCGTCGCGCTCGTTTTCGAGAAAAAAGAGAAAAACACCTTTCGGTCCGAAATATTTCCAAGTCCCGTCAGATCTCAAAGTCCACCGGCACCATCGTCCAAAAGCCAAACTCGTCCGATCGCCAAAACAATTATAGATCCTTGTTCCTCGTTGCATGCCGAACGTATTACATTAATGGTTCGACCGCGGTCGTCGCGCTCGTTTTCGAGAAAAACGCGAAAAACACCTTTCGGTCCGAAATATTTCCAAGTCCCGTCAGATCTCAAAGTCCACCGGCACCATCGTCCAAAAGCCAAACTCGTCCGATCGCCAAAACAATTATAGATCCTTGTTCCTCGTTGCATGCCGAACGTATTACATCAATGGTTCGACCGCGGTGGTCGCGCTCGTTTTCGAGAAAAACGCGAAAAACACCTTTCGGTCCGAAATATTTCCAAGTCCCGTCAGATCTCAAAGTCCACCGGCACCATCGTCCAAAAGCCAAACTCGTCCGATCGCCAAAACAATTATAGATCCTTGTTCCTCGTTGCATGCCGAACGTATTACATTAATGGTTCGACCGCGGTCGTCGCGCTCGTTTTCGAGAAAAAAGAGAAAAACACCTTTCGGTCCGAAATATTTCCAAGTCCCGTCAGATCTCAAAGTCCACCGGCACCATCGTCCAAAAGCCAAACTCGTCCGATCGCCAAAACAATTATAGATCCTTGTTCCTCGTTGCATGCCGAACGTATTACATTAATGGTTCGACCGCGGTCGTCGCGCTCGTTTTCGAGAAAAACGCGAAAAACACCTTTCGGTCCGAAATATTTCCAAGTCCCGTCAGATCTCAAAGTCCACCGGCACCATCGTCCAAAAGCCAAACTCGTCCGATCGCCAAAACAATTATAGATCCTTGTTCCTCGTTGCATGCCGAACGTATTACATCAATGGTTCGACCGCGGTGGTCGCGCTCGTTTTCGAGAAAAACGCGAAAAACACCTTTCGGTCCGAAATATTTCCAAGTCCCGTCAGATCTCAAAGTCCACCGGCACCATCGTCCAAAAGCCAAACTCGTCCGATCGCCAAAACAATTATAGATCCTTGTTCCTCGTTGCATGCCGAACGTATTACATTAATGGTTCGACCGCGGTGGTCGCGCTGGTTTTCAAGAAAAACGCGAAAAACACCTTTCGGTCCGAAATATTTCCAAGTCCCGTCAGATCTCAAAGTCCACCGGCACCATCGTCCAAAAGCCAAACTCGTCCGATCGCCAAAACAATTATAGATCCTTGTTCCTCGTTGCATTCCGAACGTATTACATTAATGGTTCGACCGCGGTCGTCGCGCTCGTTTTCGAGAAAAACGAGAAAAACACCTTTCGGTCCGAAATATTTCCAAGTCCCGTCAGATCTCAAAGTCCACCGGCACCATCGTCCAAAAGCCAAACTCGTCCGATCGCCAAAACAATTATAGATCCTTGTTCCTCGTTGCATTCCGAACGTATTACATTAATGGTTCGACCGCGGTCGTCGCGCTCGTTTTCGAGAAAAACGAGAAAAACACCTTTCGGTCCGAAATATTTCTAAGTCCCGTCAGATCTCAAAGTCCACCGGCACCATCGTCCAAAAGCCAAACTCGTCCGATCGCCAAAACAATTATAGATCCTTGTTCCTCGTTCCATTCCGAACGAATTACATTAATGGTTCGACCGCGGTCGTCGCGCTCGTTTTCGAGAAAAACGAGAAAAACACCTTTCGGTCCGAAATATTTCCAAGTCCCGTCAGATCTCAAAGTCCACCGGCACCATCGTCCAAAAGCCAAACTCGTCCGATCGCCAAAACAATCATAGATCCTTGTTCCTCGTTGCATTGCGTACGTATTACATTAATGGTTCGAACGCGGTCGTCGCGCTCGATTTCGAGAAAAAAGAGAAAGACACCTTTCGGTCCGAAATATTTCCAAGTCCCGTCAGATCTCAAAGTCCACCGGCACCATCGTCCAAAAGCCAAACTCGTCCGATCGCCAAAACAATTATAGATCCTTGTTCCTCGTTGCATTCCGAACGTATTACATTAATGGTTCGACCGCGGTCGTCGCGCTCGTTTTCGAGAAAAACGAGAAAAACACCTTTCGGTCCGAAATATTTCTAAGTCCCGTCAGATCTCAAAGTCCACCGGCACCATCGTCCAAAAGCCAAACTCGTCCGATCGCCAAAACAATTATAGATCCTTGTTCCTCGTTCCATTCCGAACGAATTACATTAATGGTTCGACCGCGGTCGTCGCGCTCGTTTTCGAGAAAAACGAGAAAAACACCTTTCGGTCCGAAATATTTCCAAGTCCCGTCAGATCTCAAAGTCCACCGGCACCATCGTCCAAAAGCCAAACTCGTCCGATCGCCAAAACAATTATAGATCCTTGTTCCTCGTTGCATTGCGAACGTATTACATTAATGGTTCGAACGCGGTCGTCGCGCTCGTTTTCGAGAAAAACGAGAAAAACACCTTTCGGTCCGAAATATTTCCAAGTCCCGTCAGATCTCAAAGTCCACCGGCACCATCGTCCAAAAGCCAAACTCGTCCGATCGCCAAAACAATTATAGATCCTTGTTCCTCGTTGCATGCCGAACGTATTACATCAATGGTTCGAACGCGGTCGTCGCGCTCGTTTTCGAGAAAAACGAGAAAAACACCTTTCGGTCCGAAATATTTCCAAGTCCCGTCAGATCTCAAAGTCCACCAGCACCATCGTCCAAAAGCCAAACTCGTCCGATCGCCAAAACAATTATAGATCCTTGTTCCTCGTTGCATGCCGAACGTATTACATCAATGGTTCGAACGCGGTCGTCGCGCTCGTTTTCGAGAAAAACGAGAAAAACACCTTTCGGTCCGAAATATTCCCAAGTCCCGTCAGATCTCAAAGTCCACCGGCACCATCGTCCAAAAGCCAAACTCGTCCGATCGCCAAAACAATTATAGATCCTTGTTCCTCGTTGCATGCCGAACGTATTACATTAATGGTTCGACCGCGGTGGTCGCGCTCGTTTTCGAGAAAAACGCGAAAAACACCTTTCGGTCCGAAATATTTCCAAGTCCCGTCAGATCTCAAAGTCCACCGGCACCATCGTCCAAAAGCCAAACTCGTCCGATCGCCAAAACAATTATAGATCCTTGTTCCTCGTTGCATTGCGTACGTATTACATTAATGGTTCGAACGCGGTCGTCGCGCTCGATTTCGAGAAAAAAGAGAAAGACACCTTTCGGTCCGAAATATTTCCAAGTCCCGTCAGATCTCAAAGTCCACCGGCACCATCGTCCAAAAGCCAATCTCGTCCGATCGCCAAAACAATTATAGATCCTTCTTCCTCGTTGCATGCCGAACGTATTACATTAATGATTCGACCGCGGTCGTCGCGCTCGTTTTCGAGAAAAACGCGAAAAACACCTTTCGGTCCGAAATATTTCCAAGTCCCGTCAGATCTCAAAGTCCACCGGCACCATCGTCCAAAAGCCAAACTCGTCCGATCGCCAAAACAATTATAGATCCTTGTTCCTCGTTGCATTCCGAACGAATTACATTAATGGTTCGACCGCGGTCGTCGCGCTCGTTTTCGAGAAAAAAGAGAAAAACACCTTTCGGTCCGAAATATTTCCAAGTCCCGTCAGATCTCAAAGTCCACCGGCACCATCGTCCAAAAGCCAAACTCGTCCGATCGCCAAAACAATTATAGATCCTTGTTCCTCGTTGCATTCCGAACGTATTACATTAATGGTTCGACCGCGGTCGTCGCGCTCGTTTTCGAGAAAAACGAGAAAAACACCTTTCGGTCCGAAATATTTCCAAGTCCCGTCAGATCTCAAAGTCCACCGGCACCATCGTCCAAAAGCCAATCTCGTCCGATCGCCAAAACAATTATAGATCCTTGTTCCTCGTTGCATGCCGAACGTATTACATTAATGATTCGACCGCGGTCGTCGCGCTCGTTTTCGAGAAAAACGCGAAAAACACCTTTCGGTCCGAAATATTTCCAAGTCCCGTCAGATCTCAAAGTCCACCGGCACCATCGTCCAAAAGCCAAACTCGTCCGATCGCCAAAACAATTATAGATCCTTGTTCCTCGTTGCATTGCGTACGTATTACATTAATGGTTCGAACGCGGTCGTCGCGCTCGATTTCGAGAAAAAAGAGAAAGACACCTTTCGGTCCGAAATATTTCCAAGTCCCGTCAGATCTCAAAGTCCACCGGCACCATCGTCCAAAAGCCAATCTCGTCCGATCGCCAAAACAATTATAGATCCTTCTTCCTCGTTGCATGCCGAACGTATTACATTAATGATTCGACCGCGGTCGTCGCGCTCGTTTTCGAGAAAAACGCGAAAAACACCTTTCGGTCCGAAATATTTCCAAGTCCCGTCAGATCTCAAAGTCCACCGGCACCATCGTCCAAAAGCCAAACTCGTCCGATCGCCAAAACAATTATAGATCCTTGTTCCTCGTTGCATTCCGAACGAATTACATTAATGGTTCGACCGCGGTCGTCGCGCTCGTTTTCGAGAAAAAAGAGAAAAACACCTTTCGGTCCGAAATATTTCCAAGTCCCGTCAGATCTCAAAGTCCACCGGCACCATCGTCCAAAAGCCAAACTCGTCCGATCGCCAAAACAATTATAGATCCTTGTTCCTCGTTGCATTCCGAACGTATTACATTAATGGTTCGACCGCGGTCGTCGCGCTCGTTTTCGAGAAAAACGAGAAAAACACCTTTCGGTCCGAAATATTTCCAAGTCCCGTCAGATCTCAAAGTCCACCGGCACCATCGTCCAAAAGCCAATCTCGTCCGATCGCCAAAACAATTATAGATCCTTGTTCCTCGTTGCATGCCGAACGTATTACATTAATGATTCGACCGCGGTCGTCGCGCTCGTTTTCGAGAAAAACGCGAAAAACACCTTTCGGTCCGAAATATTTCCAAGTCCCGTCAGATCTCAAAGTCCACCGGCACCATCGTCCAAAAGCCAAACTCGTCCGATCGCCAAAACAATTATAGATCCTTGTTCCTCGTTGCATTCCGAACGAATTACATTAATGGTTCGACCGCGGTCGTCGCGCTCGTTTTCGAGAAAAAAGAGAAAAACACCTTTCGGTCCGAAATATTTCCAAGTCCCGTCAGATCTCAAAGTCCACCGGCACCATCGTCCGATCGCCAAACTCGTCCGATCGCCAAAACAATTATAGATCCTTGTTCCTCGTTGCATTGCGTACGTATTACATTAATGGTTCGAACGCGGTCGTCGCGCTGGATTTCGAGAAAAAAGAGAAAGACACCTTTCGGTCCGAAATATTTCCAAGTCCCGTCAGATCTCAAAGTCCACCGGCACCATCGTCCAAAAGCCAATCTCGTCCGATCGCCAAAACAATTATAGATCCTTGTTCCTCGTTGCATGCCGAACGTATTACATTAATGATTCGACCGCGGTCGTCGCGCTCGTTTTCGAGAAAAACGCGAAAAACACCTTTCGGTCCGAAATATTTCCAAGTCCCGTCAGATCTCAAAGTCCACCGGCACCATCGTCCAAAAGCCAAACTCGTCCGATCGCCAAAACAATTATAGATCCTTGTTCCTCGTTGCATTCCGAACGAATTACATTAATGGTTCGACCGCGGTCGTCGCGCTCGTTTTCGAGAAAAAAGAGAAAAACACCTTTCGGTCCGAAATATTTCCAAGTCCCGTCAGATCTCAAAGTCCACCGGCACCATCGTCCAAAAGCCAAACTCGTCCGATCGCCAAAACAATTATAGATCCTTGTTCCTCGTTGCATTCCGAACGTATTACATTAATGGTTCGACCGCGGTCGTCGCGCTCGTTTTCGAGAAAAACGAGAAAAACACCTTTCGGTCCGAAATATTTCCAAGTCCCGTCAGATCTCAAAGTCCACCGGCACCATCGTCCAAAAGCCAAACTCGTCCGATCGCCAAAACAATTATAGATCCTTGTTCCTCGTTCCATTCCGAACGAATTACATTAATGGTTCGACCGCGGTCGTCGCGCTCGTTTTCGAGAAAAACGAGAAAAACACCTTTCGGTCCGAAATATTTCCAAGTCCCGTCAGATCTCAAAGTCCACCGGCACCATCGTCCAAAAGCCAAACTCGTCCGATCGCCAAAACAATTATAGATCCTTGTTCCTCGTTGCATTGCGAACGTATTACATTAATGGTTCGAACGCGGTCGTCGCGCTCGTTTTCGAGAAAAACGAGAAAAACACCTTTCGGTCCGAAATATTTCCAAGTCCCGTCAGATCTCAAAGTCCACCGGCACCATCGTCCAAAAGCCAAACTCGTCCGATCGCCAAAACAATTATAGATCCTTGTTCCTCGTTGCATGCCGAACGTATTACATCAATGGTTCGAACGCGGTCGTCGCGCTCGTTTTCGAGAAGAACGAGAAAAACACCTTTCGGTCCGAAATATTTCCAAGTCCCGTCAGATCTCAAAGTCCACCGGCACCATCGTCCAAAAGCCAAACTCGTCCGATCGCCAAAACAATTATAGATCCTTGTTCCTCGTTGCATTGCGAACGTATTACATTAATGGTTCGAACGCGGTCGTCGCGCTCGTTTTCGAGAAAAACGAGAAAAACACCTTTCGGTCCGAAATATTTCCAAGTCCCGTCAGATCTCAAAGTCCACCGGCACCATCGTCCAAAAGCCAAACTCGTCCGATCGCCAAAACAATTATAGATCCTTGTTCCTCGTTGCATGCCGAACGTATTACATTAATGGTTCGACCGCGGTGGTCGCGCTCGTTTCCGAGAAAAACGAGAAAAACACCTTTCGGTCCGAAATATTTCCAAGTCCCGTCAGATCTCAAAGTCCACCAGCACCATCGTCCAAAAGCCAAACTCGTCCGATCGCCAAAACAATTATAGATCCTTGTTCCTCGTTGCATGCCGAACCTATTACATCAATGGTTCGAACGCGGTCGTCGCGCTCGTTTTCGAGAAAAACGAGAAAAACACCTTTCGGTCCGAAATATTCCCAAGTCCCGTCAGATCTCAAAGTCCACCGGCACCATCGTCCAAAAGCCAAACTCGTCCGATCGCCAAAACAATTATAGATCCTTGTTCCTCGTTGCATGCCGAACGTATTACATTAATGGTTCGACCGCGGTGGTCGCGCTCGTTTTCGAGAAAAACGCGAAAAACACCTTTCGGTCCGAAATATTTCCAAGTCCCGTCAGATCTCAAAGTCCACCGGCACCATCGTCCAAAAGCCAAACTCGTCCGATCGCCAAAACAATTATAGATCCTTGTTCCTCGTTGCATTGCGTACGTATTACATTAATGGTTCGAACGCGGTCGTCGCGCTCGATTTCGAGAAAAAAGAGAAAGACACCTTTCGGTCCGAAATATTTCCAAGTCCCGTCAGATCTCAAAGTCCACCGGCACCATCGTCCAAAAGCCAATCTCGTCCGATCGCCAAAACAATTATAGATCCTTGTTCCTCGTTGCATGCCGAACGTATTACATTAATGATTCGACCGCGGTCGTCGCGCTCGTTTTCGAGAAAAACGCGAAAAACACCTTTCGGTCCGAAATATTTCCAAGTCCCGTCAGATCTCAAAGTCCACCGGCACCATCGTCCAAAAGCCAAACTCGTCCGATCGCCAAAACAATTATAGATCCTTGTTCCTCGTTGCATTCCGAACGAATTACATTAATGGTTCGACCGCGGTCGTCGCGCTCGTTTTCGAGAAAAAAGAGAAAAACACCTTTCGGTCCGAAATATTTCCAAGTCCCGTCAGATCTCAAAGTCCACCGGCACCATCGTCCAAAAGCCAAACTCGTCCGATCGCCAAAACAATTATAGATCCTTGTTCCTCGTTGCATTGCGAACGTATTACATTAATGGTTCGAACGCGGTCGTCGCGCTCGTTTTCGAGAAAAACGAGAAAAACACCTTTCGGTCCGAAATATTTCCAAGTCCCGTCAGATCTCAAAGTCCACCGGCACCATCGTCCAAAAGCCAAACTCGTCCGATCGCCAAAACAATTATAGATCCTTGTTCCTCGTTGCATGCCGAACGTATTACATCAATGGTTCGAACGCGGTCGTCGCGCTCGTTTTCGAGAAGAACGAGAAAAACACCTTTCGGTCCGAAATATTTCCAAGTCCCGTCAGATCTCAAAGTCCACCGGCACCATCGTCCAAAAGCCAAACTCGTCCGATCGCCAAAACAATTATAGATCCTTGTTCCTCGTTGCATTGCGAACGTATTACATTAATGGTTCGAACGCGGTCGTCGCGCTCGTTTTCGAGAAAAACGAGAAAAACACCTTTCGGTCCGAAATATTTCCAAGTCCCGTCAGATCTCAAAGTCCACCGGCACCATCGTCCAAAAGCCAAACTCGTCCGATCGCCAAAACAATTATAGATCCTTGTTCCTCATTGCATGCCGAACGTATTACATTAATGGTTCGACCGCGGTGGTCGCGCTCGTTTCCGAGAAAAACGAGAAAGACACCTTTCGGTCCGAAATATTTCCAAGTCCCGTCAGATCTCAAAGTCCACCAGCACCATCGTCCAAAAGCCAAACTCGTCCGATCGCCAAAACAATTATAGATCCTTGTTCCTCGTTGCATGCCGAACGTATTACATCAATGGTTCGAACGCGGTCGTCGCGCTCGTTTTCGAGAAAAACGAGAAAAACACCTTTCGGTCCGAAATATTCCCAAGTCCCGTCAGATCTCAAAGTCCACCGGCACCATCGTCCAAAAGCCAAACTCGTCCGATCGCCAAAACAATTATAGATCCTTGTTCCTCGTTGCATGCCGAACGTATTACATTAATGGTTCGACCGCGGTGGTCGCGCTCGTTTTCGAGAAAAACGCGAAAAACACCTTTCGGTCCGAAATATTTCCAAGTCCCGTCAGATCTCAAAGTCCACCGGCACCATCGTCCAAAAGCCAAACTCGTCCGATCGCCAAAACAATTATAGATCCTTGTTCCTCGTTGCATTGCGTACGTATTACATTAATGGTTCGAACGCGGTCGTCGCGCTCGATTTCGAGAAAAAAGAGAAAGACACCTTTCGGTCCGAAATATTTCCAAGTCCCGTCAGATCTCAAAGTCCACCGGCACCATCGTCCAAAAGCCAATCTCGTCCGATCGCCAAAACAATTATAGATCCTTGTTCCTCGTTGCATGCCGAACGTATTACATTAATGGTTCGAACGCGGTCGTCGCGCTCGATTTCGAGAAAAAAGAGAAAGACACCTTTCGGTCCGAAATATTTCCAAGTCCCGTCAGATCTCAAAGTCCACCGGCACCATCGTCCAAAAGCCAATCTCGTCCGATCGCCAAAACAATTATAGATCCTTGTTCCTCGTTGCATGCCGAACGTATTACATTAATGATTCGACCGCGGTCGTCGCGCTCGTTTTCGAGAAAAACGCGAAAAACACCTTTCGGTCCGAAATATTTCCAAGTCCCGTCAGATCTCAAAGTCCACCGGCACCATCGTCCAAAAGCCAAACTCGTCCGATCGCCAAAACAATTATAGATCCTTGTTCCTCGTTGCATTCCGAACGAATTACATTAATGGTTCGACCGCGGTCGTCGCGCTCGTTTTGGAGAAAAAAGAGAAAAACACCTTTCGGTCCGAAATATTTCCAAGTCCCGTCAGATCTCAAAGTCCACCGGCACCATCGTCCAAAAGCCAAACTCGTCCGATCGCCAAAACAATTATAGATCCTTGTTCCTCGTTGCATTGCGTACGTATTACATTAATGGTTCGAACGCGGTCGTCGCGCTCGATTTCGAGAAAAAAGAGAAAGACACCTTTCGGTCCGAAATATTTCCAAGTCCCGTCAGATCTCAAAGTCCACCGGCACCATCGTCCAAAAGCCAATCTCGTCCGATCGCCAAAACAATTATAGATCCTTGTTCCTCGTTGCATGCCGAACGTATTACATTAATGATTCGACCGCGGTCGTCGCGCTCGTTTTCGAGAAAAACGCGAAAAACACCTTTCGGTCCGAAATATTTCCAAGTCCCGTCAGATCTCAAAGTCCACCGGCACCATCGTCCAAAAGCCAAACTCGTCCGATCGCCAAAACAATTATAGATCCTTGTTCCTCGTTGCATTCCGAACGAATTACATTAATGGTTCGACCGCGGTCGTCGCGCTCGTTTTCGAGAAAAAAGAGAAAAACACCTTTCGGTCCGAAATATTTCCAAGTCCCGTCAGATCTCAAAGTCCACCGGCACCATCGTCCAAAAGCCAAACTCGTCCGATCGCCAAAACAATTATAGATCCTTGTTCCTCGTTGCATTCCGAACGTATTACATTAATGGTTCGACCGCGGTCGTCGCGCTCGTTTTCGAGAAAAACGAGAAAAACACCTTTCGGTCCGAAATATTTCCAAGTCCCGTCAGATCTCAAAGTCCACCGGCACCATCGTCCAAAAGCCAAACTCGTCCGATCGCCAAAACAATTATAGATCCTTGTTCCTCGTTCCATTCCGAACGAATTACATTAATGGTTCGACCGCGGTCGTCGCGCTCGTTTTCGAGAAAAACGAGAAAAACACCTTTCGGTCCGAAATATTTCCAAGTCCCGTCAGATCTCAAAGTCCACCGGCACCATCGTCCAAAAGCCAAACTCGTCCGATCGCCAAAACAATTATAGATCCTTGTTCCTCGTTGCATTGCGAACGTATTACATCAATGGTTCGAACGCGGTCGTCGCGCTCGTTTTCGAGAAAAACGAGAAAAACACCTTTCGGTCCGAAATATTTCCAAGTCCCGTCAGATCTCAAAGTCCACCGGCACCATCGTCCAAAAGCCAAACTCGTCCGATCGCCAAAACAATTATAGATCCTTGTTCCTCGTTGCATTGCGTACGTATTACATTAATGGTTCGAACGCGGTCGTCGCGCTCGATTTCGAGAAAAAAGAGAAAGATACCTTTCGGTCCGAAATATTTCCAAGTCCCGTCAGATCTCAAAGTCCACCGGCACCATCGTCCAAAAGCCAAACTCGTCCGATCGCCAAAACAATTATAGATCCTTGTTCCTCGTTGCATGCCGAACGTATTACATTAATGGTTCGACCGCGGTCGTCGCGCTCGTTTTCGAGAAAAACGCGAAAAACACCTTTCGGTCCGAAATATTTCCAAGTCCCGTCAGATCTCAAAGTCCACCGGCACCATCGTCCAAAAGCCAAACTCGTCCGATAGCCAAAACAATTATAGATCCTTGTTCCTCGTTGCATTCCGAACGAATTACATTAATGGTTCGACCGCGGTCGTCGCGCTCGTTTTCGAGAAAAAAGAGAAAAACACCTTTCGGTCCGAAATATTTCCAAGTCCCGTCAGATCTCAAAGTCCACCGGCACCATCGTCCAAAAGCCAAACTCGTCCGATCGCCAAATCAATTATAGATCCTTGTTCCTCGTTGCATTCCGAACGTATTACATTAATGGTTCGACCGCGGTCGTCGCGCTCGTTTTCGAGAAAAACGAGAAAAACACCTTTCGGTCCGATATATTTCTAAGTCCCGTCAGATCTCAAAGTCCACCGGCACCATCGTCCAAAAGCCAAACTCGTCCGTTCGCCAAAACAATTATAGATCCTTGTTCCTCGTTCCATTCCGAACGAATTACATTAATGGTTCGACCGCGGTCGTCGCGCTCGTTTTCGAGAAAAACGAGAAAAACACCTTTCGGTCCGAAATATTTCCAAGTCCCGTCAGATCTCAAAGTCCACCGGCACCATCGTCCAAAAGCCAAACTCGTCCGATCGCCAAAACAATTATAGATCCTTGTTCCTCGTTGCATTGCGAACGTATTACATTAATGGTTCGAACGCGGTCGTCGCGCTCGTTTTCGAGAAAAACGAGAAAAACACCTTTCGGTCCGAAATATTTCCAAGTCCCGTCAGATCTCAAAGTCCACCGGCACCATCGTCCAAAAGCCAAACTCGTCCGATCGCCAAAACAATTATAGATCCTTGTTCCTCGTTGCATTCCGAACGTATTACATTAATGGTTCGACCGCGGTCGTCGCGCTCGTTTTCGAGAAAAACGAGAAAAACACCTTTCGGTCCGAAATATTTCCAAGTCCCGTCAGATCTCAAAGTCCACCGGCACCATCGTCCAAAAGCCAAACTCGTCCGATCGCCAAAACAATTATAGATCCTTGTTCCTCGTTCCATTCCGAACGAATTACATTAATGGTTCGACCGCGGTCGTCGCGCTCGTTTTCGAGAAAAACGAGAAAAACACCTTTCGGTCCGAAATATTTCCAAGTCCCGTCAGATCTCAAAGTCCACCGGCACCATCGTCCAAAAGCCAAACTCGTCCGATCGCCAAAACAATTATAGATCCTTGTTCCTCGTTGCATTGCGAACGTATTACATCAATGGTTCGAACGCGGTCGTCGCGCTCGTTTTCGAGAAAAACGAGAAAAACACCTTTCGGTCCGAAATATTTCCAAGTCCCGTCAGATCTCAAAGTCCACCGGCACCATCGTCCAAAAGCCAAACTCGTCCGATCGCCAAAACAATTATAGATCCTTGTTCCTCGTTGCATTCCGAACGTATTACATTAATGGTTCGAACGCGGTCGTCGCGCTCGTTTTCGAGAAAAACGAGAAAAACACCTTTCGGTCCGAAATATTTCTAAGTCCCGTCAGATCTCAAAGTCCACCGGCACCATCGTCCAAAAGCCAAACTCGTCCGATCGCCAAAACAATTATAGATCCTTGTTCCTCGTTCCATTCCGAACGAATTACATTAATGGTTCGACCGCGGTCGTCGCGCTCGTTTTCGAGAAAAACGAGAAAAACACCTTTCGGTCCGAAATATTTCCAAGTCCCGTCAGATCTCAAAGTCCACCGGCACCATCGTCCAAAAGCCAAACTCGTCCGATCGCCAAAACAATTATAGATCCTTGTTCCTCGTTGCATTGCGAACGTATTACATTAATGGTTCGAACGCGGTCGTCGCGCTCGTTTTCGAGAAAAACGAGAAAAACACCTTTCGGTCCGAAATATTTCCGAGTCCCGTCAGATCTCAAAGTCCACCGGCACCATCGTCCAAAAGCCAAACTCGTCCGATCGCCAAAACAATTATAGATCCTTGTTCCTCGTTGCATGCCGAACGTATTACATCAATGGTTCGAACGCGGTCGTCGCGCTCGTTTTCGAGAAAAACGAGAAAAACACCTTTCGGTCCGAAATATTTCCAAGTCCCGTCAGATCTCAAAGTCCACCGGCACCATCGTCCAAAAGCCAAACTCGTCCGATCGCCAAAACAATTATAGATCCTTGTTCCTCGTTGCATTGCGAACGTATTACATTAATGGTTCGAACGCGGTCGTCGCGCTCGTTTTCGAGAAAAACGAGAAAAACACCTTTCGGTCCGAAATATTTCCAAGTCCCGTCAGATCTCAAAGTCCACCAGCACCAACGTCCAAAAGCCAAACTCGTCCGATCGCCAAAACAATTATAGATCCTTGTTCCTCGTTGCATGCCGAACGTATTACATCAATGGTTCGAACGCGGTCGTCGCGCTCGTTTTCGAGAAAAACTAGAAAAACACCTTTCGGTCCGAAATATTCCCAAGTCCCGTCAGATCTCAAAGTCCACCGGCACCATCGTCCAAAAGCCAAACTCGTCCGATCGCCAAAACAATTATAGATCCTTGTTCCTCGTTGCATGCCGAACGTATTACATTAATGGTTCGACCGCGGTGGTCGCGCTCGTTTTCGAGAAAAACGCGAAGAACACCTTTCGGTCCGAAATATTTCCAAGTCCCGTCAGATCTCAAAGTCCACCGGCACCATCGTCCAAAAGCCAAACTCGTCCGATCGCCAAAACAATTATAGATCCTTGTTCCTCGTTGCATTGCGTACGTATTACATTAATGGTTCGAACGCGGTCGTCGCGCTCGATTTCGAGAAAAAAGAGAAAGACACCTTTCGGTCCGAAATATTTCCAAGTCCCGTCAGATCTCAAAGTCCACCGGCACCATCGTCCAAAAGCCAATCTCGTCCGATCGCCAAAACAATTATAGATCCTTGTTCCTCGTTGCATGCCGAACGTATTACATTAATGGTTCGACCGCGGTGGTCGCGCTCGTTTTCGAGAAAAACGCGAAAAACACCTTTCGGTCCGAAATATTTCCAAGTCCCGTCAGATCTCAAAGTCCACCGGCACCATCGTCCAAAAGCCAAACTCGTCCGATCGCCAAAACAATTATAGATCCTTGTTCCTCGTTGCATTGCGTACGTATTACATTAATGGTTCGAACGCGGTCGTCGCGCTCGATTTCGAGAAAAAAGAGAAAGACACCTTTCGGTCCGAAATATTTCCAAGTCCCGTCAGATCTCAAAGTCCACCGGCACCATCGTCCAAAAGCCAATCTCGTCCGATCGCCAAAACAATTATAGATCCTTGTTCCTCGTTGCATGCCGAACGTATTACATTAATGATTCGACCGCGGTCGTCGCGCTCGTTTTCGAGAAAAACGCGAAAAACACCTTTCGGTCCGAAATATTTCCAAGTCCCGTCAGATCTCAAAGTCCACCGGCACCATCGTCCAAAAGCCAAACTCGTCCGATCGCCAAAACAATTATAGATCCTTGTTCCTCGTTGCATTCCGAACGAATTACATTAATGGTTCGACCGCGGTCGTCGCGCTCGTTTTCGAGAAAAAAGAGAAAAACACCTTTCGGTCCGAAATATTTCCAAGTCCCGTCAGATCTCAAAGTCCACCGGCACCATCGTCCAAAAGCCAAACTCGTCCGATCGCCAAAACAATTATAGATCCTTGTTCCTCGTTGCATTCCGAACGTATTACATTAATGGTTCGACCGCGGTCGTCGCGCTCGTTTTCGAGAAAAACGAGAAAAACACCTTTCGGTCCGAAATATTTCCAAGTCCCGTCAGATCTCAAAGTCCACCGGCACCATCGTCCAAAAGCCAATCTCGTCCGATCGCCAAAACAATTATAGATCCTTGTTCCTCGTTGCATGCCGAACGTATTACATTAATGATTCGACCGCGGTCGTCGCGCTCGTTTTCGAGAAAAAAGCGAAAAACACCTTTCGGTCCGAAATATTTCCAAGTCCCGTCAGATCTCAAAGTCCACCGGCACCATCGTCCAAAAGCCAATCTCGTCCGATCGCCAAAACAATTATAGATCCTTGTTCCTCGTTGCATGCCGAACGTATTACATTAATGATTCGACCGCGGTCGTCGCGCTCGTTTTCGAGAAAAAAGAGAAAAACACCTTTCGGTCCGAAATATTTCCAAGTCCCGTCAGATCTCAAAGTCCACCGGCACCATCGTCCAAAAGCCAAACTCGTCCGATCGCCAAAACAATTATAGATCCTTGTTCCTCGTTGCATTCCGAACGAATTACATTAATGGTTCGACCGCGGTCGTCGCGCTCGTTTTCGAGAAAAAAGAGAAAAACACCTTTCGGTCCGAAATATTTCCAAGTCCCGTCAGATCTCAAAGTCCACCGGCACCATCGTCCAAAAGCCAAACTCGTCCGATCGCCAAAACAATTATAGATCCTTGTTCCTCGTTCCATTCCGAACGAATTACATTAATGGTTCGACCGCGGTCGTCGCGCTCGTTTTCGAGAAAAACGAGAAAAACACCTTTCGGTCCGAAATATTTCCAAGTCCCGTCAGATCTCAAAGTCCACCGGCACCATCGTCCAAAAGCCAAACTCGTCCGATCGCCAAAACAATTATAGATCCTTGTTCCTCGTTGCATTGCGAACGTATTACATCAATGGTTCGAACGCGGTCGTCGCGCTCGTTTTCGAGAAAAACGAGAAAAACACCTTTCGGTCCGAAATATTTCCAAGTCCCGTCAGATCTCAAAGTCCACCGGCACCATCGTCCAAAAGCCAAACTCGTCCGATCGCCAAAACAATTATAGATCCTTGTTCCTCGTTGCATTGCGTACGTATTACATTAATGGTTCGAACGCGGTCGTCGCGCTCGATTTCGAGAAAAAAGAGAAAGACACCTTTCGGTCCGAAATATTTCCAAGTCCCGTCAGATCTCAAAGTCCACCGGCACCATCGTCCAAAAGCCAAACTCGTCCGATCGCCAAAACAATTATAGATCCTTGTTCCTCGTTGCATGCCGAACGTATTACATTAATGGTTCGACCGCGGTCGTCGCGCTCGTTTTCGAGAAAAACGCGAAAAACACCTTTCGGTCCGAAATATTTCCAAGTCCCGTCAGATCTCAAAGTCCACCGGCACCATCGTCCAAAAGCCAAACTCGTCCGATCGCCAAAACAATTATAGATCCTTGTTCCTCGTTGCATTCCGAACGAATTACATTAATGGTTCGACCGCGGTCGTCGCGCTCGTTTTCGAGAAAAAAGAGAAAAACACCTTTCGGTCCGAAATATTTCCAAGTCCCGTCAGATCTCAAAGTCCACCGGCACCATCGTCCAAAAGCCAAACTCGACCGATCGCCAAATCAATTATAGATCCTTGTTCCTCGTTGCATTCCGAACGTATTACATTAATGGTTCGACCGCGGTCGTCGCGCTCGTTTTCGAGAAAAACGAGAAAAACACCTTTCGGTCCGATATATTTCTAAGTCCCGTCAGATCTCAAAGTCCACCGGCACCATCGTCCAAAAGCCAAACTCGTCCGTTCGCCAAAACAATTATAGATCCTTGTTCCTCGTTCCATTCCGAACGAATTACATTAATGGTTCGACCGCGGTCGTCGCGCTCGTTTTCGAGAAAAACGAGAAAAACACCTTTCGGTCCGAAATATTTCCAAGTCCCGTCAGATCTCAAAGTCCACCGGCACCATCGTCCAAAAGCCAAACTCGTCCGATCGCCAAAACAATTATAGATCCTTGTTCCTCGTTGCATTGCGAACGTATTACATTAATGGTTCGAACGCGGTCGTCGCGCTCGTTTTCGAGAAAAACGAGAAAAACACCTTTCGGTCCGAAATATTTCCAAGTCCCGTCAGATCTCAAAGTCCACCGGCACCATCGTCCAAAAGCCAAACTCGTCCGATCGCCAAAACAATTATAGATCCTTGTTCCTCGTTGCATGCCGAACGTATTACATTAATGGTTCGACCGCGGTGGTCGCGCTCGTTTTCGAGAAAAACGCGAAAAACACCTTTCGGTCCGAAATATTTCCAAGTCCCGTCAGATCTCAAAGTCCACCGGCACCATCGTCCAAAAGCCAAACTCGTCCGATCGCCAAAACAATTATAGATCCTTGTTCCTCGTTGCATGCCGAACGTATTACATTAATGGTTCGAACGCGGTCGTCGCGCTCGTTTTCGAGAAAAAAGAGAAAAACACCTTTCGGTCCGAAATATTTCCAAGTCCCGTCAGATCTCAAAGTCCACCGGCACCATCGTCCAAAAGCCAAACTCGTCCGATCGCCAAAACAATTATAGATCCTTGTTCCTCGTTGCATGCCGAACGTATTACATTAATGGTTCGACCGCGGTCGTCGCGCTCGTTTTCGAGAAAAACGCGAAAAACACCTTTCGGTCCGAAATATTTCCAAGTCCCGTCAGATCTCAAAGTCCACCGGCACCATCGTCCAAAAGCCAAACTCGTCCGATCGCCAAAACAATTATAGATCCTTGTTCCTCGTTGCATGCCGAACGTATTACATTAATGGTTCGACCGCGGTCGTCGCGCTCGTTTTCGAGAAAAACGCGAAAAACACCTTTCGGTCCGAAATATTTCCAAGTCCCGTCAGATCTCAAAGTCCACCGGCACCATCGTCCAAAAGCCAAACTCGTCCGATCGCCAAAACAATTATAGATCCTTGTTCCTCGTTGCATTGCGAACGTATTACATCAATGGTTCGAACGCGGTCGTCGCGCTCGTTTTCGAGAAAAACGAGAAAAACACCTTTCGGTCCGAAATATTTCCAAGTCCCGTCAGATCTCAAAGTCCACCGGCACCATCGTCCAAAAGCCAAACTCGTCCGATCGCCAAAACAATTATAGATCCTTGTTCCTCGTTGCATGCCGAACGTATTACATTAATGGTTCGACCGCGGTGGTCGCGCTCGTTTTCGAGAAAAACGAGAAAAACACCTTTCGGTCCGAAATATTTCCAAGTCCCGTCAGATCTCAAAGTCCACCGGCACCATCGTCCAAAAGCCAAACTCGTCCGATCGCCAAAACAATTATAGATCCTTGTTCCTCGTTGCATGCCGAACGTATTACATTAATGGTTCGACCGCGGTCGTCGCGCTCGTTTTCGAGAAAAACGCGAAAAACACCTTTCGGTCCGAAATATTTCCAAGTCCCGTCAGATCTCAAAGTCCACCGGCACCATCGTCCAAAAGCCAAACTCGTCCGATCGCCAAAACAATTATAGATCCTTGTTCCTCGTTGCATGCCGAACGTATTACATTAATGGTTCGACCGCGGTCGTCGCGCTCGTTTTCGAGAAAAACGCGAAAAACACCTTTCGGTCCGAAATATTTCCAAGTCCCGTCAGATCTCAAAGTCCACCGGCACCATCGTCCAAAAGCCAAACTCGTCCGATCGCCAAAACAATTATAGATCCTTGTTCCTCGTTGCATTGCGAACGTATTACATCAATGGTTCGAACGCGGTCGTCGCGCTCGTTTTCGAGAAAAACGAGAAAAACACCTTTCGGTCCGAAATATTTCCAAGTCCCGTCAGATCTCAAAGTCCACCGGCACCATCGTCCAAAAGCCAAACTCGTCCGATCGCCAAAAAAATTATAGATCCTTGTTCCTCGTTGCATGCCGAACGTATTACATTAATGGTTCGACCGCGGTGGTCGCGCTCGTTTTCGAGAAAAACGAGAAAAACACCTTTCGTTCCGAAATATTTCCAAGTCCCGTCAGATCTCAAAGTCCACCGGCACCATCGTCCAAAAGCCAAACTCGTCCGATCGCCAAAACAATTATAGATCCTTGTTCCTCGTTGCATTCCGAACGTATTACATTAATGGTTCGACCGCGGTCGTCGAGCTCGTTTTCGAGAAAAACGAGAAAAACACCTTTCGGTCCGAAATATTTTCAAGTCCCGTCAGATCTCAAAGTCCACCGGCACCATCGTCCAAAAGCCAAACTCGTCCGATCGCCAAAACAATTATAGATCCTTGTTCCTCGTTGCATTGCGAACGTATTACATCAATGGTTCGAACGCGGTCGTCGCGCTCGTTTTCGAGAAAAACGAGAAAAACACCTTTCGGTCCGAAATATTTCTAAGTCCCGTCAGATCTCAAAGTCCACCGGCACCATCGTCCAAAAGCCAAACTCGTCCGTTCGCCAAAACAATTATAGATCCTTGTTCCTCGTTCCATTCCGAACGAATTACATTAATGGTTCGACCGCGGTCGTCGCGCTCGTTTTCGAGAAAAACGAGAAAAACACCTTTCGGTCCGAAATATTTCCAAGTCCCGTCAGATCTCAAAGTCCACCGGCACCATCGTCCAAAAGCCAAACTCGTCCGATCGCCAAAACAATTATAGATCCTTGTTCCTCGTTGCATTGCGAACGTATTACATTAATGGTTCGAACGCGGTCGTCGCGCTCGTTTTCGAGAAAAACGAGAAAAACACCTTTCGGTCCGAAATATTTCCAAGTCCCGTCAGATCTCAAAGTCCACCGGCACCATCGTCCAAAAGCCAAACTCGTCCGATCGCCAAAACAATTATAGATCCTTGTTCCTCGTTGCATGCCGAACGTATTACATTAATGGTTCGACCGCGGTGGTCGCGCTCGTTTTCGAGAAAAACGCGAAAAACACCTTTCGGTCCGAAATATTTCCAAGTCCCGTCAGATCTCAAAGTCCACCGGCACCATCGTCCAAAAGCCAAACTCGTCCGATCGCCAAAACAATTATAGATCCTTGTTCCTCGTTGCATGCCGAACGTATTACATTAATGGTTCGACCGCGGTCGTCGCGCTCGTTTTCGAGAAAAACGCGAAAAACACCTTTCGGTCCGAAATATTTCCAAGTCCCGTCAGATCTCAAAGTCCACCGGCACCATCGTCCAAAAGCCAAACTCGTCCGATCGCCAAAACAATTATAGATCCTTGTTCCTCGTTGCATGCCGAACGTATTACATTAATGGTTCGACCGCGGTCGTCGCGCTCGTTTTCGAGAAAAACGCGAAAAACACCTTTCGGTCCGAAATATTTCCAAGTCCCGTCAGATCTCAAAGTCCACCGGCACCATCGTCCAAAAGCCAAACTCGTCCGATCGCCAAAACAATTATAGATGCTTGTTCCTCGTTGCATTGCGAACGTATTACATCAATGGTTCGAACGCGGTCGTCGCGCTCGTTTTCGAGAAAAACGAGAAAAACACCTTTCGGTCCGAAATATTTCCAAGTCCCGTCAGATCTCAAAGTCCACCGGCACCATCGTCCAAAAGCCAAACTCGTCCGATCGCCAAAACAATTATAGATCCTTGTTCCTCGTTGCATGCCGAACGTATTACATTAATGGTTCGACCGCGGTGGTCGCGCTCGTTTTCGAGAAAAACGAGAAAAACACCATTCGGTCCGAAATATTTCCAAGTCCCGTCAGATCTCAAAGTCCACCGGCACCATCGTCCAAAAGCCAAACTCGTCCGATCGCCAAAACAATTATAGATCCTTGTTCCTCGTTGCATTGCGAACGTATTACATCAATGGTTCGAACGCGGTCGTCGCGCTCGTTTTCGAGAAAAACGAGAAAAACACCTTTCGGTCCGAAATATTTCCAAGTCCCGTCAGATCTCAAAGTCCACCGGCACCATCGTCCAAAAGCCAAACTCGTCCGATCGCCAAAACAATTATAGATCCTTGTTCCTCGTTCCATTCCGAACGTATTACATTAATGGTTCGAACGCGGTCGTCGCGCTCGTTTTCGAGAAAAACGAGAAAAACACCTTTCGGTCCGAAATATTTCCAAGTCCCGTCAGATCTCAAAGTCCACCGGCACCATCGTCCAAAAGCCAAACTCGTCCGATCGCCAAAACAATTATAGATCCTTGTTCCTCGTTGCATTGCGAACGTATTACATTAATGGTTCGAACGCGGTCGTCGAGCTCGTTTTCGAGAAAAACGAGAAAAACACCTTTCGGTCCGAAATATTTCCAAGTCCCGTCAGATCTCAAAGTCCACCGGCACCATCGTCCAAAAGCCAAACTCGTCCGATCGCCAAAACAATTATAGATCCTTGTTCCTCGTTGCATGCCGAACGTATTACATTAATGGTTCGACCGCGGTCGTCGCGCTCGTTTTCGAGAAAAACGCGAAAAACACCTTTCGGTCCGAAATATTTCCAAGTCCCGTCAGATCTCAAAGTCCACCGGCACCATCGTCCAAAAGCCAAACTCGTCCGATCGCCAAAACAATTATAGATCCTTGTTCCTCGTTGCATTGCGAACGTATTACATCAATGGTTCGAACGCGGTCGTCGCGCTCGTTTTCGAGAAAAACGAGAAAAACACCTTTCGGTCCGAAATATTTCCAAGTCCCGTCAGATCTCAAAGTCCACCGGCACCATCGTCCAAAAGCCAAACTCGTCCGATCGCCAAAACAATTATAGATCCTTGTTCCTCGTTGCATGCCGAACGTATTACATTAATGGTTCGACCGCGGTGGTCGCGCTCGTTTTCGAGAAAAACGAGAAAAACACCTTTCGGTCCGAAATATTTCCAAGTCCCGTCAGATCTCAAAGTCCACCGGCACCATCGTCCAAAAGCCAAACTCGTCCTATCGCCAAAACAATTATAGATCCTTGTTCCTCGTTCCATTCCGAACGAATTACATTAATGGTTCGACCGCGGGCGTCGCGCTCGTTTTCGAGAAAAACGAGAAAAACACCTTTCGGTCCGAAATATTTCCAAGTCCCGTCAGATCTCAAAGTCCACCGGCACCATCGTCCAAAAGCCAAACTCGTCCGATCGCCAAAACAATTATAGATCCTTGTTCCTCGTTGCATTGCGAACGTATTACATTAATGGTTCGAACGCGGTCGTCGCGCTCGTTTTCGAGAAAAACGAGAAAAACACCTTTCGGTCCGAAATATTTCCAAGTCCCGTCAGATCTCAAAGTCCACCGGCACCATCGTCCAAAAGCCAAACTCGTCCTATCGCCAAAACAATTATAGATCCTTGTTCCTCGTTCCATTCCGAACGAATTACATTAATGGTTCGACCTCGGTCGTCGCGCTCGTTTTCGAGAAAAACGAGAAAAACACCTTTCGGTCCGAAATATTTCCAAGTCCCGTCAGATCTCAAAGTCCACCGGCACCATCGTCCAAAAGCCAAACTCGTCCGATCGCCAAAACAATTATAGATCCTTGTTCCTCGTTGCATTGCGAACGTATTACATTAATGGTTCGAACGCGGTCGTCGCGCTCGTTTTCGAGAAAAACGAGAAAAACACCTTTCGGTCCGAAATATTTTCAAGTCCCGTCAGATCTCAAAGTCCACCGGCACCATCGTCCAAAAGCCAAACTCGTCCGATCGCCAAAACAATTATAGATCCTTGTTCCTCGTTGCATTGCGAACGTATTACATCAATGGTTCGAACGCGGTCGTCGCGCTCGTTTTCGAGAGAAACGAGAAAAACACCTTTCGGTCCGAAATATTTCCAAGTCCCGTCAGATCTCAAAGTCCACCGGCACCATCGTCCAAAAGCCAAACTCGTCCGATCGCCAAAACAATTATAGATCCTTGTTCCTCGTTGCATGCCGAACGTATTACATTAATGGTTCGACCGCGGTGGTCGCGCTCGTTTTCGAGAAAAACGAGAAAAACACCTTTCGGTCCGAAATATTTCCAAGTCCCGTCAGATCTCAAAGTCCACCGGCACCATCGTCCAAAAGCCAAACTCGTCCGATCGCCAAAACAATTATAGATCCTTGTTCCTCGTTGCATTGCGAACGTATTACATCAATGGTTCGAACGCGGTCGTCGCGCTCGTTTTCGAGAAAAACGAGAAAAACACCTTTCGGTCCGAAATATTTCCAAGTCCCGTCAGATCTCAAAGTCCACCGGCACCATCGTCCAAAAGCCAAACTCGTCCGATCGCCAAAACAATTATAGATCCTTGTTCCTCGTTCCATTCCGAACGTATTACATTAATGGTTCGAACGCGGTCGTCGCGCTCGTTTTCGAGAAAAACGAGAAAAACACCTTTCGGTCCGAAATATTTCCAAGTCCCGTCAGATCTCAAAGTCCACCGGCACCATCGTCCAAAAGCCAAACTCGTCCGATCGCCAAAACAATTATAGATCCTTGTTCCTCGTTGCATTGCGAACGTATTACATTAATGGTTCGAACGCGGTCGTCGAGCTCGTTTTCGAGAAAAACGAGAAAAACACCTTTCGGTCCGAAATATTTCCAAGTCCCGTCAGATCTCAAAGTCCACCGGCACCATCGTCCAAAAGCCAAACTCGTCCGATCGCCAAAACAATTATAGATCCTTGTTCCTCGTTGCATGCCGAACGTATTACATTAATGGTCCGACCGCGGTGGTCGCGCTCGTTTTCGAGAAAAACGCGAAAAACACCTTTCGGTCCGAAATATTTCCAAGTCCCGTCAGATCTCAAAGTCCACCGGCACCATCGTCCAAAAGCCAAACTCGTCCGATCGCCAAAACAATTATAGATCCTTGTTCCTCGTTGCATGCCGAACGTATTACATTAATGGTTCGACCGCGGTCGTCGCGCTCGTTTTCGAGAAAAACGCGAAAAACACCTTTCGGTCCGAAATATTTCCAAGTCCCGTCAGATCTCAAAGTCCACCGGCACCATCGTCCAAAAGCCAAACTCGTCCGATCGCCAAAACAATTATAGATCCTTGTTCCTCGTTGCATGCCGAACGTATTACATTAATGGTTCGACCGCGGTCGTCGCGCTCGTTTTCGAGAAAAACGCGAAAAACACCTTTCGGTCCGAAATATTTCCAAGTCCCGTCAGATCTCAAAGTCCACAGGCACCATCGTCCAAAAGCCAAACTCGTCCGATCGCCAAAACAATTATAGATCCTTGTTCCTCGTTGCATTGCGAACGTATTACATCAATGGTTCGAACGCGGTCGTCGCGCTCGTTTTCGAGAAAAACGAGAAAAACACCTTTCGGTCCGAAATATTTCCAAGTCCCGTCAGATCTCAAAGTCCACCGGCACCATCGTCCAAAAGCCAAACTCGTCCGATCGCCAAAACAATTATAGATCCTTGTTCCTCGTTGCATGCCGAACGTATTACATTAATGGTTCGACCGCGGTGGTCGCGCTCGTTTTCGAGAAAAACGAGAAAAACACCTTTCGGTCCGAAATATTTCCAAGTCCCGTCAGATCTCAAAGTCCACCGGCACCATCGTCCAAAAGCCAAACTCGTCCTATCGCCAAAACAATTATAGATCCTTGTTCCTCGTTCCATTCCGAACGAATTACATTAATGGTTCGACCGCGGTCGTCGCGCTCGTTTTCGAGAAAAACGAGAAAAACACCTTTCGGTCCGAAATATTTCCAAGTCCCGTCAGATCTCAAAGTCCACCGGCACCATCGTCCAAAAGCCAAACTCGTCCGATCGCCAAAACAATTATAGATCCTTGTTCCTCGTTGCATTGCGAACGTATTACATTAATGGTTCGAACGCGGTCGTCGCGCTCGTTTTCGAGAAAAACGAGAAAAACACCTTTCGGTCCGAAATATTTCCAAGTCCCGTCAGATCTCAAAGTCCACCGGCACCATCGTCCAAAAGCCAAACTCGTCCTATCGCCAAAACAATTATAGATCCTTGTTCCTCGTTCCATTCCGAACGAATTACATTAATGGTTCGACCGCGGTCGTCGCGCTCGTTTTCGAGAAAAACGAGAAAAACACCTTTCGGTCCGAAATATTTCCAAGTCCCGTCAGATCTCAAAGTCCACCGGCACCATCGTCCAAAAGCCAAACTCGTCCGATCGCCAAAACAATTATATATCCTTGTTCCTCGTTGCATTGCGAACGTATTACATTAATGGTTCGAACGCGGTCGTCGCGCTCGTTTTCGAGAAAAACGAGAAAAACACCTTTCGGTCCGAAATATTTTCAAGTCCCGTCAGATCTCAAAGTCCACCGGCACCATCGTCCAAAAGCCAAACTCGTCCGATCGCCAAAACAATTATAGATCCTTGTTCCTCGTTGCATTGCGAACGTATTACATCAATGGTTCGAACGCGGTCGTCGCGCTCGTTTTCGAGAGAAACGAGAAAAACACCTTTCGGTCCGAAATATTTCTAAGTCCCGTCAGATCTCAAAGTCCACCGGCACCATCGTCCAAAAGCCAAACTCGTCCGTTCGCCAAAACAATTATAGATCCTTGTTCCTCGTTCCATTCCGAACGAATTACATTAATGGTTCGACCGCGGTCGTCGCGCTCGTTTTCGAGAAAAACGAGAAAAACACCTTTCGGTCCGAAATATTTCCAAGTCCCGTCAGATCTCAAAGTCCACCGGCACCATCGTCCAAAAGCCAAACTCGTCCGATCGCCAAAACAATTATAGATCCTTGTTCCTCGTTGCATTGCGAACGTATTACATTAATGGTTCGAACGCGGTCGTCGCGCTCGTTTTCGAGAAAAACGAGAAAAACACCTTTCGGTCCGAAATATTTCCAAGTCCCGTCAGATCTCAAAGTCCACCGGCACCATCGTCCAAAAGCCAAACTCGTCCGATCGCCAAAACAATTATAGATCCTTGTTCCTCGTTGCATGCCGAACGTATTACATTAATGGTTCGAACGCGGTCGTCGCGCTCGTTTTCGAGAAAAAAGAGAAAAACACCTTTCGGTCCGAAATATTTCCAAGTCCGGTCAGATCTCAAAGTCCACCGGCACCATCGTCCAAAAGCCAAACTCGTCCGATCGCCAAAACAATTATAGATCCTTGTTCCTCGTTGCATGCCGAACGTATTACATTAATGGTTCGACCGCGGTCGTCGCGCTCGTTTTCGAGAAAAACGCGAAAAACACCTTTCGGTCCGAAATATTTCCAAGTCCCGTCAGATCTCAAAGTCCACCGGCACCATCGTCCAAAAGCCAAACTCGTCCGATCGCCAAAACAATTATAGATCCTTGTTCCTCGTTGCATGCCGAACGTATTACATTAATGGTTCGACCGCGGTGGTCGCGCTCGTTTTCGAGAAAAACGAGAAAAACACCTTTCGGTCCGAAATATTTCCAAGTCCCGTCAGATCTCAAAGTCCACCGGCACCATCGTCCAAAAGCCAAACTCGTCCGATCGCCAAAACAATTATAGATCCTTGTTCCTTGTTGCATTGCGAACGTATTACATCAATGGTTCGAACGCGGTCGTCGCGCTCGTTTTCGAGAAAAACGAGAAAAACACCTTTCGGTCCGAAATATTTCCAAGTCCCGTCAGATCTCAAAGTCCACCGGCACCATCGTCCAAAAGCCAAACTCGTCCGATCGCCAAAACAATTATAGATCCTTGTTCCTCGTTGCATGCCGAACGTATTACATTAATGGTTCGACCGCGGTGGTCGCGCTCGTTTTCGAGAAAAACGAGAAAAACACCTTTCGGTCCGAAATATTTTCAAGTTCCGTCAGATCTCAAAGTCCACCGGCACCATCGTCCAAAAGCCAAACTCGTCCGATCGCCAAAACAATTATAGATCCTTGTTCCTCGTTGCATTGCGAACGTATTACATTAATGGTTCGAACGCGGTCGTCGCGCTCGTTTTCGAGAAAAACGAGAAAAACACCTTTCGGTCCGAAATATTTCCAAGTCCCGTCAGATCTCAAAGTCCACCGGCACCATCGTCCAAAAGCCAAACTCGTCCGATCGCCAAAACAATTATAGATCCTTGTTCCTCGTTGCATGCCGAACGTATTACATTAATGGTTCGACCGCGGTGGTCGCGCTCGTTTTCGAGAAAAACGCGAAAAACACCTTTCGGTCCGAAATATTTCCAAGTCCCGTCAGATCTCAAAGTCCACCGGCACCATCGTCCAAAAGCCAAACTCGTCCGATCGCCAAAACAATTATAGATCCTTGTTCCTCGTTGCATGCCGAACGTATTACATTAATGGTTCGACCGCGGTCGTCGCGCTCGTTTTCGAGAAAAACGCGAAAAACACCTTTCGGTCCGAAATATTTCCAAGTCCCGTCAGATCTCAAAGTCCACCGGCACCATCGTCCAAAAGCCAAACTCGTCCGATCGCCAAAACAATTATAGATCCTTGTTCCTCGTTGCATGCCGAACGTATTACATTAATGGTTCGACCGCGGTCGTCGCGCTCGTTTTCGAGAAAAACGCGAAAAACACCTTTCGGTCCGAAATATTTCCAAGTCCCGTCAGATCTCAAAGTCCACCGGCACCATCGTCCAAAAGCCAAACTCGTCCGATCGCCAAAACAATTATAGATGCTTGTTCCTCGTTGCATTGCGAACGTATTACATCAATGGTTCGAACGCGGTCGTCGCGCTCGTTTTCGAGAAAAACGAGAAAAACACCTTTCGGTCCGAAATATTTCCAAGTCCCGTCAGATCTCAAAGTCCACCGGCACCATCGTCCAAAAGCCAAACTCGTCCGATCGCCAAAACAATTATAGATCCTTGTTCCTCGTTGCATGCCGAACGTATTACATTAATGGTTCGACCGCGGTGGTCGCGCTCGTTTTCGAGAAAAACGAGAAAAACACCTTTCGGTCCGAAATATTTCCAAGTCCCGTCAGATCTCAAAGTCCACCGGCACCATCGTCCAAAAGCCAAACTCGTCCGATCGCCAAAACAATTATAGATCCTTGTTCCTCGTTGCATTGCGAACGTATTACATCAATGGTTCGAACGCGGTCGTCGCGCTCGTTTTCGAGAAAAACGAGAAAAACACCTTTCGGTCCGAAATATTTCCAAGTCCCGTCAGATCTCAAAGTCCACCGGCACCATCGTCCAAAAGCCAAACTCGTCCGATCGCCAAAACAATTATAGATCCTTGTTCCTCGTTCCATTCCGAACGTATTACATTAATGGTTCGAACGCGGTCGTCGCGCTCGTTTTCGAGAAAAACGAGAAAAACACCTTTCGGTCCGAAATATTTCCAAGTCCCGTCAGATCTCAAAGTCCACCGGCACCATCGTCCAAAAGCCAAACTCGTCCGATCGCCAAAACAATTATAGATCCTTGTTCCTCGTTGCATTGCGAACGTATTACATTAATGGTTCGAACGCGGTCGTCGAGCTCGTTTTCGAGAAAAACGAGAAAAACACCTTTCGGTCCGAAATATTTCCAAGTCCCGTCAGATCTCAAAGTCCACCGGCACCATCGTCCAAAAGCCAAACTCGTCCGATCGCCAAAACAATTATAGATCCTTGTTCCTCGTTGCATGCCGAACGTATTACATTAATGGTCCGACCGCGGTGGTCGCGCTCGTTTTCGAGAAAAACGCGAAAAACACCTTTCGGTCCGAAATATTTCCAAGTCCCGTCAGATCTCAAAGTCCACCGGCACCATCGTCCAAAAGCCAAACTCGTCCGATCGCCAAAACAATTATAGATCCTTGTTCCTCGTTGCATGCCGAACGTATTACATTAATGGTTCGACCGCGGTCGTCGCGCTCGTTTTCGAGAAAAACGCGAAAAACACCTTTCGGTCCGAAATATTTCCAAGTCCCGTCAGATCTCAAAGTCCACCGGCACCATCGTCCAAAAGCCAAACTCGTCCGATCGCCAAAACAATTATAGATCCTTGTTCCTCGTTGCATGCCGAACGTATTACATTAATGGTTCGACCGCGGTCGTCGCGCTCGTTTTCGAGAAAAACGCGAAAAACACCTTTCGGTCCGAAATATTTCCAAGTCCCGTCAGATCTCAAAGTCCACCGGCACCATCGTCCAAAAGCCAAACTCGTCCGATCGCCAAAACAATTATAGATCCTTGTTCCTCGTTGCATTGCGAACGTATTACATCAATGGTTCGAACGCGGTCGTCGCGCTCGTTTTCGAGAAAAACGAGAAAAACACCTTTCGGTCCGAAATATTTCCAAGTCCCGTCAGATCTCAAAGTCCACCGGCACCATCGTCCAAAAGCCAAACTCGTCCGATCGCCAAAACAATTATAGATCCTTGTTCCTCGTTGCATGCCGAACGTATTACATTAATGGTTCGACCGCGGTGGTCGCGCTCGTTTTCGAGAAAAACGCGAAAAACACCTTTCGGTCCGAAATATTTCCAAGTCCCGTCAGATCTCAAAGTCCACCGGCACCATCGTCCAAAAGCCAAACTCGTCCGATCGCCAAATCAATTATAGATCCTTGTTCCTCGTTGCATGCCGAACGTATTACATTAATGGTTCGAACGCGGTCGTCGCGCTCGTTTTCGAGAAAAAAGAGAAAAACACCTTTCGGTCCGAAATATTTCCAAGTCCGGTCAGATCTCAAAGTCCACCGGCACCATCGTCCAAAAGCCAAACTCGTCCGATCGCCAAAACAATTATAGATCCTTGTTCCTCGTTGCATGCCGAACGTATTACATTAATGGTTCGACCGCGGTCGTCGCGCTCGTTTTCGAGAAAAACGCGAAAAACACCTTTCGGTCCGAAATATTTCCAAGTCCCGTCAGATCTCAAAGTCCACCGGCACCATCGTCCAAAAGCCAAACTCGTCCGATCGCCAAAACAATTATAGATCCTTGTTCCTCGTTGCATGCCGAACGTATTACATTAATGGTTCGACCGCGGTCGTCGCGCTCGTTTTCGAGAAAAACGCGAAAAACACCTTTCGGTCCGAAATATTTCCAAGTCCCGTCAGATCTCAAAGTCCACCGGCACCATCGTCCAAAAGCCAAACTCGTCCGATCGCCAAAACAATTATAGATGCTTGTTCCTCGTTGCATTGCGAACGTATTACATCAATGGTTCGAACGCGGTCGTCGCGCTCGTTTTCGAGAAAAACGAGAAAAACACCTTTCGGTCCGAAATATTTCCAAGTCCCGTCAGATCTCAAAGTCCACCGGCACCATCGTCCAAAAGCCAAACTCGTCCGATCGCCAAAACAATTATAGATCCTTGTTCCTCGTTGCATGCCGAACGTATTACATTAATGGTTCGACCGCGGTGGTCGCGCTCGTTTTCGAGAAAAACGAGAAAAACACCTTTCGGTCCGAAATATTTCCAAGTCCCGTCAGATCTCAAAGTCCACCGGCACCATCGTCCAAAAGCCAAACTCGTCCGATCGCCAAAACAATTATAGATCCTTGTTCCTCGTTGCATTCCGAACGTATTACATTAATGGTTCGACCGCGGTCGTCGAGCTCGTTTTCGAGAAAAACGAGAAAAACACCTTTCGGTCCGAAATATTTCCAAGTCCCGTCAGATCTCAAAGTCCACCGGCACCATCGTCCAAAAGCCAAACTCGTCCGATCGCCAAAACAATTATAGATCCTTGTTCCTCGTTGCATGCCGAACGTATTACATTAATGGTTCGACCGCGGTGGTCGCGCTCGTTTTCGAGAAAAACGAGAAAAACACCTTTCGGTCCGAAATATTTTCAAGTCCCGTCAGATCTCAAAGTCCACCGGCACCATCGTCCAAAAGCCAAACTCGTCCGATCGCCAAAACAATTATAGATCCTTGTTCCTTGTTGCATTGCGAACGTATTACATCAATGGTTCGAACGCGGTCGTCGCGCTCGTTTTCGAGAAAAACGAGAAAAACACCTTTCGGTCCGAAATATTTCCAAGTCCCGTCAGATCTCAAAGTCCACCGGCACCATCGTCCAAAAGCCAAACTCGTCCGATCGCCAAAACAATTATAGATCCTTGTTCCTCGTTGCATGCCGAACGTATTACATTAATGGTTCGACCGCGGTGGTCGCGCTCGTTTTCGAGAAAAACGAGAAAAACACCTTTCGGTCCGAAATATTTTCAAGTCCCGTCAGATCTCAAAGTCCACCGGCACCATCGTCCAAAAGCCAAACTCGTCCGATCGCCAAAACAATTATAGATCCTTGTTCCTCGTTGCATTGCGAACGTATTACATTAATGGTTCGAACGCGGTCGTCGCGCTCGTTTTCGAGAAAAACGAGAAAAACACCTTTCGGTCCGAAATATTTCCAAGTCCCGTCAGATCTCAAAGTCCACCGGCACCATCGTCCAAAAGCCAAACTCGTCCGATCGCCAAAACAATTATAGATCCTTGTTCCTCGTTGCATGCCGAACGTATTACATTAATGGTTCGACCGCGGTGGTCGCGCTCGTTTTCGAGAAAAACGCGAAAAACACCTTTCGGTCCGAAATATTTCCAAGTCCCGTCAGATCTCAAAGTCCACCGGCACCATCGTCCAAAAGCCAAACTCGTCCGATCGCCAAAACAATTATAGATGCTTGTTCCTCGTTGCATTGCGAACGTATTACATCAATGGTTCGAACGCGGTCGTCGCGCTCGTTTTCGAGAAAAACGAGAAAAACACCTTTCGGTCCGAAATATTTCCAAGTCCCGTCAGATCTCAAAGTCCACCGGCACCATCGTCCAAAAGCCAAACTCGTCCGATCGCCAAAACAATTATAGATCCTTGTTCCTCGTTGCATGCCGAACGTATTACATTAATGGTTCGACCGCGGTGGTCGCGCTCGTTTTCGAGAAAAACGAGAAAAACACCTTTCGGCCCGAAATATTTCCAAGTCCCGTCAGATCTCAAAGTCCACCGGCACCATCGTCCAAAAGCCAAACTCGTCCGATCGCCAAAACAATTATAGATCCTTGTTCCTCGTTGCATTGCGAACGTATTACATCAATGGTTCGAACGCGGTCGTCGCGCTCGTTTTCGAGAAAAACGAGAAAAACACCTTTCGGTCCGAAATATTTCCAAGTCCCGTCAGATCTCAAAGTCCACCGGCACCATCGTCCAAAAGCCAAACTCGTCCGATCGCCAAAACAATTATAGATCCTTGTTCCTCGTTCCATTCCGAACGTATTACATTAATGGTTCGAACGCGGTCGTCGCGCTCGTTTTCGAGAAAAACGAGAAAAACACCTTTCGGTCCGAAATATTTCCAAGTCCCGTCAGATCTCAAAGTCCACCGGCACCATCGTCCAAAAGCCAAACTCGTCCGATCGCCAAAACAATTATAGATCCTTGTTCCTCGTTGCATTGCGAACGTATTACATTAATGGTTCGAACGCGGTCGTCGAGCTCGTTTTCGAGAAAAACGAGAAAAACACCTTTCGGTCCGAAATATTTCCAAGTCCCGTCAGATCTCAAAGTCCACCGGCACCATCGTCCAAAAGCCAAACTCGTCCGATCGCCAAAACAATTATAGATCCTTGTTCCTCGTTGCATGCCGAACGTATTACATTAATGGTCCGACCGCGGTGGTCGCGCTCGTTTTCGAGAAAAACGCGAAAAACACCTTTCGGTCCGAAATATTTCCAAGTCCCGTCAGATCTCAAAGTCCACCGGCACCATCGTCCAAAAGCCAAACTCGTCCGATCGCCAAAACAATTATAGATCCTTGTTCCTCGTTGCATGCCGAACGTATTACATTAATGGTTCGACCGCGGTCGTCGCGCTCGTTTTCGAGAAAAACGCGAAAAACACCTTTCGGTCCGAAATATTTCCAAGTCCCGTCAGATCTCAAAGTCCACCGGCACCATCGTCCAAAAGCCAAACTCGTCCGATCGCCAAAACAATTATAGATCCTTGTTCCTCGTTGCATGCCGAACGTATTACATTAATGGTTCGACCGCGGTCGTCGCGCTCGTTTTCGAGAAAAACGCGAAAAACACCTTTCGGTCCGAAATATTTCCAAGTCCCGTCAGATCTCAAAGTCCACCGGCACCATCGTCCAAAAGCCAAACTCGTCCGATCGCCAAAACAATTATAGATCCTTGTTCCTCGTTGCATTGCGAACGTATTACATCAATGGTTCGAACGCGGTCGTCGCGCTCGTTTTCGAGAAAAACGAGAAAAACACCTTTCGGTCCGAAATATTTCCAAGTCCCGTCAGATCTCAAAGTCCACCGGCACCATCGTCCAAAAGCCAAACTCGTCCGATCGCCAAAACAATTATAGATCCTTGTTCCTCGTTGCATGCCGAACGTATTACATTAATGGTTCGACCGCGGTGGTCGCGCTCGTTTTCGAGAAAAACGAGAAAAACACCTTTCGGTCCGAAATATTTCCAAGTCCCGTCAGATCTCAAAGTCCACCGGCACCATCGTCCAAAAGCCAAACTCGTCCTATCGCCAAAACAATTATAGATCCTTGTTCCTCGTTCCATTCCGAACGAATTACATTAATGGTTCGACCGCGGTCGTCGCGCTCGTTTTCGAGAAAAACGAGAAAAACACCTTTCGGTCCGAAATATTTCCAAGTCCCGTCAGATCTCAAAGTCCACCGGCACCATCGTCCAAAAGCCAAACTCGTCCGATCGCCAAAACAATTATAGATCCTTGTTCCTCGTTGCATTGCGAACGTATTACATTAATGGTTCGAACGCGGTCGTCGCGCTCGTTTTCGAGAAAAACGAGAAAAACACCTTTCGGTCCGAAATATTTCCAAGTCCCGTCAGATCTCAAAGTCCACCGGCACCATCGTCCAAAAGCCAAACTCGTCCTATCGCCAAAACAATTATAGATCCTTGTTCCTCGTTCCATTCCGAACGAATTACATTAATGGTTCGACCGCGGTCGTCGCGCTCGTTTTCGAGAAAAACGAGAAAAACACCTTTCGGTCCGAAATATTTCCAAGTCCCGTCAGATCTCAAAGTCCACCGGCACCATCGTCCAAAAGCCAAACTCGTCCGATCGCCAAAACAATTATAGATCCTTGTTCCTCGTTGCATTGCGAACGTATTACATTAATGGTTCGAACGCGGTCGTCGCGCTCGTTTTCGAGAAAAACGAGAAAAACACCTTTCGGTCCGAAATATTTTCAAGTCCCGTCAGATCTCAAAGTCCACCGGCACCATCGTCCAAAAGCCAAACTCGTCCGATCGCCAAAACAATTATAGATCCTTGTTCCTCGTTGCATTGCGAACGTATTACATCAATGGTTCGAACGCGGTCGTCGCGCTCGTTTTCGAGAGAAACGAGAAAAACACCTTTCGGTCCGAAATATTTCTAAGTCCCGTCAGATCTCAAAGTCCACCGGCACCATCGTCCAAAAGCCAAACTCGTCCGTTCGCCAAAACAATTATAGATCCTTGTTCCTCGTTCCATTCCGAACGAATTACATTAATGGTTCGACCGCGGTCGTCGCGCTCGTTTTCGAGAAAAACGAGAAAAACACCTTTCGGTCCGAAATATTTCCAAGTCCCGTCAGATCTCAAAGTCCACCGGCACCATCGTCCAAAAGCCAAACTCGTCCGATCGCCAAAACAATTATAGATCCTTGTTCCTCGTTGCATTGCGAACGTATTACATTAATGGTTCGAACGCGGTCGTCGCGCTCGTTTTCGAGAAAAACGAGAAAAACACCTTTCGGTCCGAAATATTTCCAAGTCCCGTCAGATCTCAAAGTCCACCGGCACCATCGTCCAAAAGCCAAACTCGTCCGATCGCCAAAACAATTATAGATCCTTGTTCCTCGTTGCATGCCGAACGTATTACATTAATGGTTCGACCGCGGTGGTCGCGCTCGTTTTCGAGAAAAACGCGAAAAACACCTTTCGGTCCGAAATATTTCCAAGTCCCGTCAGATCTCAAAGTCCACCGGCACCATCGTCCAAAAGCCAAACTCGTCCGATCGCCAAAACAATTATAGATCCTTGTTCCTCGTTGCATGCCGAACGTATTACATTAATGGTTCGAACGCGGTCGTCGCGCTCGTTTTCGAGAAAAAAGAGAAAAACACCTTTCGGTCCGAAATATTTCCAAGTCCGGTCAGATCTCAAAGTCCACCGGCACCATCGTCCAAAAGCCAAACTCGTCCGATCGCCAAAACAATTATAGATCCTTGTTCCTCGTTGCATGCCGAACGTATTACATTAATGGTTCGACCGCGGTCGTCGCGCTCGTTTTCGAGAAAAACGCGAAAAACACCTTTCGGTCCGAAATATTTCCAAGTCCCGTCAGATCTCAAAGTCCACCGGCACCATCGTCCAAAAGCCAAACTCGTCCGATCGCCAAAACAATTATAGATCCTTGTTCCTCGTTGCATGCCGAACGTATTACATTAATGGTTCGACCGCGGTCGTCGCGCTCGTTTTCGAGAAAAACGCGAAAAACACCTTTCGGTCCGAAATATTTCCAAGTCCCGTCAGATCTCAAAGTCCACCGGCACCATCGTCCAAAAGCCAAACTCGTCCGATCGCCAAAACAATTATAGATGCTTGTTCCTCGTTGCATTGCGAACGTATTACATCAATGGTTCGAACGCGGTCGTCGCGCTCGTTTTCGAGAAAAACGAGAAAAACACCTTTCGGTCCGAAATATTTCCAAGTCCCGTCAGATCTCAAAGTCCACCGGCACCATCGTCCAAAAGCCAAACTCGTCCGATCGCCAAAACAATTATAGATCCTTGTTCCTCGTTGCATGCCGAACGTATTACATTAATGGTTCGACCGCGGTGGTCGCGCTCGTTTTCGAGAAAAACGAGAAAAACACCTTTCGGTCCGAAATATTTCCAAGTCCCGTCAGATCTCAAAGTCCACCGGCACCATCGTCCAAAAGCCAAACTCGTCCGATCGCCAAAACAATTATAGATCCTTGTTCCTCGTTGCATTCCGAACGTATTACATTAATGGTTCGACCGCGGTCGTCGAGCTCGTTTTCGAGAAAAACGAGAAAAACACCTTTCGGTCCGAAATATTTCCAAGTCCCGTCAGATCTCAAAGTCCACCGGCACCATCGTCCAAAAGCCAAACTCGTCCGATCGCCAAAACAATTATAGATCCTTGTTCCTCGTTGCATGCCGAACGTATTACATTAATGGTTCGACCGCGGTGGTCGCGCTCGTTTTCGAGAAAAACGAGAAAAACACCTTTCGGTCCGAAATATTTTCAAGTCCCGTCAGATCTCAAAGTCCACCGGCACCATCGTCCAAAAGCCAAACTCGTCCGATCGCCAAAACAATTATAGATCCTTGTTCCTTGTTGCATTGCGAACGTATTACATCAATGGTTCGAACGCGGTCGTCGCGCTCGTTTTCGAGAAAAACGAGAAAAACACCTTTCGGTCCGAAATATTTCCAAGTCCCGTCAGATCTCAAAGTCCACCGGCACCATCGTCCAAAAGCCAAACTCGTCCGATCGCCAAAACAATTATAGATCCTTGTTCCTCGTTGCATGCCGAACGTATTACATTAATGGTTCGACCGCGGTGGTCGCGCTCGTTTTCGAGAAAAACGAGAAAAACACCTTTCGGTCCGAAATATTTTCAAGTCCCGTCAGATCTCAAAGTCCACCGGCACCATCGTCCAAAAGCCAAACTCGTCCGATCGCCAAAACAATTATAGATCCTTGTTCCTTGTTGCATTGCGAACGTATTACATCAATGGTTCGAACGCGGTCGTCGCGCTCGTTTTCGAGAAAAACGAGAAAAACACCTTTCGGTCCGAAATATTTCCAAGTCCCGTCAGATCTCAAAGTCCACCGGCACCATCGTCCAAAAGCCAAACTCGTCCGATCGCCAAAACAATTATAGATCCTTGTTCCTCGTTGCATTGCGAACGTATTACATTAATGGTTCGAACGCGGTCGTCGAGCTCGTTTTCGAGAAAAACGAGAAAAACACCTTTCGGTCCGAAATATTTCCAAGTCCCGTCAGATCTCAAAGTCCACCGGCACCATCGTCCAAAAGCCAAACTCGTCCGATCGCCAAAACAATTATAGATCCTTGTTCCTCGTTGCATGCCGAACGTATTACATTAATGGTTCGACCGCGGTGGTCGCGCTCGTTTTCGAGAAAAACGCGAAAAACACCTTTCGGTCCGAAATATTTCCAAGTCCCGTCAGATCTCAAAGTCCACCGGCACCATCGTCCAAAAGCCAAACTCGTCCGATCGCCAAAACAATTATAGATCCTTGTTCCTCGTTGCATGCCGAACGTATTACATTAATGGTTCGACCGCGGTCGTCGCGCTCGTTTTCGAGAAAAACGCGAAAAACACCTTTCGGTCCGAAATATTTCCAAGTCCCGTCAGATCTCAAAGTCCACCGGCACCATCGTCCAAAAGCCAAACTCGTCCGATCGCCAAAACAATTATAGATCCTTGTTCCTCGTTGCATGCCGAACGTATTACATTAATGGTTCGACCGCGGTCGTCGCGCTCGTTTTCGAGAAAAACGCGAAAAACACCTTTCGGTCCGAAATATTTCCAAGTCCCGTCAGATCTCAAAGTCCACCGGCACCATCGTCCAAAAGCCAAACTCGTCCGATCGCCAAAACAATTATAGATCCTTGTTCCTCGTTGCATTGCGAACGTATTACATCAATGGTTCGAACGCGGTCGTCGCGCTCGTTTTCGAGAAAAACGAGAAAAACACCTTTCGGTCCGAAATATTTCCAAGTCCCGTCAGATCTCAAAGTCCACCGGCACCATCGTCCAAAAGCCAAACTCGTCCGATCGCCAAAACAATTATAGATCCTTGTTCCTCGTTGCATGCCGAACGTATTACATTAATGGTTCGACCGCGGTGGTCGCGCTCGTTTTCGAGAAAAACGAGAAAAACACCTTTCGGTCCGAAATATTTCCAAGTCCCGTCAGATCTAAAAGTCCACCGGCACCATCGTCCAAAAGCCAAACTCGTCCTATCGCCAAAACAATTATAGATCCTTGTTCCTCGTTGCATTCCGAACGTATTACATTAATGGTTCGACCGCGGTCGTCGAGCTCGTTTTCGAGAAAAACGAGAAAAACACCTTTCGGTCCGAAATATTTCCAAGTCCCGTCAGATCTCAAAGTCCACCGGCACCATCGTCCAAAAGCCAAACTCGTCCGATCGCCAAAACAATTATAGATCCTTGTTCCTCGTTCCATTCCGAACGAATTACATTAATGGTTCGACCGCGGTCGTCGCGCTCGTTTTCGAGAAAAACGAGAAAAACACCTTTCGGTCCGAAATATTTCCAAGTCCCGTCAGATCTCAAAGTCCACCGGCACCATCGTCCAAAAGCCAAACTCGTCCGATCGCCAAAACAATTATAGATCCTTGTTCCTCGTTGCATTGCGAACGTATTACATTAATGGTTCGAACGCGGTCGTCGCGCTCGTTTTCGAGAAAAACGAGAAAAACACCTTTCGGTCCGAAATATTTCCAAGTCCCGTCAGATCTCAAAGTCCACCGGCACCATCGTCCAAAAGCCAAACTCGTCCGATCGCCAAAACAATTATAGATCCTTGTTCCTCGTTGCATGCCGAACGTATTACATTAATGGTTCGACCGCGGTGGTCGCGCTCGTTTTCGAGAAAAACGCGAAAAACACCTTTCGGTCCGAAATATTTCCAAGTCCCGTCAGATCTCAAAGTCCACCGGCACCATCGTCCAAAAGCCAAACTCGTCCGATCGCCAAAACAATTATAGATCCTTGTTCCTCGTTGCATGCCGAACGTATTACATTAATGGTTCGAACGCGGTCGTCGCGCTCGTTTTCGAGAAAAAAGAGAAAAACACCTTTCGGTCCGAAATATTTCCAAGTCCGGTCAGATCTCAAAGTCCACCGGCACCATCGTCCAAAAGCCAAACTCGTCCGATCGCCAAAACAATTATAGATCCTTGTTCCTCGTTGCATGCCGAACGTATTACATTAATGGTTCGACCGCGGTCGTCGCGCTCGTTTTCGAGAAAAACGCGAAAAACACCTTTCGGTCCGAAATATTTCCAAGTCCCGTCAGATCTCAAAGTCCACCGGCACCATCGTCCAAAAGCCAAACTCGTCCGATCGCCAAAACAATTATAGATCCTTGTTCCTCGTTGCATGCCGAACGTATTACATTAATGGTTCGACCGCGGTCGTCGCGCTCGTTTTCGAGAAAAACGCGAAAAACACCTTTCGGTCCGAAATATTTCCAAGTCCCGTCAGATCTCAAAGTCCACCGGCACCATCGTCCAAAAGCCAAACTCGTCCGATCGCCAAAACAATTATAGATGCTTGTTCCTCGTTGCATTGCGAACGTATTACATCAATGGTTCGAACGCGGTCGTCGCGCTCGTTTTCGAGAAAAACGAGAAAAACACCTTTCGGTCCGAAATATTTCCAAGTCCCGTCAGATCTCAAAGTCCACCGGCACCATCGTCCAAAAGCCAAACTCGTCCGATCGCCAAAACAATTATAGATCCTTGTTCCTCGTTGCATGCCGAACGTATTACATTAATGGTTCGACCGCGGTGGTCGCGCTCGTTTTCGAGAAAAACGAGAAAAACACCTTTCGGTCCGAAATATTTCCAAGTCCCGTCAGATCTCAAAGTCCACCGGCACCATCGTCCAAAAGCCAAACTCGTCCGATCGCCAAAACAATTATAGATCCTTGTTCCTCGTTGCATTCCGAACGTATTACATTAATGGTTCGACCGCGGTCGTCGAGCTCGTTTTCGAGAAAAACGAGAAAAACACCTTTCGGTCCGAAATATTTCCAAGTCCCGTCAGATCTCAAAGTCCACCGGCACCATCGTCCAAAAGCCAAACTCGTCCGATCGCCAAAACAATTATAGATCCTTGTTCCTCGTTGCATGCCGAACGTATTACATTAATGGTTCGACCGCGGTGGTCGCGCTCGTTTTCGAGAAAAACGAGAAAAACACCTTTCGGTCCGAAATATTTTCAAGTCCCGTCAGATCTCAAAGTCCACCGGCACCATCGTCCAAAAGCCAAACTCGTCCGATCGCCAAAACAATTATAGATCCTTGTTCCTTGTTGCATTGCGAACGTATTACATCAATGGTTCGAACGCGGTCGTCGCGCTCGTTTTCGAGAAAAACGAGAAAAACACCTTTCGGTCCGAAATATTTCCAAGTCCCGTCAGATCTCAAAGTCCACCGGCACCATCGTCCAAAAGCCAAACTCGTCCGATCGCCAAAACAATTATAGATCCTTGTTCCTCGTTGCATGCCGAACGTATTACATTAATGGTTCGACCGCGGTGGTCGCGCTCGTTTTCGAGAAAAACGAGAAAAACACCTTTCGGTCCGAAATATTTTCAAGTCCCGTCAGATCTCAAAGTCCACCGGCACCATCGTCCAAAAGCCAAACTCGTCCGATCGCCAAAACAATTATAGATCCTTGTTCCTCGTTGCATTGCGAACGTATTACATTAATGGTTCGAACGCGGTCGTCGCGCTCGTTTTCGAGAAAAACGAGAAAAACACCTTTCGGTCCGAAATATTTCCAAGTCCCGTCAGATCTCAAAGTCCACCGGCACCATCGTCCAAAAGCCAAACTCGTCCGATCGCCAAAACAATTATAGATCCTTGTTCCTCGTTGCATGCCGAACGTATTACATTAATGGTTCGACCGCGGTGGTCGCGCTCGTTTTTGAGAAAAACGCGAAAAACACCTTTCGGTCCGAAATATTTCCAAGTCCCGTCAGATCTCAAAGTCCACCGGCACCATCGTCCAAAAGCCAAACTCGTCCGATCGCCAAAACAATTATAGATGCTTGTTCCTCGTTGCATTGCGAACGTATTACATCAATGGTTCGAACGCGGTCGTCGCGCTCGTTTTCGAGAAAAACGAGAAAAACACCTTTCGGTCCGAAATATTTCCAAGTCCCGTCAGATCTCAAAGTCCACCGGCACCATCGTCCAAAAGCCAAACTCGTCCGATCGCCAAAACAATTATAGATCCTTGTTCCTCGTTGCATGCCGAACGTATTACATTAATGGTTCGACCGCGGTGGTCGCGCTCGTTTTCGAGAAAAACGAGAAAAACACCTTTCGGCCCGAAATATTTCCAAGTCCCGTCAGATCTCAAAGTCCACCGGCACCATCGTCCAAGAGCCAAACTCGTCCGATCGCCAAAACAATTATAGATCCTTGTTCCTCGTTGCATTGCGAACGTATTACATCAATGGTTCGAACGCGGTCGTCGCGCTCGTTTTCGAGAAAAACGAGAAAAACACCTTTCGGTCCGAAATATTTCCAAGTCCCGTCAGATCTCAAAGTCCACCGGCACCATCGTCCAAAAGCCAAACTCGTCCGATCGCCAAAACAATTATAGATCCTTGTTCCTCGTTCCATTCCGAACGTATTACATTAATGGTTCGAACGCGGTCGTCGCGCTCGTTTTCGAGAAAAACGAGAAAAACACCTTTCGGTCCGAAATATTTCCAAGTCCCGTCAGATCTCAAAGTCCACCGGCACCATCGTCCAAAAGCCAAACTCGTCCGATCGCCAAAACAATTATAGATCCTTGTTCCTCGTTGCATTGCGAACGTATTACATTAATGGTTCGAACGCGGTCGTCGAGCTCGTTTTCGAGAAAAACGAGAAAAACACCTTTCGGTCCGAAATATTTCCAAGTCCCGTCAGATCTCAAAGTCCACCGGCACCATCGTCCAAAAGCCAAACTCGTCCGATCGCCAAAACAATTATAGATCCTTGTTCCTCGTTCCATTCCGAACGAATTACATTAATGGTTCGACCGCGGTCGTCGCGCTCGTTTTCGAGAAAAACGAGAAAAACACCTTTCGGTCCGAAATATTTCCAAGTCCCGTCAGATCTCAAAGTCCACCGGCACCATCGTCCAAAAGCCAAACTCGTCCGATCGCCAAAACAATTATAGATCCTTGTTCCTCGTTGCATTGCGAACGTATTACATTAATGGTTCGAACGCGGTCGTCGCGCTCGTTTTCGAGAAAAACGAGAAAAACACCTTTCGGTCCGAAATATTTCCAAGTCCCGTCAGATCTCAAAGTCCACCGGCACCATCGTCCAAAAGCCAAACTCGTCCGATCGCCAAAACAATTATAGATCCTTGTTCCTCGTTGCATGCCGAACGTATTACATTAATGGTTCGACCGCGGTGGTCGCGCTCGTTTTCGAGAAAAACGCGAAAAACACCTTTCGGTCCGAAATATTTCCAAGTCCCGTCAGATCTCAAAGTCCACCGGCACCATCGTCCAAAAGCCAAACTCGTCCGATCGCCAAAACAATTATAGATCCTTGTTCCTCGTTGCATGCCGAACGTATTACATTAATGGTTCGAACGCGGTCGTCGCGCTCGTTTTCGAGAAAAAAGAGAAAAACACCTTTCGGTCCGAAATATTTCCAAGTCCGGTCAGATCTCAAAGTCCACCGGCACCATCGTCCAAAAGCCAAACTCGTCCGATCGCCAAAACAATTATAGATCCTTGTTCCTCGTTGCATGCCGAACGTATTACATTAATGGTTCGACCGCGGTCGTCGCGCTCGTTTTCGAGAAAAACGCGAAAAACACCTTTCGGTCCGAAATATTTCCAAGTCCCGTCAGATCTCAAAGTCCACCGGCACCATCGTCCAAAAGCCAAACTCGTCCGATCGCCAAAACAATTATAGATCCTTGTTCCTCGTTGCATGCCGAACGTATTACATTAATGGTTCGACCGCGGTCGTCGCGCTCGTTTTCGAGAAAAACGCGAAAAACACCTTTCGGTCCGAAATATTTCCAAGTCCCGTCAGATCTCAAAGTCCACCGGCACCATCGTCCAAAAGCCAAACTCGTCCGATCGCCAAAACAATTATAGATGCTTGTTCCTCGTTGCATTGCGAACGTATTACATCAATGGTTCGAACGCGGTCGTCGCGCTCGTTTTCGAGAAAAACGAGAAAAACACCTTTCGGTCCGAAATATTTCCAAGTCCCGTCAGATCTCAAAGTCCACCGGCACCATCGTCCAAAAGCCAAACTCGTCCGATCGCCAAAACAATTATAGATCCTTGTTCCTCGTTGCATGCCGAACGTATTACATTAATGGTTCGACCGCGGTGGTCGCGCTCGTTTTCGAGAAAAACGAGAAAAACACCTTTCGGTCCGAAATATTTCCAAGTCCCGTCAGATCTCAAAGTCCACCGGCACCATCGTCCAAAAGCCAAACTCGTCCGATCGCCAAAACAATTATAGATCCTTGTTCCTCGTTGCATTCCGAACGTATTACATTAATGGTTCGACCGCGGTCGTCGAGCTCGTTTTCGAGAAAAACGAGAAAAACACCTTTCGGTCCGAAATATTTCCAAGTCCCGTCAGATCTCAAAGTCCACCGGCACCATCGTCCAAAAGCCAAACTCGTCCGATCGCCAAAACAATTATAGATCCTTGTTCCTCGTTGCATGCCGAACGTATTACATTAATGGTTCGACCGCGGTGGTCGCGCTCGTTTTCGAGAAAAACGAGGAAAACACCTTTCGGTCCGAAATATTTTCAAGTCCCGTCAGATCTCAAAGTCCACCGGCACCATCGTCCAAAAGCCAAACTCGTCCGATCGCCAAAACAATTATAGATCCTTGTTCCTTGTTGCATTGCGAACGTATTACATCAATGGTTCGAACGCGGTCGTCGCGCTCGTTTTCGAGAAAAACGAGAAAAACACCTTTCGGTCCGAAATATTTCCAAGTCCCGTCAGATCTCAAAGTCCACCGGCACCATCGTCCAAAAGCCAAACTCGTCCGATCGCCAAAACAATTATAGATCCTTGTTCCTCGTTGCATGCCGAACGTATTACATTAATGGTTCGACCGCGGTGGTCGCGCTCGTTTTCGAGAAAAACGAGAAAAACACCTTTCGGTCCGAAATATTTTCAAGTCCCGTCAGATCTCAAAGTCCACCGGCACCATCGTCCAAAAGCCAAACTCGTCCGATCGCCAAAACAATTATAGATCCTTGTTCCTCGTTGCATTGCGAACGTATTACATTAATGGTTCGAACGCGGTCGTCGCGCTCGTTTTCGAGAAAAACGAGAAAAACACCTTTCGGTCCGAAATATTTCCAAGTCCCGTCAGATCTCAAAGTCCACCGGCACCATCGTCCAAAAGCCAAACTCGTCCGATCGCCAAAACAATTATAGATCCTTGTTCCTCGTTGCATGCCGAACGTATTACATTAATGGTTCGACCGCGGTGGTCGCGCTCGTTTTTGAGAAAAACGCGAAAAACACCTTTCGGTCCGAAATATTTCCAAGTCCCGTCAGATCTCAAAGTCCACCGGCACCATCGTCCAAAAGCCAAACTCGTCCGATCGCCAAAACAATTATAGATGCTTGTTCCTCGTTGCATTGCGAACGTATTACATCAATGGTTCGAACGCGGTCGTCGCGCTCGTTTTCGAGAAAAACGAGAAAAAACACCTTTCGGTCCGAAATATTTCCAAGTCCCGTCAGATCTCAAAGTCCACCGGCACCATCGTCCAAAAGCCAAACTCGTCCGATCGCCAAAAACAATTATAGATCCTTGTTCCTCGTTGCATGCCGAACGTATTACATAATGGTTCGACCGCGGTGGTCGCGCTCGTTTTCGAGAATAACGAGAAAAACACCTTTCGGCCCGAAATATTTCCAAGTCCCGTCAGATCTCAAAGTCCACCGGCACCATCGTCCAAAAGCCAAACTCGTCCGATCGCCAAAACAATTATAGATCCTTGTTCCTCGTTGCATTGCGAACGTATTACATCAATGGTTTCGAACGCGGTCGTCGCGCTCGTTTTCGAGAAAAAACGAGAAAAACACCTTTCGGTCCGAAATATTTCCAAGTCCCGTCAGATCTCAAAGTCCACCGGCACCATCGTCCAAAAGCCCAAACTCGTCCGATCGCCAAAACAATTATAGATCCTTGTTCCTCGTTCCATTCCGAACGTATTACATTAATGGTTCGAACGCGGTCGTCGCGCTCGTTTTCGAGAAAAACGAGAAAAACACCTTTCGGTCGAAATATTTCCAAGTCCCGTCAGATCTCAAAGTCCACCGGCACCATCGTCCAAAAGCCAAACTCGTCCGATCGCCAAAACAATTATAGATCCTTGTTCCTCGTTGCATTGCGAACGTATTACATTAATGGTTCGAACGCGGTCGTCGAGCTCGTTTTTCGAGAAAAACGAGAAAAACACCTTTCGGTCCGAAATATTTCCAAGTCCCGTCAGATCTCAAAGTCCACCGGCACCATCGTCCAAAAGCCAAACTCGTCCGATCGCCAAAACAATTATAGATCCTTGTTCCTCGTTGCATGCCGAACGTATTACATTAATGGTCCGACCGCGGTGGTCGCGCTCGTTATCGAGAAAAACGCGGAAAAACACCTTTCGGTCCGAAATATTTCCAAGTCCCGTCAGATCTCAAAGTCCACCGGCACCATCGTCCAAAAGCCAAACTCGTCCGATCGCCAAAACAATTATAGATCCTTGTTCCTCGTTGCATGCCGAACGTATTACATTAATGGTTCGACCGCGGTCGTCGCGCTCGTTTTCGAGAAGAAAACGCGAAAAACACCTTTCGGTCCGAAATATTTCCAAGTCCCGTCAGATCTCAAAGTCCACCGGCCACCATCGTCCAAAAGCCAAACTCGTCCGATCGCCAAAACAATTATAGATCCTTGTTCCTCGTTGCATGCCGAACGTATTACATTAATGGTTCGACCGCGGTCGTCGCGCTCGTTTTCGAGAAAAAAACGCGAAAAACACCTTTCGGTCCGAAATATTTCCAAGTCCCGTCAGATCTCAAAGTCCACCGGCACCATCGTCCAAAAGCCAAACTCGTCCGATCGCCAAAACAATTATAGATCCTTGTTCCTCGTTGCATTGCGAACGTATTACATCAATGGTTCGAACGCGGTCGTCGCGCTCGTTTTCGAGAAAAACGAGAAAAACACCTTTCGGTCCGAAATATTTCCAAGTCCCGTCAGATCTCCAAAGTCCACCGGCACCATCGTCCAAAAGCCAAACTCGTCCGATCGCCAAAACAATTATAGATCCTTGTTCCTCGTTGCATGCCGAACGTATTACATTAATGGTTCGACCGCGGTGGTCGCGCTCGTTTTCGAGAAAAACGAGAAAAACACCTTTCGGTCCGAAATATTTCCAAGTCCCGTCAGATCTCAAAGTCCACCGGCACCATCGTCCAAAAGCCAAACTCGTCCTATCGCCAAAACAATTATAGATCCTTGTTCCTCGTTCCATTCCGAACGAATTACATTAATGGTTCGACCGCGGTCGTCGCGCTCGTTTTCGAGAAAAACGAGAAAAACACCTTTCGGTCCGAAATATTTCCAAGTCCCGTCAGATCTCAAAGTCCACCGGCACCATCGTCCAAAAGCCAAACTCGTCCGATCGCCAAAACAATTATAGATCCTTGTTCCTCGTTGCATTGCGAACGTATTACATTAATGGTTCGAACGCGGTCGTCGCGCTCGTTTTCGAGAAAAACGAGGAAAAACACCTTTCGGTCCGAAATATTTCCAAGTCCCGTCAGATCTCAAAGTCCACCGGCACCATCGTCCAAAAGCCAAACTCGTCCTATCGCCAAAACAATTATAGATCCTTGTTCCTCGTTCCATTCGAACGAATTACATTAATGGTTCGACCGCGGTCGTCGCGCTCGTTTTCGAGAAAAACGAGGAAAAACACCTTTCGGTCCGAAATATTTCCAAGTCCCGTCAGATCTCAAAGTCCACCGGCACCATCGTCCAAAAGCCAAACTCGTCCGATCGCCAAAACAATTATAGATCCTTGTTCCTCGTTGCATTGCGAACGTATTACATTAATGGTTCGAACGCGGTCGTCGCGCTCGTTTTCGAGAAAAACGAGAAAAACACCTTTCGGTCCGAAATATTTTCAAGTCCCGTCAGATCTCAAAGTCCACCGGCACCATCGTCCAAAAGCCAAACTCGTCCGATCCCCAAAACAATTATAGATCCTTGTTCCTCGTTGCATTGCGAACGTATTACATCAATGGTTCGAACGCGGTCGTCGCGCTCGTTTTCGAGAGAAACGAGAGAAAACACCTTTCGGTCCGAAATATTTCTAAGTCCCGTCAGATCTCAAAGTCCACCGGCACCATCGTCCAAAAGCCAAACTCGTCCGTTCGCCAAAACAATTATAGATCCTTGTTCCTCGTTCCATTCCGAACGAATTACATTAATGGTTCGACCGCGGTCGTCGCGCTCGTTTTCGAGAAAAACGAGAAAAACACCTTTCGGTCCGAAATATTTCCAAGTCCCGTCAGATCTCAAAGTCCACCGGCACCATCGTCCAAAAGCCAAACTCGTCCGATCGCCAAAACAATTATAGATCCTTGTTCCTCGTTGCATTGCGAACGTATTACATTAATGGTTCGAACGCGGTCGTCGCGCTCGTTTTCGAGAAAAACGAGAAAAACACCTTTCGGTCCGAAATATTTCCAAGTCCCGTCAGATCTCAAAGTCCACCGGCACCATCGTCCAAAAGCCAAACTCGTCCGATCGCCAAAACAATTATAGATCCTTGTTCCTCGTTGCATGCCGAACGTATTACATTAATGGTTCGACCGCGGTGGTCGCGCTCGTTTTCGAGAAAAACGCGAAAAACACCTTTCGGTCCGAAATATTTCCAAGTCCCGTCAGATCTCAAAGTCCACCGGCACCATCGTCCAAAAGCCAAACTCGTCCGATCGCCAAAACAATTATAGATCCTTGTTCCTCGTTGCATGCCGAACGTATTACATTAATGGTTCGAACGCGGTCGTCGCGCTCGTTTTCGAGAAAAAAGAGAAAAACACCTTTCGGTCCGAAATATTTCCAAGTCCGGTCAGATCTCAAAGTCCACCGGCACCATCGTCCAAAAGCCAAACTCGTCCGATCGCCAAAACAATTATAGATCCTTGTTCCTCGTTGCATGCCGAACGTATTACATTAATGGTTCGACCGCGGTCGTCGCGCTCGTTTTCGAGAAAAACGCGAAAAACACCTTTCGGTCCGAAATATTTCCAAGTCCCGTCAGATCTCAAAGTCCACCGGCACCATCGTCCAAAAGCCAAACTCGTCCGATCGCCAAAACAATTATAGATCCTTGTTCCTCGTTGCATGCCGAACGTATTACATTAATGGTTCGACCGCGGTCGTCGCGCTCGTTTTCGAGAAAAACGCGAAAAACACCTTTCGGTCCGAAATATTTCCAAGTCCCGTCAGATCTCAAAGTCCACCGGCACCATCGTCCAAAAGCCAAACTCGTCCGATCGCCAAAACAATTATAGATGCTTGTTCCTCGTTGCATTGCGAACGTATTACATCAATGGTTCGAACGCGGTCGTCGCGCTCGTTTTCGAGAAAAACGAGAAAAACACCTTTCGGTCCGAAATATTTCCAAGTCCCGTCAGATCTCAAAGTCCACCGGCACCATCGTCCAAAAGCCAAACTCGTCCGATCGCCAAAACAATTATAGATCCTTGTTCCTCGTTGCATGCCGAACGTATTACATTAATGGTTCGACCGCGGTGGTCGCGCTCGTTTTCGAGAAAAACGAGAAAAACACCTTTCGGTCCGAAATATTTCCAAGTCCCGTCAGATCTCAAAGTCCACCGGCACCATCGTCCAAAAGCCAAACTCGTCCGATCGCCAAAACAATTATAGATCCTTGTTCCTCGTTGCATTCCGAACGTATTACATTAATGGTTCGACCGCGGTCGTCGAGCTCGTTTTCGAGAAAAACGAGAAAAACACCTTTCGGTCCGAAATATTTCCAAGTCCCGTCAGATCTCAAAGTCCACCGGCACCATCGTCCAAAAGCCAAACTCGTCCGATCGCCAAAACAATTATAGATCCTTGTTCCTCGTTGCATGCCGAACGTATTACATTAATGGTTCGACCGCGGTGGTCGCGCTCGTTTTCGAGAAAAACGAGAAAAACACCTTTCGGTCCGAAATATTTTCAAGTCCCGTCAGATCTCAAAGTCCACCGGCACCATCGTCCAAAAGCCAAACTCGTCCGATCGCCAAAACAATTATAGATCCTTGTTCCTTGTTGCATTGCGAACGTATTACATCAATGGTTCGAACGCGGTCGTCGCGCTCGTTTTCGAGAAAAACGAGAAAAACACCTTTCGGTCCGAAATATTTCCAAGTCCCGTCAGATCTCAAAGTCCACCGGCACCATCGTCCAAAAGCCAAACTCGTCCGATCGCCAAAACAATTATAGATCCTTGTTCCTCGTTGCATGCCGAACGTATTACATTAATGGTTCGACCGCGGTGGTCGCGCTCGTTTTCGAGAAAAACGCGAAAAACACCTTTCGGTCCGAAATATTTCCAAGTCCCGTCAGATCTCAAAGTCCACCGGCACCATCGTCCAAAAGCCAAACTCGTCCGATCGCCAAAACAATTATAGATCCTTGTTCCTCGTTGCATGCCGAACGTATTACATTAATGGTTCGACCGCGGTCGTCGCGCTCGTTTTCGAGAAAAACGCGAAAAACACCTTTCGGTCCGAAATATTTCCAAGTCCCGTCAGATCTCAAAGTCCACCGGCACCATCGTCCAAAAGCCAAACTCGTCCGATCGCCAAAACAATTATAGATCCTTGTTCCTCGTTGCATGCCGAACGTATTACATTAATGGTTCGACCGCGGTCGTCGCGCTCGTTTTCGAGAAAAACGCGAAAAACACCTTTCGGTCCGAAATATTTCCAAGTCCCGTCAGATCTCAAAGTCCACCGGCACCATCGTCCAAAAGCCAAACTCGTCCGATCGCCAAAACAATTATAGATCCTTGTTCCTCGTTGCATTGCGAACGTATTACATCAATGGTTCGAACGCGGTCGTCGCGCTCGTTTTCGAGAAAAACGAGAAAAACACCTTTCGGTCCGAAATATTTCCAAGTCCCGTCAGATCTCAAAGTCCACCGGCACCATCGTCCAAAAGCCAAACTCGTCCGATCGCCAAAACAATTATAGATCCTTGTTCCTCGTTGCATGCCGAACGTATTACATTAATGGTTCGACCGCGGTGGTCGCGCTCGTTTTCGAGAAAAACGAGAAAAACACCTTTCGGTCCGAAATATTTCCAAGTCCCGTCAGATCTCAAAGTCCACCGGCACCATCGTCCAAAAGCCAAACTCGTCCTATCGCCAAAACAATTATAGATCCTTGTTCCTCGTTGCATTCCGAACGTATTACATTAATGGTTCGACCGCGGTCGTCGAGCTCGTTTTCGAGAAAAACGAGAAAAACACCTTTCGGTCCGAAATATTTCCAAGTCCCGTCAGATCTCAAAGTCCACCGGCACCATCGTCCAAAAGCCAAACTCGTCCGATCGCCAAAACAATTATAGATCCTTGTTCCTCGTTCCATTCCGAACGAATTACATTAATGGTTCGACCGCGGTCGTCGCGCTCGTTTTCGAGAAAAACGAGAAAAACACCTTTCGGTCCGAAATATTTCCAAGTCCCGTCAGATCTCAAAGTCCACCGGCACCATCGTCCAAAAGCCAAACTCGTCCGATCGCCAAAACAATTATAGATCCTTGTTCCTCGTTGCATTGCGAACGTATTACATTAATGGTTCGAACGCGGTCGTCGCGCTCGTTTTCGAGAAAAACGAGAAAAACACCTTTCGGTCCGAAATATTTCCAAGTCCCGTCAGATCTCAAAGTCCACCGGCACCATCGTCCAAAAGCCAAACTCGTCCGATCGCCAAAACAATTATAGATCCTTGTTCCTCGTTGCATGCCGAACGTATTACATTAATGGTTCGACCGCGGTGGTCGCGCTCGTTTTCGAGAAAAACGCGAAAAACACCTTTCGGTCCGAAATATTTCCAAGTCCCGTCAGATCTCAAAGTCCACCGGCACCATCGTCCAAAAGCCAAACTCGTCCGATCGCCAAAACAATTATAGATCCTTGTTCCTCGTTGCATGCCGAACGTATTACATTAATGGTTCGAACGCGGTCGTCGCGCTCGTTTTCGAGAAAAAAGAGAAAAACACCTTTCGGTCCGAAATATTTCCAAGTCCCGTCAGATCTCAAAGTCCACCGGCACCATCGTCCAAAAGCCAAACTCGTCCGATCGCCAAAACAATTATAGATCCTTGTTCCTCGTTGCATGCCGAACGTATTACATTAATGGTTCGACCGCGGTCGTCGCGCTCGTTTTCGAGAAAAACGCGAAAAACACCTTTCGGTCCGAAATATTTCCAAGTCCCGTCAGATCTCGAAGTCCACCGGCACCATCGTCCAAAAGCCAAACTCGTCCGATCGCCAAAACAATTATAGATCCTTGTTCCTCGTTGCATGCCGAACGTATTACATTAATGGTTCGACCGCGGTCGTCGCGCTCGTTTTCGAGAAAAAAGAGAAAAACACCTTTCGGTCCGAAATATTTCCAAGTCCCGTCAGATCTCAAAGTCCACCGGCACCATCGTCCAAAAGCCAAACTCGTCCGATCGCCAAAACAATTATAGATCCTTGTTCCTCGTTGCATGCCGAACGTATTACATTAATGGTTCGACCGCGGTCGTCGCGCTCGTTTTCGAGAAAAACGCGAAAAACACCTTTCGGTCCGAAATATTTCCAAGTCCCGTCAGATCTCAAAGTCCACCGGCACCATCGTCCAAAAGCCAAACTCGTCCGATCGCCAAAACAATTATAGATCCTTGTTCCTCGTTGCATGCCGAACGTATTACATTAATGGTTCGACCGCGGTCGTCGCGCTCGTTTTCGAGAAAAACGCGAAAAACACCTTTCGGTCCGAAATATTTCCAAGTCCCGTCAGATCTCAAAGTCCACCGGCACCATCGTCCAAAAGCCAAACTCGTCCGATCGCCAAAACAATTATAGATCCTTGTTCCTCGTTGCATTGCGAACGTATTACATCAATGGTTCGAACGCGGTCGTCGCGCTCGTTTTCGAGAAAAACGAGAAAAACACCTTTCGGTCCGAAATATTTCCAAGTCCCGTCAGATCTCAAAGTCCACCGGCACCATCGTCCAAAAGCCAAACTCGTCCGATCGCCAAAACAATTATAGATCCTTGTTCCTCGTTGCATGCCGAACGTATTACATTAATGGTTCGACCGCGGTGGTCGCGCTCGTTTTCGAGAAAAACGAGAAAAACACCTTTCGGTCCGAAATATTTCCAAGTCCCGTCAGATCTCAAAGTCCACCGGCACCATCGTCCAAAAGCCAAACTCGTCCGATCGCCAAAACAATTATAGATCCTTGTTCCTCGTTGCATGCCGAACGTATTACATTAATGGTTCGACCGCGGTCGTCGCGCTCGTTTTCGAGAAAAACGCGAAAAACACCTTTCGGTCCGAAATATTTCCAAGTCCCGTCAGATCTCAAAGTCCACCGGCACCATCGTCCAAAAGCCAAACTCGTCCGATCGCCAAAACAATTATAGATCCTTGTTCCTCGTTGCATGCCGAACGTATTACATTAATGGTTCGACCGCGGTCGTCGCGCTCGTTTTCGAGAAAAACGCGAAAAACACCTTTCGGTCCGAAATATTTCCAAGTCCCGTCAGATCTCAAAGTCCACCGGCACCATCGTCCAAAAGCCAAACTCGTCCGATCGCCAAAACAATTATAGATCCTTGTTCCTCGTTGCATTGCGAACGTATTACATCAATGGTTCGAACGCGGTCGTCGCGCTCGTTTTCGAGAAAAACGAGAAAAACACCTTTCGGTCCGAAATATTTCCAAGTCCCGTCAGATCTCAAAGTCCACCGGCACCATCGTCCAAAAGCCAAACTCGTCCGATCGCCAAAACAATTATAGATCCTTGTTCCTCGTTGCATGCCGAACGTATTACATTAATGGTTCGACCGCGGTGGTCGCGCTCGTTTTCGAGAAAAACGAGAAAAACACCTTTCGGTCCGAAATATTTCCAAGTCCCGTCAGATCTCAAAGTCCACCGGCACCATCGTCCAAAAGCCAAACTCGTCCGATCGCCAAAACAATTATAGATCCTTGTTCCTCGTTGCATTGCGAACGTATTACATCAATGGTTCGAACGCGGTCGTCGCGCTCGTTTTCGAGAAAAACGAGAAAAACACCTTTCGGTCCGAAATATTTCTAAGTCCCGTCAGATCTCAAAGTCCACCGGCACCATCGTCCAAAAGCCAAACTCGTCCGATCGCCAAAACAATTATAGATCCTTGTTCCTCGTTCCATTCCGAACGAATTACATTAATGGTTCGACCGCGGTCGTCGCGCTCGTTTTCGAGAAAAACGAGAAAAACACCTTTCGGTCCGAAATATTTCCAAGTCCCGTCAGATCTCAAAGTCCACCGGCACCATCGTCCAAAAGCCAAACTCGTCCGATCGCCAAAACAATTATAGATCCTTGTTCCTCGTTGCATTGCGAACGTATTACATTAATGGTTCGAACGCGGTCGTCGCGCTCGTTTTCGAGAAAAACGAGAAAAACACCTTTCGGTCCGAAATATTTCCAAGTCCCGTCAGATCTCAAAGTCCACCGGCACCATCGTCCAAAAGCCAAACTCGTCCGATCGCCAAAACAATTATAGATCCTTGTTCCTCGTTGCATGCCGAACGTATTACATTAATGGTTCGACCGCGGTGGTCGCGCTCGTTTTCGAGAAAAACGCGAAAAACACCTTTCGGTCCGAAATATTTCCAAGTCCCGTCAGATCTCAAAGTCCACCGGCACCATCGTCCAAAAGCCAAACTCGTCCGATCGCCAAAACAATTATAGATCCTTGTTCCTCGTTGCATGCCGAACGTATTACATTAATGGTTCGACCGCGGTCGTCGCGCTCGTTTTCGAGAAAAACGCGAAAAACACCTTTCGGTCCGAAATATTTCCAAGTCCCGTCAGATCTCAAAGTCCACCGGCACCATCGTCCAAAAGCCAAACTCGTCCGATCGCCAAAACAATTATAGATCCTTGTTCCTCGTTGCATGCCGAACGTATTACATTAATGGTTCGACCGCGGTCGTCGCGCTCGTTTTCGAGAAAAACGCGAAAAACACCTTTCGGTCCGAAATATTTCCAAGTCCCGTCAGATCTCAAAGTCCACCGGCACCATCGTCCAAAAGCCAAACTCGTCCGATCGCCAAAACAATTATAGATCCTTGTTCCTCGTTGCATTGCGAACGTATTACATCAATGGTTCGAACGCGGTCGTCGCGCTCGTTTTCGAGAAAAACGAGAAAAACACCTTTCGGTCCGAAATATTTCCAAGTCCCGTCAGATCTCAAAGTCCACCGGCACCATCGTCCAAAAGCCAAACTCGTCCGATCGCCAAAACAATTATAGATCCTTGTTCCTCGTTGCATGCCGAACGTATTACATTAATGGTTCGACCGCGGTGGTCGCGCTCGTTTTCGAGAAAAACGAGAAAAACACCTTTCGGTCCGAAATATTTCCAAGTCCCGTCAGATCTCAAAGTCCACCGGCACCATCGTCCAAAAGCCAAACTCGTCCTATCGCCAAAACAATTATAGATCCTTGTTCCTCGTTGCATTCCGAACGTATTACATTAATGGTTCGACCGCGGTCGTCGAGCTCGTTTTCGAGAAAAACGAGAAAAACACCTTTCGGTCCGAAATATTTCCAAGTCCCGTCAGATCTCAAAGTCCACCGGCACCATCGTCCAAAAGCCAAACTCGTCCGATCGCCAAAACAATTATAGATCCTTGTTCCTCGTTCCATTCCGAACGAATTACATTAATGGTTCGACCGCGGTCGTCGCGCTCGTTTTCGAGAAAAACGAGAAAAACACCTTTCGGTCCGAAATATTTCCAAGTCCCGTCAGATCTCAAAGTCCACCGGCACCATCGTCCAAAAGCCAAACTCGTCCGATCGCCAAAACAATTATAGATCCTTGTTCCTCGTTGCATTGCGAACGTATTACATTAATGGTTCGAACGCGGTCGTCGCGCTCGTTTTCGAGAAAAACGAGAAAAACACCTTTCGGTCCGAAATATTTCCAAGTCCCGTCAGATCTCAAAGTCCACCGGCACCATCGTCCAAAAGCCAAACTCGTCCGATCGCCAAAACAATTATAGATCCTTGTTCCTCGTTGCATGCCGAACGTATTACATTAATGGTTCGACCGCGGTGGTCGCGCTCGTTTTCGAGAAAAACGCGAAAAACACCTTTCGGTCCGAAATATTTCCAAGTCCCGTCAGATCTCAAAGTCCACCGGCACCATCGTCCAAAAGCCAAACTCGTCCGATCGCCAAAACAATTATAGATCCTTGTTCCTCGTTGCATGCCGAACGTATTACATTAATGGTTCGAACGCGGTCGTCGCGCTCGTTTTCGAGAAAAAAGAGAAAAACACCTTTCGGTCCGAAATATTTCCAAGTCCCGTCAGATCTCAAAGTCCACCGGCACCATCGTCCAAAAGCCAAACTCGTCCGATCGCCAAAACAATTATAGATCCTTGTTCCTCGTTGCATGCCGAACGTATTACATTAATGGTTCGACCGCGGTCGTCGCGCTCGTTTTCGAGAAAAACGCGAAAAACACCTTTCGGTCCGAAATATTTCCAAGTCCCGTCAGATCTCGAAGTCCACCGGCACCATCGTCCAAAAGCCAAACTCGTCCGATCGCCAAAACAATTATAGATCCTTGTTCCTCGTTGCATGCCGAACGTATTACATTAATGGTTCGACCGCGGTCGTCGCGCTCGTTTTCGAGAAAAACGCGAAAAACACCTTTCGGTCCGAAATATTTCCAAGTCCCGTCAGATCTCAAAGTCCACCGGCACCATCGTCCAAAAGCCAAACTCGTCCGATCGCCAAAACAATTATAGATCCTTGTTCCTCGTTGCATGCCGAACGTATTACATTAATGGTTCGACCGCGGTGGTCGCGCTCGTTTTCGAGAAAAACGAGAAAAACACCTTTCGGTCCGAAATATTTTCAAGTCCCGTCAGATCTCAAAGTCCACCGGCACCATCGTCCAAAAGCCAAACTCGTCCGATCGCCAAAACAATTATAGATCCTTGTTCCTCGTTGCATGCCGAACGTATTACATTAATGGTTCGACCGCGGTCGTCGCGCTCGTTTTCGAGAAAAACGCGAAAAACACCTTTCGGTCCGAAATATTTCCAAGTCCCGTCAGATCTCAAAGTCCACCGGCACCATCGTCCAAAAGCCAAACTCGTCCGATCGCCAAAACAATTATAGATCCTTGTTCCTCGTTGCATGCCGAACGTATTACATTAATGGTTCGACCGCGGTCGTCGCGCTCGTTTTCGAGAAAAACGCGAAAAACACCTTTCGGTCCGAAATATTTCCAAGTCCCGTCAGATCTCAAAGTCCACCGGCACCATCGTCCAAAAGCCAAACTCGTCCGATCGCCAAAACAATTATAGATCCTTGTTCCTCGTTGCATTGCGAACGTATTACATCAATGGTTCGAACGCGGTCGTCGCGCTCGTTTTCGAGAAAAACGAGAAAAACACCTTTCGGTCCGAAATATTTCCAAGTCCCGTCAGATCTCAAAGTCCACCGGCACCATCGTCCAAAAGCCAAACTCGTCCGATCGCCAAAACAATTATAGATCCTTGTTCCTCGTTGCATGCCGAACGTATTACATTAATGGTTCGAACGCGGTCGTCGCGCTCGTTTTCGAGAAAAAAGAGAAAAACACCTTTCGGTCCGAAATATTTCCAAGTCCCGTCAGATCTCAAAGTCCACCGGCACCATCGTCCAAAAGCCAAACTCGTCCGATCGCCAAAACAATTATAGATCCTTGTTCCTTGTTGCATTGCGAACGTATTACATCAATGGTTCGAACGCGGTCGTCGCGCTCGTTTTCGAGAAAAACGAGAAAAACACCTTTCGGTCCGAAATATTTCCAAGTCCCGTCAGATCTCAAAGTCCACCGGCACCATCGTCCAAAAGCCAAACTCGTCCGATCGCCAAAACAATTATAGATCCTTGTTCCTCGTTGCATTGCGAACGTATTACATTAATGGTTCGAACGCGGTCGTCGAGCTCGTTTTCGAGAAAAACGAGAAAAACACCTTTCGGTCCGAAATATTTCCAAGTCCCGTCAGATCTCAAAGTCCACCGGCACCATCGTCCAAAAGCCAAACTCGTCCGATCGCCAAAACAATTATAGATCCTTGTTCCTCGTTGCATGCCGAACGTATTACATTAATGGTTCGACCGCGGTGGTCGCGCTCGTTTTCGAGAAAAACGCGAAAAACACCTTTCGGTCCGAAATATTTCCAAGTCCCGTCAGATCTCAAAGTCCACCGGCACCATCGTCCAAAAGCCAAACTCGTCCGATCGCCAAAACAATTATAGATCCTTGTTCCTCGTTGCATGCCGAACGTATTACATTAATGGTTCGACCGCGGTCGTCGCGCTCGTTTTCGAGAAAAACGCGAAAAACACCTTTCGGTCCGAAATATTTCCAAGTCCCGTCAGATCTCAAAGTCCACCGGCACCATCGTCCAAAAGCCAAACTCGTCCGATCGCCAAAACAATTATAGATCCTTGTTCCTCGTTGCATGCCGAACGTATTACATTAATGGTTCGACCGCGGTCGTCGCGCTCGTTTTCGAGAAAAACGCGAAAAACACCTTTCGGTCCGAAATATTTCCAAGTCCCGTCAGATCTCAAAGTCCACCGGCACCATCGTCCAAAAGCCAAACTCGTCCGATCGCCAAAACAATTATAGATCCTTGTTCCTCGTTGCATTGCGAACGTATTACATCAATGGTTCGAACGCGGTCGTCGCGCTCGTTTTCGAGAAAAACGAGAAAAACACCTTTCGGTCCGAAATATTTCCAAGTCCCGTCAGATCTCAAAGTCCACCGGCACCATCGTCCAAAAGCCAAACTCGTCCGATCGCCAAAACAATTATAGATCCTTGTTCCTCGTTGCATGCCGAACGTATTACATTAATGGTTCGACCGCGGTGGTCGCGCTCGTTTTCGAGAAAAACGAGAAAAACACCTTTCGGTCCGAAATATTTCCAAGTCCCGTCAGATCTCAAAGTCCACCGGCACCATCGTCCAAAAGCCAAACTCGTCCTATCGCCAAAACAATTATAGATCCTTGTTCCTCGTTGCATTCCGAACGTATTACATTAATGGTTCGACCGCGGTCGTCGAGCTCGTTTTCGAGAAAAACGAGAAAAACACCTTTCGGTCCGAAATATTTCCAAGTCCCGTCAGATCTCAAAGTCCACCGGCACCATCGTCCAAAAGCCAAACTCGTCCGATCGCCAAAACAATTATAGATCCTTGTTCCTCGTTCCATTCCGAACGAATTACATTAATGGTTCGACCGCGGTCGTCGCGCTCGTTTTCGAGAAAAACGAGAAAAACACCTTTCGGTCCGAAATATTTCCAAGTCCCGTCAGATCTCAAAGTCCACCGGCACCATCGTCCAAAAGCCAAACTCGTCCGATCGCCAAAACAATTATAGATCCTTGTTCCTCGTTGCATTGCGAACGTATTACATTAATGGTTCGAACGCGGTCGTCGCGCTCGTTTTCGAGAAAAACGAGAAAAACACCTTTCGGTCCGAAATATTTCCAAGTCCCGTCAGATCTCAAAGTCCACCGGCACCATCGTCCAAAAGCCAAACTCGTCCGATCGCCAAAACAATTATAGATCCTTGTTCCTCGTTGCATGCCGAACGTATTACATTAATGGTTCGACCGCGGTGGTCGCGCTCGTTTTCGAGAAAAACGCGAAAAACACCTTTCGGTCCGAAATATTTCCAAGTCCCGTCAGATCTCAAAGTCCACCGGCACCATCGTCCAAAAGCCAAACTCGTCCGATCGCCAAAACAATTATAGATCCTTGTTCCTCGTTGCATGCCGAACGTATTACATTAATGGTTCGAACGCGGTCGTCGCGCTCGTTTTCGAGAAAAAAGAGAAAAACACCTTTCGGTCCGAAATATTTCCAAGTCCCGTCAGATCTCAAAGTCCACCGGCACCATCGTCCAAAAGCCAAACTCGTCCGATCGCCAAAACAATTATAGATCCTTGTTCCTCGTTGCATGCCGAACGTATTACATTAATGGTTCGACCGCGGTCGTCGCGCTCGTTTTCGAGGAAAAACGCGAAAAACACCTTTCGGTCCGAAATATTTCCAAGTCCCGTCAGATCTCGAAGTCCACCGGCACCATCGTCCAAAAGCCAAACTCGTCCGATCGCCAAAACAATTATAGATCCTTGTTCCTCGTTGCATGCCGAACGTATTACATTAATGGTTCGACCGCGGTGGTCGCGCTCGTTTTCGAGAAAAACGAGAAAAACACCTTTCGGTCCGAAATATTTTCAAGTCCCGTCAGATCTCAAAGTCCACCGGCACCATCGTCCAAAAGCCAAACTCGTCCGATCGCCAAAACAATTATAGATCCTTGTTCCTCGTTGCATGCCGAACGTATTACATTAATGGTTCGACCGCGGTCGTCGCGCTCGTTTTCGAGAAAAACGCGAAAAAACACCTTTCGGTCCGAAATATTTCCAAGTCCCGTCAGATCTCAAAGTCCACCGGCACCATCGTCCAAAAGCCAAACTCGTCCGATCGCCAAAACAATTATAGATCCTTGTTCCTCGTTGCATGCCGAACGTATTACATTAATGGTTCGACCGCGGTCGTCGCGCTCGTTTTCGAGAAAAACGCGAAAAACACCTTTCGGTCCGAAATATTTCCAAGTCCCGTCAGATCTCAAAGTCCACCGGCACCATCGTCCAAAAGCCAAACTCGTCCGATCGCCAAAACAATTATAGATCCTTGTTCCTCGTTGCATTGCGAACGTATTACATCAATGGTTCGAACGCGGTCGTCGCGCTCGTTTTCGAGAAAAACGAGAAAAACACCTTTCGGTCCGAAATATTTCCAAGTCCCGTCAGATCTCAAAGTCCACCGGCACCATCGTCCAAAAGCCAAACTCGTCCGATCGCCAAAACAATTATAGATCCTTGTTCCTCGTTGCATGCCGAACGTATTACATTAATGGTTCGAACGCGGTCGTCGCGCTCGTTTTCGAGAAAAAAGAGAAAAACACCTTTCGGTCCGAAATATTTCCAAGTCCCGTCAGATCTCAAAGTCCACCGGCACCATCGTCCAAAAGCCAAACTCGTCCGATCGCCAAAACAATTATAGATCCTTGTTCCTCGTTGCATGCCGAACGTATTACATTAATGGTTCGACCGCGGTCGTCGCGCTCGTTTTCGAGAAAAACGCGAAAAACACCTTTCGGTCCGAAATATTTCCAAGTCCCGTCAGATCTCAAAGTCCACCGGCACCATCGTCCAAAAGCCAAACTCGTCCGATCGCCAAAACAATTATAGATCCTTGTTCCTCGTTGCATGCCGAACGTATTACATTAATGGTTCGACCGCGGTGGTCGCGCTCGTTTTCGAGAAAAACGAGAAAAACACCTTTCGGTCCGAAATATTTCCAAGTCCCGTCAGATCTCAAACTCCACCGGCACCATCGTCCAAAAGCCAAACTCGTCCGATCGCCAAAACAATTATAGATCCTTGTTCCTCGTTGCATTGCGAACGTATTACATCAATGGTTCGAACGCGGTCGTCGCGCTCGTTTTCGAGAAAAACGAGAAAAACACCTTTCGGTCCGAAATATTTCTAAGTCCCGTCAGATCTCAAAGTCCACCGGCACCATCGTCCAAAGCCAAACTCGTCCGTTCGACAAAACAATTATAGATCCTTGTTCCTCGTTCCATTCCGAACGAATTACATTAATGGTTCGACCGCGGTCGTCGCGCTCGTTTTCGAGAAAAACGAGAAAAACACCTTTCGGTCCGAAATATTTCCAAGTCCCGTCAGATCTCAAAGTCCACCGGCACCATCGTCCAAAAGCCAAACTCGTCCGATCGCCAAAACAATTATAGATCCTTGTTCCTCGTTGCATTGCGAACGTATTACATTAATGGTTCGAACGCGGTCGTCGCGCTCGTTTTCGAGAAAAACGAGAAAAACACCTTTCGGTCCGAAATATTTCCAAGTCCCGTCAGATCTCAAAGTCCACCGGCACCATCGTCCAAAAGCCAAACTCGTCCGATCGCCAAAACAATTATAGATCCTTGTTCCTCGTTGCATGCCGAACGTATTACATTAATGGTTCGACCGCGGTGGTCGCGCTCGTTTTCGAGAAAAACGCGAAAAACACCTTTCGGTCCGAAATATTTCCAAGTCCCGTCAGATCTCAAAGTCCACCGGCACCATCGTCCAAAAGCCAAACTCGTCCGATCGCCAAAACAATTATAGATCCTTGTTCCTCGTTGCATGCCGAACGTATTACATTAATGGTTCGAACGCGGTCGTCGCGCTCGTTTTCGAGAAAAAAGAGAAAAACACCTTTCGGTCCGAAATATTTCCAAGTCCCGTCAGATCTCAAAGTCCACCGGCACCATCGTCCAAAAGCCAAACTCGTCCGATCGCCAAAACAATTATAGATCCTTGTTCCTCGTTGCATGCCGAACGTATTACATTAATGGTTCGACCGCGGTCGTCGCGCTCGTTTTCGAGAAAAACGCGAAAAACACCTTTCGGTCCGAAATATTTCCAAGTCCCGTCAGATCTCAAAGTCCACCGGCACCATCGTCCAAAAGCCAAACTCGTCCGATCGCCAAAACAATTATAGATCCTTGTTCCTCGTTGCATGCCGAACGTATTACATTAATGGTTCGACCGCGGTCGTCGCGCTCGTTTTCGAGAAAAACGCGAAAAACACCTTTCGGTCCGAAATATTTCCAAGTCCCGTCAGATCTCAAAGTCCACCGGCACCATCGTCCAAAAGCCAAACTCGTCCGATCGCCAAAACAATTATAGATCCTTGTTCCTCGTTGCATTGCGAACGTATTACATCAATGGTTCGAACGCGGTCGTCGCGCTCGTTTTCCAGAAAAACGAGAAAAACACCTTTCGTTCCGAAATATTTCCAAGTCCCGTCAGATCTCAAAGTCCACCGGCACCATCGTCCAAAAGCCAAACTCGTCCGATCGCCAAAACAATTATAGATCCTTGTTCCTCGTTGCATGCCGAACGTATTACATTAATGGTTCGACCGCGGTGGTCGCGCTCGTTTTCGAGAAAAACGAGAAAAACACCTTTCGGTCCGAAATATTTCCAAGTCCCGTCAGATCTCAAAATCCACCGGCACCATCGTCCAAAAGCCAAACTCGTCCGATCGCCAAAACAATTATAGATCCTTGTTCCTCGTTGCATTCCGAACGTATTACATTAATGGTTCGACCGCGGTCGTCGAGCTCGTTTTCGAGAAAAACGAGAAAAACACCTTTCGGTCCGAAATATTTCCAAGTCCCGTCAGATCTCAAAGTCCACCGGCACCATCGTCCAAAAGCCAAACTCGTCCGATCGCCAAAACAATTATAGATCCTTGTTCCTCGTTGCATGCCGAACGTATTACATTAATGGTTCGACCGCGGTGGTCGCGCTCGTTTTCGAGAAAAACGAGAAAAACACCTTTCGGTCCGAAATATTTTCAAGTCCCGTCAGATCTCAAAGTCCACCGGCACCATCGTCCAAAAGCCAAACTCGTCCGATCGCCAAAACAATTATAGATCCTTGTTCCTCGTTGCATTGCGAACGTATTACATCAATGGTTCGAACGCGGTCGTCGCGCTCGTTTTCGAGAAAAACGAGAAAAACACCTTTCGGTCCGAAATATTTCCAAGTCCCGTCAGATCTCAAAGTCCACCGGCACCATCGTCCAAAAGCCAAACTCGTCCGATCGCCAAAACAATTATAGATCCTTGTTCCTCGTTGCATGCCGAACGTATTACATTAATGGTTCGACCGCGGTGGTCGCGCTCGTTTTCGAGAAAAACGAGAAAAACACCTTTCGGTCCGAAATATTTCCAAGTCCCGTCAGATCTCAAAGTCCACCGGCACCATCGTCCAAAAGCCAAACTCGTCCGATCGCCAAAACAATTATAGATCCTTGTTCCTCGTTGCATGCCGAACGTATTACATTAATGGTTCGAACGCGGTCGTCGCGCTCGTTTTCGAGAAAAAAGAGAAAAACACCTTTCGGTCCGAAATATTTCCAAGTCCCGTCAGATCTCAAAGTCCACCGGCACCATCGTCCAAAAGCCAAACTCGTCCGATCGCCAAAACAATTATAGATCCTTGTTCCTCGTTGCATTCCGAACGTATTACATTAATGGTTCGACCGCGGTCGTCGAGCTCGTTTTCGAGAAAAACGAGAAAAACACCTTTCGGTCCGAAATATTTCCAAGTCCCGTCAGATCTCAAAGTCCACCGGCACCATCGTCCAAAAGCCAAACTCGTCCGATCCCCAAAACAATTATAGATCCTTGTTCCTCGTTCCATTCCGAACGAATTACATTAATGGTTCGACCGCGGTCGTCGCGCTCGTTTTCGAGAAAAACGAGAAAAACACCTTTCGGTCCGAAATATTTCCAAGTCCCGTCAGATCTCAAAGTCCACCGGCACCATCGTCCAAAAGCCAAACTCGTCCGATCGCCAAAACAATTATAGATCCTTGTTCCTCGTTGCATTGCGAACGTATTACATCAATGGTTCGAACGCGGTCGTCGCGCTCGTTTTCGAGAAAAACGAGAAAAACACCTTTCGGTCCGAAATATTTCCAAGTCCCGTCAGATCTCAAAGTCCACCGGCACCATCGTCCAAAAGCCAAACTCGTCCGATCGCCAAAACAATTATAGATCCTTGTTCCTCGTTGCATGCCGAACGTATTACATTAATGGTTCGACCGCGGTGGTCGCGCTCGTTTTCGAGAAAAACGAGAAAAACACCTTTCGGTCCGAAATATTTCCAAGTCCCGTCAGATCTCAAAGTCCACCGGCACCATCGTCCAAAAGCCAAACTCGTCCGATCGCCAAAACAATTATAGATCCTTGTTCCTCGTTGCATTGCGAACGTATTACATCAATGGTTCGAACGCGGTCGTCGCGCTCGTTTTCGAGAAAAACGAGAAAAACACCTTTCGGTCCGAAATATTTCCAAGTCCCGTCAGATCTCAAAGTCCACCGGCACCATCGTCCAAAAGCCAAACTCGTCCGATCGCCAAAACAATTATAGATCCTTGTTCCTCGTTGCATGCCGAACGTATTACATTAATGGTTCGACCGCGGTGGTCGCGCTCGTTTTCGAGAAAAACGAGAAAAACACCTTTCGGTCCGAAATATTTCCAAGTCCCGTCAGATCTCAAAGTCCACCGGCACCATCGTCCAAAAGCCAAACTCGTCCGATCGCCAAAACAATTATAGATCCTTGTTCCTCGTTGCATGCCGAACGTATTACATTAATGGTTCGAACGCGGTCGTCGCGCTCGTTTTCGAGAAAAAAGAGAAAAACACCTTTCGGTCCGAAATATTTCCAAGTCCCGTCAGATCTCAAAGTCCACCGGCACCATCGTCCAAAAGCCAAACTCGTCCGATCGCCAAAACAATTATAGATCCTTGTTCCTCGTTGCATTCCGAACGTATTACATTAATGGTTCGACCGCGGTCGTCGAGCTCGTTTTCGAGAAAAACGAGAAAAACACCTTTCGGTCCGAAATATTTCCAAGTCCCGTCAGATCTCAAAGTCCACCGGCACCATCGTCCAAAAGCCAAACTCGTCCGATCCCCAAAACAATTATAGATCCTTGTTCCTCGTTCCATTCCGAACGAATTACATTAATGGTTCGACCGCGGTCGTCGCGCTCGTTTTCGAGAAAAACGAGAAAAACACCTTTCGGTCCGAAATATTTCCAAGTCCCGTCAGATCTCAAAGTCCACCGGCACCATCGTCCAAAAGCCAAACTCGTCCGATCGCCAAAACAATTATAGATCCTTGTTCCTCGTTGCATTCCGAACGTATTACATTAATGGTTCGACCGCGGTCGTCGAGCTCGTTTTCGAGAAAAACGAGAAAAACACCTTTCGGTCCGAAATATTTCCAAGTCCCGTCAGATCTCAAAGTCCACCGGCACCATCGTCCAAAAGCCAAACTCGTCCGATCGCCAAAACAATTATAGATCCTTGTTCCTCGTTGCATGCCGAACGTATTACATTAATGGTTCGACCGCGGTCGTCGCGCTCGTTTTCGAGAAAAACGCGAAAAACACCTTTCGGTCCGAAATATTTCCAAGTCCCGTCAGATCTCAAAGTCCACCGGCACCATCGTCCAAAAGCCAAACTCGTCCGATCGCCAAAACAATTATAGATCCTTGTTCCTCGTTGCATGCCGAACGTATTACATTAATGGTTCGACCGCGGTCGTCGCGCTCGTTTTCGAGAAAAACGAGAAAAACACCTTTCGGTCCGAAATATTTCCAAGTCCCGTCAGATCTCAAAGTCCACCGGCACCATCGTCCAAAAGCCAAACTCGTCCGATCGCCAAAACAATTATAGATCCTTGTTCCTCGTTGCATTCCGAACGTATTACATTAATGGTTCGACCGCGGTCGTCGAGCTCGTTTTCGAGAAAAACGAGAAAAACACCTTTCGGTCCGAAATATTTCCAAGTCCCGTCAGATCTCAAAGTCCACCGGCACCATCGTCCAAAAGCCAAACTCGTCCGATCGCCAAAACAATTATAGATCCTTGTTCCTCGTTGCATGCCGAACGTATTACATTAATGGTTCGACCGCGGTGGTCGCGCTCGTTTTCGAGAAAAACGAGAAAAACACCTTTCGGTCCGAAATATTTTCAAGTCCCGTCAGATCTCAAAGTCCACCGGCACCATCGTCCAAAAGCCAAACTCGTCCGATCGCCAAAACAATTATAGATCCTTGTTCCTCGTTGCATTGCGAACGTATTACATCAATGGTTCGAACGCGGTCGTCGCGCTCGTTTTCGAGAAAAACGAGAAAAACACCTTTCGGTCCGAAATATTTCCAAGTCCCGTCAGATCTCAAAGTCCACCGGCACCATCGTCCAAAAGCCAAACTCGTCCGATCGCCAAAACAATTATAGATCCTTGTTCCTCGTTGCATGCCGAACGTATTACATTAATGGTTCGACCGCGGTGGTCGCGCTCGTTTTCGAGAAAAACGAGAAAAACACCTTTCGGTCCGAAATATTTCCAAGTCCCGTCAGATCTCAAAGTCCACCGGCACCATCGTCCAAAAGCCAAACTCGTCCGATCGCCAAAACAATTATAGATCCTTGTTCCTCGTTGCATGCCGAACGTATTACATTAATGGTTCGACCGCGGTGGTCGCGCTCGTTTTCGAGAAAAAAGAGAAAAACACCTTTCGGTCCGAAATATTTCCAAGTCCCGTCAGATCTCAAAGTCCACCGGCACCATCGTCCAAAAGCCAAACTCGTCCGATCGCCAAAACAATTATAGATCCTTGTTCCTCGTTGCATTCCGAACGTATTACATCAATCGTTCGAACGCGGTCGTCGAGCTCGTTTTCGAGAAAAACGAGAAAAACACCTTTCGGTCCGAAATATTTCCAAGTCCCGTCAGATCTCAAAGTCCACCGGCACCATCGTCCAAAAGCCAAACTCGTCCGATCCCCAAAACAATTATAGATCCTTGTTCCTCGTTCCATTCCGAACGAATTACATTAATGGTTCGACCGCGGTCGTCGCGCTCGTTTTCGAGAAAAACGAGAAAAACACCTTTCGGTCCGAAATATTTCCAAGTCCCGTCAGATCTCAAAGTCCACCGGCACCATCGTCCAAAAGCCAAACTCGTCCGATCGCCAAAACAATTATAGATCCTTGTTCCTCGTTGCATTGCGAACGTATTACATCAATGGTTCGAACGCGGTCGTCGCGCTCGTTTTCGAGAAAAACGAGAAAAACACCTTTCGGTCCGAAATATTTCCAAGTCCCGTCAGATCTCAAAGTCCACCGGCACCATCGTCCAAAAGCCAAACTCGTCCGATCGCCAAAACAATTATAGATCCTTGTTCCTCGTTGCATGCCGAACGTATTACATTAATGGTTCGACCGCGGTGGTCGCGCTCGTTTTCGAGAAAAACGAGAAAAACACCTTTCGGTCCGAAATATTTCCAAGTCCCGTCAGATCTCAAAGTCCACCGGCACCATCGTCCAAAAGCCAAACTCGTCCGATCGCCAAAACAATTATAGATCCTTGTTCCTCGTTGCATTCCGAACGTATTACATTAATGGTTCGACCGCGGTCGTCGAGCTCGTTTTCGAGAAAAACGAGAAAAACACCTTTCGGTCCGAAATATTTCCAAGTCCCGTCAGATCTCAAAGTCCACCGGCACCATCGTCCAAAAGCCAAACTCGTCCGATCGCCAAAACAATTATAGATCCTTGTTCCTCGTTGCATGCCGAACGTATTACATTAATGGTTCGACCGCGGTGGTCGCGCTCGTTTTCGAGAAAAACGAGAAAAACACCTTTCGGTCCGAAATATTTTCAAGTCCCGTCAGATCTCAAAGTCCACCGGCACCATCGTCCAAAAGCCAAACTCGTCCGATCGCCAAAACAATTATAGATCCTTGTTCCTCGTTGCATTGCGAACGTATTACATCAATGGTTCGAACGCGGTCGTCGCGCTCGTTTTCGAGAAAAACGAGAAAAACACCTTTCGGTCCGAAATATTTCCAAGTCCCGTCAGATCTCAAAGTCCACCGGCACCATCGTCCAAAAGCCAAACTCGTCCGATCGCCAAAACAATTATAGATCCTTGTTCCTCGTTGCATGCCGAACGTATTACATTAATGGTTCGACCGCGGTGGTCGCGCTCGTTTTCGAGAAAAACGAGAAAAACACCTTTCGGTCCGAAATATTTCCAAGTCCCGTCAGATCTCAAAGTCCACCGGCACCATCGTCCAAAAGCCAAACTCGTCCGATCGCCAAAACAATTATAGATCCTTGTTCCTCGTTGCATGCCGAACGTATTACATTAATGGTTCGAACGCGGTCGTCGCGCTCGTTTTCGAGAAAAAAGAGAAAAACACCTTTCGGTCCGAAATATTTCCAAGTCCCGTCAGATCTCAAAGTCCACCGGCACCATCGTCCAAAAGCCAAACTCGTCCGATCGCCAAAACAATTATAGATCCTTGTTCCTCGTTGCATTCCGAACGTATTACATTAATGGTTCGACCGCGGTCGTCGAGCTCGTTTTCGAGAAAAACGAGAAAAACACCTTTCGGTCCGAAATATTTCCAAGTCCCGTCAGATCTCAAAGTCCACCGGCACCATCGTCCAAAAGCCAAACTCGTCCGATCCCCAAAACAATTATAGATCCTTGTTCCTCGTTCCATTCCGAACGAATTACATTAATGGTTCGACCGCGGTCGTCGCGCTCGTTTTCGAGAAAAACGAGAAAAACACCTTTCGGTCCGAAATATTTCCAAGTCCCGTCAGATCTCAAAGTCCACCGGCACCATCGTCCAAAAGCCAAACTCGTCCGATCGCCAAAACAATTATAGATCCTTGTTCCTCGTTGCATTCCGAACGTATTACATTAATGGTTCGACCGCGGTCGTCGAGCTCGTTTTCGAGAAAAACGAGAAAAACACCTTTCGGTCCGAAATATTTCCAAGTCCCGTCAGATCTCAAAGTCCACCGGCACCATCGTCCAAAAGCCAAACTCGTCCGATCGCCAAAACAATTATAGATCCTTGTTCCTCGTTGCATGCCGAACGTATTACATTAATGGTTCGACCGCGGTGGTCGCGCTCGTTTTCGAGAAAAACGAGAAAAACACCTTTCGGTCCGAAATATTTTCAAGTCCCGTCAGATCTCAAAGTCCACCGGCACCATCGTCCAAAAGCCAAACTCGTCCGATCGCCAAAACAATTATAGATCCTTGTTCCTCGTTGCATTGCGAACGTATTACATCAATGGTTCGAACGCGGTCGTCGCGCTCGTTTTCGAGAAAAACGAGAAAAACACCTTTCGGTCCGAAATATTTCCAAGTCCCGTCAGATCTCAAAGTCCACCGGCACCATCGTCCAAAAGCCAAACTCGTCCGATCGCCAAAACAATTATAGATCCTTGTTCCTCGTTGCATGCCGAACGTATTACATTAATGGTTCGACCGCGGTGGTCGCGCTCGTTTTCGAGAAAAACGAGAAAAACACCTTTCGGTCCGAAATATTTCCAAGTCCCGTCAGATCTCAAAGTCCACCGGCACCATCGTCCAAAAGCCAAACTCGTCCGATCGCCAAAACAATTATAGATCCTTGTTCCTCGTTGCATGCCGAACGTATTACATTAATGGTTCGAACGCGGTCGTCGCGCTCGTTTTCGAGAAAAAAGAGAAAAACACCTTTCGGTCCGAAATATTTCCAAGTCCCGTCAGATCTCAAAGTCCACCGGCACCATCGTCCAAAAGCCAAACTCGTCCGATCGCCAAAACAATTATAGATCCTTGTTCCTCGTTCCATTCCGAACGAATTACATTAATGGTTCGACCGCGGTCGTCGCGCTCGTTTTCGAGAAAAACGAGAAAAACACCTTTCGGTCCGAAATATTTCAAAGTCCCCTCAGATCTCAAAGTCCACCGGCACCATCGTCCAAAAGCCAAACTCGTCCGATCGCCAAAACAATTATAGATCCTTGTTCCTCGTTGCATTCCGAACGTATTACATTAATGGTTCGACCGCGGTCGTCGCGCTCGTTTTCGAGAAAAACGCGAAAAACACCTTTCGGTCCGAAATATTTCCAAGTCCCGTCAGATCTCAAAGTCCACCGGCACCATCGTCCAAAAGCCAAACTCGTCCGATCGCCAAAACAATTATAGATCCTTGTTCCTCGTTGCATGCCGAACGTATTGCATTAATGGTTCGACCGCGGTCGTCGCGCTCGTTTTCGAGAAAAACGAGAAAAACACCTTTCGGTCCGAAATATTTCCAAGTCCCCTCAGATCTCAAAGTCCACCGGCACCATCGTCCAAAAGCCAAACTCGTCCGATCGCCAAAACAATTATAGATCCTTGTTCCTCGTTGCATGCCGAACGTATTACATTAATGGTTCGACCGCGGTGGTCGCGCTCGTTTTCGAGAAAAACGAGAAAAACACCTTTCGGTCCGAAATATTTCCAAGTCCCGTCAGATCTCAAAGTCCACCGGCACCATCGTCCAAAAGCCAAACTCGTCCGATCGCCAAAACAATTATAGATCCTTGTTCCTCGTTGCATTCCGAACGTATTACATTAATGGTTCGACCGCGGTCGTCGAGCTCGTTTTCGAGAAAAACGAGAAAAACACCTTTCGGTCCGAAATATTTCCAAGTCCCGTCAGATCTCAAAGTCCACCGGCACCATCGTCCAAAAGCCAAACTCGTCCGATCGCCAAAACAATTATAGATCCTTGTTCCTCGTTGCATGCCGAACGTATTACATTAATGGTTCGACCGCGGTGGTCGCGCTCGTTTTCGAGAAAAACGAGAAAAACACCTTTCGGTCCGAAATATTTTCAAGTCCCGTCAGATCTCAAAGTCCACCGGCACCATCGTCCAAAAGCCAAACTCGTCCGATCGCCAAAACAATTATAGATCCTTGTTCCTCGTTGCATTGCGAACGTATTACATCAATGGTTCGAACGCGGTCGTCGCGCTCGTTTTCGAGAAAAACGAGAAAAACACCTTTCGGTCCGAAATAATTCCAAGTCCCGTCAGATCTCAAAGTCCACCGGCACCATCGTCCAAAAGCCAAACTCGTCCGATCGCCAAAACAATTATAGATCCTTGTTCCTCGTTGCATGCCGAACGTATTACATTAATGGTTCGACCGCGGTGGTCGCGCTCGTTTTCGAGAAAAACGAGAAAAACACCTTTCGGTCCGAAATATTTCCAAGTCCCGTCAGATCTCAAAGTCCACCGGCACCATCGTCCAAAAGCCAAACTCGTCCGATCGCCAAAACAATTATAGATCCTTGTTCCTCGTTGCATGCCGAACGTATTACATTAATGGTTCGAACGCGGTCGTCGCGCTCGTTTTCGAGAAAAAAGAGAAAAACACCTTTCGGTCCGAAATATTTCCAAGTCCCGTCAGATCTCAAAGTCCACCGGCACCATCGTCCAAAAGCCAAACTCGTCCGATCGCCAAAACAATTATAGATCCTTGTTCCTCGTTGCATTCCGAACGTATTACATTAATGGTTCGACCGCGGTCGTCGAGCTCGTTTTCGAGAAAAACGAGAAAAACACCTTTCGGTCCGAAATATTTCCAAGTCCCGTCAGATCTCAAAGTCCACCGGCACCATCGTCCAAAAGCCAAACTCGTCCGATCCCCAAAACAATTATAGATCCTTGTTCCTCGTTCCATTCCGAACGAATTACATTAATGGTTCGACCGCGGTCGTCGCGCTCGTTTTCGAGAAAAACGAGAAAAACACCTTTCGGTCCGAAATATTTCCAAGTCCCGTCAGATCTCAAAGTCCACCGGCACCATCGTCCAAAAGCCAAACTCGTCCGATCGCCAAAACAATTATAGATCCTTGTTCCTCGTTGCATGCCGAACGTATTACATTAATGGTTCGACCGCGGTGGTCGCGCTCGTTTTCGAGAAAAACGAGAAAAACACCTTTCGGTCCGAAATATTTTCAAGTCCCGTCAGATCTCAAAGTCCACCGGCACCATCGTCCAAAAGCCAAACTCGTCCGATCGCCAAAACAATTATAGATCCTTGTTCCTCGTTGCATTGCGAACGTATTACATCAATGGTTCGAACGCGGTCGTCGCGCTCGTTTTCGAGAAAAACGAGAAAAACACCTTTCGGTCCGAAATATTTCCAAGTCCCGTCAGATCTCAAAGTCCACCGGCACCATCGTCCAAAAGCCAAACTCGTCCGATCGCCAAAACAATTATAGATCCTTGTTCCTCGTTGCATGCCGAACGTATTACATTAATGGTTCGACCGCGGTGGTCGCGCTCGTTTTCGAGAAAAACGAGAAAAACACCTTTCGGTCCGAAATATTTCCAAGTCCCGTCAGATCTCAAAGTCCACCGGCACCATCGTCCAAAAGCCAAACTCGTCCGATCGCCAAAACAATTATAGATCCTTGTTCCTCGTTGCATGCCGAACGTATTACATTAATGGTTCGAACGCGGTCGTCGCGCTCGTTTTCGAGAAAAAAGAGAAAAACACCTTTCGGTCCGAAATATTTCCAAGTCCCGTCAGATCTCAAAGTCCACCGGCACCATCGTCCAAAAGCCAAACTCGTCCGATCGCCAAAACAATTATAGATCCTTGTTCCTCGTTCCATTCCGAACGAATTACATTAATGGTTCGACCGCGGTCGTCGCGCTCGTTTTCGAGAAAAACGAGAAAAACACCTTTCGGTCCGAAATATTTCCAAGTCCCCTCAGATCTCAAAGTCCACCGGCACCATCGTCCAAAAGCCAAACTCGTCCGATCGCCAAAACAATTATAGATCCTTGTTCCTCGTTGCATTCCGAACGTATTACATTAATGGTTCGACCGCGGTCGTCGCGCTCGTTTTCGAGAAAAACGCGAAAAACACCTTTCGGTCCGAAATATTTCCAAGTCCCGTCAGATCTCAAAGTCCACCGGCACCATCGTCCAAAAGCCAAACTCGTCCGATCGCCAAAACAATTATAGATCCTTGTTCCTCGTTGCATGCCGAACGTATTGCATTAATGGTTCGACCGCGGTCGTCGCGCTCGTTTTCGAGAAAAACGAGAAAAACACCTTTCGGTCCGAAATATTTCCAAGTCCCCTCAGATCTCAAAGTCCACCGGCACCATCGTCCAAAAGCCAAACTCGTCCGATCGCCAAAACAATTATAGATCCTTGTTCCTCGTTGCATTCCGAACGTATTACATTAATGGTTCGACCGCGGTCGTCGCGCTCGTTTTCGAGAAAAACGAGAAAAACACCTTTCGGTCCGAAATATTTCCAAGTCCCGTCAGATCTCAAAGTCCACCGGCACCATCGTCCAAAAGCCAAACTCGTCCTATCGCCAAAACAATTATAGATCCTTGTTCCTCGTTGCATTGCGAACGTATTACATCAATGGTTCGAACGCGGTCGTCGCGCTCGTTTTCGAGAAAAACGAGAAAAACACCTTTCGGTCCGAAATATTTCCAAGTCCCGTCAGATCTCAAAGTCCACCGGCACCATCGTCCAAAAGCCAAACTCGTCCGATCGCCAAAACAATTATAGATCCTTGTTCCTCGTTGCATGCCGAACGTATTACATTAATGGTTCGACCGCGGTGGTCGCGCTCGTTTTCGAGAAAAACGAGAAAAACACCTTTCGGTCCGAAATATTTCCAAGTCCCGTCAGATCTCAAAGTCCACCGGCACCATCGTCCAAAAGCCAAACTCGTCCGATCGCCAAAACAATTATAGATCCTTGTTCCTCGTTGCATGCCGAACGTATTACATTAATGGTTCGACCGCGGTCGTCGCGCTCGTTTTCGAGAAAAAAGAGAAAAACACCTTTCGGTCCGAAATATTTCCAAGTCCCGTCAGATCTCAAAGTCCACCGGCACCATCGTCCAAAAGCCAAACTCGTCCGATCGCCAAAACAATTATAGATCCTTGTTCCTCGTTGCATTCCGAACGTATTACATTAATGGTTCGACCGCGGTCGTCGCGCTCGTTTTCGAGAAAAACGAGAAAAACACCTTTCGGTCCGAAATATTTCCAAGTCCCGTCAGATCTCAAAGTCCACCGGCACCATCGTCCAAAAGCCAAACTCGTCCGATCGCCAAAACAATTATAGATCCTTGTTCCTCGTTGCATTCCGAACGTATTACATTAATGGTTCGACCGCGGTCGTCGCGCTCGTTTTCGAGAAAAACGCGAAAAACACCTTTCGGTCCGAAATATTTCCAAGTCCCGTCAGATCTCAAAGTCCACCGGCACCATCGTCCAAAAGCCAAACTCGTCCGATCGCCAAAACAATTATAGATCCTTGTTCCTCGTTGCATTCCGAACGAATTACATTAATGGTTCGACCGCGGTCGTCGCGCTCGTTTTCGAGAAAAAAGAGAAAAACACCTTTCGGTCCGAAATATTTCCAAGTCCCGTCAGATCTCAAAGTCCACCGGCACCATCGTCCAAAAGCCAAACTCGTCCGATCGCCAAAACAATTATAGATCCTTGTTCCTCGTTGCATTGCGAACGTATTACATCAATGGTTCGAACGCGGTCGTCGCGCTCGTTTTCGAGAAAAACGAGAAAAACACCTTTCGGTCCGAAATATTTCCAAGTCCCGTCAAATCTCAAAGTGCACCGGCACCATCGTCCAAAAGCCAAACTCGTCCGATCGCCAAAACAATTATAGATCCTTGTTCCTCGTTGCATGCCGAACGTATTACATTAATGGTTCGACCGCGGTGGTCGCGCTCGTTTTCGAGAAAACGAGAAAAACACCTTTCGGTCCGAAATATTTCCAAGTCCCGTCAGATCTCAAAGTCCACCGGCACCATCGTCCAAAAGCCAAACTCGTCCGATCGCCAAAACAATTATAGATCCTTGTTCCTCGTTGCATGCCGAACGTATTACATTAATGGTTCGAACGCGGTCGTCGCGCTCGTTTTCGAGAAAAAAGAGAAAAACACCTTTCGGTCCGAAATATTTCCAAGTCCCGTCAGATCTCAAAGTCCACCGGCACCATCGTCCAAAAGCCAAACTCGTCCGATCGCCAAAACAATTATAGATCCTTGTTCCTCGTTGCATTCCGAACGTATTACATTAATGGTTCGACCGCGGTCGTCGCGCTCGTTTTCGAGAAAAACGCGAAAAACACCTTTCGGTCCGAAATATTTCCAAGTCCCGTCAGATCTCAAAGTCCACCGGCACCCTCGTCCAAAAGCCAAACTCGTCCGATCGCCAAAACAATTATAGATCCTTGTTCCTCGTTCCATTCCGAACGAATTACATTAATGGTTCGACCGCGGTCGTCGCGCTCGTTTTCGAGAAAAACGAGAAAAACACCTTTCGGTCCGAAATATTTCCAAGTCCCCTCAGATCTCAAAGTCCACCGGCACCATCGTCCAAAAGCCAAACTCGTCCGATCGCCAAAACAATTATAGATCCTTGTTCCTCGTTGCATGCCGAACGTATTACATTAATGGTTCGAACGCGGTCGTCGCGCTCGTTTTCGAGAAAAAAGAGAAAAACACCTTTCGGTCCGAAATATTTCCAAGTCCCGTCAGATCTCAAAGTCCACCGGCACCATCGTCCAAAAGCCAAACTCGTCCGATCGCCAAAACAATTATAGATCCTTGTTCCTCGTTGCATGCCGAACGTATTACATTAATGGTTCGACCGCGGTCGTCGCGCTCGTTTTCGAGAAAAACGCGAAAAACACCTTTCGGTCCGAAATATTTCCAAGTCCCGTCAGATCTCAAAGTCCACCGGCACCATCGTCCAAAAGCCAAACTCGTCCGATCGCCAAAACAATTATAGATCCTTGTTCCTCGTTGCATTCCGAACGTATTACATTAATGGTTCGACCGCGGTCGTCGCGCTCGTTTTCGAGAAAAACGAGAAAAACACCTTTCGGTCCGAAATATTTCCAAGTCCCGTCAGATCTCAAAGTCCACCGGCACCATCGTCCAAAAGCCAAACTCGTCCGATCGCCAAAACAATTATAGATCCTTGTTCCTCGTTGCATTCCGAACGTATTACATTAATGGTTCGACCGCGGTCGTCGCGCTCGTTTTCGAGAAAAACGCGAAAAACACCTTTCGGTCCGAAATATTTCCAATTCCCGTCAGATCTCAAAGTCCACCGGCACCATCGTCCAAAAGCCAAACTCGTCCGATCGCCAAAACAATTATAGATCCTTGTTCCTCGTTGCATGTCGAACGTATTACATTAATGGTTCGACCGCGGTCGTCGCGCTCGTTTTCGAGAAAAACGCGAAAAACACCTTTCGGTCCGAAATATTTCCAAGTCCCGTCAGATCTCAAAGTCCACCGGCACCATCGTCCAAAAGCCAAACTCGTCCGATCGCCAAAACAATTATAGATCCTTGTTCCTCGTTGCATTCCGAACGAATTACATTAATGGTTCGACCGCGGTCGTCGCGCTCGTTTTCGAGAAAAAAGAGAAAAACACCTTTCGGTCCGAAATATTTCCAAGTCCCGTCAGATCTCAAAGTCCACCGGCACCATCGTCCAAAAGCCAAACTCGTCCGATCGCCAAAACAATTATAGATCCTTGTTCCTCGTTGCATTCCGAACGTATTACATTAATGGTTCGACCGCGGTCGTCGCGCTCGTTTTCGAGAAAAACGCGAAAAACACCTTTCGGTCCGAAATATTTCCAAGTCCCGTCAGATCTCAAAGTCCACCGGCACCATAGTCCAAAAGCCAAACTCGTCCGATCGCCAAAACAATTATAGATCCTTGTTCCTCGTTGCATTCCGAACGAATTACATTAATGGTTCGACCGCGGTCGTCGCGCTCGTTTTCGAGAAAAAAGAGAAAAACACCTTTCGGTCCGAAATATTTCCAAGTCCCGTCAGATCTCAAAGTCCACCGGCACCATCGTCCAAAAGCCAAACTCGTCCGATCGCCAAAACAATTATAGATCCTTGTTCCTCGTTGCATTGCGAACGTATTACATCAATGGTTCGAACGCGGTCGTCGCGCTCGTTTTCGAGAAAAACGAGAAAAACACCTTTCGGTCCGAAATATTTCCAAGTCCCGTCAGATCTCAAAGTCCACCGGCACCATCGTCCAAAAGCCAAACTCGTCCGATCGCCAAAACAATTATAGATCCTTGTTCCTCGTTGCATGCCGAACGTATTACATTAATGGTTCGACCGCGGTGGTCGCGCTCGTTTTCGAGAAAAACGAGAAAAACACCTTTCGGTCCGAAATATTTCCAAGTCCCGTCAGATCTCAAAGTCCACCGGCACCATCGTCCAAAAGCCAAACTCGTCCGATCGCCAAAACAATTATAGATCCTTGTTCCTCGTTGCATGCCGAACGTATTACATTAATGGTTCGAACGCGGTCGTCGCGCTCGTTTTCGAGAAAAAAGAGAAAAACACCTTTCGGTCCGAAATATTTCCAAGTCCCGTCAGATCTCAAAGTCCACCGGCACCATCGTCCAAAAGCCAAACTCGTCCGATCGCCAAAACAATTATAGATCCTTGTTCCTCGTTGCATTCCGAACGTATTACATTAATGGTTCGACCGCGGTCGTCGCGCTCGTTTTCGAGAAAAACGAGAAAAACACCTTTCGGTCCGAAATATTTCCAAGTCCCGTCAGATCTCAAAGTCCACCGGCACCATCGTCCAAAAGCCAAACTCGTCCGATCGCCAAAACAATTATAGATCCTTGTTCCTCGTTGCATTCCGAACGTATTACATTAATGGTTCGACCGCGGTCGTCGAGCTCGTTTTCGAGAAAAACGAGAAAAACACCTTTCGGTCCGAAATATTTCCAAGTCCCGTCAGATCTCAAAGTCCACCGGCACCCTCGTCCAAAAGCCAAACTCGTCCGATCGCCAAAACAATTATAGATCCTTGTTCCTCGTTCCATTCCGAACGAATTACATTAATGGTTCGACCGCGGTCGTCGCGCTCGTTTTCGAGAAAAACGAGAAAAACACCTTTCGGTCCGAAATATTTCCAAGTCCCCTCAGATCTCAAAGTCCACCGGCACCATCGTCCAAAAGCCAAACTCGTCCGATCGCCAAAACAATTATAGATCCTTGTTCCTCGTTGCATGCCGAACGTATTACATTAATGGTTCGAACGCGGTCGTCGCGCTCGTTTTCGAGAAAAAAGAGAAAAACACCTTTCGGTCCGAAATATTTCCAAGTCCCGTCAGATCTCAAAGTCCACCGGCACCATAGTCCAAAAGCCAAACTCGTCCGATCGCCAAAACAATTATAGATCCTTGTTCCTCGTTGCATTCCGAACGAATTACATTAATGGTTCGACCGCGGTCGTCGCGCTCGTTTTCGAGAAAAAAGAGAAAAACACCTTTCGGTCCGAAATATTTCCAAGTCCCGTCAGATCTCAAAGTCCACCGGCACCATCGTCCAAAAGCCAAACTCGTCCGATCGCCAAAACAATTATAGATCCTTGTTCCTCGTTGCATTGCGAACGTATTACATCAATGGTTCGAACGCGGTCGTCGCGCTCGTTTTCGAGAAAAACGAGAAAAACACCTTTCGGTCCGAAATATTTATTTATATTTATATTTCAACGGGATAAACCCTTTGTTATAAGAAATACAAATCACAGTCGCACAAGCCTAGAACAAGTAATTAAGAAGTACAAAAGAAATATAAGTAACAGAAAGAAAGCAGGAAAATAAGCGCGAAAGAGATTATTAATGAATAGTGACAAAGCCAGATATAAAAGAATAATAGTAATAATATTATACCAGTAGAAGACATAATATTGAATGTTAGGGGGAGAGGGACATACGAACAGCGATCAAAGCGGAGTGATTGAAGGAATTATAGGAATTATTAAAGAAATCAACAGAGTTACAATAGCGATTCGCAGTTATTAAAAGTCGATTAAGACTATTGAAATAGCCGTAGAGAGTTCGATGTGACTCCGGAAGGAAGAGATTAGGATTTCTAAGGCGCCGTACAGGTGCATAGAAACTAAGTTTTTGGAGGATTTGAGGACAAGAGATACAATGATTAATAATTTTATATAAAAATAGAAGGTCAGCAACGACACGGCGTTGATCAAGGCTCATTAATCCAAGGCGCAATAGCATAGAGTCGTAATTATGGCAAAATATTGACATAGGTGATTCAGTGAGGTATGATGCCAGTCTAAGAAACCTGTGCTGAACACCTTCGATTAATACAGAGTGACATTTATAATAAGGAGCCCAAATAACAGATCCATATTCGAGAATAGGACGAACCAAGGAGTTATAGAGAGTGCGGAGTGTGGTGATATTAGAAAATAATTTAGAGATGCGATAAATAAAACCTAGTGTTTTATACGCAGAGTTAACAATATGTTGATAATGATAATGAAACGTTAAAGTGCTAGAAAAGTAAATACCAAGGTCACGTACAATTTCAACAGATAGTAAAGATGAGGATTGAATAGAGTAAGGGTAGATAACTTTGCTAGATTTACGGCTGAAACGTATAACATGACACTTCAATAAGTTAAAGCGAAGTTTATTATGCGAGCACCATAAGGAAAGTCTATCTAAATCAGACTGTATTAAAAGAGCATCAGACACACTCACAACTTGTCTATAAATCTTTAGATCATCTGCAAAAAGTAAAAACTTACAATGTAAAAAGGCTTCGGATATATCATTAATGTATAAAACAAATAAAAGCGGACCCAAGTGGGATCCCTGAGGAACACCAGAAAGAACAGCAATCTCCTTAGATAGAAAATTATTATACTTTACTATCTGAGTTCTGTTAGTTAAATAGCTGGAGAGCCAGGCAAAAAATGCGCCATGAAGGCCGAGGGAGTGAAGTTTAGAGAGGAGGGTCGGATGGTCAACCGTATCAAAGGCTTTACGTAGGTCGGTATAGATGGCATCAACCTGTTGACCACTTTCTAAGCAATTAGACAGGAAATGATTATACGTGAGAAGATTAGTAATAGTAGAACGACCAGACATAAAGCCAAATTGCTCGTCGATAATTATGTTCTTGCAAATGAAGGAGAGCTTATTTGAAACAATGCTTTCAAATATTTTAGGAATAATATTCTGCAAACTAATAGGCCTGTAGGAACTGGCAAGTGAATTATCACCACCCTTAAATATAGGGGAGACTAAGCAAGTCTTCCACGAGGAAGGAAAAATTCCGGAGTTCAAAGATTTTTTAAATATAATAAAGAGGATACGAGCCATAATAAATTTACAAGACTTAAAAAAGATCGCGGGGATGCCATCAATACCAGGACCCTTATTAACATCAAGGAGTTGTATCTGGGAGAGTACATCACTAATTGTGATTTCCATGTTAGAAACATCAATGGTATTGTGGAAGGAGAAGGAAGGCGGCGATTCAGGACTACAAGCATAGACAGAACCAAAGTAATCCGCAAATGTATCGGCAATAGAATGATCTGAGTAGGATACCTGGTCATTAAAGGAAATGTGAGAAGGGAGAGAGGAGTCATTTTTGAGGTTTCGAACAAATTTCCAAAAAGTTCTGGGCTGGTTAAGAAGTGTATTTTCAGATTTGGAAGCGAAAAAGTGCCAGCAGTTACGAGAGATGGTTTTGCATTGGGACCTGAGATTAGAAAAAACTAGATAATCGGAGAAGGAGTTAGAAAGTTTAAAGTTACGATGAGCGATTTTTTTTTGCCTAATAAGTGAAATAAGTTTACGGGAAAACCAGATAGGGTAGGAGAAAATTACTGAAGACGAGGAGGGAACGAATGACTCAATAGCCTGGTTAAGATGAAAATAAAGGATATCCGCAGATTCATCAACGGATAAGGAAAAGAGAACATCCCAATCAATAGAAGCAAAATAATTATTGATGCCGACATAATCAGCCGAGTTAAAGCTTCTGCGATGAGTCACCTTGGGAGGAGAGGAAGAATTAACAGAGAGAGTAAGACAAAAAAAGATGGAGGGATGGTGAGGATCCTCAGGGAGAAGAGGTTCAGGAGCAGGGGAGGTGCGAACGTTTGGAAATGTCGAAAGAACAAGATCAAGGAGCTTACCATTATTGTTAGCCACGTAGTTCACTTGCGAAAAATTTAAAAAGCTAATACATTCACGGATTATGCCCAAAGGAGAAGGTAGAATGTTACTATGGTCAAGAGATGCTGTACGAGACTGGGTGATCTGGTTCGAAAAGTCAGGGAGATTGTAATCACCGGCGATAATAAAATCAGCAGTGGGAAAACGGTGGGATAGGACTTCTATAGTTTGAGAGTGAAGCTGATATAGTATATGTGAGGAGTGAGGAGGAATATAAACAGAACCAATAATAACAGTGCGTGAGCCAAACCGCACCTCAACAAAAAGTTGCTCTATTGAATTAACGGATAATTCAATTTGTCGGCATAAATATGAATTCTTAACCGCAATCAGAATACCACCACCTCTAAGAAAATTGCTAGTATCTGTGTTTCTGTCACAGCGGAAAATATTATAAGAGGAGAAGCCTAATTCACCGTTAGAGATACCACTATGTAGCCATGTTTCAGACAGAATAAATACATCGTATGCATTTGAGAGAGTAGAAAGAGAACAACGTAATTCAGATAGTTTAGAACGAAGACCGCGCACATTTAGATAGAAAAACAAAGGGTGAAAATTCAGTTTTTTGAGTAAGACGAAGGAGACACATTAACAATTTTGGGCACTCCATTAATATATCTAATAGTCTTATCTAAGACTCCCGAGTCCAGCAGATTTTGCAGTTCCTTCCTTAAGTTGTTTAGGTGAAGTTGCTGACGAGGGGTGGAATCCTGGAAGATCTTGAGAGAGCCTTTGTAGCGGTTTTTATTACGCAGAATACCAAGTACTTCAGACCTGCTAGACATGGTTACTCGGATCAGCCGGGGGCGATTTTCAGTTTTCTTCCCAATCCTGGTAGTTTTGATGTTGGAGTAGTCGCCAGGTTGAATGGAATTGAAAACGGTCTTGATATGATCTATGTCAGATGAAGATACAGATTCTTCCAATTTCGAGACCATGATATTAGATGAACGAGCCTCCCGATTTGCAATTTCGGCAAAGAAGTCCTCATCGTCATGTAATTTGGAGCCAGAGAATGCAAGAAAATTCTTTTCCAAATCAGTGACCCTCGATCCAAGAGAGGAAACGTCACTAGTGATCTGTGCGATATCTGCCTTGAATAGGTCAATGATTTCCAGTCGAAATGAATTAAATTGAGATTGGATCATATCATGAATTTTTGACAAGAGCGAATCTTCGTTTAATCCGCAAGAGCATACTGGTGAGCCAGAAGTAGATCTGTCCGTGGGCTGTTGTGAAATAGTCGGCTGAGGACCCGAGCTGGTGTCATCGCATCCAATCGATTTGCAATCAATTAATTTCCCAGGTGCCCAAGGATGTCCGGTTCTGGATAAACACGTAGATCCACGGTGCGATATGATATCACAGGAGGAGCACTCAATTGGATTAGCCACTGATGTTTTACAGCCTTTGCAAATTTGCGGTTTTGTCATATTAACGAACGGCGAAGATTTGAAATTCTCGGGAATACCAAAACAAACAGAGCTCCGACAAGTACGACCGACTCGCGCGACTATATACTCGCGTAATGAAATATTTCCAAGTCCCGTCAGATCTCAAAGTCCACCGGCACCATCGTCCAAAAGCCAAACTCGTCCGATCGCCAAAACAATTATAGATCCTTGTTCCTCGTTGCATGCCGAACGTATTACATTAATGGTTCGACCGCGGTGGTCGCGCTCGTTTTCGAGAAAAACGAGAAAAACACCTTTCGGTCCGAAATATTTCCAAGTCCCGTCAGATCTCAAAGTCCACCGGCACCATCGTCCAAAAGCCAAACTCGTCCGATCGCCAAAACAATTATAGATCCTTGTTCCTCGTTGCATGCCGAACGTATTACATTAATGGTTCGAACGCGGTCGTCGCGCTCGTTTTCGAGAAAAAAGAGAAAAACACCTTTCGGTCCGAAATATTTCCAAGTCCCGTCAGATCTCAAAGTCCACCGGCACCATCGTCCAAAAGCCAAACTCGTCCGATCGCCAAAACAATTATAGATCCTTGTTCCTCGTTGCATTCCGAACGTATTACATTAATGGTTCGACCGCGGTCGTCGCGCTCGTTTTCGAGAAAAACGAGAAAAACACCTTTCGGTCCGAAATATTTCCAAGTCCCGTCAGATCTCAAAGTCCACCGGCACCATCGTCCAAAAGCCAAACTCGTCCGATCGCCAAAACAATTATAGATCCTTGTTCCTCGTTGCATTCCGAACGTATTACATTAATGGTTCGACCGCGGTCGTCGAGCTCGTTTTCGAGAAAAACGAGAAAAACACCTTTCGGTCCGAAATATTTCCAAGTCCCGTCAGATCTCAAAGTCCACCGGCACCCTCGTCCAAAAGCCAAACTCGTCCGATCGCCAAAACAATTATAGATCCTTGTTCCTCGTTCCATTCCGAACGAATTACATTAATGGTTCGACCGCGGTCGTCGCGCTCGTTTTCGAGAAAAACGAGAAAAACACCTTTCGGTCCGAAATATTTCCAAGTCCCCTCAGATCTCAAAGTCCACCGGCACCATCGTCCAAAAGCCAAACTCGTCCGATCGCCAAAACAATTATAGATCCTTGTTCCTCGTTGCATGCCGAACGTATTACATTAATGGTTCGAACGCGGTCGTCGCGCTCGTTTTCGAGAAAAAAGAGAAAAACACCTTTCGGTCCGAAATATTTCCAAGTCCCGTCAGATCTCAAAGTCCACCGGCACCATCGTCCAAAAGCCAAACTCGTCCGATCGCCAAAACAATTATAGATCCTTGTTCCTCGTTGCATGCCGAACGTATTACATTAATGGTTCGACCGCGGTGGTCGCGCTCGTTTTCGAGAAAAACGAGAAAAACACCTTTCGGTCCGAAATATTTCCAAGTCCCGTCAGATCTCAAAGTCCACCGGCACCATCGTCCAAAAGCCAAACTCGTCCGATCGCCAAAACAATTATAGATCCTTGTTCCTCGTTGCATGCCGAACGTATTACATTAATGGTTCGAACGCGGTCGTCGCGCTCGTTTTCGAGAAAAAAGAGAAAAACACCTTTCGGTCCGAAATATTTCCAAGTCCCGTCAGATCTCAAAGTCCACCGGCACCATCGTCCAAAAGCCAAACTCGTCCGATCGCCAAAACAATTATAGATCCTTGTTCCTCGTTGCATTCCGAACGTATTACATTAATGGTTCGACCGCGGTCGTCGCGCTCGTTTTCGAGAAAAACGAGAAAAACACCTTTCGGTCCGAAATATTTCCAAGTCCCGTCAGATCTCAAAGTCCACCGGCACCATCGTCCAAAAGCCAAACTCGTCCGATCGCCAAAACAATTATAGATCCTTGTTCCTCGTTGCATTCCGAACGTATTACATTAATGGTTCAACCGCGGTCGTCGAGCTCGTTTTCGAGAAAAACGAGAAAAACACCTTTCGGTCCGAAATATTTCCAAGTCCCGTCAGATCTCAAAGTCCACCGGCACCATCGTCCAAATGCCAAAGTCGTCCGATCGCCAAAACAATTATAGATCCTTGTTCCTCGTTGCATGCCGAACGTATTACATTAATGGTTCGACCGCGGTGGTCGCGCTCGTTTTCGAGAAAAACGAGAAAAACACCTTTCGGTCCGAAATATTTTCAAGTCCCGACAGATCTCAAAGTCCACCGGCACCATCGTCCAAAAGCCAAACTCGTCCGATCGCCAAAACAATTATAGATCCTTGTTCCTCGTTGCATTGCGAACGTATTACATCAATGGTTCGAACGCGGTCGTCGCGCTCGTTTTCGAGAAAAACGAGAAAAACACCTTTCGGTCCGAAATATTTCCAAGTCCCGTCAGATCTCAAAGTCCACCGGCACCATCGTCCAAAAGCCAAACTCGTCCGATCGCCAAAACAATTATAGATCCTTGTTCCTCGTTGCATGCCGAACGTATTACATTAATGGTTCGACCGCGGTGGTCGCGCTCGTTTTCGAGAAAAACGAGAAAAACACCTTTCGGTCCGAAATATTTCCAAGTCCCGTCAGATCTCAAAGTCCACCGGCACCATCGTCCAAAAGCCAAACTCGTCCGATCGCCAAAACAATTATAGATCCTTGTTCCTCGTTGCATTGCGAACGTATTACATCAATGGTTCGAACGCGGTCGTCGCGCTCGTTTTCGAGAAAAACGAGAAAAACACCTTTCGGTCCGAAATATTTCCAAGTCCCGTCAGATCTCAAAGTCCACCGGCACCATCGTCCAAAAGCCAAACTCGTCCGATCGCCAAAACAATTATAGATCCTTGTTCCTCGTTGCATGCCGAACGTATTACATTAATGGTTCGACCGCGGTGGTCGCGCTCGTTTTCGAGAAAAACGAGAAAAACACCTTTCGGTCCGAAATATTTCCAAGTCCCGTCAGATCTCAAAGTCCACCGGCACCATCGTCCAAAAGCCAAACTCGTCCGATCGCCAAAACAATTATAGATCCTTGTTCCTCGTTGCATGCCGAACGTATTACATTAATGGTTCGAACGCGGTCGTCGCGCTCGTTTTCGAGAAAAAAGAGAAAAACACCTTTCGGTCCGAAATATTTCCAAGTCCCGTCAGATCTCAAAGTCCACCGGCACCATCGTCCAAAAGCCAAACTCGTCCGATCGCCAAAACAATTATAGATCCTTGTTCCTCGTTGCATTCCGAACGTATTACATTAATGGTTCGACCGCGGTCGTCGCGCTCGTTTTCGAGAAAAACGAGAAAAACACCTTTCGGTCCGAAATATTTCCAAGTCCCGTCAGATCTCAAAGTCCACCGGCACCATCGTCCAAAAGCCAAACTCGTCCGATCGCCAAAACAATTATAGATCCTTGTTCCTCGTTGCATTCCGAACGTATTACATTAATGGTTCGACCGCGGTCGTCGCGCTCGTTTTCGAGAAAAACGAGAAAAACACCTTTCGGTCCGAAATATTTCCAAGTCCCGTCAGATCTCAAAGTCCACCGGCACCATCGTCCAAAAGCCAAACTCGTCCGATCGCCAAAACAATTATAGATCCTTGTTCCTCGTTGCATTCCGAACGTATTACATTAATGGTTCGACCGCGGTCGTCGCGCTCGTTTTCGAGAAAAACGAGAAAAACACCTTTCGGTCCGAAATATTTCCAAGTCCCGTCAGATCTCAAAGTCCACCGGCACCATCGTCCAAAAGCCAAACTCGTCCGATCGCCAAAACAATTATAGATCCTTGTTCCTCGTTGCATTCCGAACGTATTACATTAATGGTTCAACCGCGGTCGTCGAGCTCGTTTTCGAGAAAAACGAGTAAAACACCTTTCGGTCCGAAATATTTCCAAGTCCCGTCAGATCTCAAAGTCCACCGGCACCATCGTCCAAAAGCCAAACTCGTCCGATCGCCAAAACAATTATAGATCCTTGTTCCTCGTTGCATGCCGAACATATTACATTAATGGTTCGACCGCGGTGGTCGCGCTCGTTTTCGAGAAAAACGAGAAAAACACCTTTCGGTCCGAAATATTTTCAAGTCCCGTCAGATCTCAAAGTCCACCGGCACCATCGTCCAAAAGCCAAACTCGTCCGATCGCCAAAACAATTATAGATCCTTGTTCCTCGTTGCATTGCGAACGTATTACATCAATGGTTCGAACGCGGTCGTCGCGCTCGTTTTCGAGAAAAACGAGAAAAACACCTTTCGGTCCGAAATATTTCCAAGTCCCGTCAGATCTCAAAGTCCACCGGCACCATCGTCCAAAAGCCAAACTCGTCCGATCGCCAAAACAATTATAGATCCTTGTTCCTCGTTGCATGCCGAACGTATTACATTAATGGTTCGACCGCGGTGGTCGCGCTCGTTTTCGAGAAAAACGAGAAAAACACCTTTCGGTCCGAAATATTTCCAAGTCCCGTCAGATCTCAAAGTCCACCGGCACCATCGTCCAAAAGCCAAACTCGTCCGATCGCCAAAACAATTATAGATCCTTGTTCCTCGTTGCATGCCGAACGTATTACATTAATGGTTCGAACGCGGTCGTCGCGCTCGTTTTCGAGAAAAAAGAGAGAAACACCTTTCGGTCCGAAACATTTCCAAGTCCCGTCAGATCTCAAAGTCCACCGGCACCATCGTCCAAAACCCAAACTCGTCCGATCGCCAAAACAATTATAGATCCTTGTTCCTCGTTGCATTCCGAACGTAATACATTAATGGTTCGACCGCGGTCGTCGCGCTCGTTTTCGAGAAAAACGAGAAAAACACCTTTCGGTCCGAAATATTTCCAAGTCCCGTCAGATCTCAAAGTCCACCGGCACCATCGTCCAAAAGCCAAACTCGTCCGATCGCCAAAACAATTATAGATCCTTGTTCCTCGTTCCATTCCGAACGAATTACATTAATGGTTCGACCGCGGTCGTCGCGCTCGATTTCGAGAAAAACGAGAAAAACACCTTTCGGTCCGAAATATTTCCAAGTCCCCTCAGATCTCAAAGTCCACCGGCACCATCGTCCAAAAGCCAAACTCGTCCGATCGCCAAAACAATTATAGATCCTTGTTCCTCGTTGCATTCCGAACGTATTACATTAATGGCTCGACCGCGGTCGTCGCGCTCGTTTTCGAGAAAAACTAGAAAAACACCTTTCGGTCCGAAATATTTCCAAGTCCCGTCAGATCTCAAAGTCCACCGGCACCATCGTCCAAAAGCCAAACTCGTCCGATCGCCAAAACAATTATAGATCCTTGTTCCTCGTTGCATGCCGAACGTATTACATTAATGGTTCGAACGCGGTCGTCGCGCTCGTTTTCGAGAAAAAAGAGAAAAACACCTTTCGGTCCGAAATATTTCCAAGTCCCGTCAGATCTCAAAGTCCACCGGCACCATCGTCCAAAAGCCAAACTCGTCCGATCGCCAAAACAATTATAGATCCTTGTTCCTCGTTGCATTCCGAACGTATTACATTAATGGTTCGACCGCGGTCGTCGCGCTCGTTTTCGAGAAAAACGCGAAAAACACCTTTCGGTCCGAAATATTTCCAAGTCCCGTCAGATCTCAAAGTCCACCGGCACCATCGTCCAAAAGCCAAACTCGTCCGATCGCCAAAACAATTATAGATCCTTGTTCCTCGTTGCATTGCGAACGTATTACATCATTGGTTCGAACGCGGTCGTCGCGCTCGTTTTCGAGAAAAACGAGAAAAACACCTTTCGGTCCGAAATATTTCCAAGTCCCGTCAGATCTCAAAGTCCACCGGCACCATCGTCCAAAAGCCAAACTCGTCCGATTGCCAAAACAATTATAGATCCTTGTTCCTCGTTGCATGCCGAACGTATTACATTAATGGTTCGACCGCGGTGGTCGCGCTCGTATTCGAGAAAAACGAGAAAAACACCTTTCGGTCCGAAATATTTCCAAGTCCCGTCAGATCTCAAAGTCCACCGGCACCATCGTCCAAAAGCCAAACTCGTCCGATCGCCAAAACAATTATAGATCCTTGTTCCTCGTTGCATTCCGAACGAATTACATTAATGGTTCGACCGCGGTCGTCGCGCTCGTTTTCGAGAAAAACGAGAAAAACACCTTTCGGTCCGAAATATTTCCAAGTCCCGTCAGATCTCAAAGTCCACCGGCACCATCGTCCAAAAGCCAAACTCGTCCGATCGCCAAAACAATTATAGATCCTTGTTCCTCGTTGCATTGCGAACGTATTACATCAATCGTTCGAACGCGGTCGTCGCGCTCGTTTTCGAGAAAAACGAGAAAAACACCTTTCGGTCCGAAATATTTCCAAGTCCCGTCAGATCTCAAAGTCCACCGGCACCATCGTCCAAAAGCCAAACTCGTCCGATTGCCAAAACAATTATAGATCCTTGTTCCTCGTTGCATGCCGAACGTATTACATTAATGGTTCGACCGCGGTCGTCGCGCTCGTTTTCGAGAAAAACGAGAAAAACACCTTTCGGTCCGAAATATTTCCAAGTCCCCTCAGATCTCAAAGTCCACCGGCACCATCGTCCAAAAGCCAAACTCGTCCGATCGCCAAAACAATTATAGATCCTTGTTCCTCGTTGCATGCCGAACGTATTACATTAATGGTTCGACCGCGGTGGTCGCGCTCGTTTTCGAGAAAAACGAGAAAAACACCTTTCGGTCCGAAATATTTCCAAGTCCCGTCAGATCTCAAAGTCCACCGGCACCATCGTCCAAAAGCCAAACTCGTCCGATCGCCAAAACAATTATAGATCCTTGTTCCTCGTTGCATGCCGAACGTATTACATTAATGGTTCGAACGCGGTCGTCGCGCTCGTTTTCGAGAAAAAAGAGAAAAACACCTTTCGGTCCGAAATATTTCCAAGTCCCGTCAGATCTCAAAGTCCACCGGCACCATCGTCCAAAAGCCAAACTCGTCCGATCGCCAAAACAATTATAGATCCTTGTTCCTCGTTGCATGCCCAACGTATTACATTAAAGGTTCGACCGCGGTCGTCGCGCTCGTTTTCGAGAAAAACGAGAAAAACACCTTTCGGTCCGAAATATTTCTAAGTCCCGTCAGATCTCAAAGTCCACCGGCACCATCCTCCAAAAGCCAAACTCGTCCGATCGCCAAAACAATTATAGATCCTTGTTCCTCGTTGCATTCCGAACGAATTACATTAATGGTTCGACCGCGGTGGTCGCGCTCGTTTTCGAGAAAAACGAGAAAAACACCTTTCGGTCCGAAATATTTCCAAGTCCCGTCAGATCTCAAAGTCCACCGGCACCATCGTCCAAAAGCCAAACTCGTCCGATCGCCAAAACAATTATAGATCCTTGTTCCTCGTTGCATGCCGAACGTATTACATTAATGGTTCGAACGCGGTCGTCGCGATCGTTTTCGAGAAAAAAGAGAAAAACACCTTTCGGTCCGAAATATTTCCAAGTCCCGTCAGATCTCAAAGTCCACCGGCACCATCGTCCAAAAGCCAAACTCGTCCGATCGCCAAAACAATTATAGATCCTTGTTCCTCGTTGCATTGCGAACGTATTACATCAATCGTTCGAACGCGGTCGTCGCGCTCGTTTTCGAGAAAAACGAGAAAAACACCTTTCGGTCCGAAATATTTCCAAGTCCCGTCAGATCTCAAAGTCCACCGGCACCATCGTCCAAAAGCCAAACTCGTCCGATTGCCAAAACAATTATAGATCCTTGTTCCTCGTTGCATGCCGAACGTATTACATTAATGGTTCGACCGCGGTCGTCGCGCTCGTTTTCGAGAAAAACGAGAAAAACACCTTTCGGTCCGAAATATTTCCAAGTCCCGTCAGATCTCAAAGTCCACCGGCACCATCGTCCAAAAGCCAAACTCGTCCGATCGCCAAAACAATTATAGATCCTTGTTCCTCGTTGCATTCCGAACGAATTACATTAATGGTTCGACCGCGGTCGTCGCGCTCGTTTTCGAGAAAAAAGAGAAAAACACCTTTCGGTCCGAAATATTTCCAAGTCCCGTCAGATCTCAAAGTCCACCGGCACCATCGTCCAAAAGCCAAACTCGTCCGATCGCCAAAACAATTATAGATCCTTGTTCCTCGTTCCATTCCGAACGAATTACATTAATGGTTCGACCGCGGTCGTCGCGCTCGTTTTCGAGAAAAACGAGAAAAACACCTTTCGGTCCGAAATATTTCCAAGTCCCGTCAGATCTCAAAGTCCACCGGCACCATCGTCCAAAAGCCAAACTCGTCCGATCGCCAAAACAATTATAGATCCTTGTTCCTCGTTGCATTGCGAACGTATTACATCATTGGTTCGAACGCGGTCGTCGCGCTCGTTTTCGAGAAAAACGAGAAAAACACCTTTCGGTCCGAAATATTTCCAAGTCCCGTCAGATCTCAAAGTCCACCGGCACCATCGTCCAAAAGCCAAACTCGTCCGATTGCCAAAACAATTATAGATCCTTGTTCCTCGTTGCATGCCGAACGTATTACATTAATGGTTCGACCGCGGTGGTCGCGCTCGTTTTCGAGAAAAACGAGAAAAACACCTTTCGGTCCGAAATATTTCCAAGTCCCGTCAGATCTCAAAGTCCACCGGCACCATCGTCCAAAAGCCAAACTCGTCCGATCGCCAAAACAATTATAGATCCTTGTTCCTCGTTGCATGCCGAACGTATTACATTAATGGTTCGAACGCGGTCGTCGCGCTCGTTTTCGAGAAAAAAGAGAAAAACACCTTTCGGTCCGAAATATTTCCAAGTCCCGTCAGATCTCAAAGTCCACCGGCACCATCGTCCAAAAGCCAAACTCGTCCGATCGCCAAAACAATTATAGATCCTTGTTCCTCGTTGCATTGCGAACGTATTACATCATTGGTTCGAACGCGGTCGTCGCGCTCGTTTTCGAGAAAAAAGAGAAAAACACCTTTCGGTCCGAAATATTTCCAAGTCCCGTCAGATCTCAAAGTCCACCGGCACCATCGTCCAAAAGCCAAACTCGTCCGATCGCCAAAACAATTATAGATCCTTGTTCCTCGTTGCATTGCGAACGTATTACATCATTGGTTCGAACGCGGTCGTCGCGCTCGTTTTCGAGAAAAACGAGAAAAACACCTTTCGGTCCGAAATATTTCCAAGTCCCGTCAGATCTCAAAGTCCACCGGCACCATCGTCCAAAAGCCAAACTCGTCCGATTGCCAAAACAATTATAGATCCTTGTTCCTCGTTGCATGCCGAACGTATTACATTAATGGTTCGACCGCGGTGGTCGCGCTCGTTTTCGAGAAAAACGAGAAAAACACCTTTCGGTCCGAAATATTTCCAAGTCCCGTCAGATCTCAAAGTCCACCGGCACCATCGCCCAAAAGCCAAACTCGTCCGATCGCCAAAACAATTATAGATCCTTGTTCCTCGTTGCATGCCGAACGTATTACATTAATGGTTCGAACGCGGTCGTCGCGCTCGTTTTCGAGAAAAAAGAGAAAAACACCTTTCGGTCCGAAATATTTCCAAGTCCCGTCAGATCTCAAAGTCCACCGGCACCATCGTCCAAAAGCCAAACTCGTCCGATCGCCAAAACAATTATAGATCCTTGTTCCTCGTTGCATGCCCAACGTATTACATTAATGGTTCGACCGCGGTCGTCGCGCTCGTTTTCGAGAAAAACGAGAAAAACACCTTTCGGTCCGAAATATTTCTAAGTCCCGTCAGATCTCAAAGTCCACCGGCACCATCCTCCAAAAGCCAAACTCGTCCGATCGCCAAAACAATTATAGATCCTTGTTCCTCGTTGCATTCCGAACGAATTACATTAATGGTTCGACCGCGGTCGTCGCGCTCGTTTTCGAGAAAAAAGAGAAAAACACCTTTCGGTCCGAAATATTTCCAAGTCCCGTCAGATCTCAAAGTCCACCGGCACCATCGTCCAAAAGCCAAACTCGTCCGATCGCCAAAACAATTATAGATCCTTGTTCCTCGTTCCATTCCGAACGAATTACATTAATGGTTCGACCGCGGTCGTCGCGCTCGTTTTCGAGAAAAACGAGAAAAACACCTTTCGGTCCGAAATATTTCCAAGTCCCGTCAGATCTCAAAGTCCACCGGCACCATCGTCCAAAAGCCAAACTCGTCCGATCGCCAAAACAATTATAGATCCTTGTTCCTCGTTGCATTGCGAACGTATTACATCAATCGTTCGAACGCGGTCGTCGCGCTCGTTTTCGAGAAAAACGAGAAAAACACCTTTCGGTCCGAAATATTTCCAAGTCCCGTCAGATCTCAAAGTCCACCGGCACCATCGTCCAAAAGCCAAACTCGTCCGATTGCCAAAACAATTATAGATCCTTGTTCCTCGTTGCATGCCGAACGTATTACATTAATGGTTCGACCGCGGTCGTCGCGCTCGTTTTCGAGAAAAACGAGAAAAACACCTTTCGGTCCGAAATATTTCCAAGTCCCGTCAGATCTCAAAGTCCACCGGCACCATCGTCCAAAAGCCAAACTCGTCCGATCGCCAAAACAATTATAGATCCTTGTTCCTCGTTGCATGCCCAACGTATTACATTAATGGTTCGACCGCGGTCGTCGCGCTCGTTTTCGAGAAAAACGAGAAAAACACCTTTCGGTCCGAAATATTTCTAAGTCCCGTCAGATCTCAAAGTCCACCGGCACCATCCTCCAAAAGCCAAACTCGTCCGATCGCCAAAACAATTATAGATTCTTGTTCCTCGTTCCATTCCGAACGAATTACATTAATGGTTCGACCGCGGTCGTCACGCTCGTTTTCGAGAAAAACGAGAAAAACACCTTTCGGTCCGAAATATTTCCAAGTCCCCTCAGATCTCAAAGTCCACCGGCACCATCGTCCAAAAGCCAAACTCGTCCGATCGCCAAAACAATTATAGATCCTTGTTCCTCGTTGCATGCCGAACGTATTACATTAATGGTTCGAACGCGGTCGTCGCGCTCGTTTTCGAGAAAAAAGAGAAAAACACCTTTCGGTCCGAAATATTTCCAAGTCCCGTCAGATCTCAAAGTCCACCGGCACCATCGTCCAAAAGCCAAACTCGTCCGATCGCCAAAACAATTATAGATCCTTGTTCCTCGTTGCATTCCGAACGTATTACATTAATGGTTCGACCGCGGTCGTCGCGCTCGTTTTCGAGAAAAACGCGAAAAACACCTTTCGGTCCGAAATATTTCCAAGTCCCGTCAGATCTCAAAGTCCACCGGCACCATCGTCCAAAAGCCAAACTCGTCCGATCGCCAAAACAATTATAGATCCTTGTTCCTCGTTGCATTGCGAACGTATTACATGATTGGTTCGAACGCGGTCGTCGCGCTCGTTTTCGAGAAAAACGAGAAAAACACCTTTCGGTCCGAAATATTTCCAAGTCCCGTCAGATCTCAAAGTCCACCGGCACCATCGTCCAAAAGCCAAACTCGTCCGATTGCCAAAACAATTATAGATCCTTGTTCCTCGTTGCATGCCGAACGTATTACATTAATGGTTCGACCGCGGTGGTCGCGCTCGTTTTCGAGAAAAACGAGAAAAACACCTTTCGGTCCGAAATATTTCCAAGTCCCGTCAGATCTCAAAGTCCACCGGCACCATCGTCCAAAAGCCAAACTCGTCCGATCGCCAAAACAATTATAGATCATTGTTCCTCGTTGCATGCCGAACGTATTACATTAATGGTTCCAACGCGGTCGTCGCGCTCGTTTTTGAGAAAAAAGAGAAAAACACCTTTCGGTCCGAAATATTTCCAAGTCCCGTCAGATCTCAAAGTCCACCGGCACCATCGTCCAAAAGCCAAACTCGTCCGATCGCCAAAACAATTATAGATCCTTGTTCCTCGTTGCATGCCCAACGTATTACATTAATGGTTCGACCGCGGTCGTCGCGCTCGTTTTCGAGAAAAACGAGAAAAACACCTTTCGGTCCGAAATATTTCTAAGTCCCGTCAGATCTCAAAGTCCACCGGCACCATCCTCCAAAAGCCAAACTCGTCCGATCGCCAAAACAATTATAGATCCTTGTTCCTCGTTCCATTCCGAACGAATTACATTAATGGTTCGACCGCGGTCGTCACGCTCGTTTTCGAGAAAAACGAGAAAAACACCTTTCGGTCCGAAATATTTCCAAGTCCCCTCAGATCTCAAAGTCCACCGGCACCATCGTCCAAAAGCCAAACTCGTCCGATCGCCAAAACAATTATAGATCCTTGTTCCTCGTTGCATTCCGAACGTATTACATTAATGGCTCGACCGCGGTCGTCGCGCTCGTTTTCGAGAAAAACGAGAAAAACACCTTTCGGTCCGAAATATTTCCAAGTCCCGTCAGATCTCAAAGTCCACCGGCACCATCGTCCAAAAGCCAAACTCGTCCGATCGCCAAAACAATTATAGATCCTTGTTCCTCGTTGCATGCCGAACGTATTACATTAATGGTTCGAACGCGGTCGTCGCGCTCGTTTTCGAGAAAAAAGAGAAAAACACCTTTCGGTCCGAAATATTTCCAAGTCCCGTCAGATCTCAAAGTCCACCGGCACCATCGTCCAAAAGCCAAACTCGTCCGATCGCCAAAACAATTATAGATCCTTGTTCCTCGTTGCATTCCGAACGTATTACATTAATGGTTCGACCGCGGTCGTCGCGCTCGTTTTCGAGAAAAACGCGAAAAACACCTTTCGGTCCGAAATATTTCCAAGTCCCGTCAGATCTCAAAGTCCACCGGCACCATCGTCCAAAAGCCAAACTCGTCCGATCGCCAAAACAATTATAGATCCTTGTTCCTCGTTGCATTGCGAACGTATTACATGATTGGTTCGAACGCGGTCGTCGCGCTCGTTTTCGAGAAAAACGAGAAAAACACCTTTCGGTCCGAAATATTTCCAAGTCCCGTCAGATCTCAAAGTCCACCGGCACCATCGTCCAAAAGCCAAACTCGTCCGATTGCCAAAACAATTATAGATCCTTGTTCCTCGTTGCATGCCGAACGTATTACATTAATGGTTCGACCGCGGTGGTCGCGCTCGTTTTCGAGAAAAACGAGAAAAACACCTTTCGGTCCGAAATATTTCCAAGTCCCGTCAGATCTCAAAGTCCACCGGCACCATCGTCCAAAAGCCAAACTCGTCCGATCGCCAAAACAATTATAGATCCTTGTTCCTCGTTGCATGCCGAACGTATTACATTAATGGTTCGAACGCGGTCGTCGCGCTCGTTTTCGAGAAAAAAGAGAAAAACACCTTTCGGTCCGAAATATTTCCAAGTCCCGTCAGATCTCAAAGTCTACCGGCACCATCGTCCAAAAGCCAAACTCGTCCGATCGCCAAAACAATTATAGATCCTTGTTCCTCGTTGCATGCCGAACGTATTACATTAATGGTTCGACCGCGGTGGTCGCGCTCGTTTTCGAGAAAAACGAGAAAAACACCTTTCGGTCCGAAATATTTCCGAGTCCCGTCAGATCTCAAAGTCCACCGGCACCATCGTCCAAAAGCCAAACTCGTCCGATCGCCAAAACAATTATAGATCCTTGTTCCTCGTTGCATGCCGAACGTATTACATTAATGGTTCGAACGCGGTCGTCGCGCTCGTTTTCGAGAAAAAAGAGAAAAACACCTTTCGGTCCGAAATATTTCCAAGTCCCGTCAGATCTCAAAGTCCACCGGCACCATCGTCCAAAAGCCAAACTCGTCCGATCGCCAAAACAATTATAGATCCTTGTTCCTCGTTGCATTCCGAACGAATTACATTAATGGTTCGACCGCGGTCGTCGCGCTCGTTTTCGAGAAAAACGAGAAAAACACCTTTCGGTCCGAAATATTTCCAAGTCCCGTCAGATCTCAAAGTCCACCGGCACCATCGTCCAAAAGCCAAACTCGTCCGATCGCCAAAACAATTATAGATCCTTGTTCCTCGTTGCATTGCGAACGTATTACATCAATCGTTCGAACGCGGTCGTCGCGCTCGTTTTCGAGAAAAACGAGAAAAACACCTTTCGGTCCGAAATATTTCCAAGTCCCGTCAGATCTCAAAGTCCACCGGCACCATCGTCCAAAAGCCAAACTCGTCCGATTGCCAAAACAATTATAGATCCTTGTTCCTCGTTGCATGCCGAACGTATTACATTAATGGTTCGACCGCGGTCGTCGCGCTCGTTTTCGAGAAAAACGAGAAAAACACCTTTCGGTCCGAAATATTTCCAAGTCCCCTCAGATCTCAAAGTCCACCGGCACCATCGTCCAAAAGCCAAACTCGTCCGATCGCCAAAACAATTATAGATCCTTGTTCCTCGTTGCATGCCGAACGTATTACATTAATGGTTCGACCGCGGTCGTCGCGCTCGTTTTCGAGAAAAACGCGAAAAACACCATTCGGTCCGAAATATTTCCAAGTCCCGTCAGATCTCAAAGTCCACCGGCACCATCGTCCAAAAGCCAAACTCGTCCGATCGCCAAAACAATTATAGATCCTTGTTCCTCGTTGCATTCCGAACGAATTACATTAATGGTTCGACCGCGGTCGTCGCGCTCGTTTTCGAGAAAAAAGAGAAAAACACCTTTCGGTCCGAAATATTTCCAAGTCCCGTCAGATCTCAAAGTCCACCGGCACCATCGTCCAAAAGCCAAACTCGTCCGATCGCCAAAACAATTATAGATCCTTGTTCCTCGTTCCATTCCGAACGAATTACATTAATGGTTCGACCGCGGTCGTCGCGCTCGTTTTCGAGAAAAACGAGAAAAACAACTTTCGGTCCGAAATATTTCCAAGTCCCGTCAGATCTCAAAGTCCACCGGCACCATCGTCCAAAAGCCAAACTCGTCCGATCGCCAAAACAATTATAGATCCTTGTTCCTCGTTGCATTGCGAACGTATTACATCATTGGTTCGAACGCGGTCGTCGCGCTCGTTTTCGAGAAAAACGAGAAAAACACCTTTCGGTCCGAAATATTTCCAAGTCCCGTCAGATCTCAAAGTCCACCGGCACCATCGTCCAAAAGCCAAACTCGTCCGATCGCCAAAACAATTATAGATCCTTGTTCCTCGTTGCATGCCGAACGTATTACATTAATGGTTCGACCGCGGTGGTCGCGCTCGTTTTCGAGAAAAACGAGAAAAACACCTTTCGGTCCGAAATATTTCCAAGTCCCGTCAGATCTCAAAGTCCACCGGCACCATCGTCCAAAAGCCAAACTCGTCCGATCGCCAAAACAATTATAGATCCTTGTTCCTCGTTGCATGCCGAACGTATTACATTAATGGTTCGAACGCGGTCGTCGCGCTCGTTTTCGAGAAAAAAGAGAAAAACACCTTTCGGTCCGAAATATTTCCAAGTCCCGTCAGATCTCAAAGTCCACCGGCACCATCGTCCAAAAGCCAAACTCGTCCGATCGCCAAAACAATTATAGATCCTTGTTCCTCGTTGCATGCCCAACGTATTACATTAATGGTTCGACCGCGGTCGTCGCGCTCGTTTTCGAGAAAAACGAGAAAAACACCTTTCGGTCCGAAATATTTCCAAGTCCCGTCAGATCTCAAAGTCCACCGGCACCATCGTCCAAAAGCCAAACTCGTCCGATCGCCAAAACAATTATAGATCCTTGTTCCTCGTTGCATGCCGAACGTATTACATTAATGGTTCGAACGCGGTCGTCGCGCTCGTTTTCGAGAAAAAAGAGAAAAACACCTTTCGGTCCGAAATATTTCCAAGTCCCGTCAGATCTCAAAGTCTACCGGCACCATCGTCCAAAAGCCAAACTCGTCCGATCGCCAAAACAATTATAGATCCTTGTTCCTCGTTGCATGCCGAACGTATTACATTAATGGTTCGACCGCGGTGGTCGCGCTCGTTTTCGAGAAAAACGAGAAAAACACCTTTCGGTCCGAAATATTTCCAAGTCCCGTCAGATCTCAAAGTCCACCGGCACCATCGTCCAAAAGCCAAACTCGTCCGATCGCCAAAACAATTATAGATCCTTGTTCCTCGTTGCATGCCGAACGTATTACATTAATGGTTCGAACGCGGTCGTCGCGCTCGTTTTCGAGAAAAAAGAGAAAAACACCTTTCGGTCCGAAATATTTCCAAGTCCCGTCAGATCTCAAAGTCCACCGGCACCATCGTCCAAAAGCCAAACTCGTCCGATCGCCAAAACAATTATAGATCCTTGTTCCTCGTTGCATTCCGAACGAATTACATTAATGGTTCGACCGCGGTCGTCGCGCTCGTTTTCGAGAAAAACGAGAAAAACACCTTTCGGTCCGAAATATTTCCAAGTCCCGTCAGATCTCAAAGTCCACCGGCACCATCGTCCAAAAGCCAAACTCGTCCGATCGCCAAAACAATTATAGATCCTTGTTCCTCGTTGCATTGCGAACGTATTACATCAATCGTTCGAACGCGGTCGTCGCGCTCGTTTTCGAGAAAAACGAGAAAAACACCTTTCGGTCCGAAATATTTCCAAGTCCCGTCAGATCTCAAAGTCCACCGGCACCATCGTCCAAAAGCCAAACTCGTCCGATTGCCAAAACAATTATAGATCCTTGTTCCTCGTTGCATGCCGAACGTATTACATTAATGGTTCGACCGCGGTCGTCGCGCTCGTTTTCGAGAAAAACGAGAAAAACACCTTTCGGTCCGAAATATTTCCAAGTCCCCTCAGATCTCAAAGTCCACCGGCACCATCGTCCAAAAGCCAAACTCGTCCGATCGCCAAAACAATTATAGATCCTTGTTCCTCGTTGCATGCCGAACGTATTACATTAATGGTTCGACCGCGGTCGTCGCGCTCGTTTTCGAGAAAAACGCGAAAAACACCTTTCGGTCCGAAATATTTCCAAGTCCCGTCAGATCTCAAAGTCCACCGGCACCATCGTCCAAAAGCCAAACTCGTCCGATCGCCAAAACAATTATAGATCCTTGTTCCTCGTTGCATTCCGAACGAATTACATTAATGGTTCGACCGCGGTCGTCGCGCTCGTTTTCGAGAAAAAAGAGAAAAACACCTTTCGGTCCGAAATATTTCCAAGTCCCGTCAGATCTCAAAGTCCACCGGCACCATCGTCCAAAAGCCAAACTCGTCCGATCGCCAAAACAATTATAGATCCTTGTTCCTCGTTCCATTCCGAACGAATTACATTAATGGTTCGACCGCGGTCGTCGCGCTCGTTTTCGAGAAAAACGAGAAAAACACCTTTCGGTCCGAAATATTTCCAAGTCCCGTCAGATCTCAAAGTCCACCGGCACCATCGTCCAAAAGCCAAACTCGTCCGATCGCCAAAACAATTATAGATCCTTGTTCCTCGTTGCATTGCGAACGTATTACATCATTGGTTCGAACGCGGTCGTCGCGCTCGTTTTCGAGAAAAACGAGAAAAACACCTTTCGGTCCGAAATATTTCCAAGTCCCGTCAGATCTCAAAGTCCACCGGCACCATCGTCCAAAAGCCAAACTCGTCCGATCGCCAAAACAATTATAGATCCTTGTTCCTCGTTGCATGCCGAACGTATTACATTAATGGTTCGAACGCGGTCGTCGCGCTCGTTTTCGAGAAAAAAGAGAAAAACACCTTTCGGTCCGAAATATTTCCAAGTCCCGTCAGATCTCAAAGTCCACCGGCACCATCGTCCAAAAGCCAAACTCGTCCGATCGCCAAAACAATTATAGATCCTTGTTCCTCGTTGCATGCCGAACGTATTACATTAATGGTTCGACCGCGGTGGTCGCGCTCGTTTTCGAGAAAAACGAGAAAAACACCTTTCGGTCCGAAATATTTTCAAGTCCCGTCAGATCTCAAAGTCCACCGGCACCATCGTCCAAAAGCCAAACTCGTCCGATCGCCAAAACAATTATAGATCCTTGTTCCTCGTTGCATTGCGAACGTATTACATCAATGGTTCGAACGCGGTCGTCGCGCTCGTTTTCGAGAAAAACGAGAAAAACACCTTTCGGTCCGAAATATTTCCAAGTCCCGTCAGATCTCAAAGTCCACCGGCACCATCGTCCAAAAGCCAAACTCGTCCGATCGCCAAAACAATTATAGATCCTTGTTCCTCGTTGCATGCCGAACGTATTACATTAATGGTTCGACCGCGGTGGTCGCGCTCGTTTTCGAGAAAAACGAGAAAAACACCTTTCGGTCCGAAATATTTCCAAGTCCCGTCAGATCTCAAAGTCCACCGGCACCATCGTCCAAAAGCCAAACTCGTCCGATCGCCAAAACAATTATAGATCCTTGTTCCTCGTTGCATGCCGAACGTATTACATTAATGGTTCGAACGCGGTCGTCGCGCTCGTTTTCGAGAAAAAAGAGAAAAACACCTTTCGGTCCGAAATATTTCCAAGTCCCGTCAGATCTCAAAGTCCACCGGCACCATCGTCCAAAAGCCAAACTCGTCCGATCGCCAAAACAATTATAGATCCTTGTTCCTCGTTGCATTCCGAACGTATTACATTAATGGTTCGACCGCGGTCGTCGCGCTCGTTTTCGAGAAAAACGCGAAAAACACCTTTCGGTCCGAAATATTTCCAAGTCCCGTCAGATCTCAAAGTCCACCGGCACCATCGTCCAAAAGCCAAACTCGTCCGATCGCCAAAACAATTATAGATCCTTGTTCCTCGTTGCATTGCGAACGTATTACATCAATCGTTCGAACGCGGTCGTCGCGCTCGTTTTCGAGAAAAACGAGAAAAACACCTTTCGGTCCGAAATATTTCCAAGTCCCGTCAGATCTCAAAGTCCACCGGCACCATCGTCCAAAAGACAAACTCGTCCGATCGCCAAAACAATTATAGATCATTGTTCCTCGTTGCATGCCGAACGTATTACATTAATGGTTCGAACGCGGTCGTCGCGCTCGTTTTTGAGAAAAAAGAGAAAAACACCTTTCGGTCCGAAATATTTCCAAGTCCCGTCAGATCTCAAAGTCCACCGGCACCATCGTCCAAAAGCCAAACTCGTCCGATCGCCAAAACAATTATAGATCCTTGTTCCTCGTTGCATGCCCAACGTATTACATTAATGGTTCGACCGCGGTCGTCGCGCTCGTTTTCGAGAAAAACGAGAAAAACACCTTTCGGTCCGAAATATTTCTAAGTCCCGTCAGATCTCAAAGTCCACCGGCACCATCCTCCAAAAGCCAAACTCGTCCGATCGCCAAAACAATTATAGATCCTTGTTCCTCGTTCCATTCCGAACGAATTACATTAATGGTTCGACCGCGGTCGTCACGCTCGTTTTCGAGAAAAACGAGAAAAACACCTTTCGGTCCGAAATATTTCCAAGTCCCCTCAGATCTCAAAGTCCACCGGCACCATCGTCCAAAAGCCAAACTCGTCCGATCGCCAAAACAATTATAGATCCTTGTTCCTCGTTGCATTCCGAACGTATTATATTAATGGTTCGACCGCGGTCGTCGAGCTCGTTTTCGAGAAAAACGAGAAAAACACCTTTCGGTCCGAAATATTTCCAAGTCCCGTCAGATCTCAAAGTCCACCGGCACCATCGTCCAAAAGCCAAACTCGTCCGATCGCCAAAACAATTATAGATCCTTGTTCCTCGTTGCATGCCGAACGTATTACATTAATGGTTCGACCGCGGTGGTCGCGCTCGTTTTCGAGAAAAACGAGAAAAACACCTTTCGGTCCGAAATATTTTCAAGTCCCGTCAGATCTCAAAGTCCACCGGCACCATCGTCCAAAAGCCAAACTCGTCCGATCGCCAAAACAATTATAGATCCTTGTTCCTCGTTGCATTGCGAACGTATTACATCAATGGTTCGAACGCGGTCGTCGCGCTCGTTTTCGAGAAAAACGAGAAAAACACCTTTCGGTCCGAAATATTTCCAAGTCCCGTCAGATCTCAAAGTCCACCGGCACCATCGTCCAAAAGCCAAACTCGTCCGATCGCCAAAACAATTATAGATCCTTGTTCCTCGTTGCATGCCGAACGTATTACATTAATGGTTCGACCGCGGTGGTCGCGCTCGTTTTCGAGAAAAACGAGAAAAACACCTTTCGGTCCGAAATATTTCCAAGTCCCGTCAGATCTCAAAGTCCACCGGCACCATCGTCCAAAAGCCAAACTCGTCCGATCGCCAAAACAATTATAGATCCTTGTTCCTCGTTGCATGCCGAACGTATTACATTAATGGTTCGACCGCGGTGGTCGCGCTCGTTTTCGAGAAAAACGAGAAAAACACCTTTCGGTCCGAAATATTTCCAAGTCCCGTCAGATCTCAAAGTCCACCGGCACCATCGTCCAAAAGCCAAACTCGTCCGATCGCCAAAACAATTATAGATCCTTGTTCCTCGTTGCATGCCCAACGTATTACATTAATGGTTCGACCGCGGTCGTCACGCTCGTTTTCGAGAAAAACGAGAAAAACACCTTTCGGTCCGAAATATTTCCAAGTCCCCTCAGATCTCAAAGTCCACCGGCACCATCGTCCAAAAGCCAAACTCGTCCGATCGCCAAAACAATTATAGATCCTTGTTCCTCGTTGCATTGCGAACGTATTACATCAATCGTTCGAACGCGGTCGTCGCGCTCGTTTTCGAGAAAAACGAGAAAAACACCTTTCGGTCCGAAATATTTCCAAGTCCCGTCAGATCTCAAAGTCCACCGGCACCATCGTCCAAAAGCCAAACTCGTCCGATTGCCAAAACAATTATAGATCCTTGTTCCTCGTTGCATGCCGAACGTATTACATTAATGGTTCGACCGCGGTCGTCGCGCTCGTTTTCGAGAAAAACGAGAAAAACACCTTTCGGTCCGAAATATTTCCAAGTCCCGTCAGATCTCAAAGTCCACCGGCACCATCGTCCAAAAGCCAAACTCGTCCGATCGCCAAAACAATTATAGATCATTGTTCCTCGTTGCATGCCGAACGTATTACATTAATGGTTCGAACGCGGTCGTCGCGCTCGTTTTTGAGAAAAAAGAGAAAAACACCTTTCGGTCCGAAATATTTCCAAGTCCCGTCAGATCTCAAAGTCCACCGGCACCATCGTCCAAAAGCCAAACTCGTCCGATCGCCAAAACAATTATAGATCCTTGTTCCTCGTTGCATGCCCAACGTATTACATTAATGGTTCGACCGCGGTCGTCACGCTCGTTTTCGAGAAAAACGAGAAAAACACCTTTCGGTCCGAAATATTTCCAAGTCCCCTCAGATCTCAAAGTCCACCGGCACCATCGTCCAAAAGCCAAACTCGTCCGATCGCCAAAACAATTATAGATCCTTGTTCCTCGTTGCATTCCGAACGTATTACATTAATGGTTCGACCGCGGTCGTCGCGCTCGTTTTCGAGAAAAACGAGAAAAACACCTTTCGGTCCGAAATATTTCCAAGTCCCGTCAGATCTCAAAGTCCACCGGCACCATCGTCCAAAAGCCAAACTCGTCCGATCGCCAAAACAATTATAGATCCTTGTTCCTCGTTGCATTCCGAACGTATTATATTAATGGTTCGACCGCGGTCGTCGAGCTCGTTTTCGAGAAAAACGAGAAAAACACCTTTCGGTCCGAAATATTTCCAAGTCCCGTCAGATCTCAAAGTCCACCGGCACCATCGTCCAAAAGCCAAACTCGTCCGATCGCCAAAACAATTATAGATCCTTGTTCCTCGTTGCATGCCGAACGTATTACATTAATGGTTCGACCGCGGTGGTCGCGCTCGTTTTCGAGAAAAACGAGAAAAACACCTTTCGGTCCGAAATATTTTCAAGTCCCGTCAGATCTCAAAGTCCACCGGCACCATCGTCCAAAAGCCAAACTCGTCCGATCGCCAAAACAATTATAGATCCTTGTTCCTCGTTGCATTGCGAACGTATTACATCAATGGTTCGAACGCGGTCGTCGCGCTCGTTTTCGAGAAAAACGAGAAAAACACCTTTCGGTCCGAAATATTTCCAAGTCCCGTCAGATCTCAAAGTCCACCGGCACCATCGTCCAAAAGCCAAACTCGTCCGATCGCCAAAACAATTATAGATCCTTGTTCCTCGTTGCATGCCGAACGTATTACATTAATGGTTCGACCGCGGTGGTCGCGCTCGTTTTCGAGAAAAACGAGAAAAACACCTTTCGGTCCGAAATATTTCCAAGTCCCGTCAGATCTCAAAGTCCACCGGCACCATCGTCCAAAAGCCAAACTCGTCCGATCGCCAAAACAATTATAGATCCTTGTTCCTCGTTGCATGCCGAACGTATTACATTAATGGTTCGAACGCGGTCGTCGCGCTCGTTTTCGAGAAAAAAGAGAAAAACACCTTTCGGTCCGAAATATTTCCAAGTCCCGTCAGATCTCAAAGTCCACCGGCACCATCGTCCAAAAGCCAAACTCGTCCGATCGCCAAAACAATTATAGATCCTTGTTCCTCGTTGCATTCCGAACGTATTACATTAATGGTTCGACCGCGGTCGTCGCGCTCGTTTTCGAGAAAAACGCGAAAAACACCTTTCGGTCCGAAATATTTCCAAGTCCCGTCAGATCTCAAAGTCCACCGGCACCATCGTCCAAAAGCCAAACTCGTCCGATCGCCAAAACAATTATAGATCCTTGTTCCTCGTTGCATTGCGAACGTATTACATCAATCGTTCGAACGCGGTCGTCGCGCTCGTTTTCGAGAAAAACGAGAAAAACACCTTTCGGTCCGAAATATTTCCAAGTCCCGTCAGATCTCAAAGTCCACCGGCTTCATCGTCCAAAAGCCAAACTCGTCCGATCGCCAAAACAATTATAGATCATTGTTCCTCGTTGCATGCCGAACGTATTACATTAATGGTTCGAACGCGGTCGTCGCGCTCGTTTTTGAGAAAAAAGAGAAAAACACCTTTCGGTCCGAAATATTTCCAAGTCCCGTCAGATCTCAAAGTCCACCGGCACCATCGTCCAAAAGCCAAACTCGTCCGATCGCCAAAACAATTATAGATCCTTGTTCCTCGTTGCATGCCCAACGTATTACATTAATGGTTCGACCGCGGTCGTCGCGCTCGTTTTCGAGAAAAACGAGAAAAACACCTTTCGGTCCGAAAAAGTTCTAAGTCCCGTCAGATCTCAAAGTCCACCGGCACCATCCTCCAAAAGCCAAACTCGTCCGATCGCCAAAACAATTATAGATCCTTGTTCCTCGTTCCATTCCGAACGAATTACATTAATGGTTCGACCGCGGTCGTCACGCTCGTTTTCGAGAAAAACGAGAAAAACACCTTTCGGTCCGAAATATTTCCAAGTCCCCTCAGATCTCAAAGTCCACCGGCACCATCGTCCAAAAGCCAAACTCGTCCGATCGCCAAAACAATTATAGATCCTTGTTCCTCGTTGCATTCCGAACGTATTATATTAATGGTTCGACCGCGGTCGTCGAGCTCGTTTTCGAGAAAAACGAGAAAAACACCTTTCGGTCCGAAATATTTCCAAGTCCCGTCAGATCTCAAAGTCCACCGGCACCATCGTCCAAAAGCCAAACTCGTCCGATCGCCAAAACAATTATAGATCCTTGTTCCTCGTTGCATGCCGAACGTATTACATTAATGGTTCGACCGCGGTGGTCGCGCTCGTTTTCGAGAAAAACGAGAAAAACACCTTTCGGTCCGAAATATTTTCAAGTCCCGTCAGATCTCAAAGTCCACCGGCACCATCGTCCAAAAGCCAAACTCGTCCGATCGCCAAAACAATTATAGATCCTTGTTCCTCGTTGCATTGCGAACGTATTACATCAATGGTTCGAACGCGGTCGTCGCGCTCGTTTTCGAGAAAAACGAGAAAAACACCTTTCGGTCCGAAATATTTCCAAGTCCCGTCAGATCTCAAAGTCCACCGGCACCATCGTCCAAAAGCCAAACTCGTCCGATGGCCAAAACAATTATAGATCCTTGTTCCTCGTTGCATGCCGAACGTATTACATTAATGGTTCGACCGCGGTGGTCGCGCTCGTTTTCGAGAAAAACGAGAAAAACACCTTTCGGTCCGAAATATTTCCAAGTCCCGTCAGATCTCAAAGTCCACCGGCACCATCGTCCAAAAGCCAAACTCGTCCGATCGCCAAAACAATTATAGATCCTTGTTCCTCGTTGCATGCCGAACGTATTACATTAATGGTTCGACCGCGGTGGTCGCGCTCGTTTTCGAGAAAAACGAGAAAAACACCTTTCGGTCCGAAATATTTCCAAGTCCCGTCAGATCTCAAAGTCCACCGGCACCATCGTCCAAAAGCCAAACTCGTCCGATCGCCAAAACAATTATAGATCCTTGTTCCTCGTTGCATGCCGAACGTATTACATTAATGGTTCGAACGCGGTCGTCGCGCTCGTTTTCGAGAAAAAAGAGAAAAACACCTTTCGGTCCGAAATATTTCCAAGTCCCGTCAGATCTCAAAGTCCACCGGCACCATCGTCCAAAAGCCAAACTCGTCCGATCGCCAAAACAATTATAGATCCTTGTTCCTCGTTGCATTCCGAACGAATTACATTAATGGTTCGACCGCGGTCGTCGCGCTCGTTTTCGAGAAAAACGAGAAAAACACCTTTCGGTCCGAAATATTTCCAAGTCCCGTCAGATCTCAAAGTCCACCGGCACCATCGTCCAAAAGCCAAACTCGTCCGATCGCCAAAAGAATTATAGATCCTTGTTCCTCGTTGCATTGCGAACGTATTACATCAATCGTTCGAACGCGGTCGTCGCGCTCGTTTTCGAGAAAAACGAGAAAAACACCTTTCGGTCCGAAATATTTCCAAGTCCCGTCAGATCTCAAAGTCCACCGGCACCATCGTCCAAAAGCCAAACTCGTCCGATTGCCAAAACAATTATAGATCCTTGTTCCTCGTTGCATGCCGAACGTATTACATTAATGGTTCGACCGCGGTCGTCGCGCTCGTTTTCGAGAAAAACGAGAAAAACACCTTTCGGTCCGAAATATTTCCAAGTCCCCTCAGATCTCAAAGTCCACCGGCACCATCGTCCAAAAGCCAAACTCGTCCGATCGCCAAAACAATTATAGATCCTTGTTCCTCGTTGCATGCCGAACGTATTACATTAATGGTTCGACCGCGGTCGTCGCGCTCGTTTTCGAGAAAAACGCGAAAAACACCTTTCGGTCCGAAATATTTCCAAGTCCCGTCAGATCTCAAAGTCCACCGGCACCATCGTCCAAAAGCCAAACTCGTCCGATCGCCAAAACAATTATAGATCCTTGTTCCTCGTTGCATTCCGAACGAATTACATTAATGGTTCGACCGCGGTCGTCGCGCTCGTTTTCGAGAAAAAAGAGAAAAACACCTTTCGGTCCGAAATATTTCCAAGTCCCGTCAGATCTCAAAGTCCACCGGCACCATCGTCCAAAAGCCAAACTCGTCCGATTGCCAAAACAATTATAGATCCTTGTTCCTCGTTGCATGCCGAACGTATTACATTAATGGTTCGACCGCGGTGGTCGCGCTCGTTTTCGAGAAAAACGAGAAAAACACCTTTCGGTCCGAAATATTTCCAAGTCCCGTCAGATCTCAAAGTCCACCGGCACCATCGTCCAAAAGCCAAACTCGTCCGATCGCCAAAACAATTATAGATCCTTGTTCCTCGTTGCATGCCGAACGTATTACATTAATGGTTCGAACGCGGTCGTCGCGCTCGTTTTCGAGAAAAAAGAGAAAAACACCTTTCGGTCCGAAATATTTCCAAGTCCCGTCAGATCTCAAAGTCCACCGGCACCATCGTCCAAAAGCCAAACTCGTCCGATCGCCAAAACAATTATAGATCCTTGTTCCTCGTTGCATGCCCAACGTATTACATTAATGGTTCGACCGCGGTCGTCGCGCTCGTTTTCGAGAAAAACGAGAAAAACACCTTTCGGTCCGAAATATTTCTAAGTCCCGTCAGATCTCAAAGTCCACCGGCACCATCGTCCAAAAGCCAAACTCGTCCGATCGCCAAAACAATTATAGATCCTTGTTCCTCGTTCCATTCCGAACGAATTACATTAATGGTTCGACCGCGGTCGTCGCGCTCGTTTTCGAGAAAAACGAGAAAAACACCTTTCGGTCCGAAATATTTCCAAGTCCCGTCAGATCTCAAAGTCCACCGGCACCATCGTCCAAAAGCCAAACTCGTCCGATCGCCAAAACAATTATAGATCCTTGTTCCTCGTTGCATTGCGAACGTATTACATCAATCGTTCGAACGCGGTCGTCGCGCTCGTTTTCGAGAAAAACGAGAAAAACACCTTTCGGTCCGAAATATTTCCAAGTCCCGTCAGATCTCAAAGTCCACCGGCACCATCGTCCAAAAGCCAAACTCGTCCGATTGCCAAAACAATTATAGATCCTTGTTCCTCGTTGCATGCCGAACGTATTACATTAATGGTTCGACCGCGGTCGTCGCGCTCGTTTTCGAGAAAAACGAGAAAAACACCTTTCGGTCCGAAATATTTCCAAGTCCCGTCAGATCTCAAAGTCCACCGGCACCATCGTCCAAAAGCCAAACTCGTCCGATCGCCAAAACAATTATAGATCATTGTTCCTCGTTGCATGCCGAACGTATTACATTAATGGTTCGAACGCGGTCGTCGCGCTCGTTTTTGAGAAAAAAGAGAAAAACACCTTTCGGTCCGAAATATTTCCAAGTCCCGTCAGATCTCAAAGTCCACCGGCACCATCGTCCAAAAGCCAAACTCGTCCGATCGCCAAAACAATTATAGATCCTTGTTCCTCGTTGCATGCCCAACGTATTACATTAATGGTTCGACCGCGGTCGTCACGCTCGTTTTCGAGAAAAACGAGAAAAACACCTTTCGGTCCGAAATATTTCCAAGTCCCCTCAGATCTCAAAGTCCACCGGCACCATCGTCCAAAAGCCAAACTCGTCCGATCGCCAAAACAATTATAGATCCTTGTTCCTCGTTGCATTCCGAACGTATTACATTAATGGTTCGACCGCGGTCGTCGCGCTCGTTTTCGAGAAAAACGAGAAAAACACCTTTCGGTCCGAAATATTTCCAAGTCCCGTCAGATCTCAAAGTCCACCGGCACCATCGTCCAAAAGCCAAACTCGTCCGATCGCCAAAACAATTATAGATCCTTGTTCCTCGTTGCATGCCGAACGTATTACATTAATGGTTCGACCGCGGTGGTCGCGCTCGTTTTCGAGAAAAACGAGAAAAACACCTTTCGGTCCGAAATATTTTCAAGTCCCGTCAGATCTCAAAGTCCACCGGCACCATCGTCCAAAAGCCAAACTCGTCCGATCGCCAAAACAATTATAGATCCTTGTTCCTCGTTGCATTGCGAACGTATTACATCAATGGTTCGAACGCGGTCGTCGCGCTCGTTTTCGAGAAAAACGAGAAAAACACCTTTCGGTCCGAAATATTTCCAAGTCCCGTCAGATCTCAAAGTCCACCGGCACCATCGTCCAAAAGCCAAACTCGTCCGATCGCCAAAACAATTATAGATCCTTGTTCCTCGTTGCATGCCGAACGTATTACATTAATGGTTCGAACGCGGTCGTCGCGCTCGTTTTCGAGAAAAAAGAGAAAAACACCTTTCGGTCCGAAATATTTCCAAGTCCCGTCAGATCTCAAAGTCCACCGGCACCATCGTCCAAAAGCCAAACTCGTCCGATCGCCAAAACAATTATAGATCCTTGTTCCTCGTTGCATGCCCAACGTATTACATTAATGGTTCGACCGCGGTCGTCGCGCTCGTTTTCGAGAAAAACGAGAAAAACACCTTCCGATCCGAAATATTTCTAAGTCCCGTCAGATCTCAAAGTCCACCGGCACCATCCTCCAAAAGCCAAACTCGTCCGATCGCCAAAACAATTATAGATCCTTGTTCCTCGTTCCATTCCGAACGAATTACATTAATGGTTCGACCGCGGTCGTCACGCTCGTTTTCGAGAAAAACGAGAAAAACACCTTTCGGTCCGAAATATTTCCAAGTCCCCTCAGATCTCAAAGTCCACCGGCACCATCGTCCAAAAGCCAAACTCGTCCGATCGCCAAAACAATTATAGATCCTTGTTCCTCGTTGCATTCCGAACGTATTACATTAATGGCTCGACCGCGGTCGTCGCGCTCGTTTTCGAGAAAAACGAGAAAAACACCTTTCGGTCCGAAATATTTCCAAGTCCCGTCAGATCTCAAAGTCCACCGGCACCATCGTCCAAAAGCCAAACTCGTCCGATCGCCAAAACAATTATAGATCCTTGTTCCTCGTTGCATGCCGAACGTATTACATTAATGGTTCGAACGCGGTCGTCGCGCTCGTTTTCGAGAAAAAAGAGAAAAACACCTTTCGGTCCGAAATATTTCCAAGTCCCGTCAGATCTCAAAGTCCACCGGCACCATCGTCCAAAAGCCAAACTCGTCCGATCGCCAAAACAATTATAGATCCTTGTTCCTCGTTGCATTCCGAACGTATTACATTAATGGTTCGACCGCGGTCGTCGCGCTCGTTTTCGAGAAAAACGCGAAAAACACCTTTCGGTCCGAAATATTTCCAAGTCCCGTCAGATCTCAAAGTCCACCGGCACCATCGTCCAAAAGCCAAACTCGTCCGATCGCCAAAACAATTATAGATCCTTGTTCCTCGTTGCATTGCGAACGTATTACATGATTGGTTCGAACGCGGTCGTCGCGCTCGTTTTCGAGAAAAACGAGAAAAACACCTTTCGGTCCGAAATATTTCCAAGTCCCGTCAGATCTCAAAGTCCACCGGCACCATCGTCCAAAAGCCAAACTCGTCCGATTGCCAAAACAATTATAGATCCTTGTTCCTCGTTGCATGCCGAACGTATTACATTAATGGTTCGACCGCGGTGGTCGCGCTCGTTTTCGAGAAAAACGAGAAAAACACCTTTCGGTCCGAAATATTTCCAAGTCCCGTCAGATCTCAAAGTCCACCGGCACCATCGTCCAAAAGCCAAACTCGTCCGATCGCCAAAACAATTATAGATCCTTGTTCCTCGTTGCATGCCGAACGTATTACATTAATGGTTCGAACGCGGTCGTCGCGCTCGTTTTCGAGAAAAAAGAGAAAAACACCTTTCGGTCCGAAATATTTCCAAGTCCCGTCAGATCTCAAAGTCTACCGGCACCATCGTCCAAAAGCCAAACTCGTCCGATCGCCAAAACAATTATAGATCCTTGTTCCTCGTTGCATGCCGAACGTATTACATTAATGGTTCGACCGCGGTGGTCGCGCTCGTTTTCGAGAAAAACGAGAAAAACACCTTTCGGTCCGAAATATTTCCAAGTCCCGTCAGATCTCAAAGTCCACCGGCACCATCGTCCAAAAGCCAAACTCGTCCGATCGCCAAAACAATTATAGATCCTTGTTCCTCGTTGCATGCCGAACGTATTACATTAATGGTTCGAACGCGGTCGTCGCGCTCGTTTTCGAGAAAAAAGAGAAAAACACCTTTCGGTCCGAAATATTTCCAAGTCCCGTCAGATCTCAAAGTCCACCGGCACCATCGTCCAAAAGCCAAACTCGTCCGATCGCCAAAACAATTATAGATCCTTGTTCCTCGTTGCATTCCGAACGAATTACATTAATGGTTCGACCGCGGTCGTCGCGCTCGTTTTCGAGAAAAACGAGAAAAACACCTTTCGGTCCGAAATATTTCCAAGTCCCGTCAGATCTCAAAGTCCACCGGCACCATCGTCCAAAAGCCAAACTCGTCCGATCGCCAAAACAATTATAGATCCTTGTTCCTCGTTGCATTGCGAACGTATTACATCAATCGTTCGAACGCGGTCGTCGCGCTCGTTTTCGAGAAAAACGAGAAAAACACCTTTCGGTCCGAAATATTTCCAAGTCCCGTCAGATCTCAAAGTCCACCGGCACCATCGTCCAAAAGCCAAACTCGTCCGATTGCCAAAACAATTATAGATCCTTGTTCCTCGTTGCATGCCGAACGTATTACATTAATGGTTCGACCGCGGTCGTCGCGCTCGTTTTCGAGAAAAACGAGAAAAACACCTTTCGGTCCGAAATATTTCCAAGTCCCGTCAGATCTCAAAGTCCACCGGCACCATCGTCCAAAAGCCAAACTCGTCCGATCGCCAAAACAATTATAGATCCTTGTTCCTCGTTGCATTGCGAACGTATTACATGATTGGTTCGAACGCGGTCGTCGCGCTCGTTTTCGAGAAAAACGAGAAAAACACCTTTCGGTCCGAAATATTTCCAAGTCCCGTCAGATCTCAAAGTCCACCGGCACCATCGTCCAAAAGCCAAACTCGTCCGATTGCCAAAACAATTATAGATCCTTGTTCCTCGTTGCATGCCGAACGTATTACATTAATGGTTCGACCGCGGTGGTCGCGCTCGTTTTCGAGAAAAACGAGAAAAACACCTTTCGGTCCGAAATATTTCCAAGTCCCGTCAGATCTCAAAGTCCACCGGCACCATCGTCCAAAAGCCAAACTCGTCCGATCGCCAAAACAATTATAGATCCTTGTTCCTCGTTGCATGCCGAACGTATTACATTAATGGTTCGAACGCGGTCGTCGCGCTCGTTTTCGAGAAAAACGAGAAAAACACCTTTCGGTCCGAAATATTTCCAAGTCCCGTCAGATCTCAAAGTCCACCGGCACCATCGTCCAAAAGCCAAACTCGTCCGATCGCCAAAACAATTATAGATCCTTGTTCCTCGTTGCATTGCGAACGTATTACATTAATGGTTCGACCGCGGTCGTCGCGCTCGTTTTCGAGAAAAACGAGAAAAACACCTTTCGGTCCGAAATATTTCCAAGTCCCCTCAGATCTCAAAGTCCACCGGCACCATCGTCCAAAAGCCAAACTCGTCCGATCGCCAAAACAATTATAGATCCTTGTTCCTCGTTGCATGCCGAACGTATTACATTAATGGTTCGACCGCGGTCGTCGCGCTCGTTTTCGAGAAAAACGCGAAAAACACCTTTCGGTCCGAAATATTTCCAAGTCCCGTCAGATCTCAAAGTCCACCGGCACCATCGTCCAAAAGCCAAACTCGTCCGATCGCCAAAACAATTATAGATCCTTGTTCCTCGTTGCATTCCGAACGAATTACATTAATGGTTCGACCGCGGTCGTCGCGCTCGTTTTCGAGAAAAAAGAGAAAAACACCTTTCGGTCCGAAATATTTCCAAGTCCCGTCAGATCTCAAAGTCCACCGGCACCATCGTCCAAAAGCCAAACTCGTCCGATCGCCAAAACAATTATAGATCCTTGTTCCTCGTTCCATTCCGAACGAATTACATTAATGGTTCGACCGCGGTCGTCGCGCTCGTTTTCGAGAAAAACGAGAAAAACACCTTTCGGTCCGAAATATTTCCAAGTCCCGTCAGATCTCAAAGTCCACCGGCACCATCGTCCAAAAGCCAAACTCGTCCGATCGCCAAAACAATTATAGATCCTTGTTCCTCGTTGCATTGCGAACGTATTACATCATTGGTTCGAACGCGGTCGTCGCGCTCGTTTTCGAGAAAAACGAGAAAAACACCTTTCGGTCCGAAATATTTCCAAGTCCCGTCAGATCTCAAAGTCCACCGGCACCATCGTCCAAAAGCCAAACTCGTCCGATTGCCAAAACAATTATAGATCCTTGTTCCTCGTTGCATGCCGAACGTATTACATTAATGGTTCGACCGCGGTGGTCGCGCTCGTTTTCGAGAAAAACGAGAAAAACACCTTTCGGTCCGAAATATTTCCAAGTCCCGTCAGATCTCAAAGTCCACCGGCACCATCGTCCAAAAGCCAAACTCGTCCGATCGCCAAAACAATTATAGATCCTTGTTCCTCGTTGCATGCCGAACGTATTACATTAATGGTTCGAACGCGGTCGTCGCGCTCGTTTTCGAGAAAAAAGAGAAAAACACCTTTCGGTCCGAAATATTTCCAAGTCCCGTCAGATCTCAAAGTCCACCGGCACCATCGTCCAAAAGCCAAACTCGTCCGATCGCCAAAACAATTATAGATCCTTGTTCCTCGTTGCATTCCGAACGAATTACATTAATGGTTCGACCGCGGTCGTCGCGCTCGTTTTCGAGAAAAAAGAGAAAAACACCTTTCGGTCCGAAATATTTCCAAGTCCCGTCAGATCTCAAAGTCCACCGGCACCATCGTCCAAAAGCCAAACTCGTCCGATCGCCAAAACAATTATAGATCCTTGTTCCTCGTTCCATTCCGAACGAATTACATTAATGGTTCGACCGCGGTCGTCGCGCTCGTTTTCGAGAAAAACGAGAAAAACACCTTTCGGTCCGAAATATTTCCAAGTCCCGTCAGATCTCAAAGTCCACCGGCACCATCGTCCAAAAGCCAAACTCGTCCGATCACCAAAACAATTATAGATCCTTGTTCCTCGTTGCATTGCGAACGTATTACATCAATCGTTCGAACGCGGTCGTCGCGCTCGTTTTCGAGAAAAACGAGAAAAACACCTTTCGGTCCGAAATATTTCCAAGTCCCGTCAGATCTCAAAGTCCACCGGCACCATCGTCCAAAAGCCAAACTCGTCCGATTGCCAAAACAATTATAGATCCTTGTTCCTCGTTGCATGCCGAACGTATTACATTAATGGTTCGACCGCGGTCGTCGCGCTCGTTTTCGAGAAAAACGAGAAAAACACCTTTCGGTCCGAAATATTTCCAAGTCCCGTCAGATCTCAAAGTCCACCGGCACCATCGTCCAAAAGCCAAACTCGTCCGATCGCCAAAACAATTATAGATCCTTGTTCCTCGTTGCATTCCGAACGTATTATATTAATGGTTCGACCGCGGTCGTCGAGCTCGTTTTCGAGAAAAACGAGAAAAACACCTTTCGGTCCGAAATATTTCCAAGTCCCGTCAGATCTCAAAGTCCACCGGCACCATCGTCCAAAAGCCAAACTCGTCCGATCGCCAAAACAATTATAGATCCTTGTTCCTCGTTGCATGCCGAACGTATTACATTAATGGTTCGACCGCGGTGGTCGCGCTCGTTTTCGAGAAAAACGAGAAAAACACCTTTCGGTCCGAAATATTTTCAAGTCCCGTCAGATCTCAAAGTCCACCGGCACCATCGTCCAAAAGCCAAACTCGTCCGATCGCCAAAACAATTATAGATCCTTGTTCCTCGTTGCATTGCGAACGTATTACATCAATGGTTCGAACGCGGTCGTCGCGCTCGTTTTCGAGAAAAACGAGAAAAACACCTTTCGGTCCGAAATATTTCCAAGTCCCGTCAGATCTCAAAGTCCACCGGCACCATCGTCCAAAAGCCAAACTCGTCCGATCGCCAAAACAATTATAGATCCTTGTTCCTCGTTGCATGCCGAACGTATTACATTAATGGTTCGACCGCGGTGGTCGCGCTCGTTTTCGAGAAAAACGAGAAAAACACCTTTCGGTCCGAAATATTTCCAAGTCCCGTCAGATCTCAAAGTCCACCGGCACCATCGTCCAAAAGCCAAACTCGTCCGATCGCCAAAACAATTATAGATCCTTGTTCCTCGTTGCATGCCGAACGTATTACATTAATGGTTCGAACGCGGTCGTCGCGCTCGTTTTCGAGAAAAAAGAGAAAAACACCTTTCGGTCCGAAATATTTCCAAGTCCCGTCAGATCTCAAAGTCCACCGGCACCATCGTCCAAAAGCCAAACTCGTCCGATCGCCAAAACAATTATAGATCATTGTTCCTCGTTGCATGCCGAACGTATTACATTAATGGTTCGAACGCGGTCGTCGCGCTCGTTTTTGAGAAAAAAGAGAAAAACACCTTTCGGTCCGAAATATTTCCAAGTCCCGTCAGATCTCAAAGTCCACCGGCACCATCGTCCAAAAGCCAAACTCGTCCGATCGCCAAAACAATTATAGATCCTTGTTCCTCGTTGCATGCCCAACGTATTACATTAATGGTTCGACCGCGGTCGTCGCGCTCGTTTTCGAGAAAAACGAGAAAAACACCTTTCGGTCCGAAATATTTCTAAGTCCCGTCAGATCTCAAAGTCCACCGGCACCATCCTCCAAAAGCCAAACTCGTCCGATCGCCAAAACAATTATAGATCCTTGTTCCTCGTTCCATTCCGAACGAATTACATTAATGGTTCGACCGCGGTCGTCACGCTCGTTTTCGAGAAAAACGAGAAAAACACCTTTCGGTCCGAAATATTTCCAAGTCCCCTCAGATCTCAAAGTCCACCGGCACCATCGTCCAAAAGCCAAACTCGTCCGATCGCCAAAACAATTATAGATCCTTGTTCCTCGTTGCATTCCGAACGTATTACATTAATGGTTCGACCGCGGTCGTCGCGCTCGTTTTCGAGAAAAACGAGAAAAACACCTTTCGGTCCGAAATATTTCCAAGTCCCGTCAGATCTCAAAGTCCACCGGCACCATCGTCCAAAAGCCAAACTCGTCCGATCGCCAAAACAATTATAGATCCTTGTTCCTCGTTGCATTCCGAACGTATTATATTAATGGTTCGACCGCGGTCGTCGCGCTCGATTTCGAGAAAAACGAGAAAAACACCTTTCGGTCCGAAATATTTCCAAGTCCCGTCAGATCTCAAAGTCCACCGGCACCATCGTCCAAAAGCCAAACTCGTCCGATCGCCAAAACAATTATAGATCCTTGTTCCTCGTTGCATGCCGAACGTATTACATTAATGGTTCGACCGCGGTGGTCGCGCTCGTTTTCGAGAAAAACGAGAAAAACACCTTTCGGTCCGAAATATTTTCAAGTCCCGTCAGATCTCAAAGTCCACCGGCACCATCGTCCAAAAGCCAAACTCGTCCGATCGCCAAAACAATTATAGATCCTTGTTCCTCGTTGCATTGCGAACGTATTACATCAATGGTTCGAACGCGGTCGTCGCGCTCGTTTTCGAGAAAAACGAGAAAAACACCTTTCGGTCCGAAATATTTCCAAGTCCCGTCAGATCTCAAAGTCCACCGGCACCATCGTCCAAAAGCCAAACTCGTCCGATCGCCAAAACAATTATAGATCCTTGTTCCTCGTTGCATGCCGAACGTATTACATTAATGGTTCGACCGCGGTCGTCGCGCTCGTTTTCGAGAAAAACGAGAAAAACACCTTTCGGTCCGAAATATTTCCAAGTCCCGTCAGATCTCAAAGTCCACCGGCACCATCGTCCAAAAGCCAAACTCGTCCGATCGCCAAAACAATTATAGATCCTTGTTCCTCGTTGCATTCCGAACGTATTATATTAATGGTTCGACCGCGGTCGTCGAGCTCGTTTTCGAGAAAAACGAGAAAAACACCTTTCGGTCCGAAATATTTCCAAGTCCCGTCAGATCTCAAAGTCCACCGGCACCATCGTCCAAAAGCCAAACTCGTCCGATCGCCAAAACAATTATAGATCCTTGTTCCTCGTTGCATGCCGAACGTATTACATTAATGGTTCGACCGCGGTGGTCGCGCTCGTTTTCGAGAAAAACGAGAAAAACACCTTTCGGTCCGAAATATTTTCAAGTCCCGTCAGATCTCAAAGTCCACCGGCACCATCGTCCAAAAGCCAAACTCGTCCGATCGCCAAAACAATTATAGATCCTTGTTCCTCGTTGCATTGCGAACGTATTACATCAATGGTTCGAACGCGGTCGTCGCGCTCGTTTTCGAGAAAAACGAGAAAAACACCTTTCGGTCCGAAATATTTCCAAGTCCCGTCAGATCTCAAAGTCCACCGGCACCATCGTCCAAAAGCCAAACTCGTCCGATCGCCAAAACAATTATAGATCCTTGTTCCTCGTTGCATGCCGAACGTATTACATTAATGGTTCGACCGCGGTGGTCGCGCTCGTTTTCGAGAAAAACGAGAAAAACACCTTTCGGTCCGAAATATTTCCAAGTCCCGTCAGATCTCAAAGTCCACCGGCACCATCGTCCAAAAGCCAAACTCGTCCGATCGCCAAAACAATTATAGATCCTTGTTCCTCGTTGCATGCCGAACGTATTACATTAATGGTTCGAACGCGGTCGTCGCGCTCGTTTTCGAGAAAAAAGAGAAAAACACCTTTCGGTCCGAAATATTTCCAAGTCCCGTCAGATCTCAAAGTCCACCGGCACCATCGTCCAAAAGCCAAACTCGTCCGATCGCCAAAACAATTATAGATCATTGTTCCTCGTTGCATGCCGAACGTATTACATTAATGGTTCGAACGCGGTCGTCGCGCTCGTTTTTGAGAAAAAAGAGAAAAACACCTTTCGGTCCGAAATATTTCCAAGTCCCGTCAGATCTCAAAGTCCACCGGCACCATCGTCCAAAAGCCAAACTCGTCCGATCGCCAAAACAATTATAGATCCTTGTTCCTCGTTGCATGCCCAACGTATTACATTAATGGTTCGACCGCGGTCGTCGCGCTCGTTTTCGAGAAAAACGAGAAAAACACCTTTCGGTCCGAAATATTTCTAAGTCCCGTCAGATCTCAAAGTCCACCGGCACCATCCTCCAAAAGCCAAACTCGTCCGATCGCCAAAACAATTATAGATCCTTGTTCCTCGTTCCATTCCGAACGAATTACATTAATGGTTCGACCGCGGTCGTCACGCTCGTTTTCGAGAAAAACGAGAAAAACACCTTTCGGTCCGAAATATTTCCAAGTCCCCTCAGATCTCAAAGTCCACCGGCACCATCGTCCAAAAGCCAAACTCGTCCGATCGCCAAAACAATTATAGATCCTTGTTCCTCGTTGCATTGCGAACGTATTACATCATTGGTTCGAACGCGGTCGTCGCGCTCGTTTTCGAGAAAAACGAGAAAAACACCTTTCGGTCCGAAATATTTCCAAGTCCCGTCAGATCTCAAAGTCCACCGGCACCATCGTCCAAAAGCCAAACTCGTCCGATTGCCAAAACAATTATAGATCCTTGTTCCTCGTTGCATGCCGAACGTATTACATTAATGGTTCGACCGCGGTGGTCGCGCTCGTTTTCGAGAAAAACGAGAAAAACACCTTTCGGTCCGAAATATTTCCAAGTCCCGTCAGATCTCAAAGTCCACCGGCACCATCGTCCAAAAGCCAAACTCGTCCGATCGCCAAAACAATTATAGATCCTTGTTCCTCGTTGCATGCCGAACGTATTACATTAATGGTTCGAACGCGGTCGTCGCGCTCGTTTTCGAGAAAAAAGAGAAAAACACCTTTCGGTCCGAAATATTTCCAAGTCCCGTCAGATCTCAAAGTCCACCGGCACCATCGTCCAAAAGCCAAACTCGTCCGATCGCCAAAACAATTATAGATCCTTGTTCCTCGTTGCATGCCCAACGTATTACATTAATGGTTCGACCGCGGTCGTCGCGCTCGTTTTCGAGAAAAACGAGAAAAACACCTTTCGGTCCGAAATATTTCTAAGTCCCGTCAGATCTCAAAGTCCACCGGCACCATCCTCCAAAAGCCAAACTCGTCCGATCGCCAAAACAATTATAGATCCTTGTTCCTTGTTGCATTCCGAACGAATTACATTAATGGTTCGACCGCGGTCGTCGCGCTCGTTTTCGAGAAAAAAGAGAAAAACACCTTTCGGTCCGAAATATTTCCAAGTCCCGTCAGATCTCAAAGTCCACCGGCACCATCGTCCAAAAGCCAAACTCGTCCGATCGCCAAAACAATTATAGATCCTTGTTCCTCGTTCCATTCCGAACGAATTACATTAATGGTTCGACCGCGGTCGTCGCGCTCGTTTTCGAGAAAAACGAGAAAAACACCTTTCGGTCCGAAATATTTCCAAGTCCCGTCAGATCTCAAAGTCCACCGGCACCATCGTCCAAAAGCCAAACTCGTCCGATCACCAAAACAATTATAGATCCTTGTTCCTCGTTGCATTGCGAACGTATTACATCAATCGTTCGAACGCGGTCGTCGCGCTCGTTTTCGAGAAAAACGAGAAAAACACCTTTCGGTCCGAAATATTTCCAAGTCCCGTCAGATCTCAAAGTCCACCGGCACCATCGTCCAAAAGCCAAACTCGTCCGATTGCCAAAACAATTATAGATCCTTGTTCCTCGTTGCATGCCGAACGTATTACATTAATGGTTCGACCGCGGTCGTCGCGCTCGTTTTCGAGAAAAACGAGAAAAACACCTTTCGGTCCGAAATATTTCCAAGTCCCGTCAGATCTCAAAGTCCACCGGCACCATCGTCCAAAAGCCAAACTCGTCCGATCGCCAAAACAATTATAGATCCTTGTTCCTCGTTGCATTCCGAACGTATTATATTAATGGTTCGACCGCGGTCGTCGAGCTCGTTTTCGAGAAAAACGAGAAAAACACCTTTCGGTCCGAAATATTTCCAAGTCCCGTCAGATCTCAAAGTCCACCGGCACCATCGTCCAAAAGCCAAACTCGTCCGATCGCCAAAACAATTATAGATCCTTGTTCCTCGTTGCATGCCGAACGTATTACATTAATGGTTCGACCGCGGTGGTCGCGCTCGTTTTCGAGAAAAACGAGAAAAACACCTTTCGGTCCGAAATATTTTCAAGTCCCGTCAGATCTCAAAGTCCACCGGCACCATCGTCCAAAAGCCAAACTCGTCCGATCGCCAAAACAATTATAGATCCTTGTTCCTCGTTGCATTGCGAACGTATTACATCAATGGTTCGAACGCGGTCGTCGCGCTCGTTTTCGAGAAAAACGAGAAAAACACCTTTCGGTCCGAAATATTTCCAAGTCCCGTCAGATCTCAAAGTCCACCGGCACCATCGTCCAAAAGCCAAACTCGTCCGATCGCCAAAACAATTATAGATCCTTGTTCCTCGTTGCATGCCGAACGTATTACATTAATGGTTCGACCGCGGTGGTCGCGCTCGTTTTCGAGAAAAACGAGAAAAACACCTTTCGGTCCGAAATATTTCCAAGTCCCGTCAGATCTCAAAGTCCACCGGCACCATCGTCCAAAAGCCAAACTCGTCCGATCGCCAAAACAATTATAGATCCTTGTTCCTCGTTGCATGCCGAACGTATTACATTAATGGTTCGAACGCGGTCGTCGCGCTCGTTTTCGAGAAAAAAGAGAAAAACACCTTTCGGTCCGAAATATTTCCAAGTCCCGTCAGATCTCAAAGTCCACCGGCACCATCGTCCAAAAGCCAAACTCGTCCGATCGCCAAAACAATTATAGATCATTGTTCCTCGTTGCATGCCGAACGTATTACATTAATGGTTCGAACGCGGTCGTCGCGCTCGTTTTTGAGAAAAAAGAGAAAAACACCTTTCGGTCCGAAATATTTCCAAGTCCCGTCAGATCTCAAAGTCCACCGGCACCATCGTCCAAAAGCCAAACTCGTCCGATCGCCAAAACAATTATAGATCCTTGTTCCTCGTTGCATGCCCAACGTATTACATTAATGGTTCGACCGCGGTCGTCGCGCTCGTTTTCGAGAAAAACGAGAAAAACACCTTTCGGTCCGAAATATTTCTAAGTCCCGTCAGATCTCAAAGTCCACCGGCACCATCCTCCAAAAGCCAAACTCGTCCGATCGCCAAAACAATTATAGATCCTTGTTCCTCGTTCCATTCCGAACGAATTACATTAATGGTTCGACCGCGGTCGTCACGCTCGTTTTCGAGAAAAACGAGAAAAACACCTTTCGGTCCGAAATATTTCCAAGTCCCCTCAGATCTCAAAGTCCACCGGCACCATCGTCCAAAAGCCAAACTCGTCCGATCGCCAAAACAATTATAGATCCTTGTTCCTCGTTGCATTCCGAACGTATTACATTAATGGTTCGACCGCGGTCGTCGCGCTCGTTTTCGAGAAAAACGAGAAAAACACCTTTCGGTCCGAAATATTTCCAAGTCCCGTCAGATCTCAAAGTCCACCGGCACCATCGTCCAAAAGCCAAACTCGTCCGATCGCCAAAACAATTATAGATCCTTGTTCCTCGTTGCATTCCGAACGTATTATATTAATGGTTCGACCGCGGTCGTCGCGCTCGATTTCGAGAAAAACGAGAAAAACACCTTTCGGTCCGAAATATTTCCAAGTCCCGTCAGATCTCAAAGTCCACCGGCACCATCGTCCAAAAGCCAAACTCGTCCGATCGCCAAAACAATTATAGATCCTTGTTCCTCGTTGCATGCCGAACGTATTACATTAATGGTTCGACCGCGGTGGTCGCGCTCGTTTTCGAGAAAAACGAGAAAAACACCTTTCGGTCCGAAATATTTTCAAGTCCCGTCAGATCTCAAAGTCCACCGGCACCATCGTCCAAAAGCCAAACTCGTCCGATCGCCAAAACAATTATAGATCCTTGTTCCTCGTTGCATTGCGAACGTATTACATCAATGGTTCGAACGCGGTCGTCGCGCTCGTTTTCGAGAAAAACGAGAAAAACACCTTTCGGTCCGAAATATTTCCAAGTCCCGTCAGATCTCAAAGTCCACCGGCACCATCGTCCAAAAGCCAAACTCGTCCGATCGCCAAAACAATTATAGATCCTTGTTCCTCGTTGCATGCCGAACGTATTACATTAATGGTTCGACCGCGGTCGTCGCGCTCGTTTTCGAGAAAAACGAGAAAAACACCTTTCGGTCCGAAATATTTCCAAGTCCCGTCAGATCTCAAAGTCCACCGGCACCATCGTCCAAAAGCCAAACTCGTCCGATCGCCAAAACAATTATAGATCCTTGTTCCTCGTTGCATTCCGAACGTATTATATTAATGGTTCGACCGCGGTCGTCGAGCTCGTTTTCGAGAAAAACGAGAAAAACACCTTTCGGTCCGAAATATTTCCAAGTCCCGTCAGATCTCAAAGTCCACCGGCACCATCGTCCAAAAGCCAAACTCGTCCGATCGCCAAAACAATTATAGATCCTTGTTCCTCGTTGCATGCCGAACGTATTACATTAATGGTTCGACCGCGGTGGTCGCGCTCGTTTTCGAGAAAAACGAGAAAAACACCTTTCGGTCCGAAATATTTTCAAGTCCCGTCAGATCTCAAAGTCCACCGGCACCATCGTCCAAAAGCCAAACTCGTCCGATCGCCAAAACAATTATAGATCCTTGTTCCTCGTTGCATTGCGAACGTATTACATCAATGGTTCGAACGCGGTCGTCGCGCTCGTTTTCGAGAAAAACGAGAAAAACACCTTTCGGTCCGAAATATTTCCAAGTCCCGTCAGATCTCAAAGTCCACCGGCACCATCGTCCAAAAGCCAAACTCGTCCGATCGCCAAAACAATTATAGATCCTTGTTCCTCGTTGCATGCCGAACGTATTACATTAATGGTTCGACCGCGGTGGTCGCGCTCGTTTTCGAGAAAAACGAGAAAAACACCTTTCGGTCCGAAATATTTCCAAGTCCCGTCAGATCTCAAAGTCCACCGGCACCATCGTCCAAAAGCCAAACTCGTCCGATCGCCAAAACAATTATAGATCCTTGTTCCTCGTTGCATGCCGAACGTATTACATTAATGGTTCGAACGCGGTCGTCGCGCTCGTTTTCGAGAAAAAAGAGAAAAACACCTTTCGGTCCGAAATATTTCCAAGTCCCGTCAGATCTCAAAGTCCACCGGCACCATCGTCCAAAAGCCAAACTCGTCCGATCGCCAAAACAATTATAGATCATTGTTCCTCGTTGCATGCCGAACGTATTACATTAATGGTTCGAACGCGGTCGTCGCGCTCGTTTTTGAGAAAAAAGAGAAAAACACCTTTCGGTCCGAAATATTTCCAAGTCCCGTCAGATCTCAAAGTCCACCGGCACCATCGTCCAAAAGCCAAACTCGTCCGATCGCCAAAACAATTATAGATCCTTGTTCCTCGTTGCATGCCCAACGTATTACATTAATGGTTCGACCGCGGTCGTCGCGCTCGTTTTCGAGAAAAACGAGAAAAACACCTTTCGGTCCGAAATATTTCTAAGTCCCGTCAGATCTCAAAGTCCACCGGCACCATCCTCCAAAAGCCAAACTCGTCCGATCGCCAAAACAATTATAGATCCTTGTTCCTCGTTCCATTCCGAACGAATTACATTAATGGTTCGACCGCGGTCGTCACGCTCGTTTTCGAGAAAAACGAGAAAAACACCTTTCGGTCCGAAATATTTCCAAGTCCCCTCAGATCTCAAAGTCCACCGGCACCATCGTCCAAAAGCCAAACTCGTCCGATCGCCAAAACAATTATAGATCCTTGTTCCTCGTTGCATTCCGAACGTATTACATTAATGGTTCGACCGCGGTCGTCGCGCTCGTTTTCGAGAAAAACGAGAAAAACACCTTTCGGTCCGAAATATTTCCAAGTCCCGTCAGATCTCAAAGTCCACCGGCACCATCGTCCAAAAGCCAAACTCGTCCGATCGCCAAAACAATTATAGATCCTTGTTCCTCGTTGCATTCCGAACGTATTATATTAATGGTTCGACCGCGGTCGTCGCGCTCGATTTCGAGAAAAACGAGAAAAACACCTTTCGGTCCGAAATATTTCCAAGTCCCGTCAGATCTCAAAGTCCACCGGCACCATCGTCCAAAAGCCAAACTCGTCCGATCGCCAAAACAATTATAGATCCTTGTTCCTCGTTGCATGCCGAACGTATTACATTAATGGTTCGACCGCGGTGGTCGCGCTCGTTTTCGAGAAAAACGAGAAAAACACCTTTCGGTCCGAAATATTTTCAAGTCCCGTCAGATCTCAAAGTCCACCGGCACCATCGTCCAAAAGCCAATCTCGTCCGATCGCCAAAACAATTATAGATCCTTGTTCCTCGTTGCATTGCGAACGTATTACATCAATGGTTCGAACGCGGTCGTCGCGCTCGTTTTCGAGAAAAACGAGAAAAACACCTTTCGGTCCGAAATATTTCCAAGTCCCGTCAGATCTCAAAGTCCACCGGCACCATCGTCCAAAAGCCAAACTCGTCCGATCGCCAAAACAATTATAGATACTTGTTCCTCGTTGCATGCCGAACGTATTACATTAATGGTTCGACCGCGGTGGTCGCGCTCGTTTTCGAGAAAAACGAGAAAAACACCTTTCGGTCCGAAATATTTCCAAGTCCCGTCAGATCTCAAAGTCCACCGGCACCATCGTCCAAAAGCCAAACTCGTCCGATCGCCAAAACAATTATAGATCCTTGTTCCTCGTTGCATGCCGAACGTATTACATTAATGGTTCGACCGCGGTGGTCGCGCTCGTTTTCGAGAAAAACGAGAAAAACACCTTTCGGTCCGAAATATTTCCAAGTCCCGTCAGATCTCAAAGTCCACCGGCACCATCGTCCAAAAGCCAAACTCGTCCGATCGCCAAAACAATTATAGATCCTTGTTCCTCGTTGCATGCCGAACGTATTACATTAATGGTTCGAACGCGGTCGTCGCGCTCGTTTTCGAGAAAAAAGAGAAAAACACCTTTCGGTCCGAAATATTTCCAAGTCCCGTCAGATCTCAAAGTCCACCGGCACCATCGTCCAAAAGCCAAACTCGTCCGATCGCCAAAACAATTATAGATCCTTGTTCCTCGTTGCATTCCGAACGAATTACATTAATGGTTCGACCGCGGTCGTCGCGCTCGTTTTCGAGAAAAACGAGAAAAACACCTTTCGGTCCGAAATATTTCCAAGTCCCCTCAGATCTCAAAGTCCACCGGCACCATCGTCCAAAAGCCAAACTCGTCCGATCGCCAAAACAATTATAGATCCTTGTTCCTCGTTGCATTCCGAACGTATTATATTAATGGTTCGACCGCGGTCGTCGAGCGCGTTTTCGAGAAAAACGAGAAAAACACCTTTCGGTCCGAAATATTTCCAAGTCCCGTCAGATCTCAAAGTCCACCGGCACCATCGTCCAAAAGCCAAACTCGTCCGATCGCCAAAACAATTATAGATCCTTGTTCCTCGTTGCATGCCGAACGTATTACATTAATGGTTCGACCGCGGTGGTCGCGCTCGTTTTCGAGAAAAACGAGAAAAACACCTTTCGGTCCGAAATATTTTCAAGTCCCGTCAGATCTCAAAGTCCACCGGCACCATCGTCCAAAAGCCAAACTCGTCCGATCGCCAAAACAATTATAGATCCTTGTTCCTCGTTGCATTGCGAACGTATTACATCAATGGTTCGAACGCGGTCGTCGCGCTCGTTTTCGAGAAAAACGAGAAAAACACCTTTCGGTCCGAAATATTTCCAAGTCCCGTCAGATCTCAAAGTCCACCGGCACCATCGTCCAAAAGCCAAACTCGTCCGATCGCCAAAACAATTATAGATCCTTGTTCCTCGTTGCATGCCGAACGTATTACATTAATGGTTCGACCGCGGTGGTCGCGCTCGTTTTCGAGAAAAACGAGAAAAACACCTTTCGGTCCGAAATATTTCCAAGTCCCGTCAGATCTCAAAGTCCACCGGCACCATCGTCCAAAAGCCAAACTCGTCCGATCGCCAAAACAATTATAGATCCTTGTTCCTCGTTGCATGCCGAACGTATTACATTAATGGTTCGACCGCGGTGGTCGCGCTCGTTTTCGAGAAAAACGAGAAAAACACCTTTCGGTCCGAAATATTTCCAAGTCCCGTCAGATCTCAAAGTCCACCGGCACCATCGTCCAAAAGCCAAACTCGTCCGATCGCCAAAACAATTATAGATCCTTGTTCCTCGTTGCATGCCGAACGTATTACATTAATGGTTCGAACGCGGTCGTCGCGCTCGTTTTCGAGAAAAAAGAGAAAAACACCTTTCGGTCCGAAATATTTCCAAGTCCCGTCAGATCTCAAAGTCCACCGGCACCATCGTCCAAAAGCCAAACTCGTCCGATCGCCAAAACAATTATAGATCCTTGTTCCTCGTTGCATTCCGAACGAATTACATTAATGGTTCGACCGCGGTCGTCGCGCTCGTTTTCGAGAAAAACGAGAAAAACACCTTTCGGTCCGAAATATTTCCAAGTCCCGTCAGATCTCAAAGTCCACCGGCACCATCGTCCAAAAGCCAAACTCGTCCGATCGCCAAAACAATTATAGATCCTTGTTCCTCGTTGCATTGCGAACGTATTACATCAATCGTTCGAACGCGGTGGTCGCGCTCGTTTTCGAGAAAAACGAGAAAAACACCTTTCGGTCCGAAATATTTCCAAGTCCCGTCAGATCTCAAAGTCCACCGGCACCATCGTCCAAAAGCCAAACTCGTCCGATCGCCAAAACAATTATAGATCCTTGTTCCTCGTTGCATGCCGAACGTATTACATTAATGGTTCGAACGCGGTCGTCGCGCTCGTTTTCGAGAAAAAAGAGAAAAACACCTTTCGGTCCGAAATATTTCCAAGTCCCGTCAGATCTCAAAGTCCACCGGCACCATCGTCCAAAAGCCAAACTCGTCCGATCGCCAAAACAATTATAGATCCTTGTTCCTCGTTGCATGCCCAACGTATTACATTAATGGTTCGACCGCGGTCGTCGCGCTCGTTTTCGAGAAAAACGAGAAAAACACCTTTCGGTCCGAAATATTTCTAAGTCCCGTCAGATCTCAAAGTCCACCGGCACCATCCTCCAAAAGCCAAACTCGTCCGATCGCCAAAACAATTATAGATCCTTGTTCCTCGTTCCATTCCGAACGAATTACATTAATGGTTCGACCGCGGTCGTCGCGCTCGTTTTCGAGAAAAACGAGAAAAACACCTTTCGGTCCGAAATATTTCCAAGTCCCGTCAGATCTCAAAGTCCACCGGCACCATCGTCCAAAAGCCAAACTCGTCCGATCGCCAAAACAATTATAGATCCTTGTTCCTCGTTGCATTGCGAACGTATTACATCAATGGTTCGAACGCGGTCGTCGCGCTCGTTTTCGAGAAAAACGAGAAAAACACCTTTCGGTCCGAAATATTTCCAAGTCCCGTCAGATCTCAAAGTCCACCGGCACCATCGTCCAAAAGCCAAACTCGTCCGATCGCCAAAACAATTATAGATCCTTGTTCCTCGTTGCATGCCGAACGTATTACATTAATGGTTCGAACGCGGTCGTCGCGCTCGTTTTCGAGAAAAAAGAGAAAAACACCTTTCGGTCCGAAATATTTCCAAGTCCCGTCAGATCTCAAAGTCCACCGGCACCATCGTCCAAAAGCCAAACTCGTCCGATCGCCAAAACAATTATAGATCCTTGTTCCTCGTTGCATGCCGAACGTATTACATTAATGGTTCGACCGCGGTGGTCGCGCTCGTTTTCGAGAAAAACGAGAAAAACACCTTTCGGTCCGAAATATTTCCAAGTCCCGTCAGATCTCAAAGTCCACCGGCACCATCGTCCAAAAGCCAAACTCGTCCGATCGCCAAAACAATTATAGATCCTTGTTCCTCGTTGCATGCCGAACGTATTACATTAATGGTTCGAACGCGGTCGTCGCGCTCGTTTTCGAGAAAAAAGAGAAAAACACCTTTCGGTCCGAAATATTTCCAAGTCCCGTCAGATCTCAAAGTCCACCGGCACCATCGTCCAAAAGCCAAACTCGTCCGATCGCCAAAACAATTATAGATCCTTGTTCCTCGTTGCATTCCGAACGAATTACATTAATGGTTCGACCGCGGTCGTCGCGCTCGTTTTCGAGAAAAACGAGAAAAACACCTTTCGGTCCGAAATATTTCCAAGTCCCGTCAGATCTCAAAGTCCACCGGCACCATCGTCCAAAAGCCAAACTCGTCCGATCGCCAAAACAATTATAGATCCTTGTTCCTCGTTGCATTGCGAACGTATTACATCAATCGATCGAACGCGGTCGTCGCGCTCGTTTTCGAGAAAAACGAGAAAAACACCTTTCGGTCCGAAATATTTCCAAGTCCCGTCAGATCTCAAAGTCCACCGGCACCATCGTCCAAAAGCCAAACTCGTCCGATTGCCAAAACAATTATAGATCCTTGTTCCTCGTTGCATGCCGAACGTATTACATTAATGGTTCGACCGCGGTCGTCGCGCTCGTTTTCGAGAAAAACGAGAAAAACACCTTTCGGTCCGAAATATTTCCAAGTCCCCTCAGATCTCAAAGTCCACCGGCACCATCGTCCAAAAGCCAAACTCGTCCGATCGCCAAAACAATTATAGATCCTTGTTCCTCGTTGCATTCCGAACGAATTACATTAATGGTTCGACCGCGGTCGTCGCGCTCGTTTTCGAGAAAAAAGAGAAAAACACCTTTCGGTCCGAAATATTTCCAAGTCCCGTCAGATCTCAAAGTCCACCGGCACCATCGTCCAAAAGCCAAACTCGTCCGATCGCCAAAACAATTATAGATCCTTGTTCCTCGTTGCATTGCGAACGTATTACATCAATGGTTCGAACGCGGTCGTCGCGCTCGTTTTCGAGAAAACGAGAAAAACACCTTTCGGTCCGACATATTTCCAAGTCCCGTCAGATCTCAAAGTCCACCGGCACCATCGTCCAAAAGCCAAACTCGTCCGATCGCCAAAACAATTATAGATCCTTGTTCCTCGTTGCATGCCGAACGTATTACATTAATGGTTCGACCGCGGTGGTCGCGCTCGTTTTCGAGAAAAACGAGAAAAACACCTTTCGGTCCGAAATATTTCCAAGTCCCGTCAGATCTCAAAGTCCACCGGCACCATCGTCCAAAAGCCAAACTCGTCCGATCGCCAAAACAATTATAGATCCTTGTTCCTCGTTGCATGCCGAACGTATTACATTAATGGTTCGAACGCGGTCGTCGCGCTCGTTTTCGAGAAAAAAGAGAAAAACACCTTTCGGTCCGAAATATTTCCAAGTCCCGTCAGATCTCAAAGTCCACCGGCACCATCGTCCAAAAGCCAAACTCGTCCGATCGCCAAAACAATTATAGATCCTTGTTCCTCGTTGCATTCCGAACGTATTACATTAATGGTTCGACCGCGGTCGTCGCGCTCGTTTTCGAGAAAAACGAGAAAAACACCTTTCGGTCCGAAATATTTCCAAGTCCCGTCAGATCTCAAAGTCCACCGGCACCATCGTCCAAAAGCCAAACTCGTCCGATCGCCAAAACAATTATAGATCCTTGTTCCTCGTTGCATTCCGAACGTATTACATTAATGGTTCGACCGCGGTCGTCGCGCTCGTTTTCGAGAAAAACGAGAAAAACACCTTTCGGTCCGAAATATTTCCAAGTCCCGTCAGATCTCAAAGTCCACCGGCACCATCGTCCAAAAGCCAAACTCGTCCGATCGCCAAAACAATTATAGATCCTTGTTCCTCGTTGCATTCCGAACGTATTACATTAATGGTTCAACCGCGGTCGTCGAGCTCGTTTTCGAGAAAAACGAGAAAAACACCTTTCGGTCCGAAATATTTCCAAGTCCCGTCAGATCTCAAAGTCCACCGGCACCATCGTCCAAAAGCCAAACTCGTCCGATCGCCAAAACAATTATAGATCCTTGTTCCTCGTTGCATGCCGAACGTATTACATTAATGGTTCGAACGCGGTCGTCGCGCTCGTTTTCGAGAAAAACGAGAAAAACACCTTTCGGTCCGAAATATTTTCAAGTCCCGTCAGATCTCAAAGTCCACCGGCACCATCGTCCAAAAGCCAAACTCGTCCGATCGCCAAAACAATTATAGATCCTTGTTCCTCGTTGCATGCCGAACGTATTACATTAATGGTTCGAACGCGGTCGTCGCGCTCGTTTTCGAGAAAAAAGAGAAAAACACCTTTCGGTCCGAAATATTTCCAAGTCCCGTCAGATCTCAAAGTCCACCGGCACCATCGTCCAAAAGCCAAACTCGTCCGATCGCCAAAACAATTATAGATCCTTGTTCCTCGTTGCATTCCGAACGAATTACATTAATGGTTCGACCGCGGTCGTCGCGCTCGTTTTCGAGAAAAACGAGAAAAACACCTTTCGGTCCGAAATATTTCCAAGTCCCGTCAGATCTCAAAGTCCACCGGCACCATCGTCCAAAAGCCAAACTCGTCCGATCGCCAAAACAATTATAGATCCTTGTTCCTCGTTGCATTCCGAACGTATTACATTAATGGTTCGACCGCGGTCGTCGCGCTCGTTTTCGAGAAAAACGAGAAAAACACCTTTCGGTCCGAAATATTTCCAAGTCCCGTCAGATCTCAAAGTCCACCGGCACCATCGTCCAACAGCCAAACTCGTCCGATCGCCAAAACAATTATAGATCCTTGTTCCTCGTTGCATGCCGAACGTATTACATTAATGGTTCGAACGCGGTCGTCGCGCTCGTTTTCGAGAAAAAAGAGAAAAACACCTTTCGGTCCGAAATATTTCCAAGTCCCGTCAGATCTCAAAGTCCACCGGCACCATCGTCCAAAAGCCAAACTCGTCCGATCGCCAAAACAATTATAGATCCTTGTTCCTCGTTGCATTCCGAACGTATTACATTAATGGTTCGACCGCGGTCGTCGCGCTCGTTTTCGAGAAAAACGAGAAAAACACCTTTCGGTCCGAAATATTTCCAAGTCCCGTCAGATCTCAAAGTCCACCGGCACCATCGTCCAAAAGCCAAACTCGTCCGAACGCCAAAACAATTATAGATCCTTGTTCCTCGTTGCATTCCGAACGTATTACATTAATGGTTCGACCGCGGTCGTCGCGCTCGTTTTCGAGAAAAACGAGAAAAACACCTTTCGGTCCGAAATATTTCCAAGTCCCGTCAGATCTCAAAGTCCACCGGCACCATCGTCCAAAAGCCAAACTCGTCCGATCGCCAAAACAATTATAGATCCTTGTTCCTCGTTGCATTCCGAACGTATTACATTAATGGTTCGACCGCGGTCGTCGCGCTCGTTTTCGAGAAAAACGAGAAAAACACCTTTCGGTCCGAAATATTTCCAAGTCCCGTCAGATCTCAAAGTCCACCGGCACCATCGTCCAAAAGCCAAACTCGTCCGATCGCCAAAACAATTATAGATCCTTGTTCCTCGTTGCATTCCGAACGTATTACATTAATGGTTCAACCGCGGTCGTCGAGCTCGTTTTCGAGAAAAACGAGAAAAACACCTTTCGGTCCGAAATATTTCCAAGTCCCGTCAGATCTCAAAGTCCACCGGCACCATCGTCCAAAAGCCAAACTCGTCCGATCGCCAAAACAATTATAGATCCTTGTTCCTCGTTGCATGCCGAACGTATTACATTAATGGTTCGAACGCGGTCGTCGCGCTCGTTTTCGAGAAAAACGAGAAAAACACCTTTCGGTCCGAAATATTTTCAAGTCCCGTCAGATCTCAAAGTCCACCGGCACCATCGTCCAAAAGCCAAACTCGTCCGATCGCCAAAACAATTATAGATCCTTGTTCCTCGTTGCATGCCGAACGTATTACATTAATGGTTCGAACGCGGTCGTCGCGCTCGTTTTCGAGAAAAAAGAGAAAAACACCTTTCGGTCCGAAATATTTCCAAGTCCCGTCAGATCTCAAAGTCCACCGGCACCATCGTCCAAAAGCCAAACTCGTCCGATCGCCAAAACAATTATAGATCCTTGTTCCTCGTTGCATTCCGAACGAATTACATTAATGGTTCGACCGCGGTCGTCGCGCTCGTTTTCGAGAAAAACGAGAAAAACACCTTTCGGTCCGAAATATTTCCAAGTCCCGTCAGATCTCAAAGTCCACCGGCACCATCGTCCAAAAGCCAAACTCGTCCGATCGCCAAAACAATTATAGATCCTTGTTCCTCGTTGCATTCCGAACGTATTACATTAATGGTTCGACCGCGGTCGTCGCGCTCGTTTTCGAGAAAAACGAGAAAAACACCTTTCGGTCCGAAATATTTCCAAGTCCCGTCAGATCTCAAAGTCCACCGGCACCATCGTCCAACAGCCAAACTCGTCCGATCGCCAAAACAATTATAGATCCTTGTTCCTCGTTGCATTCCGAACGTATTATATTAATGGTTCGACCGCGGTCGTCGAGCTCGTTTTCGAGAAAAACGAGAAAAACACCTTTCGGTCCGAAATATTTCCAAGTCCCGTCAGATCTCAAAGTCCACCGGCACCATCGTCCAAAAGCCAAACTCGTCCGATCGCCAAAACAATTATAGATCCTTGTTCCTCGTTGCATGCCGAACGTATTACATTAATGGTTCGACCGCGGTGGTCGCGCTCGTTTTCGAGAAAAACGAGAAAAACACCTTTCGGTCCGAAATATTTTCAAGTCCCGTCAGATCTCAAAGTCCACCGGCACCATCGTCCAAAAGCCAAACTCGTCCGATCGCCAAAACAATTATAGATCCTTGTTCCTCGTTGCATTCCGAACGTATTACATTAATGGCTCGACCGCGGTCGTCGCGCTCGTTTTCGAGAAAAACGAGAAAAACACCTTTCGGTCCGAAATATTTCCAAGTCCCGTCAGATCTCAAAGTCCACCGGCACCATCGTCCAAAAGCCAAACTCGTCCGATCGCCAAAACAATTATAGATCCTTGTTCCTCGTTGCATGCCGAACGTATTACATTAATGGTTCGAACGCGGTCGTCGCGCTCGTTTTCGAGAAAAAAGAGAAAAACACCATTCGGTCCGAAATATTTCCAAGTCCCGTCAGATCTCAAAGTCCACCGGCACCATCGTCCAAAAGCCAAACTCGTCCGATCGCCAAAACAATTATAGATCCTTGTTCCTCGTTGCATTCCGAACGTATTACATTAATGGTTCGACCGCGGTCGACGCGCTCGTTTTCGAGAAAAACGCGAAAAACACCTTTCGGTCCGAAATATTTCCAAGTCCCGTCAGATCTCAAAGTCCACCGGCACCATCGTCCAAAAGCCAAACTCGTCCGATCGCCAAAACAATTATAGATCCTTGTTCCTCGTTGCATTCCGAACGTATTACATTAATGGTTCGACCGCGGTCGTCGCGCTCGTTTTCGAGAAAAACGCGAAAAACACCTTTCGGTCCGAAATATTTCCAAGTCCCGTCAGATCTCAAAGTCCCCCGGCACCATCGTCCAAAAGCCAAACTCGTCCGATCGCCAAAACAATTATAGATCCTTGTTCCTCGTTGCATTGCGAACGTATTACATCATTGGTTCGAACGCGGTCGTCGCGCTCGTTTCCGAGAAAAACGAGAAAAACACCTTTCGGTCCGAAATATTTCCAAGTCCCGTCAGATCTCAAAGTCCACCGGCACCATCGTCCAAAAGCCAAACTCGTCCGATTGCCAAAACAATTATAGATCCTTGTTCCTCGTTGCATGCCGAACGTATTACATTAATGGTTCGACCGCGGTGGTCGCGCTCGTTTTCGAGAAAAACGAGAAAAACACCTTTCGGTCCGAAATATTTCCAAGTCCCGTCAGATCTCAAAGTCCACCGGCACCATTGTCCAAGAGCCAAACTCGTCCGATCGCCAAAACAATTATAGATCCTTGTTCCTCGTTGCATGCCGAACGTATTACATTAGTGGTTCGAACGCGGTCGTCGCGCTCGTTTTCGAGAAAAAAGAGAAAAACACCTTTCGGTCCGAAATATTTCCAAGTCCCGTCAGATCTCAAAGTCCACCGGCACCATCGTCCAAAAGCCAAACTCGTCCGATCGCCAAAACAATTATAGATCCTTGTTCCTCGTTCCATTCCGAACGAATTACATTAATGGTTCGACCGCGGTCGTCGCGCTCGTTTTCGAGAAAAACGAGAAAAACACCTTTCGGTCCGAAATATTTCCAAGTCCCGTCAGATCTCAAAGTCCACCGGCACCATCGTCCAAAAGCCAAACTCGTCCGATCGCCAAAACAATTATAGATCCTTGTTCCTCGTTGCATGCCGAACGTATTACATTAATGGTTCGAACGCGGTCGTCGCGCTCGTTTTTGAGAAAAAAGAGAAAAACACCTTTCGGTCCGAAATATTTCCAAGTCCCGTCAGATCTCAAAGTCCACCGGCACCATCGTCCAAAAGCCAAACTCGTCCGATCGCCAAAACAATTATAGATCCTTGTTCCTCGTTGCATGCCCAACGTATTACATTAATGGTTCGACCGCGGTCGTCGCGCTCGATTTCGAGAAAAACGAGAAAAACACCTTTCGGTCCGAAATATTTCTAAGTCCCGTCAGATCTCAAAGTCCACCGGCACCATCCTCCAAAAGCCAAACTCGTCCGATCGCCAAAACAATTATAGATCCTTGTTCCTCGTTCCATTCCGAACGAATTACATTAATGGTTCGACCGCGGTCGTCACGCTCGTTTTCGAGAAAAACGAGAAAAACACCTTTCGGTCCGAAATATTTCCAAGTCCCCTCAGATCTCAAAGTCCACCGGCACCATCGTCCAAAAGCCAAACTCGTCCGATCGCCAAAACAATTATAGATCCTTGTTCCTCGTTGCATTCCGAACGTATTACATTAATGGTTCGACCGCGGTCGTCGCGCTCGTTTTCGAGAAAAACGAGAAAAACACCTTTCGGTCCGAAATATTTCCAAGTCCCGTCAGATCTCAAAGTCCACCGGCACCATCGTCCAAAAGCCAAACTCGTCCGATCGCCAAAACAATTATAGATCCTTGTTCCTCGTTGCATTCCGAACGTATTATATTAATGGTTCGACCGCGGTCGTCGAGCTCGTTTTCGAGAAAAACGAGAAAAACACCTTTCGGTCCAAAATATTTCCAAGTCCCGTCAGATCTCAAAGTCCACCGGCACCATCGTCCAAAAGCCAAACTCGTCCGATCGCCAAAACAATTATAGATCCTTGTTCCTCGTTGCATGCCGAACGTATTACATTAATGGTTCGACCGCGGTGGTCGCGCTCGTTTTCGAGAAAAACGAGAAAAACACCTTTCGGTCCGAAATATTTTCAAGTCCCGTCAGATCTCAAAGTCCACCGGCACCATCGTCCAAAAGCCAAACTCGTCCGATCGCCAAAACAATTATAGATCCTTGTTCCTCGTTGCATGCCGAACGTATTACATTAATGGTTCGACCGCGGTGGTCGCGCTCGTTTTCGAGAAAAACGAGAAAAACACCTTTCGGTCCGAAATATTTCCAAGTCCCGTCAGATCTCAAAGTCCACCGGCACCATCGTCCAAAAGCCAAACTCGTCCGATCGCCAAAACAATTATAGATCCTTGTTCCTCGTTGCATGCCGAACATATTACATTAATGGTTCGAACGCGGTCGTCGCGCTCGTTTTCGAGAAAAAAGAGAAAAACACCTTTCGGTCCGAAATATTTCCAAGTCCCGTCAGATCTCAAAGTCCACCGGCACCATCGTCCAAAAGCCAAACTCGTCCGATCGCCAAAACAATTATAGATCCTTGTTCCTCGTTGCATTCCGAACGTATTACATTAATGGTTCGACCGCGGTCGTCGCGCTCGTTTTCGAGAAAAACGAGAAAAACACCTTTCGGTCCGAAATATTTCCAAGTCCCGTCAGATCTCAAAGTCCACCGGCACCATCGTCCAAAAGCCAAACTCGTCCGAACGCCAAAACAATTATAGATCCTTGTTCCTCGTTGCATTCCGAACGTATTACATTAATGGTTCGACCGCGGTCGTCGCGCTCGTTTTCGAGAAAAACGAGAAAAACACCTTTCGGTCCGAAATATTTCCAAGTCCCGTCAGATCTCAAAGTCCACCGGCACCATCGTCCAAAAGCCAAACTCGTCCGATCGCCAAAACAATTATAGATCCTTGTTCCTCGTTGCATTCCGAACGTATTACATTAATGGTTCGACCGCGGTCGTCGCGCTCGTTTTCGAGAAAAACGAGAAAAACACCTTTCGGTCCGAAATATTTCCAAGTCCCGTCAGATCTCAAAGTCCACCGGCACCATCGTCCAAAAGCCAAACTCGTCCGATCGCCAAAACAATTATAGATCCTTGTTCCTCGTTGCATTCCGAACGTATTACATTAATGGTTCAACCGCGGTCGTCGAGCTCGTTTTCGAGAAAAACGAGAAAAACACCTTTCGGTCCGAAATATTTCCAAGTCCCGTCAGATCTCAAAGTCCACCGGCACCATCGTCCAAAAGCCAAACTCGTCCGATCGCCAAAACAATTATAGATCCTTGTTCCTCGTTGCATGCCGAACGTATTACATTAATGGTTCGAACGCGGTCGTCGCGCTCGTTTTCGAGAAAAACGAGAAAAACACCTTTCGGTCCGAAATATTTTCAAGTCCCGTCAGATCTCAAAGTCCACCGGCACCATCGTCCAAAAGCCAAACTCGTCCGATCGCCAAAACAATTATAGATCCTTGTTCCTCGTTGCATGCCGAACGTATTACATTAATGGTTCGAACGCGGTCGTCGCGCTCGTTTTCGAGAAAAAAGAGAAAAACACCTTTCGGTCCGAAATATTTCCAAGTCCCGTCAGATCTCAAAGTCCACCGGCACCATCGTCCAAAAGCCAAACTCGTCCGATCGCCAAAACAATTATAGATCCTTGTTCCTCGTTGCATTCCGAACGAATTACATTAATGGTTCGACCGCGGTCGTCGCGCTCGTTTTCGAGAAAAACGAGAAAAACACCTTTCGGTCCGAAATATTTCCAAGTCCCGTCAGATCTCAAAGTCCACCGGCACCATCGTCCAAAAGCCAAACTCGTCCGATCGCCAAAACAATTATAGATCCTTGTTCCTCGTTGCATTCCGAACGTATTACATTAATGGTTCGACCGCGGTCGTCGCGCTCGTTTTCGAGAAAAACGAGAAAAACACCTTTCGGTCCGAAATATTTCCAAGTCCCGTCAGATCTCAAAGTCCACCGGCACCATCGTCCAACAGCCAAACTCGTCCGATCGCCAAAACAATTATAGATCCTTGTTCCTCGTTGCATTCCGAACGTATTATATTAATGGTTCGACCGCGGTCGTCGAGCTCGTTTTCGAGAAAAACGAGAAAAACACCTTTCGGTCCGAAATATTTCCAAGTCCCGTCAGATCTCAAAGTCCACCGGCACCATCGTCCAAAAGCCAAACTCGTCCGATCGCCAAAACAATTATAGATCCTTGTTCCTCGTTGCATGCCGAACGTATTACATTAATGGTTCGACCGCGGTGGTCGCGCTCGTTTTCGAGAAAAACGAGAAAAACACCTTTCGGTCCGAAATATTTTCAAGTCCCGTCAGATCTCAAAGTCCACCGGCACCATCGTCCAAAAGCCAAACTCGTCCGATCGCCAAAACAATTATAGATCCTTGTTCCTCGTTGCATTCCGAACGTATTACATTAATGGCTCGACCGCGGTCGTCGCGCTCGTTTTCGAGAAAAACGAGAAAAACACCTTTCGGTCCGAAATATTTCCAAGTCCCGTCAGATCTCAAAGTCCACCGGCACCATCGTCCAAAAGCCAAACTCGTCCGATCGCCAAAACAATTATAGATCCTTGTTCCTCGTTGCATGCCGAACGTATTACATTAATGGTTCGAACGCGGTCGTCGCGCTCGTTTTCGAGAAAAAAGAGAAAAACACCTTTCGGTCCGAAATATTTCCAAGTCCCGTCAGATCTCAAAGTCCACCGGCACCATCGTCCAAAAGCCAAACTCGTCCGATCGCCAAAACAATTATAGATCCTTGTTCCTCGTTGCATGCCGAACGTATTACATTAATGGTTCGACCGCGGTGGTCGCGCTCGTTTTCGAGAAAAACGAGAAAAACACCTTTCGGTCCGAAATATTTCCAAGTCCCGTCAGATCTCAAAGTCCACCGGCACCATCGTCCAAAAGCCAAACTCGTCCGATCGCCAAAACAATTATAGATCCTTGTTCCTCGTTGCATGCCGAACATATTACATTAATGGTTCGAACGCGGTCGTCGCGCTCGTTTTCGAGAAAAAAGAGAAAAACACCTTTCGGTCCGAAATATTTCCAAGTCCCGTCAGATCTCAAAGTCCACCGGCACCATCGTCCAAAAGCCAAACTCGTCCGATCGCCAAAACAATTATAGATCCTTGTTCCTCGTTGCATTCCGAACGTATTACATTAATGGTTCGACCGCGGTCGTCGCGCTCGTTTTCGAGAAAAACGAGAAAAACACCTTTCGGTCCGAAATATTTCCAAGTCCCGTCAGATCTCAAAGTCCACCGGCACCATCGTCCAAAAGCCAAACTCGTCCGAACGCCAAAACAATTATAGATCCTTGTTCCTCGTTGCATTCCGAACGTATTACATTAATGGTTCGACCGCGGTCGTCGCGCTCGTTTTCGAGAAAAACGAGAAAAACACCTTTCGGTCCGAAATATTTCCAAGTCCCGTCAGATCTCAAAGTCCACCGGCACCATCGTCCAAAAGCCAAACTCGTCCGATCGCCAAAACAATTATAGATCCTTGTTCCTCGTTGCATTCCGAACGTATTACATTAATGGTTCGACCGCGGTCGTCGCGCTCGTTTTCGAGAAAAACGAGAAAAACACCTTTCGGTCCGAAATATTTCCAAGTCCCGTCAGATCTCAAAGTCCACCGGCACCATCGTCCAAAAGCCAAACTCGTCCGATCGCCAAAACAATTATAGATCCTTGTTCCTCGTTGCATTCCGAACGTATTACATTAATGGTTCAACCGCGGTCGTCGAGCTCGTTTTCGAGAAAAACGAGAAAAACACCTTTCGGTCCGAAATATTTCCAAGTCCCGTCAGATCTCAAAGTCCACCGGCACCATCGTCCAAAAGCCAAACTCGTCCGATCGCCAAAACAATTATAGATCCTTGTTCCTCGTTGCATGCCGAACGTATTACATTAATGGTTCGAACGCGGTCGTCGCGCTCGTTTTCGAGAAAAACGAGAAAAACACCTTTCGGTCCGAAATATTTTCAAGTCCCGTCAGATCTCAAAGTCCACCGGCACCATCGTCCAAAAGCCAAACTCGTCCGATCGCCAAAACAATTATAGATCCTTGTTCCTCGTTGCATGCCGAACGTATTACATTAATGGTTCGAACGCGGTCGTCGCGCTCGTTTTCGAGAAAAAAGAGAAAAACACCTTTCGGTCCGAAATATTTCCAAGTCCCGTCAGATCTCAAAGTCCACCGGCACCATCGTCCAAAAGCCAAACTCGTCCGATCGCCAAAACAATTATAGATCCTTGTTCCTCGTTGCATTCCGAACGAATTACATTAATGGTTCGACCGCGGTCGTCGCGCTCGTTTTCGAGAAAAACGAGAAAAACACCTTTCGGTCCGAAATATTTCCAAGTCCCGTCAGATCTCAAAGTCCACCGGCACCATCGTCCAAAAGCCAAACTCGTCCGATCGCCAAAACAATTATAGATCCTTGTTCCTCGTTGCATTCCGAACGTATTACATTAATGGTTCGACCGCGGTCGTCGCGCTCGTTTTCGAGAAAAACGAGAAAAACACCTTTCGGTCCGAAATATTTCCAAGTCCCGTCAGATCTCAAAGTCCACCGGCACCATCGTCCAACAGCCAAACTCGTCCGATCGCCAAAACAATTATAGATCCTTGTTCCTCGTTGCATTCCGAACGTATTATATTAATGGTTCGACCGCGGTCGTCGAGCTCGTTTTCGAGAAAAACGAGAAAAACACCTTTCGGTCCGAAATATTTCCAAGTCCCGTCAGATCTCAAAGTCCACCGGCACCATCGTCCAAAAGCCAAACTCGTCCGATCGCCAAAACAATTATAGATCCTTGTTCCTCGTTGCATGCCGAACGTATTACATTAATGGTTCGACCGCGGTGGTCGCGCTCGTTTTCGAGAAAAACGAGAAAAACACCTTTCGGTCCGAAATATTTTCAAGTCCCGTCAGATCTCAAAGTCCACCGGCACCATCGTCCAAAAGCCAAACTCGTCCGATCGCCAAAACAATTATAGATCCTTGTTCCTCGTTGCATTCCGAACGTATTACATTAATGGCTCGACCGCGGTCGTCGCGCTCGTTTTCGAGAAAAACGAGAAAAACACCTTTCGGTCCGAAATATTTCCAAGTCCCGTCAGATCTCAAAGTCCACCGGCACCATCGTCCAAAAGCCAAACTCGTCCGATCGCCAAAACAATTATAGATCCTTGTTCCTCGTTGCATGCCGAACGTATTACATTAATGGTTCGAACGCGGTCGTCGCGCTCGTTTTCGAGAAAAAAGAGAAAAACACCTTTCGGTCCGAAATATTTCCAAGTCCCGTCAGATCTCAAAGTCCACCGGCACCATCGTCCAAAAGCCAAACTCGTCCGATCGCCAAAACAATTATAGATCCTTGTTCCTCGTTGCATTCCGAACGTATTACATTAATGGTTCGACCGCGGTCGACGCGCTCGTTTTCGAGAAAAACGCGAAAAACACCTTTCGGTCCGAAATATTTCCAAGTCCCGTCAGATCTCAAAGTCCACCGGCACCATCGTCCAAAAGCCAAACTCGTCCGATCGCCAAAACAATTATAGATCCTTGTTCCTCGTTGCATTCCGAACGTATTACATTAATGGTTCGACCGCGGTCGTCGCGCTCGTTTTCGAGAAAAACGCGAAAAACACCTTTCGGTCCGAAATATTTCCAAGTCCCGTCAGATCTCAAAGTCCCCCGGCACCATCGTCCAAAAGCCAAACTCGTCCGATCGCCAAAACAATTATAGATCCTTGTTCCTCGTTGCATTGCGAACGTATTACATCATTGGTTCGAACGCGGTCGTCGCGCTCGTTTCCGAGAAAAACGAGAAAAACACCTTTCGGTCCGAAATATTTCCAAGTCCCGTCAGATCTCAAAGTCCACCGGCACCATCGTCCAAAAGCCAAACTCGTCCGATTGCCAAAACAATTATAGATCCTTGTTCCTCGTTGCATGCCGAACGTATTACATTAATGGTTCGACCGCGGTGGTCGCGCTCGTTTTCGAGAAAAACGAGAAAAACACCTTTCGGTCCGAAATATTTCCAAGTCCCGTCAGATCTCAAAGTCCACCGGCACCATTGTCCAAGAGCCAAACTCGTCCGATCGCCAAAACAATTATAGATCCTTGTTCCTCGTTGCATGCCGAACGTATTACATTAATGGTTCGAACGCGGTCGTCGCGCTCGTTTTCGAGAAAAAAGAGAAAAACACCTTTCGGTCCGAAATATTTCCAAGTCCCGTCAGATCTCAAAGTCCACCGGCACCATCGTCCAAAAGCCAAACTCGTCCGATCGCCAAAACAATTATAGATCCTTGTTCCTCGTTCCATTCCGAACGAATTACATTAATGGTTCGACCGCGGTCGTCGCGCTCGTTTTCGAGAAAAACGAGAAAAACACCTTTCGGTCCGAAATATTTCCAAGTCCCGTCAGATCTCAAAGTCCACCGGCACCATCGTCCAAAAGCCAAACTCGTCCGATCGCCAAAACAATTATAGATCCTTGTTCCTCGTTGCATGCCGAACGTATTACATTAATGGTTCGAACGCGGTCGTCGCGCTCGTTTTTGAGAAAAAAGAGAAAAACACCTTTCGGTCCGAAATATTTCCAAGTCCCGTCAGATCTCAAAGTCCACCGGCACCATCGTCCAAAAGCCAAACTCGTCCGATCGCCAAAACAATTATAGATCCTTGTTCCTCGTTGCATGCCCAACGTATTACATTAATGGTTCGACCGCGGTCGTCGCGCTCGATTTCGAGAAAAACGAGAAAAACACCTTTCGGTCCGAAATATTTCTAAGTCCCGTCAGATCTCAAAGTCCACCGGCACCATCCTCCAAAAGCCAAACTCGTCCGATCGCCAAAACAATTATAGATCCTTGTTCCTCGTTCCATTCCGAACGAATTACATTAATGGTTCGACCGCGGTCGTCACGCTCGTTTTCGAGAAAAACGAGAAAAACACCTTTCGGTCCGAAATATTTCCAAGTCCCCTCAGATCTCAAAGTCCACCGGCACCATCGTCCAAAAGCCAAACTCGTCCGATCGCCAAAACAATTATAGATCCTTGTTCCTCGTTGCATTCCGAACGTATTACATTAATGGTTCGACCGCGGTCGTCGCGCTCGTTTTCGAGAAAAACGAGAAAAACACCTTTCGGTCCGAAATATTTCCAAGTCCCGTCAGATCTCAAAGTCCACCGGCACCATCGTCCAAAAGCCAAACTCGTCCGATCGCCAAAACAATTATAGATCCTTGTTCCTCGTTGCATTCCGAACGTATTATATTAATGGTTCGACCGCGGTCGTCGAGCTCGTTTTCGAGAAAAACGAGAAAAACACCTTTCGGTCCAAAATATTTCCAAGTCCCGTCAGATCTCAAAGTCCACCGGCACCATCGTCCAAAAGCCAAACTCGTCCGATCGCCAAAACAATTATAGATCCTTGTTCCTCGTTGCATGCCGAACGTATTACATTAATGGTTCGACCGCGGTGGTCGCGCTCGTTTTCGAGAAAAACGAGAAAAACACCTTTCGGTCCGAAATATTTTCAAGTCCCGTCAGATCTCAAAGTCCACCGGCACCATCGTCCAAAAGCCAAACTCGTCCGATCGCCAAAACAATTATAGATCCTTGTTCCTCGTTGCATGCCGAACGTATTACATTAATGGTTCGACCGCGGTGGTCGCGCTCGTTTTCGAGAAAAACGAGAAAAACACCTTTCGGTCCGAAATATTTCCAAGTCCCGTCAGATCTCAAAGTCCACCGGCACCATCGTCCAAAAGCCAAACTCGTCCGATCGCCAAAACAATTATAGATCCTTGTTCCTCGTTGCATGCCGAACATATTACATTAATGGTTCGAACGCGGTCGTCGCGCTCGTTTTCGAGAAAAAAGAGAAAAACACCTTTCGGTCCGAAATATTTCCAAGTCCCGTCAGATCTCAAAGTCCACCGGCACCATCGTCCAAAAGCCAAACTCGTCCGATCGCCAAAACAATTATAGATCCTTGTTCCTCGTTGCATGCCGAACGTATTACATTAATGGTTCGACCGCGGTGGTCGCGCTCGTTTTCGAGAAAAACGAGAAAAACACCTTTCGGTCCGAAATATTTTCAAGTCCCGTCAGATCTCAAAGTCCACCGGCACCATCGTCCAAAAGCCAAACTCGTCCGATCGCCAAAACAATTATAGATCCTTGTTCCTCGTTGCATGCCGAACGTATTACATTAATGGTTCGACCGCGGTCGTCGCGCTCGTTTTCGAGAAAAACGAGAAAAACACCTTTCGGTCCGAAATATTTCCAAGTCCCCTCAGATCTCAAAGTCCACCGGCACCATCGTCCAAAAGCCAAACTCGTCCGATCGCCAAAACAATTATAGATCCTTGTTCCTCGTTGCATTCCGAACGAATTACATTAATGGTTCGACCGCGGTCGTCGCGCTCGTTTTCGAGAAAAAAGAGAAAAACACCTTTCGGTCCGAAATATTTCCAAGTCCCGTCAGATCTCAAAGTCCACCGGCACCATCGTCCAAAAGCCAAACTCGTCCGATCGCCAAAACAATTATAGATCCTTGTTCCTCGTTGCATTGCGAACGTATTACATCAATGGTTCGAACGCGGTCGTCGCGCTCGTTTTCGAGAAAACGAGAAAAACACCTTTCGGTCCGACATATTTCCAAGTCCCGTCAGATCTCAAAGTCCACCGGCACCATCGTCCAAAAGCCAAACTCGTCCGATCGCCAAAACAATTATAGATCCTTGTTCCTCGTTGCATGCCGAACGTATTACATTAATGGTTCGACCGCGGTGGTCGCGCTCGTTTTCGAGAAAAACGAGAAAAACACCTTTCGGTCCGAAATATTTCCAAGTCCCGTCAGATCTCAAAGTCCACCGGCACCATCGTCCAAAAGCCAAACTCGTCCGATCGCCAAAACAATTATAGATCCTTGTTCCTCGTTGCATGCCGAACGTATTACATTAATGGTTCGAACGCGGTCGTCGCGCTCGTTTTCGAGAAAAAAGAGAAAAACACCTTTCGGTCCGAAATATTTCCAAGTCCCGTCAGATCTCAAAGTCCACCGGCACCATCGTCCAAAAGCCAAACTCGTCCGATCGCCAAAACAATTATAGATCCTTGTTCCTCGTTGCATTCCGAACGTATTACATTAATGGTTCGACCGCGGTCGTCGCGCTCGTTTTCGAGAAAAACGAGAAAAACACCTTTCGGTCCGAAATATTTCCAAGTCCCGTCAGATCTCAAAGTCCACCGGCACCATCGTCCAAAAGCCAAACTCGTCCGAACGCCAAAACAATTATAGATCCTTGTTCCTCGTTGCATTCCGAACGTATTACATTAATGGTTCGACCGCGGTCGTCGCGCTCGTTTTCGAGAAAAACGAGAAAAACACCTTTCGGTCCGAAATATTTCCAAGTCCCGTCAGATCTCAAAGTCCACCGGCACCATCGTCCAAAAGCCAAACTCGTCCGATCGCCAAAACAATTATAGATCCTTGTTCCTCGTTGCATTCCGAACGTATTACATTAATGGTTCGACCGCGGTCGTCGCGCTCGTTTTCGAGAAAAACGAGAAAAACACCTTTCGGTCCGAAATATTTCCAAGTCCCGTCAGATCTCAAAGTCCACCGGCACCATCGTCCAAAAGCCAAACTCGTCCGATCGCCAAAACAATTATAGATCCTTGTTCCTCGTTGCATTCCGAACGTATTACATTAATGGTTCAACCGCGGTCGTCGAGCTCGTTTTCGAGAAAAACGAGAAAAACACCTTTCGGTCCGAAATATTTCCAAGTCCCGTCAGATCTCAAAGTCCACCGGCACCATCGTCCAAAAGCCAAACTCGTCCGATCGCCAAAACAATTATAGATCCTTGTTCCTCGTTGCATGCCGAACGTATTACATTAATGGTTCGAACGCGGTCGTCGCGCTCGTTTTCGAGAAAAACGAGAAAAACACCTTTCGGTCCGAAATATTTTCAAGTCCCGTCAGATCTCAAAGTCCACCGGCACCATCGTCCAAAAGCCAAACTCGTCCGATCGCCAAAACAATTATAGATCCTTGTTCCTCGTTGCATGCCGAACGTATTACATTAATGGTTCGAACGCGGTCGTCGCGCTCGTTTTCGAGAAAAAAGAGAAAAACACCTTTCGGTCCGAAATATTTCCAAGTCCCGTCAGATCTCAAAGTCCACCGGCACCATCGTCCAAAAGCCAAACTCGTCCGATCGCCAAAACAATTATAGATCCTTGTTCCTCGTTGCATTCCGAACGAATTACATTAATGGTTCGACCGCGGTCGTCGCGCTCGTTTTCGAGAAAAACGAGAAAAACACCTTTCGGTCCGAAATATTTCCAAGTCCCGTCAGATCTCAAAGTCCACCGGCACCATCGTCCAAAAGCCAAACTCGTCCGATCGCCAAAACAATTATAGATCCTTGTTCCTCGTTGCATTCCGAACGTATTACATTAATGGTTCGACCGCGGTCGTCGCGCTCGTTTTCGAGAAAAACGAGAAAAACACCTTTCGGTCCGAAATATTTCCAAGTCCCGTCAGATCTCAAAGTCCACCGGCACCATCGTCCAACAGCCAAACTCGTCCGATCGCCAAAACAATTATAGATCCTTGTTCCTCGTTGCATTCCGAACGTATTATATTAATGGTTCGACCGCGGTCGTCGAGCTCGTTTTCGAGAAAAACGAGAAAAACACCTTTCGGTCCGAAATATTTCCAAGTCCCGTCAGATCTCAAAGTCCACCGGCACCATCGTCCAAAAGCCAAACTCGTCCGATCGCCAAAACAATTATAGATCCTTGTTCCTCGTTGCATGCCGAACGTATTACATTAATGGTTCGACCGCGGTGGTCGCGCTCGTTTTCGAGAAAAACGAGAAAAACACCTTTCGGTCCGAAATATTTTCAAGTCCCGTCAGATCTCAAAGTCCACCGGCACCATCGTCCAAAAGCCAAACTCGTCCGATCGCCAAAACAATTATAGATCCTTGTTCCTCGTTGCATTCCGAACGTATTACATTAATGGCTCGACCGCGGTCGTCGCGCTCGTTTTCGAGAAAAACGAGAAAAACACCTTTCGGTCCGAAATATTTCCAAGTCCCGTCAGATCTCAAAGTCCACCGGCACCATCGTCCAAAAGCCAAACTCGTCCGATCGCCAAAACAATTATAGATCCTTGTTCCTCGTTGCATGCCGAACGTATTACATTAATGGTTCGAACGCGGTCGTCGCGCTCGTTTTCGAGAAAAAAGAGAAAAACACCTTTCGGTCCGAAATATTTCCAAGTCCCGTCAGATCTCAAAGTCCACCGGCACCATCGTCCAAAAGCCAAACTCGTCCGATCGCCAAAACAATTATAGATCCTTGTTCCTCGTTGCATTCCGAACGTATTACATTAATGGTTCGACCGCGGTCGACGCGCTCGTTTTCGAGAAAAACGCGAAAAACACCTTTCGGTCCGAAATATTTCCAAGTCCCGTCAGATCTCAAAGTCCACCGGCACCATCGTCCAAAAGCCAAACTCGTCCGATCGCCAAAACAATTATAGATCCTTGTTCCTCGTTGCATTCCGAACGTATTACATTAATGGTTCGACCGCGGTCGTCGCGCTCGTTTTCGAGAAAAACGCGAATAACACCTTTCGGTCCGAAATATTTCCAAGTCCCGTCAGATCTCAAAGTCCCCCGGCACCATCGTCCAAAAGCCAAACTCGTCCGATCGCCAAAACAATTATAGATCCTTGTTCCTCGTTGCATTGCGAACGTATTACATCATTGGTTCGAACGCGGTCGTCGCGCTCGTTTCCGAGAAAAACGAGAAAAACACCTTTCGGTCCGAAATATTTCCAAGTCCCGTCAGATCTCAAAGTCCACCGGCACCATCGTCCAAAAGCCAAACTCGTCCGATTGCCAAAACAATTATAGATCCTTGTTCCTCGTTGCATGCCGAACGTATTACATTAATGGTTCGACCGCGGTGGTCGCGCTCGTTTTCGAGAAAAACGAGAAAAACACCTTTCGGTCCGAAATATTTCCAAGTCCCGTCAGATCTCAAAGTCCACCGGCACCATTGTCCAAGAGCCAAACTCGTCCGATCGCCAAAACAATTATAGATCCTTGTTCCTCGTTGCATGCCGAACGTATTACATTAATGGTTCGAACGCGGTCGTCGCGCTCGTTTTCGAGAAAAAAGAGAAAAACACCTTTCGGTCCGAAATATTTCCAAGTCCCGTCAGATCTCAAAGTCCACCGGCACCATCGTCCAAAAGCCAAACTCGTCCGATCGCCAAAACAATTATAGATCCTTGTTCCTCGTTCCATTCCGAACGAATTACATTAATGGTTCGACCGCGGTCGTCGCGCTCGTTTTCGAGAAAAACGAGAAAAACACCTTTCGGTCCGAAATATTTCCAAGTCCCGTCAGATCTCAAAGTCCACCGGCACCATCGTCCAAAAGCCAAACTCGTCCGATCGCCAAAACAATTATAGATCCTTGTTCCTCGTTGCATGCCGAACGTATTACATTAATGGTTCGAACGCGGTCGTCGCGCTCGTTTTTGAGAAAAAAGAGAAAAACACCTTTCGGTCCGAAATATTTCCAAGTCCCGTCAGATCTCAAAGTCCACCGGCACCATCGTCCAAAAGCCAAACTCGTCCGATCGCCAAAACAATTATAGATCCTTGTTCCTCGTTGCATGCCCAACGTATTACATTAATGGTTCGACCGCGGTCGTCGCGCTCGTTTTCGAGAAAAACGAGAAAAACACCTTTCGGTCCGAAATATTTCCAAGTCCCGTCAGATCTCAAAGTCCACCGGCACCATCGTCCAAAAGCCAAACTCGTCCGATCGCCAAAACAATTATAGATCCTTGTTCCTCGTTGCATTCCGAACGTATTATATTAATGGTTCGACCGCGGTCGTCGAGCTCGTTTTCGAGAAAAACGAGAAAAACACCTTTCGGTCCAAAATATTTCCAAGTCCCGTCAGATCTCAAAGTCCACCGGCACCATCGTCCAAAAGCCAAACTCGTCCGATCGCCAAAACAATTATAGATCCTTGTTCCTCGTTGCATGCCGAACGTATTACATTAATGGTTCGACCGCGGTGGTCGCGCTCGTTTTCGAGAAAAACGAGAAAAACACCTTTCGGTCCGAAATATTTTCAAGTCCCGTCAGATCTCAAAGTCCACCGGCACCATCGTCCAAAAGCCAAACTCGTCCGATCGCCAAAACAATTATAGATCCTTGTTCCTCGTTGCATGCCGAACGTATTACATTAATGGTTCGACCGCGGTGGTCGCGCTCGTTTTCGAGAAAAACGAGAAAAACACCTTTCGGTCCGAAATATTTCCAAGTCCCGTCAGATCTCAAAGTCCACCGGCACCATCGTCCAAAAGCCAAACTCGTCCGATCGCCAAAACAATTATAGATCCTTGTTCCTCGTTGCATGCCGAACATATTACATTAATGGTTCGAACGCGGTCGTCGCGCTCGTTTTCGAGAAAAAAGAGAAAAACACCTTTCGGTCCGAAATATTTCCAAGTCCCGTCAGATCTCAAAGTCCACCGGCACCATCGTCCAAAAGCCAAACTCGTCCGATCGCCAAAACAATTATAGATCCTTGTTCCTCGTTGCATTCCGAACGTATTACATTAATGGTTCGACCGCGGTCGTCGCGCTCGTTTTCGAGAAAAACGAGAAAAACACCTTTCGGTCCGAAATATTTCCAAGTCCCGTCAGATCTCAAAGTCCACCGGCACCATCGTCCAAAAGCCAAACTCGTCCGAACGCCAAAACAATTATAGATCCTTGTTCCTCGTTGCATTCCGAACGTATTACATTAATGGTTCGACCGCGGTCGTCGCGCTCGTTTTCGAGAAAAACGAGAAAAACACCTTTCGGTCCGAAATATTTCCAAGTCCCGTCAGATCTCAAAGTCCACCGGCACCATCGTCCAAAAGCCAAACTCGTCCGATCGCCAAAACAATTATAGATCCTTGTTCCTCGTTGCATTCCGAACGTATTACATTAATGGTTCGACCGCGGTCGTCGCGCTCGTTTTCGAGAAAAACGAGAAAAACACCTTTCGGTCCGAAATATTTCCAAGTCCCGTCAGATCTCAAAGTCCACCGGCACCATCGTCCAAAAGCCAAACTCGTCCGATCGCCAAAACAATTATAGATCCTTGTTCCTCGTTGCATTCCGAACGTATTACATTAATGGTTCAACCGCGGTCGTCGAGCTCGTTTTCGAGAAAAACGAGAAAAACACCTTTCGGTCCGAAATATTTCCAAGTCCCGTCAGATCTCAAAGTCCACCGGCACCATCGTCCAAAAGCCAAACTCGTCCGATCGCCAAAACAATTATAGATCCTTGTTCCTCGTTGCATGCCGAACGTATTACATTAATGGTTCGAACGCGGTCGTCGCGCTCGTTTTCGAGAAAAACGAGAAAAACACCTTTCGGTCCGAAATATTTTCAAGTGCCGTCAGATCTCAAAGTCCACCGGCACCATCGTCCAAAAGCCAAACTCGTCCGATCGCCAAAACAATTATAGATCCTTGTTCCTCGTTGCATGCCGAACGTATTACATTAATGGTTCGAACGCGGTCGTCGCGCTCGTTTTCGAGAAAAAAGAGAAAAACACCTTTCGGTCCGAAATATTTCCAAGTCCCGTCAGATCTCAAAGTCCACCGGCACCATCGTCCAAAAGCCAAACTCGTCCGATCGCCAAAACAATTATAGATCCTTGTTCCTCGTTGCATTCCGAACGAATTACATTAATGGTTCGACCGCGGTCGTCGCGCTCGTTTTCGAGAAAAACGAGAAAAACACCTTTCGGTCCGAAATATTTCCAAGTCCCGTCAGATCTCAAAGTCCACCGGCACCATCGTCCAAAAGCCAAACTCGTCCGATCGCCAAAACAATTATAGATCCTTGTTCCTCGTTGCATTCCGAACGTATTACATTAATGGTTCGACCGCGGTCGTCGCGCTCGTTTTCGAGAAAAACGAGAAAAACACCTTTCGGTCCGAAATATTTCCAAGTCCCGTCAGATCTCAAAGTCCACCGGCACCATCGTCCAACAGCCAAACTCGTCCGATCGCCAAAACAATTATAGATCCTTGTTCCTCGTTGCATTCCGAACGTATTATATTAATGGTTCGACCGCGGTCGTCGAGCTCGTTTTCGAGAAAAACGAGAAAAACACCTTTCGGTCCGAAATATTTCCAAGTCCCGTCAGATCTCAAAGTCCACCGGCACCATCGTCCAAAAGCCAAACTCGTCCGATCGCCAAAACAATTATAGATCCTTGTTCCTCGTTGCATGCCGAACGTATTACATTAATGGTTCGACCGCGGTGGTCGCGCTCGTTTTCGAGAAAAACGAGAAAAACACCTTTCGGTCCGAAATATTTTCAAGTCCCGTCAGATCTCAAAGTCCACCGGCACCATCGTCCAAAAGCCAAACTCGTCCGATCGCCAAAACAATTATAGATCCTTGTTCCTCGTTGCATTCCGAACGTATTACATTAATGGCTCGACCGCGGTCGTCGCGCTCGTTTTCGAGAAAAACGAGAAAAACACCTTTCGGTCCGAAATATTTCCAAGTCCCGTCAGATCTCAAAGTCCACCGGCACCATCGTCCAAAAGCCAAACTCGTCCGATCGCCAAAACAATTATAGATCCTTGTTCCTCGTTGCATGCCGAACGTATTACATTAATGGTTCGAACGCGGTCGTCGCGCTCGTTTTCGAGAAAAAAGAGAAAAACACCTTTCGGTCCGAAATATTTCCAAGTCCCGTCAGATCTCAAAGTCCACCGGCACCATCGTCCAAAAGCCAAACTCGTCCGATCGCCAAAACAATTATAGATCCTTGTTCCTCGTTGCATTCCGAACGTATTACATTAATGGTTCGACCGCGGTCGACGCGCTCGTTTTCGAGAAAAACGCGAAAAACACCTTTCGGTCCGAAATATTTCCAAGTCCCGTCAGATCTCAAAGTCCACCGGCACCATCGTCCAAAAGCCAAACTCGTCCGATCGCCAAAACAATTATAGATCCTTGTTCCTCGTTGCATGCCGAACGTATTACATTAATGGTTCGACCGCGGTGGTCGCGCTCGTTTTCGAGAAAAACGAGAAAAACACCTTTCGGTCCGAAATATTTCCAAGTCCCGTCAGATCTCAAAGTCCACCGGCACCATTGTCCAAGAGCCAAACTCGTCCGATCGCCAAAACAATTATAGATCCTTGTTCCTCGTTGCATGCCGAACGTATTACATTAATGGTTCGAACGCGGTCGTCGCGCTCGTTTTCGAGAAAAAAGAGAAAAACACCTTTCGGTCCGAAATATTTCCAAGTCCCGTCAGATCTCAAAGTCCACCGGCACCATCGTCCAAAAGCCAAACTCGTCCGATCGCCAAAACAATTATAGATCCTTGTTCCTCGTTCCATTCCGAACGAATTACATTAATGGTTCGACCGCGGTCGTCGCGCTCGTTTTCGAGAAAAACGAGAAAAACACCTTTCGGTCCGAAATATTTCCAAGTCCCGTCAGATCTCAAAGTCCACCGGCACCATCGTCCAAAAGCCAAACTCGTCCGATCGCCAAAACAATTATAGATCCTTGTTCCTCGTTGCATGCCGAACGTATTACATTAATGGTTCGAACGCGGTCGTCGCGCTCGTTTTTGAGAAAAAAGAGAAAAACACCTTTCGGTCCGAAATATTTCCAAGTCCCGTCAGATCTCAAAGTCCACCGGCACCATCGTCCAAAAGCCAAACTCGTCCGATCGCCAAAACAATTATAGATCCTTGTTCCTCGTTGCATGCCCAACGTATTACATTAATGGTTCGACCGCGGTCGTCGCGCTCGATTTCGAGAAAAACGAGAAAAACACCTTTCGGTCCGAAATATTTCTAAGTCCCGTCAGATCTCAAAGTCCACCGGCACCATCCTCCAAAAGCCAAACTCGTCCGATCGCCAAAACAATTATAGATCCTTGTTCCTCGTTCCATTCCGAACGAATTACATTAATGGTTCGACCGCGGTCGTCACGCTCGTTTTCGAGAAAAACGAGAAAAACACCTTTCGGTCCGAAATATTTCCAAGTCCCCTCAGATCTCAAAGTCCACCGGCACCATCGTCCAAAAGCCAAACTCGTCCGATCGCCAAAACAATTATAGATCCTTGTTCCTCGTTGCATTCCGAACGTATTACATTAATGGTTCGACCGCGGTCGTCGCGCTCGTTTTCGAGAAAAACGAGAAAAACACCTTTCGGTCCGAAATATTTCCAAGTCCCGTCAGATCTCAAAGTCCACCGGCACCATCGTCCAAAAGCCAAACTCGTCCGATCGCCAAAACAATTATAGATCCTTGTTCCTCGTTGCATTCCGAACGTATTATATTAATGGTTCGACCGCGGTCGTCGAGCTCGTTTTCGAGAAAAACGAGAAAAACACCTTTCGGTCCAAAATATTTCCAAGTCCCGTCAGATCTCAAAGTCCACCGGCACCATCGTCCAAAAGCCAAACTCGTCCGATCGCCAAAACAATTATAGATCCTTGTTCCTCGTTGCATGCCGAACGTATTACATTAATGGTTCGACCGCGGTGGTCGCGCTCGTTTTCGAGAAAAACGAGAAAAACACCTTTCGGTCCGAAATATTTTCAAGTCCCGTCAGATCTCAAAGTCCACCGGCACCATCGTCCAAAAGCCAAACTCGTCCGATCGCCAAAACAATTATAGATCCTTGTTCCTCGTTGCATGCCGAACGTATTACATTAATGGTTCGACCGCGGTGGTCGCGCTCGTTTTCGAGAAAAACGAGAAAAACACCTTTCGGTCCGAAATATTTCCAAGTCCCGTCAGATCTCAAAGTCCACCGGCACCATCGTCCAAAAGCCAAACTCGTCCGATCGCCAAAACAATTATAGATCCTTGTTCCTCGTTGCATGCCGAACATATTACATTAATGGTTCGAACGCGGTCGTCGCGCTCGTTTTCGAGAAAAAAGAGAAAAACACCTTTCGGTCCGAAATATTTCCAAGTCCCGTCAGATCTCAAAGTCCACCGGCACCATCGTCCAAAAGCCAAACTCGTCCGATCGCCAAAACAATTATAGATCCTTGTTCCTCGTTGCATTCCGAACGTATTACATTAATGGTTCGACCGCGGTCGTCGCACTCGTTTTCGAGAAAAACGAGAAAAACACCTTTCGGTCCGAAATATTTCCAAGTCCCGTCAGATCTCAAAGTCCACCGGCACCATCGTCCAAAAGCCAAACTCGTCCGATCGCCAAAACAATTATAGATCCTTGTTCCTCGTTGCATTCCGAACGTATTACATTAATGGTTCGACCGCGGTCGTCGAGCTCGTTTTCGAGAAAAACGAGAAAAACACCTTTCGGTCCGAAATATTTCCAAGTCCCGTCAGATCTCAAAGTCCACCGGCACCATCGTCCAAAAGCCAAACTCGTCCGATCGCCAAAACAATTATAGATCCTTGTTCCTCGTTGCATTCCGAACGAATTACATTAATGGTTCGACCGCGGTCGTCGCGCTCGTTTTCGAGAAAAACGAGAAAAACACCTTTCGGTCCGAAATATTTCCAAGTCCCGTCAGATCTCAAAGTCCACCGGCACCGTCGTCCAAAAGCCAAACTCGTCCGATCGCCAAAACAATTATAGATCCTTGTTCCTCGTTGCATTCCGAACGTATTACATTAATGGTTCGACCGCGGTCGTCGCGCTCGTTTTCGAGAAAAAAGAGAAAAACACCTTTCGGTCCGAAATATTTCCAAGTCCCGTCAGATCTCAAAGTCCACCGGCACCATCGTCCAAAAGCCAAACTCGTCCGATCGCCAAAACAATTATAGACCCTTGTTCCTCGTTGCATTCCGAACGTATTATATTAATGGTTCGACCGCGGTCGTCGAGCTCGTTTTCGAGAAAAACGAGAAAAACACCTTTCGGTCCGAAATATTTCCAAGTCCCGTCAGATCTCAAAGTCCACCGGCACCATCGTCCAAAAGCCAAACTCGTCCGATCGCCAAAACAATTATAGATCCTTGTTCCTCGTTGCATGCCGAACGTATTACATTAATGGTTCGACCGCGGTGGTCGCGCTCGTTTTCGAGAAAAACGAGAAAAACACCTTTCGGTCCGAAATATTTCCAAGTCCCGTCAGATCTCAAAGTCCACCGGCACCATTGTCCAAGAGCCAAACTCGTCCGATCGCCAAAACAATTATAGATCCTTGTTCCTCGTTGCATGCCGAACGTATTACATTAATGGTTCGAACGCGGTCGTCGCGCTCGTTTTCGAGAAAAAAGAGAAAAACACCTTTCGGTCCGAAATATTTCCAAGTCCCGTCAGATCTCAAAGTCCACCGGCACCATCGTCCAAAAGCCAAACTCGTCCGATCGCCAAAACAATTATAGATCCTTGTTCCTCGTTCCATTCCGAACGAATTACATTAATGGTTCGACCGCGGTCGTCGCGCTCGTTTTCGAGAAAAACGAGAAAAACACCTTTCGGTCCGAAATATTTCCAAGTCCCGTCAGATCTCAAAGTCCACCGGCACCATCGTCCAAAAGCCAAACTCGTCCGATCGCCAAAACAATTATAGATCCTTGTTCCTCGTTGCATGCCGAACGTATTACATTAATGGTTCGAACGCGGTCGTCGCGCTCGTTTTTGAGAAAAAAGAGAAAAACACCTTTCGGTCCGAAATATTTCCAAGTCCCGTCAGATCTCAAAGTCCACCGGCACCATCGTCCAAAAGCCAAACTCGTCCGATCGCCAAAACAATTATAGATCCTTGTTCCTCGTTGCATGCCCAACGTATTACATTAATGGTTCGACCGCGGTCGTCGCGCTCGATTTCGAGAAAAACGAGAAAAACACCTTTCGGTCCGAAATATTTCTAAGTCCCGTCAGATCTCAAAGTCCACCGGCACCATCCTCCAAAAGCCAAACTCGTCCGATCGCCAAAACAATTATAGATCCTTGTTCCTCGTTCCATTCCGAACGAATTACATTAATGGTTCGACCGCGGTCGTCACGCTCGTTTTCGAGAAAAACGAGAAAAACACCTTTCGGTCCGAAATATTTCCAAGTCCCCTCAGATCTCAAAGTCCACCGGCACCATCGTCCAAAAGCCAAACTCGTCCGATCGCCAAAACAATTATAGATCCTTGTTCCTCGTTGCATTCCGAACGTATTACATTAATGGTTCGACCGCGGTCGTCGCGCTCGTTTTCGAGAAAAACGAGAAAAACACCTTTCGGTCCGAAATATTTCCAAGTCCCGTCAGATCTCAAAGTCCACCGGCACCATCGTCCAAAAGCCAAACTCGTCCGATCGCCAAAACAATTATAGATCCTTGTTCCTCGTTGCATTCCGAACGTATTATATTAATGGTTCGACCGCGGTCGTCGAGCTCGTTTTCGAGAAAAACGAGAAAAACACCTTTCGGTCCAAAATATTTCCAAGTCCCGTCAGATCTCAAAGTCCACCGGCACCATCGTCCAAAAGCCAAACTCGTCCGATCGCCAAAACAATTATAGATCCTTGTTCCTCGTTGCATGCCGAACGTATTACATTAATGGTTCGACCGCGGTGGTCGCGCTCGTTTTCGAGAAAAACGAGAAAAACACCTTTCGGTCCGAAATATTTTCAAGTCCCGTCAGATCTCAAAGTCCACCGGCACCATCGTCCAAAAGCCAAACTCGTCCGATCGCCAAAACAATTATAGATCCTTGTTCCTCGTTGCATGCCGAACGTATTACATTAATGGTTCGACCGCGGTGGTCGCGCTCGTTTTCGAGAAAAACGAGAAAAACACCTTTCGGTCCGAAATATTTCCAAGTCCCGTCAGATCTCAAAGTCCACCGGCACCATCGTCCAAAAGCCAAACTCGTCCGATCGCCAAAACAATTATAGATCCTTGTTCCTCGTTGCATGCCGAACATATTACATTAATGGTTCGAACGCGGTCGTCGCGCTCGTTTTCGAGAAAAAAGAGAAAAACACCTTTCGGTCCGAAATATTTCCAAGTCCCGTCAGATCTCAAAGTCCACCGGCACCATCGTCCAAAAGCCAAACTCGTCCGATCGCCAAAACAATTATAGATCCTTGTTCCTCGTTGCATTCCGAACGTATTACATTAATGGTTCGACCGCGGTCGTCGCACTCGTTTTCGAGAAAAACGAGAAAAACACCTTTCGGTCCGAAATATTTCCAAGTCCCGTCAGATCTCAAAGTCCACCGGCACCATCGTCCAAAAGCCAAACTCGTCCGATCGCCAAAACAATTATAGATCCTTGTTCCTCGTTGCATTCCGAACGTATTACATTAATGGTTCGACCGCGGTCGTCGAGCTCGTTTTCGAGAAAAACGAGAAAAACACCTTTCGGTCCGAAATATTTCCAAGTCCCGTCAGATCTCAAAGTCCACCGGCACCATCGTCCAAAAGCCAAACTCGTCCGATCGCCAAAACAATTATAGATCCTTGTTCCTCGTTGCATTCCGAACGAATTACATTAATGGTTCGACCGCGGTCGTCGCGCTCGTTTTCGAGAAAAACGAGAAAAACACCTTTCGGTCCGAAATATTTCCAAGTCCCGTCAGATCTCAAAGTCCACCGGCACCGTCGTCCAAAAGCCAAACTCGTCCGATCGCCAAAACAATTATAGATCCTTGTTCCTCGTTGCATTCCGAACGTATTACATTAATGGTTCGACCGCGGTCGTCGCGCTCGTTTTCGAGAAAAAAGAGAAAAACACCTTTCGGTCCGAAATATTTCCAAGTCCCGTCAGATCTCAAAGTCCACCGGCACCATCGTCCAAAAGCCAAACTCGTCCGATCGCCAAAACAATTATAGACCCTTGTTCCTCGTTGCATTCCGAACGTATTATATTAATGGTTCGACCGCGGTCGTCGAGCTCGTTTTCGAGAAAAACGAGAAAAACACCTTTCGGTCCGAAATATTTCCAAGTCCCGTCAGATCTCAAAGTCCACCGGCACCATCGTCCAAAAGCCAAACTCGTCCGATCGCCAAAACAATTATAGATCCTTGTTCCTCGTTGCATGCCGAACGTATTACATTAATGGTTCGACCGCGGTGGTCGCGCTCGTTTTCGAGAAAAACGAGAAAAACACCTTTCGGTCCGAAATATTTTCAAGTCCCGTCAGATCTCAAAGTCCACCGGCACCATCGTCCAAAAGCCAAACTCGTCCGATCGCCAAAACAATTATAGATCCTTGTTCCTCGTTGCATTCCGAACGTATTACATTAATGGCTCGACCGCGGTCGTCGCGCTCGTTTTCGAGAAAAACGAGAAAAACACCTTTCGGTCCGAAATATTTCCAAGTCCCGTCAGATCTCAAAGTCCACCGGCACCATCGTCCAAAAGCCAAACTCGTCCGATCGCCAAAACAATTATAGATCCTTGTTCCTCGTTGCATGCCGAACGTATTACATTAATGGTTCGAACGCGGTCGTCGCGCTCGTTTTCGAGAAAAAAGAGAAAAACACCTTTCGGTCCGAAATATTTCCAAGTCCCGTCAGATCTCAAAGTCCACCGGCACCATCGTCCAAAAGCCAAACTCGTCCGATCGCCAAAACAATTATAGATCCTTGTTCCTCGTTGCATTCCGAACGTATTACATTAATGGTTCGACCGCGGTCGACGCGCTCGTTTTCGAGAAAAACGCGAAAAACACCTTTCGGTCCGAAATATTTCCAAGTCCCGTCAGATCTCAAAGTCCACCGGCACCATCGTCCAAAAGCCAAACTCGTCCGATCGCCAAAACAATTATAGATCCTTGTTCCTCGTTGCATTCCGAACGTATTACATTAATGGTTCGACCGCGGTCGTCGCGCTCGTTTTCGAGAAAAACGCGAAAAACACCTTTCGGTCCGAAATATTTCCAAGTCCCGTCAGATCTCAAAGTCCCCCGGCACCATCGTCCAAAAGCCAAACTCGTCCGATCGCCAAAACAATTATAGATCCTTGTTCCTCGTTGCATTGCGAACGTATTACATCATTGGTTCGAACGCGGTCGTCGCGCTCGTTTCCGAGAAAAACGAGAAAAACACCTTTCGGTCCGAAATATTTCCAAGTCCCGTCAGATCTCAAAGTCCACCGGCACCATCGTCCAAAAGCCAAACTCGTCCGATCGCCAAAACAATTATAGATCCTTGTTCCTCGTTGCATGCCGAACGTATTACATTAATGGTTCGACCGCGGTGGTCGCGCTCGTTTTCGAGAAAAACGAGAAAAACACCTTTCGGTCCGAAATATTTCCAAGTCCCGTCAGATCTCAAAGTCCACCGGCACCATCGTCCAAAAGCCAAACTCGTCCGATCGCCAAAACAATTATAGATCCTTGTTCCTCGTTGCATTCCGAACGTATTACATTAATGGTTCGACCGCGGTCGTCGCGCTCGTTTTCGAGAAAAACGAGAAAAACACCTTTCGGTCCGAAATATTTCCAAGTCCCGTCAAATCTCAAAGTCCACCGGCACCATCGTCCAAAAGCCAAACTCGTCCGATCGCCAAAACAATTATAGATCCCTGTTCCTCGTTGCATTCCGAACGTATTACATTAATGGTTCGACCACGGTCGTCGAGCTCGTTTTCGAGAAAAACGAGAAAAACACCTTTCGGTCCGAAATATTTCCAAGTCCCGTCAGATCTCAAAGTCCACCGGCACCCTCGTCCAAAAGCCAAACTCGTCCGATCGCCAAAACAATTATAGATCCTTGTTCCTCGTTGCATTCCGAACGAATTACATTAATGGTTCGACCGCGGTCGTCGCGCTCGTTTTCGAGAAAAACGAGAAAAACACCTTTCGGTCCGAAATATTTCCAAGTCCCGTCAGATCTCAAAGTCCACCGGCACCGTCGTCCAAAAGCCAAACTCGTCCGATCGCCAAAACAATTATAGATCCTTGTTCCTCGTTGCATTCCGAACGTATTACATTAATGGTTCGACCGCGGTCGTCGCGCTCGTTTTCGAGAAAAAAGAGAAAAACACCTTTCGGTCCGAAATATTTCCAAGTCCCGTCAGATCTCAAAGTCCACCGGCACCATCGTCCAAAAGCCAAACTCGTCCGATCGCCAAAACAATTATAGACCCTTGTTCCTCGTTGCATTCCGAACGTATTATATTAATGGTTCGACCGCGGTCGTCGAGCTCGTTTTCGAGAAAAACGAGAAAAACACCTTTCGGTCCGAAATATTTCCAAGTCCCGTCAGATCTCAAAGTCCACCGGCACCATCGTCCAAAAGCCAAACTCGTCCGATCGCCAAAACAATTATAGATCCTTGTTCCTCGTTGCATGCCGAACGTATTACATTAATGGTTCGACCGCGGTGGTCGCGCTCGTTTTCGAGAAAAACGAGAAAAACACCTTTCGGTCCGAAATATTTTCAAGTCCCGTCAGATCTCAAAGTCCACCGGCACCATCGTCCAAAAGCCAAACTCGTCCGATCGCCAAAACAATTATAGATCCTTGTTCCTCGTTGCATTCCGAACGTATTACATTAATGGCTCGACCGCGGTCGTCGCGCTCGTTTTCGAGAAAAACGAGAAAAACACCTTTCGGTCCGAAATATTTCCAAGTCCCGTCAGATCTCAAAGTCCACCGGCACCATCGTCCAAAAGCCAAACTCGTCCGATCGCCAAAACAATTATAGATCCTTGTTCCTCGTTGCATGCCGAACGTATTACATTAATGGTTCGAACGCGGTCGTCGCGCTCGTTTTCGAGAAAAAAGAGAAAAACACCTTTCGGTCCGAAATATTTCCAAGTCCCGTCAGATCTCAAAGTCCACCGGCACCATCGTCCAAAAGCCAAACTCGTCCGATCGCCAAAACAATTATAGATCCTTGTTCCTCGTTGCATTCCGAACGTATTACATTAATGGTTCGACCGCGGTCGACGCGCTCGTTTTCGAGAAAAACGCGAAAAACACCTTTCGGTCCGAAATATTTCCAAGTCCCGTCAGATCTCAAAGTCCACCGGCACCATCGTCCAAAAGCCAAACTCGTCCGATCGCCAAAACAATTATAGATCCTTGTTCCTCGTTGCATTCCGAACGTATTACATTAATGGTTCGACCGCGGTCGTCGCGCTCGTTTTCGAGAAAAACGCGAAAAACACCTTTCGGTCCGAAATATTTCCAAGTCCCGTCAGATCTCAAAGTCCCCCGGCACCATCGTCCAAAAGCCAAACTCGTCCGATCGCCAAAACAATTATAGATCCTTGTTCCTCGTTGCATTGCGAACGTATTACATCATTGGTTCGAACGCGGTCGTCGCGCTCGTTTCCGAGAAAAACGAGAAAAACACCTTTCGGTCCGAAATATTTCCAAGTCCCGTCAGATCTCAAAGTCCACCGGCACCATCGTCCAAAAGCCAAACTCGTCCGATTGCCAAAACAATTATAGATCCTTGTTCCTCGTTGCATGCCGAACGTATTACATTAATGGTTCGACCGCGGTGGTCGCGCTCGTTTTCGAGAAAAACGAGAAAAACACCTTTCGGTCCGAAATATTTCCAAGTCCCGTCAGATCTCAAAGTCCACCGGCACCATCGTCCAAGAGCCAAACTCGTCCGATCGCCAAAACAATTATAGATCCTTGTTCCTCGTTGCATGCCGAACGTATTACATTAATGGTTCGAACGCGGTCGTCGCGCTCGTTTTCGAGAAAAAAGAGAAAAACACCTTTCGGTCCGAAATATTTCCAAGTCCCGTCAGATCTCAAAGTCCACCGGCACCATCGTCCAAAAGCCAAACTCGTCCGATCGCCAAAACAATTATAGATCCTTGTTCCTCGTTCCATTCCGAACGAATTACATTAATGGTTCGACCGCGGTCGTCGCGCTCGTTTTCGAGAAAAACGAGAAAAACACCTTTCGGTCCGAAATATTTCCAAGTCCCGTCAGATCTCAAAGTCCACCGGCACCATCGTCCAAAAGCCAAACTCGTCCGATCGCCAAAACAATTATAGATCCTTGTTCCTCGTTGCATTGCGAACGTATTACATCAATCGTTCGAACGCGGTCGTCGCGCTCGTTTTCGAGAAAAACGAGAAAAACACCTTTCGGTCCGAAATATTTCCAAGTCCCGTCAGATCTCAAAGTCCACCGGCACCATCGTCCAAAAGCCAAACTCGTCCGATTGCCAAAACAATTATAGATCCTTGTTCCTCGTTGCATGCCGAACGTATTACATTAATGGTTCGACCGCGGTGGTCGCGCTCGTTTTCGAGAAAAACGAGAAAAACACCTTTCGGTCCGAAATATTTCCAAGTCCCGTCAGATCTCAAAGTCCACCGGCACCATCGTCCAAAAGCCAAACTCGTCCGATCGCCAAAACAATTATAGATCCTTGTTCCTCGTTGCATGCCCAACGTATTACATTAATGGTTCGACCGCGGTCGTCGCGCTCGATTTCGAGAAAAACGAGAAAAACACCTTTCGGTCCGAAATATTTCTAAGTCCCGTCAGATCTCAAAGTCCACCGGCACCATCCTCCAAAAGCCAAACTCGTCCGATCGCCAAAACAATTATAGATCCTTGTTCCTCGTTCCATTCCGAACGAATTACATTAATGGTTCGACCGCGGTCGTCACGCTCGTTTTCGAGAAAAACGAGAAAAACACCTTTCGGTCCGAAATATTTCCAAGTCCCCTCAGATCTCAAAGTCCACCGGCACCATCGTCCAAAAGCCAAACTCGTCCGATCGCCAAAACAATTATAGATCCTTGTTCCTCGTTGCATTCCGAACGTATTACATTAATGGTTCGACCGCGGTCGTCGCGCTCGTTTTCGAGAAAAACGAGAAAAACACCTTTCGGTCCGAAATATTTCCAAGTCCCGTCAGATCTCAAAGTCCACCGGCACCATCGTCCAAAAGCCAAACTCGTCCGATCGCCAAAACAATTATAGATCCTTGTTCCTCGTTGCATTCCGAACGTATTATATTAATGGTTCGACCGCGGTCGTCGAGCTCGTTTTCGAGAAAAACGAGAAAAACACCTTTCGGTCCGAAATATTTCCAAGTCCCGTCAGATCTCAAAGTCCACCGGCACCATCGTCCAAAAGCCAAACTCGTCCGATCGCCAAAACAATTATAGATCCTTGTTCCTCGTTGCATGCCGAACGTATTACATTAATGGTTCGACCGCGGTGGTCGCGCTCGTTTTCGAGAAAAACGAGAAAAACACCTTTCGGTCCGAAATATTTTCAAGTCCCGTCAGATCTCAAAGTCCACCGGCACCATCGTCCAAAAGCCAAACTCGTCCGATCGCCAAAACAATTATAGATCCTTGTTCCTCGTTGCATGCCGAACGTATTACATTAATGGTTCGACCGCGGTGGTCGCGCTCGTTTTCGAGAAAAACGAGAAAAACACCTTTCGGTCCGAAATATTTCCAAGTCCCGTCAGATCTCAAAGTCCACCGGCACCATCGTCCAAAAGCCAAACTCGTCCGATCGCCAAAACAATTATAGATCCTTGTTCCTCGTTGCATGCCGAACGTATTACATTAATGGTTCGAACGCGGTCGTCGCGCTCGTTTTCGAGAAAAAAGAGAAAAACACCTTTCGGTCCGAAATATTTCCAAGTCCCGTCAGATCTCAAAGTCCACCGGCACCATCGTCCAAAAGCCAAACTCGTCCGATCGCCAAAACAATTATAGATCCTTGTTCCTCGTTGCATTCCGAACGTATTACATTAATGGTTCGACCGCGGTCGTCGCACTCGTTTTCGAGAAAAACGAGAAAAACACCTTTCGGTCCGAAATATTTCCAAGTCCCGTCAGATCTCAAAGTCCACCGGCACCATCGTCCAAAAGCCAAACTCGTCCGATCGCCAAAACAATTATAGATCCTTGTTCCTCGTTGCATTCCGAACGTATTACATTAATGGTTCGACCGCGGTCGTCGAGCTCGTTTTCGAGAAAAACGAGAAAAACACCTTTCGGTCCGAAATATTTCCAAGTCCCGTCAGATCTCAAAGTCCACCGGCACCATCGTCCAAAAGCCAAACTCGTCCGATCGCCAAAACAATTATAGATCCTTGTTCCTCGTTCCATTCCGAACGAATTACATTAATGGTTCGACCGCGGTCGTCGCGCTCGTTTTCGAGAAAAACGAGAAAAACACCTTTCGGTCCGAAATATTTCCAAGTCCCCTCAGATCTCAAAGTCCACCGGCACCATCGTCCAAAAGCCAAACTCGTCCGATGGCCAAAACAATTATAGATCCTTGTTCCTCGTTGCATTCCGAACGTATTACATTAATGGTTCGACCGCGGTCGTCGCGCTCGTTTTCGAGAAAAACGAGAAAAACACCTTTCGGTCCGAAATATTTCCAAGTCCCGTCAGATCTCAAAGTCCACCGGCACCATCGTCCAAAAGCCAAACTCGTCCGATCGCCAAAACAATTATAGATCCTTGTTCCTCGTTGCATTCCGAACGTATTACATTAATGGTTCGACCGCGGTCGTCGCGCTCGTTTTCGAGAAAAACGCGAAAAACACCTTTCGGTCCGAAATATTTCCAAGTCCCGTCAGATCTCAAAGTCCACCGGCACCATCGTCCAAAAGCCAAACTCGTCCGATCGCCAAAACAATTATAGATCCTTGTTCCTCGTTGCATGCCGAACGTATTACATTAATGGTTCGACCGCGGTCGTCGCGCTCGTTTTCGAGAAAAACGCGAAAAACACCTTTCGGTCCGAAATATTTCCAAGTCCCGTCAGATCTCAAAGTCCACCGGCACCATCGTCCAAAAGCCAAACTCGTCCGATCGCCAAAACAATTATAGATCCTTGTTCCTCGTTGCATTCCGAACGAATTACATTAATGGTTCGACCGCGGTCGTCGCGCTCGTTTTCGAGAAAAACGAGAAAAACACCTTTCGGTCCGAAATATTTCCAAGTCCCGTCAGATCTCAAAGTCCACCGGCACCATCGTCCAAAAGCCAAACTCGTCCGATCGCCAAAACAATTATAGATCCTTGTTCCTCGTTGCATGCCGAACGTATTACATCAATGTTTCGAACGCGGTCGTCGCGCTCGTTTTCGAGAAAAACGAGAAAAACACCTTTCGGTCCGAAATATTCCCAAGTCCCGTCAGATCTCAAAGTCCACCGGCACCATCGTCCAAAAGCCAAACTCGTCCGATCGCCAAAACAATTATAGATCCTTGTTCCTCGTTGCATGCCGAACGTATTACATTAATGGTTCGAACGCGGTCGTCGCGCTCGTTTTCGAGAAAAAAGAGAAAAACACCTTTCGGTCCGAAATATTTCCAAGTCCCGTCAGATCTCAAAGTCCACCGGCACCATCGTCCAAAAGCCAAACTCGTCCGATCGCCAAAACAATTATAGATCCTTGTTCCTCGTTGCATTCCGAACGTATTACATTAATGGTTCGACCGCGGTCGTCGCACTCGTTTTCGAGAAAAACGAGAAAAACACCTTTCGGTCCGAAATATTTCCAAGTCCCGTCAGATCTCAAAGTCCACCGGCACCATCGTCCAAAAGCCAAACTCGTCCGATCGCCAAAACAATTATAGATCCTTGTTCCTCGTTGCATTCCGAACGTATTACATTAATGGTTCGACCGCGGTCGTCGAGCTCGTTTTCGAGAAAAACGAGAAAAACACCTTTCGGTCCGAAATATTTCCAAGTCCCGTCAGATCTCAAAGTCCACCGGCACCATCGTCCAAAAGCCAAACTCGTCCGATCGCCAAAACAATTATAGATCCTTGTTCCTCGTTCCATTCCGAACGAATTACATTAATGGTTCGACCGCGGTCGTCGCGCTCGTTTTCGAGAAAAACGAGAAAAACACCTTTCGGTCCGAAATATTTCCAAGTCCCCTCAGATCTCAAAGTCCACCGGCACCATCGTCCAAAAGCCAAACTCGTCCGATGGCCAAAACAATTATAGATCCTTGTTCCTCGTTGCATTCCGAACGTATTACATTAATGGTTCGACCGCGGTCGTCGCGCTCGTTTTCGAGAAAAACGAGAAAAACACCTTTCGGTCCGAAATATTTCCAAGTCCCGTCAGATCTCAAAGTCCACCGGCACCATCGTCCAAAAGCCAAACTCGTCCGATCGCCAAAACAATTATAGATCCTTGTTCCTCGTTGCATTCCGAACGTATTACATTAATGGTTCGACCGCGGTCGTCGCGCTCGTTTTCGAGAAAAACGCGAAAAACACCTTTCGGTCCGAAATATTTCCAAGTCCCGTCAGATCTCAAAGTCCACCGGCACCATCGTCCAAAAGCCAAACTCGTCCGATCGCCAAAACAATTATAGATCCTTGTTCCTCGTTGCATGCCGAACGTATTACATTAATGGTTCGACCGCGGTCGTCGCGCTCGTTTTCGAGAAAAACGCGAGAAACACCTTTCGGTCCGAAATATTTCCAAGTCCCGTCAGATCTCAAAGTCCACCGGCACCATCGTCCAAAAGCCAAACTCGTCCGATCGCCAAAACAATTATAGATCCTTGTTCCTCGTTGCATTCCGAACGAATTACATTAATGGTTCGACCGCGGTCGTCGCGCTCGTTTTCGAGAAAAACGAGAAAAACACCTTTCGGTCCGAAATATTTCCAAGTCCCGTCAGATCTCAAAGTCCACCGGCACCATCGTCCAAAAGCCAAACTCGTCCGATCGCCAAAACAATTATAGATCCTTGTTCCTCGTTGCATGCCGAACGTATTACATCAATGTTTCGAACGCGGTCGTCGCGCTCGTTTTCGAGAAAAACGAGAAAAACACCTTTCGGTCCGAAATATTCCCAAGTCCCGTCAGATCTCAAAGTCCACCGGCACCATCGTCCAAAAGCCAAACTCGTCCGATCGCCAAAACAATTATAGATCCTTGTTCCTCGTTGCATTCCGAACGTATTACATTAATGGTTCGACCGCGGTCGTCGCGCTCGTTTTCGAGAAAAACGCGAAAAACACCTTTCGGTCCGAAATATTTCCAAGTCCCGTCAGATCTCAAAGTCCACCGGCACCATCGTCCAAAAGCCAAACTCGTCCGATCGCCAAAACAATTATAGATCCTTGTTCCTCGTTGCATTGCGAACGTATTACATCAATGGTTCGAACGCGGTCGTCGCGCTCGTTTTCGAGAAAAACGAGAAAAACACCTTTCGGTCCGAAATATTTCCAAGTCCCGTCAGATCTCAAAGTCCACCGGCACCCTCGTCCAAAAGCCAAACTCGTCCGATCGTCAAAACAATTATAGATCTTTGTTCCTCGTTGCATTCCGAACGTATTACATTAATGGTTCGACCGCGGTCGTCGCGCTCGTTTTCGAGAAAAACGAGAAAAACACCTTTCGGTCCGAAATATTTCCAAGTCCCGTCAGATCTCAAAGTCCACAGGCACCATCGTCCAAAAGCCAAACTCGTCCGATCGCCAAAACAATTATAGATCCTTGTTCCACGTTGCATGCCGAACGTATTACATTAATGGTTCGACCGCGGTGGTCGCGCTCGTTTTCGAGAAAAACGAGAAAAACACCTTTCGGTCCGAAATATTTCCAAGTCCCGTCAGATCTCAAAGTCCACCGGCACCATCGTCCAAAAGCCAAACTCGTCCGATCGCCAAAACAGTTATAGATCCTTGTTCCTCGTTGCATGCCGAACGTATTACATTAATGGTTCGAACGCGGTCGTCGCGCTCGTTTTCGAGAAAAAAGAGAAAAACACCTTTCGGTCCGAAATATTTCCAATTCCCGTCAGATCTCAAAGTCCACCGGCACCATCGTCCAATAGCCAAACTCGTCCGATCGCCAAAACAATTATAGATCCTTGTTCCTCGTTGCATGCCCAACGTATTACATTAATGGTTCGACCGCGGTCGTCGCGCTCGTTTTCGAGAAAAAAGAGAAAAACACCTTTCGGTCCGAAATATTTCCAAGTCCCGTCAGATCTCAAAGTCCACCGGCACCATCGTCCAAAAGCCAAACTCGTCCGATCGCCAAAACAATTATAGATCCTTGTTCCTCGTTGCATTCCGAACGTATTACATTAATGGTTCGACCGCGGTCGTCGAGCTCGTTTTCGAGAAAAACGAGAAAAACACCTTTCGGTCCGAAATATTTCCAAGTCCCGTCAGATCTCAAAGTCCACCGGCACCATCGTCCAAAAGCCAAACTCGTCCGATCGCCAAAACAATTATAGATCCTTGTTCCTCGTTGCATGCCGAACGTATTACATTAATGGTTCGACCGCGGTCGTCGCGCTCGTTTTCGAGAAAAACGCGAAAAACACCTTTCGGTCCTAAATATTTCCAAGTCCCGTCAGATCTCAAAGTCCCCCGGCACCATCGTCCAAAAGCCAAACTCGTCCGATCGCCAAAACAATTATAGATCCTTGTTCCTCGTTGCATTCCGAACGAATTACATTAATGGTTCGACCGCGGTCGTCGCGCTCGTTTTCGAGAAAAAAGAGAAAAACACCTTTCGGTCCGAAATATTTCCAAGTCCCGTCAGATATCAAAGTCCACCGGCACCATCGTCCAAAAGCCAAACTCGTCCGATCGCCAAAACAATTATAGATCCTTGTTCCACGTTGCATGCCGAACGTATTACATTAATGGTTCGACCGCGGTGGTCGCGCTCGTTTTCGAGAAAAACGAGAAAAACACCTTTCGGTCCGAAATATTTCCAAGTCCCGTCAGATCTCAAAGTCCACCGGCACCCTCGTCCAAAAGCCAAACTCGTCCGATCGCCAAAACAATTATAGATCCTTGTTCCTCGTTCCATTCCGAACGAATTACATTAATGGTTCGACCGCGGTCGTCGCGCTCGTTTTCGAGAAAAACGAGAAAAACACCTTTCGGTCCGAAATATTTCCAAGTCCCCTCAGATCTCAAAGTCCACCGGCACCATCGTCCAAAAGCCAAACTCATCCGATCGCCAAAACAATTATAGATCCTTGTTCCTCGTTGCATTCCGAACGTATTACATTAATGGTTCGACCGCGGTCGTCGCGCTCGTTTTCGAGAAAAACGAGAAAAACACCTTTCGGTCCGAAATATTTCCAAGTCTCGTCAGATCTCAAAGTCCACCGGCACCATCGTCCAAAAGCCAAACTCGTCCGATCGCCAAAACAATTATAGATCCTTGTTCCTCGTTGCATTCCGAACGTATTACATTAATGGTTCGACCGCGGTCGTCGAGCTCGTTTTCGAGAAAAACGAGAAAAACACCTTTCGGTCCTAAATATTTCCAAGTCCCGTCAGATCTCAAAGTCCACCGGCACCATCGTCCAAAAGCCAAACTCGTCCGATCGCCAAAACAATTATAGATCCTTGTTCCTCGTTGCATTCCGAACGAATTACATTAATGGTTCGACCGCGGTCGTCGCGCTCGTTTTCGAGAAAAAAGAGAAAAACACCTTTCGGTCCGAAATATTTCCAAGTCCCGTCAGATCTCAAAGTCCACCGGCACCATCGTCCAAAAGCCAAACTCGTCCGATCGCCAAAACAATTATAGATCCTTGTTCCACGTTGCATGCCGAACGTATTACATTAATGGTTCGACCGCGGTGGTCGCGCTCGTTTTCGAGAAAAACGAGAAAAACACCTTTCGGTCCGAAATATTTCCAAGTCCCGTCAGATCTCAAAGTCCACCGGCACCATCGTCCAAAAGCCAAACTCGTCCGATCGCCAAAACAATTATAGATCCTTGTTCCTCGTTGCATTCCGAACGTATTACATTAATGGTTCGACCGCGGTCGTCGCGCTCGTTTTCGAGAAAAACGAGAAAAACACCTTTCGGTCCGAAATATTTCCAAGTCCCGTCAAATCTCAAAGTCCACCGGCACCATCGTCCAAAAGCCAAACTCGTCCGATCGCCAAAACAATTATAGATCCCTGTTCCTCGTTGCATTCCGAACGTATTACATTAATGGTTCGACCACGGTCGTCGAGCTCGTTTTCGAGAAAAACGAGAAAAACACCTTTCGGTCCGAAATATTTCCAAGTCCCGTCAGATCTCAAAGTCCACCGGCACCCTCGTCCAAAAGCCAAACTCGTCCGATCGCCAAAACAATTATAGATCCTTGTTCCTCGTTCCATTCCGAACGAATTACATTAATGGTTCGACCGCGGTCGTCGCGCTCGTTTTCGAGAAAAACGAGAAAAACACCTTTCGGTCCGAAATATTTCCAAGTCCCCTCAGATCTCAAAGTCCACCGGCACCATCGTCCAAAAGCCAAACTCGTCCGATCGCCAAAACAATTATAGATCCTTGTTCCTCGTTGCATTCCGAACGTATTACATTAATGGTTCGACCGCGGTCGTCGCGCTCGTTTTCGAGAAAAACGAGAAAAACACCTTTCGGTCCGAAATATTTCCAAGTCCCGTCAGATCTCAAAGTCCACCGGCACCATCGTCCAAAAGCCAAACTCGTCCGATCGCCAAAACAATTATAGATCCTTGTTCCTCGTTCCATTCCGAACGAATTACATTAATGGTTCGACCGCGGTCGTCGCGCTCGTTTTCGAGAAAAAAGAGAAAAACACCTTTCGGTCCGAAATATTTCCAAGTCCCGTCAGATCTCAAAGTCCACCGGCACCATCGTCCAAGAGCCAAACTCGTCCGATCGCCAAAACAATTATAGATCCTTGTTCCTCGTTCCATTCCGAACGAATTACATTAATGGTTCGACCGCGGTCGTCGCGCTCGTTTTCGAGAAAAGCGAGAAAAACACCTTTCGGTCCGAAATATTTCCAAGTCCCGTCAGATCTCAAAGTCCACCGGCACCATCGTCCAAAAGCCAAACTCGTCCGATCGCCAAAACAATTATAGATCCTTGTTCCTCGTTGCATTGCGAACGTATTACATCAATGGTTCGAACGCGGTCGTCGCGCTCGTTTTCGAGAAAAACGAGAAAAACACCTTTCGGTCCGAAATATTTCCAAGTCCCGTCAGATCTCAAAGTCCACCGGCACCATCGTCCAAAAGCCAAACTCGTCCGATTGCCAAAACAATTATAGATCCTTGTTCCTCGTTGCATGCCGAACGTATTACATTAATGGTTCGACCGCGGTGGTCGCGCTCGTTTTCGAGAAAAACGAGAAAAACACCTTTCGGTCCGAAATATTTCCAAGTCCCGTCAGATCTCAAAGTCCACCGGCACCATCGTCCAAAAGCCAAACTCGTCCGATCGCCAAAACAGTTATAGATCCTTGTTCCTCGTTGCATGCCGAACGTATTACATTAATGGTTCGAACGCGGTCGTCGCGCTCGTTTTCGAGAAAAAAGAGAAAAACACCTTTCGGTCCGAAATATTTCCAATTCCCGTCAGATCTCAAAGTCCACCGGCACCATCGTCCAAAAGCCAAACTCGTCCGATCGCCAAAACAATTATAGATCCTTGTTCCTCGTTGCATGCCCAACGTATTACATTAATGGTTCGACCGCGGTCGTCGCGCTCGTTTTCGAGAAAAACGAGAAAAACACCTTTCGGTCCGAAATATTTCTAAGTCCCGTCAGATCTCAAAGTCCACCGGCACCATCCTCCAAAAGCCAAACTCGTCCGATCGCCAAAACAATTATAGATCCTTGTTCCTCGTTGCATTCCGAACGAATTACATTAATGGTTCGACCGCGGTCGTCGCGCTCGTTTTCGAGAAAAAAGAGAAAAACACCTTTCGGTCCGAAATATTTCCAAGTCCCGTCAGATCTCAAAGTCCACCGGCACCATCGTCCAAAAGCCAAACTCGTCCGATCGCCAAAACAATTATAGATCCTTGTTCCTCGTTGCATTCCGAACGAATTACATTAATGGTTCGACCGCGGTCGTCGCGCTCGTTTTCGAGAAAAACGAGAAAAACACCTTTCGGTCCGAAATATTTCCAAGTCCCGTCAGATCTCAAAGTCCACCGGCACCATCGTCCAAAAGCCAAACTCGTCCGATCGCCAAAACAATTATAGATCCTTGTTCCTCGTTGCATTCCGAACGTATTACATTAATGGTTCGACCGCGGTCGTCGCGCTCGTTTTCGAGAAAAACGAGAAAAACACCTTTCGGTCCGAAATATTTCCAAGTCCCGTCAGATCTCAAAGTCCACCGGCACCATCGTCCAAAAGCCAAACTCGTCCGATCGCCAAAACAATTATAGATCCTTGTTCCTCGTTGCATTCCGAACGTATTATATTAATGGTTCGACCGCGGTCGTCGAGCTCGTTTTCGAGAAAAACGAGAAAAACACCTTTCGGTCCGAAATATTTCCAAGTCCCGTCAGATCTCAAAGTCCACCGGCACCATCGTCCAAAAGCCAAACTCGTCCGATCGCCAAAACAATTATAGATCCTTGTTCCTCGTTGCATGCCGAACGTATTACATTAATGGTTCGACCGCGGTGGTCGCGCTCGTTTTCGAGAAAAACGAGAAAAACACCTTTCGGTCCGAAATATTTTCAAGTCCCGTCAGATCTCAAAGTCCACCGGCACCATCGTCCAAAAGCCAAACTCGTCCGATCGCCAAAACAATTATAGATCCTTGTTCCTCGTTGCATTCCGAACGTATTACATTAATGGCTCGACCGCGGTCGTCGCGCTCGTTTTCGAGAAAAACGAGAAAAACACCTTTCGGTCCGAAATATTTCCAAGTCCCGTCAGATCTCAAAGTCCACCGGCACCATCGTCCAAAAGCCAAACTCGTCCGATCGCCAAAACAATTATAGATCCTTGTTCCTCGTTGCATGCCGAACGTATTACATTAATGGTTCGAACGCGGTCGTCGCGCTCGTTTTCGAGAAAAAAGAGAAAAACACCTTTCGGTCCGAAATATTTCCAAGTCCCGTCAGATCTCAAAGTCCACCGGCACCATCGTCCAAAAGCCAAACTCGTCCGATCGCCAAAACAATTATAGATCCTTGTTCCTCGTTGCATTCCGAACGTATTACATTAATGGTTCGACCGCGGTCGACGCGCTCGTTTTCGAGAAAAACGCGAAAAACACCTTTCGGTCCGAAATATTTCCAAGTCCCGTCAGATCTCAAAGTCCACCGGCACCATCGTCCAAAAGCCAAACTCGTCCGATCGCCAAAACAATTATAGATCCTTGTTCCTCGTTGCATTCCGAACGTATTACATTAATGGTTCGACCGCGGTCGTCGCGCTCGTTTTCGAGAAAAACGCGAAAAACACCTTTCGGTCCGAAATATTTCCAAGTCCCGTCAGATCTCAAAGTCCCCCGGCACCATCGTCCAAAAGCCAAACTCGTCCGATCGCCAAAACAATTATAGATCCTTGTTCCTCGTTGCATTGCGAACGTATTACATCATTGGTTCGAACGCGGTCGTCGCGCTCGTTTCCGAGAAAAACGAGAAAAACACCTTTCGGTCCGAAATATTTCCAAGTCCCGTCAGATCTCAAAGTCCACCGGCACCATCGTCCAAAAGCCAAACTCGTCCGATTGCCAAAACAATTATAGATCCTTGTTCCTCGTTGCATGCCGAACGTATTACATTAATGGTTCGACCGCGGTGGTCGCGCTCGTTTTCGAGAAAAACGAGAAAAACACCTTTCGGTCCGAAATATTTCCAAGTCCCGTCAGATCTCAAAGTCCACCGGCACCATTGTCCAAGAGCCAAACTCGTCCGATCGCCAAAACAATTATAGATCCTTGTTCCTCGTTGCATGCCGAACGTATTACATTAATGGTTCGAACGCGGTCGTCGCGCTCGTTTTCGAGAAAAAAGAGAAAAACACCTTTCGGTCCGAAATATTTCCAAGTCCCGTCAGATCTCAAAGTCCACCGGCACCATCGTCCAAAAGCCAAACTCGTCCGATCGCCAAAACAATTATAGATCCTTGTTCCTCGTTCCATTCCGAACGAATTACATTAATGGTTCGACCGCGGTCGTCGCGCTCGTTTTCGAGAAAAACGAGAAAAACACCTTTCGGTCCGAAATATTTCCAAGTCCCGTCAGATCTCAAAGTCCACCGGCACCATCGTCCAAAAGCCAAACTCGTCCGATCGCCAAAACAATTATAGATCCTTGTTCCTCGTTGCATGCCGAACGTATTACATTAATGGTTCGAACGCGGTCGTCGCGCTCGTTTTTGAGAAAAAAGAGAAAAACACCTTTCGGTCCGAAATATTTCCAAGTCCCGTCAGATCTCAAAGTCCACCGGCACCATCGTCCAAAAGCCAAACTCGTCCGATCGCCAAAACAATTATAGATCCTTGTTCCTCGTTGCATGCCCAACGTATTACATTAATGGTTCGACCGCGGTCGTCGCGCTCGATTTCGAGAAAAACGAGAAAAACACCTTTCGGTCCGAAATATTTCTAAGTCCCGTCAGATCTCAAAGTCCACCGGCACCATCCTCCTAAAGCCAAACTCGTCCGATCGCCAAAACAATTATAGATCCTTGTTCCTCGTTCCATTCCGAACGAATTACATTAATGGTTCGACCGCGGTCGTCACGCTCGTTTTCGAGAAAAACGAGAAAAACACCTTTCGGTCCGAAATATTTCCAAGTCCCCTCAGATCTCAAAGTCCACCGGCACCATCGTCCAAAAGCCAAACTCGTCCGATCGCCAAAACAATTATAGATCCTTGTTCCTCGTTGCATTCCGAACGTATTACATTAATGGTTCGACCGCGGTCGTCGCGCTCGTTTTCGAGAAAAACGAGAAAAACACCTTTAGGTCCGAAATATTTCCAAGTCCCGTCAGATCTCAAAGTCCACCGGCACCATCGTCCAAAAGCCAAACTCGTCCGATCGCCAAAACAATTATAGATCCTTGTTCCTCGTTGCATTCCGAACGTATTATATTAATGGTTCGACCGCGGTCGTCGAGCTCGTTTTCGAGAAAAACGAGAAAAACACCTTTCGGTCCGAAATATTTCCAAGTCCCGTCAGATCTCAAAGTCCACCGGCACCATCGTCCAAAAGCCAAACTCGTCCGATCGCCAAAACAATTATAGATCCTTGTTCCTCGTTGCATGCCGAACGTATTACATTAATGGTTCGACCGCGGTGGTCGCGCTCGTTTTCGAGAAAAACGAGAAAAACACCTTTCGGTCCGAAATATTTTCAAGTCCCGTCAGATCTCAAAGTCCACCGGCACCATCGTCCAAAAGCCAAACTCGTCCGATCGCCAAAACAATTATAGATCCTTGTTCCTCGTTGCATGCCGAACGTATTACATTAATGGTTCGACCGCGGTGGTCGCGCTCGTTTTCGAGAAAAACGAGAAAAACACCTTTCGGTCCGAAATATTTCCAAGTCCCGTCAGATCTCAAAGTCCACCGGCACCATCGTCCAAAAGCCAAACTCGTCCGATCGCCAAAACAATTATAGATCCTTGTTCCTCGTTGCATGCCGAACGTATTACATTAATGGTTCGAACGCGGTCGTCGCGCTCGTTTTCGAGAAAAAAGAGAAAAACACCTTTCGGTCCGAAATATTTCCAAGTCCCGTCAGATCTCAAAGTCCACCGGCACCATCGTCCAAAAGCCAAACTCGTCCGATCGCCAAAACAATTATAGATCCTTGTTCCTCGTTGCATTCCGAACGTATTACATTAATGGTTCGACCGCGGTCGTCGCACTCGTTTTCGAGAAAAACGAGAAAAACACCTTTCGGTCCGAAATATTTCCAAGTCCCGTCAGATCTCAAAGTCCACCGGCACCATCGTCCAAAAGCCAAACTCGTCCGATCGCCAAAACAATTATAGATCCTTGTTCCTCGTTGCATGCCGAACGTATTACATTAATGGTTCGACCGCGGTGGTCGCGCTCGTTTTCGAGAAAAACGAGAAAAACACCTTTCGGTCCGAAATATTTTCAAGTCCCGTCAGATCTCAAAGTCCACCGGCACCATCGTCCAAAAGCCAAACTCGTCCGATCGCCAAAACAATTATAGATCCTTGTTCCTCGTTGCATTCCGAACGTATTACATTAATGGCTCGACCGCGGTCGTCGCGCTCGTTTTCGAGAAAAACGAGAAAAACACCTTTCGGTCCGAAATATTTCCAAGTCCCGTCAGATCTCAAAGTCCACCGGCACCATCGTCCAAAAGCCAAACTCGTCCGATCGCCAAAACAATTATAGATCCTTGTTCCTCGTTGCATGCCGAACGTATTACATTAATGGTTCGAACGCGGTCGTCGCGCTCGTTTTCGAGAAAAAAGAGAAAAACACCTTTCGGTCCGAAATATTTCCAAGTCCCGTCAGATCTCAAAGTCCACCGGCACCATCGTCCAAAAGCCAAACTCGTCCGATCGCCAAAACAATTATAGATCCTTGTTCCTCGTTGCATTCCGAACGTATTACATTAATGGTTCGACCGCGGTCGACGCGCTCGTTTTCGAGAAAAACGCGAAAAACACCTTTCGGTCCGAAATATTTCCAAGTCCCGTCAGATCTCAAAGTCCACCGGCACCATCGTCCAAAAGCCAAACTCGTCCGATCGCCAAAACAATTATAGATCCTTGTTCCTCGTTGCATTCCGAACGTATTACATTAATGGTTCGACCGCGGTCGTCGCGCTCGTTTTCGAGAAAAACGCGAAAAACACCTTTCGGTCCGAAATATTTCCAAGTCCCGTCAGATCTCAAAGTCCCCCGGCACCATCGTCCAAAAGCCAAACTCGTCCGATCGCCAAAACAATTATAGATCCTTGTTCCTCGTTGCATTGCGAACGTATTACATCATTGGTTCGAACGCGGTCGTCGCGCTCGTTTCCGAGAAAAACGAGAAAAACACCTTTCGGTCCGAAATATTTCCAAGTCCCGTCAGATCTCAAAGTCCACCGGCACCATCGTCCAAAAGCCAAACTCGTCCGATTGCCAAAACAATTATAGATCCTTGTTCCTCGTTGCATGCCGAACGTATTACATTAATGGTTCGACCGCGGTGGTCGCGCTCGTTTTCGAGAAAAACGAGAAAAACACCTTTCGGTCCGAAATATTTCCAAGTCCCGTCAGATCTCAAAGTCCACCGGCACCATCGTCCAAGAGCCAAACTCGTCCGATCGCCAAAACAATTATAGATCCTTGTTCCTCGTTGCATGCCGAACGTATTACATTAATGGTTCGAACGCGGTCGTCGCGCTCGTTTTCGAGAAAAAAGAGAAAAACACCTTTCGGTCCGAAATATTTCCAAGTCCCGTCAGATCTCAAAGTCCACCGGCACCATCGTCCAAAAGCCAAACTCGTCCGATCGCCAAAACAATTATAGATCCTTGTTCCTCGTTGCATTCCGAACGTATTACATTAATGGTTCGACCGCGGTCGTCGCGCTCGTTTTCGAGAAAAACGAGAAAAACACCTTTCGGTCCGAAATATTTCCAAGTCCCGTCAGATCTCAAAGTCCACCGGCACCATCGTCCAAAAGCCAAACTCGTCCGATCGCCAAAACAATTATAGATCCTTGTTCCTCGTTGCATTCCGAACGTATTATATTAATGGTTCGACCGCGGTCGTCGAGCTCGTTTTCGAGAAAAACGAGAAAAACACCTTTCGGTCCGAAATATTTCCAAGTCCCGTCAGATCTCAAAGTCCACCGGCACCATCGTCCAAAAGCCAAACTCGTCCGATCGCCAAAACAATTATAGATCCTTGTTCCTCGTTGCATGCCGAACGTATTACATTAATGGTTCGACCGCGGTGGTCGCGCTCGTTTTCGAGAAAAACGAGAAAAACACCTTTCGGTCCGAAATATTTTCAAGTCCCGTCAGATCTCAAAGTCCACCGGCACCATCGTCCAAAAGCCAAACTCGTCCGATCGCCAAAACAATTATAGATCCTTGTTCCTCGTTGCATTCCGAACGTATTACATTAATGGCTCGACCGCGGTCGTCGCGCTCGTTTTCGAGAAAAACGAGAAAAACACCTTTCGGTCCGAAATATTTCCAAGTCCCGTCAGATCTCAAAGTCCACCGGCACCATCGTCCAAAAGCCAAACTCGTCCGATCGCCAAAACAATTATAGATCCTTGTTCCTCGTTGCATGCCGAACGTATTACATTAATGGTTCGAACGCGGTCGTCGCGCTCGTTTTCGAGAAAAAAGAGAAAAACACCTTTCGGTCCGAAATATTTCCAAGTCCCGTCAGATCTCAAAGTCCACCGGCACCATCGTCCAAAAGCCAAACTCGTCCGATCGCCAAAACAATTATAGATCCTTGTTCCTCGTTGCATTCCGAACGTATTACATTAATGGTTCGACCGCGGTCGACGCGCTCGTTTTCGAGAAAAACGCGAAAAACACCTTTCGGTCCGAAATATTTCCAAGTCCCGTCAGATCTCAAAGTCCACCGGCACCATCGTCCAAAAGCCAAACTCGTCCGATCGCCAAAACAATTATAGATCCTTGTTCCTCGTTGCATTCCGAACGTATTACATTAATGGTTCGACCGCGGTCGTCGCGCTCGTTTTCGAGAAAAACGCGAAAAACACCTTTCGGTCCGAAATATTTCCAAGTCCCGTCAGATCTCAAAGTCCCCCGGCACCATCGTCCAAAAGCCAAACTCGTCCGATCGCCAAAACAATTATAGATCCTTGTTCCTCGTTGCATTGCGAACGTATTACATCATTGGTTCGAACGCGGTCGTCGCGCTCGTTTCCGAGAAAAACGAGAAAAACACCTTTCGGTCCGAAATATTTCCAAGTCCCGTCAGATCTCAAAGTCCACCGGCACCATCGTCCAAAAGCCAAACTCGTCCGATTGCCAAAACAATTATAGATCCTTGTTCCTCGTTGCATGCCGAACGTATTACATTAATGGTTCGACCGCGGTGGTCGCGCTCGTTTTCGAGAAAAACGAGAAAAACACCTTTCGGTCCGAAATATTTCCAAGTCCCGTCAGATCTCAAAGTCCACCGGCACCATCGTCCAAGAGCCAAACTCGTCCGATCGCCAAAACAATTATAGATCCTTGTTCCTCGTTGCATGCCGAACGTATTACATTAATGGTTCGAACGCGGTCGTCGCGCTCGTTTTCGAGAAAAAAGAGAAAAACACCTTTCGGTCCGAAATATTTCCAAGTCCCGTCAGATCTCAAAGTCCACCGGCACCATCGTCCAAAAGCCAAACTCGTCCGATCGCCAAAACAATTATAGATCCTTGTTCCTCGTTCCATTCCGAACGAATTACATTAATGGTTCGACCGCGGTCGTCGCGCTCGTTTTCGAGAAAAACGAGAAAAACACCTTTCGGTCCGAAATATTTCCAAGTCCCGTCAGATCTCAAAGTCCACCGGCACCATCGTCCAAAAGCCAAACTCGTCCGATCGCCAAAACAATTATAGATCCTTGTTCCTCGTTGCATTGCGAACGTATTACATCAATCGTTCGAACGCGGTCGTCGCGCTCGTTTTCGAGAAAAACGAGAAAAACACCTTTCGGTCCGAAATATTTCCAAGTCCCGTCAGATCTCAAAGTCCACCGGCACCATCGTCCAAAAGCCAAACTCGTCCGATTGCCAAAACAATTATAGATCCTTGTTCCTCGTTGCATGCCGAACGTATTACATTAATGGTTCGACCGCGGTGGTCGCGCTCGTTTTCGAGAAAAACGAGAAAAACACCTTTCGGTCCGAAATATTTCCAAGTCCCGTCAGATCTCAAAGTCCACCGGCACCATCGTCCAAAAGCCAAACTCGTCCGATCGCCAAAACAATTATAGATCCTTGTTCCTCGTTGCATGCCGAACGTATTACATTAATGGTTCGAACGCGGTCGTCGCGCTCGTTTTTGAGAAAAAAGAGAAAAACACCTTTCGGTCCGAAATATTTCCAAGTCCCGTCAGATCTCAAAGTCCACCGGCACCATCGTCCAAAAGCCAAACTCGTCCGATCGCCAAAACAATTATAGATCCTTGTTCCTCGTTGCATGCCGAACGTATTACATTAATGGTTCGAACGCGGTCGTCGCGCTCGTTTTCGAGAAAAAAGAGAAAAACACCTTTCGGTCCGAAATATTTCCAAGTCCCGTCAGATCTCAAAGTCCACCGGCACCATCGTCCAAAAGCCAAACTCGTCCGATCGCCAAAACAATTATAGATCCTTGTTCCTCGTTGCATTCCGAACGTATTACATTAATGGTTCGACCGCGGTCGACGCGCTCGTTTTCGAGAAAAACGCGAAAAACACCTTTCGGTCCGAAATATTTCCAAGTCCCGTCAGATCTCAAAGTCCACCGGCACCATCGTCCAAAAGCCAAACTCGTCCGATCGCCAAAACAATTATAGATCCTTGTTCCTCGTTGCATTCCGAACGTATTACATTAATGGTTCGACCGCGGTCGTCGCGCTCGTTTTCGAGAAAAACGCGAAAAACACCTTTCGGTCCGAAATATTTCCAAGTCCCGTCAGATCTCAAAGTCCCCCGGCACCATCGTCCAAAAGCCAAACTCGTCCGATCGCCAAAACAATTATAGATCCTTGTTCCTCGTTGCATTGCGAACGTATTACATCATTGGTTCGAACGCGGTCGTCGCGCTCGTTTCCGAGAAAAACGAGAAAAACACCTTTCGGTCCGAAATATTTCCAAGTCCCGTCAGATCTCAAAGTCCACCGGCACCATCGTCCAAAAGCCAAACTCGTCCGATTGCCAAAACAATTATAGATCCTTGTTCCTCGTTGCATGCCGAACGTATTACATTAATGGTTCGACCGCGGTGGTCGCGCTCGTTTTCGAGAAAAACGAGAAAAACACCTTTCGGTCCGAAATATTTCCAAGTCCCGTCAGATCTCAAAGTCCACCGGCACCATCGTCCAAGAGCCAAACTCGTCCGATCGCCAAAACAATTATAGATCCTTGTTCCTCGTTGCATGCCGAACGTATTACATTAATGGTTCGAACGCGGTCGTCGCGCTCGTTTTCGAGAAAAAAGAGAAAAACACCTTTCGGTCCGAAATATTTCCAAGTCCCGTCAGATCTCAAAGTCCACCGGCACCATCGTCCAAAAGCCAAACTCGTCCGATCGCCAAAACAATTATAGATCCTTGTTCCTCGTTGCATTCCGAACGTATTACATTAATGGTTCGACCGCGGTCGTCGCGCTCGTTTTCGAGAAAAACGAGAAAAACACCTTTCGGTCCGAAATATTTCCAAGTCCCGTCAGATCTCAAAGTCCACCGGCACCATCGTCCAAAAGCCAAACTCGTCCGATCGCCAAAACAATTATAGATCCTTGTTCCTCGTTGCATTCCGAACGTATTATATTAATGGTTCGACCGCGGTCGTCGAGCTCGTTTTCGAGAAAAACGAGAAAAACACCTTTCGGTCCGAAATATTTCCAAGTCCCGTCAGATCTCAAAGTCCACCGGCACCATCGTCCAAAAGCCAAACTCGTCCGATCGCCAAAACAATTATAGATCCTTGTTCCTCGTTGCATGCCGAACGTATTACATTAATGGTTCGACCGCGGTGGTCGCGCTCGTTTTCGAGAAAAACGAGAAAAACACCTTTCGGTCCGAAATATTTTCAAGTCCCGTCAGATCTCAAAGTCCACCGGCACCATCGTCCAAAAGCCAAACTCGTCCGATCGCCAAAACAATTATAGATCCTTGTTCCTCGTTGCATTCCGAACGTATTACATTAATGGCTCGACCGCGGTCGTCGCGCTCGTTTTCGAGAAAAACGAGAAAAACACCTTTCGGTCCGAAATATTTCCAAGTCCCGTCAGATCTCAAAGTCCACCGGCACCATCGTCCAAAAGCCAAACTCGTCCGATCGCCAAAACAATTATAGATCCTTGTTCCTCGTTGCATGCCGAACGTATTACATTAATGGTTCGAACGCGGTCGTCGCGCTCGTTTTCGAGAAAAAAGAGAAAAACACCTTTCGGTCCGAAATATTTCCAAGTCCCGTCAGATCTCAAAGTCCACCGGCACCATCGTCCAAAAGCCAAACTCGTCCGATCGCCAAAACAATTATAGATCCTTGTTCCTCGTTGCATTCCGAACGTATTACATTAATGGTTCGACCGCGGTCGACGCGCTCGTTTTCGAGAAAAACGCGAAAAACACCTTTCGGTCCGAAATATTTCCAAGTCCCGTCAGATCTCAAAGTCCACCGGCACCATCGTCCAAAAGCCAAACTCGTCCGATCGCCAAAACAATTATAGATCCTTGTTCCTCGTTGCATTCCGAACGTATTACATTAATGGTTCGACCGCGGTCGTCGCGCTCGTTTTCGAGAAAAACGCGAAAAACACCTTTCGGTCCGAAATATTTCCAAGTCCCGTCAGATCTCAAAGTCCCCCGGCACCATCGTCCAAAAGCCAAACTCGTCCGATCGCCAAAACAATTATAGATCCTTGTTCCTCGTTGCATTGCGAACGTATTACATCATTGGTTCGAACGCGGTCGTCGCGCTCGTTTCCGAGAAAAACGAGAAAAACACCTTTCGGTCCGAAATATTTCCAAGTCCCGTCAGATCTCAAAGTCCACCGGCACCATCGTCCAAAAGCCAAACTCGTCCGATTGCCAAAACAATTATAGATCCTTGTTCCTCGTTGCATGCCGAACGTATTACATTAATGGTTCGACCGCGGTGGTCGCGCTCGTTTTCGAGAAAAACGAGAAAAACACCTTTCGGTCCGAAATATTTCCAAGTCCCGTCAGATCTCAAAGTCCACCGGCACCATCGTCCAAGAGCCAAACTCGTCCGATCGCCAAAACAATTATAGATCCTTGTTCCTCGTTGCATGCCGAACGTATTACATTAATGGTTCGAACGCGGTCGTCGCGCTCGTTTTCGAGAAAAAAGAGAAAAACACCTTTCGGTCCGAAATATTTCCAAGTCCCGTCAGATCTCAAAGTCCACCGGCACCATCGTCCAAAAGCCAAACTCGTCCGATCGCCAAAACAATTATAGATCCTTGTTCCTCGTTCCATTCCGAACGAATTACATTAATGGTTCGACCGCGGTCGTCGCGCTCGTTTTCGAGAAAAACGAGAAAAACACCTTTCGGTCCGAAATATTTCCAAGTCCCGTCAGATCTCAAAGTCCACCGGCACCATCGTCCAAAAGCCAAACTCGTCCGATCGCCAAAACAATTATAGATCCTTGTTCCTCGTTGCATTGCGAACGTATTACATCAATCGTTCGAACGCGGTCGTCGCGCTCGTTTTCGAGAAAAACGAGAAAAACACCTTTCGGTCCGAAATATTTCCAAGTCCCGTCAGATCTCAAAGTCCACCGGCACCATCGTCCAAAAGCCAAACTCGTCCGATTGCCAAAACAATTATAGATCCTTGTTCCTCGTTGCATGCCGAACGTATTACATTAATGGTTCGACCGCGGTGGTCGCGCTCGTTTTCGAGAAAAACGAGAAAAACACCTTTCGGTCCGAAATATTTCCAAGTCCCGTCAGATCTCAAAGTCCACCGGCACCATCGTCCAAAAGCCAAACTCGTCCGATCGCCAAAACAATTATAGATCCTTGTTCCTCGTTGCATGCCGAACGTATTACATTAATGGTTCGAACGCGGTCGTCGCGCTCGTTTTTGAGAAAAAAGAGAAAAACACCTTTCGGTCCGAAATATTTCCAAGTCCCGTCAGATCTCAAAGTCCACCGGCACCATCGTCCAAAAGCCAAACTCGTCCGATCGCCAAAACAATTATAGATCCTTGTTCCTCGTTGCATGCCCAACGTATTACATTAATGGTTCGACCGCGGTCGTCGCGCTCGATTTCGAGAAAAACGAGAAAAACACCTTTCGGTCCGAAATATTTCTAAGTCCCGTCAGATCTCAAAGTCCACCGGCACCATCCTCCAAAAGCCAAACTCGTCCGATCGCCAAAACAATTATAGATCCTTGTTCCTCGTTCCATTCCGAACGAATTACATTAATGGTTCGACCGCGGTCGTCACGCTCGTTTTCGAGAAAAACGAGAAAAACACCTTTCGGTCCGAAATATTTCCAAGTCCCGTCAGATCTCAAAGTCCACCGGCACCATCGTCCAAAAGCCAAACTCGTCCGATCGCCAAAACAATTATAGATCCTTGTTCCTCGTTGCATTCCGAACGTATTACATTAATGGTTCGACCGCGGTCGTCGAGCTCGTTTTCGAGAAAAACGAGAAAAACACCTTTCGGTCCGAAATATTTCCAAGTCCCGTCAGATCTCAAAGTCCACCGGCACCATCGTCCAAAAGCCAAACTCGTCCGATCGCCAAAACAATTATAGATCCTTGTTCCTCGTTCCATTCCGAACGAATTACATTAATGGTTCGACCGCGGTCGTCGCGCTCGTTTTCGAGAAAAACGAGAAAAACACCTTTCGGTCCGAAATATTTCCAAGTCCCCTCAGATCTCAAAGTCCACCGGCACCATCGTCCAAAAGCCAAACTCGTCCGATGGCCAAAACAATTATAGATCCTTGTTCCTCGTTGCATTCCGAACGTATTACATTAATGGTTCGACCGCGGTCGTCGCGCTCGTTTTCGAGAAAAACGAGAAAAACACCTTTCGGTCCGAAATATTTCCAAGTCCCGTCAGATCTCAAAGTCCACCGGCACCATCGTCCAAAAGCCAAACTCGTCCGATCGCCAAAACAATTATAGATCCTTGTTCCTCGTTGCATTCCGAACGTATTACATTAATGGTTCGACCGCGGTCGTCGCGCTCGTTTTCGAGAAAAACGCGAAAAACACCTTTCGGTCCGAAATATTTCCAAGTCCCGTCAGATCTCAAAGTCCACCGGCACCATCGTCCAAAAGCCAAACTCGTCCGATCGCCAAAACAATTATAGATCCTTGTTCCTCGTTGCATGCCGAACGTATTACATTAATGGTTCGACCGCGGTCGTCGCGCTCGTTTTCGAGAAAAACGCGAAAAACACCTTTCGGTCCGAAATATTTCCAAGTCCCGTCAGATCTCAAAGTCCACCGGCACCATCGTCCAAAAGCCAAACTCGTCCGATCGCCAAAACAATTATAGATCCTTGTTCCTCGTTGCATTCCGAACGAATTACATTAATGGTTCGACCGCGGTCGTCGCGCTCGTTTTCGAGAAAAACGAGAAAAACACCTTTCGGTCCGAAATATTTCCAAGTCCCGTCAGATCTCAAAGTCCACCGGCACCATCGTCCAAAAGCCAAACTCGTCCGATCGCCAAAACAATTATAGATCCTTGTTCCTCGTTGCATTCCGAACGAATTACATTAATGGTTCGACCGCGGTCGTCGCGCTCGTTTTCGAGAAAAACGCGAAAAACACCTTTCGGTCCGAAATATTTCCAAGTCCCGTCAGATCTCAAAGTCCACCGGCACCATCGTCCAAAAGCCAAACTCGTCCGATCGCCAAAACAGTTATAGATCCTTGTTCCTCGTTGCATGCCGAACGTATTACATTAATGGTTCGAACGCGGTCGTCGCGCTCGTTTTCGAGAAAAAAGAGAAAAACACCTTTCGGTCCGAAATATTTCCAATTCCCGTCAGATCTCAAAGTCCACCGGCACCATCGTCCAATAGCCAAACTCGTCCGATCGCCAAAACAATTATAGATCCTTGTTCCTCGTTGCATGCCCAACGTATTACATTAATGGTTCGACCGCGGTCGTCGCGCTCGTTTTCGAGAAAAACGAGAAAAACACCTTTCGGTCCGAAATATTTCTAAGTCCCGTCAGATCTCAAAGTCCACCGGCACCATCCTCCAAAAGCCAAACTCGTCCGATCGCCAAAACAATTATAGATCCTTGTTCCTCGTTCCATTCCGAACGAATTACATTAATGGTTCGACCGCGGTCGTCGCGCTCGTTTTCGAGAAAAACGAGAAAAACACCTTTCGGTCCGAAATATTTCCAAGTCCCGTCAGATCTCAAAGTCCACCGGCACCATCGTCCAAAAGCCAAACTCGTCCGATCGCCAAAACAATTATAGATCCTTGTTCCTCGTTGCATTGCGAACGTATTACGTCAATGGTTCGAACGCGGTCGTCGCGCTCGTTTTCGAGAAAAACGAGAAAAACACCTTTCGGTCCGAAATATTTCCAAGTCCCGTCAGATCTCAAAGTCCACCGGCACCATCGTCCAAAAGCCAAACTCGTCCGATTGCCAAAACAATTATAGATCCTTGTTCCTCGTTGCATGCCGAACGTATTACATTAATGGTTCGACCGCGGTGGTCGCGCTCGTTTTCGAGAAAAACGAGAAAAACACCTTTCGGTCCGAAATATTTCCAAGTCCCGTCAGATCTCAAAGTCCACCGGCACCATCGTCCAAAAGCCAAACTCGTCCGATCGCCAAAACAATTATAGATCCTTGTTCCTCGTTGCATTCCGAACGTATTACATTAATGGTTCGACCGCGGTCGTCGCGCTCGTTTTCGAGAAAAACGAGAAAAACACCTTTCGGTCCGAAATATTTCCAAGTCCCGTCAGATCTCAAAGTCCACCGGCACCATCGTCCAAAAGCCAAACTCGTCCGATCGCCAAAACAATTATAGATCCTTGTTCCTCGTTGCATTCCGAACGTATTACATTAATGGTTCGACCGCGGTCGTCGAGCTCGTTTTCGAGAAAAACGAGAAAAACACCTTTCGGTCCGAAATATTTCCAAGTCCCGTCAGATCTCAAAGTCCACCGGCACCCTCGTCCAAAAGCCAAACTCGTCCGATCGCCAAAACAATTATAGATCCTTGTTCCTCGTTCCATTCCGAACGAATTACATTAATGGTTCGACCGCGGTCGTCGCGCTCGTTTTCGAGAAAAACGAGAAAAACACCTTTCGGTCCGAAATATTTCCAAGTCCCCTCAGATCTCAAAGTCCACCGGCACCATCGTCCAAAAGCCAAACTCATCCGATCGCCAAAACAATTATAGATCCTTGTTCCTCGTTGCATTCCGAACGTATTACATTAATGGTTCGACCGCGGTCGTCGCGCTCGTTTTCGAGAAAAACGAGAAAAACACCTTTCGGTCCGAAATATTTCCAAGTCCCGTCAGATCTCAAAGTCCACCGGCACCATCGTCCAAAAGCCAAACTCGTCCGATCGCCAAAACAATTATAGATCCTTGTTCCTCGTTGCATTCCGAACGTATTACATTAATGGTTCGACCGCGGTCGTCGCGCTCGTTTTCGAGAAAAACGAGAAAAACACCTTTCGGTCCGAAATATTTCCAAGTCCCGTCAGATCTCAAAGTCCACCGGCACCATCGTCCAAAAGCCAAACTCGTCCGATCGCCAAAACAATTATAGATCCTTGTTCCTCGTTGCATTCCGAACGTATTACATTAATGGTTCGACCGCGGTCGTCGAGCTCGTTTTCGAGAAAAACGAGAAAAACACCTTTCGGTCCGAAATATTTCCAAGTCCCGTCAGATCTCAAAGTCCACCGGCACCCTCGTCCAAAAGCCAAACTCGTCCGATCGCCAAAACAATTATAGATCCTTGTTCCTCGTTCCATTCCGAACGAATTACATTAATGGTTCGACCGCGGTCGTCGCGCTCGTTTTCGAGAAAAACGAGAAAAACACCTTTCGGTCCGAAATATTTCCAAGTCCCCTCAGATCTCAAAGTCCACCGGCACCATCGTCCAAAAGCCAAACTCATCCGATCGCCAAAACAATTATAGATCCTTGTTCCTCGTTGCATTCCGAACGTATTACATTAATGGTTCGACCGCGGTCGTCGCGCTCGTTTTCGAGAAAAACGAGAAAAACACCTTTCGGTCCGAAATATTTCCAAGTCTCGTCAGATCTCAAAGTCCACCGGCACCATCGTCCAAAAGCCAAACTCGTCCGATCGCCAAAACAATTATAGATCCTTGTTCCTCGTTGCATTCCGAACGTATTACATTAATGGTTCGACCGCGGTCGTCGAGCTCGTTTTCGAGAAAAACGAGAAAAACACCTTTCGGTCCGAAATATTTCCAAGTCCCGTCAGATCTCAAAGTCCACCGGCACCATCGTCCAAAAGCCAAACTCGTCCGATCGCCAAAACAATTATAGATCCTTGTTCCTCGTTGCATGCCGAACGTATTACATTAATGGTTCGACCGCGGTCGTCGCGCTCGTTTTCGAGAAAAACGCGAAAAACACCTTTCGGTCCTAAATATTTCCAAGTCCCGTCAGATCTCAAAGTCCACCGGCACCATCGTCCAAAAGCCAAACTCGTCCGATCGCCAAAACAATTATAGATCCTTGTTCCTCGTTGCATTCCGAACGAATTACATTAATGGTTCGACCGCGGTCGTCGCGCTCGTTTTCGAGAAAAAAGAGAAAAACACCTTTCGGTCCGAAATATTTCCAAGTCCCGTCAGATCTCAAAGTCCACCGGCACCATCGTCCAAAAGCCAAACTCGTCCGATCGCCAAAACAATTATAGATCCTTGTTCCACGTTGCATGCCGAACGTATTACATTAATGGTTCGACCGCGGTGGTCGCGCTCGTTTTCGAGAAAAACGAGAAAAACACCTTTCGGTCCGAAATATTTCCAAGTCCCGTCAGATCTCAAAGTCCACCGGCACCCTCGTCCAAAAGCCAAACTCGTCCGATCGCCAAAACAATTATAGATCCTTGTTCCTCGTTCCATTCCGAACGAATTACATTAATGGTTCGACCGCGGTCGTCGCGCTCGTTTTCGAGAAAAACGAGAAAAACACCTTTCGGTCCGAAATATTTCCAAGTCCCCTCAGATCTCAAAGTCCACCGGCACCATCGTCCAAAAGCCAAACTCATCCGATCGCCAAAACAATTATAGATCCTTGTTCCTCGTTGCATTCCGAACGTATTACATTAATGGTTCGACCGCGGTCGTCGCGCTCGTTTTCGAGAAAAACGAGAAAAACACCTTTCGGTCCGAAATATTTCCAAGTCTCGTCAGATCTCAAAGTCCACCGGCACCATCGTCCAAAAGCCAAACTCGTCCGATCGCCAAAACAATTATAGATCCTTGTTCCTCGTTGCATTCCGAACGTATTACATTAATGGTTCGACCGCGGTCGTCGAGCTCGTTTTCGAGAAAAACGAGAAAAACACCTTTCGGTCCGAAATATTTCCAAGTCCCGTCAGATCTCAAAGTCCACCGGCACCATCGTCCAAAAGCCAAACTCGTCCGATCGCCAAAACAATTATAGATCCTTGTTCCTCGTTGCATGCCGAACGTATTACATTAATGGTTCGACCGCGGTCGTCGCGCTCGTTTTCGAGAAAAACGCGAAAAACACCTTTCGGTCCTAAATATTTCCAAGTCCCGTCAGATCTCAAAGTCCACCGGCACCATCGTCCAAAAGCCAAACTCGTCCGATCGCCAAAACAATTATAGATCCTTGTTCCTCGTTGCATTCCGAACGAATTACATTAATGGTTCGACCGCGGTCGTCGCGCTCGTTTTCGAGAAAAAAGAGAAAAACACCTTTCGGTCCGAAATATTTCCAAGTCCCGTCAGATCTCAAAGTCCACCGGCACCATCGTCCAAAAGCCAAACTCGTCCGATCGCCAAAACAATTATAGATCCTTGTTCCACGTTGCATGCCGAACGTATTACATTAATGGTTCGACCGCGGTGGTCGCGCTCGTTTTCGAGAAAAACGAGAAAAACACCTTTCGGTCCGAAATATTTCCAAGTCCCGTCAGATCTCAAAGTCCACCGGCACCATCGTCCAAAAGCCAAACTCGTCCGAACGCCAAAACAATTATAGATCCTTGTTCCTCGTTGCATTCCGAACGTATTACATTAATGGTTCGACCGCGGTCGTCGCGCTCGTTTTCGAGAAAAACGAGAAAAACACCTTTCGGTCCGAAATATTTCCAAGTCCCGTCAAATCTCAAAGTCCACCGGCACCATCGTCCAAAAGCCAAACTCGTCCGATCGCCAAAACAATTATAGATCCCTGTTCCTCGTTGCATTCCGAACGTATTACATTAATGGTTCGACCACGGTCGTCGAGCTCGTTTTCGAGAAAAACGAGAAAAACACCTTTCGGTCCGAAATATTTCCAAGTCCCGTCAGATCTCAAAGTCCACCGGCACCCTCGTCCAAAAGCCAAACTCGTCCGATCGCCAAAACAATTATAGATCCTTGTTCCTCGTTCCATTCCGAACGAATTACATTAATGGTTCGACCGCGGTCGTCGCGCTCGTTTTCGAGAAAAACGAGAAAAACACCTTTCGGTCCGAAATATTTCCAAGTCCCCTCAGATCTCAAAGTCCACCGGCACCATCGTCCAAAAGCCAAACTCGTCCGATCGCCAAAACAATTATAGATCCTTGTTCCTCGTTGCATTCCGAACGTATTACATTAATGGTTCGACCGCGGTCGTCGCGCTCGTTTTCGAGAAAAACGAGAAAAACACCTTTCGGTCCGAAATATTTCCAAGTCCCGTCAGATCTCAAAGTCCACCGGCACCATCGTCCAAAAGCCAAACTCGTCCGATCGCCAAAACAATTATAGATCCTTGTTCCTCGTTCCATTCCGAACGAATTACATTAATGGTTCGACCGCGGTCGTCGCGCTCGTTTTCGAGAAAAAAGAGAAAAACACCTTTCGGTCCGAAATATTTCCAAGTCCCGTCAGATCTCAAAGTCCACCGGCACCATCGTCCAAAAGCCAAACTCGTCCGATCGCCAAAACAATTATAGATCCTTGTTCCTCGTTCCATTCCGAACGAATTACATTAATGGTTCGACCGCGGTCGTCGCGCTCGTTTTCGAGAAAAACGAGAAAAACACCTTTCGGTCCGAAATATTTCCAAGTCCCGTCAGATCTCAAAGTCCACCGGCACCATCGTCCAAAAGCCAAACTCGTCCGATCGCCAAAACAATTATAGATCCTTGTTCCTCGTTGCATTGCGAACGTATTACATCAATGGTTCGAACGCGGTCGTCGCGCTCGTTTTCGAGAAAAACGAGAAAAACACCTTTCGGTCCGAAATATTTCCAAGTCTCGTCAGATCTCAAAGTCCACCGGCACCATCGTCCAAAAGCCAAACTCGTCCGATCGCCAAAACAATTATAGATCCTTGTTCCTCGTTGCATTCCGAACGTATTACATTAATGGTTCGACCGCGGTCGTCGAGCTCGTTTTCGAGAAAAACGAGAAAAACACCTTTCGGTCCGAAATATTTCCAAGTCCCGTCAGATCTCAAAGTCCACCGGCACCATCGTCCAAAAGCCAAACTCGTCCGATCGCCAAAACAATTATAGATCCTTGTTCCTCGTTGCATGCCGAACGTATTACATTAATGGTTCGACCGCGGTCGTCGCGCTCGTTTTCGAGAAAAACGCGAAAAACACCTTTCGGTCCTAAATATTTCCAAGTCCCGTCAGATCTCAAAGTCCACCGGCACCATCGTCCAAAAGCCAAACTCGTCCGATCGCCAAAACAATTATAGATCCTTGTTCCTCGTTGCATTCCGAACGAATTACATTAATGGTTCGACCGCGGTCGTCGCGCTCGTTTTCGAGAAAAAAGAGAAAAACACCTTTCGGTCCGAAATATTTCCAAGTCCCGTCAGATCTCAAAGTCCACCGGCACCATCGTCCAAAAGCCAAACTCGTCCGATCGCCAAAACAATTATAGATCCTTGTTCCACGTTGCATGCCGAACGTATTACATTAATGGTTCGACCGCGGTGGTCGCGCTCGTTTTCGAGAAAAACGAGAAAAACACCTTTCGGTCCGAAATATTTCCAAGTCCCGTCAGATCTCAAAGTCCACCGGCACCATCGTCCAAAAGCCAAACTCGTCCGATCGCCAAAACAATTATAGATCCTTGTTCCTCGTTGCATTCCGAACGTATTACATTAATGGTTCGACCGCGGTCGTCGCGCTCGTTTTCGAGAAAAACGAGAAAAACACCTTTCGGTCCGAAATATTTCCAAGTCTCGTCAGATCTCAAAGTCCACCGGCACCATCGTCCAAAAGCCAAACTCGTCCGATCGCCAAAACAATTATAGATCCTTGTTCCTCGTTGCATTCCGAACGTATTACATTAATGGTTCGACCGCGGTCGTCGAGCTCGTTTTCGAGAAAAACGAGAAAAACACCTTTCGGTCCGAAATATTTCCAAGTCCCGTCAGATCTCAAAGTCCACCGGCACCATCGTCCAAAAGCCAAACTCGTCCGATCGCCAAAACAATTATAGATCCTTGTTCCTCGTTGCATGCCGAACGTATTACATTAATGGTTCGACCGCGGTCGTCGCGCTCGTTTTCGAGAAAAACGCGAAAAACACCTTTCGGTCCTAAATATTTCCAAGTCCCGTCAGATCTCAAAGTCCACCGGCACCATCGTCCAAAAGCCAAACTCGTCCGATCGCCAAAACAATTATAGATCCTTGTTCCTCGTTGCATTCCGAACGAATTACATTAATGGTTCGACCGCGGTCGTCGCGCTCGTTTTCGAGAAAAAAGAGAAAAACACCTTTCGGTCCGAAATATTTCCAAGTCCCGTCAGATCTCAAAGTCCACCGGCACCATCGTCCAAAAGCCAAACTCGTCCGATCGCCAAAACAATTATAGATCCTTGTTCCACGTTGCATGCCGAACGTATTACATTAATGGTTCGACCGCGGTGGTCGCGCTCGTTTTCGAGAAAAACGAGAAAAACACCTTTCGGTCCGAAATATTTCCAAGTCCCGTCAGATCTCAAAGTCCACCGGCACCATCGTCCAAAAGCCAAACTCGTCCGATCGCCAAAACAATTATAGATCCTTGTTCCTCGTTGCATTCCGAACGTATTACATTAATGGTTCGACCGCGGTCGTCGCGCTCGTTTTCGAGAAAAACGAGAAAAACACCTTTCGGTCCGAAATATTTCCAAGTCCCGTCAAATCTCAAAGTCCACCGGCACCATCGTCCAAAAGCCAAACTCGTCCGATCGCCAAAACAATTATAGATCCCTGTTCCTCGTTGCATTCCGAACGTATTACATTAATGGTTCGACCACGGTCGTCGAGCTCGTTTTCGAGAAAAACGAGAAAAACACCTTTCGGTCCGAAATATTTCCAAGTCCCGTCAGATCTCAAAGTCCACCGGCACCCTCGTCCAAAAGCCAAACTCGTCCGATCGCCAAAACAATTATAGATCCTTGTTCCTCGTTCCATTCCGAACGAATTACATTAATGGTTCGACCGCGGTCGTCGCGCTCGTTTTCGAGAAAAACGAGAAAAACACCTTTCGGTCCGAAATATTTCCAAGTCCCCTCAGATCTCAAAGTCCACCGGCACCATCGTCCAAAAGCCAAACTCGTCCGATCGCCAAAACAATTATAGATCCTTGTTCCTCGTTGCATTCCGAACGTATTACATTAATGGTTCGACCGCGGTCGTCGCGCTCGTTTTCGAGAAAAACGAGAAAAACACCTTTCGGTCCGAAATATTTCCAAGTCCCGTCAGATCTCAAAGTCCACCGGCACCATCGTCCAAAAGCCAAACTCGTCCGATCGCCAAAACAATTATAGATCATTGTTCCTCGTTCCATTCCGAACGAATTACATTAATGGTTCGACCGCGGTCGTCGCGCTCGTTTTCGAGAAAAAAGAGAAAAACACCTTTCGGTCCGAAATATTTCCAAGTCCCGTCAGATCTCAAAGTCCACCGGCACCATCGTCCAAAAGCCAAACTCGTCCGATCGCCAAAACAATTATAGATCCTTGTTCCTCGTTCCATTCCGAACGAATTACATTAATGGTTCGACCGCGGTCGTCGCGCTCGTTTTCGAGAAAAACGAGAAAAACACCTTTCGGTCCGAAATATTTCCAAGTCCCGTCAGATCTCAAAGTCCACCGGCACCATCGTCCAAAAGCCAAACTCGTCCGATCGCCAAAACAATTATAGATCCTTGTTCCTCGTTGCATTGCGAACGTATTACATCAATGGTTCGAACGCGGTCGTCGCGCTCGTTTTCGAGAAAAACGAGAAAAACACCTTTCGGTCCGAAATATTTCCAAGTCCCGTCAGATCTCAAAGTCCACCGGCACCATCGTCCAAAAGCCAAACTCGTCCGATTGCCAAAACAATTATAGATCCTTGTTCCTCGTTGCATGCCGAACGTATTACATTAATGGTTCGACCGCGGTGGTCGCGCTCGTTTTCGAGAAAAACGAGAAAAACACCTTTCGGTCCGAAATATTTCCAAGTCCCGTCAGATCTCAAAGTCCACCGGCACCATCGTCCAAAAGCCAAACTCGTCCGATCGCCAAAACAGTTATAGATCCTTGTTCCTCGTTGCATGCCGAACGTATTACATTAATGGTTCGAACGCGGTCGTCGCGCTCGTTTTCGAGAAAAAAGAGAAAAACACCTTTCGGTCCGAAATATTTCCAATTCCCGTCAGATCTCAAAGTCCACCGGCACCATCGTCCAAAAGCCAAACTCGTCCGATCGCCAAAACAATTATAGATCCTTGTTCCTCGTTGCATGCCCAACGTATTACATTAATGGTTCGACCGCGGTCGTCGCGCTCGTTTTCGAGAAAAACGAGAAAAACACCTTTCGGTCCGAAATATTTCTAAGTCCCGTCAGATCTCAAAGTCCACCGGCACCATCCTCCAAAAGCCAAACTCGTCCGATCGCCAAAACAATTATAGATCCTTGTTCCTCGTTGCATTCCGAACGAATTACATTAATGGTTCGACCGCGGTCGTCGCGCTCGTTTTCGAGAAAAAAGAGAAAAACACCTTTCGGTCCGAAATATTTCCAAGTCCCGTCAGATCTCAAAGTCCACCGGCACCATCGTCCAAAAGCCAAACTCGTCCGATCGCCAAAACAATTATAGATCCTTGTTCCTCGTTCCATTCCGAACGAATTACATTAATGGTTCGACCGCGGTCGTCGCGCTCGTTTTCGAGAAAAACGAGAAAAACACCTTTCGGTCCGAAATATTTCCAAGTCCCGTCAGATCTCAAAGTCCACCGGCACCATCGTCCAAAAGCCAAACTCGTCCGATCGCCAAAACAATTATAGATCCTTGTTCCTCGTTGCATTGCGAACGTATTACGTCAATGGTTCGAACGCGGTCGTCGCGCTCGTTTTCGAGAAAAACGAGAAAAACACCTTTCGGTCCGAAATATTTCCAAGTCCCGTCAGATCTCAAAGTCCACCGGCACCATCGTCCAAAAGCCAAACTCGTCCGATTGCCAAAACAATTATAGATCCTTGTTCCTCGTTGCATGCCGAACGTATTACATTAATGGTTCGACCGCGGTGGTCGCGCTCGTTTTCGAGAAAAACGAGAAAAACACCTTTCGGTCCGAAATATTTCCAAGTCCCGTCAGATCTCAAAGTCCACCGGCACCATCGTCCAAAAGCCAAACTCGTCCGATCGCCAAAACAATTATAGATCCTTGTTCCTCGTTGCATGCCGAACGTATTACATTAATGGTTCGAACGCGGTCGTCGCGCTCGTTTTCGAGAAAAAAGAGAAAAACACCTTTCGGTCCGAAATATTTCCAAGTCCCGTCAGATCTCAAAGTCCACCGGCACCATCGTCCAAAAGCCAAACTCGTCCGATCGCCAAAACAATTATAGATCCTTGTTCCTCGTTGCATGCCCAACGTATTACATTAATGGTTCGACCGCGGTCGTCGCGCTCGATTTCGAGAAAAACGAGAAAAACACCATTCGGTCCGAAATATTTCCAAGTACCCTCAGATCTCAAAGTCCACCGGCACCATCGTCCAAAAGCCAAACTCGTCCGATCGCCAAAACAATTATAGATCCTTGTTCCTCGTTGCATTCCGAACGTATTACATTAATGGTTCGACCGCGGTCGTCGCGCTCGTTTTCGAGAAAAACGAGAAAAACACCTTTCGGTCCGAAATATTTCCAAGTCCCGTCAGATCTCAAAGTCCACCGGCACCATCGTCCAAAAGCCAAACTCGTCCGATCGCCAAAACAATTATAGATCCTTGTTCCTCGTTGCATTCCGAACGTATTACATTAATGGTTCGACCGCGGTCGTCGAGCTCGTTTTCGAGAAAAACGAGAAAAACACCTTTCGGTCCGAAATATTTCCAAGTCCCCTCAGATCTCAAAGTCCACCGGCACCATCGTCCAAAAGCCAAACTCGTCCGATCGCCAAAACAATTATAGATCCTTGTTCCTCGTTGCATTCCGAACGTATTACATTAATGGTTCGACCGCGGTCGTCGCGCTCGTTTTCGAGAAAAACGAGAAAAACACCTTTCGGTCCGAAATATTTCCAAGTCCCGTCAGATCTCAAAGTCCACCGGCACCATCGTCCAAAAGCCAAACTCGTCCGATCGCCAAAACAATTATAGATCCTTGTTCCTCGTTGCATTCCGAACGTATTACATTAATGGTTCGACCGCGGTCGTCGAGCTCGTTTTCGAGAAAAACGAGAAAAACACCTTTCGGTCCGAAATATTTCCAAGTCCCGTCAGATCTCAAAGTCCACCGGCACCATCGTCCAAAAGCCAAACTCGTCCGATCGCCAAAACAATTATAGATCCTTGTTCCTCGTTGCATGCCGAACGTATTACATTAATGGTTCGACCGCGGTCGTCGCGCTCGTTTTCGAGAAAAACGCGAAAAACACCTTTCGGTCCGAAATATTTCCAAGTCCCGTCAGATCTCAAAGTCCACCGGCACCATCGTCCAAAAGCCAAACTCGTCCGATCGCCAAAACAGTTATAGATCCTTGTTCCTCGTTGCATGCCGAACGTATTACATTAATGGTTCGAACGCGGTCGTCGCGCTCGTTTTCGAGAAAAAAGAGAAAAACACCTTTCGGTCCGAAATATTTCCAAGTCCCGTCAGATCTCAAAGTCCACCGGCACCATCGTCCAAAAGCCAAACTCGTCCGATCGCCAAAACAATTATAGATCCTTGTTCCTCGTTGCATGCCCAACGTATTACATTAATGGTTCGACCGCGGTCGTCGCGCTCGTTTTCGAGAAAAACGAGAAAAACACCTTTCGGTCCGAAATATTTCTAAGTCCCGTCAGATCTCAAAGTCCACCGGCACCATCCTCCAAAAGCCAAACTCGTCCGATCGCCAAAACAATTATAGATCCTTGTTCCTCGTTGCATTCCGAACGAATTACATTAATGGTTCGACCGCGGTCGTCGCGCTCGTTTTCGAGAAAATAGAGAAAAACACCTTTCGGTCCGAAATATTTCCAAGTCCCGTCAGATCTCAAAGTCCACCGGCACCATCGTCCAAAAGCCAAACTCGTCCGATCGCCAAAACAATTATAGATCCTTGTTCCTCGTTGCATTCCGAACGAATTACATTAATGGTTCGACCGCGGTCGTCGCGCTCGTTTTCGAGAAAAACGAGAAAAACACCTTTCGGTCCGAAATATTTCCAAGTCCCGTCAGATCTCAAAGTCCACCGGCACCATCGTCCAAAAGCCAAACTCGTCCGATCGCCAAAACAATTATAGATCCTTGTTCCTCGTTCCATTCCGAACGAATTACATTAATGGTTCGACCGCGGTCGTCGCGCTCGTTTTCGAGAAAAACGAGAAAAACACCTTTCGGTCCGAAATATTTCCAAGTCCCGTCAGATCTCAAAGTCCACCGGCACCATCGTCCAAAAGCCAAACTCGTCCAATCGCCAAAACAATTATAGATCCTTGTTCCTCGTTGCATTCCGAACGAATTACATTAATGGTTCGACCGCGGTCGTCGCGCTCGTTTTCGAGAAAAAAGAGAAAAACACCTTTCGGTCCGAAATATTTCCAAGTCCCGTCAGATCTCAAAGTCCACCGGCACCATCGTCCAAAAGCCAAACTCGTCCGATCGCCAAAACAATTATAGATCCTTGTTCCTCGTTGCATTCCGAACGAATTACATTAATGGTTCGACCGCGGTCGTCGAGCTCGTTTTCGAGAAAAACGAGAAAAACACCTTTCGGTCCGAAATATTTCCAAGTCCCGTCAGATCTCAAAGTCCACCGGCACCATCGTCCAAAAGCCAAACTCGTCCGATCGCCAAAACAATTATAGATCCTTGTTCCTCGTTGCATGCCGAACGTATTACATTAATGGTTCGACCGCGGTCGTCGCGCTCGTTTTCGAGAAAAACGCGAAAAACACCTTTCGGTCCGAAATATTTCCAAGTCCCGTCAGATCTCAAAGTCCACCGGCACCATCGTCCAAAAGCCAAACTCGTCCGATCGCCAAAACAGTTATAGATCCTTGTTCCTCGTTGCATGCCGAACGTATTACATTAATGGTTCGAACGCGGTCGTCGCGCTCGTTTTCGAGAAAAAAGAGAAAAACACCTTTCGGTCCGAAATATTTCCAAGTCCCGTCAGATCTCAAAGTCCACCGGCACCATCGTCCAAAAGCCAAACTCGTCCGATCGCCAAAACAATTATAGATCCTTGTTCCTCGTTGCATGCCCAACGTATTACATTAATGGTTCGACCGCGGTCGTCGCGCTCGTTTTCGAGAAAAACGAGAAAAACACCTTTCGGTCCGAAATATTTCTAAGTCCCGTCAGATCTCAAAGTCCACCGGCACCATCCTCCAAAAGCCAAACTCGTCCGATCGCCAAAACAATTATAGATCCTTGTTCCTCGTTGCATTCCGAACGTATTACATTAATGGTTCGACCGCGGTCGTCGCGCTCGTTTTCGAGAAAAACGAGAAAAACACCTTTCGGTCCGAAATATTTCCAAGTCCCGTCAAATCTCAAAGTCCACCGGCACCATCGTCCAAAAGCCAAACTCGTCCGATCGCCAAAACAATTATAGATCCCTGTTCCTCGTTGCATTCCGAACGTATTACATTAATGGTTCGACCACGGTCGTCGAGCTCGTTTTCGAGAAAAACGAGAAAAACACCTTTCGGTCCGAAATATTTCCAAGTCCCGTCAGATCTCAAAGTCCACCGGCACCCTCGTCCAAAAGCCAAACTCGTCCGATCGCCAAAACAATTATAGATCCTTGTTCCTCGTTCCATTCCGAACGAATTACATTAATGGTTCGACCGCGGTCGTCGCGCTCGTTTTCGAGAAAAACGAGAAAAACACCTTTCGGTCCGAAATATTTCCAAGTCCCCTCAGATCTCAAAGTCCACCGGCACCATCGTCCAAAAGCCAAACTCGTCCGATCGCCAAAACAATTATAGATCCTTGTTCCTCGTTGCATTCCGAACGTATTACATTAATGGTTCGACCGCGGTCGTCGCGCTCGTTTTCGAGAAAAACGAGAAAAACACCTTTCGGTCCGAAATATTTCCAAGTCCCGTCAGATCTCAAAGTCCACCGGCACCATCGTCCAAAAGCCAAACTCGTCCGATCGCCAAAACAATTATAGATCATTGTTCCTCGTTCCATTCCGAACGAATTACATTAATGGTTCGACCGCGGTCGTCGCGCTCGTTTTCGAGAAAAAAGAGAAAAACACCTTTCGGTCCGAAATATTTCCAAGTCCCGTCAGATCTCAAAGTCCACCGGCACCATCGTCCAAAAGCCAAACTCGTCCGATCGCCAAAACAATTATAGATCCTTGTTCCTCGTTCCATTCCGAACGAATTACATTAATGGTTCGACCGCGGTCGTCGCGCTCGTTTTCGAGAAAAACGAGAAAAACACCTTTCGGTCCGAAATATTTCCAAGTCCCGTCAGATCTCAAAGTCCACCGGCACCATCGTCCAAAAGCCAAACTCGTCCGATCGCCAAAACAATTATAGATCCTTGTTCCTCGTTGCATTGCGAACGTATTACATCAATGGTTCGAACGCGGTCGTCGCGCTCGTTTTCGAGAAAAACGAGAAAAACACCTTTCGGTCCGAAATATTTCCAAGTCCCGTCAGATCTCAAAGTCCACCGGCACCATCGTCCAAAAGCCAAACTCGTCCGATCGCCAAAACAATTATAGATCCTTGTTCCTCGTTCCATTCCGAACGAATTACATTAATGGTTCGACCGCGGTCGTCGCGCTCGTTTTCGAGAAAAAAGAGAAAAACACCTTTCGGTCCGAAATATTTCCAAGTCCCGTCAGATCTCAAAGTCCACCGGCACCATCGTCCAAAAGCCAAACTCGTCCGATCGCCAAAACAATTATAGATCCTTGTTCCTCGTTGCATGCCGAACGTATTACATCAATGGTTCGAACGCGGTCGTCGCGCTCGTTTTCGAGAAAAACGAGAAAAACACCTTTCGGTCCGAAATATTTCCAAGTCCCGTCAGATCTCAAAGTCCACCGGCACCATCGTCCAAAAGCCAAACTCGTCCGATTGCCAAAACAATTATAGATCCTTGTTCCTCGTTGCATGCCGAACGTATTACATTAATGGTTCGACCGCGGTGGTCGCGCTCGTTTTCGAGAAAAACGAGAAAAACACCTTTCGGTCCGAAATATTTCCAAGTCCCGTCAGATCTCAAAGTCCACCGGCACCATCGTCCAAAAGCCAAACTCGTCCGATCGCCAAAACAGTTATAGATCCTTGTTCCTCGTTGCATGCCGAACGTATTACATTAATGGTTCGAACGCGGTCGTCGCGCTCGTTTTCGAGAAAAAAGAGAAAAACACCTTTCGGTCCGAAATATTTCCAATTCCCGTCAGATCTCAAAGTCCACCGGCACCATCGTCCAAAAGCCAAACTCGTCCGATCGCCAAAACAATTATAGATCCTTGTTCCTCGTTGCATGCCCAACGTATTACATTAATGGTTCGACCGCGGTCGTCGCGCTCGTTTTCGAGAAAAACGAGAAAAACACCTTTCGGTCCGAAATATTTCTAAGTCCCGTCAGATCTCAAAGTCCACCGGCACCATCCTCCAAAAGCCAAACTCGTCCGATCGCCAAAACAATTATAGATCCTTGTTCCTCGTTGCATTCCGAACGAATTACATTAATGGTTCGACCGCGGTCGTCGCGCTCGTTTTCGAGAAAAAAGAGAAAAACACCTTTCGGTCCGAAATATTTCCAAGTCCCGTCAGATCTCAAAGTCCACCGGCACCATCGTCCAAAAGCCAAACTCGTCCGATCGCCAAAACAATTATAGATCCTTGTTCCTCGTTCCATTCCGAACGAATTACATTAATGGTTCGACCGCGGTCGTCGCGCTCGTTTTCGAGAAAAACGAGAAAAACACCTTTCGGTCCGAAATATTTCCAAGTCCCGTCAGATCTCAAAGTCCACCGGCACCATCGTCCAAAAGCCAAACTCGTCCGATCGCCAAAACAATTATAGATCCTTGTTCCTCGTTGCATTGCGAACGTATTACGTCAATGGTTCGAACGCGGTCGTCGCGCTCGTTTTCGAGAAAAACGAGAAAAACACCTTTCGGTCCGAAATATTTCCAAGTCCCGTCAGATCTCAAAGTCCACCGGCACCATCGTCCAAAAGCCAAACTCGTCCGATTGCCAAAACAATTATAGATCCTTGTTCCTCGTTGCATGCCGAACGTATTACATTAATGGTTCGACCGCGGTGGTCGCGCTCGTTTTCGAGAAAAACGAGAAAAACACCTTTCGGTCCGAAATATTTCCAAGTCCCGTCAGATCTCAAAGTCCACCGGCACCATCGTCCAAAAGCCAAACTCGTCCGATCGCCAAAACAATTATAGATCCTTGTTCCTCGTTGCATGCCGAACGTATTACATTAATGGTTCGAACGCGGTCGTCGCGCTCGTTTTCGAGAAAAAAGAGAAAAACACCTTTCGGTCCGAAATATTTCCAAGTCCCGTCAGATCTCAAAGTCCACCGGCACCATCGTCCAAAAGCCAAACTCGTCCGATCGCCAAAACAATTATAGATCCTTGTTCCTCGTTGCATGCCCAACGTATTACATTAATGGTTCGACCGCGGTCGTCGCGCTCGATTTCGAGAAAAACGAGAAAAACACCATTCGGTCCGAAATATTTCCAAGTCCCCTCAGATCTCAAAGTCCACCGGCACCATCGTCCAAAAGCCAAACTCGTCCGATCGCCAAAACAATTATAGATCCTTGTTCCTCGTTGCATTCCGAACGTATTACATTAATGGTTCGACCGCGGTCGTCGCGCTCGTTTTCGAGAAAAACGAGAAAAACACCTTTCGGTCCGAAATATTTCCAAGTCCCGTCAGATCTCAAAGTCCACCGGCACCATCGTCCAAAAGCCAAACTCGTCCGATCGCCAAAACAATTATAGATCCTTGTTCCTCGTTGCATTCCGAACGTATTACATTAATGGTTCGACCGCGGTCGTCGAGCTCGTTTTCGAGAAAAACGAGAAAAACACCTTTCGGTCCGAAATATTTCCAAGTCCCCTCAGATCTCAAAGTCCACCGGCACCATCGTCCAAAAGCCAAACTCGTCCGATCGCCAAAACAATTATAGATCCTTGTTCCTCGTTGCATTCCGAACGTATTACATTAATGGTTCGACCGCGGTCGTCGCGCTCGTTTTCGAGAAAAACGAGAAAAACACCTTTCGGTCCGAAATATTTCCAAGTCCCGTCAGATCTCAAAGTCCACCGGCACCATCGTCCAAAAGCCAAACTCGTCCGATCGCCAAAACAATTATAGATCCTTGTTCCTCGTTGCATTCCGAACGTATTACATTAATGGTTCGACCGCGGTCGTCGAGCTCGTTTTCGAGAAAAACGAGAAAAACACCTTTCGGTCCGAAATATTTCCAAGTCCCGTCAGATCTCAAAGTCCACCGGCACCATCGTCCAAAAGCCAAACTCGTCCGATCGCCAAAACAATTATAGATCCTTGTTCCTCGTTGCATGCCGAACGTATTACATTAATGGTTCGACCGCGGTCGTCGCGCTCGTTTTCGAGAAAAACGCGAAAAACACCTTTCGGTCCGAAATATTTCCAAGTCCCGTCAGATCTCAAAGTCCACCGGCACCATCGTCCAAAAGCCAAACTCGTCCGATCGCCAAAACAGTTATAGATCCTTGTTCCTCGTTGCATGCCGAACGTATTACATTAATGGTTCGAACGCGGTCGTCGCGCTCGTTTTCGAGGAAAAAGAGAAAAACACCTTTCGGTCCGAAATATTTCCAAGTCCCGTCAGATCTCAAAGTCCACCGGCACCATCGTCCAAAAGCCAAACTCGTCCGATCGCCAAAACAATTATAGATCCTTGTTCCTCGTTGCATGCCCAACGTATTACATTAATGGTTCGACCGCGGTCGTCGCGCTCGTTTTCGAGAAAAACGAGAAAAACACCTTTCGGTCCGAAATATTTCTAAGTCCCGTCAGATCTCAAAGTCCACCGGCACCATCCTCCAAAAGCCAAACTCGTCCGATCGCCAAAACAATTATAGATCCTTGTTCCTCGTTGCATTCCGAACGAATTACATTAATGGTTCGACCGCGGTCGTCGCGCTCGTTTTCGAGAAAAAAGAGAAAAACACCTTTCGGTCCGAAATATTTCCAAGTCCCGTCAGATCTCAAAGTCCACCGGCACCATCGTCCAAAAGCCAAACTCGTCCGATCGCCAAAACAATTATAGATCCTTGTTCCTCGTTGCATTCCGAACGAATTACATTAATGGTTCGACCGCGGTCGTCGCGCTCGTTTTCGAGAAAAACGAGAAAAACACCTTTCGGTCCGAAATATTTCCAAGTCCCGTCAGATCTCAAAGTCCACCGGCACCATCGTCCAAAAGCCAAACTCGTCCGATCGCCAAAACAATTATAGATCCTTGTTCCTCGTTCCATTCCGAACGAATTACATTAATGGTTCGACCGCGGTCGTCGCGCTCGTTTTCGAGAAAAACGAGAAAAACACCTTTCGGTCCGAAATATTTCCAAGTCCCGTCAGATCTCAAAGTCCACCGGCACCATCGTCCAAAAGCCAAACTCGTCCAATCGCCAAAACAATTATAGATCCTTGTTCCTCGTTGCATTCCGAACGAATTACATTAATGGTTCGACCGCGGTCGTCGCGCTCGTTTTCGAGAAAAAAGAGAAAAACACCTTTCGGTCCGAAATATTTCCAAGTCCCGTCAGATCTCAAAGTCCACCGGCACCATCGTCCAAAAGCCAAACTCGTCCGATCGCCAAAACAATTATAGATCCTTGTTCCTCGTTGCATTCCGAACGAATTACATTAATGGTTCGACCGCGGTCGTCGAGCTCGTTTTCGAGAAAAACGAGAAAAACACCTTTCGGTCCGAAATATTTCCAAGTCCCGTCAGATCTCAAAGTCCACCGGCACCATCGTCCAAAAGCCAAACTCGTCCGATCGCCAAAACAATTATAGATCCTTGTTCCTCGTTGCATGCCGAACGTATTACATTAATGGTTCGACCGCGGTCGTCGCGCTCGTTTTCGAGAAAAACGCGAAAAACACCTTTCGGTCCGAAATATTTCCAAGTCCCGTCAGATCTCAAAGTCCACCGGCACCATCGTCCAAAAGCCAAACTCGTCCGATCGCCAAAACAGTTATAGATCCTTGTTCCTCGTTGCATGCCGAACGTATTACATTAATGGTTCGAACGCGGTCGTCGCGCTCGTTTTCGAGAAAAAAGAGAAAAACACCTTTCGGTCCGAAATATTTCCAAGTCCCGTCAGATCTCAAAGTCCACCGGCACCATCGTCCAAAAGCCAAACTCGTCCGATCGCCAAAACAATTATAGATCCTTGTTCCTCGTTGCATGCCCAACGTATTACATTAATGGTTCGACCGCGGTCGTCGCGCTCGTTTTCGAGAAAAACGAGAAAAACACCTTTCGGTCCGAAATATTTCTAAGTCCCGTCAGATCTCAAAGTCCACCGGCACCATCCTCCAAAAGCCAAACTCGTCCGATCGCCAAAACAATTATAGATCCTTGTTCCTCGTTGCATTCCGAACGTATTACATTAATGGTTCGACCGCGGTCGTCGCGCTCGTTTTCGAGAAAAACGAGAAAAACACCTTTCGGTCCGAAATATTTCCAAGTCCCGTCAAATCTCAAAGTCCACCGGCACCATCGTCCAAAAGCCAAACTCGTCCGATCGCCAAAACAATTATAGATCCCTGTTCCTCGTTGCATTCCGAACGTATTACATTAATGGTTCGACCACGGTCGTCGAGCTCGTTTTCGAGAAAAACGAGAAAAACACCTTTCGGTCCGAAATATTTCCAAGTCCCGTCAGATCTCAAAGTCCACCGGCACCCTCGTCCAAAAGCCAAACTCGTCCGATCGCCAAAACAATTATAGATCCTTGTTCCTCGTTCCATTCCGAACGAATTACATTAATGGTTCGACCGCGGTCGTCGCGCTCGTTTTCGAGAAAAACGAGAAAAACACCTTTCGGTCCGAAATATTTCCAAGTCCCCTCAGATCTCAAAGTCCACCGGCACCATCGTCCAAAAGCCAAACTCGTCCGATCGCCAAAACAATTATAGATCCTTGTTCCTCGTTGCATTGCGAACGTATTACATCAATGGTTCGAACGCGGTCGTCGCGCTCGTTTTCGAGAAAAACGAGAAAAACACCTTTCGGTCCGAAATATTTCCAAGTCCCGTCAGATCTCAAAGTCCACCGGCACCATCGTCCAAAAGCCAAACTCGTCCGATTGCCAAAACAATTATAGATCCTTGTTCCTCGTTGCATGCCGAACGTATTACATTAATGGTTCGACCGCGGTGGTCGCGCTCGTTTTCGAGAAAAACGAGAAAAACACCTTTCGGTCCGAAATATTTCCAAGTCCCGTCAGATCTCAAAGTCCACCGGCACCATCGTCCAAAAGCCAAACTCGTCCGATCGCCAAAACAGTTATAGATCCTTGTTCCTCGTTGCATGCCGAACGTATTACATTAATGGTTCGAACGCGGTCGTCGCGCTCGTTTTCGGGAAAAAAGAGAAAAACACCTTTCGGTCCGAAATATTTCCAATTCCCGTCAGATCTCAAAGTCCACCGGCACCATCGTCCAAAAGCCAAACTCGTCCGATCGCCAAAACAATTATAGATCCTTGTTCCTCGTTGCATGCCCAACGTATTACATTAATGGTTCGACCGCGGTCGTCGCGCTCGTTTTCGAGAAAAACGAGAAAAACACCTTTCGGTCCGAAATATTTCTAAGTCCCGTCAGATCTCAAAGTCCACCGGCACCATCCTCCAAAAGCCAAACTCGTCCGATCGCCAAAACAATTATAGATCCTTGTTCCTCGTTGCATTCCGAACGAATTACATTAATGGTTCGACCGCGGTCGTCGCGCTCGTTTTCGAGAAAAAAGAGAAAAACACCTTTCGGTCCGAAATATTTCCAAGTCCCGTCAGATCTCAAAGTCCACCGGCACCATCGTCCAAAAGCCAAACTCGTCCGATCGCCAAAACAATTATAGATCCTTGTTCCTCGTTCCATTCCGAACGAATTACATTAATGGTTCGACCGCGGTCGTCGCGCTCGTTTTCGAGAAAAACGAGAAAAACACCTTTCGGTCCGAAATATTTCCAAGTCCCGTCAGATCTCAAAGTCCACCGGCACCATCGTCCAAAAGCCAAACTCGTCCGATCGCCAAAACAATTATAGATCCTTGTTCCTCGTTGCATTGCGAACGTATTACGTCAATGGTTCGAACGCGGTCGTCGCGCTCGTTTTCGAGAAAAACGAGAAAAACACCTTTCGGTCCGAAATATTTCCAAGTCCCCTCAGATCTCAAAGTCCACCGGCACCATCGTCCAAAAGCCAAACTCGTCCGATCGCCAAAACAATTATAGATCCTTGTTCCTCGTTGCATTCCGAACGTATTACATTAATGGTTCGACCGCGGTCGTCGCGCTCGTTTTCGAGAAAAACGAGAAAAACACCTTTCGGTCCGAAATATTTCCAAGTCCCGTCAGATCTCAAAGTCCACCGGCACCATCGTCCAAAAGCCAAACTCGTCCGATCGCCAAAACAATTATAGATCCTTGTTCCTCGTTGCATTCCGAACGTATTACATTAATGGTTCGACCGCGGTCGTCGAGCTCGTTTTCGAGAAAAACGAGAAAAACACCTTTCGGTCCGAAATATTTCCAAGTCCCGTCAGATCTCAAAGTCCACCGGCACCATCGTCCAAAAGCCAAACTCGTCCGATCGCCAAAACAATTATAGATCCTTGTTCCTCGTTGCATGCCGAACGTATTACATTAATGGTTCGACCGCGGTCGTCGCGCTCGTTTTCGAGAAAAACGCGAAAAACACCTTTCGGTCCGAAATATTTCCAAGTCCCGTCAGATCTCAAAGTCCACCGGCACCATCGTCCAAAAGCCAAACTCGTCCGATCGCCAAAACAGTTATAGATCCTTGTTCCTCGTTGCATGCCGAACGTATTACATTAATGGTTCGACCGCGGTCGTCGCGCTCGTTTTCGAGAAAAACGAGAAAAACACCTTTCGGTCCGAAATATTTCCAAGTCCCCTCAGATCTCAAAGTCCACCGGCACCATCGTCCAAAAGCCAAACTCGTCCGATCGCCAAAACAATTATAGATCCTTGTTCCTCGTTGCATTCCGAACGTATTACATTAATGGTTCGACCGCGGTCGTCGCGCTCGTTTTCGAGAAAAACGAGAAAAACACCTTTCGGTCCGAAATATTTCCAAGTCCCGTCAGATCTCAAAGTCCACCGGCACCATCGTCCAAAAGCCAAACTCGTCCGATCGCCAAAACAATTATAGATCATTGTTCCTCGTTCCATTCCGAACGAATTACATTAATGGTTCGACCGCGGTCGTCGCGCTCGTTTTCGAGAAAAAAGAGAAAAACACCTTTCGGTCCGAAATATTTCCAAGTCCCGTCAGATCTCAAAGTCCACCGGCACCATCGTCCAAAAGCCAAACTCGTCCGATCGCCAAAACAATTATAGATCCTTGTTCCTCGTTCCATTCCGAACGAATTACATTAATGGTTCGACCGCGGTCGTCGCGCTCGTTTTCGAGAAAAACGAGAAAAACACCTTTCGGTCCGAAATATTTCCAAGTCCCGTCAGATCTCAAAGTCCACCGGCACCATCGTCCAAAAGCCAAACTCGTCCGATCGCCAAAACAATTATAGATCCTTGTTCCTCGTTGCATTGCGAACGTATTACATCAATGGTTCGAACGCGGTCGTCGCGCTCGTTTTCGAGAAAAACGAGAAAAACACCTTTCGGTCCGAAATATTTCCAAGTCCCGTCAGATCTCAAAGTCCACCGGCACCATCGTCCAAAAGCCAAACTCGTCCGATTGCCAAAACAATTATAGATCCTTGTTCCTCGTTGCATGCCGAACGTATTACATTAATGGTTCGACCGCGGTGGTCGCGCTCGTTTTCGAGAAAAACGAGAAAAACACCTTTCGGTCCGAAATATTTCCAAGTCCCGTCAGATCTCAAAGTCCACCGGCACCATCGTCCAAAAGCCAAACTCGTCCGATCGCCAAAACAGTTATAGATCCTTGTTCCTCGTTGCATGCCGAACGTATTACATTAATGGTTCGAACGCGGTCGTCGCGCTCGTTTTCGGGAAAAAAGAGAAAAACACCTTTCGGTCCGAAATATTTCCAATTCCCGTCAGATCTCAAAGTCCACCGGCACCATCGTCCAAAAGCCAAACTCGTCCGATCGCCAAAACAATTATAGATCCTTGTTCCTCGTTGCATGCCCAACGTATTACATTAATGGTTCGACCGCGGTCGTCGCGCTCGTTTTCGAGAAAAACGAGAAAAACACCTTTCGGTCCGAAATATTTCTAAGTCCCGTCAGATCTCAAAGTCCACCGGCACCATCCTCCAAAAGCCAAACTCGTCCGATCGCCAAAACAATTATAGATCCTTGTTCCTCGTTGCATTCCGAACGAATTACATTAATGGTTCGACCGCGGTCGTCGCGCTCGTTTTCGAGAAAAAAGAGAAAAACACCTTTCGGTCCGAAATATTTCCAAGTCCCGTCAGATCTCAAAGTCCACCGGCACCATCGTCCAAAAGCCAAACTCGTCCGATCGCCAAAACAATTATAGATCCTTGTTCCTCGTTCCATTCCGAACGAATTACATTAATGGTTCGACCGCGGTCGTCGCGCTCGTTTTCGAGAAAAACGAGAAAAACACCTTTCGGTCCGAAATATTTCCAAGTCCCGTCAGATCTCAAAGTCCACCGGCACCATCGTCCAAAAGCCAAACTCGTCCGATCGCCAAAACAATTATAGATCCTTGTTCCTCGTTGCATTGCGAACGTATTACGTCAATGGTTCGAACGCGGTCGTCGCGCTCGTTTTCGAGAAAAACGAGAAAAACACCTTTCGGTCCGAAATATTTCCAAGTCCCCTCAGATCTCAAAGTCCACCGGCACCATCGTCCAAAAGCCAAACTCGTCCGATCGCCAAAACAATTATAGATCCTTGTTCCTCGTTGCATTCCGAACGTATTACATTAATGGTTCGACCGCGGTCGTCGCGCTCGTTTTCGAGAAAAACGAGAAAAACACCTTTCGGTCCGAAATATTTCCAAGTCCCGTCAGATCTCAAAGTCCACCGGCACCATCGTCCAAAAGCCAAACTCGTCCGATCGCCAAAACAATTATAGATCCTTGTTCCTCGTTGCATTCCGAACGTATTACATTAATGGTTCGACCGCGGTCGTCGAGCTCGTTTTCGAGAAAAACGAGAAAAACACCTTTCGGTCCGAAATATTTCCAAGTCCCGTCAGATCTCAAAGTCCACCGGCACCATCGTCCAAAAGCCAAACTCGTCCGATCGCCAAAACAATTATAGATCCTTGTTCCTCGTTGCATGCCGAACGTATTACATTAATGGTTCGACCGCGGTCGTCGCGCTCGTTTTCGAGAAAAACGCGAAAAACACCTTTCGGTCCGAAATATTTCCAAGTCCCGTCAGATCTCAAAGTCCACCGGCACCATCGTCCAAAAGCCAAACTCGTCCGATCGCCAAAACAGTTATAGATCCTTGTTCCTCGTTGCATGCCGAACGTATTACATTAATGGTTCGAACGCGGTCGTCGCGCTCGTTTTCGAGAAAAAAGAGAAAAACACCTTTCGGTCCGAAATATTTCCAAGTCCCGTCAGATCTCAAAGTCCACCGGCACCATCGTCCAAAAGCCAAACTCGTCCGATCGCCAAAACAATTATAGATCCTTGTTCCTCGTTGCATGCCCAACGTATTACATTAATGGTTCGACCGCGGTCGTCGCGCTCGTTTTCGAGAAAAACGAGAAAAACACCTTTCGGTCCGAAATATTTCTAAGTCCCGTCAGATCTCAAAGTCCACCGGCACCATCCTCCAAAAGCCAAACTCGTCCGATCGCCAAAACAATTATAGATCCTTGTTCCTCGTTGCATTCCGAACGAATTACATTAATGGTTCGACCGCGGTCGTCGCGCTCGTTTTCGAGAAAAAAGAGAAAAACACCTTTCGGTCCGAAATATTTCCAAGTCCCGTCAGATCTCAAAGTCCACCGGCACCATCGTCCAAAAGCCAAACTCGTCCGATCGCCAAAACAATTATAGATCCTTGTTCCTCGTTGCATTCCGAACGAATTACATTAATGGTTCGACCGCGGTCGTCGCGCTCGTTTTCGAGAAAAACGAGAAAAACACCTTTCGGTCCGAAATATTTCCAAGTCCCGTCAGATCTCAAAGTCCACCGGCACCATCGTCCAAAAGCCAAACTCGTCCGATCGCCAAAACAATTATAGATCCTTGTTCCTCGTTGCATTCCGAACGAATTACATTAATGGTTCGACCGCGGTCGTCGCGCTCGTTTTCGAGAAAAAAGAGAAAAACACCTTTCGGTCCGAAATATTTCCAAGTCCCGTCAGATCTCAAAGTCCACCGGCACCATCGTCCAAAAGCCAAACTCGTCCGATCGCCAAAACAATTATAGATCCTTGTTCCTCGTTGCATTCCGAACGAATTACATTAATGGTTCGACCGCGGTCGTCGAGCTCGTTTTCGAGAAAAACGAGAAAAACACCTTTCGGTCCGAAATATTTCCAAGTCCCGTCAGATCTCAAAGTCCACCGGCACCATCGTCCAAAAGCCAAACTCGTCCGATCGCCAAAACAATTATAGATCCTTGTTCCTCGTTGCATGCCGAACGTATTACATTAATGGTTCGACCGCGGTCGTCGCGCTCGTTTTCGAGAAAAACGCGAAAAACACCTTTCGGTCCGAAATATTTCCAAGTCCCGTCAGATCTCAAAGTCCACCGGCACCATCGTCCAAAAGCCAAACTCGTCCGATCGCCAAAACAGTTATAGATCCTTGTTCCTCGTTGCATGCCGAACGTATTACATTAATGGTTCGAACGCGGTGGTCGCGCTCGTTTTCGAGAAAAACGAGAAAAACACCTTTCGGTCCGAAATATTTCCAAGTCCCGTCAGATCTCAAAGTCCACCGGCACCATCGTCCAAAAGCCAAACTCGTCCGATCGCCAAAACAGTTATAGATCCTTGTTCCTCGTTGCATGCCGAACGTATTACATTAATGGTTCGAACGCGGTCGTCGCGCTCGTTTTCGAGAAAAAAGAGAAAAACACCTTTCGGTCCGAAATATTTCCAAGTCCCGTCAGATCTCAAAGTCCACCGGCACCATCGTCCAAAAGCCAAACTCGTCCGATCGCTAAAACAATTATAGATCCTTGTTCCTCGTTGCATTCCAAACGTATTACATTAATGGTTCGACCGCGGTCGTCGCGCTCGTTTTCGAGAAAAACGCGAAAAACACCTTTCGGTCCGAAATATTTCCAAGTCCCGTCAGATCTCAAAGTCCACCGGCACCATCGTCCAAAAGCCAAACTCGTCCGATCGCCAAAACAATTATAGATCCTTGTTCCTCGTTGCATTCCGAACGAATTACATTAATGGTTCGACCGCGGTCGTCGCGCTCGTTTTCGAGAAAAACGAGAAAAACACCTTTCGGTCCGAAATATTTCCAAGTCCCGTCAGATCTCAAAGTCCACCGGCACCATCGTCCAAAAGCCAAACTCGTCCGATCGCCAAAACAATTATAGATCCTTGTTCCTCGTTCCATTCCGAACGAATTACATTAATGGTTCGACCGCGGTCGTCGCGCTCGTTTTCGAGAAAAACGAGAAAAACACCTTTCGGTCCGAAATATTTCCAAGTCCCGTCAGATCTCAAAGTCCACCGGCACCATCGTCCAAAAGCCAAACTCGTCCGATCGCCAAAACAATTATAGATCCTTGTTCCTCGTTGCATTGCGAACGTATTACATCAATGGTTCGAACGCGGTCGTCGCGCTCGTTTTCGAGAAAAACGAGAAAAACACCTTTCGGTCCGAAATATTTCCAAGTCCCGTCAGATCTCAAAGTCCACCGGCACCATCGTCCAAAAGCCAAACTCGTCCGATTGCCAAAACAATTATAGATCCTTGTTCCTCGTTGCATTCCGAACGTATTACATTAATGGTTCGACCGCGGTCGTCGAGCTCGTTTTCGAGAAAAACGAGAAAAACACCTTTCGGTCCGAAATATTTCCAAGTCCCGTCAGATCTCAAAGTCCACCGGCACCATCGTCCAAAAGCCAAACTCGTCCGATCGCCAAAACAATTATAGATCCTTGTTCCTCGTTGCATGCCGAACGTATTACATTAATGGTTCGACCGCGGTGGTCGCGCTCGTTTTCGAGAAAAACGAGAAAAACACCTTTCGGTCCGAAATATTTTCAAGTCCCGTCAGATCTCAAAGTCCACCGGCACCATCGTCCAAAAGCCAAACTCGTCCGATCGCCAAAACAATTATAGATCCTTGTTCCTCGTTGCATTCCGAACGTATTACATTAATGGTTCGACCGCGGTCGTCGCGCTCGTTTTCGAGAAAAACGAGAAAAACACCTTTCGGTCCGAAATATTTCCAAGTCCCGTCAGATCTCAAAGTCCACCGGCACCATCGTCCAAAAGCCAAACTCGTCCGATCGCCAAAACAATTACAGATCCTTGTTCCTCGTTGCATTCCGAACGTATTACATTAATGGTTCGACCGCGGTCGTCGAGCTCATTTTCGAGAAAAACGAGAAAAACACCTTTCGGTCCGAAATATTTCCAAGTCCCGTCAGATCTCAAAGTCCACCGGCACCATCGTCCAAAAGCCAAACTCGTCCGATCGCCAAAACAATTATAGATCCTTGTTCCTCGTTGCATTCCGAACGAATTACATTAATGGTTCGACCGCGGTCGTCGCGCTCGTTTTCGAGAAAAAAGAGAAAAACACCTTTCGGTCCGAAATATTTCCAAGTCCCGTCAGATCTCAAAGTCCACCGGCACCATCGTCCAAAAGCCAAACTCGTCCGATCGCCAAAACAATTATAGATCCTTGTTCCTCGTTCCATTCCGAACGAATTACATTAATGGTTCGACCGCGGTCGTCGCGCTCGTTTTCGAGAAAAACGAGAAAAACTCCTTTCGGTCCGAAATATTTCCAAGTCCCGTCAGATCTCAAAGTCCACCGGCACCATCGTCCAAAAGCCAAACTCGTCCGATCGCCAAAACAATTATAGATCCTTGTTCCTCGTTGCATTGCGAACGTATTACATCAATGGTTCGAACGCGGTCGTCGCGCTCGTTTTCGAGAAAAACGAGAAAAACACCTTTCGGTCCGAAATATTTCCAAGTCCCGTCAGATCTCAAAGTCCACCGGCACCATCGTCCAAAAGCCAAGCTCGTCCGATTGCCAAAACAATTATAGATCCTTGTTCCTCGTTGCATGCCGAACGTATTACATTAATGGTTCGACCGCGGCGGTCGCGCTCGTTTTCGAGAAAAACGAGAAAAACACCTTTCGGTCCGAAATATTTCCAAGTCCCGTCAGATCTCAAAGTCCACCGGCACCATCGTCCAAAAGCCAAACTCGTCCGATCGCCAAAACAATTATAGATCCTTGTTCCTCGTTGCATGCCGAACGTATTACATTAATGGTTCGAACGCGGTCGTCGCGCTCGTTTTCGAGAAAAAAGAGAAAAACACCTTTCGGTCCGAAATATTTCTAAGTCCCGTCAGATCTCAAAGTCCACCGGCACCATCGTCCAAAAGCCAAACTCGTCCGATCGCCAAAACAATTATAGATCCTTGTTCCTCGTTGCATGCCCAACGTATTACATTAATGGTTCGACCGCGGTCGTCGCGCTCGTTTTCGAGAAAAACGAGAAAAACACCTTTCGGTCCGAAATATTTCTAAGTCCCGTCAGATCTCAAAGTCCACCGGCACCATCCTCCAAAAGCCAAACTCGTCCGATCGCCAAAACAATTATAGATCCTTGTTCCTCGTTCCATTCCGAACGAATTACATTAATGGTTCGACCGCGGTCGTCGCGCTCGTTTTCGAGAAAAACGAGAAAAACACCTTTCGGTCCGAAATATTTCCAAGTCCCCTCAGATCTCAAAGTCCACCGGCACCATCGTCCAAAAGCCAAACTCGTCCGATCGCCAAAACAATTATAGATCCTTGTTGCTCGTTGCATTCCGAACGTATTACATTAATGGTTCGACCGCGGTCGTCGCGCTCGTTTTCGAGAAAAACGAGAAAAACACCTTTCGGTCCGAAATATTTCCAAGTCCCGTCAGATCTCAAAGTCCACCGGCACCATCGTCCAAAAGCCAAACTCGTCCGATCGCCAAAACAATTATAGATCCTTGTTCCTCGTTGCATTCCGAACGTATTACATTAATGGTTCAACCGCGGTCGTCGAGCTCGTTTTCGAGAAAAACGAGAAAAACACCTTTCGGTCCGAAATATTTCCAAGTCCCGTCAGATCTCAAAGTCCACCGGCACCATCGTCCAAAAGCCAAACTCGTCCGATCGCCAAAACAATTATAGATCCTTGTTCCTCGTTGCATGCCGAACGTATTACATTAATGGTTCGACCGCGGTCGTCGCGCTCGTTTTCGAGAAAAACGAGAAAAACACCTTTCGGTCCGAAATATTTCCAAGTCCCCTCAGATCTCAAAGTCCACCGGCACCATCGTCCAAAAGCCAAACTCGTCCGATCGCCAAAACAATTATAGATCCTTGTTCCTCGTTGCATGCCGAACGTATTACATTAATGGTTCGACCGCGGTGGTCGCGCTCGTTTTCGAGAAAAACGAGAAAAACACCTTTCGGTCCGAAATATTTTCAAGTCCCGTCAGATCTCAAAGTCCACCGGCACCATCGTCCAAAAGCCAAACTCGTCCGATCGCCAAAACAATTATAGATCCTTGTTCCTCGTTGCATTGCGAACGTATTACATCAATGGTTCGAACGCGGTCGTCGCGCTCGTTTTCGAGAAAAACGAGAAAAACACCTTTCGGTCCGAAATATTTCCAAGTCCCGTCAGATCTCAAAGTCCACCGGCACCATCGTCCAAAAGCCAAACTCGTCCGATCGCCAAAACAATTATAGATCCTTGTTCCTCGTTGCATGCCGAACGTATTACATTAATGGTTCGACCGCGGTGGTCGCGCTCGTTTTCGAGAAAAACGAGAAAAACACCTTTCGGTCCGAAATATTTCCAAGTCCCGTCAGATCTCAAAGTCCACCGGCACCATCGTCCAAAAGCCAAACTCGTCCGATCGCCAAAACAATTATAGATCCTTGTTGCTCGTTGCATGCCGAACGTATTACATTAATGGTTCGAACGCGGTCGTCGCGCTCGTTTTCGAGAAAAAAGAGAAAAACACCTTTCGGACCGAAATATTTCCAAGTCCCGTCAGATCTCAAAGTCCACCGGCACCATCGTCCAAAAGCCAAACTCGTCCGATCGCCAAAACAATTATAGATCCTTGTTCCTCGTTGCATGCCGAACGTATTACATTAATGGTTCGACCGCGGTGGTCGCGCTCGTTTTCGAGAAAAACGAGAAAAACACCTTTCGGTCCGAAATATTTTCAAGTCCCGTCAGATCTCAAAGTCCACCGGCACCATCGTCCAAAAGCCAAACTCGTCCGATCGCCAAAACAATTATAGATCCTTGTTCCTCGTTGCATTGCGAACGTATTACATCAATGGTTCGAACGCGGTCGTCGCGCTCGTTTTCGAGAAAAACGAGAAAAACACCTTTCGGTCCGAAATATTTCCAAGTCCCGTCAGATCTCAAAGTCCACCGGCACCATCGTCCAAAAGCCAAACTCGTTCGATCGCCAAAACAATTATAGATCCTTGTTCCTCGTTGCATGCCGAACGTATTACATTAATGGTTCGACCGCGGTGGTCGCGCTCGTTTTCGAGAAAAACGAGAAAAACACCTTTCGGTCCGAAATATTTCCAAGTCCCGTCAGATCTCAAAGTCCACCGGCACCATCGTCCAAAAGCCAAACTCGTCCGATCGCCAAAACAATTATAGATCCTTGTTCCTCGTTGCATGCCGAACGTATTACATTAATGGTTCGAACGCGGTCGTCGCGCTCGTTTTCGAGAAAAAAGAGAAAAACACCTTTCTGTCCGAAATATTTCCAAGTCCCGTCAGATCTCAAAGTCCACCGGCACCATCGTCCAAAAGCCAAACTCGTCCGATCGCCAAAACAATTATAGATCCTTGTTCCTCGTTGCATTCCGAACGTATTACATTAATGGTTCGACCGCGGTCGTCGCGCTCGTTTTCGAGAAAAACGAGAAAAACACCTTTCGGTCCGAAATATTTCCAAGTCCCGTCAGATCTCAAAGTCCACCGGCACCATCGTCCAAAAGCCAAACTCGTCCGATCGCCAAAACAATTATAGATCCTTGTTCCTCGTTGCATTCCGAACGTATTACATTAATGGTTCGACCGCGGTCGTCGAGCTCGTTTTCGAGAAAAACGAGAAAAACAACTTTCGGTCCGAAATATTTCCAAGTCCCGTCAGATCTCAAAGTCCACCGGCACCATCGTCCAAAAGCCAAACTCGTCCGATCGCCAAAACAATTATAGATCCTTGTTCCTCGTTCCATTCCGAACGAATTACATTAATGGTTCGACCGCGGTCGTCGCGCTCGATTTCGAGAAAAACGAGAAAAACACCTTTCGGTCCAAAATATTTCCAAGTCCCCTCAGATCTCAAAGTCCACCGGCACCATCGTCCAAAAGCCAAACTCGTCCGATCGCCAAAACAATTATAGATCCTTGTTCCTCGTTGCATGCCGAACGTATTACATTAATGGTTCGACCGCGGTGGTCGCGCTCGTTTTCGAGAAAAACGAGAAAAACACCTTTCGGTCCGAAATATTTTCAAGTCCCGTCAGATCTCAAAGTCCACCGGCACCATCGTCCAAAAGCCAAACTCGTCCGATCGCCAAAACAATTATAGATCCTTGTTCCTCGTTGCATTGCGAACGTATTACATTAATGGTTCGACCGCGGTGGTCGCGCTCGTTTTCGAGAAAAACGAGAAAAACACCTTTCGGTCCGAAATATTTTCAAGTCCCGTCAGATCTCAAAGTCCACCGGCACCATCGTCCAAAAGCCAAACTCGTCCGATCGCCAAAACAATTATAGATCCTTGTTCCTCGTTGCATTGCGAACGTATTACATCAATGGTTCGAACGCGGTCGTCGCGCTCGTTTTCGAGAAAAACGAGAAAAACACCTTTCGGTCCGAAATATTTCCAAGTCCCGTCAGATCTCAAAGTCCACCGGCACCATCGTCCAAAAGCCAAACTCGTCCGATCGCCAAAACAATTATAGATCCTTGTTCCTCGTTGCATGCCGAACGTATTACATTAATGGTTCGACCGCGGTGGTCGCGCTCGTTTTCGAGAAAAACGAGAAAAACACCTTTCGGTCCGAAATATTTCCAAGTCCCGTCAGATCTCAAAGTCCACCGGCACCATCGTCCAAAAGCCAAACTCGTCCGATCGCCAAAACAATTATAGATCCTTGTTCCTCGTTGCATGCCGAACGTATTACATTAATGGTTCGAACGCGGTCGTCGCGCTCGTTTTCGAGAAAAAAGAGAAAAACACCTTTCGGTCCGAAATATTTCCAAGTCCCGTCAGATCTCAAAGTCCACCGGCACCATCGTCCAAAATCCAAACTCGTCCGATCGCCAAAACAATTATAGATCCTTGTTCCTCGTTGCATTCCGAACGTATTACATTAATGGTTCGACCGCGGTCGTCGCGCTCGTTTTCGAGAAAAACGAGAAAAACACCTTTCGGTCCGAAATATTTCCAAGTCCCGTCAGATCTCAAAGTCCACCGGCACCATCGTCCAAAAGCCAAACTCGTCCGATCGCCAAAACAATTATAGATCCTTGTTCCTCGTTGCATTCCGAACGTATTACATTAATGGTTCGACCGCGGTCGTCGAGCTCGTTTTCGAGAAAAACGAGAAAAACAACTTTCGGTCCGAAATATTTCCAAGTCCCGTCAGATCTCAAAGTCCACCGGCACCATCGTCCAAAAGCCAAACTCGTCCGATCGCCAAAACAATTATAGATCCTTGTTCCTCGTTCCATTCCGAACGAATTACATTAATGGTTCGACCGCGGTCGTCGCGCTCGATTTCGAGAAAAACGAGAAAAACACCTTTCGGTCCGAAATATTTCCAAGTCCCCTCAGATCTCAAAGTCCACCGGCACCATCGTCCAAAAGCCAAACTCGTCCGATCGCCAAAACAATTATAGATCCTTGTTCCTCGTTGCATTCCGAACGTATTACATTAATGGTTCGACCGCGGTCGTCGCGCTCGTTTTCGAGAAAAACGAGAAAAACACCTTTCGGTCCGAAATATTTCCAAGTCCCGTCAGATCTCAAAGTCCACCGGCACCATCGTCCAAAAGCCAAACTCGTTCGATCGCCAAAACAATTATAGATCCTTGTTCCTCGTTGCATTCCGAACGTATTACATTAATGGTTCAACCGCGGTCGTCGAGCTCGTTTTCGAGAAAAACGAGAAAAACACCTTTCGGTCCGAAATATTTCCAAGTCCCGTCAGATCTCAAAGTCCACCGGCACCATCGTCCAAAAGCCAAACTCGTCCGATCGCCAAAACAATTATAGATCCTTGTTCCTCGTTGCATGCCGAACGTATTACATTAATGGTTCGACCGCGGTGGTCGCGCTCGTTTTCGAGAAAAACGAGAAAAACACCTTTCGGTCCGAAATATTTTCAAGTCCCGTCAGATCTCAAAGTCCACCGGCACCATCGTCCAAAAGCCAAACTCGTCCGATCGCCAAAACAATTATAGATCCTTGTTCCTCGTTGCATTCCGAACGTATTATATTAATGGTTCGACCGCGGTCGTCGAGCTCGTTTTCGAGAAAAACGAGAAAAACACCTTTCGGTCCGAAATATTTCCAAGTCCCGTCAGATCTCAAAGTCCACCGGCACCATCGTCCAAAAGCCAAACTCGTCCGATCGCCAAAACAATTATAGATCCTTGTTCCTCGTTGCATGCCGAACGTATTACATTAATGGTTCGACCGCGGTGGTCGCGCTCGTTTTCGAGAAAAACGAGAAAAACACCTTTCGGTCCGAAATATTTTCAAGTCCCGTCAGATCTCAAAGTCCACCGGCACCATCGTCCAAAAGCCAAACTCGTCCGATCGCCAAAACAATTATAGATCCTTGTTCCTCGTTGCATTGCGAACGTATTACATCAATGGTTCGAACGCGGTCGTCGCGCTCGTTTTCGAGAAAAACGAGAAAAACACCTTTCGGTCCGAAATATTTCCAAGTCCCGTCAGATCTCAAAGTCCACCGGCACCATCGTCCAAAAGCCAAACTCGTCCGATCGCCAAAACAATTATAGATCCTTGTTCCTCGTTGCATGCCGAACGTATTACATTAATGGTTCGACCGCGGTGGTCGCGCTCGTTTTCGAGAAAAACGAGAAAAACACCTTTCGGTCCGAAATATTTCCAAGTCCCGTCAGATCTCAAAGTCCACCGGCACCATCGTCCAAAAGCCAAACTCGTCCGATCGCCAAAACAATTATAGATCCTTGTTCCTCGTTGCATGCCGAACGTATTACATTAATGGTTCGAACGCGGTCGTCGCGCTCGTTTTCGAGAAAAAAGAGAAAAACACCTTTCGGTCCGAAATATTTCCAAGTCCCGTCAGATCTCAAAGTCCACCGGCACCATCGTCCAAAATCCAAACTCGTCCGATCGCCAAAACAATTATAGATCCTTGTTCCTCGTTGCATTCCGAACGTATTACATTAATGGTTCGACCGCGGTCGTCGCGCTCGTTTTCGAGAAAAACGAGAAAAACACCTTTCGGTCCGAAATATTTCCAAGTCCCGTCAGATCTCAAAGTCCACCGGCACCATCGTCCAAAAGCCAAACTCGTCCGATCGCCAAAACAATTATAGATCCTTGTTCCTCGTTGCATTCCGAACGTATTACATTAATGGTTCGACCGCGGTCGTCGAGCTCGTTTTCGAGAAAAACGAGAAAAACAACTTTCGGTCCGAAATATTTCCAAGTCCCGTCAGATCTCAAAGTCCACCGGCACCATCGTCCAAAAGCCAAACTCGTCCGATCGCCAAAACAATTATAGATCCTTGTTCCTCGTTCCATTCCGAACGAATTACATTAATGGTTCGACCGCGGTCGTCGCGCTCGATTTCGAGAAAAACGAGAAAAACACCTTTCGGTCCGAAATATTTCCAAGTCCCCTCAGATCTCAAAGTCCACCGGCACCATCGTCCAAAAGCCAAACTCGTCCGATCGCCAAAACAATTATAGATCCTTGTTCCTCGTTGCATTCCGAACGTATTACATTAATGGTTCGACCGCGGTCGTCGCGCTCGTTTTCGAGAAAAACGAGAAAAACACCTTTCGGTCCGAAATATTTCCAAGTCCCGTCAGATCTCAAAGTCCACCGGCACCATCGTCCAAAAGCCAAACTCGTTCGATCGCCAAAACAATTATAGATCCTTGTTCCTCGTTGCATTCCGAACGTATTACATTAATGGTTCAACCGCGGTCGTCGAGCTCGTTTTCGAGAAAAACGAGAAAAACACCTTTCGGTCCGAAATATTTCCAAGTCCCGTCAGATCTCAAAGTCCACCGGCACCATCGCCCAAAAGCCAAACTCGTCCGATCGCCAAAACAATTATAGATCCTTGTTCCTCGTTGCATGCCGAACGTATTACATTAATGGTTCGACCGCGGTGGTCGCGCTCGTTTTCGAGAAAAACGAGAAAAACACCTTTCGGTCCGAAATATTTTCAAGTCCCGTCAGATCTCAAAGTCCACCGGCACCATCGTCCAAAAGCCAAACTCGTCCGATCGCCAAAACAATTATAGATCCTTGTTCCTCGTTGCATTCCGAACGTATTATATTAATGGTTCGACCGCGGTCGTCGAGCTCGTTTTCGAGAAAAACGAGAAAAACACCTTTCGGTCCGAAATATTTCCAAGTCCCGTCAGATCTCAAAGTCCACCGGCACCATCGTCCAAAAGCCAAACTCGTCCGATCGCCAAAACAATTATAGATCCTTGTTCCTCGTTGCATGCCGAACGTATTACATTAATGGTTCGACCGCGGTGGTCGCGCTCGTTTTCGAGAAAAACGAGAAAAACACCTTTCGGTCCGAAATATTTTCAAGTCCCGTCAGATCTCAAAGTCCACCGGCACCATCGTCCAAAAGCCAAACTCGTCCGATCGCTAAAACAATTATAGATCCTTGTTCCTCGTTGCATTGCGAACGTATTACATCAATGGTTCGAACGCGGTCGTCGCGCTCGTTTTCGAGAAAAACGAGAAAAACACCTTTCGGTCCGAAATATTTCCAAGTCCCGTCAGATCTCAAAGTCCACCGGCACCATCGTCCAAAAGCCAAACTCGTCCGATCGCCAAAACAATTATAGATCCTTGTTCCTCGTTGCATGCCGAACGTATTACATTAATGGTTCGACCGCGGTGGTCGCGCTCGTTTTCGAGAAAAACGAGAAAAACACCTTTCGGTCCGAAATATTTCCAAGTCCCGTCAGATCTCAAAGTCCACCGGCACCATCGTCCAAAAGCCAAACTCGTCCGATCGCCAAAACAATTATAGATCCTTGTTCCTCGTTCCATTCCGAACGTATTACATTAATGGTTCGAACGCGGTCGTCGCGCTCGTTTTCGAGAAAAAAGAGAAAAACACCTTTCGGTCCGAAATATTTCCAAGTCCCCTCAGATCTCAAAGTCCACCGGCACCATCGTCCAAAAGCCAAACTCGTCCGATCGCCAAAACAATTATAGATCCTTGTTCCTCGTTGCATTCCGAACGTATTACATTAATGGTTCGACCGCGGTCGTCGCGCTCGTTTTCGAGAAAAACGAGAAAAACACCTTTCGGTCCGAAATATTTCCAAGTCCCGTCAGATCTCAAAGTCCACCGGCACCATCGTCCAAAAGCCAAACTCGTTCGATCGCCAAAACAATTATAGATCCTTGTTCCTCGTTGCATTCCGAACGTATTACATTAATGGTTCAACCGCGGTCGTCGAGCTCGTTTTCGAGAAAAACGAGAAAAACACCTTTCGGTCCGAAATATTTCCAAGTCCCGTCAGATCTCAAAGTCCACCGGCACCATCGTCCAAAAGCCAAACTCGTCCGATCGCCAAAACAATTATAGATCCTTGTTCCTCGTTGCATGCCGAACGTATTACATTAATGGTTGGACCGCGGTGGTCGCGCTCGTTTTCGAGAAAAACGAGAAAAACACCTTTCGGTCCGAAATATTTTCAAGTCCCGTCAGATCTCAAAGTCCACCGGCACCATCGTCCAAAAGCCAAACTCGTCCGATCGCCAAAACAATTATAGATCCTTGTTCCTCGTTGCATTCCGAACGTATTATATTAATGGTTCGACCGCGGTCGTCGAGCTCGTTTTCGAGAAAAACGAGAAAAACACCTTTCGGTCCGAAATATTTCCAAGTCCCGTCAGATCTCAAAGTCCACCGGCACCATCGTCCAAAAGCCAAACTCGTCCGATCGCCAAAACAATTATAGATCCTTGTTCCTCGTTGCATGCCGAACGTATTACATTAATGGTTCGACCGCGGTGGTCGCGCTCGTTTTCGAGAAAAACGAGAAAAACACCTTTCGGTCCGAAATATTTTCAAGTCCCGTCAGATCTCAAAGTCCACCGGCACCATCGTCCAAAAGCCAAACTCGTCCGATCGCCAAAACAATTATAGATCCTTGTTCCTCGTTGCATTGCGAACGTATTACATCAATGGTTCGAACGCGGTCGTCGCGCTCGTTTTCGAGAAAAACGAGAAAAACACCTTTCGGTCCGAAATATTTCCAAGTCCCGTCAGATCTCAAAGTCCACCGGCACCATCGTCCAAAAGCCAAACTCGTCCGATCGCCAAAACAATTATAGATCCTTGTTCCTCGTTGCATGCCGAACGTATTACATTAATGGTTCGACCGCGGTGGTCGCGCTCGTTTTCGAGAAAAACGAGAAAAACACCTTTCGGTCCGAAATATTTCCAAGTCCCGTCAGATCTCAAAGTCCACCGGCACCATCGTCCAAAAGCCAAACTCGTCCGATCGCCAAAACAATTATAGATCCTTGTTCCTCGTTGCATGCCGAACGTATTACATTAATGGTTCGAACGCGGTCGTCGCGCTCGTTTTCGAGAAAAAAGAGAAAAACACCTTTCGGTCCGAAATATTTCCAAGTCCCGTCAGATCTCAAAGTCCACCGGCACCATCGTCCAAAAGCCAAACTCGTCCGATCGCCAAAACAATTATAGATCCTTGTTCCTCGTTGCATGCCGAACGTATTACATTAATGGTTCGACCGCGGTGGTCGCGCTCGTTTTCGAGAAAAACGAGAAAAACACCTTTCGGTCCGAAATATTTTCAAGTCCCGTCAGATCTCAAAGTCCACCGGCACCATCGTCCAAAAGCCAAACTCGTCCGATCGCCAAAACAATTATAGATCCTTGTTCCTCGTTGCATTCCGAACGTATTATATTAATGGTTCGACCGCGGTCGTCGAGCTCGTTTTCGAGAAAAACGAGAAAAACACCTTTCGGTCCGAAATATTTCCAAGTCCCGTCAGATCTCAAAGTCCACCGGCACCATCGTCCAAAAGCCAAACTCGTCCGATCGCCAAAACAATTATAGATCCTTGTTCCTCGTTGCATGCCGAACGTATTACATTAATGGTTCGACCGCGGTGGTCGCGCTCGTTTTCGAGAAAAACGAGAAAAACACCTTTCGGTCCGAAATATTTTCAAGTCCCGTCAGATCTCAAAGTCCACCGGCACCATCGTCCAAAAGCCAAACTCGTCCGATCGCCAAAACAATTATAGATCCTTGTTCCTCGTTGCATTGCGAACGTATTACATCAATGGTTCGAACGCGGTCGTCGCGCTCGTTTTCGAGAAAAACGAGAAAAACACCTTTCGGTCCGAAATATTTCCAAGTCCCGTCAGATCTCAAAGTCCACCGGCACCATCGTCCAAAAGCCAAACTCGTCCGATCGCCAAAACAATTATAGATCCTTGTTCCTCGTTGCATGCCGAACGTATTACATTAATGGTTCGACCGCGGTGGTCGCGCTCGTTTTCGAGAAAAACGAGAAAAACACCTTTCGGTCCGAAATATTTCCAAGTCCCGTCAGATCTCAAAGTCCACCGGCACCATCGTCCAAAAGCCAAACTCGTCCGATCGCCAAAACAATTATAGATCCTTGTTCCTCGTTGCATGCCGAACGTATTACATTAATGGTTCGAACGCGGTCGTCGCGCTCGTTTTCGAGAAAAAAGAGAAAAACACCTTTCGGTCCGAAATATTTCCAAGTCCCGTCAGATCTCAAAGTCCACCGGCACCATCGTCCAAAAGCCAAACTCGTCCGATCGCCAAAACAATTATAGATCCTTGTTCCTCGTTGCATTCCGAACGTATTACATTAATGGTTCGACCGCGGTCGTCGCGCTCGTTTTCGAGAAAAACGCGAAAAACACCTTTCGGTCCGAAATATTTCCAAGTCCCGTCAGATCTCAAAGTCCACCGGCACCATCGTCCAAAAGCCAAACTCGTCCGATCGCCAAAACAATTATAGATCCTTGTTCCTCGTTGCATTGCGAACGTATTACATCAATCGTTCGAACGCGGTCGTCGCGCTTGTTTTCGAGAAAAACGAGAAAAACACCTTTCGGTCCGAAATATTTCCAAGTCCCGTCAGATCTCAAAGTCCACCGGCACCATCGTCCAAAAGCCAAACTCGTCCGATCGCCAAAACAATTATAGATCATTGTTCCTCGTTGCATGCCGAACGTATTACATTAATGGTTCGAACGCGGTCGTCGCGCTCGTTTTTGAGAAAAAAGAGAAAAACACCTTTCGGTCCGAAATATTTCCAAGTCCCGTCAGATCTCAAAGTCCACCGGCACCATCGTCCAAAAGCCAAACTCGTCCGATCGCCAAAACAATTATAGATCCTTGTTCCTCGTTGCATGCCCAACGTATTACATTAATGGTTCGACCGCGGTCGTCGCGCTCGTTTTCGAGAAAAACGAGAAAAACACCTTTCGGTCCGAAATATTTCTAAGTCCCGTCAGATCTCAAAGTCCACCGGCACCATCCTCCAAAAGCCAAACTCGTCCGATCGCCAAAACAATTATAGATCCTTGTTCCTCGTTGCATTCCGAACGTATTACATTAATGGTTCGACCGCGGTCGTCGCGCTCGTTTTCGAGAAAAACGAGAAAAACACCTTTCGGTCCGAAATATTTCCAAGTCCCGTCAGATCTCAAAGTCCACCGGCACCATCGTCCAAAAGCCAAACTCGTCCGATCGCCAAAACAATTATAGATCCTTGTTCCTCGTTGCATTCCGAACGTATTATATTAATGGTTCGACCGCGGTCGTCGAGCTCGTTTTCGAGAAAAACGAGAAAAACACCTTTCGGTCCGAAATATTTCCAAGTCCCGTCAGATCTCAAAGTCCACCGGCACCATCGTCCAAAAGCCAAACTCGTCCGATCGCCAAAACAATTATAGATCCTTGTTCCTCGTTGCATGCCGAACGTATTACATTAATGGTTCGACCGCGGTGGTCGCGCTCGTTTTCGAGAAAAACGAGAAAAACACCTTTCGGTCCGAAATATTTTCAAGTCCCGTCAGATCTCAAAGTCCACCGGCACCATCGTCCAAAAGCCAAACTCGTCCGATCGCCAAAACAATTATAGATCCTTGTTCCTCGTTGCATTGCGAACGTATTACATCAATGGTTCGAACGCGGTCGTCGCGCTCGTTTTCGAGAAAAACGAGAAAAACACCTTTCGGTCCGAAATATTTCCAAGTCCCGTCAGATCTCAAAGTCCACCGGCACCATCGTCCAAAAGCCAAACTCGTCCGATCGCCAAAACAATTATAGATCCTTGTTCCTCGTTGCATGCCGAACGTATTACATTAATGGTTCGACCGCGGTAGTCGCGCTCGTTTTCGAGAAAAACGAGAAAAACACCTTTCGGTCCGAAATATTTCCAAGTCCCGTCAGATCTCAAAGTCCACCGGCACCATCGTCCAAAAGCCAAACTCGTCCGATCGCCAAAACAATTATAGATCCTTGTTCCTCGTTGCATTCCGAACGTATTACATTAATGGTTCAACCGCGGTCGTCGAGCTCGTTTTCGAGAAAAACGAGAAAAACACCTTTCGGTCCGAAATATTTCCAAGTCCCGTCAGATCTCAAAGTCCACCGGCACCATCGTCCAAAAGCCAAACTCGTCCGATCGCCAAAACAATTATAGATCCTTGTTCCTCGTTGCATGCCGAACGTATTACATCAATGGTTCGAACGCGGTCGTCGCGTTCGTTTTCGAGAAAAACGAGAAAAACACCTTTCGGTCCGAAATATTTCCAAGTCCCGTCAGATCTCAAAGTCCACCGGCACCATCGTCCAAAAGCCAAACTCGTCCGATCGCCAAAACAATTATAGATCCTTGTTCCTCGTTGCATGCCGAACGTATTACATTAATGGTTCGACCGCGGTGGTCGCGCTCGTTTTCGAGAAAAACGAGAAAAACACCTTTCGGTCCGAAATATTTCCAAGTCCCGTCAGATCTCAAAGTCCACCGGCACCATCGTCCAAAAGCCAAACTCGTCCGATTGCCAAAACAATTATAGATCCTTGTTCCTCGTTGCATGCCGAACGTATTACATTAATGGTTCGACCGCGGTGGTCGCGCTCGTTTTCGAGAAAAACGAGAAAAACACCTTTCGGTCCGAAATATTTCCAAGTCCCGTCAGATCTCAAAGTCCACCGGCACCATCGTCCAAAAGCCAAACTCGTCCGATCGCCAAAACAATTATAGATCCTTGTTCCTCGTTGCATGCCGAACGTATTACATTAATGGTTCGAACGCGGTCGTCGCGCTCGTTTTCGAGAAAAAAGAGAAAAACACCTTTCGGTCCGAAATATTTCCAAGTCCCGTCAGATCTCAAAGTCCACCGGCACCATCGTCCAAAAGCCAAACTCGTCCGATCGCCAAAACAATTATAGATCCTTGTTCCTCGTTGCATGCCGAACGTATTACATTAATGGTTCGACCGCGGTGGTCGCGCTCGTTTTCGAGAAAAACGAGAAAAACACCTTTCGGTCCGAAATATTTCCAAGTCCCGTCAGATCTCAAAGTCCACCGGCACCATCGTCCAAAAGCCAAACTCGTCCGATCGCCAAAACAATTATAGATCCTTGTTCCTCGTTGCATGCCGAACGTATTACATTAATGGTTCGAACGCGGTCGTCGCGCTCGTTTTCGAGAAAAAAGAGAAAAACACCTTTCGGTCCGAAATATTTCCAAGTCCCGTCAGATCTCAAAGTCCACCGGCACCATCGTCCAAAAGCCAAACTCGTCCGATCGCCAAAACAATTATAGATCCTTGTTCCTCGTTGCATTCCGAACGAATTACATTAATGGTTCGACCGCGGTCGTCGCGCTCGTTTTCGAGAAAAACGAGAAAAACACCTTTCGGTCCGAAATATTTCCAAGTCCCGTCAGATCTCAAAGTCCACCGGCACCATCGTCCAAAAGCCAAACTCGTCCGATTGCCAAAACAATTATAGATCCTTGTTCCTCGTTGCATGCCGAACGTATTACATTAATGGTTCGAACGCGGTCGTCGCGCTCGTTTTCGAGAAAAAAGAGAAAAACACCTTTCGGTCCGAAATATTTCCAAGTCCCGTCAGATCTCAAAGTCCACCGGCACCATCGTCCAAAAGCCAAACTCGTCCGATCGCCAAAACAATTATAGATCCTTGTTCCTCGTTGCATTGCGAACGTATTACATCAATCGTTCGAACGCGGTCGTCGCGCTCGTTTTCGAGAAAAACGAGAAAAACACCTTTCGGTCCGAAATATTTCCAAGTCCCGTCAGATCTCAAAGTCCACCGGCACCATCGTCCAAAAGCCAAACTCGTCCGATTGCCAAAACAATTATAGATCCTTGTTCCTCGTTGCATGCCGAACGTATTACATTAATGGTTCGACCGCGGTCGTCGCGCTCGTTTTCGAGAAAAACGAGAAAAACACCTTTCGGTCCGAAATATTTCCAAGTCCCCTCAGATCTCAAAGTCCACCGGCACCATCGTCCAAAAGCCAAACTCGTCCGATCGCCAAAACAATTATAGATCCTTGTTCCTCGTTGCATGCCGAACGTATTACATTAATGGTTCGACCGCGGTCGTCGCGCTCGTTTTCGAGAAAAACGCGAAAAACACCTTTCGGTCCGAAATATTTCCAAGTCCCGTCAGATCTCAAAGTCCACCGGCACCATCGTCCAAAAGCCAAACTCGTCCGATCGCCAAAACAATTATAGATCCTTGTTCCTCGTTGCATTCCGAACGAATTACATTAATGGTTCGACCGCGGTCGTCGCGCTCGTTTTCGAGAAAAAAGAGAAAAACACCTTTCGGTCCGAAATATTTCCAAGTCCCGTCAGATCTCAAAGTCCACCGGCACCATCGTCCAAATGCCAAACTCGTCCGATCGCCAAAACAATTATAGATCCTTGTTCCTCGTTGCATTGCGAACGTATTACATCAATGGTTCGAACGCGGTCGTCGCGCTCGTTTTCGAGAAAAACGAGAAAAACACCTTTCGGTCCGAAATATTTCCAAGTCCCGTCAGATCTCAAAGTCCACCGGCACCATCGTCCAAAAGCCAAACTCGTCCGATCGCCAAAACAATTATAGATCCTTGTTCCTCGTTGCATGCCGAACGTATTACATTAATGGTTCGACCGCGGTGGTCGCGCTCGTTTTCGAGAAAAACGAGAAAAACACCTTTCGGTCCGAAATATTTCCAAGTCCCGTCAGATCTCAAAGTCCACCGGCACCATCGTCCAAAAGCCAAACTCGTCCGATCGCCAAAACAATTATAGATCCTTGTTCCTCGTTGCATGCCGAACGTATTACATTAATGGTTCGAACGCGGTCGTCGCGCTCGTTTTCGAGAAAAAAGAGAAAAACACCTTTCGGTCCGAAATATTTCCAAGTCCCGTCAGATCTCAAAGTCCACCGGCACCATCGTCCAAAAGCCAAACTCGTCCGATCGCCAAAACAATTATAGATCCTTGTTCCTCGTTGCATTGCGAACGTATTACATCATTGGTTCGAACGCGGTCGTCGCGCTCGTTTTCGAGAAAAACGAGAAAAACACCTTTCGGTCCGAAATATTTCCAAGTCCCGTCAGATCTCAAAGTCCACCGGCACCATCGTCCAAAAGCCAAACTCGTCCGATCGCCAAAACAATTATAGATCCTTGTTCCTCGTTGCATGCCGAACGTATTACATTAATGGTTCGACCGCGGTGGTCGCGCTCGTTTTCGAGAAAAACGAGAAAAACACCTTTCGGTCCGAAATATTTCCAAGTCCCGTCAGATCTCAAAGTCCACCGGCACCATCGTCCAAAAGCCAAACTCGTCCGATCGCCAAAACAATTATAGATCCTTGTTCCTCGTTGCATGCCCAACGTATTACATTAATGGTTCGACCGCGGTCGTCGCGCTCGTTTTCGAGAAAAACGAGAAAAACACCTTTCGGTCCGAAATATTTCTAAGTCCCGTCAGATCTCAAAGTCCACCGGCACCATCCTCCAAAAGCCAAACTCGTCCGATCGCCAAAACAATTATAGATCCTTGTTCCTCGTTGCATTCCGAACGAATTACATTAATGGTTCGACCGCGGTCGTCGCGCTCGTTTTCGAGAAAAAAGAGAAAAACACCTTTCGGTCCGAAATATTTCCAAGTCCCGTCAGATCTCAAAGTCCACCGGCACCATCGTCCAAAAGCCAAACTCGTCCGATCGCCAAAACAATTATAGATCCTTGTTCCTCGTTGCATTGCGAACGTATTACATCAATGGTTCGAACGCGGTCGTCGCGCTCGTTTTCGAGAAAAACGAGAAAAACACCTTTCGGTCCGAAATATTTCCAAGTCCCGTCAGATCTCAAAGTCCACCGGCACCATCGTCCAAAAGCCAAACTCGTCCGATTGCCAAAACAATTATAGATCCTTGTTCCTCGTTGCATGCCGAACGTATTACATTAATGGTTCGACCGCGGCGGTCGCGCTCGTTTTCGAGAAAAACGAGAAAAACACCTTTCGGTCCGAAATATTTCCAAGTCCCGTCAGATCTCAAAGTCCACCGGCACCATCGTCCAAAAGCCAAACTCGTCCGATCGCCAAAACAATTATAGATCCTTGTTCCTCGTTGCATTCCGAACGTATTACATTAATGGTTCAACCGCGGTCGTCGAGCTCGTTTTCGAGAAAAACGAGAAAAACACCTTTCGGTCCGAAATATTTCCAAGTCCCGTCAGATCTCAAAGTCCACCGGCACCATCGTCCAAAAGCCAAACTCGTCCGATCGCCAAAACAATTATAGATCCTTGTTCCTCGTTGCATTCCGAACGTATTACATTAATGGTTCGACCGCGGTCGTCGCGCTCGTTTTCGAGAAAAACGAGAAAAACACCTTTCGGTCCGAAATATTTCCAAGTCCCGTCAGATCTCAAAGTCCACCGGCACCATCGTCCAAAAGCCAAACTCGTTCGATCGCCAAAACAATTATAGATCCTTGTTCCTCGTTGCATTCCGAACGTATTACATTAATGGTTCAACCGCGGTCGTCGAGCTCGTTTTCGAGAAAAACGAGAAAAACACCTTTCGGTCCGAAATATTTCCAAGTCCCGTCAGATCTCAAAGTCCACCGGCACCATCGTCCAAAAGCCAAACTCGTCCGATCGCCAAAACAATTATAGATCCTTGTTCCTCGTTGCATGCCGAACGTATTACATTAATGGTTGGACCGCGGTGGTCGCGCTCGTTTTCGAGAAAAACGAGAAAAACACCTTTCGGTCCGAAATATTTTCAAGTCCCGTCAGATCTCAAAGTCCACCGGCACCATCGTCCAAAAGCCAAACTCGTCCGATCGCCAAAACAATTATAGATCCTTGTTCCTCGTTGCATTCCGAACGTATTATATTAATGGTTCGACCGCGGTCGTCGAGCTCGTTTTCGAGAAAAACGAGAAAAACACCTTTCGGTCCGAAATATTTCCAAGTCCCGTCAGATCTCAAAGTCCACCGGCACCATCGTCCAAAAGCCAAACTCGTCCGATCGCCAAAACAATTATAGATCCTTGTTCCTCGTTGCATGCCGAACGTATTACATTAATGGTTCGACCGCGGTGGTCGCGCTCGTTTTCGAGAAAAACGAGAAAAACACCTTTCGGTCCGAAATATTTTCAAGTCCCGTCAGATCTCAAAGTCCACCGGCACCATCGTCCAAAAGCCAAACTCGTCCGATCGCCAAAACAATTATAGATCCTTGTTCCTCGTTGCATGCCGAACGTATTACATTAATGGTTCGACCGCGGTGGTCGCGCTCGTTTTCGAGAAAAACGAGAAAAACACCTTTCGGTCCGAAATATTTCCAAGTCCCGTCAGATCTCAAAGTCCACCGGCACCATCGTCCAAAAGCCAAACTCGTCCGATCGCCAAAACAATTATAGATCCTTGTTCCTCGTTGCATGCCGAACGTATTACATTAATGGTTCGAACGCGGTCGTCGCGCTCGTTTTCGAGAAAAAAGAGAAAAACACCTTTCGGTCCGAAATATTTCCAAGTCCCGTCAGATCTCAAAGTCCACCGGCACCATCGTCCAAAAGCCAAACTCGTCCGATCGCCAAAACAATTATAGATCCTTGTTCCTCGTTGCATTCCGAACGTATTACATTAATGGTTCGACCGCGGTCGTCGCGCTCGTTTTCGAGAAAAACGCGAAAAACACCTTTCGGTCCGAAATATTTCCAAGTCCCGTCAGATCTCAAAGTCCACCGGCACCATCGTCCAAAAGCCAAACTCGTCCGATCGCCAAAACAATTATAGATCCTTGTTCCTCGTTGCATTGCGAACGTATTACATCAATCGTTCGAACGCGGTCGTCGCGCTTGTTTTCGAGAAAAACGAGAAAAACACCTTTCGGTCCGAAATATTTCCAAGTCCCGTCAGATCTCAAAGTCCACCGGCACCATCGTCCAAAAGCCAAACTCGTCCGATCGCCAAAACAATTATAGATCATTGTTCCTCGTTGCATGCCGAACGTATTACATTAATGGTTCGAACGCGGTCGTCGCGCTCGTTTTCGAGAAAAACGAGAAAAACACCTTTCGGTCCGAAATATTTCCAAGTCCCGTCAGATCTCAAAGTCCACCGGCACCATCGTCCAAAAGCCAAACTCGTCCGATCGCCAAAACAATTATAGATCCTTGTTCCTCGTTGCATGCCGAACGTATTACATTAATGGTTCGACCGCGGTGGTCGCGCTCGTTTTCGAGAAAAACGAGAAAAACACCTTTCGGTCCGAAATATTTTCAAGTCCCGTCAGATCTCAAAGTCCACCGGCACCATCGTCCAAAAGCCAAACTCGTCCGATCGCCAAAACAATTATAGATCCTTGTTCCTCGTTGCATTGCGAACGTATTACATCAATGGTTCGAACGCGGTCGTCGCGCTCGTTTTCGAGAAAAACGAGAAAAACACCTTTCGGTCCGAAATATTTCCAAGTCCCGTCAGATCTCAAAGTCCACCGGCACCATCGTCCAAAAGCCAAACTCGTCCGATCGCCAAAACAATTATAGATCCTTGTTCCTCGTTGCATGCCGAACGTATTACATTAATGGTTCGACCGCGGTAGTCGCGCTCGTTTTCGAGAAAAACGAGAAAAACACCTTTCGGTCCGAAATATTTCCAAGTCCCGTCAGATCTCAAAGTCCACCGGCACCATCGTCCAAAAGCCAAACTCGTCCGATCGCCAAAACAATTATAGATCCTTGTTCCTCGTTGCATTCCGAACGTATTACATTAATGGTTCAACCGCGGTCGTCGAGCTCGTTTTCGAGAAAAACGAGAAAAACACCTTTCGGTCCGAAATATTTCCAAGTCCCGTCAGATCTCAAAGTCCACCGGCACCATCGTCCAAAAGCCAAACTCGTCCGATCGCCAAAACAATTATAGATCCTTGTTCCTCGTTGCATGCCGAACGTATTACATCAATGGTTCGAACGCGGTCGTCGCGTTCGTTTTCGAGAAAAACGAGAAAAACACCTTTCGGTCCGAAATATTTCCAAGTCCCGTCAGATCTCAAAGTCCACCGGCACCATCGTCCAAAAGCCAAACTCGTCCGATCGCCAAAACAATTATAGATCCTTGTTCCTCGTTGCATGCCGAACGTATTACATTAATGGTTCGAACGCGGTCGTCGCGCTCGTTTTCGAGAAAAAAGAGAAAAACACCTTTCGGTCCGAAATATTTCCAAGTCCCGTCAGATCTCAAAGTCCACCGGCACCATCGTCCAAAAGCCAAACTCGTCCGATCGCCAAAACAATTATAGATCCTTGTTCCTCGTTGCATTGCGAACGTATTACATCATTGGTTCGAACGCGGTCGTCGCGCTCGTTTTCGAGAAAAACGAGAAAAACACCTTTCGGTCCGAAATATTTCCAAGTCCCGTCAGATCTCAAAGTCCACCGGCACCATCGTCCAAAAGCCAAACTCGTCCGATTGCCAAAACAATTATAGATCCTTGTTCCTCGTTGCATGCCGAACGTATTACATTAATGGTTCGAACGCGGTCGTCGCGCTCGTTTTCGAGAAAAAAGAGAAAAACACCTTTCGGTCCGAAATATTTCCAAGTCCCGTCAGATCTCAAAGTCCACCGGCACCATCGTCCAAAAGCCAAACTCGTCCGATCGCCAAAACAATTATAGATCCTTGTTCCTCGTTGCATGCCGAACGTATTACATTAATGGTTCGACCGCGGTAGTCGCGCTCGTTTTCGAGAAAAACGAGAAAAACACCTTTCGGTCCGAAATATTTCCAAGTCCCGTCAGATCTCAAAGTCCACCGGCACCATCGTCCAAAAGCCAAACTCGTCCGATCGCCAAAACAATTATAGATCCTTGTTCCTCGTTGCATGCCGAACGTATTACATTAATGGTTCGACCGCGGTGGTCGCGCTCGTTTTCGAGAAAAACGAGAAAAACACCTTTCGGTCCGAAATATTTCCAAGTCCCGTCAGATCTCAAAGTCCACCGGCACCATCGTCCAAAAGCCAAACTCGTCCGATCGCCAAAACAATTATAGATCCTTGTTCCTCGTTGCATGCCGAACGTATTACATTAATGGTTCGAACGCGGTCGTCGCGCTCGTTTTCGAGAAAAAAGAGAAAAACACCTTTCGGTCCGAAATATTTCCAAGTCCCGTCAGATCTCAAAGTCCACCGGCACCATCGTCCAAAAGCCAAACTCGTCCGATCGCCAAAACAATTATAGATCCTTGTTCCTCGTTGCATGCCGAACGTATTACATTAATGGTTCGACCGCGGTGGTCGCGCTCGTTTTCGAGAAAAACGAGAAAAACACCTTTCGGTCCGAAATATTTCCAAGTCCCGTCAGATCTCAAAGTCCACCGGCACCATCGTCCAAAAGCCAAACTCGTCCGATCGCCAAAACAATTATAGATCCTTGTTCCTCGTTGCATGCCGAACGTATTACATTAATGGTTCGAACGCGGTCGTCGCGCTCGTTTTCGAGAAAAAAGAGAAAAACACCTTTCGGTCCGAAATATTTCCAAGTCCCGTCAGATCTCAAAGTCCACCGGCACCATCGTCCAAAAGCCAAACTCGTCCGATCGCCAAAACAATTATAGATCCTTGTTCCTCGTTGCATTCCGAACGAATTACATTAATGGTTCGACCGCGGTCGTCGCGCTCGTTTTCGAGAAAAACGAGAAAAACACCTTTCGGTCCGAAATATTTCCAAGTCCCGTCAGATCTCAAAGTCCACCGGCACCATCGTCCGAAAGCCAAACTCGTCCGATCGCCAAAACAATTATAGATCCTTGTTCCTCGTTGCATGCCGAACGTATTACATTAATGGTTCGAACGCGGTCGTCGCGCTCGTTTTCGAGAAAAAAGAGAAAAACACCTTTCGGTCCGAAATATTTCCAAGTCCCGTCAGATCTCAAAGTCCACCGGCACCATCGTCCAAAAGCCAAACTCGTCCGATCGCCAAAACAATTATAGATCCTTGTTCCTCGTTGCATGCCGAACGTATTACATTAATGGTTCGACCGCGGTGGTCGCGCTCGTTTTCGAGAAAAACGAGAAAAACACCTTTCGGTCCGAAATATTTCCAAGTCCCGTCAGATCTCAAAGTCCACCGGCACCATCGTCCAAAAGCCAAACTCGTCCGATCGCCAAAACAATTATAGATCCTTGTTCCTCGTTGCATGCCGAACGTATTACATTAATGGTTCGAACGCGGTCGTCGCGCTCGTTTTCGAGAAAAAAGAGAAAAACACCTTTCGGTCCGAAATATTTCCAAGTCCCGTCAGATCTCAAAGTCCACCGGCACCATCGTCCAAAAGCCAAACTCGTCCGATCGCCAAAACAATTATAGATCCTTGTTCCTCGTTGCATTCCGAACGAATTACATTAATGGTTCGACCGCGGTCGTCGCGCTCGTTTTCGAGAAAAACGAGAAAAACACCTTTCGGTCCGAAATATTTCCAAGTCCCGTCAGATCTCAAAGTCCACCGGCACCATCGTCCGAAAGCCAAACTCGTCCGATCGCCAAAACAATTATAGATCCTTGTTCCTCGTTGCATTGCGAACGTATTACATCAATCGTTCGAACGCGGTCGTCGCGCTCGTTTTCGAGAAAAACGAGAAAAACACCTTTCGGTCCGAAATATTTCCAAGTCCCGTCAGATCTCAAAGTCCACCGGCACCATCGTCCAAAAGCCAAACTCGTCCGATTGCCAAAACAATTATAGATCCTTGTTCCTCGTTGCATGCCGAACGTATTACATTAATGGTTCGACCGCGGTCGTCGCGCTCGTTTTGGAGAAAAACGAGAAAAACACCTTTCGGTCCGAAATATTTCCAAGTCCCCTCAGATCTCAAAGTCCACCGGCACCATCGTCCAAAAGCCAAACTCGTCCGATCGCCAAAACAATTATAGATCCTTGTTCCTCGTTGCATGCCGAACGTATTACATTAATGGTTCGACCGCGGTCGTCGCGCTCGTTTTCGAGAAAAACGCGAAAAACACCTTTCGGTCCGAAATATTTCCAAGTCCCGTCAGATCTCAAAGTCCACCGGCACCATCGTCCAAAAGCCAAACTCGTCCGATCGCCAAAACAATTATAGATCCTTGTTCCTCGTTGCATTCCGAACGAATTACATTAATGGTTCGACCGCGGTCGTCGCGCTCGTTTTCGAGAAAAAAGAGAAAAACACCTTTCGGTCCGAAATATTTCCAAGTCCCGTCAGATCTCAAAGTCCACCGGCACCATCGTCCAAATGCCAAACTCGTCCGATCGCCAAAACAATTATAGATCCTTGTTCCTCGTTGCATTGCGAACGTATTACATCAATGGTTCGAACGCGGTCGTCGCGCTCGTTTTCGAGAAAAACGAGAAAAACACCTTTCGGTCCGAAATATTTCCAAGTCCCGTCAGATCTCAAAGTCCACCGGCACCATCGTCCAAAAGCCAAACTCGTCCGATCGCCAAAACAATTATAGATCCTTGTTCCTCGTTGCATGCCGAACGTATTACATTAATGGTTCGACCGCGGTGGTCGCGCTCGTTTTCGAGAAAAACGAGAAAAACACCTTTCGGTCCGAAATATTTCCAAGTCCCGTCAGATCTCAAAGTCCACCGGCACCATCGTCCAAAAGCCAAACTCGTCCGATCGCCAAAACAATTATAGATCCTTGTTCCTCGTTGCATGCCGAACGTATTACATTAATGGTTCGAACGCGGTCGTCGCGCTCGTTTTCGAGAAAAAAGAGAAAAACACCTTTCGGTCCGAAATATTTCCAAGTCCCGTCAGATCTCAAAGTCCACCGGCACCATCGTCCAAAAGCCAAACTCGTCCGATCGCCAAAACAATTATAGATCCTTGTTCCTCGTTGCATTGCGAACGTATTACATCATTGGTTCGAACGCGGTCGTCGCGCTCGTTTTCGAGAAAAACGAGAAAAACACCTTTCGGTCCGAAATATTTCCAAGTCCCGTCAGATCTCAAAGTCCACCGGCACCATCGTCCAAAAGCCAAACTCGTCCGATCGCCAAAACAATTATAGATCCTTGTTCCTCGTTGCATGCCGAACGTATTACATTAATGGTTCGACCGCGGTGGTCGCGCTCGTTTTCGAGAAAAACGAGAAAAACACCTTTCGGTCCGAAATATTTCCAAGTCCCGTCAGATCTCAAAGTCCACCGGCACCATCGTCCAAAAGCCAAACTCGTCCGATCGCCAAAACAATTATAGATCCTTGTTCCTCGTTGCATGCCCAACGTATTACATTAATGGTTCGACCGCGGTCGTCGCGCTCGTTTTCGAGAAAAACGAGAAAAACACCTTTCGGTCCGAAATATTTCTAAGTCCCGTCAGATCTCAAAGTCCACCGGCACCATCCTCCAAAAGCCAAACTCGTCCGATCGCCAAAACAATTATAGATCCTTGTTCCTCGTTGCATTCCGAACGAATTACATTAATGGTTCGACCGCGGTCGTCGCGCTCGTTTTCGAGAAAAAAGAGAAAAACACCTTTCGGTCCGAAATATTTCCAAGTCCCGTCAGATCTCAAAGTCCACCGGCACCATCGTCCAAAAGCCAAACTCGTCCGATCGCCAAAACAATTATAGATCCTTGTTCCTCGTTGCATTGCGAACGTATTACATCAATGGTTCGAACGCGGTCGTCGCGCTCGTTTTCGAGAAAAACGAGAAAAACACCTTTCGGTCCGAAATATTTCCAAGTCCCGTCAGATCTCAAAGTCCACCGGCACCATCGTCCAAAAGCCAAACTCGTCCGATTGCCAAAACAATTATAGATCCTTGTTCCTCGTTGCATGCCGAACGTATTACATTAATGGTTCGACCGCGGCGGTCGCGCTCGTTTTCGAGAAAAACGAGAAAAACACCTTTCGGTCCGAAATATTTCCAAGTCCCGTCAGATCTCAAAGTCCACCGGCACCATCGTCCAAAAGCCAAACTCGTCCGATCGCCAAAACAATTATAGATCCTTGTTCCTCGTTGCATTCCGAACGTATTACATTAATGGTTCAACCGCGGTCGTCGAGCTCGTTTTCGAGAAAAACGAGAAAAACACCTTTCGGTCCGAAATATTTTCAAGTCCCGTCAGATCTCAAAGTCCACCGGCACCATCGTCCAAAAGCCAAACTCGTCCGATCGCCAAAACAATTATAGATCCTTGTTCCTCGTTGCATTGCGAACGTATTACATCAATGGTTCGAACGCGGTCGTCGCGCTCGTTTTCGAGAAAAACGAGAAAAACACCTTTCGGTCCGAAATATTTCCAAGTCCCGTCAGATCTCAAAGTCCACCGGCACCATCGTCCAAAAGCCAAACTCGTCCGATCGCCAAAACAATTATAGATCCTTGTTCCTCGTTGCATGCCGAACGTATTACATTAATGGTTCGACCGCGGTGGTCGCGCTCGTTTTCGAGAAAAACGAGAAAAACACCTTTCGGTCCGAAATATTTCCAAGTCCCGTCAGATCTCAAAGTCCACCGGCACCATCGTCCAAAAGCCAAACTCGTCCGATCGCCAAAACAATTATAGATCCTTGTTCCTCGTTGCATGCCGAACGTATTACATTAATGGTTCGAACGCGGTCGTCGCGCTCGTTTTCGAGAAAAAAGAGAAAAACACCTTTCGGTCCGAAATATTTCCAAGTCCCGTCAGATCTCAAAGTCCACCGGCACCATCGTCCAAAATCCAAACTCGTCCGATCGCCAAAACAATTATAGATCCTTGTTCCTCGTTGCATTCCGAACGTATTACATTAATGGTTCGACCGCGGTCGTCGCGCTCGATTTCGAGAAAAACGAGAAAAACACCTTTCGGTCCGAAATATTTCCAAGTCCCCTCAGATCTCAAAGTCCACCGGCACCATCGTCCAAAAGCCAAACTCGTCCGATCGCCAAAACAATTATAGATCCTTGTTCCTCGTTGCATTCCGAACGTATTACATTAATGGTTCGACCGCGGTCGTCGCGCTCGTTTTCGAGAAAAACGAGAAAAACACCTTTCGGTCCGAAATATTTCCAAGTCCCGTCAGATCTCAAAGTCCACCGGCACCATCGTCCAAAAGCCAAACTCGTTCGATCGCCAAAACAATTATAGATCCTTGTTCCTCGTTGCATTCCGAACGTATTACATTAATGGTTCAACCGCGGTCGTCGAGCTCGTTTTCGAGAAAAACGAGAAAAACACCTTTCGGTCCGAAATATTTCCAAGTCCCGTCAGATCTCAAAGTCCACCGGCACCATCGTCCGAAAGCCAAACTCGTCCGATCGCCAAAACAATTATAGATCCTTGTTCCTCGTTGCATTGCGAACGTATTACATCAATCGTTCGAACGCGGTCGTCGCGCTCGTTTTCGAGAAAAACGAGAAAAACACCTTTCGGTCCGAAATATTTCCAAGTCCCGTCAGATCTCAAAGTCCACCGGCACCATCGTCCAAAAGCCAAACTCGTCCGATTGCCAAAACAATTATAGATCCTTGTTCCTCGTTGCATGCCGAACGTATTACATTAATGGTTCGACCGCGGTCGTCGCGCTCGTTTTCGAGAAAAACGAGAAAAACACCTTTCGGTCCGAAATATTTCCAAGTCCCCTCAGATCTCAAAGTCCACCGGCACCATCGTCCAAAAGCCAAACTCGTCCGATCGCCAAAACAATTATAGATCCTTGTTCCTCGTTGCATGCCGAACGTATTACATTAATGGTTCGACCGCGGTCGTCGCGCTCGTTTTCGAGAAAAACGCGAAAAACACCTTTCGGTCCGAAATATTTCCAAGTCCCGTCAGATCTCAAAGTCCACCGGCACCATCGTCCAAAAGCCAAACTCGTCCGATCGCCAAAACAATTATAGATCCTTGTTCCTCGTTGCATTCCGAACGAATTACATTAATGGTTCGACCGCGGTCGTCGCGCTCGTTTTCGAGAAAAAAGAGAAAAACACCTTTCGGTCCGAAATATTTCCAAGTCCCGTCAGATCTCAAAGTCCACCGGCACCATCGTCCAAATGCCAAACTCGTCCGATCGCCAAAACAATTATAGATCCTTGTTCCTCGTTGCATTGCGAACGTATTACATCAATGGTTCGAACGCGGTCGTCGCGCTCGTTTTCGAGAAAAACGAGAAAAACACCTTTCGGTCCGAAATATTTCCAAGTCCCGTCAGATCTCAAAGTCCACCGGCACCATCGTCCAAAAGCCAAACTCGTCCGATCGCCAAAACAATTATAGATCCTTGTTCCTCGTTGCATGCCGAACGTATTACATTAATGGTTCGACCGCGGTGGTCGCGCTCGTTTTCGAGAAAAACGAGAAAAACACCTTTCGGTCCGAAATATTTCCAAGTCCCGTCAGATCTCAAAGTCCACCGGCACCATCGTCCAAAAGCCAAACTCGTCCGATCGCCAAAACAATTATAGATCCTTGTTCCTCGTTGCATGCCGAACGTATTACATTAATGGTTCGAACGCGGTCGTCGCGCTCGTTTTCGAGAAAAAAGAGAAAAACACCTTTCGGTCCGAAATATTTCCAAGTCCCGTCAGATCTCAAAGTCCACCGGCACCATCGTCCAAAAGCCAAACTCGTCCGATCGCCAAAACAATTATAGATCCTTGTTCCTCGTTGCATTGCGAACGTATTACATCATTGGTTCGAACGCGGTCGTCGCGCTCGTTTTCGAGAAAAACGAGAAAAACACCTTTCGGTCCGAAATATTTCCAAGTCCCGTCAGATCTCAAAGTCCACCGGCACCATCGTCCAAAAGCCAAACTCGTCCGATCGCCAAAACAATTATAGATCCTTGTTCCTCGTTGCATGCCGAACGTATTACATTAATGGTTCGACCGCGGTGGTCGCGCTCGTTTTCGAGAAAAACGAGAAAAACACCTTTCGGTCCGAAATATTTCCAAGTCCCGTCAGATCTCAAAGTCCACCGGCACCATCGTCCAAAAGCCAAACTCGTCCGATCGCCAAAACAATTATAGATCCTTGTTCCTCGTTGCATGCCCAACGTATTACATTAATGGTTCGACCGCGGTCGTCGCGCTCGTTTTCGAGAAAAACGAGAAAAACACCTTTCGGTCCGAAATATTTCTAAGTCCCGTCAGATCTCAAAGTCCACCGGCACCATCCTCCAAAAGCCAAACTCGTCCGATCGCCAAAACAATTATAGATCCTTGTTCCTCGTTGCATTCCGAACGAATTACATTAATGGTTCGACCGCGGTCGTCGCGCTCGTTTTCGAGAAAAAAGAGAAAAACACCTTTCGGTCCGAAATATTTCCAAGTCCCGTCAGATCTCAAAGTCCACCGGCACCATCGTCCAAAAGCCAAACTCGTCCGATCGCCAAAACAATTATAGATCCTTGTTCCTCGTTGCATTGCGAACGTATTACATCAATGGTTCGAACGCGGTCGTCGCGCTCGTTTTCGAGAAAAACGAGAAAAACACCTTTCGGTCCGAAATATTTCCAAGTCCCGTCAGATCTCAAAGTCCACCGGCACCATCGTCCAAAAGCCAAACTCGTCCGATTGCCAAAACAATTATAGATCCTTGTTCCTCGTTGCATGCCGAACGTATTACATTAATGGTTCGACCGCGGCGGTCGCGCTCGTTTTCGAGAAAAACGAGAAAAACACCTTTCGGTCCGAAATATTTCCAAGTCCCGTCAGATCTCAAAGTCCACCGGCACCATCGTCCAAAAGCCAAACTCGTCCGATCGCCAAAACAATTATAGATCCTTGTTCCTCGTTGCATTCCGAACGTATTACATTAATGGTTCAACCGCGGTCGTCGAGCTCGTTTTCGAGAAAAACGAGAAAAACACCTTTCGGTCCGAAATATTTTCAAGTCCCGTCAGATCTCAAAGTCCACCGGCACCATCGTCCAAAAGCCAAACTCGTCCGATCGCCAAAACAATTATAGATCCTTGTTCCTCGTTGCATTGCGAACGTATTACATCAATGGTTCGAACGCGGTCGTCGCGCTCGTTTTCGAGAAAAACGAGAAAAACACCTTTCGTTCCGAAATATTTCCAAGTCCCGTCAGATCTCAAAGTCCACCGGCACCATCGTCCAAAAGCCAAACTCGTCCGATCGCCAAAACAATTATAGATCCTTGTTCCTCGTTGCATGCCGAACGTATTACATTAATGGTTCGACCGCGGTGGTCGCGCTCGTTTTCGAGAAAAACGAGAAAAACACCTTTCGGTCCGAAATATTTCCAAGTCCCGTCAGATCTCAAAGTCCACCGGCACCATCGTCCAAAAGCCAAACTCGTCCGATCGCCAAAACAATTATAGATCCTTGTTCCTCGTTGCATGCCGAACGTATTACATTAATGGTTCGAACGCGGTCGTCGCGCTCGTTTTCGAGAAAAAAGAGAAAAACACCTTTCGGTCCGAAATATTTCCAAGTCCCGTCAGATCTCAAAGTCCACCGGCACCATCGTCCAAAATCCAAACTCGTCCGATCGCCAAAACAATTATAGATCCTTGTTCCTCGTTGCATTCCGAACGTATTACATTAATGGTTCGACCGCGGTCGTCGCGCTCGATTTCGAGAAAAACGAGAAAAACACCTTTCGGTCCGAAATATTTCCAAGTCCCCTCAGATCTCAAAGTCCACCGGCACCATCGTCCAAAAGCCAAACTCGTCCGATCGCCAAAACAATTATAGATCCTTGTTCCTCGTTGCATTCCGAACGTATTACATTAATGGTTCGACCGCGGTCGTCGCGCTCGTTTTCGAGAAAAACGAGAAAAACACCTTTCGGTCCGAAATATTTCCAAGTCCCGTCAGATCTCAAAGTCCACCGGCACCATCGTCCAAAAGCCAAACTCGTTCGATCGCCAAAACAATTATAGATCCTTGTTCCTCGTTGCATTCCGAACGTATTACATTAATGGTTCAACCGCGGTCGTCGAGCTCGTTTTCGAGAAAAACGAGAAAAACACCTTTCGGTCCGAAATATTTCCAAGTCCCGTCAGATCTCAAAGTCCACCGGCACCATCGTCCAAAAGCCAAACTCGTCCGATCGCCAAAACAATTATAGATCCTTGTTCCTCGTTGCATGCCGAACGTATTACATTAATGGTTCGACCGCGGTGGTCGCGCTCGTTTTCGAGAAAAACGAGAAAAACACCTTTCGGTCCGAAATATTTTCAAGTCCCGTCAGATCTCAAAGTCCACCGGCACCATCGTCCAAAAGCCAAACTCGTCCGATCGCCAAAACAATTATAGATCCTTGTTCCTCGTTGCATTCCGAACGTATTATATTAATGGTTCGACCGCGGTCGTCGAGCTCGTTTTCGAGAAAAACGAGAAAAACACCTTTCGGTCCGAAATATTTCCAAGTCCCGTCAGATCTCAAAGTCCACCGGCACCATCGTCCAAAAGCCAAACTCGTCCGATCGCCAAAACAATTATAGATCCTTGTTCCTCGTTGCATGCCGAACGTATTACATTAATGGTTCGACCGCGGTGGTCGCGCTCGTTTTCGAGAAAAACGAGAAAAACACCTTTCGGTCCGAAATATTTTCAAGTCCCGTCAGATCTCAAAGTCCACCGGCACCATCGTCCAAAAGCCAAACTCGTCCGATCGCTAAAACAATTATAGATCCTTGTTCCTCGTTGCATTGCGAACGTATTACATCAATGGTTCGAACGCGGTCGTCGCGCTCGTTTTCGAGAAAAACGAGAAAAACACCTTTCGGTCCGAAATATTTCCAAGTCCCGTCAGATCTCAAAGTCCACCGGCACCATCGTCCAAAAGCCAAACTCGTCCGATCGCCAAAACAATTATAGATCCTTGTTCCTCGTTGCATGCCGAACGTATTACATTAATGGTTCGACCGCGGTGGTCGCGCTCGTTTTCGAGAAAAACGAGAAAAACACCTTTCGGTCCGAAATATTTCCAAGTCCCGTCAGATCTCAAAGTCCACCGGCACCATCGTCCAAAAGCCAAACTCGTCCGATCGCCAAAACAATTATAGATCCTTGTTCCTCGTTGCATGCCCAACGTATTACATTAATGGTTCGACCGCGGTCGTCGCGCTCGTTTTCGAGAAAAACGAGAAAAACACCTTTCGGTCCGAAATATTTCTAAGTCCCGTCAGATCTCAAAGTCCACCGGCACCATCCTCCAAAAGCCAAACTCGTCCGATCGCCAAAACAATTATAGATCCTTGTTCCTCGTTGCATTCCGAACGAATTACATTAATGGTTCGACCGCGGTCGTCGCGCTCGTTTTCGAGAAAAAAGAGAAAAACACCTTTCGGTCCGAAATATTTCCAAGTCCCGTCAGATCTCAAAGTCCACCGGCACCATCGTCCAAAAGCCAAACTCGTCCGATCGCCAAAACAATTATAGATCCTTGTTCCTCGTTGCATTGCGAACGTATTACATCAATGGTTCGAACGCGGTCGTCGCGCTCGTTTTCGAGAAAAACGAGAAAAACACCTTTCGGTCCGAAATATTTCCAAGTCCCGTCAGATCTCAAAGTCCACCGGCACCATCGTCCAAAAGCCAAACTCGTCCGATTGCCAAAACAATTATAGATCCTTGTTCCTCGTTGCATGCCGAACGTATTACATTAATGGTTCGACCGCGGCGGTCGCGCTCGTTTTCGAGAAAAACGAGAAAAACACCTTTCGGTCCGAAATATTTCCAAGTCCCGTCAGATCTCAAAGTCCACCGGCACCATCGTCCAAAAGCCAAACTCGTCCGATCGCCAAAACAATTATAGATCCTTGTTCCTCGTTGCATTCCGAACGTATTACATTAATGGTTCAACCGCGGTCGTCGAGCTCGTTTTCGAGAAAAACGAGAAAAACACCTTTCGGTCCGAAATATTTTCAAGTCCCGTCAGATCTCAAAGTCCACCGGCACCATCGTCCAAAAGCCAAACTCGTCCGATCGCCAAAACAATTATAGATCCTTGTTCCTCGTTGCATTGCGAACGTATTACATCAATGGTTCGAACGCGGTCGTCGCGCTCGTTTTCGAGAAAAACGAGAAAAACACCTTTCGTTCCGAAATATTTCCAAGTCCCGTCAGATCTCAAAGTCCACCGGCACCATCGTCCAAAAGCCAAACTCGTCCGATCGCCAAAACAATTATAGATCCTTGTTCCTCGTTGCATGCCGAACGTATTACATTAATGGTTCGACCGCGGTGGTCGCGCTCGTTTTCGAGAAAAACGAGAAAAACACCTTTCGGTCCGAAATATTTCCAAGTCCCGTCAGATCTCAAAGTCCACCGGCACCATCGTCCAAAAGCCAAACTCGTCCGATCGCCAAAACAATTATAGATCCTTGTTCCTCGTTGCATGCCGAACGTATTACATTAATGGTTCGAACGCGGTCGTCGCGCTCGTTTTCGAGAAAAAAGAGAAAAACACCTTTCGGTCCGAAATATTTCCAAGTCCCGTCAGATCTCAAAGTCCACCGGCACCATCGTCCAAAATCCAAACTCGTCCGATCGCCAAAACAATTATAGATCCTTGTTCCTCGTTGCATTCCGAACGTATTACATTAATGGTTCGACCGCGGTCGTCGCGCTCGATTTCGAGAAAAACGAGAAAAACACCTTTCGGTCCGAAATATTTCCAAGTCCCCTCAGATCTCAAAGTCCACCGGCACCATCGTCCAAAAGCCAAACTCGTCCGATCGCCAAAACAATTATAGATCCTTGTTCCTCGTTGCATTCCGAACGTATTACATTAATGGTTCGACCGCGGTCGTCGCGCTCGTTTTCGAGAAAAACGAGAAAAACACCTTTCGGTCCGAAATATTTCCAAGTCCCGTCAGATCTCAAAGTCCACCGGCACCATCGTCCAAAAGCCAAACTCGTTCGATCGCCAAAACAATTATAGATCCTTGTTCCTCGTTGCATTCCGAACGTATTACATTAATGGTTCAACCGCGGTCGTCGAGCTCGTTTTCGAGAAAAACGAGAAAAACACCTTTCGGTCCGAAATATTTCCAAGTCCCGTCAGATCTCAAAGTCCACCGGCACCATCGTCCAAAAGCCAAACTCGTCCGATCGCCAAAACAATTATAGATCCTTGTTCCTCGTTGCATGCCGAACGTATTACATTAATGGTTCGACCGCGGTGGTCGCGCTCGTTTTCGAGAAAAACGAGAAAAACACCTTTCGGTCCGAAATATTTTCAAGTCCCGTCAGATCTCAAAGTCCACCGGCACCATCGTCCAAAAGCCAAACTCGTCCGATCGCCAAAACAATTATAGATCCTTGTTCCTCGTTGCATTCCGAACGTATTATATTAATGGTTCGACCGCGGTCGTCGAGCTCGTTTTCGAGAAAAACGAGAAAAACACCTTTCGGTCCGAAATATTTCCAAGTCCCGTCAGATCTCAAAGTCCACCGGCACCATCGTCCAAAAGCCAAACTCGTCCGATCGCCAAAACAATTATAGATCCTTGTTCCTCGTTGCATGCCGAACGTATTACATTAATGGTTCGACCGCGGTGGTCGCGCTCGTTTTCGAGAAAAACGAGAAAAACACCTTTCGGTCCGAAATATTTTCAAGTCCCGTCAGATCTCAAAGTCCACCGGCACCATCGTCCAAAAGCCAAACTCGTCCGATCGCTAAAACAATTATAGATCCTTGTTCCTCGTTGCATTGCGAACGTATTACATCAATGGTTCGAACGCGGTCGTCGCGCTCGTTTTCGAGAAAAACGAGAAAAACACCTTTCGGTCCGAAATATTTCCAAGTCCCGTCAGATCTCAAAGTCCACCGGCACCATCGTCCAAAAGCCAAACTCGTCCGATCGCCAAAACAATTATAGATCCTTGTTCCTCGTTGCATGCCGAACGTATTACATTAATGGTTCGACCGCGGTGGTCGCGCTCGTTTTCGAGAAAAACGAGAAAAACACCTTTCGGTCCGAAATATTTCCAAGTCCCGTCAGATCTCAAAGTCCACCGGCACCATCGTCCAAAAGCCAAACTCGTCCGATCGCCAAAACAATTATAGATCCTTGTTCCTCGTTCCATTCCGAACGTATTACATTAATGGTTCGAACGCGGTCGTCGCGCTCGTTTTCGAGAAAAAAGAGAAAAACACCTTTCGGTCCGAAATATTTCCAAGTCCCCTCAGATCTCAAAGTCCACCGGCACCATCGTCCAAAAGCCAAACTCGTCCGATCGCCAAAACAATTATAGATCCTTGTTCCTCGTTGCATTCCGAACGTATTACATTAATGGTTCGACCGCGGTCGTCGCGCTCGTTTTCGAGAAAAACGAGAAAAACACCTTTCGGTCCGAAATATTTCCAAGTCCCGTCAGATCTCAAAGTCCACCGGCACCATCGTCCAAAAGCCAAACTCGTTCGATCGCCAAAACAATTATAGATCCTTGTTCCTCGTTGCATTCCGAACGTATTACATTAATGGTTCAACCGCGGTCGTCGAGCTCGTTTTCGAGAAAAACGAGAAAAACACCTTTCGGTCCGAAATATTTCCAAGTCCCGTCAGATCTCAAAGTCCACCGGCACCATCGTCCAAAAGCCAAACTCGTCCGATCGCCAAAACAATTATAGATCCTTGTTCCTCGTTGCATGCCGAACGTATTACATTAATGGTTCGACCGCGGTGGTCGCGCTCGTTTTCGAGAAAAACGAGAAAAACACCTTTCGGTCCGAAATATTTTCAAGTCCCGTCAGATCTCAAAGTCCACCGGCACCATCGTCCAAAAGCCAAACTCGTCCGATCGCCAAAACAATTATAGATCCTTGTTCCTCGTTGCATTCCGAACGTATTATATTAATGGTTCGACCGCAGTCGTCGAGCTCGTTTTCGAGAAAAACGAGAAAAACACCTTTCGGTCCGAAATATTTCCAAGTCCCGTCAGATCTCAAAGTCCACCGGCACCATCGTCCAAAAGCCAAACTCGTCCGATCGCCAAAACAATTATAGATCCTTGTTCCTCGTTGCATGCCGAACGTATTACATTAATGGTTCGACCGCGGTGGTCGCGCTCGTTTTCGAGAAAAACGAGAAAAACACCTTTCGGTCCGAAATATTTCCAAGTCCCGTCAGATCTCAAAGTCCACCGGCACCATCGTCCAAAAGCCAAACTCGTCCGATCGCCAAAACAATTATAGATCCTTGTTCCTCGTTCCATTCCGAACGTATTACATTAATGGTTCGAACGCGGTCGTCGCGCTCGTTTTCGAGAAAAAAGAGAAAAACACCTTTCGGTCCGAAATATTTCCAAGTCCCCTCAGATCTCAAAGTCCACCGGCACCATCGTCCAAAAGCCAAACTCGTCCGATCGCCAAAACAATTATAGATCCTTGTTCCTCGTTGCATTCCGAACGTATTACATTAATGGTTCGACCGCGGTCGTCGCGCTCGTTTTCGAGAAAAACGAGAAAAACACCTTTCGGTCCGAAATATTTCCAAGTCCCGTCAGATCTCAAAGTCCACCGGCACCATCGTCCAAAAGCCAAACTCGTTCGATCGCCAAAACAATTATAGATCCTTGTTCCTCGTTGCATTCCGAACGTATTACATTAATGGTTCAACCGCGGTCGTCGAGCTCGTTTTCGAGAAAAACGAGAAAAACACCTTTCGGTCCGAAATATTTCCAAGTCCCGTCAGATCTCAAAGTCCACCGGCACCATCGTCCAAAAGCCAAACTCGTCCGATCGCCAAAACAATTATAGATCCTTGTTCCTCGTTGCATGCCGAACGTATTACATTAATGGTTCGACCGCGGTGGTCGCGCTCGTTTTCGAGAAAAACGAGAAAAACACCTTTCGGTCCGAAATATTTTCAAGTCCCGTCAGATCTCAAAGTCCACCGGCACCATCGTCCAAAAGCCAAACTCGTCCGATCGCCAAAACAATTATAGATCCTTGTTCCTCGTTGCATTCCGAACGTATTATATTAATGGTTCGACCGCAGTCGTCGAGCTCGTTTTCGAGAAAAACGAGAAAAACACCTTTCGGTCCGAAATATTTCCAAGTCCCGTCAGATCTCAAAGTCCACCGGCACCATCGTCCAAAAGCCAAACTCGTCCGATCGCCAAAACAATTATAGATCCTTGTTCCTCGTTGCATGCCGAACGTATTACATTAATGGTTCGACCGCGGTGGTCGCGCTCGTTTTCGAGAAAAACGAGAAAAACACCTTTCGGTCCGAAATATTTTCAAGTCCCGTCAGATCTCAAAGTCCACCGGCACCATCGTCCAAAAGCCAAACTCGTCCGATCGCCAAAACAATTATAGATCCTTGTTCCTCGTTGCATTGCGAACGTATTACATCAATGGTTCGAACGCGGTCGTCGCGCTCGTTTTCGAGAAAAACGAGAAAAACACCTTTCGGTCCAAAATATTTCCAAGTCCCGTCAGATCTCAAAGTCCACCGGCACCATCGTCCAAAAGCCAAACTCGTCCGATCGCCAAAACAATTATAGATCCTTGTTCCTCGTTGCATGCCGAACGTATTACATTAATGGTTCGACCGCGGTGGTCGCGCTCGTTTTCGAGAAAAACGAGAAAAACACCTTTCGGTCCGAAATATTTCCAAGTCCCGTCAGATCTCAAAGTCCACCGGCACCATCGTCCAAAAGCCAAACTCGTCCGATCGCCAAAACAATTATAGATCCTTGTTCCTCGTTGCATGCCGAACGTATTACATTAATGGTTCGAACGCGGTCGTCGCGCTCGTTTTCGAGAAAAAAGAGAAAAACACCTTTCGGTCCGAAATATTTCCAAGTCCCGTCAGATCTCAAAGTCCACCGGCACCATCGTCCAAAAGCCAAACTCGTCCGATCGCCAAAACAATTATAGATCCTTGTTCCTCGTTGCATTCCGAACGTATTACATTAATGGTTCGACCGCGGTCGTCGCGCTCGTTTTCGAGAAAAACGCGAAAAACACCTTTCGGTCCGAAATATTTCCAAGTCCCGTCAGATCTCAAAGTCCACCGGCACCATCGTCCAAAAGCCAAACTCGTCCGATCGCCAAAACAATTATAGATCCTTGTTCCTCGTTGCATTGCGAACGTATTACATCAATCGTTCGAACGCGGTCGTCGCGCTCGTTTTCGAGAAAAACGAGAAAAACACCTTTCGGTCCGAAATATTTCCAAGTCCCGTCAGATCTCAAAGTCCACCGGCACCATCCTCCAAAAGCCAAACTCGTCCGATCGCCAAAACAATTATAGATCCTTGTTCCTCGTTGCATTCCGAACGTATTACATTAATGGTTCGACCGCGGTCGTCGCGCTCGTTTTCGAGAAAAACGAGAAAAACACCTTTCGGTCCGAAATATTTCCAAGTCCCGTCAGATCTCAAAGTCCACCGGCACCATCGTCCAAAAGCCAAACTCGTCCGATCGCCAAAACAATTATAGATCCTTGTTCCTCGTTGCATTCCGAACGTATTATATTAATGGTTCGACCGCGGTCGTCGAGCTCGTTTTCGAGAAAAACGAGAAAAACACCTTTCGGTCCGAAATATTTCCAAGTCCCGTCAGATCTCAAAGTCCACCGGCACCATCGTCCAAAAGCCAAACTCGTCCGATCGCCAAAACAATTATAGATCCTTGTTCCTCGTTGCATGCCGAACGTATTACATTAATGGTTCGACCGCGGTGGTCGCGCTCGTTTTCGAGAAAAACGAGAAAAACACCTTTCGGTCCGAAATATTTTCAAGTCCCGTCAGATCTCAAAGTCCACCGGCACCATCGTCCAAAAGCCAAACTCGTCCGATCGCCAAAACAATTATAGATCCTTGTTCCTCGTTGCATTGCGAACGTATTACATCAATGGTTCGAACGCGGTCGTCGCGCTCGTTTTCGAGAAAAACGAGAAAAACACCTTTCGGTCCGAAATATTTCCAAGTCCCGTCAGATCTCAAAGTCCACCGGCACCATCGTCCAAAAGCCAAACTCGTCCGATCGCCAAAACAATTATAGATCCTTGTTCCTCGTTGCATGCCGAACGTATTACATTAATGGTTCGACCGCGGTAGTCGCGCTCGTTTTCGAGAAAAACGAGAAAAACACCTTTCGGTCCGAAATATTTCCAAGTCCCGTCAGATCTCAAAGTCCACCGGCACCATCGTCCAAAAGCCAAACTCGTCCGATCGCCAAAACAATTATAGATCCTTGTTCCTCGTTGCATGCCGAACGTATTACATTAATGGTTCGAACGCGGTCGTCGCGCTCGTTTTCGAGAAAAAAGAGAAAAACACCTTTCGGTCCGAAATATTTCCAAGTCCCGTCAGATCTCAAAGTCCACCGGCACCATCGTCCAAAAGCCAAACTCGTCCGATCGCCAAAACAATTATAGATCCTTGTTCCTCGTTGCATTGCGAACGTATTACATCATTGGTTCGAACGCGGTCGTCGCGCTCGTTTTCGAGAAAAACGAGAAAAACACCTTTCGGTCCGAAATATTTCCAAGTCCCGTCAGATCTCAAAGTCCACCGGCACCATCGTCCAAAAGCCAAACTCGTCCGATTGCCAAAACAATTATAGATCCTTGTTCCTCGTTGCATGCCGAACGTATTACATTAATGGTTCGACCGCGGTGGTCGCGCTCGTTTTCGAGAAAAACGAGAAAAACACCTTTCGGTCCGAAATATTTCCAAGTCCCGTCAGATCTCAAAGTCCACCGGCACCATCGTCCAAAAGCCAAACTCGTCCGATCGCCAAAACAATTATAGATCCTTGTTCCTCGTTGCATGCCGAACGTATTACATTAATGGTTCGAACGCGGTCGTCGCGCTCGTTTTCGAGAAAAAAGAGAAAAACACCTTTCGGTCCGAAATATTTCCAAGTCCCGTCAGATCTCAAAGTCCACCGGCACCATCGTCCAAAATCCAAACTCGTCCGATCGCCAAAACAATTATAGATCCTTGTTCCTCGTTGCATTCCGAACGTATTACATTAATGGTTCGACCGCGGTCGTCGCGCTCGATTTCGAGAAAAACGAGAAAAACACCTTTCGGTCCGAAATATTTCCAAGTCCCCTCAGATCTCAAAGTCCACCGGCACCATCGTCCAAAAGCCAAACTCGTCCGATCGCCAAAACAATTATAGATCCTTGTTCCTCGTTGCATTCCGAACGTATTACATTAATGGTTCGACCGCGGTCGTCGCGCTCGTTTTCGAGAAAAACGAGAAAAACACCTTTCGGTCCGAAATATTTCCAAGTCCCGTCAGATCTCAAAGTCCACCGGCACCATCGTCCAAAAGCCAAACTCGTTCGATCGCCAAAACAATTATAGATCCTTGTTCCTCGTTGCATTCCGAACGTATTACATTAATGGTTCAACCGCGGTCGTCGAGCTCGTTTTCGAGAAAAACGAGAAAAACACCTTTCGGTCCGAAATATTTCCAAGTCCCGTCAGATCTCAAAGTCCACCGGCACCATCGTCCAAAAGCCAAACTCGTCCGATCGCCAAAACAATTATAGATCCTTGTTCCTCGTTGCATGCCGAACGTATTACATTAATGGTTCGACCGCGGTGGTCGCGCTCGTTTTCGAGAAAAACGAGAAAAACACCTTTCGGTCCGAAATATTTTCAAGTCCCGTCAGATCTCAAAGTCCACCGGCACCATCGTCCAAAAGCCAAACTCGTCCGATCGCCAAAACAATTATAGATCCTTGTTCCTCGTTGCATTCCGAACGTATTATATTAATGGTTCGACCGCGGTCGTCGAGCTCGTTTTCGAGAAAAACGAGAAAAACACCTTTCGGTCCGAAATATTTCCAAGTCCCGTCAGATCTCAAAGTCCACCGGCACCATCGTCCAAAAGCCAAACTCGTCCGATCGCCAAAACAATTATAGATCCTTGTTCCTCGTTGCATGCCGAACGTATTACATTAATGGTTCGACCGCGGTGGTCGCGCTCGTTTTCGAGAAAAACGAGAAAAACACCTTTCGGTCCGAAATATTTTCAAGTCCCGTCAGATCTCAAAGTCCACCGGCACCATCGTCCAAAAGCCAAACTCGTCCGATCGCTAAAACAATTATAGATCCTTGTTCCTCGTTGCATTGCGAACGTATTACATCAATGGTTCGAACGCGGTCGTCGCGCTCGTTTTCGAGAAAAACGAGAAAAACACCTTTCGGTCCGAAATATTTCCAAGTCCCGTCAGATCTCAAAGTCCACCGGCACCATCGTCCAAAAGCCAAACTCGTCCGATCGCCAAAACAATTATAGATCCTTGTTCCTCGTTGCATGCCGAACGTATTACATTAATGGTTCGACCGCGGTGGTCGCGCTCGTTTTCGAGAAAAACGAGAAAAACACCTTTCGGTCCGAAATATTTCCAAGTCCCGTCAGATCTCAAAGTCCACCGGCACCATCGTCCAAAAGCCAAACTCGTCCGATCGCCAAAACAATTATAGATCCTTGTTCCTCGTTCCATTCCGAACGTATTACATTAATGGTTCGAACGCGGTCGTCGCGCTCGTTTTCGAGAAAAAAGAGAAAAACACCTTTCGGTCCGAAATATTTCCAAGTCCCCTCAGATCTCAAAGTCCACCGGCACCATCGTCCAAAAGCCAAACTCGTCCGATCGCCAAAACAATTATAGATCCTTGTTCCTCGTTGCATTCCGAACGTATTACATTAATGGTGCGACCGCGGTCGTCGCGCTCGTTTTCGAGAAAAACGAGAAAAACACCTTTCGGTCCGAAATATTTCCAAGTCCCGTCAGATCTCAAAGTCCACCGGCACCATCGTCCAAAAGCCAAACTCGTTCGATCGCCAAAACAATTATAGATCCTTGTTCCTCGTTGCATTCCGAACGTATTACATTAATGGTTCAACCGCGGTCGTCGAGCTCGTTTTCGAGAAAAACGAGAAAAACACCTTTCGGTCCGAAATATTTCCAAGTCCCGTCAGATCTCAAAGTCCACCGGCACCATCGTCCAAAAGCCAAACTCGTCCGATCGCCAAAACAATTATAGATCCTTGTTCCTCGTTGCATGCCGAACGTATTACATTAATGGTTCGACCGCGGTGGTCGCGCTCGTTTTCGAGAAAAACGAGAAAAACACCTTTCGGTCCGAAATATTTTCAAGTCCCGTCAGATCTCAAAGTCCACCGGCACCATCGTCCAAAAGCCAAACTCGTCCGATCGCCAAAACAATTATAGATCCTTGTTCCTCGTTGCATTCCGAACGTATTATATTAATGGTTCGACCGCGGTCGTCGAGCTCGTTTTCGAGAAAAACGAGAAAAACACCTTTCGGTCCGAAATATTTCCAAGTCCCGTCAGATCTCAAAGTCCACCGGCACCATCGTCCAAAAGCCAAACTCGTCCGATCGCCAAAACAATTATAGATCCTTGTTCCTCGTTGCATGCCGAACGTATTACATTAATGGTTCGACCGCGGTGGTCGCGCTCGTTTTCGAGAAAAACGAGAAAAACACCTTTCGGTCCGAAATATTTCCAAGTCCCGTCAGATCTCAAAGTCCACCGGCACCATCGTCCAAAAGCCAAACTCGTCCGATCGCCAAAACAATTATAGATCCTTGTTCCTCGTTGCATGCCGAACGTATTACATTAATGGTTCGACCGCGGTAGTCGCGCTCGTTTTCGAGAAAAACGAGAAAAACACCTTTCGGTCCGAAATATTTCCAAGTCCCGTCAGATCTCAAAGTCCACCGGCACCATCGTCCAAAAGCCAAACTCGTCCGATCGCCAAAACAATTATAGATCCTTGTTCCTCGTTGCATTCCGAACGTATTATATTAATGGTTCGACCGCGGTCGTCGCGCTCGTTTTCGAGAAAAACGCGAAAAACACCTTTCGGTCCGAAATATTTCCAAGTCCCGTCAGATCTCAAAGTCCACCGGCACCATCGTCCAAAAGCCAAACTCGTCCGATCGCCAAAACAATTATAGATCCTTGTTCCTCGTTGCATTGCGAACGTATTACATCAATCGTTCGAACGCGGTCGTCGCGCTCGTTTTCGAGAAAAACGAGAAAAACACCTTTCGGTCCGAAATATTTCCAAGTCCCGTCAGATCTCAAAGTCCACCGGCACCATCGTCCAAAAGCCAAACTCGTCCGATCGCCAAAACAATTATAGATCATTGTTCCTCGTTGCATGCCGAACGTATTACATTAATGGTTCGAACGCGGTCGTCGCGCTCGTTTTTGAGAAAAAAGAGAAAAACACCTTTCGGTCCGAAATATTTCCAAGTCCCGTCAGATCTCAAAGTCCACCGGCACCATCGTCCAAAAGCCAAACTCGTCCGATCGCCAAAACAATTATAGATCCTTGTTCCTCGTTGCATGCCCAACGTATTACATTAATGGTTCGACCGCGGTCGTCGCGCTCGTTTTCGAGAAAAACGAGAAAAACACCTTTCGGTCCGAAATATTTCTAAGTCCCGTCAGATCTCAAAGTCCACCGGCACCATCCTCCAAAAGCCAAACTCGTCCGATCGCCAAAACAATTATAGATCCTTGTTCCTCGTTGCATTCCGAACGTATTACATTAATGGTTCGACCGCGGTCGTCGCGCTCGTTTTCGAGAAAAACGAGAAAAACACCTTTCGGTCCGAAATATTTCCAAGTCCCGTCAGATCTCAAAGTCCACCGGCACCATCGTCCAAAAGCCAAACTCGTCCGATCGCCAAAACAATTATAGATCCTTGTTCCTCGTTGCATTCCGAACGTATTATATTAATGGTTCGACCGCGGTCGTCGAGCTCGTTTTCGAGAAAAACGAGAAAAACACCTTTCGGTCCGAAATATTTCCAAGTCCCGTCAGATCTCAAAGTCCACCGGCACCATCGTCCAAAAGCCAAACTCGTCCGATCGCCAAAACAATTATAGATCCTTGTTCCTCGTTGCATGCCGAACGTATTACATTAATGGTTCGACCGCGGTGGTCGCGCTCGTTTTCGAGAAAAACGAGAAAAACACCTTTCGGTCCGAAATATTTTCAAGTCCCGTCAGATCTCAAAGTCCACCGGCACCATCGTCCAAAAGCCAAACTCGTCCGATCGCCAAAACAATTATAGATCCTTGTTCCTCGTTGCATTGCGAACGTACTACATCAATGGTTCGAACGCGGTCGTCGCGCTCGTTTTCGAGAAAAACGAGAAAAACACCTTTCGGTCCGAAATATTTCCAAGTCCCGTCAGATCTCAAAGTCCACCGGCACCATCGTCCAAAAGCCAAACTCGTCCGATCGCCAAAACAATTATAGATCCTTGTTCCTCGTTGCATGCCGAACGTATTACATTAATGGTTCGACCGCGGTAGTCGCGCTCGTTTTCGAGAAAAACGAGAAAAACACCTTTCGGTCCGAAATATTTCCAAGTCCCGTCAGATCTCAAAGTCCACCGGCACCATCGTCCAAAAGCCAAACTCGTCCGATCGCCAAAACAATTATAGATCCTTGTTCCTCGTTGCATGCCGAACGTATTACATTAATGGTTCGACCGCGGTGGTCGCGCTCGTTTTCGAGAAAAACGAGAAAAACACCTTTCGGTCCGAAATATTTCCAAGTCCCGTCAGATCTCAAAGTCCACCGGCACCATCGTCCAAAAGCCAAACTCGTCCGATCGCCAAAACAATTATAGATCCTTGTTCCTCGTTGCATGCCGAACGTATTACATTAATGGTTCGAACGCGGTCGTCGCGCTCGTTTTCGAGAAAAAAGAGAAAAACACCTTTCGGTCCGAAATATTTCCAAGTCCCGTCAGATCTCAAAGTCCACCGGCACCATCGTCCAAAAGCCAAACTCGTCCGATCGCCAAAACAATTATAGATCCTTGTTCCTCGTTGCATTGCGAACGTATTACATCATTGGTTCGAACGCGGTCGTCGCGCTCGTTTTCGAGAAAAACGAGAAAAACACCTTTCGGTCCGAAATATTTCCAAGTCCCGTCAGATCTCAAAGTCCACCGGCACCATCGTCCAAAAGCCAAACTCGTCCGATTGCCAAAACAATTATAGATCCTTGTTCCTCGTTGCATGCCGAACGTATTACATTAATGGTTCGACCGCGGTGGTCGCGCTCGTTTTCGAGAAAAACGAGAAAAACACCTTTCGGTCCGAAATATTTCCAAGTCCCGTCAGATCTCAAAGTCCACCGGCACCATCGTCCAAAAGCCAAACTCGTCCGATCGCCAAAACAATTATAGATCCTTGTTCCTCGTTGCATGCCGAACGTATTACATTAATGGTTCGAACGCGGTCGTCGCGCTCGTTTTCGAGAAAAAAGAGAAAAACACCTTTCGGTCCGAAATATTTCCAAGTCCCGTCAGATCTCAAAGTCCACCGGCACCATCGTCCAAAATCCAAACTCGTCCGATCGCCAAAACAATTATAGATCCTTGTTCCTCGTTGCATTCCGAACGTATTACATTAATGGTTCGACCGCGGTCGTCGAGCTCGTTTTCGAGAAAAACGAGAAAAACACCTTTCGGTCCGAAATATTTCCAAGTCCCGTCAGATCTCAAAGTCCACCGGCACCATCGTCCAAAAGCCAAACTCGTCCGATCGCCAAAACAATTATAGATCCTTGTTCCTCGTTGCATGCCGAACGTATTACATTAATGGTTCGACCGCGGTGGTCGCGCTCGTTTTCGAGAAAAACGAGAAAAACACCTTTCGGTCCGAAATATTTTCAAGTCCCGTCAGATCTCAAAGTCCACCGGCACCATCGTCCAAAAGCCAAACTCGTCCGATCGCTAAAACAATTATAGATCCTTGTTCCTCGTTGCATTGCGAACGTATTACATCAATGGTTCGAACGCGGTCGTCGCGCTCGTTTTCGAGAAAAACGAGAAAAACACCTTTCGGTCCGAAATATTTCCAAGTCCCGTCAGATCTCAAAGTCCACCGGCACCATCGTCCAAAAGCCAAACTCGTCCGATCGCCAAAACAATTATAGATCCTTGTTCCTCGTTGCATGCCGAACGTATTACATTAATGGTTCGACCGCGGTGGTCGCGCTCGTTTTCGAGAAAAACGAGAAAAACACCTTTCGGTCCGAAATATTTCCAAGTCCCGTCAGATCTCAAAGTCCACCGGCACCATCGTCCAAAAGCCAAACTCGTCCGATCGCCAAAACAATTATAGATCCTTGTTCCTCGTTCCATTCCGAACGTATTACATTAATGGTTCGAACGCGGTCGTCGCGCTCGTTTTCGAGAAAAAAGAGAAAAACACCTTTCGGTCCGAAATATTTCCAAGTCCCCTCAGATCTCAAAGTCCACCGGCACCATCGTCCAAAAGCCAAACTCGTCCGATCGCCAAAACAATTATAGATCCTTGTTCCTCGTTGCATTCCGAACGTATTACATTAATGGTTCGACCGCGGTCGTCGCGCTCGTTTTCGAGAAAAACGAGAAAAACACCTTTCGGTCCGAAATATTTCCAAGTCCCGTCAGATCTCAAAGTCCACCGGCACCATCGTCCAAAAGCCAAACTCGTTCGATCGCCAAAACAATTATAGATCCTTGTTCCTCGTTGCATTCCGAACGTATTACATTAATGGTTCAACCGCGGTCGTCGAGCTCGTTTTCGAGAAAAACGAGAAAAACACCTTTCGGTCCGAAATATTTCCAAGTCCCGTCAGATCTCAAAGTCCACCGGCACCATCGTCCAAAAGCCAAACTCGTCCGATCGCCAAAACAATTATAGATCCTTGTTCCTCGTTGCATGCCGAACGTATTACATTAATGGTTCGACCGCGGTGGTCGCGCTCGTTTTCGAGAAAAACGAGAAAAACACCTTTCGGTCCGAAATATTTTCAAGTCCCGTCAGATCTCAAAGTCCACCGGCACCATCGTCCAAAAGCCAAACTCGTCCGATCGCCAAAACAATTATAGATCCTTGTTCCTCGTTGCATTCCGAACGTATTATATTAATGGTTCGACCGCGGTCGTCGAGCTCGTTTTCGAGAAAAACGAGAAAAACACCTTTCGGTCCGAAATATTTCCAAGTCCCGTCAGATCTCAAAGTCCACCGGCACCATCGTCCAAAAGCCAAACTCGTCCGATCGCCAAAACAATTATAGATCCTTGTTCCTCGTTGCATGCCGAACGTATTACATTAATGGTTCGACCGCGGTGGTCGCGCTCGTTTTCGAGAAAAACGAGAAAAACACCTTTCGGTCCGAAATATTTTCAAGTCCCGTCAGATCTCAAAGTCCACCGGCACCATCGTCCAAAAGCCAAACTCGTCCGATCGCCAAAACAATTATAGATCCTTGTTCCTCGTTGCATTGCGAACGTATTACATCAATGGTTCGAACGCGGTCGTCGCGCTCGTTTTCGAGAAAAACGAGAAAAACACCTTTCGGTCCAAAATATTTCCAAGTCCCGTCAGATCTCAAAGTCCACCGGCACCATCGTCCAAAAGCCAAACTCGTCCGATCGCCAAAACAATTATAGATCCTTGTTCCTCGTTGCATGCCGAACGTATTACATTAATGGTTCGACCGCGGTGGTCGCGCTCGTTTTCGAGAAAAACGAGAAAAACACCTTTCGGTCCGAAATATTTCCAAGTCCCGTCAGATCTCAAAGTCCACCGGCACCATCGTCCAAAAGCCAAACTCGTCCGATCGCCAAAACAATTATAGATCCTTGTTCCTCGTTGCATGCCGAACGTATTACATTAATGGTTCGAACGCGGTCGTCGCGCTCGTTTTCGAGAAAAAAGAGAAAAACACCTTTCGGTCCGAAATATTTCCAAGTCCCGTCAGATCTCAAAGTCCACCGGCACCATCGTCCAAAAGCCAAACTCGTCCGATCGCCAAAACAATTATAGATCCTTGTTCCTCGTTGCATTCCGAACGTATTACATTAATGGTTCGACCGCGGTCGTCGCGCTCGTTTTCGAGAAAAACGCGAAAAACACCTTTCGGTCCGAAATATTTCCAAGTCCCGTCAGATCTCAAAGTCCACCGGCACCATCGTCCAAAAGCCAAACTCGTCCGATCGCCAAAACAATTATAGATCCTTGTTCCTCGTTGCATTGCGAACGTATTACATCAATCGTTCGAACGCGGTCGTCGCGCTCGTTTTCGAGAAAAACGAGAAAAACACCTTTCGGTCCGAAATATTTCCAAGTCCCGTCAGATCTCAAAGTCCACCGGCACCATCGTCCAAAAGCCAAACTCGTCCGATCGCCAAAACAATTATAGATCCTTGTTCCTCGTTGCATGCCCAACGTATTACATTAATGGTTCGACCGCGGTCGTCGCGCTCGTTTTCGAGAAAAACGAGAAAAACACCTTTCGGTCCGAAATATTTCTAAGTCCCGTCAGATCTCAAAGTCCACCGGCACCATCCTCCAAAAGCCAAACTCGTCCGATCGCCAAAACAATTATAGATCCTTGTTCCTCGTTGCATTCCGAACGTATTACATTAATGGTTCGACCGCGGTGGTCGCGCTCGTTTTCGAGAAAAACGAGAAAAACACCTTTCGGTCCGAAATATTTTCAAGTCCCGTCAGATCTCAAAGTCCACCGGCACCATCGTCCAAAAGCCAAACTCGTCCGATCGCCAAAACAATTATAGATCCTTGTTCCTCGTTGCATTCCGAACGTATTATATTAATGGTTCGACCGCGGTCGTCGAGCTCGTTTTCGAGAAAAACGAGAAAAACACCTTTCGGTCCGAAATATTTCCAAGTCCCGTCAGATCTCAAAGTCCACCGGCACCATCGTCCAAAAGCCAAACTCGTCCGATCGCCAAAACAATTATAGATCCTTGTTCCTCGTTGCATGCCGAACGTATTACATTAATGGTTCGACCGCGGTGGTCGCGCTCGTTTTCGAGAAAAACGAGAAAAACACCTTTCGGTCCGAAATATTTTCAAGTCCCGTCAGATCTCAAAGTCCACCGGCACCATCGTCCAAAAGCCAAACTCGTCCGATCGCTAAAACAATTATAGATCCTTGTTCCTCGTTGCATTGCGAACGTATTACATCAATGGTTCGAACGCGGTCGTCGCGCTCGTTTTCGAGAAAAACGAGAAAAACACCTTTCGGTCCGAAATATTTCCAAGTCCCGTCAGATCTCAAAGTCCACCGGCACCATCGTCCAAAAGCCAAACTCGTCCGATCGCCAAAACAATTATAGATCCTTGTTCCTCGTTGCATGCCGAACGTATTACATTAATGGTTCGACCGCGGTGGTCGCGCTCGTTTTCGAGAAAAACGAGAAAAACACCTTTCGGTCCGAAATATTTCCAAGTCCCGTCAGATCTCAAAGTCCACCGGCACCATCGTCCAAAAGCCAAACTCGTCCGATCGCCAAAACAATTATAGATCCTTGTTCCTCGTTCCATTCCGAACGTATTACATTAATGGTTCGAACGCGGTCGTCGCGCTCGTTTTCGAGAAAAAAGAGAAAAACACCTTTCGGTCCGAAATATTTCCAAGTCCCCTCAGATCTCAAAGTCCACCGGCACCATCGTCCAAAAGCCAAACTCGTCCGATCGCCAAAACAATTATAGATCCTTGTTCCTCGTTGCATTCCGAACGTATTACATTAATGGTTCGACCGCGGTCGTCGCGCTCGTTTTCGAGAAAAACGAGAAAAACACCTTTCGGTCCGAAATATTTCCAAGTCCCGTCAGATCTCAAAGTCCACCGGCACCATCGTCCAAAAGCCAAACTCGTTCGATCGCCAAAACAATTATAGATCCTTGTTCCTCGTTGCATTCCGAACGTATTACATTAATGGTTCAACCGCGGTCGTCGAGCTCGTTTTCGAGAAAAACGAGAAAAACACCTTTCGGTCCGAAATATTTCCAAGTCCCGTCAGATCTCAAAGTCCACCGGCACCATCGTCCAAAAGCCAAACTCGTCCGATCGCCAAAACAATTATAGATCCTTGTTCCTCGTTGCATGCCGAACGTATTACATTAATGGTTCGACCGCGGTGGTCGCGCTCGTTTTCGAGAAAAACGAGAAAAACACCTTTCGGTCCGAAATATTTTCAAGTCCCGTCAGATCTCAAAGTCCACCGGCACCATCGTCCAAAAGCCAAACTCGTCCGATCGCCAAAACAATTATAGATCCTTGTTCCTCGTTGCATTCCGAACGTATTATATTAATGGTTCGACCGCGGTCGTCGAGCTCGTTTTCGAGAAAAACGAGAAAAACACCTTTCGGTCCGAAATATTTCCAAGTCCCGTCAGATCTCAAAGTCCACCGGCACCATCGTCCAAAAGCCAAACTCGTCCGATCGCCAAAACAATTATAGATCCTTGTTCCTCGTTGCATGCCGAACGTATTACATTAATGGTTCGACCGCGGTGGTCGCGCTCGTTTTCGAGAAAAACGAGAAAAACACCTTTCGGTCCGAAATATTTTCAAGTCCCGTCAGATCTCAAAGTCCACCGGCACCATCGTCCAAAAGCCAAACTCGTCCGATCGCCAAAACAATTATAGATCCTTGTTCCTCGTTGCATTGCGAACGTATTACATCAATGGTTCGAACGCGGTCGTCGCGCTCGTTTTCGAGAAAAACGAGAAAAACACCTTTCGGTCCAAAATATTTCCAAGTCCCGTCAGATCTCAAAGTCCACCGGCACCATCGTCCAAAAGCCAAACTCGTCCGATCGCCAAAACAATTATAGATCCTTGTTCCTCGTTGCATGCCGAACGTATTACATTAATGGTTCGACCGCGGTGGTCGCGCTCGTTTTCGAGAAAAACGAGAAAAACACCTTTCGGTCCGAAATATTTCCAAGTCCCGTCAGATCTCAAAGTCCACCGGCACCATCGTCCAAAAGCCAAACTCGTCCGATCGCCAAAACAATTATAGATCCTTGTTCCTCGTTGCATGCCGAACGTATTACATTAATGGTTCGAACGCGGTCGTCGCGCTCGTTTTCGAGAAAAAAGAGAAAAACACCTTTCGGTCCGAAATATTTCCAAGTCCCGTCAGATCTCAAAGTCCACCGGCACCATCGTCCAAAAGCCAAACTCGTCCGATCGCCAAAACAATTATAGATCCTTGTTCCTCGTTGCATTCCGAACGTATTACATTAATGGTTCGACCGCGGTCGTCGCGCTCGTTTTCGAGAAAAACGCGAAAAACACCTTTCGGTCCGAAATATTTCCAAGTCCCGTCAGATCTCAAAGTCCACCGGCACCATCGTCCAAAAGCCAAACTCGTCCGATCGCCAAAACAATTATAGATCCTTGTTCCTCGTTGCATTGCGAACGTATTACATCAATCGTTCGAACGCGGTCGTCGCGCTCGTTTTCGAGAAAAACGAGAAAAACACCTTTCGGTCCGAAATATTTCCAAGTCCCGTCAGATCTCAAAGTCCACCGGCACCATCGTCCAAAAGCCAAACTCGTCCGATCGCCAAAACAATTATAGATCATTGTTCCTCGTTGCATGCCGAACGTATTACATTAATGGTTCGAACGCGGTCGTCGCGCTCGTTTTTGAGAAAAAAGAGAAAAACACCTTTCGGTCCGAAATATTTCCAAGTCCCGTCAGATCTCAAAGTCCACCGGCACCATCGTCCAAAAGCCAAACTCGTCCGATCGCCAAAACAATTATAGATCCTTGTTCCTCGTTGCATGCCCAACGTATTACATTAATGGTTCGACCGCGGTCGTCGCGCTCGTTTTCGAGAAAAACGAGAAAAACACCTTTCGGTCCGAAATATTTCTAAGTCCCGTCAGATCTCAAAGTCCACCGGCACCATCCTCCAAAAGCCAAACTCGTCCGATCGCCAAAACAATTATAGATCCTTGTTCCTCGTTGCATTCCGAACGTATTACATTAATGGTTCGACCGCGGTCGTCGCGCTCGTTTTCGAGAAAAACGAGAAAAACACCTTTCGGTCCGAAATATTTCCAAGTCCCGTCAGATCTCAAAGTCCACCGGCACCATCGTCCAAAAGCCAAACTCGTCCGATCGCCAAAACAATTATAGATCCTTGTTCCTCGTTGCATTCCGAACGTATTATATTAATGGTTCGACCGCGGTCGTCGAGCTCGTTTTCGAGAAAAACGAGAAAAACACCTTTCGGTCCGAAATATTTCCAAGTCCCGTCAGATCTCAAAGTCCACCGGCACCATCGTCCAAAAGCCAAACTCGTCCGATCGCCAAAACAATTATAGATCCTTGTTCCTCGTTGCATGCCGAACGTATTACATTAATGGTTCGACCGCGGTGGTCGCGCTCGTTTTCGAGAAAAACGAGAAAAACACCTTTCGGTCCGAAATATTTTCAAGTCCCGTCAGATCTCAAAGTCCACCGGCACCATCGTCCAAAAGCCAAACTCGTCCGATCGCCAAAACAATTATAGATCCTTGTTCCTCGTTGCATTGCGAACGTATTACATCAATGGTTCGAACGCGGTCGTCGCGCTCGTTTTCGAGAAAAACGAGAAAAACACCTTTCGGTCCGAAATATTTCCAAGTCCCGTCAGATCTCAAAGTCCACCGGCACCATCGTCCAAAAGCCAAACTCGTCCGATCGCCAAAACAATTATAGATCCTTGTTCCTCGTTGCATGCCGAACGTATTACATTAATGGTTCGACCGCGGTGGTCGCGCTCGTTTTCGAGAAAAACGAGAAAAACACCTTTCGGTCCGAAATATTTCCAAGTCCCGTCAGATCTCAAAGTCCACCGGCACCATCGTCCAAAAGCCAAACTCGTCCGATCGCCAAAACAATTATAGATCCTTGTTCCTCGTTGCATTCCGAACGTATTACATTAATGGTTCAACCGCGGTCGTCGAGCTCGTTTTCGAGAAAAACGAGAAAAACACCTTTCGGTCCGAAATATTTCCAAGTCCCGTCAGATCTCAAAGTCCACCGGCACCATCGTCCAAAAGCCAAACTCGTCCGATCGCCAAAACAATTATAGATCCTTGTTCCTCGTTGCATGCCGAACGTATTACATCAATGGTTCGAACGCGGTCGTCGCGTTCGTTTTCGAGAAAAACGAGAAAAACACCTTTCGGTCCGAAATATTTCCAAGTCCCGTCAGATCTCAAAGTCCACCGGCACCATCGTCCAAAAGCCAAACTCGTCCGATCGCCAAAACAATTATAGATCCTTGTTCCTCGTTGCATGCCGAACGTATTACATTAATGGTTCGACCGCGGTGGTCGCGCTCGTTTTCGAGAAAAACGAGAAAAACACCTTTCGGTCCGAAATATTTCCAAGTCCCGTCAGATCTCAAAGTCCACCGGCACCATCGTCCAAAAGCCAAACTCGTCCGATCGCCAAAACAATTATAGATCCTTGTTCCTCGTTGCATGCCGAACGTATTACATTAATGGTTCGACCGCGGTGGTCGCGCTCGTTTTCGAGAAAAAAGAGAAAAACACCTTTCGGTCCGAAATATTTCCAAGTCCCGTCAGATCTCAAAGTCCACCGGCACCATCGTCCAAAAGCCAAACTCGTCCGATCGCCAAAACAATTATAGATCCTTGTTCCTCGTTGCATGCCGAACGTATTACATTAATGGTTCGAACGCGGTCGTCGCGCTCGTTTTCGAGAAAAAAGAGAAAAACACCTTTCGGTCCGAAATATTTCCAAGTCCCGTCAGATCTCAAAGTCCACCGGCACCATCGTCCAAAAGCCAAACTCGTCCGATCGCCAAAACAATTATAGATCCTTGTTCCTCGTTGCATTCCGAACGAATTACATTAATGGTTCGACCGCGGTCGTCGCGCTCGTTTTCGAGAAAAACGAGAAAAACACCTTTCGGTCCGAAATATTTCCAAGTCCCGTCAGATCTCAAAGTCCACCGGCACCATCGTCCGAAAGCCAAACTCGTCCGATCGCCAAAACAATTATAGATCCTTGTTCCTCGTTGCATTGCGAACGTATTACATCAATCGTTCGAACGCGGTCGTCGCGCTCGTTTTCGAGAAAAACGAGAAAAACACCTTTCGGTCCGAAATATTTCCAAGTCCCGTCAGATCTCAAAGTCCACCGGCACCATCGTCCAAAAGCCAAACTCGTCCGATTGCCAAAACAATTATAGATCCTTGTTCCTCGTTGCATGCCGAACGTATTACATTAATGGTTCGACCGCGGTCGTCGCGCTCGTTTTCGAGAAAAACGAGAAAAACACCTTTCGGTCCGAAATATTTCCAAGTCCCCTCAGATCTCAAAGTCCACCGGCACCATCGTCCAAAAGCCAAACTCGTCCGATCGCCAAAACAATTATAGATCCTTGTTCCTCGTTGCATGCCGAACGTATTACATTAATGGTTCGACCGCGGTCGTCGCGCTCGTTTTCGAGAAAAACGCGAAAAACACCTTTCGGTCCGAAATATTTCCAAGTCCCGTCAGATCTCAAAGTCCACCGGCACCATCGTCCAAATGCCAAACTCGTCCGATCGCCAAAACAATTATAGATCCTTGTTCCTCGTTGCATTGCGAACGTATTACATTAATGGTTCGACCGCGGTCGTCGCGCTCGTTTTCGAGAAAAACGCGAAAAACACCTTTCGGTCCGAAATATTTCCAAGTCCCGTCAGATCTCAAAGTCCACCGGCACCATCGTCCAAATGCCAAACTCGTCCGATCGCCAAAACAATTATAGATCCTTGTTCCTCGTTGCATTGCGAACGTATTACATCAATGGTTCGAACGCGGTCGTCGCGCTCGTTTTCGAGAAAAACGAGAAAAACACCTTTCGGTCCGAAATATTTCCAAGTCCCGTCAGATCTCAAAGTCCACCGGCACCATCGTCCAAAAGCCAAACTCGTCCGATTGCCAAAACAATTATAGATCCTTGTTCCTCGTTGCATGCCGAACGTATTACATTAATGGTTCGACCGCGGTGGTCGCGCTCGTTTTCGAGAAAAACGAGAAAAACACCTTTCGGTCCGAAATATTTCTAAGTCCCGTCAGATCTCAAAGTCCACCGGCACCATCGTCCAAAAGCCAAACTCGTCCGATCGCCAAAACAATTATAGATCCTTGTTCCTCGTTGCATGCCGAACGTATTACATTAATGGTTCGACCGCGGTCGTCGCGCTCGTTTTCGAGAAAAACGCGAAAAACACCTTTCGGTCCGAAATATTTCCAAGTCCCGTCAGATCTCAAAGTCCACCGGCACCATCGTCCAAATGCCAAACTCGTCCGATCGCCAAAACAATTATAGATCCTTGTTCCTCGTTGCATTGCGAACGTATTACATCAATGGTTCGAACGCGGTCGTCGCGCTCGTTTTCGAGAAAAACGAGAAAAACACCTTTCGGTCCGAAATATTTCCAAGTCCCGTCAGATCTCAAAGTCCACCGGCACCATCGTCCAAAAGCCAAACTCGTCCGATCGCCAAAACAATTATAGATCCTTGTTCCTCGTTGCATGCCGAACGTATTACATTAATGGTTCGACCGCGGTGGTCGCGCTCGTTTTCGAGAAAAACGAGAAAAACACCTTTCGGTCCGAAATATTTCCAAGTCCCGTCAGATCTCAAAGTCCACCGGCACCATCGTCCAAAAGCCAAACTCGTCCGATCGCCAAAACAATTATAGATCCTTGTTCCTCGTTGCATGCCGAACGTATTACATTAATGGTTCGAACGCGGTCGTCGCGCTCGTTTTCGAGAAAAAAGAGAAAAACACCTTTCGGTCCGAAATATTTCCAAGTCCCGTCAGATCTCAAAGTCCACCGGCACCATCGTCCAAAAGCCAAACTCGTCCGATCGCCAAAACAATTATAGATCCTTGTTCCTCGTTACATTGCGAACGTATTACATCATTGGTTCGAACGCGGTCGTCGCGCTCGTTTTCGAGAAAAACGAGAAAAACACCTTTCGGTCCGAAATATTTCCAAGTCCCGTCAGATCTCAAAGTCCACCGGCACCATCGTCCAAAAGCCAAACTCGTCCGATTGCCAAAACAATTATAGATCCTTGTTCCTCGTTGCATGCCGAACGTATTACATTAATGGTTCGACCGCGGTGGTCGCGCTCGTTTTCGAGAAAAACGAGAAAAACACCTTTCGGTCCGAAATATTTCCAAGTCCCGTCAGATCTCAAAGTCCACCGGCACCATCGTCCAAAAGCCAAACTCGTCCGATCGCCAAAACAATTATAGATCCTTGTTCCTCGTTGCATGCCGAACGTATTACATTAATGGTTCGAACGCGGTCGTCGCGCTCGTTTTCGAGAAAAAAGAGAAAAACACCTTTCGGTCCGAAATATTTCCAAGTCCCGTCAGATCTCAAAGTCCACCGGCACCATCGTCCAAAAGCCAAACTCGTCCGATCGCCAAAACAATTATAGATCCTTGTTCCTCGTTGCATGCCGAACGTATTACATTAATGGTTCGACCGCGGTGGTCGCGCTCGTTTTCGAGAAAAACGAGAAAAACACCTTTCGGTCCGAAATATTTCCAAGTCCCGTCAGATCTCAAAGTCCACCGGCACCATCGTCCAAAAGCCAAACTCGTCCGATCGCCAAAACAATTATAGATCCTTGTTCCTCGTTGCATGCCGAACGTATTACATTAATGGTTCGAACGCGGTCGTCGCGCTCGTTTTCGAGAAAAAAGAGAAAAACACCTTTCGGTCCGAAATATTTCCAAGTCCCGTCAGATCTCAAAGTCCACCGGCACCATCGTCCAAAAGCCAAACTCGTCCGATCGCCAAAACAATTATAGATCCTTGTTCCTCGTTGCATTCCGAACGTATTACATTAATGGTTCGACCGCGGTCGTCGCGCTCGTTTTCGAGAAAAACGAGAAAAACACCTTTCGGTCCGAAATATTTCCAAGTCCCGTCAGATCTCAAAGTCCACCGGCACCATCGTCCAAAAGCCAAACTCGTCCGATCGCCAAAACAATTATAGATCCTTGTTCCTCGTTGCATTCCGAACGTATTACATTAATGGTTCGACCGCGGTCGTTGCGCTCGTTTTCGAGAAAAACGAGAAAAACACCTTTCGGTACGAAATATTTCCAAGTCCCGTCAGATCTCAAAGTCCACCGGCACCATCGTCCAAAAGCCAAACTCGTCCGATCGCCAAAACAATTATAGATCCTTGTTCCTCGTTGCATTCCGAACGTATTACATTAATGGTTCGACCGCGGTCGTCGCGCTCGTTTTCGAGAAAAACGAGAAAAACACCTTTCGGTCCGAAATATTTCCAAGTCCCGTCAGATCTCAAAGTCCACCGGCACCATCGTCCAAAAGCCAAACTCGTCCGATCGCCAAAACAATTATAGATCCTTGTTCCTCGTTGCATTCCGAACGTATTACATTAATGGTTCAACCGCGGTCGTCGAGCTCGTTTTCGAGAAAAACGAGAAAAACACCTTTCGGTCCGAAATATTTCCAAGTCCCGTCAGATCTCAAAGTCCACCGGCACCATCGTCCAAAAGCCAAACTCGTCCGATCGCCAAAACAATTATAGATCCTTGTTCCTCGTTGCATGCCGAACATATTACATTAATGGTTCGACCGCGGTGGTCGCGCTCGTTTTCGAGAAAAACGCGAAAAACACCTTTCGGTCCGAAATATTTTCAAGTCCCGTCAGATCTCAAAGTCCACCGGCACCATCGTCCAAAAGCCAAACTCGTCCGATCGCCAAAACAATTATAGATCCTTGTTCCTCGTTGCATTGCGAACGTATTACATCAATGGTTCGAACGCGGTCGTCGCGCTCGTTTTCGAGAAAAACGAGAAAAACACCTTTCGGTCCGAAATATTTCCAAGTCCCGTCAGATCTCAAAGTCCACCGGCACCATCGTCCAAAAGCCAAACTCGTCCGATCGCCAAAACAATTATAGATCCTTGTTCCTCGTTGCATGCCGAACGTATTACATTAATGGTTCGACCGCGGTGGTCGCGCTCGTTTTCGAGAAAAACGAGAAAAACACCTTTCGGTCCGAAATATTTTCAAGTCCCGTCAGATCTCAAAGTCCACCGGCACCATCGTCCAAAAGCCAAACTCGTCCGATCGCCAAAACAATTATAGATCCTTGTTCCTCGTTGCATTCCGAACGTAATACATTAATGGTTCGACCGCGGTCGTCGCGCTCGTTTTCGAGAAAAACGAGAAAAACACCTTTCGGTCCGAAATATTTCCAAGTCCCGTCAGATCTCAAAGTCCACCGGCACCATCGTCCAAAAGCCAAACTCGTCCGATCGCCAAAACAATTATAGATCCTTGTTCCTCGTTGCATTCCGAACGTATTACATTAATGGTTCGACCGCGGTCGTCGAGCTCGTTTTCGAGAAAAACGAGAAAAACAACTTTCAGTCCGAAATATTTCCAAGTCCCGTCAGATCTCAAAGTCCACCGGCACCATCGTCCAAAAGCCAAACTCGTCCGATCGCCAAAACAATTATAGATCCTTGTTCCTCGTTCCATTCCGAACGAATTACATTAATGGTTCGACCGCGGTCGTCGCGCTCGATTTCGAGAAAAACGAGAAAAACACCTTTCGGTCCGAAATATTTCCAAGTCCCCTCAGATCTCAAAGTCCACCGGCACCATCGTCCAAAAGCCAAACTCGTCCGATCGCCAAAACAATTATAGATCCTTGTTCCTCGTTGCATTCCGAACGTATTACATTAATGGCTCGACCGCGGTCGTCGCGCTCGTTTTCGAGAAAAACGAGAAAAACACCTTTCGGTCCGAAATATTTCCAAGTCCCGTCAGATCTCAAAGTCCACCGGCACCATCGTCCAAAAGCCAAACTCGTCCGATCGCCAAAACAATTATAGATCCTTGTTCCTCGTTGCATGCCGAACGTATTACATTAATGGTTCGAACGCGGTCGTCGCGCTCGTTTTCGAGAAAAAAGAGAAAAACACCTTTCGGTCCGAAATATTTCCAAGTCCCGTCAGATCTCAAAGTCCACCGGCACCATCGTCCAAAAGCCAAACTCGTCCGATCGCCAAAACAATTATAGATCCTTGTTCCTCGTTGCATTCCGAACGTATTACATTAATGGTTCGACCGCGGTCGTCGCGCTCGTTTTCGAGAAAAACGCGAAAAACACCTTTCGGTCCGAAATATTTCCAAGTCCCGTCAGATCACAAAGTCCACCGGCACCATCGTCCAAAAGCCAAACTCGTCCGATCGCCAAAACAATTATAGATCCTTGTTCCTCGTTGCATTCCGAACGAATTACATTAATGGTTCGACCGCGGTCGTCGCGCTCGTTTTCGAGAAAAAAGAGAAAAACACCTTTCGGTCCGAAATATTTCCAAGTCCCGTCAGATCTCAAAGTCCCCCGGCACCATCGTCCAAAAGCCAAACTCGTCCGATCGCCAAAACAATTATAGATCCTTGTTCCTCGTTCCATTCCGAACGAATTACATTAATGGTTCGACCGCGGTCGTCGCGCTCGTTTTCGAGAAAAACGAGAAAAACACCTTTCGGTCCGAAATATTTCCAAGTCCCGTCAGATCTCAAAGTCCACCGGCACCATCGTCCAAAAGCCAAACTCGTCCGATCGCCAAAACAATTATAGATCCTTGTTCCTCGTTGCATTGCGAACGTATTACATCATTGGTTCGAACGCGGTCGTCGCGCTCGTTTTCGAGAAAAACGAGAAAAACACCTTTCGGTCCGAAATATTTCCAAGTCCCGTCAGATCTCAAAGTCCACCGGCACCATCGTCCAAAAGCCAAACTCGTCCGATTGCCAAAACAATTATAGATCCTTGTTCCTCGTTGCATGCCGAACGTATTACATTAATGGTTCGACCGCGGTGGTCGCGCTCGTTTTCGAGAAAAACGAGAAAAACACCTTTCGGTCCGAAATATTTCCAAGTCCCGTCAGATCTCAAAGTCCACCGGCACCATCGTCCAAAAGCCAAACTCGTCCGATCGCCAAAACAATTATAGATCCTTGTTCCTCGTTGCATGCCGAACGTATTACATTAATGGTTCGAACGCGGTCGTCGCGCTCGTTTTCGAGAAAAAAGAGAAAAACACCTTTCGGTCCGAAATATTTCCAAGTCCCGTCAGATCTCAAAGTCCACCGGCACCATCGTCCAAAAGCCAAACTCGTCCGATCTCCAAAACAATTATAGATCCTTGTTCCTCGTTGCATTCCGAACGAATTACATTAATGGTTCGACCGCGGTCGTCGCGCTCGTTTTCGAGAAAAACGAGAAAAACACCTTTCGGTCCGAAATATTTCCAAGTCCCGTCAGATCTCAAAGTCCACCGGCACCATCGTCCAAAAGCCAAACTCGTCCGATCGCCAAAACAATTATAGATCCTTGTTCCTCGTTGCATTGCGAACGTATTACATCAATCGTTCGAACGCGGTCGTCGCGCTCGTTTTCGAGAAAAACGAGAAAAACACCTTTCGGTCCGAAATATTTCCAAGTCCCGTCAGATCTCAAAGTCCACCGGCACCATCGTCCAAAAGCCAAACTCGTCCGATTGCCAAAACAATTATAGATCCTTGTTCCTCGTTGCATGCCGAACGTATTACATTAATGGTTCGACCGCGGTCGTCGCGCTCGTTTTCGAGAAAAACGAGAAAAACACCTTTCGGTCCGAAATATTTCCAAGTCCCCTCAGATCTCAAAGTCCACCGGCACCATCGTCCAAAAGCCAAACTCGTCCGATCGCCAAAACAATTATAGATCCTTGTTCCTCGTTGCATGCCGAACGTATTACATTAATGGTTCGACCGCGGTCGTCGCGCTCGTTTTCGAGAAAAACGCGAAAAACACCTTTCGGTCCGAAATATTTCCAAGTCCCGTCAGATCTCAAAGTCCACCGGCACCATCGTCCAAAAGCCAAACTCGTCCGATCGCCAAAACAATTATAGATCCTTGTTCCACGTTGCATTCCGAACGAATTACATTAATGGTTCGACCGCGGTCGTCGCGCTCGTTTTCGAGAAAAAAGAGAAAAACACCTTTCGGTCCGAAATATTTCCAAGTCCCGTCAGATCTCAAAGTCCACCGGCACCATCGTCCAAAAGCCAAACTCGTCCGATCGCCAAAACAATTATAGATCCTTGTTCCTCGTTCCATTCCGAACGAATTACATTAATGGTTCGACCGCGGTCGTCGCGCTCGTTTTCGAGAAAAACGAGAAAAACACCTTTCGGTCCGAAATATTTCCAAGTCCCGTCAGATCTCAAAGTCCACCGGCACCATCGTCCAAAAGCCAAACTCGTCCGATCGCCAAAACAATTATAGATCCTTGTTCCTCGTTGCATTCCGAACGTATTACATTAATGGTTCGACCGCGGTCGTCGAGCTCGTTTTCGAGAAAAACAACTTTCAGTCCGAAATATTTCCAAGTCCCGTCAGATCTCAAAGTCCACCGGCACCATCGTCCAAAAGCCAAACTCGTCCGATCGCCAAAACAATTATAGATCCTTGTTCCTCGTTCCATTCCGAACGAATTACATTAATGGTTCGACCGCGGTCGTCGCGCTCGATTTCGAGAAAAACGAGAAAAACACCTTTCGGTCCGAAATATTTCCAAGTCCCGTCAGATCTCAAAGTCCACCGGCACCATCGTCCAAAAGCCAAACTCGTCCGATTGCCAAAACAATTATAGATCCTTGTTCCTCGTTGCATGCCGAACGTATTACATTAATGGTTCGACCGCGGTGGTCGCGCTCGTTTTCGAGAAAAACGAGAAAAACACCTTTCGGTCCGAAATATTTCCAAGTCCCGTCAGATCTCAAAGTCCACCGGCACCATCGTCCAAAAGCCAAACTCGTCCGATCGCCAAAACAATTATAGATCCTTGTTCCTCGTTCCATTCCGAACGAATTACATTAATGGTTCGACCGCGGTCGTCGCGCTCGTTTTCGAGAAAAACGAGAAAAACACCTTTCGGTCCGAAATATTTCCAAGTCCCGTCAGATCTCAAAGTCCACCGGCACCATCGTCCAAAAGCCAAACTCGTCCGATCGCCAAAACAATTATAGATCCTTGTTCCTCGTTGCATTCCGAACGTATTACATTAATGGTTCGACCGCGGTCGTCGAGCTCGTTTTCGAGAAAAACAACTTTCAGTCCGAAATATTTCCAAGTCCCGTCAGATCTCAAAGTCCACCGGCACCATCGTCCAAAAGCCAAACTCGTCCGATCGCCAAAACAATTATAGATCCTTGTTCCTCGTTCCATTCCGAACGAATTACATTAATGGTTCGACCGCGGTCGTCGCGCTCGATTTCGAGAAAAACGAGAAAAACACCTTTCGGTCCGAAATATTTCCAAGTCCCGTCAGATCTCAAAGTCCACCGGCACCATCGTCCAAAAGCCAAACTCGTCCGATTGCCAAAACAATTATAGATCCTTGTTCCTCGTTGCATGCCGAACGTATTACATTAATGGTTCGACCGCGGTGGTCGCGCTCGTTTTCGAGAAAAACGAGAAAAACACCTTTCGGTCCGAAATATTTCCAAGTCCCGTCAGATCTCAAAGTCCACCGGCACCATCCTCCAAAAGCCAAACTCGTCCGATCGCCAAAACAATTATAGATCCTTGTTCCTCGTTGCACTCCGAACGAATTACATTAATGGTTCGACCGCGGTCGTCGCGCTCGTTTTCGAGAAAAAAAGAGAAAAACACCTTTCGGTCCGAAATATTTCCAAGTCCCGTCAGATCTCAAAGTCCACCGGCACCATCGTCCAAAAGCCAAACTCGTCCGATCGCCAAAACAATTATAGATCCTTGTTCCTCGTTCCATTCCGAACGAATTACATTAATGGTTCGACCGCGGTCGTCGCGCTCGTTTTCGAGAAAAACGAGAAAAACACCTTTCGGTCCGAAATATTTCCAAGTCCCGTCAGATCTCAAAGTCCACCGGCACCATCGTCCAAAAGCCAAACTCGTCCGATCGCCAAAACAATTATAGATCCTTGTTCCTCGTTGCATGCCCAACGTATTACATTAATGGTTCGACCGCGGTCGTCGCGCTCGATTTCGAGAAAAACGAGAAAAACACCTTTCGGTCCGAAATATTTCCAAGTCCCGTCAGATCTCAAAGTCCACCGGCACCATCGTCCAAAAGCCAAACTCGTCCGATTGCCAAAACAATTATAGATCCTTGTTCCTCGTTGCATGCCGAACGTATTACATTAATGGTTCGACCGCGGTGGTCGCGCTCGTTTTCGAGAAAAACGAGAAAAACACCTTTCGGTCCGAAATATTTCCAAGTCCCGTCAGATCTCAAAGTCCACCGGCACCATCGTCCAAAAGCCAAACTCGTCCGATCGCCAAAACAATTATAGATCCTTGTTCCTCGTTCCATTCCGAACGAATTACATTAATGGTTCGACCGCGGTCGTCGCGCTCGTTTTCGAGAAAAACGAGAAAAACACCTTTCGGTCCGAAATATTTCCAAGTCCCGTCAGATCTCAAAGTCCACCGGCACCATCGTCCAAAAGCCAAACTCGTCCGATCGCCAAAACAATTATAGATCCTTGTTCCTCGTTGCATTCCGAACGTATTACATTAATGGTTCGACCGCGGTCGTCGAGCTCGTTTTCGAGAAAAACAACTTTCAGTCCGAAATATTTCCAAGTCCCGTCAGATCTCAAAGTCCACCGGCACCATCGTCCAAAAGCCAAACTCGTCCGATCGCCAAAACAATTATAGATCCTTGTTCCTCGTTCCATTCCGAACGAATTACATTAATGGTTCGACCGCGGTCGTCGCGCTCGATTTCGAGAAAAACGAGAAAAACACCTTTCGGTCCGAAATATTTCCAAGTCCCGTCAGATCTCAAAGTCCACCGGCACCATCGTCCAAAAGCCAAACTCGTCCGATTGCCAAAACAATTATAGATCCTTGTTCCTCGTTGCATGCCGAACGTATTACATTAATGGTTCGACCGCGGTGGTCGCGCTCGTTTTCGAGAAAAACGAGAAAAACACCTTTCGGTCCGAAATATTTCCAAGTCCCGTCAGATCTCAAAGTCCACCGGCACCATCCTCCAAAAGCCAAACTCGTCCGATCGCCAAAACAATTATAGATCCTTGTTCCTCGTTGCACTCCGAACGAATTACATTAATGGTTCGACCGCGGTCGTCGCGCTCGTTTTCGAGAAAAAAAGAGAAAAACACCTTTCGGTCCGAAATATTTCCAAGTCCCGTCAGATCTCAAAGTCCACCGGCACCATCGTCCAAAAGCCAAACTCGTCCGATCGCCAAAACAATTATAGATCCTTGTTCCTCGTTCCATTCCGAACGAATTACATTAATGGTTCGACCGCGGTCGTCGCGCTCGTTTTCGAGAAAAACGAGAAAAACACCTTTCGGTCCGAAATATTTCCAAGTCCCGTCAGATCTCAAAGTCCACCGGCACCATCGTCCAAAAGCCAAACTCGTCCGATCGCCAAAACAATTATAGATCCTTGTTCCTCGTTGCATGCCCAACGTATTACATTAATGGTTCGACCGCGGTCGTCGCGCTCGTTTTCGAGAAAAACGAGAAAAACACCTTTCGGTCCGAAATATTTCTAAGTCCCGTCAGATCTCAAAGTCCACCGGCACCATCCTCCAAAAGCCAAACTCGTCCGATCGCCAAAACAATTATAGATCCTTGTTCCTCGTTCCATTCCGAACGAATTACATTAATGGTTCGACCGCGGTCGTCACGCTCGTTTTCGAGAAAAACGAGAAAAACACCTTTCGGTCCGAAATATTTCCAAGTCCCCTCAGATCTCAAAGTCCACCGGCACCATCGTCCAAAAGCCAAACTCGTCCGATCGCCAAAACAATTATAGATCCTTGTTCCTCGTTGCATTCCGAACGTATTACATTAATGGTTCGACCGCGGTCGTCGCGCTCGTTTTCGAGAAAAACGAGAAAAACACCTTTCGGTCCGAAATATTTCCAAGTCCCGTCAGATCTCAAAGTCCACCGGCACCATCGTCCAAAAGCCAAACTCGTCCGATCGCCAAAACAATTATAGATCCTTGTTCCTCGTTGCATTCCGAACGTATTACATTAATGGTTCGACCGCGGTCGTCGAGCTCGTTTTCGAGAAAAACAACTTTCAGTCCGAAATATTTCCAAGTCCCGTCAGATCTCAAAGTCCACCGGCACCATCGTCCAAAAGCCAAACTCGTCCGATCGCCAAAACAATTATAGATCCTTGTTCCTCGTTCCATTCCGAACGAATTACATTAATGGTTCGACCGCGGTCGTCGCGCTCGATTTCGAGAAAAACGAGAAAAACACCTTTCGGTCCGAAATATTTCCAAGTCCCGTCAGATCTCAAAGTCCACCGGCACCATCGTCCAAAAGCCAAACTCGTCCGATTGCCAAAACAATTATAGATCCTTGTTCCTCGTTGCATGCCGAACGTATTACATTAATGGTTCGACCGCGGTGGTCGCGCTCGTTTTCGAGAAAAACGAGAAAAACACCTTTCGGTCCGAAATATTTCCAAGTCCCGTCAGATCTCAAAGTCCACCGGCACCATCGTCCAAAAGCCAAACTCGTCCGATCGCCAAAACAATTATAGATCCTTGTTCCTCGTTCCATTCCGAACGAATTACATTAATGGTTCGACCGCGGTCGTCGCGCTCGTTTTCGAGAAAAACGAGAAAAACACCTTTCGGTCCGAAATATTTCCAAGTCCCGTCAGATCTCAAAGTCCACCGGCACCATCGTCCAAAAGCCAAACTCGTCCGATCGCCAAAACAATTATAGATCCTTGTTCCTCGTTGCATTCCGAACGTATTACATTAATGGTTCGACCGCGGTCGTCGAGCTCGTTTTCGAGAAAAACAACTTTCAGTCCGAAATATTTCCAAGTCCCGTCAGATCTCAAAGTCCACCGGCACCATCGTCCAAAAGCCAAACTCGTCCGATCGCCAAAACAATTATAGATCCTTGTTCCTCGTTCCATTCCGAACGAATTACATTAATGGTTCGACCGCGGTCGTCGCGCTCGATTTCGAGAAAAACGAGAAAAACACCTTTCGGTCCGAAATATTTCCAAGTCCCGTCAGATCTCAAAGTCCACCGGCACCATCGTCCAAAAGCCAAACTCGTCCGATTGCCAAAACAATTATAGATCCTTGTTCCTCGTTGCATGCCGAACGTATTACATTAATGGTTCGACCGCGGTGGTCGCGCTCGTTTTCGAGAAAAACGAGAAAAACACCTTTCGGTCCGAAATATTTCCAAGTCCCGTCAGATCTCAAAGTCCACCGGCACCATCGTCCAAAAGCCAAACTCGTCCGATCGCCAAAACAATTATAGATCCTTGTTCCTCGTTCCATTCCGAACGAATTACATTAATGGTTCGACCGCGGTCGTCGCGCTCGTTTTCGAGAAAAACGAGAAAAACACCTTTCGGTCCGAAATATTTCCAAGTCCCGTCAGATCTCAAAGTCCACCGGCACCATCGTCCAAAAGCCAAACTCGTCCGATCGCCAAAACAATTATAGATCCTTGTTCCTCGTTGCATTCCGAACGTATTACATTAATGGTTCGACCGCGGTCGTCGAGCTCGTTTTCGAGAAAAACAACTTTCAGTCCGAAATATTTCCAAGTCCCGTCAGATCTCAAAGTCCACCGGCACCATCGTCCAAAAGCCAAACTCGTCCGATCGCCAAAACAATTATAGATCCTTGTTCCTCGTTCCATTCCGAACGAATTACATTAATGGTTCGACCGCGGTCGTCGCGCTCGATTTCGAGAAAAACGAGAAAAACACCTTTCGGTCCGAAATATTTCCAAGTCCCGTCAGATCTCAAAGTCCACCGGCACCATCGTCCAAAAGCCAAACTCGTCCGATTGCCAAAACAATTATAGATCCTTGTTCCTCGTTGCATGCCGAACGTATTACATTAATGGTTCGACCGCGGTGGTCGCGCTCGTTTTCGAGAAAAACGAGAAAAACACCTTTCGGTCCGAAATATTTCCAAGTCCCGTCAGATCTCAAAGTCCACCGGCACCATCCTCCAAAAGCCAAACTCGTCCGATCGCCAAAACAATTATAGATCCTTGTTCCTCGTTGCATTCCGAACGAATTACATTAATGGTTCGACCGCGGTCGTCGCGCTCGTTTTCGAGAAAAAAAGAGAAAAACACCTTTCGGTCCGAAATATTTCCAAGTCCCGTCAGATCTCAAAGTCCACCGGCACCATCGTCCAAAAGCCAAACTCGTCCGATCGCCAAAACAATTATAGATCCTTGTTCCTCGTTCCATTCCGAACGAATTACATTAATGGTTCGACCGCGGTCGTCGCGCTCGTTTTCGAGAAAAACGAGAAAAACACCTTTCGGTCCGAAATATTTCCAAGTCCCGTCAGATCTCAAAGTCCACCGGCACCATCGTCCAAAAGCCAAACTCGTCCGATCGCCAAAACAATTATAGATCCTTGTTCCTCGTTGCATGCCCAACGTATTACATTAATGGTTCGACCGCGGTCGTCGCGCTCGTTTTCGAGAAAAACGAGAAAAACACCTTTCGGTCCGAAATATTTCTAAGTCCCGTCAGATCTCAAAGTCCACCGGCACCATCCTCCAAAAGCCAAACTCGTCCGATCGCCAAAACAATTATAGATCCTTGTTCCTCGTTCCATTCCGAACGAATTACATTAATGGTTCGACCGCGGTCGTCACGCTCGTTTTCGAGAAAAACGAGAAAAACACCTTTCGGTCCGAAATATTTCCAAGTCCCCTCAGATCTCAAAGTCCACCGGCACCATCGTCCAAAAGCCAAACTCGTCCGATCGCCAAAACAATTATAGATCCTTGTTCCTCGTTGCATTCCGAACGTATTACATTAATGGTTCGACCGCGGTCGTCGCGCTCGTTTTCGAGAAAAACGAGAAAAACACCTTTCGGTCCGAAATATTTCCAAGTCCCGTCAGATCTCAAAGTCCACCGGCACCATCGTCCAAAAGCCAAACTCGTCCGATCGCCAAAACAATTATAGATCCTTGTTCCTCGTTGCATTCCGAACGTATTATATTAATGGTTCGACCGCGGTCGTCGAGCTCGTTTTCGAGAAAAACGAGAAAAACACCTTTCGGTCCGAAATATTTCCAAGTCCAGTCAGATCTCAAAGTCCACCGGCACCATCGTCCAAAAGCCAAACTCGTCCGATCGCCAAAACAATTATAGATCCTTGTTCCTCGTTGCATGCCGAACGTATTACATTAATGGTTCGACCGCGGTGGTCGCGCTCGTTTTCGAGAAAAACGAGAAAAACACCTTTCGGTCCGAAATATTTTCAAGTCCCGTCAGATCTCAAAGTCCACCGGCACCATCGTCCAAAAGCCAAACTCGTCCGATCGCCAAAACAATTATAGATCCTTGTTCCTCGTTGCATTGCGAACGTATTACATCAATGGTTCGAACGCGGTCGTCGCGCTCGTTTTCGAGAAAAACGAGAAAAACACCTTTCGGTCCGAAATATTTCCAAGTCCCGTCAGATCTCAAAGTCCACCGGCACCATCGTCCAAAAGCCAAACTCGTCCGATCGCCAAAACAATTATAGATCCTTGTTCCTCGTTGCATTCCGAACGTATTACATTAATGGTTCGACCGCGGTCGTCGCGCTCGTTTTCGAGAAAAACGAGAAAAACACCTTTCGGTCCGAAATATTTCCAAGTCCCGTCAGATCTCAAAGTCCACCGGCACCATCGTCCAAAAGCCAAACTCGTCCGATCGCCAAAACAATTATAGATCCTTGTTCCTCGTTGCATGCCGAACGTATTACATTAATGGTTCGAACGCGGTCGTCGCGCTCGTTTTCGAGAAAAAAGAGAAAAACACCTTTCGGTCCGAAATATTTCCAAGTCCCGTCAGATCTCAAAGTCCACCGGCACCATCGTCCAAAAGCCAAACTCGTCCGATCGCCAAAACAATTATAGATCCTTGTTCCTCGTTGCATTCCGAACGTATTACATTAATGGTTCGACCGCGGTCGTCGCGCTCGTTTTCGAGAAAAACGCGAAAAACACCTTTCGGTCCGAAATATTTCCAAGTCCCGTCAGATCACAAAGTCCACCGGCACCATCGTCCAAAAGCCAAACTCGTCCGATCGCCAAAACAATTATAGATCCTTGTTCCTCGTTGCATTCCGAACGAATTACATTAATGGTTCGACCGCGGTCGTCGCGCTCGTTTTCGAGAAAAAAGAGAAAAACACCTTTCGGTCCGAAATATTTCCAAGTCCCGTCAGATCTCAAAGTCCCCCGGCACCATCGTCCAAAAGCCAAACTCGTCCGATCGCCAAAACAATTATAGATCCTTGTTCCTCGTTCCATTCCGAACGAATTACATTAATGGTTCGACCGCGGTCGTCGCGCTCGTTTTCGAGAAAAACGAGAAAAACACCTTTCGGTCCGAAATATTTCCAAGTCCCGTCAGATCTCAAAGTCCACCGGCACCATCGTCCAAAAGCCAAACTCGTCCGATCGCCAAAACAATTATAGATCCTTGTTCCTCGTTGCATTGCGAACGTATTACATCATTGGTTCGAACGCGGTCGTCGCGCTCGTTTTCGAGAAAAACGAGAAAAACACCTTTCGGTCCGAAATATTTCCAAGTCCCGTCAGATCTCAAAGTCCACCGGCACCATCGTCCAAAAGCCAAACTCGTCCGATTGCCAAAACAATTATAGATCCTTGTTCCTCGTTGCATGCCGAACGTATTACATTAATGGTTCGACCGCGGTGGTCGCGCTCGTTTTCGAGAAAAACGAGAAAAACACCTTTCGGTCCGAAATATTTCCAAGTCCCGTCAGATCTCAAAGTCCACCGGCACCATCGTCCAAAAGCCAAACTCGTCCGATCGCCAAAACAATTATAGATCCTTGTTCCTCGTTGCATGCCGAACGTATTACATTAATGGTTCGAACGCGGTCGTCGCGCTCGTTTTCGAGAAAAAAGAGAAAAACACCTTTCGGTCCGAAATATTTCCAAGTCCCGTCAGATCTCAAAGTCCACCGGCACCATCGTCCAAAAGCCAAACTCGTCCGATCGCCAAAACAATTATAGATCCTTGTTCCTCGTTGCATTCCGAACGAATTACATTAATGGTTCGACCGCGGTCGTCGCGCTCGTTTTCGAGAAAAACGAGAAAAACACCTTTCGGTCCGAAATATTTCCAAGTCCCGTCAGATCTCAAAGTCCACCGGCACCATCGTCCAAAAGCCAAACTCGTCCGATCGCCAAAACAATTATAGATCCTTGTTCCTCGTTGCATTGCGAACGTATTACATCAATCGTTCGAACGCGGTCGTCGCGCTCGTTTTCGAGAAAAACGAGAAAAACACCTTTCGGTCCGAAATATTTCCAAGTCCCGTCAGATCTCAAAGTCCACCGGCACCATCGTCCAAAAGCCAAACTCGTCCGATTGCCAAAACAATTATAGATCCTTGTTCCTCGTTGCATGCCGAACGTATTACATTAATGGTTCGACCGCGGTCGTCGCGCTCGTTTTCGAGAAAAACGAGAAAAACACCTTTCGGTCCGAAATATTTCCAAGTCCCCTCAGATCTCAAAGTCCACCGGCACCATCGTCCAAAAGCCAAACTCGTCCGATCGCCAAAACAATTATAGATCCTTGTTCCTCGTTGCATGCCGAACGTATTACATTAATGGTTCGACCGCGGTCGTCGCGCTCGTTTTCGAGAAAAACGCGAAAAACACCTTTCGGTCCGAAATATTTCCAAGTCCCGTCAGATCTCAAAGTCCACCGGCACCATCGTCCAAAAGCCAAACTCGTCCGATCGCCAAAACAATTATAGATCCTTGTTCCTCGTTGCATTCCGAACGAATTACATTAATGGTTCGACCGCGGTCGTCGCGCTCGTTTTCGAGAAAAAAGAGAAAAACACCTTTCGGTCCGAAATATTTCCAAGTCCCGTCAGATCTCAAAGTCCACCGGCACCATCGTCCAAAAGCCAAACTCGTCCGATCGCCAAAACAATTATAGATCCTTGTTCCTCGTTCCATTCCGAACGAATTACATTAATGGTTCGACCGCGGTCGTCGCGCTCGTTTTCGAGAAAAACGAGAAAAACACCTTTCGGTCCGAAATATTTCCAAGTCCCGTCAGATCTCAAAGTCCACCGGCACCATCGTCCAAAAGCCAAACTCGTCCGATCGCCAAAACAATTATAGATCCTTGTTCCTCGTTGCATTCCGAACGTATTACATTAATGGTTCGACCGCGGTCGTCGAGCTCGTTTTCGAGAAAAACAACTTTCAGTCCGAAATATTTCCAAGTCCCGTCAGATCTCAAAGTCCACCGGCACCATCGTCCAAAAGCCAAACTCGTCCGATCGCCAAAACAATTATAGATCCTTGTTCCTCGTTCCATTCCGAACGAATTACATTAATGGTTCGACCGCGGTCGTCGCGCTCGATTTCGAGAAAAACGAGAAAAACACCTTTCGGTCCGAAATATTTCCAAGTCCCGTCAGATCTCAAAGTCCACCGGCACCATCGTCCAAAAGCCAAACTCCTCCGATCGCCAAAACAATTATAGATCCTTGTTCCTCGTTGCATTCCGAACGTATTACATTAATGGTTCGACCGCGGTCGTCGAGCTCGTTTTCGAGAAAAACAACTTTCAGTCCGAAATATTTCCAAGTCCCGTCAGATCTCAAAGTCCACCGGCACCATCGTCCAAAAGCCAAACTCGTCCGATCGCCAAAACAATTATAGATCCTTGTTCCTCGTTCCATTCCGAACGAATTACATTAATGGTTCGACCGCGGTCGTCGCGCTCGATTTCGAGAAAAACGAGAAAAACACCTTTCGGTCCGAAATATTTCCAAGTCCCGTCAGATCTCAAAGTCCACCGGCACCATCGTCCAAAAGCCAAACTCGTCCGATTGCCAAAACAATTATAGATCCTTGTTCCTCGTTGCATGCCGAACGTATTACATTAATGGTTCGACCGCGGTGGTCGCGCTCGTTTTCGAGAAAAACGAGAAAAACACCTTTCGGTCCGAAATATTTCCAAGTCCCGTCAGATCTCAAAGTCCACCGGCACCATCCTCCAAAAGCCAAACTCGTCCGATCGCCAAAACAATTATAGATCCTTGTTCCTCGTTGCATTCCGAACGAATTACATTAATGGTTCGACCGCGGTCGTCGCGCTCGTTTTCGAGAAAAAAAGAGAAAAACACCTTTCGGTCCGAAATATTTCCAAGTCCCGTCAGATCTCAAAGTCCACCGGCACCATCGTCCAAAAGCCAAACTCGTCCGATCGCCAAAACAATTATAGATCCTTGTTCCTCGTTCCATTCCGAACGAATTACATTAATGGTTCGACCGCGGTCGTCGCGCTCGTTTTCGAGAAAAACGAGAAAAACACCTTTCGGTCCGAAATATTTCCAAGTCCCGTCAGATCTCAAAGTCCACCGGCACCATCGTCCAAAAGCCAAACTCGTCCGATCGCCAAAACAATTATAGATCCTTGTTCCTCGTTGCATGCCCAACGTATTACATTAATGGTTCGACCGCGGTCGTCGCGCTCGTTTTCGAGAAAAACGAGAAAAACACCTTTCGGTCCGAAATATTTCTAAGTCCCGTCAGATCTCAAAGTCCACCGGCACCATCCTCCAAAAGCCAAACTCGTCCGATCGCCAAAACAATTATAGATCCTTGTTCCTCGTTCCATTCCGAACGAATTACATTAATGGTTCGACCGCGGTCGTCACGCTCGTTTTCGAGAAAAACGAGAAAAACACCTTTCGGTCCGAAATATTTCCAAGTCCCCTCAGATCTCAAAGTCCACCGGCACCATCGTCCAAAAGCCAAACTCGTCCGATCGCCAAAACAATTATAGATCCTTGTTCCTCGTTGCATTCCGAACGTATTACATTAATGGTTCGACCGCGGTCGTCGCGCTCGTTTTCGAGAAAAACGAGAAAAACACCTTTCGGTCCGAAATATTTCCAAGTCCCGTCAGATCTCAAAGTCCACCGGCACCATCGTCCAAAAGCCAAACTCGTCCGATCGCCAAAACAATTATAGATCCTTGTTCCTCGTTGCATTCCGAACGTATTATATTAATGGTTCGACCGCGGTCGTCGAGCTCGTTTTCGAGAAAAACGAGAAAAACACCTTTCGGTCCGAAATATTTCCAAGTCCAGTCAGATCTCAAAGTCCACCGGCACCATCGTCCAAAAGCCAAACTCGTCCGATCGCCAACACAATTATAGATCCTTGTTCCTCGTTGCATGCCGAACGTATTACATTAATGGTTCGACCGCGGTGGTCGCGCTCGTTTTCGAGAAAAACGAGAAAAACACCTTTCGGTCCGAAATATTTCCAAGTCCCGTCAGATCTCAAAGTCCACCGGCACCATCGTCCAAAAGCCAAACTCGTCCGATCGCCAAAACAATTATAGATCCTTGTTCCTCGTTGCATGCCGAACGTATTACATTAATGGTTCGAACGCGGTCGTCGCGCTCGTTTTCGAGAAAAAAGAGAAAAACACCTTTCGGTCCGAAATATTTCCAAGTCCCGTCAGATCTCAAAGTCCACCGGCACCATCGTCCAAAAGCCAAACTCGTCCGATCGCCAAAACAATTATAGATCCTTGTTCCTCGTTGCATTCCGAACGTATTACATTAATGGTTCGACCGCGGTCGTCGCGCTCGTTTTCGAGAAAAACGCGAAAAACATCTTTCGGTCCGAAATATTTCCAAGTCCCGTCAGATCTCAAAGTCCACCGGCACCATCGTCCAAAAGCCAAACTCGTCCGATCGCCAAAACAATTATAGATCCTTGTTCCTCGTTGCATTGCGAACGTATTACATCATTGGTTCGAACGCGGTCGTCGCGCTCGTTTTCGAGAAAAACGAGAAAAACACCTTTCGGTCCGAAATATTTCCAAGTCCCGTCAGATCTCAAAGTCCACCGGCACCATCGTCCAAAAGCCAAACTCGTCCGATTGCCAAAACAATTATAGATCCTTGTTCCTCGTTGCATGCCGAACGTATTACATTAATGGTTCGACCGCGGTGGTCGCGCTCGTTTTCGAGAAAAACGAGAAAAACACCTTTCGGTCCGAAATATTTCCAAGTCCCGTCAGATCTCAAAGTCCACCGGCACCATCGTCCAAGAGCCAAACTCGTCCGATCGCCAAAACAATTATAGATCCTTGTTCCTCGTTGCATGCCGAACGTATTACATTAATGGTTCGAACGCGGTCGTCGCGCTCGTTTTCGAGAAAAAAGAGAAAAACACCTTTCGGTCCGAAATATTTCCAAGTCCCGTCAGATCTCAAAGTCCACCGGCACCATCGTCCAAAAGCCAAACTCGTCCGATCGCCAAAACAATTATAGATCCTTGTTCCTCGTTGCATGCCCAACGTATTACATTAATGGTTCGACCGCGGTCGTCGCGCTCGTTTTCGAGAAAAACGAGAAAAACACCTTTCGGTCCGAAATATTTCTAAGTCCCGTCAGATCTCAAAGTCCACCGGCACCATCCTCCAAAAGCCAAACTCGTCCGATCGCCAAAACAATTATAGATCCTTGTTCCTCGTTGCATTCCGAACGAATTACATTAATGGTTCGACCGCGGTCGTCGCGCTCGTTTTCGAGAAAAAAGAGAAAAACACCTTTCGGTCCGAAATATTTCCAAGTCCCATCAGATCTCAAAGTCCACCGGCACCATCGTCCAAAAGCCAAACTCGTCCGATCGCCAAAACAATTATAGATCCTTGTTCCTCGTTCCATTCCGAACGAATTACATTAATGGTTCGACCGCGGTCGTCGCGCTCGTTTTCGAGAAAAACGAGAAAAACACCTTTCGGTCCGAAATATTTCCAAGTCCCGTCAGATCTCAAAGTCCACCGGCACCATCGTCCAAAAGCCAAACTCGTCCGATCGCCAAAACAATTATAGATCCTTGTTCCTCGTTGCATTGCGAACGTATTACATCAATCGTTCGAACGCGGTCGTCGCGCTCGTTTTCGAGAAAAACGAGAAAAACACCTTTCGGTCCGAAATATTTCCAAGTCCCGTCAGATCTCAAAGTCCACCGGCACCATCGTCCAAAAGCCAAACTCGTCCGATTGCCAAAACAATTATAGATCCTTGTTCCTCGTTGCATGCCGAACGTATTACATTAATGGTTCGACCGCGGTCGTCGCGCTCGTTTTCGAGAAAAACGAGAAAAACACCTTTCGGTCCGAAATATTTCCAAGTCCCCTCAGATCTCAAAGTCCACCGGCACCATCGTCCAAAAGCCAAACTCGTCCGATCGCCAAAACAATTATAGATCCTTGTTCCTCGTTGCATGCCGAACGTATTACATTAATGGTTCGACCGCGGTCGTCGCGCTCGTTTTCGAGAAAAACGCGAAAAACACCTTTCGGTCCGAAATATTTCCAAGTCCCGTCAGATCTCAAAGTCCACCGGCACCATCGTCCAAAAGCCAAACTCGTCCGATCGCCAAAACAATTATAGATCCTTGTTCCTCGTTGCATTCCGAACGAATTACATTAATGGTTCGACCGCGGTCGTCGCGCTCGTTTTCGAGAAAAAAGAGAAAAACACCTTTCGGTCCGAAATATTTCCAAGTCCCGTCAGATCTCAAAGTCCACCGGCACCATCGTCCAAAAGCCAAACTCGTCCGATCGCCAAAACAATTATAGATCCTTGTTCCTCGTTCCATTCCGAACGAATTACATTAATGGTTCGACCGCGGTCGTCGCGCTCGTTTTCGAGAAAAACGAGAAAAACACCTTTCGGTCCGAAATATTTCCAAGTCCCGTCAGATCTCAAAGTCCACCGGCACCATCGTCCAAAAGCCAAACTCGTCCGATCGCCAAAACAATTATAGATCCTTGTTCCTCGTTGCATTCCGAACGTATTACATTAATGGTTCGACCGCGGTCGTCGAGCTCGTTTTCGAGAAAAACAACTTTCAGTCCGAAATATTTCCAAGTCCCGTCAGATCTCAAAGTCCACCGGCACCATCGTCCAAAAGCCAAACTCGTCCGATCGCCAAAACAATTATAGATCCTTGTTCCTCGTTCCATTCCGAACGAATTACATTAATGGTTCGACCGCGGTCGTCGCGCTCGATTTCGAGAAAAACGAGAAAAACACCTTTCGGTCCGAAATATTTCCAAGTCCCGTCAGATCTCAAAGTCCACCGGCACCATCGTCCAAAAGCCAAACTCGTCCGATCGCCAAAACAATTATAGATCCTTGTTCCTCGTTGCATTCCGAACGTATTACATTAATGGTTCGACCGCGGTCGTCGAGCTCGTTTTCGAGAAAAACAACTTTCAGTCCGAAATATTTCCAAGTCCCGTCAGATCTCAAAGTCCACCGGCACCATCGTCCAAAAGCCAAACTCGTCCGATCGCCAAAACAATTATAGATCCTTGTTCCTCGTTCCATTCCGAACGAATTACATTAATGGTTCGACCGCGGTCGTCGCGCTCGATTTCGAGAAAAACGAGAAAAACACCTTTCGGTCCGAAATATTTCCAAGTCCCGTCAGATCTCAAAGTCCACCGGCACCATCGTCCAAAAGCCAAACTCGTCCGATTGCCAAAACAATTATAGATCCTTGTTCCTCGTTGCATGCCGAACGTATTACATTAATGGTTCGACCGCGGTGGTCGCGCTCGTTTTCGAGAAAAACGAGAAAAACACCTTTCGGTCCGAAATATTTCCAAGTCCCGTCAGATCTCAAAGTCCACCGGCACCATCCTCCAAAAGCCAAACTCGTCCGATCGCCAAAACAATTATAGATCCTTGTTCCTCGTTGCATTCCGAACGAATTACATTAATGGTTCGACCGCGGTCGTCGCGCTCGTTTTCGAGAAAAAAAGAGAAAAACACCTTTCGGTCCGAAATATTTCCAAGTCCCGTCAGATCTCAAAGTCCACCGGCACCATCGTCCAAAAGCCAAACTCGTCCGATCGCCAAAACAATTATAGATCCTTGTTCCTCGTTCCATTCCGAACGAATTACATTAATGGTTCGACCGCGGTCGTCGCGCTCGTTTTCGAGAAAAACGAGAAAAACACCTTTCGGTCCGAAATATTTCCAAGTCCCGTCAGATCTCAAAGTCCACCGGCACCATCGTCCAAAAGCCAAACTCGTCCGATCGCCAAAACAATTATAGATCCTTGTTCCTCGTTGCATGCCCAACGTATTACATTAATGGTTCGACCGCGGTCGTCGCGCTCGTTTTCGAGAAAAACGAGAAAAACACCTTTCGGTCCGAAATATTTCTAAGTCCCGTCAGATCTCAAAGTCCACCGGCACCATCCTCCAAAAGCCAAACTCGTCCGATCGCCAAAACAATTATAGATCCTTGTTCCTCGTTCCATTCCGAACGAATTACATTAATGGTTCGACCGCGGTCGTCACGCTCGTTTTCGAGAAAAACGAGAAAAACACCTTTCGGTCCGAAATATTTCCAAGTCCCCTCAGATCTCAAAGTCCACCGGCACCATCGTCCAAAAGCCAAACTCGTCCGATCGCCAAAACAATTATAGATCCTTGTTCCTCGTTGCATTCCGAACGTATTACATTAATGGTTCGACCGCGGTCGTCGCGCTCGTTTTCGAGAAAAACGAGAAAAACACCTTTCGGTCCGAAATATTTCCAAGTCCCGTCAGATCTCAAAGTCCACCGGCACCATCGTCCAAAAGCCAAACTCGTCCGATCGCCAAAACAATTATAGATCCTTGTTCCTCGTTGCATTCCGAACGTATTATATTAATGGTTCGACCGCGGTCGTCGAGCTCGTTTTCGAGAAAAACGAGAAAAACACCTTTCGGTCCGAAATATTTCCAAGTCCAGTCAGATCTCAAAGTCCACCGGCACCATCGTCCAAAAGCCAAACTCGTCCGATCGCCAACACAATTATAGATCCTTGTTCCTCGTTGCATGCCGAACGTATTACATTAATGGTTCGACCGCGGTGGTCGCGCTCGTTTTCGAGAAAAACGAGAAAAACACCTTTCGGTCCGAAATATTTTCAAGTCCCGTCAGATCTCAAAGTCCACCGGCACCATCGTCCAAAAGCCAAACTCGTCCGATCGCCAAAACAATTATAGATCCTTGTTCCTCGTTGCATTGCGAACGTATTACATCAATGGTACGAACGCGGTCGTCGCGCTCGTTTTCGAGAAAAACGAGAAAAACACCTTTCGGTCCGAAATATTTCCAAGTCCCGTCAGATCTCAAAGTCCACCGGCACCATCGTCCAAAAGCCAAACTCGTCCGATCGCCAAAACAATTATAGATCCTTGTTCCTCGTTGCATGCCGAACGTATTACATTAATGGTTCGACCGCGGTGGTCGCGCTCGTTTTCGAGAAAAACGAGAAAAACACCTTTCGGTCCGAAATATTTCCAAGTCCCGTCAGATCTCAAAGTCCACCGGCACCATCGTCCAAAAGCCAAACTCGTCCGATCGCCAAAACAATTATAGATCCTTGTTCCTCGTTGCATGCCGAACGTATTACATTAATGGTTCGAACGCGGTCGTCGCGCTCGTTTTCGAGAAAAAAGAGAAAAACACCTTTCGGTCCGAAATATTTCCAAGTCCCGTCAGATCTCAAAGTCCACCGGCACCATCGTCCAAAAGCCAAACTCGTCCGATCGCCAAAACAATTATAGATCCTTGTTCCTCGTTGCATTCCGAACGTATTACATTAATGGTTCGACCGCGGTCGTCGCGCTCGTTTTCGAGAAAAACGCGAAAAACATCTTTCGGTCCGAAATATTTCCAAGTCCCGTCAGATCTCAAAGTCCACCGGCACCATCGTCCAAAAGCCAAACTCGTCCGATCGCCAAAACAATTATAGATCCTTGTTCCTCGTTGCATTGCGAACGTATTACATCATTGGTTCGAACGCGGTCGTCGCGCTCGTTTTCGAGAAAAACGAGAAAAACACCTTTCGGTCCGAAATATTTCCAAGTCCCGTCAGATCTCAAAGTCCACCGGCACCATCGTCCAAAAGCCAAACTCGTCCGATTGCCAAAACAATTATAGATCCTTGTTCCTCGTTGCATGCCGAACGTATTACATTAATGGTTCGACCGCGGTGGTCGCGCTCGTTTTCGAGAAAAACGAGAAAAACACCTTTCGGTCCGAAATATTTCCAAGTCCCGTCAGATCTCAAAGTCCACCGGCACCATCGTCCAAGAGCCAAACTCGTCCGATCGCCAAAACAATTATAGATCCTTGTTCCTCGTTGCATGCCGAACGTATTACATTAATGGTTCGAACGCGGTCGTCGCGCTCGTTTTCGAGAAAAAAGAGAAAAACACCTTTCGGTCCGAAATATTTCCAAGTCCCGTCAGATCTCAAAGTCCACCGGCACCATCGTCCAAAAGCCAAACTCGTCCGATCGCCAAAACAATTATAGATCCTTGTTCCTCGTTGCATGCCCAACGTATTACATTAATGGTTCGACCGCGGTCGTCGCGCTCGTTTTCGAGAAAAACGAGAAAAACACCTTTCGGTCCGAAATATTTCTAAGTCCCGTCAGATCTCAAAGTCCACCGGCACCATCCTCCAAAAGCCAAACTCGTCCGATCGCCAAAACAATTATAGATCCTTGTTCCTCGTTGCATTCCGAACGAATTACATTAATGGTTCGACCGCGGTCGTCGCGCTCGTTTTCGAGAAAAAAGAGAAAAACACCTTTCGGTCCGAAATATTTCCAAGTCCCATCAGATCTCAAAGTCCACCGGCACCATCGTCCAAAAGCCAAACTCGTCCGATCGCCAAAACAATTATAGATCCTTGTTCCTCGTTCCATTCCGAACGAATTACATTAATGGTTCGACCGCGGTCGTCGCGCTCGTTTTCGAGAAAAACGAGAAAAACACCTTTCGGTCCGAAATATTTCCAAGTCCCGTCAGATCTCAAAGTCCACCGGCACCATCGTCCAAAAGCCAAACTCGTCCGATCGCCAAAACAATTATAGATCCTTGTTCCTCGTTGCATTGCGAACGTATTACATCAATCGTTCGAACGCGGTCGTCGCGCTCGTTTTCGAGAAAAACGAGAAAAACACCTTTCGGTCCGAAATATTTCCAAGTCCCGTCAGATCTCAAAGTCCACCGGCACCATCGTCCAAAAGCCAAACTCGTCCGATTGCCAAAACAATTATAGATCCTTGTTCCTCGTTGCATGCCGAACGTATTACATTAATGGTTCGACCGCGGTCGTCGCGCTCGTTTTCGAGAAAAACGAGAAAAACACCTTTCGGTCCGAAATATTTCCAAGTCCCGTCAGATCTCAAAGTCCACCGGCACCATCGTCCAAAAGCCAAACTCGTCCGATCGCCAAAACAATTATAGATCCTTGTTCCTCGTTGCATGCCCAACGTATTACATTAATGGTTCGACCGCGGTCGTCGCGCTCGTTTTCGAGAAAAACGAGAAAAACACCTTTCGGTCCGAAATATTTCTAAGTCCCGTCAGATCTCAAAGTCCACCGGCACCATCCTCCAAAAGCCAAACTCGTCCGATCGCCAAAACAATTATAGATCCTTGTTCCTCGTTCCATTCCGAACGAATTACATTAATGGTTCGACCGCGGTCGTCACGCTCGTTTTCGAGAAAAACGAGAAAAACACCTTTCGGTCCGAAATATTTCCAAGTCCCCTCAGATCTCAAAGTCCACCGGCACCATCGTCCAAAAGCCAAACTCGTCCGATCGCCAAAACAATTATAGATCCTTGTTCCTCGTTGCATTCCGAACGTATTACATTAATGGTTCGACCGCGGTCGTCGCGCTCGTTTTCGAGAAAAACGAGAAAAACACCTTTCGGTCCGAAATATTTCCAAGTCCCGTCAGATCTCAAAGTCCACCGGCACCATCGTCCAAAAGCCAAACTCGTCCGATCGCCAAAACAATTATAGATCCTTGTTCCTCGTTGCATTCCGAACGTATTATATTAATGGTTCGACCGCGGTCGTCGAGCTCGTTTTCGAGAAAAACGAGAAAAACACCTTTCGGTCCGAAATATTTCCAAGTCCCGTCAGATCTCAAAGTCCACCGGCACCATCGTCCAAAAGCCAAACTCGTCCGATCGCCAAAACAATTATAGATCCTTGTTCCTCGTTGCATGCCGAACGTATTACATTAATGGTTCGACCGCGGTGGTCGCGCTCGTTTTCGAGAAAAACGAGAAAAACACCTTTCGGTCCGAAATATTTTCAAGTCCCGTCAGATCTCAAAGTCCACCGGCACCATCGTCCAAAAGCCAAACTCGTCCGATCGCCAAAACAATTATAGATCCTTGTTCCTCGTTGCATGCCGAACGTATTACATTAATGGTTCGACCGCGGTGGTCGCGCTCGTTTTCGAGAAAAACGAGAAAAACACCTTTCGGTCCGAAATATTTCCAAGTCCCGTCAGATCTCAAAGTCCACCGGCACCATCGTCCAAAAGCCAAACTCGTCCGATCGCCAAAACAATTATAGATCCTTGTTCCTCGTTGCATGCCGAACGTATTACATTAATGGTTCGACCGCGGTCGTCGCGCTCGTTTTCGAGAAAAACGCGAAAAACACCTTTCGGTCCGAAATATTTCCAAGTCCCGTCAGATCTCAAAGTCCACCGGCACCATCGTCCAAAAGCCAAACTCGTCCGATCGCCAAAACAATTATAGATCCTTGTTCCTCGTTGCATTCCGAACGAATTACATTAATGGTTCGACCGCGGTCGTCGCGCTCGTTTTCGAGAAAAAAGAGAAAAACACCTTTCGGTCCGAAATATTTCCAAGTCCCGTCAGATCTCAAAGTCCACCGGCACCATCGTCCAAAAGCCAAACTCGTCCGATCGCCAAAACAATTATAGATCCTTGTTCCTCGTTCCATTCCGAACGAATTACATTAATGGTTCGACCGCGGTCGTCGCGCTCGTTTTCGAGAAAAACGAGAAAAACACCTTTCGGTCCGAAATATTTCCAAGTCCCGTCAGATCTCAAAGTCCACCGGCACCATCGTCCAAAAGCCAAACTCGTCCGATCGCCAAAATAATTATAGATCCTTGTTCCTCGTTGCATTCCGAACGTATTACATTAATGGTTCGACCGCGGTCGTCGAGCTCGTTTTCGAGAAAAACAACTTTCAGTCCGAAATATTTCCAAGTCCCGTCAGATCTCAAAGTCCACCGGCACCATCGTCCAAAAGCCAAACTCGTCCGATCGCCAAAACAATTATAGATCCTTGTTCCTCGTTCCATTCCGAACGAATTACATTAATGGTTCGACCGCGGTCGTCGCGCTCGATTTCGAGAAAAACGAGAAAAACACCTTTCGGTCCGAAATATTTCCAAGTCCCGTCAGATCTCAAAGTCCACCGGCACCATCGTCCAAAAGCCAAACTCGTCCGATTGCCAAAACAATTATAGATCCTTGTTCCTCGTTGCATGCCGAACGTATTACATTAATGGTTCGACCGCGGTGGTCGCGCTCGTTTTCGAGAAAAACGAGAAAAACACCTTTCGGTCCGAAATATTTCCAAGTCCCGTCAGATCTCAAAGTCCACCGGCACCATCCTCCAAAAGCCAAACTCGTCCGATCGCCAAAACAATTATAGATCCTTGTTCCTCGTTGCATTCCGAACGAATTACATTAATGATTCGACCGCGGTCGTCGCGCTCGTTTTCGAGAAAAAAAGAGAAAAACACCTTTCGGTCCGAAATATTTCCAAGTCCCGTCAGATCTCAAAGTCCACCGGCACCATCCTCCAAAAGCCAAACTCGTCCGATCGCCAAAACAATTATAGATCCTTGTTCCTCGTTCCATTCCGAACGAATTACATTAATGGTTCGACCGCGGTCGTCACGCTCGTTTTCGAGAAAAACGAGAAAAACACCTTTCGGTCCGAAATATTTCCAAGTCCCCTCAGATCTCAAAGTCCACCGGCACCATCGTCCAAAAGCCAAACTCGTCCGATCGCCAAAACAATTATAGATCCTTGTTCCTCGTTGCATTCCGAACGTATTACATTAATGGTTCGACCGCGGTCGTCGCGCTCGTTTTCGAGAAAAACGAGAAAAACACCTTTCGGTCCGAAATATTTCCAAGTCCCGTCAGATCTCAAAGTCCACCGGCACCATCGTCCAAAAGCCAAACTCGTCCGATCGCCAAAACAATTATAGATCCTTGTTCCTCGTTGCATTCCGAACGTATTATATTAATGGTTCGACCGCGGTCGTCGAGCTCGTTTTCGAGAAAAACGAGAAAAACACCTTTCGGTCCGAAATATTTCCAAGTCCCGTCAGATCTCAAAGTCCACCGGCACCATCGTCCAAAAGCCAAACTCGTCCGATCGCCAAAACAATTATAGATCCTTGTTCCTCGTTGCATGCCGAACGTATTACATTAATGGTTCGACCGCGGTGGTCGCGCTCGTTTTCGAGAAAAACGAGAAAAACACCTTTCGGTCCGAAATATTTTCAAGTCCCGTCAGATCTCAAAGTCCACCGGCACCATCGTCCAAAAGCCAAACTCGTCCGATCGCCAAAACAATTATAGATCCTTGTTCCTCGTTGCATGCCGAACGTATTACATTAATGGTTCGACCGCGGTGGTCGCGCTCGTTTTCGAGAAAAACGAGAAAAACACCTTTCGGTCCGAAATATTTCCAAGTCCCGTCAGATCTCAAAGTCCACCGGCACCATCGTCCAAAAGCCAAACTCGTCCGATCGCCAAAACAATTATAGATCCTTGTTCCTCGTTGCATGCCGAACGTATTACATTAATGGTTCGACCGCGGTCGTCGCGCTCGTTTTCGAGAAAAACGCGAAAAACAGCTTTCGGTCCGAAATATTTCCAAGTCCCGTCAGATCTCAAAGTCCACCGGCACCATCGTCCAAAAGCCAAACTCGTCCGATCGCCAAAACAATTATAGATCCTTGTTCCTCGTTGCATTCCGAACGAATTACATTAATGGTTCGACCGCGGTCGTCGCGCTCGTTTTCGAGAAAAAAGAGAAAAACACCTTTCGGTCCGAAATATTTCCAAGTCCCGTCAGATCTCAAAGTCCACCGGCACCATCGTCCAAAAGCCAAACTCGTCCGATCGCCAAAACAATTATAGATCCTTGTTCCTCGTTCCATTCCGAACGAATTACATTAATGGTTCGACCGCGGTCGTCGCGCTCGTTTTCGAGAAAAACGAGAAAAACACCTTTCGGTCCGAAATATTTCCAAGTCCCGTCAGATCTCAAAGTCCACCGGCACCATCGTCCAAAAGCCAAACTCGTCCGATCGCCAAAACAATTATAGATCCTTGTTCCTCGTTGCATTCCGAACGTATTACATTAATGGTTCGACCGCGGTCGTCGAGCTCGTTTTCGAGAAAAACAACTTTCAGTCCGAAATATTTCCAAGTCCCGTCAGATCTCAAAGTCCACCGGCACCATCGTCCAAAAGCCAAACTCGTCCGATCGCCAAAACAATTATAGATCCTTGTTCCTCGTTCCATTCCGAACGAATTACATTAATGGTTCGACCGCGGTCGTCGCGCTCGATTTCGAGAAAAACGAGAAAAACACCTTTCGGTCCGAAATATTTCCAAGTCCCGTCAGATCTCAAAGTCCACCGGCACCATCGTCCAAAAGCCAAACTCGTCCGATTGCCAAAACAATTATAGATCCTTGTTCCTCGTTGCATGCCGAACGTATTACATTAATGGTTCGACCGCGGTGGTCGCGCTCGTTTTCGAGAAAAACGAGAAAAACACCTTTCGGTCCGAAATATTTCCAAGTCCCGTCAGATCTCAAAGTCCACCGGCACCATCCTCCAAAAGCCAAACTCGTCCGATCGCCAAAACAATTATAGATCCTTGTTCCTCGTTGCATTCCGAACGAATTACATTAATGGTTCGACCGCGGTCGTCGCGCTCGTTTTCGAGAAAAAAAGAGAAAAACACCTTTCGGTCCGAAATATTTCCAAGTCCCGTCAGATCTCAAAGTCCACCGGCACCATCGTCCAAAAGCCAAACTCGTCCGATCGCCAAAACAATTATAGATCCTTGTTCCTCGTTCCATTCCGAACGAATTACATTAATGGTTCGACCGCGGTCGTCGCGCTCGTTTTCGAGAAAAACGAGAAAAACACCTTTCGGTCCGAAATATTTCCAAGTCCCGTCAGATCTCAAAGTCCACCGGCACCATCGTCCAAAAGCCAAACTCGTCCGATCGCCAAAACAATTATAGATCCTTGTTCCTCGTTGCATTGCGAACGTATTACATCAATCGTTCGAACGCGGTCGTCGCGCTCGTTTTCGAGAAAAACGAGAAAAACACCTTTCGGTCCGAAATATTTCCAAGTCCCGTCAGATCTCAAAGTCCACCGGCACCATCGTCCAAAAGCCAAACTCGTCCGATTGCCAAAACAATTATAGATCCTTGTTCCTCGTTGCATGCCGAACGTATTACATTAATGGTTCGACCGCGGTGGTCGCGCTCGTTTTCGAGAAAAACGAGAAAAACACCTTTCGGTCCGAAATATTTCCAAGTCCCGTCAGATCTCAAAGTCCACCGGCACCATCGTCCAAGAGCCAAACTCGTCCGATCGCCAAAACAATTATAGATCCTTGTTCCTCGTTGCATGCCGAACGTATTACATTAATGGTTCGAACGCGGTCGTCGCGCTCGTTTTCGAGAAAAAAGAGAAAAACACCTTTCGGTCCGAAATATTTCCAAGTCCCGTCAGATCTCAAAGTCCACCGGCACCATCGTCCAAAAGCCAAACTCGTCCGATCGCCAAAACAATTATAGATCCTTGTTCCTCGTTGCATGCCCAACGTATTACATTAATGGTTCGACCGCGGTCGTCGCGCTCGTTTTCGAGAAAAACGAGAAAAACACCTTTCGGTCCGAAATATTTCTAAGTCCCGTCAGATCTCAAAGTCCACCGGCACCATCCTCCAAAAGCCAAACTCGTCCGATCGCCAAAACAATTATAGATCCTTGTTCCTCGTTGCATTCCGAACGAATTACATTAATGGTTCGACCGCGGTCGTCGCGCTCGTTTTCGAGAAAAAAGAGAAAAACACCTTTCGGTCCGAAATATTTCCAAGTCCCGTCAGATCTCAAAGTCCACCGGCACCATCGTCCAAAAGCCAAACTCGTCCGATCGCCAAAACAATTATAGATCCTTGTCCCTCGTTCCATTCCGAACGAATTACATTAATGGCTCGACCGCGGTCGTCGCGCTCGTTTTCGAGAAAAACGAGAAAAACACCTTTCGGTCCGAAATATTTCCAAGTCCCGTCAGATCTCAAAGTCCACCGGCACCATCGTCCAAAAGCCAAACTCATCCGATCGCCAAAACAATTATAGATCCTTGTTCCTCGTTGCATTGCGAACGTATTACATCAATCGTTCGAACGCGGTCGTCGCGCTCGTTTTCGAGAAAAACGAGAAAAACACCTTTCGGTCCGAAATATTTCCAAGTCCCGTCAGATCTCAAAGTCCACCGGCACCATCGTCCAAAAGCCAAACTCGTCCGATTGCCAAAACAATTATAGATCCTTGTTCCTCGTTGCATGCCGAACGTATTACATTAATGGTTCGACCGCGGTCGTCGCGCTCGTTTTCGAGAAAAACGAGAAAAACACCTTTCGGTCCGAAATATTTCCAAGTCCCGTCAGATCTCAAAGTCCACCGGCACCATCGTCCAAAAGCCAAACTCGTCCGATCGCCAAAACAATTATAGATCCTTGTTCCTCGTTGCATGCCGAACGTATTACATTAATTGTTCGAACGCGGTCGTCGCGCTCGTTTTTGAGAAAAAAGAGAAAAACACCTTTCGGTCCGAAATATTTCCAAGTCCCGTCAGATCTCAAAGTCCACCGGCACCATCGTCCAAAAGCCAAACTCGTCCGATCGCCAAAACAATTATAGATCCTTGTTCCTCGTTGCATGCCCAACGTATTACATTAATGGTTCGACCGCGGTCGTCGCGCTCGTTTTCGAGAAAAACGAGAAAAACACCTTTCGGTCCGAAATATTTCTAAGTCCCGTCAGATCTCAAAGTCCACCGGCACCATCCTCCAAAAGCCAAACTCGTCCGATCGCCAAAACAATTATAGATCCTTGTTCCTCGTTCCATTCCGAACGAATTACATTAATGGTTCGACCGCGGTCGTCACGCTCGTTTTCGAGAAAAACGAGAAAAACACCTTTCGGTCCGAAATATTTCCAAGTCCCCTCAGATCTCAAAGTCCACCGGCACCATCGTCCAAAAGCCAAACTCGTCCGATCGCCAAAACAATTATAGATCCTTGTTCCTCGTTGCATTCCGAACGTATTACATTAATGGTTCGACCGCGGTCGTCGCGCTCGTTTTCGAGAAAAACGAGAAAAACACCTTTCGGTCCGAAATATTTCCAAGTCCCGTCAGATCTCAAAGTCCACCGGCACCATCGTCCAAAAGCCAAACTCGTCCGATCGCCAAAACAATTATAGATCCTTGTTCCTCGTTGCATTCCGAACGTATTATATTAATGGTTCGACCGCGGTCGTCGAGCTCGTTTTCGAGAAAAACGAGAAAAACACCTTTCGGTCCGAAATATTTCCAAGTCCCGTCAGATCTCAAAGTCCACCGGCACCATCGTCCAAAAGCCAAACTCGTCCGATCGCCAAAACAATTATAGATCCTTGTTCCTCGTTGCATGCCGAACGTATTACATTAATGGTTCGACCGCGGTGGTCGCGCTCGTTTTCGAGAAAAACGAGAAAAACACCTTTCGGTCCGAAATATTTTCAAGTCCCGTCAGATCTCAAAGTCCACCGGCACCATCGTCCAAAAGCCAAACTCGTCCGATCGCCAAAACAATTATAGATCCTTGTTCCTCGTTGCATGCCGAACGTATTACATTAATGGTTCGACCGCGGTGGTCGCGCTCGTTTTCGAGAAAAACGAGAAAAACACCTTTCGGTCCGAAATATTTCCAAGTCCCGTCAGATCTCAAAGTCCACCGGCACCATCGTCCAAAAGCCAAACTCGTCCGATCGCCAAAACCATTATAGATCCTTGTTCCTCGTTGCATTCCGAACGTATTATATTAATGGTTCGACCGCGGTCGTCGAGCTCGTTTTCGAGAAAAACGAGAAAAACACCTTTCGGTCCGAAATATTTCCAAGTCCCGTCAGATCTCAAAGTCCACCGGCACCATCGTCCAAAAGCCAAACTCGTCCGATCGCCAAAACTATTATAGATCCTTGTTCCTCGTTGCATGCCGAACGTATTACATTAATGGTTCGACCGCGGTGGTCGCGCTCGTTTTCGAGAAAAACGAGAAAAACACCTTTCGGTCCGAAATATTTTCAAGTCCCGTCAGATCTCAAAGTCCACCGGCACCATCGTCCAAAAGCCAAACTCGTCCGATCGCCAAAACAATTATAGATCCTTGTTCCTCGTTGCATGCCGAACGTATTACATTAATGGTTCGAACGCGGTCGTCGCGCTCGTTTTCGAGAAAAAAGAGAAAAACACCTTTCGGTCCGAAATATTTCCAAGTCCCGTCAGATCTCAAAGTCCACCGGCACCATCGTCCAAAAGCCAAACTCGTCCGATCGCCAAAACAATTATAGATCCTTGTTCCTCGTTGCATGCCGAACGTATTACATTAATGGTTCGACCGCGGTGGTCGCGCTCGTTTTCGAGAAAAACGAGAAAAACACCTTTCGGTCCGAAATATTTCCAAGTCCCGTCAGATCTCAAAGTCCACCGGCACCATCGTCCAAAAGCCAAACTCGTCCGATCGCCAAAACAATTATAGATCCTTGTTCCTCGTTGCATGCCGAACGTATTACATTAATGGTTCGAACGCGGTCGTCGCGCTCGTTTTCGAGAAAAAAGAGAAAAACACCTTTCGGTCCGAAATATTTCCAAGTCCCGTCAGATCTCAAAGTCCACCGGCACCATCGTCCAAAAGCCAAACTCGTCCGATCGCCAAAACAATTATAGATCCTTGTTCCTCGTTGCATTCCGAACGTATTACATTAATGGTTCGAACGCGGTCGTCGCGCTCGTTTTCGAGAAAAAAGAGAAAAACACCTTTCGGTCCGAAATATTTCCAAGTCCCGTCAGATCTCAAAGTCCACCGGCACCATCGTCCAAAAGCCAAACTCGTCCGATCGCCAAAACAATTATAGATCCTTGTTCCTCGTTGCATGCCCAACGTATTACATTAATGGTTCGACCGCGGTCGTCGCGCTCGTTTTCGAGAAAAACGAGAAAAACACCTTTCGGTCCGAAATATTTCTAAGTCCCGTCAGATCTCAAAGTCCACCGGCACCATCCTCCAAAAGCCAAACTCGTCCGATCGCCAAAACAATTATAGATCCTTGTTCCTCGTTGCATTCCGAACGAATTACATTAATGGTTCGACCGCGGTCGTCGCGCTCGTTTTCGAGAAAAAAGAGAAAAACACCTTTCGGTCCGAAATATTTCCAAGTCCCGTCAGATCTCAAAGTCCACCGGCACCATCGTCCAAAAGCCAAACTCGTCCGATCGCCAAAACAATTATAGATCCTTGTTCCTCGTTGCATGCCCAACGTATTACATTAATGGTTCGACCGCGGTCGTCGCGCTCGTTTTCGAGAAAAACGAGAAAAACACCTTTCGGTCCGAAATATTTCTAAGTCCCGTCAGATCTCAAAGTCCACCGGCACCATCCTCCAAAAGCCAAACTCGTCCGATCGCCAAAACAATTATAGATCCCTGTTCCTCGTTCCATTCCGAACGAATTACATTAATGGTTCGACCGCGGTCGTCACGCTCGTTTTCGAGAAAAACGAGAAAAACACCTTTCGGTCCGAAATATTTCCAAGTCCCCTCAGATCTCAAAGTCCACCGGCACCATCGTCCAAAAGCCAAACTCGTCCGATCGCCAAAACAATTATAGATCCTTGTTCCTCGTTGCATTCCGAACGTATTACATTAATGGTTCGACCGCGGTCGTCGCGCTCGTTTTCGAGAAAAACGAGAAAAACACCTTTCGGTCCGAAATATTTCCAAGTCCCGTCAGATCTCAAAGTCCACCGGCACCATCGTCCAAAAGCCAAACTCGTCCGATCGCCAAAACAATTATAGATCCTTGTTCCTCGTTGCATTCCGAACGTATTATATTAATGGTTCGACCGCGGTCGTCGAGCTCGTTTTCGAGAAAAACGAGAAAAACACCTTTCGGTCCGAAATATTTCCAAGTCCCGTCAGATCTCAAAGTCCACCGGCACCATCGTCCAAAAGCCAAACTCGTCCGATCGCCAAAACAATTATAGATCCTTGTTCCTCGTTGCATGCCGAACGTATTACATTAATGGTTCGACCGCGGTGGTCGCGCTCGTTTTCGAGAAAAACGAGAAAAACACCTTTCGGTCCGAAATATTTTCAAGTCCCGTCAGATCTCAAAGTCCACCGGCACCATCGTCCAAAAGCCAAACTCGTCCGATCGCCAAAACAATTATAGATCCTTGTTCCTCGTTGCATGCCGAACGTATTACATTAATGGTTCGACCGCGGTGGTCGCGCTCGTTTTCGAGAAAAACGAGAAAAACACCTTTCGGTCCGAAATATTTCCAAGTCCCGTCAGATCTCAAAGTCCACCGGCACCATCGTCCAAAAGCCAAACTCGTCCGATCGCCAAAACAATTATAGATCCTTGTTCCTCGTTGCATGCCGAACGTATTACATTAATGGTTCGAACGCGGTCGTCGCGCTCGTTTTCGAGAAAAAAGAGAAAAACACCTTTCGGTCCGAAATATTTCCAAGTCCCGTCAGATCTCAAAGTCCACCGGCACCATCGTCCAAAAGCCAAACTCGTCCGATCGCCAAAACAATTATAGATCCTTGTTCCTCGTTGCATTCCGAACGTATTACATTAATGGTTCGACCGCGGTCGTCGCACTCGTTTTCGAGAAAAACGAGAAAAACACCTTTCGGTCCGAAATATTTCCAAGTCCCGTCAGATCTCAAAGTCCACCGGCACCATCGTCCAAAAGCCAAACTCGTCCGATCGCCAAAACAATTATAGATCCTTGTTCCTCGTTGCATTCCGAACGTATTACATTAATGGTTCGACCGCGGTCGTCGAGCTCGTTTTCGAGAAAAACGAGAAAAACACCTTTCGGTCCGAAATATTTCCAAGTCCCGTCAGATCTCAAAGTCCACCGGCACCATCGTCCAAAAGCCAAACTCGTCCGATCGCCAAAACAATTATAGATCCTTGTTCCTCGTTCCATTCCGAACGAATTACATTAATGGTTCGACCGCGGTCGTCGCGCTCGTTTTCGAGAAAAACGAGAAAAACACCTTTCGGTCCGAAATATTTCCAAGTCCCCTCAGATCTCAAAGTCCACCGGCACCATCGTCCAAAAGCCAAACTCGTCCGATGGCCAAAACAATTATAGATCCTTGTTCCTCGTTGCATTCCGAACGTATTACATTAATGGTTCGACCGCGGTCGTCGCGCTCGTTTTCGAGAAAAACGAGAAAAACACCTTTCGGTCCGAAATATTTCCAAGTCCCGTCAGATCTCAAAGTCCACCGGCACCATCGTCCAAAAGCCAAACTCGTCCGATCGCCAAAACAATTATAGATCCTTGTTCCTCGTTGCATTCCGAACGTATTACATTAATGGTTCGACCGCGGTCGTCGCGCTCGTTTTCGAGAAAAACGCGAAAAACACCTTTCGGTCCGAAATATTTCCAAGTCCCGTCAGATCTCAAAGTCCACCGGCACCATCGTCCAAAAGCCAAACTCGTCCGATCGCCAAAACAATTATAGATCCTTGTTCCTCGTTGCATGCCGAACGTATTACATTAATGGTTCGACCGCGGTCGTCGCGCTCGTTTTCGAGAAAAACGCGAAAAACACCTTTCGGTCCGAAATATTTCCAAGTCCCGTCAGATCTCAAAGTCCACCGGCACCATCGTCCAAAAGCCAAACTCGTCCGATCGCCAAAACAATTATAGATCCTTGTTCCTCGTTGCATTCCGAACGAATTACATTAATGGTTCGACCGCGGTCGTCGCGCTCGTTTTCGAGAAAAACGAGAAAAACACCTTTCGGTCCGAAATATTTCCAAGTCCCGTCAGATCTCAAAGTCCACCGGCACCATCGTCCAAAAGCCAAACTCGTCCGATCGCCAAAACAATTATAGATCCTTGTTCCTCGTTGCATTCCGAACGTATTACATTAATGGTTCGACCGCGGTCGTCGCGCTCGTTTTCGAGAAAAACGAGAAAAACACCTTTCGGTCCGAAATATTTCCAAGTCCCGTCAGATCTCAAAGTCCACCGGCACCATCGTCCAAAAGCCAAACTCGTCCGATCGCCAAAACAATTATAGATCCTTGTTCCTCGTTGCATTCCGAACGTATTATATTAATGGTTCGACCGCGGTCGTCGAGCTCGTTTTCGAGAAAAACGAGAAAAACACCTTTCGGTCCGAAATATTTCCAAGTCCCGTCAGATCTCAAAGTCCACCGGCACCATCGTCCAAAAGCCAAACTCGTCCGATCGCCAAAACAATTATAGATCCTTGTTCCTCGTTGCATGCCGAACGTATTACATTAATGGTTCGACCACGGTGGTCGCGCTCGTTTTCGAGAAAAACGAGAAAAACACCTTTCGGTCCGAAATATTTTCAAGTCCCGTCAGATCTCAAAGTCCACCGGCACCATCGTCCAAAAGCCAAACTCGTCCGATCGCCAAAACAATTATAGATCCTTGTTCCTCGTTGCATTGCGAACGTATTACATCAATGGTTTGAACGCGGTCGTCGCGCTCGTTTTCGAGAAAAACGAGAAAAACACCTTTCGGTCCGAAATATTTCCAAGTCCCGTCAGATCTCAAAGTCCACCGGCACCATCGTCCAAAAGCCAAACTCGTCCGATCGCCAAAACAATTATAGATCCTTGTTCCTCGTTGCATGCCGAACGTATTACATTAATGGTTCGACCGCGGTGGTCGCGCTCGTTTTCGAGAAAAACGAGAAAAACACCTTTCGGTCCGAAATATTTCCAAGTCCCGTCAGATCTCAAAGTCCACCGGCACCATCGTCCAAAAGCCAAACTCGTCCGATCGCCAAAACAATTATAGATCCTTGTTCCTCGTTGCATGCCGAACGTATTACATTAATGGTTCGAACGCGGTCGTCGCGCTCGTTTTCGAGAAAAAAGAGAAAAACACCTTTCGGTCCGAAATATTTCCAAGTCCCGTCAGATCTCAAAGTCCACCGGCACCATCGTCCAAAAGCCAAACACGTCCGATCGCCAAAACAATTATAGATCCTTGTTCCTCGTTGCATTCCGAACGTATTACATTAATGGTTCGACCGCGGTCGTCGCGCTCGTTTTCGAGAAAAACGCGAAAAACACCTTTCGGTCCGAAATATTTCCAAGTCCCGTCAGATCTCAAAGTCCACCGGCACCATCGTCCAAAAGCCAAACTCGTCCGATCGCCAAAACAATTATAGATCCTTGTTCCTCGTTGCATTGCGAACGTATTACATCATTGGTTCGAACGCGGTCGTCGCGCTCGTTTTCGAGAAAAACGAGAAAAACACCTTTCGGTCCGAAATATTTCCAAGTCCCGTCAGATCTCAAAGTCCACCGGCACCATCGTCCAAAAGCCAAACTCGTCCGATTGCCAAAACAATTATAGATCCTTGTTCCTCGTTGCATGCCGAACGTATTACATTAATGGTTCGACCGCGGTGGTCGCGCTCGTTTTCGAGAAAAACGAGAAAAACACCTTTCGGTCCGAAATATTTCCAAGTCCCGTCAGATCTCAAAGTCCACCGGCACCATCGTCCAAGAGCCAAACTCGTCCGATCGCCAAAACAATTATAGATCCTTGTTCCTCGTTGCATGCCGAACGTATTACATTAATGGTTCGAACGCGGTCGTCGCGCTCGTTTTCGAGAAAAAAGAGAAAAACACCTTTCGGTCCGAAATATTTCCAAGTCCCGTCAGATCTCAAAGTCCACCGGCACCATCGTCCAAAAGCCAAACTCGTCCGATCGCCAAAACAATTATAGATCCTTGTTCCTCGTTGCATGCCCAACGTATTACATTAATGGTTCGACCGCGGTCGTCGCGCTCGTTTTCGAGAAAAACGAGAAAAACACCTTTCGGTCCGAAATATTTCTAAGTCCCGTCAGATCTCAAAGTCCACCGGCACCATCCTCCAAAAGCCAAACTCGTCCGATCGCCAAAACAATTATAGATCCTTGTTCCTCGTTGCATTCCGAACGAATTACATTAATGGTTCGACCGCGGTCGTCGCGCTCGTTTTCGAGAAAAAAGAGAAAAACACCTTTCGGTCCGAAATATTTCCAAGTCCCGTCAGATCTCAAAGTCCACCGGCACCATCGTCCAAAAGCCAAACTCGTCCGATCGCCAAAACAATTATAGATCCTTGTTCCTCGTTCCATTCCGAACGAATTACATTAATGGTTCGACCGCGGTCGTCGCGCTCGTTTTCGAGAAAAACGAGAAAAACACCTTTCGGTCCGAAATATTTCCAAGTCCCGTCAGATCTCAAAGTCCACCGGCACCATCGTCCAAAAGCCAAACTCGTCCGATCGCCAAAACAATTATAGATCCTTGTTCCTCGTTGCATTGCGAACGTATTACATCAATCGTTCGAACGCGGTCGTCGCGCTCGTTTTCGAGAAAAACGAGAAAAACACCTTTCGGTCCGAAATATTTCCAAGTCCCGTCAGATCTCAAAGTCCACCGGCACCATCGTCCAAAAGCCAAACTCGTCCGATTGCCAAAACAATTATAGATCCTTGTTCCTCGTTGCATGCCGAACGTATTACATTAATGGTTCGACCGCGGTCGTCGCGCTCGTTTTCGAGAAAAACGAGAAAAACACCTTTCGGTCCGAAATATTTCCAAGTCCCGTCAGATCTCAAAGTCCACCGGCACCATCGTCCAAAAGCCAAACTCGTCCGATCGCCAAAACAATTATAGATCCTTGTTCCTCGTTGCATGCCGAACGTATTACATTAATTGTTCGAACGCGGTCGTCGCGCTCGTTTTTGAGAAAAAAGAGAAAAACACCTTTCGGTCCGAAATATTTCCAAGTCCCGTCAGATCTCAAAGTCCACCGGCACCATCGTCCAAAAGCCAAACTCGTCCGATCGCCAAAACAATTATAGATCCTTGTTCCTCGTTGCATGCCCAACGTATTACATTAATGGTTCGACCGCGGTCGTCGCGCTCGTTTTCGAGAAAAACGAGAAAAACACCTTTCGGTCCGAAATATTTCTAAGTCCCGTCAGATCTCAAAGTCCACCGGCACCATCCTCCAAAAGCCAAACTCGTCCGATCGCCAAAACAATTATAGATCCTTGTTCCTCGTTCCATTCCGAACGAATTACATTAATGGTTCGACCGCGGTCGTCACGCTCGTTTTCGAGAAAAACGAGAAAAACACCTTTCGGTCCGAAATATTTCCAAGTCCCCTCAGATCTCAAAGTCCACCGGCACCATCGTCCAAAAGCCAAACTCGTCCGATCGCCAAAACAATTATAGATCCTTGTTCCTCGTTGCATTCCGAACGTATTACATTAATGGTTCGACCGCGGTCGTCGCGCTCGTTTTCGAGAAAAACGAGAAAAACACCTTTCGGTCCGAAATATTTCCAAGTCCCGTCAGATCTCAAAGTCCACCGGCACCATCGTCCAAAAGCCAAACTCGTCCGATCGCCAAAACAATTATAGATCCTTGTTCCTCGTTGCATTCCGAACGTATTATATTAATGGTTCGACCGCGGTCGTCGAGCTCGTTTTCGAGAAAAACGAGAAAAACACCTTTCGGTCCGAAATATTTCCAAGTCCCGTCAGATCTCAAAGTCCACCGGCACCATCGTCCAAAAGCCAAACTCGTCCGATCGCCAAAACAATTATAGATCCTTGTTCCTCGTTGCATGCCGAACGTATTACATTAATGGTTCGACCGCGGTGGTCGCGCTCGTTTTCGAGAAAAACGAGAAAAACACCTTTCGGTCCGAAATATTTTCAAGTCCCGTCAGATCTCAAAGTCCACCGGCACCATCGTCCAAAAGCCAAACTCGTCCGATCGCCAAAACAATTATAGATCCTTGTTCCTCGTTGCATGCCGAAAGTATTACATTAATGGTTCGACCGCGGTGGTCGCGCTCGTTTTCGAGAAAAACGAGAAAAACACCTTTCGGTCCGAAATATTTCCAAGTCCCGTCAGATCTCAAAGTCCACCGGCACCATCGTCCAAAAGCCAAACTCGTCCGATCGCCAAAACAATTATAGATCCTTGTTCCTCGTTGCATTCCGAACGTATTATATTAATGGTTCGACCGCGGTCGTCGAGCTCGTTTTCGAGAAAAACGAGAAAAACACCTTTCGGTCCGAAATATTTCCAAGTCCCGTCAGATCTCAAAGTCCACCGGCACCATCGTCCAAAAGCCAAACTCGTCCGATCGCCAAAACAATTATAGATCCTTGTTCCTCGTTGCATTCCGAACGAATTACATTAATGGTTCGACCGCGGTCGTCGCGCTCGTTTTCGAGAAAAACGAGAAAAACACCTTTCGGTCCGAAATATTTCCAAGTCCCGTCAGATCTCAAAGTCCACCGGCACCATCGTCCAAAAGCCAAACTCGTCCGATCGCCAAAACAATTATAGATCCTTGTTCCTCGTTGCATTCCGAACGTATTACATTAATGGTTCGACCGCGGTCGTCGCGCTCGTTTTCGAGAAAAACGAGAAAAACACCTTTCGGTCCGAAATATTTCCAAGTCCCGTCAGATCTCAAAGTCCACCGGCACCATCGTCCAAAAGCCAAACTCGTCCGATCGCCAAAACAATTATAGATCCTTGTTCCTCGTTGCATTCCGAACGTATTATATTAATGGTTCGACCGCGGTCGTCGAGCTCGTTTTCGAGAAAAACGAGAAAAACACCTTTCGGTCCGAAATATTTCCAAGTCCCGTCAGATCTCAAAGTCCACCGGCACCATCGTCCAAAAGCCAAACTCGTCCGATCGCCAAAACAATTATAGATCCTTGTTCCTCGTTGCATGCCGAACGTATTACATTAATGGTTCGACCACGGTGGTCGCGCTCGTTTTCGAGAAAAACGAGAAAAACACCTTTCGGTCCGAAATATTTTCAAGTCCCGTCAGATCTCAAAGTCCACCGGCACCATCGTCCAAAAGCCAAACTCGTCCGATCGCCAAAACAATTATAGATCCTTGTTCCTCGTGGCATTGCGAACGTATTACATCAATGGTTCGAACGCGGTCGTCGCGCTCGTTTTCGAGAAAAACGAGAAAAACACCTTTCGGTCCGAAATATTTCCAAGTCCCGTCAGATCTCAAAGTCCACCGGCACCATCGTCCAAAAGCCAAACTCGTCCGATCGCCAAAACAATTATAGATCCTTGTTCCTCGTTGCATGCCGAACGTATTACATTAATGGTTCGACCGCGGTGGTCGCGCTCGTTTTCGAGAAAAACGAGAAAAACACCTTTCGGTCCGAAATATTTCCAAGTCCCGTCAGATCTCAAAGTCCACCGGCACCATCGTCCAAAAGCCAAACTCGTCCGATCGCCAAAACAATTATAGATCCTTGTTCCTCGTTGCATGCCGAACGTATTACATTAATGGTTCGAACGCGGTCGTCGCGCTCGTTTTCGAGAAAAAAGAGAAAAACACCTTTCGGTCCGAAATATTTCCAAGTCCCGTCAGATCTCAAAGTCCACCGGCACCATCGTCCAAAAGCCAAACACGTCCGATCGCCAAAACAATTATAGATCCTTGTTCCTCGTTGCATTCCGAACGTATTACATTAATGGTTCGACCGCGGTCGTCGCGCTCGTTTTCGAGAAAAACGCGAAAAACACCTTTCGGTCCGAAATATTTCCAAGTCCCGTCAGATCTCAAAGTCCACCGGCACCATCGTCCAAAAGCCAAACTCGTCCGATCGCCAAAACAATTATAGATCCTTGTTCCTCGTTGCATTGCGAACGTATTACATCATTGGTTCGAACGCGGTCGTCGCGCTCGTTTTCGAGAAAAACGAGAAAAACACCTTTCGGTCCGAAATATTTCCAAGTCCCGTCAGATCTCAAAGTCCACCGGCACCATCGTCCAAAAGCCAAACTCGTCCGATTGCCAAAACAATTATAGATCCTTGTTCCTCGTTGCATGCCGAACGTATTACATTAATGGTTCGACCGCGGTGGTCGCGCTCGTTTTCGAGAAAAACGAGAAAAACACCTTTCGGTCCGAAATATTTCCAAGTCCCGTCAGATCTCAAAGTCCACCGGCACCATCGTCCAAGAGCCAAACTCGTCCGATCGCCAAAACAATTATAGATCCTTGTTCCTCGTTGCATGCCGAACGTATTACATTAATGGTTCGAACGCGGTCGTCGCGCTCGTTTTCGAGAAAAAAGAGAAAAACACCTTTCGGTCCGAAATATTTCCAAGTCCCGTCAGATCTCAAAGTCCACCGGCACCATCGTCCAAAAGCCAAACTCGTCCGATCGCCAAAACAATTATAGATCCTTGTTCCTCGTTGCATGCCCAACGTATTACATTAATGGTTCGACCGCGGTCGTCGCGCTCGTTTTCGAGAAAAACGAGAAAAACACCTTTCGGTCCGAAATATTTCTAAGTCCCGTCAGATCTCAAAGTCCACCGGCACCATCCTCCAAAAGCCAAACTCGTCCGATCGCCAAAACAATTATAGATCCTTGTTCCTCGTTGCATTCCGAACGAATTACATTAATGGTTCGACCGCGGTCGTCGCGCTCGTTTTCGAGAAAAAAGAGAAAAACACCTTTCGGTCCGAAATATTTCCAAGTCCCGTCAGATCTCAAAGTCCACCGGCACCATCGTCCAAAAGCCAAACTCGTCCGATCGCCAAAACAATTATAGATCCTTGTTCCTCGTTCCATTCCGAACGAATTACATTAATGGTTCGACCGCGGTCGTCGCGCTCGTTTTCGAGAAAAACGAGAAAAACACCTTTCGGTCCGAAATATTTCCAAGTCCCGTCAGATCTCAAAGTCCACCGGCACCATCGTCCAAAAGCCAAACTCGTCCGATCGCCAAAACAATTATAGATCCTTGTTCCTCGTTGCATTGCGAACGTATTACATCAATCGTTCGAACGCGGTCGTCGCGCTCGTTTTCGAGAAAAACGAGAAAAACACCTTTCGGTCCGAAATATTTCCAAGTCCCGTCAGATCTCAAAGTCCACCGGCACCATCGTCCAAAAGCCAAACTCGTCCGATTGCCAAAACAATTATAGATCCTTGTTCCTCGTTGCATGCCGAACGTATTACATTAATGGTTCGACCGCGGTCGTCGCGCTCGTTTTCGAGAAAAACGAGAAAAACACCTTTCGGTCCGAAATATTTCCAAGTCCCGTCAGATCTCAAAGTCCACCGGCACCATCGTCCAAAAGCCAAACTCGTCCGATCGCCAAAACAATTATAGATCCTTGTTCCTCGTTGCATGCCGAACGTATTACATTAATGGTTCGAACGCGGTCGTCGCGCTCGTTTTCGAGAAAAAAGAGAAAAACACCTTTCGGTCCGAAATATTTCCAAGTCCCGTCAGATCTCAAAGTCCACCGGCACCATCGTCCAAAAGCCAAACACGTCCGATCGCCAAAACAATTATAGATCCTTGTTCCTCGTTGCATTCCGAACGTATTACATTAATGGTTCGACCGCGGTCGTCGCGCTCGTTTTCGAGAAAAACGCGAAAAACACCTTTCGGTCCGAAATATTTCCAAGTCCCGTCAGATCTCAAAGTCCACCGGCACCATCGTCCAAAAGCCAAACTCGTCCGATCGCCAAAACAATTATAGATCCTTGTTCCTCGTTGCATTGCGAACGTATTACATCATTGGTTCGAACGCGGTCGTCGCGCTCGTTTTCGAGAAAAACGAGAAAAACACCTTTCGGTCCGAAATATTTCCAAGTCCCGTCAGATCTCAAAGTCCACCGGCACCATCGTCCAAAAGCCAAACTCGTCCGATTGCCAAAACAATTATAGATCCTTGTTCCTCGTTGCATGCCGAACGTATTACATTAATGGTTCGACCGCGGTGGTCGCGCTCGTTTTCGAGAAAAACGAGAAAAACACCTTTCGGTCCGAAATATTTCCAAGTCCCGTCAGATCTCAAAGTCCACCGGCACCATCGTCCAAGAGCCAAACTCGTCCGATCGCCAAAACAATTATAGATCCTTGTTCCTCGTTGCATGCCGAACGTATTACATTAATGGTTCGAACGCGGTCGTCGCGCTCGTTTTCGAGAAAAAAGAGAAAAACACCTTTCGGTCCGAAATATTTCCAAGTCCCGTCAGATCTCAAAGTCCACCGGCACCATCGTCCAAAAGCCAAACTCGTCCGATCGCCAAAACAATTATAGATCCTTGTTCCTCGTTGCATGCCCAACGTATTACATTAATGGTTCGACCGCGGTCGTCGCGCTCGTTTTCGAGAAAAACGAGAAAAACACCTTTCGGTCCGAAATATTTCTAAGTCCCGTCAGATCTCAAAGTCCACCGGCACCATCCTCCAAAAGCCAAACTCGTCCGATCGCCAAAACAATTATAGATCCTTGTTCCTCGTTGCATTCCGAACGAATTACATTAATGGTTCGACCGCGGTCGTCGCGCTCGTTTTCGAGAAAAAAGAGAAAAACACCTTTCGGTCCGAAATATTTCCAAGTCCCGTCAGATCTCAAAGTCCACCGGCACCATCGTCCAAAAGCCAAACTCGTCCGATCGCCAAAACAATTATAGATCCTTGTTCCTCGTTGCATTCCGAACGAATTACATTAATGGTTCGACCGCGGTCGTCGCGCTCGTTTTCGAGAAAAAAGAGAAAAACACCTTTCGGTCCGAAATATTTCCAAGTCCCGTCAGATCTCAAAGTCCACCGGCACCATCGTCCAAAAGCCAAACTCGTCCGATCGCCAAAACAATTATAGATCCTTGTTCCTCGTTCCATTCCGAACGAATTACATTAATGGTTCGACCGCGGTCGTCGCGCTCGTTTTCGAGAAAAACGAGAAAAACACCTTTCGGTCCGAAATATTTCCAAGTCCCGTCAGATCTCAAAGTCCACCGGCACCATCGTCCAAAAGCCAAACTCGTCCGATCGCCAAAACAATTATAGATCCTTGTTCCTCGTTGCATTGCGAACGTATTACATCAATCGTTCGAACGCGGTCGTCGCGCTCGTTTTCGAGAAAAACGAGAAAAACACCTTTCGGTCCGAAATATTTCTAAGTCCCGTCAGATCTCAAAGTCCACCGGCACCATCCTCCAAAAGCCAAACTCGTCCGATCGCCAAAACAATTATAGATCCTTGTTCCTCGTTGCATTCCGAACGAATTACATTAATGGTTCGACCGCGGTCGTCGCGCTCGTTTTCGAGAAAAAAGAGAAAAACACCTTTCGGTCCGAAATATTTCCAAGTCCCGTCAGATCTCAAAGTCCACCGGCACCATCGTCCAAAAGCCAAACTCGTCCGATCGCCAAAACAATTATAGATCCTTGTTCCTCGTTCCATTCCGAACGAATTACATTAATGGTTCGACCGCGGTCGTCGCGCTCGTTTTCGAGAAAAACGAGAAAAACACCTTTCGGTCCGAAATATTTCCAAGTCCCGTCAGATCTCAAAGTCCACCGGCACCATCGTCCAAAAGCCAAACTCGTCCGATCGCCAAAACAATTATAGATCCTTGTTCCTCGTTGCATTGCGAACGTATTACATCAATCGTTCGAACGCGGTCGTCGCGCTCGTTTTCGAGAAAAACGAGAAAAACACCTTTCGGTCCGAAATATTTCCAAGTCCCGTCAGATCTCAAAGTCCACCGGCACCATCGTCCAAAAGCCAAACTCGTCCGATTGCCAAAACAATTATAGATCCTTGTTCCTCGTTGCATGCCGAACGTATTACATTAATGGTTCGACCGCGGTCGTCGCGCTCGTTTTCGAGAAAAACGAGAAAAACACCTTTCGGTCCGAAATATTTCCAAGTCCCGTCAGATCTCAAAGTCCACCGGCACCATCGTCCAAAAGCCAAACTCGTCCGATCGCCAAAACAATTATAGATCCTTGTTCCTCGTTGCATGCCGAACGTATTACATTAATTGTTCGAACGCGGTCGTCGCGCTCGTTTTTGAGAAAAAAGAGAAAAACACCTTTCGGTCCGAAATATTTCCAAGTCCCGTCAGATCTCAAAGTCCACCGGCACCATCGTCCAAAAGCCAAACTCGTCCGATCGCCAAAACAATTATAGATCCTTGTTCCTCGTTGCATGCCCAACGTATTACATTAATGGTTCGACCGCGGTCGTCGCGCTCGTTTTCGAGAAAAACGAGAAAAACACCTTTCGGTCCGAAATATTTCTAAGTCCCGTCAGATCTCAAAGTCCACCGGCACCATCCTCCAAAAGCCAAACTCGTCCGATCGCCAAAACAATTATAGATCCTTGTTCCTCGTTCCATTCCGAACGAATTACATTAATGGTTCGACCGCGGTCGTCACGCTCGTTTTCGAGAAAAACGAGAAAAACACCTTTCGGTCCGAAATATTTCCAAGTCCCCTCAGATCTCAAAGTCCACCGGCACCATCGTCCAAAAGCCAAACTCGTCCGATCGCCAAAACAATTATAGATCCTTGTTCCTCGTTGCATTCCGAACGTATTACATTAATGGTTCGACCGCGGTCGTCGCGCTCGTTTTCGAGAAAAACGAGAAAAACACCTTTCGGTCCGAAATATTTCCAAGTCCCGTCAGATCTCAAAGTCCACCGGCACCATCGTCCAAAAGCCAAACTCGTCCGATCGCCAAAACAATTATAGATCCTTGTTCCTCGTTGCATTCCGAACGTATTATATTAATGGTTCGACCGCGGTCGTCGAGCTCGTTTTCGAGAAAAACGAGAAAAACACCTTTCGGTCCGAAATATTTCCAAGTCCCGTCAGATCTCAAAGTCCACCGGCACCATCGTCCAAAAGCCAAACTCGTCCGATCGCCAAAACAATTATAGATCCTTGTTCCTCGTTGCATGCCGAACGTATTACATTAATGGTTCGACCGCGGTGGTCGCGCTCGTTTTCGAGAAAAACGAGAAAAACACCTTTCGGTCCGAAATATTTTCAAGTCCCGTCAGATCTCAAAGTCCACCGGCACCATCGTCCAAAAGCCAAACTCGTCCGATCGCCAAAACAATTATAGATCCTTGTTCCTCGTTGCATGCCGAAAGTATTACATTAATGGTTCGACCGCGGTGGTCGCGCTCGTTTTCGAGAAAAACGAGAAAAACACCTTTCGGTCCGAAATATTTCCAAGTCCCGTCAGATCTCAAAGTCCACCGGCACCATCGTCCAAAAGCCAAACTCGTCCGATCGCCAAAACAATTATAGATCCTTGTTCCTCGTTGCATTCCGAACGTATTATATTAATGGTTCGACCGCGGTCGTCGAGCTCGTTTTCGAGAAAAACGAGAAAAACACCTTTCGGTCCGAAATATTTCCAAGTCCCGTCAGATCTCAAAGTCCACCGGCACCATCGTCCAAAAGCCAAACTCATCCGATCGCCAAAACAATTATAGATCCTTGTTCCTCGTTGCATGCCGAACGTATTACATTAATGGTTCGACCGCGGTGGTCGCGCTCGTTTTCGAGAAAAACGAGAAAAACACCTTTCGGTCCGAAATATTTTCAAGTCCCGTCAGATCTCAAAGTCCACCGGCACCATCGTCCAAAAGCCAAACTCGTCCGATCGCCAAAACAATTATAGATCCTTGTTCCTCGTTGCATTGCGAACGTATTACATCAATGGTTCGAACGCGGTCGTCGCGCTCGTTTTCGAGAAAAACGAGAAAAACACCTTTCGGTCCGAAATATTTCCAAGTCCCGTCAGATCTCAAAGTCCACCGGCACCATCGTCCAAAAGCCAAACTCGTCCGATCGCCAAAACAATTATAGATCCTTGTTCCTCGTTGCATGCCGAACGTATTACATTAATGGTTCGACCGCGGTGGTCGCGCTCGTTTTCGAGAAAAACGAGAAAAACACCTTTCGGTCCGAAATATTTCCAAGTCCCGTCAGATCTCAAAGTCCACCGGCACCATCGTCCAAAAGCCAAACTCGTCCGATCGCCAAAACAATTATAGATCCTTGTTCCTCGTTGCATGCCGAACGTATTACATTAATGGTTCGAACGCGGTCGTCGCGCTCGTTTTCGAGAAAAAAGAGAAAAACACCTTTCGGTCCGAAATATTTCCAAGTCCCGTCAGATCTCAAAGTCCACCGGCACCATCGTCCAAAAGCCAAACTCGTCCGATCGCCAAAACAATTATAGATCCTTGTTCCTCGTTGCATTCCGAACGTATTACATTAATGGTTCGACCGCGGTCGTCGCGCTCGTTTTCGAGAAAAACGCGAAAAACACCTTTCGGTCCGAAATATTTCCAAGTCCCGTCAGATCTCAAAGTCCACCGGCACCATCGTCCAAAAGCCAAACTCGTCCGATCGCCAAAACAATTATAGATCCTTGTTCCTCGTTGCATTGCGAACGTATTACATCATTGGTTCGAACGCGGTCGTCGCGCTCGTTTTCGAGAAAAACGAGAAAAACACCTTTCGGTCCGAAATATTTCCAAGTCCCGTCAGATCTCAAAGTCCACCGGCACCATCGTCCAAAAGCCAAACTCGTCCGATTGCCAAAACAATTATAGATCCTTGTTCCTCGTTGCATGCCGAACGTATTACATTAATGGTTCGACCGCGGTTGGCCGCGCTCGTTTTCGAGAAAAACGAGAAAAACACCTTTCGGTCCGAAATATTTCCAAGTCCCGTCAGATCTCAAAGTCCACCGGCACCATCGTCCAAGAGCCAAACTCGTCCGATCGCCAAAACAATTATAGATCCTTGTTCCTCGTTGCATGCCGAACGTATTACATTAATGGTTCGACCGCGGTCGTCGCGCTCGTTTTCGAGAAAAAAGAGAAAAACACCTTTCGGTCCGAAATATTTCCAAGTCCCGTCAGATCTCAAAGTCCACCGGCACCATCGTCCAAAAGCCAAACTCGTCCGATCGCCAAAACAATTATAGATCCTTGTTCCTCGTTGCATGCCCAACGTATTACATTAATGGTTCGACCGCGGTCGTCGCGCTCGTTTTCGAGAAAAACGAGAAAAACACCTTTCGGTCCGAAATATTTCTAAGTCCCGTCAGATCTCAAAGTCCACCGGCACCATCCTCCAAAAGCCAAACTCGTCCGATCGCCAAAACAATTATAGATCCTTGTTCCTCGTTGCATTCCGAACGAATTACATTAATGGTTCGACCGCGGTCGTCGCGCTCGTTTTCGAGAAAAAAGAGAAAAACACCTTTCGGTCCGAAATATTTCCAAGTCCCGTCAGATCTCAAAGTCCACCGGCACCATCGTCCAAAAGCCAAACTCGTCCGATCGCCAAAACAATTATAGATCCTTGTTCCTCGTTCCATTCCGAACGAATTACATTAATGGTTCGACCGCGGTCGTCGCGCTCGTTTTCGAGAAAAACGAGAAAAACACCTTTCGGTCCGAAATATTTCCAAGTCCCGTCAGATCTCAAAGTCCACCGGCACCATCGTCCAAAAGCCAAACTCGTCCGATCGCCAAAACAATTATAGATCCTTGTTCCTCGTTGCATGCCCAACGTATTACATTAATGGTTCGACCGCGGTCGTCGCGCTCGTTTTCGAGAAAAACGAGAAAAACACCTTTCGGTCCGAAATATTTCTAAGTCCCGTCAGATCTCAAAGTCCACCGGCACCATCCTCCAAAAGCCAAACTCGTCCGATCGCCAAAACAATTATAGATCCTTGTTCCTCGTTCCATTCCGAACGAATTACATTAATGGTTCGACCGCGGTCGTCACGCTCGTTTTCGAGAAAAACGAGAAAAACACCTTTCGGTCCGAAATATTTCCAAGTCCCCTCAGATCTCAAAGTCCACCGGCACCATCGTCCAAAAGCCAAACTCGTCCGGTCGCCAAAACAATTATAGATCCTTGTTCCTCGTTGCATTCCGAACGTATTACATTAATGGTTCGACCGCGGTCGTCGCGCTCGTTTTCGAGAAAAACGAGAAAAACACCTTTCGGTCCGAAATATTTCCAAGTCCCGTCAGATCTCAAAGTCCACCGGCACCATCGTCCAAAAGCCAAACTCGTCCGATCGCCAAAACAATTATAGATCCTTGTTCCTCGTTGCATTCCGAACGTATTATATTAATGGTTCGACCGCGGTGGTCGCGCTCGTTTTCGAGAAAAACGAGAAAAACACCTTTCGGTCCGAAATATTTCCAAGTCCCGTCAGATCTCAAAGTCCACCGGCACCATCGTCCAAAAGCCAAACTCGTCCGATCGCCAAAACAATTATAGATCCTTGTTCCTCGTTCCATTCCGAACGAATTACATTAATGGTTCGACCGCGGTCGTCGCGCTCGTTTTCGAGAAAAACGAGAAAAACACCTTTCGGTCCGAAATATTTCCAAGTCCCGTCAGATCTCAAAGTCCACCGGCACCATCGTCCAAAAGCCAAACTCGTCCGATCGCCAAAACAATTATAGATCCTTGTTCCTCGTTGCATTGCGAACGTATTACATCAATGGTTCGAACGCGGTCGTCGCGCTCGTTTTCGAGAAAAACGAGAAAAACACCTTTCGGTCCGAAATATTTCCAAGTCCCGTCAGATCTCAAAGTCCACCGGCACCATCGTCCAAAAGCCAAACTCGTCCGATTGCCAAAACAATTATAGATCCTTGTTCCTCGTTGCATGCCGAACGTATTACATTAATGGTTCGACCGCGGTGGTCGCGCTCGTTTTCGAGAAAAACGAGAAAAACACCTTTCGGTCCGAAATATTTCCAAGTCCCGTCAGATCTCAAAGTCCACCGGCACCATCGTCCAAAAGCCAAACTCGTCCGATCGCCAAAACAATTATAGATCCTTGTTCCTCGTTCCATTCCGAACGAATTACATTAATGGTTCGACCGCGGTCGTCGCGCTCGTTTTCGAGAAAAACGAGAAAAACACCTTTCGGTCCGAAATATTTCCAAGTCCCGTCAGATCTCAAAGTCCACCGGCACCATCGTCCAAAAGCCAAACTCGTCCGATCGCCAAAACAATTATAGATCCTTGTTCCTCGTTGCATTGCGAACGTATTACATCAATGGTTCGAACGCGGTCGTCGCGCTCGTTTTCGAGAAAAACGAGAAAAACACCTTTCGGTCCGAAATATTTCCAAGTCCCGTCAGATCTCAAAGTCCACCGGCACCATCGTCCAAAAGCCAAACTCGTCCGATTGCCAAAACAATTATAGATCCTTGTTCCTCGTTGCATGCCGAACGTATTACATTAATGGTTCGACCGCGGTGGTCGCGCTCGTTTTCGAGAAAAACGAGAAAAACACCTTTCGGTCCGAAATATTTCCAAGTCCCGTCAGATCTCAAAGTCCACCGGCACCATCGTCCAAAAGCCAAACTCGTCCGATCGCCAAAACAGTTATAGATCCTTGTTCCTCGTTGCATGCCGAACGTATTACATTAATGGTTCGAACGCGGTCGTCGCGCTCGTTTTCGAGAAAAAAGAGAAAAACACCTTTCGGTCCGAAATATTTCCAATTCCCGTCAGATCTCAAAGTCCACCGGCACCATCATCCAAAAGCCAAACTCGTCCGATCGCCAAAACAATTATAGATCCTTGTTCCTCGTTGCATGCTCAACGTATTACATTAATGGTTCGACCGCGGTCGTCGCGCTCGTTTTCGAGAAAATCGAGAAAAACACCTTTCGGTCCGAAATATTTCTAAGTCCCGTCAGATCTCAAAGTCCACCGGCACCATCCTCCAAAAGCCAAACTCGTCCGATCGCCAAAACAATTATAGATCCTTGTTCCTCGTTGCATTCCGAACGAATTACATTAATGGTTCGACCGCGGTCGTCGCGCTCGTTTTCGAGAAAAAAGAGAAAAACACCTTTCGGTCCGAAATATTTCCAAGTCCCGTCAGATCTCAAAGTCCACCGGCACCATCGTCCAAAAGCCAAACTCGTCCGATCGCCAAAACAATTATAGATCCTTGTTCCTCGTTCCATTCCGAACGAATTACATTAATGGTTCGACCGCGGTCGTCGCGCTCGTTTTCGAGAAAAACGAGAAAAACACCTTTCGGTCCGAAATATTTCCAAGTCCCGTCAGATCTCAAAGTCCACCGGCACCATCGTCCAAAAGCCAAACTCGTCCGATCGCCAAAACAATTATAGATCCTTGTTCCTCGTTGCATTGCGAACGTATTACGTCAATGGTTCGACCGCGGTCGTCGCGCTCGTTTTCGAGAAAAACGAGAAAAACACCTTTCGGTCCGAAATATTTCCAAGTCCCGTCAGATCTCAAAGTCCACCGGCACCATCGTCCAAAAGCCAAACTCGTCCGATCGCCAAAACAATTATAGATCCTTGTTCCTCGTTGCATTCCGAACGTATTACATTAATGGTTCGACCGCGGTCGTCGAGCTCGTTTTCGAGAAAAACGAGAAAAACACCTTTCGGTCCGAAATATTTCCAAGTCCCGTCAGATCTCAAAGTCCACCGGCACCCTCGTCCAAAAGCCAAACTCGTCCGATCGCCAAAACAATTATAGATCCTTGTTCCTCGTTCCATTCCGAACGAATTACATTAATGGTTCGACCGCGGTCGTCGCGCTCGTTTTCGAGAAAAACGAGAAAAACACCTTTCGGTCCGAAATATTTCCAAGTCCCCTCAGATCTCAAAGTCCACCGGCACCATCGTCCAAAAGCCAAACTCATCCGATCGCCAAAACAATTATAGATCCTTGTTCCTCGTTGCATTCCGAACGTATTACATTAATGGTTCGACCGCGGTCGTCGCGCTCGTTTTCGAGAAAAACGAGAAAAACACCTTTCGGTCCGAAATATTTCCAAGTCTCGTCAGATCTCAAAGTCCACCGGCACCATCGTCCAAAAGCCAAACTCGTCCGATCGCCAAAACAATTATAGATCCTTGTTCCTCGTTGCATTCCGAACGTATTACATTAATGGTTCGACCGCGGTCGTCGAGCTCGTTTTCGAGAAAAACGAGAAAAACACCTTTCGGTCCGAAATATTTCCAAGTCCCGTCAGATCTCAAAGTCCACCGGCACCATCGTCCAAAAGCCAAACTCGTCCGATCGCCAAAACAATTATAGATCCTTGTTCCTCGTTGCATGCCGAACGTATTACATTAATGGTTCGACCGCGGTCGTCGCGCTCGTTTTCGAGAAAAACGCGAAAAACACCTTTCGGTCCGAAATATTTCCAAGTCCCGTCAGATCTCAAAGTCCACCGGCACCATCGTCCAAAAGCCAAACTCGTCCGATCGCCAAAACAATTATAGATCCTTGTTCCTCGTTGCATTCCGAACGAATTACATTAATGGTTCGACCGCGGTCGTCGCGCTCGTTTTCGAGAAAAAAGAGAAAAACACCTTTCGGTCCGAAATATTTCCAAGTCCCGTCAGATCTCAAAGTCCACCGGCACCATCGTCCAAAAGCCAAACTCGTCCGATCGCCAAAACAATTATAGATCCTTGTTCCACGTTGCATGCCGAACGTATTACATTAATGGTTCGACCGCGGTGGTCGCGCTCGTTTTCGAGAAAAACGAGAAAAACACCTTTCTGTCCGAAATATTTCCAAGTCCCGTCAGATCTCAAAGTCCACCGGCACCATCGTCCAAAAGCCAAACTCGTCCGATCGCCAAAACAATTATAGATCCTTGTTCCTCGTTGCATTCCGAACGTATTACATTAATGGTTCGACCGCGGTCGTCGCGCTCGTTTTCGAGAAAAACGAGAAAAACACCTTTCGGTCCGAAATATTTCCAAGTCCCGTCAGATCTCAAAGTCCACCGGCACCATCGTCCAAAAGCCAAACTCGTCCGATCGCCAAAACAATTATAGATCCTTGTTCCTCGTTGCATTCCGAACGTATTACATTAATGGTTCGACCGCGGTCGTCGAGCTCGTTTTCGAGAAAAACGAGAAAAACACCTTTCGGTCCGAAATATTTCCAAGTCCCGTCAGATCTCAAAGTCCACCAGCACCCTCGTCCAAAAGCCAAACTCGTCCGATCGCCAAAACAATTATAGATCCTTGTTCCTCGTTCCATTCCGAACGAATTACATTAATGGTTCGACCGCGGTCGTCGCGCTCGTTTTCGAGAAAAACGAGAAAAACACCTTTCGGTCCGAAATATTTCCAAGTCCCCTCAGATCTCAAAGTCCACCGGCACCATCATCCAAAAGCCAAACTCGTCCGATCGCCAAAACAATTATAGATCCTTGTTCCTCGTTGCATTCCGAACGTATTACATTAATGGTTCGACCGCGGTCGTCGCGCTCGTTTTCGAGAAAAACGAGAAAAACACCTTTCGGTCCGAAATATTTCCAAGTCCCGTCAGATCTCAAAGTCCACCGGCACCATCGTCCAAAAGCCAAACTCGTCCGATCGCCAAAACAATTATAGATCCTTGTTCCTCGTTCCATTCCGAACGAATTACATTAATGGTTCGACCGCGGTCGTCGCGCTCGTTTTCGAGAAAAAAGAGAAAAACACCTTTCGGTCCGAAATATTTCCAAGTCCCGTCAGATCTCAAAGTCCACCGGCACCATCGTCCAAAAGCCAAACTCGTCCGATCGCCAAAACAATTATAGATCCTTGTTCCTCGTTCCATTCCGAACGAATTACATTAATGGTTCGACCGCGGTCGTCGCGCTCGTTTTCGAGAAAAACGAGAAAAACACCTTTCGGTCCGAAATATTTCCAAGTCCCGTCAGATCTCAAAGTCCACCGGCACCATCGTCCAAAAGCCAAACTCGTCCGATCGCCAAAACAATTATAGATCCTTGTTCCTCGTTGCATTGCGAACGTATTACATCAATGGTTCGAACGCGGTCGTCGCGCTCGTTTTCGAGAAAAACGAGAAAAACACCTTTCGGTCCGAAATATTTCCAAGTCCCGTCAGATCTCAAAGTCCACCGGCACCATCGTCCAAAAGCCAAACTCGTCCGATCGCCAAAACAATTATAGATCCTTGTTCCTCGTTCCATTCCGAACGAATTACATTAATGGTTCGACCGCGGTCGTCGCGCTCGTTTTCGAGAAAAACGAGAAAAACACCTTTCGGTCCGAAATATTTCCAAGTCCCGTCAGATCTCAAAGTCCACCGGCACCATCGTCCAAAAGCCAAACTCGTCCGATCGCCAAAACAATTATAGATCCTTGTTCCTCGTTGCATTCCGAACGAATTACATTAATGGTTCGACCGCGGTCGTCGCGCTCGTTTTCGAGAAAAACGAGAAAAACACCTTTCGGTCCGAAATATTTCTAAGTCCCGTCAGATCTCAAAGTCCACCGGCACCATCGTCCAAAAGCCAAACTCGTCCGATCGCCAAAACAATTATAGATCCTTGTTCCTCGTTCCATTCCGAACGAATTACATTAATGGTTCGACCGCGGTCGTCGCGCTCGTTTTCGAGAAAAACGAGAAAAACACCTTTCGGTCCGAAATATTTCCAAGTCCCGTCAGATCTCAAAGTCCACCGGCACCATCGTCCAAAAGCCAAACTCGTCCGATCGCCAAAACAATTATAGATCCTTGTTCCTCGTTGCATTGCGAACGTATTACATCAATGGTTCGAACGCGGTCGTCGCGCTCGTTTTCGAGAAAAACGAGAAAAACACCTTTCGGTCCGAAATATTTCCAAGTCCCGTCAGATCTCAAAGTCCACCGGCACCATCGTCCAAAAGCCAAACTCGCCCGATTGCCAAAACAATTATAGATCCTTGTTCCTCGTTGCATTCCGAACGTATTACATTAATGGTTCGACCGCGGTCGTCGAGCTCGTTTTCGAGAAAAACGAGAAAAACACCTTTCGGTCCGAAATATTTCCAAGTCCCGTCAGATCTCAAAGTCCACCGGCACCATCGTCCAAAAGCCAAACTCGTCCGATCGCCAAAACAATTATAGATCCTTGTTCCTCGTTGCATGCCGAACGTATTACATTAATGGTTCGACCGCGGTGGTCGCGCTCGTTTTCGAGAAAAACGAGAAAAACACCTTTCGGTCCGCAATATTTCCAAGTCCCGTCAGATCTCAAAGTCCACCGGCACCATCGTCCAAAAGCCAAACTCGTCCGATCGCCAAAACAATTATAGATCCTTGTTCCTCGTTGCATTCCGAACGTATTACATTAATGGTTCGACCGCGGTCGTCGCGCTCGATTTCGAGAAAAACGAGAAAAACACCTTTCGGTCCGAAATATTTCCAAGTCCCCTCAGATCTCAAAGTCCACCGGCACCATCGTCCAAAAGCCAAACTCGTCCGATCGCCAAAACAATTATAGATCCTTGTTCCTCGTTGCATGCCGAACGTATTACATTAATGGTTCGACCGCGGTGGTCGCGCTCGTTTTCGAGAAAAACGAGAAAAACACCTTTCGGTCCGAAATATTTTCAAGTCCCGTCAGATCTCAAAGTCCACCGGCACCATCGTCCAAAAGCCAAACTCGTCCGATCGCCAAAACAATTATAGATCCTTGTTCCTCGTTGCATTGCGAACGTATTACATCAATGGTTCGAACGCGGTCGTCGCGCTCGTTTTCGAGAAAAACGAGAAAAACACCTTTCGGTCCGAAATATTTCCAAGTCCCGTCAGATCTCAAAGTCCACCGGCACCATCGTCCAAAAGCCAAACTCGTCCGATCGCCAAAACAGTTATAGATCCTTGTTCCTCGTTGCATGCCGAACGTATTACATTAATGGTTCGAACGCGGTCGTCGCGCTCGTTTTCGAGAAAAAAGAGAAAAACACCTTTCGGTCCGAAATATTTCCAAGTCCCGTCAGATCTCAAAGTCCACCGGCACCATCGTCCAAAAGCCAAACTCGTCCGATCGCCAAAACAATTATAGATCCTTGTTCCTCGTTGCATGCCCAACGTATTACATTAATGGTTCGACCGCGGTCGTCGCGCTCGTTTTCGAGAAAAAAGAGAAAAACACCTTTCGGTCCGAAATATTTTCAAGTCCCGTCAGATCTCAAAGTCCACCGGCACCATCGTCCAAAAGCCAAACTCGTCCGATCGCCAAAACAATTATAGATCCTTGTTCCTCGTTCCATTCCGAACGAATTACATTAATGGTTCGACCGCGGTCGTCGCGCTCGTTTTCGAGAAAAACGAGAAAAACACCTTTCGGTCCGAAATATTTCCAAGTCCCGTCAGATCTCAAAGTCCACCGGCACCATCGTCCAAAAGCCAAACTCGTCCGATCGCCAAAACAATTATAGATCCTTGTTCCTCGTTGCATTCCGAACGTATTACATTAATGGTTCAACCGCGGTCGTCGAGCTCGTTTTCGAGAAAAACGAGAAAAACACCTTTCGGTCCGAAATATTTCCAAGTCCCGTCAGATCTCAAAGTCCACCGGCACCATCGTCCAAAAGCCAAACTCGTCCGATCGCCAAAACAATTATAGATCCTTGTTCCTCGTTGCATGCCGAACGTATTACATTAATGGTTCGACCGCGGTGGTCGCGCTCGTTTTCGAGAAAAACGAGAAAAACACCTTTCGGTCCGAAATATTTTCAAGTCCCGTCAGATCTCAAAGTCCACCGGCACCATCGTCCAAAAGCCAAACTCGTCCGATCGCCAAAACAATTATAGATCCTTGTTCCTCGTTGCATTGCGAACGTATTACATCAATGGTTCGAACGCGGTCGTCGCGCTCGTTTTCGAGAAAAACGAGAAAAACACCTTTCGGTCCGAAATATTTCCAAGTCCCGTCAGATCTCAAAGTCCACCGGCACCATCGTCCAAAAGCCAAACTCGTCCGATCGCCAAAACAATTATAGATCCTTGTTCCTCGTTGCATGCCGAACGTATTACATTAATGGTTCGACCGCGGTGGTCGCGCTCGTTTTCGAGAAAAACGAGAAAAACACCTTTCGGTCCGAAATATTTCCAAGTCCCGTCAGATCTCAAAGTCCACCGGCACCATCGTCCAAAAGCCAAACTCGTCCGATCGCCAAAACAATTATAGATCCTTGTTCCTCGTTGCATGCCGAACGTATTACATTAATGGTTCGAACGCGGTCGTCGCGCTCGTTTTCGAGAAAAAAGAGAAAAACACCTTTCGGTCCGAAATATTTCCAAGTCCCGTCAGATCTCAAAGTCCACCGGCACCATCGTCCAAAAGCCAAACTCGTCCGATCGCCAAAACAATTATAGATCCTTGTTCCTCGTTGCATTCCGAACGTATTACATTAATGGTTCGACCGCGGTCGTCGCGCTCGTTTTCGAGAAAAACGAGAAAAACACCTTTCGGTCCGAAATATTTCCAAGTCCCGTCAGATCTCAAAGTCCACCGGCACCATCGTCCAAAAGCCAAACTCGTCCGATCGCCAAAACAATTATAGATCCTTGTTCCTCGTTGCATTCCGAACGTATTACATTAATGGTTCGACCGCGGTCGTCGAGCTCGTTTTCGAGAAAAACGAGAAAAACAACTTTCGGTCCGAAATATTTCCAAGTCCCGTCAGATCTCAAAGTCCACCGGCACCATCGTCCAAAAGCCAAACTCGTCCGATCGCCAAAACAATTATAGATCCTTGTTCCTCGTTCCATTCCGAACGAATTACATTAATGGTTCGACCGCGGTCGTCGCGCTCGATTTCGAGAAAAACGAGAAAAACACCTTTCGGTCCGAAATATTTCCAAGTCCCCTCAGATCTCAAAGTCCACCGGCACCATCGTCCAAAAGCCAAACTCGTCCGATCGCCAAAACAATTATAGATCCTTGTTCCTCGTTGCATTCCGAACGTATTACATTAATGGTTCGACCGCGGTCGTCGCGCTCGTTTTCGAGAAAAACGAGAAAAACACCTTTCGGTCCGAAATATTTCCAAGTCCCGTCAGATCTCAAAGTCCACCGGCACCATCGTCCAAAAGCCAAACTCGTTCGATCGCCAAAACAATTATAGATCCTTGTTCCTCGTTGCATTCCGAACGTATTACATTAATGGTTCAACCGCGGTCGTCGAGCTCGTTTTCGAGAAAAACGAGAAAAACACCTTTCGGTCCGAAATATTTCCAAGTCCCGTCAGATCTCAAAGTCCACCGGCACCATCGTCCAAAAGCCAAACTCGTCCGATCGCCAAAACAATTATAGATCCTTGTTCCTCGTTGCATGCCGAACGTATTACATTAATGGTTCGACCGCGGTGGTCGCGCTCGTTTTCGAGAAAAACGAGAAAAACACCTTTCGGTCCGAAATATTTTCAAGTCCCGTCAGATCTCAAAGTCCACCGGCACCATCGTCCAAAAGCCAAACTCGTCCGATCGCCAAAACAATTATAGATCCTTGTTCCTCGTTCCATTCCGAACGAATTACATTAATGGTTCGACCGCGGTCGTCGCGCTCGATTTCGAGAAAAACGAGAAAAACACCTTTCGGTCCGAAATATTTCCAAGTCCCCTCAGATCTCAAAGTCCACCGGCACCATCGTCCAAAAGCCAAACTCGTCCGATCGCCAAAACAATTATAGATCCTTGTTCCTCGTTGCATTCCGAACGTATTACATTAATGGTTCGACCGCGGTCGTCGCGCTCGTTTTCGAGAAAAACGAGAAAAACACCTTTCGGTCCGAAATATTTCCAAGTCCCGTCAGATCTCAAAGTCCACCGGCACCATCGTCCAAAAGCCAAACTCGTTCGATCGCCAAAACAATTATAGATCCTTGTTCCTCGTTGCATTCCGAACGTATTACATTAATGGTTCAACCGCGGTCGTCGAGCTCGTTTTCGAGAAAAACGAGAAAAACACCTTTCGGTCCGAAATATTTCCAAGTCCCGTCAGATCTCAAAGTCCACCGGCACCATCGTCCAAAAGCCAAACTCGTCCGATCGCCAAAACAATTATAGATCCTTGTTCCTCGTTGCATGCCGAACGTATTACATTAATGGTTCGACCGCGGTGGTCGCGCTCGTTTTCGAGAAAAACGAGAAAAACACCTTTCGGTCCGAAATATTTTCAAGTCCCGTCAGATCTCAAAGTCCACCGGCACCATCGTCCAAAAGCCAAACTCGTCCGATCGCCAAAACAATTATAGATCCTTGTTCCTCGTTGCATTGCGAACGTATTACATCAATGGTTCGAACGCGGTCGTCGCGCTCGTTTTCGAGAAAAACGAGAAAAACACCTTTGGGTCCGAAATATTTCCAAGTCCCGTCAGATCTCAAAGTCCACCGGCACCATCGTCCAAAAGCCAAACTCGTCCGATCGCCATAACAATTATAGATCCTTGTTCCTCGTTGCATGCCGAACGTATTACATTAATGGTTCGACCGCGGTGGTCGCGCTCGTTTTCGAGAAAAACGAGAAAAACACCTTTCGGTCCGAAATATTTCCAAGTCCCGTCAGATCTCAAAGTCCACCGGCACCATCGTCCAAAAGCCAAACTCGTCCGATCGCCAAAACAATTATAGATCCTTGTTCCTCGTTGCATGCCGAACGTATTACATTAATGGTTCGAACGCGGTCGTCGCGCTCGTTTTCGAGAAAAAAGAGAAAAACACCTTTCGGTCCGAAATATTTCCAAGTCCCGTCAGATCTCAAAGTCCACCGGCACCATCGTCCAAAAGCCAAACTCGTCCGATCGCCAAAACAATTATAGATCCTTGTTCCTCGTTGCATTCCGAACGTATTACATTAATGGTTCGACCGCGGTCGTCGCGCTCGTTTTCGAGAAAAACGAGAAAAACACCTTTCGGTCCGAAATATTTCCAAGTCCCGTCAGATCTCAAAGTCCACCGGCACCATCGTCCAAAAGCCAAACTCGTCCGATCGCCAAAACAATTATAGATCCTTGTTCCTCGTTGCATGCCCAACGTATTACATTAATGGTTCGACCGCGGTCGTCGCGCTCGATTTCGAGAAAAACGAGAAAAACACCTTTCGGTCCGAAATATTTCCAAGTCCCCTCAGATCTCAAAGTCCACCGGCACCATCGTCCAAAAGCCAAACTCGTCCGATCGCCAAAACAATTATAGATCCTTGTTCCTCGTTGCATTCCGAACGTATTACATTAATGGTTCGACCGCGGTCGTCGCGCTCGTTTTCGAGAAAAACGAGAAAAACACCTTTCGGTCCGAAATATTTCCAAGTCCCGTCAGATCTCAAAGTCCACCGGCACCATCGTCCAAAAGCCAAACTCGTCCGATCGCCAAAACAATTATAGATCCTTGTTCCTCGTTGCATTCCGAACGTATTACATTAATGGTTCGACCGCGGTCGTCGAGCTCGTTTTCGAGAAAAACGAGAAAAACACCTTTCGGTCCGAAATATTTCCAAGTCCCGTCAGATCTCAAAGTCCACCGGCACCATCGTCCAAAAGCCAAACTCGTCCGATCGCCAAAACAATTATATATCCTTGTTCCTCGTTGCATTCCGAACGTATTACATTAATGGTTCGACCGCGGTCGTCGAGCTCGTTTTCGAGAAAAACGAGAAAAACACCTTTCGGTCCGAAATATTTCCAAGTCCCGTCAGATCTCAAAGTCCACCGGCACCATCGTCCAAAAGCCAAACTCGTCCGATCGCCAAAACAATTATTATTATTATTATTATTATTATTATATTTAAACGGGAGAACCCTTTAGAATACAAAATTTGTACATAAAGTGCATGAAGAATAAAATATAAAGAAAAAAATAAAATATAGATATAGTTAAACAGTAGATATAACGAAAACATACATAACAGTCAAAACAAGCAACAAGACTAAGGCAATGGCCGAACATTAAGGCGATGGCAGACTCCTCAGGAGTAGAGCCCTAAACGTAGTTAGGGAGTCTATGAACAAATCAATATTGGCAGGGCATTGATTCAACTCGCTCATAGCGCTATTAATGGGGTCAGCCGAGAAATAGCGATATTCGGGGACCCGAGTAGCAAAGAGGGGTCTAAGACGCAGCGCACGTTGTGGAGCATTGAAGCAAATCCGTGAGACAAGCTCCTGGCAGTTAATCTGACCATGGAAAGTTTTGTAAAGAAATAATAGATCCGCACAGACACGGCGATTACTAAGAGATAATAGTCCCGTTATTTGCAAGGCAGGACCGTAATCATGGTCAGAGAACTGCATAGGGCTACCTGAGGCCCTCATGGCCAACCTCAGGAACTTGTGCTGCACCCGTTCAAATAAGCTGGTATATTGTATATGCCTAGGACTCCATATTACCGACGCATATTCCACCTGCGACCTCACCAGTGTGACATAAAGCAACTTCAGTGTTCGGATTTGTTTAAAATGTTTACCAAAACGGGCTATAAAACCTAGGGTTTTCATAGCTTTACTCGTAACATTTCTATAATGATTGCGAAAATCCAGCCGTGACATAAACGTGACACCCAGGTCCCGGACTTCAGCCACCTCAGACAAAGTGGTATCATCTAAATTATATGTTGAGGGAATGCCACTAACAGACCTGTGTGTCCTTAATAATACACATTTACCGGCATTTAACCGCATCCTATTACTGGTACACCACTGCTCAAATCTAACGAGATCCTCCTGCAACAGTTTCACATCAAGAGTACTTCTAATAGTACGAAAAATCTTTAGATCGTCCGCATACATAAGAAATTTGCTATGCATAAAAGCCCTCCCAAGATCATTAATGAAGAGAATGAACAGGAGAGGACCAAGGTGAGATCCCTGCGGAACCCCAGAGGTCACATTGACTGGATCAGATACCCGGCCCTGCACCCTGACCACCTGCACACGATTTTCAAGGTAGCTATCGATCCACGCAAGGAGAGGACCGCAAATCCCGGATGAAGCTAACTTGTGATGGAGGATACAATAATCAACCGAATCAAAGGCCTTACGAAAGTCAGTATACACGGTATCGACTTGCAGACCCTCATCCAGTGCATCAGAAATGAAGCAGTGGTATACCGCCAGGTTAGTTGTCGTCGACCGACCAGGAACAAATCCATGCTGCTCGTCGCATATAACATTGGTAAGGTTAGGCGTTAAGTACTCAGTTATAATCTCCTCAAAGATCTTTGGGATGACAGATAGCTTACATATCGGCCTATAATTTCTAACGTCTGACCGATCGCCCGCCTTGAATACAGGGGTAACCAAGGTGGTCTTCCAAGCTGCTGGAAAAATTCCCTTGGTTAATGAGGAATTAAATATATGCCAGAGGGGCCTAGAAAGGATGAAACGACACTCTTTTAGAAACAGCGGTGGGACCCCATCGAATCCCGGGCTCTTTGACGTATCAAGAGAGTTGAGTTTAGAGAAAATTTGACCGATGGAAACAGAAACCGAATGAATATTAACATCACTATAAGAGGACGAACCTGGATTCGGGGCAGGCACCGCTCCAGCAAGAGGAGTGTATACAGAGCCAAAAAACTCAGCGAACAGATTAGCAGCTTCTTCGTGCGACGCAGCAGTCATACGGTCCAGATGGACCTTTTCTGGAATTCCATGCACACCACGCTTCGTGTTAACAAATTTCCAGAAGGCGCGTACATTCTCACACACCGCACTCTCGACGCTTTCAATATAGACTCTATGATCGCATGACAGGGAAAGCTTACACCTTGTACGAAGACTCGCAAAGTTAATATAATCAGAAAATGAACCAGAACGTTTAAAGACTTTATGCGCCCTTTTCTTCTGCCCGATCAGGGACCTTAAGCCAGGGGAAAACCAAGGCGGAAACGTGGATCGACCCGCAGACCTAAGAGGAATAAAAGCTTCTATTGCCGTATTAATGTGACCATATAAACACTCCAGGGCTAATTCTGGGTCAGAATCACCAGTCTCATTATCCCAATCCACGGAATTGAGATATTCCAACACCCTTGGGTAGTCACCACGCTTAAAGTCCCTATACTTAAAGTTGTAGCGCATGGGGTCAGGACCCGATGCCAAACCATTAAACTTTATATATAAGGGTGGATGATATACATCAGGTTCAATAAGGACTTCAATGACCCGATCCACAGCGACATTAGAGGAGCTAACAAAGACGAGATCGAGCATGACGTCGAAGTCATTAAACACATTGTTTACTTGAGTAAGGTTACAATATCCAGCACAACCAAGGAGAAGGTCAATGGCTGCAGATTCGTTCGACGTAACACCAGATCTCCTGAAGCAATCCTGGACCGAGTCATTGAACCATACCGCGTGAGGAAGGTTAAAATCACCGTACACACAAAAGGTGTCGTCGCTATACTTGAGACTTAATTCCATTACTGAGTCAACATGATTTGCATACAGTGACGTCTGAGATGCAGGCGGAATATAAACCGCTCCCAGTAGCAGGTATTTATTACCGCGAAGGTGGGCTCTAACAAACAATTGTTCGATCTCTACACAATTGGTAGTTACAACGCACGAAGACATATAGTTTTTTACCGCGATGAGCACACCACCACCCCTAGTGAAACAGCTAGATCGTTGGGACCTGTCACACCTATGAACGGTATAACCCCGCAATCCAAGTTCGTTAGATGATATGGCAGGAGTGAGCCAGGTCTCAACAAAAATAATAACGTCATACGACACTGAGGATACAAGTACGGAGTTAATGAGGGTATCCAATTTAGTACGGAGACCACGAACATTTTGCATATATACTAAAGGGTTCAGTTCGCGTTTTTTTGAGACGATGCATTGGGTGTTCTGCCCTTCACGATCTTGGGAACACCCCGAATGTACCGGATGGTCATCTGGGTTTGACCCTGCTCATGAAGGTCCCGGAGTTTCGCCCGGAGCTGCAAAATGGTCCCACGTTGAAACCTGGTCTTATCGTCTGAGATCGTGTACGGGCCCCTGTACCGATGTTTAGCCTGGAGTATCCTCTTTACATCGGCTGCAGAGTCAAGACGAACACAGAGAGGCCTACAGGAAACTGCACCCTGCTTGCCCAGGCGATGCGTGGCAAGATCCAGATTGTTGAGGGGGTAAAACTCGGACAAGACCCCACGAGCAGCATTCAAATCGACCGAACGCTTCAATTCCAATGAGGATTCTTGAGGCTCCGGCATCCCAAAAATGATGATGTTTTTGGACCTGAACTCCCTGTCATTAAGCTCCTCAAACACGTCAACTGCAGTCGAGGGCATCTGATCCGATGGGATGGTGGGCTTCTCCTCCAAAGCCTTGACTCGTTCAGACAAGGAATCTATATCGGCCTTCATATTACTAAGTTCTGCTCTAATACTCTTAAGTATTTCATCCTGAAAGACCGAGATTATAGATCCTTGTTCCTCGTTGCATGCCGAACGTATTACATTAATGGTTCGACCGCGGTCGTCGCGCTCGTTTTCGAGAAAAACGCGAAAAACACCTTTCGGTCCGAAATATTTCCAAGTCCCGTCAGATCTCAAAGTCCACCGGCACCATCGTCCAAAAGCCAAACTCGTCCGATCGCCAAAACAATTATAGATCCTTGTTCCTCGTTGCATGCCGAACGTATTACATTAATGGTTCGACCGCGGTCGTCGCTCTCGTTTTCGAGAGAAACGCGAAAAACACCTTTCGGTCCGAAATATTTCCAAGTCCCGTCAGATCTCAAAGTCCACCGGCACCATCGTCCAAAAGCCAAACTCGTCCGATCGCCAAAACAATTATAGATCCTTGTTCCTCGTTGCATTCCGAACGAATTACATTAATGGTTCGACCGCGGTCGTCGCGCTCGTTTTCGAGAAAAAAGAGAAAAACACCTTTCGGTCCGAAATATTTCCAAGTCCCGTCAGATCTCAAAGTCCACCGGCACCATCGTCCAAAAGCCAAACTCGTCCGATCGCCAAAACAATTATAGATCCTTGTTCCTCGTTCCATTCCGAACGAATTACATTAATGGTTCGACCGCGGTCGTCGCGCTCGTTTTCGAGAAAAACGAGAAAAACACCTTTCGGTCCGAAATATTTCCAAGTCCCGTCAGATCTCAAAGTCCACCGGCACCATCGTCCAAAAGCCAAACTCGTCCGATCGCCAAAACAATTATAGATCCTTGTTCCTCGTTGCATTGCGAACGTATTACATCAATGGTTCGAACGCGGTCGTCGCGCTCGTTTTCGAGAAAAACGAGAAAAACACCTTTCGGTCCGTAATATTTCCAAGTCCCGTCAAATCTCAAAGTCCACCGGCACCATCGTCCAAAAGCCAAACTCGTCCGATTGCCAAAACAATTATAGATCCTTGTTCCTCGTTGCATGCCGAACGTATTACATTAATGGTTCGACCGCGGTGGTCGCGCTCGTTTTCGAGAAAAACGAGAAAAACACCTTTCGGTCCGAAATATTTCCAAGTCCCGTCAGATCTCAAAGTCCACCGGCACCATCGTCCAAAAGCCAAACTCGTCCGATCGCCAAAACAGTTATAGATCCTTGTTCCTCGTTGCATGCCGAACGTATTACATTAATGGTTCGAACGCGGTCGTCGCGCTCGTTTTCGAGAAAAAAGAGAAAAACACCTTTCGGTCCGAAATATTTCCAAGTCCCGTCAGATCTCAAAGTCCACCGGCACCATCGTCCAAAAGCCAAACTCGTCCGATCGCCAAAACAATTATAGATCCTTGTTCCTCGTTGCATGCCCAACGTATTACATTAATGGTTCGACCGCGGTCGTCGCGCTCGTTTTCGAGAAAAACGAGAAAAACACCTTTCGGTCCGAAATATTTCCAAGTCCCGTCAGATCTCAAAGTCCACCGGCACCATCGTCCAAAAGCCAAACTCGTCCGATCGCCAAAACAATTATAGATCCTTGTTCCTCGTTCCATTCCGAACGAATTACATTAATGGTTCGACCGCGGTCGTCGCGCTCGTTTTCGAGAAAAACGAGAAAAACACCTTTCGGTCCGAAATATTTCCAAGTCCCGTCAGATCTCAAAGTCCACCGGCACCATCGTCCAAAAGCCAAACTCGTCCGATCGCCAAAACAATTATAGATCCTTGTTCCTCGTTGCATTGCGAACGTATTACATCAATGGTTCGAACGCGGTCGTCGCGCTCGTTTTCGAGAAAAACGAGAAAAACACCTTTCGGTCCGAAATATTTCCAAGTCCCGTCAGATCTCAAAGTCCACCGGCACCATCGTCCAAAAGCCAAACTCGTCCGATCGCCAAAACAATTATAGATCCTTGTTCCTCGTTGCATTCCGAACGAATTACATTAATGGTTCGACCGCGGTCGTCGCGCTCGTTTTCGAGAAAAAAGAGAAAAACACCTTTCGGTCCGAAATATTTCCAAGTCCCGTCAGATCTCAAAGTCCACCGGCACCATCGTCCAAAAGCCAAACTCGTCCGATCGCCAAAACAATTATAGATCCTTGTTCCTCGTTCCATTCCGAACGAATTACATTAATGGTTCGACCGCGGTCGTCGCGCTCGTTTTCGAGAAAAACGAGAAAAACACCTTTCGGTCCGAAATATTTCCAAGTCCCGTCAGATCTCAAAGTCCACCGGCACCATCGTCCAAAAGCCAAACTCGTCCGATCGCCAAAACAATTATAGATCCTTGTTCCTCGTTGCATTGCGAACGTATTACATCAATGGTTCGAACGCGGTCGTCGCGCTCGTTTTCGAGAAAAACGAGAAAAACACCTTTCGGTCCGAAATATTTCCAAGTCCCGTCAGATCTCAAAGTCCACCGGCACCATCGTCCAAAAGCCAAACTCGTCCGATCGCCAAAACAGTTATAGATCCTTGTTCCTCGTTGCATGCCGAACGTATTACATTAATGGTTCGAACGCGGTCGTCGCGCTCGTTTTCGAGAAAAAAGAGAAAAACACCTTTCGGTCCGAAATATTTCCAAGTCCCGTCAGATCTCAAAGTCCACCGGCACCATCGTCCAAAAGCCAAACTCGTCCGATCGCCAAAACAATTATAGATCCTTGTTCCTCGTTGCATGCCCAACGTATTACATTAATGGTTCGACCGCGGTCGTCGCGCTCGTTTTCGAGAAAAAAGAGAAAAACACCTTTCGGTCCGAAATATTTCCAAGTCCCGTCAGATCTCAAAGTCCACCGGCACCATCGTCCAAAAGCCAAACTCGTCCGATCGCCAAAACAATTATAGATCCTTGTTCCTCGTTGCATGCCCAACGTATTACATTAATGGTTCGACCGCGGTCGTCGCGCTCGTTTTCGAGAAAAACGAGAAAAACACCTTTCGGTCCGAAATATTTCCAAGTCCCGTCAGATCTCAAAGTCCACCGGCACCATCGTCCAAAAGCCAAACTCGTCCGATCGCCAAAACAATTATAGATCCTTGTTCCTCGTTCCATTCCGAACGAATTACATTAATGGTTCGACCGCGGTCGTCGCGCTCGTTTTCGAGAAAAACGAGAAAAACACCTTTCGGTCCGAAATATTTCCAAGTCCCGTCAGATCTCAAAGTCCACCGGCACCATCGTCCAAAAGCCAAACTCGTCCGATCGCCAAAACAATTATAGATCCTTGTTCCTCGTTGCATTGCGAACGTATTACATCAATGGTTCGAACGCGGTCGTCGCGCTCGTTTTCGAGAAAAACGAGAAAAACACCTTTCGGTCCGAAATATTTCCAAGTCCCGTCAGATCTCAAAGTCCACCGGCACCATCGTCCAAAAGCCAAACTCGTCCGATCGCCAAAACAATTATAGATCCTTGTTCCTCGTTGCATTCCGAACGAATTACATTAATGGTTCGACCGCGGTCGTCGCGCTCGTTTTCGAGAAAAAAGAGAAAAACACCTTTCGGTCCGAAATATTTCCAAGTCCCGTCAGATCTCAAAGTCCACCGGCACCATCGTCCAAAAGCCAAACTCGTCCGATCGCCAAAACAATTATAGATCCTTGTTCCTCGTTCCATTCCGAACGAATTACATTAATGGTTCGACCGCGGTCGTCGCGCTCGTTTTCGAGAAAAACGAGAAAAACACCTTTCGGTCCGAAATATTTCCAAGTCCCGTCAGATCTCAAAGTCCACCGGCACCATCGTCCAAAAGCCAAACTCGTCCGATCGCCAAAACAATTATAGATCCTTGTTCCTCGTTGCATTGCGAACGTATTACATCAATGGTTCGAACGCGGTCGTCGCGCTCGTTTTCGAGAAAAACGAGAAAAACACCTTTCGGTCCGAAATATTTCCAAGTCCCGTCAGATCTCAAAGTCCACCGGCACCATCGTCCAAAAGCCAAACTCGTCCGATCGCCAAAACAGTTATAGATCCTTGTTCCTCGTTGCATGCCGAACGTATTACATTAATGGTTCGAACGCGGTCGTCGCGCTCGTTTTCGAGAAAAAAGAGAAAAACACCTTTCGGTCCGAAATATTTCCAAGTCCCGTCAGATCTCAAAGTCCACCGGCACCATCGTCCAAAAGCCAAACTCGTCCGATCGCCAAAACAATTATAGATCCTTGTTCCTCGTTGCATTGCGAACGTATTACATCAATGGTTCGAACGCGGTCGTCGCGCTCGTTTTCGAGAAAAACGAGAAAAACACCTTTCGGTCCGAAATATTTCCAAGTCCCGTCAGATCTCAAAGTCCACCGGCACCATCGTCCAAAAACCAAACTCGTCCGATTGCCAAAACAATTATAGATCCTTGTTCCTCGTTGCATGCCGAACGTATTACATTAATGGTTCGACCGCGGTCGTCGCGCTCGTTTTCGAGAAAAACGAGAAAAACACCTTTCGGTCCGAAATATTTCTAAGTCCCGTCAGATCTCAAAGTCCACCGGCACCATCCTCCAAAAGCCAAACTCGTCCGATCGCCAAAACAATTATAGATCCTTGTTCCTCGTTCCATTCCGAACGAATTACATTAATGGTTCGACCGCGGTCGTCGCGCTCGTTTTCGAGAAAAACGAGAAAAACACCTTTCGGTCCGAAATATTTCCAAGTCCCCTCAGATCTCAAAGTCCACCGGCACCATCGTCCAAAAGCCAAACTCGTCCGATCGCCAAAACAATTATAGATCCTTGTTCCTCGTTGCATTCCGAACGTATTACATTAATGGTTCGACCGCGGTCGTCGCGCTCGTTTTCGAGAAAAACGAGAAAAACACCTTTCGGTCCGAAATATTTCCAAGTCCCGTCAGATCTCAAAGTCCTCCGGCACCATCCTTCAAAAGCCAAACTCGTCCGATCGCCAAAACAATTATAGATCCTTGTTCCTCGTTGCATTCCGAACGTATTACATTAATGGTTCGACCGCGGTCGTCGAGCTCGTTTTCGAGAAAAACGAGAAAAACAACTTTCGGTCCGAAATATTTCCAAGTCCCGTCAGATCTCAAAGTCCACCGGCACCATCGTCCAAAAGCCAAACTCGTCCGATCGCCAAAACAATTATAGATCCTTGTTCCTCGTTGCATTCCGAACGTATTACATTAATGGTTCGACCGTGGTCGTCGAGCTCGTTTTCGAGAAAAACGAGAAAAACAACTTTCGGTCCGAAATATTTCCAAGTCCCGTCAGATCTCAAAGTCCACCGGCACCATCGTCCAAAAGCCAAACTCGTCCGATCGCCAAAACAATTATAGATCCTTGTTCCTCGTTGCATTCCGAACGTATTACATTAATGGTTCGACCGCGGTCGTCGCGCTCGTTTTCGAGAAAAACGAGAAAAACACCTTTCGGTCCGAAATATTTCCAAGTCCCGTCAGATCTCAAAGTCCACCGGCACCATCGTCCAAAAGCCAAACTCGTCCGATCGCCAAAACAATTATAGATCCTTGTTCCTCGTTGCATTCCGAACGTATTACATTAATGGTTCAACCGCGGTCGTCGAGCTCGTTTTCGAGAAAAACACCTTTCGGTCCGAAATATTTCCAAGTCCCGTCAGATCTCAAAGTCCACCGGCACCATCGTCCAAAAGCCAAACTCGTCCGATCGCCAAAACAATTATAGATCCTTGTTCCTCGTTGCATGCCGAACGTATTACATTAATGGTTCGACCGCGGTGGTCGCGCTCGTTTTCGAGAAAAACGAGAAAAACACCTTTCGGTCCGAAATATTTTCAAGTCCCGTCAGATCTCAAAGTCCACCGGCACCATCGTCCAAAAGCCAAACTCGTCCGATCGACAAAACAATTATAGATCCTTGTTCCTCGTTGCATTGCGAACGTATTACATCAATGGTTCGAACGCGGTCGTCGCGCTCGTTTTCGAGAAAAACGAGAAAAACACCTTTCGGTCCGAAATATTTCCAAGTCCCGTCAGATCTCAAAGTCCACCGGCACCATCGTCCAAAAGCCAAACTCGTCCGATCGCCAAAACAATTATAGATCCTTGTTCCTCGTTCCATTCCGAACGAATTACATTAATGGTTCGACCGCGGTCGTCGCGCTCGTTTTCGAGAAAAACGAGAAAAACACCTTTCGGTCCGAAATATTTCCAAGTCCCGTCAGATCTCAAAGTCCACCGGCACCATCGTCCAAAAGCCAAACTCGTCCGATCGCCAAAACAATTATAGATCCTTGTTCCTCGTTGCATTGCGAACGTATTACATCAATGGTTCGAACGCGGTCGTCGCGCTCGTTTTCGAGAAAAACGAGAAAAACACCTTTCGGTCCGAAATATTTCCAAGTCCCGTCAGATCTCAAAGTCCACCGGCACCATCGTCCAAAAGCCAAACTCGTCCGATCGCCAAAACAGTTATAGATCCTTGTTCCTCGTTGCATGCCGAACGTATTACATTAATGGTTCGAACGCGGTCGTCGCGCTCGTTTTCGAGAAAAAAGAGAAAAACACCTTTCGGTCCGAAATATTTCCAAGTCCCGTCAGATCTCAAAGTCCACCGGCACCATCGTCCAAAAGCCAAACTCGTCCGATCGCCAAAACAATTATAGATCCTTGTTCCTCGTTGCATGCCCAACGTATTACATTAATGGTTCGACCGCGGTCGTCGCGCTCGTTTTCGAGAAAAACGAGAAAAACACCTTTCGGTCCGAAATATTTCCAAGTCCCGTCAGATCTCAAAGTCCACCGGCACCATCGTCCAAAAGCCAAACTCGTCCGATCGCCAAAACAATTATAGATCCTTGTTCCTCGTTCCATTCCGAACGAATTACATTAATGGTTCGACCGCGGTCGTCGCGCTCGTTTTCGAGAAAAACGAGAAAAACACCTTTCGGTCCGAAATATTTCCAAGTCCCGTCAGATCTCAAAGTCCACCGGCACCATCGTCCAAAAGCCAAACTCGTCCGATTGCCAAAACAATTATAGATCCTTGTTCCTCGTTGCATGCCGAACGTATTACATTAATGGTTCGACCGCGGTCGTCGCGCTCGTTTTCGAGAAAAACGAGAAAAACACCTTTCGGTCCGAAATATTTCTAAGTCCCGTCAGATCTCAAAGTCCACCGGCACCATCCTCCAAAAGCCAAACTCGTCCGATCGCCAAAACAATTATAGATCCTTGTTCCTCGTTGCATTCCGAACGAATTACATTAATGGTTCGACCGCGGTCGTCGCGCTCGTTTTCGAGAAAAACGAGAAAAACACCTTTCGGTCCGAAATATTTCCAAGTCCCGTCAGATCTCAAAGTCCTCCGGCACCATCCTCCAAAAGCCAAACTCGTCCGATCGCCAAAACAATTATAGATCCTTGTTCCTCGTTGCATTCCGAACGTATTACATTAATGGTTCGACCGCGGTCGTCGAGCTCGTTTTCGAGAAAAACGAGAAAAACCACTTTCGGTCCGAAATATTTCCAAGTCCCGTCAGATCTCAAAGTCCACCGGCACCATCGTCCAAAAGCCAAACTCGTCCGATCGCCAAAACAATTATAGATCCTTGTTCCTCGTTGCATTCCGAACGTATTACATTAATGGTTCGACCGTGGTCGTCGAGCTCGTTTTCGAGAAAAACGAGAAAAACAACTTTCGGTCCGAAATATTTCCAAGTCCCGTCAGATCTCAAAGTCCACCGGCACCATCGTCCAAAAGCCAAACTCGTCCGATCGCCAAAACAATTATAGATCCTTGTTCCTCGTTGCATTCCGAACGTATTACATTAATGGTTCGACCGCGGTCGTCGCGCTCGTTTTCGAGAAAAACGAGAAAAACACCTTTCGGTCCGAAATATTTCCAAGTCCCGTCAGATCTCAAAGTCCACCGGCACCATCGTCCAAAAGCCAAACTCGTCCGATCGCCAAAACAATTATAGATCCTTGTTCCTCGTTGCATGCCGAACGTATTACATTAATGGTTCGACCGCGGTGGTCGCGCTCGTTTTCGAGAAAAACGAGAAAAACACCTTTCGGTCCGAAATATTTTCAAGTCCCGTCAGATCTCAAAGTCCACCGGCACCATCGTCCAAAAGCCAAACTCGTCCGATCGACAAAACAATTATAGATCCTTGTTCCTCGTTGCATTGCGAACGTATTACATCAATGGTTCGAACGCGGTCGTCGCGCTCGTTTTCGAGAAAAACGAGAAAAACACCTTTCGGTCCGAAATATTTCCAAGTCCCGTCAGATCTCAAAGTCCACCGGCACCATCGTCCAAAAGCCAAACTCGTCCGATCGCCATAACAATTATAGATCCTTGTTCCTCGTTGCATTCCGAACGTATTACATTAATGGTTCGACCGCGGTCGTCGCGCTCGTTTTCGAGAAAAACGAGAAAAACACCTTTCGGTCCGAAATATTTCTAAGTCCCGTCAGATCTCAAAGTCCACCGGCACCATCCTCCAAAAGCCAAACTCGTCCGATCGCCAAAACAATTATAGATCCTTGTTCCTCGTTCCATTCCGAACGAATTACATTAATGGTTCGACCGCGGTCGTCGCGCTCGTTTTCGAGAAAAACGAGAAAAACACCTTTCGGTCCGAAATATTTCCAAGTCCCCTCAGATCTCAAAGTCCACCGGCACCATCGTCCAAAAGCCAAACTCGTCCGATCGCCAAAACAATTATAGATCCTTGTTCCTCGTTGCATTCCGAACGTATTACATTAATGGTTCGACCGCGGTCGTCGCGCTCGTTTTCGAGAAAAACGAGAAAAACACCTTTCGGTCCGAAATATTTCCAAGTCCCGTCAGATCTCAAAGTCCACCGGCACCATCGTCCAAAAGCCAAACTCGTCCGATCGCCAAAACAATTATAGATCCTTGTTCCTCGTTGCATTCCGAACGTATTACATTAATGGTTCAACCGCGGTCGTCGAGCTCGTTTTCGAGAAAAACACCTTTCGGTCCGAAATATTTCCAAGTCCCGTCAGATCTCAAAGTCCACCGGCACCATCGTCCAAAAGCCAAACTCGTCCGATCGCCAAAACAATTATAGATCCTTGTTCCTCGTTGCATGCCGAACGTATTACATTAATGGTTCGACCGCGGTGGTCGCGCTCGTTTTCGAGAAAAACGAGAAAAACACCTTTCGGTCCGAAATATTTTCAAGTCCCGTCAGATCTCAAAGTCCACCGGCACCATCGTCCAAAAGCCAAACTCGTCCGATCGACAAAACAATTATAGATCCTTGTTCCTCGTTGCATTGCGAACGTATTACATCAATGGTTCGAACGCGGTCGTCGCGCTCGTTTTCGAGAAAAACGAGAAAAACACCTTTCGGTCCGAAATATTTCCAAGTCCCGTCAGATCTCAAAGTCCACCGGCACCATCGTCCAAAAGCCAAACTCGTCCGATCGCCAAAACAATTATAGATCCTTGTTCCTCGTTGCATTCCGAACGAATTACATTAATGGTTCGACCGCGGTCGTCGCGCTCGTTTTCGAGAAAAAAGAGAAAAACACCTTTCGGTCCGAAATATTTCCAAGTCCCGTCAGATCTCAAAGTCCACCGGCACCATCGTCCAAAAGCCAAACTCGTCCGATCGCCAAAACAATTATAGATCCTTGTTCCTCGTTCCATTCCGAACGAATTACATTAATGGTTCGACCGCGGTCGTCGCGCTCGTTTTCGAGAAAAACGAGAAAAACACCTTTCGGTCCGAAATATTTCCAAGTCCCGTCAGATCTCAAAGTCCACCGGCACCATCGTCCAAAAGCCAAACTCGTCCGATCGCCAAAACAATTATAGATCCTTGTTCCTCGTTGCATTGCGAACGTATTACATCAATGGTTCGAACGCGGTCGTCGCGCTCGTTTTCGAGAAAAACGAGAAAAACACCTTTCGGTCCGAAATATTTCCAAGTCCCGTCAGATCTCAAAGTCCACCGGCACCATCGTCCAAAAGCCAAACTCGTCCGATCGCCAAAACAGTTATAGATCCTTGTTCCTCGTTGCATGCCGAACGTATTACATTAATGGTTCGAACGCGGTCGTCGCGCTCGTTTTCGAGAAAAAAGAGAAAAACACCTTTCGGTCCGAAATATTTCCAAGTCCCGTCAGATCTCAAAGTCCACCGGCACCATCGTCCAAAAGCCAAACTCGTCCGATCGCCAAAACAATTATAGATCCTTGTTCCTCGTTGCATGCCCAACGTATTACATTAATGGTTCGACCGCGGTCGTCGCGCTCGTTTTCGAGAAAAACGAGAAAAACACCTTTCGGTCCGAAATATTTCCAAGTCCCGTCAGATCTCAAAGTCCACCGGCACCATCGTCCAAAAGCCAAACTCGTCCGATCGCCAAAACAATTATAGATCCTTGTTCCTCGTTCCATTCCGAACGAATTACATTAATGGTTCGACCGCGGTCGTCGCGCTCGTTTTCGAGAAAAACGAGAAAAACACCTTTCGGTCCGAAATATTTCCAAGTCCCGTCAGATCTCAAAGTCCACCGGCACCATCGTCCAAAAGCCAAACTCGTCCGATTGCCAAAACAATTATAGATCCTTGTTCCTCGTTGCATGCCGAACGTATTACATTAATGGTTCGACCGCGGTCGTCGCGCTCGTTTTCGAGAAAAACGAGAAAAACACCTTTCGGTCCGAAATATTTCTAAGTCCCGTCAGATCTCAAAGTCCACCGGCACCATCCTCCAAAAGCCAAACTCGTCCGATCGCCAAAACAATTATAGATCCTTGTTCCTCGTTGCATTCCGAACGAATTACATTAATGGTTCGACCGCGGTCGTCGCGCTCGTTTTCGAGAAAAACGAGAAAAACACCTTTCGGTCCGAAATATTTCCAAGTCCCGTCAGATCTCAAAGTCCTCCGGCACCATCCTCCAAAAGCCAAACTCGTCCGATCGCCAAAACAATTATAGATCCTTGTTCCTCGTTGCATTCCGAACGTATTACATTAATGGTTCGACCGCGGTCGTCGAGCTCGTTTTCGAGAAAAACGAGAAAAACAACTTTCGGTCCGAAATATTTCCAAGTCCCGTCAGATCTCAAAGTCCACCGGCACCATCGTCCAAAAGCCAAACTCGTCCGATCGCCAAAACAATTATAGATCCTTGTTCCTCGTTGCATTCCGAACGTATTACATTAATGGTTCGACCGTGGTCGTCGAGCTCGTTTTCGAGAAAAACGAGAAAAACAACTTTCGGTCCGAAATATTTCCAAGTCCCGTCAGATCTCAAAGTCCACCGGCACCATCGTCCAAAAGCCAAACTCGTCCGATCGCCAAAACAATTATAGATCCTTGTTCCTCGTTGCATTCCGAACGTATTACATTAATGGTTCGACCGCGGTCGTCGCGCTCGTTTTCGAGAAAAACGAGAAAAACACCTTTCGGTCCGAAATATTTCCAAGTCCCGTCAGATCTCAAAGTCCACCGGCACCATCGTCCAAAAGCCAAACTCGTCCGATCGCCAAAACAATTATAGATCCTTGTTCCTCGTTGCATGCCGAACGTATTACATTAATGGTTCGACCGCGGTGGTCGCGCTCGTTTTCGAGAAAAACGAGAAAAACACCTTTCGGTCCGAAATATTTTCAAGTCCCGTCAGATCTCAAAGTCCACCGGCACCATCGTCCAAAAGCCAAACTCGTCCGATCGACAAAACAATTATAGATCCTTGTTCCTCGTTGCATTGCGAACGTATTACATCAATGGTTCGAACGCGGTCGTCGCGCTCGTTTTCGAGAAAAACGAGAAAAACACCTTTCGGTCCGAAATATTTCCAAGTCCCGTCAGATCTCAAAGTCCACCGGCACCATCGTCCAAAAGCCAAACTCGTCCGATCGCCATAACAATTATAGATCCTTGTTCCTCGTTGCATGCCGAACGTATTACATTAATGGTTCGACCGCGGTGGTCGCGCTCGTTTTCGAGAAAAACGAGAAAAACAACTTTCGGTCCGAAATATTTCCAAGTCCCGTCAGATCTCAAAGTCCACCGGCACCATCGTCCAAAAGCCAAACTCGTCCGATCGCCAAAACAATTATAGATCCTTGTTCCTCGTTGCATGCCGAACGTATTACATTAATGGTTCGAACGCGGTCGTCGCGCCCGTTTTCGAGAAAAAAGAGAAAAACACCTTTCGGTCCGAAATATTTCCAAGTCCCGTCAGATCTCAAAGTCCACCGGCACCATCGTCCAAAAGCCAAACTCGTCCGATCGCCAAAACAATTATAGATCCTTGTTTCTCGTTCCATGCCGAACGTATTACATTAATGGTTCGACCGCGGTGGTCGCGCTCGTTTTCGAGAAAAACGAGAAAAACACCTTTCGGTCCGAAATATTTCCAAGTCCCGTCAGATCTCAAAGTCCACCGGCACCATCGTCCAAAAGCCAAACTCGTCCGATCGCCAAAACAATTATAGATCCTTGTTCCTCGTTGCATGCCGAACGTATTACATTAATGGTTCGAACGCGGTCGTCGCGCTCGTTTTCGAGAAAAAAGAGAAAAACACCTTTCGGTCCGAAATATTTCCAAGTCCCGTCAGATCTCAAAGTCCACCGGCACCATCGTCCAAAAGCCAAACTCGTCCGATCGCCATAACAATTATAGATCCTTGTTCCTCGTTGCATGCCGAACGTATTACATTAATGGTTCGACCGCGGTGGTCGCGCTCGTTTTCGAGAAAAACGAGAAAAACACCTTTCGGTCCGAAATATTTCCAAGTCCCGTCAGATCTCAAAGTCCACCGGCACCATCGTCCAAAAGCCAAACTCGTCCGATCGCCAAAACAATTATAGATCCTTGTTCCTCGTTGCATGCCGAACGTATTACATTAATGGTTCGAACGCGGTCGTCGCGCTCGTTTTCGAGAAAAAAGAGAAAAACACCTTTCGGTCCGAAATATTTCCAAGTCCCGTCAGATCTCAAAGTCCACCGGCACCATCGTCCAAAAGCCAAACTCGTCCGATCGCCAAAACAATTATAGATCCTTGTTCCTCGTTGCATTCCGAACGTATTACATTAATGGTTCGACCGCGGTCGTCGCGCTCGTTTTCGAGAAAAACGAGAAAAACACCTTTCGGTCCGAAATATTTCCAAGTCCCGTCAGATCTCAAAGTCCACCGGCACCATCGTCCAAAAGCCAAACTCGTCCGATCGCCAAAACAATTATAGATCCTTGTTCCTCGTTGCATTCCGAACGTATTACATTAATGGTTCAACCGCGGTCGTCGAGCTCGTTTTCGAGAAAAACGAGAAAAACACCTTTCGGTCCGAAATATTTCCAAGTCCCGTCAGATCTCAAAGTCCACCGGCACCATCGTCCAAAAGCCAAACTCGTCCGATCGCCAAAACAATTATAGATCCTTGTTCCTCGTTGCATGCCGAACGTATTACATTAATGGTTCGACCGCGGTGGTCGCGCTCGTTTTCGAGAAAAACGAGAAAAACACCTTTCGGTCCGAAATATTTCCAAGTCCCGTCAGATCTCAAAGTCCACCGGCACCATCGTCCAAAAGCCAAACTCGTCCGATCGCCAAAACAATTATAGATCCTTGTTCCTCGTTGCATTCCGAACGTATTACATTAATGGTTCAACCGCGGTCGTCGAGCTCGTTTTCGAGAAAAACGAGAAAAACACCTTTCGGTCCGAAATATTTTTAAGTCCCGTCAGATCTCAAAGTCCACCGGCACCATCGTCCAAAAGCCAAACTCGTCCGATCGCCAAAACAATTATAGATCCTTGTTCCTCGTTGCATTGCGAACGTATTACATCAATGGTTCGAACGCGGTCGTCGCGCTCGTTTTCGAGAAAAACGAGAAAAACACCTTTCGGTCCGAAATATTTCCAAGTCCCGTCAGATCTCAAAGTCCACCGGCACCATCGTCCAAAAGCCAAACTCGTCCGATCGCCATAACAATTATAGATCCTTGTTCCTCGTTGCATGCCGAACGTATTACATTAATGGTTCGACCGCGGTGGTCGCGCTCGTTTTCGAGAAAAACGAGAAAAACACCTTTCGGTCCGAAATATTTCCAAGTCCCGTCAGATCTCAAAGTCCACCGGCACCATCGTCCAAAAGCCAAACTCGTCCGATCGCCAAAACAATTATAGATCCTTGTTCCTCGTTGCATGCCGAACGTATTACATTAATGGTTCGACCGCGGTGGTCGCGCTCGTTTTCGAGAAAAACGAGAAAAACACCTTTCGGTCCGAAATATTTTCAAGTCCCGTCAGATCTCAAAGTCCACCGGCACCATCGTCCAAAAGCCAAACTCGTCCGATCGCCAAAACAATTATAGATCCTTGTTCCTCGTTGCATTCCGAACGTATTACATTAATGGTTCGACCGCGGTCGTCGAGCTCGTTTTCGAGAAAAACGAGAAAAACACCTTTCGGTCCGAAATATTTCCAAGTCCCGTCAGATCTCAAAGTCCACCGGCACCATCGTCCAAAAGCCAAACTCGTCCGATCGCCAAAACAATTATAGATCCTTGTTCCTCGTTGCATGCCGAACGTATTACATTAATGGTTCGACCGCGGTGGTCGCGCTCGTTTTCGAGAAAAACGAGAAAAACACCTTTCGGTCCGAAATATTTTCAAGTCCCGTCAGATCTCAAAGTCCACCGGCACCATCGTCCAAAAGCCAAACTCGTCCGATCGCCAAAACAATTATAGATCCTTGTTCCTCGTTGCATTGCGAACGTATTACATCAATGGTTCGAACGCGGTCGTCGCGCTCGTTTTCGAGAAAAACGAGAAAAACACCTTTCGGTCCGAAATATTTCCAAGTCCCGTCAGATCTCAAAGTCCACCGGCACCATCGTCCAAAAGCCAAACTCGTCCGATCGCCAAAACAATTATAGATCCTTGTTCCTCGTTGCATTCCGAACGTATTACATTAATGGTTCGACCGCGGTCGTCGCGCTCGTTTTCGAGAAAAACGAGAAAAACACCTTTCGGTCCGAAATATTTCCAAGTCCCGTCAGATCTCAAAGTCCACCGGCACCATCGTCCAAAAGCCAAACTCGTCCGATCGCCAAAACAATTATAGATCCTTGTTCCTCGTTGCATTCCGAACGTATTACATTAATGGTTCGACCGCGGTCGTCGAGCTCGTTTTCGAGAAAAACGAGAAAAACACCTTTCGGTCCGAAATATTTCCAAGTCCCGTCAGATCTCAAAGTCCACCGGCACCATCGTCCAAAAGCCAAACACGTCCGATCGCCAAAACAATTATAGATCCTTGTTCCTCGTTCCATTCCGAACGAATTACATTAATGGTTCGACCGCGGTCGTCGCCCTCGTTTTCGAGAAAAACGAGAAAAACACCTTTCGGTCCGAAATATTTCCAAGTCCCCTCAGATCTCAAAGTCCACCGGCACCATCGTCCAAAAGCCAAACTCGTCCGATCGCCAAAACAATTATAGATCCTTGTTCCTCGTTGCATTCCGAACGTATTACATTAATGGTTCGACCGCGGTCGTCGCGCTCGTTTTCGAGAAAAACGAGAAAAACACCTTTCGGTCCGAAATATTTTCAAGTCCCGTCAGATCTCAAAGTCCACCGGCACCATCGTCCAAAAGCCAAACTCGTCCGATCGCCAAAACAATTATAGATCCTTGTTCCTCGTTGCATTGCGAACGTATTACATCAATGGTTCGAACGCGGTCGTCGCGCTCGTTTTCGAGAAAAACGAGAAAAACACCTTTCGGTCCGAAATATTTCCAAGTCCCGTCAGATCTCAAAGTCCACCGGCACCATCGTCCAAAAGCCAAACTCGTCCGATCGCCAAAACAATTATAGATCCTTGTTCCTCGTTGCATGCCGAACGTATTACATTAATGGTTCGACCGCGGTGGTCGCGCTCGTTTCCGAGAAAAACGAGAAAAACACCTTTCGGTCCGAAATATTTCCAAGTCCCGTCAGATCTCAAAGTCCACCGGCACCATCGTCCAAAAGCCAAACTCGTCCGATCGCCAAAACAATTATAGATCCTTGTTCCTCGTTGCATGCCGAACGTATTACATTAATGGTTCGAACGCGGTCGTCGCGCTCTTTTCGAGAAAAAAGAGAAAAACACCTTTCGGTCCGAAATATTTCCAAGTCCCGTCAGATCTCAAAGTCCACCGGCACCATCGTCCAAAAGCCAAACTCGTCCGATCGCCAAAACAATTATAGATCCTTGTTCCTCGTTGCATTGCGAACGTATTACATTAATGGTTCGAACGCGGTCGTCGCGCTCGTTTTCGAGAAAAACGAGAAAAACACCTTTCGGTCCGAAATATTTCCAAGTCCCGTCAGATCTCAAAGTCCACCGGCACCATCGTCCAAAAGCCAAACTCGTCCGATCGCCAAAACAATTATAGATCCTTGTTCCTCGTTGCATGCCGAACGTATTACATTAATGGTTCGACCGCGGTGGTCGCGCTCGTTTTCGAGAAAAACGAGAAAAACACCTTTCGGTCCGAAATATTTCCAAGTCCCGTCAGATCTCAAAGTCCACCGGCACCATCGTCCAAAAGCCAAACTCGTCCGATCGCCAAAACAATTATAGATCCTTGTTCCTCGTTGCATTGCGAACGTATTACATTAATGGTTCGAACGCGGTCGTCGCGCTCGTTTTCGAGAAAAACGAGAAAAACACCTTTCGGTCCGAAATATTTCCAAGTCCCGTCAGATCTCAAAGTCCACCGGCACCATCGTCCAAAAGCCAAACTCGTCCGATCGCCAAAACAATTATAGATCCTTGTTCCTCGTTGCATGCCGAACGTATTACATTAATGGTTCGAACGCGGTCGTCGCGCTGGTTTTCGAGAAAAAAGAGAAAAACACCTTTCGGTCCGAAATATTTCCAAGTCCCGTCAGATCTCAAAGTCCACCGGCACCATCGTCCAAAAGCCAAACTCGTCCGATCGCCAAAACAATTATAGATCCTTGTTCCTCGTTGCATTCCGAACGAATTACATTAATGGTTCGACCGCGGTCGTCGCGCTCGTTTTCGAGAAAAAAGAGAAAAACACCTTTCGGTCCGAAATATTTCCAAGTCCCGTCAGATCTCAAAGTCCAACGGCACCATCGTCCAAAAGCCAAACTCGTCCGATCGCCAAAACAATTATAGATCCTTGTTCCTCGTTGCATTCCGAACGTATTACATTAATGGTTCGACCGCGGTCGTCGAGCTCGTTTTCGAGAAAACCGAGAAAAACACCTTTCGGTCCGAAATATTTCCAAGTCCCGTCAGATCTCAAAGTCCACCGGCACCATCGTCCAAAAGCCAAACTCGTCCGATCGCCAAAACAATTATAGATCCTTGTTCCTCGTTGCATGCCGAACGTATTACATTAATGATTCGACCGCGGTGGTCGCGCTTGTTTTCGAGAAAAACGAGAAAAACACCTTTCGGTCCGAAATATTTCCAAGTCCCGTCAGATCTCAAAGTCCACCGGCACCATCGTCCAAAAGTCAAACTCGTCCGATCGCCAAAACAATTATAGATCCTCGTTCCTCGTTGCATTCCGAACGTATTACATTAATGGTTCGACCGCGGTCGTCGCGCTCGTTTTCGAGGAAAACGCGAAAAACACCTTTCGGTCCGAAATATTTCCAAGTCCCGTCAGATCTCAAAGTCCACCGGCACCATCGTCCAAAAGCCAAACTCGTCCGATCGCCAAAACAATTATAGATACTTGTTCCTCGTTGCATGCCCAACGTATTACATTAATGGTTCGACCGCGGTGGTCGCGCTCGTTTTCAAGAAAAACGCGAAAAACACCTTTCGGTCCGAAATATTTCCAAGTCCCGTCAGATCTCAAAGTCCACCGGCACCATCGTCCAAAAGCCAAACTCGTCCGATCGCCAAAACAATTATAGATCCTTGTTCCTCGTTGCATGCCGAACGTATTACATTAATGGTTCGAACGCGGTCGTCGCGCTCGTTTTCGAGAAAAAAGAGAAAAACACCTTTCGGTCCGAAATATTTCCAAGTCCCGTCAGATCTCAAAGTCCACCGGCACCATCGTCCAAAAGCCAAACTCGTCCGATCGCCAAAACAATTATAGATCCTTGTTCCTCGTTGCATGCCGAACGTATTACATTAATGGTTCGACCGCGGTCGTCGCGCTCGTTTTCGAGGAAAACGCGAAAAACACCTTTCGGTCCGAAATATTTCCAAGTCCCGTCAGATCTCAAAGTCCACCGGCACCATCGTCCAAAAGCCAAACTCGTCCGATCGCCAAAACAATTATAGATCCTTGTTCCTCGTTGCATTCCGAACGAATTACATTAATGGTTCGACCGCGGTCGTCGCGCTCGTTTTCGAGAAAAAAGAGAAAAACACCTTTCGGTCCGAAATATTTCCAAGTCCCGTCAGATCTCAAAGTCCAACGGCACCATCGTCCAAAAGCCAAACTCGTCCGATCGCCAAAACAATTATAGATCCTTGTTCCTCGTTGCATTCCGAACGTATTACATTAATGGTTCGACCGCGGTCGTCGAGGTCGTTTTCGAGAAAACCGAGAAAAACACCTTTCGGTCCGAAATATTTCCAAGTCCCGTCAGATCTCAAAGTCCACCGGCACCATCGTCCAAAAGCCAAACTCGTCCGATCGCCAAAACAATTATAGATCCTTGTTCCTCGTTGCATGCCGAACGTATTACATTAATGATTCGACCGCGGTGGTCGCGCTTGTTTTCGAGAAAAACGAGAAAAACACCTTTCGGTCCGAAATATTTCCAAGTCCCGTCAGATCTCAAAGTCCACCGGCACCATCGTCCAAAAGTCAAACTCGTCCGATCGCCAAAACAATTATAGATCCTTGTTCCTCGTTGCATTCCGAACGTATTACATTAATGGTTCGACCGCGGTCGTCGAGCTCGTTTTCGAGAAAAACGAGAAAAACACCTTTCGGTCCGAAATATTTCCAAGTCCCGTCAGATCTCAAAGTCCACCGGCACCATCGTCCAAAAGCCAAACACGTCCGATCGCCAAAACAATTATAGATCCTTGTTCCTCGTTCCATTCCGAACGAATTACATTAATGGTTCGACCGCGATCGTCGCCCTCGTTTTCGAGAAAAACGAGAAAAACACCTTTCGGTCCGAAATATTTCCAAGTCCCCTCAGATCTCAAAGTCCACCGGCACCATCGTCCAAAAGCCAAACTCGTCCGATCGCCAAAACAATTATAGATCCTTGTTCCTCGTTGCATTCCGAACGTATTACATTAATGGTTCGACCGCGGTGGTCGCGCTCGTTTTCGAGAAAAACGAGAAAAACACCTTTCGGTCCGAAATATTTCCAAGTCCCGTCAGATCTCAAAGTCCACCGGCACCATCGTCCAAAAGCCAAACTCGTCCGATCGCCAAAACAATTATAGATCCTTGTTCCTCGTTGCATTGCGAACGTATTACATTAATGGTTCGAACGCGGTCGTCGCGCTCGTTTTCGAGAAAAACGAGAAAAACACCTTTCGGTCCGAAATATTTCCAAGTCCCGTCAGATCTCAAAGTCCACCGGCACCATCGTCCAAAAGCCAAACTCGTCCGATCGCCAAAACAATTATAGATCCTTGTTCCTCGTTGCATGCCGAACGTATTACATTAATGGTTCGAACGCGGTCGTCGCGCTGGTTTTCGAGAAAAAAGAGAAAAACACCTTTCGGTCCGAAATATTTCCAAGTCCCGTCAGATCTCAAAGTCCACCGGCACCATCGTCCAAAAGCCAAACTCGTCCGATCGCCAAAACAATTATAGATCCTTGTTCCTCGTTGCATTCCGAACGAATTACATTAATGGTTCGACCGCGGTCGTCGCGCTCGTTTTCGAGAAAAAAGAGAAAAACACCTTTCGGTCCGAAATATTTCCAAGTCCCGTCAGATCTCAAAGTCCAACGGCACCATCGTCCAAAAGCCAAACTCGTCCGATCGCCAAAACAATTATAGATCCTTGTTCCTCGTTGCATTCCGAACGTATTACATTAATGGTTCGACCGCGGTCGTCGAGCTCGTTTTCGAGAAAACCGAGAAAAACACCTTTCGGTCCGAAATATTTCCAAGTCCCGTCAGATCTCAAAGTCCACCGGCACCATCGTCCAAAAGCCAAACTCGTCCGATCGCCAAAACAATTATAGATCCTTGTTCCTCGTTGCATGCCGAACGTATTACATTAATGATTCGACCGCGGTGGTCGCGCTTGTTTTCGAGAAAAACGAGAAAAACACCTTTCGGTCCGAAATATTTCCAAGTCCCGTCAGATCTCAAAGTCCACCGGCACCATCGTCCAAAAGTCAAACTCGTCCGATCGCCAAAACAATTATAGATCCTCGTTCCTCGTTGCATTCCGAACGTATTACATTAATGGTTCGACCGCGGTCGTCGCGCTCGTTTTCGAGGAAAACGCGAAAAACACCTTTCGGTCCGAAATATTTCCAAGTCCCGTCAGATCTCAAAGTCCACCGGCACCATCGTCCAAAAGCCAAACTCGTCCGATCGCCAAAACAATTATAGATACTTGTTCCTCGTTGCATGCCCAACGTATTACATTAATGGTTCGACCGCGGTGGTCGCGCTCGTTTTCGAGAAAAACGCGAAAAACACCTTTCGGTCCGAAATATTTCCAAGTCCCGTCAGATCTCAAAGTCCACCGGCACCATCGTCCAAAAGCCAAACTCGTCCGATCGCCAAAACAATTATAGATCCTTTTTCCTCGTTGCATGCCGAACGTATTACATTAATGGTTCGAACGCGGTCGTCGCGCTCGTTTTCGAGAAAAAAGAGAAAAACACCTTTCGGTCCGAAATATTTCCAAGTCCCGTCAGATCTCAAAGTCCACCGGCACCATCGTCCAAAAGCCAAACTCGTCCGATCGCCAAAACAATTATAGATCCTTGTTCCTCGTTGCATGCCGAACGTATTACATTAATGGTTCGACCGCGGTCGTCGCGCTCGTTTTCGAGGAAAACGCGAAAAACACCTTTCGGTCCGAAATATTTCCAAGTCCCGTCAGATCTCAAAGTCCACCGGCACCATCGTCCAAAAGCCAAACTCGTCCGATCGCCAAAACAATTATAGATCCTTGTTCCTCGTTGCATTCCGAACGAATTACATTAATGGTTCGACCGCGGTCGTCGCGCTCGTTTTCGAGAAAAAAGAGAAAAACACCTTTCGGTCCGAAATATTTCCAAGTCCCGTCAGATCTCAAAGTCCAACGGCACCATCGTCCAAAAGCCAAACTCGTCCGATCGCCAAAACAATTATAGATCCTTGTTCCTCGTTGCATTCCGAACGTATTACATTAATGGTTCGACCGCGGTCGTCGAGGTCGTTTTCGAGAAAACCGAGAAAAACACCTTTCGGTCCGAAATATTTCCAAGTCCCGTCAGATCTCAAAGTCCACCGGCACCATCGTCCAAAAGCCAAACTCGTCCGATCGCCAAAACAATTATAGATCCTTGTTCCTCGTTGCATGCCGAACGTATTACATTAATGATTCGACCGCGGTGGTCGCGCTTGTTTTCGAGAAAAACGAGAAAAACACCTTTCGGTCCGAAATATTTCCAAGTCCCGTCAGATCTCAAAGTCCACCGGCACCATCGTCCAAAAGTCAAACTCGTCCGATCGCCAAAACAATTATAGATCCTTGTTCCTCGTTGCATTCCGAACGTATTACATTAATGGTTCGACCGCGGTCGTCGCGCTCGTTTTCGAGAAAAACGAGAAAAACACCTTTCGGTCCGAAATATTTTCAAGTCCCGTCAGATCTCAAAGTCCACCGGCACCATCGTCCAAAAGCCAAACTCGTCCGATCGCCAAAACAATTATAGATCCTTGTTCCTCGTTGCATTGCGAACGTATTACATCAATGGTTCGAACGCGGTCGTCGCGCTCGTTTTCGAGAAAAACGAGAGAAACACCTTTCGGTCCGAAATATTTCCAAGTCCCGTCAGATCTCAAAGTCCACCGGCACCATCGTCCAAAAGCCAAACTCGTCCGATCGCCAAAACAATTATAGATCCTTGTTCCTCGTTGCATGCCGAACGTATTACATTAATGGTTCGACCGCGGTGGTCGCGCTCGTTTTCGAGAAAAACGAGAAAAACACCTTTCGGTCCGAAATATTTCCAAGTCCCGTCAGATCTCAAAGTCCACCGGCACCATCGTCCAAAAGCCAAACTCGTCCGATCGCCAAAACAATTATAGATCCTTGTTCCTCGTTGCATGCCGAACGTATTACATTAATGGTTCGAACGCGGTCGTCGCGCTCTTTTCGAGAAAAAAGAGAAAAACACCTTTCGGTCCGAAATATTTCCAAGTCCCGTCAGATCTCAAAGTCCACCGGCACCATCGTCCAAAAGCCAAACTCGTCCGATCGCCAAAACAATTATAGATCCTTGTTCCTCGTTGCATTGCGAACGTATTACATTAATGGTTCGAACGCGGTCGTCGCGCTCGTTTTCGAGAAAAACGAGAAAAACACCTTTCGGTCCGAAATATTTCCAAGTCCCGTCAGATCTCAAAGTCCACCGGCACCATCGTCCAAAAGCCAAACTCGTCCGATCGCCAAAACAATTATAGATCCTTGTTCCTCGTTGCATGCCGAACGTATTACATTAATGGTTCGACCGCGGTGGTCGCGCTCGTTTTCGAGAAAAACGAGAAAAACACCTTTCGGTCCGAAATATTTCCAAGTCCCGTCAGATCTCAAAGTCCACCGGCACCATCGTCCAAAAGCCAAACTCGTCCGATCGCCAAAACAATTATAGATCCTTGTTCCTCGTTGCATTGCGAACGTATTACATTAATGGTTCGAACGCGGTCGTCGCGCTCGTTTTCGAGAAAAACGAGAAAAACACCTTTCGGTCCGAAATATTTCCAAGTCCCGTCAGATCTCAAAGTCCACCGGCACCATCGTCCAAAAGCCAAACTCGTCCGATCGCCAAAACAATTATAGATCCTTGTTCCTCGTTGCATGCCGAACGTATTACATTAATGGTTCGAACGCGGTCGTCGCGCTGGTTTTCGAGAAAAAAGAGAAAAACACCTTTCGGTCCGAAATATTTCCAAGTCCCGTCAGATCTCAAAGTCCACCGGCACCATCGTCCAAAAGCCAAACTCGTCCGATCGCCAAAACAATTATAGATCCTTGTTCCTCGTTGCATTCCGAACGAATTACATTAATGGTTCGACCGCGGTCGTCGAGCTCGTTTTCGAGAAAACCGAGAAAAACACCTTTCGGTCCGAAATATTTCCAAGTCCCGTCAGATCTCAAAGTCCACCGGCACCATCGTCCAAAAGCCAAACTCGTCCGATCGCCAAAACAATTATAGATCCTTGTTCCTCGTTGCATGCCGAACGTATTACATTAATGATTCGACCGCGGTGGTCGCGCTTGTTTTCGAGAAAAACGAGAAAAACACCTTTCGGTCCGAAATATTTCCAAGTCCCGTCAGATCTCAAAGTCCACCGGCACCATCGTCCAAAAGTCAAACTCGTCCGATCGCCAAAACAATTATAGATCCTCGTTCCTCGTTGCATTCCGAACGTATTACATTAATGGTTCGACCGCGGTCGTCGCGCTCGTTTTCGAGGAAAACGCGAAAAACACCTTTCGGTCCGAAATATTTCCAAGTCCCGTCAGATCTCAAAGTCCACCGGCACCATCGTCCAAAAGCCAAACTCGTCCGATCGCCAAAACAATTATAGATACTTGTTCCTCGTTGCATGCCCAACGTATTACATTAATGGTTCGACCGCGGTGGTCGCGCTCGTTTTCGAGAAAAACGCGAAAAACACCTTTCGGTCCGAAATATTTCCAAGTCCCGTCAGATCTCAAAGTCCACCGGCACCATCGTCCAAAAGTCAAACTCGTCCGATCGCCAAAACAATTATAGATCCTCGTTCCTCGTTGCATTCCGAACGTATTACATTAATGGTTCGACCGCGGTCGTCGCGCTCGTTTTCGAGGAAAACGCGAAAAACACCTTTCGGTCCGAAATATTTCCAAGTCCCGTCAGATCTCAAAGTCCACCGGCACCATCGTCCAAAAGTCAAACTCGTCCGATCGCCAAAACAATTATAGATCCTCGTTCCTCGTTGCATTCCGAACGTATTACATTAATGGTTCGACCGCGGTCGTCGCGCTCGTTTTCGAGGAAAACGCGAAAAACACCTTTCGGTCCGAAATATTTCCAAGTCCCGTCAGATCTCAAAGTCCACCGGCACCATCGTCCAAAAGCCAAACTCGTCCGATCGCCAAAACAATTATAGATCCTTGTTCCTCGTTGCATTCCGAACGAATTACATTAATGGTTCGACCGCGGTCGTCGCGCTCGTTTTCGAGAAAAAAGAGAAAAACACCTTTCGGTCCGAAATATTTCCAAGTCCCGTCAGATCTCAAAGTCCAACGGCACCATCGTCCAAAAGCCAAACTCGTCCGATCGCCAAAACAATTATAGATCCTTGTTCCTCGTTGCATTCCGAACGTATTACATTAATGGTTCGACCGCGGTCGTCGAGCTCGTTTTCGAGAAAACCGAGAAAAACACCTTTCGGTCCGAAATATTTCCAAGTCCCGTCAGATCTCAAAGTCCACCGGCACCATCGTCCAAAAGCCAAACTCGTCCGATCGCCAAAACAATTATAGATCCTTGTTCCTCGTTGCATGCCGAACGTATTACATTAATGATTCGACCGCGGTGGTCGCGCTTGTTTTCGAGAAAAACGAGAAAAACACCTTTCGGTCCGAAATATTTCCAAGTCCCGTCAGATCTCAAAGTCCACCGGCACCATCGTCCAAAAGCCAAACTCGTCCGATCGCCAAAACAATTATAGATCCTTGTTCCTCGTTGCATTCCGAACGAATTACATTAATGGTTCGACCGCGGTCGTCGCGCTCGTTTTCGAGAAAAAAGAGAAAAACACCTTTCGGTCCGAAATATTTCCAAGTCCCGTCAGATCTCAAAGTCCAACGGCACCATCGTCCAAAAGCCAAACTCGTCCGATCGCCAAAACAATTATAGATCCTTGTTCCTCGTTGCATTCCGAACGTATTACATTAATGGTTCGACCGCGGTCGTCGAGCTCGTTTTCGAGAAAACCGAGAAAAACACCTTTCGGTCCGAAATATTTCCAAGTCCCGTCAGATCTCAAAGTCCACCGGCACCATCGTCCAAAAGCCAAACTCGTCCGATCGCCAAAACAATTATAGATCCTTGTTCCTCGTTGCATGCCGAACGCATTACATTAATGATTCGACCGCGGTGGTCGCGCTTGTTTTCGAGAAAAACGAGAAAAACACCTTTCGGTCCGAAATATTTCCAAGTCCCGTCAGATCTCAAAGTCCACCGGCACCATCGTCCAAAAGCCAAACTCGTCCGATCGCCAAAACAATTATAGATCCTTGTTCCTCGTTGCATTCCGAACGTATTACATTAATGGTTCGACCGCGGTGGTCGCGCTCGTTTTCGAGAAAAACGAGAAAAACACCCTTCGGTCCGAAATATTTCCAAGTCCCGTCAGATCTCAAAGTCCACCGGCACCATCGTCCAAAAGCCAAACTCGTCCGATCGCCAAAACAATTATAGATCCTTGTTCCTCGTTGCATGCCGAACGTATTACATTAATGGTTCGAACGCGGTCGTCGCGCTCGTTTTCGAGAAAAAAGAGAAAAACACCTTTCGGTCCAAAATATTTCCAAGTCCCGTCAGATCTCAAAGTCCACCGGCACCATCGTCCAAAAGCCAAACTCGTCCGATCGCCAAAACAATTATAGATCCTTGTTCCTCGTTGCATTCCGAACGTATTACATTAATGGTTCGACCGCGGTCGTCGAGCTCGTTTTCGAGAAAACCGAGAAAAACACCTTTCGGTCCGAAATATTTCCAAGTCCCGTCAGATCTCAAAGTCCACCGGCACCATCGTCCAAAAGCCAAACTCGTCCGATCGCCAAAACAATTATAGATCCTTGTTCCTCGTTGCATGCCGAACGCATTACATTAATGATTCGACCGCGGTGGTCGCGCTTGTTTTCGAGAAAAACGAGAAAAACACCTTTCGGTCCGAAATATTTCCAAGTCCCGTCAGATCTCAAAGTCCACCGGCACCATCGTCCAAAAGCCAAACTCGTCCGGTCGCCAAAACAATTATAGATCCTTGTTCCTCGTTGCATTCCGAACGTATTACATTAATGGTTCGACCGCGGTCGTCGAGCTCGTTTTCGAGAAAAACGAGAAAAACACCTTTCGGTCCGAAATATTTCCAAGTCCCGTCAGATCTCAAAGTCCACCGGCACCATCGTCCAAAAGCCAAACTCGTCCGATCGCCAAAACAATTATAGATCCTTGTTCCTCGTTGCATGCCGAACGTATTACATTAATGGTTCGACCGCGGTTGTCGCGCTCGTTTTCGAGAAAAAAGAGAAAAACACCCTTCGGTCCGAAATATTTCCAAGTCCCGTCAGATCTCAAAGTCCACCGGCACCATCGTCCAAAAGCCAAACTCGTCCGATCGCCAAAACAATTATAGATCCTTGTTCCTCGTTGCATGCCGAACGTATTACATTAATGGTTCGACCGCGGTCGTCGCGCTCGTTTTCGAGAAAAACGCGAAAAACACCTTTCGGTCCGAAATATTTCCAAGTCCCGTCAGATCTCAAAGTCCACCGGCACCATCGTCCAAAAGCCAAACTCGTCCGATCGCCAAAACAATTATAGATCCTTGTTCCTCGTTGCATTGCGTACGTATTACATTAATGTTTCGAACGCGGTCGTCGCGCTCAATTTCGAGAAAAAAGAGAAAGACACCTTTCGGTCCGAAATATTTCCAAGTCCCGTCAGATCTCAAAGTCCACCGGCACCATCGTCCAAAAGCCAAACTCGTCCGATCGCCAAAACAATTATAGATACTTGTTCCTCGTTGCATGCCGAACGTATTACATTAATGGTTCGACCGCGGTCGTCGCGCTCGTTTTCGAGAAAAACGCGAAAAACACCTTTCGGTCCGAAATATTTCCAAGTCCCGTCAGATCTCAAAGTCCACCGGCACCATCGTCCAAAAGCCAATCTCGTCCGATCGCCAAAACAATTATAGATCCTTGTTCCTCGTTGCATTCCGAACGAATTACATTAATGGTTCGACCGCGGTCGTCGCGCTCGTTTTCGAGAAAAAAGAGAAAAACACCTTTCGGTCCGAAATATTTCCAAGTCCCGTCAGATCTCAAAGTCCACCGGCACCATCGTCCAAAAGCCAAACTCGTCCGATCGCCAAAACAATTATAGATCCTTGTTCCTCGTTGCATGCCGAACGCATTACATTAATGATTCGACCGCGGTGGTCGCGCTTGTTTTCGAGAAAAACGAGAAAAACACCTTTCGGTCCGAAATATTTCCAAGTCCCGTCAGATCTCAAAGTCCACCGGCACCATCGTCCAAAAGCCAAACTCGTCCGATCGCCAAAACAATTATAGATCCTTGTTCCTCGTTGCATTCCGAACGTATTACATTAATGGTTCGACCGCGGTGGTCGCGCTCGTTTTCGAGAAAAACGAGAAAAACACCCTTCGGTCCGAAATATTTCCAAGTCCCGTCAGATCTCAAAGTCCACCGGCACCATCGTCCAAAAGCCAAACTCGTCCGATCGCCAAAACAATTATAGATCCTTGTTCCTCGTTGCATGCCGAACGTATTACATTAATGGTTCGAACGCGGTCGTCGCGCTCGTTTTCGAGAAAAAAGAGAAAAACACCTTTCGGTCCAAAATATTTCCAAGTCCCGTCAGATCTCAAAGTCCACCGGCACCATCGTCCAAAAGCCAAACTCGTCCGATCGCCAAAACAATTATAGATCCTTGTTCCTCGTTGCATTCCGAACGTATTACATTAATGGTTCGACCGCGGTCGTCGAGCTCGTTTTCGAGAAAACCGAGAAAAACACCTTTCGGTCCGAAATATTTCCAAGTCCCGTCAGATCTCAAAGTCCACCGGCACCATCGTCCAAAAGCCAAACTCGTCCGATCGCCAAAACAATTATAGATCCTTGTTCCTCGTTGCATGCCGAACGCATTACATTAATGATTCGACCGCGGTGGTCGCGCTTGTTTTCGAGAAAAACGAGAAAAACACCTTTCGGTCCGAAATATTTCCAAGTCCCGTCAGATCTCAAAGTCCACCGGCACCATCGTCCAAAAGCCAAACTCGTCCGGTCGCCAAAACAATTATAGATCCTTGTTCCTCGTTGCATTCCGAACGTATTACATTAATGGTTCGACCGCGGTCGTCGAGCTCGTTTTCGAGAAAAACGAGAAAAACACCTTTCGGTCCGAAATATTTCCAAGTCCCGTCAGATCTCAAAGTCCACCGGCACCATCGTCCAAAAGCCAAACTCGTCCGATCGCCAAAACAATTATAGATCCTTGTTCCTCGTTGCATGCCGAACGTATTACATTAATGGTTCGACCGCGGTTGTCGCGCTCGTTTTCGAGAAAAAAGAGAAAAACACCCTTCGGTCCGAAATATTTCCAAGTCCCGTCAGATCTCAAAGTCCACCGGCACCATCGTCCAAAAGCCAAACTCGTCCGATCGCCAAAACAATTATAGATCCTTGTTCCTCGTTGCATGCCGAACGTATTACATTAATGGTTCGACCGCGGTCGTCGCGCTCGTTTTCGAGAAAAACGCGAAAAACACCTTTCGGTCCGAAATATTTCCAAGTCCCGTCAGATCTCAAAGTCCACCGGCACCATCGTCCAAAAGCCAAACTCGTCCGATCGCCAAAACAATTATAGATCCTTGTTCCTCGTTGCATTGCGTACGTATTACATTAATGTTTCGAACGCGGTCGTCGCGCTCAATTTCGAGAAAAAAGAGAAAGACACCTTTCGGTCCGAAATATTTCCAAGTCCCGTCAGATCTCAAAGTCCACCGGCACCATCGTCCAAAAGCCAAACTCGTCCGATCGCCAAAACAATTATAGATACTTGTTCCTCGTTGCATGCCGAACGTATTACATTAATGGTTCGACCGCGGTCGTCGCGCTCGTTTTCGAGAAAAACGCGAAAAACACCTTTCGGTCCGAAATATTTCCAAGTCCCGTCAGATCTCAAAGTCCACCGGCACCATCGTCCAAAAGCCAATCTCGTCCGATCGCCAAAACAATTATAGATCCTTGTTCCTCGTTGCATTCCGAACGAATTACATTAATGGTTCGACCGCGGTCGTCGCGCTCGTTTTCGAGAAAAAAGAGAAAAACACCTTTCGGTCCGAAATATTTCCAAGTCCCGTCAGATCTCAAAGTCCACCGGCACCATCGTCCAAAAGCCAAACTCGTCCGATCGCCAAAACAATTATAGATCCTTGTTCCTCGTTGCATTCCGAACGTATTACATTAATGGTTCGCCCGCGGTCGTCGCGCTCGTTTTCGAGAAAAACGAGAAAAACACCTTTCGGTCCGAAATATTTCTAAGTCCCGTCAGATCTCAAAGTCCACCGGCACCATCGTCCAAAAGCCAAACTCGTCCGATCGCCAAAACAATTATAGATCCTTGTTCCTCGTTCCATTCCGATCGAATTACATTAATGGTTCGACCGCGGTCGTCGCGCTCGTTTTCGAGAAAAACGAGAAAAACACCTTTCGGTCCGAAATATTTCCAAGTCCCGTCAGATCTCAAAGTCCACCGGCACCATCGTCCAAAAGCCAAACTCGTCCGATCGCCAAAACAATTATAGATCCTTGTTCCTCGTTGCATTGCGAACGTATTACATCAATGGTTCGAACGCGGTCGTCGCGCTCGTTTTCGAGTAAAACGAGAAAAACACCTTTCGGTCCGAAATATTTCCAAGTCCCGTCAGATCTCAAAGTCCACCGGCACCATCGTCCAAAAGCCAAACTCGTCCGATCGCCAAAACAATTATAGATCCTTGTTCCTCGTTGCATGCCGAACGTATTACATTAATGGTTCGACCGCGTTGGTCGCGCTCGTTTTCGAGAAAAACGAGAAAAACACCTTTCGGTCCGAAATATTTCCAAGTCCCGTCAGATCTCAAAGTCCACCGGCACCATCGTCCAAAAGCCAAACTCGTCCGATCGCCAAAACAATTATAGATCCTTGTTCCTCGTTGCATGCCGAACGTATTACATTAATGGTTCGAACGCGGTCGTCGCGCTCGTTTTCGAGAAAAAAGAGAAAAACACCTTTCGGTCCGAAATATTTCCAAGTCCCGTCAGATCTCAAAGTCCACCGGCACCATCGTCCAAAAGCCAAACTCGTCCGATCGCCAAAACAATTATAGATCCTTGTTCCTCGTTGCATTGCGTACGTATTACATTAATGGTTCGAACGCGGTCGTCGCGCTCGTTTTCGAGAAAAAAGAGAAAAACACCTTTCGGTCCGAAATATTTTCAAGTCCCGTCAGATCTCAAAGTCCACCGGCACCATCGTCCAAAAGCCAAACTCGTCCGATCGCCAAAACAATTATAGATCCTTGTTCGTCGTTGCATTGCGTACGTATTACATTAATGGTTCGAACGCGGTCGTCGCGCTCGATTTCGAGAAAAAAGAGAAAGACACCTTTCGGTCCGAAATATTTCCAAGTCCCGTCAGATCTCAAAGTCCACCGGCACCATCGTCCAAAAGCCAAACTCGTCCGATCGCCAAAACAATTATAGATCCTTGTTCCTCGTTGCATGCCGAACGTATTACATTAATGGTTCGAACGCGGTCGTCGCGCTCGTTTTCGAGAAAAAAGAGAAAAACACCTTTCGGTCCGAAATATTTCCAAGTCCCGTCAGATCTCAAAGTCCACCGGCACCATCGTCCAAAAGCCAAACTCGTCCGATCGCCAAAACAATTATAGATACTTGTTCCTCGTTGCATTGCGAACGTATTACATTAATGGTTCGAACGCGGTCGTCGCGCTCGTTTTCGAGAAAAAAGAGAAAAACACCTTTCGGTCCGAAATATTTCCAAGTCCCGTCAGATCTCAAAGTCCACCGGCACCATCGTCCAAAAGCCAAACTCGTCCGATCGCCAAAACAATTATAGATCCTTGTTCCTCGTTGCATGCCGAACGTATTACATTAATGGTTCGAACGCGGTCGTCGCGCTGGTTTTGGAGAAAAAAGAGAAAAACACCTTTCGGTCCGAAATATTTCCAAGTCCCGTCAGATCTCAAAGTCCACCGGCACCATCGTCCAAAAGCCAAACTCGTCCGATCGCCAAAACAATTATAGATCCTTGTTCCTCGTTGCATTCCGAACGTATTACATTAATGGTTCGACCGCGGTCGTCGAGCTCGTTTTCGAGAAAAACGAGAAAAACACCTTTCGGTCCGAAATATTTCCAAGTCCCGTCAGATCTCAAAGTCCACCGGCACCATCGTCCAAAAGCCAAACTCGTCCGATCGCCAAAACAATTATAGATCCTTGTTCCTCGTTGCATGCCGAACGTATTACATTAATGGTTCGACCGCGGTCGTCGCGCTCGTTTTCGAGAAAACCGAGAAAAACACCTTTCGGTCCGAAATATTTCCAAGTCCCGTCAGATCTCAAAGTCCACCGGCACCATCGTCCAAAAGCCAAACTCGTCCGATCGCCAAAACAATTATAGATCCTTGTTCCTCGTTGCATGCCGAACGTATTACATTAATGATTCGACCGCGGTGGTCGCGCTTGTTTTCGAGAAAAACGAGAAAAACACCTTTCGGTCCGAAATATTTCCAAGTCCCGTCAGATCTCAAAGTCCACCGGCACCATCGTCCAAAAGTCAAACTCGTCCGATCGCCAAAACAATTATAGATCCTTGTTCCTCGTTGCATTCCGAACGTATTACATTAATGGTTCGACCGCGGTCGTCGAGCTCGTTTTCGAGAAAAACGAGAAAAACACCTTTCGGTCCGAAATATTTCCAAGTCCCGTCAGATCTCAAAGTCCACCGGCACCATCGTCCAAAAGCCAAACTCGTCCGATCGCCAAAACAGTTATAGATCCTTGTTCCTCGTTGCATGCCGAACGTATTACATTAATTGTTCGACCGCGGTGGTCGCGCTCGTTTTCGAGAAAAACGAGAAAAACACCCTTCGGTCCGAAATATTTCCAAGTCCCGTCAGATCACAAAGTCCACCGGCACCATCGTCCAAAAGCCAAACTCGTCCGATCGCCAAAACAATTATAGATCCTTGTTCCTCGTTGCATGCCGAACGTATTACATTAATGGTTCGAACGCGGTCGTCGAGCTCGTTTTCGAGAAAAACGAGAAAAACACCTTTCGGTCCGAAATATTTCCAAGTCCCGTCAGATCTCAAAGTCCACCGGCACCATCGTCCAAAAGCCAAACTCGTCCGATCGCCAAAACAATTATAGATCCTTGTTCCTCGTTGCATGCCGAACGTATTACATTAATGGTTCGACCGCGGTCGTCGCGCTCGTTTTCGAGAAAAACGCGAAAAACACCTTTCGGTCCGAAATATTTCCAAGTCCCGTCAGATCTCAAAGTCCACCGGCACCATCGTCCAAAAGCCAAACTCGTCCGATCGCCAAAACAATTATAGATCCTTGTTCCTCGTTGCATTCCGAACGAATTACATTAATGGTTCGACCGCGGTCGTCGCGCTCGTTTTCGAGCAAAAAGAGAAAAACACCTTTCGGTCCGAAATATTTCCAAGTCCCGTCAGATCTCAAAGTCCAACGGCACCATCGTCCAAAAGCCAAACTCGTCCGATCGCCAAAACAATTATAGATCCTTGTTCCTCGTTGCATTCCGAACGTATTACATTAATGGTTCGACCGCGGTCGTCGAGCTCGTTTTCGAGAAAACCGAGAAAAACACCTTTCGGTCCGAAATATTTCCATGTCCCGTCAGATCTCAAAGTCCACCGGCACCATCGTCCAAAAGCCAAACTCGTCCGATCGCCAAAACAATTATAGATCCTTGTTCCTCGTTGCATGCCGAACGCATTACATTAATGATTCGACCGCGGTGGTCGCGCTTGTTTTCGAGAAAAACGAGAAAAACACCTTTCGGTCCGAAATATTTCCAAGTCCCGTCAGATCTCAAAGTCCACCGGCACCATCGTCCAAAAGCCAAACTCGTCCGATCGCCAAAACAATTATAGATCCATATTCCTCGTTGCATTCCGAACGTATTACATTAATGGTTCGACCGCGGTCGTCGAGCTCGTTTTCGAGAAAAACGAGAAAAACACCTTTCGGTCCGAAATATTTCCAAGTCCCGTCAGACCTCAAAGTCCACCGGCACCATCGTCCAAAAGCCAAACTCGTCCGATCGCCAAAACAATTATAGATCCTTGTTCCTCGTTGCATTCCGAACGTATTACATTAATGGTTCGACCGCGGTGGTCGCGCTCGTTTTCGAGAAAAACGAGAAAAACACCCTTCGGTCCGAAATATTTCCAAGTCCCGTCAGATCTCAAAGTCCACCGGCACCATCGTCCAAAAGCCAAACTCGTCCGATCGCCAAAACAATTATAGATCCTTGTTCCTCGTTGCATGCCGAACGTATTACATTAATGGTTCGAACGCGGTCGTCGCGCTCGTTTTCGAGAAAAAAGAGAAAAACACCTTTCGGTCCAAAATATTTCCAAGTCCCGTCAGATCTCAAAGTCCACCGGCACCATCGTCCAAAAGCCAAACTCGTCCGATCGCCAAAACAATTATAGATCCTTGTTCCTCGTTGCATTCCGAACGTATTACATTAATGGTTCGACCGCGGTCGTCGAGCTCGTTTTCGAGAAAACCGAGAAAAACACCTTTCGGTCCGAAATATTTCCAAGTCCCGTCAGATCTCAAAGTCCACCGGCACCATCGTCCAAAAGCCAAACTCGTCCGATCGCCAAAACAATTATAGATCCTTGTTCCTCGTTGCATGCCGAACGAATTACATTAATGATTCGACCGCGGTGGTCGCGCTTGTTTTCGAGAAAAACGAGAAAAACACCTTTCGGTCCGAAATATTTCCAAGTCCCGTCAGATCTCAAAGTCCACCGGCACCATCGTCCAAAAGCCAAACTCGTCCGATCGCCAAAACAATTATAGATCCTTGTTCCTCGTTGCATTCCGAACGTATTACATTAATGGTTCGACCGCGGTCGTCGAGCTCGTTTTCGAGAAAAACGAGAAAAACACCTTTCGGTCCGAAATATTTCCAAGTCCCGTCAGATCTCAAAGTCCACCGGCACCATCGTCCAAAAGCCAAACTCGTCCGATCGCCAAAACAATTATAGATCCTTGTTCCTCGTTGCATGCCGAACGTATTACATTAATGGTTCGACCGCGGTGGTCGCGCTCGTTTTCGAGAAAAACGAGAAAAACACCCTTCGGTCCGAAATATTTCCAAGTCCCGTCAGATCTCAAAGTCCACCGGCACCATCGTCCAAAAGCCAAACTCGTCCGATCGCCAAAACAATTATAGATCCTTGTTCCTCGTTGCATGCCGAACGAATTACATTAATGGTTCGAACGCGGTCGTCGCGCTCGTTTTCGAGAAAAAAGAGAAAAACACCTTTCGGTCCGAAATATTTCCAAGTCCCGTCAGATCTCAAAGTCCACCGGCACCATCGTCCAAAAGCCAAACTCGTCCGATCGCCAAAACAATTATAGATCCTTGTTCCTCGTTGCATGCCGAACGTATTACATTAATGGTTCGACCGCGGTCGTCGCGCTCGTTTTCGAGAAGAACGCGAAAAACACCTTTCGGTCCGAAATATTTCCAAGTCCCGTCAGATCTCAAAGTCCACCGGCACCATCGTCCAAAAGCCAAACTCGTCCGATCGCCAAAACAATTATAGATACTTGTTCCTCGTTGCATGCCCAACGTATTACATTAATGGTTCGACCGCGGTGGTCGCGCTCGTTTTCGAGAAAAACGCGAAAAACACCTTTCGGTCCGAAATATTTCCAAGTCCCGTCAGATCTCAAAGTCCACCGGCACCATCGTCCAAAAGCCAAACTCGTCCGATCGCCAAAACAATTATAGATCCTTGTTCCTCGTTGCATTGCGTACGTATTACATTAATGGTTCGAACGCGGTCGTCGCGCTCGTTTTCGAGAAAAAAGAGAAAAACACCTTTCGGTCCGAAATATTTCCAAGTCCCGTCAGATCTCAAAGTCCACCGGCACCATCGTCCAAAAGCCAAACTCGTCCGATCGCCAAAACAATTATAGATACTTGTTCCTCGTTGCATTGCGAACGTATTACATTAATGGTTCGAACGCGGTCGTCGCGCTCGTTTTCGAGAAAAAAGAGAAAAACACCTTTCGGTCCGAAATATTTCCAAGTCCCGTCAGATCTCAAAGTCCACCGGCACCATCGTCCAAAAGCCAAACTCGTCCGATCGCCAAAACAATTATAGATCCTTGTTCCTCGTTGCATGCCGAACGTATTACATTAATGGTTCGACCGCGGTCGTCGCGCTCGTTTTCGAGAAAAACGCGAAAAACACCTTTCGGTCCGAAATATTTCCAAGTCCCGTCAGATCTCAAAGTCCACCGGCACCATCGTCCAAAAGCCAAACTCGTCCGATCGCCAAAACAATTATAGATACTTGTTCCTCGTTGCATGACCAACGTATTACATTAATGGTTCGACCGCGGTGGTCGCGCTCGTTTTCGAGAAAAACGCGAAAAACACCTTTCGGTCCGAAATATTTCCAAGTCCCGTCAGATCTCAAAGTCCACCGGCACCATCGCCCAAAAGCCAAACTCGTCCGATCGCCAAAACAATTATAGATCCTTGTTCGTCGTTGCATTGCGTACGTATTACATTAATGGTTCGAACGCGGTCGTCGCGCTCGATTTCGAGAAAAAAGAGAAAGACACCTTTCGGTCCGAAATATTTCCAAGTCCCGTCAGATCTCAAAGTCCACCGGCACCATCGTCCAAAAGCCAAACTCGTCCGATCGCCAAAACAATTATAGATCCTTGTTCCTCGTTCCATTCCGAACGAATTACATTAATGGTTCGACCGCGGTCGTCGCGCTCGTTTTCGAGAAAAACGAGAAAAACACCTTTCGGTCCGAAATATTTCCAAGTCCCGTCAGATCTCAAAGTCCACCGGCACCATCGTCCAAAAGCCAAACTCGTCCGATCGCCAAAACAATTATAGATCCTTGTTCCTCGTTGCATTGCGAACGTATTACATCAATGGTTCGAACGCGGTCGTCGCGCTCGTTTTCGAGAAAAACGAGAAAAACACCTTTCGGTCCGAAATATTTCCAAGTCCCGTCAGATCTCAAAGTCCACCGGCACCATCGTCCAAAAGCCAAACTCGTCCGATCGCCAAAACAATTATAGATACTTGTTCCTCGTTGCATGCCCAACGTATTACATTAATGGTTCGACCGCGGTGGTCGCATTCGTTTTCGAGAAAAACGCGAAAAACACCTTTCGGTCCGAAATATTTCCAAGTCCCGTCAGATCTCAAAGTCCACCGGCACCATCGTCCAAAAGCCAAACTCGTCCGATCGCCAAAACAATTATAGATCCTTGTTCCTCGTTGCATTGCGTACGTATTACATTAATGGTTCGAACGCGGTCGTCGCGCTCGATTTCGAGAAAAAAGAGAAAGACACCTTTCGGTCCGAAATATTTCCAAGTCCCGTCAGATCTCAAAGTCCACCGGCACCATCGTCCAAAAGCCAAACTCGTCCGATCGCCAAAACAATTATAGATCCTTGTTCCTCGTTGCATGCCGAACGTATTACATTAATGGTTCGACCGCGGTGGTCGCATTCGTTTTCGAGAAAAACGCGAAAAACACCTTTCGGTCCGAAATATTTCCAAGTCCCGTCAGATCTCAAAGTCCACCGGCACCATCGTCCAAAAGCCAAACTCGTCCGATCGCCAAAACAATTATAGATCCTTGTTCCTCGTTGCATTGCGTACGTATTACATTAATGGTTCGAACGCGGTCGTCGCGCTCGATTTCGAGAAAAAAGAGAAAGACACCTTTCGGTCCGAAATATTTCCAAGTCCCGTCAGATCTCAAAGTCCACCGGCACCATCGTCCAAAAGCCAAACTCGTCCGATCGCCAAAACAATTATAGATCCTTGTTCCTCGTTGCATGCCGAACGTATTACATTAATGGTTCGACCGCGGTCGTCGCGCTCGTTTTCGAGAAAAACGCGAAAAACACCTTTCGGTCCGAAATATTTCCAAGTCCCGTCAGATCTCAAAGTCCACCGGCACCATCGTCCAAAGCCAATCTCGTCCGATCGCCAAAACAATTATAGATCCTTGTTCCTCGTTGCATTCCGAACGAATTACATTAATGGTTCGACCGCGGTCGTCGCGCTCGTTTTCGAGAAAAAAGAGAAAAACACCTTTCGGTCCGAAATATTTCCAAGTCCCGTCAGATCTCAAAGTCCACCGGCACCATCGTCCAAAAGCCAAACTCGTCCGATCGCCAAAACAATTATAGATCCTTGTTCCTCGTTGCATTGCGAACGTATTACATCAATGGTTCGACCGCGGTGGTCGCGCTCGTTTTCGAGAAAAACGAGAAAAACACCCTTCGGTCCGAAATATTTCCAAGTCCCGTCAGATCTCAAAGTCCACCGGCACCATCGTCCAAAAGCCAAACTCGTCCGATCGCCAAAACAATTATAGATCCTTGTTCCTCGTTGCATGCCGAACGAATTACATTAATGGTTCGAACGCGGTCGTCGCGCTCGTTTTCGAGAAAAAAGAGAAAAACACCTTTCGGTCCGAAATATTTCCAAGTCCCGTCAGATCTCAAAGTCCACCGGCACCATCGTCCAAAAGCCAAACTCGTCCGATCGCCAAAACAATTATAGATCCTTGTTCCTCGTTGCATGCCGAACGTATTACATTAATGGTTCGACCGCGGTCGTCGCGCTCGTTTTCGAGAAGAACGCGAAAAACACCTTTCGGTCCGAAATATTTCCAAGTCCCGTCAGATCTCAAAGTCCACCGGCACCATCGTCCAAAAGCCAAACTCGTCCGATCGCCAAAACAATTATAGATACTTGTTCCTCGTTGCATGCCCAACGTATTACATTAATGGTTCGACCGCGGTGGTCGCGCTCGTTTTCGAGAAAAACGCGAAAAACACCTTTCGGTCCGAAATATTTCCAAGTCCCGTCAGATCTCAAAGTCCACCGGCACCATCGTCCAAAAGCCAAACTCGTCCGATCGCCAAAACAATTATAGATCCTTGTTCCTCGTTGCATTGCGTACGTATTACATTAATGGTTCGAACGCGGTCGTCGCGCTCGTTTTCGAGAAAAAAGAGAAAAACACCTTTCGGTCCGAAATATTTCCAAGTCCCGTCAGATCTCAAAGTCCACCGGCACCATCGTCCAAAAGCCAAACTCGTCCGATCGCCAAAACAATTATAGATACTTGTTCCTCGTTGCATTGCGAACGTATTACATTAATGGTTCGAACGCGGTCGTCGCGCTCGTTTTCGAGAAAAAAGAGAAAAACACCTTTCGGTCCGAAATATTTCCAAGTCCCGTCAGATCTCAAAGTCCACCGGCACCATCGTCCAAAAGCCAAACTCGTCCGATCGCCAAAACAATTATAGATCCTTGTTCCTCGTTGCATGCCGAACGTATTACATTAATGGTTCGACCGCGGTCGTCGCGCTCGTTTTCGAGAAAAACGCGAAAAACACCTTTCGGTCCGAAATATTTCCAAGTCCCGTCAGATCTCAAAGTCCACCGGCACCATCGTCCAAAAGCCAAACTCGTCCGATCGCCAAAACAATTATAGATACTTGTTCCTCGTTGCATGACCAACGTATTACATTAATGGTTCGACCGCGGTGGTCGCGCTCGTTTTCGAGAAAAACGCGAAAAACACCTTTCGGTCCGAAATATTTCCAAGTCCCGTCAGATCTCAAAGTCCACCGGCACCATCGCCCAAAAGCCAAACTCGTCCGATCGCCAAAACAATTATAGATCCTTGTTCGTCGTTGCATTGCGTACGTATTACATTAATGGTTCGAACGCGGTCGTCGCGCTCGATTTCGAGAAAAAAGAGAAAGACACCTTTCGGTCCGAAATATTTCCAAGTCCCGTCAGATCTCAAAGTCCACCGGCACCATCGTCCAAAAGCCAAACTCGTCCGATCGCCAAAACAATTATAGATCCTTGTTCCTCGTTCCATTCCGAACGAATTACATTAATGGTTCGACCGCGGTCGTCGCGCTCGTTTTCGAGAAAAACGAGAAAAACACCTTTCGGTCCGAAATATTTCCAAGTCCCGTCAGATCTCAAAGTCCACCGGCACCATCGTCCAAAAGCCAAACTCGTCCGATCGCCAAAACAATTATAGATCCTTGTTCCTCGTTGCATTGCGAACGTATTACATCAATGGTTCGAACGCGGTCGTCGCGCTCGTTTTCGAGAAAAACGAGAAAAACACCTTTCGGTCCGAAATATTTCCAAGTCCCGTCAGATCTCAAAGTCCACCGGCACCATCGTCCAAAAGCCAAACTCGTCCGATCGCCAAAACAATTATAGATACTTGTTCCTCGTTGCATGCCCAACGTATTACATTAATGGTTCGACCGCGGTGGTCGCATTCGTTTTCGAGAAAAACGCGAAAAACACCTTTCGGTCCGAAATATTTCCAAGTCCCGTCAGATCTCAAAGTCCACCGGCACCATCGTCCAAAAGCCAAACTCGTCCGATCGCCAAAACAATTATAGATCCTTGTTCCTCGTTGCATTGCGTACGTATTACATTAATGGTTCGAACGCGGTCGTCGCGCTCGATTTCGAGAAAAAAGAGAAAGACACCTTTCGGTCCGAAATATTTCCAAGTCCCGTCAGATCTCAAAGTCCACCGGCACCATCGTCCAAAAGCCAAACTCGTCCGATCGCCAAAACAATTATAGATCCTTGTTCCTCGTTGCATGCCGAACGTATTACATTAATGGTTCGACCGCGGTGGTCGCATTCGTTTTCGAGAAAAACGCGAAAAACACCTTTCGGTCCGAAATATTTCCAAGTCCCGTCAGATCTCAAAGTCCACCGGCACCATCGTCCAAAAGCCAAACTCGTCCGATCGCCAAAACAATTATAGATCCTTGTTCCTCGTTGCATTGCGTACGTATTACATTAATGGTTCGAACGCGGTCGTCGCGCTCGATTTCGAGAAAAAAGAGAAAGACACCTTTCGGTCCGAAATATTTCCAAGTCCCGTCAGATCTCAAAGTCCACCGGCACCATCGTCCAAAAGCCAAACTCGTCCGATCGCCAAAACAATTATAGATCCTTGTTCCTCGTTGCATGCCGAACGTATTACATTAATGGTTCGACCGCGGTCGTCGCGCTCGTTTTCGAGAAAAACGCGAAAAACACCTTTCGGTCCGAAATATTTCCAAGTCCCGTCAGATCTCAAAGTCCACCGGCACCATCGTCCAAAGCCAATCTCGTCCGATCGCCAAAACAATTATAGATCCTTGTTCCTCGTTGCATTCCGAACGAATTACATTAATGGTTCGACCGCGGTCGTCGCGCTCGTTTTCGAGAAAAAAGAGAAAAACACCTTTCGGTCCGAAATATTTCCAAGTCCCGTCAGATCTCAAAGTCCACCGGCACCATCGTCCAAAAGCCAAACTCGTCCGATCGCCAAAACAATTATAGATCCTTGTTCCTCGTTGCATTGCGAACGTATTACATCAATGGTTCGAACGCGGTCGTCGCGCTCGTTTTCGAGAAAAACGAGAAAAACACCTTTCGGTCCGAAATATTTCCAAGTCCCGTCAGATCTCAAAGTCCACCGGCACCATCGTCCAAAAGCCAAACTCGTCCGATCGCCAAAACAATTATAGATACTTGTTCCTCGTTGCATGCCCAACGTATTACATTAATGGTTCGACCGCGGTGGTCGCATTCGTTTTCGAGAAAAACGCGAAAAACACCTTTCGGTCCGAAATATTTCCAAGTCCCGTCAGATCTCAAAGTCCACCGGCACCATCGTCCAAAAGCCAAACTCGTCCGATCGCCAAAACAATTATAGATCCTTGTTCCTCGTTGCATTGCGTACGTATTACATTAATGGTTCGAACGCGGTCGTCGCGCTCGATTTCGAGAAAAAAGAGAAAGACACCTTTCGGTCCGAAATATTTCCAAGTCCCGTCAGATCTCAAAGTCCACCGGCACCATCGTCCAAAAGCCAAACTCGTCCGATCGCCAAAACAATTATAGATCCTTGTTCCTCGTTGCATGCCGAACGTATTACATTAATGGTTCGACCGCGGTCGTCGCGCTCGTTTTCGAGAAAAACGCGAAAAACACCTTTCGGTCCGAAATATTTCCAAGTCCCGTCAGATCTCAAAGTCCACCGGCACCATCGTCCAAAGCCAATCTCGTCCGATCGCCAAAACAATTATAGATCCTTGTTCCTCGTTGCATTCCGAACGAATTACATTAATGGTTCGACCGCGGTCGTCGCGCTCGTTTTCGAGAAAAAAGAGAAAAACACCTTTCGGTCCGAAATATTTCCAAGTCCCGTCAGATCTCAAAGTCCACCGGCACCATCGTCCAAAAGCCAAACTCGTCCGATCGCCAAAACAATTATAGATCCTTGTTCCTCGTTCCATTCCGAACGAATTACATTAATGGTTCGACCGCGATCGTCGCGCTCGTTTTCGAGAAAAACGAGAAAAACACCTTTCGGTCCGAAATATTTCCAAGTCCCGTCAGATCTCAAAGTCCACCGGCACCATCGTCCAAAAGCCAAACTCGTCCGATCGCCAAAACAATTATAGATCCTTGTTCCTCGTTGCATTGCGAACGTATTACATCAATGGTTCGAACGCGGTCGTCGCGCTCGTTTTCGAGAAAAACGAGAAAAACACCTTTCGGTCCGAAATATTTCCAAGTCCCGTCAGATCTCAAAGTCCACCGGCACCATCGTCCAAAAGCCAAACTCGTCCGATCGCCAAAACAATTATAGATCCTTGTTCCTCGTTGCATGCCGAACGTATTACATTAATGGTTCGACCGCGGTCGTCGCGCTCGTTTTCGAGAAAAACGCGAAAAACACCTTTCGGTCCGAAATATTTCCAAGTCCCGTCAGATCTCAAAGTCCACCGGCACCATCGTCCAAAAGCCAATCTCGTCCGATCGCCAAAACAATTATAGATCCTTGTTCCTCGTTGCATTCCGAACGAATTACATTAATGGTTCGACCGCGGTCGTCGCGCTCGTTTTCGAGAAAAAAGAGAAAAACACCTTTCGGTCCGAAATATTTCCAAGTCCCGTCAGATCTCAAAGTCCACCGGCACCATCGTCCAAAAGCCAAACTCGTCCGATCGCCAAAACAATTATAGATCCTTGTTCCTCGTTCCATTCCGAACGAATTACATTAATGGTTCGACCGCGGTCGTCGCGCTCGTTTTCGAGAAAAACGAGAAAAACACCTTTCGGTCCGAAATATTTCCAAGTCCCGTCAGATCTCAAAGTCCACCGACACCATCGTCCAAAAGCCAAACTCGTCCGATCGCCAAAACAATTATAGATCCTTGTTCCTCGTTGCATTGCGAACGTATTACATCAATGGTTCGAACGCGGTCGTCGCGCTCGTTTTCGAGAAAAACGAGAAAAACACCTTTCGGTCCGAAATACTTCCAAGTCCCGTCAGATCTCAAAGTCCACCGGCACCATCGTCCAAAAGCCAAACTCGTCCGATCGCCAAAACAATTATAGATCCTTGTTCCTCGTTGCATGCCGAACGTATTACATTAATGGTTCGACCGCGTTGGTCGCGCTCGTTTTCGAGAAAAACGAGAAAAACACCTTTCGGTCCGAAATATTTCCAAGTCCCGTCAGATCTCAAAGTCCACCGGCACCATCGTCCAAAAGCCAAACTCGTCCGATCGCCAAAACAATTATAGATCCTTGTTCCTCGTTGCATGCCGAACGTATTACATTAATGGTTCGAACGCGGTCGTCGCGCTCGTTTTCGAGAAAAAAGAGAAAAACACCTTTCGGTCCGAAATATTTCCAAGTCCCGTCAGATCTCAAAGTCCACCGGCACCATCGTCCAAAAGCCAAACTCGTCCGATCGCCAAAACAATTATAGATCCTTGTTCCTCGTTGCATTGCGTACGTATTACATTAATGGTTCGAACGCGGTCGTCGCGCTCGTTTTCGAGAAAAAAGAGAAAAACACCTTTCGGTCCGAAATATTTCCAAGTCCCGTCAGATCTCAAAGTCCACCGGCACCATCGTCCAAAAGCCAAACTCGTCCGATCGCCAAAACAATTATAGATCCTTGTTCCTCGTTGCATGCCGAACGTATTACATTAATGGTTCGAACGCGGTCGTCGCGCTCGATTTCGAGAAAAAAGAGAAAGACACCTTTCGGTCCGAAATATTTCCAAGTCCCGTCAGATCTCAAAGTCCACCGGCACCATCGTCCAAAAGCCAAACTCGTCCGATCGCCAAAACAATTATAGATCCTTGTTCCTCGTTGCATGCCGAACGTATTACATTAATGGTTCGACCGCGGTCGTCGCGCTCGTTTTCGAGAAAAACGCGAAAAACACCTTTCGGTCCGAAATATTTCCAAGTCCCGTCAGATCTCAAAGTCCACCGGCACCATCGTCCAAAGCCAATCTCGTCCGATCGCCAAAACAATTATAGATCCTTGTTCCTCGTTGCATTCCGAACGAATTACATTAATGGTTCGACCGCGGTCGTCGCGCTCGTTTTCGAGAAAAAAGAGAAAAACACCTTTCGGTCCGAAATATTTCCAAGTCCCGTCAGATCTCAAAGTCCACCGGCACCATCGTCCAAAAGCCAAACTCGTCCGATCGCCAAAACAATTATAGATCCTTGTTCCTCGTTCCATTCCGAACGAATTACATTAATGGTTCGACCGCGATCGTCGCGCTCGTTTTCGAGAAAAACGAGAAAAACACCTTTCGGTCCGAAATATTTCCAAGTCCCGTCAGATCTCAAAGTCCACCGGCACCATCGTCCAAAAGCCAAACTCGTCCGATCGCCAAAACAATTATAGATCCTTGTTCCTCGTTGCATTGCGAACGTATTACATCAATGGTTCGAACGCGGTCGTCGCGCTCGTTTTCGAGAAAAACGAGAAAAACACCTTTCGGTCCGAAATATTTCCAAGTCCCGTCAGATCTCAAAGTCCACCGGCACCATCGTCCAAAAGCCAAACTCGTCCGATCGCCAAAACAATTATAGATCCTTGTTCCTCGTTGCATGCCGAACGTATTACATTAATGGTTCGACCGCGGTCGTCGCGCTCGTTTTCGAGAAAAACGCGAAAAACACCTTTCGGTCCGAAATATTTCCAAGTCCCGTCAGATCTCAAAGTCCACCGGCACCATCGTCCAAAAGCCAATCTCGTCCGATCGCCAAAACAATTATAGATCCTTGTTCCTCGTTGCATTCCGAACGAATTACATTAATGGTTCGACCGCGGTCGTCGCGCTCGTTTTCGAGAAAAAAGAGAAAAACACCTTTCGGTCCGAAATATTTCCAAGTCCCGTCAGATCTCAAAGTCCACCGGCACCATCGTCCAAAAGCCAAACTCGTCCGATCGCCAAAACAATTATAGATCCTTGTTCCTCGTTCCATTCCGAACGAATTACATTAATGGTTCGACCGCGGTCGTCGCGCTCGTTTTCGAGAAAAACGAGAAAAACACCTTTCGGTCCGAAATATTTCCAAGTCCCGTCAGATCTCAAAGTCCACCGACACCATCGTCCAAAAGCCAAACTCGTCCGATCGCCAAAACAATTATAGATCCTTGTTCCTCGTTGCATTGCGAACGTATTACATCAATGGTTCGAACGCGGTCGTCGCGCTCGTTTTCGAGAAAAACGAGAAAAACACCTTTCGGTCCGAAATACTTCCAAGTCCCGTCAGATCTCAAAGTCCACCGGCACCATCGTCCAAAAGCCAAACTCGTCCGATCGCCAAAACAATTATAGATCCTTGTTCCTCGTTGCATGCCGAACGTATTACATTAATGGTTCGACCGCGTTGGTCGCGCTCGTTTTCGAGAAAAACGAGAAAAACACCTTTCGGTCCGAAATATTTCCAAGTCCCGTCAGATCTCAAAGTCCACCGGCACCATCGTCCAAAAGCCAAACTCGTCCGATCGCCAAAACAATTATAGATCCTTGTTCCTCGTTGCATGCCGAACGTATTACATTAATGGTTCGAACGCGGTCGTCGCGCTCGTTTTCGAGAAAAAAGAGAAAAACACCTTTCGGTCCGAAATATTTCCAAGTCCCGTCAGATCTCAAAGTCCACCGGCACCATCGTCCAAAAGCCAAACTCGTCCGATCGCCAAAACAATTATAGATCCTTGTTCCTCGTTGCATTGCGTACGTATTACATTAATGGTTCGAACGCGGTCGTCGCGCTCGTTTTCGAGAAAAAAGAGAAAAACACCTTTCGGTCCGAAATATTTCCAAGTCCCGTCAGATCTCAAAGTCCACCGGCACCATCGTCCAAAAGCCAAACTCGTCCGATCGCCAAAACAATTATAGATCCTTGTTCCTCGTTGCATGCCGAACGTATTACATTAATGGTTCGACCGCGGTCGTCGCGCTCGTTTTCGAGAAAAACGCGAAAAACACCTTTCGGTCCGAAATATTTCCAAGTCCCGTCAGATCTCAAAGTCCACCGGCACCATCGTCCAAAAGCCAAACTCGTCCGATCGCCAAAACAATTATAGATACTTGTTCCTCGTTGCATGCCCAACGTATTACATTAATGGTTCGACCGCGGTGGTCGCGCTCGTTTTCGAGAAAAACGCGAAAAACACCTTTCGGTCCGAAATATTTCCAAGTCCCGTCAGATCTCAAAGTCCACCGGCACCATCGCCCAAAAGCCAAACTCGTCCGATCGCCAAAACAATTATAGATCCTTGTTCGTCGTTGCATTGCGTACGTATTACATTAATGGTTCGAACGCGGTCGTCGCGCTCGATTTCGAGAATAAAGAGAAAGACACCTTTCGGTCCGAAATATTTCCAAGTCCCGTCAGATCTCAAAGTCCACCGGCACCATCGTCCAAAAGCCAAACTCGTCCGATCGCCAAAACAATTATAGATCCTTGTTCCTCGTTGCATGCCGAACGTATTACATTAATGGTTCGACCGCGGTCGTCGCGCTCGTTTTCGAGAAAAACGCGAAAAACACCTTTCGGTCCGAAATATTTCCAAGTCCCGTCAGATCTCAAAGTCCACCGGCACCATCGTCCAAAAGCCAATCTCGTCCGATCGCCAAAACAATTATAGATCCTTGTTCCTCGTTGCATTCCGAACGAATTACATTAATGGTTCGACCGCGGTCGTCGCGCTCGTTTTCGAGAAAAACGCGAAAAACACCTTTCGGTCCGAAATATTTCCAAGTCCCGTCAGATCTCAAAGTCCACCGGCACCATCGTCCAAAAGCCAAACTCGTCCGATCGCCAAAACAATTATAGATCCTTGTTCCTCGTTGCATTCCGAACGTATTACATTAATGGTTCGCCCGCGGTCGTCGCGCTCGTTTTCGAGAAAAACGAGAAAAACACCTTTCGGTCCGAAATATTTCTAAGTCCCGTCAGATCTCAAAGTCCACCGGCACCATCGTCCAAAAGCCAAACTCGTCCGATCGCCAAAACAATTATAGATCCTTGTTCCTCGTTCCATTCCGAACGAATTACATTAATGGTTCGACCGCGGTCGTCGCGCTCGTTTTCGAGAAAAACGAGAAAAACACCTTTCGGTCCGAAATATTTCCAAGTCCCGTCAGATCTCAAAGTCCACCGGCACCATCGTCCAAAAGCCAAACTCGTCCGATCGCCAAAACAATTATAGATCCTTGTTCCTCGTTGCATTGCGAACGTATTACATCAATGATTCGAACGCGGTCGTCGCGCTCGTTTTCGAGAAAAACGAGAAAAACACCTTTCGGTCCGAAATATTTCCAAGTCCCGTCAGATCACAAAGTCCACCGGCACCATCGTCCAAAAGCCAAACTCGTCCGATCGCCAAAACAATTATAGATCCTTGTTCCTCGTTGCATGCCGAACGTATTACATTAATGGTTCGAACGCGGTCGTCGCGCTCGTTTTCGAGAAAAAAGAGAAAAACACCTTTCGGTCCGAAATATTTCCAAGTCCCGTCAGATCTCAAAGTCCACCGGCACCATCGTCCAAAAGCCAAACTCGTCCGATCGCCAAAACAATTATAGATCCTTGTTCCTCGTTGCATTGCGTACGTATTACATTAATGGTTCGAACGCGGTCGTCGCGCTCGTTTTCGAGAAAAAAGAGAAAAACACCTTTCGGTCCGAAATATTTCCAAGTCCCGTCAGATCTCAAAGTCCACCGGCACCATCGTCCAAAAGCCAAACTCGTCCGATCGCCAAAACAATTATAGATCCATGTTCCTCGTTGCATTGCGAACGTATTACATTAATGGTTCGAACGCGGTCGTCGCGCTCGTTTTCGAGAAAAACGAGAAAAACACCTTTCGGTCCGAAATATTTCCAAGTTCCGTCAGATCTCAAAGTCCACCGGCACCATCGTCCAAAAGCCAAACTCGTCCGATCGCCAAAACAATTATAGATCCTTGTTCCTCGTTGCATGCCGAACGTATTACATTAATGGTTCGACCGCGGTGGTCGCGCTCGTTTTCGAGAAAAACGAGAAAAACACCTTTCGGTCCGAAATATTTCCAAGTCCCGTCAGATCTCAAAATCCACCGGCACCATCGTCCAAAAGCCAAACTCGTCCGATCGCCAAAACAATTATAGATCCTTGTTCCTCGTTGCATGCCGAACGTATTACATTAATGGTTCGACCGCGGTCGTCGCGTTCGTTTTCGAGAAAAACGTGAAAAACACCTTTCGGTCCGAAATATTTCCAAGTCCCGTCAGATCTCAAAGTCCACCGGCACCATCGTCCAAAAGTCAAACTCGTCCGATCGCCAAAACAATTATAGATCCTTGTTCCTCGTTGCATTCCGAACGAATTACATTAATGGTTCGACCGCGGTCGTCGCGCTCGTTTTCGAGAAAAAAGAGAAAAACACCTTTCGGTCCGAAATATTTCCAAGTCCCGTCAGATCTCAAAGTCCACCGGCACCATTGTCCAAAAGCCAAACTCGTCCGATCGCCAAAACAATTATAGATCCTTGTTCCTCGTTGCATTGCGAACGTATTACACTAATGGTTCGAACGCGGTCGTCGCGCTCGTTTTCGAGAAAAACGAGAAAAACACCTTTCGGTCCGAAATATTTCCAAGTTCCGTCAGATCTCAAAATCCACCGGCACCATCGTCCAAAAGCCAAACTCGTCCGATCGCCAAAACAATTATAGATCCTTGTTCCTCGTTGCATGCCGAACGTATTACATTAATGGTTCGACCGCGGTCGTCGCGTTCGTTTTCGAGAAAAACGTGAAAAACACCTTTCGGTCCGAAATATTTCCAAGTCCCGTCAGATCTCAAAGTCCACCGGCACCATCGTCCAAAAGCCAAACTCGTCCGATCGCCAAAACAATTATAGATCCTTGTTCCTCGTTGCATTCCGAACGAATTACATTAATGGTTCGACCGCGGTCGTCGCGCTCGTTTTCGAGAAAAAAGAGAAAAACACCTTTCGGTCCGAAATATTTCCAAGTCCCGCCAGACCTCAAAGTCCACCGGCACCATCGTCCAAAAGCCAAACTCGTCCGATCGCCAAAACAATTATAGATCCTTGTTCCTCGTTGCATTCCGAACGTATTACATTAATGGTTCGAACGCGGTCGTCGCGCTCGTTTTCGAGAAAAACGAGAAAAACACCTTTCGGTCCGAAATATTTCTAAGTCCCGTCAGATCTCAAAGTCCACCGGCACCATCGTCCAAAAGCCAAACTCGTCCGATCGCCAAAACAATTATAGATCCTTGTTCCTCGTTGCATGCCGAACGTATTACATTAATGGTTCGACCGCGGTGGTCGCGCTCGTTTTCGAGAAAAACGAGAAAAACACCTTTCGGTCCGAAATATTTCCAAGTCCCGTCAGATCTCAAAGTCCACCGGCACCATCGTCCAAAAGCCAAACTCGTCCGATCGCCAAAACAATTATAGATCCTTGTTCCTCGTTGCATGCCGAACGTATTACATTAATGGTTCGAACGCGGTCGTCGCGCTCGTTTTCGAGAAAAAAGAGAAAAACACCTTTCGGTCCGAAATATTTCCAAGTCCCGTCAGATCTCAAAGTCCACCGGCACCATCGTCCAAAAGCCAAACTCGTCCGATCGCCAAAACAATTATAGATCCTTGTTCCTCGTTGCATTGCGTACGTATTACATTAATGGTTCGAACGCGGTCGTCGCGCTCGATTTCGAGAAAAAAGAGAAAGACACCTTTCGGTCCGAAATATTTCCAAGTCCCGTCAGATCTCAAAGTCCACCGGCACCATCGTCCAAAAGCCAAACTCGTCCGATCGCCAAAACAATTATAGATCCTTGTTCCTCGTTGCATTGCGTACGTATTACATTAATGGTTCGAACGCGGTCGTCGCGCTCGATTTCGAGAAAAAAGAGAAAGACACCTTTCGGTCCGAAATATTTCCAAGTCCCGTCAGATCTCAAAGTCCACCGGCACCATCGTCCAAAAGCCAAACTCGTCCGATCGCCAAAACAATTATAGATCCTTGTTCCTCGTTGCATGCCGAACGTATTACATTAATGGTTCGACCGCGGTCGTCGCGCTCGTTTTCGAGAAAAAAGAGAAAAACACCTTTCGGTCCGAAATATTTCCAAGTCCCGTCAGATCTCAAAGTCCACCGGCACCATCGTCCAAAAGCCAAACTCGTCCGATCGCCAAAACAATTATAGATCCTTGTTCCTCGTTGCATTGCGTACGTATTACATTAATGGTTCGAACGCGGTCGTCGCGCTCGATTTCGAGAAAAAAGAGAAAGACACCTTTCGGTCCGAAATACTTCCAAGTCCCGTCAGATCTCAAAGTCCACCGGCACCATCGTCCAAAAGCCAAACTCGTCCGATCGCCAAAACAATTATAGATCCTTGTTCCTCGTTGCATGCCGAACGTATTACATTAATGGTTCGACCGCGGTCGTCGCGCTCGTTTTCGAGAAAAACGCGAAAAGCACCTTTCGGTCCGAAATATTTCCAAGTCCCGTCAGATCTCAAAGTCCACCGGCACCATCGTCCAAAAGCCAAACTCGTCCGATCGCCAAAACAATTATAGATCCTTGTTCCTCGTTGCATTCCGAACGAATTACATTAATGGTTCGACCGCGGTCGTCGCGCTCGTTTTCGAGAAAAAAGAGAAAAACACCTTTCGGTCCGAAATATTTCCAAGTCCCGTCAGATCTCAAAGTCCACCGGCACCATCGTCCAAAAGCCAAACTCGTACGATCGCCAAAACAATTATAGATCCTTGTTCCTCGTTCCATTCCGAACGAATTACATTAATGGTTCGACCGCGGTCGTCGCGCTCGTTTTCGAGAAAAACGAGAAAAACACCTTTCGGTCCGAAATATTTCCAAGTCCCGTCAGATCTCAAAGTCCACCGGCACCATCGCCCAAAAGCCAAACTCGTCCGATCGCCAAAACAATTATAGATCCTTGTTCCTCGTTGCATTGCGAACGTATTACATTAATGGTTCGACCGCGGTCGTCGCGCTCGTTTTCGAGAAAAACGCGAAAAGCACCTTTCGGTCCGAAATATTTCCAAGTCCCGTCAGATCTCAAAGTCCACCGGCACCATCGTCCAAAAGCCAAACTCGTCCGATCGCCAAAACAATTATAGATACTTGTTCCTCGTTGCATGCCCAACGTATTACATTAATGGTTCGACCGCGGTGGTCGCGCTCGTTTTCGAGAAAAACGCGAAAAACACCTTTCGGTCCGAAATATTTCCAAGTCCCGTCAGATCTCAAAGTCCACCGGCACCATCGCCCAAAAGCCAAACTCGTCCGATCGCCAAAACAATTATAGATCCTTGTTCGTCGTTGCATTGCGTACGTATTACATTAATGGTTCGAACGCGGTCGTCGCGCTCGATTTCGAGAAAAAAGAGAAAGACACCTTTCGGTCCGAAATATTTCCAAGTCCCGTCAGATCTCAAAGTCCACCGGCACCATCGTCCAAAAGCCAAACTCGTCCGATCGCCAAAACAATTATAGATCCTTGTTCCTCGTTGCATGCCGAACGTATTACATTAATGGTTCGACCGCGGTCGTCGCGCTCGTTTTCGAGATGAACGCGAAAAACACCTTTCGGTCCGAAATATTTCCAAGTCCCGTCAGATCTCAAAGTCCACCGGCACCATCGTCCAAAAGCCAAACTCGTCCGATCGCCAAAACAATTATAGATCCTTGTTCCTCGTTGCATTCCGAACGAATTACATTAATGGTTCGACCGCGGTCGTCGCGCTCGTTTTCGAGAAAAAAGAGAAAAACACCTTTCGGTCCGAAATATTTCCAAGTCCCGTCAGATCTCAAAGTCCACCGGCACCATCGTCCAAAAGCCAAACTCGTCCGATCGCCAAAACAATTATAGATCCTTGTTCCTCGTTGCATTCCGAACGAATTACATTAATGGTTCGACCGCGGTCGTCGCGCTCGTTTTCGAGAAAAAAGAGAAAAACACCTTTCGGTCCGAAATATTTCCAAGTCCCGTCAGATCTCAAAGTCCACCGGCACCATCGTCCAAAAGCCAAACTCGTCCGATCGCCAAAACAATTATAGATCCTTGTTCCTCGTTGCATTGCGAACGTATTACATTAATGGTTCGAACGCGGTCGTCGCGCTCGTTTTCGAGAAAAACGAGAAAAACACCTTTCGCTCCGAAATATTTCCAAGTTCCGTCAGATCTCAAAGTCCACCGGCACCATCGTCCAAAAGCCAAACTCGTCCGATCGCCAAAACAATTATAGATCCTTGTTCCTCGTTGCATGCCGAACGTATTACATTAATGGTTCGATCGCGGTGGTCGCGCTCGTTTTCGAGAAAAAAGAGAAAAACACCTTTCGGTCCGAAATATTTCCAAGTCCCGTCAGATCTCAAAGTCCACCGGCACCATCGTCCAAAAGCCAAACTCGTCCGATCGCCAAAACAATTATAGATACTTGTTCCTCGTTGCATGCCCAACGTATTACATTAATGGTTCGACCGCGGTGGTCGCGCTCGTTTTCGAGAAAAACGCGAAAAACACCTTTCGGTCCGAAATATTTCCAAGTCCCGTCAGATCTCAAAGTCCACCGGCACCATCGCCCAAAAGCCAAACTCGTCCGATCGCCAAAACAATTATAGATCCTTGTTCGTCGTTGCATTGCGTACGTATTACATTAATGGTTCGAACGCGGTCGTCGCGCTCGATTTCGAGAAAAAAGAGAAAGACACCTTTCGGTCCGAAATATTTCCAAGTCCCGTCAGATCTCAAAGTCCACCGGCACCATCGTCCAAAAGCCAAACTCGTCCGATCGCCAAAACAATTATAGATCCTTGTTCCTCGTTGCATGCCGAACGTATTACATTAATGGTTCGACCGCGGTCGTCGCGCTCGTTTTCGAGATAAACGCGAAAAACACCTTTCGGTCCGAAATATTTCCAAGTCCCGTCAGATCTCAAAGTCCACCGGCACCATCGTCCAAAAGCCAAACTCGTCCGATCGCCAAAACAATTATAGATCCTTGTTCCTCGTTGCATTCCGAACGAATTACATTAATGGTTCGACCGCGGTCGTCGCGCTCGTTTTCGAGAAAAAAGAGAAAAACACCTTTCGGTCCGAAATATTTCCAAGTCCCGTCAGATCTCAAAGTCCACCGGCACCATCGTCCAAAAGCCAAACTCGTCCGATCGCCAAAACAATTATAGATCCTTGTTCCTCGTTGCATTCCGAACGAATTACATTAATGGTTCGACCGCGGTCGTCGCGCTCGTTTTCGAGAAAAAAGAGAAAAACACCTTTCGGTCCGAAATATTTCCAAGTCCCGTCAGATCTCAAAATCCACCGGCACCATCGTCCAAAAGCCAAACTCGTCCGATCGCCAAAACAATTATAGATCCTTGTTCCTCGTTGCATTGCGAACGTATTACATTAATGGTTCGAACGCGGTCGTCGCGCTCGTTTTCGAGAAAAACGAGAAAAACACCTTTCGGTCCGAAATATTTCCAAGTTCCGTCAGATCTCAAAGTCCACCGGCACCATCGTCCAAAAGCCAAACTCGTCCGATCGCCAAAACAATTATAGATCCTTGTTCCTCGTTGCATTGCGTACGTATTACATTAATGGTTCGAACGCGGTCGTCGCGCTCGATTTCGAGAAAAAAGAGAAAGACACCTTTCGGTCCGTAATATTTCCAAGTCCCGTCAGATCTCAAAGTCCACCGGCACCATCGTCCAAAAGCCAAACTCGTCCGATCGCCAAAACAATTATAGATCCTTGTTCCTCGTTGCATGCCGAACGTATTACATTAATGGTTCGACCGCGGTGGTCGCGCTCGTTTTCGAGAAAAACGAGAAAAACACCTTTCGGTCCGAAATATTTCCAAGTCCCGTCAGATCTCAAAATCCACCGGCACCATCGTCCAAAAGCCAAACTCGTCCGATCGCCAAAACAATTATAGATCCTTGTTCCTCGTTGCATTCCGAACGAATTACATTAATGGTTCGACCGCGGTCGTCGCGCTCGTTTTCGAGAAAAAAGAGAAAAACACCTTTCGGTCCGAAATATTTCCAAGTCCCGTCAGATCTCAAAGTCCACCGGCACCATCGTCCAAAAGCCAAACTCGTCCGATCGCCAAAACAATTATAGATCCTTGTTCCTCGTTGCATGCCGAACGTATTACATTAATGGTTCGACCGCGGTCGTCGCGTTCGTTTTCGAGAAAAACGTGAAAAACACCTTTCGGTCCGAAATATTTCCAAGTTCCGTCAGATCTCAAAGTCCACCGGCACCATCGTCCAAAAGCCAAACTCGTCCGATCGCCAAAACAATTATAGATCCTTGTTCCTCGTTGCATTCCGAACGAATTACATTAATGGTTCGACCGCGGTCGTCGCGCTCGTTTTCGAGAAAAACGAGAAAAACACCTTTCGGCCCGAAATATTTCTAAGTCCCGTCAGATCTCAAAGTCCACCGGCACCATCGTCCAAAAGCCAAACTCGTCCGATCGCCAAAACAATTATAGATCCTTGTTCCTCGTTCCATTCCGAACGAATTACATTAATGGTTCGACCGCGGTCGTCGCGCTCGTTTTCGAGAAAAACGAGAAAAACACCTTTCGGTCCGAAATATTTCCAAGTCCCGTCAGATCTCAAAGTCCACCGGCACCATCGTCCAAAAGCCAAACTCGTCCGATCGCCAAAACAATTATAGATCCTTGTTCCTCGTTGCATGCCGAACGTATTACATTAATGGTTCGACCGCGTTGGTCGCGCTCGTTTTCGAGAAAAACGAGAAAAACACCTTTCGGTCCGAAATATTTCCAAGTCCCGTCAGATCTCAAAGTCCACCGGCACCATCGCCCAAAAGCCAAACTCGTCCGATCGCCAAAACAATTATAGATCCTTGTTCCTCGTTCCATTCCGAACGAATTACATTAATGGTTCGACCGCGGTCGTCGCGCTCGTTTTCGAGAAAAACGAGAAAAACACCTTTCGGTCCGAAATATTTCCAAGTCCCGTCAGATCTCAAAGTCCACCGGCACCATCGCCCAAAAGCCAAACTCGTCCGATCGCCAAAACAATTATAGATCCTTGTTCCTCGTTGCATTGCGAACGTATTACATTAATGGTTCGAACGCGGTCGTCGCGCTCGTTTTCGAGAAAAACGAGAAAAACACCTTTCGGTCCGAAATATTTCCAAGTTCCGTCAGATCTCAAAGTCCACCGGCACCATCGTCCAAAAGCCAAACTCGTCCGATCGCCAAAACAATTATAGATCCTTGTTCCTCGTTGCATGCCGAACGTATTACATTAATGGTTCGACCGCGGTGGTCGCGCTCGTTTTCGAGAAAAACGAGAAAAACACCTTTCGGTCCGAAATATTTCCAAGTCCCGTCAGATCTCAAAATCCACCGGCACCATCGTCCAAAAGCCAAACTCGTCCGATCGCCAAAACAATTATAGATCCTTGTTCCTCGTTGCATTCCGAACGAATTACATTAATGGTTCGACCGCGGTCGTCGCGCTCGTTTTCGAGAAAAAAGAGAAAAACACCTTTCGGTCCGAAATATTTCCAAGTCCCGTCAGATCTCAAAGTCCACCGGCACCATCGTCCAAAAGCCAAACTCGTCCGATCGCCAAAACAATTATAGATCCTTGTTCCTCGTTGCATGCCGAACGTATTACATTAATGGTTCGACCGCGGTCGTCGCGTTCGTTTTCGAGAAAAACGTGAAAAACACCTTTCGGTCCGAAATATTTCCAAGTTCCGTCAGATCTCAAAGTCCACCGGCACCATCGTCCAAAAGCCAAACTCGTCCGATCGCCAAAACAATTATAGATCCTTGTTCCTCGTTGCATTCCGAACGAATTACATTAATGGTTCGACCGCGGTCGTCGCGCTCGTTTTCGAGAAAAACGAGAAAAACACCTTTCGGCCCGAAATATTTCTAAGTCCCGTCAGATCTCAAAGTCCACCGGCACCATCGTCCAAAAGCCAAACTCGTCCGATCGCCAAAACAATTATAGATCCTTGTTCCTCGTTCCATTCCGAACGAATTACATTAATGGTTCGACCGCGGTCGTCGCGCTCGTTTTCGAGAAAAACGAGAAAAACACCTTTCGGTCCGAAATATTTCCAAGTCCCGTCAGATCTCAAAGTCCACCGGCACCATCGTCCAAAAGCCAAACTCGTCCGATCGCCAAAACAATTATAGATCCTTGTTCCTCGTTGCATGCCGAACGTATTACATTAATGGTTCGACCGCGTTGGTCGCGCTCGTTTTCGAGAAAAACGAGAAAAACACCTTTCGGTCCGAAATATTTCCAAGTCCCGTCAGATCTCAAAGTCCACCGGCACCATCGTCCAAAAGCCAAACTCGTCCGATCGCCAAAACAATTATAGATCCTTGTTCCTCGTTGCATTGCGTACGTATTACATTAATGGTTCGAACGCGGTCGTCGCGCTCGTTTTCGAGAAAAAAGAGAAAAACACCTTTCGGTCCGAAATATTTCCAAGTCCCGTCAGATCTCAAAGTCCACCGGCACCATCGTCCAAAAGCCAAACTCGTCCGATCGCCAAAACAATTATAGATCCTTGTTCCTCGTTGCATGCCGAACGTATTACATTAATGGTTCGACCGCGGTCGTCGCGCTCGTTTTCGAGAAAAACGCGAAAAACACCTTTCGGTCCGAAATATTTCCAAGTCCCGTCAGATCTCAAAGTCCACCGGCACCATCGCCCAAAAGCCAAACTCGTCCGATCGCCAAAACAATTATAGATCCTTGTTCGTCGTTGCATTGCGTACGTATTACATTAATGGTTCGAACGCGGTCGTCGCGCTCGATTTCGAGAAAAAAGAGAAAGACACCTTTCGGTCCGAAATATTTCCAAGTCCCGTCAGATCTCAAAGTCCACCGGCACCATCGCCCAAAAGCCAAACTCGTCCGATCGCCAAAACAATTATAGATCCTTGTTCGTCGTTGCATTGCGTACGTATTACATTAATGGTTCGAACGCGGTCGTCGCGCTCGATTTCGAGAAAAAAGAGAAAGACACCTTTCGGTCCGAAATATTTCCAAGTCCCGTCAGATCTCAAAGTCCACCGGCACCATCGTCCAAAAGCCAAACTCGTCCGATCGCCAAAACAATTATAGATCCTTGTTCCTCGTTGCATGCCGAACGTATTACATTAATGGTTCGACCGCGGTGGTCGCGCTCGTTTTCGAGAAAAACGAGAAAAACACCCTTCGGTCCGAAATATTTCCAAGTCCCGTCAGATCTCAAAGTCCACCGGCACCATCGTCCAAAAGCCAAACTCGTCCGATCGCCAAAACAATTATAGATCCTTGTTCCTCGTTGCATGCCGAACGAATTACATTAATGGTTCGAACGCGGTCGTCGCGCTCGTTTTCGAGAAAAAAGAGAAAAACACCTTTCGGTCCGAAATATTTCCAAGTCCCGTCAGATCTCAAAGTCCACCGGCACCATCGTCCAAAAGCCAAACTCGTCCGATCGCCAAAACAATTATAGATCCTTGTTCCTCGTTGCATGCCGAACGTATTACATTAATGGTTCGACCGCGGTCGTCGCGCTCGTTTTCGAGAAAAACGCGAAAAACACCTTTCGGTCCGAAATATTTCCAAGTCCCGTCAGATCTCAAAGTCCACCGGCACCATCGTCCAAAAGCCAAACTCGTCCGATCGCCAAAACAATTATAGATACTTGTTCCTCGTTGCATGCCCAACGTATTACATTAATGGTTCGACCGCGGTGGTCGCGCTCGTTTTCGAGAAAAACGCGAAAAACACCTTTCGGTCCGAAATATTTCCAAGTCCCGTCAGATCTCAAAGTCCACCGGCACCATCGTCCAAAAGCCAAACTCGTCCGATCGCCAAAACAATTATAGATCCTTGTTCCTCGTTGCATTCCGAACGAATTACATTAATGGTTCGACCGCGGTCGTCGCGCTCGTTTTCGAGAAAAAAGAGAAAAACACCTTTCGGTCCGAAATATTTCCAAGTCCCGTCAGATCTCAAAGTCCACCGGCACCATCGTCCAAAAGCCAAACTCGTCCGATCGCCAAAACAATTATAGATCCTTGTTCCTCGTTCCATTCCGAACGAATTACATTAATGGTTCGACCGCGGTGGTCGCGCTCGTTTTCGAGAAAAACGCGAAAAACACCTTTCGGTCCGAAATATTTCCAAGTCCCGTCAGATCTCAAAGTCCACCGGCACCATCGCCCAAAAGCCAAACTCGTCCGATCGCCAAAACAATTATAGATCCTTGTTCGTCGTTGCATTGCGTACGTATTACATTAATGGTTCGACCGCGGTCGTCGCGCTCGTTTTCGAGATAAACGCGAAAAACACCTTTCGGTCCGAAATATTTCCAAGTCCCGTCAGATCTCAAAGTCCACCGGCACCATCGTCCAAAAGCCAAAATCGTCCGATCGCCAAAACAATTATAGATCCTTGTTCCTCGTTGCATGCCGAACGTATTACATTAATGGTTCGACAGCGGTGGTCGCGCTCGTTTCCGAGAAAAACGAGAAAAACACCTTTCGGTCCGAAATATTTCCAAGTCCCGTCAGATCTCAAAGTCCACCGGCACCATCGTCCAAAAGCCAAACTCGTCCGATCGCCAAAACAATTATAGATCCTTGTTCCTCGTTGCATGCCGAACGTATTACATTAATGGTTCGACCGCGTTGGTCGCGCTCGTTTTCGAGAAAAACGAGAAAAACACCTTTCGGTCCGAAATATTTCCAAGTCCCGTCAGATCTCAAAGTCCACCGGCACCATCGTCCAAAAGCCAAACTCGTCCGATCGCCAAAACAATTATAGATCCTTGTTCCTCGTTGCATTGCGTACGTATTACATTAATGGTTCGAACGCGGTCGTCGCGCTCGTTTTCGAGAAAAAAGAGAAAAACACCTTTCGGTCCGAAATATTTCCAAGTCCCGTCAGATCTCAAAGTCCACCGGCACCATCGTCCAAAAGCCAAACTCGTCCGATCGCCAAAACAATTATAGATCCTTGTTCCTCGTTGCATGCCGAACGTATTACATTAATGGTTCGACCGCGGTCGTCGCGCTCGTTTTCGAGAAAAACGCGAAAAACACCTTTCGGTCCGAAATATTTCCATGTCCCGTCAGATCTCAAAGTCCACCGGCACCATCGTCCAAAAGCCAAACTCGTCCGATCGCCAAAACAATTATAGATACTTGTTCCTCGTTGCATGCCCAACGTATTACATTAATGGTTCGACCGCGGTGGTCGCGCTCGTTTTCGAGAAAAACGCGAAAAACACCTTTCGGTCCGAAATATTTCCAAGTCCCGTCAGATCTCAAAGTCCACCGGCACCATCGCCCAAAAGCCAAACTCGTCCGATCGCCAAAACAATTATAGATCCTTGTTCGTCGTTGCATTGCGTACGTATTACATTAATGGTTCGAACGCGGTCGTCGCGCTCGATTTCGAGAAAAAAGAGAAAGACACCTTTCGGTCCGAAATATTTCCAAGTCCCGTCAGATCTCAAAGTCCACCGGCACCATCGTCCAAAAGCCAAACTCGTCCGATCGCCAAAACAATTATAGATCCTTGTTCCTCGTTGCATGCCGAACGTATTACATTAATGGTTCGACCGCGGTGGTCGCGCTCGTTTTCGAGAAAAACGAGAAAAACACCCTTCGGTCCGAAATATTTCCAAGTCCCGTCAGATCTCAAAGTCCACCGGCACCATCGTCCAAAAGCCAAACTCGTCCGATCGCCAAAACAATTATAGATCCTTGTTCCTCGTTGCATGCCGAACGAATTACATTAATGGTTCGAACGCGGTCGTCGCGCTCGTTTTCGAGAAAAAAGAGAAAAACACCTTTCGGTCCGAAATATTTCCAAGTCCCGTCAGATCTCAAAGTCCACCGGCACCATCGTCCAAAAGCCAAACTCGTCCGATCGCCAAAACAATTATAGATCCTTGTTCCTCGTTGCATGCCGAACGTATTACATTAATGGTTCGACCGCGGTCGTCGCGCTCGTTTTCGAGAAAAACGCGAAAAACACCTTTCGGTCCGAAATATTTCCAAGTCCCGTCAGATCTCAAAGTCCACCGGCACCATCGTCCAAAAGCCAAACTCGTCCGATCGCCAAAACAATTATAGATACTTGTTCCTCGTTGCATGCCCAACGTATTACATTAATGGTTCGACCGCGGTGGTCGCGCTCGTTTTCGAGAAAAACGCGAAAAACACCTTTCGGTCCGAAATATTTCCAAGTCCCGTCAGATCTCAAAGTCCACCGGCACCATCGTCCAAAAGCCAAACTCGTCCGATCGCCAAAACAATTATAGATCCTTGTTCCTCGTTGCATTCCGAACGAATTACATTAATGGTTCGACCGCGGTCGTCGCGCTCGTTTTCGAGAAAAAAGAGAAAAACACCTTTCGGTCCGAAATATTTCCAAGTCCCGTCAGATCTCAAAGTCCACCGGCACCATCGTCCAAAAGCCAAACTCGTCCGATCGCCAAAACAATTATAGATCCTTGTTCCTCGTTCCATTCCGAACGAATTACATTAATGGTTCGACCGCGGTGGTCGCGCTCGTTTTCGAGAAAAACGCGAAAAACACCTTTCGGTCCGAAATATTTCCAAGTCCCGTCAGATCTCAAAGTCCACCGGCACCATCGCCCAAAAGCCAAACTCGTCCGATCGCCAAAACAATTATAGATCCTTGTTCGTCGTTGCATTGCGTACGTATTACATTAATGGTTCGAACGCGGTCGTCGCGCTCGTTTTCGAGATAAACGCGAAAAACACCTTTCGGTCCGAAATATTTCCAAGTCCCGTCAGATCTCAAAGTCCACCGGCACCATCGTCCAAAAGCCAAACACGTCCGATCGCCAAAACAATTATAGATCCTTGTTCCTCGTTGCATTCCGAACGAATTACATTAATGGTTCGACCGCGGTCGTCGCGCTCGTTTTCGAGAAAAAAGAGAAAAACACCTTTCGGTCCGAAATATTTCCAAGTCCCGTCAGATCTCAAAGTCCACCGGCACCATCGTCCAAAAGCCAAACTCGTCCGATCGCCAAAACAATTATAGATCCTTGTTCCTCGTTCCATTCCGAACGAATTACATTAATGGTTCGACCGCGGTCGTCGCGCTCGTTTTCGAGAAAAACGAGAAAAACACCTTTCGGTCCGAAATATTTCCAAGTCCCGTCAGATCTCAAAGTCCACCGGCACCATCGTCCAAAAGCCAAACTCGTCCGATCGCCAAAACAATTATAGATCCTTGTTCCTCGTTGCATTGCGAACGTATTACATCAATGGTTCGAACGCGGTCGTCGCGCTCGTTTTCGAGAAAAACGAGAAAAACACCTTTCGGTCCGAAATACTTCCAAGTCCCGTCAGATCTCAAAGTCCACCGGCACCATCGTCCAAAAGCCAAAATCGTCCGATCGCCAAAACAATTATAGATCCTTGTTCCTCGTTGCATGCCGAACGTATTACATTAATGGTTCGACAGCGGTGGTCGCGCTCGTCTCCGAGAAAAACGAGAAAAACACCTTTCGGTCCGAAATATTTCCAAGTCCCGTCAGATCTCAAAGTCCACCGGCACCATCGTCCAAAAGCCAAACTCGTCCGATCGCCAAAACAATTATAGATCCTTGTTCCTCGTTGCATGCCGAACGTATTACATTAATGGTTCGACCGCGTTGGTCGCGCTCGTTTTCGAGAAAAACGAGAAAAACACCTTTCGGTCCGAAATATTTCCAAGTCCCGTCAGAACTCAAAGTCCACCGGCACCATCGTCCAAAAGCCAAACTCGTCCGATCGCCAAAACAATTATAGATCCTTGTTCCTCGTTGCATTGCGTACGTATTACATTAATGGTTCGAACGCGGTCGTCGCGCTCGTTTTCGAGAAAAAAGAGAAAAACACCTTTCGGTCCGAAATATTTCCAAGTCCCGTCAGATCTCAAAGTCCACCGGCACCATCGTCCAAAAGCCAAACTCGTCCGATCGCCAAAACAATTATAGATCCTTGTTCCTCGTTGCATGCCGAACGTATTACATTAATGGTTCGACCGCGGTCGTCGCGCTCGTTTTCGAGAAAAACGCGAAAAACACCTTTCGGTCCGAAATATTTCCATGTCCCGTCAGATCTCAAAGTCCACCGGCACCATCGTCCAAAAGCCAAACTCGTCCGATCGCCAAAACAATTATAGATACTTGTTCCTCGTTGCATGCCCAACGTATTACATTAATGGTTCGACCGCGGTCGTCGCGCTCGTTTTCGAGAAAAACGCGAAAAACACCTTTCGGTCCGAAATATTTCCATGTCCCGTCAGATCTCAAAGTCCACCGGCACCATCGTCCAAAAGCCAAACTCGTCCGATCGCCAAAACAATTATAGATCCTTGTTCCTCGTTGCATTGCGAACGTATTACATCAATGGTTCGAACGCGGTCGTCGCGCTCGTTTTCGAGAAAAACGAGAAAAACACCTTTCGGTCCGAAATACTTCCAAGTCCCGTCAGATCTCAAAGTCCACCGGCACCATCGTCCAAAAGCCAAAATCGTCCGATCGCCAAAACAATTATAGATCCTTGTTCCTCGTTGCATGCCGAACGTATTACATTAATGGTTCGACAGCGGTAGTCGCGCTCGTCTCCGAGAAAAACGAGAAAAACACCTTTCGGTCCGAAATATTTCCAAGTCCCGTCAGATCTCAAAGTCCACCGGCACCATCGTCCAAAAGCCAAACTCGTCCGATCGCCAAAACAATTATAGATCCTTGTTCCTCGTTGCATGCCGAACGTATTACATTAATGGTTCGACCGCGTTGGTCGCGCTCGTTTTCGAGAAAAACGAGAAAAACACCTTTCGGTCCGAAATATTTCCAAGTCCCGTCAGATCTCAAAGTCCACCGGCACCATCGTCCAAAAGCCAAACTCGTCCGATCGCCAAAACAATTATAGATCCTTGTTCCTCGTTGCATTGCGTACGTATTACATTAATGGTTCGAACGCGGTCGTCGCGCTCGTTTTCGAGAAAAAAGAGAAAAACACCTTTCGGTCCGAAATATTTCCAAGTCCCGTCAGATCTCAAAGTCCACCGGCACCATTGTCCAAAAGCCAAACTCGTCCGATCGCCAAAACAATTATAGATCCTTGTTCCTCGTTGCATGCCGAACGTATTACATTAATGGTTCGACCGCGGTCGTCGCGCTCGTTTTCGAGAAAAAAGAGAAAAACACCTTTCGGTCCGAAATATTTCCAAGTCCCGTCAGATCTCAAAGTCCACCGGCACCATCGCCCAAAAGCCAAACTCGTCCGATCGCCAAAACAATTATAGATCCTTGTTCGTCGTTGCATTGCGTACGTATTACATTAATGGTTCGAACGCGGTCGTCGCGCTCGTTTTCGAGATAAACGCGAAAAACACCTTTCGGTCCGAAATATTTCCAAGTCCCGTCAGATCTCAAAGTCCACCGGCACCATCGTCCAAAAGCCAAACACGTCCGATCGCCAAAACAATTATAGATCCTTGTTCCTCGTTGCATTCCGAACGAATTACATTAATGGTTCGACCGCGGTCGTCGCGCTCGTTTTCGAGAAAAAAGAGAAAAACACCTTTCGGTCCGAAATATTTCCAAGTCCCGTCAGATCTCAAAGTCCACCGGCACCATCGTCCAAAAGCCAAACTCGTCCGATCGCCAAAACAATTATAGATCCTTGTTCCTCGTTCCATTCCGAACGAATTACATTAATGGTTCGACCGCGGTCGTCGCGCTCGTTTTCGAGAAAAACGAGAAAAACACCTTTCGGTCCGAAATATTTCCAAGTCCCGTCAGATCTCAAAGTCCACCGGCACCATCGTCCAAAAGCCAAACTCGTCCGATCGCCAAAACAATTATAGATCCTTGTTCCTCGTTGCATTGCGAACGTATTACATCAATGGTTCGAACGCGGTCGTCGCGCTCGTTTTCGAGAAAAACGAGAAAAACACCTTTCGGTCCGAAATACTTCCAAGTCCCGTCAGATCTCAAAGTCCACCGGCACCATCGTCCAAAAGCCAAAATCGTCCGATCGCCAAAACAATTATAGATCCTTGTTCCTCGTTGCATGCCGAACGTATTACATTAATGGTTCGACAGCGGTGGTCGCGCTCGTCTCCGAGAAAAACGAGAAAAACACCTTTCGGTCCGAAATATTTCCAAGTCCCGTCAGATCTCAAAGTCCACCGGCACCATCGTCCAAAAGCCAAACTCGTCCGATCGCCAAAACAATTATAGATCCTTGTTCCTCGTTGCATGCCGAACGTATTACATTAATGGTTCGACCGCGTTGGTCGCGCTCGTTTTCGAGAAAAACGAGAAAAACACCTTTCGGTCCGAAATATTTCCAAGTCCCGTCAGAACTCAAAGTCCACCGGCACCATCGTCCAAAAGCCAAACTCGTCCGATCGCCAAAACAATTATAGATCCTTGTTCCTCGTTGCATTGCGTACGTATTACATTAATGGTTCGAACGCGGTCGTCGCGCTCGTTTTCGAGAAAAAAGAGAAAAACACCTTTCGGTCCGAAATATTTCCAAGTCCCGTCAGATCTCAAAGTCCACCGGCACCATCGTCCAAAAGCCAAACTCGTCCGATCGCCAAAACAATTATAGATCCTTGTTCCTCGTTGCATGCCGAACGTATTACATTAATGGTTCGACCGCGGTCGTCGCGCTCGTTTTCGAGAAAAACGCGAAAAACACCTTTCGGTCCGAAATATTTCCATGTCCCGTCAGATCTCAAAGTCCACCGGCACCATCGTCCAAAAGCCAAACTCGTCCGATCGCCAAAACAATTATAGATACTTGTTCCTCGTTGCATGCCCAACGTATTACATTAATGGTTCGACCGCGGTCGTCGCGCTCGTTTTCGAGAAAAACGCGAAAAACACCTTTCGGTCCGAAATATTTCCATGTCCCGTCAGATCTCAAAGTCCACCGGCACCATCGTCCAAAAGCCAAACTCGTCCGATCGCCAAAACAATTATAGATCCTTGTTCCTCGTTGCATTGCGAACGTATTACATCAATGGTTCGAACGCGGTCGTCGCGCTCGTTTTCGAGAAAAACGAGAAAAACACCTTTCGGTCCGAAATACTTCCAAGTCCCGTCAGATCTCAAAGTCCACCGGCACCATCGTCCAAAAGCCAAAATCGTCCGATCGCCAAAACAATTATAGATCCTTGTTCCTCGTTGCATGCCGAACGTATTACATTAATGGTTCGACAGCGGTAGTCGCGCTCGTCTCCGAGAAAAACGAGAAAAACACCTTTCGGTCCGAAATATTTCCAAGTCCCGTCAGATCTCAAAGTCCACCGGCACCATCGTCCAAAAGCCAAACTCGTCCGATCGCCAAAACAATTATAGATCCTTGTTCCTCGTTGCATGCCGAACGTATTACATTAATGGTTCGACCGCGTTGGTCGCGCTCGTTTTCGAGAAAAACGAGAAAAACACCTTTCGGTCCGAAATATTTCCAAGTCCCGTCAGATCTCAAAGTCCACCGGCACCATCGTCCAAAAGCCAAACTCGTCCGATCGCCAAAACAATTATAGATCCTTGTTCCTCGTTGCATTGCGTACGTATTACATTAATGGTTCGAACGCGGTCGTCGCGCTCGTTTTCGAGAAAAAAGAGAAAAACACCTTTCGGTCCGAAATATTTCCAAGTCCCGTCAGATCTCAAAGTCCACCGGCACCATTGTCCAAAAGCCAAACTCGTCCGATCGCCAAAACAATTATAGATCCTTGTTCCTCGTTGCATGCCGAACGTATTACATTAATGGTTCGACCGCGGTCGTCGCGCTCGTTTTCGAGAAAAACGCGAAAAACACCTTTCGGTCCGAAATATTTCCATGTCCCGTCAGATCTCAAAGTCCACCGGCACCATCGTCCAAAAGCCAAACTCGTCCGATCGCCAAAACAATTATAGATACTTGTTCCTCGTTGCATGCCCAACGTATTACATTAATGGTTCGACCGCGGTGGTCGCGCTCGTTTTCGAGAAAAACGCGAAAAACACCTTTCGGTCCGAAATATTTCCAAGTCCCGTCAGATCTCAAAGTCCACCGGCACCATCGCCCAAAAGCCAAACTCGTCCGATCGCCAAAACAATTATAGATCCTTGTTCGTCGTTGCATTGCGTACGTATTACATTAATGGTTCGAACGCGGTCGTCGCGCTCGATTTCGAGAAAAAAGAGAAAGACACCTTTCGGTCCGAAATATTTCCAAGTCCCGTCAGATCTCAAAGTCCACCGGCACCATCGTCCAAAAGCCAAACTCGTCCGATCGCCAAAACAATTATAGATCCTTGTTCCTCGTTGCATGCCGAACGAATTACATTAATGGTTCGAACGCGGTCGTCGCGCTCGTTTTCGAGAAAAAAGAGAAAAACACCTTTCGGTCCGAAATATTTCCAAGTCCCGTCAGATCTCAAAGTCCACCGGCACCATCGTCCAAAAGCCAAACTCGTCCGATCGCCAAAACAATTATAGATCCTTGTTCCTCGTTGCATGCCGAACGTATTACATTAATGGTTCGACCGCGGTCGTCGCGCTCGTTTTCGAGAAAAACGCGAAAAACACCTTTCGGTCCGAAATATTTCCAAGTCCCGTCAGATCTCAAAGTCCACCGGCACCATCGTCCAAAAGCCAAACTCGTCCGATCGCCAAAACAATTATAGATACTTGTTCCTCGTTGCATGCCGAACGTATTACATTAATGGTTCGACCGCGGTGGTCGCGCTCGTTTTCGAGAAAAACGCGAAAAACACCTTTCGGTCCGAAATATTTCCAAGTCCCGTCAGATCTCAAAGTCCACCGGCACCATCGTCCAAAAGCCAAACTCGTCCGATCGCCAAAACAATTATAGATCCTTGTTCCTCGTTGCATTCCGAACGAATTACATTAATGGTTCGACCGCGGTCGTCGCGCTCGTTTTCGAGAAAAAAGAGAAAAACACCTTTCGGTCCGAAATATTTCCAAGTCCCGTCAGATCTCAAAGTCCACCGGCACCATCGTCCAAAAGCCAAACTCGTCCGATCGCCAAAATAATTATAGATCCTTGTTCCTCGTTCCATTCCGAACGAATTACATTAATGGTTCGACCGCGGTCGTCGCGCTCGTTTTCGAGAAAAACGAGAAAAACACCTTTCGGTCCGAAATATTTCCAAGTCCCGTCAGATCTCAAAGTCCACCGGCACCATCGTCCAAAAGCCAAACTCGTCCGATCGCCAAAACAATTATAGATCCTTGTTCCTCGTTGCATTGCGAACGTATTACATCAATGGTTCGAACGCGGTCGTCGCGCTCGTTTTCGAGAAAAACGAGAAAAACACCTTTCGGTCCGAAATACTTCCAAGTCCCGTCAGATCTCAAAGTCCACCGGCACCATCGTCCAAAAGCCAAACTCGTCCGATCGCCAAAACAATTATAGATCCTTGTTCCTCGTTGCATGCCGAACGTATTACATTAATGGTTCGACCGCGGTGGTCGCGCTCGTCTCCGAGAAAAACGAGAAAAACACCTTTCGGTCCGAAATATTTCCAAGTCCCGTCAGATCTCAAAGTCCACCGGCACCATCGTCCAAAAGCCAAACTCGTCCGATCGCCAAAACAATTATAGATCCTTGTTCCTCGTTGCATGCCGAACGTATTACATTAATGGTTCGAACGCGGTCGTCGCGCTCGTTTTCGAGAAAAAAGAGAAAAACACCTTTCGGTCCGAAATATTTCCAAGTCCCGTCAGATCTCAAAGTCCACCGGCACCATCGTCCAAAAGCCAAACTCGTCCGATCGCCAAAACAATTATAGATCCTTGTTCCTCGTTGCATTGCGTACGTATTACATTAATGGTTCGAACGCGGTCGTCGCGCTCGATTTCGAGAAAAAAGAGAAAGACACCTTTCGGTCCGAAATATTTCCAAGTCCCGTCAGATCTCAAAGTCCACCGGCACCATCGTCCAAAAGCCAAACTCGTCCGATCGCCAAAACAATTATAGATCCTTGTTCCTCGTTGCATTGCGTACGTATTACATTAATGGTTCGAACGCGGTCGTCGCGCTCGATTTCGAGAAAAAAGAGAAAGACACCTTTCGGTCCGAAATATTTCCAAGTCCCGTCAGATCTCAAAGTCCACCGGCACCATCGTCCAAAAGCCAAACTCGTCCGATCGCCAAAACAATTATAGATCCTTGTTCCTCGTTCCATTCCGAACGAATTACATTAATGGTTCGACCGCGGTCGTCGCGCTCGTTTTCGAGAAAATCGAGAAAAACACCTTTCGGTCCGAAATATTTCCAAGTCCCGTCAGATCTCAAAGTCCACCGGCACCATCGTCCAAAAGCCAAACTCGTCCGATCGCCAAAACAATTATAGATCCTTGTTCCTCGTTGCATTGCGAACGTATTACATCAATGGTTCGAACGCGGTCGTCGCGCTCGTTTTCGAGAAAAACGAGAAAAACACCTTTCGGTCCGAAATACTTCCAAGTCCCGTCAGATCTCAAAGTCCACCGGCACCATCGTCCAAAAGCCAAAGTCGTCCGATCGCCAAAACAATTATAGATCCTTGTTCCTCGTTGCATGCCGAACGTATTACATTAATGGTTCGACCGCGGTGGTCGCGCTCGTCTCCGAGAAAAACGAGAAAAACACCTTTCGGTCCGAAATATTTCCAAGTCCCGTCAGATCTCAAAGTCCACCGGCACCATCGTCCAAAAGCCAAACTCGTCCGATCGCCAAAACAATTATAGATCCTTGTTCCTCGTTGCATGCCGAACGTATTACATTAATGGTTCGACCGCGTTGGTCGCGCTCGTTTTCGAGAAAAACGAGAAAAACACCTTTCGGTCCGAAATATTTCCAAGTCCCGTCAGATCTCAAAGTCCACCGGCACCATCGTCCAAAAGCCAAACTCGTCCGATCGCCAAAACAATTATAGATCCTTGTTCCTCGTTGCATTGCGTACGTATTACATTAATGGTTCGAACGCGGTCGTCGCGCTCGTTTTCGAGAAAAAAGAGAAAAACACCTTTCGGTCCGAAATATTTCCAAGTCCCGTCAGATCTCAAAGTCCACCGGCACCATCGTCCAAAAGCCAAACTCGTCCGATCGCCAAAACAATTATAGATCCTTGTTCCTCGTTGCATGCCGAACGTATTACATTAATGGTTCGACCGCGGTCGTCGCGCTCGTTTTCGAGAAAAACGCGAAAAACACCTTTCGGTCCGAAATATTTCCAAGTCCCGTCAGATCTCAAAGTCCACCGGCACCATCGTCCAAAAGCCAAACTCGTCCGATCGCCAAAACAATTATAGATACTTGTTCCTCGTTGCATGCCCAACGTATTACATTAATGGTTCGACCGCGGTGGTCGCGCTCGTTTTCGAGAAAAACGCGAAAAACACCTTTCGGTCCGAAATATTTCCAAGTCCCGTCAGATCTCAAAGTCCACCGGCACCATCGTCCAAAAGCCAAACTCGTCCGATCGCCAAAACAATTATAGATCCTTGTTCCTCGTTGCATGCCGAACGTATTACATTAATGGTTCGACCGCGGTCGTCGCGCTCGTTTTCGAGATAAACGCGAAAAACACCTTTCGGTCCGAAATATTTCCAAGTCCCGTCAGATCTCAAAGTCCACCGGCACCATCGTCCAAAAGCCAAACTCGTCCGATCGCCAAAACAATTATAGATCCTTGTTCCTCGTTGCATTCCGAACGAATTACATTAATGGTTCGACCGCGGTCGTCGCGCTCGTTTTCGAGAAAAAAGAGAAAAACACCTTTCGGTCCGAAATATTTCCAAGTCCCGTCAGATCTCAAAGTCCACCGGCACCATCGTCCAAAAGCCAAACTCGTCCGATCGCCAAAACAATTATAGATCCTTGTTCCTCGTTCCATTCCGAACGAATTACATTAATGGTTCGACCGCGGTCGTCGCGCTCGTTTTCGAGAAAAACGAGAAAAACACCTTTCGGTCCGAAATATTTCCAAGTCCCGTCAGATCTCAAAGTCCACCGGCACCATCGTCCAAAAGCCAAACTCGTCCGATCGCCAAAACAATTATAGATCCTTGTTCCTCGTTGCATTGCGAACGTATTACATCAATGGTTCGAACGCGGTCGTCGCGCTCGTTTTCGAGAAAAACGAGAAAAACACCTTTCGGTCCGAAATACTTCCAAGTCCCGTCAGATCTCAAAGTCCACCGGCACCATCGTCCAAAAGCCAAACTCGTCCGATCGCCAAAACAATTATAGATCCTTGTTCCTCGTTGCATGCCGAACGTATTACATTAATGGTTCGACCGCGGTGGTCGCGCTCGTCTCCGAGAAAAACGAGAAAAACACCTTTCGGTCCGAAATATTTCCAAGTCCCGTCAGATCTCAAAGTCCACCGGCACCATCGTCCAAAAGCCAAACTCGTCCGATCGCCAAAACAATTATAGATCCTTGTTCCTCGTTGCATGCCGAACGTATTACATTAATGGTTCGAACGCGGTCGTCGCGCTCGTTTTCGAGAAAAAAGAGAAAAACACCTTTCGGTCCGAAATATTTCCAAGTCCCGTCAGATCTCAAAGTCCACCGGCACCATCGTCCAAAAGCCAAACTCGTCCGATCGCCAAAACAATTATAGATCCTTGTTCCTCGTTGCATTGCGTACGTATTACATTAATGGTTCGAACGCGGTCGTCGCGCTCGATTTCGAGAAAAAAGAGAAAGACACCTTTCGGTCCGAAATATTTCCAAGTCCCGTCAGATCTCAAAGTCCACCGGCACCATCGTCCAAAAGCCAAACTCGTCCGATCGCCAAAACAATTATAGATCCTTGTTCCTCGTTGCATTGCGTACGTATTACATTAATGGTTCGAACGCGGTCGTCGCGCTCGATTTCGAGAAAAAAGAGAAAGACACCTTTCGGTCCGAAATATTTCCAAGTCCCGTCAGATCTCAAAGTCCACCGGCACCATCGTCCAAAAGCCAAACTCGTCCGATCGCCAAAACAATTATAGATCCTTGTTCCTCGTTGCATGCCGAACGTATTACATTAATGGTTCGACCGCGGTCGTCGCGCTCGTTTTCGAGAAAAAAGAGAAAAACACCTTTCGGTCCGAAATATTTCCAAGTCCCGTCAGATCTCAAAGTCCACCGGCACCATCGTCCAAAAGCCAAACTCGTCCGATCGCCAAAACAATTATAGATCCTTGTTCCTCGTTGCATTGCGTACGTATTACATTAATGGTTCGAACGCGGTCGTCGCGCTCGATTTCGAGAAAAAAGAGAAAGACACCTTTCGGTCCGAAATACTTCCAAGTCCCGTCAGATCTCAAAGTCCACCGGCACCATCGTCCAAAAGCCAAACTCGTCCGATCGCCAAAACAATTATAGATCCTTGTTCCTCGTTGCATGCCGAACGTATTACAGTAATGGTTCGACCGCGGTCGTCGCGCTCGTTTTCGAGAAAAACGCGAAAAGCACCTTTCGGTCCGAAATATTTCCAAGTCCCGTCAGATCTCAAAGTCCACCGGCACCATCGTCCAAAAGCCAAACTCGTCCGATCGCCAAAACAATTATAGATCCTTGTTCCTCGTTCCATTCCGAACGAATTACATTAATGGTTCGACCGCGGTCGTCGCGCTCGTTTTCGAGAAAAACGAGAAAAACACCTTTCGGTCCGAAATATTTCCAAGTCCCGTCAGATCTCAAAGTCCACCGGCACCATCGTCCAAAAGCCAAACTCGTCCGATCGCCAAAACAATTATAGATCCTTGTTCCTCGTTGCATTGCGAACGTATTACATCAATGGTTCGAACGCGGTCGTCGCGCTCGTTTTCGAGAAAAACGAGAAAAACACCTTTCGGTCCGAAATATTTCCAAGTCCCGTCAGATCTCAAAGTCCACCGGCACCATCGTCCAAAAGCCAAACTCGTCCGATCGCCAAAACAATTATAGATCCTTGTTCCTCGTTGCATGCCGAACGTATTACATTAATGGTTCGAACGCGGTCGTCGCGCTCGTTTTCGAGAAAAAAGAGAAAAACACCTTTCGGTCCGAAATATTTCCAAGTCCCGTCAGATCTCAAAGTCCACCGGCACCATCGTCCAAAAGCCAAACTCGTCCGATCGCCAAAACAATTATAGATCCTTGTTCCTCGTTGCATTGCGTACGTATTACATTAATGGTTCGAACGCGGTCGTCGCGCTCGATTTCGAGAAAAAAGAGAAAGACACCTTTCGGTCCGAAATATTTCCAAGTCCCGTCAGATCTCAAAGTCCACCGGCACCATCGTCCAAAAGCCAAACTCGTCCGATCGCCAAAACAATTATAGATACTTGTTCCTCGTTGCATGCCCAACGTATTACATTAATGGTTCGACCGCGGTGGTCGCGCTCGTTTTCGAGAAAAACGCGAAAAACACCTTTCGGTCCGAAATATTTCCAAGTCCCGTCAGATCTCAAAGTCCACCGGCACCATCGTCCAAAAGCCAAACTCGTCCGATCGCCAAAACAATTATAGATCCTTGTTCCTCGTTGCATTCCGAACGAATTACATTAATGGTTCGACCGCGGTCGTCGCGCTCGTTTTCGAGAAAAAAGAGAAAAACACCTTTCGGTCCGAAATATTTCCAAGTCCCGTCAGATCTCAAAGTCCACCGGCACCATCGTCCAAAAGCCAAACTCGTCCGATCGCCAAAACAATTATAGATCCTTGTTCCTCGTTCCATTCCGAACGAATTACATTAATGGTTCGACCGCGGTGGTCGCGCTCGTTTTCGAGAAAAACGCGAAAAACACCTTTCGGTCCGAAATATTTCCAAGTCCCGTCAGATCTCAAAGTCCACCGGCACCATCGCCCAAAAGCCAAACTCGTCCGATCGCCAAAACAATTATAGATCCTTGTTCGTCGTTGCATTGCGTACGTATTACATTAATGGTTCGAACGCGGTCGTCGCGCTCGTTTTCGAGATAAACGCGAAAAACACCTTTCGGTCCGAAATATTTCCAAGTCCCGTCAGATCTCAAAGTCCACCGGCACCATCGTCCAAAAGCCAAACACGTCCGATCGCCAAAACAATTATAGATCCTTGTTCCTCGTTGCATTCCGAACGAATTACATTAATGGTTCGACCGCGGTCGTCGCGCTCGTTTTCGAGAAAAAAGAGAAAAACACCTTTCGGTCCGAAATATTTCCAAGTCCCGTCAGATCTCAAAGTCCACCGGCACCATCGTCCAAAAGCCAAACTCGTCCGATCGCCAAAACAATTATAGATCCTTGTTCCTCGTTCCATTCCGAACGAATTACATTAATGGTTCGACCGCGGTCGTCGCGCTCGTTTTCGAGAAAAACGAGAAAAACACCTTTCGGTCCGAAATATTTCCAAGTCCCGTCAGATCTCAAAGTCCACCGGCACCATCGTCCAAAAGCCAAACTCGTCCGATCGCCAAAACAATTATAGATCCTTGTTCCTCGTTGCATTGCGAACGTATTACATCAATGGTTCGAACGCGGTCGTCGCGCTCGTTTTCGAGAAAAACGAGAAAAACACCTTTCGGTCCGAAATACCTCCAAGTCCCGTCAGATCTCAAAGTCCACCGGCACCATCGTCCAAAAGCCAAAATCGTCCGATCGCCAAAACAATTATAGATCCTTGTTCCTCGTTGCATGCCGAACGTATTACATTAATGGTTCGACAGCGGTGGTCGCGCTCGTCTCCGAGAAAAACGAGAAAAACACCTTTCGGTCCGAAATATTTCCAAGTCCCGTCAGATCTCAAAGTCCACCGGCACCATCGTCCAAAAGCCAAACTCGTCCGATCGCCAAAACAATTATAGATCCTTGTTCCTCGTTGCATGCCGAACGTATTACATTAATGGTTCGACCGCGTTGGTCGCGCTCGTTTTCGAGAAAAACGAGAAAAACACCTTACGGTCCGAAATATTTCCAAGTCCCGTCAGAACTCAAAGTCCACCGGCACCATCGTCCAAAAGCCAAACTCGTCCGATCGCCAAAACAATTATAGATCCTTGTTCCTCGTTGCATTGCGTACGTATTACATTAATGGTTCGAACGCGGTCGTCGCGCTCGTTTTCGAGAAAAAAGAGAAAAACACCTTTCGGTCCGAAATATTTCCAAGTCCCGTCAGATCTCAAAGTCCACCGGCACCATCGTCCAAAAGCCAAACTCGTCCGATCGCCAAAACAATTATAGATCCTTGTTCCTCGTTGCATGCCGAACGTATTACATTAATGGTTCGACCGCGGTCGTCGCGCTCGTTTTCGAGAAAAACGCGAAAAACACCTTTCGGTCCGAAATATTTCCATGTCCCGTCAGATCTCAAAGTCCACCGGCACCATCGTCCAAAAGCCAAACTCGTCCGATCGCCAAAACAATTATAGATACTTGTTCCTCGTTGCATGCCCAACGTATTACATTAATGGTTCGACCGCGGTCGTCGCGCTCGTTTTCGAGAAAAACGCGAAAAACACCTTTCGGTCCGAAATATTTCCATGTCCCGTCAGATCTCAAAGTCCACCGGCACCATCGTCCAAAAGCCAAACTCGTCCGATCGCCAAAACAATTATAGATCCTTGTTCCTCGTTGCATTGCGAACGTATTACATCAATGGTTCGAACGCGGTCGTCGCGCTCGTTTTCGAGAAAAACGAGAAAAACACCTTTCGGTCCGAAATACTTCCAAGTCCCGTCAGATCTCAAAGTCCACCGGCACCATCGTCCAAAAGCCAAAATCGTCCGATCGCCAAAACAATTATAGATCCTTGTTCCTCGTTGCATGCCGAACGTATTACATTAATGGTTCGACAGCGGTAGTCGCGCTCGTCTCCGAGAAAAACGAGAAAAACACCTTTCGGTCCGAAATATTTCCAAGTCCCGTCAGATCTCAAAGTCCACCGGCACCATCGTCCAAAAGCCAAACTCGTCCGATCGCCAAAACAATTATAGATCCTTGTTCCTCGTTGCATGCCGAACGTATTACATTAATGGTTCGACCGCGTTGGTCGCGCTCGTTTTCGAGAAAAACGAGAAAAACACCTTTCGGTCCGAAATATTTCCAAGTCCCGTCAGATCTCAAAGTCCACCGGCACCATCGTCCAAAAGCCAAACTCGTCCGATCGCCAAAACAATTATAGATCCTTGTTCCTCGTTGCATTGCGTACGTATTACATTAATGGTTCGAACGCGGTCGTCGCGCTCGTTTTCGAGAAAAAAGAGAAAAACACCTTTCGGTCCGAAATATTTCCAAGTCCCGTCAGATCTCAAAGTCCACCGGCACCATTGTCCAAAAGCCAAACTCGTCCGATCGCCAAAACAATTATAGATCCTTGTTCCTCGTTGCATGCCGAACGTATTACATTAATGGTTCGACCGCGGTCGTCGCGCTCGTTTTCGAGAAAAACGCGAAAAACACCTTTCGGTCCGAAATATTTCCATGTCCCGTCAGATCTCAAAGTCCACCGGCACCATCGTCCAAAAGCCAAACTCGTCCGATCGCCAAAACAATTATAGATACTTGTTCCTCGTTGCATGCCCAACGTATTACATTAATGGTTCGACCGCGGTGGTCGCGCTCGTTTTCGAGAAAAACGCGAAAAACACCTTTCGGTCCGAAATATTTCCAAGTCCCGTCAGATCTCAAAGTCCACCGGCACCATCGCCCAAAAGCCAAACTCGTCCGATCGCCAAAACAATTATAGATCCTTGTTCGTCGTTGCATTGCGTACGTATTACATTAATGGTTCGAACGCGGTCGTCGCGCTCGATTTCGAGAAAAAAGAGAAAGACACCTTTCGGTCCGAAATATTTCCAAGTCCCGTCAGATCTCAAAGTCCACCGGCACCATCGTCCAAAAGCCAAACTCGTCCGATCGCCAAAACAATTATAGATCCTTGTTCCTCGTTGCATGCCGAACGAATTACATTAATGGTTCGAACGCGGTCGTCGCGCTCGTTTTCGAGAAAAAAGAGAAAAACACCTTTCGGTCCGAAATATTTCCAAGTCCCGTCAGATCTCAAAGTCCACCGGCACCATCGTCCAAAAGCCAAACTCGTCCGATCGCCAAAACAATTATAGATCCTTGTTCCTCGTTGCATGCCGAACGTATTACATTAATGGTTCGACCGCGGTCGTCGCGCTCGTTTTCGAGAAAAACGCGAAAAACACCTTTCGGTCCGAAATATTTCCAAGTCCCGTCAGATCTCAAAGTCCACCGGCACCATCGTCCAAAAGCCAAACTCGTCCGATCGCCAAAACAATTATAGATACTTGTTCCTCGTTGCATGCCCAACGTATTACATTAATGGTTCGACCGCGGTGGTCGCGCTCGTTTTCGAGAAAAACGCGAAAAACACCTTTCGGTCCGAAATATTTCCAAGTCCCGTCAGATCTCAAAGTCCACCGGCACCATCGTCCAAAAGCCAAACTCGTCCGATCGCCAAAACAATTATAGATCCTTGTTCCTCGTTGCATTCCGAACGAATTACATTAATGGTTCGACCGCGGTCGTCGCGCTCGTTTTCGAGAAAAAAGAGAAAAACACCTTTCGGTCCGAAATATTTCCAAGTCCCGTCAGATCTCAAAGTCCACCGGCACCATCGTCCAAAAGCCAAACTCGTCCGATCGCCAAAACAATTATAGATCCTTGTTCCTCGTTGCATGCCGAACGTATTACATTAATGGTTCGACCGCGGTGGTCGCGCTCGTCTCCGAGAAAAACGAGAAAAACACCTTTCGGTCCGAAATATTTCCAAGTCCCGTCAGATCTCAAAGTCCACCGGCACCATCGTCCAAAAGCCAAACTCGTCCGATCGCCAAAACAATTATAGATCCTTGTTCCTCGTTGCATGCCGAACGTATTACATTAATGGTTCGAACGCGGTCGTCGCGCTCGTTTTCGAGAAAAAAGAGAAAAACACCTTTCGGTCCGAAATATTTCCAAGTCCCGTCAGATCTCAAAGTCCACCGGCACCATCGTCCAAAAGCCAAACTCGTCCGATCGCCAAAACAATTATAGATCCTTGTTCCTCGTTGCATTGCGTACGTATTACATTAATGGTTCGAACGCGGTCGTCGCGCTCGATTTCGAGAAAAAAGAGAAAGACACCTTTCGGTCCGAAATATTTCCAAGTCCCGTCAGATCTCAAAGTCCACCGGCACCATCGTCCAAAAGCCAAACTCGTCCGATCGCCAAAACAATTATAGATCCTTGTTCCTCGTTGCATTGCGTACGTATTACATTAATGGTTCGAACGCGGTCGTCGCGCTCGATTTCGAGAAAAAAGAGAAAGACACCTTTCGGTCCGAAATATTTCCAAGTCCCGTCAGATCTCAAAGTCCACCGGCACCATCGTCCAAAAGCCAAACTCGTCCGATCGCCAAAACAATTATAGATCCTTGTTCCTCGTTCCATTCCGAACGAATTACATTAATGGTTCGACCGCGGTCGTCGCGCTCGTTTTCGAGAAAATCGAGAAAAACACCTTTCGGTCCGAAATATTTCCAAGTCCCGTCAGATCTCAAAGTCCACCGGCACCATCGTCCAAAAGCCAAACTCGTCCGATCGCCAAAACAATTATAGATCCTTGTTCCTCGTTGCATTGCGAACGTATTACATCAATGGTTCGAACGCGGTCGTCGCGCTCGTTTTCGAGAAAAACGAGAAAAACACCTTTCGGTCCGAAATACTTCCAAGTCCCGTCAGATCTCAAAGTCCACCGGCACCATCGTCCAAAAGCCAAAGTCGTCCGATCGCCAAAACAATTATAGATCCTTGTTCCTCGTTGCATGCCGAACGTATTACATTAATGGTTCGACCGCGGTGGTCGCGCTCGTCTCCGAGAAAAACGAGAAAAACACCTTTCGGTCCGAAATATTTCCAAGTCCCGTCAGATCTCAAAGTCCACCGGCACCATCGTCCAAAAGCCAAACTCGTCCGATCGCCAAAACAATTATAGATCCTTGTTCCTCGTTGCATGCCGAACGTATTACATTAATGGTTCGACCGCGTTGGTCGCGCTCGTTTTCGAGAAAAACGAGAAAAACACCTTTCGGTCCGAAATATTTCCAAGTCCCGTCAGATCTCAAAGTCCACCGGCACCATCGTCCAAAAGCCAAACTCGTCCGATCGCCAAAACAATTATAGATCCTTGTTCCTCGTTGCATTGCGTACGTATTACATTAATGGTTCGAACGCGGTCGTCGCGCTCGTTTTCGAGAAAAAAGAGAAAAACACCTTTCGGTCCGAAATATTTCCAAGTCCCGTCAGATCTCAAAGTCCACCGGCACCATCGTCCAAAAGCCAAACTCGTCCGATCGCCAAAACAATTATAGATCCTTGTTCCTCGTTGCATGCCGAACGTATTACATTAATGGTTCGACCGCGGTCGTCGCGCTCGTTTTCGAGAAAAACGCGAAAAACACCTTTCGGTCCGAAATATTTCCAAGTCCCGTCAGATCTCAAAGTCCACCGGCACCATCGTCCAAAAGCCAAACTCGTCCGATCGCCAAAACAATTATAGATACTTGTTCCTCGTTGCATGCCCAACGTATTACATTAATGGTTCGACCGCGGTGGTCGCGCTCGTTTTCGAGAAAAACGCGAAAAACACCTTTCGGTCCGAAATATTTCCAAGTCCCGTCAGATCTCAAAGTCCACCGGCACCATCGTCCAAAAGCCAAACTCGTCCGATCGCCAAAACAATTATAGATCCTTGTTCCTCGTTGCATGCCGAACGTATTACATTAATGGTTCGACCGCGGTCGTCGCGCTCGTTTTCGAGATAAACGCGAAAAACACCTTTCGGTCCGAAATATTTCCAAGTCCCGTCAGATCTCAAAGTCCACCGGCACCATCGTCCAAAAGCCAAACTCGTCCGATCGCCAAAACAATTATAGATCCTTGTTCCTCGTTGCATTCCGAACGAATTACATTAATGGTTCGACCGCGGTCGTCGCGCTCGTTTTCGAGAAAAAAGAGAAAAACACCTTTCGGTCCGAAATATTTCCAAGTCCCGTCAGATCTCAAAGTCCACCGGCACCATCGTCCAAAAGCCAAACTCGTCCGATCGCCAAAACAATTATAGATCCTTGTTCCTCGTTCCATTCCGAACGAATTACATTAATGGTTCGACCGCGGTCGTCGCGCTCGTTTTCGAGAAAAACGAGAAAAACACCTTTCGGTCCGAAATATTTCCAAGTCCCGTCAGATCTCAAAGTCCACCGGCACCATCGTCCAAAAGCCAAACTCGTCCGATCGCCAAAACAATTATAGATCCTTGTTCCTCGTTGCATTGCGAACGTATTACATCAATGGTTCGAACGCGGTCGTCGCGCTCGTTTTCGAGAAAAACGAGAAAAACACCTTTCGGTCCGAAATACTTCCAAGTCCCGTCAGATCTCAAAGTCCACCGGCACCATCGTCCAAAAGCCAAACTCGTCCGATCGCCAAAACAATTATAGATCCTTGTTCCTCGTTGCATGCCGAACGTATTACATTAATGGTTCGACCGCGGTGGTCGCGCTCGTCTCCGAGAAAAACGAGAAAAACACCTTTCGGTCCGAAATATTTCCAAGTCCCGTCAGATCTCAAAGTCCACCGGCACCATCGTCCAAAAGCCAAACTCGTCCGATCGCCAAAACAATTATAGATCCTTGTTCCTCGTTGCATGCCGAACGTATTACATTAATGGTTCGAACGCGGTCGTCGCGCTCGTTTTCGAGAAAAAAGAGAAAAACACCTTTCGGTCCGAAATATTTCCAAGTCCCGTCAGATCTCAAAGTCCACCGGCACCATCGTCCAAAAGCCAAACTCGTCCGATCGCCAAAACAATTATAGATCCTTGTTCCTCGTTGCATTGCGTACGTATTACATTAATGGTTCGAACGCGGTCGTCGCGCTCGATTTCGAGAAAAAAGAGAAAGACACCTTTCGGTCCGAAATATTTCCAAGTCCCGTCAGATCTCAAAGTCCACCGGCACCATCGTCCAAAAGCCAAACTCGTCCGATCGCCAAAACAATTATAGATCCTTGTTCCTCGTTGCATTGCGTACGTATTACATTAATGGTTCGAACGCGGTCGTCGCGCTCGATTTCGAGAAAAAAGAGAAAGACACCTTTCGGTCCGAAATATTTCCAAGTCCCGTCAGATCTCAAAGTCCACCGGCACCATCGTCCAAAAGCCAAACTCGTCCGATCGCCAAAACAATTATAGATCCTTGTTCCTCGTTGCATGCCGAACGTATTACATTAATGGTTCGACCGCGGTCGTCGCGCTCGTTTTCGAGAAAAAAGAGAAAAACACCTTTCGGTCCGAAATATTTCCAAGTCCCGTCAGATCTCAAAGTCCACCGGCACCATCGTCCAAAAGCCAAACTCGTCCGATCGCCAAAACAATTATAGATCCTTGTTCCTCGTTGCATTGCGTACGTATTACATTAATGGTTCGAACGCGGTCGTCGCGCTCGATTTCGAGAAAAAAGAGAAAGACACCTTTCGGTCCGAAATACTTCCAAGTCCCGTCAGATCTCAAAGTCCACCGGCACCATCGTCCAAAAGCCAAACTCGTCCGATCGCCAAAACAATTATAGATCCTTGTTCCTCGTTGCATGCCGAACGTATTACAGTAATGGTTCGACCGCGGTCGTCGCGCTCGTTTTCGAGAAAAACGCGAAAAGCACCTTTCGGTCCGAAATATTTCCAAGTCCCGTCAGATCTCAAAGTCCACCGGCACCATCGTCCAAAAGCCAAACTCGTCCGATCGCCAAAACAATTATAGATCCTTGTTCCTCGTTCCATTCCGAACGAATTACATTAATGGTTCGACCGCGGTCGTCGCGCTCGTTTTCGAGAAAAACGAGAAAAACACCTTTCGGTCCGAAATATTTCCAAGTCCCGTCAGATCTCAAAGTCCACCGGCACCATCGTCCAAAAGCCAAACTCGTCCGATCGCCAAAACAATTATAGATCCTTGTTCCTCGTTGCATTGCGAACGTATTACATCAATGGTTCGAACGCGGTCGTCGCGCTCGTTTTCGAGAAAAACGAGAAAAACACCTTTCGGTCCGAAATATTTCCAAGTCCCGTCAGATCTCAAAGTCCACCGGCACCATCGTCCAAAAGCCAAACTCGTCCGATCGCCAAAACAATTATAGATCCTTGTTCCTCGTTGCATGCCGAACGTATTACATTAATGGTTCGAACGCGGTCGTCGCGCTCGTTTTCGAGAAAAAAGAGAAAAACACCTTTCGGTCCGAAATATTTCCAAGTCCCGTCAGATCTCAAAGTCCACCGGCACCATCGTCCAAAAGCCAAACTCGTCCGATCGCCAAAACAATTATAGATCCTTGTTCCTCGTTGCATTGCGTACGTATTACATTAATGGTTCGAACGCGGTCGTCGCGCTCGATTTCGAGAAAAAAGAGAAAGACACCTTTCGGTCCGAAATATTTCCAAGTCCCGTCAGATCTCAAAGTCCACCGGCACCATCGTCCAAAAGCCAAACTCGTCCGATCGCCAAAACAATTATAGATCCTTGTTCCTCGTTGCATTGCGTACGTATTACATTAATGGTTCGAACGCGGTCGTCGCGCTCGATTTCGAGAAAAAAGAGAAAGACACCTTTCGGTCCGAAATATTTCCAAGTCCCGTCAGATCTCAAAGTCCACCGGCACCATCGTCCAAAAGCCAAACTCGTCCGATCGCCAAAACAATTATAGATCCTTGTTCCTCGTTGCATGCCGAACGTATTACATTAATGGTTCGACCGCGGTCGTCGCGCTCGTTTTCGAGAAAAAAGAGAAAAACACCTTTCGGTCCGAAATATTTCCAAGTCCCGTCAGATCTCAAAGTCCACCGGCACCATCGTCCAAAAGCCAAACTCGTCCGATCGCCAAAACAATTATAGATCCTTGTTCCTCGTTGCATTCCGAACGAATTACATTAATGGTTCGACCGCGGTCGTCGCGCTCGTTTTCGAGAAAAAAGAGAAAAACACCTTTCGGTCCGAAATATTTCCAAGTCCCGTCAGATCTCAAAGTCCACCGGCACCATCGTCCAAAAGCCAAACTCGTCCGATCGCCAAAACAATTATAGATCCTTGTTCCTCGTTGCATTCCGAACGTATTACATTAATGGTTCGACCGCGGTCGTCGCGCTCGTTTTCGAGAAAAACGAGAAAAACACCTTTCGGTCCGAAATATTTCTAAGTCCCGTCAGATCTCAAAGTCCACCGGCACCATCGTCCAAAAGCCAAACTCGTACGATCGCCAAAACAATTATAGATCCTTGTTCCTCGTTCCATTCCGAACGAATTACATTAATGGTTCGACCGCGGTCGTCGCGCTCGTTTTCGAGAAAAACGAGAAAAACACCTTTCGGTCCGAAATATTTCCAAGTCCCGTCAGATCTCAAAGTCCACCGGCACCATCGTCCAAAACCCAAACTCGTCCGATCGCCAAAACAATTATAGATCCTTGTTCCTCGTTGCATTGCGAACGTATTACATTAATGGTTCGAACGCGGTCGTCGCGCTCGTTTTCGAGAAAAACGAGAAAAACACCTTTCGGTCCGAAATATTTCCAAGTTCCGTCAGATCTCAAAGTCCACCGGCACCATCGTCCAAAAGCCAAACTCGTCCGATCGCCAAAACAATTATAGATCCTTGTTCCTCGTTGCATGCCGAACGTATTACATTAATGGTTCGACCGCGGTGGTCGCGCTCGTTTTCGAGAAAAACGCGAAAAGCACCTTTCGGTCCGAAATATTTCCAAGTCCCGTCAGATCTCAAAGTCCACCGGCACCATCGTCCAAAAGCCAAACTCGTCCGATCGCCAAAACAATTATAGATCCTTGTTCCTCGTTGCATTCCGAACGAATTACATTAATGGTTCGACCGCGGTCGTCGCGCTCGTTTTCGAGAAAAAAGAGAAAAACACCTTTCGGTCCGAAATATTTCCAAGTCCCGTCAGATCTCAAAGTCCACCGGCACCATCGTCCAAAAGCCAAACTCGTCCGATCGCCAAAACAATTATAGATCCTTGTTCCTCGTTGCATTCCGAACGTATTACATTAATGGTTCGACCGCGGTCGTCGCGCTCGTTTTCGAGAAAAACGCGAAAAACACCTTTCGGTCCGAAATATTTCCAAGTCCCGTCAGATCTCAAAGTCCACCGGCACCATCGTCCAAAAGCCAAACTCGTCCGATCGCCAAAACAATTATAGATACTTGTTCCTCGTTGCATGCCCAACGTATTACATTAATGGTTCGACCGCGGTGGTCGCGCTCGTTTTCGAGAAAAACGCGAAAAACACCTTTCGGTCCGAAATATTTCCAAGTCCCGTCAGATCTCAAAGTCCACCGGCACCATCGTCCAAAAGCCAAACTCGTCCGATCGCCAAAACAATTATAGATCCTTGTTCCTCGTTGCATTGCGAACGTATTACATTAATGGTTCGAACGCGGTCGTCGCGCTCGTTTTCGAGAAAAACGAGAAAAACACCTTTCGGTCCGAAATATTTCCAAGTTCCGTCAGATCTCAAAGTCCACCGGCACCATCGTCCAAAAGCCAAACTCGTCCGATCGCCAAAACAATTATAGATCCTTGTTCCTCGTTGCATGCCGAACGTATTACATTAATGGTTCGACCGCGGTGGTCGCGCTCGTTTTCGAGAAAAACGCGAAAAGCACCTTTCGGTCCGAAATATTTCCAAGTCCCGTCAGATCTCAAAGTCCACCGGCACCATCGTCCAAAAGCCAAACTCGTCCGATCGCCAAAACAATTATAGATCCTTGTTCCTCGTTGCATTCCGAACGAATTACATTAATGGTTCGACCGCGGTCGTCGCGCTCGTTTTCGAGAAAAAAGAGAAAAACACCTTTCGGTCCGAAATATTTCCAAGTCCCGTCAGATCTCAAAGTCCACCGGCACCATCGTCCAAAAGCCAAACTCGTCCGATCGCCAAAACAATTATAGATCCTTGTTCCTCGTTGCATTCCGAACGTATTACATTAATGGTTCGACCGCGGTCGTCGCGCTCGTTTTCGAGAAAAACGAGAAAAACACCTTTCGGTCCGAAATATTTCTAAGTCCCGTCAGATCTCAAAGTCCACCGGCACCATCGTCCAAAAGCCAAACTCGTACGATCGCCAAAACAATTATAGATCCTTGTTCCTCGTTCCATTCCGAACGAATTACATTAATGGTTCGACCGCGGTCGTCGCGCTCGTTTTCGAGAAAAACGAGAAAAACACCTTTCGGTCCGAAATATTTCCAAGTCCCGTCAGATCTCAAAGTCCACCGGCACCATCGTCCAAAAGCCAAACTCGTCCGATCGCCAAAACAATTATAGATCCTTGTTCCTCGTTGCATTCCGAACGAATTACATTAATGGTTCGACCGCGGTCGTCGCGCTCGTTTTCGAGAAAAAAGAGAAAAACACCTTTCGGTCCGAAATATTTCCAAGTCCCGTCAGATCTCAAAGTCCACCGTCACCATCGTCCAAAAGCCAAACTCGTCCGATCGCCAAAACAATTATAGATCCTTGTTCCTCGTTGCATTCCGAACGTATTACATTAATGGTTCGACCGCGGTCGTCGCGCTCGTTTTCGAGAAAAACGAGAAAAACACCTTTCGGTCCGAAATATTTCTAAGTCCCGTCAGATCTCAAAGTCCACCGGCACCATCGTCCAAAAGCCAAACTCGTCCGATCGCCAAAACAATTATAGATCCTTGTTCCTCGTTGCATGCCGAACGTATTACATTAATGGTTCGACCGCGGTCGTCGCGCTCGTTTTCGAGAAAAAAGAGAAAAACACCTTTCGGTCCGAAATATTTCCAAGTCCCGTCAGATCTCAAAGTCCACCGGCACCATCGTCCAAAAGCCAAACTCGTCCGATCGCCAAAACAATTATAGATCCTTGTTCCTCGTTGCATTCCGAACGAATTACATTAATGGTTCGACCGCGGTCGTCGCGCTCGTTTTCGAGAAAAAAGAGAAAAACACCTTTCGGTCCGAAATATTTCCAAGTCCCGTCAGATCTCAAAGTCCACCGGCACCATCGTCCAAAAGCCAAACTCGTCCGATCGCCAAAACAATTATAGGTCCTTGTTCCTCGTTGCATTCCGAACGTATTACATTAATGGTTCGACCGCGGTCGTCGCGCTCGTTTTCGAGAAAAACGAGAAAAACACCTTTCGGTCCGAAATATTTCCAAGTCCCGTCAGATCTCAAAGTCCACCGGCACCATCGTCCAAAAGCCAAACTCGTCCGATCGCCAAAACAATTATAGATCCTTGTTCCTCGTTGCATTGCGTACGTATTACATTAATGGTTCGAACGCGGTCGTCGCGCTCGATTTCGAGAAAAAAGAGAAAGACACCTTTCGGTCCGAAATACTTCCAAGTCCCGTCAGATCTCAAAGTCCACCGGCACCATCGTCCAAAAGCCAAACTCGTCCGATCGCCAAAACAATTATAGATCCTTGTTCCTCGTTGCATGCCGAACGTATTACAGTAATGGTTCGACCGCGGTCGTCGCGCTCGTTTTCGAGAAAAACGCGAAAAGCACCTTTCGGTCCGAAATATTTCCAAGTCCCGTCAGATCTCAAAGTCCACCGGCACCATCGTCCAAAAGCCAAACTCGTCCGATCGCCAAAACAATTATAGATCCTTGTTCCTCGTTCCATTCCGAACGAATTACATTAATGGTTCGACCGCGGTCGTCGCGCTCGTTTTCGAGAAAAACGAGAAAAACACCTTTCGGTCCGAAATATTTCCAAGTCCCGTCAGATCTCAAAGTCCACCGGCACCATCGTCCAAAAGCCAAACTCGTCCGATCGCCAAAACAATTATAGCTCCTTGTTCCTCGTTGCATTGCGAACGTATTACATCAATGGTTCGAACGCGGTCGTCGCGCTCGTTTTCGAGAAAAACGAGAAAAACACCTTTCGGTCCGAAATATTTCCAAGTCCCGTCAGATCTCAAAGTCCACCGGCACCATCGTCCAAAAGCCAAACTCGTCCGATCGCCAAAACAATTATAGATCCTTGTTCCTCGTTGCATGCCGAACGTATTACATTAATGGTTCGAACGCGGTCGTCGCGCTCGTTTTCGAGAAAAAAGAGAAAAACACCTTTCGGTCCGAAATATTTCCAAGTCCCGTCAGATCTCAAAGTCCACCGGCACCATCGTCCAAAAGCCAAACTCGTCCGATCGCCAAAACAATTATAGATCCTTGTTCCTCGTTGCATTGCGTACGTATTACATTAATGGTTCGAACGCGGTCGTCGCGCTCGATTTCGAGAAAAAAGAGAAAGACACCTTTCGGTCCGAAATATTTCCAAGTCCCGTCAGATCTCAAAGTCCACCGGCACCATCGTCCAAAAGCCAAACTCGTCCGATCGCCAAAACAATTATAGATCCTTGTTCCTCGTTGCATTGCGTACGTATTACATTAATGGTTCGAACGCGGTCGTCGCGCTCGATTTCGAGAAAAAAGAGAAAGACACCTTTCGGTCCGAAATATTTCCAAGTCCCGTCAGATCTCAAAGTCCACCGGCACCATCGTCCAAAAGCCAAACTCGTCCGATCGCCAAAACAATTATAGATCCTTGTTCCTCGTTGCATGCCGAACGTATTACATTAATGGTTCGACCGCGGTCGTCGCGCTCGTTTTCGAGAAAAAAGAGAAAAACACCTTTCGGTCCGAAATATTTCCAAGTCCCGTCAGATCTCAAAGTCCACCGGCACCATCGTCCAAAAGCCAAACTCGTCCGATCGCCAAAACAATTATAGATCCTTGTTCCTCGTTGCATTCCGAACGAATTACATTAATGGTTCGACCGCGGTCGTCGCGCTCGTTTTCGAGAAAAAAGAGAAAAACACCTTTCGGTCCGAAATATTTCCAAGTCCCGTCAGATCTCAAAGTCCACCGGCACCATCGTCCAAAAGCCAAACTCGTCCGATCGCCAAAACAATTATAGATCCTTGTTCCTCGTTGCATTCCGAACGTATTACATTAATGGTTCGACCGCGGTCGTCGCGCTCGTTTTCGAGAAAAACGAGAAAAACACCTTTCGGTCCGAAATATTTCTAAGTCCCGTCAGATCTCAAAGTCCACCGGCACCATCGTCCAAAAGCCAAACTCGTTCGATCGCCAAAACAATTATAGATCCTTGTTCCTCGTTCCATTCCGAACGAATTACATTAATGGTTCGACCGCGGTCGTCGCGCTCGTTTTCGAGAAAAACGAGAAAAACACCTTTCGGTCCGAAATATTTCCAAGTCCCGTCAGATCTCAAAGTCCACCGGCACCATCGTCCAAAACCCAAACTCGTCCGATCGCCAAAACAATTATAGATCCTTGTTCCTCGTTGCATTGCGAACGTATTACATTAATGGTTCGAACGCGGTCGTCGCGCTCGTTTTCGAGAAAAACGAGAAAAACACCTTTCGGTCCGAAATATTTCCAAGTTCCGTCAGATCTCAAAGTCCACCGGCACCATCGTCCAAAAGCCAAACTCGTCCGATCGCCAAAACAATTATAGATCCTTGTTCCTCGTTGCATGCCGAACGTATTACATTAATGGTTCGACCGCGGTGGTCGCGCTCGTTTTCGAGAAAAACGCGAAAAGCACCTTTCGGTCCGAAATATTTCCAAGTCCCGTCAGATCTCAAAGTCCACCGGCACCATCGTCCAAAAGCCAAACTCGTCCGATCGCCAAAACAATTATAGATCCTTGTTCCTCGTTGCATTCCGAACGAATTACATTAATGGTTCGACCGCGGTCGTCGCGCTCGTTTTCGAGAAAAAAGAGAAAAACACCTTTCGGTCCGAAATATTTCCAAGTCCCGTCAGATCTCAAAGTCCACCGGCACCATCGTCCAAAAGCCAAACTCGTCCGATCGCCAAAACAATTATAGATCCTTGTTCCTCGTTGCATTCCGAACGTATTACATTAATGGTTCGACCGCGGTCGTCGCGCTCGTTTTCGAGAAAAACGCGAAAAACACCTTTCGGTCCGAAATATTTCCAAGTCCCGTCAGATCTCAAAGTCCACCGGCACCATCGTCCAAAAGCCAAACTCGTCCGATCGCCAAAACAATTATAGATACTTGTTCCTCGTTGCATGCCCAACGTATTACATTAATGGTTCGACCGCGGTGGTCGCGCTCGTTTTCGAGAAAAACGCGAAAAACACCTTTCGGTCCGAAATATTTCCAAGTCCCGTCAGATCTCAAAGTCCACCGGCACCATCGTCCAAAAGCCAAACTCGTCCGATCGCCAAAACAATTATAGATCCTTGTTCCTCGTTGCATTGCGAACGTATTACATTAATGGTTCGAACGCGGTCGTCGCGCTCGTTTTCGAGAAAAACGAGAAAAACACCTTTCGGTCCGAAATATTTCCAAGTTCCGTCAGATCTCAAAGTCCACCGGCACCATCGTCCAAAAGCCAAACTCGTCCGATCGCCAAAACAATTATAGATCCTTGTTCCTCGTTGCATGCCGAACGTATTACATTAATGGTTCGACCGCGGTGGTCGCGCTCGTTTTCGAGAAAAACGCGAAAAGCACCTTTCGGTCCGAAATATTTCCAAGTCCCGTCAGATCTCAAAGTCCACCGGCACCATCGTCCAAAAGCCAAACTCGTCCGATCGCCAAAACAATTATAGATCCTTGTTCCTCGTTGCATTCCGAACGAATTACATTAATGGTTCGACCGCGGTCGTCGCGCTCGTTTTCGAGAAAAAAGAGAAAAACACCTTTCGGTCCGAAATATTTCCAAGTCCCGTCAGATCTCAAAGTCCACCGGCACCATCGTCCAAAAGCCAAACTCGTCCGATCGCCAAAACAATTATAGATCCTTGTTCCTCGTTGCATTCCGAACGTATTACATTAATGGTTCGACCGCGGTCGTCGCGCTCGTTTTCGAGAAAAACGAGAAAAACACCTTTCGGTCCGAAATATTTCTAAGTCCCGTCAGATCTCAAAGTCCACCGGCACCATCGTCCAAAAGCCAAACTCGTACGATCGCCAAAACAATTATAGATCCTTGTTCCTCGTTCCATTCCGAACGAATTACATTAATGGTTCGACCGCGGTCGTCGCGCTCGTTTTCGAGAAAAACGAGAAAAACACCTTTCGGTCCGAAATATTTCCAAGTCCCGTCAGATCTCAAAGTCCACCGGCACCATCGTCCAAAAGCCAAACTCGTCCGATCGCCAAAACAATTATAGATCCTTGTTCCTCGTTGCATTCCGAACGAATTACATTAATGGTTCGACCGCGGTCGTCGCGCTCGTTTTCGAGAAAAAAGAGAAAAACACCTTTCGGTCCGAAATATTTCCAAGTCCCGTCAGATCTCAAAGTCCACCGTCACCATCGTCCAAAAGCCAAACTCGTCCGATCGCCAAAACAATTATAGATCCTTGTTCCTCGTTGCATTCCGAACGTATTACATTAATGGTTCGACCGCGGTCGTCGCGCTCGTTTTCGAGAAAAACGAGAAAAACACCTTTCGGTCCGAAATATTTCTAAGTCCCGTCAGATCTCAAAGTCCACCGGCACCATCGTCCAAAAGCCAAACTCGTCCGATCGCCAAAACAATTATAGATCCTTGTTCCTCGTTGCATGCCGAACGTATTACATTAATGGTTCGACCGCGGTCGTCGCGCTCGTTTTCGAGAAAAAAGAGAAAAACACCTTTCGGTCCGAAATATTTCCAAGTCCCGTCAGATCTCAAAGTCCACCGGCACCATCGTCCAAAAGCCAAACTCGTCCGATCGCCAAAACAATTATAGATCCTTGTTCCTCGTTGCATTCCGAACGAATTACATTAATGGTTCGACCGCGGTCGTCGCGCTCGTTTTCGAGAAAAAAGAGAAAAACACCTTTCGGTCCGAAATATTTCCAAGTCCCGTCAGATCTCAAAGTCCACCGGCACCATCGTCCAAAAGCCAAACTCGTCCGATCGCCAAAACAATTATAGATCCTTGTTCCTCGTTGCATTCCGAACGTATTACATTAATGGTTCGACCGCGGTCGTCGCGCTCGTTTTCGAGAAAAACGAGAAAAACACCTTTCGGTCCGAAATATTTCTAAGTCCCGTCAGATCTCAAAGTCCACCGGCACCATCGTCCAAAAGCCAAACTCGTACGATCGCCAAAACAATTATAGATCCTTGTTCCTCGTTCCATTCCGAACGAATTACATTAATGGTTCGACCGCGGTCGTCGCGCTCGTTTTCGAGAAAAACGAGAAAAACACCTTTCGGTCCGAAATATTTCCAAGTCCCGTCAGATCTCAAAGTCCACCGGCACCATCGTCCAAAACCCAAACTCGTCCGATCGCCAAAACAATTATAGATCCTTGTTCCTCGTTGCATTGCGAACGTATTACATTAATGGTTCGAACGCGGTCGTCGCGCTCGTTTTCGAGAAAAACGAGAAAAACACCTTTCGGTCCGAAATATTTCCAAGTTCCGTCAGATCTCAAAGTCCACCGGCACCATCGTCCAAAAGCCAAACTCGTCCGATCGCCAAAACAATTATAGATCCTTGTTCCTCGTTGCATGCCGAACGTATTACATTAATGGTTCGACCGCGGTGGTCGCGCTCGTTTTCGAGAAAAACGCGAAAAGCACCTTTCGGTCCGAAATATTTCCAAGTCCCGTCAGATCTCAAAGTCCACCGGCACCATCGTCCAAAAGCCAAACTCGTCCGATCGCCAAAACAATTATAGATCCTTGTTCCTCGTTGCATTCCGAACGAATTACATTAATGGTTCGACCGCGGTCGTCGCGCTCGTTTTCGAGAAAAAAGAGAAAAACACCTTTCGGTCCGAAATATTTCCAAGTCCCGTCAGATCTCAAAGTCCACCGGCACCATCGTCCAAAAGCCAAACTCGTCCGATCGCCAAAACAATTATAGATCCTTGTTCCTCGTTGCATTCCGAACGTATTACATTAATGGTTCGACCGCGGTCGTCGCGCTCGTTTTCGAGAAAAACGCGAAAAACACCTTTCGGTCCGAAATATTTCCAAGTCCCGTCAGATCTCAAAGTCCACCGGCACCATCGTCCAAAAGCCAAACTCGTCCGATCGCCAAAACAATTATAGATACTTGTTCCTCGTTGCATGCCCAACGTATTACATTAATGGTTCGACCGCGGTGGTCGCGCTCGTTTTCGAGAAAAACGCGAAAAACACCTTTCGGTCCGAAATATTTCCAAGTCCCGTCAGATCTCAAAGTCCACCGGCACCATCGTCCAAAAGCCAAACTCGTCCGATCGCCAAAACAATTATAGATCCTTGTTCCTCGTTGCATTGCGAACGTATTACATTAATGGTTCGAACGCGGTCGTCGCGCTCGTTTTCGAGAAAAACGAGAAAAACACCTTTCGGTCCGAAATATTTCCAAGTTCCGTCAGATCTCAAAGTCCACCGGCACCATCGTCCAAAAGCCAAACTCGTCCGATCGCCAAAACAATTATAGATCCTTGTTCCTCGTTGCATGCCGAACGTATTACATTAATGGTTCGACCGCGGTGGTCGCGCTCGTTTTCGAGAAAAACGCGAAAAGCACCTTTCGGTCCGAAATATTTCCAAGTCCCGTCAGATCTCAAAGTCCACCGGCACCATCGTCCAAAAGCCAAACTCGTCCGATCGCCAAAACAATTATAGATCCTTGTTCCTCGTTGCATTCCGAACGAATTACATTAATGGTTCGACCGCGGTCGTCGCGCTCGTTTTCGAGAAAAAAGAGAAAAACACCTTTCGGTCCGAAATATTTCCAAGTCCCGTCAGATCTCAAAGTCCACCGGCACCATCGTCCAAAAGCCAAACTCGTCCGATCGCCAAAACAATTATAGATCCTTGTTCCTCGTTGCATTCCGAACGTATTACATTAATGGTTCGACCGCGGTCGTCGCGCTCGTTTTCGAGAAAAACGAGAAAAACACCTTTCGGTCCGAAATATTTCTAAGTCCCGTCAGATCTCAAAGTCCACCGGCACCATCGTCCAAAAGCCAAACTCGTACGATCGCCAAAACAATTATAGATCCTTGTTCCTCGTTCCATTCCGAACGAATTACATTAATGGTTCGACCGCGGTCGTCGCGCTCGTTTTCGAGAAAAACGAGAAAAACACCTTTCGGTCCGAAATATTTCCAAGTCCCGTCAGATCTCAAAGTCCACCGGCACCATCGTCCAAAAGCCAAACTCGTCCGATCGCCAAAACAATTATAGATCCTTGTTCCTCGTTGCATTCCGAACGAATTACATTAATGGTTCGACCGCGGTCGTCGCGCTCGTTTTCGAGAAAAAAGAGAAAAACACCTTTCGGTCCGAAATATTTCCAAGTCCCGTCAGATCTCAAAGTCCACCGTCACCATCGTCCAAAAGCCAAACTCGTCCGATCGCCAAAACAATTATAGATCCTTGTTCCTCGTTGCATTCCGAACGTATTACATTAATGGTTCGACCGCGGTCGTCGCGCTCGTTTTCGAGAAAAACGAGAAAAACACCTTTCGGTCCGAAATATTTCTAAGTCCCGTCAGATCTCAAAGTCCACCGGCACCATCGTCCAAAAGCCAAACTCGTCCGATCGCCAAAACAATTATAGATCCTTGTTCCTCGTTGCATGCCGAACGTATTACATTAATGGTTCGACCGCGGTGGTCGTGCTCGTCTCCGAGAAAAACGAGAAAAACACCTTTCGGTCCGAAATATTTCCAAGTCCCGTCAGATCTCAAAGTCCACCGGCACCATCGTCCAAAAGCCAAACTCGTCCGATCGCCAAAACAATTATAGATCCTTGTTCCTCGTTGCATGCCGAACGTATTACATTAATGGTTCGAACGCGGTCGTCGCGCTCGTTTTCGAGAAAAAAGAGAAAAACACCTTTCGGTCCGAAATATTTCCAAGTCCCGTCAGATCTCAAAGTCCACCGGCACCATCGTCCAAAAGCCAAACTCGCCCGATCGCCAAAACAATTATAGATCCTTGTTCCTCGTTGCATTGCGTACGTATTACATTAATGGTTCGAACGCGGTCGTCGCGCTCGATTTCGAGAAAAAAGAGAAAGACACCTTTCGGTCCGAAATATTTCCAAGTCCCGTCAGATCTCAAAGTCCACCGGCACCATCGTCCAAAAGCCAAACTCGTCCGATCGCCAAAACAATTATAGATCCTTGTTCCTCGTTGCATTGCGTACGTATTACATTAATGGTTCGAACGCGGTCGTCGCGCTCGATTTCGAGAAAAAAGAGAAAGACACCTTTCGGTCCGAAATATTTCCAAGTCCCGTCAGATCTCAAAGTCCACCGGCACCATCGTCCAAAAGCCAAACTCGTCCGATCGCCAAAACAATTATAGATCCTTGTTCCTCGTTGCATGCCGAACGTATTACATTAATGGTTCGACCGCGGTGGTCGCGCTCGTTTTCGAGAAAAACGCGAAAAGCACCTTTCGGTCCGAAATATTTCCAAGTCCCGTCAGATCTCAAAGTCCACCGGCACCATCGTCCAAAAGCCAAACTCGTCCGATCGCCAAAACAATTATAGATCCTTGTTCCTCGTTGCATTCCGAACGAATTACATTAATGGTTCGACCGCGGTCGTCGCGCTCGTTTTCGAGAAAAAAGAGAAAAACACCTTTCGGTCCGAAATATTTCCAAGTCCCGTCAGATCTCAAAGTCCACCGGCACCATCGTCCAAAAGCCAAACTCGTCCGATCGCCAAAACAATTATAGATCCTTGTTCCTCGTTGCATTCCGAACGTATTACATTAATGGTTCGACCGCGGTCGTCGCGCTCGTTTTCGAGAAAAACGAGAAAAACACCTTTCGGTCCGAAATATTTCTAAGTCCCGTCAGATCTCAAAGTCCACCGGCACCATCGTCCAAAAGCCAAACTCGTACGATCGCCAAAACAATTATAGATCCTTGTTCCTCGTTCCATTCCGAACGAATTACATTAATGGTTCGACCGCGGTCGTCGCGCTCGTTTTCGAGAAAAACGAGAAAAACACCTTTCGGTCCGAAATATTTCCAAGTCCCGTCAGATCTCAAAGTCCACCGGCACCATCGTCCAAAAGCCAAACTCGTCCGATCGCCAAAACAATTATAGATCCTTGTTCCTCGTTGCATTCCGAACGAATTACATTAATGGTTCGACCGCGGTCGTCGCGCTCGTTTTCGAGAAAAAAGAGAAAAACACCTTTCGGTCCGAAATATTTCCAAGTCCCGTCAGATCTCAAAGTCCAACGTCACCATCGTCCAAAAGCCAAACTCGTCCGATCGCCAAAACAATTATAGATCCTTGTTCCTCGTTGCATTCCGAACGTATTACATTAATGGTTCGACCGCGGTCGTCGCGCTCGTTTTCGAGAAAAACGAGAAAAACACCTTTCGGTCCGAAATATTTCTAAGTCCCGTCAGATCTCAAAGTCCACCGGCACCATCGTCCAAAAGCCAAACTCGTCCGATCGCCAAAACAATTATAGATCCTTGTTCCTCGTTGCATGCCGAACGTATTACATTAATGGTTCGACCGCGGTCGTCGCGCTCGTTTTCGAGAAAAAAGAGAAAAACACCTATCGGTCCGAAATATTTCCAAGTCCCGTCAGATCTCAAAGTCCACCGGCACCATCGTCCAAAAGCCAAACTCGTCCGATCGCCAAAACAATTATAGATCCTTGTTCCTCGTTGCATTGCGTACGTATTACATTAATGGTTCGAACGCGGTCGTCGCGCTCGATTTCGAGAAAAAAGAGAAAGACACCTTTCGGTCCGAAATACTTCCAAGTCCCGTCAGATCTCAAAGTCCACCGGCACCATCGTCCAAAAGCCAAACTCGTACGATCGCCAAAACAATTATAGATCCTTGTTCCTCGTTCCATTCCGAACGAATTACATTAATGGTTCGACCGCGGTCGTCGCGCTCGTTTTCGAGAAAAACGAGAAAAACACCTTTCGGTCCGAAATATTTCCAAGTCCCGTCAGATCTCAAAGTCCACCGGCACCATCGTCCAAAAGCCAAACTCGTCCGATCGCCAAAACAATTATAGATCCTTGTTCCTCGTTGCATTGCGAACGTATTACATTAATGGTTCGAACGCGGTCGTCGCGCTCGTTTTCGAGAAAAACGAGAAAAACACCTTTCGGTCCGAAATATTTCCAAGTTCCGTCAGATCTCAAAGTCCACCGGCACCATCGTCCAAAAGCCAAACTCGTCCGATCGCCAAAACAATTATAGATCCTTGTTCCTCGTTGCATGCCGAACGTATTACATTAATGGTTCGACCGCGGTGGTCGCGCTCGTTTTCGAGAAAAACGAGAAAAACACCTTTCGGTCCGAAATATTTCCAAGTCCCGTCAGATCTCAAAATCCACCGGCACCATCGTCCAAAAGCCAAACTCGTCCGATCGCCAAAACAATTATAGATCCTTGTTCCTCGTTGCATTCCGAACGAATTACATTAATGGTTCGAACGCGGTCGTCGCGCTCGTTTTCGAGAAAAAAGAGAAAAACACCTTTCGGTCCGAAATATTTCCAAGTCCCGTCAGATCTCAAAGTCCACCGGCACCATCGTCCAAAAGCCAAACTCGTCCGATCGCCAAAACAATTATAGATCCTTGTTCCTCGTTGCATGCCGAACGTATTACATTAATGGTTCGACCGCGGTCGTCGCGCTCGTTTTCGAGAAAAACGCGAAAAGCACCTTTCGGTCCGAAATATTTCCAAGTCCCGTCAGATCTCAAAGTCCACCGGCACCATCGTCCAAAAGCCAAACTCGTCCGATCGCCAAAACAATTATAGATCCTTGTTCCTCGTTGCATTCCGAACGAATTACATTAATGGTTCGACCGCGGTCGTCGCGCTCGTTTTCGAGAAAAAAGAGAAAAACACCTTTCGGTCCGAAATATTTCCAAGTCCCGTCAGATCTCAAAGTCCACCGGCACCATCGTCCAAAAGCCAAACTCGTCCGATCGCCAAAACAATTATAGATCCTTGTTCCTCGTTGCATTGCGAACGTATTACATTAATGGTTCGAACGCGGTCGTCGCGCTCGTTTTCGAGAAAAACGAGAAAAACACCTTTCGGTCCGAAATATTTCCAAGTTCCGTCAGATCTCAAAGTCCACCGGCACCATCGTCCAAAAGCCAAACTCGTCCGATCGCCAAAACAATTATAGATTCTTGTTCCTCGTTGCATGCCGAACGTATTACATTAATGGTTCGACCGCGGTGGTCGCGCTCGTTTTCGAGAAAAACGAGAAAAACACCTTTCGGTCCGAAATATTTCCAAGTCCCGTCAGATCTCAAAGTCCACCGGCACCATCGTCCAAAAGCCAAACTCGTCCGATCGCCAAAACTATTATAGATCCTTGTTCCTCGTTGCATGCCGAACGTATTACATTAATGGTTCGACCGCGATGGTCGCGCTCGTTTTCGAGAAAAACGAGAAAAACACCTTTCGGTCCGAAATATTTCCAAGTCCCGTCAGATCTCAAAGTCCACCGGCACCATCGTCCAAAAGCCAAACTCGTCCGATCGCCAAAACAATTATAGATCCTTGTTCCTCGTTGCATTGCGTACGTATTACATTAATGGTTCGAACGCGGTCGTCGCGCTCGTTTTCGAGAAAAAAGAGAAAAACACCTTTCGGTCCGAAATATTTCCAAGTCCCGTCAGATCTCAAAGTCCACCGGCACCATCGTCCAAAAGCCAAACTCGTCCGATCGCCAAAACAATTATAGATCCTTGTTCCTCGTTGCATGCCGAACGTATTACATTAATGGTTCGACCGCGGTCGTCGCGCTCGTTTTCGAGAAAAACGCGAAAAACACCTTTCGGTCCGAAATATTTCCAAGTCCCATCAGATCTCAAAGTCCACCGGCACCATCGTCCAAAAGCCAAACTCGTCCGATCGCCAAAACAATTATAGATACTTGTTCCTCGTTGCATGCCCAACGTATTACATTAATGGTTCGACCGCGGTGGTCGCGCTCGTTTTCGAGAAAAACGCGAAAAACACCTTTCGGTCCGAAATATTTCCAAGTCCCGTCAGATCTCAAAGTCCACCGGCACCATCGCCCAAAAGCCAAACTCGTCCGATCGCCAAAACAATTATAGATCCTTGTTCGTCGTTGCATTGCGTACGTATTACATTAATGGTTCGAACGCGGTCGTCGCGCTCGATTTCGAGAAAAAGGAGAAAGACACCTTTCGGTCCGAAATATTTCCAAGTCCCGTCAGATCTCAAAGTCCACCGGCACCATCGTCCAAAAGCCAAACTCGTCCGATCGCCAAAACAATTATAGATCCTTGTTCCTCGTTGCATGCCGAACGTATTACATTAATGGTTCGACCGCGGTCGTCGCGCTCGTTTTCGAGAAAAACGCGAAAAACACCTTTCGGTCCGAAATATTTCCAAGTCCCGTCAGATCTCAAAGTCCACCGGCACCATCGTCCAAAAGCCAAACTCGTCCGATCGCCAAAACAATTATAGATCCTTGTTCCTCGTTGCATTCCGAACGAATTACATTAATGGTTCGACCGCGGTCGTCGCGCTCGTTTTCGAGAAAAAAGAGAAAAACACCTTTCGGTCCGAAATATTTCCAAGTCCCGTCAGATCTCAAAGTCCACCGGCACCATCGTCCAAAAGCCAAACTCGTCCGATCGCCAAAACAATTATAGATCCTTGTTCCTCGTTGCATTCCGAACGTATTACATTAATGGTTCGACCGCGGTCGTCGCGCTCGTTTTCGAGAAAAACGAGAAAAACACCTTTCGGTCCGAAATACTTCTAAGTCCCGTCAGATCTCAAAGTCCACCGGCACCATCGTCCAAAAGCCAAACTCGTCCGATCGCCAAAACAATTATAGATCCTTGTTCCTCGTTGCATTGCGAACGTATTACATCAATGGTTCGAACGCGGTCGTCGCGCTCGTTTTCGAGAAAAACGAGAAAAACACCTTTCGGTCCGAAATACTTCCAAGTCCCGTCAGATCTCAAAGTCCACCGGCACCATCGTCCAAAAGCCAAACTCGTCCGATCGCGAAAACAATTATAGATCCTTGTTCCTCGTTGCATGCCGAACGTATTACATTAATGGTTCGACCGCGGTGGTCGCGCTCGTCTCCGAGAAAAACGAGAAAAACACCTTTCGGTCCGAAATATTTCCAAGTCCCGTCAGATCTCAAAGTCCACCGGCACCATCGTCCAAAAGCCAAACTCGTCCGATCGCCAAAACAATTATAGATCCTTGTTCCTCGTTGCATGCCGAACGTATTACATTAATGGTTCGAACGCGGTCGTCGCGCTCGTTTTCGAGAAAAAAGAGAAAAACACCTTTCGGTCCGAAATATTTCCAAGTCCCGTCAGATCTCAAAGTCCACCGGCACCATCGTCCAAAAGCCAAACTCGTCCGATCGCCAAAACAATTATAGATCCTTGTTCCTCGTTGCATTGCGTACGTATTACATTAATGGTTCGAACGCGGTCGTCGCGCTCGATTTCGAGAAAAAAGAGAAAGACACCTTTCGGTCCGAAATATTTCCAAGTCCCGTCAGATCTCAAAGTCCACCGGCACCATCGTCCAAAAGCCAAACTCGTCCGATCGCCAAAACAATTATAGATCCTTGTTCCTCGTTGCATTGCGTACGTATTACATTAATGGTTCGAACGCGGTCGTCGCGCTCGATTTCGAGAAAAAAGAGAAAGACACCTTTCGGTCCGAAATATTTCCAAGTCCCGTCAGATCTCAAAGTCCACCGGCACCATCGTCCAAAAGCCAAACTCGTCCGATCGCCAAAACAATTATAGATCCTTGTTCCTCGTTGCATGCCGAAAGTATTACATTAATGGTTCGACCGCGGTCGTCGCGCTCGTTTTCGAGAAAAAAGAGAAAAACACCTTTCGGTCCGAAATATTTCCAAGTCCCGTCAGATCTCAAAGTCCACCGGCACCATCGTCCAAAAGCCAAACTCGTCCGATCGCCAAAACAATTATAGATCCTTGTTCCTCGTTGCATTGCGTACGTATTACATTAATGGTTCGAACGCGGTCGTCGCGCTCGATTTCGAGAAAAAAGAGAAAGACACCTTTCGGTCCGAAATACTTCCAAGTCCCGTCAGATCTCAAAGTCCACCGGCACCATCGTCCAAAAGCCAAACTCGTCCGATCGCCAAAACAATTATAGATCCTTGTTCCTCGTTGCATTCCGAACGAATTACATTAATGGTTCGACCGCGGTCGTCGCGCTCGTTTTCGAGAAAAAAGAGAAAAACACCTTTCGGTCCGAAATATTTCCAAGTCCCGTCAGATCTCAAAGTCCACCGGCACCATCGTCCAAAAGCCAAACTCGTCCGATCGCCAAAACAATTATAGATCCTTGTTCCTCGTTGCATTCCGAACGTATTACATTAATGGTTCGACCGCGGTCGTCGCGCTCGTTTTCGAGAAAAACGAGAAAAACACCTTTCGGTCCGAAATATTTCTAAGTCCCGTCAGATCTCAAAGTCCACCGGCACCATCGTCCAAAAGCCAAACTCCTACGATCGCCAAAACAATTATAGATCCTTGTTCCTCGTTCCATTCCGAACGAATTACATTAATGGTTCGACCGCGGTCGTCGCGCTCGTTTTCGAGAAAAACGAGAAAAACACCTTTCGGTCCGAAATATTTCCAAGTCCCGTCAGATCTCAAAGTCCACCGGCACCATCGTCCAAAAGCCAAACTCGTCCGATCGCCAAAACAATTATAGATCCTTGTTCCTCGTTGCATTGCGAACGTATTACATTAATGGTTCGAACGCGGTCGTCGCGCTCGTTTTCGAGAAAAACGAGAAAAACACCTTTCGGTCCGAAATATTTCCAAGTTCCGTCAGATCTCAAAGTCCACCGGCACCATCGTCCAAAAGCCAAACTCGTCCGATCGCCAAAACAATTATAGATCCTTGTTCCTCGTTGCATGCCGAACGTATTACATTAATGGTTCGACCGCGGTGGTCGCGCTCGTTTTCGAGAAAAACGAGAAAAACACCTTTCGGTCCGAAATATTTCCAAGTCCCGTCAGATCTCAAAATCCACCGGCACCATCGTCCAAAAGCCAAACTCGTCCGATCGCCAAAACAATTATAGATCCTTGTTCCTCGTTGCATTCCGAACGAATTACATTAATGGTTCGACCGCGGTCGTCGCGCTCGTTTTCGAGAAAAAAGAGAAAAACACCTTTCGGTCCGAAATATTTCCAAGTCCCGTCAGATCTCAAAGTCCACCGGCACCATCGTCCAAAAGCCAAACTCGTCCGATCGCCAAAACAATTATAGATCCTTGTTCCTCGTTGCATTCCGAACGTATTACATTAATGGTTCGACCGCAGTGGTCGCGCTCGTTTTCGAGAAAAACGAGAAAAACACCTTTCGGTCCGAAATATTTCCAAGTCCCGTCAGATCTCAAAATCCACCGGCACCATCGTCCAAAAGCCAATCTCGTCCGATCGCCAAAACAATTATAGATCCTTGTTCCTCGTTGCATTCCGAACGAATTACATTAATGGTTCGACCGCGGTCGTCGCGCTCGTTTTCGAGAAAAAAGAGAAAAACACCTTTCGGTCCGAAATATTTCCAAGTCCCGTCAGATCTCAAAGTCCACCGGCACCATCGTCCAAAAGCCAAACTCGTCCGATCGCCAAAACAATTATAGATCCTTGTTCCTCGTTGCATGCCGAACGTATTACATTAATGGTTCGACCGCGGTGGTCGCGCTCGTCTCCGAGAAAAACGAGAAAAACACCTTTCGGTCCGAAATATTTCCAAGTCCCGTCAGATCTCAAAGTCCACCGGCACCATCGTCCAAAAGCCAAACTCGTCCGATCGCCAAAACAATTATAGATCCTTGTTCCTCGTTGCATGCCGAACGTATTACATTAATGGTTCGAACGCGGTCGTCGCGCTCGTTTTCGAGAAAAAAGAGAAAAACACCTTTCGGTCCGAAATATTTCCAAGTCCCGTCAGATCTCAAAGTCCACCGGCACCATCGTCCAAAAGCCAAACTCGTCCGATCGCCAAAACAATTATAGATCCTTGTTCCTCGTTGCATTGCGTACGTATTACATTAATGGTTCGAACGCGGTCGTCGCGCTCGATTTCGAGAAAAAAGAGAAAGACACCTTTCGGTCCGAAATATTTCCAAGTCCCGTCAGATCTCAAAGTCCACCGGCACCATCGTCCAAAAGCCAAACTCGTCCGATCGCCAAAACAATTATAGATCCTTGTTCCTCGTTGCATTGCGTACGTATTACATTAATGGTTCGAACGCGGTCGTCGCGCTCGATTTCGAGAAAAAAGAGAAAGACACCTTTCGGTCCGAAATATTTCCAAGTCCCGTCAGATCTCAAAGTCCACCGGCACCATCGTCCAAAAGCCAAACTCGTCCGATCGCCAAAACAATTATAGATCCTTGTTCCTCGTTGCATGCCGAAAGTATTACATTAATGGTTCGACCGCGGTCGTCGCGCTCGTTTTCGAGAAAAAAGAGAAAAACACCTTTCGGTCCGAAATATTTCCAAGTCCCGTCAGATCTCAAAGTCCACCGGCACCATCGTCCAAAAGCCAAACTCGTCCGATCGCCAAAACAATTATAGATCCTTGTTCCTCGTTGCATTGCGTACGTATTACATTAATGGTTCGAACGCGGTCGTCGCGCTCGATTTCGAGAAAAAAGAGAAAGACACCTTTCGGTCCGAAATACTTCCAAGTCCCGTCAGATCTCAAAGTCCACCGGCACCATCGTCCAAAAGCCAAACTCGTCCGATCGCCAAAACAATTATAGATCCTTGTTCCTCGTTGCATTCCGAACGAATTACATTAATGGTTCGACCGCGGTCGTCGCGCTCGTTTTCGAGAAAAAAGAGAAAAACACCTTTCGGTCCGAAATATTTCCAAGTCCCGTCAGATCTCAAAGTCCACCGGCACCATCGTCCAAAAGCCAAACTCGTCCGATCGCCAAAACAATTATAGATCCTTGTTCCTCGTTGCATTCCGAACGTATTACATTAATGGTTCGACCGCGGTCGTCGCGCTCGTTTTCGAGAAAAACGAGAAAAACACCTTTCGGTCCGAAATATTTCTAAGTCCCGTCAGATCTCAAAGTCCACCGGCACCATCGTCCAAAAGCCAAACTCCTACGATCGCCAAAACAATTATAGATCCTTGTTCCTCGTTCCATTCCGAACGAATTACATTAATGGTTCGACCGCGGTCGTCGCGCTCGTTTTCGAGAAAAACGAGAAAAACACCTTTCGGTCCGAAATATTTCCAAGTCCCGTCAGATCTCAAAGTCCACCGGCACCATCGTCCAAAAGCCAAACTCGTCCGATCGCCAAAACAATTATAGATCCTTGTTCCTCGTTGCATTGCGAACGTATTACATTAATGGTTCGAACGCGGTCGTCGCGCTCGTTTTCGAGAAAAACGAGAAAAACACCTTTCGGTCCGAAATATTTCCAAGTCCCGTCAGATCTCAAAGTCCACCGGCACCATCGTCCAAAAGCCAAACTCGTCCGATCGCCAAAACAATTATAGATCCTTGTTCCTCGTTGCATTCCGAACGTATTACATTAATGGTTCGACCGCAGTGGTCGCGCTCGTTTTCGAGAAAAACGAGAAAAACACCTTTCGGTCCGAAATATTTCCAAGTCCCGTCAGATCTCAAAATCCACCGGCACCATCGTCCAAAAGCCAAACTCGTCCGATCGCCAAAACAATTATAGATCCTTGTTCCTCGTTGCATTCCGAACGAATTACATTAATGGTTCGACCGCGGTCGTCGCGCTCGTTTTCGAGAAAAAAGAGAAAAACACCTTTCGGTCCGAAATATTTCCAAGTCCCGTCAGATCTCAAAGTCCACCGGCACCATCGTCCAAAAGCCAAACTCGTCCGATCGCCAAAACAATTATAGATCCTTGTTCCTCGTTGCATTCCGAACGTATTACATTAATGGTTCGACCGCGGTCGTCGCGCTCGTTTTCGAGAAAAACGAGAAAAACACCTTTCGGTCCGAAATATTTCTAAGTCCCGTCAGATCTCAAAGTCCACCGGCACCATCGTCCAAAAGCCAAACTCGTCCGATCGCCAAAACAATTATAGATCCTTGTTCCTCGTTGCATTCCGAACGAATTACATTAATGGTTCGACCGCGGTCGTCGCGCTCGTTTTCGAGAAAAAAGAGAAAAACACCTTTCGGTCCGAAATATTTCCAAGTCCCGTCAGATCTCAAAGTCCACCGGCACCATCGTCCAAAAGCCAAACTCGTCCGATCGCCAAAACAATTATAGATCCTTGTTCCTCGTTGCATTCCGAACGTATTACATTAATGGTTCGACCGCGGTCGTCGCGCTCGTTTTCGAGAAAAACGAGAAAAACACCTTTCGGTCCGAAATATTTCTAAGTCCCGTCAGATCTCAAAGTCCACCGGCACCATCGTCCAAAAGCCAAACTCGTCCGATCGCCAAAACAATTATAGATCCTTGTTCCTCGTTCCATTCCGAACGAATTACATTAATGGTTCGACCGCGGTCGTCGCGCTCGTTTTCGAGAAAAACGAGAAAAACACCTTTCGGTCGTAAATATTTCCAAGTCCCGTCAGATCTCAAAGTCCACCGGCACCATCGTCCAAAAGCCAAACTCGTCCGATCGCCAAAACAATTATAGATCCTTGTTCCTCGTTGCATTGCGAACGTATTACATCAATGGTTCGAACGCGGTCGTCGCGCTCGTTTTCGAGAAAAACGAGAAAAACACCTTTCGGTCCGAAATATTTCCAAGTCCCGTCAGATCTCAAAATCCACCGGCACCATCGTCCAAAAGCCAAACTCGTCCGATCGCCAAAACAATTATAGATCCTTGTTCCTCGTTGCATTCCGAACGAATTACATTAATGGTTCGACCGCGGTCGTCGCGCTCGTTTTCGAGAAAAAAGAGAAAAACACCTTTCGGTCCGAAATATTTCCAAGTCCCGTCAGATCTCAAAGTCCACCGGCACCATCGTCCAAAAGCCAAACTCGTCCGATCGCCAAAACAATTATAGATCCTTGTTCCTCGTTGCATGCCGAACGTATTACATTAATGGTTCGACCGCGGTGGTCGCGCTCGTCTCCGAGAAAAACGAGAAAAACACCTTTCGGTCCGAAATATTTCCAAGTCCCGTCAGATCTCAAAGTCCACCGGCACCATCGTCCAAAAGCCAAACTCGTCCGATCGCCAAAACAATTATAGATCCTTGTTCCTCGTTGCATTGCGTACGTATTACATTAATGGTTCGAACGTGGTCGTCGCGCTCGATTTCGAGAAAAAAGAGAAAGACACCTTTCGGTCCGAAATATTTCCAAGTCCCGTCAGATCTCAAAGTCCACCGGCACCATCGTCCAAAAGCCAAACTCGTCCGATCGCCAAAACAATTATAGATCCTTGTTCCTCGTTGCATTGCGTACGTATTACATTAATGGTTCGAACGCGGTCGTCGCGCTCGATTTCGAGAAAAAAGAGAAAGACACCTTTCGGTCCGAAATATTTCCAAGTCCCGTCAGATCTCAAAGTCCACCGGCACCATCGTCCAAAAGCCAAACTCGTCCGATCGCCAAAACAATTATAGATCCTTGTTCCTCGTTGCATGCCGAACGTATTACATTAATGGTTCGACCGCGGTCGTCGCGCTCGTTTTCGAGAAAAAAGAGAAAAACACCTTTCGGTCCGAAATATTTCCAAGTCCCGTCAGATCTCAAAGTCCACCGGCACCATCGTCCAAAAGCCAAACTCGTCCGATCGCCAAAACAATTATAGATCCTTGTTCCTCGTTGCATTCCGAACGTATTACATTAATGGTTCGACCGCGGTCGTCGCGCTCGTTTTCGAGAAAAACGAGAAAAACACCTTTCGGTCCGAAATATTTCTAAGTCCCGTCAGATCTCAAAGTCCACCGGCACCATCGTCCAAAAGCCAAACTCGTCCGATCGCCAAAACAATTATAGATCCTTGTTCCTCGTTGCATTCCGAACGAATTACATTAATGGTTCGACCGCGGTCGTCGCGCTCGTTTTCGAGAAAAAAGAGAAAAACACCTTTCGGTCCGAAATATTTCCAAGTCCCGTCAGATCTCAAAGTCCACCGGCACCATCGTCCAAAAGCCAAACTCGTCCGATCGCCAAAACAATTATAGATCCTTGTTCCTCGTTGCATTCCGAACGTATTACATTAATGGTTCGACCGCGGTCGTCGCGCTCGTTTTCGAGAAAAACGAGAAAAACACCTTTCGGTCCGAAATATTTCTAAGTCCCGTCAGATCTCAAAGTCCACCGGCACCATCGTCCAAAAGCCAAACTCGTCCGATCGCCAAAACAATTATAGATCCTTGTTCCTCGTTCCATTCCGAACGAATTACATTAATGGTTCGACCGCGGTCGTCGCGCTCGTTTTCGAGAAAAACGAGAAAAACACCTTTCGGTCGTAAATATTTCCAAGTCCCGTCAGATCTCAAAGTCCACCGGCACCATCGTCCAAAAGCCAAACTCGTCCGATCGCCAAAACAATTATAGATCCTTGTTCCTCGTTGCATTGCGAACGTATTACATCAATGGTTCGAACGCGGTCGTCGCGCTCGTTTTCGAGAAAAACGAGAAAAACACCTTTCGGTCCGAAATATTTCCAAGTCCCGTCAGATCTCAAAATCCACCGGCACCATCGTCCAAAAGCCAAACTCGTCCGATCGCCAAAACAATTATAGATCCTTGTTCCTCGTTGCATTCCGAACGAATTACATTAATGGTTCGACCGCGGTCGTCGCGCTCGTTTTCGAGAAAAAAGAGAAAAACACCTTTCGGTCCGAAATATTTCCAAGTCCCGTCAGATCTCAAAGTCCACCGGCACCATCGTCCAAAAGCCAAACTCGTCCGATCGCCAAAACAATTATAGATCCTTGTTCCTCGTTGCATGCCGAACGTATTACATTAATGGTTCGACCGCGGTGGTCGCGCTCGTCTCCGAGAAAAACGAGAAAAACACCTTTCGGTCCGAAATATTTCCAAGTCCCGTCAGATCTCAAAGTCCACCGGCACCATCGTCCAAAAGCCAAACTCGTCCGATCGCCAAAACAATTATAGATCCTTGTTCCTCGTTGCATTGCGTACGTATTACATTAATGGTTCGAACGTGGTCGTCGCGCTCGATTTCGAGAAAAAAGAGAAAGACACCTTTCGGTCCGAAATATTTCCAAGTCCCGTCAGATCTCAAAGTCCACCGGCACCATCGTCCAAAAGCCAAACTCGTCCGATCGCCAAAACAATTATAGATCCTTGTTCCTCGTTGCATTGCGTACGTATTACATTAATGGTTCGAACGCGGTCGTCGCGCTCGATTTCGAGAAAAAAGAGAAAGACACCTTTCGGTCCGAAATATTTCCAAGTCCCGTCAGATCTCAAAGTCCACCGGCACCATCGTCCAAAAGCCAAACTCGTCCGATCGCCAAAACAATTATAGATCCTTGTTCCTCGTTGCATGCCGAACGTATTACATTAATGGTTCGACCGCGGTCGTCGCGCTCGTTTTCGAGAAAAAAGAGAAAAACACCTTTCGGTCCGAAATATTTCCAAGTCCCGTCAGATCTCAAAGTCCACCGGCACCATCGTCCAAAAGCCAAACTCCTACGATCGCCAAAACAATTATAGATCCTTGTTCCTCGTTCCATTCCGAACGAATTACATTAATGGTTCGACCGCGGTCGTCGCGCTCGTTTTCGAGAAAAACGAGAAAAACACCTTTCGGTCCGAAATATTTCCAAGTCCCGTCAGATCTCAAAATCCACCGGCACCATCGTCCAAAAGCCAAACTCGTCCGATCGCCAAAACAATTATAGATCCTTGTTCCTCGTTGCATTCCGAACGAATTACATTAATGGTTCGACCGCGGTCGTCGCGCTCGTTTTCGAGAAAAAAGAGAAAAACACCTTTCGGTCCGAAATATTTCCAAGTCCCGTCAGATCTCAAAGTCCACCGGCACCATCGTCCAAAAGCCAAACTCGTCCGATCGCCAAAACAATTATAGATCCTTGTTCCTCGTTGCATTCCGAACGTATTACATTAATGGTTCGACCGCAGTGGTCGCGCTCGTTTTCGAGAAAAACGAGAAAAACACCTTTCGGTCCGAAATATTTCTAAGTCCCGTCAGATCTCAAAGTCCACCGGCACCATCGTCCAAAAGCCAAACTCGTCCGATCGCCAAAACAATTATAGATCCTTGTTCCTCGTTGCATTCCGAACGAATTACATTAATGGTTCGACCGCGGTCGTCGCGCTCGTTTTCGAGAAAAAAGAGAAAAACACCTTTCGGTCCGAAATATTTCCAAGTCCCGTCAGATCTCAAAGTCCACCGGCACCATCGTCCAAAAGCCAAACTCGTCCGATCGCCAAAACAATTATAGATCCTTGTTCCTCGTTGCATGCCGAACGTATTACATTAATGGTTCGACCGCGGTCGTCGCGCTCGTTTTCGAGAAAAAAGAGAAAAACACCTTTCGGTCCGAAATATTTCCAAGTCCCGTCAGATCTCAAAGTCCACCGGCACCATCGTCCAAAAGCCAAACTCCTACGATCGCCAAAACAATTATAGATCCTTGTTCCTCGTTCCATTCCGAACGAATTACATTAATGGTTCGACCGCGGTCGTCGCGCTCGTTTTCGAGAAAAACGAGAAAAACACCTTTCGGTCCGAAATATTTCCAAGTCCCGTCAGATCTCAAAATCCACCGGCACCATCGTCCAAAAGCCAAACTCGTCCGATCGCCAAAACAATTATAGATCCTTGTTCCTCGTTGCATTGCGAACGTATTACATTAATGGTTCGAACGCGGTCGTCGCGCTCGTTTTCGAGAAAAACGAGAAAAACACCTTTCGGTCCGAAATATTTCCAAGTTCCGTCAGATCTCAAAGTCCACCGGCACCATCGTCCAAAAGCCAAACTCGTCCGATCGCCAAAACAATTATAGATCCTTGTTCCTCGTTGCATGCCGAACGTATTACATTAATGGTTCGACCGCGGTGGTCGCGCTCGTTTTCGAGAAAAACGAGAAAAACACCTTTCGGTCCGAAATATTTCCAAGTCCCGTCAGATCTCAAAATCCACCGGCACCATCGTCCAAAAGCCAAACTCGTCCGATCGCCAAAACAATTATAGATCCTTGTTCCTCGTTGCATTCCGAACGAATTACATTAATGGTTCGACCGCGGTCGTCGCGCTCGTTTTCGAGAAAAAAGAGAAAAACACCTTTCGGTCCGAAATATTTCCAAGTCCCGTCAGATCTCAAAGTCCACCGGCACCATCGTCCAAAAGCCAAACTCGTCCGATCGCCAAAACAATTATAGATCCTTGTTCCTCGTTGCATTCCGAACGTATTACATTAATGGTTCGACCGCAGTGGTCGCGCTCGTTTTCGAGAAAAACGAGAAAAACACCTTTCGGTCCGAAATATTTCCAAGTCCCGTCAGATCTCAAAATCCACCGGCACCATCGTCCAAAAGCCAAACTCGTCCGATCGCCAAAACAATTATAGATCCTTGTTCCTCGTTGCATTCCGAACGAATTACATTAATGGTTCGACCGCGGTCGTCGCGCTCGTTTTCGAGAAAAAAGAGAAAAACACCTTTCGGTCCGAAATATTTCCAAGTCCCGTCAGATCTCAAAGTCCACCGGCACCATCGTCCAAAAGCCAAACTCGTCCGATCGCCAAAACAATTATAGATCCTTGTTCCTCGTTGCATTCCGAACGTATTACATTAATGGTTCGACCGCGGTCGTCGCGCTCGTTTTCGAGAAAAACGAGAAAAACACCTTTCGGTCCGAAATATTTCTAAGTCCCGTCAGATCTCAAAGTCCACCGGCACCATCGTCCAAAAGCCAAACTCGTCCGATCGCCAAAACAATTATAGATCCTTGTTCCTCGTTGCATTCCGAACGAATTACATTAATGGTTCGACCGCGGTCGTCGCGCTCGTTTTCGAGAAAAAAGAGAAAAACACCTTTCGGTCCGAAATATTTCCAAGTCCCGTCAGATCTCAAAGTCCACCGGCACCATCGTCCAAAAGCCAAACTCGTCCGATCGCCAAAACAATTATAGATCCTTGTTCCTCGTTGCATTCCGAACGTATTACATTAATGGTTCGACCGCGGTCGTCGCGCTCGTTTTCGAGAAAAACGAGAAAAACACCTTTCGGTCCGAAATATTTCTAAGTCCCGTCAGATCTCAAAGTCCACCGGCACCATCGTCCAAAAGCCAAACTCGTCCGATCGCCAAAACAATTATAGATCCTTGTTCCTCGTTCCATTCCGAACGAATTACATTAATGGTTCGACCGCGGTCGTCGCGCTCGTTTTCGAGAAAAACGAGAAAAACACCTTTCGGTCGTAAATATTTCCAAGTCCCGTCAGATCTCAAAGTCCACCGGCACCATCGTCCAAAAGCCAAACTCGTCCGATCGCCAAAACAATTATAGATCCTTGTTCCTCGTTGCATTGCGAACGTATTACATCAATGGTTCGAACGCGGTCGTCGCGCTCGTTTTCGAGAAAAACGAGAAAAACACCTTTCGGTCCGAAATATTTCCAAGTCCCGTCAGATCTCAAAATCCACCGGCACCATCGTCCAAAAGCCAAACTCGTCCGATCGCCAAAACAATTATAGATCCTTGTTCCTCGTTGCATTCCGAACGAATTACATTAATGGTTCGACCGCGGTCGTCGCGCTCGTTTTCGAGAAAAAAGAGAAAAACACCTTTCGGTCCGAAATATTTCCAAGTCCCGTCAGATCTCAAAGTCCACCGGCACCATCGTCCAAAAGCCAAACTCGTCCGATCGCCAAAACAATTATAGATCCTTGTTCCTCGTTGCATGCCGAACGTATTACATTAATGGTTCGACCGCGGTGGTCGCGCTCGTCTCCGAGAAAAACGAGAAAAACACCTTTCGGTCCGAAATATTTCCAAGTCCCGTCAGATCTCAAAGTCCACCGGCACCATCGTCCAAAAGCCAAACTCGTCCGATCGCCAAAACAATTATAGATCCTTGTTCCTCGTTGCATTGCGTACGTATTACATTAATGGTTCGAACGTGGTCGTCGCGCTCGATTTCGAGAAAAAAGAGAAAGACACCTTTCGGTCCGAAATATTTCCAAGTCCCGTCAGATCTCAAAGTCCACCGGCACCATCGTCCAAAAGCCAAACTCGTCCGATCGCCAAAACAATTATAGATCCTTGTTCCTCGTTGCATTGCGTACGTATTACATTAATGGTTCGAACGCGGTCGTCGCGCTCGATTTCGAGAAAAAAGAGAAAGACACCTTTCGGTCCGAAATATTTCCAAGTCCCGTCAGATCTCAAAGTCCACCGGCACCATCGTCCAAAAGCCAAACTCGTCCGATCGCCAAAACAATTATAGATCCTTGTTCCTCGTTGCATGCCGAACGTATTACATTAATGGTTCGACCGCGGTCGTCGCGCTCGTTTTCGAGAAAAAAGAGAAAAACACCTTTCGGTCCGAAATATTTCCAAGTCCCGTCAGATCTCAAAGTCCACCGGCACCATCGTCCAAAAGCCAAACTCGTCCGATCGCCAAAACAATTATAGATCCTTGTTCCTCGTTGCATTGCGTACGTATTACATTAATGGTTCGAACGCGGTCGTCGCGCTCAATTTCGAGAAAAAAGAGAAAGACACCTTTCGGTCCGAAATACTTCCAAGTCCCGTCAGATCTCAAAGTCCACCGGCACCATCGTCCAAAAGCCAAACTCGTCCGATCGCCAAAACAATTATAGATCCTTGTTCCTCGTTGCATGCCGAACGTATTACATTAATGGTTCGACCGCGGTCGTCGCGCTCGTTTTCGAGAAAAACGCGAAAAGCACCTTTCGGTCCGAAATATTTCCAAGTCCCGTCAGATCTCAAAGTCCACCGGCACCATCGTCCAAAAGCCAAACTCGTCCGATCGCCAAAACAATTATAGATCCTTGTTCCTCGTTGCATTCCGAACGAATTACATTAATGGTTCGACCGCGGTCGTCGCGCTCGTTTTCGAGAAAAAAGAGAAAAACACCTTTCGGTCCGAAATATTTCCAAGTCCCGTCAGATCTCAAAGTCCACCGGCACCATCGTCCAAAAGCCAAACTCGTCCGATCGCCAAAACAATTATAGATCCTTGTTCCTCGTTGCATTCCGAACGTATTACATTAATGGTTCGACCGCGGTCGTCGCGCTCGTTTTCGAGAAAAACGAGAAAAACACCTTTCGGTCCGAAATATTTCTAAGTCCCGTCAGATCTCAAAGTCCACCGGCACCATCGTCCAAAAGCCAAACTCGTCCGATCGCCAAAACAATTATAGATCCTTGTTCCTCGTTCCATTCCGAACGAATTACATTAATGGTTCGACCGCGGTCGTCGCGCTCGTTTTCGAGAAAAACGAGAAAAACACCTTTCGGTCCGAAATATTTCCAAGTCCCGTCAGATCTCAAAGTCCACCGGCACCATCGTCCAAAAGCCAAACTCGTCCGATCGCCAAAACAATTATAGATCCTTGTTCCTCGTTGCATTGCGAACGTATTACATCAATGGTTCGAACGCGGTCGTCGCGCTCGTTTTCGAGAAAAACGAGAAAAACACCTTTCGGTCCGAAATACTTCCAAGTCCCGTCAGATCTCAAAGTCCACCGGCACCATCGTCCAAAAGCCAAACTCGTCCGATCGCCAAAACAATTATAGATCCTTGTTCCTCGTTGCATGCCGAACGTATTACATTAATGGTTCGACCGCGGTGGTCGCGCTCGTCTCCGAGAAAAACGAGAAAAACACCTTTCGGTCCGAAATATTTCCAAGTCCCGTCAGATCTCAAAGTCCACCGGCACCATCGTCCAAAAGCCAAACTCGTCCGATCGCCAAAACAATTATAGATCCTTGTTCCTCGTTGCATGCCGAACGTATTACATTAATGGTTCGAACGCGGTCGTCGCGCTCGTTTTCGAGAAAAAAGAGAAAAACACCTTTCGGTCCGAAATATTTCCAAGTCCCGTCAGATCTCAAAGTCCACCGGCACCATCGTCCAAAAGCCAAACTCGTCCGATCGCCAAAACAATTATAGATCCTTGTTCCTCGTTGCATTGCGTACGTATTACATTAATGGTTCGAACGCGGTCGTCGCGCTCGATTTCGAGAAAAAAGAGAAAGACACCTTTCGGTCCGAAATATTTCCAAGTCCCGTCAGATCTCAAAGTCCACCGGCACCATCGTCCAAAAGCCAAACTCGTCCGATCGCCAAAACAATTATAGATCCTTGTTCCTCGTTGCATTGCGTACGTATTACATTAATGGTTCGAACGCGGTCGTCGCGCTCGATTTCGAGAAAAAAGAGAAAGACACCTTTCGGTCCGAAATATTTCCAAGTCCCGTCAGATCTCAAAGTCCACCGGCACCATCGTCCAAAAGCCAAACTCGTCCGATCGCCAAAACAATTATAGATCCTTGTTCCTCGTTGCATGCCGAACGTATTACATTAATGGTTCGACCGCGATCGTCGCGCTCGTTTTCGAGAAAAAAGAGAAAAACACCTTTCGGTCCGAAATATTTCCAAGTCCCGTCAGATCTCAAAGTCCACCGGCACCATCGTCCAAAAGCCAAACTCGTCCGATCGCCAAAACAATTATAGATCCTTGTTCCTCGTTGCATTGCGTACGTATTACATTAATGGTTCGAACGCGGTCGTCGCGCTCGATTTCGAGAAAAAAGAGAAAGACACCTTTCGGTCCGAAATACTTCCAAGTCCCGTGAGATCTCAAAGTCCACCGGCACCATCGTCCAAAAGCCAAACTCGTCCGATCGCCAAAACAATTATAGATCCTTGTTCCTCGTTGCATGCCGAACGTATTACATTAATGGTTCGACCGCGGTCGTCGCGCTCGATTTCGAGAAAAAAGAGAAAGACACCTTTCGGTCCGAAATATTTCCAAGTCCCGTCAGATCTCAAAGTCCACCGGCACCATCGTCCAAAAGCCAAACTCGTCCGATCGCCAAAACAATTATAGATCCTTGTTCCTCGTTGCATGCCGAACGTATTACATTAATGGTTCGACCGCGGTCGTCGCGCTCGTTTTCGAGAAAAAAGAGAAAAACACCTTTCGGTCCGAAATATTTCCAAGTCCCGTCAGATCTCAAAGTCCACCGGCACCATCGTCCAAAAGCCAAACTCGTCCGATCGCCAAAACAATTATAGATCCTTGTTCCTCGTTGCATTGCGTACGTATTACATTAATGGTTCGAACGCGGTCGTCGCGCTCGATTTCGAGAAAAAAGAGAAAGACACCTTTCGGTCCGAAATACTTCCAAGTCCCGTCAGATCTCAAAGTCCACCGGCACCATCGCCCAAAAGCCAAACTCGTCCGATCGCCAAAACAATTATAGATCCTTGTTCCTCGTTGCATGCCGAACGTATTACATTAATGGTTCGACCGCGGTCGTCGCGCTCGTTTTCGAGAAAAACGCGAAAAGCACCTTTCGGTCCGAAATATTTCCAAGTCCCGTCAGATCTCAAAGTCCACCGGCACCATCGTCCAAAAGCCAAACTCGTCCGATCGCCAAAACAATTATAGATCCTTGTTCCTCGTTGCATTCCGAACGAATTACATTAATGGTTCGACCGCGGTCGTCGCGCTCGTTTTCGAGAAAAAAGAGAAAAACACCTTTCGGTCCGAAATATTTCCAAGTCCCGTCAGATCTCAAAGTCCTCCGGCACCATCGTCCAAAAGCCAAACTCGTCCGATCGCCAAAACAATTATAGATCCTTGTTCCTCGTTGCATTCCGAACGTATTACATTAATGGTTCGACCGCGGTCGTCGCGCTCGTTTTCGAGAAAAACGAGAAAAACACCTTTCGGTCCGAAATATTTCTAAGACCCGTCAGATCTCAAAGTCCACCGGCACCATCGTCCAAAAGCCAAACTCGTCCGATCGCCAAAACAATTATAGATCCTTGTTCCTCGTTCCATTCCGAACGAATTACATTAATGGTTCGACCGCGGTCGTCGCGCTCGTTTTCGAGAAAAACGAGAAAAACACCTTTCGGTCCGAAATATTTCCAAGTCCCGTCAGATCTCAAAGTCCACCGGCCCCATCGTCCAAAAGCCAAACTCGTCCGATCGCCAAAACAATTATAGATCCTTGTTCCTCGTTGCATTGCGAACGTATTACATCAATGGTTCGAACGCGGTCGTCGCGCTCGTTTTCGAGAAAAACGAGAAAAACACCTTTCGGTCCGAAATACTTCCAAGTCCCGTCAGATCTCAAAGTCCACCGGCACCATCGTCCAAAAGCCAAACTCGTCCGATCGCCAAAACAATTATAGATCCTTGTTCCTCGTTGCATGCCGAACGTATTACATTAATGGTTCGACCGCGGTGGTCGCGCTCGTCTCCGAGAAAAACGAGAAAAACACCTTTCGGTCCGAAATATTTCCAAGTCCCGTCAGATCTCAAAGTCCACCGGCACCATCGTCCAAAAGCCAAACTCGTCCGATCGCCAAAACAATTATAGATCCTTGTTCCTCGTTGCATGCCGAACGTATTACATTAATGGTTCGAACGCGGTCGTCGCGCTCGTTTTCGAGAAAAAAGAGAAAAACACCTTTCGGTCCGAAATATTTCCAAGTCCCGTCAGATCTCAAAGTCCACCGGCACCATCGTCCAAAAGCCAAACTCGTCCGATCGCCAAAACAATTATAGATCCTTGTTCCTCGTTGCATTGCGTACGTATTACATTAATGGTTCGAACGCGGTCGTCGCGCTCGATTTCGAGAAAAAAGAGAAAGACACCTTTCGGTCCGAAATATTTCCAAGTCCCGTCAGATCTCAAAGTCCACCGGCACCATCGTCCAAAAGCCAAACTCGTCCGATCGCCAAAACAATTATAGATCCTTGTTCCTCGTTGCATGCCGAACGTATTACATTAATGGTTCGACCGCGGTCGTCGCGCTCGTTTTCGAGAAAAAAGAGAAAAACACCTTTCGGTCCGAAATATTTCCAAGTCCCGTCAGATCTCAAAGTCCACCGGCACCATCGTCCAAAAGCCAAACTCGTCCGATCGCCAAAACAATTATAGATCCTTGTTCCTCGTTGCATTGCGTACGTATTACATTAATGGTTCGAACGCGGTCGTCGCGCTCGATTTCGAGAAAAAAGAGAAAGACACCTTTCGGTCCGAAATACTTCCAAGTCCCGTGAGATCTCAAAGTCCACCGGCACCATCGTCCAAAAGCCAAACTCGTCCGATCGCCAAAACAATTATAGATCCTTGTTCCTCGTTGCATGCCGAACGTATTACATTAATGGTTCGACCGCGGTCGTCGCGCTCGATTTCGAGAAAAAAGAGAAAGACACCTTTCGGTCCGAAATATTTCCAAGTCCCGTCAGATCTCAAAGTCCACCGGCACCATCGTCCAAAAGCCAAACTCGTCCGATCGCCAAAACAATTATAGATCCTTGTTCCTCGTTGCATTGCGTACGTATTACATTAATGGTTCGAACGCGGTCGTCGCGCTCGATTTCGAGAAAAAAGAGAAAAACACCTTTCGGTCCGAAATATTTCCAAGTCCCGTCAGATCTCAAAGTCCACCGGCACCATCGTCCAAAAGCCAAACTCGTCCGATCGCCAAAACAATTATAGATCCTTGTTCCTCGTTGCATGCCGAACGTATTACATTAATGGTTCGACCGCGGTCGTCGCGCTCGTTTTCGAGAAAAAAGAGAAAAACACCTTTCGGTCCGAAATATTTCCAAGTCCCGTCAGATCTCAAAGTCCACCGGCACCATCGTCCAAAAGCCAAACTCGTCCGATCGCCAAAACAATTATAGATCCTTGTTCCTCGTTGCATTGCGTACGTATTACATTAATGGTTCGAACGCGGTCGTCGCGCTCGATTTCGAGAAAAAAGAGAAAGACACCTTTCGGTCCGAAATACTTCCAAGTCCCGTCAGATCTCAAAGTCCACCGGCACCATCGCCCAAAAGCCAAACTCGTCCGATCGCCAAAACAATTATAGATCCTTGTTCCTCGTTGCATGCCGAACGTATTACATTAATGGTTCGACCGCGGTCGTCGCGCTCGTTTTCGAGAAAAACGCGAAAAGCACCTTTCGGTCCGAAATATTTCCAAGTCCCGTCAGATCTCAAAGTCCACCGGCACCATCGTCCAAAAGCCAAACTCGTCCGATCGCCAAAACAATTATAGATCCTTGTTCCTCGTTGCATTCCGAACGTATTACATTAATGGTTCGACCGCGGTCGTCGCGCTCGTTTTCGAGAAAAACGAGAAAAACACCTTTCGGTCCGAAATATTTCTAAGTCCCGTCAGATCTCAAAGTCCACCGGCACCATCGTCCAAAAGCCAAACTCGTCCGATCGCCAAAACAATTATAGATCCTTGTTCCTCGTTCCATTCCGAACGAATTACATTAATGGTTCGACCGCGGTCGTCGCGCTCGTTTTCGAGAAAAACGAGAAAAACACCTTTCGGTCGTAAATATTTCCAAGTCCCGTCAGATCTCAAAGTCCACCGGCACCATCGTCCAAAAGCCAAACTCGTCCGATCGCCAAAACAATTATAGATCCTTGTTCCTCGTTGCATTGCGAACGTATTACATCAATGGTTCGAACGCGGTCGTCGCGCTCGTTTTCGAGAAAAACGAGAAAAACACCTTTCGGTCCGAAATATTTCCAAGTCCCGTCAGATCTCAAAATCCACCGGCACCATCGTCCAAAAGCCAAACTCGTCCGATCGCCAAAACAATTATAGATCCTTGTTCCTCGTTGCATTCCGAACGAATTACATTAATGGTTCGACCGCGGTCGTCGCGCTCGTTTTCGAGAAAAAAGAGAAAAACACCTTTCGGTCCGAAATATTTCCAAGTCCCGTCAGATCTCAAAGTCCACCGGCACCATCGTCCAAAAGCCAAACTCGTCCGATCGCCAAAACAATTATAGATCCTTGTTCCTCGTTGCATGCCGAACGTATTACATTAATGGTTCGACCGCGGTGGTCGCGCTCGTCTCCGAGAAAAACGAGAAAAACACCTTTCGGTCCGAAATATTTCCAAGTCCCGTCAGATCTCAAAGTCCACCGGCACCATCGTCCAAAAGCCAAACTCGTCCGATCGCCAAAACAATTATAGATCCTTGTTCCTCGTTGCATTGCGTACGTATTACATTAATGGTTCGAACGTGGTCGTCGCGCTCGATTTCGAGAAAAAAGAGAAAGACACCTTTCGGTCCGAAATATTTCCAAGTCCCGTCAGATCTCAAAGTCCACCGGCACCATCGTCCAAAAGCCAAACTCGTCCGATCGCCAAAACAATTATAGATCCTTGTTCCTCGTTGCATTGCGTACGTATTACATTAATGGTTCGAACGCGGTCGTCGCGCTCGATTTCGAGAAAAAAGAGAAAGACACCTTTCGGTCCGAAATATTTCCAAGTCCCGTCAGATCTCAAAGTCCACCGGCACCATCGTCCAAAAGCCAAACTCGTCCGATCGCCAAAACAATTATAGATCCTTGTTCCTCGTTGCATGCCGAACGTATTACATTAATGGTTCGACCGCGGTCGTCGCGCTCGTTTTCGAGAAAAAAGAGAAAAACACCTTTCGGTCCGAAATATTTCCAAGTCCCGTCAGATCTCAAAGTCCACCGGCACCATCGTCCAAAAGCCAAACTCGTCCGATCGCCAAAACAATTATAGATCCTTGTTCCTCGTTGCATTGCGTACGTATTACATTAATGGTTCGAACGCGGTCGTCGCGCTCAATTTCGAGAAAAAAGAGAAAGACACCTTTCGGTCCGAAATACTTCCAAGTCCCGTCAGATCTCAAAGTCCACCGGCACCATCGTCCAAAAGCCAAACTCGTCCGATTGCCAAAACAATTATAGATACTTGTTCCTCGTTGCATGCCCAACGTATTACATTAATGGTTCGACCGCGGTCGTCGCGCTCGTTTTCGAGAAAAACGCGAAAAACACCTTTCGGTCCGAAATATTTCCAAGTCCCGTCAGATCTCAAAGTCCACCGGCACCATCGTCCAAAAGCCAATCTCGTCCGATCGCCAAAACAATTATAGATCCTTGTTCCTCGTTGCATTCCGAACGAATTACATTAATGGTTCGACCGCGGTCGTCGCGCTCGTTTTCGAGAAAAAAGAGAAAAACACCTTTCGGTCCGAAATATTTCTCAGTCCCGTCAGATCTCAAAGTCCACCGGCACCATCGTCCAAAAGCCAAACTCGTCCGATCGCCAAAACAATTATAGATCCTTGTTCCTCGTTCCATTCCGAACGAATTACATTAATGGTTCGACCGCGGTCGTCGCGCTCGTTTTCGAGAAAAACGAGAAAAACACCTTTCGGTCCGAAATATTTCCAAGTCCCGTCAGATCTCAAAGTCCACCGGCACCATCGTCCAAAAGCCAAACTCGTCCGATCGCCAAAACAATTATAGATCCTTGTTCCTCGTTGCATTGCGAACGTATTACATCAATGGTTCGAACGCGGTCGTCGCGCTCGTTTTCGAGAAAAAAGAGAAAAACACCTTTCGGTCCGAAATATTTCCAAGTCCCGTCAGATCTCAAAGTCCACCGGCACCATCGTCCAAAAGCCAAACTCGTCCGATCGCCAAAACAATTATAGATCCTTGTTCCTCGTTGCATGCCGAACGTATTACATTAATGGTTCGACCGCGTTGGTCGCGCTCGTTTTCGAGAAAAACGAGAAAAACACCTTTCGGTCCGAAATATTTCCAAGTCCCGTCAGATCTCAAAGTCCACCGGCACCATCGTCCAAAAGCCAAACTCGTCCGATCGCCAAAACAATTATAGATCCTTGTTCCTCGTTGCATGCCGAACGTATTACATTAATGGTTCGAACGCGGTCGTCGCGCTCGTTTTCGAGAAAAAAGAGAAAAACACCTTTCGGTCCGAAATATTTCCAAGTCCCGTCAGATCTCAAAGTCCACCGGCACCATCGTCCAAAAGCCAAACTCGTCCGATCGCCAAAACAATTATAGATCCTTGTTCCTCGTTGCATTGCGTACGTATTACATTAATGGTTCGAACGCGGTCGTCGCGCTCGTTTTCGAGAAAAAAGAGAAAAACACCTTTCGGTCCGAAATATTTCCAAGTCCCGTCAGATCTCAAAGTCCACCGGCACCATCGTCCAAAAGCCAAACTCGTCCGATCGCCAAAACAATTATAGATCCTTGTTCCTCGTTGCATTGCGAACGTATTACATCAATGGTTCGAACGCGGTCGTCGCGCTCGTTTTCGAGAAAAACGAGAAAAACACCTTTCGGTCCGAAATATTTCCAAGTCCCGTCAGATCTCAAAGTCCACCGGCACCATCGTCCAAAAGCCAAACTCGTCCGATCGCCAAAACAATTATAGATACTTGTTCCTCGTTGCATGCCCAACGTATTACATTAATGGTTCGACCGCGGTGGTCGCGCTCGTTTTCCAGAAAAACGCGAAAAACACCTTTCGGTCCGAAATATTTCCAAGTCCCGTCAGATCTCAAAGTCCACCGGCACCATCGTCCAAAAGCCAAACTCGTCCGATCGCCAAAACAATTATAGATCCTTGTTCCTCGTTGCATTGCGTACGTATTACATTAATGGTTCGAACGCGGTCGTCGCGCTCGATTTCGAGAAAAAAGAGAAAAACACCTTTCGGTCCGAAATATTTCCAAGTCCCGTCAGATCTCAAAGTCCACCGGCACCATCGTCCAAAAGCCAAACTCGTCCGATCGCCAAAACAATTATAGATCCTTGTTCCTCGTTGCATGCCGAACGTATTACATTAATGGTTCGACCGCGGTCGTCGCGCTCGTTTTCGAGAAAAACGCGAAAAACACCTTTCGGTCCGAAATATTTCCAAGTCCCGTCAGATCTCAAAGTCCACCGGCACCATCGTCCAAAAGCCAATCTCGTCCGATCGCCAAAACAATTATAGATCCTTGTTCCTCGTTGCATTCCGAACGAATTACATTAATGGTTCGACCGCGGTCGTCGCGCTCGTTTTCGAGAAAAAAGAGAAAAACACCTTTCGGTCCGAAATATTTCTAAGTCCCGTCAGATCTCAAAGTCCACCGGCACCATCGTCCAAAAGCCAAACTCGTCCGATCGCCAAAACAATTATAGATCCTTGTTCCTCGTTCCATTCCGAACGAATTACATTAATGGTTCGACCGCGGTCGTCGCGCTCGTTTTCGAGAAAAACGAGAAAAACACCTTTCGGTCCGAAATATTTCCAAGTCCCGTCAGATCTCAAAGTCCACCGGCACCATCGTCCAAAAGCCAAACTCGTCCGATCGCCAAAACAATTATAGATCCTTGTTCCTCGTTGCATTGCGAACGTATTACATCAATGGTTCGAACGCGGTCGTCGCGCTCGTTTTCGAGAAAAACGAGAAAAACACCTTTCGGTCCGAAATATTTCCAAGTCCCGTCAGATCTCAAAGTCCACCGGCACCATCGTCCAAAAGCCAAACTCGTCCGATCGCCAAAACAATTATAGATCCTTGTTCCTCGTTGCATGCCGAACGTATTACATTAATGGTTCGACCGCGTTGGTCGCGCTCGTTTTCGAGAAAAACGAGAAAAACACCTTTCGGTCCGAAATATTTCCAAGTCCCGTCAGATCTCAAAGTCCACCGGCACCATCGTCCAAAAGCCAAACTCGTCCGATCGCCAAAACAATTATAGATCCTTGTTCCTCGTTGCATGCCGAACGTATTACATTAATGGTTCGAACGCGGTCGTCGCGCTCGTTTTCGAGAAAAAAGAGAAAAACACCTTTCGGTCCGAAATATTTCCAAGTCCCGTCAGATCTCAAAGTCCACCGGCACCATCGTCCAAAAGCCAAACTCGTCCGATCGCCAAAACAATTATAGATCCTTGTTCCTCGTTCCATTCCGAACGAATTACATTAATGGTTCGACCGCGGTCGTCGCGCTCGTTTTCGAGAAAAACGAGAAAAACACCTTTCGGTCCGAAATATTTCCAAGTCCCGTCAGATCTCAAAGTCCACCGGCACCATCGTCCAAAAGCCAAACTCGTCCGATCGCCAAAACAATTATAGATCCTTGTTCCTCGTTGCATTGCGAACGTATTACATCAATGGTTCGAACGCGGTCGTCGCGCGCGTTTTCGAGAAAAACGAGAAAAACACCTTTCGGTCCGAAATACTTCCAAGTCCCGTCAGATCTCAAAGTCCACCGGCACCATCGTCCAAAAGCCAAACTCGTCCGATCGCCAAAACAATTATAGATCCTTGTTCCTCGTTGCATGCCGAACGTATTACATTAATGGTTCGACCGCGGTGGTCGCGCTCGTCTCCGAGAAAAACGAGAAAAACACCTTTCGGTCCGAAATATTTCCAAGTCCCGTCAGATCTCAAAGTCCACCGGCACCATCGTCCAAAAGCCAAACTCGTCCGATCGCCAAAACAATTATAGATCCTTGTTCCTCGTTGCATGCCGAACGTATTACATTAATGGTTCGAACGCGGTCGTCGCGCTCGTTTTCGAGAAAAAAGAGAAAAACACCTTTCGGTCCGAAATATTTCCAAGTCCCGTCAGATCTCAAAGTCCACCGGCACCATCGTCCAAAAGCCAAACTCGTCCGATCGCCAAAACAATTATAGATCCTTGTTCCTCGTTGCATTGCGTACGTATTACATTAATGGTTCGAACGCGGTCGTCGCGCTCGATTTCGAGAAAAAAGAGAAAGACACCTTTCGGTCCGAAATATTTCCAAGTCCCGTCAGATCTCAAAGTCCACCGGCACCATCGTCCAAAAGCCAAACTCGTCCGATCGCCAAAACAATTATAGATCCTTGTTCCTCGTTGCATTACGTACGTATTACATTAATGGTTCGAACGCGGTCGTCGCGCTCGATTTCGAGAAAAAAGAGAAAGACACCTTTCGGTCCGAAATATTTCCAAGTCCCGTCAGATCTCAAAGTCCACCGGCACCATCGTCCAAAAGCCAAACTCGTCCGATCGCCAAAACAATTATAGATCCTTGTTCCTCGTTGCATGCCGAACGTATTACATTAATGGTTCGACCGCGGTCGTCGCGCTCGTTTTCGAGAAAAAAGAGAAAAACACCTTTCGGTCCGAAATATTTCCAAGTCCCGTCAGATCTCAAAGTCCACCGGCACCATCGTCCAAAAGCCAAACTCGTCCGATCGCCAAAACAATTATAGATCCTTGTTCCTCGTTGCATTGCGTACGTATTACATTAATGGTTCGAACGCGGTCGTCGCGCTCGATTTCGAGAAAAAAGGGAAAGACACCTTTCGGTCCGAAATACTTCCAAGTCCCGTCAGATCTCAAAGTCCACCGGCACCATCGTCCAAAAGCCAAACTCGTCCGATCGCCAAAACAATTATAGATCCTTGTTCCTCGTTGCATGCCGAACGTATTACATTAATGGTTCGACCGCGGTCGTCGCGCTCGTTTTCGAGAAAAACGCGAAAAGCACCTTTCGGTCCGAAATATTTCCAAGTCCCGTCAGATCTCAAAGTCCACCGGCACCATCGTCCAAAAGCCAAACTCGTCCGATCGCCAAAACAATTATAGATCCTTGTTCCTCGTTGCATTCCGAACGAATTACATTAATGGTTCGACCGCGGTCGTCGCGCTCGTTTTCGAGAAAAAAGAGAAAAACACCTTTCGGTCCGAAATATTTCCAAGTCCCGTCAGATCTCAAAGTCCACCGGCACCATCGTCCAAAAGCCAAACTCGTCCGATCGCCAAAACAATTATAGATCCTTGTTCCTCGTTGCATTCCGAACGTATTACATTAATGGTTCGATAGCGGTCGTCGCGCTCGTTTTCGAGAAAAACGAGAAAAACACCTTTCGGTCCGAAATATTTCCAAGTTCCGTCAGATCTCAAAGTCCACCGGCACCATCGTCCAAAAGCCAAACTCGTCCGATCGCCAAAACAATTATAGATCCTTGTTCCTCGTTGCATTCCGAACGTATTACATTAATGGTTCGACCGCGGTCGTCGCGCTCGTTTTCGAGAAAAACGAGAAAAACACCTTTCGGTCCGAAATATTTCTAAGTCCCGTCAGATCTCAAAGTCCACCGGCACCATCGTCCAAAAGCCAAACTCGTCCGATCGCCAAAACAATTATAGATCCTTGTTCCTCGTTCCATTCCGAACGAATTACATTAATGGTTCGACCGCGGTCGTCGCGCTCGTTTTCGAGAAAAACGAGAAAAACACCTTTCGGTCCGAAATATTTCCAAGTCCCGTCAGATCTCAAAGTCCACCGGCACCATCGTCCAAAAGCCAAACTCGTCCGATCGCCAAAACAATTATAGATCCTTGTTCCTCGTTGCATTGCGAACGTATTACATCAATGGTTCGAACGCGGTCGTCGCGCTCGTTTTCGAGAAAAACGAGAAAAACACCTTTCGGTCCGAAATACTTCCAAGTCCCGTCAGATCTCAAAGTCCACCGGCACCATCGTCCAAAAGCCAAACTCGTCCGATCGCCAAAACAATTATAGATCCTTGTTCCTCGTTGCATGCCGAACGTATTACATTAATGGTTCGACCGCGGTGGTCGCGCTCGTCTCCGAGAAAAACGAGAAAAACACCTTTCGGTCCGAAATATTTCCAAGTCCCGTCAGATCTCAAAGTCCACCGGCACCATCGTCCAAAAGCCAAACTCGTCCGATCGCCAAAACAATTATAGATCCTTGTTCCTCGTTGCATGCCGAACGTATTACATTAATGGTTCGAACGCGGTCGTCGCGCTCGTTTTCGAGAAAAAAGAGAAAAACACCTTTCGGTCCGAAATATTTCCAAGTCCCGTCAGATCTCAAAGTCCACCGGCACCATCGTCCAAAAGCCAAACTCGTCCGATCGCCAAAACAATTATAGATCCTTGTTCCTCGTTGCATTGCGTACGTATTACATTAATGGTTCGAACGCGGTCGTCGCGCTCGATTTCGAGAAAAAAGAGAAAGACACCTTTCGGTCCGAAATATTTCCAAGTCCCGTCAGATCTCAAAGTCCACCGGCACCATCGTCCAAAAGCCAAACTCGTCCGATCGCCAAAACAATTATAGATCCTTGTTCCTCGTTGCATTGCGTACGTATTACATTAATGGTTCGAACGCGGTCGTCGCGCTCGATTTCGAGAAAAAAGAGAAAGACACCTTTCGGTCCGAAATATTTCCAAGTCCCGTCAGATCTCAAAGTCCACCGGCACCATCGTCCAAAAGCCAAACTCGTCCGATCGCCAAAACAATTATAGATCCTTGTTCCTCGTTGCATGCCGAACGTATTACATTAATGGTTCGACCGCGGTCGTCGCGCTCGTTTTCGAGAAAAAAGAGAAAAACACCTTTCGGTCCGAAATATTTCCAAGTCCCGTCAGATCTCAAAGTCCACCGGCACCATCGTCCAAAAGCCAAACTCGTCCGATCGCCAAAACAATTATAGATCCTTGTTCCTCGTTGCATTGCGTACGTATTACATTAATGGTTCGAACGCGGTCGTCGCGCTCGATTTCGAGAAAAAAGGGAAAGACACCTTTCGGTCCGAAATACTTCCAAGTCCCGTCAGATCTCAAAGTCCACCGGCACCATCGTCCAAAAGCCAAACTCGTCCGATCGCCAAAACAATTATAGATCCTTGTTCCTCGTTGCATGCCGAACGTATTACATTAATGGTTCGACCGCGGTCGTCGCGCTCGTTTTCGAGAAAAACGCGAAAAGCACCTTTCGGTCCGAAATATTTCCAAGTCCCGTCAGATCTCAAAGTCCACCGGCACCATCGTCCAAAAGCCAAACTCGTCCGATCGCCAAAACAATTATAGATCCTTGTTCCTCGTTGCATTCCGAACGAATTACATTAATGGTTCGACCGCGGTCGTCGCGCTCGTTTTCGAGAAAAAAGAGAAAAACACCTTTCGGTCCGAAATATTTCCAAGTCCCGTCAGATCTCAAAGTCCACCGGCACCATCGTCCAAAAGCCAAACTCGTCCGATCGCCAAAACAATTATAGATCCTTGTTCCTCGTTGCATTCCGAACGTATTACATTAATGGTTCGATAGCGGTCGTCGCGCTCGTTTTCGAGAAAAACGAGAAAAACACCTTTCGGTCCGAAATATTTCCAAGTTCCGTCAGATCTCAAAGTCCACCGGCACCATCGTCCAAAAGCCAAACTCGTCCGATCGACAAAACAATTATAGATACTTGTTCCTCGTTGCATGCCCAACGTATTACATTAATGGTTCGACCGCGGTGGTCGCGCTCGTTTTCGAGAAAAACGCGAAAAACACCTTTCGGTCCGAAATATTTCCAAGTCCCGTCAGATCTCAAAGTCCACCGGCACCATCGTCCAAAAGCCAAACTCGTCCGATCGCCAAAACAATTATAGATCCTTGTTCCTCGTTGCATTGCGTACGTATTACATTAATGGTTCGAACGCGGTCGTCGCGCTCGATTTCGAGAAAAAAGAGAAAGACACCTTTCGGTCCGAAATATTTCCAAGTCCCGTCAGATCTCAAAGTCCACCGGCACCATCGTCCAAAAGCCAAACTCGTCCGATCGCCAAAACAATTATAGATCCTTGTTCCTCGTTGCATGCCGAACGTATTACATTAATGGTTCGACCGCGGTCGTCGCGCTCGTTTTCGAGAAAAACGCGAAAAACACCTTTCGGTCCGAAATATTTCCAAGTCCCGTCAGATCTCAAAGTCCACCGGCACCATCGTCCAAAAGCCAATCTCGTCCGATCGCCAAAACAATTATAGATCCTTGTTCCTCGTTGCATTCCGAACGAATTACATTAATGGTTCGACCGCGGTCGTCGTGCTCGTTTTCGAGAAAAAAGAGAAAAACACCTTTCGGTCCGAAATATTTCCAAGTCCCGTCAGATCTCAAAGTCCACCGGCACCATCGTCCAAAAGCCAAACTCGTCCGATCGCCAAAACAATTATAGATCCTTGTTCCTCGTTGCATTCCGAACGTATTACATTAATGGTTCGCCCGCGGTCGTCGCGCTCGATTTCGAGAAAAAAGGGAAAGACACCTTTCGGTCCGAAATACTTCCAAGTCCCGTCAGATCTCAAAGTCCACCGGCACCATCGTCCAAAAGCCAAACTCGTCCGATCGCCAAAACAATTATAGATCCTTGTTCCTCGTTGCATGCCGAACGTATTACATTAATGGTTCGACCGCGGTCGTCGCGCTCGTTTTCGAGAAAAACGCGAAAAGCACCTTTCGGTCCGAAATATTTCCAAGTCCCGTCAGATCTCAAAGTCCACCGGCACCATCGTCCAAAAGCCAAACTCGTCCGATCGCCAAAACAATTATAGATCCTTGTTCCTCGTTGCATTCCGAACGAATTACATTAATGGTTCGACCGCGGTCGTCGCGCTCGTTTTCGAGAAAAAAGAGAAAAACACCTTTCGGTCCGAAATATTTCCAAGTCCCGTCAGATCTCAAAGTCCACCGGCACCATCGTCCAAAAGCCAAACTCGTCCGATCGCCAAAACAATTATAGATCCTTGTTCCTCGTTGCATTCCGAACGTATTACATTAATGGTTCGATAGCGGTCGTCGCGCTCGTTTTCGAGAAAAACGAGAAAAACACCTTTCGGTCCGAAATATTTCCAAGTTCCGTCAGATCTCAAAGTCCACCGGCACCATCGTCCAAAAGCCAAACTCGTCCGATCGACAAAACAATTATAGATACTTGTTCCTCGTTGCATGCCCAACGTATTACATTAATGGTTCGACCGCGGTGGTCGCGCTCGTTTTCGAGAAAAACGCGAAAAACACCTTTCGGTCCGAAATATTTCCAAGTCCCGTCAGATCTCAAAGTCCACCGGCACCATCGTCCAAAAGCCAAACTCGTCCGATCGCCAAAACAATTATAGATCCTTGTTCCTCGTTGCATTGCGTACGTATTACATTAATGGTTCGAACGCGGTCGTCGCGCTCGATTTCGAGAAAAAAGGGAAAGACACCTTTCGGTCCGAAATACTTCCAAGTCCCGTCAGATCTCAAAGTCCACCGGCACCATCGTCCAAAAGCCAAACTCGTCCGATCGCCAAAACAATTATAGATCCTTGTTCCTCGTTGCATGCCGAACGTATTACATTAATGGTTCGACCGCGGTCGTCGCGCTCGTTTTCGAGAAAAACGCGAAAAGCACCTTTCGGTCCGAAATATTTCCAAGTCCCGTCAGATCTCAAAGTCCACCGGCACCATCGTCCAAAAGCCAAACTCGTCCGATCGCCAAAACAATTATAGATCCTTGTTCCTCGTTGCATTCCGAACGAATTACATTAATGGTTCGACCGCGGTCGTCGCGCTCGTTTTCGAGAAAAAAGAGAAAAACACCTTTCGGTCCGAAATATTTCCAAGTCCCGTCAGATCTCAAAGTCCACCGGCACCATCGTCCAAAAGCCAAACTCGTCCGATCGCCAAAACAATTATAGATCCTTGTTCCTCGTTGCATTCCGAACGTATTACATTAATGGTTCGATAGCGGTCGTCGCGCTCGTTTTCGAGAAAAACGAGAAAAACACCTTTCGGTCCGAAATATTTCCAAGTTCCGTCAGATCTCAAAGTCCACCGGCACCATCGTCCAAAAGCCAAACTCGTCCGATCGACAAAACAATTATAGATACTTGTTCCTCGTTGCATGCCCAACGTATTACATTAATGGTTCGACCGCGGTGGTCGCGCTCGTTTTCGAGAAAAACGCGAAAAACACCTTTCGGTCCGAAATATTTCCAAGTCCCGTCAGATCTCAAAGTCCACCGGCACCATCGTCCAAAAGCCAAACTCGTCCGATCGCCAAAACAATTATAGATCCTTGTTCCTCGTTGCATTGCGTACGTATTACATTAATGGTTCGAACGCGGTCGTCGCGCTCGATTTCGAGAAAAAAGAGAAAGACACCTTTCGGTCCGAAATATTTCCAAGTCCCGTCAGATCTCAAAGTCCACCGGCACCATCGTCCAAAAGCCAAACTCGTCCGATCGCCAAAACAATTATAGATCCTTGTTCCTCGTTGCATGCCGAACGTATTACATTAATGGTTCGACCGCGGTCGTCGCGCTCGTTTTCGAGAAAAACGCGAAAAACACCTTTCGGTCCGAAATATTTCCAAGTCCCGTCAGATCTCAAAGTCCACCGGCACCATCGTCCAAAAGCCAATCTCGTCCGATCGCCAAAACAATTATAGATCCTTGTTCCTCGTTGCATTCCGAACGAATTACATTAATGGTTCGACCGCGGTCGTCGTGCTCGTTTTCGAGAAAAAAGAGAAAAACACCTTTCGGTCCGAAATATTTCCAAGTCCCGTCAGATCTCAAAGTCCACCGGCACCATCGTCCAAAAGCCAAACTCGTCCGATCGCCAAAACAATTATAGATCCTTGTTCCTCGTTCCATTCCGAACGAATTACATTAATGGTTCGACCGCGGTCGTCGCGCTCGTTTTCGAGAAAAACGAGAAAAACACCTTTCGGTCCGAAATATTTCCAAGTCCCGTCAGATCTCAAAGTCCACCGGCACCATCGTCCAAAAGCCAAACTCGTCCGATCGCCAAAACAATTATAGATCCTTGTTCCTCGTTGCATGCCGAACGTATTACATTAATGGTTCGACCGCGTTGGTCGCGCTCGTTTTCGAGAAAAACGAGAAAAACACCTTTCGGTCCGAAATATTTCCAAGTCCCGTCAGATCTCAAAGTCCACCGGCACCATCGTCCAAAAGCCAAACTCGTCCGATCGCCAAAACAATTATAGATCCTTGTTCCTCGTTGCATTGCGTACGTATTACATTAATGGTTCGAACGCGGTCGTCGCGCTCGTTTTCGAGAAAAAAGAGAAAAACACCTTTCGGTCCGAAATATTTCCAAGTCCCGTCAGATCTCAAAGTCCACCGGCACCATCGTCCAAAAGCCAAACTCGTCCGATCGCCAAAACAATTATAGATCCTTGTTCCTCGTTGCATGCCGAACGTATTACATTAATGGTTCGACCGCCGTCGTCGCGCTCGTTTTCGAGAAAAACGCGAAAAACACCTTTCGGTCCGAAATATTTCCAAGTCCCGTCAGATCTCAAAGTCCACCGGCACCATCGTCCAAAAGCCAAACTCGTCCGATCGCCAAAACAATTATAGATACTTGTTCCTCGTTGCATGCCCAACGTATTACATTAATGGTTCGACCGCGGTGGTCGCGCTCGTTTTCGAGAAAAACGCGAAAAACACCTTTCGGTCCGAAATATTTCCAAGTCCCGTCAGATCTCAAAGTCCACCGGCACCATCGCCCAAAAGCCAAACTCGTCCGATCGCCAAAACAATTATAGATCCTTGTTCGTCGTTGCATTGCGTACGTATTACATTAATGGTTCGAACGCGGTCGTCGCGCTCGATTTCGAGAAAAAAGAGAAAGACACCTTTCGGTCCGAAATATTTCCAAGTCCCGTCAGATCTCAAAGTCCACCGGCACCATCGTCCAAAAGCCAAACTCGTCCGATCGCCAAAACAATTATAGATCCTTGTTCCTCGTTGCATGCCGAACGTATTACATTAATGGTTCGACCGCGGTCGTCGCGCTCGTTTTCGAGAAAAACGCGAAAAACACCTTTCGGTCCGAAATATTTCCAAGTCCCGTCAGATCTCAAAGTCCACCGGCACCATCGTCCAAAAGCCAAACTCGTCCGATCGCCAAAACAATTATAGATCCTTGTTCCTCGTTGCATTCCGAACGAATTACATTAATGGTTCGACCGCGGTCGTCGCGCTCGTTTTCGAGAAAAACGAGAAAAACACCTTTCGGTCCGAAATATTTCCAAGTCCCGTCAGATCTCAAAGTCCACCGGCACCATCGTCCAAAAGCCAAACTCGTCCGATCGCCAAAACAATTATAGATCCTTGTTCCTCGTTGCATTCCGAACGTATTACATTAATGGTTCGACCGCGGTCGTCGCGCTCGTTTTCGAGAAAAACGAGAAAAACACCTTTCGGTCCGAAATATTTCTAAGTCCCGTCAGATCTCAAAGTCCACCGGCACCATCGTCCAAAAGCCAAACTCGTCCGATCGCCAAAACAATTATAGATCCTTGTTCCTCGTTCCATTCCGAACGAATTACATTAATGGTTCGACCGCGGTCGTCGCGCTCGTTTTCGAGAAAAACGAGAAAAACACCTTTCGGTCCGAAATATTTCCAAGTCCCGTCAGATCTCAAAGTCCACCGGCACCATCGTCCAAAAGCCAAACTCGTCCGATCGCCAAAACAATTATAGATCCTTGTTCCTCGTTGCATTGCGAACGTATTACATCAATGGTTCGAACGCGGTCGTCGCGCTCGTTTTCGAGAAAAACGAGAAAAACACCTTTCGGTCCGAAATACTTGCAAGTCCCGTCAGATCTCAAAGTCCACCGGCACCATCGTCCAAAAGCCAAACTCGTCCGATCGCCAAAACAATTATAGATCCTTGTTCCTCGTTGCATGCCGAACGTATTACATTAATGGTTCGACCGCGGTGGTCGCGCTCGTCTCCGAGAAAAACGAGAAAAACACCTTTCGGTCCGAAATATTTCCAAGTCCCGTCAGATCTCAAAGTCCACCGGCACCATCGTCCAAAAGCCAAACTCGTCCGATCGCCAAAACAATTATAGATCCTTGTTCCTCGTTGCATGCCGAACGTATTACATTAATGGTTCGAACGCGGTCGTCGCGCTCGTTTTCGAGAAAAAAGAGAAAAACACCTTTCGGTCCGAAATATTTCCAAGTCCCGTCAGATCTCAAAGTCCACCGGCACCATCGTCCAAAAGCCAAACTCGTCCGATCGCCAAAACAATTATAGATCCTTGTTCCTCGTTGCATTGCGTACGTATTACATTAATGGTTCGAACGCGGTCGTCGCGCTCGATTTCGAGAAAAAAGAGAAAGACACCTTTCGGTCCGAAATATTTCCAAGTCCCGTCAGATCTCAAAGTCCACCGGCACCATCGTCCAAAAGCCAAACTCGTCCGATCGCCAAAACAATTATAGATCCTTGTTCCTCGTTGCATTGCGTACGTATTACATTAATGGTTCGAACGCGGTCGTCGCGCTCGATTTCGAGAAAAAAGAGAAAGACACCTTTCGGTCCGAAATATTTCCAAGTCCCGTCAGATCTCAAAGTCCACCGGCACCATCGTCCAAAAGCCAAACTCGTCCGATCGCCAAAACAATTATAGATCCTTGTTCCTCGTTGCATGCCGAACGTATTACATTAATGGTTCGACCGCGGTCGTCGCGCTCGTTTTCGAGAAAAAAGAGAAAAACACCTTTCGGTCCGAAATATTTCCAAGTCCCGTCAGATCTCAAAGTCCACCGGCACCATCGTCCAAAAGCCAAACTCGTCCGATCGCCAAAACAATTATAGATCCTTGTTCCTCGTTGCATTGCGTACGTATTACATTAATGGTTCGAACGCGGTCGTCGCGCTCGATTTCGAGAAAAAAGGGAAAGACACCTTTCGGTCCGAAATACTTCCAAGTCCCGTCAGATCTCAAAGTCCACCGGCACCATCGTCCAAAAGCCAAACTCGTCCGATCGCCAAAACAATTATAGATCCTTGTTCCTCGTTGCATGCCGAACGTATTACATTAATGGTTCGACCGCGGTCGTCGCGCTCGTTTTCGAGAAAAACGCGAAAAGCACCTTTCGGTCCGAAATATTTCCAAGTCCCGTCAGATCTCAAAGTCCACCGGCACCATCGTCCAAAAGCCAAACTCGTCCGATCGCCAAAACAATTATAGATCCTTGTTCCTCGTTGCATTCCGAACGAATTACATTAATGGTTCGACCGTGGTCGTCGCGCTCGTTTTCGAGAAAAAAGAGAAAAACACCTTTCGGTCCGAAATATTTCCAAGTCCCGTCAGATCTCAAAGTCCACCGGCACCATCGTCCAAAAGCCAAACTCGTCCGATCGCCAAAACAATTATAGATCCTTGTTCCTCGTTGCATTCCGAACGTATTACATTAATGGTTCGATAGCGGTCGTCGCGCTCGTTTTCGAGAAAAACGAGAAAAACACCTTTCGGTCCGAAATATTTCCAAGTTCCGTCAGATCTCAAAGTCCACCGGCACCATCGTCCAAAAGCCAAACTCGTCCGATCGCCAAAACAATTATAGATACTTGTTCCTCGTTGCATGCCCAACGTATTACATTAATGGTTCGACCGCGGTGGTCGCGCTCGTTTTCGAGAAAAACGCGAAAAACACCTTTCGGTCCGAAATATTTCCAAGTCCCGTCAGATCTCAAAGTCCACCGGCACCATCGTCCAAAAGCCAAACTCGTCCGATCGCCAAAACAATTATAGATCCTTGTTCCTCGTTGCATTGCGTACGTATTACATTAATGGTTCGAACGCGGTCGTCGCGCTCGATTTCGAGAAAAAAGAGAAAGACACCTTTCGGTCCGAAATATTTCCAAGTCCCGTCAGATCTCAAAGTCCACCGGCACCATCGTCCAAAAGCCAAACTCGTCCGATCGCCAAAACAATTATAGATCCTTGTTCCTCGTTGCATGCCGAACGTATTACATTAATGGTTCGACCGCGGTCGTCGCGCTCGTTTTCGAGAAAAACGCGAAAAACACCTTTCGGTCCGAAATATTTCCAAGTCCCGTCAGATCTCAAAGTCCACCGGCACCATCGTCCAAAAGCCAAACTCGTCCGATCGCCAAAACAATTATAGATCCTTGTTCCTCGTTGCATTCCGAACGTATTACATTAATGGTTCGCCCGCGGTCGTCGCGCTCGTTTTCGAGAAAAACGAGAAAAACACCTTTCGGTCCAAAATATTTCTAAGTCCCGTCAGATCTCAAAGTCCACCGGCACCATCGTCCAAAAGCCAAACTCGTCCGATCGCCAAAACAATTATAGATCCTTGTTCCTCGTTCCATTCCGAACGAATTACATTAATGGTTCGACCGCGGTCGTCGCGCTCGTTTTCGAGAAAAACGAGAAAAACACCTTTCGGTCCGAAATATTTCCAAGTCCCGTCAGATCTCAAAGTCCACCGGCACCATCGTCCAAAAGCCAAACTCGTCCGATCGCCAAAACAATTATAGATCCTTGTTCCTCGTTGCATGCCGAACGTATTACATTAATGGTTCGACCGCGTTGGTCGCGCTCGTTTTCGAGAAAAACGAGAAAAACACCTTTCGGTCCGAAATATTTCCAAGTCCCGTCAGATCTCAAAGTCCACCGGCACCATCGCCCAAAAGCCAAACTCGTCCGATCGCCAAAACAATTATAGATCCTTGTTCGTCGTTGCATTGCGTACGTATTACATTAATGGTTCGAACGCGGTCGTCGCGCTCGATTTCGAGAAAAAAGAGAAAGACACCTTTCGGTCCGAAATATTTCCAAGTCCCGTCAGATCTCAAAGTCCACCGGCACCATCGTCCAAAAGCCAAACTCGTCCGATCGCCAAAACAATTATAGATACTTGTTCCTCGTTGCATGCCCAACGTATTACATTAATGGTTCGACCGCGGTGGTCGCGCTCGTTTTCGAGAAAAACGCGAAAAACACCTTTCGGTCCGAAATATTTCCAAGTCCCGTCAGATCTCAAAGTCCACCGGCACCATCGCCCAAAAGCCAAACTCGTCCGATCGCCAAAACAATTATAGATCCTTGTTCGTCGTTGCATTGCGTACGTATTACATTAATGGTTCGAACGCGGTCGTCGCGCTCGATTTCGAGAAAAAAGAGAAAGACACCTTTCGGTCCGAAATATTTCCAAGTCCCGTCAGATCTCAAAGTCCACCGGCACCATCGTCCAAAAGCCAAACTCGTCCGATCGCCAAAACAATTATAGATCCTTGTTCCTCGTTGCATTCCGAACGAATTACATTAATGGTTCGACCGCGGTCGTCGCGCTCGTTTTCGAGAAAAACGAGAAAAACACCTTTCGGTCCGAAATATTTCCAAGTCCCGTCAGATCTCAAAGTCCACCGGCACCATCGTCCAAAAGCCAAACTCGTCCGATCGCCAAAACAATTATAGATCCTTGTTCCTCGTTGCATTGCGAACGTATTACATCAATGGTTCGAACGCGGTCGTCGCGCTCGTTTTCGAGAAAAACGAGAAAAACACCTTTCGGTCCGAAATACTTCCAAGTCCCGTCAGATCTCAAAGTCCACCGGCACCATCGTCCAAAAGCCAAACTCGTCCGATCGCCAAAACAATTATAGATCCTTGTTCCTCGTTGCATGCCGAACGTATTACATTAATGGTTCGACCGCGGTGGTCGCGCTCGTCTCCGAGAAAAACGAGAAAAACACCTTTCGGTCCGAAATATTTCCAAGTCCCGTCAGATCTCAAAGTCCACAGGCACCATCGTCCAAAAGCCAAACTCGTCCGATCGCCAAAACAATTATAGATCCTTGTTCCTCGTTGCTTGCCGAACGTATTACATTAATGGTTCGAACGCGGTCGTCGCGCTCGTTTTCGAGAAAAAAGAGAAAAACACCTTTCGGTCCGAAATATTTCCAAGTCCCGTCAGATCTCAAAGTCCACCGGCACCATCGTCCAAAAGCCAAACTCGTCCGATCGCCAAAACAATTATAGATCCTTGTTCCTCGTTGCATTGCGTACGTATTACATTAATGGTTCGAACGCGGTCGTCGCGCTCGATTTCGAGAAAAAAGAGAAAGACACCTTTCGGTCCGAAATATTTCCAAGTCCCGTCAGATCTCAAAGTCCACCGGCACCATCGTCCAAAAGCCAAACTCGTCCGATCGCCAAAACAATTATAGATCCTTGTTCCTCGTTGCATTGCGTACGTATTACATTAATGGTTCGAACGCGGTCGTCGCGCTCGATTTCGAGAAAAAAGAGAAAGACACCTTTCGGTCCGAAATATTTCCAAGTCCCGTCAGATCTCAAAGTCCACCGGCACCATCGTCCAAAAGCCAAACTCGTCCGATCGCCAAAACAATTATAGATCCTTGTTCCTCGTTGCATGCCGAACGTATTACATTAATGGTTCGACCGCGGTCGTCGCGCTCGTTTTCGAGAAAAAAGAGAAAAACACCTTTCGGTCCGAAATATTTCCAAGTCCCGTCAGATCTCAAAGTCCACCGGCACCATCGTCCAAAAGCCAAACTCGTCCGATCGCCAAAACAATTATAGATCCTTGTTCCTCGTTGCATTCCGAACGAATTACATTAATGGTTCGACCGCGGTCGTCGCGCTCGTTTTCGAGAAAAAAGAGAAAAACACCTTTCGGTCCGAAATATTTCCAAGTCCCGTCAGATCTCAAAGTCCACCGGCACCATCGTCCAAAAGCCAAACTCGTCCGATCGCCAAAACAATTATAGATCCTTGTTCCTCGTTGCATTCCGAACGTATTACATTAATGGTTCGACCGCGGTCGTCGCGCTCGTTTTCGAGAAAAACGAGAAAAACACCTTTCGGTCCGAAATATTTCTAAGTCCCGTCAGATCTCAAAGTCCACCGGCACCATCGTCCAAAAGCCAAACTCGTACGATCGCCAAAACAATTATAGATCCTTGTTCCTCGTTCCATTCCGAACGAATTACATTAATGGTTCGACCGCGGTCGTCGCGCTCGTTTTCGAGAAAAACGAGAAAAACACCTTTCGGTCCGAAATATTTCCAAGTCCCGTCAGATCTCAAAGTCCACCGGCACCATCGTCCAAAAGCCAAACTCGTCCGATCGCCAAAACAATTATAGATACTTGTTCCTCGTTGCATGCCCAACGTATTACATTAATGGTTCGACCGCGGTGGTCGCGCTCGTTTTCGAGAAAAACGCGAAAAACACCTTTCGGTCCGAAATATTTCCAAGTCCCGTCAGATCTCAAAGTCCACCGGCACCATCGCCCAAAAGCCAAACTCGTCCGATCGCCAAAACAATTATAGATCCTTGTTCGTCGTTGCATTGCGTACGTATTACATTAATGGTTCGAACGCGGTCGTCGCGCTCGATTTCGAGAAAAAAGAGAAAGACACCTTTCGGTCCGAAATATTTCCAAGTCCCGTCAGATCTCAAAGTCCACCGGCACCATCGTCCAAAAGCCAAACTCGTCCGATCGCCAAAACAATTATAGATCCTTGTTCCTCGTTGCATTGCGTACGTATTACATTAATGGTTCGAACGCGGTCGTCGCGCTCGATTTCGAGAAAAAAGAGAAAGACACCTTTCGGTCCGAAATATTTCCAAGTCCCGTCAGATCTCAAAGTCCACCGGCACCATCGTCCAAAAGCCATACTCGTCCGATCGCCAAAACAATTATAGATCCTTGTTCCTCGTTGCATGCCGAACGTATTACATTAATGGTTCGACCGCGGTCGTCGCGCTCGTTTTCGAGAAAAACGCGAAAAACACCTTTCGGTCCGAAATATTTCCAAGTCCCGTCAGATCTCAAAGTCCACCGGCACCATCGTCCAAAAGCCAAACTCGTCCGATCGCCAAAACAATTATAGATCCTTGTTCCTCGTTGCATTCCGAACGTATTACATTAATGGTTCGCCCGCGGTCGTCGCGCTCGTTTTCGAGAAAAACGAGAAAAACACCTTTCGGTCCAAAATATTTCTAAGTCCCGTCAGATCTCAAAGTCCACCGGCACCATCGTCCAAAAGCCAAACTCGTCCGATCGCCAAAACAATTATAGATCCTTGTTCCTCGTTCCATTCCGAACGAATTACATTAATGGTTCGACCGCGGTCGTCGCGCTCGTTTTCGAGAAAAACGAGAAAAACACCTTTCGGTCCGAAATATTTCCAAGTCCCGTCAGATCTCAAAGTCCACCGGCACCATCGTCCAAAAGCCAAACTCGTCCGATCGCCAAAACAATTATAGATCCTTGTTCCTCGTTGCATGCCGAACGTATTACATTAATGGTTCGACCGCGTTGGTCGCGCTCGTTTTCGAGAAAAACGAGAAAAACACCTTTCGGTCCGAAATATTTCCAAGTCCCGTCAGATCTCAATGTCCACCGGCACCATCGTCCAAAAGCCAAACTCGTCCGATCGCCAAAACAATTATAGATCCTTGTTCCTCGTTGCATTGCGAACGTATTACATCAATGGTTCGAACGCGGTCGTCGCGCTCGTTTTCGAGAAAAACGAGAAAAACACCTTTCGGTCCGAAATACTTCCAAGTCCCGTCAGATCTCAAAGTCCACCGGCACCATCGTCCAAAAGCCAAACTCGTCCGATCGCCAAAACAATTATAGATCCTTGTTCCTCGTTGCATGCCGAACGTATTACATTAATGGTTCGACCGCGGTGGTCGCGCTCGTCTCCGAGAAAAACGAGAAAAACACCTTTCGGTCCGAAATATTTCCAAGTCCCGTCAGATCTCAAAGTCCACAGGCACCATCGTCCAAAAGCCAAACTCGTCCGATCGCCAAAACAATTATAGATCCTTGTTCCTCGTTGCTTGCCGAACGTATTACATTAATGGTTCGAACGCGGTCGTCGCGCTCGTTTTCGAGAAAAAAGAGAAAAACACCTTTCGGTCCGAAATATTTCCAAGTCCCGTCAGATCTCAAAGTCCACCGGCACCATCGTCCAAAAGCCAAACTCGTCCGATCGCCAAAACAATTATAGATCCTTGTTCCTCGTTGCATTGCGTACGTATTACATTAATGGTTCGAACGCGGTCGTCGCGCTCGATTTCGAGAAAAAAGAGAAAGACACCTTTCGGTCCGAAATATTTCCAAGTCCCGTCAGATCTCAAAGTCCACCGGCACCATCGTCCAAAAGCCAAACTCGTCCGATCGCCAAAACAATTATAGATCCTTGTTCCTCGTTGCATTGCGTACGTATTACATTAATGGTTCGAACGCGGTCGTCGCGCTCGATTTCGAGAAAAAAGAGAAAGACACCTTTCGGTCCGAAATATTTCCAAGTCCCGTCAGATCTCAAAGTCCACCGGCACCATCGTCCAAAAGCCAAACTCGTCCGATCGCCAAAACAATTATAGATCCTTGTTCCTCGTTGCATGCCGAACGTATTACATTAATGGTTCGACCGCGGTCGTCGCGCTCGTTTTCGAGAAAAAAGAGAAAAACACCTTTCGGTCCGAAATATTTCCAAGTCCCGTCAGATCTCAAAGTCCACCGGCACCATCGTCCAAAAGCCAAACTCGTCCGATCGCCAAAACAATTATAGATCCTTGTTCCTCGTTGCATTCCGAACGAATTACATTAATGGTTCGACCGCGGTCGTCGCGCTCGTTTTCGAGAAAAAAGAGAAAAACACCTTTCGGTCCGAAATATTTCCAAGTCCCGTCAGATCTCAAAGTCCACCGGCACCATCGTCCAAAAGCCAAACTCGTCCGATCGCCAAAACAATTATAGATCCTTGTTCCTCGTTGCATTCCGAACGTATTACATTAATGGTTCGACCGCGGTCGTCGCGCTCGTTTTCGAGAAAAACGAGAAAAACACCTTTCGGTCCGAAATATTTCTAAGTCCCGTCAGATCTCAAAGTCCACCGGCACCATCGTCCAAAAGCCAAACTCGTACGATCGCCAAAACAATTATAGATCCTTGTTCCTCGTTCCATTCCGAACGAATTACATTAATGGTTCGACCGCGGTCGTCGCGCTCGTTTTCGAGAAAAACGAGAAAAACACCTTTCGGTCCGAAATATTTCCAAGTCCCGTCAGATCTCAAAGTCCACCGGCACCATCGTCCAAAAGCCAAACTCGTCCGATCGCCAAAACAATTATAGATACTTGTTCCTCGTTGCATGCCCAACGTATTACATTAATGGTTCGACCGCGGTGGTCGCGCTCGTTTTCGAGAAAAACGCGAAAAACACCTTTCGGTCCGAAATATTTCCAAGTCCCGTCAGATCTCAAAGTCCACCGGCACCATCGCCCAAAAGCCAAACTCGTCCGATCGCCAAAACAATTATAGATCCTTGTTCGTCGTTGCATTGCGTACGTATTACATTAATGGTTCGAACGCGGTCGTCGCGCTCGATTTCGAGAAAAAAGAGAAAGACACCTTTCGGTCCGAAATATTTCCAAGTCCCGTCAGATCTCAAAGTCCACCGGCACCATCGTCCAAAAGCCAAACTCGTCCGATCGCCAAAACAATTATAGATCCTTGTTCCTCGTTGCATTGCGTACGTATTACATTAATGGTTCGAACGCGGTCGTCGCGCTCGATTTCGAGAAAAAAGAGAAAGACACCTTTCGGTCCGAAATATTTCCAAGTCCCGTCAGATCTCAAAGTCCACCGGCACCATCGTCCAAAAGCCATACTCGTCCGATCGCCAAAACAATTATAGATCCTTGTTCCTCGTTGCATGCCGAACGTATTACATTAATGGTTCGACCGCGGTCGTCGCGCTCGTTTTCGAGAAAAACGCGAAAAACACCTTTCGGTCCGAAATATTTCCAAGTCCCGTCAGATCTCAAAGTCCACCGGCACCATCGTCCAAAAGCCAAACTCGTCCGATCGCCAAAACAATTATAGATCCTTGTTCCTCGTTGCATTCCGAACGTATTACATTAATGGTTCGCCCGCGGTCGTCGCGCTCGTTTTCGAGAAAAACGAGAAAAACACCTTTCGGTCCAAAATATTTCTAAGTCCCGTCAGATCTCAAAGTCCACCGGCACCATCGTCCAAAAGCCAAACTCGTCCGATCGCCAAAACAATTATAGATCCTTGTTCCTCGTTCCATTCCGAACGAATTACATTAATGGTTCGACCGCGGTCGTCGCGCTCGTTTTCGAGAAAAACGAGAAAAACACCTTTCGGTCCGAAATATTTCCAAGTCCCGTCAGATCTCAAAGTCCACCGGCACCATCGTCCAAAAGCCAAACTCGTCCGATCGCCAAAACAATTATAGATCCTTGTTCCTCGTTGCATGCCGAACGTATTACATTAATGGTTCGACCGCGTTGGTCGCGCTCGTTTTCGAGAAAAACGAGAAAAACACCTTTCGGTCCGAAATATTTCCAAGTCCCGTCAGATCTCAATGTCCACCGGCACCATCGTCCAAAAGCCAAACTCGTCCGATCGCCAAAACAATTATAGATCCTTGTTCCTCGTTGCATTGCGTACGTATTACATTAATGGTTCGAACGCGGTCGTCGCGCTCGTTTTCGAGAAAAAAGAGAAAAACACCTTTCGGTCCGAAATATTTCCAAGTCCCGTCAGATCTCAAAGTCCACCGGCACCATCGTCCAAAAGCCAAACTCGTCCGATCGCCAAAACAATTATAGATCCTTGTTCCTCGTTGCATGCCGAACGTATTACATTAATGGTTCGACCGCCGTCGTCGCGCTCGTTTTCGAGAAAAACGCGAAAAACACCTTTCGGTCCGAAATATTTCCAAGTCCCGTCAGATCTCAAAGTCCACCGGCACCATCGTCCAAAAGCCAAACTCGTCCGATCGCCAAAACAATTATAGATACTTGTTCCTCGTTGCATGCCCAACGTATTACATTAATGGTTCGACCGCGGTGGTCGCGCTCGTTTTCGAGAAAAACGCGAAAAACACCTTTCGGTCCGAAATATTTCCAAGTCCCGTCAGATCTCAAAGTCCACCGGCACCATCGCCCAAAAGCCAAACTCGTCCGATCGCCAAAACAATTATAGATCCTTGTTCGTCGTTGCATTGCGTACGTATTACATTAATGGTTCGAACGCGGTCGTCGCGCTCGATTTCGAGAAAAAAGAGAAAGACACCTTTCGGTCCGAAATATTTCCAAGTCCCGTCAGATCTCAAAGTCCACCGGCACCATCGTCCAAAAGCCAAACTCGTCCGATCGCCAAAACAATTATAGATCCTTGTTCCTCGTTGCATTCCGAACGAATTACATTAATGGTTCGACCGCGGTCGTCGCGCTCGTTTTCGAGAAAAACGAGAAAAACACCTTTCGGTCCGAAATATTTCCAAGTCCCGTCAGATCTCAAAGTCCACCGGCACCATCGTCCAAAAGCCAAACTCGTCCGATCGCCAAAACAATTATAGATCCTTGTTCCTCGTTGCATTGCGAACGTATTACATCAATGGTTCGAACGCGGTCGTCGCGCTCGTTTTCGAGAAAAACGAGAAAAACACCTTTCGGTCCGAAATACTTCCAAGTCCCGTCAGATCTCAAAGTCCACCGGCACCATCGTCCAAAAGCCAAACTCGTCCGATCGCCAAAACAATTATAGATCCTTGTTCCTCGTTGCATGCCGAACGTATTACATTAATGGTTCGACCGCGGTGGTCGCGCTCGTCTCCGAGAAAAACGAGAAAAACACCTTTCGGTCCGAAATATTTCCAAGTCCCGTCAGATCTCAAAGTCCACAGGCACCATCGTCCAAAAGCCAAACTCGTCCGATCGCCAAAACAATTATAGATCCTTGTTCCTCGTTGCTTGCCGAACGTATTACATTAATGGTTCGAACGCGGTCGTCGCGCTCGTTTTCGAGAAAAAAGAGAAAAACACCTTTCGGTCCGAAATATTTCCAAGTCCCGTCAGATCTCAAAGTCCACCGGCACCATCGTCCAAAAGCCAAACTCGTCCGATCGCCAAAACAATTATAGATCCTTGTTCCTCGTTGCATTGCGTACGTATTACATTAATGGTTCGAACGCGGTCGTCGCGCTCGATTTCGAGAAAAAAGAGAAAGACACCTTTCGGTCCGAAATATTTCCAAGTCCCGTCAGATCTCAAAGTCCACCGGCACCATCGTCCAAAAGCCAAACTCGTCCGATCGCCAAAACAATTATAGATCCTTGTTCCTCGTTGCATTGCGTACGTATTACATTAATGGTTCGAACGCGGTCGTCGCGCTCGATTTCGAGAAAAAAGAGAAAGACACCTTTCGGTCCGAAATATTTCCAAGTCCCGTCAGATCTCAAAGTCCACCGGCACCATCGTCCAAAAGCCAAACTCGTCCGATCGCCAAAACAATTATAGATCCTTGTTCCTCGTTGCATGCCGAACGTATTACATTAATGGTTCGACCGCGGTCGTCGCGCTCGTTTTCGAGAAAAAAGAGAAAAACACCTTTCGGTCCGAAATATTTCCAAGTCCCGTCAGATCTCAAAGTCCACCGGCACCATCGTCCAAAAGCCAAACTCGTCCGATCGCCAAAACAATTATAGATCCTTGTTCCTCGTTGCATTCCGAACGAATTACATTAATGGTTCGACCGCGGTCGTCGCGCTCGTTTTCGAGAAAAAAGAGAAAAACACCTTTCGGTCCGAAATATTTCCAAGTCCCGTCAGATCTCAAAGTCCACCGGCACCATCGTCCAAAAGCCAAACTCGTCCGATCGCCAAAACAATTATAGATCCTTGTTCCTCGTTGCATTCCGAACGTATTACATTAATGGTTCGACCGCGGTCGTCGCGCTCGTTTTCGAGAAAAACGAGAAAAACCCCTTTCGGTCCGAAATATTTCTAAGTCCCGTCAGATCTCAAAGTCCACCGGCACCATCGTCCAAAAGCCAAACTCGTACGATCGCCAAAACAATTATAGATCCTTGTTCCTCGTTCCATTCCGAACGAATTACATTAATGGTTCGACCGCGGTCGTCGCGCTCGTTTTCGAGAAAAACGAGAAAAACACCTTTCGGTCCGAAATATTTCCAAGTCCCGTCAGATCTCAAAGTCCACCGGCACCATCGTCCAAAAGCCAAACTCGTCCGATCGCCAAAACAATTATAGATACTTGTTCCTCGTTGCATGCCCAACGTATTACATTAATGGTTCGACCGCGGTGGTCGCGCTCGTTTTCGAGAAAAACGCGAAAAACACCTTTCGGTCCGAAATATTTCCAAGTCCCGTCAGATCTCAAAGTCCACCGGCACCATCGCCCAAAAGCCAAACTCGTCCGATCGCCAAAACAATTATAGATCCTTGTTCGTCGTTGCATTGCGTACGTATTACATTAATGGTTCGAACGCGGTCGTCGCGCTCGATTTCGAGAAAAAAGAGAAAGACACCTTTCGGTCCGAAATATTTCCAAGTCCCGTCAGATCTCAAAGTCCACCGGCACCATCGTCCAAAAGCCAAACTCGTCCGATCGCCAAAACAATTATAGATCCTTGTTCCTCGTTGCATGCCGAACGTATTACATTAATGGTTCGACCGCGGTCGTCGCGCTCGTTTTCGAGAAAAACGCGAAAAACACCTTTCGGTCCGAAATATTTCCAAGTCCCGTCAGATCTCAAAGTCCACCGGCACCATCGTCCAAAAGCCAAACTCGTCCGATCGCCAAAACAATTATAGATCCTTGTTCCTCGTTGCATTCCGAACGAATTACATTAATGGTTCGACCGCGGTCGTCGCGCTCGTTTTCGAGAAAAAAGAGAAAAACACCTTTCGGTCCGAAATATTTCCAAGTCCCGTCAGATCTCAAAGTCCACCGGCACCATCGTCCAAAAGCCAAACTCGTCCGATCGCCAAAACAATTATAGATCCTTGTTCCTCGTTGCATTCCGAACGTATTACATTAATGGTTCGACCGCGGTCGTCGCGCTCGTTTTCGAGAAAAACGAGAAAAACACCTTTCGGTCCGAAATATTTCCAAGTCCCGTCAGATCTCAAAGTCCACCGGCACCATCGTCCAAAAGCCTAACTCGTCCGATCGCCAAAACCATTATAGATACTTGTTCCTCGTTGCATGCCCAACGTATTACATTAATGGTTCGACCGCGGTGGTCGCGCTCGTTTTCGAGAAAAACGCGAAAAACACCTTTCGGTCCGAAATATTTCCAAGTCCCGTCAGATCTCAAAGTCCACCGGCACCATCGTCCAAAAGCCAAACTCGTCCGATCGCCAAAACAATTATAGATCCTTGTTCCTCGTTGCATTGCGTACGTATTACATTAATGGTTCGAACGCGGTCGTCGCGCTCGATTTCGAGAAAAAAGAGAAAGACACCTTTCGGTCCGAAATATTTCCAAGTCCCGTCAGATCTCAAAGTCCACCGGCACCATCGTCCAAAAGCCAAACTCGTCCGATCGCCAAAACAATTATAGATCCTTGTTCCTCGTTGCATGCCGAACGTATTACATTAATGGTTCGACCGCGGTCGTCGCGCTCGTTTTCGAGAAAAACGCGAAAAACACCTTTCGGTCCGAAATATTTCCAAGTCCCGTCAGATCTCAAAGTCCACCGGCACCATCGTCCAAAAGCCAATCTCGTCCGATCGCCAAAACAATTATAGATCCTTGTTCCTCGTTGCATTCCGAACGAATTACATTAATGGTTCGACCGCGGTCGTCGCGCTCGTTTTCGAGAAAAAAGAGAAAAACACCTTTCGGTCCGAAATATTTCCAAGTCCCGTCAGATCTCAAAGTCCACCGGCACCATCGTCCAAAAGCCAAACTCGTCCGATCGCCAAAACAATTATAGATCCTTGTTCCTCGTTGCATTCCGAACGTATTACATTAATGGTTCGACCGCGGTCGTCGCGCTCGTTTTCGAGAAAAACGAGAAAAACACCTTTCGGTCCGAAATATTTCCAAGTCCCGTCAGATCTCAAAGTCCACCGGCACCATCGTCCAAAAGCCTAACTCGTCCGATCGCCAAAACCATTATAGATACTTGTTCCTCGTTGCATGCCCAACGTATTACATTAATGGTTCGACCGCGGTGGTCGCGCTCGTTTTCGAGAAAAACGCGAAAAACACCTTTCGGTCCGAAATATTTCCAAGTCCCGTCAGATCTCAAAGTCCACCGGCACCATCGTCCAAAAGCCAAACTCGTCCGATCGCCAAAACAATTATAGATCCTTGTTCCTCGTTGCATTGCGTACGTATTACATTAATGGTTCGAACGCGGTCGTCGCGCTCGATTTCGAGAAAAAAGAGAAAGACACCTTTCGGTCCGAAATATTTCCAAGTCCCGTCAGATCTCAAAGTCCACCGGCACCATCGTCCAAAAGCCAAACTCGTCCGATCGCCAAAACAATTATAGATCCTTGTTCCTCGTTGCATGCCGAACGTATTACATTAATGGTTCGACCGCGGTCGTCGCGCTCGTTTTCGAGAAAAACGCGAAAAACACCTTTCGGTCCGAAATATTTCCAAGTCCCGTCAGATCTCAAAGTCCACCGGCACCATCGTCCAAAAGCCAATCTCGTCCGATCGCCAAAACAATTATAGATCCTTGTTCCTCGTTGCATTCCGAACGAATTACATTAATGGTTCGACCGCGGTCGTCGCGCTCGTTTTCGAGAAAAAAGAGAAAAACACCTTTCGGTCCGAAATATTTCCAAGTCCCGTCAGATCTCAAAGTCCACCGGCACCATCGTCCAAAAGCCAAACTCGTCCGATCGCCAAAACAATTATAGATCCTTGTTCCTCGTTGCATTCCGAACGTATTACATTAATGGTTCGCCCACGGTCGTCGGGCTCGTTTTCGAGAAAAACGAGAAAAACACCTTTCGGTCCGAAATATTTCTAAGTCCCGTCAGATCTCAAAGTCCACCGGCACCATCGTCCAAAAGCCAAACTCGTCCGATCGCCAAAACAATTATAGATCCTTGTTCCTCGATCCATTCCGAACGAATTACATTAATGGTTCGACCGCGGTCGTCGCGCTCGTTTTCGAGAAAAACGAGAAAAACACCTTTCGGTCCGAAATATTTCCAAGTCCCGTCAGATCTCAAAGTCCACCGGCACCATCGTCCAAAAGCCAAACTCGTCCGATCGCCAAAACAATTATAGATCCTTGTTCCTCGTTGCATTGCGAACGTATTACATCAATGGTTCGAACGCGGTCGTCGCGCTCGTTTTCGAGAAAAACGAGAAAAACACCTTTCGGTCCGAAATATTTCCAAGTCCCGTCAGATCTCAAAGTCCACCGGCACCATCGTCCAAAAGCCAAACTCGTCCGATCGCCAAAACAATTATAGATCCTTGTTCCTCGTTGCATTGCGTACGTATTACATTAATGGTTCGAACGCGGTCGTCGCGCTCGATTTCGAGAAAAAAGAGAAAGACACCTTTCGGTCCGAAATATTTCCAAGTCCCGTCAGATCTCAAAGTCCACCGGCACCATCGTCCAAAAGCCAAACTCGTCCGATCGCCAAAACAATTATAGATCCTTGTTCCTCGTTGCATGCCGAACGTATTACATTAATGGTTCGACCGCGGTCGTCGCGCTCGTTTTCGAGAAAAACGCGAAAAACACCTTTCGGTCCGAAATATTTCCAAGTCCCGTCAGATCTCAAAGTCCACCGGCACCATCGTCCAAAAGCCAAACTCGTCCGATCGCCAAAACAATTATAGATCCTTGTTCCTCGTTGCATTCCGAACGTATTACATTAATGGTTCGCCCGCGGTCGTCGCGCTCGTTTTCGAGAAAAACGAGAAAAACACCTTTCGGTCCAAAATATTTCTAAGTCCCGTCAGATCTCAAAGTCCACCGGCACCATCGTCCAAAAGCCAAACTCGTCCGATCGCCAAAACAATTATAGATCCTTGTTCCTCGTTCCATTCCGAACGAATTACATTAATGGTTCGACCGCGGTCGTCGCGCTCGTTTTCGAGAAAAACGCGAAAAACACCTTTCGGTCCGAAATATTTCCAAGTCCCGTCAGATCTCAAAGTCCACCGGCACCATCGTCCAAAAGCCAATCTCGTCCGATCGCCAAAACAATTATAGATCCTTGTTCCTCGTTGCATTCCGAACGAATTACATTAATGGTTCGACCGCGGTCGTCGCGCTCGTTTTCGAGAAAAAAGAGAAAAACACCTTTCGGTCCGAAATATTTCCAAGTCCCGTCAGATCTCAAAGTCCACCGGCACCATCGTCCAAAAGCCAAACTCGTCCGATCGCCAAAACAATTATAGATCCTTGTTCCTCGTTGCATTCCGAACGTATTACATTAATGGTTCGCCCACGGTCGTCGGGCTCGTTTTCGAGAAAAACGAGAAAAACACCTTTCGGTCCGAAATATTTCTAAGTCCCGTCAGATCTCAAAGTCCACCGGCACCATCGTCCAAAAGCCAAACTCGTCCGATCGCCAAAACAATTATAGATCCTTGTTCCTCGATCCATTCCGAACGAATTACATTAATGGTTCGACCGCGGTCGTCGCGCTCGTTTTCGAGAAAAACGAGAAAAACACCTTTCGGTCCGAAATATTTCCAAGTCCCGTCAGATCTCAAAGTCCACCGGCACCATCGTCCAAAAGCCAAACTCGTCCGATCGCCAAAACAATTATAGATCCTTGTTCCTCGTTGCATTGCGAACGTATTACATCAATGGTTCGAACGCGGTCGTCGCGCTCGTTTTCGAGAAAAACGAGAAAAACACCTTTCGGTCCGAAATATTTCCAAGTCCCGTCAGATCTCAAAGTCCACCGGCACCATCGTCCAAAAGCCAAACTCGTCCGATCGCCAAAACAATTATAGATCCTTGTTCCTCGTTGCATTGCGTACGTATTACATTAATGGTTCGAACGCGGTCGTCGCGCTCGATTTCGAGAAAAAAGAGAAAGACACCTTTCGGTCCGAAATATTTCCAAGTCCCGTCAGATCTCAAAGTCCACCGGCACCATCGTCCAAAAGCCAAACTCGTCCGATCGCCAAAACAATTATAGATCCTTGTTCCTCGTTGCATGCCGAACGTATTACATTAATGGTTCGACCGCGGTCGTCGCGCTCGTTTTCGAGAAAAACGCGAAAAACACCTTTCGGTCCGAAATATTTCCAAGTCCCGTCAGATCTCAAAGTCCACCGGCACCATCGTCCAAAAGCCAAACTCGTCCGATCGCCAAAACAATTATAGATCCTTGTTCCTCGTTGCATTCCGAACGTATTACATTAATGGTTCGCCCGCGGTCGTCGCGCTCGTTTTCGAGAAAAACGAGAAAAACACCTTTCGGTCCAAAATATTTCTAAGTCCCGTCAGATCTCAAAGTCCACCGGCACCATCGTCCAAAAGCCAAACTCGTCCGATCGCCAAAACAATTATAGATCCTTGTTCCTCGTTCCATTCCGAACGAATTACATTAATGGTTCGACCGCGGTCGTCGCGCTCGTTTTCGAGAAAAACGAGAAAAACACCTTTCGGTCCGAAATATTTCCAAGTCCCGTCAGATCTCAAAGTCCACCGGCACCATCGTCCAAAAGCCAAACTCGTCCGATCGCCAAAACAATTATAGATCCTTGTTCCTCGTTGCATGCCGAACGTATTACATTAATGGTTCGACCGCGTTGGTCGCGCTCGTTTTCGAGAAAAACGAGAAAAACACCTTTCGGTCCGAAATATTTCCAAGTCCCGTCAGATCTCAATGTCCACCGGCACCATCGTCCAAAAGCCAAACTCGTCCGATCGCCAAAACAATTATAGATCCTTGTTCCTCGTTGCATTGCGTACGTATTACATTAATGGTTCGAACGCGGTCGTCGCGCTCGTTTTCGAGAAAAAAGAGAAAAACACCTTTCGGTCCGAAATATTTCCAAGTCCCGTCAGATCTCAAAGTCCACCGGCACCATCGCCCAAAAGCCAAACTCGTCCGATCGCCAAAACAATTATAGATCCTTGTTCGTCGTTGCATTGCGTACGTATTACATTAATGGTTCGAACGCGGTCGTCGCGCTCGATTTCGAGAAAAAAGAGAAAGACACCTTTCGGTCCGAAATATTTCCAAGTCCCGTCAGATCTCAAAGTCCACCGGCACCATCGTCCAAAAGCCAAACTCGTCCGATCGCCAAAACAATTATAGATCCTTGTTCCTCGTTGCATGCCGAACGTATTACATTAATGGTTCGACCGCGGTCGTCGCGCTCGTTTTCGAGAAAAACGCGAAAAACACCTTTCGGTCCGAAATATTTCCAAGTCCCGTCAGATCTCAAAGTCCACCGGCACCATCGTCCAAAAGCCAAACTCGTCCGATCGCCAAAACAATTATAGATCCTTGTTCCTCGTTGCATTGCGAACGTATTACATCAATGGTTCGAACGCGGTCGTCGCGCTCGTTTTCGAGAAAAACGAGAAAAACACCTTTCGGTCCGAAATACTTCCAAGTCCCGTCAGATCTCAAAGTCCACCGGCACCATCGTCCAAAAGCCAAACTCGTCCGAACGCCAAAACAATTATAGATCCTTGTTCCTCGTTGCATGCCGAACGTATTACATTAATGGTTCGACCGCGGTGGTCGCGCTCGTCTCCGAGAAAAACGAGAAAAACACCTTTCGGTCCGAAATATTTCCAAGTCCCGTCAGATCTCAAAGTCCACAGGCACCATCGTCCAAAAGCCAAACTCGTCCGATCGCCAAAACAATTATAGATCCTTGTTCCTCGTTGCTTGCCGAACGTATTACATTAATGGTTCGAACGCGGTCGTCGCGCTCGTTTTCGAGAAAAAAGAGAAAAACACCTTTCGGTCCGAAATATTTCCAAGTCCCGTCAGATCTCAAAGTCCACCGGCACCATCGTCCAAAAGCCAAACTCGTCCGATCGCCAAAACAATTATAGATCCTTGTTCCTCGTTGCATTGCGTACGTATTACATTAATGGTTCGAACGCGGTCGTCGCGCTCGATTTCGAGAAAAAAGAGAAAGACACCTTTCGGTCCGAAATATTTCCAAGTCCCGTCAGATCTCAAAGTCCACCGGCACCATCGTCCAAAAGCCAAACTCGTCCGATCGCCAAAACAATTATAGATCCTTGTTCCTCGTTGCATTGCGTACGTATTACATTAATGGTTCGAACGCGGTCGTCGCGCTCGATTTCGAGAAAAAAGAGAAAGACACCTTTCGGTCCGAAATATTTCCAAGTCCCGTCAGATCTCAAAGTCCACCGGCACCATCGTCCAAAAGCCAAACTCGTCCGATCGCCAAAACAATTATAGATCCTTGTTCCTCGTTGCATGCCGAACGTATTACATTAATGGTTCGACCGCGGTCGTCGCGCTCGTTTTCGAGAAAAAAGAGAAAAACACCTTTCGGTCCGAAATATTTCCAAGTCCCGTCAGATCTCAAAGTCCACCGGCACCATCGTCCAAAAGCCAAACTCGTCCGATCGCCAAAACAATTATAGATCCTTGTTCCTCGTTGCATTCCGAACGAATTACATTAATGGTTCGACCGCGGTCGTCGCGCTCGTTTTCGAGAAAAAAGAGAAAAACACCTTTCGGTCCGAAATATTTCCAAGTCCCGTCAGATCTCAAAGTCCACCGGCACCATCGTCCAAAAGCCAAACTCGTCCGATCGCCAAAACAATTATAGATCCTTGTTCCTCGTTGCATTCCGAACGTATTACATTAATGGTTCGACCGCGGTCGTCGCACTCGTTTTCGAGAAAAACGAGAAAAACACCTTTCGGTCCGAAATATTTCTAAGTCCCGTCAGATCTCAAAGTCTACCGGCACCATCGTCCAAAAGCCAAACTCGTACGATCGCCAAAACAATTATAGATCCTTGTTCCTCGTTCCATTCCGAACGAATTACATTAATGGTTCGACCGCGGTCGTCGCGCTCGTTTTCGAGAAAAACGAGAAAAACACCTTTCGGTCCGAAATATTTCCAAGTCCCGTCAGATCTCAAAGTCCACCGGCACCATCGTCCAAAAGCCAAACTCGTCCGATCGCCAAAACAATTATAGATACTTGTTCCTCGTTGCATGCCCAACGTATTACATTAATGGTTCGACCGCGGTGGTCGCGCTCGTTTTCGAGAAAAACGCGAAAAACACCTTTCGGTCCGAAATATTTCCAAGTCCCGTCAGATCTCAAAGTCCACCGGCACCATCGCCCAAAAGCCAAACTCGTCCGATCGCCAAAACAATTATAGATCCTTGTTCGTCGTTGCATTGCGTACGTATTACATTAATGGTTCGAACGCGGTCGTCGCGCTCGATTTCGAGAAAAAAGAGAAAGACACCTTTCGGTCCGAAATATTTCCAAGTCCCGTCAGATCTCAAAGTCCACCGGCACCATCGTCCAAAAGCCAAACTCGTCCGATCGCCAAAACAATTATAGATCCTTGTTCCTCGTTGCATGCCGAACGTATTACATTAATGGTTCGACCGCGGTCGTCGCGCTCGTTTTCGAGAAAAACGCGAAAAACACCTTTCGGTCCGAAATATTTCCAAGTCCCGTCAGATCTCAAAGTCCACCGGCACCATCGTCCAAAAGCCAAACTCGTCCGATCGCCAAAACAATTATAGATCCTTGTTCCTCGTTGCATTCCGAACGAATTACATTAATGGTTCGACCGCGGTCGTCGCGCTCGTTTTCGAGAAAAAAGAGAAAAACACCTTTCGGTCCGAAATATTTCCAAGTCCCGTCAGATCTCAAAGTCCACCGGCACCATCGTCCAAAAGCCAAACTCGTCCGATCGCCAAAACAATTATAGATCCTTGTTCCTCGTTGCATGCCGAACGTATTACATTAATGGTTCGAACGCGGTCGTCGCGCTCGTTTTCGAGAAAAAAGAGAAAAACACCTTTCGGTCCGAAATATTTCCAAGTCCCGTCAGATCTCAAAGTCCACCGGCACCATCGTCCAAAAGCCAAACTCGTCCGATCGCCAAAACAATTATAGATCCTTGTTCCTCGTTGCATTGCGTACGTATTACATTAATGGTTCGAACGCGGTCGTCGCGCTCGATTTCGAGAAAAAAGAGAAAGACACCTTTCGGTCCGAAATATTTCCAAGTCCCGTCAGATCTCAAAGTCCACCGGCACCATCGTCCAAAAGCCAAACTCGTCCGATCGCCAAAACAATTATAGATCCTTGTTCCTCGTTGCATGCCGAACGTATTACATTAATGGTTCGACCGCGGTCGTCGCGCTCGTTTTCGAGAAAAACGCGAAAAACACCTTTCGGTCCGAAATATTTCTAAGTCCCGTCAGATCTCAAAGTCCACCGGCACCATCGTCCAAAAGCCAAACTCGTCCGATCGCCAAAACAATTATAGATCCTTGTTCCTCGATCCATTCCGAACGAATTACATTAATGGTTCGACCGCGGTCGTCGCGCTCGTTTTCGAGAAAAACGCGAAAAACACCTTTCGGTCCGAAATATTTCCAAGTCCCGTCAGATCTCAAAGTCCACCGGCACCATCGTCCAAAAGCCAATCTCGTCCGATCGCCAAAACAATTATAGATCCTTGTTCCTCGTTGCATTCCGAACGAATTACATTAATGGTTCGACCGCGGTCGTCGCGCTCGTTTTCGAGAAAAAAGAGAAAAACACCTTTCGGTCCGAAATATTTCCAAGTCCCGTCAGATCTCAAAGTCCACCGGCACCATCGTCCAAAAGCCAAACTCGTCCGATCGCCAAAACAAATATAGATCCTTGTTCCTCGTTCCATTCCGAACGAATTACATTAATGGTTCGACCGCGGTCGTCGCGCTCGTTTTCGAGAAAAACGAGAAAAACACCTTTCGGTCCGAAATATTTCCAAGTCCCGTCAGATCTCAAAGTCCACCGGCACCATCGTCCAAAAGCCAAACTCGTCCGATCGCCAAAACAATTATAGATCCTTGTTCCTCGTTGCATTGCGAACGTATTACATCAATGGTTCGAACGCGGCCGTCGCGCTCGTTTTCGAGAAAAACGAGAAAAACACCTTTCGGTCCGAAATATTTCCAAGTCCCGTCAGATCTCAAAGTCCACCGGCACCATCGTCCAAAAGCCAAACTCGTCCGATCGCCAAAACAATTATAGATACTTGTTCCTCGTTGCATGCCCAACGTATTACATTAATGGTTCGACCGCGGTGGTCGCGCTCGTTTTCGAGAAAAACGCGAAAAACACCTTTCGGTCCGAAATATTTCCAAGTCCCGTCAGATCTCAAAGTCCACCGGCACCATCGCCCAAAAGCCAAACTCGTCCGATCGCCAAAACAATTATAGATCCTTGTTCGTCGTTGCATTGCGTACGTATTACATTAATGGTTCGAACGCGGTCGTCGCGCTCGATTTCGAGAAAAAAGAGAAAGACACCTTTCGGTCCGAAATATTTCCAAGATCCGTCAGATCTCAAAGTCCACCGGCACCATCGTCCAAAAGCCAAACTCGTCCGATCGCCAAAACAATTATAGATCCTTGTTCCTCGTTGCATGCCGAACGTATTACATTAATGGTTCGACCGCGGTCGTCGCGCTCGTTTTCGAGAAAAACGCGAAAAACACCTTTCGGTCCGAAATATTTCCAAGTCCCGTCAGATCTCAAAGTCCACCGGCACCATCGTCCAAAAGCCAAACTCGTCCGATCGCCAAAACAATTATAGATCCTTGTTCCTCGTTGCATTGCGTACGTATTACATTAATGGTTCGAACGCGGTCGTCGCGCTCGATTTCGAGAAAAAAGAGAAAGACACCTTTCGGTCCGAAATATTTCCAAGTCCCGTCAGATCTCAAAGTCCACCGGCACCATCGTCCAAAAGCCAAACTCGTCCGATCGCCAAAACAATTATAGATCCTTGTTCCTCGTTGCATGCCGAACGTATTACATTAATGGTTCGACCGCGGTCGTCGCGCTCGTTTTCGAGAAAAACGCGAAAAACACCTTTCGGTCCGAAATATTTCCAAGTCCCGTCAGATCTCAAAGTCCACCGGCACCATCGTCCAAAAGCCAATCTCGTCCGATCGCCAAAACAATTATAGATCCTTGTTCCTCGTTGCATTCCGAACGAATTACATTAATGGTTCGACCGCGGTCGTCGCGCTCGTTTTCGAGAAAAAAGAGAAAAACACCTTTCGGTCCGAAATATTTCCAAGTCCCGTCAGATCTCAAAGTCCACCGGCACCATCGTCCAAAAGCCAAACTCGTCCGATCGCCAAAACAATTATAGATCCTTGTTCCTCGTTGCATTCCGAACGTATTACATTAATGGTTCGCCCGCGGTCGTCGCGCTCGTTTTCGAGAAAAACGAGAAAAACACCTTTCGGTCCGAAATATTTCTAAGTCCCGTCAGATCTCAAAGTCCACCGGCACCATCGTCCAAAAGCCAAACTCGTCCGATCGCCAAAACAATTATAGATCCTTGTTCCTCGTTCCATTCCGAACGAATTACATTAATGGTTCGACCGCGGTCGTCGCGCTCGTTTTCGAGAAAAACGAGAAAAACACCTTTCGGTCCGAAATATTTCCAAGTCCCGTCAGATCTCAAAGTCCACCGGCACCATCGTCCAAAAGCCAAACTCGTCCGATCGCCAAAACAATTATAGATCCTTGTTCCTCGTTGCATTGCGAACGTATTACATCAATGGTTCGAACGCGGCCGTCGCGCTCGTTTTCGAGAAAAACGAGAAAAACACCTTTCGGTCCGAAATATTTCCAAGTCCCGTCAGATCTCAAAGTCCACCGGCACCATCGTCCAAAAGCCAAACTCGTCCGATCGCCAAAACAATTATAGATACTTGTTCCTCGTTGCATGCCCAACGTATTACATTAATGGTTCGACTGCGGTGGTCGCGCTCGTTTTCGAGAAAAACGCGAAAAACACCTTTCGGTCCGAAATATTTCCAAGTCCCGTCAGATCTCAAAGTCCACCGGCACCATCGCCCAAAAGCCAAACTCGTCCGATCGCCAAAACAATTATAGATCCTTGTTCGTCGTTGCATTGCGTACGTATTACATTAATGGTTCGAACGCGGTCGTCGCGCTCGATTTCGAGAAAAAAGAGAAAGACACCTTTCGGTCCGAAATATTTCCAAGTCCCGTCAGATCTCAAAGTCCACCGGCACCATCGTCCAAAAGCCAAACTCGTCCGATCGCCAAAACAATTATAGATCCTTGTTCCTCGTTGCATGCCGAACGTATTACATTAATGGTTCGACCGCGGTCGTCGCGCTCGTTTTCGAGAAAAACGCGAAAAACACCTTTCGGTCCGAAATATTTCCAAGTCCCGTCAGATCTCAAAGTCCACCGGCACCATCGTCCAAAAGCCAAACTCGTCCGATCGCCAAAACAATTATAGATCCTTGTTCCTCGTTGCATTGCGTACGTATTACATTAATGGTTCGAACGCGGTCGTCGCGCTCGATTTCGAGAAAAAAGAGAAAGACACCTTTCGGTCCGAAATATTTCCAAGTCCCGTCAGATCTCAAAGTCCACCGGCACCATCGTCCAAAAGCCAAACTCGTCCGATCGCCAAAACAATTATAGATCCTTGTTCCTCGTTGCATGCCGAACGTATTACATTAATGGTTCGACCGCGGTCGTCGCGCTCGTTTTCGAGAAAAACGCGAAAAACACCTTTCGGTCCGAAATATTTCCAAGTCCCGTCAGATCTCAAAGTCCACCGGCACCATCGTCCAAAAGCCAATCTCGTCCGATCGCCAAAGCAATTATAGATCCTTGTTCCTCGTTGCATTCCGAACGAATTACATTAATGGTTCGACCGCGGTCGTCGCGCTCGTTTTCGGGAAAAAAGAGAAAAACACCTTTCGGTCCGAAATATTTCCAAGTCCCGTCAGATCTCAAAGTCCACCGGCACCATCGTCCAAAAGCCAAACTCGTCCGATCGCCAAAACAATTATAGATCCTTGTTCCTCGTTGCATTCCGAACGTATTACATTAATGGTTCGCCCGCGGTCGTCGCGCTCGTTTTCGAGAAAAACGAGAAAAACACCTTTCGGTCCGAAATATTTCTAAGTCCCGTCAGATCTCAAAGTCCACCGGCACCATCGTCCAAAAGCCAAACTCGTCCGATCGCCAAAACAATTATAGATCCTTGTTCCTCGTTCCATTCCGAACGAATTACATTAATGGTTCGACCGCGGTCGTCGCGCTCGTTTTCGAGAAAAACGAGAAAAACACCTTTCGGTCCGAAATATTTCCAAGTCCCGTCAGATCTCAAAGTCCACCGGCACCATCGTCCAAAAGCCAAACTCGTCCGATCGCCAAAACAATTATAGATCCTTGTTCCTCGTTGCATTGCGAACGTATTACATCAATGGTTCGAACGCGGTCGTCGCGCTCGTTTTCGAGAAAAACGAGAAAAACACCTTTCGGTCCGAAATATTTCCAAGTCCCGTCAGATCTCAAAGTCCACCGGCACCATCGTCCAAAAGCCAAACTCGTCCGATCGCCAAAACAATTATAGATCCTTGTTCCTCGTTGCATTGCGTACGTATTACATTAATGGTTCGAACGCGGTCGTCGCGCTCGATTTCGAGAAAAAAGAGAAAGACACCTTTCGGTCCGAAATATTTCCAAGTCCCGTCAGATCTCAAAGTCCACCGGCACCATCGTCCAAAAGCCAAACTCGTCCGATCGCCAAAACAATTATAGATCCTTGTTCCTCGTTGCATGCCGAACGTATTACATTAATGGTTCGACCGCGGTCGTCGCGCTCGTTTTCGAGAAAAACGCGAAAAACACCTTTCGGTCCGAAATATTTCCAAGTCCCGTCAGATCTCAAAGTCCACCGGCACCATCGTCCAAAAGCAAAACTCGTCCGATCGCCAAAACAATTATAGATCCTTGTTCCTCGTTGCATTGCGAACGTATTACATTAATGGTTCGAACGCGGTCGTCGCGCTCGTTTCCGAGAAAAACGAGAAAAACACCTTTCGGTCCGAAATATTTCCAAGTCCCGTCAGATCTCAAAGTCCACCGGCACCATCGTCCAAAAGCCAATCTCGTCCGATCGCCAAAACAATTATAGATCCTTGTTCCTCGTTGCATTCCGAACGAATTACATTAATGGTTCGACCGCGGTCGTCGCGCTCGTTTTCGAGAAAAAAGAGAAAAACACCTTTCGGTCCGAAATATTTCCAAGTCCCGTCAGATCTCAAAGTCCACCGGCACCATCGTCCAAAAGCCAAACTCGTCCGATCGCCAAAACAATTATAGATCCTTGTTCCTCGTTCCATTCCGAACGAATTACATTAATGGTTCGACCGCGGTCGTCGCGCTCGTTTTCGAGAAAAACGAGAAAAACACCTTTCGGTCCGAAATATTTCCAAGTCCCGTCAGATCTCAAAGTCCACCGGCACCATCGTCCAAAAGCCAAACTCGTCCGATCGCCAAAACAATTATAGATCCTTGTTCCTCGTTGCATTGCGAACGTATTACATCAATGGTTCGAACGCGGTCGTCGCGCTCGTTTTCGAGAAAAACGAGAAAAACACCTTTCGGTCCGAAATATTTCCAAGTCCCGTCAGATCTCAAAGTCCACCGGCACCATCGTCCAAAAGCCAAACTCGTCCGATCGCCAAAACCATTATAGATACTTGTTCCTCGTTGCATGCCCAACGTATTACATTAATGGTTCGACCGCGGTGGTCGCGCTCGTTTTCGAGAAAAACGCGAAAAACACCTTTCGATCCGAAATATTTCCAAGTCCCGTCAGATCTCAAAGTCCACCGGCACCATCGTCCAAAAGCCAAACTCGTCCGATCGCCAAAACAATTATAGATCCTTGTTCCTCGTTGCATTGCGTACGTATTACATTAATGGTTCGAACGCGGTCGTCGCGCTCGATTTCGAGAAAAAAGAGAAAGACACCTTTCGGTCCGAAATATTTCCAAGTCCCGTCAGATCTCAAAGTCCACCGGCACCATCGTCCAAAAGCCAAACTCGTCCGATCGCCAAAACAATTATAGATCCTTGTTCCTCGTTGCATGCCGAACGTATTACATTAATGGTTCGACCGCGGTCGTCGCGCTCGTTTTCGAGAAAAACGCGAAAAACACCTTTCGGTGCGAAATATTTCCAAGTCCCGTCAGATCTCAAAGTCCACCGGCACCATCGTCCAAAAGCCAATCTCGTCCGATCGCCAAAACAATTATAGATCCTTGTTCCTCGTTGCATTCCGAACGAATTACATTAATGGTTCGACCGCGGTCGTCGCGCTCGTTTGCGAGAAAAAAGAGAAAAACACCTTTCGGTCCGAAATATTTCCAAGTCCCGTCAGATCTCAAAGTCCACCGGCACCATCGTCCAAAAGCCAAACTCGTCCGATCGCCAAAACAATTATAGATCCTTGTTCCTCGTTCCATTCCGAACGAATTACATTAATGGTTCGACCGCGGTCGTCGCGCTCGTTTTCGAGAAAAACGAGAAAAACACCTTTCGGTCCGAAATATTTCCAAGTCCCGTCAGATCTCAAAGTCCACCGGCACCATCGTCCAAAAGCCAAACTCGTCCGATCGCCAAAACAATTATAGATCCTTGTTCCTCGTTGCATTGCGAACGTATTACATCAATGGTTCGAACGCGGTCGTCGCGCTCGTTTTCGAGAAAAACGAGAAAAACACCTTTCGGTCCGAAATATTTCCAAGTCCCGTCAGATCTCAAAGTCCACCGGCACCATCGTCCAAAAGCCAAACTCGTCCGATCGCCAAAACAATTATAGATCCTTGTTCCTCGTTGCATTGCGTACGTATTACATTAATGGTTCGAACGCGGTCGTCGCGCTCGATTTCGAGAAAAAAGAGAAAGACACCTTTCGGTCCGAAATATTTCCAAGTCCCGTCAGATCTCAAAGTCCACCGGCACCATCGTCCAAAAGCCAAACTCGTCCGATCGCCAAAACAATTATAGATCCTTGTTCCTCGTTGCATGCCGAACGTATTACATTAATGGTTCGACCGCGGTCGTCGCGCTCGTTTTCGAGAAAAACGCGAAAAACACCTTTCGGTCCGAAATATTTCCAAGTCCCGTCAGATCTCAAAGTCCACCGGCACCATCGTCCAAAAGCAAAACTCGTCCGATCGCCAAAACAATTATAGATCCTTGTTCCTCGTTGCATTGCGAACGTATTACATTAATGGTTCGAACGCGGTCGTCGCGCTCGTTTCCGAGAAAAACGAGAAAAACACCTTTCGGTCCGAAATATTTCCAAGTCCCGTCAGATCTCAAAGTCCACCGGCACCATCGTCCAAAAGCCAATCTCGTCCGATCGCCAAAACAATTATAGATCCTTGTTCCTCGTTGCATTCCGAACGAATTACATTAATGGTTCGACCGCGGTCGTCGCGCTCGTTTTCGAGAAAAAAGAGAAAAACACCTTTCGGTCCGAAATATTTCCAAGTCCCGTCAGATCTCAAAGTCCACCGGCACCATCGTCCAAAAGCCAAACTCGTCCGATCGCCAAAACAATTATAGATCCTTGTTCCTCGTTGCATTGCGAACGTATTACATCAATGGTTCGAACGCGGTCGTCGCGCTCGTTTTCGAGAAAAACGAGAAAAACACCTTTCGGTCCGAAATATTTCCAAGTCCCGGCAGATCTCAAAGTCCACCGGCACCATCGTCCAAAAGCCAAACTCGTCCGATCGCCAAAACCATTATAGATACTTGTTCCTCGTTGCATGCCCAACGTATTACATTAATGGTTCGACCGCGGTGGTCGCGCTCGTTTTCGAGAAAAACGCGAAAAACACCTTTCGATCCGAAATATTTCCAAGTCCCGTCAGATCTCAAAGTCCACCGGCACCATCGTCCAAAAGCCAAACTCGTCCGATCGCCAAAACAATTATAGATCCTTGTTCCTCGTTGCATTGCGTACGTATTACATTAATGGTTCGAACGCGGTCGTCGCGCTCGATTTCGAGAAAAAAGAGAAAGACACCTTTCGGTCCGAAATATTTCCAAGTCCCGTCAGATCTCAAAGTCCACCGGCACCATCGTCCAAAAGCCAAACTCGTCCGATCGCCAAAACAATTATAGATCCTTGTTCCTCGTTGCATGCCGAACGTATTACATTAATGGTTCGACCGCGGTCGTCGCGCTCGTTTTCGAGAAAAACGCGAAAAACACCTTTCGGTCCGAAATATTTCCAAGTCCCGTCAGATCTCAAAGTCCACCGGCACCATCGTCCAAAAGCCAATCTCGTCCGATCGCCAAAACAATTATAGATCCTTGTTCCTCGTTGCATTCCGAACGAATTACATTAATGGTTCGACCGCGGTCGTCGCGCTCGTTTTCGAGAAAAAAGAGAAAAACACCTTTCGGTCCGAAATATTTCCAAGTCCCGTCAGATCTCAAAGTCCACCGGCACCATCGTCCAAAAGCCAAACTCGTCCGATCGCCAAAACAATTATAGATCCTTGTTCCTCGTTGCATTCCGAACGTATTACATTAATGGTTCGCCCGCGGTCGTCGCGCTCGTTTTCGAGAAAAACGAGAAAAACACCTTTCGGTCCGAAATATTTCTAAGTCCCGTCAGATCTCAAAGTCCACCGGCACCATCGTCCAAAAGCCAAACTCGTCCGATCGCCAAAACAATTATAGATCCTTGTTCCTCGTTGCATGCCGAACGTATTACATTAATGGTTCGACCGCGTTGGTCGCGCTCGTTTTCGAGAAAAACGAGAAAAACACCTTTCGGTCCGAAATATTTCCAAGTCCCGTCAGATCTCAAAGTCCACCGGCACCATCGTCCAAAAGCCAAACTCGTCCGATCGCCAAAACAATTATAGATCCTTGTTCCTCGTTGCATTGCGTACGTATTACATTAATGGTTCGAACGCGGTCGTCGCGCTCGTTTTCGAGAAAAAAGAGAAAAACACCTTTCGGTCCGCAATATTTCCAAGTCCCGTCAGATCTCAAAGTCCACCGGCACCATCGTCCAAAAGCCAAACTCGTCCGATCGCCAAAACAATTATAGATCCTTGTTCCTCGTTGCATGCCGAACGTATTACATTAATGGTTCGACCGCGGTCGTCGCGCTCGTTTTCGAGAAAAACGCGAAAAACACCTTTCGGTCCGAAATATTTCCAAGTCCCGTCAGATCTCAAAGTCCACCGGCACCATCGTCCAAAAGCCAAACTCGTCCGATCGCCAAAACAATTATAGATACTTGTTCCTCGTTGCATGCCCAACGTATTACATTAATGGTTCGACCGCGGTGGTCGCGCTCGTTTTCGAGAAAAACGCGAAAAACACCTTTCGGTCCGAAATATTTCCAAGTCCCGTCAGATCTCAAAGTCCACCGGCACCATCGCCCAAAAGCCAAACTCGTCCGATCGCCAAAACAATTATAGTTCCTTGTTCGTCGTTGCATTGCGTACGTATTACATTAATGGTTCGAACGCGGTCGTCGCGCTCGATTTCGAGAAAAAAGAGAAAGACACCTTTCGGTCCGAAATATTTCCAAGTCCCGTCAGATCTCAAAGTCCACCGGCACCATCGTCCAAAAGCCAAACTCGTCCGATCGCCAAAACAATTATAGTTCCTTGTTCGTCGTTGCATTGCGTACGTATTACATTAATGGTTCGAACGCGGTCGTCGCGCTCGATTTCGAGAAAAAAGAGAAAGACACCTTTCGGTCCGAAATATTTCCAAGTCCCGTCAGATCTCAAAGTCCACCGGCACCATCGTCCAAAAGCCAAACTCGTCCGATCGCCAAAACAATTATAGATCCTTGTTCCTCGTTGCATTGCGTACGTATTACATTAATGGTTCGAACGCGGTCGTCGCGCTCGATTTCGAGAAAAAAGAGAAAGACACCTTTCGGTCCGAAATATTTCCAAGTCCCGTCAGATCTCAAAGTCCATCGGCACCATCGTCCAAAAGCCAAACTCGTCCGATCGCCAAAACAATTATAGATCCTTGTTCCTCGTTGCATTCCGAACGTATTACATTAATGGTTCGCCCGCGGTCGTCGCGCTCGTTTTCGAGAAAAACGAGAAAAACACCTTTCGGTCCGAAATATTTCTAAGTCCCGTCAGATCTCAAAGTCCACCGGCACCATCGTCCAAAAGCCAAACTCGTCCGATCGCCAAAACAATTATAGATCCTTGTTCCTCGTTGCATGCCGAACGTATTACATTAATGGTTCGACCGCGTTGGTCGCGCTCGTTTTCGAGAAAAACGAGAAAAACACCTTTCGGTCCGAAATATTTCCAAGTCCCGTCAGATCTCAAAGTCCACCGGCACCATCGTCCAAAAGCCAAACTCGTCCGATCGCCAAAACAATTATAGATCCTTGTTCCTCGTTGCATTGCGTACGTATTACATTAATGGTTCGAACGCGGTCGTCGCGCTCGTTTTCGAGAAAAAAGAGAAAAACACCTTTCGGTCCGAAATATTTCCAAGTCCCGTCAGATCTCAAAGTCCACCGGCACCATCGTCCAAAAGCCAAACTCGTCCGATCGCCAAAACAATTATAGATCCTTGTTCCTCGTTGCATGCCGAACGTATTACATTAATGGTTCGACCGCGGTCGTCGCGCTCGTTTTCGAGAAAAACGCGAAAAACACCTTTCGGTCCGAAATATTTCCAAGTCCCGTCAGATCTCAAAGTCCACCGGCACCATCGTCCAAAAGCCAAACTCGTCCGATCGCCAAAACAATTATAGATACTTGTTCCTCGTTGCATGCCCAACGTATTACATTAATGGTTCGACCGCGGTGGTCGCGCTCGTTTTCGAGAAAAACGCGAAAAACACCTTTCGGTCCGAAATATTTCCAAGTCCCGTCAGATCTCAAAGTCCACCGGCACCATCGCCCAAAAGCCAAACTCGTCCGATCGCCAAAACAATTATAGTTCCTTGTTCGTCGTTGCATTGCGTACGTATTACATTAATGGTTCGAACGCGGTCGTCGCGCTCGATTTCGAGAAAAAAGAGAAAGACACCTTTCGGTCCGAAATATTTCCAAGTCCCGTCAGATCTCAAAGTCCACCGGCACCATCGTCCAAAAGCCAAACTCGTCCGATCGCCAAAACAATTATAGTTCCTTGTTCGTCGTTGCATTGCGTACGTATTACATTAATGGTTCGAACGCGGTCGTCGCGCTCGATTTCGAGAAAAAAGAGAAAGACACCTTTCGGTCCGAAATATTTCCAAGTCCCGTCAGATCTCAAAGTCCACCGGCACCATCGTCCAAAAGCCAAACTCGTCCGATCGCCAAAACAATTATAGATCCTTGTTCCTCGTTGCATTGCGTACGTATTACATTAATGGTTCGAACGCGGTCGTCGCGCTCGATTTCGAGAAAAAAGAGAAAGACACCTTTCGGTCCGAAATATTTCCAAGTCCCGTCAGATCTCAAAGTCCACCGGCACCATCGTCCAAAAGCCAAACTCGTCCGATCGCCAAAACAATTATAGATCCTTGTTCCTCGTTGCATTGCGAACGTATTACATCAATGGTTCGAACGCGGTCGTCGCGCTCGTTTTCGAGAAAAACGAGAAAAACACCTTTCGGTCCGAAATATTTCCAAGTCCCGTCAGATCTCAAAGTCCACCGGCACCATCGTCCAAAAGCCAAACTCGTCCGATCGCCAAAACCATTATAGATACTTGTTCCTCGTTGCATTCCGAACGAATTACATTAATGGTTCGACCGCGGTCGTCGCGCTCGTTTTCGAGAAAAAAGAGAAAAACACCTTTCGGTCCGAAATATTTCCAAGTCCCGTCAGATCTCAAAGTCCACCGGCACCATCGTCCAAAAGCCAAACTCGTCCGATCGCCAAAACAATTATAGATCCTTGTTCCTCGTTCCATTCCGAACGAATTACATTAATGGTTCGACCGCGGTCGTCGCGCTCGTTTTCGAGAAAAACGAGAAAAACACCTTTCGGTCCGAAATATTTCCAAGTCCCGTCAGATCTCAAAGTCCACCGGCACCATCGTCCAAAAGCCAAACTCGTCCGATCGCCAAAACAATTATAGATCCTTGTTCCTCGTTGCATTGCGAACGTATTACATCAATGGTTCGAACGCGGTCGTCGCGCTCGTTTTCGAGAAAAACGAGAAAAACACCGTTCGGTCCGAAATATTTCCAAGTCCCGTCAAATCTCAAAGTCCACCGGCACCATCGTCCAAAAGCCAAACTCGTCCGATCGCCAAAACCATTATAGATACTTGTTCCTCGTTGCATGCCCAACGTATTACATTAATGGTTCGACCGCGGTGGTCGCGCTCGTTTTCGAGAAAAACGCGAAAAACACCTTTCGATCCGAAATATTTCCAAGTCCCGTCAGATCTCAAAGTCCACCGGCACCATCGTCCAAAAGCCAAACTCGTCCGATCGCCAAAACAATTATAGATCCTTGTTCCTCGTTGCATTGCGTACGTATTACATTAATGGTTCGAACGCGGTCGTCGCGCTCGATTTCGAGAAAAAAGAGAAAGACACCTTTCGGTCCGAAATATTTCCAAGTCCCGTCAGATCTCAAAGTCCACCGGCACCATCGTCCAAAAGCCAAACTCGTCCGATCGCCAAAACAATTATAGATCCTTGTTCCTCGTTGCATGCCGAACGTATTACATTAATGGTTCGACCGCGGTCGTCGCGCTCGTTTTCGAGAAAAACGCGAAAAACACCTTTCGGTCCGAAATATTTCCAAGTCCCGTCAGATCTCAAAGTCCACCGGCACCATCGTCCAAAAGCCAAACTCGTCCGATCGCCAAAACAATTATAGATACTTGTTCCTCGTTGCATGCCCAACGTATTACATTAATGGTTCGACCGCGGTGGTCGCGCTCGTTTTCGAGAAAAACGCGAAAAACACCTTTCGGTCCGAAATATTTCCAAGTCCCGTCAGATCTCAAAGTCCACCGGCACCATCGCCCAAAAGCCAAACTCGTCCGATCGCCAAAACAATTATAGTTCCTTGTTCGTCGTTGCATTGCGTACGTATTACATTAATGGTTCGAACGCGGTCGTCGCGCTCGATTTCGAGAAAAAAGAGAAAGAAAACCTTTCGGTCCGAAATATTTCCAAGTCCCGTCAGATCTCAAAGTCCACCGGCACCATCGTCCAAAAGCCAAACTCGTCCGATCGCCAAAACAATTATAGATCCTTGTTCCTCGTTGCATGCCGAACGTATTACATTAATGGTTCGACCGCGGTCGTCGCGCTCGTTTTCGAGAAAAACGCGAAAAACACCTTTCGGTCCGAAATATTTCCAAGTCCCGTCAGATCTCAAAGTCCACCGGCACCATCGTCCAAAAGCCAAACTCGTCCGATCGCCAAAACAATTATAGATACTTGTTCCTCGTTGCATGCCCAACGTATTACATTAATGGTTCGACCGCGGTGGTCGCGCTCGTTTTCGAGAAAAACGCGAAAAACACCTTTCGGTCCGAAATATTTCCAAGTCCCGTCAGATCTCAAAGTCCACCGGCACCATCGCCAAAAAGCCAAACTCGTCCGATCGCCAAAACAATTATAGTTCCTTGTTCGTCGTTGCATTGCGTACGTATTACATTAATGGTTCGAACGCGGTCGTCGCGCTCGATTTCGAGAAAAAAGAGAAAGACACCTTTCGGTCCGAAATATTTCCAAGTCCCGTCAGATCTCAAAGTCCACCGGCACCATCGTCCAAAAGCCAAACTCGTCCGATCGCCAAAACAATTATAGTTCCTTGTTCGTCGTTGCATTGCGTACGTATTACATTAATGGTTCGAACGCGGTCGTCGCGCTCGATTTCGAGAAAAAAGAGAAAGACACCTTTCGGTCCGAAATATTTCCAAGTCCCGTCAGATCTCAAAGTCCACCGGCACCATCGTCCAAAAGCCAAACTCGTCCGATCGCCAAAACAATTATAGATCCTTGTTCCTCGTTGCATTGCGTACGTATTACATTAATGGTTCGAACGCGGTCGTCGCGCTCGATTTCGAGAAAAAAGAGAAAGACACCTTTCGGTCCGAAATATTTCCAAGTCCCGTCAGATCTCAAAGTCCACCGGCACCATCGTCCAAAAGCCAAACTCGTCCGATCGCCAAAACAATTATAGATCCTTGTTCCTCGTTGCATTGCGAACGTATTACATCAATGGTTCGACCGCGGTGGTCGCGCTCGTTTTCGAGAAAAACGCGAAAAACACCTTTCGATCCGAAATATTTCCAAGTCCCGTCAGATCTCAAAGTCCACCGGCACCATCGTCCAAAAGCCAAACTCGTCCGATCGCCAAAACAATTATAGATCCTTGTTCCTCGTTGCATTGCGTACGTATTACATTAATGGTTCGAACGCGGTCGTCGCGCTCGATTTCGAGAAAAAAGAGAAAGACACCTTTCGGTCCGAAATATTTCCAAGTCCCGTCAGATCTCAAAGTCCACCGGCACCATCGTCCAAAAGCCAAACTCGTCCGATCGCCAAAACAATTATAGATCCTTGTTCCTCGTTGCATGCCGAACGTATTACATTAATGGTTCGACCGCGGTCGTCGCGCTCGTTTTCGAGAAAAACGCGAAAAACACCTTTCGGTGCGAAATATTTCCAAGTCCCGTCAGATCTCAAAGTCCACCGGCACCATCGTCCAAAAGCCAATCTCGTCCGATCGCCAAAACAATTATAGATCCTTGTTCCTCGTTGCATTCCGAACGAATTACATTAATGGTTCGACCGCGGTCGTCGCGCTCGTTTTCGAGAAAAAAGAGAAAAACACCTTTCGGTCCGAAATATTTCCAAGTCCCGTCAGATCTCAAAGTCCACCGGCACCATCGTCCAAAAGCCAAACTCGTCCGATCGCCAAAACAATTATAGATCCTTGTTCCTCGTTCCATTCCGAACGAATTACATTAATGGTTCGACCGCGGTCGTCGCGCTCGTTTTCGAGAAAAACGAGAAAAACACCTTTCGGTCCGAAATATTTCCAAGTCCCGTCAGATCTCAAAGTCCACCGGCACCATCGTCCAAAAGCCAAACTCGTCCGATCGCCAAAACAATTATAGATCCTTGTTCCTCGTTGCATTGCGAACGTATTACATCAATGGTTCGAACGCGGTCGTCGCGCTCGTTTTCGAGAAAAACGAGAAAAACACCTTTCGGTCCGAAATATTTCCAAGTCCCGTCAGATCTCAAAGTCCACCGGCACCATCGTCCAAAAGCCAAACTCGTCCGATCGCCAAAACAATTATAGATCCTTGTTCCTCGTTGCATTGCGTACGTATTACATTAATGGTTCGAACGCGGTCGTCGCGCTCGATTTCGAGAAAAAAGAGAAAGACACCTTTCGGTCCGAAATATTTCCAAGTCCCGTCAGATCTCAAAGTCCACCGGCACCATCGTCCAAAAGCCAAACTCGTCCGATCGCCAAAACAATTATAGATCCTTGTTCCTCGTTGCATGCCGAACGTATTACATTAATGGTTCGACCGCGGTCGTCGCGCTCGTTTTCGAGAAAAACGCGAAAAACACCTTTCGGTCCGAAATATTTCCAAGTCCCGTCAGATCTCAAAGTCCACCGGCACCATCGTCCAAAAGCAAAACTCGTCCGATCGCCAAAACAATTATAGATCCTTGTTCCTCGTTGCATTGCGAACGTATTACATTAATGGTTCGAACGCGGTCGTCGCGCTCGTTTCCGAGAAAAACGAGAAAAACACCTTTCGGTCCGAAATATTTCCAAGTCCCGTCAGATCTCAAAGTCCACCGGCACCATCGTCCAAAAGCCAATCTCGTCCGATCGCCAAAACAATTATAGATCCTTGTTCCTCGTTGCATTCCGAACGAATTACATTAATGGTTCGACCGCGGTCGTCGCGCTCGTTTTCGAGAAAAAAGAGAAAAACACCTTTCGGTCCGAAATATTTCCAAGTCCCGTCAGATCTCAAAGTCCACCGGCACCATCGTCCAAAAGCCAAACTCGTCCGATCGCCAAAACAATTATAGATCCTTGTTCCTCGTTCCATTCCGAACGAATTACATTAATGGTTCGACCGCGGTCGTCGCGCTCGTTTTCGAGAAAAACGAGAAAAACACCTTTCGGTCCGAAATATTTCCAAGTCCCGTCAGATCTCAAAGTCCACCGGCACCATCGTCCAAAAGCCAAACTCGTCCGATCGCCAAAACAATTATAGATCCTTGTTCCTCGTTGCATTGCGAACGTATTACATCAATGGTTCGAACGCGGTCGTCGCGCTCGTTTTCGAGAAAAACGAGAAAAACACCTTTCGGTCCGAAATATTTCCAAGTCCCGGCAGATCTCAAAGTCCACCGGCACCATCGTCCAAAAGCCAAACTCGTCCGATCGCCAAAACCATTATAGATACTTGTTCCTCGTTGCATGCCCAACGTATTACATTAATGGTTCGACCGCGGTGGTCGCGCTCGTTTTCGAGAAAAACGCGAAAAACACCTTTCGATCCGAAATATTTCCAAGTCCCGTCAGATCTCAAAGTCCACCGGCACCATCGTCCAAAAGCCAAACTCGTCCGATCGCCAAAACAATTATAGATCCTTGTTCCTCGTTGCATTGCGTACGTATTACATTAATGGTTCGAACGCGGTCGTCGCGCTCGATTTCGAGAAAAAAGAGAAAGACACCTTTCGGTCCGAAATATTTCCAAGTCCCGTCAGATCTCAAAGTCCACCGGCACCATCGTCCAAAAGCCAAACTCGTCCGATCGCCAAAACAATTATAGATCCTTGTTCCTCGTTGCATGCCGAACGTATTACATTAATGGTTCGACCGCGGTCGTCGCGCTCGTTTTCGAGAAAAACGCGAAAAACACCTTTCGGTCCGAAATATTTCCAAGTCCCGTCAGATCTCAAAGTCCACCGGCACCATCGTCCAAAAGCCAATCTCGTCCGATCGCCAAAACAATTATAGATCCTTGTTCCTCGTTGCATTCCGAACGAATTACATTAATGGTTCGACCGCGGTCGTCGCGCTCGTTTTCGAGAAAAAAGAGAAAAACACCTTTCGGTCCGAAATATTTCCAAGTCCCGTCAGATCTCAAAGTCCACCGGCACCATCGTCCAAAAGCCAAACTCGTCCGATCGCCAAAACAATTATAGATCCTTGTTCCTCGTTGCATTCCGAACGTATTACATTAATGGTTCGCCCGCGGTCGTCGCGCTCGTTTTCGAGAAAAACGAGAAAAACACCTTTCGGTCCGAAATATTTCTAAGTCCCGTCAGATCTCAAAGTCCACCGGCACCATCGTCCAAAAGCCAAACTCGTCCGATCGCCAAAACAATTATAGATCCTTGTTCCTCGTTGCATGCCGAACGTATTACATTAATGGTTCGACCGCGTTGGTCGCGCTCGTTTTCGAGAAAAACGAGAAAAACACCTTTCGGTCCGAAATATTTCCAAGTCCCGTCAGATCTCAAAGTCCACCGGCACCATCGTCCAAAAGCCAAACTCGTCCGATCGCCAAAACAATTATAGATCCTTGTTCCTCGTTGCATTGCGTACGTATTACATTAATGGTTCGAACGCGGTCGTCGCGCTCGTTTTCGAGAAAAAAGAGAAAAACACCTTTCGGTCCGAAATATTTCCAAGTCCCGTCAGATCTCAAAGTCCACCGGCACCATCGTCCAAAAGCCAAACTCGTCCGATCGCCAAAACAATTATAGATCCTTGTTCCTCGTTGCATGCCGAACGTATTACATTAATGGTTCGACCGCGGTCGTCGCGCTCGTTTTCGAGAAAAACGCGAAAAACACCTTTCGGTCCGAAATATTTCCAAGTCCCGTCAGATCTCAAAGTCCACCGGCACCATCGTCCAAAAGCCAAACTCGTCCGATCGCCAAAACAATTATAGATACTTGTTCCTCGTTGCATGCCCAACGTATTACATTAATGGTTCGACCGCGGTGGTCGCGCTCGTTTTCGAGAAAAACGCGAAAAACACCTTTCGGTCCGAAATATTTCCAAGTCCCGTCAGATCTCAAAGTCCACCGGCACCATCGCCCAAAAGCCAAACTCGTCCGATCGCCAAAACAATTATAGTTCCTTGTTCGTCGTTGCATTGCGTACGTATTACATTAATGGTTCGAACGCGGTCGTCGCGCTCGATTTCGAGAAAAAAGAGAAAGACACCTTTCGGTCCGAAATATTTCCAAGTCCCGTCAGATCTCAAAGTCCACCGGCACCATCGTCCAAAAGCCAAACTCGTCCGATCGCCAAAACAATTATAGTTCCTTGTTCGTCGTTGCATTGCGTACGTATTACATTAATGGTTCGAACGCGGTCGTCGCGCTCGATTTCGAGAAAAAAGAGAAAGACACCTTTCGGTCCGAAATATTTCCAAGTCCCGTCAGATCTCAAAGTCCACCGGCACCATCGTCCAAAAGCCAAACTCGTCCGATCGCCAAAACAATTATAGATCCTTGTTCCTCGTTGCATTGCGTACGTATTACATTAATGGTTCGAACGCGGTCGTCGCGCTCGATTTCGAGAAAAAAGAGAAAGACACCTTTCGGTCCGAAATATTTCCAAGTCCCGTCAGATCTCAAAGTCCATCGGCACCATCGTCCAAAAGCCAAACTCGTCCGATCGCCAAAACAATTATAGATCCTTGTTCCTCGTTGCATTCCGAACGTATTACATTAATGGTTCGCCCGCGGTCGTCGCGCTCGTTTTCGAGAAAAACGAGAAAAACACCTTTCGGTCCGAAATATTTCTAAGTCCCGTCAGATCTCAAAGTCCACCGGCACCATCGTCCAAAAGCCAAACTCGTCCGATCGCCAAAACAATTATAGATCCTTGTTCCTCGTTGCATGCCGAACGTATTACATTAATGGTTCGACCGCGTTGGTCGCGCTCGTTTTCGAGAAAAACGAGAAAAACACCTTTCGGTCCGAAATATTTCCAAGTCCCGTCAGATCTCAAAGTCCACCGGCACCATCGTCCAAAAGCCAAACTCGTCCGATCGCCAAAACAATTATAGATCCTTGTTCCTCGTTGCATTGCGTACGTATTACATTAATGGTTCGAACGCGGTCGTCGCGCTCGTTTTCGAGAAAAAAGAGAAAAACACCTTTCGGTCCGAAATATTTCCAAGTCCCGTCAGATCTCAAAGTCCACCGGCACCATCGTCCAAAAGCCAAACTCGTCCGATCGCCAAAACAATTATAGATCCTTGTTCCTCGTTGCATGCCGAACGTATTACATTAATGGTTCGACCGCGGTCGTCGCGCTCGTTTTCGAGAAAAACGCGAAAAACACCTTTCGGTCCGAAATATTTCCAAGTCCCGTCAGATCTCAAAGTCCACCGGCACCATCGTCCAAAAGCCAAACTCGTCCGATCGCCAAAACAATTATAGATACTTGTTCCTCGTTGCATGCCCAACGTATTACATTAATGGTTCGACCGCGGTGGTCGCGCTCGTTTTCGAGAAAAACGCGAAAAACACCTTTCGGTCCGAAATATTTCCAAGTCCCGTCAGATCTCAAAGTCCACCGGCACCATCGCCCAAAAGCCAAACTCGTCCGATCGCCAAAACAATTATAGTTCCTTGTTCGTCGTTGCATTGCGTACGTATTACATTAATGGTTCGAACGCGGTCGTCGCGCTCGATTTCGAGAAAAAAGAGAAAGACACCTTTCGGTCCGAAATATTTCCAAGTCCCGTCAGATCTCAAAGTCCACCGGCACCATCGTCCAAAAGCCAAACTCGTCCGATCGCCAAAACAATTATAGTTCCTTGTTCGTCGTTGCATTGCGTACGTATTACATTAATGGTTCGAACGCGGTCGTCGCGCTCGATTTCGAGAAAAAAGAGAAAGACACCTTTCGGTCCGAAATATTTCCAAGTCCCGTCAGATCTCAAAGTCCACCGGCACCATCGTCCAAAAGCCAAACTCGTCCGATCGCCAAAACAATTATAGATCCTTGTTCCTCGTTGCATTGCGTACGTATTACATTAATGGTTCGAACGCGGTCGTCGCGCTCGATTTCGAGAAAAAAGAGAAAGACACCTTTCGGTCCGAAATATTTCCAAGTCCCGTCAGATCTCAAAGTCCACCGGCACCATCGTCCAAAAGCCAAACTCGTCCGATCGCCAAAACAATTATAGATCCTTGTTCCTCGTTGCATTGCGAACGTATTACATCAATGGTTCGAACGCGGTCGTCGCGCTCGTTTTCGAGAAAAACGAGAAAAACACCTTTCGGTCCGAAATATTTCCAAGTCCCGTCAGATCTCAAAGTCCACCGGCACCATCGTCCAAAAGCCAAACTCGTCCGATCGCCAAAACCATTATAGATACTTGTTCCTCGTTGCATTCCGAACGAATTACATTAATGGTTCGACCGCGGTCGTCGCGCTCGTTTTCGAGAAAAAAGAGAAAAACACCTTTCGGTCCGAAATATTTCCAAGTCCCGTCAGATCTCAAAGTCCACCGGCACCATCGTCCAAAAGCCAAACTCGTCCGATCGCCAAAACAATTATAGATCCTTGTTCCTCGTTCCATTCCGAACGAATTACATTAATGGTTCGACCGCGGTCGTCGCGCTCGTTTTCGAGAAAAACGAGAAAAACACCTTTCGGTCCGAAATATTTCCAAGTCCCGTCAGATCTCAAAGTCCACCGGCACCATCGTCCAAAAGCCAAACTCGTCCGATCGCCAAAACAATTATAGATCCTTGTTCCTCGTTGCATTGCGTACGTATTACATTAATGGTTCGAACGCGGTCGTCGCGCTCGATTTCGAGAAAAAAGAGAAAGACACCTTTCGGTCCGAAATATTTCCAAGTCCCGTCAGATCTCAAAGTCCACCGGCACCATCGTCCAAAAGCCAAACTCGTCCGATCGCCAAAACAATTATAGATCCTTGTTCCTCGTTGCATGCCGAACGTATTACATTAATGGTTCGACCGCGGTCGTCGCGCTCGTTTTCGAGAAAAACGCGAAAAACACCTTTCGGTCCGAAATATTTCCAAGTCCCGTCAGATCTCAAAGTCCACCGGCACCATCGTCCAAAAGCCAAACTCGTCCGATCGCCAAAACAATTATAGATACTTGTTCCTCGTTGCATGCCCAACGTATTACATTAATGGTTCGACCGCGGTGGTCGCGCTCGTTTTCGAGAAAAACGCGAAAAACACCTTTCGGTCCGAAATATTTCCAAGTCCCGTCAGATCTCAAAGTCCACCGGCACCATCGCCCAAAAGCCAAACTCGTCCGATCGCCAAAACAATTATAGTTCCTTGTTCGTCGTTGCATTGCGTACGTATTACATTAATGGTTCGAACGCGGTCGTCGCGCTCGATTTCGAGAAAAAAGAGAAAGAAAACCTTTCGGTCCGAAATATTTCCAAGTCCCGTCAGATCTCAAAGTCCACCGGCACCATCGTCCAAAAGCCAAACTCGTCCGATCGCCAAAACAATTATAGATCCTTGTTCCTCGTTGCATGCCGAACGTATTACATTAATGGTTCGACCGCGGTCGTCGCGCTCGTTTTCGAGAAAAACGCGAAAAACACCTTTCGGTCCGAAATATTTCCAAGTCCCGTCAGATCTCAAAGTCCACCGGCACCATCGTCCAAAAGCCAAACTCGTCCGATCGCCAAAACAATTATAGATACTTGTTCCTCGTTGCATGCCCAACGTATTACATTAATGGTTCGACCGCGGTGGTCGCGCTCGTTTTCGAGAAAAACGCGAAAAACACCTTTCGGTCCGAAATATTTCCAAGTCCCGTCAGATCTCAAAGTCCACCGGCACCATCGCCAAAAAGCCAAACTCGTCCGATCGCCAAAACAATTATAGTTCCTTGTTCGTCGTTGCATTGCGTACGTATTACATTAATGGTTCGAACGCGGTCGTCGCGCTCGATTTCGAGAAAAAAGAGAAAGACACCTTTCGGTCCGAAATATTTCCAAGTCCCGTCAGATCTCAAAGTCCACCGGCACCATCGTCCAAAAGCCAAACTCGTCCGATCGCCAAAACAATTATAGTTCCTTGTTCGTCGTTGCATTGCGTACGTATTACATTAATGGTTCGAACGCGGTCGTCGCGCTCGATTTCGAGAAAAAAGAGAAAGACACCTTTCGGTCCGAAATATTTCCAAGTCCCGTCAGATCTCAAAGTCCACCGGCACCATCGTCCAAAAGCCAAACTCGTCCGATCGCCAAAACAATTATAGATCCTTGTTCCTCGTTGCATTGCGTACGTATTACATTAATGGTTCGAACGCGGTCGTCGCGCTCGATTTCGAGAAAAAAGAGAAAGACACCTTTCGGTCCGAAATATTTCCAAGTCCCGTCAGATCTCAAAGTCCACCGGCACCATCGTCCAAAAGCCAAACTCGTCCGATCGCCAAAACAATTATAGATCCTTGTTCCTCGTTGCATTGCGAACGTATTACATCAATGGTTCGAACGCGGTCGTCGCGCTCGTTTTCGAGAAAAACGAGAAAAACACCTTTCGGTCCGAAATATTTCCAAGTCCCGTCAGATCTCAAAGTCCACCGGCACCATCGTCCAAAAGCCAAACTCGTCCGATCGCCAAAACCATTATAGATACTTGTTCCTCGTTGCATTCCGAACGAATTACATTAATGGTTCGACCGCGGTCGTCGCGCTCGTTTTCGAGAAAAAAGAGAAAAACACCTTTCGGTCCGAAATATTTCCAAGTCCCGTCAGATCTCAAAGTCCACCGGCACCATCGTCCAAAAGCCAAACTCGTCCGATCGCCAAAACAATTATAGATCCTTGTTCCTCGTTCCATTCCGAACGAATTACATTAATGGTTCGACCGCGGTCGTCGCGCTCGTTTTCGAGAAAAACGAGAAAAACACCTTTCGGTCCGAAATATTTCCAAGTCCCGTCAGATCTCAAAGTCCACCGGCACCATCGTCCAAAAGCCAAACTCGTCCGATCGCCAAAACAATTATAGATCCTTGTTCCTCGTTGCATTGCGAACGTATTACATCAATGGTTCGAACGCGGTCGTCGCGCTCGTTTTCGAGAAAAACGAGAAAAACACCGTTCGGTCCGAAATATTTCCAAGTCCCGTCAAATCTCAAAGTCCACCGGCACCATCGTCCAAAAGCCAAACTCGTCCGATCGCCAAAACCATTATAGATACTTGTTCCTCGTTGCATGCCCAACGTATTACATTAATGGTTCGACCGCGGTCGTCGCGCTCGTTTTCGAGAAAAACGCGAAAAACACCTTTCGGTCCGAAATATTTCCAAGTCCCGTCAGATCTCAAAGTCCACCGGCACCATCGTCCAAAAGCCAAACTCGTCCGATCGCCAAAACAATTATAGATACTTGTTCCTCGTTGCATGCCCAACGTATTACATTAATGGTTCGACCGCGGTGGTCGCGCTCGTTTTCGAGAAAAACGCGAAAAACACCTTTCGGTCCGAAATATTTCCAAGTCCCGTCAGATCTCAAAGTCCACCGGCACCATCGCCCAAAAGCCAAACTCGTCCGATCGCCAAAACAATTATAGTTCCTTGTTCGTCGTTGCATTGCGTACGTATTACATTAATGGTTCGAACGCGGTCGTCGCGCTCGATTTCGAGAAAAAAGAGAAAGAAAACCTTTCGGTCCGAAATATTTCCAAGTCCCGTCAGATCTCAAAGTCCACCGGCACCATCGTCCAAAAGCCAAACTCGTCCGATCGCCAAAACAATTATAGTTCCTTGTTCGTCGTTGCATTGCGTACGTATTACATTAATGGTTCGAACGCGGTCGTCGCGCTCGATTTCGAGAAAAAAGAGAAAGACACCTTTCGGTCCGAAATATTTCCAAGTCCCGTCAGATCTCAAAGTCCACCGGCACCATCGTCCAAAAGCCAAACTCGTCCGATCGCCAAAACAATTATAGATCCTTGTTCCTCGTTGCATTGCGTACGTATTACATTAATGGTTCGAACGCGGTCGTCGCGCTCGATTTCGAGAAAAAAGAGAAAGACACCTTTCGGTCCGAAATATTTCCAAGTCCCGTCAGATCTCAAAGTCCACCGGCACCATCGTCCAAAAGCCAAACTCGTCCGATCGCCAAAACAATTATAGATCCTTGTTCCTCGTTGCATGCCGAACGTATTACATTAATGGTTCGACCGCGGTCGTCGCGCTCGTTTTCGAGAAAAAAGAGAAAAACACCTTTCGGTCCGAAATATTTCCAAGTCCCGTCAGATCTCAAAGTCCACCGGCACCATCGTCCAAAAGCCAAACTCGTACGATCGCCAAAACAATTATAGATCCTTGTTCCTCGTTGCATTCCGAACGAATTACATTAATGGTTCGACCGCGGTCGTCGCGCTCGTTTTCGAGAAAAACGAGAAAAACACCTTTCGGTCCGAAATATTTCCAAGTCCCGTCAGATCTCAAAGTCCACCGGCACCATCGTCCAAAAGCCAAACTCGTCCGATCGCCAAAACAATTATAGATCCTTGTTCCTCGTTGCATGCCGAACGTATTACATTAATGGTTCGACCGCGGTCGTCGCGCTCGTTTTCGAGAAAAAAGAGAAAAACACCTTTCGGTCCGAAATATTTCCAAGTCCCGTCAGATCTCAAAGTCCACCGGCACCATCGTCCAAAAGCCAAACTCGTCCGATCGCCAAAACAATTATAGATCCTTGTTCCTCGTTGCATTGCGTACGTATTACATTAATGGTTCGAACGCGGTCGTCGCGCTCGATTTCGAGAAAAAAGAGAAAGACACCTTTCGGTCCGAAATACTTCCAAGTCCCGTCAGATCTCAAAGTCCACCGGCACCATCGTCCAAAAGCCAAACTCGTCCGATCGCCAAAACAATTATAGATCCTTGTTCCTCGTTGCATTGCGAACGTATTACATCAATGGTTCGAACGCGGTCGTCGCGCTCGTTTTCGAGAAAAACGAGAAAAACACCTTTCGGTCCGAAATACTTCCAAGTCCCGTCAGATCTCAAAGTCCACCGGCACCATCGTCCAAAAGCCAAACTCGTCCGATCGCCAAAACAATTATAGATCCTTGTTCCTCGTTGCATGCCGAACGTATTACATTAATGGTTCGACCGCGGTGGTCGCGCTCGTCTCCGAGAAAAACGAGAAAAACACCTTTCGGTCCGAAATATTTCCAAGTCCCGTCAGATCTCAAAGTCCACCGGCACCATCGTCCAAAAGCCAAACTCGTCCGATCGCCAAAACAATTATAGATCCTTGTTCCTCGTTGCATGCCGAACGTATTACATTAATGGTTCGAACGCGGTCGTCGCGCTCGATTTCGAGAAAAAAGAGAAAGACACCTTTCGGTCCGAAATATTTCCAAGTCCCGTCAGATCTCAAAGTCCACCGGCACCATCGTCCAAAAGCCAAACTCGTCCGATCGCCAAAACAATTATAGATCCTTGTTCCTCGTTGCATTCCGAACGAATTACATTAATGGTTCGACCGCGGTCGTCGCGCTCGTTTTCGAGAAAAAAGAGAAAAACACCTTTCGGTCCGAAATATTTCCAAGTCCCGTCAGATCTCAAAGTCCACCGGCACCATCGTCCAAAAGCCAAACTCGTCCGATCGCCAAAACAATTATAGATCCTTGTTCCTCGTTGCATTGCGTACGTATTACATTAATGGTTCGAACGCGGTCGTCGCGCTCGATTTCGAGAAAAAAGAGAAAGACACCTTTCGGTCCGAAATATTTCCAAGTCCCGTCAGATCTCAAAGTCCACCGGCACCATCGTCCAAAAGCCAAACTCGTCCGATCGCCAAAACAATTATAGATCCTTGTTCCTCGTTGCATGCCGAACGTATTACATTAATGGTTCGACCGCGGTCGTCGCGCTCGTTTTCGAGAAAAAAGAGAAAAACACCTTTCGGTCCGAAATATTTCCAAGTCCCGTCAGATCTCAAAGTCCACCGGCACCATCGTCCAAAAGCCAAACTCGTCCGATCGCCAAAACAATTATAGATCCTTGTTCCTCGTTGCATTGCGTACGTATTACATTAATGGTTCGAACGCGGTCGTCGCGCTCGATTTCGAGAAAAAAGAGAAAGACACCTTTCGGTCCGAAATACTTCCAAGTCCCGTCAGATCTCAAAGTCCACCGGCACCATCGTCCAAAAGCCAAACTCGTCCGATCGCCAAAACAATTATAGATCCTTGTTCCTCGTTGCATGCCGAACGTATTACATTAATGGTTCGACCGCGGTCGTCGCGCTCGTTTTCGAGAAAAACGCGAAAAGCACCTTTCGGTCCGAAATATTTCCAAGTCCCGTCAGATCTCAAAGTCCACCGGCACCATCGTCCAAAAGCCAAACTCGTCCGATCGCCAAAACAATTATAGATCCTTGTTCCTCGTTGCATTCCGAACGAATTACATTAATGGTTCGACCGCGGTCGTCGCGCTCGTTTTCGAGAAAAAAGAGAAAAACACCTTTCGGTCCGAAATATTTCCAAGTCCCGTCAGATCTCAAAGTCCACCGGCACCATCGTCCAAAAGCCAAACTCGTCCGATCGCCAAAACAATTATAGATCCTTGTTCCTCGTTGCATTCCGAACGTATTACATTAATGGTTCGACCGCGGTCGTCGCGCTCGTTTCCGAGAAAAACGAGAAAAACACCTTTCGGTCCGAAATATTTCTAAGTCCCGTCAGATCTCAAAGTCCACCGGCACCATCGTCCAAAAGCCAAACTCGTACGATCGCCAAAACAATTATAGATCCTTGTTCCTCGTTCCATTCCGAACGAATTACATTAATGGTTCGACCGCGGTCGTCGCGCTCGTTTTCGAGAAAAACGAGAAAAACACCTTTCGGTCCGAAATATTTCCAAGTCCCGTCAGATCTCAAAGTCCACCGGCACCATCGTCCAAAAGCCAAACTCGTCCGATCGCCAAAACAATTATAGATCCTTGTTCCTCGTTGCATGCCGAACGTATTACATTAATGGTTCGACCGCGGTGGTCGCGCTCGTCTCCGAAAAAAACGAGAAAAACACCTTTCGGTCCGAAATATTTCCAAGTCCCGTCAGATCTCAAAGTCCACCGGCACCATCGTCCAAAAGCCAAACTCGTCCGATCGCCAAAACAATTATAGATCCTTGTTCCTCGTTGCATGCCGAACGTATTACATTAATGGTTCGAACGCGGTCGTCGCGCTCGATTTCGAGAAAAAAGAGAAAGACACCTTTCGGTCCGAAATATTTCCAAGTCCCGTCAGATCTCAAAGTCCACCGGCACCATCGTCCAAAAGCCAAACTCGTCCGATCGCCAAAACAATTATAGATCCTTGTTCCTCGTTGCATTGCGTACGTATTACATTAATGGTTCGAACGCGGTCGTCGCGCTCGATTTCGAGAAAAAAGAGAAAGACACCTTTCGGTCCGAAATACTTCCAAGTCCCGTCAGATCTCAAAGTCCACCGGCACCATCGTCCAAAAGCCAAACTCGTCCGATCGCCAAAACAATTATAGATCCTTGTTCCTCGTTGCATGCCGAACGTATTACATTAATGGTTCGACCGCGGTCGTCGCGCTCGTTTTCGAGAAAAACGCGAAAAGCACCTTTCGGTCCGAAATATTTCCAAGTCCCGTCAGATCTCAAAGTCCACCGGCACCATCGTCCAAAAGCCAAACTCGTCCGATCGTCAAAACAATTATAGATCCTTGTTCCTCGTTGCATTCCGAACGAATTACATTAATGGTTCGACCGCGGTCGTCGCGCTCGTTTTCGAGAAAAAAGAGAAAAACACCTTTCGGTCCGAAATATTTCCAAGTCCCGTCAGATCTCAAAGTCCACCGGCACCATCGTCCAAAAGCCAAACTCGTCCGATCGCCAAAACAATTATAGATCCTTGTTCCTCGTTGCATTCCGAACGTATTACATTAATGGTTCGACCGCGGTCGTCGCGCTCGTTTCCGAGAAAAACGAGAAAAACACCTTTCGGTCCGAAATATTTCTAAGTCCCGTCAGATCTCAAAGTCCACCGGCACCATCGTCCAAAAGCCAAACTCGTACGATCGCCAAAACAATTATAGATCCTTGTTCCTCGTTCCATTCCGAACGAATTACATTAATGGTTCGACCGCGGTCGTCGCGCTCGTTTTCGAGAAAAACGAGAAAAACACCTTTCGGTCCGAAATATTTCCAAGTCCCGTCAGATCTCAAAGTCCACCGGCACCATCGTCCAAAAGCCAAACTCGTCCGATCGCCAAAACAATTATAGATCCTTGTTCCTCGTTGCATGCCGAACGTATTACATTAATGGTTCGACCGCGGTGGTCGCGCTCGTCTCCGAAAAAAACGAGAAAAACACCTTTCGGACCGAAATATTTCCAAGTCCCGTCAGATCTCAAAGTCCACCGGCACCATCGTCCAAAAGCCAAACTCGTCCGATCGCCAAAACAATTATAGATCCTTGTTCCTCGTTGCATGCCGAACGTATTACATTAATGGTTCGAACGCGGTCGTCGCGCTCGATTTCGAGAAAAAAGAGAAAGACACCTTTCGGTCCGAAATATTTCCAAGTCCCGTCAGATCTCAAAGTCCACCGGCACCATCGTCCAAAAGCCAAACTCGTCCGATCGCCAAAACAATTATAGATCCTTGTTCCTCGTTGCATGCCGAACGTATTACATTAATGGTTCGACCGCGGTCGTCGCGCTCGTTTTCGAGAAAAAAGAGAAAAACACCTTTCGGTCCGAAATATTTCCAAGTCCCGTCAGATCTCAAAGTCCACCGGCACCATCGTCCAAAAGCCAAACTCGTCCGATCGCCAAAACAATTATAGATCCTTGTTCCTCGTTGCATTGCGTACGTATTACATTAATGGTTCGAACGCGGTCGTCGCGCTCGATTTCGAGAAAAAAGAGAAAGACACCTTTCGGTCCGAAATACTTCCAAGTCCCGTCAGATCTCAAAGTCCACCGGCACCATCGTCCAAAAGCCAAACTCGTCCGATCGCCAAAACAATTATAGATCCTTGTTCCTCGTTGCATTGCGAACGTATTACATCAATGGTTCGAACGCGGTCGTCGCGCTCGTTTTCGAGAAAAACGAGAAAAACACCTTTCGGTCCGAAATACTTCCAAGTCCCGTCAGATCTCAAAGTCCACCGGCACCATCGTCCAAAAGCCAAACTCGTCCGATCGCCAAAACAATTATAGATCCTTGTTCCTCGTTGCATGCCGAACGTATTACATTAATGGTTCGACCGCGGTGGTCGCGCTCGTCTCCGAGAAAAACGAGAAAAACACCTTTCGGTCCGAAATATTTCCAAGTCCCGTCAGATCTCAAAGTCCACCGGCACCATCGTCCAAAAGCCAAACTCGTCCGATCGCCAAAACAATTATAGATCCTTGTTCCTCGTTGCATGCCGAACGTATTACATTAATGGTTCGAACGCGGTCGTCGCGCTCGATTTCGAGAAAAAAGAGAAAGACACCTTTCGGTCCGAAATATTTCCAAGTCCCGTCAGATCTCAAAGTCCACCGGCACCATCGTCCAAAAGCCAAACTCGTCCGATCGCCAAAACAATTATAGATCCTTGTTCCTCGTTGCATTCCGAACGAATTACATTAATGGTTCGACCGCGGTCGTCGCGCTCGTTTTCGAGAAAAACGAGAAAAACACCTTTCGGTCCGAAATATTTCCAAGTCCCGTCAGATCTCAAAGTCCACCGGCACCATCGTCCAAAAGCCAAACTCGTCCGATCGCCAAAACAATTATAGATCCTTGTTCCTCGTTGCATGCCGAACGTATTACATTAATGGTTCGACCGCGGTGGTCGCGCTCGTCTCCGAAAAAAACGAGAAAAACACCTTTCGGACCGAAATATTTCCAAGTCCCGTCAGATCTCAAAGTCCACCGGCACCATCGTCCAAAAGCCAAACTCGTCCGATCGCCAAAACAATTATAGATCCTTGTTCCTCGTTGCATGCCGAACGTATTACATTAATGGTTCGAACGCGGTCGTCGCGCTCGATTTCGAGAAAAAAGAGAAAGACACCTTTCGGTCCGAAATATTTCCAAGTCCCGTCAGATCTCAAAGTCCACCGGCACCATCGTCCAAAAGCCAAACTCGTCCGATCGCCAAAACAATTATAGATCCTTGTTCCTCGTTGCATGCCGAACGTATTACATTAATGGTTCGACCGCGGTCGTCGCGCTCGTTTTCGAGAAAAAAGAGAAAAACACCTTTCGGTCCGAAATATTTCCAAGTCCCGTCAGATCTCAAAGTCCACCGGCACCATCGTCCAAAAGCCAAACTCGTCCGATCGCCAAAACAATTATAGATCCTTGTTCCTCGTTGCATTGCGTACGTATTACATTAATGGTTCGAACGCGGTCGTCGCGCTCGATTTCGAGAAAAAAGAGAAAGACACCTTTCGGTCCGAAATACTTCCAAGTCCCGTCAGATCTCAAAGTCCACCGGCACCATCGTCCAAAAGCCAAACTCGTCCGATCGCCAAAACAATTATAGATCCTTGTTCCTCGTTGCATTGCGAACGTATTACATCAATGGTTCGAACGCGGTCGTCGCGCTCGTTTTCGAGAAAAACGAGAAAAACACCTTTCGGTCCGAAATACTTCCAAGTCCCGTCAGATCTCAAAGTCCACCGGCACCATCGTCCAAAAGCCAAACTCGTCCGATCGCCAAAACAATTATAGATCCTTGTTCCTCGTTGCATGCCGAACGTATTACATTAATGGTTCGACCGCGGTGGTCGCGCTCGTCTCCGAGAAAAACGAGAAAAACACCTTTCGGTCCGAAATATTTCCAAGTCCCGTCAGATCTCAAAGTCCACCGGCACCATCGTCCAAAAGCCAAACTCGTCCGATCGCCAAAACAATTATAGATCCTTGTTCCTCGTTGCATGCCGAACGTATTACATTAATGGTTCGAACGCGGTCGTCGCGCTCGATTTCGAGAAAAAAGAGAAAGACACCTTTCGGTCCGAAATATTTCCAAGTCCCGTCAGATCTCAAAGTCCACCGGCACCATCGTCCAAAAGCCAAACTCGTCCGATCGCCAAAACAATTATAGATCCTTGTTCCTCGTTGCATTCCGAACGAATTACATTAATGGTTCGACCGCGGTCGTCGCGCTCGTTTTCGAGAAAAAAGAGAAAAACACCTTTCGGTCCGAAATATTTCCAAGTCCCGTCAGATCTCAAAGTCCACCGGCACCATCGTCCAAAAGCCAAACTCGTCCGATCGCCAAAACAATTATAGATCCTTGTTCCTCGTTGCATTGCGTACGTATTACATTAATGGTTCGAACGCGGTCGTCGCGCTCGATTTCGAGAAAAAAGAGAAAGACACCTTTCGGTCCGAAATATTTCCAAGTCCCGTCAGATCTCAAAGTCCACCGGCACCATCGTCCAAAAGCCAAACTCGTCCGATCGCCAAAACAATTATAGATCCTTGTTCCTCGTTGCATGCCGAACGTATTACATTAATGGTTCGACCGCGGTCGTCGCGCTCGTTTTCGAGAAAAAAGAGAAAAACACCTTTCGGTCCGAAATATTTCCAAGTCCCGTCAGATCTCAAAGTCCACCGGCACCATCGTCCAAAAGCCAAACTCGTCCGATCGCCAAAACAATTATAGATCCTTGTTCCTCGTTGCATTGCGTACGTATTACATTAATGGTTCGAACGCGGTCGTCGCGCTCGATTTCGAGAAAAAAGAGAAAGACACCTTTCGGTCCGAAATACTTCCAAGTCCCGTCAGATCTCAAAGTCCACCGGCACCATCGTCCAAAAGCCAAACTCGTCCGATCGCCAAAACAATTATAGATCCTTGTTCCTCGTTGCATGCCGAACGTATTACATTAATGGTTCGACCGCGGTCGTCGCGCTCGTTTTCGAGAAAAACGCGAAAAGCACCTTTCGGTCCGAAATATTTCCAAGTCCCGTCAGATCTCAAAGTCCACCGGCACCATCGTCCAAAAGCCAAACTCGTCCGATCGCCAAAACAATTATAGATCCTTGTTCCTCGTTGCATTCCGAACGAATTACATTAATGGTTCGACCGCGGTCGTCGCGCTCGTTTTCGAGAAAAAAGAGAAAAACACCTTTCGGTCCGAAATATTTCCAAGTCCCGTCAGATCTCAAAGTCCACCGGCACCATCGTCCAAAAGCCAAACTCGTCCGATCGCCAAAACAATTATAGATCCTTGTTCCTCGTTGCATTCCGAACGTATTACATTAATGGTTCGACCGCGGTCGTCGCGCTCGTTTCCGAGAAAAACGAGAAAAACACCTTTCGGTCCGAAATATTTCTAAGTCCCGTCAGATCTCAAAGTCCACCGGCACCATCGTCCAAAAGCCAAACTCGTACGATCGCCAAAACAATTATAGATCCTTGTTCCTCGTTCCATTCCGAACGAATTACATTAATGGTTCGACCGCGGTCGTCGCGCTCGTTTTCGAGAAAAACGAGAAAAACACCTTTCGGTCCGAAATATTTCCAAGTCCCGTCAGATCTCAAAGTCCACCGGCACCATCGTCCAAAAGCCAAACTCGTCCGATCGCCAAAACAATTATAGATCCTTGTTCCTCGTTGCATGCCGAACGTATTACATTAATGGTTCGACCGCGGTGGTCGCGCTCGTCTCCGAAAAAAACGAGAAAAACACCTTTCGGTCCGAAATATTTCCAAGTCCCGTCAGATCTCAAAGTCCACCGGCACCATCGTCCAAAAGCCAAACTCGTCCGATCGCCAAAACAATTATAGATCCTTGTTCCTCGTTGCATGCCGAACGTATTACATTAATGGTTCGAACGCGGTCGTCGCGCTCGATTTCGAGAAAAAAGAGAAAGACACCTTTCGGTCCGAAATATTTCCAAGTCCCGTCAGATCTCAAAGTCCACCGGCACCATCGTCCAAAAGCCAAACTCGTCCGATCGCCAAAACAATTATAGATCCTTGTTCCTCGTTGCATTCCGAACGAATTACATTAATGGTTCGACCGCGGTCGTCGCGCTCGTTTTCGAGAAAAAAGAGAAAAACACCTTTCGGTCCGAAATATTTCCAAGTCCCGTCAGATCTCAAAGTCCACCGGCACCATCGTCCAAAAGCCAAACTCGTCCGATCGCCAAAACAATTATAGATCCTTGTTCCTCGTTGCATTGCGTACGTATTACATTAATGGTTCGAACGCGGTCGTCGCGCTCGATTTCGAGAAAAAAGAGAAAGACACCTTTCGGTCCGAAATACTTCCAAGTCCCGTCAGATCTCAAAGTCCACCGGCACCATCGTCCAAAAGCCAAACTCGTCCGATCGCCAAAACAATTATAGATCCTTGTTCCTCGTTGCATTCCGAACGAATTACATTAATGGTTCGACCGCGGTCGTCGCGCTCGTTTTCGAGAAAAACGAGAAAAACACCTTTCGGTCCGAAATATTTCCAAGTCCCGTCAGATCTCAAAGTCCACCGGCACCATCGTCCAAAAGCCAAACTCGTCCGATCGCCAAAACAATTATAGATCCTTGTTCCTCGTTGCATTGCGAACGTATTACATTAATGGTTCGAACACGGTCGTCGCGCTCGTTTTCGAGAAAAACGAGAAAAACACCTTTCGGTCCGAAATATTTCCAAGTTCCGTCAGATCTCAAAGTCCACCGGCACCATCGTCCAAAAGCCAAACTCGTCCGATCGCCAAAACAATTATAGATCCTTGTTCCTCGTTGCATGCCGAACGTATTACATTAATGGTTCGACCGCGGTCGTCGCGCTCGTTTTCGAGAAAAACGAGAAAAACACCTTTCGGTCCGAAATATTTCCAAGTCCCGTCAGATCTCAAAGTCCACCGGCACCATCGTCCAAAAGCCAAACTCGTCCGATCGCCAAAACAATTATAGATCCTTGTTCCTCGTTGCATTGCGTACGTATTACATTAATGGTTCGAACGCGGTCGTCGCGCTCGATTTCGAGAAAAAAGAGAAAGACACCTTTCGGTCCGAAATACTTCCAAGTCCCGTCAGATCTCAAAGTCCACCGGCACCATCGTCCAAAAGCCAAACTCGTCCGATCGCCAAAACAATTATAGATCCTTGTTCCTCGTTGCATGCCGAACGTATTACATTAATGGTTCGACCGCGGTCGTCGCGCTCGTTTTCGAGAAAAACGCGAAAAGCACCTTTCGGTCCGAAATATTTCCAAGTCCCGTCAGATCTCAAAGTCCACCGGCACCATCGTCCAAAAGCCAAACTCGTCCGATCGCCAAAACAATTATAGATCCTTGTTCCTCGTTGCATTCCGAACGAATTACATTAATGGTTCGACCGCGGTCGTCGCGCTCGTTTTCGAGAAAAAAGAGAAAAACACCTTTCGGTCCGAAATATTTCCAAGTCCCGTCAGATCTCAAAGTCCACCGGCACCATCGTCCAAAAGCCAAACTCGTCCGATCGCCAAAACAATTATAGATCCTTGTTCCTCGTTGCATTCCGAACGTATTACATTAATGGTTCGACCGCGGTCGTCGCGCTCGTTTCCGAGAAAAACGAGAAAAACACCTTTCGGTCCGAAATATTTCTAAGTCCCGTCAGATCTCAAAGTCCACCGGCACCATCGTCCAAAAGCCAAACTCGTACGATCGCCAAAACAATTATAGATCCTTGTTCCTCGTTCCATTCCGAACGAATTACATTAATGGTTCGACCGCGGTCGTCGCGCTCGTTTTCGAGAAAAACGAGAAAAACACCTTTCGGTCCGAAATATTTCCAAGTCCCGTCAGATCTCAAAGTCCACCGGCACCATCGTCCAAAAGCCAAACTCGTCCGATCGCCAAAACAATTATAGATCCTTGTTCCTCGTTGCATGCCGAACGTATTACATTAATGGTTCGACCGCGGTGGTCGCGCTCGTCTCCGAAAAAAACGAGAAAAACACCTTTCGGTCCGAAATATTTCCAAGTCCCGTCAGATCTCAAAGTCCACCGGCACCATCGTCCAAAAGCCAAACTCGTCCGATCGCCAAAACAATTATAGATCCTTGTTCCTCGTTGCATGCCGAACGTATTACATTAATGGTTCGAACGCGGTCGTCGCGCTCGATTTCGAGAAAAAAGAGAAAGACACCTTTCGGTCCGAAATATTTCCAAGTCCCGTCAGATCTCAAAGTCCACCGGCACCATCGTCCAAAAGCCAAACTCGTCCGATCGCCAAAACAATTATAGATCCTTGTTCCTCGTTGCATTCCGAACGAATTACATTAATGGTTCGACCGCGGTCGTCGCGCTCGTTTTCGAGAAAAAAGAGAAAAACACCTTTCGGTCCGAAATATTTCCAAGTCCCGTCAGATCTCAAAGTCCACCGGCACCATCGTCCAAAAGCCAAACTCGTCCGATCGCCAAAACAATTATAGATCCTTGTTCCTCGTTGCATTGCGTACGTATTACATTAATGGTTCGAACGCGGTCGTCGCGCTCGATTTCGAGAAAAAAGAGAAAGACACCTTTCGGTCCGAAATACTTCCAAGTCCCGTCAGATCTCAAAGTCCACCGGCACCATCGTCCAAAAGCCAAACTCGTCCGATCGCCAAAACAATTATAGATCCTTGTTCCTCGTTGCATTCCGAACGAATTACATTAATGGTTCGACCGCGGTCGTCGCGCTCGTTTTCGAGAAAAACGAGAAAAACACCTTTCGGTCCGAAATATTTCCAAGTCCCGTCAGATCTCAAAGTCCACCGGCACCATCGTCCAAAAGCCAAACTCGTCCGATCGCCAAAACAATTATAGATCCTTGTTCCTCGTTGCATTGCGAACGTATTACATTAATGGTTCGAACACGGTCGTCGCGCTCGTTTTCGAGAAAAACGAGAAAAACACCTTTCGGTCCGAAATATTTCCAAGTTCCGTCAGATCTCAAAGTCCACCGGCACCATCGTCCAAAAGCCAAACTCGTCCGATCGCCAAAACAATTATAGATCCTTGTTCCTCGTTGCATGCCGAACGTATTACATTAATGGTTCGACCGCGGTCGTCGCGCTCGTTTTCGAGAAAAACGAGAAAAACACCTTTCGGTCCGAAATATTTCCAAGTCCCGTCAGATCTCAAAATCCACCGGCACCATCGTCCAAAAGCCAAACTCGTCCGATCGCCAAAACAATTATAGATCCTTGTTCCTCGTTGCATTCCGAACGAATTACATTAATGGTTCGACCGCGGTCGTCGCGCTCGTTTTCGAGAAAAAAGAGAAAAACACCTTTCGGTCCGAAATATTTCCAAGTCCCGTCAGATCTCAAAGTCCACCGGCACCATCGTCCAAAAGCCAAACTCGTCCGATCGCCAAAACAATTATAGATCCTTGTTCCTCGTTGCATGCCGAATGTATTACATTAATGGTTCGACCGCGTTGGTCGCGCTCGTTTTCGAGAAAACGAGAAAAACACCTTTCGGTCCGAAATATTTCCAAGTCCCGTCAGATCTCAAAGTCCACCGGCACCATCGTCCAAAAGCAAAACTCGTCCGATCGCCAAAACAATTATAGATCCTTGTTCCTCGTTGCATTGCGAACGTATTACATTAATGGTTCGAACGCGGTCGTCGCGCTCGTTTCCGAGAAAAACGAGAAAAACACCTTTCGGTCCGAAATATTTCCAAGTCCCGTCAGATCTCAAAGTCCACCGGCACCATCGTCCAAAAGCCAAACTCGTCCGATCGCCAAAACAATTATAGATCCTTGTTCCTCGTTGCATGTCCAACGTATTACATTAATGGTTCGACCGCGGTGGTCGCGCTCGTTTTCGAGAAAAACGCGAAAAACACCTTCCGGTCCGAAATATATATAGTAATAAATAGTAAGTAACAATTTAATAAATAGATAGTAACAATTTAATTAATAGTAAGTAACAACCTAATAAATAGTAAGTAACAATTTAATAAATAGTAAGAAACATTTTAATAAATAGTAAGTATCAATTTGATAAATAGTAAGTAACGATTTGATAAATAGAAAGTAACAATTTGATAAATAGTAAGTAACAATTTAATAAACAGTAACAATTTAATATATAGTAAGTAACAATTTAATAAATAGTAAGTAATAATTTAATAAATAGTAAGTAACAATTTAATAAATAGTAAGTAACAATTTAGTAAATAGTAAGTAACAATTTGATAAATAGTAAGTAACAATTTGATAAATAGTAAGTAACAATTTGATAAATTGTAAGTAACAATTTAATAAATAGTATGTAACAATTTAATAAATAGTAAGTAACAATTTAATACATAGTAAGTAATAATTTAATAAATAGTAAGTAACAATTTAGTAAATAGTAAGTAACAATTTAATAAATAGTAAGTAACAATTTAATAAATAGTGAGTAACAATTTAATAAATAGTAAGTAACAATTTAATATATAGTATGACACAATTTAATAAATAGTATGTAACAATTTAATAAATAGTAAGTAACAATTTACTAAATAGTAAGTGACAATTTAATAAATAGTAAGTAACAATTTAATAATCAGTAACAATTTAATAAAGAGTAAGTAACAATTTAATAAATAGTAAGTAACAATTTAATAAATAGTAAGTAACAATTTAATAAATAGTGAGTAACAATTTAATAAATAGTAGGTAACAATTTAATAAATAGTATGAAACAATTTAATAAATAGTATGTAACAATTTAATAAATAGTAAGTAACAATTTACTAAACAGTAAGTAACAATTTAATAAATCGTAAGTAACAATTTAATAAACAGTAACAATTTAATAAAGAGTAAGTAACAATTTAATAAATAGTAAGTAACAATTTAATAAATAGTAAGTAACAATTTAAAAAATAGTAACAATTTAATAACTAGTAAGTAACAATTTAATAAATAGTAAGTAACAATTTAATAAATTGTAAGTAACAATTTAATAAATAGTATGTAACAATTTAAAAATAGTAAGTAACAATTTAATACATAGTAAGTAACAATTTAATAAATAGTAAGTAACAATTTAATAAACAGTAAGTAACAATTTAAAAAATAGTAACAATTTAATAAATAGTAAGTAACAATTTAATAAATAGTAAGTAACAATTTAATAAATTGTAAGTAACAATTTAATAAATAGTAAGTAACAATTCAATAAATTGTAAGTAACAATTTAATAAATAGTATGTAACAATTTAAAAATAGTAAGTAACAATTTAATACATAGTAAGTAACAATTTAATAAATAGTAAGTAACAATTTAATAAACAGTAAGTAACAATTTAAAAAATAGTAACAATTTAATAAATAGTAAGTAACAATTTAATAAATAGTAAGTAACAATTTAATAAATAGTAAGTAACAATTTAATAAATAGTAAGAAACAATTTAATAAATAATAAGTAACAATTTAATAAATAGTAAGTAACAATTTAATAAACAGTAAGTAACAATTTAATAAATAGTAAGTAACAATTTAATAAATTGTAAGTAACAATTTAATAAATAGTAAGTAACAATTTAATAAATTGTAAGTAACAATTTAATAAATAGTATGTAACAATTTAAAAATAGTAAGTAACAATTTAATACATAGTAAGTAACAATTTAATAAATAGTAAGTAACAATTTAATAAACAGTAAGTAACAATTTAAAAAATAGTAACAATTTAATAAATAGTAAGTAACAATTTAATAAATAGTAAGTAACAATTTAATAAATAGTAAGTAACAATTTAATAAATAGTAAGTAACAATTTAATAAATAGTAAGTAACAATTTAATAAATAGATAGTAACAATTTAATTAATAGTAAGTAACAACTTAATAAATAGTAAGTAACAATTTAATAAATAGTAAGAAACATTTTAATAAATAGTAAGTAACAATTTGATAAATACAAAGTAACGATTTGATAAATAGAAAGTAACAATTTGATAAATAGTAAGTATACATTTAATAAATAGTAAGTAACAATTTAATAAATAGTAAGTAACTATTTAATAAATAGTAAGTAACAATTTAATAAATAGTAAGTAACAATTTAATAAATAGTAAGTAACAATTTAATATATAGTAAGTAACAATTTGATAAATAGCAAGTAACAATTTAATAAATAGTAAGTAACAATTTAATAAATAGTAAGTAACAATTTAATAAATAGTAAGTAACAATTTAATAAACAGTAAGTAACAATTTAATAAATAGTAAGTAACAATTTAATAAATAGTAAGTAACAATTTAATACGTAGTAAGTAACAATTTAATAAATAGTAAGTAACAATTTAATAAATAGTAAGAAACAATTTGATAAATAGTAAGTAACAATTTGATAAATAGTAAGTAACCATTTGATAAATAGTAAGTAACCATTTGATAAATAGTAAGTAACAATTTAATAAATAGTAAGTAACAATTTGATAAATAGCAAGTAACCATTTGATAAATAGTTAGTAACAATTTAATAAATAGTAAGAAACAATTTAATAAATAGTATGTAACAATTTAATAAATAGTAAGTAACAATTTGATAAATAGTAAGTAACAATTTGATAAATAGTAAGTAACAATTTGATAAATAGTAAGTAACAATTTGATAAATAGTAAGTAACCATTTGATAAATAGTAAGTAACAATTTAATAAATAGTAAGTAACAATTTAATAAATAGTGAGTAACAATTTAATAAATAGTAAGTAACAATTTAATAAATAGTATGAAACAATTTAATAAATAGTATGTAACAATTTAATAAATAGTAAGTAACAATTTACTAAATAGTAAGTAACAATATAATAAATAGTAAGTAACAATTTAATAATCAGTAACAATTTAATAAAGAGTAAGTAACAATTTAATAAATAGTAAGTAACAATTTAATAAATAGTAAGTAACAATTTAATAAATAGTGAGTAACAATTTAATAAATAGTAGGTAACAATTTAATAAATAGTATGAAACAATTTAATAAATAGTATGTAACAATTTAATAAATAGTAAGTAACAATTTACTAAGTAGCAAGTAACAATTTAATAAATAGTAAGTAACAATTTAATAAACAGTAACAATTTAATAAAGAGTAAGTAACAATTTAATAAATAGTAAGTAACAATTTAATAAATAGTAAGTAACAATTTAAAAAATAGTAACAATTTAATAACTAGTAAGTAACAATTTAATAAATAGTAAGTAACAATTTGATAAATAGTAAGTAACAATTTAATAAATAGTAAGTAACAATTTAATAAATAATAAGTAACAATTTAATAAATAGTAAGAAACAATTTAATAAATAATAAGTAACAATTTAATAAATAGTAAGTAACAATTTAATAAACAGTAAGTAACAATTTAATAAATAGTAAGTAACAATTTAATAAATAGTAAGTAACAATTTAATAAATAGTAAGTAACAATTTAATAAATTGTAAGTAACAATTTAATAAATAGTACGTAAAAATTTAAAAATAGTAAGTAATAATTTAATACATAGTAAGTAACAATTTAATAAATAGTAAGTAACAATTTAATAAATAGTAAGTAACAATTTAAAAAATAGTAACAATTTAATAAATAGTAAGTAACAATTTAATAAATAGTAAGTAACAATTTAATAAATAGTAAGTAACAATTTAATAAATAGATAGTAACAATTTAATTAATAGTAAGTAACAACTTAATAAATAGTAAGTAACAATTTAATAAATAGTAAGAAACATTTTAATAAATAGTAAGTAACAATTTGATAAATAGTAAGTAACGATTTGATAAATAGAAAGTAACAATTTGAAAAATAGTAAGTAACAATTTAATAATCAGTAACAATTTAATAAATAGTAAGTAACAATTTAATAAATAGTAAGAAAAAATTTAATAAATAGTTTGTAACAATTTAATAAATATTAAGTGTCAATTTAATAAATAATAAGTAACAATTTAATAAATAGTAAGTAACAATTTAATAAATAGTAAGTAACAATTTAATAAATAGTAAGTAACCATTTGATAAATAGTAAGTAACCATTTGATAAATAGTAAGTAACAATTTAATAAAAAGTAAGTAACAATTTAATAAATAGTAAGTAACAATTTAATAAATAGTAAGTAACAATTTAATAAATAGATAGTAACAATTAAATTAATAGTAAGTAACAACTTAATAAATAGTAAGTAACAATTTAATAAATAGTAAGAAACATTTTAATAAATAGTAAGTAACAATTTGATAAATAGTAAGTAACGATTTGATAAATAGAAAGTAACAATTTGATAAATAGTAAGTAACAATTTAATAAACAGTAACAATTTAATAAATAGTAAGTAACAATTTAATAAATAGTAAGAAAAAATTTAATAAATAGTTTGTAACAATTTAATAAATATTAAGTGTCAATTTAATATATAATAAGTAACAATTTAATAAATAGTAAGTAACAATTTAATAAATAGTAAGTAACAATTTAATAAATAGTAAGTAACCATTTGATAAATAGTAAGTAACCATTTGATAAATAGTAAGTAACAATTTAATAAATAGTAAGTAACAATTTAATAAATAGATAGTAACAATTTAATTAATAGTAAGTAACAACTTAATAAATAGTATGTAACAATTTAATAAATAGTAAGAAACGTTTTAATAAATAGTAAGTAACAATTTAATAAATAGTAAGTAACAATTAAATAAATAGTATGTAACAATTTAATAAATAGTAAGTAACAATTTAATAAATAGTAAGTAACAATTTAATAAATAGTAAGTAACAATTTAATAAATAGTAAGTAACAATTTAATATATAGTAAGTAACAATTTGATAAATAGCAAGTAACAATTTAATAAATAGTAAGTAACAATTTAATAAATAGTAAGTAACAATTTAATAAATAGTAAGTAACAATTTAATAAATAGTAAGTAACAATTTGATAAATAGTAAGTAACAATTTGATAAATAGTATGTAACAATTTGATAAATAGTAAGTAACAATTTGATAAATAGTAAGTAACAATTTAATAAATAGTAAGTAACAATTTAATAAATAGTAAGTAACAATTTAAAAAATAGTAACAATTTAATAAATAGTAAGTAACAATTTAATAAATAGTAAGTAACAATTTAATAAATAGTAAGTAACAATTTGATAAATAGTAAGTAACAATTTAATAAATAGTAAGTAACAATTTAATAAATAGTAAGTAACAATTTAATAAATAGTAAGTAACAATTTAATAAATAGTAAGAAACAATTTAATAAATAATAAGTAACAATTTAATAAATAGTAAGTAACAATTTAATAAACAGTAAGTAACAATTTAATAAATAGTAAGTAACAATTTAATAAATAGTGAGTAACAATTTAATAAATAGTAAGTAACAATTTAATAAATAGTATGAAACAATTTAATAAATAGTATGTAACAATTTAATAAATAGTAAGTAACAATTTACTAAATAGTAAGTAACAATATAATAAATAGTAAGTAACAATTAAATAATCAGTAACAATTTAATAAAGAGTAAGTAACAATTTAATAAATAGTAAGTAACAATTTAATAAATAGAATGTAACAATTTAATAAATAGTGAGTAACAATTTAATAAATAGTAGGTAACAATTTAATAAATAGTATGAAACAATTTAATAAATAGTATGTAACAATTTAATAAATAGTAAGTAACAATTTACTAAGTAGTAAGTAACAATTTAATAAATAGTAAGTAACAATTTAATAAACAGTAACAATTTAATAAAGAGTAAGTAACAATTTAATAAATAGTAAGTAACAATTTAATAAATAGTAAGTAACAATTTAAAAAATAGTAACAATTTAATAACTAGTAAGTAACAATTTAATAAATAGTAAGTAACAATTTGATAAATAGTAAGTAACAATTTAATAAATAGTAAGTAACAATTTAATAAATAATAAGTAACAATTTAATAAATAGTAAGAAACAATTTAATAAATAATAAGTAACAATTTAATAAATAGAAAGTAACAATTTAATAAACAGTAAGTAACAATTTAATAAATAGTAAGTAACAATTTAATAAATAGTAAGTAACAATTTAATAAATAGTAAGTAACAATTTAATAAATTGTAAGTAACAATTTAATAAATAGTATGTAACAATTTAAAAATAGTAAGTAATAATTTAATACATAGTAAGTAACAATTTGATAAATAGTAAGTAACAATTTAATAAATAGTAAGTAACAATTTAAAAAATAGTAACAATTTAATAAATAGTAAGTAACAATTTAATAAATAGTAAGTAACAATTTAATAAACAGTAAGTAACAATTTAATAAATAGTAAGTAACAATTTAATAAATAGATAGTAACAATTTAATTAATAGTAAGTAACAACTTAATAAATAGTAAGTAACAATTTAATAAATAGTAAGAAACATTTTAATAAATAGTAAGTAACAATTTGATAAATAGTAAGTAACGATTTGATAAATAGAAAGTAACAATTTGATAAATAGTAAGTAACAATTTAATAAACAGTAACAATTTAATAAATAGTAAGTAACAATTTAATAAATAGTAAGAAAAAATTTAATAAATAGTTTGTAACAATTTAATAAATATTAAGTGTCAATTTAATAAATAATAAGTAACAATTTAATAAATAGTAAGTAACAATTTAATAAATAGTAAGTAACAATTTAATAAATAGTAAGTAACCATTTGATAAATGTTAAGTAACCATTTGATAAATAGTAAGTAACAATTTAATAAATAGTAAGTAACAATTTAATAAATAGTAAGTAACAATTTAATAAATAGTAAGTAACAATTTAATAAATAGATAGTAACAATTTAATTAATAGTAAGTAACAACTTAATAAATAGAAAGTAACAATTTAATAAATAGTAAGAAACATTTTAATAAATAGTAAGTAACAATTTGATAAATAGTAAGTAACGATTTGATAAATAGAAAGTAACAATTTGATAAATAGTAAGTAACAATTTAATAAACAGTAGCAATTTAATAAATAGTAAGTAACAATTTAATAAATAGTAAGAAAAAATTTAATAAATAGTTTGTAACAATTTAATAAATATTAAGTGTCAATTTAATATATAATAAGTAACAATTTAATAAATAGTAAGTAACAATTTAATAAATAGTAAGTAACAATTTAATAAATAGTAAGTAACCATTTGATAAATAGTAAGTAACCATTTGATAAATAGTAAGTAACAATTTAATAAATAGTAAGTAACAATTTAATAAATAGATAGTAACAATTTAAATAATAGTAAGTAACAACTTAATAAATAGTATGTAACAATTTAATAAATAGGAAGAAACGTTTTAATAAATAGTAAGTAACAATTTAATAAATAGTAAGTAACAATTTAATAAATAGTATGTAACAATTTAATAAATAGTAAGTAACAATTTAATAAATAGTAAGTAACAATTTAATAAATAGTAAGTAACAATTTAATAAATAGTAAGTAACAATTTAATATATAGTGAGTAACAATTTGATAAATAGCAAGTAACAATTTAATAAATAGTAAGTAACAATTTAATAAATAGTAAGTAACAATTTAATAAATAGTAAGTAACAATTTAATAAATAGTAAGTAACAATTTGATAAATAGTAAGTAACAATTTGATAAATAGTAAGTAACAATTTAATAAATAGTAAGTAACAATTTAATAAATAGTAAGTAACAATTTAAAAAATAGTAACAATTTAATAAATAGTAAGTAACAATTTAATAAATAGTAAGTAACAATTTAATAAATAGTAAGTAACAATTTGATAAATAGTAAGTAACAATTTAATAAATAGTAAGTAACAATTTAATAAATAGTAAGTTACAATTTAATAAATAGTAAGAAACAATTTAATAAATAATAAGTAACAATTTAATAAATAGTAAGTAACAATTTAATAAACAGTAAGTAACAATTTAATAAATAGTAAGTAACAATTTAATAAATAGTAAGTAACAATTTAATAAATAGTAAGTAACAATTTAATAAATTGTAAGTAACAATTTAATAAATAGTATGTAAGAATTTAAAAATAGTAAGTAACAATTTAATACATAGTAAGTAACAATTTAATAAATAGTAAGTAACAATTTAAAAAATAGTAACAATTTAATACATAGTAAGTAACAATTTAATAAATATTAAGTAACAATTTAATAAATAGTAAGTAACAATTTAATAAATAGTAAGTAACAATTTAATAAATAGATAGTAACAATTTAATTAATAGTAAGTAACAACTTAATAAATAGTAAGTAACAATTTAATAAATAGTAAGAAACATTTTAATAAATAGTAAGTAACAATTTGATAAATAGTAAGTAACGATTTGATAAATAGAAAGTAACAATTTGATAAATAGTAAGTAACAATTTAATAAACAGTAACAATTTAATAAATAGTAAGTAACAATTTAATAAATAGTAAGACAAAATTTAATAAATAGTTTGTAAAAATATAATAAATATTAAGTGTCAATTTAATAAATAATAAGTAACAATTTAATAAATAGTAAGTAACAATTTAATAAATAGTAAGTAACAATTTAATAAATAGTAAGTAACCATTTGATAAATAGTAAGTAACCATTTGATAAATAGTAAGTAACAATTTAATAAATAGTAAGTAACAATTTAATAAATAGATAGTAACAATTTAATAAATAGTAAGTAACAATTTAATAAATAGTATGTAACAATTTATTAAATAGTAAGTAACAATTTAATAAATAGTATGTAACAATTTAATAAATAGTAAGTAACAATTTAATAAATAGTAAGTAACAATTTAATATATAGTAAGTAACAATTTGATAAATAGCAAGTAACAATTTAATAAATAGTATGTAACAATTTAATAAATAGTATGTAACAATTTAATAAATAGTAAGTAACAATTTAATAAATAGTAAGTAACAATTTGATAAATAGTAAGTAACAATTTGATAAATAGTAAGTAACAATTTGATAAATAGTAAGTAACAATTTGATAAATAGTAAGTAACCATTTGATAAATAGTAAGTAACCATTTGATAAATAGTAAGTAACCATTTGATAAATAGTAAGTAACAATTTAATAAATAGTAAGTAACAATTTAATTAATAGTATGTAACAATTTAATAAATAGTAAGTAACAATTTGATAAATAGTAAGTAACAATTTGATAAATAGTAAGTAACAATTTGATAAATATTAAGTAACCATTTGATAAATAGTAAGTAACCATTTGATAAATAGTAAGTAACAATTTAATAAATAGTAAGTAACAATTTAATAAATAGTAAGTAACAATTTAAAAAATAGTAACAATTTAATAAATAGTAAGTAACAATTTAATAAATAGTAAGTAACAATTTAATAAATAGTAAGTAACAATTTAATAAATAGTAAGTAACAATTTGATAAATAGTAAGTAACAATTTGATAAATAGTAAGTAACAATTTGATAAATAGTAAGTAACAATTTGATAAATAGTAAGTAACCATTTGATAAATAGTAAGTAACCATTTGATAAATAGTAAGTAACCATTTGATAAATAGTAAGTAACAATTTAATAAATAGTAAGTAACAATTTTATTAATAGTATGTAACAATTGAATAAATAGTAAGTAACAATTTGATAAATAGTAAGGAACAATTTGATAAATAGTAAGTAACAATTTGATAAATAGTAAGTAACCATTTGATAAATAGTAAGTAACCATTTGATAAATAGTTAGTAACAATTTAATAAATAGTAAGTAACAATTTAATAAATAGATAGTAACAATTTAATTAATAGTAAGTAACAACTTAATAAATAGTAAGTAACAATTTAATAAATAGTAAGAAACATTTTAATAAATAGTAAGTAACAATTTGATAAATAGTAAGTAACAATTTAATAAACAGTAACAATTTAATAAAGAGTAAGTAACAATTTAATAAATAGTAAGTAACAATTTAATAAATAGTAAGTAACAATTTAATAAATAGTGAGTAACAATTTAATAAATAGTAAGTAACAATTTAATAAACAGTAAGTAACAATTTAATAAATAGTAAGTAACAATTTAATAAATAGTAAGTAACAATTTAATAAATAGTAAGTAACAATTTAATAAATAGTAAGTAACAATTTAATAAATAGATAGTAACAATTTAATTAATAGTAAGTAACAACTTAATAAATAGTAAGTAACAATTTAATAAATAGTAAGAAACATTTTAATAAATAGTAAGTAACAATTTGATAAATAGTAAGAAACGATTTGATAAATAGAAAGTAACAATTTGATAAATAGTAAGTAACAATTTAATAAACAGTAACAATTTAATAAATAGTAAGTAACAATTTAACAAATAGTAAGAAAAAATTTAATAAATAGTTTGTAACAATTTAATAAATATTAAGTGTCAATTTAATAAATAATAAGTAACAATTTAATAAATAGTAAGTAACAATTTAATAAATAGTAAGTAACAATTTAATAAATAGTAAGTAACCATTTGATAAATAGTAAGTAACCATTTGATATATAGTAAGTAACAATTTAATAAATAGTAAGTAACAATTTAATAAATAGATAGTAACAATTTAATTAATAGTAAGTAACAACTTAATAAGTAGTAAGTAACAATTTAATAAATAGTAAGAAACGTTTTAATAAATAGTAAGTAACAATTTAATAAATAGTAAGTAACAATTTAATAAATAGTATGTAACAACTTAATAAATAGTATGTAACAATTTAATACATAGTAAGTAACAATTTAATAAATAGTAAGTAACAATTTAATAAATAGTAAGTAACAATTTAAAAAATAGTAACAATTTAATAAATAGTAAGTAACAATTTAATTAATAGTATGTAACAATTTAATAAATAGTAAGTAACAATTTGATAAATAGTAAGTAACAATTTGATAAATAGTAAGTAACAATTTGATAAATAGTAAGTAACCATTTGATAAATAGTAAGTAACCATTTGATAAATAGTAAGTAACAATTTAATAAATAGTAAGTAACAATTTAATAAATAGATAGTAACAATTTAATTAATAGTAAGTAACACCTTAATAAATAGTAAGTAACAATTTGATAAATAGTAAGTAACCATTTGATAAATAGTAAGTAACCATTTGATAAATAGTAAGTAACAATTTAATAAACAGTAACAATTTAATAAAGAGTAAGTAACAATTTAATAAATAGTAAGTAACAATTTAATAAATAGTTTGTAACAATTTAATAAATAGTAAGTGTCAATTTAATAAATAATAAGTAACAATTTAATAAATAGTAAGTAACAATTTAATAAATAGTAAGTAACAATTTAATAAATAGTAAGTAACAATTTAATAAATAGTAAGTAACAATTTAATAAATAGTGTGTAACATTTTAATAAATATTAAGTAACAATTTAATACATAGTAAGTAACAATTTAATAAATAGTAAGTAACAATTTAATAAATAGTAAGAAACAATTTGATAAATAGTAAGTAACAATTTGATAAATAGTAAGTAACAATTTGATAAATAGTAAGTAACAATTTGATAAATAGTAAGTAACCATTTGATAAATAGTAAGTAACAATTTAATAAATAGTAAGTAACAATTTAATAAATAGTATGTAACAATTTAATAAATAGTAAGTAACAATTTGATAAATAGTAAGTAACAATTTGATAAATAGTAAGTAACAGTTTGATAAATAGTAAGTAACCATTTGATAAATAGTAAGTAACCATTTGATAAATAGTAAGTAACAATTTAATAAATAGTACGTAACAATTTAATAAATAGATAGTAACAATTTAATTAATAGTAAGTAACAACTTAATAAATAGTAAGTAACAATATAATAAATAGTAAGAAACATTTTAATAAATAGTAAGTAACAATTTGATAAATAGTAAGTAACGATTTGATAAATAGAAAGTAACAATTTGATAAATAGTATGTAACAATTTAATAAACAGTAACAATTTAATAAATAGTAAGTAACAATATAATAAATAGTAAGTAATAATTTAATAAATAGTAAGTAACAATTTAATAAATAGTAAGTAACAATTTAATAAATAGTAAGTAACAATTAGATAAATAGTAAGTAACAATTTGATAAATTGTAAGTAACAATTTAATAAATAGTATGTAACAATTTAATAAATAGTAAGTAACAATTTAATAAATAGTATGTAACAATTTAATAAATAGTAAGTAACAATTTGATAAATAGTAAGTAACAATTTGATAAATAGTAAGTAACAATTTGATAAATAGTAAGTAACCATTTGATAAATAGTAAGTAACAATTTAATAAATAGTAAGTAACAATTTAATAAATAGTAAGAAATAATTTGATAAATAGTAAGTAACAATTTAATTAATAGTTAGTAACAACTTAATAAATAGTAAGTAACAATTTAATAAATAGTAAGAAACATTTTAATAAACAGTTAGTAACAATTTGATAAATAGTATGTAACGATTTGATAAATAGAAAGTAACAATTTGATAAATAGTAAGTAACAATTTAATAAAGAGTAAGTAACAATTTAATAAATAGTAAGTAATAATTTAATAAATAGTAAGTAACAATTTAATAAATAATAAGTAACAATTTAATAAATAGTAAGTAACAATTTAATAAACAGTAAGTAACAATTTAATAAATAGTATGTAACAATTTAATAAATAGTAAGTAACAATTTGATAAATAGTAAGTAACAATTTGATAAATAGTAAGTAACAATTTAATAAATAGTAAGTAACAATTTGATAAATAGTAAGTAACAATTTGATAAATTGTAAGTAACAATTTAATAAATAGTATGTAACAATTTAATAAATAGTACGTAACAATTTAATAAATAGTAAGTAACAATTTACTAAATAGTAAGTAACAATTTAATAAATAGTAAGTAACAATTTAATAAACAGTAACAATTTAATAAAGAGTTAGTAACAATTTAATAAATAGTAAGTAACAATTTAATAAATAGTAAGTAACAATTTAAAAAATAGTAACAATTTAATAACTAGTAAGTAACAATTTAATAAATAGTAAGTAACAATTTGATAAATAGTAAGTAACAATTTAATAAATAGTAAGTAACAATTTAATAAATAGTAAGTAAAAATTTAATAAATAGTAAGAAACAATTTAATAAATAATATGTAACAATTTAATAAATAGTAAGTAACAATTTAATAAACAGTAAGTAACTATTTAATAAATAGTAAGTAACAATTTAAAAAATAGTAACAATTTAATAAATAGTAAGAAACAATTTAATAAATAGTAAGTAACAATTTAATAAATAGTAAGTAACAATGTAATAAATAGTAAGTAACAATTTGATAAATAGTAAGTAACAATTTAATAAATAGTAAGTAACAATTTAATAAATAGTAAGTAACAATTTAATATATAGTAAGTAACAATTTAATAAATAGTAAGTAACAATTTAATAAATAGTAAGAAACAATTTAATAAATAATAAGTAACAATTTAATAAATAGTAAGTAACAATTTAATAAACAGTAAGTAACAATTTAATAAATAGTAAGTAACAATTTAATAAATAGTAAGTAACAATTTAATAAATAGTATGTAACAATTTATTAAATAGTAAGTAACAATTTAATAAATAGTATGTAACAATTTAATAAATAGTAAGTAACAATTTAATAAATAGTAAGTAACAATTTGATAAATAGTGAGTAACAATTTGATAAATAGTAAGTAACCATTTGATAAATAGTAAGTAACCATTTGATAAATAGTTAGTAACAATTTAATAAATAGTAAGTAACAATTTAATAAATAGATAGTAACAATTTAATTAATATTAAGTAACAACTTAATAAATAGTAAGTAACAATTTAATAAATAGTAAGAAACATTTTAATAAATAGTAAGTAACAATTTGATAAATAGTAAGTAACGATTTGATAAATAGAAAGTAACAATTTGATAAATAGTAAGTAACAATTTAATAAATAGTAAGTAACAATTTGATAAATAGTAAGTAACAATTTAATAAATAGTGTGTAACAATTTAATAAATAGTAAGTAACAATTTAATACATAGTAAGTAACAATTTATTAAATAGTAAGTAACAATTTAATAAATAGTAGGAAACAATTTGATAAATAGTAAGTAACAATTTGATAAATACTAAGTAACAATTTGATAAATAGTAAGTAACAATTTGATAAATAGTAAGTAACCATTTGATAAATAGTAAGTAACAATTTAATAAATAGTAAGTAACAATTTAATAAATAGTATGTAACAATTTAATAAATAGTAAGTAACAATTTAATAAACAGTAACAATTTAATAAAGAGTAAGTAACAATTTAATAAATAGTAAGTAACAATTTAATAAATAGTAAGTAACAATTTAATAAATAGTGAGTAACAATTTAATAAATAGTAAGTAACAATTTAATAAAGAGTAAGTAACAATTTAATAAATAGTAAGTAACAATTTAATAAATAGTAAGTAACAATTTAATAAATAGTAAGTAACAATTTAATAAATAGTAAGTAACAATTTGATAAATAGTAAGTAACAATTTAATAAATACTAAGTAACAATTTAATAAATAATAAGTAACAATTTAATAAATAGTAAGAAACAATTTAATAAATAATAAGTAACAATTTAATAAATAGTAAGTAACAATTTAATAAACAGTAAGTAACAATTTAATAAATAGTAAGTAACAATTTAATAAATAGTAAGTAACAATTTAATAAATTGTAAGTAACAATTTAATAAATAGTATGTAACAATTTAAAAATAGTAAGTAATAATTTAATACATAGTAAGTAACAATTTAATAAATAGTAAGTAACAATTTAATAAATAGTAAGTAACAATTTAAAAAATAGTAACAATTTAATAAATAGTAAGTAACAATTTAATAAATAGTAAGTAACAATTTAATAAATAGTAAGTAACAATTTAATAAATAGTAAGTAACAATTTAATAAATAGTAAGTAACAATTTAATAAATAGTAAGTAACAATTTAATAAATAGATAGTAACAATTTAATTAATAGTAAGTAACAACTTAATAAATAGTAAGTAACAATTTAATAAATAGTAGGAAACATTTTAATAAATAGTAAGTAACAATTTGATAAATAGTAAGTAACGATTTGATAAATAGAAAGTAACAATTTGATAAATAGTAAGTAACAATTTAATAAACAGTAACAATTTAATAAATAGTAAGTAACAATTTAATAAATAGTAAGAAAAAATTTAATAAATAGTTTGTAACAATTTAATAAATATTAAGTGTCAATTTAATAAATAATAAGTAACAATTTAATAAATAGTAAGTAACAATTTAATAAATAGTAAGTAACAATTTAATAAATAGTAAGTAACCATTTGATAAATAGTAAGTAACCATTTGATATATAGTAAGTAACAATTTAATAAATAGTAAGTTACAATTTAATAAATAGATAGTAACAATTTAATTAATAGTAAGTAACAACTTAATAAGTAGTAAGTAACAATTTAATAAATAGTAAGAAACGTTTTAATAAATAGTAAGTAACAATTTAATAAATAGTAAGTAACAATTTAATAAATAGTAAGTAACAATTTAATAAATAGTAAGTAACAATTTAATAAATAGTAAGAAACAATTTAATAAATAATAAGTAACAATTTAATAAATAGTAAGTAACAATTTAATAAACAGTAAGTAACAATTTAATAAATAGTAAGTAACAATTTAATAAATAGTGAGTAACAATTTAATAAATAGTAAGTAACAATTTAATAAATAGTATGAAACAATTTAATAAATAGTATGTAACAATTTAATAAATAGTAAGTAACAATTTACTAAATAGTAAGTAACAATATAATAAATAGTAAGTAACAATTAAATAATCAGTAACAATTTAATAAAGAGTAAGTAACAATTTAATAAATAGTAAGTAACAATTTAATAAATAGTAAGTAACAATTTAATAAATAGTGAGTAACAATTTAATAAATAGTAGGTAACAAATTAATAAATAGTATGAAACAATTTAATAAATAGTATGTAACAATTTAATAAATAGTAAGTAACAATTTACTAAGTAGTAAGTAACAATTTAATAAATAGTAAGTAACAATTTAATAAACAGTAACAATTTAATAAAGAGTAAGTAACAATTTAATAAATAGTAAGTAACAATTTAATAAATAGTAAGTAACAATTTAAAAAATAGTAACAATTTAATAACTAGTAAGTAACAATTTAATAAATAGTAAGTAACAATTTGATAAATAGTAAGTAACAATTTAATAAATAGTAAGTAACAATTTAATAAATAATAAGTAACAATTTAATAAATAGTAAGAAACAATTTAATAAATAATAAGTAACAATTTAATAAATAGTAAGTAACAATTTAATAAACAGTAAGTAACAATTTAATAAATAGTAAGTAACAATTTAATAAATAGTAAGTAACAATTTAATAAATTGTAAGTAACAATTTAATAAATAGTATGTAACAATTTAAAAATAGTAAGTAATAATTTAATACATAGTAAGTAACAATTTAATAAATAGTAAGTAACAATTTAATAAATAGTAAGTAACAATTTAAAAAATAGTAAGTAACAATTTAATAAATAGTAAGTAACCATTTGATAAATAGTAAGTAACCATTTGATATATAGTAAGTAACAATTTAATAAATAGTAAGAAACGTTTTAATAAATAGTAAGTAACAATTTAATAAATAGTAAGTAACAATTTAATAAATAGTAAGTAACAATTTAATAAATAGTAAGTAACAATTTAATAAATAGTAAGAAACAATTTAATAAATAATAAGTAACAATTTAATAAATAGTAAGTAACAATTTAATAAACAGTAAGTAACAATTTAATAAATAGTAAGTAACAATTTAATAAATAGTGAGTAACAATTTAATAAATAGTAAGTAACAATTTAATAAATAGTATGAAACAATTTAATAAATAGTATGTAACAATTTAATAAATAGTAAGTAACAATTTACTAAATAGTAAGTAACAATATAATAAATAGTAAGTAACAATTAAATAATCAGTAACAATTTAATAAAGAGTAAGTAACAATTTAATAAATAGTAAGTAACAATTTAATAAATAGTAAGTAACAATTTAATAAATAGTGAGTAACAATTTAATAAATAGTAGGTAACAATTTAATAAATAGTATGAAACAATTTAATAAATAGTATGTAACAATTTAATAAATAGTAAGTAACAATTTACTAAGTAGTAAGTAACAATTTAATAAATAGTAAGTAACAATTTAATAAACAGTAACAATTTAATAAAGAGTAAGTAACAATTTAATAAATAGTAAGTAACAATTTAATAAATAGTAAGTAACAATTTAAAAAATAGTAACAATTTAATAACTAGTAAGTAACAATTTAATAAATAGTAAGTAACAATTTGATAAATAGTAAGTAACAATTTAATAAATACTAAGTAACAATTTAATAAATAATAAGTAACAATTTAATAAATAGTAAGAAACAATTTAATAAATAATAAGTAACAATTTAATAAATAGTAAGTAACAATTTAATAAACAGTAAGTAACAATTTAATAAATAGTAAGTAACAATTTAATAAATAGTAAGTAACAATTTAATAAATTGTAAGTAACAATTTAATAAATAGTATGTAACAATTTAAAAATAGTAAGTAATAATTTAATACATAGTAAGTAACAATTTAATAAATAGTAAGTAACAATTTAATAAATAGTAAGTAACAATTTAAAAAATAGTAACAATTTAATAAATAGTAAGTAACAATTTAATAAATAGTAAGTAACAATTTAATAAATAGTAAGTAACAATTTAATAAATAGTAAGTAACAATTTAATAAATAGTAAGTAACAATTTAATAAATAGATAGTAACAATTTAATTAATAGTAAGTAACAACTTAATAAATAGTAAGTAACAATTTAATAAATAGTAGGAAACATTTTAATAAATAGTAAGTAACAATTTGATAAATAGTAAGTAACGATTTGATAAATAGAAAGTAACAATTTGATAAATAGTAAGTAACAATTTAATAAACAGTAACAATTTAATAAATAGTAAGTAACAATTTAATAAATAGTAAGAAAAAATTTAATAAATAGTTTGTAACAATTTAATAAATATTAAGTGTCAATTTAATAAATAATAAGTAACAATTTAATAAATAGTAAGTAACAATTTAATAAATAGTAAGTAACAATTTAATAAATAGTAAGTAACCATTTGATAAATAGTAGGTAACCATTTGATATATAGTAAGTAACAATTTAATAAATAGTAAGTTACAATTTAATAAATAGATAGTAACAATTTAATTAATAGTAAGTAACAACTTAATAAGTAGTAAGTAACAATTTAATAAATAGTAAGAAACGTTTTAATAAATAGTAAGTAACAATTTAATAAATAGTAAGTAACAATTTAATAAATAGTAAGTAACAATTTAATAAATAGTAAGTAACAATTTAATAAATAGTAAGAAACAATTTAATAAATAATAAGTAACAATTTAATAAATAGTAAGTAACAATTTAATAAACAGTAAGTAACAATTTAATAAATAGTAAGTAACAATTTAATAAATAGTGAGTAACAATTTAATAAATAGTAAGTAACAATTTAATAAATAGTATGAAACAATTTAATAAATAGTATGTAACAATTTAATAAATAGTAAGTAACAATTTACTAAATAGTAAGTAACAATATAATAAATAGTAAGTAACAATTAAATAATCAGAAACAATTTAATAAAGAGTAAGTAACAATTTAATAAATAGTAAGTAACAATTTAATAAATAGTAAGTTACAATTTAATAAATAGTGAGTAACAATTTAATAAATAGTAGGTAACAATTTAATAAATAGTATGAAACAATTTAATAAATAGTATGTAACAATTTAATAAATAGTAAGTAACAATTTACTAAGTAGTAAGTAACAATTTAATAAATAGTAAGTAACAATTTAATAAACAGTAACAATTTAATAAAGAGTAAGTAACAATTTAATAAATAGTAAGTAACAATTTAATAAATAGTAAGTAACAATTTAAAAAATAGTAACAATTTAATAACTAGTAAGTAACAATTTAATAAATAGTAAGTAACAATTTGATAAATAGTAAGTAACAATTTAATAAATAGTAAGTACCAATTTAATAAATAATAAGTAACAATTTAATAAATAGTAAGAAACAATTTAATAAATAATAAGTAACAATTTAATAAATAGTAAGTAACAATTTAATAAACAGTAAGTAACAATTTAATAAATAGTAAGTAACAATTTAATAAATAGTAAGTAACAATTTAATAAATTGTAAGTAACAATTTAATAAATAGTATGTAACAATTTAAAAATAGTAAGTAATAATTTAATACATAGTAAGTAACAATTTAATAAATAGTAAGTAACAATTTAATAAATAGTAAGTAACAATTTAAAAAATAGTAACAATTTAATAAATAGTAAGTAACAATTTAATAAATAGTAAGTAACAATTTAATAAATAGTAAGTAACAATTTAATAAATAGTAAGTAACAATTTAATAAATAGATAGTAACAATTTAATTAATAGTAAGTAACAACTTAATAAATAGTAAGTAACAATTTAATAAATAGTAAGAAACATTTTAATAAATAGTAAGTAACAATTTGATAAATAGTAAGTAACGATTTGATAAATAGAAAGTAACAATTTGATAAATAGTAAGTAACAATTTAATAAACAGTAACAATTTAATAAATAGTAAGTAACAATTTAATAAATAGTAAGAAAAAATTTAATAAATAGTTTGTAACAATTTAATAAATATTAAGTGTCAATTTAATAAATAATAAGTAACAATTTAATAAATAGTAAGTAACAATTTAATAAATAGTAAGTAACAATTTAATAAATAGTAAGTAACCATTTGATAAATAGTAAGTAACCATTTGATAAATAGTAAGTAACAATTTAATAAATAGTAAGTAACAATTTAATAAATAGTAAGTAACAATTTAATAAATAGTAAGTAACAATTTAATAAATAGATAGTAACAATTTAATTAATAGTAAGTAACAACTTAATAAATAGTAAGTAACAATTTAATAAATAGTAAGAAACATTTTAATAAATAGTAAGTAACAATTTGATAAATAGTAAGTAACGATTTGATAAATAGAAAGTAACAATTTGATAAATAGTAAGTAACAATTTAATAAACAGTAGCAATTTAATAAATAGTAAGTAACAATTTAATAAATAGTAAGAAAAAATTTAATAAATAGTTTGTAACAATTTAATAAATATTAAGTGTCAATTTAATATATAATAAGTAACAATTTAATAAATAGTAAGTAACAATTTAATAAATAGTAAGTACAATTTAATAAATAGTAAGTAACCATTTGATAAATAGTAAGTAACCATTTGATAAATAGTAAGTAACAATTTAATAAATAGTAAGTAACAATTTAATAAATAGATAGTAACAATTTAATTAATAGTAAGTAACAACTTAATAAATAGTATGTAACAATTTAATAAATAGGAAGAAACGTTTTAATAAATAGTAAGTAACAATTTAATAAATAGTAAGTAACAATTTAATAAATAGTATGTAACAATTTAATAAATAGTAAGTAACAATTTAATAAATAGTAAGTAACAATTTAATAAATAGTAAGTAACAATTTAATAAATAGTAAGTAACAATTTAATATATAGTGAGTAACAATTTGATAAATAGCAAGTAACAATTTAATAAATAGTAAGTAACAATTTAATAAATAGTAAGTAACAATTTAATAAATAGTAAGTAACAATTTAATAAATAGTAAGTAACAATTTGATAAATAGTAAGTAACAATTTGATAAATAGTAAGTAACAATTTGATAAATAGTAAGTAACAATTTGATAAATAGTAAGTATCAATTTAATAAATAGTAAGAAACAATTTAATAAATAGTAAGTAACAATTTAAAAAATAGTAACAATTTAATAAATAGTAAGTAACAATTTAATAAATAGTAAGTAACAATTTAATAAATAGTAAGTAACAATTTAATAAATAGTAAGTAACAATTTGATAAATAGTAAGTAACAATTTAATAAATAGTAAGTAACAATTTAATAAATAGTAAGTAACAATTTAATAAATAGTAAGAAACAATTTAATAAATAATAAGTAACAATTTAATAAATAGTAAGTAACAATTTAATAAACAGTAAGTAACAATTTAATAAATAGTAAGTAACAATTTAATAAATAGTAAGTAACAATTTAATAAATAGTAAGTAACAATTTAATAAATTGTAAGTAACAATTTAATAAATAGTATGTAAGAATTTAAAAATAGTAAGTAACAATTTAATACATAGTAAGTAACAATTTAATAAATAGTAAGTAACAATTTAAAAAATAGTAACAATTTAATACATAGTAAGTAACAATTTAATAAATAGTAAGTAACAATTTAATAAATAGTAAGTAACAATTTAATAAATAGTAAGTAACAATTTAATAAATAGATAGTAACAATTTAATTAATAGTAAGTAACAACTTAATAAATAGTAAGTAACAATTTAATAAATAGTAAGAAACATTTTAATAAATAGTAAGTAACAATTTGATAAATAGTAAGTAACGATTTGATAAATAGTAAGTAACAATTTAATAAACAGTAACAATTTAATAAATAGTAAGTAACAATTTAATAAATAGTAAGACAAAATTTAATAAATAGTTTGTAAAAATTTAATAAATATTAAGTGTCAATTTAATAAATAATAAGTAACAATTTAATAAATAGTAAGTAACAATTTAATAAATAGTAAGTAACAATTTAATAAATAGTAAGTAACCATTTGATAAATAGTAAGTAACCATTTGATAAATAGTAAGTAACAATTTAATAAATAGTAAGTAACAATTTAATAAATAGATGGTAACAATTTAATTAATAGTAAGTAACAACTTAATAAATAGTATGTAACAATTTGATAAATAGCAAGTAACAATTTAATAAATAGTATGTAACAATTTAATAAATAGTATGTAACAATTTAATAAATAGTAAGTAACAATTTAATAAATAGTAAGTAACAATTTGATAAATAGTAAGTAACAATTTGATAAATAGTAAGTAACAATTTGATAAATAGTAAGTAACAATTTGATAAATAGTAAGTAACCATTTGATAAATAGTAAGTAACCATTTGATAAATAGTAAGTAACCATTTGATAAATAGTAAGTAACAATTTAATAAATAGTAAGTAACAATTTAATTAATAGTATGTAACAATTTAATAAATAGTAAGTAACAATTTGATAAATAGTAAGTAACAATTTGATAAATAGTAAGTAACAATTTGATAAATATTAAGTAACCATTTGATAAATAGTAAGTAACCATTTGATAAATAGTAAGTAACAATTTAATAAATAGTAAGTAACAATTTAATAAATAGTAAGTAACAATTTAAAAAATAGTAACAATTTAATAAATAGTAAGTAACAATTTAATAAATAGTAAGTAACAATTTAATAAATAGTAAGTAACAATTTAATAAATAGTAAGTAACAATTTGATAAATAGTAAGTAACAATTTGATAAATAGTAAGTAACAATTTGATAAATAGTAAGTAACAATTTGATAAATAGTAAGTAACCATTTGATAAATAGTAAGTAACCATTTGATAAATAGTAAGTAACCATTTGATAAATAGTAAGTAACAATTTAATAAATAGTAAGTAACAATTTTATTAATAGTATGTAACAATTTAATAAATAGTAAGTAACAATTTGATAAATAGTAAGGAACAATTTGATAAATAGTAAGTAACAATTTGATAAATAGTAAGTAACCATTTGATAAATAGTAAGTAACCATTTGATAAATAGTTAGTAACAATTTAATAAATAGTAAGTAACAATTTAATAAATAGATAGTAACAATTGAATTAATAGTAAGTAACAACTTAATAAATAGTAAGTAACAATTTAATAAATAGTAAGAAACATTTTAATAAATAGTATGTAACAATTTGATAAATAGTAAGTAACAATTTAATAAACAGTAACAATTTAATAAAGAGTAAGTAACAATTTAATAAATAGTAAGTAACAATTTAATAAATAGTACGTAACAATTTAATAAATAGTGAGTAACAATTTAATAAATAGTAAGTAACAATTTAATAAACAGTAAGTAACAATTTAATAAATAGTAAGTAACAATTTAATAAATAGTAAGTAACAATTTAATAAATAGTAAGTAACAATTTAATAAATAGTAAGTAACAATTTAATAAATAGATAGTAACAATTTAATTAATAGTAAGTAACAACTTAATAAATAGTAAGTAACAATTTAATAAATAGTAAGAAACATTTTAATAAATAGTAAGTAACAATTTGATAAATAGTAAGAAACGATTTGATAAATAGAAAGTAACAATTTGGTAAATAGTAAGTAACAATTTAATAAACAGTAACAATTTAATAAATAGTAAGTAACAATTTAATAAATAGTAAGAAAAAATTTAATAAATAGTTTGTAACAATTTAATAAATATTAAGTGTCAATTTAATAAATAATAAGTAACAATTTAATAAATAGTAAGTAACAATTTAATAAATAGTAAGTAACAATTTAATAAATAGTAAGTAACCATTTGATAAATAGTAAGTAACCATTTGATATATAGTAAGTAACAATTTAATAAATAGTAAGTAACAATTTAATAAATAGATAGTAACAATTTAATTAATAGTAAGTAACAACTTAATAAGTAGTAAGTAACAATTTAATAAATAGTAAGAAACGTTTTAATAAATAGTAAGTAACAATTTAATAAATAGTAAGTAACAATTTAATAAATAGTATGTAACAACTTAATAAATAGTAAGTAACAATTTAATACATAGTAAGTAACAATTTAATAAATAGTAAGTAACAATTTAATAAATAGTAAGTAACAATTTATAAAATAGTAACAATTTAATAAATAGTAAGTAACAATTTAATTAATAGTATGTAACAATTTAATAAATAGTAAGTAACAATTTGATAAATAGTAAGTAACAATTTGATAAATAGTAAGTAACAATTTGATAAATAGTAAGTAACCATTTGATAAATAGTAAGTAACCATTTGATAAATAGTAAGTAACAATTTAATAAATAGTAAGTAACAATTTAATAAATAGATAGTAACAATTTAATTAATAGTAAGTAACAACTTAATAAATAGTAAGTAACAATTTGATAAATAGTAAGTAACCATTTGATAAATAGTAAGTAACCATTTGATAAATAGTAAGTAACAATTTAATAAACAGTAACTATTTAATAAAGAGTAAGTAACAATTTAATAAATAGTAAGTAACAATTTAATAAATAGTTTGTAACAATTTAATAAATAGTAAGTGTCAATTTAATAAATAATAAGTAACAATTTAATAAATAGTAAGTAACAATTTAATAAATAGTAAGTAACAATTTAATAAATAGTAAGTAACAATTTAATAAATAGTAAGTAACAATTTAGTAAATAGTGTGTAACATTTTAATAAATAGTAAGTAACAATTTAATACATAGTAAGTAACAATTTAATAAATAGTAAGTAACAATTTAATAAATAGTAAGAAACAATTTGATAAATAGTAAGTAACAATTTGATAAATAGTAAGTAACAATTTGATAAATAGTAAGTAACAATTTGATAAATAGTAAGTAACCATTTGATAAATAGTAAGTAACAATTTAATAAATAGTAAGTAACAATTTAATAAATAGTATGTAACAATTTAATAAATAGTAAGTAACAATTTGATAAATAGTAAGTAACAATTTGATAAATAGTAAGTAACAGTTTGATAAATAGTAAGTAACCATTTGATAAATAGTAAGTAACCATTTGATAAATAGTAAGTAACAATTTAATAAATAGTACGTAACAATTTAATAAATAGATAGTAACAATTTAATTAATAGTAAGTAACAACTTAATAAATAGTAAGTAACAATTTAATAAATAGTAAGAAACATTTTAATAAATAGTAAGTAACAATTTGATAAATAGTAAGTAACGATTTGATAAATAGAAAGTAACAATTTGATAAATAGTAAGTAACAATTTAATAAACAGTAACAATTTAATAAATAGTAAGTAACAATTTAATAAATAGTAAGTAAAAATTTAATAAATAGTAAGTAACAATTTAATAAATAGTAAGTAACAATTTAATAAATAGTAAGTAACAATTAGATAAATAGTAAGTAACCATTTGATAAATTGTAAGTAACAATTTAATAAATAGTATGTAACAATTTAATAAATAGTAAGTAACAATTTAATACATAGTAAGTAATAATTTAATAAATAGTAAGTAACAATTTAGTAAATAGTAAGTAACAATTTAATAAATACTAAGTAGCAATTTAATAAATAGTGAGTAACAATTTCATAAATAGTAAGTAACAATTTAATAAATAGTGTGTAACAATTTAATAAATAGTAAGTAACAATTTAATACATAGTAAGTAACAATTTAATAAATAGTAAGTAACAATTTAATAAATAGTAAGAAACAATTTGATAAATAGTAAGTAACAATTTGATAAATAGTAAGTAACAATTTAAAAAATAGTAACAATTTAATAAATAGTAAGTAACAATTTAATAAATAGTAAGTAACAATTTAATAAATAGTAAGTAACAATTTAATAAATAGTAAGTAACAATTTAATAAGTAGATAGTAACAATTTAATTAATAGTAAGTAACAACTTAATAAATAGTAAGTAACAATTTAATAAATAGTAAGAAACATTTTAATAAATAGTAAGTAACAATTTGATAAATAGTAAGTAACGATTTGATAAATAGAAAGTAACAATTTGATAAATAGTAAGTAACCACTTGATAAATAGTAAGTAACCATTTGATAAATAGTAAGTAACAATTTAATAAACAGTAACAATTTAATAAAGAGTAAGTAACAATTTAATAAATAGTAAGTAACAATTTAATAAATAGTATGTAACAATTTAATAAATAGTAAGTAACAATTTGATAAATAGTAAGTAACAATTTGATAAATAGTAAGTAACAATTTGATAAATAGTAAGTAACCATTTGATAAATAGTAAGTAACAATTTAATAAATAGTAAGTAACAATTTAATAAATAGTAAGAAACAATTTGATAAATAGTAAGTAACAATTTAATTAATAGTTAGTAACAACTTAATAAATAGTAAGTAACAATTTAATAAATAGTAAGAAACATTTTAATAAATAGTTAGTAACAATTTGATAAATAGTATGTAACGATTTGATAAATAGAAAGTAACAATTTGATAAATAGTAAGTAACAATTTAATAAAGAGTAAGTAACAATTTAATAAATAGTAAGTAATAATTTAATAAATAGTAAGTAACAATTTAATAAATAGTAAGTAACAATTTAATAAATAGTAAGTAACAATTTGATAAATAGTAAGTAACAATTTGATAAATTGTAAGTAACAATTTAATAAATAGTATGTAACAATTTAATAAATAGTATGTAACAATTTAATAAATAGTAAGTAACAATTTACTAAATAGTAAGTAACAATTTAATAAATAGTAAGTAACAATTTAATAAACAGTAACAATTTAATAAAGAGTAAGTAACAATTTAATAAATAGTAAGTAACAATTTAATAAATAGTAAGTAACCATTTAAAAAATAGTAACAATTTAATAACTAGTAAGTAACAATTTAATAAATAGTAAGTAACAATTTGATAAATAGTAAGTAACAATTTAATAAATAGTAAGTAACAATTTAATAAATAGTAAGTAAAAATTTAATAAATAGTAAGAAACAATTTAATAAATAATATGTAACAATTTAATAAATAGTAAGTAACAATTTAATAAACAGTAAGTAACTATTTAATAAATAGTAAGTAACAATTTAAAAAATAGTAACAATTTAATAAATAGTAAGTAACAATTTAATAAATAGTAAGTAACAATTTAATAAATAGTAAGTAACAATTTAATAAATAGTAAGTAACAATTTGATAAATAGTAAGTAACAATTTAATAAATAGTAAGTAACAATTTAATAAATAGTAAGTAACAATTTAATAAATAGTAAGTAACAATTTAAAAAATAGTAACAATTTAATAACTAGTAAGTAACAATTTAATAAATAGTGAGTAACAATTTAATAAATAGTAAGTAACAATTTAATAAACAGTAAGTAACAATTTAATAAATAGTAAGTAACAATTTAATAAATAGTAAGTAACAATTTAATAAATAGTAAGTAACAATTTAATAAATAGTAAGAAACAATTTGATAAATAGTAAGTAACAATTTGATAAATAGTAAGTAACAATTTGATAAATAGTAAGTAACAATTTGATAAATAGTAAGTAACCATTTGATAAATAGTAAGTAACAATTTAATAAATAGTAAGTAACAATTTAATAAATAGTATGTAACAATTTAATAAATAGTAAGTAACAATTTGGTAAATAGTAAGTAACAATTTGATAAATAGTAAGTAACAGTTTGATAAATAGTAAGTAACCATTTGATAAATAGTAAGTAACCATTTGATAAATAGTAAGTAACAATTTAATAAATAGTACGTAACAATTTAATAAATAGATAGTAACAATTTAATTAATAGTAAGTAACAACTTAATAAATAGTAAGTAACAATTTAATAAATAGTAAGAAACATTTTAATAAATAGTAAGTAACAATTTGATAAATAGTAAGTAACGATTTGATAAATAGAAAGTAACAATTTGATAAATAGTAAGTAACAATTTAATAAACAGTAACAATTTAATAAATAGTAAGTAACAATTTAATAAATAGTAAGTAAAAATTTAATAAATAGTAAGTAACAATTTAATAAATAGTAAGTAACAATTTAATAAATAGTAAGTAACAATTAGATAAATAGTAAGTAACAATTTGATAAATTGTAAGTAACAATTTAATAAATAGTATGTAACAATTTAATAAATAGTAAGTAACAATTTAATACATAGAAAGTAATAATTTAATAAATAGTAAGTAACAATTTAGTAAATAGTAAGTAACAATTTAATAAATAGTAAGTAGCAATTTAATAAATAGTGAGTAACAATTTCATAAATAGTAAGTAACAATTTAATAAATAGTGTGTAACAATTTAATAAATAGTAAGTAACAATTTAATACATAGTAAGTAACAATTTAATAAATAGTAAGTGACAATTTAATAAATAGTAAGAAACAATTTGATAAATAGTAAGTAACAATTTGATAAATAGTAAGTAACAATTTAAAAAATAGTAACAATTTAATAAATAGTAAGTAACAATTTAATAAATAGTAAGTAACAATTTAATAAATAGTAAGTAACAATTTAATAAATAGTAAGTAACAATTTAATAAGTAGATAGTAACAATTTAATTAATAGTAAGTAACAACTTAATAAATAGTAAGTAACAATTTAATAAATAGTAAGAAACATTTTAATAAATAGTAAGTAACAATTTGATAAATAGTAAGTAACGATTTGATAAATAGAAAGTAACAATTTGATAAATAGTAAGTAACCACTTGATAAATAGTAAGTAACCATTTGATAAATAGTAAGTAACAATTTAATAAACAGTAACAATTTAATAAAGAGTAAGAAACAATTTAATAAATAGTAAGTAACAATTTAATAAATAGTATGTAACAATTTAATAAATAGTAAGTAACAATTTGATAAATAGTAAGTAACAATTTGATAAATAGTAAGTAACAATTTGATAAATAGTAAGTAACCATTTGATAAATAGTAAGTAACAATTTAATAAATAGTAAGTAACAATTTAATAAATAGTAAGAAACAATTTGATAAATAGTAAGTAACAATTTAATTAATAGTTAGTAACAACTTAATAAATAGTAAGTAACAATTTAATAAATAGTAAGAAACATTTTAATAAATAGTTAGTAACAATTTGATAAATAGTATGTAACGATTTGATAAATAGAAAGTAACAATTTGATAAATAGTAAGTAACAATTTAATAAAGAGTAAGTAACAATTTAATAAATAGTAAGTAATAATTTAATAAATAGTAAGTAACAATTTAATAAATAGTAAGTAACAATTTAATAAATAGTGTGTAACAATTTAATAAATAGTAAGTAACAATTTAATGAATAGTAAGTAACAATTTAATACATAGTAAGTAACAATTTAATAAATAGTAAGTGACAATTTAATAAATAGTAAGAAACAATTTGATAAATAGTAAGTAACAATTTGATAAATAGTAAGTAACAATTTAAAAAATAGTAACAATTTAATAAATAGTAAGTAACAATTTAATAAATAGTAAGTAACAATTTAATAAATAGTAAGTAACAATTTAATAAATAGTAAGTAACAATTTAATAAGTAGATAGTAACAATTTAATTAATAGTAAGTAACAACTTAATAAATAGTAAGTAACAATTTAATAAATAGTAAGAAACATTTTAATAAATAGTAAGTAACAATTTGATAAATAGTAAGTAACGATTTGATAAATAGAAAGTAACAATTTGATAAATAGTAAGTAACCACTTGATAAATAGTAAGTAACCATTTGATAAATAGTAAGTAACAATTTAATAAACAGTAACAATTTAATAAAGAGTAAGAAACAATTTAATAAATAGTAAGTAACAATTTAATAAATAGTATGTAACAATTTAATAAATAGTAAGTAACAATTTGATAAATAGTAAGTAACAATTTGATAAATAGTAAGTAACAATTTGATAAATAGTAAGTAACCATTTGATAAATAGTAAGTAACAATTTAATAAATAGTAAGTAACAATTTAATAAATAGTAAGAAACAATTTGATAAATAGTAAGTAACAATTTAATTAATAGTTAGTAACAACTTAATAAATAGTAAGTAACAATTTAATAAATAGTAAGAAACATTTTAATAAATAGTTAGTAACAATTTGATAAATAGTATGTAACGATTTGATAAATAGAAAGTAACAATTTGATAAATAGTAAGTAACAATTTAATAAAGAGTAAGTAACAATTTAATAAATAGTAAGTAATAATTTAATAAATAGTAAGTAACAATTTAATAAATAGTAAGTAACAATTTAATAAATAGTGTGTAACAATTTAATAAATAGTAAGTAACAATTTAATACATAGTAAGTAACAATTTAATAAATAGTAAGTAACAATTTAATAAATAGTAAGAAACAATTTGATAAATAGTAAGTAACAATTTGATAAATAGTAAGTAACAATTTAAAAAATAGTAACAATTTAATAAATAGTAAGTAACAATTTAATAAATAGTAAGTAACAATTTAATAAATAGTAAGTAACAATTTAATAAATAGTAAGTAACAATTTAATAAGTAGATAGTAACAATTTAATTAATAGTAAGTAACAACTTAATAAATAGTAAGTAACAATTTAATAAATAGTAAGAAACATTTTAATAAATAGTAAGTAACAATTTGATAAATAGTAAGTAACGATTTGATAAATAGAAAGTAACAATTTGATAAATAGTAAGTAACCACTTGATAAATAGTAAGTAACCATTTGATAAATAGTAAGTAACAATTTAATAAACAGTAACAATTTAATAAAGAGTAAGTAACAATTTAATAAATAGTAAGTAACAATTTAATAAATAGTATGTAACAATTTAATAAATAGTAAGTAACAATTTGATAAATAGTAAGTAACAATTTGATAAATAGTAAGTAACAATTTGATAAATAGTAAGTAACCATTTGATAAATAGTAAGTAACAATTTAATAAATAGTAAGTAACAATTTAATAAATAGTAAGAAACAATTTGATAAATAGTAAGTAACAATTTAATTAATAGTTAGTAACAACTTAATAAATAGTATGTAACAATTTAATAAATAGTAAGAAACATTTTAATAAATAGTTAGTAACAATTTGATAAATAGTATGTAACGATTTGATAAATAGAAAGTAACAATTTGATAAATAGTAAGTAACAATTTAATAAAGAGTAAGTAACAATTTAATAAATAGTAAGTAATAATTTAATAAATAGTAAGTAACAATTTAATAAATAGTAAGTAACAATTTAATGAATAGTAAGTAACAATTTGATAAATAGTAAGTAACAATTTGATAAATTGTAAGTAACAATTTAATAAATAGTATGTAACAATTTAATAAATAGTATGTAACAATTTAATAAATAGTAAGTAACAATTTACTAAATAGTAAGTAACAATTTAATAAATAGTAAGTAACAATTTAATAAACAGTAACAATTTAATAAAGAGTAAGTAACAATTTAATAAATAGTAAGTAACAATTTAATAAATAGTAAGTAACAATTTAAAAAATAGTAACAATTTAATAACTAGTAAGTAACAATTTAATAAATAGTAAGTAACAATTTGATAAATAGTAAGTAACAATTTAATAAATAGTAAGTAACAATTTAATAAATAGTAAGTAAAAATTTAATAAATAGTAAGAAACAATTTAATAAATAATATGTAACAATTTAATAAATAGTAAGTAACAATTTAATAAACAGTAAGTAACTATTTAATAAATAGTAAGTAACAATTTAAAAAATAGTAACAATTTAATAAATAGTAAGTAACAATTTAATAAATAGTAAGTAACAATTTAATAAATAGTAAGTAACAATTTAATAAATAGTAAGTAACAATTTGATAAATAGTAAGTAACAATTTAATAAATAGTAAGTAACAATTTAATAAATAGTAAGTAACAATTTAATAAATAGTAAGTAAGAATTTAATAAATAGTAAGTAACAATTTAATAAATAATAAGTAACAATTTAATAAATAGTAAGTAACAATTTAATAAACAGTAAGTAACAATTTAATAAATAGTAAGTAACAATTTAATAAATAGTAAGTAACAATTTAATAAATAGTATGTAACAATTTATTAAATAGTAAGTAACAATTTAATAAATAGTATGTAACAATTTAATAAATAGTAAGTAACAATTTAATAAATAGTAAGTAACAATTTGATAAATAGTAAGTAACAATTTGATAAATAGTAAGTAACCATTTGATAAATAGTAAGTAACCATTTGATAAATAGTTAGTAACAATTTAATAAATAGTAAGTAACAATTTAATAAATAGATAGTAACAATTTAATTAATAGTAAGTAACAACTTAATAAATAGTAAGTAACAATTTAATAAATAGTAAGTAACAATTTAATAAATAGTATGTAACAATTTAATAACTAGTAAGTTACAATTTAATAAATACTAAGTAACAATTTGATAAATAGTAAGTAACAATTTGATAAATAGTAAGTAACCATTTGATAAATAGTAAGTAACCATTTGATAAATAGTAAGTAACCATTTGATAAATAGTAAGTAACAATTTAATAAATAGTAAGTAACAATTTAATAAATAGTATGTAACAATTTAATAAATAGTAAGTAACAATTTAATAAACAGTAACAATTTAATAAAGAGTAAGTAACAATTTAATAAATAGTAAGTAACAATTTAATAAATAGTAAGTAACAATTTAATAAATAGTGAGTAACAATTTAATAAATAGTAAGTAACAGTTTAATAAACAGTAAGTAACAATTTAATAAATAGTAAGTAACAATTTAATAAATTGTAAGTAACAATTTGATAAATAGTAAGTAACAATTTAATAAATAGTAAGTAACAATTTAATAAATAGATAGTAACAATTTAATTAATAGTAAGTAACAACTTAATAAATAGTAAGTAACAATTTAATAAATAGTAAGAAACATTTTAATAAATAGTAAGTAACAATTTGATAAATAGTAAGTAACGATTTGATAAATAGAAAGAAACAATTTGATAAATAGTAAGTAACAATTTAATAAACAGTAACAATTTAATAAATAGTAAGTAACAATTTAATAAATAGTAAGTAACAATTTAATAAATAGTAAGTAACCATTTGATAAATAGTAAGTAACCATTTGATATATAGTAAGTAACAATTTAATAAATAGTAAGTAACAATTTAATAAATAGATAGTAACAATTTAATTAATAGTAAGTAACAACTTAATAAGTAGTAAGTAACAATTTAATAAATAGTAAGAAACGTTTTAATAAATAGTAAGTAACAATTTAATAAATAGTAAGTAACAATTTAATAAATAGTATGTAACAACTTAATAAATAGTAAGTAACAATTTAATACATAGTAAGTAACAATTTAATAAATAGTAAGTAACAATTTAATAAATAGTAAGTAACAATTTAAAAAATAGTAACAATTTAATAAATAGTAAGTAACAATTTAATTAATAGTATGTAACAATTTAATAAATAGTAAGTAACAATTTGATAAATAGTAAGTAACAATTTGATAAATAGTAAGTAACAATTTGATAAATAGTAAGTAACCATTTGATAAATAGTAAGTAACCATTTGATAAATAGTAAGTAACAATTTAATAAATAGTATGTAACAATTTAATAAATAGATAGTAACAATTTAATTAATAGTAAGTAACAACTTAATAAATAGTAAATAACAATTTAATAAATAGTAAGAAACATTTTAATAAATAGTAAGTAACAATTTGATAAATAGTAAGTAAAGATTTGATAAATAGAAAGTAACAATTTGATAAATAGTAAGTAACAATTTAATAAATATAAGTAACAATTTGATATATAGTAAGTAACAATTTGATAAATAGTAAGTAACAATTTGATAAATAGTAAGTAACCATTTGATAAATAGTAAGTAACAATTTAATAAACAGTAACAATTTAATAAAGAGTAAGTAACAATTTAATAAATAGTAAGTAACAATTTAATAAATAGTTTGTAACAATTTAATAAATAGTAAGAGTCAATTTAATAAATAATAAGTAACAATTTAATAAATAGTAAGTAACAATTTAATAAATAGTAAGTAACAATTTAATAAATAGTAAGTAACAATTTAATAAATAGTAAGTAACAATTTAATAAATAGTAAGTAACAATTTAATAAATAGTGTGTAACAATTTAATAAATAGTGTGTAACATTTTAATAAATAGTAAGTAACAATTTAATACATAGTAAGTAACAATTTAATAAATAGTAAGTAACAATTTAATAAATAGTAAGAAACAATTTGATAAATAGTAAGTAACAATTTGATAAATAGTAAGTAACAATTTGATAAATAGTAAGTAACAATTTGATAAATAGTAAGTAACCATTTGATAAATAGTAAGTAACCATTTGATAAATAGTAAGTAACCATTTGATAAATAGTAAGTAACAATTTAATAAATAGTAAGTAACAATTTAGTAAATAGTATGTAACAATTTAATAAATAGTAAGTAACAATTTGATAAATAGTAAGTAACAATTTGATAAATAGTAAGTAACAATTTGATAAATAGTAAGTAACCATTTGATAAATAGTAAGTAACCATTTGATAAATAGTAAGTAACAATTTAATAAATAGTACGTAACAATTTAATAAATAGATAGTTACAATTTAATTAATAGTAAGTAACAACTTAATAAATAGTAAGTAACAATATAATAAATAGTAAGAAACATTTTAATAAATAGTAAGTAACAATTTGATAAATAGTAAGTAACAATTTAATAAATAGTAAGTAACAATTTAATAAATAGTTAGAAACAATTTGATAAATAGTAAGTAACAATTTGATAAATAGTAAGTAACAATTTAAAAAATAGTAACAATTTAATAAATAGTAAGTAACAATTTAATAAATAGTAAGTAACAATTTAATAAATAGTAAGTAACAATTTAATAAATAGTAAGTAACAATTTAATAAGTAGATAGTAACAATTTAATTAATAGTAAGTAACAACTTAATAAATAGTAAGTAACAATTTAATAAATAGTAAGAAACATTTTAATAAATAGTAAGTAACAATTTGATAAATAGTAAGTAACGATTTGATAAATAGAAAGTAACAATATGATAAATAGTAAGTAACCACTTGATAAATAGTAAGTAACCATTTGATAAATAGTAAGTAACAATTTAATAAACAGTAACAATTTAATAAAGAGTAAGTAACAATTTAATAAATAGTAAGTAACAATTTAATAAATAGTATGTAACAATTTAATAAATAGTAAGTAACAATTTGATAAATAGTAAGTAACAATTTGATAAATAGTAAGTAACAATTTGATAAATAGTAAGTAACCATTTGATAAATAGTAAGTAACAATTTAATAAATAGTAAGTAACAATTTAATAAATAGTAAGAAACAATTTGATAAATAGTAAGTAACAATTTAATTAATAGTTAGTAACAACTTAATAAATAGTAAGTAACAATTTAATAAATAATAAGAAACATTTTAATAAATAGTTAGTAACAATTTGATAAATAGTAAGTAACGATTTGATAAATAGAAAGTAACAATTTGATAAATAGTAAGTAACAATTTAATAAAGAGTAAGTAACAATTTAATAAATAGTAAGTAATAATTTAATAAATAGTAAGTAACAATTTAATAAATAGTAAGTAACAATTTAATAAATAGTAAGTAACAATTTGATAAATAGTAAGTAACAATTTGATAAATTGTAAGTAACAATTTAATAAATAGTATGTAACAATTTAATAAATAGTATGTAACAATTTAATAAATAGTAAGTAACAATTTACTAAATAGTATGTAACAATTTAATAAATAGTAAGTAACAATTTAATAAACAGTAATAATTTAATAAAGAGTAAGTAACAATTTAATAAATAGTAAGTAACAATTTAATAAATAGTAAGTAACAATTTAAAAAATAGTAACAATTTAATAACTAGTAAGTAACAATTTAATAAATAGTAAGTAACAATTTGATAAATAGTAAGTAACAATTTAATAAATAGTAAGTAACAATTTAATAAATAGTAAGTAAAAATTTAATAAATAGTAAGAAACAATTTAATAAATAATATGTAACAATTTAATAAATAGTAAGTAACAATTTAATAAACAGTAAGTAACTATTTAATAAATAGTAAGTAACAATTTAATAAATAGTAAGTAACAATTTAATAAATAGTAAGTCACAATTTAATAAATTGTAAGTAACAATTTAATAAATAGTATGTAACAATTTAAAAATAGTAAGTAACAATTTAATACATAGTAAGTAACAATTTTATAAATAGTTAGTAACAACTTAATAAATAGTAAGTAACAATTTAATAAATAGTAAGAAACATTTTAATAAATAGTTAGTAACAATTTGATAAATAGTATGTAACGATTTGATAAATAGAAAGTAACAATTTGATAAATAGTAAGTAACAATTTAATAAAGAGTAAGTAACAATTTAATAAATAGTAAGTAATAATTTAATAAATAGTAAGTAACAATTTAATAAATAGTAAGTAACAATTTAATAAATAGTGTGTAACAATTTAATAAATAGTAAGTAACAATTTAATACATAGTAAGTAACAATTTAATAAATAGTAAGTAACAATTTAATAAATAGTAAGAAACAATTTGATAAATAGTAAGTAACAATTTGATAAATAGTAAGTAACAATTTAAAAAATAGTAACAATTTAATAAATAGTAAGTAACAATTTAATAAATAGTAAGTAACAATTTAATAAATAGTAAGTAACAATTTAATAAATAGTAAGTAACAATTTAATAAGTAGATAGTAACAATTTAATTAATAGTAAGTAACAACTTAATAAATAGTAAGTAACAATTTAATAAATAGTAAGAAACATTTTAATAAATAGTAAGTAACAATTTGATAAATAGTAAGTAACGATTTGATAAATAGAAAGTAACAATTTGATAAATAGTAAGTAACCACTTGATAAATAGTAAGTAACCATTTGATAAATAGTAAGTAACAATTTAATAAACAGTAACAATTTAATAAAGAGTAAGTAACAATTTAATAAATAGTAAGTAACAATTTAATAAATAGTATGTAACAATTTAATAAATAGTAAGTAACAATTTGATAAATAGTAAGTAACAATTTGATAAATAGTAAGTAACAATTTGATAAATAGTAAGTAACCATTTGATAAATAGTAAGTAACAATTTAATAAATAGTAAGTAACAATTTAATAAATAGTAAGAAACAATTTGATAAATAGTAAGTAACAATTTAATTAATAGTTAGTAACAACTTAATAAATAGTAAGTAACAATTTAATAAATAGTAAGAAACATTTTAATAAATAGTTAGTAACAATTTGATAAATAGTATGTAACGATTTGATAAATAGAAAGTAACAATTTGATAAATAGTAAGTAACAATTTAATAAAGAGTAAGTAACAATTTAATAAATAGTAAGTAATAATTTAATAAATAGTAAGTAACAATTTAATAAATAGTAAGTAACAATTTAATAAATAGTAAGAAACAATTTGATAAATAGTAAGTAACAATTTAATTAATAGTTAGTAACAACTTAATAAATAGTAAGTAACAATTTAATAAATAATAAGAAACATTTTAATAAATAGTTAGTAACAATTTGATAAATAGTAAGTAACGATTTGATAAATAGAAAGTAACAATTTGATAAATAGTAAGTAACAATTTAATAAAGAGTAAGTAACAATTTAATAAATAGTAAGTAATAATTTAATAAATAGTAAGTAACAATTTAATAAATAGTAAGTAACAATTTAATAAATAGTAAGTAACAATTTGATAAATAGTAAGTAACAATTTGATAAATTGTAAGTAACAATTTAATAAATAGTATGTAACAATTTAATAAATAGTATGTAACAATTTAATAAATAGTAAGTAACAATTTACTAAATAGTATGTAACAATTTAATAAATAGTAAGTAACAATTTAATAAACAGTAATAATTTAATAAAGAGTAAGTAACAATTTAATAAATAGTAAGTAACAATTTAATAAATAGTAAGTAACAATTTAAAAAATAGTAACAATTTAATAACTAGTAAGTAACAATTTAATAAATAGTAAGTAACAATTTGATAAATAGTAAGTAACAATTTAATAAATAGTAAGTAACAATTTAATAAATAGTAAGTAAAAATTTAATAAATAGTAAGAAACAATTTAATAAATAATATGTAACAATTTAATAAATAGTAAGTAACAATTTAATAAACAGTAAGTAACTATTTAATAAATAGTAAGTAACAATTTAATAAATAGTAAGTAACAATTTAATAAATAGTAAGTCACAATTTAATAAATTGTAAGTAACAATTTAATAAATAGTATGTAACAATTTAAAAATAGTAAGTAACAATTTAATACATAGTAAGAAACAATTTTATAAATAGTTAGTAACAACTTAATAAATAGTAAGTAACAATTTAATAAATAGTAAGAAACATTTTAATAAATAGTTAGTAACAATTTGATAAATAGTATGTAACGATTTGATAAATAGAAAGTAACAATTTGATAAATAGTAAGTAACAATTTAATAAAGAGTAAGTAACAATTTAATAAATAGTAAGTAATAATTTAATAAATAGTAAGTAACAATTTAATAAATAGTAAGTAACAATTTAATAAATAGTGTGTAACAATTTAATAAATAGTAAGTAACAATTTAATACATAGTAAGTAACAATTTAATAAATAGTAAGTAACAATTTAATAAATAGTAAGAAACAATTTGATAAATAGTAAGTAACAATTTGATAAATAGTAAGTAACAATTTAAAAAATAGTAACAATTTAATAAATAGTAAGTAACAATTTAATAAATAGTAAGTAACAATTTAATAAATAGTAAGTAACAATTTAATAAATAGTAAGTAACAATTTAATAAGTAGATAGTAACAATTTAATTAATAGTAAGTAACAACTTAATAAATAGTAAGTAACAATTTAATAAATAGTAAGAAACATTTTAATAAATAGTAAGTAACAATTTGATAAATAGTAAGTAACGATTTGATAAATAGAAAGTAACAATTTGATAAATAGTAAGTAACCACTTGATAAATAGTAAGTAACCATTTGATAAATAGTAAGTAACAATTTAATAAACAGTAACAATTTAATAAAGAGTAAGTAACAATTTAATAAATAGTAAGTAACAATTTAATAAATAGTATGTAACAATTTAATAAATAGTAAGTAACAATTTGATAAATAGTAAGTAACAATTTGATAAATAGTAAGTAACAATTTGATAAATAGTAAGTAACCATTTGATAAATAGTAAGTAACAATTTAATAAATAGTAAGTAACAATTTAATAAATAGTAAGAAACAATTTGATAAATAGTAAGTAACAATTTAATTAATAGTTAGTAACAACTTAATAAATAGTAAGTAACAATTTAATAAATAGTAAGAAACATTTTAATAAATAGTTAGTAACAATTTGATAAATAGTATGTAACGATTTGATAAATAGAAAGTAACAATTTGATAAATAGTAAGTAACAATTTAATAAAGAGTAAGTAACAATTTAATAAATAGTAAGTAATAATTTAATAAATAGTAAGTAACAATTTAATAAATAGTAAGTAACAATTTAATAAATAGTAAGTAACAATTTGATAAATAGTAAGTAACAATTTGATAAATTGTAAGTAACAATTTAATAAATAGTATGTAACAATTTAATAAATAGTATGTAACAATTTAATAAATAGTAAGTAACAATTTACTAAATAGTAAGTAACAATTTAATAAATAGTAAGTAACAATTTAATAAACAGTAACAATTTAATAAAGAGTAAGTAACAATTTAATAAATAGTAAGTAACAATTTAATAAATAGTAAGTAACAATTTAAAAAATAGTAACAATTTAATAACTAGTAAGTAACAATTTAATAAATAGTAAGTAACAATTTGATAAATAGTAAGTAACAATTTAATAAATAGTAAGTAACAATTTAATAAATAGTAAGTAAAAATTTAATAAATAGTAAGAAACAATTTAATAAATAATATGTAACAATTTAATAAATAGTAAGTAACAATTTAATAAACAGTAAGTAACTATTTAATAAATAGTAAGTAACAATTTAAAAAATAGTAACAATTTAATAAATAGTAAGTAACAATTTAATAAATAGTAAGTAACAATTTAATAAATAGTAAGTAACAATTTAATAAATAATAAGTAACAATTTGATAAATAGTAAGTAACAATTTAATAAATAGTAAGTAACAATTTAATAAATAGTAAGTAACAATTTAATAAATAGTAAGTAAGAATTTAATAAATAGTAAGTAACAATTTAATAAATAATAAGTAACAATTTAATAAATAGTAAGTAACAATTTAATAAAAAGTAAGTAACAATTTAATAAATAGTAAGTAACAATTTAATAAATAGTAAGTAACAATTTAATAAATAGTATGTAACAATTTATTAAATAGTAAGTAACAATTTAATAAATAGTATGTAACAATTTAATAAATAGTAAGTAACAATTTAATAAATAGTAAGTAACAATTTGATAAATAGTAAGTAACAATTTGATAAATAGTAAGTAACCATTTGATAAATAGTAAGTAACCATTTGATAAATAGTTAGTAACAATTTAATAAATAGTAAGTAACAATTTAATAAATAGATAGTAACAATTTAATTAATAGTAAGTAACAACTTAATAAATAGTAAGTAACAATTTAATAAATAGTAAGTAACAATTTAATAAATAGTATGTAACAATTTAATAACTAGTAAGTTACAATTTAATAAATACTAAGTAACAATTTGATAAATAGTAAGTAACAATTTGATAAATAGTAAGTAACCATTTGATAAATAGTAAGTAACCATTTGATAAATAGTAAGTAACCATTTGATAAATAGTAAGTAACAATTTAATAAATAGTAAGTAACAATTTAATAAATAGTATGTAACAATTTAATAAATAGTAAGTAACAATTTAATAAACAGTAACAATTTAATAAAGAGTAAGTAACAATTTAATAAATAGTAAGTAACAATTTAATAAATAGTAAGTAACAATTTAATAAATAGTGAGTAACAATTTAATAAATAGTAAGTAACAGTTTAATAAACAGTAAGTAACAATTTAATAAATAGTAAGTAACAATTTAATAAATTGTAAGTAACAATTTGATAAATAGTAAGTAACAATTTAATAAATAGTAAGTAACAATTTAATAAATAGATAGTAACAATTTAATTAATAGTAAGTAACAACTTAATAAATAGTAAGTAACAATTTAATAAATAGTAAGAAACATTTTAATAAATAGTAAGTAACAATTTGATAAATAGTAAGTAACGATTTGATAAATAGAAAGTAACAATTTGATAAATAGTAAGTAACAATTTAATAAACAGTAACAATTTAATAAATAGTAAGTAACAATTTAATAAATAGTAAGAAAAAATTTAATAAATAGTTTGTAACAATTTAATAAATATTAAGTGTCAATTTAATAAATAATAAGTAACAATTTAATAAATAGTAAGTAACAATTTAATAAATAGTAAGTAACAATTTAATAAATAGTAAGTAACCATTTGATAAATAGTAAGTAACCATTTGATATATAGTAAGTAACAATTTAATAAATAGTAAGTAACAATTTAATAAATAGATAGTAACAATTTAATTAATAGTAAGTAACAACTTAATAAGTAGTAAGTAACAATTTAATAAATAGTAAGAAACGTTTTAATAAATAGTAAGTAACAATTTAATAAATAGTAAGTAACAATTTAATAAATAGTATGTAACAACTTAATAAATAGTAAGTAACAATTTAATACATAGTAAGTAACAATTTAATAAATAGTAAGTAACAATTTAATAAATAGTAAGTAACAATTTAAAAAATAGTAACAATTTAATAAATAGTAAGTAACAATTTAATTAATAGTATGTAACAATTTAATAAATAGTAAGTAACAATTTGATAAATAGTAAGTAACAATTTGATAAATAGTAAGTAACAATTTGATAAATAGTAAGTAACCATTTGATAAATAGTAAGTAACCATTTGATAAATAGTAAGTAACAATTTAATAAATAGTATGTAACAATTTAATAAATAGATAGTAACAATTTAATTAATAGTAAGTAACAACTTAATAAATAGTAAATAACAATTTAATAAATAGTAAGAAACATTTTAATAAATAGTAAGTAACAATTTGATAAATAGTAAGTAAAGATTTGATAAATAGAAAGTAACAATTTGATAAATAGTAAGTAACAATTTAATAAATAGTAAGTAACAATTTGATATATAGTAAGTAACAATTTGATAAATAGTAAGTAACAATTTGATAAATAGTAAGTAACAATTTGATAAATAGTAAGTAACCATTTGATAAATAGTAAGTAACCATTTGATAAATAGTAAGTAACAATTTAATAAACAGTAACAATTTAATAAAGAGTAAGTAACAATTTAATAAATAGTAAGTAACAATTTAATAAATAGTTTGTAACAATTTAATAAATAGTAAGTGTCAATTTAATAAATAATAAGTAACAATTTAATAAATAGTAAGTAACAATTTAATAAATAGTAAGTAACAATTTAATAAATAGTAAGTAACAATTTAATAAATAGTAAGTAACAATTTAATAAATAGTAAGTAACAATTTAATAAATAGGGTGTAACAATTTAATAAATAGTGTGTAACATTTTAATAAATAGTAAGTAACAATTTAATACATAGTAAGTAACAATTTAATAAATAGTAAGTAACAATTTAATAAATAGTAAGAAACAATTTGATAAATAGTAAGTAACAATTTGATAAATAGTAAGTAACAATTTGATAAATAGTAAGTAACAATTTGATAAATAGTAAGTAACCATTTGATAAATAGTAAGTAACCATTTGATAAATAGTAAGTAACCATTTGATAAATAGTAAGTAACAATTTAATAAATAGTAAGTAACAATTTAGTAAATAGTATGTAACAATTTAATAAATAGTAAGTAACAATTTGATAAATAGTAAGTAACAATTTGATAAATAGTAAGTAACAATTTGATAAATAGTAAGTAACCATTTGATAAATAGTAAGTAACCATTTGATAAATAGTAAGTAACAATTTAATAAATAGTACGTAACAATTTAATAAATAGATAGTTACAATTTAATTAATAGTAAGTAACAACTTAATAAATAGTAAGTAACAATATAATAAATAGTAAGAAACATTTTAATAAATAGTAAGTAACAATTTGATAAATAGTAAGTAACAATTTAATAAATAGTAAGTAACAATTTAATAAATAGTTAGAAACAATTTGATAAATAGTAAGTAACAATTTGATAAATAGTAAGTAACAATTTAAAAAATAGTAACAATTTAATAAATAGTAAGTAACAATTTAATAAATAGTAAGTAACAATTTAATAAATAGTAAGTAACAATTTAATAAATAGTAAGTAACAATTTAATAAGTAGATAGTAACAATTTAATTAATAGTAAGTAACAACTTAATAAATAGTAAGTAACAATTTAATAAATAGTAAGAAACATTTTAATAAATAGTAAGTAACAATTTGATAAATAGTAAGTAACGATTTGATAAATAGAAAGTAACAATTTGATAAATAGTAAGTAACCACTTGATAAATAGTAAGTAACCATTTGATAAATAGTAAGTAACAATTTAATAAACAGTAACAATTTAATAAAGAGTAAGTAACAATTTAATAAATAGTAAGTAACAATTTAATAAATAGTATGTAACAATTTAATAAATAGTAAGTAACAATTTGATAAATAGTAAGTAACAATTTGATAAATAGTAAGTAACAATTTGGTAAATAGTAAGTAACCATTTGATAAATAGTAAGTAACAATTTAATAAATAGTAAGTGACTATTTAATAAATAGTAAGAAACAATTTGATAAATAGTAAGTAACAATTTAATTAATAGTTAGTAACAACTTAATAAATAGTAAGTAACAATTTAATAAATAGTAAGAAACATTTTAATAAATAGTTAGTAACAATTTGATAAATAGTAAGTAACGATTTGATAAATAGAAAGTAACAATTTGATAAATAGTAAGTAACAATTTAATAAAGAGTAAGTAACAATTTAATAAATAGTAAGTAATAATTTAATAAATAGTAAGTAACAATTTAATAAATAGTAAGTAACAATTTAATAAATAGTAAGTAACAATTTGATAAATAGTAAGTAACAATTTGATAAATTGTAAGTAACAATTTAATAAATAGTATGTAACAATTTAATAAATAGTATGTAACAATTTAATAAATAGTAAGTAACAATTTACTAAATAGTATGTAACAATTTAATAAATAGTAAGTAACAATTTAATAAACAGTAATAATTTAATAAAGAGTAAGTAACAATTTAATAAATAGTAAGTAACAATTTAATAAATAGTAAGTAACAATTTAAAAAATAGTAACAATTTAATAACTAGTAAGTAACAATTTAATAAATAGTAAGTAACAATTTGATAAATAGTAAGTAACAATTTAATAAATAGTAAGTAACAATTTAATAAATAGTAAGTAAAAATTTAATAAATAGTAAGAAACAATTTAATAAATAATATGTAACAATTTAATAAATAGTAAGTAACAATTTAATAAACAGTAAGTAACTATTTAATAAATAGTAAGTAACAATTTAATAAATAGTAAGTAACAATTTAATAAATAGTAAGTCACAATTTAATAAATTGTAAGTAACAATTTAATAAATAGTATGTAACAATTTAAAAATAGTAAGTAACAATTTAATACATAGTAAGTAACAATTTTATAAATAGTAAGTAACAATTTAATAAATAGTAAGTAACAATTTAAAAAATAGTAAGTAACAATTTGATAAATAGTAAGTAACGATTTGATAAATAGAAAGTAACAATTTGATAAATAGTACGTAACAATTTAATAAACCGTAACAATTTAATAAATAGTAAGTAACAATTTAATAAATAGTAAGAAAAAATTTAATAAGTAGTTGGTAACAATTTAATAAATATTAAGTGTCAATTTAATAAATGATAAGTAACAATTTAATAAATAGTAAGTAACAGTTTAATAAATAGTAAGTAACAATTTAATAAATAGTAAGTAACCATTGGTAAATAGTAAGTAACCATTTGATAAATAGTAAGTAACAATTTAATAAATAGTAAGTAACAATTTAATAAATAGATAGTAACAATTTAATTAATAGTAAGTAACAACTTAATAAATAGTAAGTAACAATTTAAAAAATAGTAACAATTTAATAACTAGTAAGTAACAATTTAATAAATAGTAAGTAACAATTTGATAAATAGTAAGTAACAATTTAATAAATAGTAAGTAACAATTTAATAAATAGTAAGTAACAATTTAATAAATAGTAACTAACAATTTAATAAATAATAAGTAACAATTTAATAAATAGTAAGTAACAATTTAATAAACAGTAAGTAACAATTTAATAAATAGTAAGTAACAATTTAATAAATAGTAAGAAACAATTTGATAAATAGTAAGTAACAATTTAATTAATAGTTAGTAACAACTTAATAAATAGTAAGTAACAATTTAATAAATAGTAAGAAACATTTTAATAAATAGTAAGTAACAATTTAATAAATAGTAAGTAAAAATTTAATAAATAGTAAGTAACAATTTGATAAATAGTAAGTAACAATTTGATAAATAGTAAGTAACAATTTAATAAATAGTAAGTAACAATTTAATAAATAGTAAGTAACAATTTGATAAATAGTAAGTAACAATTTGATAAATAGTAAGTAACAATTTAATAAATAGTAAGTAACAATTTAATAAATAGTAAGTAACAATTTAATAAATAGTAAGTAACAATTTAATAAATAGTAAGTAACAATTTGATAAATAGTAAGTAACAATTTGATAAATAGTAAGTAACAATTTAATAAATAGTAAGTAACAATTTAATAAATAGTAAGTAACAATTTAATAAATAGTAAGTAACAATTTAATAAATAGTGAGTAACAATTTAATAAATAGTAAGTAACAATTTAATAAATAGTATGAAACAATTTAATAAATAGTATGTAACAATTTAATAAATAGTAAGTAACAATTTACTAAATAGTAAGTAACAATTTAATAAATAGTAAGTAACAATTTAATAAACAGTAACAATTTAATAAAGAGTAAGTAACAATTTAATAAATAGTAAGAAACATTTTAATAAATAGTAAGTAACAATTTGATAAATAGTAAGTAACGATTTGATAAATAGAAAGTAACAATTTGATAAATAGTAAGTAACAATTTAATAAATAGTAAGTAACAATTTAATAAATAGTAAGTAACAATTTAAAAAATAGTAACAATTTAATAACTAGTAAGTAACAATTTAATAAATAGTAAGTAACAATTTGATAAATAGTAAGTAACAATTTAATAAATAGTAAGTAACAATTTAATATATAGTAAGTAAAAATTTAATAAATAGTAAGAAACAATTTAATAAATAATATGGAACAATTTAATAAATAGTAAGTAACAATTTAATAAACAGTAAGTAACTATTTAATAAATAGTAAGTAACAATTTAATAAATAGTAAGTAACAATTTAATAAATAGTAAGTAACAATTTAATAAATTGTAAGTAACAATTTAATAAATAGTATGTAACAATTTAAAAATAGTAAGTAACAATTTAATACATAGTAAGTAACAATTTTATAAATAGTAAGTAACAATTTAATAAATAGTAAGTAACAATTTAAAAAATAGTAACAATTTAATAAATAGTAAGTAACAATTTAATAAATAGTATGAAACAATTTAATAAATAGTATGTAACAATTTAATAAATAGTAACTAACAATTTAATAAATAGTAAGTAACAATTTAATAAATAGTAAGTAACAATTTAATAAATAGTAAGTAACAATTTAATAAATAGTAAGTAACAATTTAATAAATACTAAGTAACAATTTAATAAATTGTAAGTAACAATTTAATAAATAGCATGTAACAATTTAATAAATAGTGAGTAACAATTTAATACATAGTAAGTAACAATTTAATAAATAGTATGTAACAATTTAATAAATAGTAAGTAACAATTTAATAAATAGATAGTAACAATTTAATTAATAGTAAGTAACAACTTAATAAATAGTAAGTAACAATTTAATAAATAGTAAGTAACAATTTGATAAATAGTAAGTAACAATTTAATAAATAGTAAGTAACAATTTAATAAATAGTAACTAACAATTTAATAAATAATAAGTAACAATTTAATAAATAGTAAGTAACAATTTAATAAACAGTAAGTAACAATTTAATAAATAGTAAGTAACAATTTAATAAATAGTAAGTAACAATTTAATAAATAGTAAGTAACAATTTAATGAATAGTAAGTAACAATTTAATAAATAGTGAGTAACAATTTAATAAATAGTAAGTAACAATTTAATAAATAGTAAGTAACAATTTAATAAATAGTAAGTAACAATTTAAAAAATAGTAACAATTTAATAACTAGTAAGTAACAATTTAATAAATAGTAAGTAACAATTTGATAAATAGTAAGTAACAATTTAATAAATAGTAAGTAACAATTTAATAAATAGTAAGTAACAATTTAATAAATAGTAACTAACAATTTAATAAATAATAAGTAACAATTTAATAAATAGTAAGTAACAATTTAATAAACAGTAAGTAACAATTTAATAAATAGTAAGTAACAATTTAATAAATAGTAAGAAACAATTTGATAAATAGTAAGTAACAATTTAATTAATAGTTAGTAACAACTTAATAAATAGTAAGTAACAATTTAATAAATAGTAAGAAACATTTTAATAAATAGTAAGTAACAATTTAATAAATAGTAAGTAAAAATTTAATAAATAGTAAGTAACAATTTGATAAATAGTAAGTAACAATTTGATAAATAGTAAGTAACAATTTAATAAATAGTAAGTAACAATTTAATAAATAGTAAGTAACAATTTAATAAATAGTAAGTAACAATTTAATAAATAGTGAGTTACAATTTAATAAATAGTAAGTAACAATTTAATAAATAGTATGAAACAATTTAATAAATAGTATGTAACAATTTAATAAATAGTAAGTAACAATTTACTAAATAGTAAGTAACAATTTAATAAATAGTAAGTAACAATTTAATAAACAGTAACAATTTAATAAAGAGTAAGTAACAATTTAATAAATAGTAAGAAACATTTTAATAAATAGTAAGTAACAATTTAATAAATAGTAAGTAACAATTTAAAAAATAGTAACAATTTAATAACTAGTAAGTAACAATTTAATAAATAGTAAGTAACAATTTGATAAATAGTAAGTAACAATTTAATAAATAGTAAGTAACAATTTAATAAATAGTAAGTAAAAATTTAATAAATAGTAAGAAACAATTTAATAAATAATATGTAACAATTTAATAAATAGTAAGTAACAATTTAATAAACAGTAAGTAACTATTTAATAAATAGTAAGTAACAATTTAATAAATAGTAAGTAACAATTTAATAAATAGTAAGTAACAATTTAATAAATTGTAAGTAACAATTTAATAAATAGTATGTAACAATTTAAAAATAGTAAGTAACAATTTAATACATAGTAAGTAACAATTTTATAAATAGTAAGTAACAATTTAATAAATAGTAAGTAACAATTTAAAAAATAGTAACAATTTAATAAATAGTAAGTAACAATTTAATAAATAGTAAGTAACAATTTAATAAATAGTAAGTAACAATTTAATAAATAGATAGTAACAATTTAATTAATAGTAAGTAACAACTTTATAAATAGTAAGTAACAATTTAATAAATAGTAAGAAACATTTTAATAAATAGTAAGTAACAATTTGATAAATAGTAAGTAACGATTTGATAAATAGAAAGTAACAATTTGATAAATAGTATGTAACAATTTAATAAACCGTAACAATTTAATAAATAGTAAGTAACAATTTAATAAATAGTAAGAAAAAATTTAATAAGTAGTTGGTAACAATTTAATAAATATTAAGTGTCAATTTAATAAATGATAAGTAACAATTTAATAAATAGTAAGTAACAATTTAATAAATAGTAAGTAACAATTTAATAAATAGTAAGTAACCATTTGATAAATAGTAAGTAACCATTTGATAAATAGTAAGTAACAATTTAATAAATAGTAAGTAACAATTTAATAAATAGATAGTAACAATTTAATTAATAGTAAGTAACAACTTAATAAATAGTAAGTAACAATTTAATAAATAGTAAGAAACGTTTTAATAAATAGTAAGTAACAATTTAATAAATAGTAAGTAACAATTTAATAAATAGTATGCAACAATTTAATAAATAGTAAGTTACAATTTAATACATAGTATGTAACAATTTAATAAATAGTAAGTAACAATTTAATAAATAGTAAGTAACAATTTAAAAAAGAGTAACAATTTAATAAATAGTAAGTAACAACTTTATAAATAGTAAGTAACAATTTAATAAATAGTAAGAAACATTTTAATAAATAGTAAGTAACAATTTGATAAATAGTAAGTAACGATTTGATAAATAGAAAGTAACAATTTGATAAATAGTATGTAACAATTTAATAAATAGTAAGTAACAATTTAATAAATAGTAAGAAAAAATTTAATAAGTAGTTGGTAACAATTTAATAAATATTAAGTGTCAATTTAATAAATGATAAGTAACAATTTAATAAATAGTAAGTAACAGTTTAATAAATAGTAAGTAACAATTTAATAAATAGTAAGTAACCATTGGTAAATAGTAAGTAACCATTTGATAAATAGTAAGTAACAATTTAATAAATAGTAAGTAACAATTTAATAAATAGATAGTAACAATTTAATTAATAGTAAGTAACAACTTAATAAATAGTAAGTAACAATTTAAAAAATAGTAACAATTTAATAACTAGTAAGTAACAATTTAATAAATAGTAAGTAACAATTTGATAAATAGTAAGTAACAATTTAATAAATAGTAAGTAACAATTTAATAAATAGTAAGTAACAATTTAATAAATAGTAACTAACAATTTAATAAATAATAAGTAACAATTTAATAAATAGTAAGTAACAATTTAATAAACAGTAAGTAACAATTTAATAAATAGTAAGTAACAATTTAATAAATAGTAAGAAACAATTTGATAAATAGTAAGTAACAATTTAATTAATAGTTAGTAACAACTTAATAAATAGTAAGTAACAATTTAATAAATAGTAAGAAACATTTTAATAAATAGTAAGTAACAATTTAATAAATAGTAAGTAAAAATTTAATAAATAGTAAGTAACAATTTGATAAATAGTAAGTAACAATTTGATAAATAGTAAGTAACAATTTAATAAATAGTAAGTAACAATTTAATAAATAGTAAGTAACAATTTGATAAATAGTAAGTAACAATTTGATAAATAGTAAGTAACAATTTAATAAATAGTAAGTAACAATTTAATAAATAGTAAGTAACAATTTAATAAATAGTAAGTAACAATTTAATAAATAGTAAGTAACAATTTGATAAATAGTAAGTAACAATTTGATAAATAGTAAGTAACAATTTAATAAATAGTAAGTAACAATTTAATAAATAGTAAGTAACAATTTAATAAATAGTAAGTAACAATTTAATAAATAGTGAGTAACAATTTAATAAATAGTAAGTAACAATTTAATAAATAGTATGAAACAATTTAATAAATAGTATGTAACAATTTAATAAATAGTAAGTAACAATTTACTAAATAGTAAGTAACAATTTAATAAATAGTAAGTAACAATTTAATAAATAGTAAGTAACAATTTAATAAGTAGATAGTAACAATTTAATTAATAGTAAGTAACAACTTAATAAATAGTAAGTAACAATTTAATAAATAGTAAGAAACATTTTAATAAATAGTAAGTAACAATTTGATAAATAGTAAGTAACGATTTGATAAATAGAAAGTAACAATTTGATAAATAGTAAGTAACCACTTGATAAATAGTAAGTAACCATTTGATAAATAGTAAGTAACAATTTAATAAACAGTAACAATTTAATAAAGAGTAAGAAACAATTTAATAAATAGTAAGTAACAATTTAATAAATAGTATGTAACAATTTAATAAATAGTAAGTAACAATTTGATAAATAGTAAGTAACAATTTGATAAATAGTAAGTAACAATTTGATAAATAGTAAGTAACCATTTGATAAATAGTAAGTAACAATTTAATAAATAGTAAGTAACAATTTAATAAATAGTAAGAAACAATTTGATAAATAGTAAGTAACAATTTAATTAATAGTTAGTAACAACTTAATAAATAGTAAGTAACAATTTAATAAATAGTAAGAAACATTTTAATAAATAGTTAGTAACAATTTGATAAATAGTATGTAACGATTTGATAAATAGAAAGTAACAATTTGATAAATAGTAAGTAACAATTTAATAAAGAGTAAGTAACAATTTAATAAATAGTAAGTAATAATTTAATAAATAGTAAGTAACAATTTAATAAATAGTAAGTAACAATTTAATAAATAGTGTGTAACAATTTAATAAATAGTAAGTAACAATTTAATACATAGTAAGTAACAATTTAATAAATAGTAAGTAACAATTTAATAAATAGTAAGAAACAATTTGATAAATAGTAAGTAACAATTTGATAAATAGTAAGTAACAATTTAAAAAATAGTAACAATTTAATAAATAGTAAGTAACAATTTAATAAATAGTAAGTAACAATTTAATAAATAGTAAGTAACAATTTAATAAATAGTAAGTAACAATTTAATAAGTAGATAGTAACAATTTAATTAATAGTAAGTAACAACTTAATAAATAGTAAGTAACAATTTAATAAATAGTAAGAAACATTTTAATAAATAGTAAGTAACAATTTGATAAATAGTAAGTAACGATTTGATAAATAGAAAGTAACAATTTGATAAATAGTAAGTAACCACTTGATAAATAGTAAGTAACCATTTGATAAATAGTAAGTAACAATTTAATAAACAGTAACAATTTAATAAAGAGTAAGTAACAATTTAATAAATAGTAAGTAACAATTTAATAAATAGTATGTAACAATTTAATAAATAGTAAGTAACAATTTGATAAATAGTAAGTAACAATTTGATAAATAGTAAGTAACAATTTGATAAATAGTAAGTAACCATTTGATAAATAGTAAGTAACAATTTAATAAATAGTAAGTAACAATTTAATAAATAGTAAGAAACAATTTGATAAATAGTAAGTAACAATTTAATTAATAGTTAGTAACAACTTAATAAATAGTATGTAACAATTTAATAAATAGTAAGAAACATTTTAATAAATAGTTAGTAACAATTTGATAAATAGTATGTAACGATTTGATAAATAGAAAGTAACAATTTGATAAATAGTAAGTAACAATTTAATAAAGAGTAAGTAACAATTTAATAAATAGTAAGTAATAATTTAATAAATAGTAAGTAACAATTTAATAAATAGTAAGTAACAATTTAATGAATAGTAAGTAACAATTTGATAAATAGTAAGTAACAATTTGATAAATTGTAAGTAACAATTTAATAAATAGTATGTAACAATTTAATAAATAGTATGTAACAATTTAATAAATAGTAAGTAACAATTTACTAAATAGTAAGTAACAATTTAATAAATAGTAAGTAACAATTTAATAAACAGTAACAATTTAATAAAGAGTAAGTAACAATTTAATAAATAGTAAGTAACAATTTAATAAATAGTAAGTAACAATTTAAAAAATAGTAACAATTTAATAACTAGTAAGTAACAATTTAATAAATAGTAAGTAACAATTTGATAAATAGTAAGTAACAATTTAATAAATAGTAAGTAACAATTTAATAAATAGTAAGTAAAAATTTAATAAATAGTAAGAAACAATTTAATAAATAATATGTAACAATTTAATAAATAGTAAGTAACAATTTAATAAACAGTAAGTAACTATTTAATAAATAGTAAGTAACAATTTAAAAAATAGTAACAATTTAATAAATAGTAAGTAACAATTTAATAAATAGTAAGTAACAATTTAATAAATAGTAAGTAACAATTTAATAAATAGTAAGTAACAATTTGATAAATAGTAAGTAACAATTTAATAAATAGTAAGTAACAATTTAATAAATAGTAAGTAACAATTTAATAAATAGTAAGTAAGAATTTAATAAATAGTAAGTAACAATTTAATAAATAATAAGTAACAATTTAATAAATAGTAAGTAACAATTTAATAAACAGTAAGTAACAATTTAATAAATAGTAAGTAACAATTTAATAAATATTAAGTAACAATTTAATAAATAGTATGTAACAATTTATTAAATAGTAAGTAACAATTTAATAAATAGTATGTAACAATTTAATAAATAGTAAGTAACAATTTAATAAATAGTAAGTAACAATTTGATAAATAGTAAGTAACAATTTGATAAATAGTAAGTAACCATTTGATAAATAGTAAGTAACCATTTGATAAATAGTTAGTAACAATTTAATAAATAGTAAGTAACAATTTAATAAATAGATAGTAACAATTTAATTAATAGTAAGTAACAACTTAATAAATAGTAAGTAACAATTTAATAAATAGTAAGTAACAATTTAATAAATAGTATGTAACAATTTAATAACTAGTAAGTTACAATTTAATAAATACTAAGTAACAATTTGATAAATAGTAAGTAACAATTTGATAAATAGTAAGTAACCATTTGATAAATAGTAAGTAACCATTTGATAAATAGTAAGTAACCATTTGATAAATAGTAAGTAACAATTTAATAAATAGTAAGTAACAATTTAATAAATAGTATGTAACAATTTAATAAATAGTAAGTAACAATTTAATAAACAGTAACAATTTAATAAAGAGTAAGTAACAATTTAATAAATAGTAAGTAACAATTTAATAAATAGTAAGTAACAATTTAATAAATAGTGAGTAACAATTTAATAAATAGTAAGTAACAGTTTAATAAACAGTAAGTAACAATTTAATAAATAGTAAGTAACAATTTAATAAATTGTAAGTAACAATTTGATAAATAGTAAGTAACAATTTAATAAATAGTAAGTAACAATTTAATAAATAGATAGTAACAATTTAATTAATAGTAAGTAACAACTTAATAAATAGTAAGTAACAATTTAATAAATAGTAAGAAACATTTTAATAAATAGTAAGTAACAATTTGATAAATAGTAAGTAACGATTTGATAAATAGAAAGTAACAATTTGATAAATAGTAAGTAACAATTTAATAAACAGTAACAATTTAATAAATAGTAAGTAACAATTTAATAAATAGTAAGTAACAATTTAATAAATAGTAAGTAACCATTTGATAAATAGTAAGTAACCATTTGATATATAGTAAGTAACAATTTAATAAATAGTAAGTAACAATTTAATAAATAGATAGTAACAATTTAATTAATAGTAAGTAACAACTTAATAAGTAGTAAGTAACAATTTAATAAATAGTAAGAAACGTTTTAATAAATAGTAAGTAACAATTTAATAAATAGTAAGTAACAATTTAATAAATAGTATGTAACAACTTAATAAATAGTAAGTAACAATTTAATACATAGTAAGTAACAATTTAATAAATAGTAAGTAACAATTTAATAAATAGTAAGTAACAATTTAAAAAATAGTAACAATTTAATAAATAGTAAGTAACAATTTAATTAATAGTATGTAACAATTTAATAAATAGTAAGTAACAATTTGATAAATAGTAAGTAACAATTTGATAAATAGTAAGTAACAATTTGATAAATAGTAAGTAACCATTTGATAAATAGTAAGTAACCATTTGATAAATAGTAAGTAACCATTTGATAAATAGTAAGTAACAATTTAATAAATAGTAAGTAACAATTTAGTAAATAGTATGTAACAATTTAATAAATAGTAAGTAACAATTTGATAAATAGTAAGTAACAATTTGATAAATAGTAAGTAACAATTTGATAAATAGTAAGTAACCATTTGATAAATAGTAAGTAACCATTTGATAAATAGTAAGTAACAATTTAATAAATAGTACGTAACAATTTAATAAATAGATAGTTACAATTTAATTAATAGTAAGTAACAACTTAATAAATAGTAAGTAACAATATAATAAATAGTAAGAAACATTTTAATAAATAGTAAGTAACAATTTGATAAATAGTAAGTAACAATTTAATAAATAGTAAGTAACAATTTAATAAATAGTTAGAAACAATTTGATAAATAGTAAGTAACAATTTGATAAATAGTAAGTAACAATTTAAAAAATAGTAACAATTTAATAAATAGTAAGTAACAATTTAATAAATAGTAAGTAACAATTTAATAAATAGTAAGTAACAATTTAATAAATAGTAAGTAACAATTTAATAAGTAGATAGTAACAATTTAATTAATAGTAAGTAACAACTTAATAAATAGTAAGTAACAATTTAATAAATAGTAAGAAACATTTTAATAAATAGTAAGTAACAATTTGATAAATAGTAAGTAACGATTTGATAAATAGAAAGTAACAATTTGATAAATAGTAAGTAACCACTTGATAAATAGTAAGTAACCATTTGATAAATAGTAAGTAACAATTTAATAAACAGTAACAATTTAATAAAGAGTAAGTAACAATTTAATAAATAGTAAGTAACAATTTAATAAATAGTATGTAACAATTTAATAAATAGTAAGTAACAATTTGATAAATAGTAAGTAACAATTTGATAAATAGTAAGTAACAATTTGATAAATAGTAAGTAACCATTTGATAAATAGTAAGTAACAATTTAATAAATAGTAAGTAACAATTTAATAAATAGTAAGAAACAATTTGATAAATAGTAAGTAACAATTTAATTAATAGTTAGTAACAACTTAATAAATAGTAAGTAACAATTTAATAAATAATAAGAAACATTTTAATAAATAGTTAGTAACAATTTGATAAATAGTAAGTAACGATTTGATAAATAGAAAGTAACAATTTGATAAATAGTAAGTAACAATTTAATAAAGAGTAAGTAACAATTTAATAAATAGTAAGTAATAATTTAATAAATAGTAAGTAACAATTTAATAAATAGTAAGTAACAATTTAATAAATAGTAAGTAACAATTTGATAAATAGTAAGTAACAATTTGATAAATTGTAAGTAACAATTTAATAAATAGTATGTAACAATTTAATAAATAGTATGTAACAATTTAATAAATAGTAAGTAACAATTTACTAAATAGTATGTAACAATTTAATAAATAGTAAGTAACAATTTAATAAACAGTAATAATTTAATAAAGAGTAAGTAACAATTTAATAAATAGTAAGTAACAATTTAATAAATAGTAAGTAACAATTTAAAAAATTGTAACAATTTAATAACTAGTAAGTAACAATTTAATAAATAGTAAGTAACAATTTGATAAATAGTAAGTAACAATTTAATAAATAGTAAGTAACAATTTAATAAATAGTAAGTAAAAATTTAATAAATAGTAAGAAACAATTTAATAAATAATATGTAACAATTTAATAAATAGTAAGTAACAATTTAATAAACAGTAAGTAACTATTTAATAAATAGTAAGTAACAATTTAATAAATAGTAAGTAACAATTTAATAAATAGTAAGTCACAATTTAATAAATTGTAAGTAACAATTTAATAAATAGTATGTAACAATTTAAAAATAGTAAGTAACAATTTAATACATAGTAAGTAACAATTTTATAAATAGTTAGTAACAACTTAATAAATAGTAAGTAACAATTTAATAAATAGTAAGAAACATTTTAATAAATAGTTAGTAACAATTTGATAAATAGTATGTAACGATTTGATAAATAGAAAGTAACAATTTGATAAATAGTAAGTAACAATTTAATAAAGAGTAAGTAACAATTTAATAAATAGTAAGTAATAATTTAATAAATAGTAAGTAACAATTTAATAAATAGTAAGTAACAATTTAATAAATAGTGTGTAACAATTTAATAAATAGTAAGTAACAATTTAATACATAGTAAGTAACAATTTAATAAATAGTAAGTAACAATTTAATAAATAGTAAGAAACAATTTGATAAATAGTAAGTAACAATTTGATAAATAGTAAGTAACAATTTAAAAAATAGTAACAATTTAATAAATAGTAAGTAACAATTTAATAAATAGTAAGTAACAATTTAATAAATAGTAAGTAACAATTTAATAAATAGTAAGTAACAATTTAATAAGTAGATAGTAACAATTTAATTAATAGTAAGTAACAACTTAATAAATAGTAAGTAACAATTTAATAAATAGTAAGAAACATTTTAATAAATAGTAAGTAACAATTTGATAAATAGTAAGTAACGATTTGATAAATAGAAAGTAACAATTTGATAAATAGTAAGTAACCACTTGATAAATAGTAAGTAACCATTTGATAAATAGTAAGTAACAATTTAATAAACAGTAACAATTTAATAAAGAGTAAGTAACAATTTAATAAATAGTAAGTAACAATTTAATAAATAGTATGTAACAATTTAATAAATAGTAAGTAACAATTTGATAAATAGTAAGTAACAATTTGATAAATAGTAAGTAACAATTTGATAAATAGTAAGTAACCATTTGATAAATAGTAAGTAACAATTTAATAAATAGTAAGTAACAATTTAATAAATAGTAAGAAACAATTTGATAAATAGTAAGTAACAATTTAATTAATAGTTAGTAACAACTTAATAAATAGTAAGTAACAATTTAATAAATAGTAAGAAACATTTTAATAAATAGTTAGTAACAATTTGATAAATAGTATGTAACGATTTGATAAATAGAAAGTAACAATTTGATAAATAGTAAGTAACAATTTAATAAAGAGTAAGTAACAATTTAATAAATAGTAAGTAATAATTTAATAAATAGTAAGTAACAATTTAATAAATAGTAAGTAACAATTTAATAAATAGTAAGTAACAATTTGATAAATAGTAAGTAACAATTTGATAAATTGTAAGTAACAATTTAATAAATAGTATGTAACAATTTAATAAATAGTATGTAACAATTTAATAAATAGTAAGTAACAATTTACTAAATAGTAAGTAACAATTTAATAAATAGTAAGTAACAATTTAATAAACAGTAACAATTTAATAAAGAGTAAGTAACAATTTAATAAATAGTAAGTAACAATTTAATAAATAGTAAGTAACAATTTAAAAAATAGTAACAATTTAATAACTAGTAAGTAACAATTTAATAAATAGTAAGTAACAATTTGATAAATAGTAAGTAACAATTTAATAAATAGTAAGTAACAATTTAATAAATAGTAAGTAAAAATTTAATAAATAGTAAGAAACAATTTAATAAATAATATGTAACAATTTAATAAATAGTAAGTAACAATTTAATAAACAGTAAGTAACTATTTAATAAATAGTAAGTAACAATTTAAAAAATAGTAACAATTTAATAAATAGTAAGTAACAATTTAATAAATAGTAAGTAACAATTTAATAAATAGTAAGTAACAATTTAATAAATAGTAAGTAACAATTTGATAAATAGTAAGTAACAATTTAATAAATAGTAAGTAACAATTTAATAAATAGTAAGTAACAATTTAATAAATAGTAAGTAAGAATTTAATAAATAGTAAGTAACAATTTAATAAATAATAAGTAACAATTTAATAAATAGTAAGTAACAATTTAATAAACAGTAAGTAACAATTTAATAAATAGTAAGTAACAATTTAATAAATAGTAAGTAACAATTTAATAAATAGTATGTAACAATTTATTAAATAGTAAGTAACAATTTAATAAATAGTATGTAACAATTTAATAAATAGTAAGTAACAATTTAATAAATAGTAAGTAACAATTTGATAAATAGTAAGTAACAATTTGATAAATAGTAAGTAACCATTTGATAAATAGTAAGTAACCATTTGATAAATAGTTAGTAACAATTTAATAAATAGTAAGTAACAATTTAATAAATAGATAGTAACAATTTAATTAATAGTAAGTAACAACTTAATAAATAGTAAGTAACAATTTAATAAATAGTAAGTAACAATTTAATAAATAGTATGTAACAATTTAATAACTAGTAAGTTACAATTTAATAAATACTAAGTAACAATTTGATAAATAGTAAGTAACAATTTGATAAATAGTAAGTAACCATTTGATAAATAGTAAGTAACCATTTGATAAATAGTAAGTAACCATTTGATAAATAGTAAGTAACAATTTAATAAATAGTAAGTAACAATTTAATAAATAGTATGTAACAATTTAATAAATAGTAAGTAACAATTTAATAAACAGTAACAATTTAATAAAGAGTAAGTAACAATTTAATAAATAGTAAGTAACAATTTAATAAATAGTAAGTAACAATTTAATAAATAGTGAGTAACAATTTAATAAATAGTAAGTAACAGTTTAATAAACAGTAAGTAACAATTTAATAAATAGTAAGTAACAATTTAATAAATTGTAAGTAACAATTTGATAAATAGTAAGTAACAATTTAATAAATAGTAAGTAACAATTTAATAAATAGATAGTAACAATTTAATTAATAGTAAGTAACAACTTAATAAATAGTAAGTAACAATTTAATAAATAGTAAGAAACATTTTAATAAATAGTAAGTAACAATTTGATAAATAGTAAGTAACGATTTGATAAATAGAAAGTAACAATTTGATAAATAGTAAGTAACAATTTAATAAACAGTAACAATTTAATAAATAGTAAGTAACAATTTAATAAATAGTAAGAAAAAATTTAATAAATAGTTTGTAACAATTTAATAAATATTAAGTGTCAATTTAATAAATAATAAGTAACAATTTAATAAATAGTAAGTAACAATTTAATAAATAGTAAGTAACAATTTAATAAATAGTAAGTAACCATTTGATAAATAGTAAGTAACCATTTGATATATAGTAAGTAACAATTTAATAAATAGTAAGTAACAATTTAATAAATAGATAGTAACAATTTAATTAATAGTAAGTAACAACTTAATAAGTAGTAAGTAACAATTTAATAAATAGTAAGAAACGTTTTAATAAATAGTAAGTAACAATTTTATAAATAGTAAGTAACAATTTAATAAATAGTATGTAACAACTTAATAAATAGTAAGTAACAATTTAATACATAGTAAGTAACAATTTAATAAATAGTAAGTAACAATTTAATAAATAGTAAGTAACAATTTAAAAAATAGTAACAATTTAATAAATAGTAAGTAACAATTTAATTAATAGTATGTAACAATTTAATAAATAGTAAGTAACAATTTGATAAATAGTAAGTAACAATTTGATAAATAGTAAGTAACAATTTGATAAATAGTAAGTAACCATTTGATAAATAGTAAGTAACCATTTGATAAATAGTAAGTAACAATTTAATAAATAGTATGTAACAATTTAATAAATAGATAGTAACAATTTAATTAATAGTAAGTAACAACTTAATAAATAGTAAATAACAATTTAATAAATAGTAAGAAACATTTTAATAAATAGTAAGTAACAATTTGATAAATAGTAAGTAAAGATTTGATAAATAGAAAGTAACAATTTGATAAATAGTAAGTAACAATTTAATAAATAGTAAGTAACAATTTGATATATAGTAAGTAACAATTTGATAAATAGTAAGTAACAATTTGATAAATAGTAAGTAACAATTTGATAAATAGTAAGTAACCATTTGATAAATAGTAAGTAACCATTTGATAAATAGTAAGTAACAATTTAATAAACAGTAACAATTTAATAAAGAGTAAGTAACAATTTAATAAATAGTAAGTAACAATTTAATAAATAGTTTGTAACAATTTAATAAATAGTAAGTGTCAATTTAATAAATAATAAGTAACAATTTAATAAATAGTAAGTAACAATTTAATAAATAGTAAGTAACAATTTAATAAATAGTAAGTAACAATTTAATAAATAGTAAGTAACAATTTAATAAATAGTAAGTAACAATTTAATAAATAGTGTGTAACAATTTAATAAATAGTGTGTAACATTTTAATAAATAGTAAGTAACAATTTAATACATAGTAAGTAACAATTTAATAAATAGTAAGTAACAATTTAATAAATAGTAAGAAACAATTTGATAAATAGTAAGTAACAATTTGATAAATAGTAAGTAACAATTTGATAAATAGTAAGTAACAATTTGATAAATAGTAAGTAACCATTTGATAAATAGTAAGTAACCATTTGATAAATAGTAAGTAACCATTTGATAAATAGTAAGTAACAATTTAATAAATAGTAAGTAACAATTTAGTAAATAGTATGTAACAATTTAATAAATAGTAAGTAACAATTTGATAAATAGTAAGTAACAATTTGATAAATAGTAAGTAACAATTTGATAAATAGTAAGTAACCATTTGATAAATAGTAAGTAACCATTTGATAAATAGTAAGTAACAATTTAATAAATAGTACGTAACAATTTAATAAATAGATAGTTACAATTTAATTAATAGTAAGTAACAACTTAATAAATAGTAAGTAACAATATAATAAATAGTAAGAAACATTTTAATAAATAGTAAGTAACAATTTGATAAATAGTAAGTAACAATTTAATAAATAGTAAGTAACAATTTAATAAATAGTTAGAAACAATTTGATAAATAGTAAGTAACAATTTGATAAATAGTAAGTAACAATTTAAAAAATAGTAACAATTTAATAAATAGTAAGTAACAATTTAATAAATAGTAAGTAACAATTTAATAAATAGTAAGTAACAATTTAATAAATAGTAAGTAACAATTTAATAAGTAGATAGTAACAATTTAATTAATAGTAAGTAACAACTTAATAAATAGTAAGTAACAATTTAATAAATAGTAAGAAACATTTTAATAAATAGTAAGTAACAATTTGATAAATAGTAAGTAACGATTTGATAAATAGAAAGTAACAATTTGATAAATAGTAAGTAACCACTTGATAAATAGTAAGTAACCATTTGATAAATAGTAAGTAACAATTTAATAAACAGTAACAATTTAATAAAGAGTAAGTAACAATTTAATAAATAGTAAGTAACAATTTAATAAATAGTATGTAACAATTTAATAAATAGTAAGTAACAATTTGATAAATAGTAAGTAACAATTTGATAAATAGTAAGTAACAATTTGATAAATAGTAAGTAACCATTTGATAAATAGTAAGTAACAATTTAATAAATAGTAAGTAACAATTTAATAAATAGTAAGAAACAATTTGATAAATAGTAAGTAACAATTTAATTAATAGTTAGTAACAACTTAATAAATAGTAAGTAACAATTTAATAAATAGTAAGAAACATTTTAATAAATAGTTAGTAACAATTTGATAAATAGTAAGTAACGATTTGATAAATAGAAAGTAACAATTTGATAAATAGTAAGTAACAATTTAATAAAGAGTAAGTAACAATTTAATAAATAGTAAGTAATAATTTAATAAATAGTAAGTAACAATTTAATAAATAGTAAGTAACAATTTAATAAATAGTAAGTAACAATTTGATAAATAGTAAGTAACAATTTGATAAATTGTAAGTAACAATTTAATAAATAGTATGTAACAATTTAATAAATAGTATGTAACAATTTAATAAATAGTAAGTAACAATTTACTAAATAGTATGTAACAATTTAATAAATAGTAAGTAACAATTTAATAAACAGTAATAATTTAATAAAGAGTAAGTAACAATTTAATAAATAGTAAGTAACAATTTAATAAATAGTAAGTAACAATTTAAAAAATAGTAACAATTTAATAACTAGTAAGTAACAATTTAATAAATAGTAAGTAACAATTTGATAAATAGTAAGTAACAATTTAATAAATAGTAAGTAACAATTTAATAAATAGTAAGTAAAAATTTAATAAATAGTAAGAAACAATTTAATAAATAATATGTAACAATTTAATAAATAGTAAGTAACAATTTAATAAACAGTAAGTAACTATTTAATAAATAGTAAGTAACAATTTAATAAATAGTAAGTAACAATTTAATAAATAGTAAGTCACAATTTAATAAATTGTAAGTAACAATTTAATAAATAGTATGTAACAATTTAAAAATAGTAAGTAACAATTTAATACATAGTAAGTAACAATTTTATAAATAGTAAGTAACAATTTAATAAATAGTAAGTAACAATTTAAAAAATAGTAAGTAACAATTTGATAAATAGTAAGTAACGATTTGATAAATAGAAAGTAACAATTTGATAAATAGTATGTAACAATTTAATAAACCGTAACAATTTAATAAATAGTAAGTAACAATTTAATAAATAGTAAGAAAAAATTTAATAAGTAGTTGGTAACAATTTAATAAATATTAAGTGTCAATTTAATAAATGATAAGTAACAATTTAATAAATAGTAAGTAACAGTTTAATAAATAGTAAGTAACAATTTAATAAATAGTAAGTAACCATTGGTAAATAGTAAGTAACCATTTGATAAATAGTAAGTAACAATTTAATAAATAGTAAGTAACAATTTAATAAATAGATAGTAACAATTTAATTAATAGTAAGTAACAACTTAATAAATAGTAAGTAACAATTTAAAAAATAGTAACAATTTAATAACTAGTAAGTAACAATTTAATAAATAGTAAGTAACAATTTGATAAATAGTAAGTAACAATTTAATAAATAGTAAGTAACAATTTAATAAATAGTAAGTAACAATTTAATAAATAGTAACTAACAATTTAATAAATAATAAGTAACAATTTAATAAATAGTAAGTAACAATTTAATAAACAGTAAGTAACAATTTAATAAATAGTAAGTAACAATTTAATAAATAGTAAGAAACAATTTGATAAATAGTAAGTAACAATTTAATTAATAGTTAGTAACAACTTAATAAATAGTAAGTAACAATTTAATAAATAGTAAGAAACATTTTAATAAATAGTAAGTAACAATTTAATAAATAGTAAGTAAAAATTTAATAAATAGTAAGTAACAATTTGATAAATAGTAAGTAACAATTTGATAAATAGTAAGTAACAATTTAATAAATAGTAAGTAACAATTTAATAAATAGTAAGTAACAATTTGATAAATAGTAAGTAACAATTTGATAAATAGTAAGTAACAATTTAATAAATAGTAAGTAACAATTTAATAAATAGTAAGTAACAATTTAATAAATAGTAAGTAACAATTTAATAAATAGTAAGTAACAATTTGATAAATAGTAAGTAACAATTTGATAAATAGTAAGTAACAATTTAATAAATAGTAAGTAACAATTTAATAAATAGTAAGTAACAATTTAATAAATAGTAAGTAACAATTTAATAAATAGTGAGTAACAATTTAATAAATAGTAAGTAACAATTTAATAAATAGTATGAAACAATTTAATAAATAGTATGTAACAATTTAATAAATAGTAAGTAACAATTTACTAAATAGTAAGTAACAATTTAATAAATAGTAAGTAACAATTTAATAAACAGTAACAATTTAATAAAGAGTAAGTAACAATTTAATAAATAGTAAGAAACATTTTAATAAATAGTAAGTAACAATTTGATAAATAGTAAGTAACGATTTGATAAATAGAAAGTAACAATTTGATAAATAGTAAGTAACAATTTAATAAATAGTAAGTAACAATTTAATAAATAGTAAGTAACAATTTAAAAAATAGTAACAATTTAATAACTAGTAAGTAACAATTTAATAAATAGTAAGTAACAATTTGATAAATAGTAAGTAACAATTTAATAAATAGTAAGTAACAATTTAATAAATAGTAAGTAAAAATTTAATAAATAGTAAGAAACAATTTAATAAATAATATGGAACAATTTAATAAATAGTAAGTAACAATTTAATAAACAGTAAGTAACTATTTAATAAATAGTAAGTAACAATTTAATAAATAGTAAGTAACAATTTAATAAATAGTAAGTAACAATTTAATAAATTGTAAGTAACAATTTAATAAATAGTATGTAACAATTTAAAAATAGTAAGTAACAATTTAATACATAGTAAGTAACAATTTTATAAATAGTAAGTAACAATTTAATAAATAGTAAGTAACAATTTAAAAAATAGTAACAATTTAATAAATAGTAAGTAACAATTTAATAAATAGTATGAAACAATTTAATAAATAGTATGTAACAATTTAATAAATAGTAACTAACAATTTAATAAATAGTAAGTAACAATTTAATAAATAGTAAGTAACAATTTAATAAATAGTAAGTAACAATTTAATAAATAGTAAGTAACAATTTAATAAATACTAAGTAACAATTTAATAAATTGTAAGTAACAATTTAATAAATAGCATGTAACAATTTAATAAATAGTGAGTAACAATTTAATACATAGTAAGTAACAATTTAATAAATAGTATGTAACAATTTAATAAATAGTAAGTAACAATTTAATAAATAGATAGTAACAATTTAATTAATAGTAAGTAACAACTTAATAAATAGTAAGTAACAATTTAATAAATAGTAAGTAACAATTTGATAAATAGTAAGTAACAATTTAATAAATAGTAAGTAACAATTTAATAAATAGTAACTAACAATTTAATAAATAATAAGTAACAATTTAATAAATAGTAAGTAACAATTTAATAAACAGTAAGTAACAATTTAATAAATAGTAAGTAACAATTTAATAAATAGTAAGTAACAATTTAATAAATAGTAAGTAACAATTTAATGAATAGTAAGTAACAATTTAATAAATAGTGAGTAACAATTTAATAAATAGTAAGTAACAATTTAATAAATAGTAAGTAACAATTTAATAAATAGTAAGTAACAATTTAAAAAATAGTAACAATTTAATAACTAGTAAGTAACAATTTAATAAATAGTAAGTAACAATTTGATAAATAGTAAGTAACAATTTAATAAATAGTAAGTAACAATTTAATAAATAGTAAGTAACAATTTAATAAATAGTAAGTAACAATTTAATAAATAATAAGTAACAATTTAATAAATAGTAAGTAACAATTTAATAAACAGTAAGTAACAATTTAATAAATAGTAAGTAACAATTTAATAAATAGTAAGAAACAATTTGATAAATAGTAAGTAACAATTTAATTAATAGTTAGTAACAACTTAATAAATAGTAAGTAACAATTTAATAAATAGTAAGAAACATTTTAATAAATAGTAAGTAACAATTTAATAAATAGTAAGTAAAAATTTAATAAATAGTAAGTAACAATTTGATAAATAGTAAGTAACAATTTGATAAATAGTAAGTAACAATTTAATAAATAGTAAGTAACAATTTAATAAATAGTAAGTAACAATTTGATAAATAGTAAGTAACAATTTGATAAATAGTAAGTAACAATTTAATAAATAGTAAGTAACAATTTAATAAATAGTAAGTAACAATTTAATAAATAGTAAGTAACAATTTAATAAATAGTAAGTAACAATTTGATAAATAGTAAGTAACAATTTGATAAATAGTAAGTAACAATTTAATAAATAGTAAGTAACAATTTAATAAATAGTAAGTAACAATTTAATAAATAGTAAGTAACAATTTAATAAATAGTGAGTAACAATTTAATAAATAGTAAGTAACAATTTAATAAATAGTATGAAACAATTTAATAAATAGTATGTAACAATTTAATAAATAGTAAGTAACAATTTACTAAATAGTAAGTAACAATTTAATAAATAGTAAGTAACAATTTAATAAACAGTAACAATTTAATAAAGAGTAAGTAACAATTTAATAAATAGTAAGAAACATTTTAATAAATAGTAAGTAACAATTTGATAAATAGTAAGTAACGATTTGATAAATAGAAAGTAACAATTTGATAAATAGTAAGTAACAATTTAATAAATAGTAAGTAACAATTTAATAAATAGTAAGTAACAATTTAAAAAATAGTAACAATTTAATAACTAGTAAGTAACAATTTAATAAATAGTAAGTAACAATTTGATAAATAGTAAGTAACAATTTAATAAATAGTAAGTAACAATTTAATAAATAGTAAGTAAAAATTTAATAAATAGTAAGAAACAATTTAATAAATAATATGGAACAATTTAATAAATAGTAAGTAACAATTTAATAAACAGTAAGTAACTATTTAATAAATAGTAAGTAACAATTTAATAAATAGTAAGTAACAATTTAATAAATAGTAAGTAACAATTTAATAAATTGTAAGTAACAATTTAATAAATAGTATGTAACAATTTAAAAATAGTAAGTAACAATTTAATACATAGTAAGTAACAATTTTATAAATAGTAAGTAACAATTTAATAAATAGTAAGTAACAATTTAAAAAATAGTAACAATTTAATAAATAGTAAGTAACAATTTAATAAATAGTATGAAACAATTTAATAAATAGTATGTAACAATTTAATAAATAGTAACTAACAATTTAATAAATAGTAAGTAACAATTTAATAAATAGTAAGTAACAATTTAATAAATAGTAAGTAACAATTTAATAAATAGTAAGTAACAATTTAATAAATACTAAGTAACAATTTAATAAATTGTAAGTAACAATTTAATAAATAGCATGTAACAATTTAATAAATAGTGAGTAACAATTTAATACATAGTAAGTAACAATTTAATAAATAGTATGTAACAATTTAATAAATAGTAAGTAACAATTTAATAAATAGATAGTAACAATTTAATTAATAGTAAGTAACAACTTAATAAATAGTAAGTAACAATTTAATAAATAGTAAGTAACAATTTGATAAATAGTAAGTAACAATTTAATAAATAGTAAGTAACAATTTAATAAATAGTAACTAACAATTTAATAAATAATAAGTAACAATTTAATAAATAGTAAGTAACAATTTAATAAACAGTAAGTAACAATTTAATAAATAGTAAGTAACAATTTAATAAATAGTAAGTAACAATTTAATAAATAGTAAGTAACAATTTAATGAATAGTAAGTAACAATTTAATAAATAGTGAGTAACAATTTAATAAATAGTAAGTAACAATTTAATAAATAGTAAGTAACAATTTAATAAATAGTAAGTAACAATTTAAAAAATAGTAACAATTTAATAACTAGTAAGTAACAATTTAATAAATAGTAAGTAACAATTTGATAAATAGTAAGTAACAATTTAATAAATAGTAAGTAACAATTTAATAAATAGTAAGTAACAATTTAATAAATAGTAACTAACAATTTAATAAATAATAAGTAACAATTTAATAAATAGTAAGTAACAATTTAATAAACAGTAAGTAACAATTTAATAAATAGTAAGTAACAATTTAATAAATAGTAAGAAACAATTTGATAAATAGTAAGTAACAATTTAATTAATAGTTAGTAACAACTTAATAAATAGTAAGTAACAATTTAATAAATAGTAAGAAACATTTTAATAAATAGTAAGTAACAATTTAATAAATAGTAAGTAAAAATTTAATAAATAGTAAGTAACAATTTGATAAATAGTAAGTAACAATTTGATAAATAGTAAGTAACAATTTAATAAATAGTAAGTAACAATTTAATAAATAGTAAGTAACAATTTAATAAATAGTAAGTAACAATTTAATAAATAGTGAGTTACAATTTAATAAATAGTAAGTAACAATTTAATAAATAGTATGAAACAATTTAATAAATAGTATGTAACAATTTAATAAATAGTAAGTAACAATTTACTAAATAGTAAGTAACAATTTAATAAATAGTAAGTAACAATTTAATAAACAGTAACAATTTAATAAAGAGTAAGTAACAATTTAATAAATAGTAAGAAACATTTTAATAAATAGTAAGTAACAATTTAATAAATAGTAAGTAACAATTTAAAAAATAGTAACAATTTAATAACTAGTAAGTAACAATTTAATAAATAGTAAGTAACAATTTGATAAATAGTAAGTAACAATTTAATAAATAGTAAGTAACAATTTAATAAATAGTAAGTAAAAATTTAATAAATAGTAAGAAACAATTTAATAAATAATATGTAACAATTTAATAAATAGTAAGTAACAATTTAATAAACAGTAAGTAACTATTTAATAAATAGTAAGTAACAATTTAATAAATAGTAAGTAACAATTTAATAAATAGTAAGTAACAATTTAATAAATTGTAAGTAACAATTTAATAAATAGTATGTAACAATTTAAAAATAGTAAGTAACAATTTAATACATAGTAAGTAACAATTTTATAAATAGTAAGTAACAATTTAATAAATAGTAAGTAACAATTTAAAAAATAGTAACAATTTAATAAATAGTAAGTAACAATTTAATAAATAGTAAGTAACAATTTAATAAATAGTAAGTAACAATTTAATAAATAGATAGTAACAATTTAATTAATAGTAAGTAACAACTTTATAAATAGTAAGTAACAATTTAATAAATAGTAAGAAACATTTTAATAAATAGTAAGTAACAATTTGATAAATAGTAAGTAACGATTTGATAAATAGAAAGTAACAATTTGATAAATAGTATGTAACAATTTAATAAACCGTAACAATTTAATAAATAGTAAGTAACAATTTAATAAATAGTAAGAAAAAATTTAATAAGTAGTTGGTAACAATTTAATAAATATTAAGTGTCAATTTAATAAATGATAAGTAACAATTTAATAAATAGTAAGTAACAATTTAATAAATAGTAAGTAACAATTTAATAAATAGTAAGTAACCATTTGATAAATAGTAAGTAACCATTTGATAAATAGTAAGTAACAATTTAATAAATAGTAAGTAACAATTTAATAAATAGATAGTAACAATTTAATTAATAGTAAGTAACAACTTAATAAATAGTAAGTAACAATTTAATAAATAGTAAGAAACGTTTTAATAAATAGTAAGTAACAATTTAATAAATAGTAAGTAACAATTTAATAAATAGTATGTAACAATTTAATAAATAGTAAGTTACAATTTAATACATAGTATGTAACAATTTAATAAATAGTAAGTAACAATTTAATAAATAGTAAGTAACAATTTAAAAAAGAGTAACAATTTAATAAATAGTAAGTAACAACTTTATAAATAGTAAGTAACAATTTAATAAATAGTAAGAAACATTTTAATAAATAGTAAGTAACAATTTGATAAGTAGTAAGTAACGATTTGATAAATAGAAAGTAACAATTTGATAAATAGTATGTAACAATTTAATAAACCGTAACAATTTAATAAATAGTAAGTAACAATTTAATAAATAGTAAGAAAAAATTTAATAAGTAGTTGGTAACAATTTAATAAATATTAAGTGTCAATTTAATAAATGATAAGTAACAATTTAATAAATAGTAAGTAACAGTTTAATAAATAGTAAGTAACAATTTAATAAATAGTAAGTAACCATTGGTAAATAGTAAGTAACCATTTGATAAATAGTAAGTAACAATTTAATAAATAGTAAGTAACAATTTAATAAATAGATAGTAACAATTTAATTAATAGTAAGTAACAACTTAATAAATAGTAAGTAACAATTTAAAAAATAGTAACAATTTAATAACTAGTAAGTAACAATTTAATAAATAGTAAGTAACAATTTGATAAATAGTAAGTAACAATTTAATAAATAGTAAGTAACAATTTAATAAATAGTAAGTAACAATTTAATAAATAGTAACTAACAATTTAATAAATAATAAGTAACAATTTAATAAATAGTAAGTAACAATTTAATAAACAGTAAGTAACAATTTAATAAATAGTAAGTAACAATTTAATAAATAGTAAGAAACAATTTGATAAATAGTAAGTAACAATTTAATTAATAGTTAGTAACAACTTAATAAATAGTAAGTAACAATTTAATAAATAGTAAGAAACATTTTAATAAATAGTAAGTAACAATTTAATAAATAGTAAGTAAAAATTTAATAAATAGTAAGTAACAATTTGATAAATAGTAAGTAACAATTTGATAAATAGTAAGTAACAATTTAATAAATAGTAAGTAACAATTTAATAAATAGTAAGTAACAATTTGATAAATAGTAAGTAACAATTTGATAAATAGTAAGTAACAATTTGATAAATAGTAAGTAACAATTTAATAAATAGTAAGTAACAATTTAATAAATAGTAAGTAACAATTTAATAAATAGTAAGTAACAATTTAATAAATAGTAAGTAACAATTTGATAAATAGTAAGTAACAATTTGATAAATAGTAAGTAACAATTTAATAAATAGTAAGTAACAATTTAATAAATAGTAAGTAACAATTTAATAAATAGTGAGTAACAATTTAATAAATAGTGAGTAACAATTTAATAAATAGTAAGTAACAATTTAATAAATAGTATGAAACAATTTAATAAATAGTATGTAACAATTTAATAAATAGTAAGTAACAATTTACTAAATAGTAAGTAACAATTTAATAAATAGTAAGTAACAATTTAATAAACAGTAACAATTTAATAAAGAGTAAGTAACAATTTAATAAATAGTAAGAAACATTTTAATAAATAGTAAGTAACAATTTGATAAATAGTAAGTAACGATTTGATAAATAGAAAGTAACAATTTGATAAATAGTAAGTAACAATTTAATAAATAGTAAGTAACAATTTAATAAATAGTAAGTAACAATTTAAAAAATAGTAACAATTTAATAACTAGTAAGTAACAATTTAATAAATAGTAAGTAACAATTTGATAAATAGTAAGTAACAATTTAATAAATAGTAAGTAACAATTTAATAAATAGTAAGTAAAAATTTAATAAATAGTAAGAAACAATTTAATAAATAATATGGAACAATTTAATAAATAGTAAGTAACAATTTAATAAACAGTAAGTAACTATTTAATAAATAGTAAGTAACAATTTAATAAATAGTAAGTAACAATTTAATAAATAGTAAGTAACAATTTAATAAATTGTAAGTAACAATTTAATAAATAGTATGTAACAATTTAAAAATAGTAAGTAACAATTTAATACATAGTAAGTAACAATTTTATAAATAGTAAGTAACAATTTAATAAATAGTAAGTAACAATTTAAAAAATAGTAACAATTTAATAAATAGTAAGTAACAATTTAATAAATAGTATGAAACAATTTAATAAATAGTATGTAACAATTTAATAAATAGTAACTAACAATTTAATAAATAGTAAGTAACAATTTAATAAATAGTAAGTAACAATTTAATAAATAGTAAGTAACAATTTAATAAATAGTAAGTAACAATTTAATAAATACTAAGTAACAATTTAATAAATTGTAAGTAACAATTTAATAAATAGCATGTAACAATTTAATAAATAGTGAGTAACAATTTAATACATAGTAAGTAACAATTTAATAAATAGTATGTAACAATTTAATAAATAGTAAGTAACAATTTAATAAATAGATAGTAACAATTTAATTAATAGTAAGTAACAACTTAATAAATAGTAAGTAACAATTTAATAAATAGTAAGTAACAATTTGATAAATAGTAAGTAACAATTTAATAAATAGTAAGTAACAATTTAATAAATAGTAACTAACAATTTAATAAATAATAAGTAACAATTTAATAAATAGTAAGTAACAATTTAATGAATAGTAAGTAACAATTTAATAAATAGTGAGTAACAATTTAATAAATAGTAAGTAACAATTTAATAAATAGTAAGTAACAATTTAATAAATAGTAAGTAACAATTTAAAAAATAGTAACAATTTAATAACTAGTAAGTAACAATTTAATAAATAGTAAGTAACAATTTGATAAATAGTAAGTAACAATTTAATAAATAGTAAGTAACAATTTAATAAATAGTAAGTAACAATTTAATAAATAGTAACTAACAATTTAATAAATAATAAGTAACAATTTAATAAATAGTAAGTAACAATTTAATAAACAGTAAGTAACAATTTAATAAATAGTAAGTAACAATTTAATAAATAGTAAGAAACAATTTGATAAATAGTAAGTAACAATTTAATTAGTAGTTAGTAACAACTTAATAAATAGTAAGTAACAATTTAATAAATAGTAAGAAACATTTTAATAAATAGTAAGTAACAATTTAATAAATAGTAAGTAAAAATTTAATAAATAGTAAGTAACAATTTGATAAATAGTAAGTAACAATTTGATAAATAGTAAGTAACAATTTAATAAATAGTAAGTAACAATTTAATAAATAGTAAGTAACAATTTAATAAATAGTAAGTAACAATTTAATAAATAGTGAGTTACAATTTAATAAATAGTAAGTAACAATTTAATAAATAGTATGAAACAATTTAATAAATAGTATGTAACAATTTAATAAATAGTAAGTAACAATTTACTAAATAGTAAGTAACAATTTAATAAATAGTAAGTAACAATTTAATAAACAGTAACAATTTAATAAAGAGTAAGTAACAATTTAATAAATAGTAAGAAACATTTTAATAAATAGTAAGTAACAATTTAATAAATAGTAAGTAACAATTTAAAAAATAGTAACAATTTAATAACTAGTAAGTAACAATTTAATAAATAGTAAGTAACAATTTGATAAATAGTAAGTAACAATTTAATAAATAGTAAGTAACAATTTAATAAATAGTAAGTAAAAATTTAATAAATAGTAAGAAACAATTTAATAAATAATATGTAACAATTTAATAAATAGTAAGTAACAATTTAATAAACAGTAAGTAACTATTTAATAAATAGTAAGTAACAATTTAATAAATAGTAAGTAACAATTTAATAAATAGTAAGTAACAATTTAATAAATTGTAAGTAACAATTTAATAAATAGTATGTAACAATTTAAAAATAGTAAGTAACAATTTAATACATAGTAAGTAACAATTTTATAAATAGTAAGTAACAATTTAATAAATAGTAAGTAACAATTTAAAAAATAGTAACAATTTAATAAATAGTAAGTAACAATTTAATAAATAGTAAGTAACAATTTAATAAATAGTAAGTAACAATTTAATAAATAGATAGTAACAATTTAATTAATAGTAAGTAACAACTTTATAAATAGTAAGTAACAATTTAATAAATAGATAGTAACAATTTAATTAATAGTAAGTAACAACTTTATAAATAGTAAGTAACAATTTAATAAATAGTAAGAAACATTTTAATAAATACTAAGTAACAATTTAATAAATTGTAAGTAACAATTTAATAAATAGCATGTAACAATTTAATAAATAGTGAGTAACAATTTAATACATAGTAAGTAACAATTTAATAAATAGTATGTAACAATTTAATAAATAGTAAGTAACAATTTAATAAATAGATAGTAACAATTTAATTAATAGTAAGTAACAACTTAATAAATAGTAAGTAACAATTTAATAAATAGTAAGTAACAATTTAATAAATAGTAAGTAACAATTTAATAAATAGTAAGTAACAATTTAATAAATAGTAAGTAACCATTTGATAAATAGTAAGTAACCATTTGATAAATAGTAAGTAACAATTTAATAAATAGTAAGTAACAATTTAATAAATAGATAGTAACAATTTAATTAATAGTAAGTAACAACTTAATAAATAGTAAGTAACAATTTAATAAATAGTAAGAAACGTTTTAATAAATAGTAAGTAACAATTTAATAAATAGTAAGTAACAATTTAATAAATAGTATGTAACAATTTAATAAATAGTAAGTTACAATTTAATACATAGTATGTAACAATTTAATAAATAGTAAGTAACAATTTAATAAATAGTAAGTAACAATTTAAAAAAGAGTAACAATTTAATAAATAGTAAGTAACAATTTAATAAATAGTAAGTAACAATTTAATAAATAGTAAGTAACAATTTAATATATAGTAAGTAACAATTTGATAAATAGCAAGTAACAATTTAATAAATAGTAAGTAACAATTTAATAAATAGTAAGTAACAATTTAATAAATAGTAAGTAACAATTTAATAAATAATAAGTAACAATTTAATAAACAGTAAGTAACAATTTAATAAACAGTAAGTAACAATTTAATAAATAGTAAGTAACAATTTAATAAATAGTAAGTAACAATTTAATAAATAGTAAGTAACAATTTGATAAATTGTAAGGAACAATTTAATAAATAGTATGTAACAATTTAATAAATAGTAAGTAACAATTAAATAAATTGTAAGTAACAATTTAATAAATAGTATGTAACAATTTAAAAATAGTAAGTAACAATTTAATAAATAGTAAGTAACAATTTAATAAATAGTATGAAACAATTTAATAAATAGTATGTAACAATTTAATAAATAGTAAGTAACAATTTAATAAATAGTAAGTAACAATTTAATAAATAGTAAGTAACAATTTAATAAATAGTAAGTAACAATTTAATAAATTGTAAGTAACAATTTAATAAATACTAAGTAACAATTTAATAAATTGTAAGTAACAATTTAATAAATAGCATGTAACAATTTAATAAATAGTGAGTAACAATTTAATACATAGTAAGTAACAATTTAATAAATAGTATGTAACAATTTAATAAATAGTAAGTAACAATTTAATAAATAAATAGTAACAATTTAATTAATAGTAAGTAACAACTTAATAAATAGTAAGTAACAATTTAATAAATAGTAAGTAACAATTTGATAAATAGTAAGTAACAATTTAATAAATAGTAAGTAACAATTTAATAAATAGTAACTAACAATTTAATAAATAATAAGTAACAATTTAATAAATAGTAAGTAACAATTTAATAAACAGTAAGTAACAATTTAGTAAATAGTAAGTAACAATTTAATAAATAGTAAGTAACAATTTAATAAATAGTAAGTTACAATTTAATGAATAGTAAGTAACAATTTAATAAATAGTGAGTAACAATTTAATAAATAGTAAGTAACAATTTAATAAATAGATAGTAACAATTTAATTAATAGTAAGTAACAACTTAATAAATAGTAAGTAACAATTTAATAAATAGTAAGAAACATTTTAATAAATAGTAAGTCACAATTTGATAAATAGTTTGTAACGATTTGATAAATAGTCAGTGTCAATTTAATAAATAATAAGCAACAATTTAATAAATAGTAAGTAACAATTTAATAAATAGTAAGTAACAATTTAATAAATAGTAAGTAACAATTTACTAATTAGTAAGTAACAATTTAATAAATAGTAAGTAACAATTTTATAAACAGTAACAATTTAATAAAGAGTAAGTAACAATTTAATAAATAATAAGTAACAATTTAATAAATAGTAAGTAACAATTTAATACATAGTAAGTAACAATTTAATAAATAGTAAGTAACAATTTAATACATAGTAAGTAACAATTTAAAAAATAGTAACAATTTAATAAATAGTAAGTAACAATTTAATAAATAGTAAGTAACAATTTAATAAATAGTAAGTAACAATTTGATAAATAGTAAGTAACAATTTGATAAATAGTAAGTAACAATTTAATAAACAGTAACAATTTAATAAAGAGTAAGTAACAATTTAATAAATAGTAAGTAACAATTTAATAAATAGTTTGTAACAATTTAATAAATAGTAAGTGTCAATTTAATAAATAATAAGTAACAATTTAATAAATAGTAAGTAACAGTTTAATAAATAGTAAGTAACAATTTAATAAATAGTAAGTAACAATTTAATAAATAGTAAGTAACAATTTAATAAATAGTGTGTAACATTTTAATAAATAGTAAGTAACAATTTAATACATAGTAAGTAACAATTTAATAAATAGTAAGTAACAATTTAATAAATAGTAAGAAACAATTTGATAAATAGTAAGTAACAATTTGATAAATAGTAAGTAACAATTTGATAAATAGTAAGTAACAATTTGATAAATAGTAAGTAACCATTTGATAAATAGTAAGTAACCATTTGATAAATAGTAAGTAACAATTTAATAAATAGTATGTAACAATTTAATAAATAGTAAGTAACAATTTGATAAATAATAAGTAACAATTTGATAAATAGTAAGTAACAATTTGATAAATAGTAAGTAACAATTTGATAAATAGTATGTAACCATTTGATAAATAGTAAGTAACCATTTGATAAATAGTAAGTAACAATTAAATAAATAGTAAGTAACAATTTAATAAATAGATAGTAACAATTTAATTAATAGTTAGTAACAACTTAATAAATAGTAACTAACAATTTAATAAATAGTAAGAAACATTTTAATAAATAGTTAGTAACAATTTGATAAATAGTAAGTAACGATTTGATAAATAGAAAGTAACAATTTGATAAATAGTAAGTAATAATTTAATAAACAGTAACAATTTAATAAAGAGTAAGTAACAATTTAATAAATAGTAAGTAATAATTTAATAAATAGTAAGTAACAATTTAATAAATAGTAAGTAACAATTTAATAAATAGTAAGTAACAATTTGATAAATAGTAAGTAACAATTTGATAAATTGTAAGTAACAATTTAATAAATAGTATGTAACAATTTAATAAATAGTAAGTAACAATTTAATTAATAGTAAGTAACAACTTAATAAATAGTAAGTAACAATTTAATAAATAGTAAGTAACAATTTAATAAATAGATAGTAACAATTTAATTAATAGTTAGTAACAACTTAATAAATAGTAAGTAACAATTTAATAAATAGTAAGAAACATTTTAATAAATAGTAAGTAACAATTTGATAAATAGTAAGTAACGATTTGATAAATAGAAAGTAACAGTTTGATAAATAGTAAGTAACAATTTAATAAACAGTAACAATTTAATAAAGAGTAAGTAACAAATTAATAAATAGTAAGTAATAATTTAATAAATAGTAAGTAACAATTTAATAAATAGTAAGTAACAATTTAATAAATAGTAAGTAACAATTTGATAAATAGTAAGTAACAATTTGATAAATTGTAAGTAACAATTTAATAAATAGTATGTAACAATTTAATAAATAGTAAGTAACAATTTAATACATAGTAAGTAAAAATTTAATAAATAGTAAGTAACAATTTAGTAAATAGTAAGTAACAATTTAATAAATAGTAAGTAACAATTTAATAAATAGTGAGTAACAATTTCATAAATAGTAAGTAACAATTTAATAAATAGTGTGTAACAATTTAATAAATAGTAAGTAACAATTTAATACATAGTAAGTAACAATTTAATAAATAGTAAGTAACAATTTAATAAATAGTATGTAACAATTTAATAAATAGTAAGTAACAATTTGATAAATAGTAAGTAACAATTTGATAAATAGTAAGTAACCATTTGAAAAATAGTAAGTAACCATTTGATAAATAGTTAGTAACAATTTAATAAATAGTAAGTAACAATTTAATAAATAGTATGTAACAATTTAATAAATAGTAAGTAACAATTTGATAAATAGTAAGTAACAATTTGATAAATAGTAAGTAACCATTTGAAAAATAGTAAGTAACCATTTGATAAATAGTTAGTAACAATTTAATAAATAGTAAGTAACAATTTAATAAATAGTATGTAACAATTTAATAAATAGTAAGTAACAATTTGATAAATAGTAAGTAACAATTTGATAAATAGTAAGTAACAATTTGATAAATAGTAAGTAACCATTTGATAAATAGTAAGTAACCATTTGATAAATAGTAAGTAACAATTTAATAAATAGTAAGTAACAATTTAATAAATAGTATGAAACAATTTAATAAATAGTATGTAACAATTTAATAAATAGTAAGTAACAATTTACTAAATAGTAAGTAACAATTTAATAAATAGTAAGTAACAATTTAATAAACAGTAACAATTTAATAAAGAGTAAGTAACAATTTAATACATAGTAAGTAACAATTTTATAAATAGTAAGTAACAATTTAATAAATAGTAAGTAACAATTTAAAAAATAGTAACAATTTAATAAATAGTAAGTAACAATTTAATAAATAGTATGAAACAATTTAATAAATAGTATGTAACAATTTAATAAATAGTAACTAACAATTTAATAAATAGTAAGTAACAATTTAATAAATAGTAAGTAACAATTTAATAAATAGTAAGTAACAATTTAATAAATAGTAAGTAACAATTTAATAAATACTAAGTAACAATTTAATAAATTGTAAGTAACAATTTAATAAATAGCATGTAACAATTTAATAAATAGTGAGTAACAATTTAATACATAGTAAGTAACAATTTAATAAATAGTATGTAACAATTTAATAAATAGTAAGTAACAATTTAATAAATAGATAGTAACAATTTAATTAATAGTAAGTAACAACTTAATACATAGTAAGTAACAATTTAATAAATAGTAAGTAACAATTTAATAAATAGTATGTAACAATTTAATAAATAGTAAGTAACAATTTGATAAATAGTAAGTAACAATTTGATAAATAGTAAGTAACCATTTGAAAAATAGTAAGTAACCATTTGATAAATAGTTAGTAACAATTTAATAAATAGTAAGTAACAATTTAATAAATAGTATGTAACAATTTAATAAATAGTAAGTAACAATTTGATAAATAGTAAGTAACAATTTGATAAATAGTAAGTAACCATTTGAAAAATAGTAAGTAACCATTTGATAAATAGTTAGTAACAATTTAATAAATAGTAAGTAACAATTTAATAAATAGTATGTAACAATTTAATAAATAGTAAGTAACAATTTGATAAATAGTAAGTAACAATTTGATAAATAGTAAGTAACAATTTGATAAATAGTAAGTAACCATTTGATAAATAGTAAGTAACCATTTGATAAATAGTAAGTAACAATTTAATAAATAGTAAGTAACAATTTAATAAATAGTATGAAACAATTTAATAAATAGTATGAAACAATTTAATAAATAGTATGTAACAATTTAATAAATAGTAAGTAACAATTTACTAAATAGTAAGTAACAATTTAATAAATAGTAAGTAACAATTTAATAAACAGTAACAATTTAATAAAGAGTAAGTAACAATTTAATACATAGTAAGTAACAATTTTATAAATAGTATGTAACAATTTAATAAATAGTAAGTAACAATTTGATAAATAGTACGTAACAATTTGATAAATAGTAAGTAACCATTTGAAAAATAGTAAGTAACCATTTGATAAATAGTTAGTAACAATTTAATAAATAGTAAGTAACAATTTAATAAATAGTATGTAACAATTTAATAAATAGTAAGTAACAATTTGATAAATAGTAAGTAACAATTTGATAAATAGTAAGTAACAATTTGATAAATAGTAAGTAACCATTTGATAAATAGTAAGTAACCATTTGATAAATAGTAAGTAACAATTTAATAAATAGTAAGTAACAATTTAATAAATAGTATGAAACAATTTAATAAATAGTATGTAACAATTTAATAAATAGTAAGTAACAATTTACTAAATAGTAAGTAACAATTTAATAAATAGTAAGTAACAATTTAATAAACAGTAACAATTTAATAAAGAGTAAGTAACAATTTAATACATAGTAAGTAACAATTTTATAAATAGTAAGTAACAATTTAATAAATAGTAAGTAACAATTTAAAAAATAGTAACAATTTAATAAATAGTAAGTAACAATTTAATAAATAGTATGAAACAATTTAATAAATAGTATGTAACAATTTAATAAATAGTAACTAACAATTTAATAAATAGTAAGTAACAATTTAATAAATAGTAAGTAACAATTTAATAAATAGTAAGTAACAATTTAATAAATAGTAAGTAACAATTTAATAAATACTAAGTAACAATTTAATAAATTGTAAGTAACAATTTAATAAATAGCATGTAACAATTTAATAAATAGTGAGTAACAATTTAATACATAGTAAGTAACAATTTAATAAATAGTATGTAACAATTTAATAAATAGTAAGTAACAATTTAATAAATAGATAGTAACAATTTAATTAATAGTAAGTAACAACTTAATACATAGTAAGTAACAATTTAATAAATAGTAAGTAACAATTTAATAAATAGTATGTAACAATTTAATAAATAGTAAGTAACAATTTGATAAATAGTAAGTAACAATTTGATAAATAGTAAGTAACCATTTGAAAAATAGTAAGTAACCATTTGATAAATAGTTAGTAACAATTTAATAAATAGTAAGTAACAATTTAATAAATAGTATGTAACAATTTAATAAATAGTAAGTAACAATTTGATAAATAGTAAGTAACAATTTGATAAATAGTAAGTAACCATTTGAAAAATAGTAAGTAACCATTTGATAAATAGTTAGTAACAATTTAATAAATAGTAAGTAACAATTTAATAAATAGTATGTAACAATTTAATAAATAGTAAGTAACAATTTGATAAATAGTAAGTAACAATTTGATAAATAGTAAGTAACAATTTGATAAATAGTAAGTAACCATTTGATAAATAGTAAGTAACCATTTGATAAATAGTAAGTAACAATTTAATAAATAGTAAGTAACAATTTAATAAATAGTATGAAACAATTTAATAAATAGTATGTAACAATTTAATAAATAGTAAGTAACAATTTACTAAATAGTAAGTAACAATTTAATAAATAGTAAGTAACAATTTAATAAACAGTAACAATTTAATAAAGAGTAAGTAACAATTTAATACATAGTAAGTAACAATTTTATAAATAGTAAGTAACAATTTAATAAATAGTAAGTAACAATTTAAAAAATAGTAACAATTTAATAAATAGTAAGTAACAATTTAATAAATAGTATGAAACAATTTAATAAATAGTATGTAACAATTTAATAAATAGTAACTAACAATTTAATAAATAGTAAGTAACAATTTAATAAATAGTAAGTAACAATTTAATAAATAGTAAGTAACAATTTAATACATAGTAAGTAACAATTTAATAAATAGTAAGTAACAATTTAATAAATAGTATGTAACAATTTAATAAATAGTAAGTAACAATTTGATAAATAGTAAGTAACAATTTGATAAATAGTAAGTAACCATTTGAAAAATAGTAAGTAACCATTTGATAAATAGTTAGTAACAATTTAATAAATAGTAAGTAACAATTTAATAAATAGTATGTAACAATTTAATAAATAGTAAGTAACAATTTGATAAATAGTACGTAACAATTTGATAAATAGTAAGTAACCATTTGAAAAATAGTAAGTAACCATTTGATAAATAGTTAGTAACAATTTAATAAATAGTAAGTAACAATTTAATAAATAGTATGTAACAATTTAATAAATAGTAAGTAACAATTTGATAAATAGTAAGTAACAATTTGATAAATAGTAAGTAACAATTTGATAAATAGTAAGTAACCATTTGATAAATAGTAAGTAACCATTTGATAAATAGTAAGTAACAATTTAATAAATAGTAAGTAACAATTTAATAAATAGTATGAAACAATTTAATAAATAGTATGTAACAATTTAATAAATAGTAAGTAACAATTTACTAAATAGTAAGTAACAATTTAATAAATAGTAAGTAACAATTTAATAAACAGTAACAATTTAATAAAGAGTAAGTAACAATTTAATACATAGTAAGTAACAATTTAATAAATAGTAAGTAACAATTTAATAAATAGTAACTAACAATTTAATAAATAATAAGTAACAATTTAATAAATAGTAAGTAACAATTTAATAAACAGTAAGTAACAATTTAATAAATTGTAAGTAACAATTTAATAAATAGTAAGTAACAATTTAATAAATAGTAAGTAACAATTTAATGAATAGTAAGTAACAATTTAATAAATAGTGAGTAACAATTTAATAAATAGTAAGTAACAATTTAATAAATAGTAAGTAACAATTTAATAAATAGTAAGTAACAATTTAAAAAATAGTAACAATTTAATAACTAGTAAGTAACAATTTAATAAATAGTAAGTAACAATTTGATAAATAGTAAGTAACAATTTAATAAATAGTAAGTAACAATTTAATAAATAGTAAGTAACAATTTAATAAATAGTAACTAACAATTTAATAAATAATAAGTAACAATTTAATAAATAGTAAGTAACAATTTAATAAACAGTAAGTAACAATTTAATAAATAGTAAGTAACAATTTAATAAATAGTAAGAAACAATTTGATAAATAGTAAGTAACAATTTAATTAATAGTTAGTAACAACTTAATAAATAGTAAGTAACAATTTAATAAATAGTAAGAAACATTTTAATAAATAGTAAGTAACAATTTAATAAATAGTAAGTAAAAATTTAATAAATAGTAAGTAACAATTTGATAAATAGTAAGTAACAATTTGATAAATAGTAAGTAACAATTTAATAAATAGTAAGTAACAATTTAATAAATAGTAAGTAACAATTTAATAAATAGTAAGTAACAATTTAATAAATAGTGAGTTACAATTTAATAAATAGTAAGTAACAATTTAATAAATAGTATGAAACAATTTAATAAATAGTATGTAACAATTTAATAAATAGTAAGTAACAATTTACTAAATAGTAAGTAACAATTTAATAAATAGTAAGTAACAATTTAATAAACAGTAACAATTTAATAAAGAGTAAGTAACAATTTAATAAATAGTAAGAAACATTTTAATAAATAGTAAGTAACAATTTAATAAATAGTAAGTAACAATTTAAAAAATAGTAACAATTTAATAACTAGTAAGTAACAATTTAATAAATAGTAAGTAACAATTTGATAAATAGTAAGTAACAATTTAATAAATAGTAAGTAACAATTTAATAAATAGTAAGTAAAAATTTAATAAATAGTAAGAAACAATTTAATAAATAATATGTAACAATTTAATAAATAGTAAGTAACAATTTAATAAACAGTAAGTAACTATTTAACAAATAGTAAGTAACAATTTAATAAATAGTAAGTAACAATTTAATAAATAGTAAGTAACAATTTAATAAATTGTAAGTAACAATTTAATAAATAGTATGTAACAATTTAAAAATAGTAAGTAACAATTTAATACATAGTAAGTAACAATTTTATAAATAGTAAGTAACAATTTAATAAATAGTAAGTAACAATTTAAAAAATAGTAACAATTTAATAAATAGTAAGTAACAATTTAATAAATAGTAAGTAACAATTTAATAAATAGTAAGTAACAATTTAATAAATAGTAACTAACAATTTAATAAATAGTAAGTAACAATTTAATAAATAGTAAGTAACAATTTAATAAATAGTAAGTAACAATTTAATAAATAGTAAGTAACAATTTAATAAATACTAAGTAACAATTTAATAAATTGTAAGTAACAATTTAATAAATAGCATGTAACAATTTAATAAATAGTGAGTAACAATTTAATACATAGTAAGTAACAATTTAATAAATAGTATGTAACAATTTAATAAATAGTAAGTAACAATTTAATAAATAGATAGTAACAATTTAATTAATAGTAAGTAACAACTTAATAAATAGTAAGTAACAATTTAATAAATAGTAAGTAACAATTTGATAAATAGTAAGTAACAATTTAATAAATAGTAAGTAACAATTTAATAAATAGTAACTAACAATTTAATAAATAATAAGTAACAATTTAATAAATAGTAAGTAACAATTTAATAAACAGTAAGTAACAATTTAATAAATAGTAAGTAACAATTTAATAAATAGTAAGTAACAATTTAATAAATAGTAAGTAACAATTTAATGAATAGTAAGTAACAATTTAATAAATAGTGAGTAACAATTTAATAAATAGTAAGTAACAATTTAATAAATAGTAAGTAACAATTTAATAAATAGTAAGTAACAATTTAAAAAATAGTAACAATTTAATAACTAGTAAGTAACAATTTAATAAATAGTAAGTAACAATTTGATAAATAGTAAGTAACAATTTAATAAATAGTAAGTAACAATTTAATAAATAGTAAGTAACAATTTAATAAATAGTAACTAACAATTTAATAAATAATAAGTAACAATTTAATAAATAGTAAGTAACAATTTAATAAACAGTAAGTAACAATTTAATAAATAGTAAGTAACAATTTAATAAATAGTAAGAAACAATTTGATAAATAGTAAGTAACAATTTAATTAATAGTTAGTAACAACTTAATAAATAGTAAGTAACAATTTAATAAATAGTAAGAAACATTTTAATAAATAGTAAGTAACAATTTAATAAATAGTAAGTAAAAATTTAATAAATAGTAAGTAACAATTTGATAAATAGTAAGTAACAATTTGATAAATAGTAAGTAACAATTTAATAAATAGTAAGTAACAATTTAATAAATAGTAAGTAACAATTTAATAAATAGTAAGTAACAATTTAATAAATAGTGAGTTACAATTTAATAAATAGTAAGTAACAATTTAATAAATAGTATGAAACAATTTAATAAATAGTATGTAACAATTTAATAAATAGTAAGTAACAATTTACTAAATAGTAAGTAACAATTTAATAAATAGTAAGTAACAATTTAATAAACAGTAACAATTTAATAAAGAGTAAGTAACAATTTAATAAATAGTAAGAAACATTTTAATAAATAGTAAGTAACAATTTAATAAATAGTAAGTAACAATTTAAAAAATAGTAACAATTTAATAACTAGTAAGTAACAATTTAATAAATAGTAAGTAACAATTTGATAAATAGTAAGTAACAATTTAATAAATAGTAAGTAACAATTTAATAAATAGTAAGTAAAAATTTAATAAATAGTAAGAAACAATTTAATAAATAATATGTAACAATTTAATAAATAGTAAGTAACAATTTAATAAACAGTAAGTAACTATTTAATAAATAGTAAGTAACAATTTAATAAATAGTAAGTAACAATTTAATAAATAGTAAGTAACAATTTAATAAATTGTAAGTAACAATTTAATAAATAGTATGTAACAATTTAAAAATAGTAAGTAACAATTTAATACATAGTAAGTAACAATTTTATAAATAGTAAGTAACAATTTAATAAATAGTAAGTAACAATTTAAAAAATAGTAACAATTTAATAAATAGTAAGTAACAATTTAATAAATAGTAAGTAACAATTTAATAAATAGTAAGTAACAATTTAATAAATAGTAAGTAACAATTTAATAAATAGATAGTAACAATTTAATTAATAGTAAGTAACAACTTTATAAATAGTAAGTAACAATTTAATAAATAGTAAGAAACATTTTAATAAATAGTAAGTAACAATTTGATAAATAGTAAGTAACGATTTGATAAATAGAAAGTAACAATTTGATAAATAGTATGTAACAATATAATAAACCGTAACAATTTAATAAATAGTAAGTAACAATTTAATAAATAGTAAGAAAAAATTTAATAAGTAGTTGGTAACAATTTAATAAATATTAAGTGTCAATTTAATAAATGATAAGTAACAATTTAATAAATAGTAAGTAACAATTTAATAAATAGTAAGTAACAATTTAATAAATAGTAAGTAACCATTTGATAAATAGTAAGTAACCATTTGATAAATAGTAAGTAACAATTTAATAAATAGTAAGTAACAATTTAATAAATAGATAGTAACAATTTAATTAATAGTAAGTAACAACTTAATAAATAGTAAGTAACAATTTAATAAATAGTAAGAAACGTTTTAATAAATAGTAAGTAACAATTTAATAAATAGTAAGTAACAATTTAATAAATAGTATGTAACAATTTAATAAATAGTAAGTTACAATTTAATACATAGTATGTAACAATTTAATAAATAGTAAGTAACAATTTAATAAATAGTAAGTAACAATTTAAAAAAGAGTAACAATTTAATAAATAGTAAGTAACAATTTAATAAATAGTAAGTAACAATTTAATAAATAGTAAGTAACAATTTAATATATAGTAAGTAACAATTTGATAAATAGCAAGTAACAATTTAATAAATAGTAAGTAACAATTTAATAAATAGTAAGTAACAATTTAATAAATAGTAAGTAACAATTTAATAAATAATAAGTAACAATTTAATAAACAGTAAGTAACAATTTAATAAACAGTAAGTAACAATTTAATAAATAGTAAGTAACAATTTAATAAATAGTATGTAACAATTTAATAAATAGTAAGTAACAATTTGATAAATTGTAAGGAACAATTTAATAAATAGTATGTAACAATTTAATAAATAGTAAGTAACAATTAAATAAATTGTAAGTAACAATTTAATAAATAGTATGTAACAATTTAAAAATAGTAAGTAACAATTTAATAAATAGTAAGTAACAATTTAATAAATAGTATGAAACAATTTAATAAATAGAATGTAACAATTTAATAAATAGTAAGTAACAATTTAATAAATAGTAAGTAACAATTTAATAAATAGTAAGTAACAATTTAATAAATAGTAAGTAACAATTTAATAAATAGTAAGTAACAATTTAATAAATACTAAGTAACAATTTAATAAATTGTAAGTAACAATTTAATAAATAGCATGTAACAATTTAATAAATAGTGAGTAACAATTTAATACATAGTAAGTAACAATTTAATAAATAGTAAGTAACAATTTAATACATAGTAAGTAACAATTTAAAAAATAGTAACAATTTAATAAATAGTAAGTAACAATTTAATAAATAGTAAGTAACAATTTAATAAATAGTAAGTAACAATTTGATAAATAGTAAGTAACAATTTGATAAATAGTAAGTAACAATTTAATAAACAGTAACAATTTAATAAAGAGTAAGTAACAATTTAATAAATAGTAAGTAACAATTTAATAAATAGTTTGTAACAATTTAATAAATAGTAAGTGTCAATTTAATAAATAATAAGTAACAATTTAATAAATAGTAAGTAACAGTTTAATAAATAGTAAGTAACAATTTAATAAATAGTAAGTAACAATTTAATAAATAGTAAGTAACAATTTAATAAATAGTGTGTAACATTTTAATAAATAGTAAGTAACAATTTAATACATAGTAAGTAACAATTTAATAAATAGTAAGTAACAATTTAATAAATAGTAAGAAACAATTTGATAAATAGTAAGTAACAATTTGATAAATAGTAAGTAACAATTTGATAAATAGTAAGTAACAATTTGATAAATAGTAAGTAACCATTTGATAAATAGTAAGTAACCATTTGATAAATAGTAAGTAACAATTTAATAAATAGTATGTAACAATTTAATAAATAGTAAGTAACAATTTGATAAATAATAAGTAACAATTTGATAAATAGTAAGTAACAATTTGATAAATAGTAAGTAACAATTTGATAAATAGTATGTAACCATTTGATAAATAGTAAGTAACCATTTGATAAATAGTAAGTAACAATTAAATAAATAGTAAGTAACAATTTAATAAATAGATAGTAACAATTTAATTAATAGTTAGTAACAACTTAATAAATAGTAAGTAACAATTTAATAAATAGTAAGAAACATTTTAATAAATAGTTAGTAACAATTTGATAAATAGTAAGTAACGATTTGATAAATAGAAAGTAACAATTTGATAAATAGTAAGTAATAATTTAATAAACAGTAACAATTTAATAAAGAGTAAGTAACAATTTAATAAATAGTAAGTAATAATTTAATAAATAGTAAGTAACAATTTAATAAATAGTAAGTAACAATTTAATAAATAGTAAGTAACAATTTGATAAATAGTAAGTAACAATTTGATAAATTGTAAGTAACAATTTAATAAATAGTATGTAACAATTTAATAAATAGTAAGTAACAATTTAATTAATAGTAAGTAACAACTTAATAAATAGTAAGTAACAATTTAATAAATAGTAAGTAACAATTTAATAAATAGATAGTAACAATTTAATTAATAGTTAGTAACAACTTAATAAATAGTAAGTAACAATTTAATAAATAGTAAGAAACATTTTAATAAATAGTAAGTAACAATTTGATAAATAGTAAGTAACGATTTGATAAATAGAAAGTAACAGTTTGATAAATAGTAAGTAACAATTTAATAAACAGTAACAATTTAATAAAGAGTAAGTAACAAATTAATAAATAGTAAGTAATAATTTAATAAATAGTAAGTAACAATTTAATAAATAGTAAGTAACAATTTAATAAATAGTAAGTAACAATTTGATAAATAGTAAGTAACAATTTGATAAATTGTAAGTAACAATTTAATAAATAGTATGTAACAATTTAATAAATAGTAAGTAACAATTTAATACATAGTAAGTAAAAATTTAATAAATAGTAAGTAACAATTTAGTAAATAGTAAGTAACAATTTAATAAATAGTAAGTAACAATTTAATAAATAGTGAGTAACAATTTCATAAATAGTAAGTAACAATTTAATAAATAGTGTGTAACAATTTAATAAATAGTAAGTAACAATTTAATACATAGTAAGTAACAATTTAATAAATAGTAAGTAACAATTTAATAAATAGTATGTAACAATTTAATAAATAGTAAGTAACAATTTGATAAATAGTAAGTAACAATTTGATAAATAGTAAGTAACCATTTGAAAAATAGTAAGTAACCATTTGATAAATAGTTAGTAACAATTTAATAAATAGTAAGTAACAATTTAATAAATAGTATGTAACAATTTAATAAATAGTAAGTAACAATTTGATAAATAGTAAGTAACAATTTGATAAATAGTAAGTAACCATTTGAAAAATAGTAAGTAACCATTTGATAAATAGTTAGTAACAATTTAATAAATAGTAAGTAACAATTTAATAAATAGTATGTAACAATTTAATAAATAGTAAGTAACAATTTGATAAATAGTAAGTAACAATTTGATAAATAGTAAGTAACAATTTGATAAATAGTAAGTAACCATTTGATAAATAGTAAGTAACCATTTGATAAATAGTAAGTAACAATTTAATAAATAGTAAGTAACAATTTAATAAATAGTATGAAACAATTTAATAAATAGTATGTAACAATTTAATAAATAGTAAGTAACAATTTACTAAATAGTAAGTAACAATTTAATAAATAGTAAGTAACAATTTAATAAACAGTAACAATTTAATAAAGAGTAAGTAACAATTTAATAAATAGTAAGTAACAATTTAATAAATAGTAAGTAACAATTTAATACATAGTAAGTAACAATTTAATAAATAGTAAGTAACAATTTAATAAATAGTAAGTAACAATTTAAAAAATAGTAACAATTTAATAAATAGTAAGTAACAATTTAATAAATAGTAAGTAACAATTTAATAAATAGTAAGTAACAATTTAATAAATAGTAAGTAACAATTTAATAAGTAGATAGTAACAATTTAATTAATAGTAAGTAACAACTTAATAAATAGTAAGTAACAATTTAATAAATAGTAAGAAACATTTTAATAAATAGTAAGTAACAATTTGATAAATAGTAAGTAACGATTTGATAAATAGAAAGTAACAATTTGATAAATAGTAAGTAACCACTTGATAAATAGTAAGTAACCATTTGATAAATAGTAAGTAACAATTTAATAAACAGTAACAATTTAATAAAGAGTAAGTAACAATTTAATTAATAGTAAGTAACAACTTAATAAATAGTAAGTAACAATTTAATAAATAGTAAGTAACAATTTAATAAATAGATAGTAACAATTTAATTAATAGTTAGTAACAACTTAATAAATAGTAAGTAACAATTTAATAAATAGTAAGAAACATTTTAATAAATAGTAAGTAACAATTTGATAAATAGTAAGTAACGATTTGATAAATAGAAAGTAACAGTTTGATAAATAGTAAGTAACAATTTAATAAACAGTATCAATTTAATAAAGAGTAAGTAACAAATTAATAAATAGTAAGTAATAATTTAATAAATAGTAAGTAACAATTTAATAAATAGTAAGTAACAATTTAATAAATAGTAAGTAACAATTTGATAAATAGTAAGTAACAATTTGATAAATTGTAAGTAACAATTTAATAAATAGTATGTAACCATTTAATAAATAGTAAGTAACAATTTAATACATAGTAAGTAAAAATTTAATAAATAGTAAGTAACAATTTAGTAAATAGTAAGTAACAATTTAATAAATAGTAAGTAACAATTTAATAAATAGTGAGTAACAATTTCATAAATAGTAAGTAACAATTTAATAAATAGTGTGTAACAATTTAATAAATAGTAAGTAACCATTTAATACATAGTAAGTAACAATTTAATAAATAGTAAGTAACAATTTAATAAATAGTAAGAAACAATTTGATAAATAGTAAGTAACAATTTGATAAATAGTAAGTAACAATTTGATAAATAGTAAGTAACAATTTGATAAATAGTAAGTAACCATTTGATAAATAGTAAGTAACCATTGGATAAATAGTAAGTAATCATTTGATAAATAGTTAGTAACAATTTAATAAATAGTAAGTAACAATTTAATAAATAGTATGTAACAATTTAATAAATAGTAAGTAACAATTTGATAAATAGTAAGTAACAATTTGATAAATAGTAAGTAACAATTTGATAAATAGTAAGTAACCATTTGATAAATAGTAAGTAACCATTTGATAAATAGTTAGTAACAATTTAATAAATAGTAAGTAACAATTTAATAAATAGTATGTAACAATTTAATAAATAGTAAGTAACAATTTGATAAATAGTAAGTAACAATTTGATAAATAGTAAGTAACCATTTGATAAATAGTAAGTAACCATTTGATAAATAGTAAGTAACAATTTAATAAATAGTAAGTAACAATTTAATAAATAGATAGTAACAATTTAATTAATAGTAAGTAACAACTTAATAAATAGTAAGTAACAATTTAATAAATAGTAAGAAACATTTTAATAAATAGTAAGTAACAATTTGATAAATAGTAAGTAACGATTTGATAAATAGAAAGTAACAATTTGATAAATAGTAAGTAACAATTTAATAAACAGTAACAATTTAATAAATAGTAAGTAATAATTTAATAAATAGTAAGTAATAATTTAATAAATAGTAAGTAACAATTTAATAAATAGTAAGTAACAATTTAATAAATAGTAAGTAACAATTTAATAAATTGTAAGTAACAATTTAATAAATAGTATGTAACAATTTAAAAATAGTAAGTAACAATTTAATACATAGTAAGTAACAATTTAATAAATAGTAAGTAACAATTTAATAAATAGTAAGTAACAATTTAAAAAATAGTAACAATTTAATAAATAGTAAGTAACAATTTAATAAATAGTAAGTAACAATTTAATAAATAGTAAGTAACAATTTAATAAATAGTAAGTAACAATTTAATAAGTAGATAGTAACAATTTAATTAATAGTAAGTAACAACTTAATAAATAGTAAGTAACAATTTAATAAATAGTAAGAAAAATTTTAATAAATAGTAAGTAACAATTTGATAAATAGTAAGTAACGATTTGATAAATAGAAAGTAACAATTTGATAAATAGTAAGTAACAATTTAATAAATAGTAAGCAACAATTTAATAAATAGTATGTAACAATTTAATAAATTGTAAGTAACAATTTAATAAATAGTATGTAACAATTTAAAAATAGTAAGTAACAATTTAATACATAGCAAGTAACAATTTAATAAATAGTAAGTAACAATTTAATAAATAGTAAGTAACAATTTAAAAAATAGTAACAATTTAATAAATAGTAAGTAACAATTTAATAAATAGTAAGTAACAATTTAATAAATAGTAAGTAACAATTTAATAAATAGTAAGTAACAATTTAATAAGTAGATAGTAACAATTTAATTAATAGTAAGTAACAACTTAATAAATAGTAAGTAACAATTTAATAAATAGTAAGAAACATTTTAATAAATAGTAAGTAACAATTTGATAAATTGTAAGTAACGATTTGATAAATAGAAAGTAACAATTTGATAAATAGTAAGTAACCACTTGATAAATAGTAAGTAACCATTTGATAAATAGTAAGTAACAATTTAATAAACAGTAACAATTTAATAAAGAGTAAGTAACAATTTAATAAATAGTAAGTAACAATTTAATAAATAGTATGTAACAATTTAATAAATAGTAAGTAACAATTTGATAAATAGTAAGTAACAATTTGATAAATAGAAAGTAACAATTTGATAAATAGTAAGTAACCATTTGATAAATAGTAAGTAACAATTTAATAAATAGTAAGTAACAATTTAATAAATAGTAAGAAACAATTTGATAAATAGTAAGTAACAATTTAATTAATAGTTAGTAACAACTTAATAAATAGTAAGTAACAATTTAATAAATAGTAAGAAACATTTTAATAAATAGTTAGTAACAATTTGATAAATAGTAAGTAACGATTTGATAAATAGAAAGTAACAATTTGATAAATAGTAAGTAATAATTTAATAAACAGTAACAATTTAATAAAGAGTAAGTAACAATTTAATAAATAGTAAGTAATAATTTAATAAATAGTAAGTAACAATTTAATAAATAGTAAGTAACAATTTAATAAATAGTAAGTAACAATTTGATAAATAGTAAGTAACAATTTGATAAATTGTAAGTAACAATTTAATAAATAGTATGTAACAATTTAATAAATAGTAAGTAACAATTTGATAAATAGTAAGTAACAATTTGATAAATAGTAAGTAACCATTTGATAAATAGTAAGTAACAATTTGATAAATAGTAAGTAACAATTTGATAAATAGTAAGTAACCATTTGATAAATAGTAAGTAACCATTTGATAAATAGTAAGTAACAATTTAATAAATAGTAAGTAACAATTTAATAAATAGTATGAAACAATTTAATAAATAGTATGTAACAATTTAATAAATAGTAAGTAACAATTTACTAAATAGTAAGTAACAATTTAATAAATAGTAAGTAACAATTTAATAAACAGTAACAATTTAATAAAGAGTAAGTAACAATTTAATAAATAGTAAGTAACAATTTAATAAATAGTAAGTAACAATTTAATACATAGTAAGTAACAATTTAATAAATAGTAAGTAACAATTTAATAAATAGTAAGTAACAATTTAAAAAATAGTAACAATTTAATAAATAGTAAGTAATAATTTAATAAATAGTAAGTAACAATTTAATAAATAGTAAGTAACAATTTAATAAATAGTAAGTAACAATTTGATAAATAGTAAGTAACAATTTGATAAATTGTAAGTAACAATTTAATAAATAGTATGTAACCATTTAATAAATAGTAAGTAACAATTTAATACATAGTAAGTAAAAATTTAATAAATAGTAAGTAACAATTTAGTAAATAGTAAGTAACAATTTAATAAATAGTAAGTAACAATTTAATAAATAGTGAGTAACAATTTCATAAATAGTAAGTAACAATTTAATAAATAGTGTGTAACAATTTAATAAATAGTAAGTAACCATTTAATACATAGTAAGTAACAATTTAATAAATAGTAAGTAACAATTTAATAAATAGTAAGAAACAATTTGATAAATAGTAAGTAACAATTTGATAAATAGTAAGTAACAATTTGATAAATAGTAAGTAACAATTTGATAAATAGTAAGTAACCATTTGATAAATAGTAAGTAACCATTGGATAAATAGTAAGTAACCATTTGATAAATAGTTAGTAACAATTTAATAAATAGTAAGTAACAATTTAATAAATAGTATGTAACAATTTAATAAATAGTAAGTAACAATTTGATAAATAGTAAGTAACAATTTGATAAATAGTAAGTAACAATTTGATAAATAGTAAGTAACCATTTGATAAATAGTAAGTAACCATTTGATAAATAGTTAGTAACAATTTAATAAATAGTAAGTAACAATTTAATAAATAGTATGTAACAATTTAATAAATAGTAAGTAACAATTTGATAAATAGTAAGTAACAATTTGATAAATAGTAAGTAACAATTTGATAAATAGTAAGTAACCATTTGATAAATAGTAAGTAACCATTTGATAAATAGTAAGTAACAATTTAATAAATAGTAAGTAACAATTTAATAAATAGATAGTAACAATTTAATTAATAGTAAGTAACAACTTAATAAATAGTAAGTAACAATTTAATAAATAGTAAGAAACATTTTAATAAATAGTAAGTAACAATTTGATAAATAGTAAGTAACGATTTGATAAATAGAAAGTAACAATTTGATAAATAGTAAGTAACAATTTAATAAACAGTAACAATTTAATAAATAGTAAGTAATAATTTAATAAATAGTAAGTAATAATTTAATAAATAGTAAGTAACAATTTAATAAATAGTAAGTAACAATTTAATAAATAGTAAGTAACAATTTAATAAATTGTAAGTAACAATTTAATAAATAGTATGTAACAATTTAAAAATAGTAAGTAACAATTTAATACATAGTAAGTAACAATTTAATAAATAGTAAGTAACAATTTAATAAATAGTAAGTAACAATTTAAAAAATAGTAACAATTTAATAAATAGTAAGTAACAATTTAATAAATAGTAAGTAACAATTTAATAAATAGTAAGTAACAATTTAATAAATAGTAAGTAACAATTTAATAAGTAGATAGTAACAATTTAATTAATAGTAAGTAACAACTTAATAAATAGTAAGTAACAATTTAATAAATAGTAAGAAAAATTTTAATAAATAGTAAGTAACAATTTGATAAATAGTAAGTAACGATTTGATAAATAGAAAGTAACAATTTGATAAATAGTAAGTAACAATTTAATAAATAGTAAGCAACAATTTAATAAATAGTATGTAACAATTTAATAAATTGTAAGTAACAATTTAATAAATAGTATGTAACAATTTAAAAATAGTAAGTAACAATTTAATACATAGTAAGTAACAATTTAATAAATAGTAAGTAACAATTTAATAAATAGTAAGTAACAATTTAAAAAATAGTAACAATTTAATAAATAGTAAGTAACAATTTAATAAATAGTAAGTAACAATTTAATAAATAGTAAGTAACAATTTAATAAATAGTAAGTAACAATTTAATAAGTAGATAGTAACAATTTAATTAATAGTAAGTAACAACTTAATAAATAGTAAGTAACAATTTAATAAATAGTAAGAAACATTTTAATAAATAGTAAGTAACAATTTGATAAATTGTAAGTAACGATTTGATAAATAGAAAGTAACAATTTGATAAATAGTAAGTAACCACTTGATAAATAGTAAGTAACCATTTGATAAATAGTAAGTAACAATTTAATAAACAGTAACAATTTAATAAAGAGTAAGTAACAATTTAATAAATAGTAAGTAACAATTTAATAAATAGTATGTAACAATTTAATAAATAGTAAGTAACAATTTGATAAATAGTAAGTAACAATTTGATAAATAGAAAGTAACAATTTGATAAATAGTAAGTAACCATTTGATAAATAGTAAGTAACAATTTAATAAATAGTAAGTAACAATTTAATAAATAGTAAGAAACAATTTGATAAATAGTAAGTAACAATTTAATTAATAGTTAGTAACAACTTAATAAATAGTAAGTAACAATTTAATAAATAGTAAGAAACATTTTAATAAATAGTTAGTAACAATTTGATAAATAGTAAGTAACGATTTGATAAATAGAAAGTAACAATTTGATAAATAGTAAGTAATAATTTAATAAACAGTAACAATTTAATAAAGAGTAAGTAACAATTTAATAAATAGTAAGTAATAATTTAATAAATAGTAAGTAACAATTTAATAAATAGTAAGTAACAATTTAATAAATAGTAAGTAACAATTTGATAAATAGTAAGTAACAATTTGATAAATTGTAAGTAACAATTTAATAAATAGTATGTAACAATTTAATAAATAGTAAGTAACAATTTGATAAATAGTAAGTAACAATTTGATAAATAGTAAGTAACCATTTGATAAATAGTAAGTAACAATTTGATAAATAGTAAGTAACAATTTGATAAATAGTAAGTAACCATTTGATAAATAGTAAGTAACCATTTGATAAATAGTAAGTAACAATTTAATAAATAGTAAGTAACAATTTAATAAATAGTATGAAACAATTTAATAAATAGTATGTAACAATTTAATAAATAGTAAGTAACAATTTACTAAATAGTAAGTAACAATTTAATAAATAGTAAGTAACAATTTAATAAACAGTAACAATTTAATAAAGAGTAAGTAACAATTTAATAAATAGTAAGTAACAATTTAATAAATAGTAAGTAACAATTTAATACATAGTAAGTAACAATTTAATAAATAGTAAGTAACAATTTAATAAATAGTAAGTAACAATTTAAAAAATAGTAACAATTTAATAAATAGTAAGTAACAATTTAATAAATAGTAAGTAACAATTTAATAAATAGTAAGTAACAATTTAATAAATAGTAAGTAACAATTTAATAAGTAGATAGTAACAAATTAATTAATAGTAAGTAACAACTTAATAAATAGTAAGTAACAATTTAATAAATAGTAAGAAACATTTTAATAAATAGTAAGTAACAATTTGATAAATAGTAAGTAACGATTTGATAAATAGAAAGTAACAATTTGATAAATAGTAAGTAACCACTTGATAAATAGTAAGTAACCATTTGATAAATAGTAAGTAACAATTTAATAAACAGTAACAATTTAATAAAGAGTAAGTAACAATTTAATTAATAGTAAGTAACAACTTAATAAATAGTAAGTAACAATTTAATAAATAGTAAGTAACAATTTAATAAATAGATAGTAACAATTTAATTAATAGTTAGTAACAACTTAATAAATAGTAAGTAACAATTTAATAAATAGTAAGAAACATTTTAATAAATAGTAAGTAACAATTTGATAAATAGTAAGTAACGATTTGATAAATAGAAAGTAACAGTTTGATAAATAGTAAGTAACAATTTAATAAACAGTATCAATTTAATAAAGAGTAAGTAACAAATTAATAAATAGTAAGTAATAATTTAATAAATAGTAAGTAACAATTTAATAAATAGTAAGTAACAATTTAATAAATAGTAAGTAACAATTTGATAAATAGTAAGTAACAATTTGATAAATTGTAAGTAACAATTTAATAAATAGTATGTAACCATTTAATAAATAGTAAGTAACAATTTAATACATAGTAAGTAAAAATTTAATAAATAGTAAGTAACAATTTAGTAAATAGTAAGTAACAATTTAATAAATAGTAAGTAACAATTTAATAAATAGTGAGTAACAATTTCATAAATAGTAAGTAACAATTTAATAAATAGTGTGTAACAATTTAATAAATAGTAAGTAACCATTTAATACATAGTAAGTAACAATTTAATAAATAGTAAGTAACAATTTAATAAATAGTAAGAAACAATTTGATAAATAGTAAGTAACAATTTGATAAATAGTAAGTAACAATTTGATAAATAGTAAGTAACAATTTGATAAATAGTAAGTAACCATTTGATAAATAGTAAGTAACCATTGGATAAATAGTAAGTAATCATTTGATAAATAGTTAGTAACAATTTAATAAATAGTAAGTAACAATTTAATAAATAGTATGTAACAATTTAATAAATAGTAAGTAACAATTTGATAAATAGTAAGTAACAATTTGATAAATAGTAAGTAACAATTTGATAAATAGTAAGTAACCATTTGATAAATAGTAAGTAACCATTTGATAAATAGTTAGTAACAATTTAATAAATAGTAAGTAACAATTTAATAAATAGTATGTAACAATTTAATAAATAGTAAGTAACAATTTGATAAATAGTAAGTAACAATTTGATAAATAGTAAGTAACAATTTGATAAATAGTAAGTAACCATTTGATAAATAGTAAGTAACCATTTGATAAATAGTAAGTAACAATTTAATAAATAGTAAGTAACAATTTAATAAATAGATAGTAACAATTTAATTAATAGTAAGTAACAACTTAATAAATAGTAAGTAACAATTTAATAAATAGTAAGAAACATTTTAATAAATAGTAAGTAACAATTTGATAAATAGTAAGTAACGATTTGATAAATAGAAAGTAACAATTTGATAAATAGTAAGTAACAATTTAATAAACAGTAACAATTTAATAAATAGTAAGTAATAATTTAATAAATAGTAAGTAATAATTTAATAAATAGTAAGTAACAATTTAATAAATAGTAAGTAACAATTTAATAAATAGTAAGTAACAATTTAATAAATTGTAAGTAACAATTTAATAAATAGTATGTAACAATTTAAAAATAGTAAGTAACAATTTAATACATAGTAAGTAACAATTTAATAAATAGTAAGTAACAATTTAATAAATAGTAAGTAACAATTTAAAAAATAGTAACAATTTAATAAATAGTAAGTAACAATTTAATAAATAGTAAGTAACAATTTAATAAATAGTAAGTAACAATTTAATAAATAGTAAGTAACAATTTAATAAGTAGATAGTAACAATTTAATTAATAGTAAGTAACAACTTAATAAATAGTAAGTAACAATTTAATAAATAGTAAGAAAAATTTTAATAAATAGTAAGTAACAATTTGATAAATAGTAAGTAACGATTTGATAAATAGAAAGTAACAATTTGATAAATAGTAAGTAACAATTTAATAAATAGTAAGCAACAATTTAATAAATAGTATGTAACAATTTAATAAATTGTAAGTAACAATTTAATAAATAGTATGTAACAATTTAAAAATAGTAAGTAACAATTTAATACATAGCAAGTAACAATTTAATAAATAGTAAGTAACAATTTAATAAATAGTAAGTAACAATTTAAAAAATAGTAACAATTTAATAAATAGTAAGTAACAATTTAATAAATAGTAAGTAACAATTTAATAAATAGTAAGTAACAATTTAATAAATAGTAAGTAACAATTTAATAAGTAGATAGTAACAATTTAATTAATAGTAAGTAACAACTTAATAAATAGTAAGTAACAATTTAATAAATAGTAAGAAACATTTTAATAAATAGTAAGTAACAATTTGATAAATTGTAAGTAACGATTTGATAAATAGAAAGTAACAATTTGATAAATAGTAAGTAACCACTTGATAAATAGTAAGTAACCATTTGATAAATAGTAAGTAACAATTTAATAAACAGTAACAATTTAATAAAGAGTAAGTAACAATTTAATAAATAGTAAGTAACAATTTAATAAATAGTATGTAACAATTTAATAAATAGTAAGTAACAATTTGATAAATAGTAAGTAACAATTTGATAAATAGAAAGTAACAATTTGATAAATAGTAAGTAACCATTTGATAAATAGTAAGTAACAATTTAATAAATAGTAAGTAACAATTTAATAAATAGTAAGAAACAATTTGATAAATAGTAAGTAACAATTTAATTAATAGTTAGTAACAACTTAATAAATAGTAAGTAACAATTTAATAAATAGTAAGAAACATTTTAATAAATAGTTAGTAACAATTTGATAAATAGTAAGTAACGATTTGATAAATAGAAAGTAACAATTTGATAAATAGTAAGTAATAATTTAATAAACAGTAACAATTTAATAAAGAGTAAGTAACAATTTAATAAATAGTAAGTAATAATTTAATAAATAGTAAGTAACAATTTAATAAATAGTAAGTAACAATTTAATAAATAGTAAGTAACAATTTGATAAATAGTAAGTAACAATTTGATAAATTGTAAGTAACAATTTAATAAATAGTATGTAACAATTTAATAAATAGTAAGTAACAATTTGATAAATAGTAAGTAACAATTTGATAAATAGTAAGTAACCATTTGATAAATAGTAAGTAACAATTTGATAAATAGTAAGTAACAATTTGATAAATAGTAAGTAACCATTTGATAAATAGTAAGTAACCATTTGATAAATAGTAAGTAACAATTTAATAAATAGTAAGTAACAATTTAATAAATAGTATGAAACAATTTAATAAATAGTATGTAACAATTTAATAAATAGTAAGTAACAATTTACTAAATAGTAAGTAACAATTTAATAAATAGTAAGTAACAATTTAATAAACAGTAACAATTTAATAAAGAGTAAGTAACAATTTAATAAATAGTAAGTAACAATTTAATAAATAGTAAGTAACAATTTAATACATAGTAAGTAACAATTTAATAAATAGTAAGTAACAATTTAATAAATAGTAAGTAACAATTTAAAAAATAGTAACAATTTAATAAATAGTAAGTAATAATTTAATAAATAGTAAGTAACAATTTAATAAATAGTAAGTAACAATTTAATAAATAGTAAGTAACAATTTGATAAATAGTAAGTAACAATTTGATAAATTGTAAGTAACAATTTAATAAATAGTATGTAACCATTTAATAAATAGTAAGTAACAATTTAATACATAGTAAGTAAAAATTTAATAAATAGTAAGTAACAATTTAGTAAATAGTAAGTAACAATTTAATAAATAGTAAGTAACAATTTAATAAATAGTGAGTAACAATTTCATAAATAGTAAGTAACAATTTAATAAATAGTGTGTAACAATTTAATAAATAGTAAGTAACCATTTAATACATAGTAAGTAACAATTTAATAAATAGTAAGTAACAATTTAATAAATAGTAAGAAACAATTTGATAAATAGTAAGTAACAATTTGATAAATAGTAAGTAACAATTTGATAAATAGTAAGTAACAATTTGATAAATAGTAAGTAACCATTTGATAAATAGTAAGTAACCATTGGATAAATAGTAAGTAACCATTTGATAAATAGTTAGTAACAATTTAATAAATAGTAAGTAACAATTTAATAAATAGTATGTAACAATTTAATAAATAGTAAGTAACAATTTGATAAATAGTAAGTAACAATTTGATAAATAGTAAGTAACAATTTGATAAATAGTAAGTAACCATTTGATAAATAGTAAGTAACCATTTGATAAATAGTTAGTAACAATTTAATAAATAGTAAGTAACAATTTAATAAATAGTATGTAACAATTTAATAAATAGTAAGTAACAATTTGATAAATAGTAAGTAACAATTTGATAAATAGTAAGTAACAATTTGATAAATAGTAAGTAACCATTTGATAAATAGTAAGTAACCATTTGATAAATAGTAAGTAACAATTTAATAAATAGTAAGTAACAATTTAATAAATAGATAGTAACAATTTAATTAATAGTAAGTAACAACTTAATAAATAGTAAGTAACAATTTAATAAATAGTAAGAAACATTTTAATAAATAGTAAGTAACAATTTGATAAATAGTAAGTAACGATTTGATAAATAGAAAGTAACAATTTGATAAATAGTAAGTAACAATTTAATAAACAGTAACAATTTAATAAATAGTAAGTAATAATTTAATAAATAGTAAGTAATAATTTAATAAATAGTAAGTAACAATTTAATAAATAGTAAGTAACAATTTAATAAATAGTAAGTAACAATTTAATAAATTGTAAGTAACAATTTAATAAATAGTATGTAACAATTTAAAAATAGTAAGTAACAATTTAATACATAGTAAGTAACAATTTAATAAATAGTAAGTAACAATTTAATAAATAGTAAGTAACAATTTAAAAAATAGTAACAATTTAATAAATAGTAAGTAACAATTTAATAAATAGTAAGTAACAATTTAATAAATAGTAAGTAACAATTTAATAAATAGTAAGTAACAATTTAATAAGTAGATAGTAACAATTTAATTAATAGTAAGTAACAACTTAATAAATAGTAAGTAACAATTTAATAAATAGTAAGAAAAATTTTAATAAATAGTAAGTAACAATTTGATAAATAGTAAGTAACGATTTGATAAATAGAAAGTAACAATTTGATAAATAGTAAGTAACAATTTAATAAATAGTAAGCAACAATTTAATAAATAGTATGTAACAATTTAATAAATTGTAAGTAACAATTTAATAAATAGTATGTAACAATTTAAAAATAGTAAGTAACAATTTAATACATAGTAAGTAACAATTTAATAAATAGTAAGTAACAATTTAATAAATAGTAAGTAACAATTTAAAAAATAGTAACAATTTAATAAATAGTAAGTAACAATTTAATAAATAGTAAGTAACAATTTAATAAATAGTAAGTAACAATTTAATAAATAGTAAGTAACAATTTAATAAGTAGATAGTAACAATTTAATTAATAGTAAGTAACAACTTAATAAATAGTAAGTAACAATTTAATAAATAGTAAGAAACATTTTAATAAATAGTAAGTAACAATTTGATAAATTGTAAGTAACGATTTGATAAATAGAAAGTAACAATTTGATAAATAGTAAGTAACCACTTGATAAATAGTAAGTAACCATTTGATAAATAGTAAGTAACAATTTAATAAACAGTAACAATTTAATAAAGAGTAAGTAACAATTTAATAAATAGTAAGTAACAATTTAATAAATAGTATGTAACAATTTAATAAATAGTAAGTAACAATTTGATAAATAGTAAGTAACAATTTGATAAATAGAAAGTAACAATTTGATAAATAGTAAGTAACCATTTGATAAATAGTAAGTAACAATTTAATAAATAGTAAGTAACAATTTAATAAATAGTAAGAAACAATTTGATAAATAGTAAGTAACAATTTAATTAATAGTTAGTAACAACTTAATAAATAGTAAGTAACAATTTAATAAATAGTAAGAAACATTTTAATAAATAGTTAGTAACAATTTGATAAATAGTAAGTAACGATTTGATAAATAGAAAGTAACAATTTGATAAATAGTAAGTAATAATTTAATAAACAGTAACAATTTAATAAAGAGTAAGTAACAATTTAATAAATAGTAAGTAATAATTTAATAAATAGTAAGTAACAATTTAATAAATAGTAAGTAACAATTTAATAAATAGTAAGTAACAATTTGATAAATAGTAAGTAACAATTTGATAAATTGTAAGTAACAATTTAATAAATAGTATGTAACAATTTAATAAATAGTAAGTAACAATTTGATAAATAGTAAGTAACAATTTGATAAATAGTAAGTAACCATTTGATAAATAGTAAGTAACAATTTGATAAATAGTAAGTAACAATTTGATAAATAGTAAGTAACCATTTGATAAATAGTAAGTAACCATTTGATAAATAGTAAGTAACAATTTAATAAATAGTAAGTAACAATTTAATAAATAGTATGAAACAATTTAATAAATAGTATGTAACAATTTAATAAATAGTAAGTAACAATTTACTAAATAGTAAGTAACAATTTAATAAATAGTAAGTAACAATTTAATAAACAGTAACAATTTAATAAAGAGTAAGTAACAATTTAATAAATAGTAAGTAACAATTTAATAAATAGTAAGTAACAATTTAATACATAGTAAGTAACAATTTAATAAATAGTAAGTAACAATTTAATAAATAGTAAGTAACAATTTAAAAAATAGTAACAATTTAATAAATAGTAAGTAACAATTTAATAAATAGTAAGTAACAATTTAATAAATAGTAAGTAACAATTTAATAAATAGTAAGTAACAATTTAATAAGTAGATAGTAACAAATTAATTAATAGTAAGTAACAACTTAATAAATAGTAAGTAACAATTTAATAAATAGTAAGAAACATTTTAATAAATAGTAAGTAACAATTTGATAAATAGTAAGTAACGATTTGATAAATAGAAAGTAACAATTTGATAAATAGTAAGTAACCACTTGATAAATAGTAAGTAACCATTTGATAAATAGTAAGTAACAATTTAATAAACAGTAACAATTTAATAAAGAGTAAGTAACAATTTAATTAATAGTAAGTAACAACTTAATAAATAGTAAGTAACAATTTAATAAATAGTAAGTAACAATTTAATAAATAGATAGTAACAATTTAATTAATAGTTAGTAACAACTTAATAAATAGTAAGTAACAATTTAATAAATAGTAAGAAACATTTTAATAAATAGTAAGTAACAATTTGATAAATAGTAAGTAACGATTTGATAAATAGAAAGTAACAGTTTGATAAATAGTAAGTAACAATTTAATAAACAGTATCAATTTAATAAAGAGTAAGTAACAAATTAATAAATAGTAAGTAATAATTTAATAAATAGTAAGTAACAATTTAATAAATAGTAAGTAACAATTTAATAAATAGTAAGTAACAATTTGATAAGTAGTAAGTAACAATTTGATAAATTGTAAGTAACAATTTAATAAATAGTATGTAACCATTTAATAAATAGTAAGTAACAATTTAATACATAGTAAGTAAAAATTTAATAAATAGTAAGTAACAATTTAGTAAATAGTAAGTAACAATTTAATAAATAGTAAGTAACAATTTAATAAATAGTGAGTAACAATTTCATAAATAGTAAGTAACAATTTAATAAATAGTGTGTAACAATTTAATAAATAGTAAGTAACCATTTAATACATAGTAAGTAACAATTTAATAAATAGTAAGTAACAATTTAATAAATAGTAAGAAACAATTTGATAAATAGTAAGTAACAATTTGATAAATAGTAAGTAACAATTTGATAAATAGTAAGTAACAATTTGATAAATAGTAAGTAACCATTTGATAAATAGTAAGTAACCATTGGATAAATAGTAAGTAACCATTTGATAAATAGTTAGTAACAATTTAATAAATAGTAAGTAACAATTTAATAAATAGTATGTAACAATTTAATAAATAGTAAGTAACAATTTGATAAATAGTAAGTAACAATTTGATAAATAGTAAGTAACAATTTGATAAATAGTAAGTAACCATTTGATAAATAGTAAGTAACCATTTGATAAATAGTTAGTAACAATTTAATAAATAGTAAGTAACAATTTAATAAATAGTATGTAACAATTTAAAAATAGTAAGTAACAATTTAATACATAGTAAGTAACAATTTAATAAATAGTAAGTAACAATTTAATAAATAGTAAGTAACAATTTAAAAAATAGTAACAATTTAATAAATAGTAAGTAACAATTTAATAAATAGTAAGTAACAATTTAATAAATAGTAAGTAACAATTTAATAAATAGTAAGTAACAATTTAATAAGTAGATAGTAACAATTTAATTAATAGTAAGTAACAACTTAATAAATAGTAAGTAACAATTTAATAAATAGTAAGAAAAATTTTAATAAATAGTAAGTAACAATTTAATAAATAGTAAGAAAAATTTTAATAAATAGTAAGTAACAATTTGATAAATAGTAAGTAACGATTTGATAAATAGAAAGTAACAATTTGATAAATAGTAAGTAACAATTTAATAAATAGTAAGCAACAATTTAATAAATAGTATGTAACAATTTAATAAATTGTAAGTAACAATTTAATAAATAGTATGTAACAATTTAAAAATAGTAAGTAACAATTTAATACATAGTAAGTAACAATTTAATAAATAGTAAGTAACAATTTAATAAATAGTAAGTAACAATTTAAAAAATAGTAACAATTTAATAAATAGTAAGTAACAATTTAATAAATAGTAAGTAACAATTTAATAAGTAGATAGTAACAATTTAATTAATAGTAAGTAACAACTTAATAAATAGTAAGTAACAATTTAATAAATAGTAAGTAACAATTTAAAAAATAGTAACAATTTAATAAATAGTAAGTAACAATTTAATAAATAGTAAGTAACAATTTAATAAATAGTAAGTAACAATTTAATAAATAGTAAGTAACAATTTAATAAGTAGATAGTAACAATTTAATTAATAGTAAGTAACAACTTAATAAATAGTAAGTAACAATTTAATAAATAGTAAGAAACATTTTAATAAATAGTAAGTAACAATTTGATAAATTGTAAGTAACGATTTGATAAATAGAAAGTAACAATTTGATAAATAGTAAGTAACCACTTGATAAATAGTAAGTAACCATTTGATAAATAGTAAGTAACAATTTAATAAACAGTAACAATTTAATAAAGAGTAAGTAACAATTTAATAAATAGTAAGTAACAATTTAATAAATAGTATGTAACAATTTAATAAATAGTAAGTAACAATTTGATAAATAGTAAGTAACAATTTGATAAATAGAAAGTAACAATTTGATAAATAGTAAGTAACCATTTGATAAATAGTAAGTAACAATTTAATAAATAGTAAGTAACAATTTAATAAATAGTAAGAAACAATTTGATAAATAGTAAGTAACAATTTAATTAATAGTTAGTAACAACTTAATAAATAGTAAGTAACAATTTAATAAATAGTAAGAAACATTTTAATAAATAGTTAGTAACAATTTGATAAATAGTAAGTAACGATTTGATAAATAGAAAGTAACAATTTGATAAATAGTAAGTAATAATTTAATAAACAGTAACAATTTAATAAAGAGTAAGTAACAATTTAATAAATAGTAAGTAATAATTTAATAAATAGTAAGTAACAATTTAATAAATAGTAAGTAACAATTTAATAAATAGTAAGTAACAATTTGATAAATAGTAAGTAACAATTTGATAAATTGTAAGTAACAATTTAATAAATAGTATGTAACAATTTAATAAATAGTAAGTAACAATTTGATAAATAGTAAGTAACAATTTGATAAATAGTAAGTAACCATTTGATAAATAGTAAGTAACAATTTGATAAATAGTAAGTAACAATTTGATAAATAGTAAGTAACCATTTGATAAATAGTAAGTAACCATTTGATAAATAGTAAGTAACAATTTAATAAATAGTAAGTAACAATTTAATAAATAGTATGAAACAATTTAATAAATAGTATGTAACAATTTAATAAATAGTAAGTAACAATTTACTAAATAGTAAGTAACAATTTAATAAATAGTAAGTAACAATTTAATAAACAGTAACAATTTAATAAAGAGTAAGTAACAATTTAATAAATAGTAAGTAACATTTTAATAAATAGTAAGTAACAATTTAATACATAGTAAGTAACAATTTAATAAATAGTAAGTAACAATTTAATAAATAGTAAGTAACAATTTAAAAAATAGTAACAATTTAATAAATAGTAAGTAATAATTTAATAAATAGTAAGTAACAATTTAATAAATAGTAAGTAACAATTTAATAAATAGTAAGTAACAATTTGATAAATAGTAAGTAACAATTTGATAAATTGTAAGTAACAATTTAATAAATAGTATGTAACCATTTAATAAATAGTAAGTAACAATTTAATACATAGTAAGTAAAAATTTAATAAATAGTAAGTAACAATTTAGTAAATAGTAAGTAACAATTTAATAAATAGTAAGTAACAATTTAATAAATAGTGAGTAACAATTTCATAAATAGTAAGTAACAATTTAATAAATAGTGTGTAACAATTTAATAAATAGTAAGTAACCATTTAATACATAGTAAGTAACAATTTAATAAATAGTAAGTAACAATTTAATAAATAGTAAGAAACAATTTGATAAATAGTAAGTAACAATTTGATAAATAGTAAGTAACAATTTGATAAATAGTAAGTAACAATTTGATAAATAGTAAGTAACCATTTGATAAATAGTAAGTAACCATTGGATAAATAGTAAGTAACCATTTGATAAATAGTTAGTAACAATTTAATAAATAGTAAGTAACAATTTAATAAATAGTATGTAACAATTTAATAAATAGTAAGTAACAATTTGATAAATAGTAAGTAACAATTTGATAAATAGTAAGTAACAATTTGATAAATAGTAAGTAACCATTTGATAAATAGTAAGTAACCATTTGATAAATAGTTAGTAACAATTTAATAAATAGTAAGTAACAATTTAATAAATAGTATGTAACAATTTAATAAATAGTAAGTAACAATTTGATAAATAGTAAGTAACAATTTGATAAATAGTAAGTAACAATTTGATAAATAGTAAGTAACCATTTGATAAATAGTAAGTAACCATTTGATAAATAGTAAGTAACAATTTAATAAATAGTAAGTAACAATTTAATAAATAGATAGTAACAATTTAATTAATAGTAAGTAACAACTTAATAAATAGTAAGTAACAATTTAATAAATAGTAAGAAACATTTTAATAAATAGTAAGTAACAATTTGATAAATAGTAAGTAACGATTTGATAAATAGAAAGTAACAATTTGATAAATAGTAAGTAACAATTTAATAAACAGTAACAATTTAATAAATAGTAAGTAATAATTTAATAAATAGTAAGTAATAATTTAATAAATAGTAAGTAACAATTTAATAAATAGTAAGTAACAATTTAATAAATAGTAAGTAACAATTTAATAAATTGTAAGTAACAATTTAATAAATAGTATGTAACAATTTAAAAATAGTAAGTAACAATTTAATACATAGTAAGTAACAATTTAATAAATAGTAAGTAACAATTTAATAAATAGTAAGTAACAATTTAAAAAATAGTAACAATTTAATAAATAGTAAGTAACAATTTAATAAATAGTAAGTAACAATTTAATAAATAGTAAGTAACAATTTAATAAATAGTAAGTAACAATTTAATAAGTAGATAGTAACAATTTAATTAATAGTAAGTAACAACTTAATAAATAGTAAGTAACAATTTAATAAATAGTAAGAAAAATTTTAATAAATAGTAAGTAACAATTTGATAAATAGTAAGTAACGATTTGATAAATAGAAAGTAACAATTTGATAAATAGTAAGTAACAATTTAATAAATAGTAAGCAACAATTTAATAAATAGTATGTAACAATTTAATAAATTGTAAGTAACAATTTAATAAATAGTATGTAACAATTTAAAAATAGTAAGTAACAATTTAATACATAGTAAGTAACAATTTAATAAATAGTAAGTAACAATTTAATAAATAGTAAGTAACAATTTAAAAAATAGTAACAATTTAATAAATAGTAAGTAACAATTTAATAAATAGTAAGTAACAATTTAATAAATAGTAAGTAACAATTTAATAAATAGTAAGTAACAATTTAATAAGTAGATAGTAACAATTTAATTAATAGTAAGTAACAACTTAATAAATAGTAAGTAACAATTTAATAAATAGTAAGAAACATTTTAATAAATAGTAAGTAACAATTTGATAAATTGTAAGTAACGATTTGATAAATAGAAAGTAACAATTTGATAAATAGTAAGTAACCACTTGATAAATAGTAAGTAACCATTTGATAAATAGTAAGTAACAATTTAATAAACAGTAACAATTTAATAAAGAGTAAGTAACAATTTAATAAATAGTAAGTAACAATTTAATAAATAGTATGTAACAATTTAATAAATAGTAAGTAACAATTTGATAAATAGTAAGTAACAATTTGATAAATAGAAAGTAACAATTTGATAAATAGTAAGTAACCATTTGATAAATAGTAAGTAACAATTTAATAAATAGTAAGTAACAATTTAATAAATAGTAAGAAACAATTTGATAAATAGTAAGTAACAATTTAATTAATAGTTAGTAACAACTTAATAAATAGTAAGTAACAATTTAATAAATAGTAAGAAACATTTTAATAAATAGTTAGTAACAATTTGATAAATAGTAAGTAACGATTTGATAAATAGAAAGTAACAATTTGATAAATAGTAAGTAATAATTTAATAAACAGTAACAATTTAATAAAGAGTAAGTAACAATTTAATAAATAGTAAGTAATAATTTAATAAATAGTAAGTAACAATTTAATAAATAGTAAGTAACAATTTAATAAATAGTAAGTAACAATTTGATAAATAGTAAGTAACAATTTGATAAATTGTAAGTAACAATTTAATAAATAGTATGTAACAATTTAATAAATAGTAAGTAACAATTTGATAAATAGTAAGTAACAATTTGATAAATAGTAAGTAACCATTTGATAAATAGTAAGTAACAATTTGATAAATAGTAAGTAACAATTTGATAAATAGTAAGTAACCATTTGATAAATAGTAAGTAACCATTTGATAAATAGTAAGTAACAATTTAATAAATAGTAAGTAACAATTTAATAAATAGTATGAAACAATTTAATAAATAGTATGTAACAATTTAATAAATAGTAAGTAACAATTTACTAAATAGTAAGTAACAATTTAATAAATAGTAAGTAACAATTTAATAAACAGTAACAATTTAATAAAGAGTAAGTAACAATTTAATAAATAGTAAGTAACAATTTAATAAATAGTAAGTAACAATTTAATACATAGTAAGTAACAATTTAATAAATAGTAAGTAACAATTTAATAAATAGTAAGTAACAATTTAAAAAATAGTAACAATTTAATAAATAGTAAGTAACAATTTAATAAATAGTAAGTAACAATTTAATAAATAGTAAGTAACAATTTAATAAATAGTAAGTAACAATTTAATAAGTAGATAGTAACAAATTAATTAATAGTAAGTAACAACTTAATAAATAGTAAGTAACAATTTAATAAATAGTAAGAAACATTTTAATAAATAGTAAGTAACAATTTGATAAATAGTAAGTAACGATTTGATAAATAGAAAGTAACAATTTGATAAATAGTAAGTAACCACTTGATAAATAGTAAGTAACCATTTGATAAATAGTAAGTAACAATTTAATAAACAGTAACAATTTAATAAAGAGTAAGTAACAATTTAATTAATAGTAAGTAACAACTTAATAAATAGTAAGTAACAATTTAATAAATAGTAAGTAACAATTTAATAAATAGATAGTAACAATTTAATTAATAGTTAGTAACAACTTAATAAATAGTAAGTAACAATTTAATAAATAGTAAGAAACATTTTAATAAATAGTAAGTAACAATTTGATAAATAGTAAGTAACGATTTGATAAATAGAAAGTAACAGTTTGATAAATAGTAAGTAACAATTTAATAAACAGTATCAATTTAATAAAGAGTAAGTAACAAATTAATAAATAGTAAGTAATAATTTAATAAATAGTAAGTAACAATTTAATAAATAGTAAGTAACAATTTAATAAATAGTAAGTAACAATTTGATAAGTAGTAAGTAACAATTTGATAAATTGTAAGTAACAATTTAATAAATAGTATGTAACCATTTAATAAATAGTAAGTAACAATTTAATACATAGTAAGTAAAAATTTAATAAATAGTAAGTAACAATTTAGTAAATAGTAAGTAACAATTTAATAAATAGTAAGTAACAATTTAATAAATAGTGAGTAACAATTTCATAAATAGTAAGTAACAATTTAATAAATAGTGTGTAACAATTTAATAAATAGTAAGTAACCATTTAATACATAGTAAGTAACAATTTAATAAATAGTAAGTAACAATTTAATAAATAGTAAGAAACAATTTGATAAATAGTAAGTAACAATTTGATAAATAGTAAGTAACAATTTGATAAATAGTAAGTAACAATTTGATAAATAGTAAGTAACCATTTGATAAATAGTAAGTAACCATTGGATAAATAGTAAGTAACCATTTGATAAATAGTTAGTAACAATTTAATAAATAGTAAGTAACAATTTAATAAATAGTATGTAACAATTTAATAAATAGTAAGTAACAATTTGATAAATAGTAAGTAACAATTTGATAAATAGTAAGTAACAATTTGATAAATAGTAAGTAACCATTTGATAAATAGTAAGTAACCATTTGATAAATAGTTAGTAACAATTTAATAAATAGTAAGTAACAATTTAATAAATAGTATGTAACAATTTAATAAATAGTAAGTAACAATTTGATAAATAGTAAGTAACAATTTGATAAATAGTAAGTAACAATTTGATAAATAGTAAGTAACCATTTGATAAATAGTAAGTAACCATTTGATAAATAGTAAGTAACAATTTAATAAATAGTAAGTAACAATTTAATAAATAGATAGTAACAATTTAATTAATAGTAAGTAACAACTTAATAAATAGTAAGTAACAATTTAATAAATAGTAAGAAACATTTTAATAAATAGTAAGTAACAATTTGATAAATAGTAAGTAACGATTTGATAAATAGAAAGTAACAATTTGATAAATAGTAAGTAACAATTTAATAAACAGTAACAATTTAATAAATAGTAAGTAATAATTTAATAAATAGTAAGTAATAATTTAATAAATAGTAAGTAACAATTTAATAAATAGTAAGTAACAATTTAATAAATAGTAAGTAACAATTTAATAAATTGTAAGTAACAATTTAATAAATAGTATGTAACAATTTAAAAATAGTAAGTAACAATTTAATACATAGTAAGTAACAATTTAATAAATAGTAAGTAACAATTTAATAAATAGTAAGTAACAATTTAAAAAATAGTAACAATTTAATAAATAGTAAGTAACAATTTAATAAATAGTAAGTAACAATTTAATAAATAGTAAGTAACAATTTAATAAATAGTAAGTAACAATTTAATAAGTAGATAGTAACAATTTAATTAATAGTAAGTAACAACTTAATAAATAGTAAGTAACAATTTAATAAATAGTAAGAAAAATTTTAATAAATAGTAAGTAACAATTTGATAAATAGTAAGTAACGATTTGATAAATAGAAAGTAACAATTTGATAAATAGTAAGTAACAATTTAATAAATAGTAAGCAACAATTTAATAAATAGTATGTAACAATTTAATAAATTGTAAGTAACAATTTAATAAATAGTATGTAACAATTTAAAAATAGTAAGTAACAATTTAATACATAGTAAGTAACAATTTAATAAATAGTAAGTAACAATTTAATAAATAGTAAGTAACAATTTAAAAAATAGTAACAATTTAATAAATAGTAAGTAACAATTTAATAAATAGTAAGTAACAATTTAATAAATAGTAAGTAACAATTTAATAAATAGTAAGTAACAATTTAATAAGTAGATAGTAACAATTTAATTAATAGTAAGTAACAACTTAATAAATAGTAAGTAACAATTTAATAAATAGTAAGAAACATTTTAATAAATAGTAAGTAACAATTTGATAAATTGTAAGTAACGATTTGATAAATAGAAAGTAACAATTTGATAAATAGTAAGTAACCACTTGATAAATAGTAAGTAACCATTTGATAAATAGTAAGTAACAATTTAATAAACAGTAACAATTTAATAAAGAGTAAGTAACAATTTAATAAATAGTAAGTAACAATTTAATAAATAGTATGTAACAATTTAATAAATAGTAAGTAACAATTTGATAAATAGTAAGTAACAATTTGATAAATAGAAAGTAACAATTTGATAAATAGTAAGTAACCATTTGATAAATAGTAAGTAACAATTTAATAAATAGTAAGTAACAATTTAATAAATAGTAAGAAACAATTTGATAAATAGTAAGTAACAATTTAATTAATAGTTAGTAACAACTTAATAAATAGTAAGTAACAATTTAATAAATAGTAAGAAACATTTTAATAAATAGTTAGTAACAATTTGATAAATAGTAAGTAACGATTTGATAAATAGAAAGTAACAATTTGATAAATAGTAAGTAATAATTTAATAAACAGTAACAATTTAATAAAGAGTAAGTAACAATTTAATAAATAGTAAGTAATAATTTAATAAATAGTAAGTAACAATTTAATAAATAGTAAGTAACAATTTAATAAATAGTAAGTAACAATTTGATAAATAGTAAGTAACAATTTGATAAATTGTAAGTAACAATTTAATAAATAGTATGTAACAATTTAATAAATAGTAAGTAACAATTTGATAAATAGTAAGTAACAATTTGATAAATAGTAAGTAACCATTTGATAAATAGTAAGTAACCATTTGATAAATAGTTAGTAACAATTTAATAAATAGTAAGTAACAATTTAATAAATAGTATGCAACAATTTAATAAATAGTAAGTAACAATTTGATAAATAGTAAGTAACAATTTAATAAATAGTAAGTAACAATTTAATAAATAGTATGAAACAATTTAATAAATAGTATGTAACAATTTAATAAATAGTAAGTAACAATTTACTAAATAGTAAGTAACAATTTAATAAATAGTATGTAACAATTTAATAAACAGTAACAATTTAATAAAGAGTAAGTAACAATTTAATAAATAGTAAGTAACAATTTAATAAATAGTAAGTAACAATTTAATACATAGTAAGTAACAATTTAATAAATAGTAAGTAACAATTTAATAAATAGTAAGTAACAATTTAAAAAATAGTAACAATTTAATAAATAGTAAGTAACAATTTAATAAATAGTAAGTAACAATTTAATAAGTAGATAGTAGCAATTTAATTAATAGTAAGTAACAACTTAATAAATAGTAAGTAACAATTTAATAAATAGTAAGAAACATTTTAATAAATAGTAAGTAACAATTTGATAAATAGTAAGTAACGATTTGATAAATAGAAAGTAACAATTTGATAAATAGTAAGTAACCACTTGATAAATAGTAAGTAACCATTTGATAAATAGTAAGTAACAATTTAATAAACAGTAACAATTTAATAAAGAGTAAGTAACAATTTAATTAATAGTAAGTAACAACTTAATAAATAGTAAGTAACAATTTAATAAATAGTAAGTAACAATTTAATAAATAGATAGTAACAATTTAATTAATAGTTAGTAACAACTTAATAAATAGTAAGTAACAATTTAATAAATAGTAAGAAACATTTTAATAAATAGTAAGTAACAATTTGATAAATAGTAAGTAACGATTTGATAAATAGAAAGTAACAGTTTGATAAATAGTAAGTAACAATTTAATAAACAGTAACAATTTAATAAAGAGTAAGTAACAAATTAATAAATAGTAAGTAATAATTTAATAAATAGTAAGTAACAATTTAATAAATAGTAAGTAACAATTTAATAAATAGTAAGTAACAATTTGATAAATAGTAAGTAACAATTTGATAAATTGTAAGTAACAATTTAATAAATAGTATGTAACAATTTAATAAATAGTAAGTAACAATTTAATACATAGTAAGTAAAAATTTAATAAATAGTAAGTAACAATTTAGTAAATAGTAAGTAACAATTTAATAAATAGTAAGTAACAATTTAATAAATAGTGAGTAACAATTTCATAAATAGTAAGTAACAATTTAATAAATAGTGTGTAACAATTTAATAAATAGTAAGTAACCATTTAATACATAGTAAGTAACAATTTAATACATAGTAAGTAACAATTTAATAAATAGTAAGAAACAATTTGATAAATAGTAAGTAACAATTTGATAAATAGTAAGTAACAATTTGATAAATAGTAAGTAACAATTTGATAAATAGTAAGTAACCATTTGATAAATAGTAAGTAACCATTGGATAAATAGTAAGTAACCATTTGATAAATAGTTAGTAACAATTTAATAAATAGTAAGTAACAATTTAATAAATAGTATGTAACAATTTAATAAATAGTAAGTAACAATTTGATAAATAGTAAGTAACAATTTGATAAATAGTAAGTAACAATTTGATAAATAGTAAGTAACCATTTGATAAATAGTAAGTAACCATTTGATAAATAGTTAGTAACAATTTAATAAATAGTAAGTAACAATTTAATAAATAGTATGTAACAATTTAATAAATAGTAAGTAACAATTTGATAAATAGTAAGTAACAATTTGATAAATAGTAAGTAACAATTTACTAAATAGTAAGTAACAATTTAATAAATAGTATGTAACAATTTAATAAACAGTAACAATTTAATAAAGAGTAAGTAACAATTTAATAAATAGTAAGTAACAATTTAATAAATAGTAAGTAACAATTTAATACATAGTAAGTAACAATTTAATAAATAGTAAGTAACAATTTAATAAATAGTAAGTAACAATTTAAAAAATAGTAACAATTTAATAAATAGTAAGTAACAATTTAATAAATAGTAAGTAACAATTTAATAAGTAGATAGTAGCAATTTAATTAATAGTAAGTAACAACTTAATAAATAGTAAGTAACAATTTAATAAATAGTAAGAAACATTTTAATAAATAGTAAGTAACAATTTGATAAATAGTAAGTAACGATTTGATAAATAGAAAGTAACAATTTGATAAATAGTAAGTAACCACTTGATAAATAGTAAGTAACCATTTGATAAATAGTAAGTAACAATTTAATAAACAGTAACAATTTAATAAAGAGTAAGTAACAATTTAATTAATAGTAAGTAACAACTTAATAAATAGTAAGTAACAATTTAATAAATAGTAAGTAACAATTTAATAAATAGATAGTAACAATTTAATTAATAGTTAGTAACAACTTAATAAATAGTAAGTAACAATTTAATAAATAGTAAGAAACATTTTAATAAATAGTAAGTAACAATTTGATAAATAGTAAGTAACGATTTGATAAATAGAAAGTAACAGTTTGATAAATAGTAAGTAACAATTTAATAAACAGTAACAATTTAATAAAGAGTAAGTAACAAATTAATAAATAGTAAGTAATAATTTAATAAATAGTAAGTAACAATTTAATAAATAGTAAGTATCAATTTAATAAATAGTAAGTAACAATTTGATAAATAGTAAGTAACAATTTGATAAACAGTAACAATTTAATAAATAGTAAGTAATAATTTAATAAATAGTAAGTAATAATTTAATAAATAGTAAGTAACAATTTAATAAATAGTAAGTAACAATTTAATAAATAGTAAGTAACAATTTAATAAATTGTAAGTAACAATTTAATAAATAGTATGTAACAATTTAAAAATAGTAAGTAACAATTTAATACATAGTAAGTAACAATTTAATAAATAGTAAGTAACAATTTAATAAATAGTAAGTAACAATTTAAAAAATAGTAACAATTTAATAAATAGTAAGTAACAATTTAATAAATAGTAAGTAACAATTTAATAAATAGTAAGTAACAATTTAATAAATAGTAAGTAACAATTTAATAAGTAGATAGTAACAATTTAATTAATAGTAAGTAACAACTTAATAAATATTAAGTAACAATTTAATAAATAGTAAGAAACATTTTAATAAATAGTAAGTAACAATTTGATAAATAGTAAGTAACGATTTGATAAATAGAAAGTAACAATTTGATAAATAGTAAGTAACCACTTGATAAATAGTAAGTAACCATTTGATAAATAGTAAGTAACAATTTAATAAACAGTAACAATTTAATAAAGAGTAAGTAACAATTTAATAAATAGTAAGTAACAATTTAATAAATAGTATGTAACAATTTAATAAATAGTAAGTAACAATTTGATAAATAGTAAGTAACAATTTGATAAATAGAAAGTAACAATTTGATAAATAGTAAGTAACCATTTGATAAATAGTAAGTAACAATTTAATAAATAGTAAGTAACAATTTAATAAATAGTAAGAAACAATTTGATAAATAGTAAGTAACAATTTAATTAATAGTTAGTAACAACTTAATAAATAGTAAGTAACAATTTAATAAATAGTAAGAAACATTTTAATAAATAGTTAGTAACAATTTGATAAATAGTAAGTAACGATTTGATAAATAGAAAGTAACAATTTGATAAATAGTAAGTAACAATTTAATAAAGAGTAAGTAACAATTTAATAAATAGTAAGTAATAATTTAATAAATAGTAAGTAACAATTTAATAAATAGTAAGTAACAATTTAATAAATAGTAAGTAACAATTTGATAAATCGTAAGTAACAATTTGATAAATTGTAAGTAACAATTTAATAAATAGTATGTAACAATTTAATAAATAGTATGTAACAATTTAATAAATAGTAAGTAACAATTTACTAAATAGTAAGTAACAATTTAATAAATAGTAAGTAACAATTTAATAAACAGTAACAATTTAATAAAGAGTAAGTAACAATTTAATAAATAGTAAGTAACAATTTAATAAATAGTAAGTAACAATTTAAAAAATAGTAACAATTTAATAACTAGTAAGTAACAATTTAATAAATAGTAAGTAACAATTTGATAAATAGTAAGTAACAATTTAATAAATAGTAAGTAACAATTTAATAAATAGTAAGTAACAATTTAATAAATAGTAAGAAACAATTTAATAAATAATATGTAACAATTTAATAAATAGTAAGTAACAATTTAATATACAGTAAGTAACTATTTAATAAATAGTAAGTAACAATTTAATAAATAGTAAGTAACAATTTAATAAATAGTAAGTAACAATTTAATAAATTGTAAGTAACAATTTAATAAATAGTATGTAACAATTTAAAAATAGTAAGTAACAATTTAGTACATAGTAAGTAACAATTTTATAAATAGTAAGTAACAATTTAATAAATAGTAAGTAACAATTTAAAAAATAGTAACAATTTAATAAATAGTAAGTATCAATTTAATAAATAGTAAGTAACAATTTAATAAATAGTAAGTAACAATTTAATAAATAGTAAGTAACAATTTAATAAATAGATAGTAACAATTTAATTAATAGTAAGTAACAACTTAATAAATAGTAAGTAACAATTTAATAAATAGTAAGAAACATTTTAATAAATAGTAAGTAACAATTTGATAAATAGTAAGTAACGATTTGATAAATAGAAAGTAACAATTTGATAAATAGTATGTAACAATTTAATAAACCGTAACAATTTAATAAATAGTAAGTAACAATTTAATAAATAGTAAGAAAAAATTTAATAAGTAGTTGGTAACAATTTAATAAATATTAAGTGTCAATTTAATAAATGATAAGTAACAATTTAATAAATAGTAAGTAACAATTTAATAAATAGTAAGTAACAATTTAATAAATAGTAAGTAACCATTTGATAAATAGTAAGTAACCATTTGATAAATAGTAAGTAACAATTTAATAAATAGTAAGTAACAATTTAACAAATAGATAGTAACAATTTAATTAATAGTAAGTAACAACTTAATAAATAGTAAGTAACAATTTAATATATAGTAAGAAACGTTTTAATAAATAGTAAGTAACAATTTAATAAATAGTAAGTAACAATTTAATAAATAGTATGTAACAATTTAATAAATAGTAAGTTACAATTTAATACATAGTATGTAACAATTTAATAAATAGTAAGTAACAATTTAATAAATAGTAAGTAACAATTTAATAAATAGTAAGAAACAATTTAATAAATAATATGTAACAATTTAATAAATAGTAAGTAACAATTTAATAAACAGTAAGTAACAATTTAATAAATAGTAAGTAACAATTTAATAAATAGTAAGTAACAATTTAATAAATAGTAAGTAACAATTTAATAAATTGTAAGTAACAATTTAATAAATAGTATATAACAATTTAAAAAATAGTAAGTAACAATTTAATAAATAGTAAGTAACAATTTAATAAATAGATAGTAACAATTTAATAAATAGTAAGTAACAACTTAATAAATAATAAGTAACAATTTAATTAATAGTAAGTAACATTTTAATAAATAGTAAGTAACAATTTGATAAATAGTAAGTAACGATTTGATAAATAGAAAGTAACAATTTGATAAATAGTATGTAACAATTTAATAAATAGTAAGTAACAATTTAATAAATAGTAAGTAACAATTTAAAAATAGTAACAATTTAATAAATAGTAAGTAACAATTTAATAAATAGTAAGTAACAATTTAATAAATAGTAAGTAACAATTTAATATATAGTAAGTAACAATTTGATAAATAGCAAGTAACAATTTAATAAATAGTAAGTAACAACTTAATAAATAGTAATTAACAATTTAATAAATAGTAAGTAACAATTTGATAAATAGTAAGTAACAATTTAATAAATAGTAAGTAACAATTTAATAAATAGTAACTAACAATTTAATAAATAATAAGTAACAATTTAATAAATAGTAAGTAACAATTTAATAAATAGTAAGTAACAATTTAATGAATAGTAAGTAACAATTTAATAAATAGTGAGTAACAATTTAATAAATAGTAAGTAACAATTTAATAAATAGATAGTAACAATTTAATTAATAGTAAGTAACAACTTAATAAATAGTAAGTAACAATTTAATAAATAGTAAGAAACATTTTAATAAATAGTAAGTCACAATTTGATAAATAGTTTGTAACGATTTGATAAATAGTCAGTGTCAATTTAATAAATAATAAGTAACAATTTAATAAATAGTAAGTAACAATTTAATAAATAGTAAGTAACAATTTAATAAATAGTAAGTAACAATTTAAAAAATAGTAAGTAACAATATAATAAATAGTATGTAACAATTTAATAAATAGTGAGTAACAATTTAATAAATAGTAAGTAACAATTTAATAAATAGTATGAAACCATTTAATAAATAGTATGTAACAATTTAATAAATAGTAAGTAACAATTTAATAAATAGTATGTAACAATTTAATAAATAGTAAGTAACAATTTACTAAATAGTATGTAACAATTTAATAAATAGTAAGTAACAATTTTATAAACAGTAACAATTTAATAAAGAGTAAGTAACAATTTAATAAATAATAAGTAACAATTTAATAAATAGTAAGTAACAATTTAATAAATAGTGAGTAACAATTTAATAAATAGTAAGTAACAATTTAATAAATTGTATGAAACAATTTAATAAATAGTATGTAACAATTTAATAAATAGTAAGTAACAATTTACTAAATAGTAAGTAACAATTTAATAAATAGTAAGTAACAATTTAATAAACAGTAACAATTTAATAAAGAGTAAGTAACAATTTAATAAATAGTAAGTAACAATTTAATAAATAGTAAGTAACAATTTAATACATAGTAAGTAACAATTTAATAAATAGTAAGTAACAATTTAATAAATAGTAAGTAACAATTTAAAAAATAGTAACAATTTAATAAATAGTAAGTAACAATTTAATAAATAGTAAGTAACAATTTAATAAACAGTAAGTAACAATTTAATATATAGTAAGTAACAATTTGATAAATAGCAAGTAACAATTTAATAAATAGTAAGTAACAACTTAATAAATAGTAATTAACAATTTAATAAATAGTAAGTAACAATTTGATAAATAGTAAGTAACAATTTAATAAATAGTAAGTAACAATTTAATAAATAGTAACTAACAATTTAAGAAATAATAAGTAACAATTTAATAAATAGTAAGTAACAATTTAATAAATAGTAAGTAACAATTTAATGAATAGTAAGTAACAATTTAATAAATAGTGAGTAACAATTTAATAAATAGTAAGTAACAATTTAATAAATAGATAGTAACAATTTAATTAATAGTAAGTAACAACTTAATAAATAGTAAGTAACAATTTAATAAATAGTAAGAAACATTTTAATAAATAGTAAGTCACAATTTGATAAATAGTTTGTAACGATTTGATAAATAGTCAGTGTCAATTTAATAAATAATAAGTAACAATTTAATAAATAGTAAGTAACAATTTAATAAATAGTAAGTAACAATTTAATAAATAGTAAGTAACAATTTAAAAAATAGTAAGTAACAATATAATAAATAGTATGTAACAATTTAATAAATAGTGAGTAACAATTTAATAAATAGTAAGTAACAATTTAATAAATAGTATGAAACCATTTAATAAATAGTATGTAACAATTTAATAAATAGTAAGTAACAATTTAATAAATAGTATGTAACAATTTAATAAATAGTAAGTAACAATTTACTAAATAGTATGTAACAATTTAATAAATAGTAAGTAACAATTTTATAAACAGTAACAATTTAATAAAGAGTAAGTAACAATTTAATAAATAATAAGTAACAATTTAATAAATAGTAAGTAACAATTTAATAAATAGTGAGTAACAATTTAATAAATAGTAAGTAACAATTTAATAAATTGTATGAAACAATTTAATAAATAGTATGTAACAATTTAATAAATAGTAAGTAACAATTTACTAAATAGTAAGTAACAATTTAATAAATAGTAAGTAACAATTTAATAAACAGTAACAATTTAATAAAGAGTAAGTAACAATTTAATAAATAGTAAGTAACAATTTAATAAATAGTAAGTAACAATTTAATACATAGTAAGTAACAATTTAATAAATAGTAAGTAACAATTTAATAAATAGTAAGTAACAATTTAAAAAATAGTAACAATTTAATAAATAGTAAGTAACAATTTAATAAATAGTAAGTAACAATTTAATAAACAGTAACAATTTAATAAAGAGTAAGTAACAATTTAATAAATAGTAAGTAACAATTTAATAAATAGTAAGTAACAATTTAATAAATAGTAAGTAACAATTTAATAAATAGTAAGTAACAATTTAATAAATAGTAAGTAACAATTTAATAAATAGTAAGTAACAATTTAATAAGTAGATAGTAACAATTTAATTAATAGTAAGTAACAACTTAATAAATAGTAAGTAACAATTTAATAAATAGTAAGAAACATTTTAATAAATAGTAAGTAACAATTTGATAAATAGTAAGTAACGATTTGATAAATAGAAAGTAACAATTTGATAAATAGTAAGTAACAATTTAATAAAGAGTAAGTAACAATTTAATAAATAGTAAGTAATAATTTAATAAATAGTAAGTAACAATTTAATAAATAGTAAGTAACAATTTAATAAATAGTAAGTAACAATTTGATAAATAGTAAGTAACAATTTGATAAATTGTAAGTAACAATTTAATAAATAGTATGTAACAATTTAATAAATAGTATGTAACAATTTAATAAATAGTAAGTAACAATTTACTAAATAGTAAGTAACAATTTAATAAATAGTAAGTAACAATTTAATAAACAGTAACAATTTAATAAAGAGTAAGTAACAATTTAATAAATAGTAAGTAACAATTTAATAAATAGTAAGTAACAATTTAAAAAATAGTAAGTAACAATTTAATAAATAGTAAGTAACAATTTAATAAATAGTATGTAACAATTTAAAAATAGTAAGTAACAATTTAATACATAGTAAGTAACAATTTTATAAATAGTAAGTAACAATTTAATAAATAGTAAGTAACAATTTAAAAAATAGTAACAATTTAATAAATAGTAAGTATCAATTTAATAAATAGTAAGTAACAATTTAATAAATAGTAAGTAACAATTTAATAAATAGTAAGTAACAATTTAATAAATAGTAAGTAACAATTTAATAAATAGTAAGTAACAATTTAATAAATAGTATGTAACAATTTAATAAATAGTAAGTAACAATTTAATACATAGTAAGTAAAAATTTAATAAATAGTAAGTAACAATTTAGTAAATAGTAAGTAACAATTTAATAAATAGTAAGTAACAATTTAATAAATAGTGAGTAACAATTTCATAAATAGTAAGTAACAATTTAATAAATAGTGTGTAACAATTTAATAAATAGTAAGTAACCATTTAATACATAGTAAGTAACAATTTAATAAATAGTAAGTAACAATTTAATAAATAGTAAGAAACAATTTGATAAATAGTAAGTAACAATTTGATAAATAGTAAGTAACAATTTGATAAATAGTAAGTAACAATTTGATAAATAGTAAGTAACCATTTGATAAATAGTAAGTAACCATTGGATAAATAGTAAGTAACCATTTGATAAATAGTTAGTAACAATTTAATAAATAGTAAGTAACAATTTAATAAATAGTATGTAACAATTTAATAAATAGTAAGTAACAATTTGATAAATAGTAAGTAACAATTTGATAAATAGTAAGTAACAATTTGATAAATAGTAAGTAACCATTTGATAAATAGTAAGTAACCATTTGATAAATAGTTAGTAACAATTTAATAAATAGTAAGTAACAATTTAATAAATAGTATGTAACAATTTAATAAATAGTAAGTAACAATTTGATAAATAGTAAGTAACAATTTGATAAATAGTAAGTAACAATTTGATAAATAGTAAGTAACCATTTGATAAATAGTAAGTAACCATTTGATAAATAGTAAGTAACAATTTAATAAATAGTAAGTAACAATTTAATAAATAGATAGTAACAATTTAATTAATAGTAAGTAACAACTTAATAAATAGTAAGTAACAATTTAATAAATAGTAAGAAACATTTTAATAAATAGTAAGTAACAATTTGATAAATAGTAAGTAACGATTTGATAAATAGAAAGTAACAATTTGATAAATAGTAAGTAACAATTTAATAAACAGTAACAATTTAATAAATAGTAAGTAATAATTTAATAAATAGTAAGTAATAATTTAATAAATAGTAAGTAACAATTTAATAAATAGTAAGTAAGAATTTAATAAATAGTAAGTAACAATTTAATAAATTGTAAGTAACAATTTAATAAATAGTATGTAACAATTTAAAAATAGTAAGTAACAATTTAATACATAGTAAGTAACAATTTAATAAATAGTAAGTAACAATTTAATAAATAGTAAGTAACAATTTAAAAAATAGTAACAATTTAATAAATAGTAAGTAACAATTTAATAAATAGTAAGTAACAATTTAATAAATAGTAAGTAACAATTTAATAAGTAGATAGTAACAATTTAATTAATAGTAAGTAACAACTTAATAAATATTAAGTAACAATTTAATAAATAGTAAGAAACATTTTAATAAATAGTAAGTAACAATTTGATAAATAGTAAGTAACGATTTGATAAATAGAAAGTAACAATTTGATAAATAGTAAGTAACCACTTGATAAATAGTAAGTAACCATTTGATAAATAGTAAGTAACAATTTAATAAACAGTAACAATTTAATAAAGAGTAAGTAACAATTTAATAAATAGTAAGTAACAATTTAATAAATAGTATGTAACAATTTAATAAATAGTAAGTAACAATTTGATAAATAGTAAGTAACAATTTGATAAATAGAAAGTAACAATTTGATAAATAGTAAGTAACCATTTGATAAATAGTAAGTAACAATTTAATAAATAGTAAGTAACAATTTAATAAATAGTAAGAAACAATTTGATAAATAGTAAGTAACAATTTAATTAATAGTTAGTAACAACTTAATAAATAGTAAGTAACAATTTAATAAATAGTAAGAAACATTTTAATAAATAGTTAGTAACAATTTGATAAATAGTAAGTAACGATTTGATAAATAGAAAGTAACAATTTGATAAATAGTAAGTAACAATTTAATAAAGAGTAAGTAACAATTTAATAAATAGTAAGTAATAATTTAATAAATAGTAAGTAACAATTTAATAAATAGTAAGTAACAATTTAATAAATAGTAAGTAACAATTTGATAAATCGTAAGTAACAATTTGATAAATTGTAAGTAACAATTTAATAAATAGTATGTAACAATTTAATAAATAGTATGTAACAATTTAATAAATAGTAAGTAACAATTTACTAAATAGTAAGTAACAATTTAATAAATAGTAAGTAACAATTTAATAAACAGTAACAATTTAATAAAGAGTAAGTAACAATTTAATAAATAGTAAGTAACAATTTAATAAATAGTAAGTAACAATTTAAAAAATAGTAACAATTTAATAACTAGTAAGTAACAATTTAATAAATAGTAAGTAACAATTTGATAAATAGTAAGTAACAATTTAATAAATAGTAAGTAACAATTTAATAAATAGTAAGTAACAATTTAATAAATAGTAAGAAACAATTTAATAAATAATATGTAACAATTTAATAAATAGTAAGTAACAATTTAATATACAGTAAGTAACTATTTAATAAATAGTAAGTAACAATTTAATAAATAGTAAGTAACAATTTAATAAATAGTAAGTAACAATTTAATAAATTGTAAGTAACAATTTAATAAATAGTATGTAACAATTTAAAAATAGTAAGTAACAATTTAGTACATAGTAAGTAACAATTTTATAAATAGTAAGTAACAATTTAATAAATAGTAAGTAACAATTTAAAAAATAGTAACAATTTAATAAATAGTAAGTATCAATTTAATAAATAGTAAGTAACAATTTAATAAATAGTAAGTAACAATTTAATAAATAGTAAGTAACAATTTAATAAATAGATAGTAACAATTTAATTAATAGTAAGTAACAACTTAATAAATAGTAAGTAACAATTTAATAAATAGTAAGAAACATTTTAATAAATAGTAAGTAACAATTTGATAAATAGTAAGTAACGATTTGATAAATAGAAAGTAACAATTTGATAAATAGTATGTAACAATTTAATAAACCGTAACAATTTAATAAATAGTAAGTAACAATTTAATAAATAGTAAGAAAAAATTTAATAAGTAGTTGGTAACAATTTAATAAATATTAAGTGTCAATTTAATAAATGATAAGTAACAATTTAATAAATAGTAAGTAACAATTTAATAAATAGTAAGTAACAATTTAATAAATAGTAAGTAACCATTTGATAAATAGTAAGTAACCATTTGATAAATAGTAAGTAACAATTTAATAAATAGTAAGTAACAATTTAACAAATAGATAGTAACAATTTAATTAATAGTAAGTAACAACTTAATAAATAGTAAGTAACAATTTAATATATAGTAAGAAACGTTTTAATAAATAGTAAGTAACAATTTAATAAATAGTAAGTAACAATTTAATAAATAGTATGTAACAATTTAATAAATAGTAAGTTACAATTTAATACATAGTATGTAACAATTTAATAAATAGTAAGTAACAATTTAATAAATAGTAAGTAACAATTTAATAAATAGTAAGAAACAATTTAATAAATAATATGTAACAATTTAATAAATAGTAAGTAACAATTTAATAAACAGTAAGTAACAATTTAATAAATAGTAAGTAACAATTTAATAAATAGTAAGTAACAATTTAATAAATAGTAAGTAACAATTTAATAAATTGTAAGTAACAATTTAATAAATAGTATATAACAATTTAAAAAATAGTAAGTAACAATTTAATAAATAGTAAGTAACAATTTAATAAATAGATAGTAACAATTTAATAAATAGTAAGTAACAACTTAATAAATAATAAGTAACAATGTAATTAATAGTAAGTAACATTTTAATAAATAGTAAGTAACAATTTGATAAATAGTAAGTAACGATTTGATAAATAGAAAGTAACAATTTGATAAATAGTATGTAACAATTTAATAAATAGTAAGTAACAATTTAATAAATAGTAAGTAACAATTTAAAAATAGTAACAATTTAATAAATAGTAAGTAACAATTTAATAAATAGTAAGTAACAATTTAATAAATAGTAAGTAACAATTTAATATATAGTAAGTAACAATTTGATAAATAGCAAGTAACAATTTAATAAATAGTAAGTAACAACTTAATAAATAGTAATTAACAATTTAATAAATAGTAAGTAACAATTTGATAAATAGTAAGTAACAATTTAATAAATAGTAAGTAACAATTTAATAAATAGTAACTAACAATTTAATAAATAATAAGTAACAATTTAATAAATAGTAAGTAACAATTTAATAAATAGTAAGTAACAATTTAATGAATAGTAAGTAACAATTTAATAAATAGTGAGTAACAATTTAATAAATAGTAAGTAACAATTTAATAAATAGATAGTAACAATTTAATTAATAGTAAGTAACAACTTAATAAATAGTAAGTAACAATTTAATAAATAGTAAGAAACATTTTAATAAATAGTAAGTCACAATTTGATAAATAGTTTGTAACGATTTGATAAATAGTCAGTGTCAATTTAATAAATAATAAGTAACAATTTAATAAATAGTAAGTAACAATTTAATAAATAGTAAGTAACAATTTAATAAATAGTAAGTAACAATTTAAAAAATAGTAAGTAACAATATAATAAATAGTATGTAACAATTTAATAAATAGTGAGTAACAATTTAATAAATAGTAAGTAACAATTTAATAAATAGTATGAAACCATTTAATAAATAGTATGTAACAATTTAATAAATAGTAAGTAACAATTTAATAAATAGTATGTAACAATTTAATAAATAGTAAGTAACAATTTACTAAATAGTATGTAACAATTTAATAAATAGTAAGTAACAATTTTATAAACAGTAACAATTTAATAAAGAGTAAGTAACAATTTAATAAATAATAAGTAACAATTTAATAAATAGTAAGTAACAATTTAATAAATAGTGAGTAACAATTTAATAAATAGTAAGTAACAATTTAATAAATTGTATGAAACAATTTAATAAATAGTATGTAACAATTTAATAAATAGTAAGTAACAATTTACTAAATAGTAAGTAACAATTTAATAAATAGTAAGTAACAATTTAATAAACAGTAACAATTTAATAAAGAGTAAGTAACAATTTAATAAATAGTAAGTAACAATTTAATAAATAGTAAGTAACAATTTAATACATAGTAAGTAACAATTTAATAAATAGTAAGTAACAATTTAATAAATAGTAAGTAACAATTTAAAAAATAGTAACAATTTAATAAATAGTAAGTAACAATTTAATAAATAGTAAGTAACAATTTAATAAACAGTAAGTAACAATTTAATATATAGTAAGTAACAATTTGATAAATAGCAAGTAACAATTTAATAAATAGTAAGTAACAACTTAATAAATAGTAATTAACAATTTAATAAATAGTAAGTAACAATTTGATAAATAGTAAGTAACAATTTAATAAATAGTAAGTAACAATTTAATAAATAGTAACTAACAATTTAATAAATAATAAGTAACAATTTAATAAATAGTAAGTAACAATTTAATAAATAGTAAGTAACAATTTAATGAATAGTAAGTAACAATTTAATAAATAGTGAGTAACAATTTAATAAATAGTAAGTAACAATTTAATAAATAGATAGTAACAATTTAATTAATAGTAAGTAACAACTTAATAAATAGTAAGTAACAATTTAATAAATAGTAAGAAACATTTTAATAAATAGTAAGTCACAATTTGATAAATAGTTTGTAACGATTTGATAAATAGTCAGTGTCAATTTAATAAATAATAAGTAACAATTTAATAAATAGTAAGTAACAATTTAATAAATAGTAAGTAACAATTTAATAAATAGTAAGTAACAATTTAAAAAATAGTAAGTAACAATATAATAAATAGTATGTAACAATTTAATAAATAGTGAGTAACAATTTAATAAATAGTAAGTAACAATTTAATAAATAGTATGAAACCATTTAATAAATAGTATGTAACAATTTAATAAATAGTAAGTAACAATTTAATAAATAGTATGTAACAATTTAATAAATAGTAAGTAACAATTTACTAAATAGTATGTAACAATTTAATAAATAGTAAGTAACAATTTTATAAACAGTAACAATTTAATAAAGAGTAAGTAACAATTTAATAAATAATAAGTAACAATTTAATAAATAGTAAGTAACAATTTAATAAATAGTGAGTAACAATTTAATAAATAGTAAGTAACAATTTAATAAATTGTATGAAACCATTTAATAAATAGTATGTAACAATTTAATAAATAGTAAGTAACAATTTACTAAATAGTAAGTAACAATTTAATAAATAGTAAGTAACAATTTAATAAACAGTAACAATTTAATAAAGAGTAAGTAACAATTTAATAAATAGTAAGTAACAATTTAATAAATAGTAAGTAACAATTTAATACATAGTAAGTAACAATTTAATAAATAGTAAGTAACAATTTAATAAATAGTAAGTAACAATTTAAAAAATAGTAACAATTTAATAAATAGTAAGTAACAATTTAATAAACAGTAACAATTTAATAAAGAGTAAGTAACAATTTAATAAATAGTAAGTAACAATTTAATAAATAGTAAGTAACAATTTAATAAATAGTAAGTAACAATTTAATAAATAGTAAGTAACAATTTAATAAATAGTAAGTAACAATTTAATAAATAGTAAGTAACAATTTAATAAGTAGATAGTAACAATTTAATTAATAGTAAGTAACAACTTAAAAAATAGTAAGTAACATTTTAATAAATAGTAAGAAACATTTTAATAAATAGTAAGTAACAATTTGATAAATAGTAAGTAACGATTTGATAAATAGAAAGTAACAATTTGATAAATAGTAAGTAACAATTTAATAAAGAGTAAGTAACAATTTAATAAATAGTAAGTAATAATTTAATAAATAGTAAGTAACAATTTAATAAATAGTAAGTAACAATTTAATAAATAGTAAGTAACAATTTGATAAATAGTAAGTAACAATTTGATAAATTGTAAGTAACAATTTAATAAATAGTATGTAACAATTTAATAAATAGTATGTAACAATTTAATAAATAGTAAGTAACAATTTACTAAATAGTAAGTAACAATTTAATAAATAGTAAGTAACAATTTAATAAACAGTAACAATTTAATAAAGAGTAAGTAACAATTTAATAAATAGTAAGTAACAATTTAATAAATAGTAAGTAACAATTTAAAAAATAGTAACAATTTAATAACTAGTAAGTAACAATTTAATAAATAGTAAGTAACAATTTGATAAATAGTAAGTAACAATTTAATAAATAGTAAGTAACAATTTAATAAATAGTAAGTAACAATTTAATAAATAGTAAGAAACAATTTAAAAAATAATATGTAACAATTTAATAAATAGTAAGTAACAATTTAATAAACAGTAAGTAACTATTTAATAAATAGTAAGTAACAATTTAATAAATAGTAAGTAACAATTTAATAAATAGTAAGTAACAATTTAATAAATAGTAAGTAACAATTTAATAAATAGTATGTAACAATTTAAAAATAGTAAGTAACAATTTAATACATAGTAAGTAACAATTTTATAAATAGTAAGTAACAATTTAATAAATAGTAAGTAACAATTTAAAAAATAGTAACAATTTAATAAATAGTAAGTATCAATTTAATAAATAGTAAGTAACAATTTAATAAATAGTAAGTAACAATTTAATAAATAGTAAGTAACAATTTAATAAATAGATAGTAACAATTTAATTAATAGTAAGTAACAACTTAATAAATAGTAAGTAACAATTTAATAAATAGTAAGAAACATTTTAATAAATAGTAAGTAACAATTTGATAAATAGTAAGTAACGATTTGATAAATAGAAAGTAACAATTTGATAAATAGTATGTAACAATTTAATAAACCGTAACAATTTAATAAATAGTAAGTAACAATTTAATAAATAGTAAGTAACAATTTAATAAATAGTAAGTAACCATTTGATAAATAGTAAGTAACCATTTGATAAATAGTAAGTAACAATTTAATAAATAGTAAGTAACAATTTAACAAATAGATAGTAACAATTTAATTAATAGTAAGTAACAACTTAATAAATAGTAAGTAACAATTTAATAAATAGTAAGAAACGTTTTAATAAATATTAAGTAACAATTTAATAAATAGTAAGTAACAATTTAATAAATAGTATGTAACAATTTAATAAATAGTAAGTTACAATTTAATACATAGTATGTAACAATTTAATAAATAGTAAGTAACAATTTAATAAATAGTAAGTAACAATTTAATAAATAGTAAGAAACAATTTAATAAATAATATGTAACAATTTAATAAATAGTAAGTAACAATTTAATAAACAGTAAGTAACAATTTAATAAATAGTAAGTAACAATTTAATAAATAGTTAGTAACAATTTGATAAATAGTAAGTAACGATTTGATAAATAGAAAGTAACAATTTGATAAATAGTAAGTAACAATTTAATAAACAGTAACAATTTAATAAAGAGTAAGTAACAATTCAATAAATAGTAAGTAACAATTTAATAAATAGTATGTAACAATTTAATAAATAGTAAGTAACAATTTACTAAATAGTAAGTAACAATTTAATAAATAGTAAGTAACAATTTAATAAACAGTAACAATTTAATAAAGAGTAAGTAACAATTTAATAAATAGTAAGTAACAATTTAATAAATAGTTTGTAACAATTTAATAAATAGTAAGTGTCAATTTAATAAATAATAAGTAACAATTTAATAAATAGTAAGTAACAATTTAATAAATAGTAAGTAACAATTTAATAAATAGTAAGTAACAATTTAATAAATAGTAAGTAACAATTTAATAAATAGTGTGTAACATTTTAATAAATAGTAAGTAACAATTTAATACATAGTAAGTAACAATTTAATAAATAGTAAGTAACAATTTAATAAATAGTAAGAAACAATTTGATAAATAGTAAGTAACAATTTGATAAATAGTAAGTAACAATTTGATAAATAGTAAGTAACAATTTGATAAATAGTAAGTAACCATTTGATAAATAGTAAGAAACATTTTAATAAATAGTTAGTAACAATTTGATAAATAGTAAGTAACGATTTGATAAATAGAAAGTAACAATTTGATAAATAGTAAGTAACAATTTAATAAACAGTAACAATTTAATAAAGAGTAAGTAACAATTTAATAAATAGTAAGTAATAATTTAATAAATAGTAAGTAACAATTTAATAAATAGTAAGTAACAATTTAATAAATAGTAAGTAACAATTTGATAAATAGTAAGTAACAATTTGATAAATTGTAAGTAACAATTTAATAAATAGTATGTAACAATTTAATAAATAGTAAGTAACAATTTATTACATAGTAAGTAATAATTTAATAAATAGTAAGTAACAATTTAATCATAGTAAGTAACAATTTAATAAATAGTAAGTAACAATTTAATAAATAGTAAGAAACAATTTGATAAATAGTAAGTAACAATTTAATTAATAGTTAGTAACAACTTAATAAATAGTAAGTAACAATTTAATAAATAGTAAGAAACATTTTAATAAATAGTTAGTAACAATTTGATAAATAGTAAGTAACGATTTGATAAATAGAAAGTAACAATTTGATAAATAGTAAGTAACAATTTAATAAAGAGTAAGTAACAATTTAATAAATAGTAAGTAATAATTTAATAAATAGTAATTAACAATTTAATAAATAGTAAGTAACAATTTAATAAATAGTAAGTAACAATTTGATAAATAGTAAGTAACAATTTGATAAAATGTAAGTAACAATTTAATAAATAGTATGTAACAATTTAATAAATAGTAAGTAACAATTTAATACATAGTAAGTAAAAATTTAATAAATAGTAAGTAACAATTTAGTAAATAGTAAGTAACAATTTAATAAATAGTAAGTAACAATTTAATAAATAGTGAGTAACAATTTCATAAATAGTAAGTAACAATTTAATAAATAGTGTGTAACAATTTAATAAATAGTAAGTAACAATTTAATACATAGTAAGTAACAATTTAATAAATAGTAAGTAACAATTTAATAAATAGTAAGAAACAATTTGATAAATAGTTAGTAACAATTTGATAAATAGTAAGTAACAATTTGATAAATAGTAAGTAACAATTTGATAAATAGTAAGTAACCATTTGATAAATAGTAAGTAACCATTGGATAAATAGTAAGTAACCATTTGATAAATAGTTAGTAACAATTTAATAAATAGTAAGTAACAATTTAATAAATAGTATGTAACAATTTAATAAATAGTAAGTATCAATTTGATAAATAGTAAGTAACAATTTGATAAATAGTATGTAACAATTTAATAAATAGTAAGTAACAATTTGATAAATAGTAAGTAACAATTTGATAAATAGTAAGTAACAATTTGATAAATAGTAAGTAACCATTTGATAAATAGTAAGTAACCATTTGATAAATAGTAAGTAACAATTTAATAAATGGTAAGTAACAATTTAATAAATAGATAGTAACAATTTAATTAATAGTAAGTAACAACTTAATAAATAGTAAGTAACAATTTAATAAATAGTAAGAAACATTTTAATAAATAGTAAGTAACAATTTGATAAATAGTAAGTAACGATTTGATAAATAGAAAGTAACAATTTGATAAATAGTAAGTAACAATTTAATAAACAGTAACAATTTAATAAATAGTAAGTAATAATTTAATAAATAGTAAGTAATAATTTAATAAATAGTAAGTAACAATTTAATAAATAGTAAGTAACAATTTAATAAATAGTAAGTAACAATTTAATAAATTGTAAGTAACAATTTAATAAATAGTATGTAACAATTTAAAAATAGTAAGTAACAATTTAATACATAGTAAGTAACAATTTAATAAATAGTAAGTAACAATTTAATAAATAGTAAGTAACAATTTAAAAAATAGTAACAATTTAATAAATAGTAAGTAACAATTTAATAAATAGTAAGTAACAATTTAATAAATAGTAAGTAACAATTTAATAAATAGTAAGTAACAATTTAATAAATAGTAAGTAACAATTTAATAAATTGTAAGTAACAATTTAATAAATAGTATGTAACAATTTAAAAATAGTAAGTAACAATTTAATACATAGTAAGTAACAATTTAATAAATAGTAAGTAACAATTTAATAAATAGTAAGTAACAATTTAAAAAATAGTAACAATTTAATAAATAGTAAGTAACAATTTAATAAATAGTAAGTAACAATTTAATAAATAGTAAGTAACAATTTAATAAATAGTAAGTAACAATTTAATAAGTAGATAGTAACAATTTAATTAATAGTAAGTAACAACTTAATAAATAGTAAGTAACAATTTAATAAATAGTAAGAAACATTTTAATAAATAGTAAGTAACAATTTGATAAATAGTAAGTAACGATTTGATAAATAGAAAGAAACAATTTGATAAATAGTATGTAACAATTTAATAAATAGTAAGCAACAATTTAATAAATAGTATGTAACAATTTAATAAATTGTAAGTAACAATTTAATAAATAGTATGTAACAATTTAAAAATAGTAAGTAACAATTTAATACATAGTAAGTAACAATTTAATAAATAGTAAGTAACAATTTAATAAATAGTAAGTAACAATTTAAAAAATAGTAACAATTTAATAAATAGTAAGTAACAATTTAATAAATAGTAAGTAACAATTTAATAAATAGTAAGTAACAATTTAATAAATAGTAAGTAAAAATTTAATAAGTAGATAGTAACAATTTAATTAATAGTAAGTAACAACTTAATAAATAGTAAGTAACAATTTAATAAATAGTAAGAAACATTTTAATAAATAGTAAGTAACAATTTGATAAATAGTAAGTAACGATTTGATAAATAGAAAGTAACAATTTGATAAATAGTAAGTAACCACTTGATAAATAGTAAGTAACCATTTGATAAATAGTAAGTAACAATTTAATAAACAGTAACAATTTAATAAAGAGTAAGTAACAATTTAATAAATAGTAAGTAACAATTTAATAAATAGTATGTAACAATTTAATAAATAGTAAGTAACAATTTGATAAATAGTAAGTAACAATTTGATAAATAGAAAGTAACAATTTGATAAATAGTAAGTAACCATTTGATAAATAGTAAGTAACAATTTAATAAATAGTAAGTAACAATTTAATAAATAGTAAGAAACAATTTGATAAATAGTAAGTAACAATTTAATTAATAGTTAGTAACAACTTAATAAATAGTAAGTAACAATTTAATAAATAGTAAGAAACATTTTAATATATAGTTAGTAACAATTTGATAAATAGTAAGTAACGATTTGATAAATAGAAAGTAACAATTTGATAAATAGTAAGTAACAATTTAATAAAGAGTAAGTAACAATTTAATAAATAGTAAGTAATAATTTAATAAATAGTAAGTAACAATTTAATAAATAGTAAGTAACAATTTAATAAATAGTAAGTAACAATTTGATAAATAGTAAGTAACAATTTGATAAATTGTAAGTAACAATTTAATAAATAGTATGTAACAATTTAATAAATAGTATGTAACAATTTAATAAATAGTAAGTAACAATTTACTAAATAGTAAGTAACAATTTAATAAATAGTAAGTAACAATTTAATAAACAGTAACAATTTAATAAAGAGTAAGTAACAATTTAATAAATAGTAAGTAACAATTTAATAAATAGTAAGTAACAATTTAAAAAATAGTGACAATTTAATAACTAGTAAGTAACAATTTAATAAATAGTAAGTAACAATTTGATAAATAGTAAGTAACAATTTAATAAATAGTAAGTAACAATTTAATAAATAGTAAGTAACAATTTAATAAATAGTAAGAAACAATTTAAAAAATAATATGTAACAATTTAATAAATAGTAAGTAACAATTTAATAAACAGTAAGTAACTATTTAATAAATAGTAAGTAACAATTTAATAAATAGTAAGTAACAATTTAATAAATAGTAAGTAACAATTTAATAAATTGTAAGTAACAATTTAATAAATAGTATGTAACAATTTAAAAATAGTAAGTAACAATTTAATACATAGTAAGTAACAATTTTATAAATAGTAAGTAACAATTTAATAAATAGTAAGTAACAATTTAAAAAATAGTAACAATTTAATAAATAGTAAGTATCAATTTAATAAATAGTAAGTAACAATTTAATAAATAGTAAGTAACAATTTAATAAATAGTAAGTAACAATTTAATAAATAGATAGTAACAATTTAATTAATAGTAAGTAACAACTTAATAAATAGTAAGTAACAATTTAATAAATAGTAAGAAACATTTTAATAAATAGTAAGTAACAATTTGATAAATAGTAAGTAACGATTTGATAAATAGAAAGTAACAATTTGATAAATAGTATGTAACAATTTAATAAACCGTAACAATTTAATAAATAGTAAGTAACAATTTAATAAATAGTAAGTAACAATTTAATAAATAGTAAGTAACCATTTGATAAATAGTAAGTAACCATTTGATAAATAGTAAGTAACAATTTAATAAATAGTAAGTAACAATTTAACAAATAGATAGTAACAATTTAATTAATAGTAAGTAACAACTTAATAAATAGTAAGTAACAATTTAATAAATAGTAAGAAACGTTTTAATAAATATTAAGTAACAATTTAATAAATAGTAAGTAACAATTTAATAAATAGTATGTAACAATTTAATAAATAGTAAGTTACAATTTAATACATAGTATGTAACAATTTAATAAATAGTAAGTAACAATTTAATAAATAGTAAGTAACAATTTAATAAATAGTAAGAAACAATTTAATAAATAATATGTAACAATTTAATAAATAGTAAGTAACAATTTAATAAACAGTAAGTAACAATTTAATAAATAGTAAGTAACAATTTAATAAATAGTTAGTAACAATTTGATAAATAGTAAGTAACGATTTGATAAATAGAAAGTAACAATTTGATAAATAGTAAGTAACAATTTAATAAACAGTAACAATTTAATAAAGAGTAAGTAACAATTTAATAAATAGTAAGTAATAATTTAATAAATAGTAAGTAACAATTTAATAAATAGTAAGTAACAATTTAATAAATAGTAAGTAACAATTTGATAAATAGTAAGTAACAATTTGATAAATTGTAAGTAACAATTTAATAAATAGTATGTAACAATTTAATAAATAGTAAGTAACAATTTAATACATTGTAAGTAATAATTTAATAAATAGTAAGTAACAATTTAGTAAATAGTAAGTAACAATTTAATAAATAGTAAGTAACAATTTAATAAATAGTATGTAACAATTTAATAAATAGTAAGTAACAATTTACTAAATAGTAAGTAACAATTTAATAAATAGTAAGTAACAATTTTATAAACAGTAACAATTTAATAAAGAGTAAGTAACAATTTAATAAATAGTAAGTAACAATTTAATAAATAGTAAGTAACAATTTAATAAATAGTGAGTAACAATTTAATAAATAGTAAGTAACAATTTAATAAATAGTATGAAACAATTTAATAAATAGTATGTAACAATTTAATAAATAGTAAGTAACAATTTACTAAATAGTAAGTAACAATTTAATAAATAGTAAGTAACAATTTAATAAACAGTAACAATTTAATAAAGAGTAAGTAACAATTTAATAAATAGTAAGTAACAATTTAATAAATAGTAAGTAACAATTTAAAAAATAGTAACAATTTAATAACTAGTAAGTAACAATTTAATAAATAGTAAGTAACAATTTGATAAATAGTAAGTAACAATTTAATAAATAGTAAGTAACAATTTAATAAATAGTAAGTAACAATTTGATAAATAGTAAGTAACAATTTAATAAATAGTAAGTAACAATTTAATAAACAGTAACAATTTAATAAAGAGTAAGTAACAATTTAATAAATAGTAAGTAACAATTTAATAAATAGTTTGTAACAATTTAATAAATAGTAAGTGTCAATTTAATAAATAATAAGTAACAATTTAATAAATAGTAAGTAACAATTTAATAAATAGTAAGTAACAATTTTATAAACAGTAACAATTTAATAAATAGTAAGTAACAATTTAATAAATAGTAAGTAACAATTTAATAAATAGTATGTAACAATTTAATAAATAGTAAGTAACAATTTGATAAATAGTAAGTAACAATTTGATAAATAGTAAGTAACAATTTGATAAATAGTAAGTAACAATTTGATAAATAGTAAGTAACCATTTGATAAATAGTAAGTAACCATTTGATAAATAGTAAGTAACAATTTAATAAATAGTAAGTAACAATTTAATAAATAGATAGTAACAATTTAATTAATAGTTAGTAACAACTTAATAAATAGTAAGTAACAATTTAATAAATAGTAAGAAACATTTTAATAAATAGTTAGTAACAATTTGATAAATAGTAAGTAACAATTTAATACATTGTAAGTAATAATTTAATAAATAGTAAGTAACAATTTAGTAAATAGTAAGTAACAATTTAATAAATAGTAAGTAACAATTTAATAAATAGTATGTAACAATTTAATAAATAGTAAGTAACAATTTACTAAATAGTAAGTAACAATTTAATAAATAGTAAGTAACAATTTTATAAACAGTAACAATTTAATAAAGAGTAAGTAACAATTTAATAAATAGTAAGTAACAATTTAATAAATAGTAAGTAACAATTTAATAAATAGTGAGTAACAATTTAATAAATAGTAAGGAACAATTTAATAAATTGTATGAAACAATTTAATAAATAGTATGTAACAATTTAATAAATAGTAAGTAACAATTTACTAAATAGTAAGTAACAATTTAATAAATAGTAAGTAACAATTTAATAAACAGTGACAATTTAATAAAGAGTAAGTAACAATTTAATAAATAGTAAGTAACAATTTAATAAATAGTAAGTAACAATTTAAAAAATAGTAACTATTTAATAACTAGTAAGTAACAATTTAATAAATAGTAAGTAACAATTTGATAAATAGTAAGTAACAATTTAATAAATAGTAAGTCACAATTTAATAAACAGTAACAATTTAATAAATAGTAAGTAACAATTTAATAATCAGTAACAATTTAATAAAGAGTAAGCAACAATTTAATAAATAGTAAGTAACAATTTAATAAATAGTTTGTAACAATTTAATAAATAGTAAGTGTCAATTTAATAAATAATAAGTAACAATTTAATAAATAGTAAGTAACAATTTAATAAATAGTAAGTAACAATTTAATAAATAGTAAGTAACAATTTAATAAATAGTAAGTAACAATTTAATAAATAGTGTGTAACATTTTAATAAATAGTAAGTAACAATTTAATACATAGTAATTAACAATTTAATAAGTAGTAAGTAACAATTTAATAAATAGTAAGTAACAATTTGATAAATAGTAAGTAACAATTTGATAAAATGTAAGTAACAATTTAATAAATAGTATGTAACAATTTAATAAATAGTAAGTAACAATTTAATACATAGTAAGTAAAAATTTAATAAATAGTAAGTAACAATTTAGTAAATAGTAAGTAACAATTTAATAAATAGTAAGTAACAATTTAATAAATAGTGAGTAACAATTTCATAAATAGTAAGTAACAATTTAATAAATAGTGTGTAACAATTTAATAAATAGTAAGTAACAATTTAATACATAGTAAGTAACAATTTAATAAATAGTAAGTAACAATTTAATAAATAGTAAGAAACAATTTGATAAATAGTAAGTAACAATTTGATAAATAGTAAGTAACAATTTGATAAATAGTAAGTAACAATTTGATAAATAGTAAGTAACCATTTGATAAATAGTAAGTAACCATTGGATAAATAGTAAGTAACCATTTGATAAATAGTTAGTAACAATTTAATAAATAGTAAGTAACAATTTAATAAATAGTATGTAACAATTTAATAAATAGTAAGTAACAATTTGATAAATAGTAAGTAACAATTTGATAAATAGTAAGTAACAATTTGATAAATAGTAAGTAACCATTTGATAAATAGTAAGTAACCATTTGATAAATAGTTAGTAACAATTTAATAAATAGTAAGTAACAATTTAATAAATAGTATGTAACAATTTAATAAATAGTAAGTAACAATTTGATAAATAGTAAGTAACAATTTGATAAATAGTAAGTAACAATTTGATAAATAGTAAGTAACCATTTGATAAATAGTAAGTAACCATTTGATAAATAGTATGTAACAATTTAATAAATGGTAAGTAACAATTTAATAAATAGATAGTAACAATTTAATTAATAGTAAGTAACAACTTAATAAATAGTAAGTAACAATTTAATAAATAGTAAGAAACATTTTAATAAATAGTAAGTAACAATTTGATAAATAGTAAGTAACGATTTGATAAATAGAAAGTAACAATTTGATAAATAGTAAGTAACAATTTAATAAACAGTAACAATTTAATAAATAGTAAGTAATAATTTAATAAATAGTAAGTAATAATTTAATAAATAGTAAGTAACAATTTAATAAATAGTAAGTAACAATTTAATAAATAGTAAGTAACAATTTAATAAATTGTAAGTAACAATTTAATAAATAGTATGTAACAATTTAAAAATAGTAAGTAACAATTTAATACATAGTAAGTAACAATTTAATAAATAGTAAGTAACAATTTAATAAATAGTAAGTAACAATTTAAAAAATAGTAACAATTTAATAAATAGTAAGTAACAATTTAATAAATAGTAAGTAACAATTTAATAAATAGTAAGTAACAATTTAATAAATAGTAAGTAACAATTTAATAAGTAGATAGTAACAATTTAATTAATAGTAAGTAACAACTTAATAAATAGTAAGTAACAATTTAATAAATAGTAAGAAACATTTTAATAAATAGTAAGTAACAATTTGATAAATAGTAAGTAACGATTTGATAAATAGAAAGAAACAATTTGATAAATAGTATGTAACAATTTAATAAATAGTAAGCAACAATTTAATAAATAGTATGTAACAATTTAATAAATAGTAAGTAACAATTTAATACATAGTAAGTAACAATTTAATAAATAGTAAGTAACAATTTGATAAATAGTAAGTAACAATTTGATAAATAGTAAGTAACAATTTGATAAATAGTAAGTAACCATTTGATAAATAGTAAGTAACCATTTGATAAATAGTTAGTAACAATTTAATAAATAGTAAGTAACAATTTAATAAATAGTATGTAACAATTTAATAAATAGTAAGTAACAATTTGATAAATAGTAAGTAACAATTTGATAAATAGTAAGTAACAATTTGATAAATAGTAAGTAACCATTTGATAAATAGTAAGTAACCATTTGATAAATAGTATGTAACAATTTAATAAATGGTAAGTAACAATTTAATAAATAGATAGTAACAATTTAATTAATAGTAAGTAACAACTTAATAAATAGTAAGTAACAATTTAATAAATAGTAAGAAACATTTTAATAAATAGTAAGTAACAATTTGATAAATAGTAAGTAACGATTTGATAAATAGAAAGTAACAATTTGATAAATAGTAAGTAACAATTTAATAAACAGTAACAATTTAATAAATAGTAAGTAATAATTTAATAAATAGTAAGTAATAATTTAATAAATAGTAAGTAACAATTTAATAAATAGTAAGTAACAATTTAATAAATAGTAAGTAACAATTTAATAAATTGTAAGTAACAATTTAATAAATAGTATGTAACAATTTAAAAATAGTAAGTAACAATTTAATACATAGTAAGTAACAATTTAATAAATAGTAAGTAACAATTTAATAAATAGTAAGTAACAATTTAAAAAATAGTAACAATTTAATAAATAGTAAGTAACAATTTAATAAATAGTAAGTAACAATTTAATAAATAGTAAGTAACAATTTAATAAATAGTAAGTAACAATTTAATAAGTAGATAGTAACAATTTAATTAATAGTAAGTAACAACTTAATAAATAGTAAGTAACAATTTAATAAATAGTAAGAAACATTTTAATAAATAGTAAGTAACAATTTGATAAATAGTAAGTAACGATTTGATAAATAGAAAGAAACAATTTGATAAATAGTATGTAACAATTTAATAAATAGTAAGCAACAATTTAATAAATAGTATGTAACAATTTAATAAATTGTAAGTAACAATTTAATAAATAGTATGTAACAATTTAAAAATAGTAAGTAACAATTTAATACATAGTAAGTAACAATTTAATAAATAGTAAGTAACAATTTAATAAATAGTAAGTAACAATTTAAAAAATAGTAACAATTTAATAAATAGTAAGTAACAATTTAATAAATAGTAAGTAACAATTTAATAAATAGTAAGTAACAATTTAATAAATAGTAAGTAAAAATTTAATAAGTAGATAGTAACAATTTAATTAATAGTAAGTAACAACTTAATAAATAGTAAGTAACAATTTAATAAATAGTAAGAAACATTTTAATAAATAGTAAGTAACAATTTGATAAATAGTAAGTAACAATTTAATAAATAGTAAGTAACAATTTAATAAATAGTAAGTAACAATTTGATAAATAGTAAGTAACAATTTAATAAATAGTAAGTAACAATTTAATAAACAGTAACAATTTAATAAAGAGTAAGTAACAATTTAATAAATAGTAAGTAACAATTTAATAAATAGTTTGTAACAATTTAATAAATAGTAAGTGTCAATTTAATAAATAATAAGTAACAATTTAATAAATAGTAAGTAACAATTTAATAAATAGTAAGTAACAATTTTATAAACAGTAACAATTTAATAAATAGTAAGTAACAATTTAATAAATAGTAAGTAACAATTTAATAAATAGTATGTAACAATTTAATAAATAGTAAGTAACAATTTGATAAATAGTAAGTAACAATTTGATAAATAGTAAGTAACAATTTGATAAATAGTAAGTAACAATTTGATAAATAGTAAGTAACCATTTGATAAATAGTAAGTAACCATTTGATAAATAGTAAGTAACAATTTAATAAATAGTAAGTAACAATTTAATAAATAGATAGTAACAATTTAATTAATAGTTAGTAACAACTTAATAAATAGTAAGTAACAATTTAATAAATAGTAAGAAACATTTTAATAAATAGTTAGTAACAATTTGATAAATAGTAAGTAACAATTTAATACATTGTAAGTAATAATTTAATAAATAGTAAGTAACAATTTAGTAAATAGTAAGTAACAATTTAATAAATAGTAAGTAACAATTTAATAAATAGTATGTAACAATTTAATAAATAGTAAGTAACAATTTACTAAATAGTAAGTAACAATTTAATAAATAGTAAGTAACAATTTTATAAACAGTAACAATTTAATAAAGAGTAAGTAACAATTTAATAAATAGTAAGTAACAATTTAATAAATAGTAAGTAACAATTTAATAAATAGTGAGTAACAATTTAATAAATAGTAAGGAACAATTTAATAAATTGTATGAAACAATTTAATAAATAGTATGTAACAATTTAATAAATAGTAAGTAACAATTTACTAAATAGTAAGTAACAATTTAATAAATAGTAAGTAACAATTTAATAAACAGTGACAATTTAATAAAGAGTAAGTAACAATTTAATAAATAGTAAGTAACAATTTAATAAATAGTAAGTAACAATTTAAAAAATAGTAACTATTTAATAACTAGTAAGTAACAATTTAATAAATAGTAAGTAACAATTTGATAAATAGTAAGTAACAATTTAATAAATAGTAAGTCACAATTTAATAAACAGTAACAATTTAATAAATAGTAAGTAACAATTTAATAATCAGTAACAATTTAATAAAGAGTAAGCAACAATTTAATAAATAGTAAGTAACAATTTAATAAATAGTTTGTAACAATTTAATAAATAGTAAGTGTCAATTTAATAAATAATAAGTAACAATTTAATAAATAGTAAGTAACAATTTAATAAATAGTAAGTAACAATTTAATAAATAGTAAGTAACAATTTAATAAATAGTAAGTAACAATTTAATAAATAGTGTGTAACATTTTAATAAATAGTAAGTAACAATTTAATACATAGTAATTAACAATTTAATAAGTAGTAAGTAACAATTTAATAAATAGTAAGTAACAATTTGATAAATAGTAAGTAACAATTTGATAAAATGTAAGTAACAATTTAATAAATAGTATGTAACAATTTAATAAATAGTAAGTAACAATTTAATACATAGTAAGTAAAAATTTAATAAATAGTAAGTAACAATTTAGTAAATAGTAAGTAACAATTTAATAAATAGTAAGTAACAATTTAATAAATAGTGAGTAACAATTTCATAAATAGTAAGTAACAATTTAATAAATAGTGTGTAACAATTTAATAAATAGTAAGTAACAATTTAATACATAGTAAGTAACAATTTAATAAATAGTAAGTAACAATTTAATAAATAGTAAGAAACAATTTGATAAATAGTAAGTAACAATTTGATAAATAGTAAGTAACAATTTGATAAATAGTAAGTAACAATTTGATAAATAGTAAGTAACCATTTGATAAATAGTAAGTAACCATTGGATAAATAGTAAGTAACCATTTGATAAATAGTTAGTAACAATTTAATAAATAGTAAGTAACAATTTAATAAATAGTATGTAACAATTTAATAAATAGTAAGTAACAATTTGATAAATAGTAAGTAACAATTTGATAAATAGTAAGTAACAATTTGATAAATAGTAAGTAACCATTTGATAAATAGTAAGTAACCATTTGATAAATAGTTAGTAACAATTTAATAAATAGTAAGTAACAATTTAATAAATAGTATGTAACAATTTAATAAATAGTAAGTAACAATTTGATAAATAGTAAGTAACAATTTGATAAATAGTAAGTAACAATTTGATAAATAGTAAGTAACCATTTGATAAATAGTAAGTAACCATTTGATAAATAGTATGTAACAATTTAATAAATGGTAAGTAACAATTTAATAAATAGATAGTAACAATTTAATTAATAGTAAGTAACAACTTAATAAATAGTAAGTAACAATTTAATAAATAGTAAGAAACATTTTAATAAATAGTAAGTAACAATTTGATAAATAGTAAGTAACGATTTGATAAATAGAAAGTAACAATTTGATAAATAGTAAGTAACAATTTAATAAACAGTAACAATTTAATAAATAGTAAGTAATAATTTAATAAATAGTAAGTAATAATTTAATAAATAGTAAGTAACAATTTAATAAATAGTAAGTAACAATTTAATAAATAGTAAGTAACAATTTAATAAATTGTAAGTAACAATTTAATAAATAGTATGTAACAATTTAAAAATAGTAAGTAACAATTTAATACATAGTAAGTAACAATTTAATAAATAGTAAGTAACAATTTAATAAATAGTAAGTAACAATTTAAAAAATAGTAACAATTTAATAAATAGTAAGTAACAATTTAATAAATAGTAAGTAACAATTTAATAAATAGTAAGTAACAATTTAATAAATAGTAAGTAACAATTTAATAAGTAGATAGTAACAATTTAATTAATAGTAAGTAACAACTTAATAAATAGTAAGTAACAATTTAATAAATAGTAAGAAACATTTTAATAAATAGTAAGTAACAATTTGATAAATAGTAAGTAACGATTTGATAAATAGAAAGAAACAATTTGATAAATAGTATGTAACAATTTAATAAATAGTAAGCAACAATTTAATAAATAGTATGTAACAATTTAATAAATAGTAAGTAACAATTTAATACATAGTAAGTAACAATTTAATAAATAGTAAGTAACAATTTGATAAATAGTAAGTAACAATTTGATAAATAGTAAGTAACAATTTGATAAATAGTAAGTAACCATTTGATAAATAGTAAGTAACCATTTGATAAATAGTTAGTAACAATTTAATAAATAGTAAGTAACAATTTAATAAATAGTATGTAACAATTTAATAAATAGTAAGTAACAATTTGATAAATAGTAAGTAACAATTTGATAAATAGTAAGTAACAATTTGATAAATAGTAAGTAACCATTTGATAAATAGTAAGTAACCATTTGATAAATAGTATGTAACAATTTAATAAATGGTAAGTAACAATTTAATAAATAGATAGTAACAATTTAATTAATAGTAAGTAACAACTTAATAAATAGTAAGTAACAATTTAATAAATAGTAAGAAACATTTTAATAAATAGTAAGTAACAATTTGATAAATAGTAAGTAACGATTTGATAAATAGAAAGTAACAATTTGATAAATAGTAAGTAACAATTTAATAAACAGTAACAATTTAATAAATAGTAAGTAATAATTTAATAAATAGTAAGTAATAATTTAATAAATAGTAAGTAACAATTTAATAAATAGTAAGTAACAATTTAATAAATAGTAAGTAACAATTTAATAAATTGTAAGTAACAATTTAATAAATAGTATGTAACAATTTAAAAATAGTAAGTAACAATTTAATACATAGTAAGTAACAATTTAATAAATAGTAAGTAACAATTTAATAAATAGTAAGTAACAATTTAAAAAATAGTAACAATTTAATAAATAGTAAGTAACAATTTAATAAATAGTAAGTAACAATTTAATAAATAGTAAGTAACAATTTAATAAATAGTAAGTAACAATTTAATAAGTAGATAGTAACAATTTAATTAATAGTAAGTAACAACTTAATAAATAGTAAGTAACAATTTAATAAATAGTAAGAAACATTTTAATAAATAGTAAGTAACAATTTGATAAATAGTAAGTAACGATTTGATAAATAGAAAGAAACAATTTGATAAATAGTATGTAACAATTTAATAAATAGTAAGCAACAATTTAATAAATAGTATGTAACAATTTAATAAATTGTAAGTAACAATTTAATAAATAGTATGTAACAATTTAAAAATAGTAAGTAACAATTTAATACATAGTAAGTAACAATTTAATAAATAGTAAGTAACAATTTAATAAATAGTAAGTAACAATTTAAAAAATAGTAACAATTTAATAAATAGTAAGTAACAATTTAATAAATAGTAAGTAACAATTTAATAAATAGTAAGTAACAATTTAATAAATAGTAAGTAAAAATTTAATAAGTAGATAGTAACAATTTAATTAATAGTAAGTAACAACTTAATAAATAGTAAGTAACAATTTAATAAATAGTAAGAAACATTTTAATAAATAGTAAGTAACAATTTGATAAATAGTAAGTAACGATTTGATAAATAGAAAGTAACAATTTGATAAATAGTAAGTAACCACTTGATAAATAGTAAGTAACCATTTGATAAATAGTAAGTAACAATTTAATAAACAGTAACAATTTAATAAAGAGTAAGTAACAATTTAATAAATAGTAAGTAACAATTTAATAAATAGTATGTAACAATTTAATAAATAGTAAGTAACAATTTGATAAATAGTAAGTAACAATTTGATAAATAGAAAGTAACAATTTGATAAATAGTAAGTAACCATTTGATAAATAGTAAGTAACAATTTAATAAATAGTAAGTAACAATTTAATAAATAGTAAGAAACAATTTGATAAATAGTAAGTAACAATATAATTAATAGTTAGTAACAACTTAATAAATAGTAAGTAACAATTTAATAAATAGTAAGAAACATTTTAATAAATAGTTAGTAACAATTTGATAAATAGTAAGTAACGATTTGATAAATAGAAAGTAACAATTTGATAAATAGTAAGTAACAATTTAATAAAGAGTAAGTAACAATTTAATAAATAGTAAGTAATAATTTAATAAATAGTAAGTAACAATTTAATAAATAGTAAGTAACAATTTAATAAATAGTAAGTAACAATTTGATAAATAGTAAGTAACAATTTGATAAATTGTAAGTAACAATTTAATAAATAGTATGTAACAATTTAATAAATAGTATGTAACAATTTAATAAATAGTAAGTAACAATTTACTAAATAGTAAGTAACAATTTAATAAATAGTAAGTAACAATTTAATAAACAGTAACAATTTAATAAAGAGTAAGTAACAATTTAATAAATAGTAAGTAACAATTTAATAAATAGTAAGTAACAATTTAAAAAATAGTAACAATTTAATAACTAGTAAGTAACAATTTAATAAATAGTAAGTAACAATTTGATAAATAGTAAGTAACAATTTAATAAATAGTAAGTAACAATTTAATAAATAGTAAGTAACAATTTAATAAATAGTAAGAAACAATTTAAAAAATAATATGTAACAATTTAATAAATAGTATGTAACAATTTAATAAATAGTAAGTAACAATTTAATAAACAGTAAGTAACTATTTAATAAATAGTAAGTAACAATTTAATAAATAGTAAGTAACAATTTAAAAAATAGTAAGTAACAATTTAATAAATTGTAAGTAACAATTTAATAAATAGTATGTAACAATTTAAAAATAGTAAGTAACAATTTAATACATAGTAAGTAACAATTTTATAAATAGTAAGTAACAATTTAATAAATAGTAAGTAACAATTTAAAAAATAGTAACAATTTAATAAATAGTAAGTATCAATTTAATAAATAGTAAGTAACAATTTAATAAATAGTAAGTAACAATTTAATAAATAGTAAGTAACAATTTAATAAATAGATAGTAACAATTTAATTAATAGTAAGTAACAACTTAATAAATAGTAAGTAACAATTTAATAAATAGTAAGAAACATTTTAATAAATAGTAAGTAACAATTTGATAAATAGTAAGTAACGATTTGATAAATAGAAAGTAACAATTTGATAAATAGTATGTAACAATTTAATAAACCGTAACAATTTAATAAATAGTAAGTAACAATTTAATAAATAGTAAGTAACAATTTAATAAATAGTAAGTAACCATTTGATAAATAGTAAGTAACCATTTGATAAATAGTAAGTAACAATTTAATAAATAGTAAGTAACAATTTAACAAATAGATAGTAACAATTTAATTAATAGTAAGTAACAACTTAATAAATAGTAAGTAACAATTTAATAAATAGTAAGAAACGTTTTAATAAATATTAAGTAACAATTTAATAAATAGTAAGTAACAATTTAATAAATAGTATGTAACAATTTAATAAATAGTAAGTTACAATTTAATACATAGTATGTAACAATTTAATAAATAGTAAGTAACAATTTAATAAATAGTAAGTAACAATTTAATAAATAGTAAGAAACAATTTAATAAATAATATGTAACAATTTAATAAATAGTAAGTAACAATTTAATAAACAGTAAGTAACAATTTAATAAATAGTAAGTAACAATTTAATAAATAGTTAGTAACAATTTGATAAATAGTAAGTAACGATTTGATAAATAGAAAGTAACAATTTGATAAATAGTAAGTAACAATTTAATAAACAGTAACAATTTAATAAAGAGTAAGTAACAATTTAATAAATAGTAAGTAATAATTTAATAAATAGTAAGTAACAATTTAATAAATAGTAAGTAACAATTTAATAAATAGTAAGTAACAATTTGATAAATAGTAAGTAACAATTTGATAAATTGTAAGTAACAATTTAATAAATAGTATGTAACAATTTAATAAATAGTAAGTAACAATTTAATACATTGTAAGTAATAATTTAATAAATAGTAAGTAACAATTTAGTAAATAGTAAGTAACAATTTAATAAATAGTAAGTAACAATTTAATAAATAGTATGTAACAATTTAATAAATAGTAAGTAACAATTTACTAAATAGTAAGTAACAATTTAATAAATAGTAAGTAACAATTTTATAAACAGTAACAATTTAATAAAGAGTAAGTAACAATTTAATAAATAGTAAGTAACAATTTAATAAATAGTAACTAACAATTTAATAAATAGTGAGTAACAATTTAATAAATAGTAAGTAACAATTTAATAAATAGTATGAAACAATTTAATAAATAGTATGTAACAATTTAATAAATAGTAAGTAACCATTTACTAAATAGTAAGTAACAATTTAATAAATAGTAAGTAACAATTTAATAAACAGTAACAATTTAATAAAGAGTAAGTAACAATTTAATAAATAGTAAGTAACAATTTAATAAATAGTAAGTAACAATTTAAAAAATAGTAACAATTTAATAACTAGTAAGTAACAATTTAATAAATAGTAAGTAACAATTTGATAAATAGTAAGTAACAATTTAATAAATAGTAAGTAACAATTTAATAAATAGTAAGTAACAATTTGATAAATAGTAAGTAACAATTTAATAAATAGTAAGTAACAATTTAATAAACAGTAACAATTTAATAAAGAGTAAGTAACAATTTAATAAATAGTAAGTAACAATTTAATAAATAGTTTGTAACAATTTAATAAATAGTAAGTGTCAATTTAATAAATAATAAGTAACAATTTAATAAATAGTAAGTAACAATTTAATAAATAGTAAGTAACAATTTTATAAACAGTAACAATTTAATAAATAGTAAGTAACAATTTAATAAATAGTAAGTAACAATTTAATAAATAGTATGTAACAATTTAATAAATAGTAAGTAACAATTTGATAAATAGTAAGTAACAATTTGATAAATAGTAAGTAACAATTTGATAAATAGTAAGTAACAATTTGATAAATAGTAAGTAACCATTTGATAAATAGTAAGTAACCATTTGATAAATAGTAAGTAACAATTTAATAAATAGTAAGTAACAATTTAATAAATAGATAGTAACAATTTAATTAATAGTTAGTAACAACTTAATAAATAGTAAGTAACAATTTAATAAATAGTAAGAAACATTTTAATAAATAGTTAGTAACAATTTGATAAATAGTAAGTAACGATTTGATAAATAGAAAGTAACACTTTGATAAATAGTAAGTAACAATTTAATAAACAGTAACAATTTAATAAAGAGTAAGTAACAATTTAATAAATAGTAAGTAATAATTTAATAAATAGTAAGTAACAATTTAATAAATAGTAAGTAACAATTTAATAAATAGTAAGTAACAATTTGATAAATAGTAAGTAACAATTTGATAAATTGTAAGTAACAATTTAATAAATAGTATGTAACAATTTAATAAATAGTAAGTAACAATTTAATACATTGTAAGTAATAATTTAATAAATAGTAAGTAACAATTTAGTAAATAGTAAGTAACAATTTAATAAATAGTAAGTAACAATTTAATAAATAGTATGTAACAATTTAATAAATAGTAAGTAACAATTTACTAAATAGTAAGTAACAATTTAATAAATAGTAAGTAACAATTTTATAAACAGTAACAATTTAATAAAGAGGAAGTAACAATTTAATAAATAGTAAGTAACAATTTAATAAATAGTAAGTAACAATTTAATAAATAGTGAGTAACAATTTAATAAATAGTAAGGAACAATTTAATAAATTGTATGAAACAATTTAATAAATAGTATGTAACAATTTAATAAATAGTAAGTAACAATTTAGTAAATAGTAAGTAACAATTTAATAAATAGTAAGTAACAATTTAATAAACAGTGACAATTTAATAAAGAGTAAGTAACAATTTAATAAATAGTAAGTAACAATTTAATAAATAGTAAGTAACAATTTAAAAAATAGTAACTATTTAATAACTAGTATGTAACAATTTAATAAATAGTAAGTAACAATTTGATAAATAGTAAGTAACAATTTAATAAATAGTAAGTCACAATTTAATAAACAGTAACAATTTAATAAATAGTAAGTGACAATTTAATAATCAGTAACAATTTAATAAAGAGTAAGTAACAATTTAATAAATAGTAAGTAACAATTTAATAAATAGTTTGTAACAATTTAATAAATAGTAAGTGTCAATTTAATAAATAATAAGTAACAATTTAATAAATAGTAAGTAACAATTTAATAAATAGTAAGTAACAATTTAATAAATAGTAAGTAACAATTTAATAAATAGTAAGTAACAATTTAATAAATAGTGTGTAACATTTTAATAAATAGTAAGTAACAATTTAATACATAGTAAGTAACAATTTAATAAATAGTAAGTAACAATTTAATAAATAGTAAGAAACAATTTGATAAATAGTAAGTAACAATTTGATAAATAGTAAGTAACAATTTGATAAATAGTAAGTAACAATTTGATAAATAGTAAGTAACCATTTGATAAATAGTAAGAAACGTTTTAATAAATAGTTAGTAACAATTTGATAAATAGTAAGTAACGATTTGATAAATAGAAAGTAACAATTTGATAAATAGTAAGTAACAATTTAATAAACAGTAACAATTTAATAAAGAGTAAGTAACAATTTAATAAATAGTAAGTAATAATTTAATAAATAGTAAGTAACAATTTAATAAATAGTAAGTAACAATTTAATAAATAGTAAGTAACAATTTGATAAATAGTAAGTAACAATTTGATAAATTGTAAGTAACAATTTAATAAATAGTATGTAACAATTTAATAAATAGTAAGTAACAATTTAATACATAGTAAGTAATAATTTAATAAATAGTAAGTAACAATTTAGTAAATAGTAAGTAACAATTTAATAAATAGTAAGTAACAATTTAATAAATAGTATGTAACAATTTAATAAATAGTAAGTAACAATTTACTAAATAGTAAGTAACAATTTAATAAATAGTAAGTAACAATTTTATAAACAGTAACAATTTAATAAAGAGTAAGTAACAATTTAATAAATAGTAAGTAACAATTTAATAAATAGTAAGTAACAATTTAATAAATAGTGAGTAACAATTTAATAAATAGTAAGTAACAATTTAATAAATAGTATGAAACAATTTAATAAATAGTATGTAACAATTTAATAAATAGTAAGTAACAATTTACTAAATAGTAAGTAACAATTTAATAAATAGTAAGTAACAATTTAATAAACAGTAACAATTTAATAAAGAGTAAGTAACAATTTAATAAATAGTAAGTAACAATTTAATAAATAGTAAGTAACAATTTAAAAAATAGTAACAATTTAATAACTAGTAAGTAACAATTTGATAAATTGTAAGTAACAATTTAATAAATAGTATGTAACAATTTAATAAATAGTAAGTAACAATTTAATACATAGTAAGTAATAATTTAATAAATAGTAAGTAACAATGTACTAAATAGTAAGAAACATTTTAATAAATAGTAAGTAACAATTTGATAAATAGTAAGTAACGATTTGATAAATAGAAAGTAACAATTTGATAAATAGTAAGTAACAATTTAATAAACAGTAACAATTTAATAAATAGTAAGTAACAATTTAATAAATAGTAAGTAATAATTTAATAAATAGTGTGTAACAATTTAATAAATAGTAAGTAACAATTTAATAAATAGTGTGTAACAATTTAATAAATAGTAAGTAACAATTTAATCATAGTAAGTAACAATTTAATAAATAGTAAGTAACAATTTAATAAATAGTAAGAAACAATTTGATAAATAGTAAGTAACAATTTGATAAATAGTAAGTAACGATTTGATAAATAGAAAGTAACAATTTGATAAATAGTAAGTAACAATTTAATAAACAGTAACAATTTAATAAATAGTAAGTAACAATTTAATAAATAGTAAGTAATAATTTAATAAATAGTAAGTAACAATTTAATAAATAGTAAGTAACAATTTAATAAATAGTAAGTAACAATTTGATAAATAGTAAGTAACAATTTGATAAATTGTAAGTAACAATTTAATAAATAGTATGTAACAATTTAATAAATAGTAAGTAACAATTTAATACATAGTAAGTAATAATTTAATAAATAGTAAGTAACAATTTAATCATAGTAAGTAACAATTTAATAAATAGTAAGTAACAATTTAATAAATAGTAAGAAACAATTTGATAAATAGTAAGTAACAATTTAATTAATAGTTAGTAACAACTTAATAAATAGTAAGTAACAATTTAATAAATAGTAAGAAACATTTTAATAAATAGTTAGTAACAATTTGATAAATAGTAAGTAACGATTTGATAAATAGAAAGTAACAATTTGATAAATAGTAAGTAACAATTTAATAAAGAGTAAGTAACAATTTAATAAATAGTAAGTAATAATTTAATAAATAGTAATTAACAATTTAATAAATAGTAAGTAACAATTTAATAAATAGTAAGTAACAATTTGATAAATAGTAAGTAACAATTTGATAAAATGTAAGTAACAATTTAATAAATAGTATGTAACAATTTAATAAATAGTAAGTAACAATTTAATACATAGTAAGTAATAATTTAATAAATACTAAGTAACAATTTAGTAAATAGTAAGTAACAATTTAATAAATAGTAAGTAACAATTTAATAAATAGTGAGTAACAATTTCATAAATAGTAAGTAACAATTTAATAAATAGTGTGTAACAATTTAATAAATAGTAAGTAACAATTTAATACATAGTAAGTAACAATTTAATAAATAGTAAGTAACAATTTAATAAATAGTAAGAAACAATTTGATAAATAGTAAGTAACAATTTGATAAATAGTCAGTAACAATTTGATAAATAGTAAGTAACAATTTGATAAATAGTAAGTAACCATTTGATAAATAGTAAGTAACCATTTGATAAATAGTAAGTAACCATTTGATAAATAGTTAGTAACAATTTAATAAATAGTAAGTAACAATTTAATAAATAGTATGTAACAATTTAATAAATAGTAAGTAATAATTTAATAAATAGTAAGTAACAATTTAGTAAATAGTAAGTAACAATTTAATAAATGGTAAGTAAAAATTTAATAAATAGTGAGTAACAATTTCATAAATAGTAAGTAACAATTTAATAAATAGTGTGTAACAATTTAATAAATAGTAAGTAACAATTTAATACATAGTAAGTAACAATTTAATAAATAGTAAGTAACAATTTAATAAATAGTAAGAAACAATTTGATAAATAGTAAGTAACAATTTGATAAATAGTAAGTAACAATTTGATAAATAGTAAGTAACAATTTGATAAATAGTAAGTAACCATTTGATAAATAGTAAGTAACCATTTGATAAATAGTAAGTAACCATTTGATAAATAGTTAGTAACAATTTAATAAATAGTAAGTAACAATTTAATAAATAGTATGTAACAATTTAATAAATAGTAAGTAACAATTTGATAAATAGTAAGTAACAATTTGATAAATAGTAAGTAACAATTTGATAAATAGTAAGTAACCATTTGATAAATAGTAAGTAACCATTTGATAAATAGTAAGTAACAATTTAATAAATAGTAAGTAACAATTTAATAAATAGATAGTAACAATTTAATTAATAGTAAGTAACAACTTAATAAATAGTAAGTAACAATTTAATAAATAGTAAGAAACATTTTAATAAATAGTAAGTAACAATTTGATAAATAGTAAGTAACGATTTGATAAATAGAAAGTAACAATTTGATAAATAGTAAGTAACAATTTAATAAACAGTAACAATTTAATAAATAGTAAGTAACAATGTAATAAATAGTAAGTAATAATTTAATAAATAGTAAGTAACAATTTAATAAATAGTAAGTAACAACTTAATAAATAGTAAGTAACAATTTAATAAATAGTAAGAAACATTTTAATAAATAGTAAGTAACAATTTGATAAATAGTAAGTAACGATTTGATAAATAGAAAGTAACAATTTGATAAATAGTAAGTAACAATTTAATAAACAGTAACAATTTAATAAATAGTAAGTAACAATTTAATAAATAGTAAGTAATAATTTAATAAATAGTAAGTAACAATTTAATAAATAGTGAGTAACAATTTCATAAATAGTAAGTAACAATTTAATAAATAGTGTGTAACAATTTAATAAATAGTAAGTAACAATTTAATACATAGTAAGTAACAATTTAATAAATAGTAAGTAACAATTTAATACATAGTAAGTAATAATTTAATAAATAGTAAGTAACAATTTAGTAAATAGTAAGTAACAATTTAATAAATAGTAAGTAACAATTTAATAAATAGTGAGTAACAATTTCATAAATAGTAAGTAACAATTTAATAAATAGTGTGTAACAATTTAATAAATAGTAAGTAACAATTTAATACATAGTAAGTAACAATTTAATAAATAGTGAGTAACAATTTCATAAATAGTAAGTAACAATTTAATAAATAGTATGTAACAATTTAATAAATAGTAAGTAACAATTTAATACATAGTAAGTAATAATTTAATAAATAGTAAGTAACAATTTAGTAAATAGTAAGTAACAATTTAATAAATAGTAAGTAACAATTTAATAAATAGTGAGTAACAATTTCATAAATAGTAAGTAACAATTTAATAAATAGTGTGTAACAATTTAATAAATAGTAAGTAACAATTTAATACATAGTAAGTAACAATTTAATAAATAGTAAGTAACAATTTAATAAATAGTAAGAAACAATTTGATAAATAGTAAGTAACAATTTGATAAATAGTAAGTAACAATTTGATAAATAGTAAGTAACAATTTGATAAATAGTAAGTAACCATTTGATAAATAGTAAGTAACCATTTGATAAATAGTAAGTAACCATTTGATAAATAGTAAGAAACATTTTAATAAATAGTTAGTAACAATTTGATAAATAGTAAGTAACGATTTGATAAATAGAAAGTAACAATTTGATAAATAGTAAGTAACAATTTAATAAACAGTAACAATTTAATAAAGAGTAAGTAACAATTTAATAAATAGTAAGTAATAATTTAATAAATAGTAAGTAACAATTTAATAAATAGTAAGTAACAATTTAATAAATAGTAAGTAACAATTTGATAAATAGTAAGTAACAATTTGATAAATTGTAAGTAACAATTTAATAAATAGTATGTAACAATTTAATAAATAGTAAGTAACAATTTAATACATAGTAAGTAATAATTTAATAAATAGTAAGTAACAATTTAGTAAATAGTAAGTAACAATTTAATAAATAGTAAGTAACAATTTAATAAATAGTATGTAACAATTTAATAAATAGTAAGTAACAATTTACTAAATAGTAAGTAACAATTTAATAAATAGTAAGTAACAATTTTATAAACAGTAACAATTTAATAAAGAGTAAGTAACAATTTAATAAATAGTAAGTAACAATTTAATAAATAGTAAGTAACAATTTAATAAATAGTGAGTAACAATTTAATAAATAGTAAGTAACAATTTAATAAATAGTATGAAACAATTTAATAAATAGTATGTAACAATTTAATAAATAGTAAGTAACAATTTACTAAATAGTAAGTAACAATTTAATAAATAGTAAGTAACAATTTAATAAACAGTAACAATTTAATAAAGAGTAAGTAACAATTTAATAAATAGTAAGTAACAATTTAATAAATAGTAAGTAACAATTTAAAAAATAGTAACAATTTAATAACTAGTAAGTAACAATTTGATAAATTGTAAGTAACAATTTAATAAATAGTATGTAACAATTTAATAAATAGTAAGTAACAATTTAATACATAGTAAGTAATAATTTAATAAATAGTAAGTAACAATGTACTAAATAGTAAGAAACATTTTAATAAATAGTAAGTAACAATTTGATAAATAGTAAGTAACGATTTGATAAATAGAAAGTAACAATTTGATAAATAGTAAGTAACAATTTAATAAACAGTAACAATTTAATAAATAGTAAGTAACAATTTAATAAATAGTAAGTAATAATTTAATAAATAGTGTGTAACAATTTAATAAATAGTAAGTAACAATTTAATAAATAGTGTGTAACAATTTAATAAATAGTAAGTAACAATTTAATCATAGTAAGTAACAATTTAATAAATAGTAAGTAACAATTTAATAAATAGTAAGAAACAATTTGATAAATAGTAAGTAACAATTTGATAAATAGTAAGTAACGATTTGATAAATAGAAAGTAACAATTTGATAAATAGTAAGTAACAATTTAATAAACAGTAACAATTTAATAAATAGTAAGTAACAATTTAATAAATAGTAAGTAATAATTTAATAAATAGTAAGTAACAATTTAATAAATAGTAAGTAACAATTTAATAAATAGTAAGTAACAATTTGATAAATAGTAAGTAACAATTTGATAAATTGTAAGTAACAATTTAATAAATAGTATGTAACAATTTAATAAATAGTAAGTAACAATTTAATACATAGTAAGTAATAATTTAATAAATAGTAAGTAACAATTTAATCATAGTAAGTAACAATTTAATAAATAGTAAGTAACAATTTAATAAATAGTAAGAAACAATTTGATAAATAGTAAGTAACAATTTAATTAATAGTTAGTAACAACTTAATAAATAGTAAGTAACAATTTAATAAATAGTAAGAAACATTTTAATAAATAGTTAGTAACAATTTGATAAATAGTAAGTAACGATTTGATAAATAGAAAGTAACAATTTGATAAATAGTAAGTAACAATTTAATAAAGAGTAAGTAACAATTTAATAAATAGTAAGTAATAATTTAATAAATAGTAATTAACAATTTAATAAATAGTAAGTAACAATTTAATAAATAGTAAGTAACAATTTGATAAATAGTAAGTAACAATTTGATAAAATGTAAGTAACAATTTAATAAATAGTATGTAACAATTTAATAAATAGTAAGTAACAATTTAATACATAGTAAGTAATAATTTAATAAATACTAAGTAACAATTTAGTAAATAGTAAGTAACAATTTAATAAATAGTAAGTAACAATTTAATAAATAGTGAGTAACAATTTCATAAATAGTAAGTAACAATTTAATAAATAGTGTGTAACAATTTAATAAATAGTAAGTAACAATTTAATACATAGTAAGTAACAATTTAATAAATAGTAAGTAACAATTTAATAAATAGTAAGAAACAATTTGATAAATAGTAAGTAACAATTTGATAAATAGTCAGTAACAATTTGATAAATAGTAAGTAACAATTTGATAAATAGTAAGTAACCATTTGATAAATAGTAAGTAACCATTTGATAAATAGTAAGTAACCATTTGATAAATAGTTAGTAACAATTTAATAAATAGTAAGTAACAATTTAATAAATAGTATGTAACAATTTAATAAATAGTAAGTAATAATTTAATAAATAGTAAGTAACAATTTAGTAAATAGTAAGTAACAATTTAATAAATGGTAAGTAAAAATTTAATAAATAGTGAGTAACAATTTCATAAATAGTAAGTAACAATTTAATAAATAGTGTGTAACAATTTAATAAATAGTAAGTAACAATTTAATACATAGTAAGTAACAATTTAATAAATAGTAAGTAACAATTTAATAAATAGTAAGAAACAATTTGATAAATAGTAAGTAACAATTTGATAAATAGTAAGTAACAATTTGATAAATAGTAAGTAACAATTTGATAAATAGTAAGTAACCATTTGATAAATAGTAAGTAACCATTTGATAAATAGTAAGTAACCATTTGATAAATAGTTAGTAACAATTTAATAAATAGTAAGTAACAATTTAATAAATAGTATGTAACAATTTAATAAATAGTAAGTAACAATTTGATAAATAGTAAGTAACAATTTGATAAATAGTAAGTAACAATTTGATAAATAGTAAGTAACCATTTGATAAATAGTAAGTAACCATTTGATAAATAGTAAGTAACAATTTAATAAATAGTAAGTAACAATTTAATAAATAGATAGTAACAATTTAATTAATAGTAAGTAACAACTTAATAAATAGTAAGTAACAATTTAATAAATAGTAAGAAACATTTTAATAAATAGTAAGTAACAATTTGATAAATAGTAAGTAACGATTTGATAAATAGAAAGTAACAATTTGATAAATAGTAAGTAACAATTTAATAAACAGTAACAATTTAATAAATAGTAAGTAACAATGTAATAAATAGTAAGTAATAATTTAATAAATAGTAAGTAACAATTTAATAAATAGTAAGTAACAACTTAATAAATAGTAAGTAACAATTTAATAAATAGTAAGAAACATTTTAATAAATAGTAAGTAACAATTTGATAAATAGTAAGTAACGATTTGATAAATAGAAAGTAACAATTTGATAAATAGTAAGTAACAATTTAATAAACAGTAACAATTTAATAAATAGTAAGTAACAATTTAATAAATAGTAAGTAATAATTTAATAAATAGTAAGTAACAATTTAATAAATAGTGAGTAACAATTTCATAAATAGTAAGTAACAATTTAATAAATAGTGTGTAACAATTTAATAAATAGTAAGTAACAATTTAATACATAGTAAGTAACAATTTAATAAATAGTAAGTAACAATTTAATACATAGTAAGTAATAATTTAATAAATAGTAAGTAACAATTTAGTAAATAGTAAGTAACAATTTAATAAATAGTAAGTAACAATTTAATAAATAGTGAGTAACAATTTCATAAATAGTAAGTAACAATTTAATAAATAGTGTGTAACAATTTAATAAATAGTAAGTAACAATTTAATACATAGTAAGTAACAATTTAATAAATAGTGAGTAACAATTTCATAAATAGTAAGTAACAATTTAATAAATAGTATGTAACAATTTAATAAATAGTAAGTAACAATTTAATACATAGTAAGTAATAATTTAATAAATAGTAAGTAACAATTTAGTAAATAGTAAGTAACAATTTAATAAATAGTAAGTAACAATTTAATAAATAGTGAGTAACAATTTCATAAATAGTAAGTAACAATTTAATAAATAGTGTGTAACAATTTAATAAATAGTAAGTAACAATTTAATACATAGTAAGTAACAATTTAATAAATAGTAAGTAACAATTTAATAAATAGTAAGAAACAATTTGATAAATAGTAAGTAACAATTTGATAAATAGTAAGTAACAATTTGATAAATAGTAAGTAACAATTTGATAAATAGTAAGTAACCATTTGATAAATAGTAAGTAACCATTTGATAAATAGTAAGTAACCATTTGATAAATAGTTAGTAACAATTTAATAAATAGTAAGTAACAATTTAATAAATAGTATGTAACAATTTAATAAATAGTACGTAACAATTTGATAAATAGTAAGTAACAATTTGATAAATAGTAAGTAACAATTTGATAAATAGTAAGTAACCATTTGATAAATAGTAAGTAACCATTTGATAAATAGTAAGTAACAATTTAATAAATAGTAAGTAACAATTTGATAAATAGATAGTAACAATTTAATTAATAGTAAGTAACAACTTAATAAATAGTAAGTAACAATTTAATAAATAGTAAGAAACATTTTAATAAATAGTAAGTAACAATTTGATAAATAGTAAGTAACGATTTGATAAATAGAAAGTAACAATTTGATAAATAGTAAGTAACAATTTAATAAACAGTAACAATTTAATAAATAGTAAGTAACAATTTAATAAATAGTAAGTAATAATTTAATAAATAGTAAGTAACAATTTAATAAACAGTAAGTAACAATTTAATAAATAGTAAGTAACAATTAGATAAATAGTAAGTAACAATTTGATAAATTGTAAGTAACAATTTAATAAATAGTATGTAACAATTTAATAAATAGTATGTAACAATTTAATACATAGTAAGTAATAATTTAATAAATAGTATGTAACAATTTAGTAAATAGTAAGTAACAATTTAATAAATAGTAAGAAACATTTTAATAAATAGTTAGTAACAATTTGATAAATAGTAAGTAACGATTTGATAAATAGAAAGTAACAACTTAATAAATAGTAAGTAACAATTTAATAAATAGTAAGAAACATTTTAATAAATAGTTAATAACAATTTGATAAATAGTAAGTAACGATTTGATAAATAGAAAGTAACAATTTGATAAATAGTAAGTAACAATTTAATAAAGAGTAACAATTTAATAAATAGTAAGTAATAATTTAATAAATAGTAATTAACAATTTAATAAATAGTAAGTAACAATTTAATAAATAGTAAGTAACAATTTGATAAATAGTAAGTAACAATTTGATAAAATGTAAGTAACAATTTAATAAATAGTATGTAACAATTTAATAAATAGTAAGTAACAATTTAATACATAGTAAGTAATAATTTAATAAATAGTAAGTAACAATTTAGTAAATAGTAAGTAACAATTTAATAAATAGTAAGTAACAATTTAATAAATAGTGAGTAACAATTTCATAAATAGTAAGTAACAATTTAATAAATAGTGTGTAACAATTTAATAAATAGTAAGTAACAATTTAATACATAGTAAGTAACAATTTAATAAATAGTAAGTAACAATTTAATAAATAGTAAGAAACAATTTGATAAATAGTAAGTAACAATTTGATAAATAGTCAGTAACAATTTGATAAATAGTAAGTAACAATTTGATAAATAGTAAGTAACCATTTGATAAATAGTAAGTAACCATTTGATAAATAGTAAGTAACCATTTGATAAATAGTTAGTAACAATTTAATAAATAGTAAGTAACAATTTAATAAATAGTATGTAACAATTTAATAAATAGTAAGTAATAATTTAATAAATAGTATGTAACAATTTAGTAAATAGTAAGTAACAATTTAATAAATGGTAAGTAAAAATTTAATAAATAGTGAGTAACAATTTCATAAATAGTAAGTAACAATTTAATAAATTGTGTGTAACAATTTAATAAATAGTAAGTAACAATTTAATACATAGTAAGTAACAATTTAATAAATAGTAAGTAACAATTTAATAAATAGTAAGAAACAATTTGATAAATAGTAAGTAACAATTTGATAAATAGTAAGTAACAATTTGATAAATAGTAAGTAACAATTTGATAAATAGTAAGTAACCATTTGATAAATAGTAAGTAACCATTTGATAAATAGTAAGTAACCATTTGATAAATAGTTAGTAACAATTTAATAAATAGTAAGTAACAATTTAATAAATAGTATGTAACAATTTAATAAATAGTAAGTAACAATTTGATAAATAGTAAGTAACAATTTGATAAATAGTAAGTAACAATTTGATAAATAGTAAGTAACCATTTGATAAATAGTAAGTAACCATTTGATAAATAGTAAGTAACAATTTAATAAATAGTAAGTAACAATTTAATAAATAGATAGTAACAATTTAATTAATAGTAAGTAACAACTTAATAAATAGTAAGTAACAATTTAATAAATAGTAAGAAACATTTTAATAAATAGTAAGTAACAATTTGATAAATAGTAAGTAACGATTTGATAAATAGAAAGTAACAATTTGATAAATAGTAAGTAACAATTTAATAAACAGTAACAATTTAATAAATAGTAAGTAACAATTTAATAAATAGTAAGTAATAATTTAATAAATAGTAAGTAACAATTTAATAAATAGTAAGTAACAACTTAATAAATAGTAAGTAACAATTTAATAAATAGTAAGAAACATTTTAATAAATAGTAAGTAACAATTTGATAAATAGTAAGTAACGATTTGATAAATAGAAAATAACAATTTGATAAATAGTAAGTAACAATTTAATAAACAGTAACAATTTAATAAATAGTAAGTAACAATTTAATAAATAGTAAGTAATAATTTAATAAATAGTAAGTAACAATTTAATAAATAGTAAGTAACAATTTAATAAATAGTAAGTAACAATTAGATAAATAGTAAGTAACAATTTGATAAATTGTAAGTAACAATTTAATAAATAGTATGTAACAATTTAATAAATAGTAAGTAACAATTTAATACATAGTAAGTAATAATTTAATAAATAGTAAGTAACAATTTAGTAAATAGTAAGTAACAATTTAATAAATAGTAAGTAACAATTTAATAAATAGTGAGTAACAATTTCATAAATAGTCAGTAACAATTTAATAAATAGTGTGTAACAATTTAATAAATAGTAAGTAACAATTTAATACATAGTAAGTAACAATTTAAAAAATAGTAAGTAACAATTTAATAAATAGTAAGAAACAATTTGATAAATAGTAAGTAACAATTTGATAAATAGTAAGTAACAATTTGATAAATAGTAAGTAACAATTTGATAAATAGTAAGTAACCATTTGATAAATAGTAAGTAACCATTTGATAAATAGTAAGTAACCATTTGATAAATAGTTAGTAACAATTTAATAAATAGTAAGTAACAATTTAATAAATAGTATGTAACAATTTAATAAATAGTACGTAACAATTTGATAAATAGTAAGTAACAATTTGATAAATAGTAAGTAACAATTTGATAAATAGTAAGTAACCATTTGATAAATAGTAAGTAACCATTTGATAAATAGTAAGTAACAATTTAATAAATAGTAAGTAACAATTTAATAAATAGATAGTAACAATTTAATTAATAGTAAGTAACAACTTAATAAATAGTAAGTAACAATTTAATAAATAGTAAGAAACATTTTAATAAATAGTAAGTAACAATTTGATAAATAGTAAGTAACGATTTGATAAATAGAAAGTAACAATTTGATAAATAGTAAGTAACAATTTAATAAACAGTAACAATTTAATAAATAGTAAGTAACAATTTAATAAATAGTAAGTAATAATTTAATAAATAGTAAGTAACAATTTAATAAATAGTAAGTAACAATTTAATAAATAGTAAGTAACAATTAGATAAATAGTAAGTAACAATTTGATAAATTGTAAGTAACAATTTAATAAATAGTATGTAACAATTTAATAAATAGTATGTAACAATTTAATACATAGTAAGTAATAATTTAATAAATAGTATGTAACAATTTAGTAAATAGTAAGTAACAATTTAATAAATAGTAAGTAACAATTTAATAAATAGTAAGTAACGATTTGATAAATAGAAAGTAACAATTTGATAAATAGTAAGTAACAATTTAATAAATAGTAAGTAACAATTTAATAAATAGAATGTAACAATTTAATAAATAGTAAGTAACAATTTAATACATAGTAAGTAATAATTTAATAAATAGTAAGTAACAATTTAATAAATAGTGTGTAACAATTTAATAAATAGTAAGTAACAATTTAAAAAATAGTAACAATTTAATAAATAGTAAGTAACAATTTAATTAATAGTATGTAACAATTTAATAAATAGTAAGTAACAATTTGATAAATAGTAAGTATCAATTTGATAAATAGTAAGTAACAATTTGATAAATAGAAAGTAACCATTTGATAAATAGTAAGTAAACATTTGATAAATAGTAAGTAACAATTTAATAAATAGTAAGTAACAATTTAATAAATAGATAGTAACAATTTAATTAATAGTAAGTAACAACTTAATAAATAGTAAGTAACAATTTAATAAATAGTAAGAAACATTTTAATAAATAGTAAGTAACAATTTGATAAATAGTAAGTAACGATTTGATAAATAGAAAGTAACAATTTGATAAATAGTAAGTAACAATTTAATAAATAGTAAGTAACAATTTGATAAATAGTAAGTAACAATTTGATAAATAGAAAGTAACAATTTGATAAATAGTAAGTAACAATTTGATAAATAGTAAGTAACCATTTGATAAATAGTAAGTAACCATTTGATAAATAGTAAGTAACAATTTAATAAACAGTAACAATTTAATAAAGAGTAAGTAACAATTTAATAAATAGTAAGTAACAATTTAATAAATAGTTTGTAACAATTTAATAAATAGTAAGTAATAATTTGATAAATAGTAAGTAACAATTTAATAAATAGTATGTAACAATTTAATAAATAGTAAGTAACAATTTAATACATAGTAAGTAATAATTTAATAAATAGTAAGTAACAATTTGATAAATAGTAAGTAACAATTTAATAAATAGTAAGTAACAATTTAATAAATAGAATGTAACAATTTAATAAATAGTAAGTAACAATTTAATACATAGTAAGTAATAATTTAATAAATAGTAAGTAACAATTTAATAAATAGTGTGTAACAATTTAATAAATAGTAAGTAACAATTTAATAAATAGTGTGTAACAATTTAATAAATAGTAAGTAACAATTTAATCATAGTAAGTAACAATTTAATAAATAGTAAGTAACAATTTAATAAATAGTAAGAAACAATTTGATAAATAGTAAGTAACAATTTGATAAATAGTAAGTAACGATTTGATAAATAGAAAGTAACAATTTGATAAATAGTAAGTAACAATTTAATAAATAGTAAGAAACAATTTGATAAATAGTAAGTAACAATTTAATAAATAGTAAGAAACAATTTGATAAATAGTAAGTAACAATTTAATTAATAGTTAGTAACAACTTAATAAATAGTAAGTAACAATTTAATAAATAGTAAGAAACATTTTAATAAATAGTTAGTAACAATTTGATAAATAGTAAGTAACGATTTGATAAATAGAAAGTAACAATTTGATAAATAGTAAGTAACAATTTAATAAAGAGTAAGTAACAATTTAATAAATAGTAAGTAATAATTTAATAAATAGTAATTAACAATTTAATAAATAGTAAGTAACAATTTAATAAATAGTAAGTAACAATTTGATAAATAGTAAGTAACAATTTGATAAAATGTAAGTAACAATTTAATAAATAGTATGTAACAATTTAATAAATAGTAAGTAACAATTTAATACATAGTAAGTAATAATTTAATAAATAGTAAGTAACAATTTAGTAAATAGTAAGTAACAATTTAATAAATAGTAAGTAACAATTTAATAAATAGTGAGTAACAATTTCATAAATAGTAAGTAACAATTTAATAAATAGTGTGTAACAATTTAATAAATAGTAAGTAACAATTTAATACATAGTAAGTAACAATGTAATAAATAGTAAGTAACAATTTAATAAATAGTAAGAAACAATTTGATAAATAGTAAGTAACAATTTGATAAATAGTCAGTAACAATTTGATAAATAGTAAGTAACAATTTGATAAATAGTAAGTAACCATTTGATAAATAGTAAGTAACCATTTGATAAATAGTAAGTAACCATTTGATAAATAGTTAGTAACAATTTAATAAATAGTAAGTAACAATTTAATAAATAGTATGTAACAATTTAATAAATAGTAAGTAATAATTTAATAAATAGTAAGTAACAATTTAGTAAATAGTAAGTAACAATTTAATAAATGGTAAGTAAAAATTTAATAAATAGTGAGTAACAATTTCATAAATAGTAAGTAACAATTTAATAAATAGTGTGTAACAATTTAATAAATAGTAAGTAACAATTTAATACATAGTAAGTAACAATTTAATAAATAGTAAGTAACAATTTAATAAATAGTCAGAAACAATTTGATAAATAGTAAGTAACAATTTGATAAATAGTAAGTAACAATTTGATAAATAGTAAGTAACAATTTGATAAATAGTAAGTAACCATTTGATAAATAGTAAGTAACCATTTGATAAATAGTAAGTAACCATTTGATAAATAGTTAGTAACAATTTAATAAATAGTAAGTAACAATTTAATAAATAGTATGTAACAATTTAATAAATAGTAAGTAACAATTTGATAAATAGTAAGTAACAATTTGATAAATAGTAAGTAACAATTTGATAAATAGTAAGTAACCATTTGATAAATAGTAAGTAACCATTTGATAAATAGTAAGTAACAATTTAATAAATAGTAAGTAACAATTTAATAAATAGATAGTAACAATTTAATTAATAGTAAGTAACAACTTAATAAATAGTAAGTAACAATTTAATAAATAGTAAGAAACATTTTAATAAATAGTAAGTAACAATTTGATAAATAGTAAGTAACGATTTGATAAATAGAAAGTAACAACTTAATAAATAGTAAGTAACAATATAATAAATAGTAAGAAACATTTTAATAAATAGTTAGTAACAATTTGATAAATAGTAAGTAACGATTTGATAAATAGAAAGTAACAATTTGATAAATAGTAAGTAACAATTTAATAAAGAGTAAGTAACAATTTAATAAATAGTAAGTAATAATTTAATAAATAGTAAGTAACAATTTAATAAATAGTAAGTAACAATTTGATAAATAGTAAGTAACAATTTGATAAAATGTAAGTAACAATTTAATAAATAGTATGTAACAATTTAATAAATAGTAAGTAACAATTTAATACATAGTAAGTAATAATTTAATAAATAGTAAGTAACAATTTAGTAAATAGTAAGTAACAATTTAATAAATAGTAAGTAACAATTTAATAAATAGTGAGTAACAATTTCATAAATAGTAAGTAACAATTTAATAAATAGTGTGTAACAATTTAATAAATAGTAAGTAACAATTTAATACATAGTAAGTAACAATGTAATAAATAGTAAGTAACAATTTAATAAATAGTAAGAAACAATTTGATAAATAGTAAGTAACAATTTGATAAATAGTCAGTAACAATTTGATAAATAGTAAGTAACAATTTGATAAATAGTAAGTAACCATTTGATAAATAGTAAGTAACCATTTGATAAATAGTAAGTAACCATTTGATAAATAGTTAGTAACAATTTAATAAATAGTAAGTAACAATTTAATAAATAGTATGTAACAATTTAATAAATAGTAAGTAATAATTTAATAAATAGTAAGTAACAATTTAGTAAATAGTAAGTAACAATTTAATAAATGGTAAGTAAAAATTTAATAAATAGTGAGTAACAATTTCATAAATAGTAAGTAACAATTTAATAAATAGTGTGTAACAATTTAATAAATAGTAAGTAACAATTTAATACATAGTAAGTAACAATTTAATAAATAGTAAGTAACAATTTAATAAATAGTCAGAAACAATTTGATAAATAGTAAGTAACAATTTGATAAATAGTAAGTAACAATTTGATAAATAGTAAGTAACAATTTGATAAATAGTAAGTAACCATTTGATAAATAGTAAGTAACCATTTGATAAATAGTAAGTAACCATTTGATAAATAGTTAGTAACAATTTAATAAATAGTAAGTAACAATTTAATAAATAGTATGTAACAATTTAATAAATAGTAAGTAACAATTTGATAAATAGTAAGTAACAATTTGATAAATAGTAAGTAACAATTTGATAAATAGTAAGTAACCATTTGATAAATAGTAAGTAACCATTTGATAAATAGTAAGTAACAATTTAATAAATAGTAAGTAACAATTTAATAAATAGATAGTAACAATTTAATTAATAGTAAGTAACAACTTAATAAATAGTAAGTAACAATTTAATAAATAGTAAGAAACATTTTAATAAATAGTAAGTAACAATTTGATAAATAGTAAGTAACGATTTGATAAATAGAAAGTAACAATTTGATAAATAGTAAGTAACAATTTAATAAACAGTAACAATTTAATAAATAGTAAGTAACAATGTAATAAATAGTAAGTAATAATTTAATAAATAGTAAGTAACAATTTAATAAATAGTAAGTAACAACTTAATAAATAGTAAGTAACAATTTAATAAATAGTAAGAAACATTTTAATAAATAGTAAGTAACAATTTGATAAATAGTAAGTAACGATTTGATAAATAGAAAGTAACAATTTGATAAATAGTAAGTAACAATTTAATAAACAGTAACAATTTAATAAATAGTAAGTAACAATTTAATAAATAGTAAGTAATAATTTAATAAATAGTAAGTAACAATTTAATAAATAGTAAGTAACAATTTAATAAATAGTAAGTAACAATTAGATAAATAGTAAGTAACAATTTGATAAATTGTAAGTAACAATTTAATAAATAGTATGTAACAATTTAATAAATAGTAAGTAACAATTTAATACATAGTAAGTAATAATTTAATAAATAGTAAGTAACAATTTAGTAAATAGTAAGTAACATTTTAATAAATAGTAAGTAACAATTTAATAAATAGTGAGTAACAATTTCATAAATAGTAAGTAACAATTTAATAAATAGTGTGTAACAATTTAATAAATAGTAAGTAACAATTTAATACATAGTAAGTAACAATTTAATAAATAGTAAGTAACAATTTAATAAATAGTAAGAAACAATTTGATAAATAGTAAGTAACAATTTGATAAATAGTAAGTAACAATTTGATAAATAGTAAGTAACAATTTGATAAATAGTAAGTAACCATTTGATAAATAGTAAGTAACCATTTGATAAATAGTAAGTAACCATTTGATAAATAGTTAGTAACAATTTAATAAATAGTAAGTAACAATTTAATAAATAGTATGTAACAATTTAATAAATAGTACGTAACAATTTGATAAATAGTAAGTAACAATTTGATAAATAGTAAGTAACAATTTGATAAATAGTAAGTAACCATTTGATAAATAGTAAGTAACCATTTGATAAATAGTAAGTAACAATTTAATAAATAGTAAGTAACAATTTGATAAATAGATAGTAACAATTTAATTAATAGTAAGTAACAACTTAATAAATAGTAAGTAACAATTTAATAAATAGTAAGAAACATTTTAATAAATAGTAAGTAACAATTTGATAAATAGTAAGTAACGATTTGATAAATAGAAAGTAACAATTTGATAAATAGTAAGTAACAATTTAATAAACAGTAACAATTTAATAAATAGTAAGTAACAATTTAATAAATAGTAAGTAATAATTTAATAAATAGTAAGTAACAATTTAATAAACAGTAAGTAACAATTTAATAAATAGTAAGTAACAATTAGATAAATAGTAAGTAACAATTTGATAAATTGTAAGTAACAATTTAATAAATAGTATGTAACAATTTAATAAATAGTATGTAACAATTTAATACATAGTAAGTAATAATTTAATAAATAGTATGTAACAATTTAGTAAATAGTAAGTAACAATTTAATAAATAGTAAGAAACATTTTAATAAATAGTTAGTAACAATTTGATAAATAGTAAGTAACGATTTGATAAATAGAAAGTAACAACTTAATAAATAGTAAGTAACAATATAATAAATAGTAAGAAACATTTTAATAAATAGTTAGTAACAATTTGATAAATAGTAAGTAACGATTTGATAAATAGAAAGTAACAATTTGATAAATAGTAAGTAACAATTTAATAAAGAGTAAGTAACAATTTAATAAATAGTAAGTAATAATTTAATAAATAGTAATTAACAATTTAATAAATAGTAAGTAACAATTTAATAAATAGTAAGTAACAATTTGATAAATAGTAAGTAACAATTTGATAAAATGTAAGTAACAATTTAATAAATAGTATGTAACAATTTAATAAATAGTAAGTAACAATTTAATACATAGTAAGTAATAATTTAATAAATAGTAAGTAACAATTTAGTAAATAGTAAGTAACAATTTAATAAATAGTAAGTAACAATTTAATAAATAGTGAGTAACAATTTCATAAATAGTAAGTAACAATTTAATAAATAGTGTGTAACAATTTAATAAATAGTAAGTAACAATTTAATACATAGTAAGTAACAATTTAATAAATAGTAAGTAACAATTTAATAAATAGTAAGAAACAATTTGATAAATAGTAAGTAACAATTTGATAAATAGTCAGTAACAATTTGATAAATAGTAAGTAACAATTTGATAAATAGTAAGTAACCATTTGATAAATAGTAAGTAACCATTTGATAAATAGTAAGTAACCATTTGATAAATAGTTAGTAACAATTTAATAAATAGTAAGTAACAATTTAATAAATAGTATGTAACAATTTAATAAATAGTAAGTAATAATTTAATAAATAGTAAGTAACAATTTAGTAAATAGTAAGTAACAAATTAATAAATGGTAAGTAAAAATTTAATAAATAGTGAGTAACAATTTCATAAATAGTAAGTAACAATTTAATAAATTGTGTGTAACAATTTAATAAATAGTAAGTAACAATTTAATACATAGTAAGTAACAATTTAATAAATAGTAAGTAACAATTTAATAAATAGTAAGAAACAATTTGATAAATAGTAAGTAACAATTTGATAAATAGTAAGTAACAATTTGATAAATAGTAAGTAACAATTTGATAAATAGTAAGTAACCATTTGATAAATAGTAAGTAACCATTTGATAAATAGTAAGTAACCATTTGATAAATAGTTAGTAACAATTTAATAAATAGTAAGTAACAATTTAATAAATAGTATGTAACAATTTAATAAATAGTAAGTAACAATTTGATAAATAGTAAGTAACAATTTGATAAATAGTAAGTAACAATTTGATAAATAGTAAGTAACCATTTGATAAATAGTAAGTAACCATTTGATAAATAGTAAGTAACAATTTAATAAATAGTAAGTAACAATTTAATAAATAGATAGTAACAATTTAATTAATAGTAAGTAACAACTTAATAAATAGTAAGTAACAATTTAATAAATAGTAAGAAACATTTTAATAAATAGTAAGTAACAATTTGATAAATAGTAAGTAACGATTTGATAAATAGAAAGTAACAATTTGATAAATAGTAAGTAACAATTTAATAAACAGTAACAATTTAATAAATAGTAAGTAACAATTTAATAAATAGTAAGTAATAATTTAATAAATAGTAAGTAACAATTTAATAAATAGTAAGTAACAACTTAATAAATAGTAAGTAACAATTTAATAAATAGTAAGAAACATTTTAATAAATAGTAAGTAACAATTTGATAAATAGTAAGTAACGATTTGATAAATAGAAAGTAACAATTTGATAAATAGTAAGTAACAATTTAATAAACAGTAACAATTTAATAAATAGTAAGTAACAATTTAATAAATAGTAAGTAACAATTTAATAAATAGTAAGTAACAATTTAATAAATAGTAAGTAACAATTTAATAAATAGTAAGTAACAATTAGATAAATAGTAAGTAACAATTTGATAAATTGTAAGTAACAATTTAATAAATAGTATGTAACAATTTAATAAATAGTAAGTAACAATTTAATACATAGTAAGTAATAATTTAATAAATAGTAAGTAACAATTTAGTAAATAGTAAGTAACAATTTAATAAATAGTAAGTAACAATTTAATAAATAGTGAGTAACAATTTCATAAATAGTCAGTAACAATTTAATAAATAGTGTGTAACAATTTAATAAATAGTAAGTAACAATTTAATACATAGTAAGTAACAATTTAAAAAATAGTAAGTAACAATTTAATAAATAGTAAGAAACAATTTGATAAATAGTAAGTAACAATTTGATAAATAGTAAGTAACAATTTGATAAATAGTAAGTAACAATTTGATAAATAGTAAGTAACCATTTGATAAATAGTAAGTAACCATTTGATAAATAGTAAGTAACCATTTGATAAATAGTTAGTAACAATTTAATAAATAGTAAGTAACAATTTAATAAATAGTATGTAACAATTTAATAAATAGTACGTAACAATTTGATAAATAGTAAGTAACAATTTGATAAATAGTAAGTAACAATTTGATAAATAGTAAGTAACCATTTGATAAATAGTAAGTAACCATTTGATAAATAGTAAGTAACAATTTAATAAATAGTAAGTAACCATTTAATAAATAGATAGTAACAATTTAATTAATAGTAAGTAACAACTTAATAAATAGTAAGTAACAATTTAATAAATAGTAAGAAACATTTTAATAAATAGTAAGTAACAATTTGATAAATAGTAAGTAACGATTTGATAAATAGAAAGTAACAATTTGATAAATAGTAAGTAACAATTTAATAAACAGTAACAATTTAATAAATAGTAAGTAACAATTTAATAAATAGTAAGTAATAATTTAATAAATAGTAAGTAACAATTTAATAAATAGTAAGTAACAATTTAATAAATAGTAAGTAACAATTAGATAAATAGTAAGTAACAATTTGATAAATTGTAAGTAACAATTTAATAAATAGTATGTAACAATTTAATAAATAGTATGTAACAATTTAATACATAGTAAGTAATAATTTAATAAATAGTATGTAACAATTTAGTAAATAGTAAGTAACAATTTAATAAATAGTAAGTAACAATTTAATAAATAGTAAGTAACGATTTGATAAATAGAAAGTAACAATTTGATAAATAGTAAGTAACAATTTAATAAATAGTAAGTAACAATTTAATAAATAGAATGTAACAATTTAATAAATAGTAAGTAACAATTTAATACATAGTAAGTAATAATTTAATAAATAGTAAGTAACAATTTAATAAATAGTGTGTAACAATTTAATAAATAGTAAGTAACAATTTAAAAAATAGTAACAATTTAATAAATAGTAAGTAACAATTTAATTAATAGTATGTAACAATTTAATAAATAGTAAGTAACAATTTGATAAATAGTAAGTATCAATTTGATAAATAGTAAGTAACAATTTGATAAATAGAAAGTAACCATTTGATAAATAGTAAGTAACCATTTGATAAATAGTAAGTAACAATTTAATAAATAGTAAGTAACAATTTAATAAATAGATAGTAACAATTTAATTAATAGTAAGTAACAACTTAATAAATAGTAAGTAACAATTTAATAAATAGTAAGAAACATTTTAATAAATAGTAAGTAACAATTTGATAAATAGTAAGTAACGATTTGATAAATAGAAAGTAACAATTTGATAAATAGTAAGTAACAATTTAATAAATAGTAAGTAACAATTTGATAAATAGTAAGTAACAATTTGATAAATAGAAAGTAACAATTTGATAAATAGTAAGTAACAATTTGATAAATAGTAAGTAACCATTTGATAAATAGTAAGTAACCATTTGATAAATAGTAAGTAACAATTTAATAAACAGTAACAATTTAATAAAGAGTAAGTAACAATTTAATAAATAGTAAGTAACAATTTAATAAATAGTTTGTAACAATTTAATAAATAGTAAGTAATAATTTGATAAATAGTAAGTAACAATTTAATAAATAGTATGTAACAATTTAATAAATAGTAAGTAACAATTTAATACATAGTAAGTAATAATTTAATAAATAGTAAGTAACAATTTGATAAATAGTAAGTAACAATTTAATAAATAGTAAGTAACAATTTAATAAATAGAATGTAACAATTTAATAAATAGTAAGTAACAATTTAATACATAGTAAGTAATAATTTAATAAATAGTAAGTAACAATTTAGTAAATAGTAAGTAACAATTTAATAAATAGTAAGTAACAATTTAATAAATAGTGAGTAACAATTTCATAAATAGTAAGTAACAATTTAATAAATAGTGTGTAACAATTTAATAAATAGTAAGTAACAATTTAATACATAGTAAGTAACAATGTAATAAATAGTAAGTAACAATTTAATAAATAGTAAGAAACAATTTGATAAATAGTAAGTAACAATTTGATAAATAGTCAGTAACAATTTGATAAATAGTAAGTAACAATTTGATAAATAGTAAGTAACCATTTGATAAATAGTAAGTAACCATTTGATAAATAGTAAGTAACCATTTGATAAATAGTTAGTAACAATTTAATAAATAGTAAGTAACAATTTAATAAATAGTATGTAACAATTTAATAAATAGTAAGTAATAATTTAATAAATAGTAAGTAACAATTTAGTAAATAGTAAGTAACAATTTAATAAATGGTAAGTAAAAATTTAATAAATAGTGAGTAACAATTTCATAAATAGTAAGTAACAATTTAATAAATAGTGTGTAACAATTTAATAAATAGTAAGTAACAATTTAATACATAGTAAGTAACAATTTAATAAATAGTAAGTAACAATTTAATAAATAGTCAGAAACAATTTGATAAATAGTAAGTAACAATTTGATAAATAGTAAGTAACAATTTGATAAATAGTAAGTAACAATTTGATAAATAGTAAGTAACCATTTGATAAATAGTAAGTAACCATTTGATAAATAGTAAGTAACCATTTGATAAATAGTTAGTAACAATTTAATAAATAGTAAGTAACAATTTAATAAATAGTATGTAACAATTTAATAAATAGTAAGTAACAATTTGATAAATAGTAAGTAACAATTTGATAAATAGTAAGTAACAATTTGATAAATAGTAAGTAACCATTTGATAAATAGTAAGTAACCATTTGATAAATAGTAAGTAACAATTTAATAAATAGTAAGTAACAATTTAATAAATAGATAGTAACAATTTAATTAATAGTAAGTAACAACTTAATAAATAGTAAGTAACAATTTAATAAATAGTAAGAAACATTTTAATAAATAGTAAGTAACAATTTGATAAATAGTAAGTAACGATTTGATAAATAGAAAGTAACAATTTGATAAATAGTAAGTAACAATTTAATAAACAGTAACAATTTAATAAATAGTAAGTAACAATGTAATAAATAGTAAGTAATAATTTAATAAATAGTAAGTAACAATTTAATAAATAGTAAGTAACAACTTAATAAATAGTAAGTAACAATTTAATAAATAGTAAGAAACATTTTAATAAATAGTAAGTAACAATTTGATAAATAGTAAGTAACGATTTGATAAATAGAAAGTAACAATTTGATAAATAGTAAGTAACAATTTAATAAACAGTAACAATTTAATAAATAGTAAGTAACAATTTAATAAATAGTAAGTAATAATTTAATAAATAGTAAGTAACAATTTAATAAATAGTAAGTAACAATTTAATAAATAGTAAGTAACAATTAGATAAATAGTAAGTAACAATTTGATAAATTGTAAGTAACAATTTAATAAATAGTATGTAACAATTTAATAAATAGTAAGTAACAATTTAATACATAGTAAGTAATAATTTAATAAATAGTAAGTAACAATTTAGTAAATAGTAAGTAACATTTTAATAAATAGTAAGTAACAATTTAATAAATAGTGAGTAACAATTTCATAAATAGTAAGTAACAATTTAATAAATAGTGTGTAACAATTTAATAAATAGTAAGTAACAATTTAATACATAGTAAGTAACAATTTAATAAATAGTAAGTAACAATTTAATAAATAGTAAGAAACAATTTGATAAATAGTAAGTAACAATTTGATAAATAGTAAGTAACAATTTGATAAATAGTAAGTAACAATTTGATAAATAGTAAGTAACCATTTGATAAATAGTAAGTAACCATTTGATAAATAGTAAGTAACCATTTGATAAATAGTTAGTAACAATTTAATAAATAGTAAGTAACAATTTAATAAATAGTATGTAACAATTTAATAAATAGTACGTAACAATTTGATAAATAGTAAGTAACAATTTGATAAATAGTAAGTAACAATTTGATAAATAGTAAGTAACCATTTGATAAATAGTAAGTAACCATTTGATAAATAGTAAGTAACAATTTAATAAATAGTAAGTAACAATTTGATAAATAGATAGTAACAATTTAATTAATAGTAAGTAACAACTTAATAAATAGTAAGTAACAATTTAATAAATAGTAAGAAACATTTTAATAAATAGTAAGTAACAATTTGATAAATAGTAAGTAACGATTTGATAAATAGAAAGTAACAATTTGATAAATAGTAAGTAACAATTTAATAAACAGTAACAATTTAATAAATAGTAAGTAACAATTTAATAAATAGTAAGTAATAATTTAATAAATAGTAAGTAACAATTTAATAAACAGTAAGTAACAATTTAATAAATAGTAAGTAACAATTAGATAAATAGTAAGTAACAATTTGATAAATTGTAAGTAACAATTTAATAAATAGTATGTAACAATTTAATAAATAGTATGTAACAATTTAATACATAGTAAGTAATAATTTAATAAATAGTATGTAACAATTTAGTAAATAGTAAGTAACAATTTAATAAATAGTAAGAAACATTTTAATAAATAGTTAGTAACAATTTGATAAATAGTAAGTAACGATTTGATAAATAGAAAGTAACAACTTAATAAATAGTAAGTAACAATATAATAAATAGTAAGAAACATTTTAATAAATAGTTAGTAACAATTTGATAAATAGTAAGTAACGATTTGATAAATAGAAAGTAACAATTTGATAAATAGTAAGTAACAATTTAATAAAGAGTAAGTAACAATTTAATAAATAGTAAGTAATAATTTAATAAATAGTAATTAACAATTTAATAAATAGTAAGTAACAATTTAATAAATAGTAAGTAACAATTTGATAAATAGTAAGTAACAATTTGATAAAATGTAAGTAACAATTTAATAAATAGTATGTAACAATTTAATAAATAGTAAGTAACAATTTAATACATAGTAAGTAATAATTTAATAAATAGTAAGTAACAATTTAGTAAATAGTAAGTAACAATTTAATAAATAGTAAGTAACAATTTAATAAATAGTGAGTAACAATTTCATAAATAGTAAGTAACAATTTAATAAATAGTGTGTAACAATTTAATAAATAGTAAGTAACAATTTAATACATAGTAAGTAACAATTTAATAAATAGTAAGTAACAATTTAATAAATAGTAAGAAACAATTTGATAAATAGTAAGTAACAATTTGATAAATAGTCAGTAACAATTTGATAAATAGTAAGTAACAATTTGATAAATAGTAAGTAACCATTTGATAAATAGTAAGTAACCATTTGATAAATAGTAAGTAACCATTTGATAAATAGTAAGTAACCATTTGATAAATAGTTAGTAACAATTTAATAAATAGTAAGTAACAATTTAATAAATAGTATGTAACAATTTAATAAATAGTAAGTAATAATTTAATAAATAGTAAGTAACAATTTAGTAAATAGTAAGTAACAATTTAATAAATGGTAAGTAAAAATTTAATAAATAGTGAGTAACAATTTCATAAATAGTAAGTAACAATTTAATAAATTGTGTGTAACAATTTAATAAATAGTAAGTAACAATTTAATACATAGTAAGTAACAATTTAATAAATAGTAAGTAACAATTTAATAAATAGTAAGAAACAATTTGATAAATAGTAAGTAACAATTTGATAAATAGTAAGTAACAATTTGATAAATAGTAAGTAACAATTTGATAAATAGTAAGTAACCATTTGATAAATAGTAAGTAACCATTTGATAAATAGTAAGTAACCATTTGATAAATAGTTAGTAACAATTTAATAAATAGTAAGTAACAATTTAATAAATAGTATGTAACAATTTAATAAATAGTAAGTAACAATTTGATAAATAGTAAGTAACAATTTGATAAATAGTAAGTAACAATTTGATAAATAGTAAGTAACCATTTGATAAATAGTAAGTAACCATTTGATAAATAGTAAGTAACAATTTAATAAATAGTAAGTAACAATTTAATAAATAGATAGTAACAATTTAATTAATAGTAAGTAACAACTTAATAAATAGTAAGTAACAATTTAATAAATAGTAAGAAACATTTTAATAAATAGTAAGTAACAATTTGATAAATAGTAAGTAACGATTTGATAAATAGAAAGTAACAATTTGATAAATAGTAAGTAACAATTTAATAAACAGTAACAATTTAATAAATAGTAAGTAACAATTTAATAAATAGTAAGTAATAATTTAATAAATAGTAAGTAACAATTTAATAAATAGTAAGTAACAACTTAATAAATAGTAAGTAACAATTTAATAAATAGTAAGAAACATTTTAATAAATAGTAAGTAACAATTTGATAAATAGTAAGTAACGATTTGATAAATAGAAAGTAACAATTTGATAAATAGTAAGTAACAATTTAATAAACAGTAACAATTTAATAAATAGTAAGTAACAATTTAATAAATAGTAAGTAACAATTTAATAAATAGTAAGTAACAATTTAATAAATAGTAAGTAACAATTTAATAAATAGTAAGTAACAATTAGATAAATAGTAAGTAACAATTTGATAAATTGTAAGTAACAATTTAATAAATAGTATGTAACAATTTAATAAATAGTAAGTAACAATTTAATACATAGTAAGTAATAATTTAATAAATAGTAAGTAACAATTTAGTAAATAGTAAGTAACAATTTAATAAATAGTAAGTAACAATTTAATAAATAGTGAGTAACAATTTCATAAATAGTCAGTAACAATTTAATAAATAGTGTGTAACAATTTAATAAATAGTAAGTAACAATTTAATACATAGTAAGTAACAATTTAAAAAATAGTAAGTAACAATTTAATAAATAGTAAGAAACAATTTGATAAATAGTAAGTAACAATTTGATAAATAGTAAGTAACAATTTGATAAATAGTAAGTAACAATTTGATAAATAGTAAGTAACCATTTGATAAATAGTAAGTAACCATTTGATAAATAGTAAGTAACCATTTGATAAATAGTTAGTAACAATTTAATAAATAGTAAGTAACAATTTAATAAATAGTATGTAACAATTTAATAAATAGTACGTAACAATTTGATAAATAGTAAGTAACAATTTGATAAATAGTAAGTAACAATTTGATAAATAGTAAGTAACCATTTGATAAATAGTAAGTAACCATTTGATAAATAGTAAGTAACAATTTAATAAATAGTAAGTAACCATTTAATAAATAGATAGTAACAATTTAATTAATAGTAAGTAACAACTTAATAAATAGTAAGTAACAATTTAATAAATAGTAAGAAACATTTTAATAAATAGTAAGTAACAATTTGATAAATAGTAAGTAACGATTTGATAAATAGAAAGTAACAATTTGATAAATAGTAAGTAACAATTTAATAAACAGTAACAATTTAATAAATAGTAAGTAACAATTTAATAAATAGTAAGTAATAATTTAATAAATAGTAAGTAACAATTTAATAAATAGTAAGTAACAATTTAATAAATAGTAAGTAACAATTAGATAAATAGTAAGTAACAATTTGATAAATTGTAAGTAACAATTTAATAAATAGTATGTAACAATTTAATAAATAGTATGTAACAATTTAATACATAGTAAGTAATAATTTAATAAATAGTATGTAACAATTTAGTAAATAGTAAGTAACAATTTAATAAATAGTAAGTAACAATTTAATAAATAGTAAGTAACGATTTGATAAATAGAAAGTAACAATTTGATAAATAGTAAGTAACAATTTAATAAATAGTAAGTAACAATTTAATAAATAGAATGTAACAATTTAATAAATAGTAAGTAACAATTTAATACATAGTAAGTAATAATTTAATAAATAGTAAGTAACAATTTAATAAATAGTGTGTAACAATTTAATAAATAGTAAGTAACAATTTAAAAAATAGTAACAATTTAATAAATAGTAAGTAACAATTTAATTAATAGTATGTAACAATTTAATAAATAGTAAGTAACAATTTGATAAATAGTAAGTATCAATTTGATAAATAGTAAGTAACAATTTGATAAATAGAAAGTAACCATTTGAGAAATAGTAAGTAACCATTTGATAAATAGTAAGTAACAATTTAATAAATAGTAAGTAACAATTTAATAAATAGATAGTAACAATTTAATTAATAGTAAGTAACAACTTAATAAATAGTAAGTAACAATTTAATAAATAGTAAGAAACATTTTAATAAATAGTAAGTAACAATTTGATAAATAGTAAGTAACGATTTGATAAATAGAAAGTAACAATTTGATAAATAGTAAGTAACAATTTAATAAATAGTAAGTAACAATTTGATAAATAGTAAGTAACAATTTGATAAATAGAAAGTAACAATTTGATAAATAGTAAGTAACAATTTGATAAATAGTAAGTAACCATTTGATAAATAGTAAGTAACCATTTGATAAATAGTAAGTAACAATTTAATAAACAGTAACAATTTAATAAAGAGTAAGTAACAATTTAATAAATAGTAAGTAACAATTTAATAAATAGTTTGTAACAATTTAATAAATAGTAAGTAATAATTTGATAAATAGTAAGTAACAATTTAATAAATAGTATGTAACAATTTAATAAATAGTAAGTAACAATTTAATACATAGTAAGTAATAATTTAATAAATAGTAAGTAACAATTTGATAAATAGTAAGTAACAATTTAATAAATAGTAAGTAACAATTTAATAAATAGAATGTAACAATTTAATAAATAGTAAGTAACAATTTAATACATAGTAAGTAATAATTTAATAAATAGTAAGTAACAATTTAATAAATAGTGTGTAACAATTTAATAAATAGTAAGTAACAATTTAATAAATAGTGTGTAACAATTTAATAAATAGTAAGTAACAATTTAATCATAGTAAGTAACAATTTAATAAATAGTAAGTAACAATTTAATAAATAGTAAGAAACAATTTGATAAATAGTAAGTAACAATTTGATAAATAGTAAGTAACGATTTGATAAATAGAAAGTAACAATTTGATAAATAGTAAGTAACAATTTAATAAATAGTAAGAAACATTTTAATAAATAGTTAGTAACAATTTGATAAATAGTAAGTAACGATTTGATAAATAGAAAGTAACAATTTGATAAATAGTAAGTAACAATTTAATAAAGAGTAAGTAACAATTTAATAAATAGTAAGTAATAATTTAATAAATAGTAATTAACAATTTAATAAATAGTAAGTAACAATTTAATAAATAGTAAGTAACAATTTGATAAATAGTAAGTAACAATTTGATAAAATGTAAGTAACAATTTAATAAATAGTATGTAACAATTTAATAAATAGTAAGTAACAATTTAATACATAGTAAGTAATAATTTAATAAATAGTAAGTAACAATTTAGTAAATAGTAAGTAACAATTAAATAAATAGTAAGAAACAATTTGATAAATAGTAAGTAACAATTTGATAAATAGTAAGTAACAATTTGATAAATAGTAAGTAACAATTTGATAAATAGTAAGTAACCATTTGATAAATAGTAAGTAACCATTTGATAAATAGTAAGTAACCATTTGATAAATAGTAAGTAACAATTTGATAAATAGTAAGTAACCATTTGATAAATAGTAAGTAACCATTTGATAAATAGTAAGTAACAATTTAATAAATAGTAAGTAACAATTTAATAAATAGATAGTAACAATTTAATTAATAGTAAGTAACAACTTAATAAATAGTAAGTAACAATTTAATAAATAGTAAGAAACATTTTAATAAATAGTAAGTAACAATTTGATAAATAGTAAGTAACGATTTGATAAATAGAAAGTAACAATTTGATAAATAGTAAGTAACAATTTAATAAACAGTAACAATTTAATAAATAGTAAGTAACAATTTAATAAATAGTAAGTAATAATTTAATAAATAGTAAGTAACAATTTAATAAATAGTAAGTAACAATTTAATAAATAGTAAGTAACAATTAGATAAATAGTAAGTAACAATTTAATAAATAGTAAGAAACAATTTGATAAATAGTAAGTAACAATTTGATAAATAGTAAGTAACAATTTGATAAATAGTAAGTAACAATTTGATAAATAGTAAGTAACCATTTGATAAATAGTAAGTAACCATTTGATAAATAGTAAGTAACCATTTGATAAATAGTAAGTAACAATTTGATAAATAGTAAGTAACCATTTGATAAATAGTAAGTAACCATTTGATAAATAGTAAGTAACAATTTAATAAATAGTAAGTAACAATTTAATAAATAGATAGTAACAATTTAATTAATAGTAAGTAACAACTTAATAAATAGTAAGTAACAATTTAATAAATAGTAAGAAACATTTTAATAAATAGTAAGTAACAATTTGATAAATAGTAAGTAACGATTTGATAAATAGAAAGTAACAATTTGATAAATAGTAAGTAACAATTTAATAAACAGTAACAATTTAATAAATAGTAAGTAACAATTTAATAAATAGTAAGTAATAATTTAATAAATAGTAAGTAACAATTTAATAAATAGTAAGTAACAATTTAATAAATAGTAAGTAACAATTAGATAAATAGTAAGTAACAATTTGATAAATTGTAAGTAACAATTTAATAAATAGTATGTAACAATTTAATAAATAGTAAGTAACAATTTAATACATAGTAAGTAATAATTTAATAAATAGTAAGTAACAATTTAGTAAATAGTAAGTAACAATTTAATAAATAGTAAGTAACAATTTAATAAATAGTGAGTAACAATTTCATAAATAGTAAGTAACAATTTAATAAATAGTGTGTAACAATTTAATGAATAGTAAGTAACAATTTAATACATAGTAAGTAACAATTTAATAAATAGTAAGTAACAATTTAATAAATAGTAAGTAACAATTTAATAAATAGTAAGAAACAATTTGATAAATAGTAAGTAACAATTTGATAAATAGTAAGTAACAATTTGATAAATAGTAAGTAACAATTTGATAAATAGTAAGTAACCATTTGATAAATAGTAAGTAACCATTTGATAAATAGTAAGTAACCATTTGATAAATAGTAAGTAACAATTTAATAAATAGTAAGTAACAATTTAATAAATAGTATGTAACAATTTAATAAATAGTAAGTAACAATTTGATAAATAGTAAGTAACAATTTGATAAATAGTAAGTAACAATTTGATAAATAGTAAGTAACAATTTGATAAATAGTAAGTAACCATTTGATAAATAGTAAGTAACCATTTGATAAATAGTAAGTAACAATTTAATAAATAGTAAGTAACAATTTAATAAATAGATAGTAACAATTTAATTAATAGTTAGTAACAACTTAATAAATAGTAAGTAACAATTTAATAAATAGTAAGAAACATTTTAATAAATAGTTAGTAACAATTTGATAAATAGTAAGTAACGATTTGATAAATAGAAAGTAACAATTTGATAAATAGTAAGTAACAATTTAATAAACAGTAACAATTTAATAAATAGTAAGTAACAATTTAATAAATAGTAAGAAACAATTTGATAAATAGTAAGTAACAATTTGATAAATAGTAAGTAACGATTTGATAAATAGAAAGTAACAATTTGATAAATAGTAAGTAACAATTTAATAAATAGTAAGAAACATTTTAATAAATAGTTAGTAACAATTTGATAAATAGTAAGTAACGATTTGATAAATAGAAAGTAACAATTTGATAAATAGTAAGTAACAATTTAATAAAGAGTAAGTAACAATTTAATAAATAGTAAGTAATAATTTAATAAATAGTAATTAACAATTTAATAAATAGTAAGTAACAATTTAATAAATAGTAAGTAACAATTTGATAAATAGTAAGTAACAATTTGATAAAATGTAAGTAACAATTTAATAAATAGTATGTAACAATTTAATAAATAGTAAGTAACAATTTAATACATAGTAAGTAATAATTTAATAAATAGTAAGTAACAATTTAGTAAATAGTAAGTAACAATTTAATAAATAGTAAGAAACAATTTGATAAATAGTAAGTAACAATTTGATAAATAGTAAGTAACAATTTGATAAATAGTAAGTAACAATTTGATAAATAGTAAGTAACCATTTGATAAATAGTAAGTAACCATTTGATAAATAGTAAGTAACCATTTGATAAATAGTAAGTAACAATTTGATAAATAGTAAGTAACCATTTGATAAATAGTAAGTAACCATTTGATAAATAGTAAGTAACAATTTAATAAATAGTAAGTAACAATTTAATAAATAGATAGTAACAATTTAATTAATAGTAAGTAACAACTTAATAAATAGTAAGTAACAATTTAATAAATAGTAAGAAACATTTTAATAAATAGTAAGTAACAATTTGATAAATAGTAAGTAACGATTTGATAAATAGAAAGTAACAATTTGATAAATAGTAAGTAACAATTTAATAAACAGTAACAATTTAATAAATAGTAAGTAACAATTTAATAAATAGTAAGTAATAATTTAATAAATAGTAAGTAACAATTTAATAAATAGTAAGTAACAATTTAATAAATAGTAAGTAACAATTAGATAAATAGTAAGTAACAATTTAATAAATAGTAAGAAACAATTTGATAAATAGTAAGTAACAATTTGATAAATAGTAAGTAACAATTTGATAAATAGTAAGTAACAATTTGATAAATAGTAAGTAACCATTTGATAAATAGTAAGTAACCATTTGATAAATAGTAAGTAACCATTTGATAAATAGTAAGTAACAATTTGATAAATAGTAAGTAACCATTTGATAAATAGTAAGTAACCATTTGATAAATAGTAAGTAACAATTTAATAAATAGTAAGTAACAATTTAATAAATAGATAGTAACAATTTAATTAATAGTAAGTAACAACTTAATAAATAGTAAGTAACAATTTAATAAATAGTAAGAAACATTTTAATAAATAGTAAGTAACAATTTGATAAATAGTAAGTAACGATTTGATAAATAGAAAGTAACAATTTGATAAATAGTAAGTAACAATTTAATAAACAGTAACAATTTAATAAATAGTAAGTAACAATTTAATAAATAGTAAGTAATAATTTAATAAATAGTAAGTAACAATTTAATAAATAGTAAGTAACAATTTAATAAATAGTAAGTAACAATTAGATAAATAGTAAGTAACAATTTGATAAATTGTAAGTAACAATTTAATAAATAGTATGTAACAATTTAATAAATAGTAAGTAACAATTTAATACATAGTAAGTAATAATTTAATAAATAGTAAGTAACAATTTAGTAAATAGTAAGTAACAATTTAATAAATAGTAAGTAACAATTTAATAAATAGTGAGTAACAATTTCATAAATAGTAAGTAACAATTTAATAAATAGTGTGTAACAATTTAATAAATAGTAAGTAACAATTTAATACATAGTAAGTAACAATTTAATAAATAGTAAGTAACAATTTAATAAATAGTAAGTAACAATTTAATAAATAGTAAGAAACAATTTGATAAATAGTAAGTAACAATTTGATAAATAGTAAGTAACAATTTGATAAATAGTAAGTAACAATTTGATAAATAGTAAGTAACCATTTGATAAATAGTAAGTAACCATTTGATAAATAGTAAGTAACCATTTGATAAATAGTAAGTAACAATTTAATAAATAGTAAGTAACAATTTAATAAATAGTATGTAACAATTTAATAAATAGTAAGTAACAATTTGATAAATAGTAAGTAACAATTTGATAAATAGTAAGTAACAATTTGATAAATAGTAAGTAACAATTTGATAAATAGTAAGTAACCATTTGATAAATAGTAAGTAACCATTTGATAAATAGTAAGTAACAATTTAATAAATAGTAAGTAACAATTTAATAAATAGATAGTAACAATTTAATTAATAGTTAGTAACAACTTAATAAATAGTAAGTAACAATTTAATAAATAGTAAGAAACATTTTAATAAATAGTTAGTAACAATTTGATAAATAGTAAGTAACGATTTGATAAATAGAAAGTAACAATTTGATAAATAGTAAGTAACAATTTAATAAACAGTAACAATTTAATAAAGAGTAAGTAACAATTTAATAAATAGTAAGTAATAATTTAATAAATAGTAAGTAACAATTTAATAAATAGTAAGTAACAATTTAATAAATAGTAAGTAACAATTTGATAAATAGTAAGTAACAATTTGGTAAATTGTAAGTAACAATTTAATAAATAGTATGTAACAATTTAATAAATAGTAAGTAACAATTTAATACATTGTAAGTAATAATTTAATAAATAGTAAGTAACAATTTAGTAAATAGTAAGTAACAATTTAATAAATAGTAAGTAACAATTTAATAAATAGTATGTAACAATTTAATAAATAGTAAGTAACAATTTACTAAATAGTAAGTAACAATTTAATAAATAGTAAGTAACAATTTTATAAACAGTAACAATTTAATAAAGAGTAAGTAACAATTTAATAAATAGTAAGTAACAATTTAATAAATAGTAAGTAACAATTTAATAAATAGTGAGTAACAATTTAATAAATAGTAAGTAACAATTTAATAAATTGTATGAAACAATTTAATAAATAGTATGTAACAATTTAATAAATAGTAAGTAACAATTTACTAAATAGTAAGTAACAATTTAATAAATAGTAAGTAACAATTTAATAAACAGTGACAATTTAATAAAGAGTAAGTAACAATTTAATAAATAGTAAGTAACAAGTTAATAAATAGTAAGTAACAATTTAAAAAATAGTAACTATTTAATAACTAGTAAGTAACAATTTAATAAATAGTAAGTAACAATTTGATAAATAGTAAGTAACAATTTAATAAATAGTAAGTAACAATTTAATAAACAGTAACAATTTAATAAATAGTAAGTAACAATTTAATAAACAGTAACAATTTAATAAAGAGTAAGTAACAATTTAATAAATAGTAAGTAACAATTTAATAAATAGTTTGTAACAATTTAATAAATAGTAAGTGTCAATTTAATAAATAATAAGTAACAATTTAATAAATAGTAAGTAACAATTTAATAAATAGTAAGTAACAATTTAATAAATAGTAAGTAACAATTTAATAAATAGTAAGTAACAATTTAATAAATAGTGTGTAACATTTTAATAAATAGTAAGTAACAATTTAATACATAGTAAGTAACAATTTAATAAATAGTAAGTAACAATTTAATAAATAGTAAGAAACAATTTGATAAATAGTAAGTAACAATTTGATAAATAGTAAGTAACGATTTGATAAATAGAAAGTAACAATTTGATAAATAGTAAGTAACAATTTAATAAACAGTAACAATTTAATAAAGAGTAAGTAACAATTTAATAAATAGTAAGTAATAATTTAATAAATAGTAAGTAACAATTTAATAAAGAGTAAGTAACAATTTAATAAATAGTAAGTAACAATTTGATAAATAGTAAGTAACAATTTGATAAATTGTAAGTAACAATTTAATAAATAGTATGTAACAATTTAATAAATAGTAAGTAACAATTTAATACATAGTAAGTAATAATTTAATAAATAGTAAGTAACAATTTAGTAAATAGTAAGTAACAATTTAATAAATAGTAAGTAACAATTTAATAAATAGTATGTAACAATTTAATAAATAGTAAGTAACAATTTACTAAATAGTAAGTAACAATTTAATAAATAGTAAGTAACAATTTTATAAACAGTAACAATTTAATAAAGAGTAAGTAACAATTTAATAAATAGTAAGTAACAATTTAATAACTAGTAAGTAACAATTTAATAAATAGTGAGTAACAATTTAATAAATAGTAAGTAACAATTTAATAAATAGTATGAAACAATTTAATAAATAGTATGTAACAATTTAATAAATAGTAAGTAACAATTTACTAAATAGTAAGTAACAATTTAATAAATAGTAAGTAACAATTTAATAAACAGTAACAATTTAATAAAGAGTAAGTAACAATTTAATAAATAGTAAGTAACAATTTAATAAATAGTAAGTAACAATTTAAAAAATAGTAAGAATTTAATAACTAGTAAGTAACAATTTGATAAATTGTAAGTAAAAATTTAATAAATAGTATGTAACAATTTAATAAATAGTAAGTAACAATTTAATACATAGTAAGTAATAATTTAATAAATAGTAAGTAACAATTTAGTAAATAGTAAGTAACAATTTAATAAATAGGAAGTAACAATTTAATAAATAGTGAGTAACAATTTCATAAATAGTAAGTAACAATTTAATAAATAGTGTGTAATAATTTAATAAATAGTAAGTAACAATTTAATACATAGTAAGTAACAATTTAATAAATAGTAAGTAACAATTTAATAAATAGTAAGAAACAATTTGATAAATAGTAAGTAACAATTTGATAAATAGTAAGTAACAATTTGATAAATAGTAAGTAACAATTTGATAAATAGTAAGTAACTATTTGATAAATAGTAAGTAACCATTTGATAAATAGTAAGTAACAATTTAATAAATAGTAAGTAACAATTTAATAAATAGATAGTAACAATTTAATTAATAGTAAGTAACAACTTAATAAATAGTAAGTAACAATTTAATAAATAGTAAGAAACATTTTAATAAATAGTAAGTAACAATTTGATAAATAGTAAGTAACGATTTGATAAATAGAAAGTAACAATTTGATAAATAGTAAGTAACAATTTAATAAACAGTAACAATTTAATAAATAGTAAGTAACAATTTAATAAATAGTAAGTAATAATTTAATAAATAGTAAGTAACAATTTAATAAATAGTAAGTAACAATTTAATAAATAGTAAGTAACAATTAGATAAATAGTAAGTAACAATTTGATAAATTGTAAGTAACAATTTAATAAATAGTATGTAACAATTTAATAAATAGTAAGTAACAATTTAATACATAGTAAGTAATAATTTAATAAATAGTAAGTAACAATTTAGTAAATAGTAAGTAACAATTTAATAAATAGTAAGTAACAATTTAATAAATAGTGAGTAACAATTTCATAAATAGTAAGTAACAGTTTAATAAATAGTAAGTAACAATTTAATAAATAGTGAGTAACAATTTCATAAATAGTAAGTAACAATTTAATAAATAGTGTGTAACAATTTAATAAATAGTAAGTAACAATTTAATACATAGTAAGTAACAATTTAATAAATAGTAAGTAACAATTTAATAAATAGTAAGAAACAATTTGATAAATAGTAAGTAACAATTTGATAAATAGTAAGTAACAATTTGATAAATTGTAAGTAACAATTTAATAAATAGTATGTAACAATTTAATAAATAGTAAGTAACAATTTAATACATAGTAAGTAATAATTTAATAAATAGTAAGTAACAATTTAGTAAATAGTAAGTAACAATTTAATAAATAGGAAGTAACAATTTAATAAATAGTGAGTAACAATTTCATAAATAGTAAGTAACAATTTAATAAATAGTGTGTAACAATTTAATAAATAGTAAGTAACAATTTAATACATAGTAAGTAACAATTTAATAAATAGTAAGTAACAATTTAATAAATAGTAAGAAACAATTTGATAAATAGTAAGTAACAATTTGATAAATAGTAAGTAACAATTTGATAAATAGTAAGTAACAATTTGATAAATAGTAAGTAACTATTTGATGAATAGTAAGTAACCATTTGATAAATAGTAAGTAACAATTTAATAAATAGTAAGTAACAATTTAATAAATAGATAGTAACAATTTAATTAATAGTAAGGAACAACTTAATAAATAGTAAGTAACAATTTAATAAATAGTAAGAAACATTTTAATAAATAGTAAGTAACAATTTGATAAATAGTAAGAAACATTTTAATAAATAGTAAGTAACAATTTGATAAATAGTAAGTAACGATTTGATAAATAGAAAGTAACAATTTGATAAATAGTAAGTAACAATTTAATAAACAGTAACAATTTAATAAATAGTAAGTAACAATTTAATAAATAGTAAGTAATAATTTAATAAATAGTAAGTAACAATTTAATAAATAGTAAGTAACAATTTAATAAATAGTAAGTAACAATTAGATAAATAGTAAGTAACAATTTGATAAATTGTAAGTAACAATTTAATAAATAGTATGTAACAATTTAATAAATAGTAAGTAACAATTTAATACATAGTAAGTAATAATTTAATAAATAGTAAGTAACAATTTAGTAAATAGTAAGTAACAATTTAATAAATAGTAAGTAACAATTTAATAAATAGTGAGTAACAATTTCATAAATAGTAAGTAACAATTTAATAAATAGTGTGTAACAATTTAATAAATAGTAAGTAACAATTTAATACATAGTAAGTAACAATTTAATAAATAGTAAGTAACAATTTAATAAATAGTAAGTAACAATTTAATAAATAGTAAGAAACAATTTGATAAATAGTAAGTAACAATTTGATAAATAGTAAGTAACAATTTGATAAATAGTAAGTAACAATTTGATAAATAGTAAGTAACCATTTGATAAATAGTAAGTAACCATTTGATAAATAGTAAGTAACCATTTGATAAATAGTAAGTAACAATTTAATAAATAGTAAGTAACAATTTAATAAATAGTATGTAACAATTTAATAAATAGTAAGTAACAATTTGATAAATAGTAAGTAACAATTTGATAAATAGTAAGTAACAATTTGATAAATAGTAAGTAACAATTTGATAAATAGTAAGTAACCATTTGATAAATAGTAAGTAACCATTTGATAAATAGTAAGTAACAATTTAATAAATAGTAAGTAACAATTTAATAAATAGATAGTAACAATTTAATTAATAGTTAGTAACAACTTAATAAATAGTAAGTAACAATTTAATAAATAGTAAGAAACATTTTAATAAATAGTTAGTAACAATTTGATAAATAGTAAGTAACGATTTGATAAATAGAAAGTAACAATTTGATAAATAGTAAGTAACAATTTAATAAACAGTAACAATTTAATAAAGAGTAAGTAACAATTTAATAAATAGTAAGTAATAATTTAATAAATAGTAAGTAACAATTTAATAAATAGTAAGTAACAATTTAATAAATAGTAAGTAACAATTTGATAAATAGTAAGTAACAATTTGGTAAATTGTAAGTAACAATTTAATAAATAGTATGTAACAATTTAATAAATAGTAAGTAACAATTTAATACATTGTAAGTAATAATTTAATAAATAGTAAGTAACAATTTAGTAAATAGTAAGTAACAATTTAATAAATAGTAAGTAACAATTTAATAAATAGTATGTAACAATTTAATAAATAGTAAGTAACAATTTACTAAATAGTAAGTAACAATTTAATAAATAGTAAGTAACAATTTTATAAACAGTAACAATTTAATAAAGAGTAAGTAACAATTTAATAAATAGTAAGTAACAATTTAATAAATAGTAAGTAACAATTTAATAAATAGTGAGTAACAATTTAATAAATAGTAAGTAACAATTTAATAAATTGTATGAAACAATTTAATAAATAGTATGTAACAATTTAATAAATAGTAAGTAACAATTTACTAAATAGTAAGTAACAATTTAATAAATAGTAAGTAACAATTTAATAAACAGTGACAATTTAATAAAGAGTAAGTAACAATTTAATAAATAGTAAGTAACAAGTTAATAAATAGTAAGTAACAATTTAAAAAATAGTAACTATTTAATAACTAGTAAGTAACAATTTAATAAATAGTAAGTAACAATTTGATAAATAGTAAGTAACAATTTAATAAATAGTAAGTAACAATTTAATAAACAGTAACAATTTAATAAATAGTAAGTAACAATTTAATAAACAGTAACAATTTAATAAAGAGTAAGTAACAATTTAATAAATAGTAAGTAACAATTTAATAAATAGTTTGTAACAATTTAATAAATAGTAAGTGTCAATTTAATAAATAATAAGTAACAATTTAATAAATAGTAAGTAACAATTTAATAAATAGTAAGTAACAATTTAATAAATAGTAAGTAACAATTTAATAAATAGTAAGTAACAATTTAATAAATAGTGTGTAACATTTTAATAAATAGTAAGTAACAATTTAATACATAGTAAGTAACAATTTAATAAATAGTAAGTAACAATTTAATAAATAGTAAGAAACAATTTGATAAATAGTAAGTAACAATTTGATAAATAGTAAGTAACGATTTGATAAATAGAAAGTAACAATTTGATAAATAGTAAGTAACAATTTAATAAACAGTAACAATTTAATAAAGAGTAAGTAACAATTTAATAAATAGTAAGTAATAATTTAATAAATAGTAAGTAACAATTTAATAAAGAGTAAGTAACAATTTAATAAATAGTAAGTAACAATTTGATAAATAGTAAGTAACAATTTGATAAATTGTAAGTAACAATTTAATAAATAGTATGTAACAATTTAATAAATAGTAAGTAACAATTTAATACATAGTAAGTAATAATTTAATAAATAGTAAGTAACAATTTAGTAAATAGTAAGTAACAATTTAATAAATAGTAAGTAACAATTTAATAAATAGTATGTAACAATTTAATAAATAGTAAGTAACAATTTACTAAATAGTAAGTAACAATTTAATAAATAGTAAGTAACAATTTTATAAACAGTAACAATTTAATAAAGAGTAAGTAACAATTTAATAAATAGTAAGTAACAATTTAATAACTAGTAAGTAACAATTTAATAAATAGTGAGTAACAATTTAATAAATAGTAAGTAACAATGTAATAAATAGTATGAAACAATTTAATAAATAGTATGTAACAATTTAATAAATAGTAAGTAACAATTTACTAAATAGTAAGTAACAATTTAATAAATAGTAAGTAACAATTTAATAAACAGTAACAATTTAATAAAGAGTAAGTAACAATTTAATAAATAGTAAGTAACAATTTAATAAATAGTAAGTAACAATTTAAAAAATAGTAAGAATTTAATAACTAGTAAGTAACAATTTGATAAATTGTAAGTAACAATTTAATAAATAGTATGTAACAATTTAATAAATAGTAAGTAACAATTTAATACATAGTAAGTAATAATTTAATAAATAGTAAGTAACAATTTAGTAAATAGTAAGTAACAATTTAATAAATAGGAAGTAACAATTTAATAAATAGTGAGTAACAATTTCATAAATAGTAAGTAACAATTTAATAAATAGTGTGTAATAATTTAATAAATAGTAAGTAACAATTTAATACATAGTAAGTAACAATTTAATAAATAGTAAGTAACAATTTAATAAATAGTAAGAAACAATTTGATAAATAGTAAGTAACAATTTGATAAATAGTAAGTAACAATTTGATAAATAGTAAGTAACAATTTGATAAATAGTAAGTAACTATTTGATAAATAGTAAGTAACCATTTGATAAATAGTAAGTAACAATTTAATAAATAGTAAGTAACAATTTAATAAATAGATAGTAACAATTTAATTAATAGTAAGTAACAACTTAATAAATAGTAAGTAACAATTTAATAAATAGTAAGAAACATTTTAATAAATAGTAAGTAACAATTTGATAAATAGTAAGTAACGATTTGATAAATAGAAAGTAACAATTTCATAAATAGTAAGTAACAATTTAATAAACAGTAACAATTTAATAAATAGTAAGTAACAATTTAATAAATAGTAAGTAATAATTTAATAAATAGTAAGTAACAATTTAATAAATAGTAAGTAACAATTTAATAAATAGTAAGTAACAATTAGATAAATAGTAAGTAACAATTTGATAAATTGTAAGTAACAATTTAATAAATAGTATGTAACAATTTAATAAATAGTAAGTAACAATTTAATACATAGTAAGTAATAATTTAATAAATAGTAAGTAACAATTTAGTAAATAGTAAGTAACAATTTAATAAATAGTAAGTAACAATTTAATAAATAGTGAGTAACAATTTCATAAATAGTAAGTAACAATTTAATAAATAGTAAGTAACAATTTAATAAATAGTGAGTAACAATTTCATAAATAGTAAGTAACAATTTAATAAATAGTGTGTAACAATTTAATAAATAGTAAGTAACAATTTAATACATAGTAAGTAACAATTTAATAAATAGTAAGTAACAATTTAATAAATAGTAAGAAACAATTTGATAAATAGTAAGTAACAATTTGATAAATAGTAAGTAACAATTTGATAAATTGTAAGTAACAATTTAATAAATAGTATGTAACAATTTAATAAATAGTAAGTAACAATTTAATACATAGTAAGTAATAATTTAATAAATAGTAAGTAACAATTTAGTAAATAGTAAGTAACAATTTAATAAATAGGAAGTAACAATTTAATAAATAGTGAGTAACAATTTCATAAATAGTAAGTAACAATTTAATAAATAGTGTGTAACAATTTAATAAATAGTAAGTAACAATTTAATACATAGTAAGTAACAATTTAATAAATAGTAAGTAACAATTTAATAAATAGTAAGAAACAATTTGATAAATAGTAAGTAACAATTTGATAAATAGTAAGTAAAAATTTGATAAATAGTAAGTAACAATTTGATAAATAGTAAGTAACTATTTGATGAATAGTAAGTAACCATTTGATAAATAGTAAGTAACAATTTAATAAATAGTAAGTAACAATTTAATAAATAGATAGTAACAATTTAATTAATAGTAAGGAACAACTTAATAAATAGTAAGTAACAATTTAATAAATAGTAAGAAACATTTTAATAAATAGTAAGTAACAATTTGATAAATAGTAAGTAACGATTTGATAAATAGAAAGTAACAATTTGATAAATAGTAAGTAACAATTTAATAAACAGTAACAATTTAATAAATAGTAAGTAACAATTTAATAAATAGTAAGTAATAATTTAATAAATAGTAAGTAACAATTTAATAAATAGTAAGTAACAATTTAATAAATAGTAAGTAACAATTAGATAAATAGTAAGTAACAATTTGATAAATTGTAAGTAACAATTTAATAAATAGTATGTAACAATTTAATAAATAGTAAGTAACAATTTAATACATAGTAAGTAATAATTTAATAAATAGTAAGTAACAATTTAGTAAATAGTAAGTAACAATTTAATAAATAGTAAGTAACAATTTAATAAATAGTGAGTAACAATTTCATAAATAGTAAGTAACAATTTAATAAATAGTAAGTAACAATTTAATAAATAGTGAGTAACAATTTCATAAATAGTAAGTAACAATTTAATAAATAGTGTGTAACAATTTAATAAATAGTAAGTAACAATTTAATACATATTAAGTAACAATTTAATAAATAGTAAGTAACAATTTAATAAATAGTAAGAAACAATTTGATAAATAGTAAGTAACAATTTCATAAATAGTAAGTAACAATTTGATAAATAGTAAGTAACAATTTGATAAATAGTAAGTAACCATTTGATAAATAGTAAGTAACCATTTGATAAATAGTAAGTAACCATTTGATAAATAGTTAGTAACAATTTAATAAATAGTAAGTAACAATTTAATAAATAGTATGTAACAATTTAATAAATAGTAAGTAACAATTTGATAAATAGTAAGTAACAATTTGATAAATAGTAAGTAACAATTTGATAAATAGTAAGTAACCATTTGATAAATAGTAAGTAACCATTTGATAAATAGTAAGTAACAATTTAATAAATAGTAAGTAACAATTTAATAAATAGATAGTAACAATTTAATTAATAGTAAGTAACAACTTAATAAATAGTAAGTAACAATTTAATAAATAGTAAGAAACATTTTAATAAATAGTAAGTAACAATTTGATAAATAGTAAGTAACGATTTGATAAATAGAAAGTAACAATTTGATAAATAGTAAGTAACAATTTAATAAACAGTAACAATTTAATAAATAGTAAGTAACAATTTAATAAATAGTAAGTAATAATTTAATAAATAGTAAGTAACAATTTAATAAATAGTAAGTAACAATTTAATAAATAGTAAGTAACAATTAGATAAATAGTAAGTAACAATTTGATAAATTGTAAGTAACAATTTAATAAATAGTATGTAACAATTTAATAAATAGTATGTAACAATTTAATACATAGTAAGTAATAATTTAATAAATAGTATGTAACAATTTAGTAAATAGTAAGTAACAATTTAATAAATAGTAAGTAACAATTTAATAAATAGTGAGTAACAATTTAATAAATAGTAAGTAACAATTTAATAAATGGTATGAAACAATTTAATAAATAGTATGTAACAATTTACTAAATAGTAAGTAACAATTTACTAAATAGTAAGTAACAATTTAATAAATAGTAAGTAACAATTTAATAAACAGTAACAATTTAATAAAGAGTAAGTAACAATTTAATAAATAGTAAGTAACAATTTAATAAATAGTAAGTAACAATTTAAAAAATAGTAACAATTTAATAAACAGTAACAATTTAATAAAGAGTAAGTAACAATTTAATAAATAGTAAGTAACAATTTAATAAATAGTAAGTAACAATTTAATAAATAGTGAGTAACAATTTAATAAATAGTAAGTAACAATTTAATAAATAGTATGAAACAATTTAATAAATAGTATGTAACAATTTAATAAATAGTAAGTAACAATTTACTAAATAGTAAGTAACAATTTAATAAATAGTAAGTAACAATTTAATAAACAGTAACAATTTAATAAAGAGTAAGTAACAATTTAATAAATAGTAAGTAACAATTTAATAAATAGTAAGTAACAATTTAAAAAATAGTAACAATTTAATAACTAGTAAGTAACAATTTAATAAATAGTAAGTAACAATTTGATAAATAGTAAGTAACAATTTAATAAATAGTAAGTAACAATTTAATAAATAGTAAGTAACAATTTGATAAATAGTAAGTAACAATTTGATAAAATGTAAGTAACAATTTAATAAATAGTATGTAACAATTTAATAAATAGTAAGTAACAATTTAATACATAGTAAGTAATAATTTAATAAATAGTAAGTAACAATTTAGTAAATAGTAAGTAACAATTTAATAAATAGTAAGTAACAATTTAATAAATAGTGAGTAACAATTTCATAAATAGTAAGTAACAATTTAATAAATAGTGTGTAACAATTTAATAAATAGTAAGTAACAATTTAATACATAGTAAGTAACAATTTAATAAATAGTAAGTAACAATTTAATAAATAGTAAGAAACAATTTGATAAATAGTAAGTAACAATTTGATAAATAGTCAGTAACAATTTGATAAATAGTAAGTAACAATTTGATAAATAGTACGTAACCATTTGATAAATAGTAAGTAACCATTTGATAAATAGTAAGTAACCATTTGATAAATAGTTAGTAACAATTTAATAAATAGTAAGTAACAATTTAATAAATAGTATGTAACAATTTAATAAATAGTAAGTAATAATTTAATAAATAGTAAGTAACAATTTAGTAAATAGTAAGTAACAATTTAATAAATGGTAAGTAAAAATTTAATAAATAGTGAGTAACAATTTCATAAATAGTAAGTAACAATTTAATAAATTGTGTGTAACAATTTAATAAATAGTAAGTAACAATTTAATACATAGTAAGTAACAATTTAATAAATAGTAAGTAACAATTTAATAAATAGTAAGAAACAATTTGATAAATAGTAAGTAACAATTTGATAAATAGTAAGTAACAATTTGATAAATAGTAAGTAACAATTTGATAAATAGTAAGTAACCATTTGATAAATAGTAAGTAACCATTTGATAAATAGTAAGTAACCATTTGATAAATAGTAAGTAACCATTTGATAAATAGTTAGTAACAATTTAATAAATAGTAAGTAACAATTTAATAAATAGTATGTAACAATTTAATAAATAGTAAGTAACAATTTGATAAATAGTAAGTAACAATTTGATAAATAGTAAGTAACAATTTGATAAATAGTAAGTAACCATTTGATAAATAGTAAGTAACCATTTGATAAATAGTAAGTAACAATTTAATAAATAGTAAGTAACAATTTAATAAATAGATAGTAACAATTTAATTAATAGTAAGTAACAACTTAATAAATAGTAAGTAACAATTTAATAAATAGTAAGAAACATTTTAATAAATAGTAAGTAACAATTTGATAAATAGTAAGTAACGATTTGATAAATAGAAAGTAACAATTTGATAAATAGTAAGTAACAATTTAATAAACAGTAACAATTTAATAAATAGTAAGTAACAATTTAATAAATAGTAAGTAATAATTTAATAAATAGTAAGTAACAATTTAATAAATAGTTAGTAACAATTTAATAAATAGTAAGTAACAATTAGATAAATAGTAAGTAACAATTTGATAAATTGTAAGTAACAATTTAATAAATAGTATGTAACAATTTAATAAATAGTATGTAACAATTTAATACATAGTAAGTAATAATTTAATAAATAGTATGTAACAATTTAGTAAATAGTAAGTAACAATTTAATAAATAGTAAGTAACAATTTAATAAATAGTGAGTAACAATTTAATAAATAGTAAGTAACAATTTAATAAATGGTATGAAACAATTTAATAAATAGTATGTAACAATTTACTAAATAGTAAGTAACAATTTACTAAATAGTAAGTAACAATTTAATAAATAGTAAGTAACAATTTAATAAACAGTAACAATTTAATAAAGAGTAAGTAACAATTTAATAAATAGTAAGTAACAATTTAATAAATAGTAAGTAACAATTTAAAAAATAGTAACAATTTAATAAACAGTAACAATTTAATAAAGAGTAAGTAACAATTTAATAAATAGTAAGTAACAATTTAATAAATAGTAAGTAACAATTTAATAAATAGTGAGTAACAATTTAATAAATAGTAAGTAACAATTTAATAAATAGTATGAAACAATTTAATAAATAGTATGTAACAATTTAATAAATAGTAAGTAACAATTTACTAAATAGTAAGTAACAATTTAATAAATAGTAAGTAACAATTTAATAAACAGTAACAATTTAATAAAGAGTAAGTAACAATTTAATAAATAGTAAGTAACAATTTAATAAATAGTAAGTAACAATTTAAAAAATAGTAACAATTTAATAACTAGTAAGTAACAATTTAATAAATAGTAAGTAACAATTTGATAAATAGTAAGTAACAATTTAATAAATAGTAAGTAACAATTTAATAAATAGTAAGTAACAATTTGATAAATAGTAAGTAACAATTTGATAAAATGTAAGTAACAATTTAATAAATAGTATGTAACAATTTAATAAATAGTAAGTAACAATTTAATACATAGTAAGTAATAATTTAATAAATAGTAAGTAACAATTTAGTAAATAGTAAGTAACAATTTAATAAATAGTAAGTAACAATTTAATAAATAGTGAGTAACAATTTCATAAATAGTAAGTAACAATTTAATAAATAGTGTGTAACAATTTAATAAATAGTAAGTAACAATTTAATACATAGTAAGTAACAATTTAATAAATAGTAAGTAACAATTTAATAAATAGTAAGAAACAATTTGATAAATAGTAAGTAACAATTTGATAAATAGTCAGTAACAATTTGATAAATAGTAAGTAACAATTTGATAAATAGTACGTAACCATTTGATAAATAGTAAGTAACCATTTGATAAATAGTAAGTAACCATTTGATAAATAGTTAGTAACAATTTAATAAATAGTAAGTAACAATTTAATAAATAGTATGTAACAATTTAATAAATAGTAAGTAATAATTTAATAAATAGTAAGTAACAATTTAGTAAATAGTAAGTAACAATTTAATAAATGGTAAGTAAAAATTTAATAAATAGTGAGTAACAATTTCATAAATAGTAAGTAACAATTTAATAAATTGTGTGTAACAATTTAATAAATAGTAAGTAACAATTTAATACATAGTAAGTAACAATTTAATAAATAGTAAGTAACAATTTAATAAATAGTAAGAAACAATTTGATAAATAGTAAGTAACAATTTGATAAATAGTAAGTAACAATTTGATAAATAGTAAGTAACAATTTGATAAATAGTAAGTAACCATTTGATAAATAGTAAGTAACCATTTGATATATAGTAAGTAACCATTTGATAAATAGTTAGTAACAATTTAATAAATAGTAAGTAACAATTTAATAAATAGTATGTAACAATTTAATAAATAGTAAGTAACAATTTGATAAATAGTAAGTAACAATTTGATAAATAGTAAGTAACAATTTGATAAATAGTAAGTAACCATTTGATAAATAGTAAGTAACCATTTGATAAATAGTAAGTAACAATTTAATAAATAGTAAGTAACAATTTAATAAATAGATAGTAACAATTTAATTAATAGTAAGTAACAACTTAATAAATAGTAAGTAACAATTTAATAAATAGTAAGAAACATTTTAATAAATAGTAAGTAACAATTTGATAAATAGTAAGTAACGATTTGATAAATAGAAAGTAACAATTTGATAAATAGTAAGTAACAATTTAATAAACAGTAACAATTTAATAAATAGTAAGTAACAATTTAATAAATAGTAAGTAATAATTTAATAAATAGTAAGTAACAATTTAATAAATAGTAAGTAACAACTTAATAAATAGTAAGTAACAATTTAATAAATAGTAAGAAACATTTTAATAAATAGTAAGTAACAATTTGATAAATAGTAAGTAACGATTTGATAAATAGAAAGTAACAATTTGATAAATAGTAAGTAACAATTTAATAAACAGTAACAATTTAATAAATAGTAAGTAACAATTTAATAAATAGTAAGTAATAATTTAATAAATAGTAAGTAACAATTTAATAAATAGTAAGTAACAATTTAATAAATAGTATGTAACAATTAGATAAATAGTAAGTAACAATTTGATAAATTGTAAGTAACAATTTAATAAATAGTATGTAACAATTTAATAAATAGTAAGTAACAATTTAATACATAGTAAGTAATAATTTAATAAATAGTAAGTAACAATTTAGTAAATAGTAAGTAACAATTTAATAAATAGTAAGTAACAATTTAATAAATAGTGAGTAACAATTTCATAAATAGTCAGTAACAATTTAATAAATAGTGTGTAACAATTTAATAAATAGTAAGTAACAATTTAATACATAGTAAGTAACAATTTAAAAAATAGTAAGTAACAATTTAATAAATAGTAAGAAACAATTTGATAAATAGTAAGTAACAATTTGATAAATAGTAAGTAACAATTTGATAAATAGTAAGTAACAATTTGATAAATAGTAAGTAACCATTTGATAAATAGTAAGTAACCATTTGATAAATAGTAAGTAACCATTTGATAAATAGTTAGTAACAATTTAATAAATAGTAAGTAACAATTTGATAAATAGTAAGTAACGATTTGATAAATAGAAAGTAACAATTTGATAAATAGTAAGTAACAATTTAATAAACAGTAACAATTTAATAAATAGTAAGTAACAATTTAATAAATAGTAAGTAATAATTTAATAAATAGTAAGTAACAATTTAATAAATAGTAAGTAACAATTTAATAAATAGTAAGTAACAATTAGATAAATAGTAAGTAACAATTTGATAAATTGTAAGTAACAATTTAATAAATAGTATGTAACAATTTAATAAATAGTATGTAACAATTTAATACATAGTAAGTAATAATTTAATAAATAGTATGTAACAATTTAGTAAATAGTAAGTAACAATTTAATAAATAGTAAGTAACAATTTAATAAATAGTAAGTAACGATTTGATAAATAGAAAGTAACAATTTGATAAATAGTAAGTAACAATTTAATAAATAGTAAGTAACAATTTAATAAATAGAATGTAACAATTTAATAAATAGTAAGTAACAATTTAATACATAGTAAGTAATAATTTAATAAATAGTAAGTAACAATTTAATAAATAGTGTGTAACAATTTAATAAATAGTAAGTAACAATTTAAAAAATAGTAACAATTTAATAAATAGTAAGTAACAATTTAATTAATAGTATGTAACAATTTAATAAATAGTAAGTAACAATTTGATAAATAGTAAGTATCAATTTGATAAATAGTAAGTAACAATTTGATAAATAGAAAGTAACCATTTGATAAATAGTAAGTAACCATTTGATAAATAGTAAGTAACAATTTAATAAATAGTAAGTAACAATTTAATAAATAGATAGTAACAATTTAATTAATAGTAACAACTTAATAAATAGTAAGTAACAATTTAATAAATAGTAAGAAACATTTTAATAAATAGTAAGTAACAATTTGATAAATAGTAAGTAACGATTTGATAAATAGAAAGTAACAATTTGATAAATAGTAAGTAACAATTTAATAAATAGTAAGTAACAATTTGATAAATAGTAAGTAACAATTTGATAAATAGAAAGTAACAATTTGATAAATAGTAAGTAACAATTTGATAAATAGTAAGTAACCATTTGATAAATAGTAAGTAACCATTTGATAAATAGTAAGTAACAATTTAATAAACAGTAACAATTTAATAAAGAGTAAGTAACAATTTAATAAATAGTAAGTAACAATTTAATAAATAGTTTGTAACAATTTAATAAATAGTAAGTAATAATTTGATAAATAGTAAGTAACAATTTAATAAATAGTATGTAACAATTTAATAAATAGTAAGTAACAATTTAATACATAGTAAGTAATAATTTAATAAATAGTAAGTAACAATTTGATAAATAGTAAGTAACAATTTAATAAATAGTAAGTAACAATTTAATAAATAGAATGTAACAATTTAATAAATAGTAAGTAACAATTTAATACATAGTAAGTAATAATTTAATAAATAGTAAGTAACGATTTGATAAATAGAAAGTAACAATTTGATAAATAGTAAGTAACAATTTAATAAATAGTAAGAAACATTTTAATAAATAGTTAGTAACAATTTGATAAATAGTAAGTAACGATTTGATAAATAGAAAGTAACAATTTGATAAATAGTAAGTAACAATTTAATAAAGAGTAAGTAACAATTTAATAAATAGTAAGTAATAATTTAATAAATAGTAATTAACAATTTAATAAATAGTAAGTAACAATTTAATAAATAGTAAGTAACAATTTGATAAATAGTAAGTAACAATTTGATAAAATGTAAGTAACAATTTAATAAATAGTATGTAACAATTTAATAAATAGTAAGTAACAATTTAATACATAGTAAGTAATAATTTAATAAATAGTAAGTAACAATTTAGTAAATAGTAAGTAACAATTTAATAAATAGTAAGAAACAATTTGATAAATAGTAAGTAACAATTTGATAAATAGTAAGTAACAATTTGATAAATAGTAAGTAACAATTTGATAAATAGTAAGTAACCATTTGATAATTAGTAAGTAACCATTTGATAAATAGTAAGTAACCATTTGATAAATAGTAAGTAACAATTTGATAAATAGTAAGTAACCATTTGATAAATAGTAAGTAACCATTTGATAAATAGTAAGTAACAATTTAATAAATAGTAAGTAACAATTTAATAAACAGTAACAATTTAATAAATAGTAAGTAACAATTTAATAAACAGTAACAATTTAATAAAGAGTAAGTAACAATTTAATAAATAGTAAGTAACAATTTAATAAATAGTTTGTAACAATTTAATAAATAGTAAGTGTCAATTTAATAAATAATAAGTAACAATTTAATAAATAGTAAGTAACAATTTAATAAATAGTAAGTAACAATTTAATAAATAGTAAGTAACAATTTAATAAATAGTAAGTAACAATTTAATAAATAGTGTGTAACATTTTAATAAATAGTAAGTAACAATTTAATACATAGTAAGTAACAATTTAATAAATAGTAAGTAACAATTTAATAAATAGTAAGAAACAATTTGATAAATAGTAAGTAACAATTTGATAAATAGTAAGTAACGATTTGATAAATAGAAAGTAACAATTTGATAAATAGTAAGTAACAATTTAATAAACAGTAACAATTTAATAAAGAGTAAGTAACAATTTAATAAATAGTAAGTAATAATTTAATAAATAGTAAGTAACAATTTAATAAAGAGTAAGTAACAATTTAATAAATAGTAAGTAACAATTTGATAAATAGTAAGTAACAATTTGATAAATTGTAAGTAACAATTTAATAAATAGTATGTAACAATTTAATAAATAGTAAGTAACAATTTAATACATAGTAAGTAATAATTTAATAAATAGTAAGTAACAATTTAGTAAATAGTAAGTAACAATTTAATAAATAGTAAGTAACAATTTAATAAATAGTATGTAACAATTTAATAAATAGTAAGTAACAATTTACTAAATAGTAAGTAACAATTTAATAAATAGTAAGTAACAATTTTTTAAACAGTAACAATTTAATAAAGAGTAAGTAACAATTTAATAAATAGTAAGTAACAATTTAATAACTAGTAAGTAACAATTTAATAAATAGTGAGTAACAATTTAATAAATAGTAAGTAACAATTTAATAAATAGTATGAAACAATTTAATAAATAGTATGTAACAATTTAATAAATAGTAAGTAACAATTTACTAAATAGTAAGTAACAATTTAATAAATAGTAAGTAACAATTTAATAAACAGTAACAATTTAATAAAGAGTAAGTAACAATTTAATAAATAGTAAGTAACAATTTAATAAATAGTAAGTAACAATTTAAAAAATAGTAAGAATTTAATAACTAGTAAGTAACAATTTGATAAATTGTAAGTAACAATTTAATAAATAGTATGTAACAATTTAATAAATAGTAAGTAACAATTTAATACATAGTAAGTAATAATTTAATAAATAGTAAGTAACAATTTAGTAAATAGTAAGTAACAATTTAATAAATAGGAAGTAACAATTTAATAAATAGTGAGTAACAATTTCATAAATAGTAAGTAACAATTTAATAAATAGTGTGTAACAATTTAATAAATAGTAAGTAACAATTTAATACATAGTAAGTAACAATTTAATAAATAGTAAGTAACAATTTAATAAATAGTAAGAAACAATTTGATAAATAGTAATTAACAATTTGATAAATAGTAAGTAACAATTTGATAAATAGTAAGTAACAATTTGATAAATAGTAAGTAACTATTTGATAAATAGTAAGTAACCATTTGATAAATAGTAAGTAACAATTTAATAAATAGTAAGTAACAATTTAATAAATAGATAGTAACAATTTAATTAATAGTAAGTAACAACTTAATAAATAGTAAGTAACAATTTAATAAATAGTAAGAAACATTTTAATAAATAGTAAGTAACAATTTGATAAATAGTAAGTAACGATTTGATAAATAGAAAGTAACAATTTGATAAATAGTAAGTAACAATTTAATAAACAGTAACAATTTAATAAATAGTAAGTAACAATTTAATAAATAGTAAGTAATAATTTAATAAATAGTAAGTAACAATTTAATAAATAGTAAGTAACAATTTAATAAATAGTAAGTAACAATTAGATAAATAGTAAGTAACAATTTGATAAATTGTAAGTAACAATTTAATAAATAGTATGTAACAATTTAATAAATAGTAAGTAACAATTTAATACATAGTAAGTAATAATTTAATAAATAGTAAGTAACAATTTAGTAAATAGTAAGTAACAATTTAATAAATAGTAAGTAACAATTTAATAAATAGTGAGTAACAATTTCATAAATAGTAAGTAACAATTTAATAAATAGTAAGTAACAATTTAATAAATAGTGAGTAACAATTTCATAAATAGTAAGTAACAATTTAATAAATAGTGTGTAACAATTTAATAAATAGTAAGTAACAATTTAATACATAGTAAGTAACAATTTAATAAATAGTAAGTAACAATTTAATAAATAGTAAGAAACAATTTGATAAATAGTAAGTAACAATTTGATAAATAGTAAGTAACAATTTGATAAATTGTAAGTAACAATTTAATAAATAGTATGTAACAATTTAATAAATAGTAAGTAACAATTTAATACATAGTAAGTAATAATTTAATAAATAGTAAGTAACAATTTAGTAAATAGTAAGTAACAATTTAATAAATAGGAAGTAACAATTTAATAAATAGTGAGTAACAATTTCATAAATAGTAAGTAACAATTTAATAAATAGTGTGTAACAATTTAATAAATAGTAAGTAACAATTTAATACATAGTAAGTAACAATTTAATAAATAGTAAGTAACAATTTAATAAATAGTAAGAAACAATTTGATAAATAGTAAGTAACAATTTGATAAATAGTAAGTAACAATTTGATAAATAGTAAGTAACAATTTGATAAATAGTAAGTAACTATTTGATAAATAGTAAGTAACCATTTGATAAATAGTAAGTAACAATTTAATAAATAGTAAGTAACAATTTAATAAATAGATAGTAACAATTTAATTAATAGTAAGGAACAACTTAATAAATAGTAAGTAACAATTTAATAAATAGTAAGAAACATTTTAATAAATAGTAAGTAACAATTTGATAAATAGTAAGTAACGATTTGATAAATAGAAAGTAACAATTTGATAAATAGTAAGTAACAATTTAATAAACAGTAACAATTTAATAAATAGTAAGTAACAATTTAATAAATAGTAAGTAATAATTTAATAAATAGTAAGTAACAATTTAATAAATAGTAAGTAACAATTTAATAAATAGTAAGTAACAATTAGATAAATAGTAAGTAACAATTTGATAAATTGTAAGTAACAATTTAATAAATAGTATGTAACAATTTAATAAATAGTAAGTAACAATTTAATACATAGTAAGTAATAATTTAATAAATAGTAAGTAACAATTTAGTAAATAGTAAGTAACAATTTAATAAATAGTAAGTAACAATTTAATAAATAGTGAGTAACAATTTCATAAATAGTAAGTAACAATTTAATAAATAGTAAGTAACAATTTAATAAATAGTGAGTAACAATTTCATAAATAGTAAGTAACAATTTAATAAATAGTGTGTAACAATTTAATAAATAGTAAGTAACAATTTAATACATAGTAAGTAACAATTTAATAAATAGTAAGTAACAATTTAATAAATAGTAAGAAACAATTTGATAAATAGTAAGTAACAATTTGATAAATAGTAAGTAACAATTTGATAAATTGTAAGTAACAATTTAATAAATAGTATGTAACAATTTAATAAATAGTAAGTAACAATTTAATACATAGTAAGTAATAATTTAATAAATAGTAAGTAACAATTTAGTAAATAGTAAGTAACAATTTAATAAATAGGAAGTAACAATTTAATAAATAGTGAGTAACAATTTCATAAATAGTAAGTAACAATTTAATAAATAGTGTGTAACAATTTAATAAATAGTAAGTAACAATTTAATACATAGTAAGTAACAATTTAATAAATAGTAAGTAACAATTTAATAAATAGTAAGAAACAATTTGATAAATAGTAAGTAACAATTTGATAAATAGTAAGTAACAATTTGATAAATAGTAAGTAACAATTTGATAAATAGTAAGTAACTATTTGATAAATAGTAAGTAACCATTTGATAAATAGTAAGTAACAATTTAATAAATAGTAAGTAACAATTTAATAAATAGATAGTAACAATTTAATTAATAGTAAGGAACAACTTAATAAATAGTAAGTAACAATTTAATAAATAGTAAGAAACATTTTAATAAATAGTAAGTAACAATTTGATAAATAGTAAGTAACGATTTGATAAATAGAAAGTAACAATTTGATAAATAGTAAGTAACAATTTAATAAACAGTAACAATTTAATAAATAGTAAGTAACAATTGAATAAATAGTAAGTAATAATTTAATAAATAGTAAGTAACAATTTAATAAATAGTAAGTAACAATTTAATAAATAGTAAGTAACAATTAGATAAATAGTAAGTAACAATTTGATAAATTGTAAGTAACAATTTAATAAATAGTATGTAACAATATAATAAATAGTAAGTAACAATTTAATACATAGTAAGTAATAATTTAATAAATAGTAAGTAACAATTTAGTAAATAGTAAGTAACAATTTAATAAATAGTAAGTAACAATTTAATAAATAGTGAGTAACAATTTCATAAATAGTAAGTAACAATTTAATAAATAGTAAGTAACAATTTAATAAATAGTGAGTAACAATTTCATAAATAGTAAGTAACAATTTAATAAATAGTGTGTAACAATTTAATAAATAGTAAGTAACAATTTAATACATAGTAAGTAACAATTTAATAAATAGTAAGTAACAATTCAATAAATAGTAAGAAACAATTTGATAAATAGTAAGTAACAATTTGATAAATAGTAAGTAACAATTTGATAAATAGTAAGTAACAATTTGATAAATAGTAAGTAACCATTTGATAAATAGTAAGTAACCATTTGATAAATAGTAAGTAACCATTTGATAAATAGTTAGTAACAATTTAATAAATAGTAAGTAACAATTTAATAAATAGTATGTAACAATTTAATAAATAGTAAGTAACAATTTGATAAATAGTAAGTAACAATTTGATAAATAGTAAGTAACAATTTGATAAATAGTAAGTAACCATTTGATAAATAGTAAGTAACCATTTGATAAATAGTAAGTAACAATTTAATAAATAGTAAGTAACAATTTAATAAATAGATAGTAACAATTTAATTAATAGTAAGTAACAACTTAATAAATAGTAAGTAACAATTTAATAAATAGTAAGAAACATTTTAATAAATAGTAAGTAACAATTTGATAAATAGTAAGTAACAATTTGATAAATTGTAAGTAACAATTTAATAAATAGTAAGTAACAATTTAATACATAGTAAGTAATAATTTAATAAATAGTAAGTAACAATTTAGTAAATAGTAAGTAACAATTTAATAAATAGTAAGTAACAATTTAATAAATAGTGAGTAACAATTTCATAAATAGTAAGTAACAATTTAATAAATAGTAAGTAACAATTTAATAAATAGTGAGTAACAATTTCATAAATAGTAAGTAACAATTTAATAAATAGTGTGTAACAATTTAATAAATAGTAAGTAACAATTTAATACATAGTAAGTAACAATTTAATAAATAGTAAGTAACAATTTAATAAATAGTAAGAAACAATTTGATAAATAGTAAGTAACAATTTGATAAATAGTAAGTAACAATTTGATAAATTGTAAGTTACAATTTAATAAATAGTATGTAACAATTTAATAAATAGTAAGTAACAATTTAATACATAGTAAGTAATAATTTAATAAATAGTAAGTAACAATTTAGTAAATAGTAAGTAACAATTTAATAAATAGGAAGTAACAATTTAATAAATAGTGAGTAACAATTTCATAAATAGTAAGTAACAATTTAATAAATAGTGTGTAACAATTTAATAAATAGTAAGTAACAATTTAATACATAGTAAGTAACAATTTAATAAATAGTAAGTAACAATTTAATAAATAGTAAGAAACAATTTGATAAATAGTAAGTAACAATTTGATAAATAGTAAGTAACAATTTGATAAATAGTAAGTAACAATTTGATAAATAGTAAGTAACTATTTGATAAATAGTAAGTAACCATTTGATAAATAGTAAGTAACAATTTAATAAATAGTAAGTAACAATTTAATAAATAGATAGTAACAATTTAATTAATAGTAAGGAACAACTTAATAAATAGTAAGTAACAATTTAATAAATAGTAAGAAACATTTTAATAAATAGTAAGTAACAATTTGATAAATAGTAAGTAACGATTTGATAAATAGAAAGTAACAATTTGATAAATAGTAAGTAACAATTTAATAAACAGTAACAATTTAATAAATAGTAAGTAACAATTTAATAAATAGTAAGTAATAATTTAATAAATAGTAAGTAACAATTTAATAAATAGTAAGTAACAATTTAATAAATAGTAAGTAACAATTAGATAAATAGTAAGTAACAATTTGATAAATTGTAAGTAACAATTTAATAAATAGTATGTAACAATTTAATAAATAGTAAGTAACAATTTAATACATAGTAAGTAATAATTTAATAAATAGTAAGTAACAATTTAGTAAATAGTAAGTAACAATTTAATAAATAGTAAGTAACAATTTAATAAATAGTGAGTAACAATTTCATAAATAGTAAGTAACAATTTAATAAATAGTAAGTAACAATTTAATAAATAGTGAGTAACAATTTCATAAATAGTAAGTAACAATTTAATAAATAGTGTGTAACAATTTAATAAATAGTAAGTAACAATTTAATACATAGTAAGTAACAATTTAATAAATAGTAAGTAACAATTTAATAAATAGTAAGAAACAATTTGATAAATAGTAAGTAACAATTTGATAAATAGTAAGTAACAATTTGATAAATTGTAAGTAACAATTTAATAAATAGTATGTAACAATTTAATAAATAGTAAGTAACAATTTAATACATAGTAAGTAATAATTTAATAAATAGTAAGTAACAATTTAGTAAATAGTAAGTAACAATTTAATAAATAGGAAGTAACAATTTAATAAATAGTGAGTAACAATTTCATAAATAGTAAGTAACAATTTAATAAATAGTGTGTAACAATTTAATAAATAGTAAGTAACAATTTAATACATAGTAAGTAACAATTTAATAAATAGTAAGTAACAATTTAATAAATAGTAAGAAACAATTTGATAAATAGTAAGTAACAATTTGATAAATAGTAAGTAACAATTTGATAAATAGTAAGTAACAATTTGATAAATAGTAAGTAACTATTTGATAAATAGTAAGTAACCATTTGATAAATAGTAAGTAACAATTTAATAAATAGTAAGTAACAATTTAATAAATAGATAGTAACAATTTAATTAATAGTAAGGAACAACTTAATAAATAGTAAGTAACAATTTAATAAATAGTAAGAAACATTTTAATAAATAGTAAGTAACAATTTGATAAATAGTAAGTAACGATTTGATAAATAGAAAGTAACAATTTGATAAATAGTAAGTAACAATTTAATAAACAGTAACAATTTAATAAATAGTAAGTAACAATTGAATAAATAGTAAGTAATAATTTAATAAATAGTAAGTAACAATTTAATAAATAGTAAGTAACAATTTAATAAATAGTAAGTAACAATTAGATAAATAGTAAGTAACAATTTGATAAATTGTAAGTAACAATTTAATAAATAGTATGTAACAATTTAATAAATAGTAAGTAACAATTTAATACATAGTAAGTAATAATTTAATAAATAGTAAGTAACAATTTAGTAAATAGTAAGTAACAATTTAATAAATAGTAAGTAACAATTTAATAAATAGTGAGCAACAATTTCATAAATAGTAAGTAACAATTTAATAAATAGTAAGTAACAATTTAATAAATAGTGAGTAACAATTTCATAAATAGTAAGTAACAATTTAATAAATAGTGTGTAACAATTTAATAAATAGTAAGTAACAATTTAATACATAGTAAGTAACAATTTAATAAATAGTAAGTAACAATTCAATAAATAGTAAGAAACAATTTGATAAATAGTAAGTAACAATTTGATAAATAGTAAGTAACAATTTGATAAATAGTAAGTAACAATTTGATAAATAGTAAGTAACCATTTGATAAATAGTAAGTAACCATTTGATAAATAGTAAGTAACCATTTGATAAATAGTTAGTAACAATTTAATAAATAGTAAGTAACAATTTAATAAATAGTATGTAACAATTTAATAAATAGTAAGTAACAATTTGATAAATAGTAAGTAACAATTTGATAAATAGTAAGTAACAATTTGATAAATAGTAAGTAACCATTTGATAAATAGTAAGTAACCATTTGATAAATAGTAAGTAACAATTTAATAAATAGTAAGTAACAATTTAATAAATAGATAGTAACAATTTAATTAATAGTAAGTAACAACTTAATAAATAGTAAGTAACAATTTAATAAATAGTAAGAAACATTTTAATAAATAGTAAGTAACAATTTGATAAATAGTAAGTAACGATTTGATAAATAGAAAGTAACAATTTGATAAATAGTAAGTAACAATTTAATAAACAGTAACAATTTAATAAATAGTAAGTAACAATTTAATAAATAGTAAGTAATAATTTAATAAATAGTAAGTAACAATTTAATAAATAGTAAGTAACAATTTAATAAATAGTAAGTAACAATTAGATAAATAGTAAGTAACAATTTGATAAATTGTAAGTAACAATTTAATAAATAGTATGTAACAATTTAATAAATAGTATGTAACAATTTAATACATAGTAAGTAATAATTTAATAAATAGTATGTAACAATTTAGTAAATAGTAAGTAACAATTTAATAAATAGTAAGTAACAATTTAATAAATAGTGAGTAACAATTTAATAAATAGTAAGTAACAATTTAATAAATGGTATGAAACAATTTAATAAATAGTATGTAACAATTTACTAAATAGTAAGTAACAATTTACTAAATAGTAAGTAACAATTTAATAAATAGTAAGTAACAATTTAATAAACAGTAACAATTTAATAAAGAGTAAGTAACAATTTAATAAATAGTTAGTAACAATTTAATAAATAGTAAGTAACAATTTAAAAAATAGTAACAATTTAATAAACAGTAACAATTTAATAAAGAGTAAGTAACAATTTAATAAATAGTAAGTAACAATTTAATAAATAGTAAGTAACAATTTAATAAATAGTGAGTAACAATTTAATAAATAGTAAGTAACAATTTAATAAATAGTATGAAACAATTTAATAAATAGTATGTAACAATTTAATAAATAGTAAGTAACAATTTACTAAATAGTAAGTAACAATTTAATAAATAGTAAGTAACAATTTAATAAACAGTAACAATTTAATAAAGAGTAAGTAACAATTTAATAAATAGTAAGTAACAATTTAATAAATAGTAAGTAACAATTTAAAAAATAGTAACAATTTAATAACTAGTAAGTAACAATTTAATAAATAGTAAGTAACAATTTGATAAATAGTAAGTAACAATTTAATAAATAGTAAGTAACAATTTAATAAATAGTAAGTAACAATTTAATAAATAGTAAGAAACAATTTAATAAATAATAAGTAACAATTTAATAAATAGTAAGTAACAATTTAATAAACAGTAAGTAACAATTTAATAAATAGTAAGTAACAATTTAATAAATTGTATGTAACAACTTAATAAATAGTGAGTAACAATTTAATACATAGTAAGCAACAATTTAATAAATAGTAAGTAACAATTTAATAAATAGTAAGTAACAATTTAAAAAATAGTAACAATTTAATAAATAGTAAGTAACAATTTAATTAATAGTATGTAACAATTTAATAAATAGTAAGTAACAATTTGATAAATAGTAAGTATCAATTTGATAAATAGTAAGAAACAATTTGATAAATAGTAAGTAACAATTTGATAAATAGTAAGTAACAATTTGATAAATAGTAAGTAACAATTTGATAAATAGTAAGTAACCATTTGATAAATAGTAAGTAACCATTTGATAAATAGTAAGTAACCATTTGATAAATAGTTAGTAACAATTTAATAAATAGTAAGTAACAATTTAATAAATAGTATGTAACAATTTAATAAATAGTAAGTAACAATTTGATAAATAGTATGTAACAATTTGATAAATAGTAAGTAACAATTTGATAAATAGTAAGTAACCATTTGATAAATAGTAAGTAACCATTTGATAAATAGTAAGTAACAATTTAATAAATAGTAAGTAACAATTTAATAAATAGATAGTAACAATTTAATTAATAGTAAGTAACAACTTAATAAATAGTAAGTAACAATTTAATAAATAGTAAGAAACATTTTAATAAATAGTAAGTAACAATTTGATAAATAGTAAGTAACGATTTGATAAATAGAAAGTAACAATTTGATAAATAGTAAGTAACAATTTAATAAACAGTAACAATTTAATAAATAGTAAGTAACAATTTAATAAATAGTAAGTAATAATTTAATAAATAGTAAGTAACAATTTAATAAATAGTAAGTAACAATTTAATAAATAGTAAGTAACAATTAGATAAATAGTAAGTAACAATTTGATAAATTGTAAGTAACAATTTAATAAATAGTATGTAACAATTTAATAAATAGTATGTAACAATTTAATACATAGTAAGTAATACTTTAATAAATAGTATGTAACAATTTAGTAAATAGTAAGTAACAATTTAATAAATAGTAAGTAACAATTTAATAAATAGTGAGTAACAATTTAATAAATAGTAAGTAACAATTTAATAAATGGTATGAAACATTTTAATAAATAGTATGTAACAATTTACTAAATAGTAAGTAACAATTTACTAAATAGTAAGTAACAATTTAATAAATAGTAAGTAACAATTTAATAAACAGTAACAATTTAATAAAGAGTAAGTAACAATTTAATAAATAGTAAGTAACAATTTAATAAATAGTAAGTAACAATTTAAAAAATAGTAACAATTTAATAAACAGTAACAATTTAATAAAGAGTAAGTAACAATTTAATAAATAGTAAGTAACAATTTAATAAATAGTAAGTAACAATTTAATAAATAGTGAGTAACAATTTAATAAATAGTAAGTAACAATTTAATAAATAGTATGAAACAATTTAATAAATAGTATGTAACAATTTAATAAATAGTAAGTAACAATTTACTAAATAGTAAGTAACAATTTAATAAATAGTAAGTAACAATTTAATAAACAGTAACAATTTAATAAAGAGTAAGTAACAATTTAATAAATAGTAAGTAACAATTTAATAAATAGTAAGTAACAATTTAAAAAATAGTAACAATTTAATAACTAGTAAGTAACAATTTAATAAATAGTAAGTAACAATTTGATAAATAGTAAGTAACAATTTAATAAATAGTAAGTAACAATTTAATAAATAGTAAGTAACAATTTAATAAATAGTAAGAAACAATTTAATAAATAATAAGTAACAATTTAATAAATAGTAAGTAACAATTTAATAAACAGTAAGTAACAATTTAATAAATAGTAAGTAACAATTTAATAAATTGTATGTAACAACTTAATAAATAGTGAGTAACAATTTAATACATAGTAAGTAACAATTTAATAAATAGTAAGTAACAATTTAATAAATAGTAAGTAACAATTTGAAAAATAGTAACAATTTAATAAATAGTAAGTAACAATTTAATTAATAGATAGTAACAATTTAATTAATAGTAAGTAACAACTTAATAAATAGTAAGTAACAATTTAATAAATAGTAAGAAACATTTTAATAAATAGTAAGTAACAATTTGATAAATAGTAAGTAACGATTTGATAAATAGAAAGTAACAATTTGATAAATAGTAAGTAACAATTTAATAAATAGTAAGTAACAATTTGATAAATAGTAAGTAACAATTTGATAAATAGAAAGTAACAATTTGATAAATAGTAAGTAACAATTTGATAAATAGTAAGTAACCATTTGATAAATAGTAAGTAACCATTTGATAAATAGTATGTAACAATTTAATAAACAGTAACAATTTAATAAAGAGTAAGTAACAATTTAATAAATAGTAAGTAACAATTTAATAAATAGTTTGTAACAATTTAATAAATAGTAAGTAACAATTTGATAAATAGTAAGTAACAATTTAATAAATAGTATGTAACAATTTAATAAATAGTAAGTAACAATTTAATACATAGTAAGTAATAATTTAATAAATAGTAAGTAACAATTTGATAAATAGTAAGTAACAATTTAATAAATAGTAAGTAACAATTTAATAAATAGAATGTAACAATTTAATAAATAGTAAGTAACAATTTAATACATAGTAAGTAATAATTTAATAAATAGTAAGTAACAATTTAATAAATAGTGTGTAACAATTTAATAAATAGTAAGTAACAATTTAATAAATAGTAAGTAACAATTTGATAAATAGTAAGTAACAATTTGATAAAATGTAAGTAACAATTTAATAAATAGTATGTAACAATTTAATAAATAGTAAGTAACAATTTAATACATAGTAAGTAATAATTTAATAAATAGTAAGTAACAATTTAGTAAATAGTAAGTAACAATTTAATAAATAGTAAGTAACAATTTAATAAATAGTGAGTAACAATTTCATAAATAGTAAGTAACAATTTAATAAATAGTGTGTAACAATTTAATAAATAGTAAGTAACAATTTAATACATAGTAAGTAACAATTTAATAAATAGTAAGTAACAATTTAATAAATAGTAAGAAACAATTTGATAAATAGTAAGTAACAATTTGATAAATAGTAAGTAACAATTTGATAAATAGTAAGTAACAATTTGATAAATAGTAAGTAACCATTTGATAAATAGTAAGTAACCATTTGATAAATAGTAAGTAACCATTTGATAAATAGTTAGTAACAATTTAATAAATAGTAAGTAACAATTTAATAAATAGTATGTAACAATTTAATAAATAGTAAGTAACAATTTGATAAATAGTAAGTAACAATTTGATAAATAGTAAGTGACAATTTGATAAGTAGTAAGTAACCATTTGATAAATAGTAAGTAATCATTTGATAAATAGTAAGTAACAATTTAATAAATAGTAAGTAACAATTTAATAAATAGATAGTAACAATTTAATTAATAGTAAGTAACAACTTAATAAATAGTAAGTAACAATTTAATAAATAGTAAGAAACATTTTAATAAATAGTAAGTAACAATTTGATAAATAGTAAGTAACGATTTGATAAATAGAAAGTAACAATTTGATAAATAGTAAGTAACAATTTAATAAACAGTAACAATTTAATAAATAGTAAGTAACAATTTAATAAATAGTGAGTAACAATTTCATAAATAGTAAGTAACAATTTAATAAATAGTGTGTAACAATTTAATAAATAGTAAGTAACAATTTAATACATAGTAAGTAACCATTTGATAAATAGTAAGTAACCATTTGATAAATAGTAAGTAACCATTTGATAAATAGTTAGTAACAATTTAATAAATAGTAAGTAACAATTTAATAAATAGTATGTAACAATTTAATAAATAGTAAGTAACAATTTGATAAATAGTAAGTAACAATTTGATAAATAGTAAGTGACAATTTGATAAGTAGTAAGTAACCATTTGATAAATAGTAAGTAATCATTTGATAAATAGTAAGTAACAATTTAATAAATAGTAAGTAACAATTTAATAAATAGATAGTAACAATTTAATTAATAGTAAGTAACAACTTAATAAATAGTAAGTAACAATTTAATAAATAGTAAGAAACATTTTAATAAATAGTAAGTAACAATTTGATAAATAGTAAGTAACGATTTGATAAATAGAAAGTAACAATTTGATAAATAGTAAGTAACAATTTAATAAACAGTAACAATTTAATAAATAGTAAGTAACAATTTAATAAATAGTGAGTAACAATTTCATAAATAGTAAGTAACAATTTAATAAATAGTGTGTAACAATTTAATAAATAGTAAGTAACAATTTAATACATAGTAAGTAACAATTTAATAAATAGTAAGTAACAATTTAATAAATAGTAAGAAACAATTTGATAAATAGTAAGTAACAATTTGATAAATAGTAAGTAACAATTTGATAAATAGTAAGTAACAATTTGATAAATAGTAAGTAACCATTTGATAAATAGTAAGTAACCATTTGATAAATAGTAAGTAACCATTTGATAAATAGTTAGTAACAATTTAATAAATAGTAAGTAACAATTTAATAAATAGTATGTAACAATTTAATAAATAGTAAGTAACAATTTGATAAATAGTAAGTAACAATTTGATAAATAGTAAGTGACAATTTGATAAGTAGTAAGTAACCATTTGATAAATAGTAAGTAATCATTTGATAAATAGTAAGTAACAATTTAATAAATAGTAAGTAACAATTTAATAAATAGATAGTAACAATTTAATTAATAGTAAGTAACAACTTAATAAATAGTAAGTAACAATTTAATAAATAGTAAGAAACATTTTAATAAATAGTAAGTAACAATTTGATAAATAGTAAGTAACGATTTGATAAATAGAAAGTAACAATTTGATAAATAGTAAGTAACAATTTAATAAACAGTAACAATTTAATAAATAGTAAGTAACAATTTAATAAATAGTAAGTAACAATTTAATAAATAGTGAGTAACAATTTAATAAATAGTAAGTAACAATTTAATAAATAGTAAGTAACAATTTAATGAATAGTAAGTAACAATTTAATAAATAGTCAGTGTCAATTTAATAAATAATAAGTAACAATTTAATAAATAGTAAGTAACAATTTAATAAATAGTAAGTAACAATTTAAAAAATAGTAAGTAACAATATAATAAATAGTATGTAACAATTTAATAAATAGTAAGTAACAATTTAATACATAGTAAGTAACAATTTAATAAATAGTAAGTAACAATTTAATACATAGTAAGTAACAATTTAAAAAATAGTAACAATTTAATAAATAGTAAGTAACAATTTAATAAATAGTAAGTAACAATTTAATAAATAGTAAGTAACAATTTGATAAATAGAAAGTAACAATTTAATAAATAGTAAGTAACAATTTAATAAATTGTAAGTAACAATTTAATAAATAGTATGTAACAATTTAAAAATGGTAAGTAACAATTTAATACATAGTAAGTAACAATTTAATAAATAGTAAGTAACAATTTAATAAATAGTAAGTAACAATTTGATAAATAGTAAGTAACAATTTGATAAAATGTAAGTAACAATTTAATAAATAGTATGTAACAATTTAATAAATAGTAAGTAACAATTTAATACATAGTAAGTAATAATTTAATAAATAGTAAGTAACAATTTGATAAATTGTAAGTAACAATTTAATAAATAGTATGTAACAATTTAATAAATAGTAAGTAACAATTTAATACATAGTAAGTAATAATTTAATAAATAGTAAGTAACAATTTAATCATAGTAAGTAACAATTTAATAAATAGTAAGTAACAATTTAATAAATAGTAAGAAACAATTTGATAAATAGTAAGTAACAATTTAATTAATAGTTAGTAACAACTTAATAAATAGTAAGTAACAATTTAATAAATAGTAAGAAACATTTTAATAAATAGTTAGTAACAATTTGATAAATAGTAAGTAACGATTTGATAAATAGAAAGTAACAATTTGATAAATAGTAAGTAACAATTTAATAAAGAGTAAGTAACAATTTAATAAATAGTAAGTAATAATTTAATAAATAGTAATTAACAATTTAATAAATAGTAAGTAACAATTTAATAAATAGTAAGTAACAATTTGATAAATAGTAAGTAACAATTTGATAAAATGTAAGTAACAATTTAATAAATAGTATGTAACAATTTAATAAATAGTAAGTAACAATTTAATACATAGTAAGTAATAATTTAATAAATAGTAAGTAACAATTTAGTAAATAGTAAGTAACAATTTAATAAATAGTAAGTAACAATTTAATAAATAGTGAGTAACAATTTCATAAATAGTAAGTAACAATTTAATAAATAGTGTGTAACAATTTAATAAATAGTAAGTAACAATTTAATACATAGTAAGTAACAATTTAATAAATAGTAAGTAACAATTTAATAAATAGTAAGAAACAATTTGATAAATAGTAAGTAACAATTTGATAAATAGTCAGTAACAATTTGATAAATAGTAAGTAACAATTTGATAAATAGTAAGTAACCATTTGATAAATAGTAAGTAACCATTTGATAAATAGTAAGTAACCATTTGATAAATAGTTAGTAACAATTTAATAAATAGTAAGTAACAATTTAATAAATAGTATGTAACAATTTAATAAATAGTAAGTAATAATTTAATAAATAGTAAGTAACAATTTAGTAAATAGTAAGTAACAATTTAATAAATGGTAAGTAACAATTTAATAAATAGTGAGTAACAATTTCATAAATAGTAAGTAACAATTTAATAAATAGTGTGTAACAATTTAATAAATAGTAAGTAACAATTTAATACATAGTAAGTAACAATTTAATAAATAGTAAGTAACAATTTAATAAATAGTAAGAAACAATTTGATAAATAGTAAGTAACAATTTGATAAATAGTAAGTAACAATTTGATAAATAGTAAGTAACAATTTGATAAATAGTAAGTAACCATTTGATAAATAGTAAGTAACCATTTGATAAATAGTAAGTAACCATTTGATAAATAGTTAGTAACAATTTAATAAATAGTAAGTAACAATTTAATAAATAGTATGTAACAATTTAATAAATAGTAAGTAACAATTTGATAAATAGTAAGTAACAATTTGATAAATAGTAAGTAACAATTTGATAAATAGTAAGTAACCATTTGATAAATAGTAAGTAACCATTTGATAAATAGTAAGTAACAATTTAATAAATAGTAAGTAACAATTTAATAAATAGATTGTAACAATTTAATTAATAGTAAGTAACAACTTAATAAATAGTAAGTAACAATTTAATAAATAGTAAGAAACATTTTAATAAATAGTAAGTAACAATTTGATAAATAGTAAGTAACGATTTGATAAATAGAAAGTAACAATTTGATAAATAGTAAGTAACAATTTAATAAACAGTAACAATTTAATAAATAGTAAGTAACAATTTAATAAATAGTAAGTAATAATTTAATAAATAGTAAGTAACAATTTAATAAATAGTAAGTAACAATTTAATAAATAGTAAGTAACAATTAGATAAATAGTAAGTAACAATTTGATAAATTGTAAGTAACAATTTAATAAATAGTATGTAACAATTTAATAAATAGTATGTAACAATTTAATACATAGTAAGTAATAATTTAATTAATAGTATGTAACAATTTAGTAAATAGTAAGTAACAATTTAATAAATAGTAAGTAACAATTTAATAAATAGTAAGTAACGATTTGATAAATAGAAAGTAACAATTTGATAAATAGTAAGTAACAATTTAATAAATAGTAAGTAACAATTTAATAAATAGAATGTAACAATTTAATAAATAGTAAGTAACAATTTAATACATAGTAAGTAATAATTTAATAAATAGTAAGTAACAATTTAATAAATAGTGTGTAACAATTTAATAAATAGTAAGTAACAATTTAAAAAATAGTAACAATTTAATAAATAGTAAGTAACAATTTAATTAATAGTATGTAACAATTTAATAAATAGTAAGTAACAATTTGATAAATAGTAAGTATCAATTTGATAAATAGTAAGTAACAATTTGATAAATAGAAAGTAACCATTTGATAAATAGTAAGTAACCATTTGATAAATAGTAAGTAACAATTTAATAAATAGTAAGTAACAATTTAATAAATAGATAGTAACAATTTAATTAATAGTAAGTAACAACTTAATAAATAGTAAGTAACAATTTAATAAATAGTAAGAAACATTTTAATAAATAGTAAGTAACAATTTGATAAATAGTAAGTAACGATTTGATAAATAGAAAGTAACAATTTGATAAATAGTAAGTAACAATTTAATAAATAGTAAGTAACAATTTGATAAATAGTAAGTAACAATTTGATAAATAGAAAATAACAATTTGATAAATAGTAAGTAACAATTTGATAAATAGTAAGTAACCATTTGATAAATAGTAAGTAACCATTTGATAAATAGTAAGTAACAATTTAATAAACAGTAACAATTTAATAAAGAGTAAGTAACAATTTAATAAATAGTAAGTAACAATTTAATAAATAGTTTGTAACAATTTAATAAATAGTAAGTAATAATTTGATAAATAGTAAGTAACAATTTAATAAATAGTATGTAACAATTTAATAAATAGTAAGTAACAATTTAATACATAGTAAGTAATAATTTAATAAATAGTAAGTAACAATTTGATAAATAGTAAGTAACAATTTAATAAATAGTAAGTAACAATTTAATAAATAGAAAGTAACAATTTAATAAATAGTAAGTAACAATTTAATACATAGTAAGTAATAATTTAATAAATAGTAAGTAACAATTTAATAAATAGTGTGTAACAATTTAATAAATAGTAAGTAACAATTTAATAAATAGTGTGTAACAATTTAATAAATAGTAAGTAACAATTTAATCATAGTAAGTAACAATTTAATAAATAGTAAGTAACAATTTAATAAATAGTAAGAAACAATTTGATAAATAGTAAGTAACAATTTGATAAATAGTAAGTAACGATTTGATAAATAGAAAGTAACAATTTGATAAATAGTAAGTAACAATTTAATAAATAGTAAGAAACAATTTGATAAATAGTAAGTAACAATTTGATAAATAGTAAGTAACAATTTGATAAATAGTAAGTAACAATTTGATAAATAGTAAGTAACCATTTGATAAATAGTAAGTAACCATTTGATAAATAGTAAGTAACCATTTGATAAATAGTTAGTAACAATTTAATAAATAGTAAGTAACAATTTAATAAATAGTATGTAACAATTTAATAAATAGTAAGTAACAATTTGATAAATAGTAAGTAACAATTTGATAAATAGTAAGTAACAATTTGATAAATAGTAAGTAACCATTTGATAAATAGTAAGTAACCATTTGATAAATAGTAAGTAACAATTTAATAAATAGTAAGTAACAATTTAATAAATAGATAGTAACAATTTAATTAATAGTAAGTAACAACTTAATAAATAGTAAGTAACAATTTAATAAATAGTAAGAAACATTTTAATAAATAGTAAGTAACAATTTGATAAATAGTAAGTAACGATTTGATAAATAGAAAGTAACAATTTGATAAATAGTAAGTAACAATTTAATAAACAGTAACAATTTAATAAATAGTAAGTAACAATTTAATAAATAGTAAGTAATAATTTAATAAATAGTAAGTAACAATTTAATAAATAGTAAGTAACAATTTAATAAATAGTAAGTAACAATTAGATAAATAGTAAGTAACAATTTGATAAATTGTAAGTAACAATTTAATAAATAGTATGTAACAATTTAATAAATAGTATGTAACAATTTAATACATAGTAAGTAATAATTTAATAATAGTATGTAACAATTTAGTAAATAGTAAGTAACAATTTAATAAATAGTAAGTAACAATTTAATAAATAGTAAGTAACGATTTGATAAATAGAAAGTAACAATTTGATAAATAGTAAGTAACAATTTAATAAATAGTAAGTAACAATTTAATAAATAGAATGTAACAATTTAATAAATAGTAAGTAACAATTTAATACATAGTAAGTAATAATTTAAAAAATAGTAAGTAACAATTTAATAAATAGTGTGTAACAATTTAATAAATAGTAAGTAACAATTTAAAAAATAGTAACAATTTAATAAATAGTAAGTAACAATTTAATTAATAGTATGTAACAATTTAATAAATAGTAAGTAACAATTTGATAAATAGTAAGTATCAATTTGATAAATAGTAAGTAACAATTTGATAAATAGAAAGTAACCATTTGATAAATAGTAAGTAACCATTTGATAAATAGTAAGTAACAATTTAATAAATAGTAAGTAACAATTTAATAAATAGATAGTAACAATTTAATTAATAGTAAGTAACAACTTAATAAATAGTAAGTAACAATTTAATAAATAGTAAGAAACATTTTAATAAATAGTAAGTAACAATTTGATAAATAGTAAGTAACGAATTGATAAATAGAAAGTAACAATTTGATAAATAGTAAGTAACAATTTAATAAATAGTAAGTAACAATTTGATAAATAGTAAGTAACAATTTGATAAATAGAAAGTAACAATTTGATAAATAGTAAGTAACAATTTGATAAATAGTAAGTAACCATTTGATAAATAGTAAGTAACCATTTGATAAATAGTAAGTAACCATTTGATAAATAGTAAGTAACAATTTAATAAACAGTAACAATTTAATAAAGAGTAAGTAACAATTTAATAAATAGTAAGTAACAATTTAATAAATAGTTTGTAACAATTTAATAAATAGTAAGTAATAATTTGATAAATAGTAAGTAACAATTTAATAAATAGTATGTAACAATTTAATAAATAGTAAGTAACAATTTAATACATAGTAAGTAATAATTTAATAAATAGTAAGTAACAATTTGATAAATAGTAAGTAACAATTTAATAAATAGTAAGTAACAATTTAATAAATAGAATGTAACAATTTAATAAATAGTAAGTAACAATTTAATACATAGTAAGTAATAATTTAATAAATAGTAAGTAACAATTTAATAAATAGTGTGTAACAATTTAATAAATAGTAAGTAACAATTTAATAAATAGTGTGTAACAATTTAATAAATAGTAAGTAACAATTTAATCATAGTAAGTAACAATTTAATAAATAGTAAGTAACAATTTAATAAATAGTAAGAAACAATTTGATAAATAGTAAGTAACAATTTAATAAATAGTAAGTAACAATTTGATAAATAGTAAGTAACAATTTAATAAATAGTAAGTAACAATTTAATAAATAGATAGTAACAATTTAATTAATAGTAAGTAACAACTTAATAAATAGTAAGTAACAATTTAATAAATAGTAAGAAACATTTTAATAAATAGTAAGTAACAATTTGATAAATAGTAAGTAACGAATTGATAAATGGAAAGTAACAATTTGATAAATAGTAAGTAACAATTTAATAAATAGTAAGTAACAATTTGATAAATAGTAAGTAACAATTTGATAAATAGAAAGTAACAATTTGATAAATAGTAAGTAACAATTTGATAAATAGTAAGTAACCATTTGATAAATAGTAAGTAACCATTTGATAAATAGTAAGTAACAATTTAATAAACAGTAACAATTTAATAAAGAGTAAGTAACAATTTAATAAATAGTAAGTAACAATTTAATAAATAGTTTGTAACAATTTAATAAATAGTAAGTAATAATTTGATAAATAGTAAGTAACAATTTAATAAATAGTATGTAACAATTTAATAAATAGTAAGTAACAATTTAATACATAGTAAGTAATAATTTAATAAATAGTAAGTAACAATTTGATAAATAGTAAGTAACAATTTAATAAATAGTAAGTAACAATTTAATAAATAGAATGTAACAATTTAATAAATAGTAAGTAACAATTTAATACATAGTAAGTAATAATTTAATAAATAGTAAGTAACAATTTAATAAATAGTGTGTAACAATTTAATAAATAGTAAGTAACAATTTAATAAATAGTGTGTAACAATTTAATAAATAGTAAGTAACAATTTAATCATAGTAAGTAACAATTTAATAAATAGTAAGTAACAATTTAATAAATAGTAAGAAACAATTTGATAAATAGTAAGTAACAATTTGATAAATAGTAAGTAACGATTTGATAAATAGATAGTAACAATTTGATAAATAGTAAGTAACAATTTAATAAATAGTAAGAAACAATTTGATAAATAGTAAGTAACAATTTGATAAATAGTAAGTAACAATTTGATAAATAGTAAGTAACAATTTGATAAATAGTAAGTAACAATTTGATAAATAGTAAGTAACAATTTAATAAAGAGTAAGTAACAATTTAATAAATAGTAAGTAATAATTTAATAAATAGTAATTAACAATTTAATAAATAGTAAGTAACAATTTAATAAATAGTAAGTAACAATTTGATAAATAGTAAGTAACAATTTGATAAAATGTAAGTAACAATTTAATAAATAGTATGTAACAATTTAATAAATAGTAAGTAACAATTTAATACATAGTAAGTAATAATTTAATAAATAGTAAGTAACAATTTAGTAAATAGTAAGTAACAATTTAATAAATAGTAAGTAACAATTTAATAAATAGTGAGTAACAATTTCATAAATAGTAAGTAACAATTTAATAAATAGTGTGTAACAATTTAATAAATAGTAAGTAACAATTTAATACATAGTAAGTAACAATTTAATAAATAGTAAGTAACAATTTAATAAATAGTAAGAAACAATTTGATAAATAGTAAGTAACAATTTGATAAATAGTCAGTAACAATTTGATAAATAGTAAGTAACAATTTGATAAATAGTAAGTAACCATTTGATAAATAGTAAGTAACCATTTGATAAATAGTAAGTAACCATTTGATAAATAGTTAGTAACAATTTAATAAATAGTAAGTAACAATTTAATAAATAGTATGTAACAATTTAATAAATAGTAAGTAATAATTTAATAAATAGTAAGTAACAATTTAGTAAATAGTAAGTAACAATTTAATAAATGGTAAGTAACAATTTAATAAATAGTGAGTAACAATTTCATAAATAGTAAGTAACAATTTAATAAATAGTGTGTAACAATTTAATAAATAGTAAGTAACAATTTAATACATAGTAAGTAACAATTTAATAAATAGTAAGTAACAATTTAATAAATAGTAAGAAACAATTTGATAAATAGTAAGTAACAATTTGATAAATAGTAAGTAACAATTTGATAAATAGTAAGTAACAATTTGATAAATAGTAAGTAACCATTTGATAAATAGTAAGTAACCATTTGATAAATAGTAAGTAACCATTTGATAAATAGTTAGTAACAATTTAATAAATAGTAAGTAACAATTTAATAAATAGTATGTAACAATTTAATAAATAGTAAGTAACAATTTGATAAATAGTAAGTAACAATTTGATAAATAGTAAGTAACAATTTGATAAATAGTAAGTAACCATTTGATAAATAGTAAGTAACCATTTGATAAATAGTAAGTAACAATTTAATAAATAGTAAGTAACAATTTAATAAATAGATAGTAACAATTTAATTAATAGTAAGTAACAACTTAATAAATAGTAAGTAACAATTTAATAAATAGTAAGAAACATTTTAATAAATAGTAAGTAACAATTTGATAAATAGTAAGTAACGATTTGATAAATAGAAAGTAACAATTTGATAAATAGTAAGTAACAATTTAATAAACAGTAACAATTTAATAAATAGTAAGTAACAATTTAATAAATAGTAAGTAATAATTTAATAAATAGTAAGTAACAATTTAATAAATAGTAAGTAACAATTTAATAAATAGTAAGTAACAATTAGATAAATAGTAAGTAACAATTTGATAAATTGTAAGTAACAATTTAATAAATAGTATGTAACAATTTAATAAATAGTATGTAACAATTTAATACATAGTAAGTAATAATTTAATTAATAGTATGTAACAATTTAGTAAATAGTAAGTAACAATTTAATAAATAGTAAGTAACAATTTAATAAATAGTAAGTAACGATTTGATAAATAGAAAGTAACAATTTGATAAATAGTAAGTAACAATTTAATAAATAGTAAGTAACAATTTAATAAATAGAATGTAACAATTTAATAAATAGTAAGTAACAATTTAATACATAGTAAGTAATAATTTAATAAATAGTAAGTAACAATTTAATAAATAGTGTGTAACAATTTAATAAATAGTAAGTAACAATTTAAAAAATAGTAACAATTTAATAAATAGTAAGTAACAATTTAATTAATAGTATGTAACAATTTAATAAATAGTAAGTAACAATTTGATAAATAGTAAGTATCAATTTGATAAATAGTAAGTAACAATTTGATAAATAGAAAGTAACCATTTGATAAATAGTAAGTAACCATTTGATAAATAGTAAGTAACAATTTAATAAATAGTAAGTAACAATTTAATAAATAGATAGTAACAATTTAATTAATAGTAAGTAACAACTTAATAAATAGTAAGTAACAATTTAATAAATAGTAAGAAACATTTTAATAAATAGTAAGTAACAATTTGATAAATAGTAAGTAACGATTTGATAAATAGAAAGTAACAATTTGATAAATAGTAAGTAACAATTTAATAAATAGTAAGTAACAATTTGATAAATAGTAAGTAACAATTTGATAAATAGAAAATAACAATTTGATAAATAGTAAGTAACAATTTGATAAATAGTAAGTAACCATTTGATAAATAGTAAGTAACCATTTGATAAATAGTAAGTAACAATTTAATAAACAGTAACAATTTAATAAAGAGTAAGTAACAATTTAATAAATAGTAAGTAACAATTTAATAAATAGTTTGTAACAATTTAATAAATAGTAAGTAATAATTTGATAAATAGTAAGTAACAATTTAATAAATAGTATGTAACAATTTAATAAATAGTAAGTAACAATTTAATACATAGTAAGTAATAATTTAATAAATAGTAAGTAACAATTTGATAAATAGTAAGTAACAATTTAATAAATAGTAAGTAACAATTTAATAAATAGAAAGTAACAATTTAATAAATAGTAAGTAACAATTTAATACATAGTAAGTAATAATTTAATAAATAGTAAGTAACAATTTAATAAATAGTGTGTAACAATTTAATAAATAGTAAGTAACAATTTAATAAATAGTGTGTAACAATTTAATAAATAGTAAGTAACAATTTAATCATAGTAAGTAACAATTTAATAAATAGTAAGTAACAATTTAATAAATAGTAAGAAACAATTTGATAAATAGTAAGTAACAATTTGATAAATAGTAAGTAACGATTTGATAAATAGAAAGTAACAATTTGATAAATAGTAAGTAACAATTTAATAAATAGTAAGAAACAATTTGATAAATAGTAAGTAACAATTTGATAAATAGTAAGTAACAATTTGATAAATAGTAAGTAACAATTTGATAAATAGTAAGTAACCATTTGATAAATAGTAAGTAACCATTTGATAAATAGTAAGTAACCATTTGATAAATAGTTAGTAACAATTTAATAAATAGTAAGTAACAATTTAATAAATAGTATGTAACAATTTAATAAATAGTAAGTAACAATTTGATAAATAGTAAGTAACAATTTGATAAATAGTAAGTAACAATTTGATAAATAGTAAGTAACCATTTGATAAATAGTAAGTAACCATTTGATAAATAGTAAGTAACAATTTAATAAATAGTAAGTAACAATTTAATAAATAGATAGTAACAATTTAATTAATAGTAAGTAACAACTTAATAAATAGTAAGTAACAATTTAATAAATAGTAAGAAACATTTTAATAAATAGTAAGTAACAATTTGATAAATAGTAAGTAACGATTTGATAAATAGAAAGTAACAATTTGATAAATAGTAAGTAACAATTTAATAAACAGTAACAATTTAATAAATAGTAAGTAACAATTTAATAAATAGTAAGTAATAATTTAATAAATAGTAAGTAACAATTTAATAAATAGTAAGTAACAATTTAATAAATAGTAAGTAACAATTAGATAAATAGTAAGTAACAATTTGATAAATTGTAAGTAACAATTTAATAAATAGTATGTAACAATTTAATAAATAGTATGTAACAATTTAATACATAGTAAGTAATAATTTAATAATAGTATGTAACAATTTAGTAAATAGTAAGTAACAATTTAATAAATAGTAAGTAACAATTTAATAAATAGTAAGTAACGATTTGATAAATAGAAAGTAACAATTTGATAAATAGTAAGTAACAATTTAATAAATAGTAAGTAACAATTTAATAAATAGAATGTAACAATTTAATAAATAGTAAGTAACAATTTAATACATAGTAAGTAATAATTTAAAAAATAGTAAGTAACAATTTAATAAATAGTGTGTAACAATTTAATAAATAGTAAGTAACAATTTAAAAAATAGTAACAATTTAATAAATAGTAAGTAACAATTTAATTAATAGTATGTAACAATTTAATAAATAGTAAGTAACAATTTGATAAATAGTAAGTATCAATTTGATAAATAGTAAGTAACAATTTGATAAATAGAAAGTAACCATTTGATAAATAGTAAGTAACCATTTGATAAATAGTAAGTAACAATTTAATAAATAGTAAGTAACAATTTAATAAATAGATAGTAACAATTTAATTAATAGTAAGTAACAACTTAATAAATAGTAAGTAACAATTTAATAAATAGTAAGAAACATTTTAATAAATAGTAAGTAACAATTTGATAAATAGTAAGTAACGAATTGATAAATAGAAAGTAACAATTTGATAAATAGTAAGTAACAATTTAATAAATAGTAAGTAACAATTTGATAAATAGTAAGTAACAATTTGATAAATAGAAAGTAACAATTTGATAAATAGTAAGTAACAATTTGATAAATAGTAAGTAACCATTTGATAAATAGTAAGTAACCATTTGATAAATAGTAAGTAACCATTTGATAAATAGTAAGTAACAATTTAATAAACAGTAACAATTTAATAAAGAGTAAGTAACAATTTAATAAATAGTAAGTAACAATTTAATAAATAGTTTGTAACAATTTAATAAATAGTAAGTAATAATTTGATAAATAGTAAGTAACAATTTAATAAATAGTATGTAACAATTTAATAAATAGTAAGTAACAATTTAATACATAGTAAGTAATAATTTAATAAATAGTAAGTAACAATTTGATAAATAGTAAGTAACAATTTAATAAATAGTAAGTAACAATTTAATAAATAGAATGTAACAATTTAATAAATAGTAAGTAACAATTTAATACATAGTAAGTAATAATTTAATAAATAGTAAGTAACAATTTAATAAATAGTGTGTAACAATTTAATAAATAGTAAGTAACAATTTAATAAATAGTGTGTAACAATTTAATAAATAGTAAGTAACAATTTAATCATAGTAAGTAACAATTTAATAAATAGTAAGTAACAATTTAATAAATAGTAAGAAACAATTTGATAAATAGTAAGTAACAATTTAATAAATAGTAAGTAACAATTTGATAAATAGTAAGTAACAATTTAATAAATAGTAAGTAACAATTTAATAAATAGATAGTAACAATTTAATTAATAGTAAGTAACAACTTAATAAATAGTAAGTAACAATTTAATAAATAGTAAGAAACATTTTAATAAATAGTAAGTAACAATTTGATAAATAGTAAGTAACGAATTGATAAATGGAAAGTAACAATTTGATAAATAGTAAGTAACAATTTAATAAATAGTAAGTAACAATTTGATAAATAGTAAGTAACAATTTGATAAATAGAAAGTAACAATTTGATAAATAGTAAGTAACAATTTGATAAATAGTAAGTAACCATTTGATAAATAGTAAGTAACCATTTGATAAATAGTAAGTAACAATTTAATAAACAGTAACAATTTAATAAAGAGTAAGTAACAATTTAATAAATAGTAAGTAACAATTTAATAAATAGTTTGTAACAATTTAATAAATAGTAAGTAATAATTTGATAAATAGTAAGTAACAATTTAATAAATAGTATGTAACAATTTAATAAATAGTAAGTAACAATTTAATACATAGTAAGTAATAATTTAATAAATAGTAAGTAACAATTTGATAAATAGTAAGTAACGAATTGATAAATAGAAAGTAACAATTTGATAAATAGTAAGTAACAATTTAATAAATAGTAAGTAACAATTTGATAAATAGTAAGTAACAATTTGATAAATAGAAAGTAACAATTTGATAAATAGTAAGTAACAATTTGATAAATAGTAAGTAACCATTTGATAAATAGTAAGTAACCATTTGATAAATAGTAAGTAACCATTTGATAAATAGTAAGTAACAATTTAATAAACAGTAACAATTTAATAAAGAGTAAGTAACAATTTAATAAATAGTAAGTAACAATTTAATAAATAGTTTGTAACAATTTAATAAATAGTAAGTAATAATTTGATAAATAGTAAGTAACAATTTAATAAATAGTATGTAACAATTTAATAAATAGTAAGTAACAATTTAATACATAGTAAGTAATAATTTAATAAATAGTAAGTAACAATTTGATAAATAGTAAGTAACAATTTAATAAATAGTAAGTAACAATTTAATAAATAGAATGTAACAATTTAATAAATAGTAAGTAACAATTTAATACATAGTAAGTAATAATTTAATAAATAGTAAGTAACAATTTAATAAATAGTGTGTAACAATTTAATAAATAGTAAGTAACAATTTAATAAATAGTGTGTAACAATTTAATAAATAGTAAGTAACAATTTAATCATAGTAAGTAACAATTTAATAAATAGTAAGTAACAATTTAATAAATAGTAAGAAACAATTTGATAAATAGTAAGTAACAATTTAATAAATAGTAAGTAACAATTTGATAAATAGTAAGTAACAATTTAATAAATAGTAAGTAACAATTTAATAAATAGATAGTAACAATTTAATTAATAGTAAGTAACAACTTAATAAATAGTAAGTAACAATTTAATAAATAGTAAGAAACATTTTAATAAATAGTAAGTAACAATTTGATAAATAGTAAGTAACGAATTGATAAATGGAAAGTAACAATTTGATAAATAGTAAGTAACAATTTAATAAATAGTAAGTAACAATTTGATAAATAGTAAGTAACAATTTGATAAATAGAAAGTAACAATTTGATAAATAGTAAGTAACAATTTGATAAATAGTAAGTAACCATTTGATAAATAGTAAGTAACCATTTGATAAATAGTAAGTAACAATTTAATAAACAGTAACAATTTAATAAAGAGTAAGTAACAATTTAATAAATAGTAAGTAACAATTTAATAAATAGTTTGTAACAATTTAATAAATAGTAAGTAATAATTTGATAAATAGTAAGTAACAATTTAATAAATAGTATGTAACAATTTAATAAATAGTAAGTAACAATTTAATACATAGTAAGTAATAATTTAATAAATAGTAAGTAACAATTTGATAAATAGTAAGTAACAATTTAATAAATAGTAAGTAACAATTTAATAAATAGAATGTAACAATTTAATAAATAGTAAGTAACAATTTAATACATAGTAAGTAATAATTTAATAAATAGTAAGTAACAATTTAATAAATAGTGTGTAACAATTTAATAAATAGTAAGTAACAATTTAATAAATAGTGTGTAACAATTTAATAAATAGTAAGTAACAATTTAATCATAGTAAGTAACAATTTAATAAATAGTAAGTAACAATTTAATAAATAGTAAGAAACAATTTGATAAATAGTAAGTAACAATTTGATAAATAGTAAGTAACGATTTGATAAATAGATAGTAACAATTTGATAAATAGTAAGTAACAATTTAATAAATAGTAAGAAACAATTTGATAAATAGTAAGTAACAATTTGATAAATAGTAAGTAACAATTTGATAAATAGTAAGTAACAATTTGATAAATAGTAAGTAACCATTTGATAAATAGTAAGTAACCATTTGATATATAGTAAGAAACAATTTGATAAATAGTAAGTAACAATTTGATAAATAGTAAGTAACGATTTGATAAATAGATAGTAACAATTTGATAAATAGTAAGTAACAATTTAATAAATAGTAAGAAACAATTTGATAAATAGTAAGTAACAATTAGATAAATAGTAAGTAACAATTTGATAAATTGTAAGTAACAATTTAATAAATAGTATGTAACAATTTAATAAATAGTAAGTTACAATTTAATACATAGTAAGTAATAATTTAATAAATAGTAAGTAACAATTTAGTAAATAGTAAGTAACAATTTAATAAATAGTAAGTAACAATTTAATAAATAGTAAGAAACAATTTGATAAATAGTAAGTAACAATTTAATTAATAGTTAGTAACAACTTAATAAATAGTAAGTAACAATTTAATAAATAGTAAGAAACATTTTAATAAATAGTTAGTAACAATTTGATAAATAGTAAGTAACGATTTGATAAATAGAAAGTAACAATTTGATAAATAGTAAGTAACAATTTAATAAAGAGTAAGTAACAATTTAATAAATAGTAAGTAATAATTTAATAAATAGTAATTAACAATTTAATAAATAGTAAGTAACAATTTAATAAATAGTAAGTAACAATTTGATAAATAGTAAGTAACAATTTGATAAAATGTAAGTAACAATTTAATAAATAGTATGTAACAATTTAATAAATAGTAAGTAACAATTTAATACATAGTAAGTAATAATTTAATAAATAGTAAGTAACAATTTCGTAAATAGTAAGTAACAATTTAATAAATAGTAAGTAACAATTTAATAAATAGTGAGTAACAATTTCATAAATAGTAAGTAACAATTTAATAAATAGTGTGTAACAATTTAATAAATAGTAAGTAACAATTTAATACATAGTAAGTAACAATTTAATAAATAGTAAGTAACAATTTAATAAATAGTAAGAAACAATTTGATAAATAGTAAGTAACAATTTGATAAATAGTCAGTAACAATTTGATAAATAGTAAGTAACAATTTGATAAATAGTAAGTAACCATTTGATAAATAGTAAGTAACCATTTGATAAATAGTAAGTAACCATTTGATAAATAGTTAGTAACAATTTAATAAATAGTAAGTAACAATTTAATAAATAGTATGTAACAATTTAATAAATAGTAAGTAATAATTTAATAAATAGTAAGTAACAATTTAGTAAATAGTAAGTAACAATTTAATAAATGGTAAGTAACAATTTAATAAATAGTGAGTAACAATTTCATAAATAGTAAGTAACAATTTAATAAATAGTGTGTAACAATTTAATAAATAGTAAGTAACAATTTAATACATAGTAAGTAACAATTTAATAAATAGTAAGTAACAATTTAATAAATAGTAAGAAACAATTTGATAAATAGTAAGTAACAATTTGATAAATAGTAAGTAACAATTTGATAAATAGTAAGTAACAATTTGATAAATAGTAAGTAACCATTTGATAAATAGTAAGTAACCATTTGATAAATAGTAAGTAACCATTTGATAAATAGTTAGTAACAATTTAATAAATAGTAAGTAACAATTTAATAAATAGTATGTAACAATTTAATAAATAGTAAGTAACAATTTGATAAATAGTAAGTAACAATTTGATAAATAGTAAGTAACAATTTGATAAATAGTAAGTAACCATTTGATAAATAGTAAGTAACCATTTGATAAATAGTAAGTAACAATTTAATAAATAGTAAGTAACAATTTAATAAATAGATAGTAACAATTTAATTAATAGTAAGTAACAACTTAATAAATAGTAAGTAACAATTTAATAAATAGTAAGAAACATTTTAATAAATAGTAAGTAACAATTTGATAAATAGTAAGTAACGATTTGATAAATAGAAAGTAACAATTTGATAAATAGTAAGTAACAATTTAATAAACAGTAACAATTTAATAAATAGTAAGTAACAATTTAATAAATAGTAAGTAATAATTTAATAAATAGTAAGTAACAATTTAATAAATAGTAAGTAACAATTTAATAAATAGTAAGTAACAATTAGATAAATAGTAAGTAACAATTTGATAAATTGTAAGTAACAATTTAATAAATAGTATGTAACAATTTAATAAATAGTATGTAACAATTTAATACATAGTAAGTAACAATTTAATAAATAGTAAGTAACAATTTAATAAATAGTAAGAAACAATTTGATAAATAGTAAGTAACAATTTGATAAATAGTAAGTAACCATTTGATAAATAGTAAGTAACCATTTGATAAATAGTAAGTAACAATTTAATAAACAGTAACAATTTAATAAAGAGTAAGTAACAATTTAATAAATAGTAAGTAACAATTTAATAAATAGTTTGTAACAATTTAATAAATAGTAAGTAATAATTTGATAAATAGTAAGTAACAATTTAATAAATAGTATGTAACAATTTAATAAATAGTAAGTAACAATTTAATACATAGTAAGTAATAATTTAATAAATAGTAAGTAACAATTTGATAAATAGTAAGTAACAATTTAATAAATAGTAAGTAACAATTTAATAAATAGAAAGTAACAATTTAATAAATAGTAAGTAACAATTTAATACATAGTAAGTAATAATTTAATAAATAGTAAGTAACAATTTAATAAATAGTGTGTAACAATTTAATAAATAGTAAGTAACAATTTAATAAATAGTGTGTAACAATTTAATAAATAGTAAGTAACAATTTAATCATAGTAAGTAACAATTTAATAAATAGTAAGTAACAATTTAATAAATAGTAAGAAACAATTTGATAAATAGTAAGTAACAATTTGATAAATAGTAAGTAACGATTTGATAAATAGAAAGTAACAATTTGATAAATAGTAAGTAACAATTTAATAAATAGTAAGAAACAATTTGATAAATAGTAAGTAACAATTTGATAAATAGTAAGTAACAATTTGATAAATAGTAAGTAACAATTTGATAAATAGTAAGTAACCATTTGATAAATAGTAAGTAACCATTTGATAAATAGTAAGTAACCATTTGATAAATAGTTAGTAACAATTTAATAAATAGTAAGTAACAATTTAATAAATAGTATGTAACAATTTAATAAATAGTAAGTAACAATTTGATAAATAGTAAGTAACAATTTGATAAATAGTAAGTAACAATTTGATAAATAGTAAGTAACCATTTGATAAATAGTAAGTAACCATTTGATAAATAGTAAGTAACAATTTAATAAATAGTAAGTAACAATTTAATAAATAGATAGTAACAATTTAATTAATAGTAAGTAACAACTTAATAAATAGTAAGTAACAATTTAATAAATAGTAAGAAACATTTTAATAAATAGTAAGTAACAATTTGATAAATAGTAAGTAACGATTTGATAAATAGAAAGTAACAATTTGATAAATAGTAAGTAACAATTTAATAAACAGTAACAATTTAATAAATAGTAAGTAACAATTTAATAAATAGTAAGTAATAATTTAATAAATAGTAAGTAACAATTTAATAAATAGTAAGTAACAATTTAATAAATAGTAAGTAACAATTAGATAAATAGTAAGTAACAATTTGATAAATTGTAAGTAACAATTTAATAAATAGTATGTAACAATTTAATAAATAGTATGTAACAATTTAATACATAGTAAGTAATAATTTAATAATAGTATGTAACAATTTAGTAAATAGTAAGTAACAATTTAATAAATAGTAAGTAACAATTTAATAAATAGTAAGTAACGATTTGATAAATAGAAAGTAACAATTTGATAAATAGTAAGTAACAATTTAATAAATAGTAAGTAACAATTTAATAAATAGAATGTAACAATTTAATAAATAGTAAGTAACAATTTAATACATAGTAAGTAATAATTTAAAAAATAGTAAGTAACAATTTAATAAATAGTGTGTAACAATTTAATAAATAGTAAGTAACAATTTAAAAAATAGTAACAATTTAATAAATAGTAAGTAACAATTTAATTAATAGTATGTAACAATTTAATAAATAGTAAGTAACAATTTGATAAATAGTAAGTATCAATTTGATAAATAGTAAGTAACAATTTGATAAATAGAAAGTAACCATTTGATAAATAGTAAGTAACCATTTGATAAATAGTAAGTAACAATTTAATAAATAGTAAGTAACAATTTAATAAATAGATAGTAACAATTTAATTAATAGTAAGTAACAACTTAATAAATAGTAAGTAACAATTTAATAAATAGTAAGAAACATTTTAATAAATAGTAAGTAACAATTTGATAAATAGTAAGTAACGAATTGATAAATAGAAAGTAACAATTTGATAAATAGTAAGTAACAATTTAATAAATAGTAAGTAACAATTTGATAAATAGTAAGTAACAATTTGATAAATAGAAAGTAACAATTTGATAAATAGTAAGTAACAATTTGATAAATAGTAAGTAACCATTTGATAAATAGTAAGTAACCATTTGATAAATAGTAAGTAACCATTTGATAAATAGTAAGTAACAATTTAATAAACAGTAACAATTTAATAAAGAGTAAGTAACAATTTAATAAATAGTAAGTAACAATTTAATAAATAGTTTGTAACAATTTAATAAATAGTAAGTAATAATTTGATAAATAGTAAGTAACAATTTAATAAATAGTATGTAACAATTTAATAAATAGTAAGTAACAATTTAATACATAGTAAGTAATAATTTAATAAATAGTAAGTAACAATTTGATAAATAGTAAGTAACAATTTAATAAATAGTAAGTAACAATTTAATAAATAGAATGTAACAATTTAATAAATAGTAAGTAACAATTTAATACATAGTAAGTAATAATTTAATAAATAGTAAGTAACAATTTAATAAATAGTGTGTAACAATTTAATAAATAGTAAGTAACAATTTAATAAATAGTGTGTAACAATTTAATAAATAGTAAGTAACAATTTAATCATAGTAAGTAACAATTTAATAAATAGTAAGTAACAATTTAATAAATAGTAAGAAACAATTTGATAAATAGTAAGTAACAATTTAATAAATAGTAAGTAACAATTTGATAAATAGTAAGTAACAATTTAATAAATAGTAAGTAACAATTTAATAAATAGATAGTAACAATTTAATTAATAGTAAGTAACAACTTAATAAATAGTAAGTAACAATTTAATAAATAGTAAGAAACATTTTAATAAATAGTAAGTAACAATTTGATAAATAGTAAGTAACGAATTGATAAATGGAAAGTAACAATTTGATAAATAGTAAGTAACAATTTAATAAATAGTAAGTAACAATTTGATAAATAGTAAGTAACAATTTGATAAATAGAAAGTAACAATTTGATAAATAGTAAGTAACAATTTGATAAATAGTAAGTAACCATTTGATAAATAGTAAGTAACCATTTGATAAATAGTAAGTAACAATTTAATAAACAGTAACAATTTAATAAAGAGTAAGTAACAATTTAATAAATAGTAAGTAACAATTTAATAAATAGTTTGTAACAATTTAATAAATAGTAAGTAATAATTTGATAAATAGTAAGTAACAATTTAATAAATAGTATGTAACAATTTAATAAATAGTAAGTAACAATTTAATACATAGTAAGTAATAATTTAATAAATAGTAAGTAACAATTTGATAAATAGTAAGTAACAATTTAATAAATAGTAAGTAACAATTTAATAAATAGAATGTAACAATTTAATAAATAGTAAGTAACAATTTAATACATAGTAAGTAATAATTTAATAAATAGTAAGTAACAATTTAATAAATAGTGTGTAACAATTTAATAAATAGTAAGTAACAATTTAATAAATAGTGTGTAACAATTTAATAAATAGTAAGTAACAATTTAATCATAGTAAGTAACAATTTAATAAATAGTAAGTAACAATTTAATAAATAGTAAGAAACAATTTGATAAATAGTAAGTAACAATTTGATAAATAGTAAGTAACGATTTGATAAATAGATAGTAACAATTTGATAAATAGTAAGTAACAATTTAATAAATAGTAAGAAACAATTTGATAAATAGTAAGTAACAATTTGATAAATAGTAAGTAACAATTTGATAAATAGTAAGTAACAATTTGATAAATAGTAAGTAACAATTTGATAAATAGTAAGTAACAATTTAATAAAGAGTAAGTAACAATTTAATAAATAGTAAGTAATAATTTAATAAATAGTAATTAACAATTTAATAAATAGTAAGTAACAATTTAATAAATAGTAAGTAACAATTTGATAAATAGTAAGTAACAATTTGATAAAATGTAAGTAACAATTTAATAAATAGTATGTAACAATTTAATAAATAGTAAGTAACAATTTAATACATAGTAAGTAATAATTTAATAAATAGTAAGTAACAATTTAGTAAATAGTAAGTAACAATTTAATAAATAGTAAGTAACAATTTAATAAATAGTGAGTAACAATTTCATAAATAGTAAGTAACAATTTAATAAATAGTGTGTAACAATTTAATAAATAGTAAGTAACAATTTAATACATAGTAAGTAACAATTTAATAAATAGTAAGTAACAATTTAATAAATAGTAAGAAACAATTTGATAAATAGTAAGTAACAATTTGATAAATAGTCAGTAACAATTTGATAAATAGTAAGTAACAATTTGATAAATAGTAAGTAACCATTTGATAAATAGTAAGTAACCATTTGATAAATAGTAAGTAACCATTTGATAAATAGTTAGTAACAATTTAATAAATAGTAAGTAACAATTTAATAAATAGTATGTAACAATTTAATAAATAGTAAGTAATAATTTAATAAATAGTAAGTAACAATTTAGTAAATAGTAAGTAACAATTTAATAAATGGTAAGTAACAATTTAATAAATAGTGAGTAACAATTTCATAAATAGTAAGTAACAATTTAATAAATAGTGTGTAACAATTTAATAAATAGTAAGTAACAATTTAATACATAGTAAGTAACAATTTAATAAATAGTAAGTAACAATTTAATAAATAGTAAGAAACAATTTGATAAATAGTAAGTAACAATTTGATAAATAGTAAGTAACAATTTGATAAATAGTAAGTAACAATTTGATAAATAGTAAGTAACCATTTGATAAATAGTAAGTAACCATTTGATAAATAGTAAGTAACCATTTGATAAATAGTTAGTAACAATTTAATAAATAGTAAGTAACAATTTAATAAATAGTATGTAACAATTTAATAAATAGTAAGTAACAATTTGATAAATAGTAAGTAACAATTTGATAAATAGTAAGTAACAATTTGATAAATAGTAAGTAACCATTTGATAAATAGTAAGTAACCATTTGATAAATAGTAAGTAACAATTTAATAAATAGTAAGTAACAATTTAATAAATAGATAGTAACAATTTAATTAATAGTAAGTAACAACTTAATAAATAGTAAGTAACAATTTAATAAATAGTAAGAAACATTTTAATAAATAGTAAGTAACAATTTGATAAATAGTAAGTAACGATTTGATAAATAGAAAGTAACAATTTGATAAATAGTAAGTAACAATTTAATAAACAGTAACAATTTAATAAATAGTAAGTAACAATTTAATAAATAGTAAGTAATAATTTAATAAATAGTAAGTAACAATTTAATAAATAGTAAGTAACAATTTAATAAATAGTAAGTAACAATTAGATAAATAGTAAGTAACAATTTGATAAATTGTAAGTAACAATTTAATAAATAGTATGTAACAATTTAATAAATAGTATGTAACAATTTAATACATAGTAAGTAATAATTTAATTAATAGTATGTAACAATTTAGTAAATAGTAAGTAACAATTTAATAAATAGTAAGTAACAATTTAATAAATAGTAAGTAACGATTTGATAAATAGAAAGTAACAATTTGATAAATAGTAAGTAACAATTTAATAAATAGTAAGTAACAATTTAATAAATAGAATGTAACAATTTAATAAATAGTAAGTAACAATTTAATACATAGTAAGTAATAATTTAATAAATAGTAAGTAACAATTTAATAAATAGTGTGTAACAATTTAATAAATAGTAAGTAACAATTTAAAAAATAGTAACAATTTAATAAATAGTAAGTAACAATTTAATTAATAGTATGTAACAATTTAATAAATAGTAAGTAACAATTTGATAAATAGTAAGTATCAATTTGATAAATAGTAAGTAACAATTTGATAAATAGAAAGTAACCATTTGATAAATAGTAAGTAACCATTTGATAAATAGTAAGTAACAATTTAATAAATAGTAAGTAACAATTTAATAAATAGATAGTAACAATTTAATTAATAGTAAGTAACAACTTAATAAATAGTAAGTAACAATTTAATAAATAGTAAGAAACATTTTAATAAATAGTAAGTAACAATTTGATAAATAGTAAGTAACGATTTGATAAATAGAAAGTAACAATTTGATAAATAGTAAGTAACAATTTAATAAATAGTAAGTAACAATTTGATAAATAGTAAGTAACAATTTGATAAATAGAAAATAACAATTTGATAAATAGTAAGTAACAATTTGATAAATAGTAAGTAACCATTTGATAAATAGTAAGTAACCATTTGATAAATAGTAAGTAACAATTTAATAAACAGTAACAATTTAATAAAGAGTAAGTAACAATTTAATAAATAGTAAGTAACAATTTAATAAATAGTTTGTAACAATTTAATAAATAGTAAGTAATAATTTGATAAATAGTAAGTAACAATTTAATAAATAGTATGTAACAATTTAATAAATAGTAAGTAACAATTTAATACATAGTAAGTAATAATTTAATAAATAGTAAGTAACAATTTGATAAATAGTAAGTAACAATTTAATAAATAGTAAGTAACAATTTAATAAATAGAAAGTAACAATTTAATAAATAGTAAGTAACAATTTAATACATAGTAAGTAATAATTTAATAAATAGTAAGTAACAATTTAATAAATAGTGTGTAACAATTTAATAAATAGTAAGTAACAATTTAATAAATAGTGTGTAACAATTTAATAAATAGTAAGTAACAATTTAATCATAGTAAGTAACAATTTAATAAATAGTAAGTAACAATTTAATAAATAGTAAGAAACAATTTGATAAATAGTAAGTAACAATTTGATAAATAGTAAGTAACGATTTGATAAATAGAAAGTAACAATTTGATAAATAGTAAGTAACAATTTAATAAATAGTAAGAAACAATTTGATAAATAGTAAGTAACAATTTGATAAATAGTAAGTAACAATTTGATAAATAGTAAGTAACAATTTGATAAATAGTAAGTAACCATTTGATAAATAGTAAGTAACCATTTGATAAATAGTAAGTAACCATTTGATAAATAGTTAGTAACAATTTAATAAATAGTAAGTAACAATTTAATAAATAGTATGTAACAATTTAATAAATAGTAAGTAACAATTTGATAAATAGTAAGTAACAATTTGATAAATAGTAAGTAACAATTTGATAAATAGTAAGTAACCATTTGATAAATAGTAAGTAACCATTTGATAAATAGTAAGTAACAATTTAATAAATAGTAAGTAACAATTTAATAAATAGATAGTAACAATTTAATTAATAGTAAGTAACAACTTAATAAATAGTAAGTAACAATTTAATAAATAGTAAGAAACATTTTAATAAATAGTAAGTAACAATTTGATAAATAGTAAGTAACGATTTGATAAATAGAAAGTAACAATTTGATAAATAGTAAGTAACAATTTAATAAACAGTAACAATTTAATAAATAGTAAGTAACAATTTAATAAATAGTAAGTAATAATTTAATAAATAGTAAGTAACAATTTAATAAATAGTAAGTAACAATTTAATAAATAGTAAGTAACAATTAGATAAATAGTAAGTAACAATTTGATAAATTGTAAGTAACAATTTAATAAATAGTATGTAACAATTTAATAAATAGTATGTAACAATTTAATACATAGTAAGTAATAATTTAATAATAGTATGTAACAATTTAGTAAATAGTAAGTAACAATTTAATAAATAGTAAGTAACAATTTAATAAATAGTAAGTAACGATTTGATAAATAGAAAGTAACAATTTGATAAATAGTAAGTAACAATTTAATAAATAGTAAGTAACAATTTAATAAATAGAATGTAACAATTTAATAAATAGTAAGTAACAATTTAATACATAGTAAGTAATAATTTAAAAAATAGTAAGTAACAATTTAATAAATAGTGTGTAACAATTTAATAAATAGTAAGTAACAATTTAAAAAATAGTAACAATTTAATAAATAGTAAGTAACAATTTAATTAATAGTATGTAACAATTTAATAAATAGTAAGTAACAATTTGATAAATAGTAAGTATCAATTTGATAAATAGTAAGTAACAATTTGATAAATAGAAAGTAACCATTTGATAAATAGTAAGTAACCATTTGATAAATAGTAAGTAACAATTTAATAAATAGTAAGTAACAATTTAATAAATAGATAGTAACAATTTAATTAATAGTAAGTAACAACTTAATAAATAGTAAGTAACAATTTAATAAATAGTAAGAAACATTTTAATAAATAGTAAGTAACAATTTGATAAATAGTAAGTAACGAATTGATAAATAGAAAGTAACAATTTGATAAATAGTAAGTAACAATTTAATAAATAGTAAGTAACAATTTGATAAATAGTAAGTAACAATTTGATAAATAGAAAGTAACAATTTGATAAATAGTAAGTAACAATTTGATAAATAGTAAGTAACCATTTGATAAATAGTAAGTAACCATTTGATAAATAGTAAGTAACCATTTGATAAATAGTAAGTAACAATTTAATAAACAGTAACAATTTAATAAAGAGTAAGTAACAATTTAATAAATAGTAAGTAACAATTTAATAAATAGTTTGTAACAATTTAATAAATAGTAAGTAATAATTTGATAAATAGTAAGTAACAATTTAATAAATAGTATGTAACAATTTAATAAATAGTAAGTAACAATTTAATACATAGTAAGTAATAATTTAATAAATAGTAAGTAACAATTTGATAAATAGTAAGTAACAATTTAATAAATAGTAAGTAACAATTTAATAAATAGAATGTAACAATTTAATAAATAGTAAGTAACAATTTAATACATAGTAAGTAATAATTTAATAAATAGTAAGTAACAATTTAATAAATAGTGTGTAACAATTTAATAAATAGTAAGTAACAATTTAATAAATAGTGTGTAACAATTTAATAAATAGTAAGTAACAATTTAATCATAGTAAGTAACAATTTAATAAATAGTAAGTAACAATTTAATAAATAGTAAGAAACAATTTGATAAATAGTAAGTAACAATTTAATAAATAGTAAGTAACAATTTGATAAATAGTAAGTAACAATTTAATAAATAGTAAGTAACAATTTAATAAATAGATAGTAACAATTTAATTAATAGTAAGTAACAACTTAATAAATAGTAAGTAACAATTTAATAAATAGTAAGAAACATTTTAATAAATAGTAAGTAACAATTTGATAAATAGTAAGTAACGAATTGATAAATGGAAAGTAACAATTTGATAAATAGTAAGTAACAATTTAATAAATAGTAAGTAACAATTTGATAAATAGTAAGTAACAATTTGATAAATAGAAAGTAACAATTTGATAAATAGTAAGTAACAATTTGATAAATAGTAAGTAACCATTTGATAAATAGTAAGTAACCATTTGATAAATAGTAAGTAACAATTTAATAAACAGTAACAATTTAATAAAGAGTAAGTAACAATTTAATAAATAGTAAGTAACAATTTAATAAATAGTTTGTAACAATTTAATAAATAGTAAGTAATAATTTGATAAATAGTAAGTAACAATTTAATAAATAGTATGTAACAATTTAATAAATAGTAAGTAACAATTTAATACATAGTAAGTAATAATTTAATAAATAGTAAGTAACAATTTGATAAATAGTAAGTAACAATTTAATAAATAGTAAGTAACAATTTAATAAATAGAATGTAACAATTTAATAAATAGTAAGTAACAATTTAATACATAGTAAGTAATAATTTAATAAATAGTAAGTAACAATTTAATAAATAGTGTGTAACAATTTAATAAATAGTAAGTAACAATTTAATAAATAGTGTGTAACAATTTAATAAATAGTAAGTAACAATTTAATCATAGTAAGTAACAATTTAATAAATAGTAAGTAACAATTTAATAAATAGTAAGAAACAATTTGATAAATAGTAAGTAACAATTTGATAAATAGTAAGTAACGATTTGATAAATAGATAGTAACAATTTGATAAATAGTAAGTAACAATTTAATAAATAGTAAGAAACAATTTGATAAATAGTAAGTAACAATTTGATAAATAGTAAGTAACAATTTGATAAATAGTAAGTAACAATTTGATAAATAGTAAGTAACCATTTGATAAATAGTAAGTAACCATTTGATATATAGTAAGAAACAATTTGATAAATAGTAAGTAACAATTTGATAAATAGTAAGTAACGATTTGATAAATAGATAGTAACAATTTGATAAATAGTAAGTAACAATTTAATAAATAGTAAGAAACAATTTGATAAATAGTAAGTAACAATTAGATAAATAGTAAGTAACAATTTGATAAATTGTAAGTAACAATTTAATAAATAGTATGTAACAATTTAATAAATAGTAAGTTACAATTTAATACATAGTAAGTAATAATTTAATAAATAGTAAGTAACAATTTAGTAAATAGTAAGTAACAATTTAATAAATAGTAAGTAACAATTTAATAAATAGTAAGAAACAATTTGATAAATAGTAAGTAACAATTTAATTAATAGTTAGTAACAACTTAATAAATAGTAAGTAACAATTTAATAAATAGTAAGAAACATTTTAATAAATAGTTAGTAACAATTTGATAAATAGTAAGTAACGATTTGATAAATAGAAAGTAACAATTTGATAAATAGTAAGTAACAATTTAATAAAGAGTAAGTAACAATTTAATAAATAGTAAGTAATAATTTAATAAATAGTAATTAACAATTTAATAAATAGTAAGTAACAATTTAATAAATAGTAAGTAACAATTTGATAAATAGTAAGTAACAATTTGATAAAATGTAAGTAACAATTTAATAAATAGTATGTAACAATTTAATAAATAGTAAGTAACAATTTAATACATAGTAAGTAATAATTTAATAAATAGTAAGTAACAATTTCGTAAATAGTAAGTAACAATTTAATAAATAGTAAGTAACAATTTAATAAATAGTGAGTAACAATTTCATAAATAGTAAGTAACAATTTAATAAATAGTGTGTAACAATTTAATAAATAGTAAGTAACAATTTAATACATAGTAAGTAACAATTTAATAAATAGTAAGTAACAATTTAATAAATAGTAAGAAACAATTTGATAAATAGTAAGTAACAATTTGATAAATAGTCAGTAACAATTTGATAAATAGTAAGTAACAATTTGATAAATAGTAAGTAACCATTTGATAAATAGTAAGTAACCATTTGATAAATAGTAAGTAACCATTTGATAAATAGTTAGTAACAATTTAATAAATAGTAAGTAACAATTTAATAAATAGTATGTAACAATTTAATAAATAGTAAGTAATAATTTAATAAATAGTAAGTAACAATTTAGTAAATAGTAAGTAACAATTTAATAAATGGTAAGTAACAATTTAATAAATAGTGAGTAACAATTTCATAAATAGTAAGTAACAATTTAATAAATAGTGTGTAACAATTTAATAAATAGTAAGTAACAATTTAATACATAGTAAGTAACAATTTAATAAATAGTAAGTAACAATTTAATAAATAGTAAGAAACAATTTGATAAATAGTAAGTAACAATTTGATAAATAGTAAGTAACAATTTGATAAATAGTAAGTAACAATTTGATAAATAGTAAGTAACCATTTGATAAATAGTAAGTAACCATTTGATAAATAGTAAGTAACCATTTGATAAATAGTTAGTAACAATTTAATAAATAGTAAGTAACAATTTAATAAATAGTATGTAACAATTTAATAAATAGTAAGTAACAATTTGATAAATAGTAAGTAACAATTTGATAAATAGTAAGTAACAATTTGATAAATAGTAAGTAACCATTTGATAAATAGTAAGTAACCATTTGATAAATAGTAAGTAACAATTTAATAAATAGTAAGTAACAATTTAATAAATAGATAGTAACAATTTAATTAATAGTAAGTAACAACTTAATAAATAGTAAGTAACAATTTAATAAATAGTAAGAAACATTTTAATAAATAGTAAGTAACAATTTGATAAATAGTAAGTAACGATTTGATAAATAGAAAGTAACAATTTGATAAATAGTAAGTAACAATTTAATAAACAGTAACAATTTAATAAATAGTAAGTAACAATTTAATAAATAGTAAGTAATAATTTAATAAATAGTAAGTAACAATTTAATAAATAGTAAGTAACAATTTAATAAATAGTAAGTAACAATTAGATAAATAGTAAGTAACAATTTGATAAATTGTAAGTAACAATTTAATAAATAGTATGTAACAATTTAATAAATAGTATGTAACAATTTAATACATAGTAAGTAATAATTTAATTAATAGTATGTAACAATTTAGTAAATAGTAAGTAACAATTTAATAAATAGTAAGTAACAATTTAATAAATAGTAAGTAACGATTTGATAAATAGAAAGTAACAATTTGATAAATAGTAAGTAACAATTTAATAAATAGTAAGTAACAATTTAATAAATAGAATGTAACAATTTAATAAATAGTAAGTAACAATTTAATACATAGTAAGTAATAATTTAATAAATAGTAAGTAACAATTTAATAAATAGTGTGTAACAATTTAATAAATAGTAAGTAACAATTTAAAAAATAGTAACAATTTAATAAATAGTAAGTAACAATTTAATTAATAGTATGTAACAATTTAATAAATAGTAAGTAACAATTTGATAAATAGTAAGTATCAATTTGATAAATAGTAAGTAACAATTTGATAAATAGAAAGTAACCATTTGATAAATAGTAAGTAACCATTTGATAAATAGTAAGTAACAATTTAATAAATAGTAAGTAACAATTTAATAAATAGATAGTAACAATTTAATTAATAGTAAGTAACAACTTAATAAATAGTAAGTAACAATTTAATAAATAGTAAGAAACATTTTAATAAATAGTAAGTAACAATTTGATAAATAGTAAGTAACGATTTGATAAATAGAAAGTAACAATTTGATAAATAGTAAGTAACAATTTAATAAATAGTAAGTAACAATTTGATAAATAGTAAGTAACAATTTGATAAATAGAAAATAACAATTTGATAAATAGTAAGTAACAATTTGATAAATAGTAAGTAACCATTTGATAAATAGTAAGTAACCATTTGATAAATAGTAAGTAACAATTTAATAAACAGTAACAATTTAATAAAGAGTAAGTAACAATTTAATAAATAGTAAGTAACAATTTAATAAATAGTTTGTAACAATTTAATAAATAGTAAGTAATAATTTGATAAATAGTAAGTAACAATTTAATAAATAGTATGTAACAATTTAATAAATAGTAAGTAACAATTTAATACATAGTAAGTAATAATTTAATAAATAGTAAGTAACAATTTGATAAATAGTAAGTAACAATTTAATAAATAGTAAGTAACAATTTAATAAATAGAAAGTAACAATTTAATAAATAGTAAGTAACAATTTAATACATAGTAAGTAATAATTTAATAAATAGTAAGTAACAATTTAATAAATAGTGTGTAACAATTTAATAAATAGTAAGTAACAATTTAATAAATAGTGTGTAACAATTTAATAAATAGTAAGTAACAATTTAATCATAGTAAGTAACAATTTAATAAATAGTAAGTAACAATTTAATAAATAGTAAGAAACAATTTGATAAATAGTAAGTAACAATTTGATAAATAGTAAGTAACGATTTGATAAATAGAAAGTAACAATTTGATAAATAGTAAGTAACAATTTAATAAATAGTAAGAAACAATTTGATAAATAGTAAGTAACAATTTGATAAATAGTAAGTAACAATTTGATAAATAGTAAGTAACAATTTGATAAATAGTAAGTAACCATTTGATAAATAGTAAGTAACCATTTGATAAATAGTAAGTAACCATTTGATAAATAGTTAGTAACAATTTAATAAATAGTAAGTAACAATTTAATAAATAGTATGTAACAATTTAATAAATAGTAAGTAACAATTTGATAAATAGTAAGTAACAATTTGATAAATAGTAAGTAACAATTTGATAAATAGTAAGTAACCATTTGATAAATAGTAAGTAACCATTTGATAAATAGTAAGTAACAATTTAATAAATAGTAAGTAACAATTTAATAAATAGATAGTAACAATTTAATTAATAGTAAGTAACAACTTAATAAATAGTAAGTAACAATTTAATAAATAGTAAGAAACATTTTAATAAATAGTAAGTAACAATTTGATAAATAGTAAGTAACGATTTGATAAATAGAAAGTAACAATTTGATAAATAGTAAGTAACAATTTAATAAACAGTAACAATTTAATAAATAGTAAGTAACAATTTAATAAATAGTAAGTAATAATTTAATAAATAGTAAGTAACAATTTAATAAATAGTAAGTAACAATTTAATAAATAGTAAGTAACAATTAGATAAATAGTAAGTAACAATTTGATAAATTGTAAGTAACAATTTAATAAATAGAATGTAACAATTTAATAAATAGTAAGTAACAATTTAATACATAGTAAGTAATAATTTAAAAAATAGTAAGTAACAATTTAATAAATAGTGTGTAACAATTTAATAAATAGTAAGTAACAATTTAAAAAATAGTAACAATTTAATAAATAGTAAGTAACAATTTAATTAATAGTATGTAACAATTTAATAAATAGTAAGTAACAATTTGATAAATAGTAAGTATCAATTTGATAAATAGTAAGTAACAATTTGATAAATAGAAAGTAACCATTTGATAAATAGTAAGTAACCATTTGATAAATAGTAAGTAACAATTTAATAAATAGTAAGTAACAATTTAATAAATAGATAGTAACAATTTAATTAATAGTAAGTAACAACTTAATAAATAGTAAGTAACAATTTAATAAATAGTAAGAAACATTTTAATAAATAGTAAGTAACAATTTGATAAATAGTAAGTAACGAATTGATAAATAGAAAGTAACAATTTGATAAATAGTAAGTAACAATTTAATAAATAGTAAGTAACAATTTGATAAATAGTATGTAACAATTTGATAAATAGAAAGTAACAATTTGATAAATAGTAAGTAACAATTTGATAAATAGTAAGTAACCATTTGATAAATAGTAAGTAACCATTTGATAAATAGTAAGTAACCATTTGATAAATAGTAAGTAACAATTTAATAAATAGTAAGTAACAATTTAATAAATAGTATGTAACAATTTAATAAATAGTAAGTAACAATTTACTAAATAGTAAGTAACAATTTAATAAATAGTAAGTAACAATTTTATAAACAGTAACAATTTAATAAAGAGTAAGTAACAATTTAATAAATAGTAAGTAACAATTTAATAACTAGTAAGTAACAATTTAATAAATAGTGAGTAACAATTTAATAAATAGTAAGTAACAATTTAATAAATAGTATGAAACAATTTAATAAATAGTATGTAACAATTTAATAAATAGTAAGTAACAATTTACTAAATAGTAAGTAACAATTTAATAAATAGTAAGTAACAATTTAATAAACAGTAACAATTTAATAAAGAGTAAGTAACAATTTAATAAATAGTAAGTAACAATTTAATAAATAGTAAGTAACAATTTAAAAAATAGTAACAATTTAATAACTAGTAAGTAACAATTTGATAAATTGTAAGTAACAATTTAATAAATAGTATGTAACAATTTAATAAATAGTAAGTAACAATTTAATACATAGTAAGTAATAATTTAATAAATAGTAAGTAACAATTTAGTAAATAGTAAGTAACAATTTAATAAATAGGAAGTAACAATTTAATAAATAGTGAGTAACAATTTCATAAATAGTAAGTAACAATTTAATAAATAGTGTGTAACAATTTAATAAATAGTAAGTAACAATTTAATACATAGTAAGTAACAATTTAATAAATAGTAAGTAACAATTTAATAAATAGTAAGAAACAATTTGATAAATAGTAAGTAACAATTTGATAAATAGTAAGTAACAATTTGATAAATAGTAAGTAACAATTTGATAAATACTAAGTAACTATTTGATAAATAGTAAGTAACCATTTGATAAATAGTAAGTAACAATTTAATAAATAGTAAGTAACAATTTAATAAATAGATAGTAACAATTTAATTAATAGTAAGTAACAACTTAATAAATAGTAAGTAACAATTTAATAAATAGTAAGAAGCATTTTAATAAATAGTAAGTAACAATTTGATAAATAGTAAGTAACGATTTGATAAATAGAAAGTAACAATTTGATAAATAGTAAGTAACAATTTAATAAACAGTAACAATTTAATAAATAGTAAGTAACAATTTAATAAATAGTAAGTAATAATTTAATAAATAGTAAGTAACAATTTGATAAATTGTAAGTAACATTTTAATAAATAGTATGTAACAATTTAATAAATAGTAAGTAACAATTTAATACATAGTAAGTAATAATTTAATAAATAGTAAGTAACAATTTAGTAAATAGTAAGTAACAATTTAATAAATAGTAAGTAACAATTTAATAAATAGTGAGTAACAATTTCATAAATAGTAAGTAACAATTTAATAAATAGTAAGTAACAATTTAATAAATAGTGAGTAACAATTTCATAAATAGTAAGTAACAATTTAATAAATTGTGTGTAACAATTTAATAAATAGTAAGTAACAATTTAATACATAGTAAGTAACAATTTAATAAATAGTAAGTAACAATTTAATAAATAGTAAGAAACAATTTGATAAATAGTAAGTAACAATTTGATAAATAGTAAGTAACAATTTGATAAATAGTAAGTAACAATTTGATAAATAGTAAGTAACCATTTGATAAATAGTAAGTAACCATTTGATAAATAGTAAGTAACCATTTGATAAATAGTTAGTAACAATTAAATAAATAGTAAGTAACAATTTAATAAATAGTATGTAACAATTTAATAAATAGTAAGTAACAATTTGATAAATAGTAAGTAACGATTTGATAAATAGAAAGTAACAATTTGATAAATAGTAAGTAACAATTTAATAAACAGTAACAATTTAATAAATAGTAAGTAACAATTTAATAAACAGTAACAATTTAGTAAATAGTAAGTAACAATTTAATAAATAGTAAGTAACAATTTAATAAATAGTAAGTAACGATTTGATAAATAGAAAGTAACAATTTGATAAATAGTAAGTAACAATTTAATAAATAGTAAGTAACAATTTAATAAATAGAATGTAACAATTTAATAAATAGTAAGTAACAATTTAATACATAGTAAGTAATAATTTAATAAATAGTAAGTAACAATTTAATAAATAGTGTGTAACAATTTAATAAATAGTAAGTAACAATTTAAAAAATATTAACAATTTAATAAATAGTAAGTAACAATTTAATTAATAGTATGTAACAATTTAATAAATAGTAAGTAACAATTTGATAAATAGTAAGTATCAATTTGATAAATAGTAAGTAACAATTTGATAAATAGAAAGTAACCATTTGATAAATAGTAAGTAACCATTTGATAAATAGTAAGTAACAATTTAATAAATAGTAAGTAACAATTTAATAAATAGATAGTAACAATTTAATTAATAGTAAGTAACAACTTAATAAATAGTAAGTAACAATTTAATAAATAGTAAGAAACATTTTAATAAATAGTAAGTAACAATTTGATAAATAGTAAGTAACGATTTGATAAATAGAAAGTAACAATTTGATAAATAGTAAGTAACAATTTAATAAATAGTAAGTAACAATTTGATAAATAGTAAGTAACAATTTGATAAATAGAAAGTAACAATTTGATAAATAGTAAGTAACAATTTGATAAATAGTAAGTAACCATTTGATAAATAGTAAGTAACCATTTGATAAATAGTAAGTAACAATTTAATAAACAGTAACAATTTAATAAAGAGTAAGTAACAATTTAATAAATAGTAAGTAACAATTTAATAAATAGTTTGTAACAATTTAATAAATAGTAAGTAATAATTTGATAAATAGTAAGTAACAATTTAATAAATAGTATGTAACAATTTAATAAATAGTAAGTAACAATTTAATACATAGTAAGTAATAATTTAATAAATAGTAAGTAACAATTTGATAAATAGTAAGTAACAATTTAATAAATAGTAAGTAACAATTTAATAAATAGAATGTAACAATTTAATAAATAGTAAGTAACAATTTAATACATAGTAAGTAATAATTTAATAAATAGTAAGTAACAATTTAATAAATAGTGTGTAACAATTTAATAAATAGTAAGTAACAATTTAATAAATAGTGTGTAACAATTTAATAAATAGTAAGTAACAATTTAATCATAGTAAGTAACAATTTAATAAATAGTAAGTAACAATTTAATAAATAGTAAGAAACAATTTGATAAATAGTAAGTAACAATTTGATAAATAGTAAGTAACGATTTGATAAATAGATAGTAACAATTTGATAAATAGTAAGTAACAATTTAATAAATAGTAAGAAACAATTTGATAAATAGTAAGTAACAATTTGATAAATAGTAAGTAACAATTTGATAAATAGTAAGTAACAATTTGATAAATAGTAAGTAACCATTTGATAAATAGTAAGTAACCATTTGATAAATAGTAAGTAACCATTTGATAAATAGTTAGTAACAATTTAATAAATAGTAAGTAACAATTTAATGAATAGTATGTAACAATTTAATAAATAGTAAGTAACAATTTGATAAATAGTAAGTAACAATTTGATAAATAGTAAGTAACAATTTGATAAATAGTAAGTAACCATTTGATAAATAGTAAGTAACCATTTGATAAATAGTAAGTAACAATTTAATAAATAGTAAGTAACAATTTAATAAATAGATAGTAACAATTTGATAAATTGTAAGTAACAATTTAATAAATAGTATGTAACAATTTAATAAATAGTAAGTAACAATTTAATACATAGTAAGTAATAATTTAATAAATAGTAAGTAACAATTTAGTAAATAGTAAGTAACAATTTAATAAATAGTAAGTAACAATTTAATAAATAGTGAGTAACAATTTCATAAATAGTAAGTAACAATTTAATAAATAGTGTGTAACAATTTAATAAATAGTAAGTAACAATTTAATACATAGTAAGTAACAATTAGATAAATAGTAAGTAACAATTTGATAAATTGTAAGTAACAATTTAATAAATAGTATGTAACAATTTAATAAATAGTAAGTAACAATTTAATACATAGTAAGTAATAATTTAATAAATAGTAAGTAACAATTTAGTAAATAGTAAGTAACAATTTAATAAATAGTAAGTAACAATTTAATAAATAGTATGTAACAATTTAATAAATAGTAAGTAACAATTTAATACATAGTAAGTAATAATTTAATAAATAGTAAGTAACAATTTAGTAAATAGTAAGTAACAATTTAATAAATAGTAAGTAACAATTTAATAAATAGTGAGTAACAATTTCATAAATAGTAAGTAACAATTTAATAAATAGTGTGTAACAATTTAATAAATAGTAAGTAACAATTTAATACATAGTAAGTAACAATTTAATAAATAGTAAGTAACAATTTAATAAATAGTAAGTAACAATTTAATAAATAGTAAGAAACAATTTGATAAATAGTAAGTAACAATTTGATAAATAGTAAGTAACAATTTGATAAATAGTAAGTAACAATTTGATAAATAGAAAGTAACAATTTGATAAATAGTAAGTAACAATTTAATAAACAGTAACAATTTAATAAATAGTAAGTAACAATTTAATAAATAGTAAGTAATAATTTAATAAATAGTAAGTAACAATTTAATAAATAGTAAGTAACAATTTAATAAATAGTAAGTAACAATTAGATAAATAGTAAGTAACAATTTGATAAATTGTAAGTAACAATTTAATAAATAGTATGTAACAATTTAATAAATAGTAAGTAACAATTTAATACATAGTAAGTAATAATTTAATAAATAGTAAGTAACAATTTAGTAAATAGTAAGTAACAATTTAATAAATAGTAAGTAACAATTTAATAAATAGTGAGTAACAATTTCATAAATAGTAAGTAACAATTTAATAAATAGTGTGTAACAATTTAATAAATAGTAAGTAACAATTTAATACATAGTAAGTAACAATTTAATAAATAGTAAGTAACAATTTAATAAATAGTAAGTAACAATTTAATAAATAGTAAGAAACAATTTGATAAATAGTAAGTAACAATTTGATAAATAGTAAGTAACAATTTGATAAATAGTAAGTAACAATTTGATAAATAGTAAGTAACCATTTGATAAATAGTAAGTAACCATTTGATAAATAGTAAGTAACCATTTGATAAATAGTAAGTAACAATTTAATAAATAGTAAGTAACAATTTAATAAATAGTATGTAACAATTTAATAAATAGTAAGAAACAATTTGATAAATAGTAAGTAACAATTTGATAAATAGTAAGTAACAATTTGATAAATAGTAAGTAACAATTTGATAAATAGTATGTAACCATTTGATAAATAGTAAGTAACCATTTGATAAATAGTAAGTAACAATTTAATAAATAGTAAGTAACAATTTAATAAATAGATAGTAACAATTTAATTAATAGTTAGTAACAACTTAATAAATAGTAAGTAACAATTTAATAAATAGTAAGAAACATTTTAATAAATAGTTAGTAACAATTTGATAAATAGTAAGTAACGATTTGATAAATAGAAAGTAACAATTTGATAAATAGTAAGTAACAATTTAATAAACAGTAACAATTTAATAAAGAGTAAGTAACAATTTAATAAATAGTAAGTAATAATTTAATAAATAGTAAGTAACAATTTAATAAATAGTAAGTTACAATTTAATAAATAGTAAGTAACAATTTGATAAATAGTAAGTAACAATTTGATAAATTGTAAGTAACAATTTAATAAATAGTATGTAACAATTTAATAAATAGTAAGTAACAATTTAATACATTGTAAGTAATAATTTAATAAATAGTAAGTAACAATTTAGTAAATAGTAAGTAACAATTTAATAAATAGTAAGTAACAATTTAATAAATAGTATGTAACAATTTAATAAATAGTAAGTAACAATTTACTAAATAGTAAGTAACAATTTAATAAATAGTAAGTAACAATTTTATAAACAGTAACAATTTAATAAAGAGTAAGTAACAATTTAATAAATAGTAAGTAACAATTTAATAAATAGTAAGTAACAATTTAATAAATAGTGAGTAACAATTTAATAAATAGTAAGTAACAATTTAATAAATTGTATGAAACAATTTAATAAATAGTATGTAACAATTTAATAAATAGTAAGTAACAATTTACTAAATAGTAAGTAACAATTTAATAAATAGTAAGTAACAATTTAATAAACAGTGACAATTTAATAAAGAGTAAGTAACAATTTAATAAATAGTAAGTAACAAGTTAATAAATAGTAAGTAACAATTTAAAAAATAGTAACTATTTAATAACTAGTAAGTAACAATTTAATAAATAGTAAGTAACAATTTGATAAATAGTAAGTAACAATTTAATAAATAGTAAGTAACAATTTAATAAACAGTAACAATTTAATAAATAGTAAGTAACAATTTAATAAACAGTAACAATTTAATAAAGAGTAAGTAACAATTTAATAAATAGTAAGTAACAATTTAATAAATAGTTTGTAACAATTTAATAAATAGTAAGTGTCAATTTAATAAATAATAAGTAACAATATAATAAATAGTAAGTAACAATTTAATAAATAGTAAGTAACAATTTAATAAATAGTAAGTAACAATTTAATAAATAGTAAGTAACAATTTAATAAATAGTGTGTAACATTTTAATAAATAGTAAGTAACAATTTAATACATAGTAAGTAACAATTTAATAAATAGTAAGTAACAATTTAATAAATAGTAAGAAACTATTTGATAAATAGTAAGTAACAATTTGATAAATAGTAAGTAACAATTTGATAAATAGTAAGTAACAATTTGATAAATAGTAAGTAACCATTTGATAAATAGTAAGAAACATTTTAATAAATAGTTAGTAACAATTTGATAAATAGTAAGTAACGATTTGATAAATAGAAAGTAACAATTTGATAAATAGTAAGTAACAATTTAATAAACAGTAACAATTTAATAAAGAGTAAGTAACAATTTAATAAATAGTAAGTAATAATTTAATAAATAGTAAGTAACAATTTAATAAATAGTAAGTAATAATTTAATAAATAGTAAGTAACAATTTAATAAATAGTGTGTAACAATTTAATAAATAGTAAGTAACAATTTAATAAATAGTGTGTAACAATTTAATAAATAGTAAGTAACAATTTAATCATAGTAAGTAACAATTTAATAAATAGTAAGTAACAATTTAATAAATAGTAAGAAACAATTTGATAAATAGTAAGTAACAATTTGATAAATAGTAAGTAACGATTTGATAAATAGATAGTAACAATTTGATAAATAGTAAGTAACAATTTAATAAATAGTAAGAAACAATTTGATAAATAGTAAGTAACAATTTGATAAATAGTAAGTAACAATTTGATAAATAGTAAGTAACAATTTGATAAATAGTAAGTAACCATTTGATAAATAGTAAGTAACCATTTGATAAATAGTAAGTAACCATTTGATAAATAGTTAGTAACAATTTAATAAATAGTAAGTAACAATTTAATGAATAGTATGTAACAATTTAATAAATAGTAAGTAACAATTTGATAAATAGTAAGTAACAATTTGATAAATAGTAAGTAACAATTTGATAAATAGTAAGTAACCATTTGATAAATAGTAAGTAACCATTTGATAAATAGTAAGTAACAATTTAGTAAATAGTAAGTAACAATTTAATAAATAGATAGTAACAATTTAATTAATAGTAAGTAACAACTTAATAAATAGTAAGTAACAATTTAATAAATAGTAAGAAACATTTTAATAAATAGTAAGTAACAATTTGATAAATAGTAAGTAACGATTTGATAAATAGAAAGTAACAATTTGATAAATAGTAAGTAACAATTTAATAAACAGTAACAATTTAATAAATAGTAAGTAACAATTTAATAAATAGTAAGTAATAATTTAATAAATAGTAAGTAACAATTTAATAAATAGTAAGTAACAATTTAATAAATAGTAAGTAACAATTAGATAAATAGTAAGTAACCATTTGATAAATAGTAAGTAACCATTTGATAAATAGTAAGTAACAATTTAATAAATAGTAAGTAACAATTTAATAAATAGTATGTAACAATTTAATAAATAGTAAGTAACAATTTGATAAATAGTAAGTAACAATTTGATAAATAGTAAGTAACAATTTGATAAATAGTAAGTAACAATTTGATAAATAGTATGTAACCATTTGATAAATAGTAAGTAACCATTTGATAAATAGTAAGTAACAATTTAATAAATAGTAAGTAACAATTTAATAAATAGATAGTAACAATTTAATTAATAGTTAGTAACAACTTAATAAATAGTAAGTAACAATTTAATAAATAGTAAGAAACGTTTTAATAAATAGTTAGTAACAATTTGATAAATAGTAAGTAACGATTTGATAAATAGAAAGTAACAATTTGATAAATAGTAAGTAACAATTTAATAAACAGTAACAATTTAATAAAGAGTAAGTAACAATTTAATAAATAGTAAGTAATAATTTAATAAATAGTAAGTAACAATTTAATAAATAGTAAGTTACAATTTAATAAATAGTAAGTAACAATTTGATAAATAGTAAGTAACAATTTGATAAATTGTAAGTAACAATTTAATAAATAGTATGTAACAATTTAATAAATAGTAAGTAACAATTTAATACATTGTAAGTAATAATTTAATAAATAGTAAGTAACAATTTAGTAAATAGTAAGTAACAATTTAATAAATAGTAAGTAACAATTTAATAAATAGTATGTAACAATTTAATAAATAGTAAGTAACAATTTACTAAATAGTAAGTAACAATTTAATAAATAGTAAGTAACAATTTTATAAACAGTAACAATTTAATAAAGAGTAAGTAACAATTTAATAAATAGTAAGTAACAATTTAATAAATAGTAAGTAACAATTTAATAAATAGTGAGTAACAATTTAATAAATAGTAAGTAACAATTTAATAAATTGTATGAAACAATTTAATAAATAGTATGTAACAATTTAATAAATAGTAAGTAACAATTTACTAAATAGTAAGTAACAATTTAATAAATAGTAAGTAACAATTTAATAAACAGTGACAATTTAAAAAAAGAGTAAGTAACAATTTAATAAATAGTAAGTAACAAGTTAATAAATAGTAAGTAACAATTTAAAAAATAGTAACTATTTAATAACTAGTAAGTAACAATTTAATAAATAGTAAGTAACAATTTGATAAATAGTAAGTAACAATTTAATAAATAGTAAGTAACAATTTAATAAACAGTAACAATTTAATAAATAGTAAGTAACAATTTAATAAACAGTAACAATTTAATAAAGAGTAAGTAACAATTTAATAAATAGTAAGTAACAATTTAATAAATAGTTTGTAACAATTTAATAAATAGTAAGTGTCAATTTAATAAATAATAAGTAACAATTTAATAAATAGTAAGTAACAATTTAATAAATAGAAAGTAACAATTTAATAAATAGTAAGTAACAATTTAATAAATAGTAAGTAACAATTTAATAAATAGTGTGTAACATTTTAATAAATAGTAAGTAACAATTTAATACATAGTAAGTAACAATTTAATAAATAGTAAGTAACAATTTAATAAATAGTAAGAAACAATTTGATAAATAGTAAGTAACAATTTGATAAATAGTAAGTAACAATTTGATAAATAGTAAGTAACAATTTGATAAATAGTAAGTAACCATTTGATAAATAGTAAGAAACATTTTAATAAATAGTTAGTAACAATTTGATAAATAGTAAGTAACGATTTGATAAATAGAAAGTAACAATTTGATAAATAGTAAGTAACAATTTAATAAACAGTAACAATTTAATAAAGAGTAAGTAACAATTTAATAAATAGTAAGTAATAATTTAATAAATAGTAAGTAACAATTTAATAAATAGTAAGTAACAATTTAATAAATAGTAAGTAACAATTTGATAAATAGTAAGTAACAATTTGATAAATTGTAAGTAACAATTTAATAAATAGTATGTAACAATTTAATAAATAGTAAGTAACAATTTAATACATAGTAAGTAATAATTTAATAAATAGTAAGTAACAATTTAATAAATAGTGTGTAACAATTTAATAAATAGTAAGTAACAATTTAATAAATAGTGTGTAACAATTTAATAAATAGTAAGTAACAATTTAATCATAGTAAGTAACAATTTAATAAATAGTAAGTAACAATTTAATAAATAGTAAGAAACAATTTGATAAATAGTAAGTAACAATTTGATAAATAGTAAGTAACGATTTGATAAATAGATAGTAACAATTTGATAAATAGTAAGTAACAATTTAATAAATAGTAAGAAACAATTTGATAAATAGTAAGTAACAATTTGATAAATAGTAAGTAACAATTTGATAAATAGTAAGTAACAATTTGATAAATAGTAAGTAACCATTTGATAAATAGTAAGTAACCATTTGATAAATAGTAAGTAACCATTTGATAAATAGTTAGTAACAATTTAATAAATAGTAAGTAACAATTTAATGAATAGTATGTAACAATTTAATAAATAGTAAGTAACAATTTGATAAATAGTAAGTAACAATTTGATAAATAGTAAGTAACAATTTGATAAATAGTAAGTAACCATTTGATAAATAGTAAGTAACCATTTGATAAATAGTAAGTAACAATTTAATAAATAGTAAGTAACAATTTAATAAATAGATAGTAACAATTTAATTAATAGTAAGTAACAACTTAATAAATAGTAAGTAACAATTTAATAAATAGTAAGAAACATTTTAATAAATAGTAAGTAACAATTTGATAAATAGTAAGTAACGATTTGATAAATAGAAAGTAACAATTTGATAAATAGTAAGTAACAATTTAATAAACAGTAACAATTTAATAAATAGTAAGTAACAATTTAATAAATAGTAAGTAATAATTTAATAAATAGTAAGTAACAATTTAATAAATAGTAAGTAACAATTTAATAAATAGTAAGTAACAATTAGATAAATAGTAAGTAACAATTTGATAAATTGTAAGTAACAATTTAATAAATAGTATGTAACAATTTAATAAATAGTAAGTAACAATTTAATACATAGTAAGTAATAATTTAATAAATAGTAAGTAACAATTTAGTAAATAGTAAGTAACAATTTAATAAATAGTAAGTAACAATTTAATAAATAGTGAGTAACAATTTCATAAATAGTAAGTAACAATTTAATAAATAGTGTGTAACAATTTAATAAATAGTAAGTAACAATTTAATACATAGTAAGTAACAATTTAATAAATAGTAAGTAACAATTTAATAAATAGTAAGTAACAATTTAATAAATAGTAAGAAACAATTTGATAAATAGTAAGTAACAATTTGATTAATAGTAAGTAACAATTTGATAAATAGTAAGTAACAATTTGATAAATAGTAAGTAACCATTTGATAAATAGTAAGTAACCATTTGATAAATAGTAAGTAACCATTTGATAAATAGTAAGTAACAATTTAATAAATAGTAAGTAACAATTTAATAAATAGTATGTAACAATTTAATAAATAGTAAGTAACAATTTGATAAATAGTAAGTAACAATTTGATAAATAGTAAGTAACAATTTAATAAATAGTAAGTAACAATTTAATAAATAGTAAGTAACAATTTAATAAATAGTGTGTAACATTTTAATAAATAGTAAGTAACAATTTAATACATAGTAAGTAACAATTTAATAAATAGTAAGTAACAATTTAATAAATAGTAAGAAACAATTTGATAAATAGTAAGTAACAATTTGATAAATAGTAAGTAACAATTTAATAAATAGTAAGTAACAATTTGATAAATAGTAAGTATCAATTTGATAAATAGTAAGTAACAATTTGATAAATAGAAAGTAACCATTTGATAAATAGTAAGTAACCATTTGATAAATAGTAAGTAACAATTTAATAAATAGTAAGTAACAATTTAATAAATAGATAGTAACAATTTAATTAATAGTAAGTAACAACTTAATAAATAGTAAGTAACAATTTAATAAATAGTAAGAAACATTTTAATAAATAGTAAGTAACAATTTGATAAATAGTAAGTAACGAATTGATAAATAGAAAGTAACAATTTGATAAATAGTAAGTAACAATTTAATAAATAGTAAGTAACAATTTGATAAATAGTATGTAACAATTTGATAAATAGAAAGTAACAATTTGATAAATAGTAAGTAACAATTTGATAAATAGTAAGTAACCATTTGATAAATAGTAAGTAACCATTTGATAAATAGTAAGTAACCATTTGATAAATAGTAAGTAACAATTTAATAAATAGTAAGTAACAATTTAATAAATAGTATGTAACAATTTAATAAATAGTAAGTAACAATTTACTAAATAGTAAGTAACAATTTAATAAATAGTAAGTAACAATTTTATAAACAGTAACAATTTAATAAAGAGTAAGTAACAATTTAATAAATAGTAAGTAACAATTTAATAACTAGTAAGTAACAATTTAATAAATAGTGAGTAACAATTTAATAAATAGTAAGTAACAATTTAATAAATAGTATGAAACAATTTAATAAATAGTATGTAACAATTTAATAAATAGTAAGTAACAATTTACTAAATAGTAAGTAACAATTTAATAAATAGTAAGTAACAATTTAATAAACAGTAACAATTTAATAAAGAGTAAGTAACAATTTAATAAATAGTAAGTAACAATTTAATAAATAGTAAGTAACAATTTAAAAAATAGTAACAATTTAATAACTAGTAAGTAACAATTTGATAAATTGTAAGTAACAATTTAATAAATAGTATGTAACAATTTAATAAATAGTAAGTAACAATTTAATACATAGTAAGTAATAATTTAATAAATAGTAAGTAACAATTTAGTAAATAGTAAGTAACAATTTAATAAATAGGAAGTAACAATTTAATAAATAGTGAGTAACAATTTCATAAATAGTAAGTAACAATTTAATAAATAGTGTGTAACAATTTAATAAATAGTAAGTAACAATTTAATACATAGTAAGTAACAATTTAATAAATAGTAAGTAACAATTTAATAAATAGTAAGAAACAATTTGATAAATAGTAAGTAACAATTTGATAAATAGTAAGTAACAATTTGATAAATAGTAAGTAACAATTTGATAAATACTAAGTAACTATTTGATAAATAGTAAGTAACCATTTGATAAATAGTAAGTAACAATTTAATAAATAGTAAGTAACAATTTAATAAATAGATAGTAACAATTTAATTAATAGTAAGTAACAACTTAATAAATAGTAAGTAACAATTTAATAAATAGTAAGAAGCATTTTAATAAATAGTAAGTAACAATTTGATAAATAGTAAGTAACGATTTGATAAATAGAAAGTAACAATTTGATAAATAGTAAGTAACAATTTAATAAACAGTAACAATTTAATAAATAGTAAGTAACAATTTAATAAATAGTAAGTAATAATTTAATAAATAGTAAGTAACAATTTGATAAATTGTAAGTAACATTTTAATAAATAGTATGTAACAATTTAATAAATAGTAAGTAACAATTTAATACATAGTAAGTAATAATTTAATAAATAGTAAGTAACAATTTAGTAAATAGTAAGTAACAATTTAATAAATAGTAAGTAACAATTTAATAAATAGTGAGTAACAATTTCATAAATAGTAAGTAACAATTTAATAAATAGTAAGTAACAATTTAATAAATAGTGAGTAACAATTTCATAAATAGTAAGTAACAATTTAATAAATTGTGTGTAACAATTTAATAAATAGTAAGTAACAATTTAATACATAGTAAGTAACAATTTAATAAATAGTAAGTAACAATTTAATAAATAGTAAGAAACAATTTGATAAATAGTAAGTAACAATTTGATAAATAGTAAGTAACAATTTGATAAATAGTAAGTAACAATTTGATAAATAGTAAGTAACCATTTGATAAATAGTAAGTAACCATTTGATAAATAGTAAGTAACCATTTGATAAATAGTTAGTAACAATTAAATAAATAGTAAGTAACAATTTAATAAATAGTATGTAACAATTTAATAAATAGTAAGTAACAATTTGATAAATAGTAAGTAACGATTTGATAAATAGAAAGTAACAATTTGATAAATAGTAAGTAACAATTTAATAAACAGTAACAATTTAATAAATAGTAAGTAACAATTTAATAAACAGTAACAATTTAGTAAATAGTAAGTAACAATTTAATAAATAGTAAGTAACAATTTAATAAATAGTAAGTAACGATTTGATAAATAGAAAGTAACAATTTGATAAATAGTAAGTAACAATTTAATAAATAGTAAGTAACAATTTAATAAATAGAATGTAACAATTTAATAAATAGTAAGTAACAATTTAATACATAGTAAGTAATAATTTAATAAATAGTAAGTAACAATTTAATAAATAGTGTGTAACAATTTAATAAATAGTAAGTAACAATTTAAAAAATATTAACAATTTAATAAATAGTAAGTAACAATTTAATTAATAGTATGTAACAATTTAATAAATAGTAAGTAACAATTTGATAAATAGTAAGTATCAATTTGATAAATAGTAAGTAACAATTTGATAAATAGAAAGTAACCATTTGATAAATAGTAAGTAACCATTTGATAAATAGTAAGTAACAATTTAATAAATAGTAAGTAACAATTTAATAAATAGATAGTAACAATTTAATTAATAGTAAGTAACAACTTAATAAATAGTAAGTAACAATTTAATAAATAGTAAGAAACATTTTAATAAATAGTAAGTAACAATTTGATAAATAGTAAGTAACGATTTGATAAATAGAAAGTAACAATTTGATAAATAGTAAGTAACAATTTAATAAATAGTAAGTAACAATTTGATAAATAGTAAGTAACAATTTGATAAATAGAAAGTAACAATTTGATAAATAGTAAGTAACAATTTGATAAATAGTAAGTAACCATTTGATAAATAGTAAGTAACCATTTGATAAATAGTAAGTAACAATTTAATAAACAGTAACAATTTAATAAAGAGTAAGTAACAATTTAATAAATAGTAAGTAACAATTTAATAAATAGTTTGTAACAATTTAATAAATAGTAAGTAATAATTTGATAAATAGTAAGTAACAATTTAATAAATAGTATGTAACAATTTAATAAATAGTAAGTAACAATTTAATACATAGTAAGTAATAATTTAATAAATAGTAAGTAACAATTTGATAAATAGTAAGTAACAATTTAATAAATAGTAAGTAACAATTTAATAAATAGAATGTAACAATTTAATAAATAGTAAGTAACAATTTAATACATAGTAAGTAATAATTTAATAAATAGTAAGTAACAATTTAATAAATAGTGTGTAACAATTTAATAAATAGTAAGTAACAATTTAATAAATAGTGTGTAACAATTTAATAAATAGTAAGTAACAATTTAATCATAGTAAGTAACAATTTAATAAATAGTAAGTAACAATTTAATAAATAGTAAGAAACAATTTGATAAATAGTAAGTAACAATTTGATAAATAGTAAGTAACGATTTGATAAATAGATAGTAACAATTTGATAAATAGTAAGTAACAATTTAATAAATAGTAAGAAACAATTTGATAAATAGTAAGTAACAATTTGATAAATAGTAAGTAACAATTTGATAAATAGTAAGTAACAATTTGATAAATAGTAAGTAACCATTTGATAAATAGTAAGTAACCATTTGATAAATAGTAAGTAACCATTTGATAAATAGTTAGTAACAATTTAATAAATAGTAAGTAACAATTTAATGAATAGTATGTAACAATTTAATAAATAGTAAGTAACAATTTGATAAATAGTAAGTAACAATTTGATAAATAGTAAGTAACAATTTGATAAATAGTAAGTAACCATTTGATAAATAGTAAGTAACCATTTGATAAATAGTAAGTAACAATTTAATAAATAGTAAGTAACAATTTAATAAATAGATAGTAACAATTTGATAAATTGTAAGTAACAATTTAATAAATAGTATGTAACAATTTAATAAATAGTAAGTAACAATTTAATACATAGTAAGTAATAATTTAATAAATAGTAAGTAACAATTTAGTAAATAGTAAGTAACAATTTAATAAATAGTAAGTAACAATTTAATAAATAGTGAGTAACAATTTCATAAATAGTAAGTAACAATTTAATAAATAGTGTGTAACAATTTAATAAATAGTAAGTAACAATTTAATACATAGTAAGTAACAATTAGATAAATAGTAAGTAACAATTTGATAAATTGTAAGTAACAATTTAATAAATAGTATGTAACAATTTAATAAATAGTAAGTAACAATTTAATACATAGTAAGTAATAATTTAATAAATAGTAAGTAACAATTTAGTAAATAGTAAGTAACAATTTAATAAATAGTAAGTAACAATTTAATAAATAGTATGTAACAATTTAATAAATAGTAAGTAACAATTTAATACATAGTAAGTAATAATTTAATAAATAGTAAGTAACAATTTAGTAAATAGTAAGTAACAATTTAATAAATAGTAAGTAACAATTTAATAAATAGTGAGTAACAATTTCATAAATAGTAAGTAACAATTTAATAAATAGTGTGTAACAATTTAATAAATAGTAAGTAACAATTTAATACATAGTAAGTAACAATTTAATAAATAGTAAGTAACAATTTAATAAATAGTAAGTAACAATTTAATAAATAGTAAGAAACAATTTGATAAATAGTAAGTAACAATTTGATAAATAGTAAGTAACAATTTGATAAATAGTAAGTAACAATTTGATAAATAGAAAGTAACAATTTGATAAATAGTAAGTAACAATTTAATAAACAGTAACAATTTAATAAATAGTAAGTAACAATTTAATAAATAGTAAGTAATAATTTAATAAATAGTAAGTAACAATTTAATAAATAGTAAGTAACAATTTAATAAATAGTAAGTAACAATTAGATAAATAGTAAGTAACAATTTGATAAATTGTAAGTAACAATTTAATAAATAGTATGTAACAATTTAATAAATAGTAAGTAACAATTTAATACATAGTAAGTAATAATTTAATAAATAGTAAGTAACAATTTAGTAAATAGTAAGTAACAATTTAATAAATAGTAAGTAACAATTTAATAAATAGTGAGTAACAATTTCATAAATAGTAAGTAACAATTTAATAAATAGTGTGTAACAATTTAATAAATAGTAAGTAACAATTTAATACATAGTAAGTAACAATTTAATAAATAGTAAGTAACAATTTAATAAATAGTAAGTAACAATTTAATAAATAGTAAGAAACAATTTGATAAATAGTAAGTAACAATTTGATAAATAGTAAGTAACAATTTGATAAATAGTAAGTAACAATTTGATAAATAGTAAGTAACCATTTGATAAATAGTAAGTAACCATTTGATAAATAGTAAGTAACCATTTGATAAATAGTAAGTAACAATTTAATAAATAGTAAGTAACAATTTAATAAATAGTATGTAACAATTTAATAAATAGTAAGAAACAATTTGATAAATAGTAAGTAACAATTTGATAAATAGTAAGTAACAATTTGATAAATAGTAAGTAACAATTTGATAAATAGTATGTAACCATTTGATAAATAGTAAGTAACCATTTGATAAATAGTAAGTAACAATTTAATAAATAGTAAGTAACAATTTAATAAATAGATAGTAACAATTTAATTAATAGTTAGTAACAACTTAATAAATAGTAAGTAACAATTTAATAAATAGTAAGAAACATTTTAATAAATAGTTAGTAACAATTTGATAAATAGTAAGTAACGATTTGATAAATAGAAAGTAACAATTTGATAAATAGTAAGTAACAATTTAATAAACAGTAACAATTTAATAAAGAGTAAGTAACAATTTAATAAATAGTAAGTAATAATTTAATAAATAGTAAGTAACAATTTAATAAATAGTAAGTTACAATTTAATAAATAGTAAGTAACAATTTGATAAATAGTAAGTAACAATTTGATAAATTGTAAGTAACAATTTAATAAATAGTATGTAACAATTTAATAAATAGTAAGTAACAATTTAATACATTGTAAGTAATAATTTAATAAATAGTAAGTAACAATTTAGTAAATAGTAAGTAACAATTTAATAAATAGTAAGTAACAATTTAATAAATAGTATGTAACAATTTAATAAATAGTAAGTAACAATTTACTAAATAGTAAGTAACAATTTAATAAATAGTAAGTAACAATTTTATAAACAGTAACAATTTAATAAAGAGTAAGTAACAATTTAATAAATAGTAAGTAACAATTTAATAAATAGTAAGTAACAATTTAATAAATAGTGAGTAACAATTTAATAAATAGTAAGTAACAATTTAATAAATTGTATGAAACAATTTAATAAATAGTATGTAACAATTTAATAAATAGTAAGTAACAATTTACTAAATAGTAAGTAACAATTTAATAAATAGTAAGTAACAATTTAATAAACAGTGACAATTTAATAAAGAGTAAGTAACAATTTAATAAATAGTAAGTAACAAGTTAATAAATAGTAAGTAACAATTTAAAAAATAGTAACTATTTAATAACTAGTAAGTAACAATTTAATAAATAGTAAGTAACAATTTGATAAATAGTAAGTAACAATTTAATAAATAGTAAGTAACAATTTAATAAACAGTAACAATTTAATAAATAGTAAGTAACAATTTAATAAACAGTAACAATTTAATAAAGAGTAAGTAACAATTTAATAAATAGTAAGTAACAATTTAATAAATAGTTTGTAACAATTTAATAAATAGTAAGTGTCAATTTAATAAATAATAAGTAACAATATAATAAATAGTAAGTAACAATTTAATAAATAGTAAGTAACAATTTAATAAATAGTAAGTAACAATTTAATAAATAGTAAGTAACAATTTAATAAATAGTGTGTAACATTTTAATAAATAGTAAGTAACAATTTAATACATAGTAAGTAACAATTTAATAAATAGTAAGTAACAATTTAATAAATAGTAAGAAACTATTTGATAAATAGTAAGTAACAATTTGATAAATAGTAAGTAACAATTTGATAAATAGTAAGTAACAATTTGATAAATAGTAAGTAACCATTTGATAAATAGTAAGAAACATTTTAATAAATAGTTAGTAACAATTTGATAAATAGTAAGTAACGATTTGATAAATAGAAAGTAACAATTTGATAAATAGTAAGTAACAATTTAATAAACAGTAACAATTTAATAAAGAGTAAGTAACAATTTAATAAATAGTAAGTAATAATTTAATAAATAGTAAGTAACAATTTAATAAATAGTAAGTAATAATTTAATAAATAGTAAGTAACAATTTAATAAATAGTGTGTAACAATTTAATAAATAGTAAGTAACAATTTAATAAATAGTGTGTAACAATTTAATAAATAGTAAGTAACAATTTAATCATAGTAAGTAACAATTTAATAAATAGTAAGTAACAATTTAATAAATAGTAAGAAACAATTTGATAAATAGTAAGTAACAATTTGATAAATAGTAAGTAACGATTTGATAAATAGATAGTAACAATTTGATAAATAGTAAGTAACAATTTAATAAATAGTAAGAAACAATTTGATAAATAGTAAGTAACAATTTGATAAATAGTAAGTAACAATTTGATAAATAGTAAGTAACAATTTGATAAATAGTAAGTAACCATTTGATAAATAGTAAGTAACCATTTGATAAATAGTAAGTAACCATTTGATAAATAGTTAGTAACAATTTAATAAATAGTAAGTAACAATTTAATGAATAGTATGTAACAATTTAATAAATAGTAAGTAACAATTTGATAAATAGTAAGTAACAATTTGATAAATAGTAAGTAACAATTTGATAAATAGTAAGTAACCATTTGATAAATAGTAAGTAACCATTTGATAAATAGTAAGTAACAATTTAGTAAATAGTAAGTAACAATTTAATAAATAGATAGTAACAATTTAATTAATAGTAAGTAACAACTTAATAAATAGTAAGTAACAATTTAATAAATAGTAAGAAACATTTTAATAAATAGTAAGTAACAATTTGATAAATAGTAAGTAACGATTTGATAAATAGAAAGTAACAATTTGATAAATAGTAAGTAACAATTTAATAAACAGTAACAATTTAATAAATAGTAAGTAACAATTTAATAAATAGTAAGTAATAATTTAATAAATAGTAAGTAACAATTTAATAAATAGTAAGTAACAATTTAATAAATAGTAAGTAACAATTAGATAAATAGTAAGTAACCATTTGATAAATAGTAAGTAACCATTTGATAAATAGTAAGTAACAATTTAATAAATAGTAAGTAACAATTTAATAAATAGTATGTAACAATTTAATAAATAGTAAGTAACAATTTGATAAATAGTAAGTAACAATTTGATAAATAGTAAGTAACAATTTGATAAATAGTAAGTAACAATTTGATAAATAGTATGTAACCATTTGATAAATAGTAAGTAACCATTTGATAAATAGTAAGTAACAATTTAATAAATAGTAAGTAACAATTTAATAAATAGATAGTAACAATTTAATTAATAGTTAGTAACAACTTAATAAATAGTAAGTAACAATTTAATAAATAGTAAGAAACGTTTTAATAAATAGTTAGTAACAATTTGATAAATAGTAAGTAACGATTTGATAAATAGAAAGTAACAATTTGATAAATAGTAAGTAACAATTTAATAAACAGTAACAATTTAATAAAGAGTAAGTAACAATTTAATAAATAGTAAGTAATAATTTAATAAATAGTAAGTAACAATTTAATAAATAGTAAGTTACAATTTAATAAATAGTAAGTAACAATTTGATAAATAGTAAGTAACAATTTGATAAATTGTAAGTAACAATTTAATAAATAGTATGTAACAATTTAATAAATAGTAAGTAACAATTTAATACATTGTAAGTAATAATTTAATAAATAGTAAGTAACAATTTAGTAAATAGTAAGTAACAATTTAATAAATAGTAAGTAACAATTTAATAAATAGTATGTAACAATTTAATAAATAGTAAGTAACAATTTACTAAATAGTAAGTAACAATTTAATAAATAGTAAGTAACAATTTTATAAACAGTAACAATTTAATAAAGAGTAAGTAACAATTTAATAAATAGTAAGTAACAATTTAATAAATAGTAAGTAACAATTTAATAAATAGTGAGTAACAATTTAATAAATAGTAAGTAACAATTTAATAAATTGTATGAAACAATTTAATAAATAGTATGTAACAATTTAATAAATAGTAAGTAACAATTTACTAAATAGTAAGTAACAATTTAATAAATAGTAAGTAACAATTTAATAAACAGTGACAATTTAAAAAAAGAGTAAGTAACAATTTAATAAATAGTAAGTAACAAGTTAATAAATAGTAAGTAACAATTTAAAAAATAGTAACTATTTAATAACTAGTAAGTAACAATTTAATAAATAGTAAGTAACAATTTGATAAATAGTAAGTAACAATTTAATAAATAGTAAGTAACAATTTAATAAACAGTAACAATTTAATAAATAGTAAGTAACAATTTAATAAACAGTAACAATTTAATAAAGAGTAAGTAACAATTTAATAAATAGTAAGTAACAATTTAATAAATAGTTTGTAACAATTTAATAAATAGTAAGTGTCAATTTAATAAATAATAAGTAACAATTTAATAAATAGTAAGTAACAATTTAATAAATAGAAAGTAACAATTTAATAAATAGTAAGTAACAATTTAATAAATAGTAAGTAACAATTTAATAAATAGTGTGTAACATTTTAATAAATAGTAAGTAACAATTTAATACATAGTAAGTAACAATTTAATAAATAGTAAGTAACAATTTAATAAATAGTAAGAAACAATTTGATAAATAGTAAGTAACAATTTGATAAATAGTAAGTAACAATTTGATAAATAGTAAGTAACAATTTGATAAATAGTAAGTAACCATTTGATAAATAGTAAGAAACATTTTAATAAATAGTTAGTAACAATTTGATAAATAGTAAGTAACGATTTGATAAATAGAAAGTAACAATTTGATAAATAGTAAGTAACAATTTAATAAACAGTAACAATTTAATAAAGAGTAAGTAACAATTTAATAAATAGTAAGTAATAATTTAATAAATAGTAAGTAACAATTTAATAAATAGTAAGTAACAATTTAATAAATAGTAAGTAACAATTTGATAAATAGTAAGTAACAATTTGATAAATTGTAAGTAACAATTTAATAAATAGTATGTAACAATTTAATAAATAGTAAGTAACAATTTAATACATAGTAAGTAATAATTTAATAAATAGTAAGTAACAATTTAATAAATAGTGTGTAACAATTTAATAAATAGTAAGTAACAATTTAATAAATAGTGTGTAACAATTTAATAAATAGTAAGTAACAATTTAATCATAGTAAGTAACAATTTAATAAATAGTAAGTAACAATTTAATAAATAGTAAGAAACAATTTGATAAATAGTAAGTAACAATTTGATAAATAGTAAGTAACGATTTGATAAATAGATAGTAACAATTTGATAAATAGTAAGTAACAATTTAATAAATAGTAAGAAACAATTTGATAAATAGTAAGTAACAATTTGATAAATAGTAAGTAACAATTTGATAAATAGTAAGTAACAATTTGATAAATAGTAAGTAACCATTTGATAAATAGTAAGTAACCATTTGATAAATAGTAAGTAACCATTTGATAAATAGTTAGTAACAATTTAATAAATAGTAAGTAACAATTTAATGAATAGTATGTAACAATTTAATAAATAGTAAGTAACAATTTGATAAATAGTAAGTAACAATTTGATAAATAGTAAGTAACAATTTGATAAATAGTAAGTAACCATTTGATAAATAGTAAGTAACCATTTGATAAATAGTAAGTAACAATTTAATAAATAGTAAGTAACAATTTAATAAATAGATAGTAACAATTTAATTAATAGTAAGTAACAACTTAATAAATAGTAAGTAACAATTTAATAAATAGTAAGAAACATTTTAATAAATAGTAAGTAACAATTTGATAAATAGTAAGTAACGATTTGATAAATAGAAAGTAACAATTTGATAAATAGTAAGTAACAATTTAATAAACAGTAACAATTTAATAAATAGTAAGTAACAATTTAATAAATAGTAAGTAATAATTTAATAAATAGTAAGTAACAATTTAATAAATAGTAAGTAACAATTTAATAAATAGTAAGTAACAATTAGATAAATAGTAAGTAACAATTTGATAAATTGTAAGTAACAATTTAATAAATAGTATGTAACAATTTAATAAATAGTAAGTAACAATTTAATACATAGTAAGTAATAATTTAATAAATAGTAAGTAACAATTTAGTAAATAGTAAGTAACAATTTAATAAATAGTAAGTAACAATTTAATAAATAGTGAGTAACAATTTCATAAATAGTAAGTAACAATTTAATAAATAGTGTGTAACAATTTAATAAATAGTAAGTAACAATTTAATACATAGTAAGTAACAATTTAATAAATAGTAAGTAACAATTTAATAAATAGTAAGTAACAATTTAATAAATAGTAAGAAACAATTTGATAAATAGTAAGTAACAATTTGATTAATAGTAAGTAACAATTTGATAAATAGTAAGTAACAATTTGATAAATAGTAAGTAACCATTTGATAAATAGTAAGTAACCATTTGATAAATAGTAAGTAACCATTTGATAAATAGTAAGTAACAATTTAATAAATAGTAAGTAACAATTTAATAAATAGTATGTAACAATTTAATAAATAGTAAGTAACAATTTGATAAATAGTAAGTAACAATTTGATAAATAGTAAGTAACAATTTAATAAATAGTAAGTAACAATTTAATAAATAGTAAGTAACAATTTAATAAATAGTGTGTAACATTTTAATAAATAGTAAGTAACAATTTAATACATAGTAAGTAACAATTTAATAAATAGTAAGTAACAATTTAATAAATAGTAAGAAACAATTTGATAAATAGTAAGTAACAATTTGATAAATAGTAAGTAACAATTTGATAAATAGTAAGTAACAATTTGATAAATAGTAAGTAACCATTTGATAAATAGTAAGTAACAATTTGATAAATAGTAAGTAACCATTTGATAAATAGTAAGAAACATTTTAATAAATAGTTAGTAACAATTTGATAAATAGTAAGTAACGATTTGATAAATAGAAAGTAACAATTTGATAAATAGTAAGTAACAATTTAATAAACAGTAACAATTTAATAAAGAGTAAGTAACAATTTAATAAATAGTAAGTAATAATTTAATAAATAGTAAGTAACAATTTAATAAATAGTAAGTAACAATTTAATAAATAGTAAGTAACAATTTGATAAATAGTAAGTAACAATTTGATAAATTGTAAGTAACAATTTAATAAATAGTATGTAACAATTTAATAAATAGTAAGTAACAATTTAATACATAGTAAGTAATAATTTAATAAATAGTAAGTAACAATTTAGTAAATAGTAAGAAACAATTTAATAAATAGTAAGTAACAATTTAATAAATAGTATGTAACAATTTAATAAATAGTAAGTAACAATTTACTAAATAGTAAGTAACAATTTAATAAATAGTAAGTAACAATTTTATAAACAGTAACAATTTAATAAAGAGTAAGTAACAATTTAATAAATAGTAAGTAACAATTTAATAACTAGTAAGTAACAATTTAATAAATAGTGAGTAACAATTTAATAAATAGTAAGTAACAATTTAATAAATAGTATGAAACAATTTAATAAATAGTAAGTAACAATTTAATAAATAGTAAGTAATAATTTAATAAATAGTAAGTAACAATTTAATAAATAGTAAGTAACAATTTAATAAATAGTAAGTAACAATTAGATAAATAGTAAGTAACAATTTGATAAATTGTAAGTAACAATTTAATAAATAGTATGTAACAATTTAATAAATAGTAAGTAACAATTTAATACATAGTAAGTAATAATTTAATAAATAGTAAGTAACAATTTAGTAAATAGTAAGTAACAATTTAATAAATAGTAAGTAACAATTTAATAAATAGTGAGTAACAATTTCATAAATAGTAAGTAACAATTTAATAAATAGTGTGTAACAATTTAATAAATAGTAAGTAACAATTTAATACATAGTAAGTAACAATTTAATAAATAGTAAGTAACAATTTAATAAATAGTAAGTAACAATTTAATAAATAGTAAGAAACAATTTGATAAATAGTAAGTAACAATTTGATAAATAGTAAGTAACAATTTGATAAATAGTAAGTAACAATTTGATAAATAGTAAGTAACCATTTGATAAATAGTAAGTAACCATTTGATAAATAGTAAGTAACCATTTGATAAATAGTAAGTAACAATTTAATAAATAGTAAGTAACAATTTAATAAATAGTATGTAACAATTTAATAAATAGTAAGTAACAATTTGATAAATAGTAAGTAACAATTTGATAAATAGTAAGTAACAATTTAATAAATAGTAAGTAACAATTTAATAAATAGTAAGTAACAATTTAATAAATAGTGTGTAACATTTTAATAAATAGTAAGTAACAATTTAATACATAGTAAGTAACAATTTAATAAATAGTAAGTAACAATTTAATAAATAGTAAGAAACAATTTGATAAATAGTAAGTAACAATTTGATAAATAGTAAGTAACAATTTGATAAATAGTAAGTAACAATTTGATAAATAGTAAGTAACCATTTGATAAATAGTAAGTAACAATTTGATAAATAGTAAGTAACCATTTGATAAATAGTAAGAAACATTTTAATAAATAGTTAGTAACAATTTGATAAATAGTAAGTAACGATTTGATAAATAGAAAGTAACAATTTGATAAATAGTAAGTAACAATTTAATAAACAGTAACAATTTAATAAAGAGTAAGTAACAATTTAATAAATAGTAAGTAATAATTTAATAAATAGTAAGTAACAATTTAATAAATAGTAAGTAACAATTTAATAAATAGTAAGTAACAATTTGATAAATAGTAAGTAACAATTTGATAAATTGTAAGTAACAATTTAATAAATAGTATGTAACAATTTAATAAATAGTAAGTAACAATTTAATACATAGTAAGTAATAATTTAATAAATAGTAAGTAACAATTTAGTAAATAGTAAGAAACAATTTAATAAATAGTAAGTAACAATTTAATAAATAGTATGTAACAATTTAATAAATAGTAAGTAACAATTTACTAAATAGTAAGTAACAATTTAATAAATAGTAAGTAACAATTTTATAAACAGTAACAATTTAATAAAGAGTAAGTAACAATTTAATAAATAGTAAGTAACAATTTAATAACTAGTAAGTAACAATTTAATAAATAGTGAGTAACAATTTAATAAATAGTAAGTAACAATTTAATAAATAGTATGAAACAATTTAATAAATAGTATGTAACAATTTAATAAATAGTAAGTAACAATTTACTAAATAGTAAGTAACAATTTAATAAATAGTAAGTAACAATTTAATAAACAGTAACAATTTAATAAAGAGTAAGTAACAATTTAATAAATAGTAAGTAACAATTTAATAAATAGTAAGTAACAATTTAAAAAATAGTAACAATTTAATAACTAGTAAGTAACAATTTGATAAATTGTAAGTAACAATTTAATAAATAGTATGTAACAATTTAATAAATAGTAAGTAACAATTTAATACATAGTAAGTAATAATTTAATAAATAGTAAGTAACAATTTAATAAATAGTAAGTAACAATTTAATAAATAGTAAGAAACAATTTGATAAATAGTAAGTAACAATTTGATAAATAGTAAGTAACAATTTGATAAATAGTAAGTAACAATTTGATAAATAGTAAGTAACTATTTGATAAATAGTAAGTAACCATTTGATAAATAGTAAGTAACAATTTAATAAATAGTAAGTAACAATTTAATAAATAGATAGTAACAATTTAATTAATAGTAAGTAACAACTTAATAAATAGTAAGTAACAATTTAATAAATAGTAAGAAGCATTTTAATAAATAGTAAGTAACAATTTGATAAATAGTAAGTAACGATTTGATAAATAGAAAGTAACAATTTGATAAATAGTAAGTAACAATTTAATAAACAGTAACAATTTAATAAATAGTAAGTAACAATTTAATAAATAGTAAGTAACAATTTAATAAATAGTGAGTAACAATTTAATAAATAGTAAGTAACAATTTAATAAATTGTATGAAACAATTTAATAAATAGTATGTAACAATTTAATAAATAGTAAGTAACAATTTACTAAATAGTAAGTAACAATTTAATAAATAGTAAGTAACAATTTAATAAACAGTGACAATTTAATAAAGAGTAAGTAACAATTTAATAAATAGTAAGTAACAAGTTAATAAATAGTAAGTAACAATTTAAAAAATAGTAACAATTTAATAAATAGTAAGTAACAATTTAATAAACAGTAACAATTTAATAAAGAGTAAGTAGCAATTTAATAAATAGTAAGTAACAATTTAATAAATAGTTTGTAACAATTTAATAAATAGTAAGTGTCAATTTAATAAATAATAAGTAACAATTTAATAAATAGTAAGTAACAATTTAATAAATAGTAAGTAACAATTTAATAAATAGTAAGTAACAATTTAATAAATAGTAAGTAACAATTTAATAAATAGTGTGTAACATTTTAATAAATAGTAAGTAACAATTTAATACATAGTAAGTAACAATTTAATAAATAGTAAGTAACAATTTAATAAATAGTAAGAAACAATTTGATAAATAGTAAGTAACAATTTGATAAATAGTAAGTAACAATTTGATAAATAGTAAGTAACAATTTGATAAATAGTAAGTAACCATTTGATAAATAGTAAGTAACAATTTGATAAATAGTAAGTAACCATTTGATAAATAGTAAGAAACATTTTAATAAATAGTTAGTAACAATTTGATAAATAGTAAGTAACGATTTGATAAATAGAAAGTAACAATTTGATAAATAGTAAGTAACAATTTAATAAACAGTAACAATTTAATAAAGAGTAAGTAACAATTTAATAAATAGTAAGTAATAATTTAATAAATAGTAAGTAACAATTTAATAAATAGTAAGTAACAATTTAATAAATAGTAAGTAACAATTTGATAAATAGTAAGTAACAATTTGATAAATTGTAAGTAACAATTTAATAAATAGTATGTAACAATTTAATAAATAGTAAGTAACAATTTAATACATAGTAAGTAATAATTTAATAAATAGTAAGTAACAATTTAGTAAATAGTAAGAAACAATTTAATAAATAGTAAGTAACAATTTAATAAATAGTATGTAACAATTTAATAAATAGTAAGTAACAATTTACTAAATAGTAAGTAACAATTTAATAAATAGTAAGTAACAATTTTATAAACAGTAACAATTTAATAAAGAGTAAGTAACAATTTAATAAATAGTAAGTAACAATTTAATAACTAGTAAGTAACAATTTAATAAATAGTGAGTAACAATTTAATAAATAGTAAGTAACAATTTAATAAATAGTATGAAACAATTTAATAAATAGTATGTAACAATTTAATAAATAGTAAGTAACAATTTACTAAATAGTAAGTAACAATTTAATAAATAGTAAGTAACAATTTAATAAACAGTAACAATTTAATAAAGAGTAAGTAACAATTTAATAAATAGTAAGTAACAATTTAATAAATAGTAAGTAACAATTTAAAAAATAGTAACAATTTAATAACTAGTAAGTAACAATTTGATAAATTGTAAGTAACAATTTAATAAATAGTATGTAACAATTTAATAAATAGTAAGTAACAATTTAATACATAGTAAGTAATAATTTAATAAATAGTAAGTAACAATTTAATAAATAGTAAGTAACAATTTAATAAATAGTAAGAAACAATTTGATAAATAGTAAGTAACAATTTGATAAATAGTAAGTAACAATTTGATAAATAGTAAGTAACAATTTGATAAATAGTAAGTAACTATTTGATAAATAGTAAGTAACCATTTGATAAATAGTAAGTAACAATTTAATAAATAGTAAGTAACAATTTAATAAATAGATAGTAACAATTTAATTAATAGTAAGTAACAACTTAATAAATAGTAAGTAACAATTTAATAAATAGTAAGAAGCATTTTAATAAATAGTAAGTAACAATTTGATAAATAGTAAGTAACGATTTGATAAATAGAAAGTAACAATTTGATAAATAGTAAGTAACAATTTAATAAACAGTAACAATTTAATAAATAGTAAGTAACAATTTAATAAATAGTAAGTAACAATTTAATAAATAGTGAGTAACAATTTAATAAATAGTAAGTAACAATTTAATAAATTGTATGAAACAATTTAATAAATAGTATGTAACAATTTAATAAATAGTAAGTAACAATTTACTAAATAGTAAGTAACAATTTAATAAATAGTAAGTAACAATTTAATAAACAGTGACAATTTAATAAAGAGTAAGTAACAATTTAATAAATAGTAAGTAACAAGTTAATAAATAGTAAGTAACAATTTAAAAAATAGTAACTATTTAATAACTAGTAAGTAACAATTTAATAAATAGTAAGTAACAATTTGATAAATAGTAAGTAACAATTTAATAAATAGTAAGTAACAATTTAATAAACAGTAACAATTTAATAAATAGTAAGTAACAATTTAATAAACAGTAACAATTTAATAAAGAGTAAGTAGCAATTTAATAAATAGTAAGTAACAATTTAATAAATAGTTTGTAACAATTTAATAAATAGTAAGTGTCAATTTAATAAATAATAAGTAACAATTTAATAAATAGTAAGTAACAATTTAATAAATAGTAAGTAACAATTTAATAAATAGTAAGTAACAATTTAATAAATAGTAAGTAACAATTTAATAAATAGTGTGTAACAATTTAATAAATAGTAAGTAACAATTTAATAAATAGTAAGTAACAATTTAATAAATAGTGTGTAACATTTTAATAAATAGTAAGTAACAATTTAATACATAGTAAGTAACAATTTAATAAATAGTAAGTAACAATTTAGTAAATAGTAAGTAACAATTTAATAAATAGTAAGTAACAATTTAATAAATAGTATGTAACAATTTAATAAATAGTAAGTAACAATTTACTAAATAGTAAGTAACAATTTAATAAATAGTAAGTAACAATTTTATAAACAGTAACAATTTAATAAAGAGTAAGTAACAATTTAATAAATAGTAAGTAACAATTTAATAAATAGTAAGTAACAATTTAATAAATAGTGAGTAACAATTTAATAAATAGTAAGTAACAATTTAATAAATTGTATGAAACAATTTAATAAATAGTATGTAACAATTTAATAAATAGTAAGTAACAATTTACTAAATAGTAAGTAACAATTTAATAAATAGTAAGTAACAATTTAATAAACAGTGACAATTTAAAAAAAGAGTAAGTAACAATTTAATAAATAGTAAGTAACAAGTTAATAAATAGTAAGTAACAATTTAAAAAATAGTAACTATTTAATAACTAGTAAGTAACAATTTAATAAATAGTAAGTAACAATTTGATAAATAGTAAGTAACAATTTAATAAATAGTAAGTAACAATTTAATAAACAGTAACAATTTAATAAATAGTAAGTAACAATTTAATAAACAGTAACAATTTAATAAAGAGTAAGTAACAATTTAATAAATAGTAAGTAACAATTTAATAAATAGTTTGTAACAATTTAATAAATAGTAAGTGTCAATTTAATAAATAATAAGTAACAATTTAATAAATAGTAAGTAACAATTTAATAAATAGAAAGTAACAATTTAATAAATAGTAAGTAACAATTTAATAAATAGTAAGTAACAATTTAATAAATAGTGTGTAACATTTTAATAAATAGTAAGTAACAATTTAATACATAGTAAGTAACAATTTAATAAATAGTAAGTAACAATTTAATAAATAGTAAGAAACAATTTGATAAATAGTAAGTAACAATTTGATAAATAGTAAGTAACAATTTGATAAATAGTAAGTAACAATTTGATAAATAGTAAGTAACCATTTGATAAATAGTAAGAAACATTTTAATAAATAGTTAGTAACAATTTGATAAATAGTAAGTAACGATTTGATAAATAGAAAGTAACAATTTGATAAATAGTAAGTAACAATTTAATAAACAGTAACAATTTAATAAAGAGTAAGTAACAATTTAATAAATAGTAAGTAATAATTTAATAAATAGTAAGTAACAATTTAATAAATAGTAAGTAACAATTTAATAAATAGTAAGTAACAATTTGATAAATAGTAAGTAACAATTTGATAAATTGTAAGTAACAATTTAATAAATAGTATGTAACAATTTAATAAATAGTAAGTAACAATTTAATACATAGTAAGTAATAATTTAATAAATAGTAAGTAACAATTTAATAAATAGTGTGTAACAATTTAATAAATAGTAAGTAACAATTTAATAAATAGTGTGTAACAATTTAATAAATAGTAAGTAACAATTTAATCATAGTAAGTAACAATTTAATAAATAGTAAGTAACAATTTAATAAATAGTAAGAAACAATTTGATAAATAGTAAGTAACAATTTGATAAATAGTAAGTAACGATTTGATAAATAGATAGTAACAATTTGATAAATAGTAAGTAACAATTTAATAAATAGTAAGAAACAATTTGATAAATAGTAAGTAACAATTTGATAAATAGTAAGTAACAATTTGATAAATAGTAAGTAACAATTTGATAAATAGTAAGTAACCATTTGATAAATAGTAAGTAACCATTTGATAAATAGTAAGTAACCATTTGATAAATAGTTAGTAACAATTTAATAAATAGTAAGTAACAATTTAATGAATAGTATGTAACAATTTAATAAATAGTAAGTAACAATTTGATAAATAGTAAGTAACAATTTGATAAATAGTAAGTAACAATTTGATAAATAGTAAGTAACCATTTGATAAATAGTAAGTAACCATTTGATAAATAGTAAGTAACAATTTAATAAATAGTAAGTAACAATTTAATAAATAGATAGTAACAATTTAATTAATAGTAAGTAACAACTTAATAAATAGTAAGTAACAATTTAATAAATAGTAAGAAACATTTTAATAAATAGTAAGTAACAATTTGATAAATAGTAAGTAACGATTTGATAAATAGAAAGTAACAATTTGATAAATAGTAAGTAACAATTTAATAAACAGTAACAATTTAATAAATAGTAAGTAACAATTTAATAAATAGTAAGTAATAATTTAATAAATAGTAAGTAACAATTTAATAAATAGTAAGTAACAATTTAATAAATAGTAAGTAACAATTAGATAAATAGTAAGTAACAATTTGATAAATTGTAAGTAACAATTTAATAAATAGTATGTAACAATTTAATAAATAGTAAGTAACAATTTAATACATAGTAAGTAATAATTTAATAAATAGTAAGTAACAATTTAGTAAATAGTAAGTAACAATTTAATAAATAGTAAGTAACAATTTAATAAATAGTGAGTAACAATTTCATAAATAGTAAGTAACAATTTAATAAATAGTGTGTAACAATTTAATAAATAGTAAGTAACAATTTAATACATAGTAAGTAACAATTTAATAAATAGTAAGTAACAATTTAATAAATAGTAAGTAACAATTTAATAAATAGTAAGAAACAATTTGATAAATAGTAAGTAACAATTTGATTAATAGTAAGTAACAATTTGATAAATAGTAAGTAACAATTTGATAAATAGTAAGTAACCATTTGATAAATAGTAAGTAACCATTTGATAAATAGTAAGTAACCATTTGATAAATAGTAAGTAACAATTTAATAAATAGTAAGTAACAATTTAATAAATAGTATGTAACAATTTAATAAATAGTAAGTAACAATTTGATAAATAGTAAGTAACAATTTGATAAATAGTAAGTAACAATTTAATAAATAGTAAGTAACAATTTAATAAATAGTAAGTAACAATTTAATAAATAGTGTGTAACATTTTAATAAATAGTAAGTAACAATTTAATACATAGTAAGTAACAATTTAATAAATAGTAAGTAACAATTTAATAAATAGTAAGAAACAATTTGATAAATAGTAAGTAACAATTTGATAAATAGTAAGTAACAATTTGATAAATAGTAAGTAACAATTTGATAAATAGTAAGTAACCATTTGATAAATAGTAAGTAACAATTTGATAAATAGTAAGTAACCATTTGATAAATAGTAAGAAACATTTTAATAAATAGTTAGTAACAATTTGATAAATAGTAAGTAACGATTTGATAAATAGAAAGTAACAATTTGATAAATAGTAAGTAACAATTTAATAAACAGTAACAATTTAATAAAGAGTAAGTAACAATTTAATAAATAGTAAGTAATAATTTAATAAATAGTAAGTAACAATTTAATAAATAGTAAGTAACAATTTAATAAATAGTAAGTAACAATTTGATAAATAGTAAGTAACAATTTGATAAATTGTAAGTAACAATTTAATAAATAGTATGTAACAATTTAATAAATAGTAAGTAACAATTTAATACATAGTAAGTAATAATTTAATAAATAGTAAGTAACAATTTAGTAAATAGTAAGAAACAATTTAATAAATAGTAAGTAACAATTTAATAAATAGTATGTAACAATTTAATAAATAGTAAGTAACAATTTACTAAATAGTAAGTAACAATTTAATAAATAGTAAGTAACAATTTTATAAACAGTAACAATTTAATAAAGAGTAAGTAACAATTTAATAAATAGTAAGTAACAATTTAATAACTAGTAAGTAACAATTTAATAAATAGTGAGTAACAATTTAATAAATAGTAAGTAACAATTTAATAAATAGTATGAAACAATTTAATAAATAGTAAGTAACAATTTAATAAATAGTAAGTAATAATTTAATAAATAGTAAGTAACAATTTAATAAATAGTAAGTAACAATTTAATAAATAGTAAGTAACAATTAGATAAATAGTAAGTAACAATTTGATAAATTGTAAGTAACAATTTAATAAATAGTATGTAACAATTTAATAAATAGTAAGTAACAATTTAATACATAGTAAGTAATAATTTAATAAATAGTAAGTAACAATTTAGTAAATAGTAAGTAACAATTTAATAAATAGTAAGTAACAATTTAATAAATAGTGAGTAACAATTTCATAAATAGTAAGTAACAATTTAATAAATAGTGTGTAACAATTTAATAAATAGTAAGTAACAATTTAATACATAGTAAGTAACAATTTAATAAATAGTAAGTAACAATTTAATAAATAGTAAGTAACAATTTAATAAATAGTAAGAAACAATTTGATAAATAGTAAGTAACAATTTGATAAATAGTAAGTAACAATTTGATAAATAGTAAGTAACAATTTGATAAATAGTAAGTAACCATTTGATAAATAGTAAGTAACCATTTGATAAATAGTAAGTAACCATTTGATAAATAGTAAGTAACAATTTAATAAATAGTAAGTAACAATTTAATAAATAGTATGTAACAATTTAATAAATAGTAAGTAACAATTTGATAAATAGTAAGTAACAATTTGATAAATAGTAAGTAACAATTTAATAAATAGTAAGTAACAATTTAATAAATAGTAAGTAACAATTTAATAAATAGTGTGTAACATTTTAATAAATAGTAAGTAACAATTTAATACATAGTAAGTAACAATTTAATAAATAGTAAGTAACAATTTAATAAATAGTAAGAAACAATTTGATAAATAGTAAGTAACAATTTGATAAATAGTAAGTAACAATTTGATAAATAGTAAGTAACAATTTGATAAATAGTAAGTAACCATTTGATAAATAGTAAGTAACAATTTGATAAATAGTAAGTAACCATTTGATAAATAGTAAGAAACATTTTAATAAATAGTTAGTAACAATTTGATAAATAGTAAGTAACGATTTGATAAATAGAAAGTAACAATTTGATAAATAGTAAGTAACAATTTAATAAACAGTAACAATTTAATAAAGAGTAAGTAACAATTTAATAAATAGTAAGTAATAATTTAATAAATAGTAAGTAACAATTTAATAAATAGTAAGTAACAATTTAATAAATAGTAAGTAACAATTTGATAAATAGTAAGTAACAATTTGATAAATTGTAAGTAACAATTTAATAAATAGTATGTAACAATTTAATAAATAGTAAGTAACAATTTAATACATAGTAAGTAATAATTTAATAAATAGTAAGTAACAATTTAGTAAATAGTAAGAAACAATTTAATAAATAGTAAGTAACAATTTAATAAATAGTATGTAACAATTTAATAAATAGTAAGTAACAATTTACTAAATAGTAAGTAACAATTTAATAAATAGTAAGTAACAATTTTATAAACAGTAACAATTTAATAAAGAGTAAGTAACAATTTAATAAATAGTAAGTAACAATTTAATAACTAGTAAGTAACAATTTAATAAATAGTGAGTAACAATTTAATAAATAGTAAGTAACAATTTAATAAATAGTATGAAACAATTTAATAAATAGTATGTAACAATTTAATAAATAGTAAGTAACAATTTACTAAATAGTAAGTAACAATTTAATAAATAGTAAGTAACAATTTAATAAACAGTAACAATTTAATAAAGAGTAAGTAACAATTTAATAAATAGTAAGTAACAATTTAATAAATAGTAAGTAACAATTTAAAAAATAGTAACAATTTAATAACTAGTAAGTAACAATTTGATAAATTGTAAGTAACAATTTAATAAATAGTATGTAACAATTTAATAAATAGTAAGTAACAATTTAATACATAGTAAGTAATAATTTAATAAATAGTAAGTAACAATTTAATAAATAGTAAGTAACAATTTAATAAATAGTAAGAAACAATTTGATAAATAGTAAGTAACAATTTGATAAATAGTAAGTAACAATTTGATAAATAGTAAGTAACAATTTGATAAATAGTAAGTAACTATTTGATAAATAGTAAGTAACCATTTGATAAATAGTAAGTAACAATTTAATAAATAGTAAGTAACAATTTAATAAATAGATAGTAACAATTTAATTAATAGTAAGTAACAACTTAATAAATAGTAAGTAACAATTTAATAAATAGTAAGAAGCATTTTAATAAATAGTAAGTAACAATTTGATAAATAGTAAGTAACGATTTGATAAATAGAAAGTAACAATTTGATAAATAGTAAGTAACAATTTAATAAACAGTAACAATTTAATAAATAGTAAGTAACAATTTAATAAATAGTAAGTAACAATTTAATAAATAGTGAGTAACAATTTAATAAATAGTAAGTAACAATTTAATAAATTGTATGAAACAATTTAATAAATAGTATGTAACAATTTAATAAATAGTAAGTAACAATTTACTAAATAGTAAGTAACAATTTAATAAATAGTAAGTAACAATTTAATAAACAGTGACAATTTAATAAAGAGTAAGTAACAATTTAATAAATAGTAAGTAACAAGTTAATAAATAGTAAGTAACAATTTAAAAAATAGTAACAATTTAATAAATAGTAAGTAACAATTTAATAAACAGTAACAATTTAATAAAGAGTAAGTAGCAATTTAATAAATAGTAAGTAACAATTTAATAAATAGTTTGTAACAATTTAATAAATAGTAAGTGTCAATTTAATAAATAATAAGTAACAATTTAATAAATAGTAAGTAACAATTTAATAAATAGTAAGTAACAATTTAATAAATAGTAAGTAACAATTTAATAAATAGTAAGTAACAATTTAATAAATAGTGTGTAACATTTTAATAAATAGTAAGTAACAATTTAATACATAGTAAGTAACAATTTAATAAATAGTAAGTAACAATTTAATAAATAGTAAGAAACAATTTGATAAATAGTAAGTAACAATTTGATAAATAGTAAGTAACAATTTGATAAATAGTAAGTAACAATTTGATAAATAGTAAGTAACCATTTGATAAATAGTAAGTAACAATTTGATAAATAGTAAGTAACCATTTGATAAATAGTAAGAAACATTTTAATAAATAGTTAGTAACAATTTGATAAATAGTAAGTAACGATTTGATAAATAGAAAGTAACAATTTGATAAATAGTAAGTAACAATTTAATAAACAGTAACAATTTAATAAAGAGTAAGTAACAATTTAATAAATAGTAAGTAATAATTTAATAAATAGTAAGTAACAATTTAATAAATAGTAAGTAACAATTTAATAAATAGTAAGTAACAATTTGATAAATAGTAAGTAACAATTTGATAAATTGTAAGTAACAATTTAATAAATAGTATGTAACAATTTAATAAATAGTAAGTAACAATTTAATACATAGTAAGTAATAATTTAATAAATAGTAAGTAACAATTTAGTAAATAGTAAGAAACAATTTAATAAATAGTAAGTAACAATTTAATAAATAGTATGTAACAATTTAATAAATAGTAAGTAACAATTTACTAAATAGTAAGTAACAATTTAATAAATAGTAAGTAACAATTTTATAAACAGTAACAATTTAATAAAGAGTAAGTAACAATTTAATAAATAGTAAGTAACAATTTAATAACTAGTAAGTAACAATTTAATAAATAGTGAGTAACAATTTAATAAATAGTAAGTAACAATTTAATAAATAGTATGAAACAATTTAATAAATAGTATGTAACAATTTAATAAATAGTAAGTAACAATTTACTAAATAGTAAGTAACAATTTAATAAATAGTAAGTAACAATTTAATAAACAGTAACAATTTAATAAAGAGTAAGTAACAATTTAATAAATAGTAAGTAACAATTTAATAAATAGTAAGTAACAATTTAAAAAATAGTAACAATTTAATAACTAGTAAGTAACAATTTGATAAATTGTAAGTAACAATTTAATAAATAGTATGTAACAATTTAATAAATAGTAAGTAACAATTTAATACATAGTAAGTAATAATTTAATAAATAGTAAGTAACAATTTAATAAATAGTAAGTAACAATTTAATAAATAGTAAGAAACAATTTGATAAATAGTAAGTAACAATTTGATAAATAGTAAGTAACAATTTGATAAATAGTAAGTAACAATTTGATAAATAGTAAGTAACTATTTGATAAATAGTAAGTAACCATTTGATAAATAGTAAGTAACAATTTAATAAATAGTAAGTAACAATTTAATAAATAGATAGTAACAATTTAATTAATAGTAAGTAACAACTTAATAAATAGTAAGTAACAATTTAATAAATAGTAAGAAGCATTTTAATAAATAGTAAGTAACAATTTGATAAATAGTAAGTAACGATTTGATAAATAGAAAGTAACAATTTGATAAATAGTAAGTAACAATTTAATAAACAGTAACAATTTAATAAATAGTAAGTAACAATTTAATAAATAGTAAGTAACAATTTAATAAATAGTGAGTAACAATTTAATAAATAGTAAGTAACAATTTAATAAATTGTATGAAACAATTTAATAAATAGTATGTAACAATTTAATAAATAGTAAGTAACAATTTACTAAATAGTAAGTAACAATTTAATAAATAGTAAGTAACAATTTAATAAACAGTGACAATTTAATAAAGAGTAAGTAACAATTTAATAAATAGTAAGTAACAAGTTAATAAATAGTAAGTAACAATTTAAAAAATAGTAACTATTTAATAACTAGTAAGTAACAATTTAATAAATAGTAAGTAACAATTTGATAAATAGTAAGTAACAATTTAATAAATAGTAAGTAACAATTTAATAAACAGTAACAATTTAATAAATAGTAAGTAACAATTTAATAAACAGTAACAATTTAATAAAGAGTAAGTAGCAATTTAATAAATAGTAAGTAACAATTTAATAAATAGTTTGTAACAATTTAATAAATAGTAAGTGTCAATTTAATAAATAATAAGTAACAATTTAATAAATAGTAAGTAACAATTTAATAAATAGTAAGTAACAATTTAATAAATAGTAAGTAACAATTTAATAAATAGTAAGTAACAATTTAATAAATAGTGTGTAACATTTTAATAAATAGTAAGTAACAATTTAATACATAGTAAGTAACAATTTAATAAATAGTAAGTAACAATTTAATAAATAGTAAGAAACAATTTGATAAATAGTAAGTAACAATTTGATAAATAGTAAGTAACAATTTGATAAATAGTAAGTAACAATTTGATAAATAGTAAGTAACCATTTGATAAATAGTAAGAAACATTTTAATAAATAGTTAGTAACAATTTGATAAATAGTAAGTAACGATTTGATAAATAGAAAGTAACAATTTGATAAATAGTAAGTAACAATTTAATAAACAGTAACAATTTAATAAAGAGTAAGTAACAATTTAATAAATAGTAAGTAATAATTTAATAAATAGTAAGTAACAATTTAATAAATAGTAAGTAACAATTTAATAAATAGTAAGTAACAATTTGATAAATAGTAAGTAACAATTTGATAAATTGTAAGTAACAATTTAATAAATAGTATGTAACAATTTAATAAATAGTAAGTAACAATTTAATACATAGTAAGTAATAATTTAATAAATAGTAAGTAACAATTTAATAAATAGTGTGTAACAATTTAATAAATAGTAAGTAACAATTTAATAAATAGTGTGTAACAATTTAATAAATAGTAAGTAACAATTTAATCATAGTAAGTAACAATTTAATAAATAGTAAGTAACAATTTAATAAATAGTAAGAAACAATTTGATAAATAGTAAGTAACAATTTGATAAATAGTAAGTAACGATTTGATAAATAGATAGTAACAATTTGATAAATAGTAAGTAACAATTTAATAAATAGTAAGAAACAATTTGATAAATAGTAAGTAACAATTTGATAAATAGTAAGTAACAATTTGATAAATAGTAAGTAACAATTTGATAAATAGTAAGTAACCATTTGATAAATAGTAAGTAACCATTTGATAAATAGTAAGTAACCATTTGATAAATAGTTAGTAACAATTTAATAAATAGTAAGTAACAATTTAATGAATAGTATGTAACAATTTAATAAATAGTAAGTAACAATTTGATAAATAGTAAGTAACAATTTGATAAATAGTAAGTAACAATTTGATAAATAGTAAGTAACCATTTGATAAATAGTAAGTAACCATTTGATAAATAGTAAGTAACAATTTAATAAATAGTAAGTAACAATTTAATAAATAGATAGTAACAATTTAATTAATAGTAAGTAACAACTTAATAAATAGTAAGTAACAATTTAATAAATAGTAAGAAACATTTTAATAAATAGTAAGTAACAATTTGATAAATAGTAAGTAACGATTTGATAAATAGAAAGTAACAATTTGATAAATAGTAAGTAACAATTTAATAAACAGTAACAATTTAATAAATAGTAAGTAACAATTTAATAAATAGTAAGTAACAATTTAATAAATAGTAAGTAACAATTAGATAAATAGTAAGTAACAATTTGATAAATTGTAAGTAACAATTTAATAAATAGTATGTAACAATTTAATAAATAGTAAGTAACAATTTAATACATAGTAAGTAATAATTTAATAAATAGTAAGTAACAATTTAGTAAATAGTAAGTAACAATTTAATAAATAGTAAGTAACAATTTAATAAATAGTGAGTAACAATTTCATAAATAGTAAGTAACAATTTAATAAATAGTGTGTAACAATTTAATAAATAGTAAGTAACAATTTAATACATAGTAAGTAACAATTTAATAAATAGTAAGTAACAATTTAATAAATAGTAAGTAACAATTTAATAAATAGTAAGAAACAATTTGATAAATAGTAAGTAACAATTTGATAAATAGTAAGTAACAATTTGATAAATAGTAAGTAACAATTTGATAAATAGTAAGTAACCATTTGATAAATAGTAAGTAACCATTTGATAAATAGTAAGTAACCATTTGATAAATAGTAAGTAACAATTTAATAAATAGTAAGTAACAATTTAATAAATAGTATGTAACAATTTAATAAATAGTAAGTAACAATTTGATAAATAGTAAGTAACAATTTGATAAATAGTAAGTAACAATTTGATAAATAGTAAGTAACAATTTGATAAATAGTAAGTAACCATTTGATAAATAGTAAGTAACCATTTGATAAATAGTAAGTAACAATTTAATAAATAGTAAGTAACAATTTAATAAATAGATAGTAACAATTTAATTAATAGTTAGTAACAACTTAATAAATAGTAAGTAACAATTTAATAAATAGTAAGAAACATTTTAATAAATAGTTAGTAACAATTTGATAAATAGTAAGTAACGATTTGATAAATAGAAAGTAACAATTTGATAAATAGTAAGTAACAATTTAATAAACAGTAACAATTTAATAAAGAGTAAGTAACAATTTAATAAATAGTAAGTAATAATTTAATAAATAGTAAGTAACAATTTAATAAATAGTAAGTAACAATTTAATAAATAGTAAGTAACAATTTGATAAATAGTAAGTAACAATTTGATAAATTGTAAGTAACAATTTAATAAATAGTATGTAACAATTTAATAAATAGTAAGTAACAATTTAATACATTGTAAGTAATAATTTAATAAATAGTAAGTAACAATTTAGTAAATAGTAAGTAACAATTTAATAAATAGTAAGTAACAATTTAATAAATAGTATGTAACAATTTAATAAATAGTAAGTAACAATTTACTAAATAGTAAGTAACAATTTAATAAATAGTAAGTAACAATTTTATAAATAGTAAGTAACAATTTGATAAATAGTAAGTAACCATTTGATAAATAGTAAGTAACCATTTGATAAATAGTAAGTAACCATTTGATAAATAGTTAGTAACAATTTAATAAATAGTAAGTAACAATTTAATGAATAGTATGTAACAATTTAATAAATAGTAAGTAACAATTTGATAAATAGTAAGTAACAATTTGATAAATAGTAAGTAACAATTTGATAAATAGTAAGTAACCATTTGATAAATAGTAAGTAACCATTTGATAAATAGTAAGTAACAATTTAATAAATAGTAAGTAACAATTTAATAAATAGATAGTAACAATTTAATTAATAGTAAGTAACAACTTAATAAATAGTAAGTAACAATTTAATAAACAGTAACAATTTAATAAATAGTAAGTAACAATTTAATAAATAGTAAGTAATAATTTAATAAATAGTAAGTAACAATTTAATAAATAGTAAGTAACAATTTAATAAATAGTAAGTAACAATTAGATAAATAGTAAGTAACAATTTGATAAATTGTAAGTAACAATTTAATAAATAGTATGTAACAATTTAATAAATAGTATGTAACAATTTAATACATAGTAAGTAATAATTTAATAAATAGTATGTAACAATTTAGTAAATAGTAAGTAACAATTTAATAAATAGTAAGTAACAATTTAATAAATAGTGAGTAACAATTTAATAAATAGTAAGTAACAATTTAATAAATGGTATGAAACAATTTAATAAATAGTATGTAACAATTTACTAAATAGTAAGTAACAATTTACTAAATAGTAAGTAACAATTTAATAAATAGTAAGTAACAATTTAATAAACAGTAACAATTTAATAAAGAGTAAGTAACAATTTAATAAATAGTAAGTAACAATTTAATAAATAGTAAGTAACAATTTAAAAAATAGTAACAATTTAATAAACAGTAACAATTTAATAAAGAGTTAGTAACAATTTAATAAATAGTAAGTAACAATTTAATAAATAGTAAGTAACAATTTAATAAATAGTGAGTAACAATTTAATAAATAGTAAGTAACAATTTAATAAATAGTATGAAACAATTTAATAAATAGTATGTAACAATTTAATAAATAGTAAGTAACAATTTACTAAATAGTAAGTAACAATTTAATAAATAGTAAGTAACAATTTAATAAATAGTAAGAAACAATTTGATAAATAGTAAGTAACAATTTGATAAATAGTAAGTAACAATTTGATAAATAGTAAGTAACAATTTGATAAATAGTAAGTAACCATTTGATAAATAGTAAGAAACATTTTAATAAATAGTTAGTAACAATTTGATAAATAGTAAGTAACGATTTGATAAATAGAAAGTAACAATTTGATAAATAGTAAGTAACAATTTAATAAACAGTAACAATTTAATAAAGAGTAAGTAACAATTTAATAAATAGTAAGTAATAATTTAATAAATAGTAAGTAACAATTTAATAAATAGTAAGTAACAATTTAATAAATAGTAAGTAACAATTTGATAAATAGTAAGTAACAATTTGATAAATTGTAAGTAACAATTTAATAAATAGTATGTAACAATTTAATAAATAGTAAGTAACAATTTACTAAATAGTAAGTAACAATTTAATAAATAGTAAGTAACAATTTTATAAACAGTAACAATTTAATAAAGAGTAAGTAACAATTTAATAAATAGTAAGTAACAATTTAATAAATAGTAAGTAACAATTTAATAAATAGTGAGTAACAATTTAATAAATAGTAAGTAACAATTTAATAAATAGTATGAAACAATTTAATAAATAGTATGTAACAATTTAATAAATAGTAAGTAACAATTTAATAAACAGTAACAATTTAATAAATAGTAAGTAACAATTTAATAAATAGTAAGTAATAATTTAATAAATAGTAAGTAACAATTTAATAAATAGTAAGTAACAATTTAATAAATAGTAAGTAACAATTAGATAAATAGTAAGTAACAATTTGATAAATTGTAAGTAACAATTTAATAAATAGTATGTAACAATTTAATAAATAGTAAGTAACAATTTAATACATAGTAAGTAATAATTTAATAAATAGTAAGTAACAATTTAGTAAATAGTAAGTAACAATTTAATAAATAGTAAGTAACAATTTAATAAATAGTGAGTAACAATTTCATAAATAGTAAGTAACAATTTAATAAATAGTAAGTAACAATTTAATAAATAGTGAGTAACAATTTCATAAATAGTAAGTAACAATTTAATAAATAGTGTGTAACAATTTAATAAATAGTAAGTAACAATTTAATACATAGTAAGTAACAATTTAATAAATAGTAAGTAACAATTTAATAAATAGTAAGAAACAATTTGATAAATAGTAAGTAACAATTTGATAAATAGTAAGTAACAATTTGATAAATAGTAAGTAACAATTTGATAAATAGTAAGTAACCATTTGATAAATAGTAAGTAACCATTTGATAAATAGTAAGTAACCATTTGATAAATAGTTAGTAACAATTTAATAAATAGTAAGTAACCATTTAATAAATAGTATGTAACAATTTAATAAATAGTAAGTAACAATTTGATAAATAGTAAGTAACAATTTGATAAATAGTAAGTAACAATTTGATAAATAGTAAGTAACAATTTAATAAATAGTATGTAACAATTTAATAAATAGTAAGTAACAATTTGATAAATAGTAAGTAACAATTTGATAAATAGTAAGTAACAATTTGATAAATAGTAAGTAACCATTTGATAAATAGTAAGTAACCATTTGATAAATAGTAAGTAACAATTTAATAAATAGTAAGTAACAATTTAATAAATAGATAGTAACAATTTAATTAATAGTAAGTAACAACTTAATAAATAGTAAGTAACAATTTAATAAATAGTAAGAAACATTTTAATAAATAGTAAGTAACAATTTGATAAATAGTAAGTAACGATTTGATAAATAGAAAGTAACAATTTGATAAATAGTAAGTAACAATTTAATAAACAGTAACAATTTAATAAATAGTAAGTAACAATTTAATAAATAGTAAGTAATAATTTAATAAATAGTAAGTAACAATTTAATAAATAGTAAGTAACAATTTAATAAATAGTAAGTAACAATTAGATAAATAGTAAGTAACAATTTGATAAATTGTAAGTAACAATTTAATAAATAGTATGTAACAATTTAATAAATAGTATGTAACAATTTAATACATAGTAAGTAATAATTTAATAAATAGTATGTAACAATTTAGTAAATAGTAAGTAACAATTTAATAAATAGTAAGTAACAATTTAATAAATAGTGAGTAACAATTTAATAAATAGTAAGTAACAATTTAATAAATGGTATGAAACAATTTAATAAATAGTATGTAACAATTTACTAAATAGTAAGTAACAATTTACTAAATAGTAAGTAACAATTTAATAAATAGTAAGTAACAATTTAATAAATAGTATGTAACAATTTAATAAATAGTAAGTAACAATTTACTAAATAGTAAGTAACAATTTAATAAATAGTAAGTAACAATTTTATAAACAGTAACAATTTAATAAAGAGTAAGTAACAATTTAATAAATAGTAAGTAACAATTTAATAAATAGTAAGTAACAATTTAATAAATAGTGAGTAACAATTTAATAAATAGTAAGTAACAATTTAATAAATAGTATGAAACAATTTAATAAATAGTATGTAACAATTTAATAAATAGTAAGTAACAATTTAATAAACAGTAACAATTTAATAAATAGTAAGTAACAATTTAATAAATAGTAAGTAATAATTTAATAAATAGTAAGTAACAATTTAATAAATAGTAAGTAACAATTTAATAAATAGTAAGTAACAATTAGATAAATAGTAAGTAACAATTTGATAAATTGAAAGTAACAATTTAATAAATAGTATGTAACAATTTAATAAATAGTAAGTAACAATTTAATACATAGTAAGTAATAATTTAATATATAGTAAGTAACAATTTAGTAAATAGTAAGTAACAATTTAATAAATAGTAAGTAACAATTTAATAAATAGTGAGTAACAATTTCATAAATAGTAAGTAACAATTTAATAAATAGTAAGTAACAATTTAATAAATAGTGAGTAACAATTTCATAAATAGTAAGTAACAATTTAATAAATAGTGTGTAACAATTTAATAAATAGTAAGTAACAATTTAATACATAGTAAGTAACAATTTAATAAATAGTAAGTAACAATTTAATAAATAGTAAGAAACAATTTGATAAATAGTAAGTAACAATTTGATAAATAGTAAGTAACAATTTGATAAATAGTAAGTAACAATTTGATAAATAGTAAGTAACCATTTGATAAATAGTAAGTAACCATTTGATAAATAGTAAGTAACCATTTGATAAATAGTTAGTAACAATTTAATAAATAGTAAGTAACAACTTGATAAATAGTAAGTAACAATTTGATAAATTGTAAGTAACAATTTAATAAATAGTATGTAACAATTTAATAAATAGTAAGTAACAATTTAATACATAGTAAGTAATAATTTAATAAATAGTAAGTAACAATTTAATCATAGTAAGTAACAATTTAATAAATAGTAAGTAACAATTTAATAAATAGTAAGAAACAATTTGATAAATAGTAAGTAACAATTTAATTAATAGTTAGTAACAACTTAATAAATAGTAAGTAACAATTTAATAAATAGTAAGAAACATTTTAATAAATAGTAAGTAACAATTTGATAAATAGTAAGTAACGATTTGATAAATAGAAAGTAACAATTTGATAAATAGTAAGTAACAATTTAATAAACAGTAACAATTTAATAAATAGTAAGTAACAATTTAATAAATAGTAAGTAATAATTTAATAAATAGTAAGTAACAATTTAATAAATAGTAAGTAACAATTTAATAAATAGTAAGTAACAATTTGATAAATAGTAAGTAACAATTTGATAAATTGTAAGTAACAATTTAATAAATAGTATGTAACAATTTAATAAATAGTAAGTAACAATTTAATACATAGTAAGTAATAATTTAATAAATAGTAAGTAACAATTTAGTAAATAGTAAGTAACAATTTAATAAATAGTAAGTAACAATTTAATAAATAGTGAGTAACAATTTAATAAATAGTATGTAACAATTTAATAAATAGTATGAAACAATTTAATAAATAGTATGTAACAATTTAATAAATAGTAAGTAACAATTTACTAAATAGTAAGTAAGAATTTAATAAATAGTAAGTAACAATTTAATAAACAGTAACAATTTAATAAAGAGTAAGTAACAATTTAATAAATAGTAAGTAACAATTTAATAAATAGTGAGTAACAATTTAATAAATAGTAAGTAACAATTTAATAAATAGTAAGTAACAATTTAATGAATAGTAAGTAACAATTTAATAAATAGTCAGTGTCAATTTAATAAATAATAAGTAACAATTTAATAAATAGTAAGTAACAATTTAATAAATAGTAAGTAACAATTTAAAAAATAGTAAGTAACAATATAATAAATAGTATGTAACAATTTAATAAATAGTAAGTAACAATTTAATACATAGTAAGTAACAATTTAATAAATAGTAAGTAACAATTTAATACATAGTAAGTAACAATTTAAAAAATAGTATGTAACAATTTAAAAATGGTAAGTAACAATTTAATACATAGTAAGTAACAATTTAATAAATAGTAAGTAACAATTTAATAAATAGTAAGTAACAATTTAAAAAATAGTAACAATTTAATAAATAGTAAGTAACAATTTAATAAATAGTAAGTAACAATTTAATAAATGGTAAGTAACAATTTAATAAATAGTAAGTAACAATTTAATAAATAGTAAGTAACAATTTAATAAATAGTAAGTAACAATTTAATAAATAGATAGTAACAATTTAATTAATAGTAAGTAACAACTTAATAAATAGTAAGTAACAATTTAATAAATAGTAAGAAACATTTTAATAAATAGTAAGTAACAATTTGATAAATAGTAAGTAACGATTTGATAAATAGAAAGTAACAATTTGATAAATAGTAAGTAACAATTTAATAAATAGTAAGTAACAATTTAATAAATAGTAAGTAAAAATTTAATAAATAGTTTGTAACAATTTAATAAATAGTAAGTGTCAATTTAATAAATAATAAGTAACAATTTAATAAATATTAAGTATCAATTTAATAAATAGTAAGTAACAATTTAATAAATAGTAAGTAACAATTTAATAAACAGTAAGTAACAATTTAATAAATAGTATGTAACAATTTAATAAATAGTAAGTAACAATTTAATACATAGTAAGTAACAATTTAATAAATAGTAAATAACAATTTAATAAATAGTAAGTAACAATTTAAAATATAGTAACAATTTAATAAATAGTAAGTAACAATTTAATTAATAGTAAGTAACAACTTAATAAATAGTAAGTAACAATTTAATAAATAGTAAGATACGTTTTAATAAATAGTAAGTAACAATTTAATAAATAGTAAGTAACAATTTAATAAATAGTATGTAACAATTTAATAAATAGTAAGTTACAATTTAATACATACTAAGTAACAATTTAATAAATAGTAAGTAACAATTTAATAAATAGTAAGTAACAATTTAAAAAATAGTAACAATTTAATAAATAGTAAGTAACAATTTAATAAATAGTAAGTAACAATTTAATAAATAGTAAGTAACAATTTAATAAATAGTAAGTAACAATTTAATGAATAGTAAGTAACAATTTAATAAATAGTAAGTAACAATTTAAAAAATAGTAAGTAACAATATAATAAATAGTATGTAACAATTTAATAAATAGTAAGTAACAATTTAATACATAGTAAGTAAGAATTTAATAAATAGTAAGTAACAATTTAATACATAGTAAGTAACAATTTAAAAAATAGTAACAATTTAATAAATAGTAAGTAACAATTTAATAAATAGTAAGTAACAATTTAATAAATAGTAAGTAACAATTTGATAAATAGAAAGTAACAATTTAATAAATAGTAAGTAACAATTTAATAAATTGTAAGTAACAATTTAATAAATAGTATGTAACAATTTAAAAATGGTAAGTAACAATTTAATACATAGTAAGTAACAATTTAATAAATAGTAAGTAACAATTTAATAAATAGTAAGTAACAATTTAAAAAATAGTAACAATTTAATAAATAGTAAGTAACAATTTAATAAATAGTAAGTAACAATTTAATAAATGGTAAGTAACAATTTAATAAATAGTAAGTAACAATTTAATAAATAGTAAGTAACAATTTAATAAATAGTAAGTAACAATTTAATAAATAGATAGTAACAATTTAATTAATAGTAAGTAACAACTTAATAAATAGTAAGTAACAATTTAATAAATAGTAAGAAACATTTTAATAAATAGTAAGTAACAATTTGATAAATAGTAAGTAACGATTTGATAAATAGAAAGTAACAATTTGATAAATAGTAAGTAACAATTTAATAAATAGTATGTAACAATTTAATAAATAGTAAGTAAAAATTTAATAAATAGTTTGTAACAATTTAATAAATAGTAAGTGTCAATTTAATAAATAATAAGTAACAATTTAATAAATATTAAGTATCAATTTAATAAATAGTAAGTAACAATTTAATAAATAGTAAGTAACAATTTAATAAACAGTAAGTAACAATTTAATAAATAGTATGTAACAATTTAATAAATAGTAAGTAACAATTTAATACATAGTAAGTAACAATTTAATAAATAGTAAATAACAATTTAATAAATAGTAAGTAACAATTTAAAATATAGTAACAATTTAATAAATAGTAAGTAACAATTTAATTAATAGTAAGTAACAACTTAATAAATAGTAAGTAACAATTTAATAAATAGTAAGATACGTTTTAATAAATAGTAAGTAACAATTTAATAAATAGTAAGTAACAATTTAATAAATAGTATGTAACAATTTAATAAATAGTAAGTTACAATTTAATACATAGTAAGTAACAATTTAATAAATAGTAAGTAACTATTTAATAAATAGTAAGTAACAATTTAAAAAATAGTAACAATTTAATAAATAGTAAGTAACAATTTAATAAATAGTAAGTAACAATTTAATAAATAGTAAGTTACAATTTAATACATAGTAAGTAACAATTTAATAAATAGTAAGTAACTATTTAATAAATAGTAAGTAACAATTTAAAAAATAGTAACAATTTAATAAATTGTAAGTAACAATTTAATAAATAGTATGTAACAATTTAATAAATAGTAAGTAACAATTTAATAAATTGTAAGTAACAATTTAATAAATATTATGTAACAATTTAAAAATAGTAAGTAACAATTTAATAAATAGTAAGTAACAATTTAATAAATAGTATGAAACAATTTAATAAATAGTATGTAACAATTTAATAAATAGTAAGTAACAATTTAATAAATAGTAAGTAACAATTTAATAAATAGTAAGAAACAATTTAATAAATAGTAAGTAACAATTTAATAAATAGTAAGTAACAATTTAATAAATAGTAAGTAACAATTTAATAAATTGTAAGTAACAATTTAATAAATAGTATGTAACAATTTAATAAATAGTGAGTAACAATTTAATACATAGTAAGTAACAATTTAATAAATAGTATGTAACAATTTAATAAATAGTAAGTAACAATTTAATAAATAGATAGTAACAATTTAATTAATAGTAAGTAACAACTTAATAAATAGTAAGTAACAATTTAATAAATAGTAAGTAACAATTTGATAAATAGTAAGTAACAATTTAATAAATAGTAAGTAACAATTTAATAAATAGTAACTATCAATTTAATAAATAATAAGTAACAATTTAATAAATAGTAAGTAACAATTTAATAAACAGTAAGTAACAATTTAATAAATAGTAAGTAACAATTTAATAAATTGTAAGTAACAATTTAATAAATAGTAAGTAACAATTTAATGAATAGTAAGTAACAATTTAATAAATAATAAGTAACAATTTAATAAATAGTAAGTAACAATTTAATAAATAGTAAGTAACAATTTAAAAAATAGTAAGTAACAATATAATAAATAGTATGTAACAATTTAATAAATAGTAAGTAACAATTTAATACATAGTAAGTAACAATTTAATAAATAGTAAGTAACAATTTAATACATAGTAAGTAACAATTTAAAAAATAGTAACAATTTAATAAATAGTAAGTAACAATTTAATAAATAGTAAGTAACAATTTGATAAATAGAAAGTAACAATTTAATAAATATTAAGTAACAATTTAATAAATTGTAAGTAACAATTTAATAAATAGTATGTAACAATTTAAAAATGGTAAGTAACAATTTAATACATAGTAAGTAACAATTTAATAAATAGTAAGTAACAATTTAATAAATAGTAAGTAACAATTTAAAAAATAGTAACAATTTAATAAATAGTAAGTAACAATTTAATAAATAGTAAGTAACAATTTAATAAATGGTAAGTAACAATTTAATAAATAGATAGTAACAATTTAATTAATAGTAAGTAACAACTTAATAAATAGTAAGTAACAATTTAATAAATAGTAAGAAACATTTTAATAAATAGTAAGTAACAATTTGATAAATAGTAAGTAACGATTTGATAAATAGAAAGTAACAATTTGATAAATAGTAAGTAACAATTTAATAAATAGTAAGTAACAATTTAATAAATAGTAAGTAAAAATTTAATAAATAGTTTGTAACAATTTAATAAATAGTAAGTGTCAATTTAATAAATAATAAGTAACAATTTAATAAATATTAAGTATCAATTTAATAAATAGTAAGTAACAATTTAATAAATAGTAAGTAACAATTTAATAAACAGTAAGTAACAATTTAATAAATAGTATGTAACAATTTAATAAATAGTAAGTAACAATTTAATACATAGTAAGTAACAATTTAATAAATAGTAAATAACAATTTAATAAATAGTAAGTAACAATTTAAAATATAGTAACAATTTAATAAATAGTAAGTAACAATTTAATTAATAGTAAGTAACAACTTAATAAATAGTAAGTAACAATTTAATAAATAGTAAGATACGTTTTAATAAATAGTAAGTAACAATTTAATAAATAGTAAGTAACAATTTAATAAATAGTATGTAACAATTTAATAAATAGTAAGTTACAATTTAATACATAGTAAGTAACAATTTAATAAATAGTAAGTAACAATTTAATAAATAGTAAGTAACAATTTAAAAAATAGTAACAATTTAATAAATAGTAAGTAACAATTTAATAAATAGTAAGTAACAATTTAATAAATAGTAAGTAACAATTTAATAAATAGTAAGTAACAATTTAATGAATAGTAAGTAACAATTTAATAAATAGTAAGTAACAATTTAAAAAATAGTAAGTAACAATATAATAAATAGTATGTAACAATTTAATAAATAGTAAGTAACAATTTAATACATAGTAAGTAACAATTTAATAAATAGTAAGTAACAATTTAATACATAGTAAGTAACAATTTAAAAAATAGTAACAATTTAATAAATAGTAAGTAACAATTTAATAAATAGTAAGTAACAATTTAATAAATAGTAAGTAACAATTTGATAAATAGAAAGTAACAATTTAATAAATAGTAAGTAACAATTTAATAAATTGTAAGTAACAATTTAATAAATAGTATGTAACAATTTAAAAATGGTAAGTAACAATTTAATACATAGTAAGTAACAATTTAATAAATAGTAAGTAACAATTTAATAAATAGTAAGTAACAATTTAAAAAATAGTAACAATTTAATAAATAGTAAGTAACAATTTAATAAATAGTAAGTAACAATTTAATAAATGGTAAGTAACAATTTAATAAATAGTAAGTAACAATTTAATAAATAGTAAGTAACAATTTAATAAATAGTAAGTAACAATTTAATAAATAGATAGTAACAATTTAATTAATAGTAAGTAACAACTTAATAAATAGTAAGTAACAATTTAATAAATAGTAAGAAACATTTTAATAAATAGTAAGTAACAATTTGATAAATAGTAAGTAACGATTTGATAAATAGAAAGTAACAATTTGATAAATAGTAAGTAACAATTTAATAAATAGTAAGTAACAATTTAATAAATAGTAAGTAAAAATTTAATAAATAGTTTGTAACAATTTAATAAATAGTAAGTGTCAATTTAATAAATAATAAGTAACAATTTAATAAATATTAAGTATCAATTTAATAAATAGTAAGTAACAATTTAATAAATAGTAAGTAACAATTTAATAAACAGTAAGTAACAATTTAATAAATAGTATGTAACAATTTAATAAATAGTAAGTAACAATTTAATACATAGTAAGTAACAATTTAATAAATAGTAAATAACAATTTAATAAATAGTAAGTAACAATTTAAAATATAGTAACAATTTAATAAATAGTAAGTAACAATTTAATTAATAGTAAGTAACAACTTAATAAATAGTAAGTAACAATTTAATAAATAGTAAGATACGTTTTAATAAATAGTAAGTAACAATTTAATAAATAGTAAGTAACAATTTAATAAATAGTATGTAACAATTTAATAAATAGTAAGTTACAATTTAATACATAGTAAGTAACAATTTAATAAATAGTAAGTAACAATTTAATAAATAGTAAGTAACAATTTAAAAAATAGTAACAATTTAATAAATAGTTAGTAACAATTTAATAAATAGTAAGTAACAATTTAATAAATAGTAAGTAACAATTTAATAAATAGTAAGTAACAATTTAATGAATAGTAAGTAACAATTTAATAAATAGTGAGTAACAATTTAATAAATAGTAAGTAACAATTTAATAAATAGTATGAAACAATTTAATAAATAGTATGTAACAATTTAATTAATAGTAAGTAACAATTTACTAAATAGTAAGTAACAATTTAATAAATAGTAAGTAACAATTTCCTAAATAGTAAGAAACAATATAATAAACAGTAAGTAACAATTTAATAAACAGTAACAATTTAATAAATAGTAAGTAACAATTTAATAAACAGTAACAATTTAATAAAGAGTAAGTAACAATTTAATAAATAGTAAGTAATATTTTAATAAATAGTTTGTAACAATTTAATAAATAGTAAGTGTCAATTTAATAAATAATAAGTAACAATTTAATAAATAGTAAGTAACAATTTAATAAATAGTAAGTAACAATTTTATACATAGTAAGTAATAATTTAATAAATAGTAAGTAACAATTTAATCAATAGTAAGTAACAATTTTATATATAGTAAGTAACAATTTGATAAATAGCAAGTAACAATTTAATAAATAGTAAGTAACAATTTAATAAATAGTAAGTAACAATTTAATAATTAGTAAGTAACAATTTAATAAATAATAAGTAACAATTTAATAAATAGTAAGTAACAATTTAATAAACAGTAAGTAACAATTTAATAAATAGTAAGTAACAATTTAATAAATAGTAAGTAACAATTTAATAAATAGTATGTAACAATTTAATAAATAGTAAGTAACAATTTAATACATAGTAAGTAACAATTTGATAAATAGTAAGTAACAATTTGATAAATAGTAAGTAACAATTTGATAAATAGTAAGTAACAATTTGATAAATTGTAAGTAACAATTTAATAAATAGTATGTAACAATTTAATAAATAGTAAGTAACAATTTTATACATAGTAAGTAATAATTTAATAAATAGTAAGTAACAATTTAATAAATAGTAAGTAACAATTTTATATATAGTAAGTAACAATTTGATAAATAGCAAGTAACAATTTAATAAATAGTAAGTAACAATTTAATAAATAGTAAGTAACAATTTAATAATTAGTAAGTAACAATTTAATAAATAATAAGTAACAATTTAATAAATAGTAAGTAACAATTTAATAAACAGTAAGTAACAATTTAATAAATAGTAAGTAACAATTTAATAAATAGTAAGTACCAATTTAATAAATAGTAAGTAACAATTTAATAAATTGTAAGTAACAATTTAATAAATAGTATGTAACAATTTAATAAATAGTAAGTAACAATTTAATAAATTGTAAGTAACAATTTAATAAATATTATGTAACAATTTAAAAATAGTAAGTAACAATTTAATAAATAGTAAGTAACAATTTAATAAATAGTATGAAACAATTTAATAAATAGTATGTAACAATTTAATAAATAGTAAGTAACAATTTAATAAATAGTAAGTAACAATTTAATAAATAGTAAGAAACAATTTAATAAATAGTAAGTAACAATTTAATAAATAGTAAGTAACAATTTAATAAATAGTAAGTAACAATTTAATAAATTGTAAGTAACAATTTAATAAATAGTATGTAACAATTTAATAAATAGTGAGTAACAATTTAATACATAGTAAGTAACAATTTAATAAATAGTATGTAACAATTTAATAAATAGTAAGTAACAATTTAATAAATAGATAGTAACAATTTAATTAATAGTAAGTAACAACTTAATAAATAGTAAGTAACAATTTAATAAATAGTAAGTAACAATTTGATAAATAGTAAGTAACAATTTAATAAATAGTAAGTAACAATTTAATAAATAGTAACTAACAATTTAATAAATAATAAGTAACAATTTAATAAATAGTAAGTAACAATTTAATAAACAGTAAGTAACAATTTAATAAATAGTAAGTAACAATTTAATAAATTGTAAGTAACAATTTAATAAATAGTAAGTAACAATTTAATGAATAGTAAGTAACAATTTAATAAATAGTGAGTAACAATTTAACAAATAGTAAGTAACAATTTAATAAATAGTATGAAACCATTTAATAAATAGTATGTAACAATTTAATTAATAGTAAGTAACAATTTACTAAATAGTAAGTAACAATTTAATAAATAGTAAGTAACAATTTCCTAAATAGTAAGAAACAATATAATAAACAGTAAGTAACAATTTAATAAATAGTATGTAACAATTTAATAAATAGTAAGTAACAATTTAATACATAGTAAGTAACAATTTTATAAATAGTAAGTAACAATTTTATAAATAGTAAGTAACAATTTAATAAATAGTAAGTAACAATTTGATAAATAGTAAGTAACAATTTGATAAATAGTAAGTAACAATTTAACAAATAATAAGTAACAATTTAATAAATAGTAAGTAACAATTTAATAAACAGTAAGTAACAATTTAATAAATAGTAAGTAACAATTTAATAAATAGTAAGTAACAATTTAATAAATAGTAAGTAACAATTTAATAAATTGTAAGTAACAATTTAATAAATAGTATGTAACAATTTAAAAATGGTAAGTAACAATTTAATACATAGTAAGTAACAATTTAATAATTAGTAAGTAACAATTTAATAAATAGTAAGTAACAATTTAAAAAATAGTAACAATTTAATAAATAGTAAGTAACAATTTAATAAATAGTAAGTAACAATTTAATAAATAGTAAGTAACAATTTAATAAATGGTAAGTAACAATTTAATAAATAGTAAGTAACGATTTAATAAATAGTAAGTAACAATTTAATAAATAGTAAGTAACAATTTAATAAATAGATAGTAACAATTTAATTAATAGTAAGTAACAACTTAATAAATAGTAAGTAACAATTTAATAAATAGTAAGAAACATTTTAATAAATAGTAAGTAACAATTTGATAAATAGTAAGTAACTATTTAATAAATAGTATGTAACAATTTAAAAATGGTAAGTAACAATTTAATACATAGTAAGTAACAATTTAATAATTAGTAAGTAACAATTTAATAAATAGTAAGTAACAATTTAAAAAATAGTAACAATTTAATAAATAGTAAGTAACAATTTAATAAATAGTAAGTAACAATTTAATAAATAGTAAGTAACAATTTAATAAATGGTAAGTAACAATTTAATAAATAGTAAGTAACAATTTAATAAATAATAAGTAACAATTTAATAAATAGTAAGTAACAATTTAATAAACAGTAAGTAACAATTTAATAAATAGTAAGTAACAATTTAATAAATAGTAAGTACCAATTTAATAAATAGTAAGTAACAATTTAATAAATTGTAAGTAACAATTTAATAAATAGTATGTAACAATTTAATAAATAGTAAGTAACAATTTAATAAATTGTAAGTAACAATTTAATAAATATTATGTAACAATTTAAAAATAGTAAGTAACAATTTAATAAATAGTAAGTAACAATTTAATAAATAGTATGAAACAATTTAATAAATAGTATGTAACAATTTAATAAATAGTAAGTAACAATTTAATAAATAGTAAGTAACAATTTAATAAATAGTAAGAAACAATTTAATAAATAGTAAGTAACAATTTAATAAATAGTAAGTAACAATTTAATAAATAGTAAGTAACAATTTAATAAATTGTAAGTAACAATTTAATAAATAGTATGTAACAATTTAATAAATAGTGAGTAACAATTTAATACATAGTAAGTAACAATTTAATAAATAGTATGTAACAATTTAATAAATAGTAAGTAACAATTTAATAAATAGATAGTAACAATTTAATTAATAGTAAGTAACAACTTAATAAATAGTAAGTAACAATTTAATAAATAGTAAGTAACAATTTGATAAATAGTAAGTAACAATTTAATAAATAGTAAGTAACAATTTAATAAATAGTAACTAACAATTTAATAAATAATAAGTAACAATTTAATAAATAGTAAGTAACAATTTAATAAACAGTAAGTAACAATTTAATAAATAGTAAGTAACAATTTAATAAATTGTAAGTAACAATTTAATAAATAGTAAGTAACAATTTAATGAATAGTAAGTAACAATTTAATAAATAGTGAGTAACAATTTAACAAATAGTAAGTAACAATTTAATAAATAGTATGAAACCATTTAATAAATAGTATGTAACAATTTAATTAATAGTAAGTAACAATTTACTAAATAGTAAGTAACAATTTAATAAATAGTAAGTAACAATTTCCTAAATAGTAAGAAACAATATAATAAACAGTAAGTAACAATTTAATAAACAGTAACAATTTAATAAATAGTAAGTAACAATTTAATAAACAGTAACAATTTAATAAAGAGTAAGTAACAATTTAATAAATAGTAAGTAACAATTTAATAAATAGATAGTAACAATTTAATTAATAGTAAGTAACAACTTAATAAATAGTAAGTAACAATTTAATAAATAGTAAGTAACAATTTGATAAATAGTAAGTAACAATTTAATAAATAGTAAGTAACAATTTAATAAATAGTAACTAACAATTTAATAAATAATAAGTAACAATTTAATAAATAGTAAGTAACAATTTAATAAACAGTAAGTAACAATTTAATAAATAGTAAGTAACAATTTAATAAATTGTAAGTAACAATTTAATAAATAGTAAGTAACAATTTAATGAATAGTAAGTAACAATTTAATAAATAGTGAGTAACAATTTAACAAATAGTAAGTAACAATTTAATAAATAGTATGAAACCATTTAATAAATAGTATGTAACAATTTAATTAATAGTAAGTAACAATTTACTAAATAGTAAGTAACAATTTAATAAATAGTAAGTAACAATTTCCTAAATAGTAAGAAACAATATAATAAACAGTAAGTAACAATTTAATAAACAGTAACAATTTAATAAATAGTAAGTAACAATTTAATAAACAGTAACAATTTAATAAAGAGTAAGTAACAATTTAATAAATAGTAAGTAACAATTTAATAAATAGTTTGTAACAATTTAATAAATAGTAAGTGTCAATTTAATAAATAATAAGTAACAATTTAATAAATAGTAAGTAACAATTTAATAAATAGTAAGTAACAATTTAATAAATAGTAAGTAACAATTTAATAAATAGTAAGTAACAATTTAATAAATAGTATGTAACAATTTAATAAATAGTAAGTAACAATTTAATACATAGTAAGTAACAATTTTATAAATAGTAAGTAACAATTTTATAAATAGTAAGTAACAATTTAATAAATAGTAAGTAACAATTTGATAAATAGTAAGTAACAATTTGATAAATAGTAAGTAACAATTTAACAAATAATAAGTAACAATTTAATAAATAGTAAGTAACAATTTAATAAACAGTAAGTAACAATTTAATAAATAGTAAGTAACAATTTAATAAATAGTAAGTAACAATTTAATAAATAGTAAGTAACAATTTAATAAATTGTAAGTAACAATTTAATAAATAGTATGTAACAATTTAAAAATGGTAAGTAACAATTTAATACATAGTAAGTAACAATTTAATAATTAGTAAGTAACAATTTAATAAATAGTAAGTAACAATTTAAAAAATAGTAACAATTTAATAAATAGTAAGTAACAATTTAATAAATAGTAAGTAACAATTTAATAAATAGTAAGTAACAATTTAATAAATGGTAAGTAACAATTTAATAAATAGTAAGTAACGATTTAATAAATAGTAAGTAACAATTTAATAAATAGTAAGTAACAATTTAATAAATAGATAGTAACAATTTAATTAATAGTAAGTAACAACTTAATAAATAGTAAGTAACAATTTAATAAATAGTAAGAAACATTTTAATAAATAGTAAGTAACAATTTGATAAATAGTAAGTAACTATTTGATAAATAGAAAGTAACAATTTGATAAATAGTAAGTGTCAATTTAATAAATAATAAGTAACAATTTAATAAATAGTAAGTATCAATTTAATAAATAGTAAGTAACAATTTAATAAATAGTAAGTAACAATTTAATAAACAGTAAGTAACAATTTAATAAATAGTATGTAACAATTTAATAAATAGTAAGTAACAATTTAATACATAGTAAGTAACAATTTAATAAATAGCAAGTAACAATTTAATAAATAGTAAGTAACAATTTAAAAAATAGTAACAATTTAATAAATTGTAAGTAACAATTTAATAAATAGTAAGTAACAATTTAATAAATAGTAAGTAACAATTTGATAAATAGTAAGTAACAATTTGATAAATAGTAAGTAACAATTTGATAAATAGTAAGTAACAATTTGATAAATAGTAAGTAACCATTTGATAAATAGTAAGTAACCATTTGATAAATAGTAAGTAACCATTTGATAAATAGTAAGTAACCATTTGATAAATAGTAAGTAACAATTTAATAAATAGTAAGTAACTATTTGATAAATAGAAAGTAACAATTTGATAAATAGTAAGTGTCAATTTAATAAATAATAAGTAACAATTTAATAAATAGTAAGTATCAATTTAATAAATAGTAAGTAACAATTTAATAAATAGTAAGTAACAATTTAATAAACAGTAAGTAACAATTTAATAAATAGTATGTAACAATTTAATAAATAGTAAGTAACAATTTAATACATAGTATGTAACAATTTAATAAATAGTAAGTAACAATTTAATAAATGGTAAGTAACAATTTAAAAAATAGTAACAATTTAATAAATTGTAAGTAACAACTTAATAAATAGTAAGTAACAATTTAATAAATAGTAAGATACGTTTTAATAAATAGTAAGTAACAATTTAATAAATAGTAAGTAACAATTTAATAAATAGTATGTAACAATTTAATAAATAGTAAGTTTCAATTTAATACATAGTAAGTAACAATTTAATAAATAGTATGTAACAATTTAATAAATAGTAAGTAACAATTTAAAAAATAGTAACAATTTAATAAATAGTAAGTAACAATTTAATAAATAGTAAGTAACAATTTAATAAATAGTAAGTAACAATTTAATAAATAGTAAGTAACAATTTAATGAATAGTAAGTAACAATTTAATAAATAGTGAGTAACAATTTAATAAATAGTAAGTAACAATTTAATAAATAGTATGAAACAATTTAATAAATAGTATGTAACAATTTAATTAATAGTAAGTAACAATTTACTAAATAGTAAGTAACAATTTAATAAATAGTAAGTAACAATTTCCTAAATAGTAAGAAACAATATAATAAACAGTAAGTAACAATTTAATGAACAGTAACAATTTAATAAATAGTAAGTAACAATTTAATAAACAGTAACAATTTAATAAAGAGTAAGTAACAATTTAATAAATAGTAAGTAACAATTTAATAAATAGTTTGTAACAATTTAATAAATAGTAAGTGTCAATTTAATAAATAATAAGTAACAATTTAATAAATAGTAAGTAACAATTTAATAAATAGTAAGTAACAATTTAATAAATAGTAAGTAACAATTTAATAAATAGTAAGTAACAATTTAATAAATAGTATGTAACAATTTAATAAATAGTAAGTAACAATTTAATACATAGTAAGTAACAATTTTATAAATAGTAAGTAACAATTTAATAAATAGTAAGTAACAATTTGATAAATAGTAAGTAACAATTTGATAAATAGTAAGTAACAATTTGATAAATAGTAAGTAACAATTTGATAAATTGTAAGTAACAATTTACTAAATAGTAAGTAACAATTTAATAAATAGTAAGTAACAATTTCCTAAATAGTAAGAAACAATATAATAAACAGTAAGTAACAATTTAATGAACAGTAACAATTTAATAAATAGTAAGTAACAATTTAATAAACAGTAACAATTTAATAAAGAGTAAGTAACAATTTAATAAATAGTAAGTAACAATTTAATAAATAGTATGTAACAATTTAATAAATAGTAAGTAACAATTTAATACATAGTAAGTAACAATTTTATAAATAGTAAGTAACAATTTAATAAATAGTAAGTAACAATTTGATAAATAGTAAGTAACAATTTAATAAATAGTATGTAACAATTTAATAAATAGTAAGTAACAATTTTATACATAGTAAGTAATAATTTAATAAATAGTAAGTAACAATTTAATAAATAGTAAGTAACAATTTAATATATAGTAAGTAACAATTTGATAAATAGCAAGTAACAATTTAATAAATAGTAAGTAACAATAAAATATATAGTAAGTAACAATTTAATAATTAGTAAGTAACAATTTAATAAATAATAAGTAACAATTTAATAAATAGTAAGTAACAATTTAATAAACAGTAAGTAACAATTTAATAAATAGTAAGTAACAATTTAATAAATAGTAAGTAACAATTTAATAAATAGTAAGTAACAATTTAATAAATTGTAAGTAACAATTTAATAAATAGTATGTAACAATTTAATAAATAGTAAGTAACAATTTAATAAATTGTAAGTAACAATTTAATAAATAGTATGTAACAATTTAAAAATAGTAAGTAACAATTTAATAAATAGTAAGTAACAATTTAATAAATAGTATGAAACAATTTAATAAATAGTATGTAACAATTTAATAAATAGTAAGTAAAAATTTAATAAATAGTAAGTAACAATTTAATAAATAGTAAGTAACAATTTAATAAATAGTAAGTAATAATTTAATAAATAGTAAGTAACAATTTAATAAATAGTAAGAAACAATTTAATAAATTGTAAGTAACAATTTAATAAATAGTATGTAACAATTTAATAAATAGTGAGTAACAATTTAATACATAGTAAGTAACAATTTAATAAATAGTATGTAACAATTTAATAAATAGTAAGTAACAATTTAATAAATAGATAGTAACAATTTAATTAATAGTAAGTAACAACTTAATAAATAGTCAGTGTCAATTAATTAAATAATAAGTAACAATTTAATAAATAGTAAGTAACAATTTAATAAATTGTAAGTAACAATTTAATAAATAGTAAGTAACAATTTAATAAATAGTAAGTAACAATTTAATAAATAGTAAGTAACAATTTAATAAATAGTAAGTAACAATTTAAAAAATAGTAACAATTTAATAAATAGTAAGTAACAATTTAATAAATAGTAAGTAACAATTTAATAAATAGTAAGTAACAATTTAATAAATAGTAAGTAACAATTTAATGAATAGTAAGTAACAATTTAATAAATAGTGAGTAACAATTTAATAAATAGTAAGTAACAATTTAATAAATAGTATGAAACAATTTAATAAATAGTATGTAACAATTTAATTAATAGTAAGTAACAATTTACTAAATAGTAAGTAACAATTTAATAAATAGTAAGTAACAATTTCCTAAATAGTAAGAAACAATATAATAAACAGTAAGTAACAATTTAATAAACAGTAACAATTTAATAAATAGTAAGTAACAATTTAATAAACAGTAACAATTTAATAAAGAGTAAGTAACAATTTAATAAATAGTAAGTAATATTTTAATAAATAGTTTGTAACAATTTAATAAATAGTAAGTGTCAATTTAATAAATAATAAGTAACAATTTAATAAATAGTAAGTAACAATTTAATAAATAGTAAGTAACAATTTTATACATAGTAAGTAATAATTTAATAAATAGTAAGTAACAATTTAATCAATAGTAAGTAACAATTTTATATATAGTAAGTAACAATTTGATAAATAGCAAGTAACAATTTAATAAATAGTAAGTAACAATTTAATAAATAGTAAGTAACAATTTAATAATTAGTAAGTAACAATTTAATAAATAATAAGTAACAATTTAATAAATAGTAAGTAACAATTTAATAAACAGTAAGTAACAATTTAATAAATAGTAAGTAACAATTTAATAAATAGTAAGTAACAATTTAATAAATAGTATGTAACAATTTAATAAATAGTAAGTAACAATTTAATACATAGTAAGTAACAATTTGATAAATAGTAAGTAACAATTTGATAAATAGTAAGTAACAATTTGATAAATAGTAAGTAACAATTTGATAAATTGTAAGTAACAATTTAATAAATAGTATGTAACAATTTAATAAATAGTAAGTAACAATTTTATACATAGTAAGTAATAATTTAATAAATAGTAAGTAACAATTTAATAAATAGTAAGTAACAATTTTATATATAGTAAGTAACAATTTGATAAATAGCAAGTAACAATTTAATAAATAGTAAGTAACAATTTAATAAATAGTAAGTAACAATTTAATAATTAGTAAGTAACAATTTAATAAATAATAAGTAACAATTTAATAAATAGTAAGTAACAATTTAATAAACAGTAAGTAACAATTTAATAAATAGTAAGTAACAATTTAATAAATAGTAAGTAACAATTTAATAAATAGTAAGTAACAATTTAATAAATTGTAAGTAACAATTTAATAAATAGTATGTAACAATTTAATAAATAGTAAGTAACAATTTAATAAATTGTAAGTAACAATTTAATAAATATTATGTAACAATTTAAAAATAGTAAGTAACAATTTAATAAATAGTAAGTAACAATTTAATAAATAGTATGAAACAATTTAATAAATAGTATGTAACAATTTAATAAATAGTAAGTAACAATTTAATAAATAGTAAGTAACAATTTAATAAATAGTAAGAAACAATTTAATAAATAGTAAGTAACAATTTAATAAATAGTAAGTAACAATTTAATAAATAGTAAGTAACAATTTAATAAATTGTAAGTAACAATTTAATAAATAGTATGTAACAATTTAATAAATAGTGAGTAACAATTTAATACATAGTAAGTAACAATTTAATAAATAGTATGTAACAATTTAATAAATAGTAAGTAACAATTTAATAAATAGATAGTAACAATTTAATTAATAGTAAGTAACAACTTAATAAATAGTAAGTAACAATTTAATAAATAGTAAGTAACAATTTGATAAATAGTAAGTAACAATTTAATAAATAGTAAGTAACAATTTAATAAATAGTAACTAACAATTTAATAAATAATAAGTAACAATTTAATAAATAGTAAGTAACAATTTAATAAACAGTAAGTAACAATTTAATAAATAGTAAGTAACAATTTAATAAATTGTAAGTAACAATTTAATAAATAGTAAGTAACAATTTAATGAATAGTAAGTAACAATTTAATAAATAGTGAGTAACAATTTAACAAATAGTAAGTAACAATTTAATAAATAGTATGAAACCATTTAATAAATAGTATGTAACAATTTAATTAATAGTAAGTAACAATTTACTAAATAGTAAGTAACAATTTAATAAATAGTAAGTAACAATTTCCTAAATAGTAAGAAACAATATAATAAACAGTAAGTAACAATTTAATAAACAGTAACAATTTAATAAATAGTAAGTAACAATTTAATAAACAGTAACAATTTAATAAAGAGTAAGTAACAATTTAATAAATAGTAAGTAACAATTTAATAAATAGTTTGTAACAATTTAATAAATAGTAAGTGTCAATTTAATAAATAATAAGTAACAATTTAATAAATAGTAAGTAACAATTTAATAAATAGTAAGTAACAATTTAATAAATAGTAAGTAACAATTTAATAAATAGTAAGTAACAATTTAATAAATAGTATGTAACAATTTAATAAATAGTAAGTAACAATTTAATACATAGTAAGTAACAATTTTATAAATAGTAAGTAACAATTTTATAAATAGTAAGTAACAATTTAATAAATAGTAAGTAACAATTTGATAAATAGTAAGTAACAATTTGATAAATAGTAAGTAACAATTTAACAAATAATAAGTAACAATTTAATAAATAGTAAGTAACAATTTAATAAACAGTAAGTAACAATTTAATAAATAGTAAGTAACAATTTAATAAATAGTAAGTAACAATTTAATAAATAGTAAGTAACAATTTAATAAATTGTAAGTAACAATTTAATAAATAGTATGTAACAATTTAAAAATGGTAAGTAACAATTTAATACATAGTAAGTAACAATTTAATAATTAGTAAGTAACAATTTAATAAATAGTAAGTAACAATTTAAAAAATAGTAACAATTTAATAAATAGTAAGTAACAATTTAATAAATAGTAAGTAACAATTTAATAAATAGTAAGTAACAATTTAATAAATGGTAAGTAACAATTTAATAAATAGTAAGTAACGATTTAATAAATAGTAAGTAACAATTTAATAAATAGTAAGTAACAATTTAATAAATAGATAGTAACAATTTAATTAATAGTAAGTAACAACTTAATAAATAGTAAGTAACAATTTAATAAATAGTAAGAAACATTTTAATAAATAGTAAGTAACAATTTGATAAATAGTAAGTAACTATTTGATAAATAGAAAGTAACAATTTGATAAATAGTAAGTGTCAATTTAATAAATAATAAGTAACAATTTAATAAATAGTAAGTATCAATTTAATAAATAGTAAGTAACAATTTAATAAATAGTAAGTAACAATTTAATAAACAGTAAGTAACAATTTAATAAATAGTATGTAACAATTTAATAAATAGTAAGTAACAATTTAATACATAGTAAGTAACAATTTAATAAATAGCAAGTAACAATTTAATAAATAGTAAGTAACAATTTAAAAAATAGTAACAATTTAATAAATTGTAAGTAACAATTTAATAAATAGTAAGTAACAATTTAATAAATAGTAAGTAACAATTTGATAAATAGTAAGTAACAATTTGATAAATAGTAAGTAACAATTTGATAAATAGTAAGTAACAATTTGATAAATAGTAAGTAACCATTTGATAAATAGTAAGTAACCATTTGATAAATAGTAAGTAACCATTTGATAAATAGTAAGTAACCATTTGATAAATAGTAAGTAACAATTTAATAAATAGTAAGTAACTATTTGATAAATAGAAAGTAACAATTTGATAAATAGTAAGTGTCAATTTAATAAATAATAAGTAACAATTTAATAAATAGTAAGTATCAATTTAATAAATAGTAAGTAACAATTTAATAAATAGTAAGTAACAATTTAATAAACAGTAAGTAACAATTTAATAAATAGTATGTAACAATTTAATAAATAGTAAGTAACAATTTAATACATAGTATGTAACAATTTAATAAATAGTAAGTAACAATTTAATAAATGGTAAGTAACAATTTAAAAAATAGTAACAATTTAATAAATTGTAAGTAACAACTTAATAAATAGTAAGTAACAATTTAAAAAATAGTAAGATACGTTTTAATAAATAGTAAGTAACAATTTAATAAATAGTAAGTAACAATTTAATAAATAGTATGTAACAATTTAATAAATAGTAAGTTTCAATTTAATACATAGTAAGTAACAATTTAATAAATAGTATGTAACAATTTAATAAATAGTAAGTAACAATTTAAAAAATAGTAACAATTTAATAAATAGTAAGTAACAATTTAATAAATAGTAAGTAACAATTTAATAAATAGTAAGTAACAATTTAATAAATAGTAAGTAACAATTTAATGAATAGTAAGTAACAATTTAATAAATAGTGAGTAACAATTTAATAAATAGTAAGTAACAATTTAATAAATAGTATGAAACAATTTAATAAATAGTATGTAACAATTTAATTAATAGTAAGTAACAATTTACTAAATAGTAAGTAACAATTTAATAAATAGTAAGTAACAATTTCCTAAATAGTAAGAAACAATATAATAAACAGTAAGTAACAATTTAATGAACAGTAACAATTTAATAAATAGTAAGTAACAATTTAATAAACAGTAACAATTTAATAAAGAGTAAGTAACAATTTAATAAATAGTAAGTAACAATTTAATAAATAGTTTGTAACAATTTAATAAATAGTAAGTGTCAATTTAATAAATAATAAGTAACAATTTAATAAATAGTAAGTAACAATTTAATAAATAGTAAGTAACAATTTAATAAATAGTAAGTAACAATTTAATAAATAGTAAGTAACAATTTAATAAATAGTATGTAACAATTTAATAAATAGTAAGTAACAATTTAATACATAGTAAGTAACAATTTTATAAATAGTAAGTAACAATTTAATAAATAGTAAGTAACAATTTGATAAATAGTAAGTAACAATTTGATAAATAGTAAGTAACAATTTGATAAATAGTAAGTAACAATTTGATAAATTGTAAGTAACAATTTACTAAATAGTAAGTAACAATTTAATAAATAGTAAGTAACAATTTCCTAAATAGTAAGAAACAATATAATAAACAGTAAGTAACAATTTAATGAACAGTAACAATTTAATAAATAGTAAGTAACAATTTAATAAACAGTAACAATTTAATAAAGAGTAAGTAACAATTTAATAAATAGTAAGTAACAATTTAATAAATAGTATGTAACAATTTAATAAATAGTAAGTAACAATTTAATACATAGTAAGTAACAATTTTATAAATAGTAAGTAACAATTTAATAAATAGTAAGTAACAATTTGATAAATAGTAAGTAACAATTTAATAAATAGTATGTAACAATTTAATAAATAGTAAGTAACAATTTTATACATAGTAAGTAATAATTTAATAAATAGTAAGTAACAATTTAATAAATAGTAAGTAACAATTTAATATATAGTAAGTAACAATTTGATAAATAGCAAGTAACAATTTAATAAATAGTAAGTAACAATAAAATATATAGTAAGTAACAATTTAATAATTAGTAAGTAACAATTTAATAAATAATAAGTAACAATTTAATAAATAGTAAGTAACAATTTAATAAACAGTAAGTAACAATTTAATAAATAGTAAGTAACAATTTAATAAATAGTAAGTAACAATTTAATAAATAGTAAGTAACAATTTAATAAATTGTAAGTAACAATTTAATAAATAGTATGTAACAATTTAATAAATAGTAAGTAACAATTTAATAAATTGTAAGTAACAATTTAATAAATAGTATGTAACAATTTAAAAATAGTAAGTAACAATTTAATAAATAGTAAGTAACAATTTAATAAATAGTATGAAACAATTTAATAAATAGTATGTAACAATTTAATAAATAGTAAGTAAAAATTTAATAAATAGTAAGTAACAATTTAATAAATAGTAAGTAACAATTTAATAAATAGTAAGTAACAATTTAATAAATAGTAAGTAACAATTTAATAAATAGTAAGAAACAATTTAATAAATTGTAAGTAACAATTTAATAAATAGTATGTAACAATTTAATAAATAGTGAGTAACAATTTAATACATAGTAAGTAACAATTTAATAAATAGTATGTAACAATTTAATAAATAGTAAGTAACAATTTAATAAATAGATAGTAACAATTTAATTAATAGTAAGTAACAACTTAATAAATAGTCAGTGTCAATTAATTAAATAATAAGTAACAATTTAATAAATAGTAAGTAACAATTTAATAAATTGTAAGTAACAATTTAATAAATAGTAAGTAACAATTTAATAAATAGTAAGTAACAATATAATAAATAGTATGTAACAATTTAATAAATAGTAAGTAACAATTTAATACATAGTAAGTAACAATTTAATAAATAGTAAGTAACAATTTAATATATAGTAAGTAACAATTTAAAAAATAGTAACAATTTAATAAATAGTAAGTAACAATTTAATAAATAGTAAGTAAAAATTTAATAAATAGTAAGTAACAATTTGATAAATAGTAAGTAACAATTTGATAAATAGTAAGTAACAATTTAATAAATAGTAAGTAACAATTTAATAAATAGTAAGTAACAATTTAATAAATAGTAAGTAACAATTTAATAAATAATAAGTAACAATTTAATAAATAGTAAGTAACAATTTAATAAACAGTAAGTAACAATTTAATAAATAGTAAGTAACAATTTAATAAATAGTAAGTAACAATTTAATAAATAGTAAGTAACAATTTAATAAATTGTAAGTAACAATTTAATAAATAGTATGTAACAATTTAAAAATGGTAAGTAACAATTTAATACATAGTAAGTAACAATTTAATAATTAGTAAGTAACAATTTAATAAATAGTAAGTAACAATTTAAAAAATAGTAACAATTTAATAAATAGTAAGTAACAATTTAATAAATAGTAAGTAACAATTTAATAAATAGTAAGTAACAATTTAATAAATAGTAAGTAACGATTTAATAAATAGTAAGTAACAATTTAATAAATAGTAAGTAACAATTTAATAAATAGATAGTAACAATTTAATTAATAGTAAGTAACAACTTAATAAATAGTAAGTAACAATTTAATAAATAGTAAGAAACATTTTAATAAATAGTAAGTAACAATTTGATAAATAGTAAGTAACTATTTGATAAATAGAAAGTAACAATTTGATAAATAGTAAGTGTCAATTTAATAAATAATAAGTAACAATTTAATAAATAGTAAGTATCAATTTAATAAATAGTAAGTAACAATTTAATAAATAGTAAGTAACAATTTAATAAACAGTAAGTAACAATTTAATAAATAGTATGTAACAATTTAATAAATAGTAAGTAACAATTTAATACATAGTAAGTAACAATTTAATAAATAGTAAGTAACAATTTAATAAATAGTAAGTAACAATTTAAAAAATAGTAACAATTTAATAAATTGTAAGTAACAATTTAATAAATAGTAAGTAACAATTTAATAAACAGTAAGTAACAATTTAATAAATAGTAAGTAACAATTTAATAAATAGTAAGTAACAATTTAATAAATAGTGAGTAACAATTTAATAAATAGTAAGTAACAATTTAATAAATAGATAGTAACAATTTAATTAATAGTAAGTAACAACTTAATAAATAGTAAGTAACAATTTAATAAATAGTAAGAAACATTTTAATAAATAGTAAGTCACAATTTGATAAATAGTTTGTAACGATTTGATAAATAGTCAGTGTCAATTTAATAAATAATAAGTAACAATTTAATAAATAGTAAGTAACAATTTAATAAATAGTAAGTAACAATTTAATAAATAGTAAGTAACAATTTAATAAATAGTAAGTAACAATATAATATAAATAGTATGTAACAATTTAATAAATAGTAAGTAACAATTTAATACATAGTAAGTAACAATTTAATAAATAGTAAGTAACAATTTAATACATAGTAAGTAACAATTTAAAAAATAGTAACAATTTAATAAATAGTAAGTAACAATTTAAAAAATAGTAACAATTTAATAAATAGTAAGTAACAATTTAATAAATAGTAAGTAACAATTTAATAAATAGTAAGTAACAATTTGATAAATAGTAAGTAACAATTTGATAAATAGTAAGTAACCATTTGATAAATAGTAAGTAACCATTTGATAAATAGTAAGTAACCATTTGATAAATAGTAAGTAACCATTTGATAAATGGTAAGTAACAATTTAATAAATAGTAAGTAACTATTTGATAAATAGAAAGTAACAATTTGATAAATAGTAAGTGTCAATTTAATAAATAATAAGTAACAATTTAATAAATAGTAAGTATCAATTTAATAAATAGTAAGTAACAATTTAATAAATAGTAAGTAACAATTTAATAAACAGTAAGTAACAATTTAATAAATAATATGTAACAATTTAATAAATAGTAAGTAACAATTTAATACATAGTATGTAACAATTTAATAAATAGTAAGTAACAATTTAATAAATGGTAAGTAACAATTTAAAAAATAGTAACAATTTAATAAATTGTAAGTAACAACTTAATAAATAGTAAGTAACAATTTAATAAATAGTAAGATACGTTTTAATAAATAGTAAGTAACAATTTAATAAATAGTAAGTAACAATTTAATAAATAGTATGTAACAATTTAATAAATAGTAAGTTACAATTTAATACATAGTAAGTAACAATTTAATAAATAGTAAGTAACAATTTAATAAATAGTAAGTAACAATTTAAAAAATAGTAACAATTTAATAAATAGTAAGTAACAATTTAATAAATAGTAAGTAACAATTTAATAAATAGTAAGTAACAATTTAATAAATAGTAAGTAACAATTTAATGAATAGTAAGTAACAATTTAATAAATAGTGAGTAACAATTTAATAAATAGTAAGTAACAATTTAATAAATAGTATGAAACAATTTAATAAATAGTATGTAACAATTTAATTAATAGTAAGTAACAATTTACTAAATAGTAAGTAACAATTTAATAAATAGTAAGTAACAATTTCCTAAATAGTAAGAAACAATATAATAAACAGTAAGTAACAATTTAATGAACAGTAACAATTTAATAAATAGTAAGTAACAATTTAATAAACAGTAACAATTTAATAAAGAGTAAGTAACAATTTAATAAATAGTAAGTAACAATTTAATAAATAGTTTGTAACAATTTAATAAATAGTAAGTGTCAATTTAATAAATCATAAGTAACAATTTAATAAATAGTAAGTAACAATTTAATAAATAGTAAGTAACAATTTAATAAATAGTAAGTAACAATTTAATAAATAGTAAGTAACAATTTAATAAATAGTATGTAACAATTTAATAAATAGTAAGTAACAATTTAATACATAGTAAGTAACAATTTTATAAATAGTAAGTAACAATTTAATAAATAGTAAGTAACAATTTGATAAATAGTAAGTAACAATTTGATAAATAGTAAGTAACAATTTGATAAATAGTAAGTAACAATTTGATAAATTGTAAGTAACAATTTACTAAATAGTAAGTAACAATTTAATAAATAGTAAGTAACAATTTCCTAAATAGTAAGAAACAATATAATAAACAGTAAGTAACAATTTAATGAACAGTAACAATTTAATAAATAGTAAGTAACAATTTAATAAACAGTAACAATTTATTAAAGAGTAAGTATCAATTTAATAAATAGTAAGTAACAATTTAATAAATAGTATGTAACAATTTAATAAATAGTAAGTAACAATTTAATACATAGTAAGTAACAATTTTATAAATAGTAAGTAACAATTTAATAAATAGTAAGTAACAATTTGATAAATAGTAAGTAACAATTTAATAAATAGTATGTAACAATTTAATAAATAGTAAGTAACAATTTTATACATAGTAAGTAATAATTTAATAAATAGTAAGTAACAATTTAATAAATAGTAAGTAACAATTTAATATATAGTAAGTAACAATTTGATAAATAGCAAGTAACAATTTAATAAATAGTAAGTAACAATAAAATATATAGTAAGTAACAATTTAATAATTAGTAAGTAACAATTTAATAAATAATAAGTAACAATTTAATAAATAGTAAGTAACAATTTAATAAACAGTAAGTAACAATTTAATAAATAGTAAGTAACAATTTAATAAATAGTAAGTAACAATTTAATAAATAGTAAGTAACAATTTAATAAATTGTAAGTAACAATTTAATAAATAGTATGTAACAATTTAATAAATAGTAAGTAACAATTTAATAAATTGTAAGTAACAATTTAATAAATAGTATGTAACAATTTAAAAATAGTAAGTAACAATTTAATAAATAGTAAGTAACAATTTAATAAATAGTATGAAACAATTTAATAAATAGTATGTAACAATTTAATAAATAGTAAGTAACAATTTAATAAATAGTAAGTAACAATTTAATAAATAGTAAGTAACAATTTAATAAATAGTAAGTAACAATTTAATAAATAGTAAGTAACAATTTAATAAATAGTAAGAAACAATTTAATAAATTGTAAGTAACAATTTAATAAATAGTATGTAACAATTTAATAAATAGTGAGTAACAATTTAATACATAGTAAGTAACAATTTAATAAATAGTATGTAACAATTTAATAAATAGTAAGTAACAATTTAATAAATAGATAGTAACAATTTAATTAATAGTAAGTAACAACTTAATAAATAGTAAGTAACAATTTAATAAATAGTAAGTAACAATTTGATAAATAGTAAGTAACAATTTAATAAATAGTAAGTAACAATTTAATAAATAGTAACTAACAATTTAATAAATAATAAGTAACAATTTAATAAATAGTAAGTAACAATTTAATAAACAGTAAGTAACAATTTAATAAATAGTAAGTAACAATTTAATAAATAGTAAGTAACAATTTAATAAATAGTAAGTAACAATTTAATGAATAGTAAGTAACAATTTAATAAATAGTGAGTAACAATTTAACAAATAGTAAGTAACAATTTAATAAATAGTATGAAACAATTTAATAAATAGTATGTAACAATTTAATTAATAGTAAGTAACAATTTACTAAATAGTAAGTAACAATTTAATAAATAGTAAGTAACAATTTCCTAAATAGTAAGAAACAATATAATAAACAGTAAGTAACAATTTAATAAACAGTAACAATTTTATAAATAGTAAGTAACAATTTAATAAACAGTAACAATTTAATAAAGAGTGAGTAACAATTTAATAAATAGTAAGTAACAATTTAATAAATAGTTTGTAACAATTTAATAAATAGTAAGTGTCAATTTAATAAATAATAAGTAACAATTTAATAAATAGTAAGTAACAATTTAATAAATAGTAAGTAACAATTTAATAAATAGTAAGTAACAATTTAATAAATAGTAAGTAACAATTTAATAAATAGTATGTAACAATTTAATAAATAGTAAGTAACAATTTAATACATAGTAAGTAACAATTTTATAAATAGTAAGTAACAATTTAATAAATAGTAAGTAACAATTTGATAAATAGTAAGTAACAATTTGATAAATAGTAAGTAACAATTTGATAAATAGTAAGTAACAATTTGATAAATTGTAAGTAACAATTTAATAAATAGTATGTAACAATTTAATAAATAGTAAGTAACAATTTAATACATAGTAAGTAATAATTTAATAAATAGTAAGTAACAATTTAATAAATAGTTTGTAACAATTTAATAAATAGTCAGTGTCAATTAATTAAATAATAAGTAACAATTTAATAAATAGTAAGTAACAATTTAATAAATTGTAAGTAACAATTTAATAAATAGTAAGTAACAATTTAATAAATAGTAAGTAACAATATAATAAATAGTATGTAACAATTTAATAAATAGTAAGTAACAATTTAATACATAGTAAGTAACAATTTAATAAATAGTAAGTAACAATTTAATATATAGTAAGTAACAATTTAAAAAATAGTAACAATTTAATAAATAGTAAGTAACAATTTAATAAATAGTAAGTAACAATTTAATAAATAGTAAGTAACAATTTGATAAATAGTAAGTAACAATTTGATAAATAGTAAGTAACAATTTAATAAATAGTAAGTAACAATTTAATAAATAGTAAGTAACAATTTAATAAATAGTAAGTAACAATTTAATAAATAATAAGTAACAATTTAATAAATAGTAAGTAACAATTTAATAAACAGAAAGTAACAATTTAATAAATAGTAAGTAACAATTTAATAAATAGTAAGTAACAATTTAATAAATAGTAAGTAACAATTTAATAAATTGTAAGTAACAATTTAATAAATAGTATGTAACAATTTAAAAATGGTAAGTAACAATTTAATACATAGTAAGTAACAATTTAATAATTAGTAAGTAACAATTTAATAAATAGTAAGTAACAATTTAAAAAATAGTAACAATTTAATAAAGAGTAAGTAACAATTTAATAAATAGTAAGTAACAATTTAATAAATGGTAAGTAACAATTTAATAAATAGTAAGTAACGATTTAATAAATAGTAAGTAACAATTTAATAAATAGTAAGTAACAATTTAATAAATAGATAGTAACAATTTAATTAATAGTAAGTAACAACTTAATAAATAGTAAGTAACAATTTAATAAATAGTAAGAAACATTTTAATAAATAGTAAGTAACAATTTGATAAATAGTAAGTAACAATTTGATAAATAGTAAGTAACCATTTGATAAATAGTAAGTAACAATTTAATTAATAGTAAGTAACAATTTAATAAATAGATAGTAACAATTTAATTAATAGTAAGTAACAACTTAATAAATAGTAAGTAACAATTTAATAAATAGTAAGAAACATTTTAATAAATAGTAAGTAACAATTTGATAAATAGGAAGTAACGATGTGATAAATAGAAAGTAACAATTTGATAAATAGTAAGTAACAATTTAATAAACAGTAACAATTTTATAAATAGTAAGTAACAATTTAATAAATAGTAAGTAACAATTTAATAAATAGTAAGTAACTATTTAATAAATAGTAAGTAACAATTTAATAAATAGTAAGTAACAATTTGATAAATAGTAAGTAACAATTTGATAAATAGTAAGTAACAATTTGATAAATAGTTAGTAACCATTTGATAAATAGTAAGTAACCATTTGATAAATAGTAAGTAACAATTTAATTAATAGTAAGAAACATTTTAATAAATAGTAAGTAACAATTTAATAAGTAGTAAGTAACAATTTAATAAATAGTATGTAACAATTTAATAAATAGTAAGTAACAATTTAATACATAGTAAGTAACAATTTAATAAATAGTAAGTAACAATTTAATAAATAGTAAGTAACAATTTAAAAAATAGTAACAATTTAATAAATAGTAAGTAACAATTTAATAAATAGTAAGTAACAATTTAATAAATAGTAAGTAACAATTTAATAAATAGTAAGTAACAATTTGATAAATAGTAAGTAACAATTTAATAAATAGTAAGTAACAATTTAATAAATAGTAAGTAACAATTTGATAAATAGTAAGTAACAATTTGATAAATAGTAAGTAACAATTTAATAAATAGTAAGTAACAATTTAATAAATAGTAAGTAACAATTTAATAAATAGTAAGTAACAATTTAATAAATAATAAGTAACAATTTAATAAATAGTAAGTAACAATTTAATAAACAGTAAGTAACAATTTAATAAATAGTAAGTAACAATTTAATAAATAGTAAGTAACAATTTAATAAATAGTAAGTAACAATTTAATAAATTGTAAGTAACAATTTAATAAATAGTATGTAACAATTTAAAAATGGTAAGTAACAATTTAATACATAGTAAGTAACAATTTAATAATTAGTAAGTAACAATTTAATAAATAGTAAGTAACAATTTAAAAAATAGTAACAATTTAATAAATAGTAAGTAACAATTTAATAAATAGTAAGTAACAATTTAATAAATGGTAAGTAACAATTTAATAAATAGTAAGTAACGATTTAATAAATAGTAAGTAACAATTTAATAAATAGTAAGTAACAATTTAATAAATAGATAGTAACAATTTAATTAATAGTAAGTAACAACTTAATAAATAGTAAGTAACAATTTAATAAATAGTAAGAAACATTTTAATAAATAGTAAGTAACAATTTGATAAATAGTAAGTAACTATTTGATAAATAGAAAGTAACAATTTGATAAATAGTAAGTGTCGATTTAATAAATAATAAGTAACAATTTAATAAATAGTAAGTATCAATTTAATAAATAGTAAGTAACAATTTAATAAATAGTAAGTAACAATTTAATAAACAGTAAGTAACAATTTAATAAATAGTATGTAACAATTTAATAAATAGTAAGTAACAATTTAATACATAGTAAGTAACAATTTAATAAATAGTAAGTAACAATTTAATAAATAGTAAGTAACAATTTAAAAAATAGTAACAATTTAATAAATTGTAAGTAACAATTTAATAAATAGTAAGTAACAATTTAATAAATAGTAAGTAACAATTTAATAAATAGTAAGTAACAATTTGATAAATAGTAAGTAACAATTTGATAAATAGTAAGTAACAATTTGATAAATAGTAAGTAACAATTTGATAAATAGTAAGTAACCATTTGATAAATAGTAAGTAACCATTTGATAAATAGTAAGTAACCATTTGATAAATAGTAAGTAACCATTTGATAAATAGTAAGTAACAATTTAATAAATAGTAAGTAACTATTTGATAAATAGAAAGTAACAATTTGATAAATAGTAAGTGTCAATTTAATAAATAATAAGTAACAATTTAATAAATAGTAAGTATCAATTTAATAAATAGTAAGTAACAATTTAATAAATAGTAAGTAACAATTTAATAAACAGTAAGTAACAATTTAATAAATAGTATGTAACAATTTAATAAATAGTAAGTAACAATTTAATACATAGTAAGTAACAATTTAATAAATAGTAAGTAACAATTTAATAAATAGTAAGTAACAATTTAAAAAATAGTAACAATTTAATAAATTGTAAGTAACAACTTAATAAATAGTAAGTAACAATTTAATAAATAGTAAGATACGTTTTAATAAATAGTAAGTAACAATTTAATAAATAGTAAGTAACAATTTAATAAATAGTATGTAACAATTTAATAAATAGTAAGTTACAATTTAATACATAGTAAGTAACAATTTAATAAATAGTAAGTAACAATTTAATAAATAGTAAGTAACAATTTAAAAAATAGTAACAATTTAATAAATAGTAAGTAACAATTTAATAAATAGTAAGTAACAATTTAATAAATAGTAAGTAACAATTTAATAAATAGTAAGTAACAATTTAATGAATAGTAAGTAACAATTTAATAAATAGTGAGTAACAATTTAATAAATAGTAAGTAACAATTTAATAAATAGTATGAAACAATTTAATAAATAGTATGTAACAATTTAATTAATAGTAAGTAACAATTTACTAAATAGTAAGTAACAATTTAATAAATAGTAAGTAACAATTTCCTAAATAGTAAGAAACAATATAATAAACAGTAAGTAACAATTTAATAAACAGTAACAATTTAATAAATAGTAAGTAACAATTTAATAAACAGTAACAATTTAATAAAGAGTAAGTAACAATTTAATAAATAGTAAGTAACAATTTAATAAATAGTTTGTAACAATTTAATAAATAGTAAGTGTCAATTTAATAAATAATAAGTAACAATTTAATAAATAGTAAGTAACAATTTAATAAATAGTAAGTAACAATTTAATAAATAGTAAGTAACAATTTAATAAATAGTAAGTAACAATTTAATAAATAGTAAGTATCAATTTAATAAATAGTAAGTAACAATTTAATAAATAGTAAGTAACAATTTAATAAACAGTAAGTAACAATTTAATAAATAGTATGTAACAATTTAATAAATAGTAAGTAACAATTTAATACATAGTAAGTAACAATTTAATAAATAGTAAGTAACAATTTAATAAATAGTAAGTAACAATTTAAAAAATAGTAACAATTTAATAAATTGTAAGTAACAATTTAATAAATAGTAAGTAACAATTTAATAAATAGTAAGTAACAATTTAATAAATAGTAAGTAACAATTTGATAAATAGTAAGTAACAATTTGATAAATAGTAAGTAACAATTTGATAAATAGTAAGTAACAATTTGATAAATAGTAAGTAACCATTTGATAAATAGTAAGTAACCATTTGATAAATAGTAAGTAACCATTTGATAAATAGTAAGTAACCATTTGATAAATAGTAAGTAACAATTTAATAAATAGTAAGTAACTATTTGATAAATAGAAAGTAACAATTTGATAAATAGTAAGTGTCAATTTAATAAATAATAAGTAACAATTTAATAAATAGTAAGTATCAATTTAATAAATAGTAAGTAACAATTTAATAAATAGTAAGTAACAATTTAATAAACAGTAAGTAACAATTTAATAAATAGTATGTAACAATTTAATAAATAGTAAGTAACAATTTAATACATAGTAAGTAACAATTTAATAAATAGTAAGTAACAATTTAATAAATAGTAAGTAACAATTTAAAAAATAGTAACAATTTAATAAATTGTAAGTAACAACTTAATAAATAGTAAGTAACAATTTAATAAATAGTAAGATACGTTTTAATAAATAGTAAGTAACAATTTAATAAATAGTAAGTAACAATTTAATAAATAGTATGTAACAATTTAATAAATAGTAAGTTACAATTTAATACATAGTAAGTAACAATTTAATAAATAGTAAGTAACAATTTAATAAATAGTAAGTAACAATTTAAAAAATAGTAACAATTTAATAAATAGTAAGTAACAATTTAATAAATAGTAAGTAACAATTTAATAAATAGTAAGTAACAATTTAATAAATAGTAAGTAACAATTTAATGAATAGTAAGTAACAATTTAATAAATAGTGAGTAACAATTTAATAAATAGTAAGTAACAATTTAATGAATAGTAAGTAACAATTTAATAAATAGTGAGTAACAATTTAATAAATAGTAAGTAACAATTTAATAAATAGTATGAAACAATTTAATAAATAGTATGTAACAATTTAATTAATAGTAAGTAACAATTTACTAAATAGTAAGTAACAATTTAATAAATAGTAAGTAACAATTTCCTAAATAGTAAGAAACAATATAATAAACAGTAAGTAACAATTTAATAAACAGTAACAATTTAATAAATAGTAAGTAACAATTTAATAAACAGTAACAATTTAATAAAGAGTAAGTAACAATTTAATAAATAGTAAGTAACAATTTAATAAATAGTTTGTAACAATTTAATAAATAGTAAGTGTCAATTTAATAAATAATAAGTAACAATTTAATAAATAGTAAGTAACAATTTAATAAATAGTAAGTAACAATTTAATAAATAGTAAGTAACAATTTAATAAATAGTAAGTAACAATTTAATACATAGTAAGTAACAATTTAATAAATAGTAAGTAACAATTTAATAAATAGTAAGTAACAATTTAAAAAATAGTAACAATTTAATAAATTGTAAGTAACAACTTAATAAATAGTAAGTAACAATTTAATAAATAGTAAGATACGTTTTAATAAATAGTAAGTAACAATTTAATAAATAGTAAGTAACAATTTAATAAATAGTATGTAACAATTTAATAAATAGTAAGTTACAATTTAATACATAGTAAGTAACAATTTAATAAATAGTAAGTAACAATTTAATAAATAGTAAGTAACAATTTAAAAAATAGTAACAATTTAATAAATAGTAAGTAACAATTTAATAAATAGTAAGTAACAATTTAATAAATAGTAAGTAACAATTTAATAAATAGTAAGTAACAATTTAATGAATAGTAAGTAACAATTTAATAAATAGTGAGTAACAATTTAATAAATAGTAAGTAACAATTTAATAAATAGTATGAAACAATTTAATAAATAGTATGTAACAATTTAATTAATAGTAAGTAACAATTTACTAAATAGTAAGTAACAATTTAATAAATAGTAAGTAACAATTTCCTAAATAGTAAGAAACAATATAATAAACAGTAAGTAACAATTTAATAAACAGTAACAATTTAATAAATAGTAAGTAACAATTTAATAAACAGTAACAATTTAATAAAGAGTAAGTAACAATTTAATAAATAGTAAGTAACAATTTAATAAATAGTTTGTAACAATTTAATAAATAGTAAGTGTCAATTTAATAAATAATAAGTAACAATTTAATAAATAGTAAGTAACAATTTAATAAATAGTAAGTAACAATTTAATAAATAGTAAGTAACAATTTAATAAATAGTAAGTAACAATTTAATAAATAGTAAGTATCAATTTAATAAATAGTAAGTAACAATTTAATAAATAGTAAGTAACAATTTAATAAACAGTAAGTAACAATTTAATAAATAGTATGTAACAATTTAATAAATAGTAAGTAACAATTTAATACATAGTAAGTAACAATTTAATAAATAGTAAGTAACAATTTAATAAATAGTAAGTAACAATTTAAAAAATAGTAACAATTTAATAAATTGTAAGTAACAATTTAATAAATAGTAAGTAACAATTTAATAAATAGTAAGTAACAATTTAATAAATAGTAAGTAACAATTTGATAAATAGTAAGTAACAATTTGATAAATAGTAAGTAACAATTTGATAAATAGTAAGTAACAATTTGATAAATAGTAAGTAACCATTTGATAAATAGTAAGTAACCATTTGATAAATAGTAAGTAACCATTTGATAAATAGTAAGTAACCATTTGATAAATAGTAAGTAACAATTTAATAAATAGTAAGTAACTATTTGATAAATAGAAAGTAACAATTTGATAAATAGTAAGTGTCAATTTAATAAATAATAAGTAACAATTTAATAAATAGTAAGTATCAATTTAATAAATAGTAAGTAACAATTTAATAAATAGTAAGTAACAATTTAATAAACAGTAAGTAACAATTTAATAAATAGTATGTAACAATTTAATAAATAGTAAGTAACAATTTAATACATAGTAAGTAACAATTTAATAAATAGTAAGTAACAATTTAATAAATAGTAAGTAACAATTTAAAAAATAGTAACAATTTAATAAATTGTAAGTAACAACTTAATAAATAGTAAGTAACAATTTAATAAATAGTAAGATACGTTTTAATAAATAGTAAGTAACAATTTAATAAATAGTAAGTAACAATTTAATAAATAGTAAGTAACAATTTAATAAATAGTAAGTAACAATTTAATGAATAGTAAGTAACAATTTAATAAATAGTTAGTAACAATTTAATAAATAGTAAGTAACAATTTAATAAATAGTATGAAACAATTTAATAAATAGTATGTAACAATTTAATTAATAGTAAGTAACAATTTACTAAATAGTAAGTAACAATTTAATAAATAGTAAGTAACAATTTGATAAATAGTAAGTAACAATTTGATAAATAGTAAGTAACAATTTGATAAATAGTTAGTAACCATTTGATAAATAGTAAGTAACCATTTGATAAATAGTATGTAACAATTTAATTAATAGTAAGAAACATTTTAATAAATAGTAAGTAACAATTTAATAAGTAGTAAGTAACAATTTAATAAATAGTATGTAACAATTTAATAAATAGTAAGTAACAATTTAATACATAGTAAGTAACAATTTAATAAATAGTAAGTAACAATTTAATAAATAGTAAGTAACAATTTAAAAAATAGTAACAATTTAATAAATAGTAAGTAACAATTTAATAAATAGTAAGTAACAATTTAATAAATAGTAAGTAACAATTTAATAAATAGTAAGTAACAATTTGATAAATAGTAAGTAACAATTTAATAAATAGTAAGTAACAATTTAATAAATAGTAAGTAACAATTTGATAAATAGTAAGTAACAATTTGATAAATAGTAAGTAACAATTTAATAAATAGTAAGTAACAATTTAATAAATAGTAAGTAACAATTTAATAAATAGTAAGTAACAATTTAATAAATAATAAGTAACAATTTAATAAATAGTAAGTAACAATTTAATAAACAGTAAGTAACAATTTAATAAATAGTAAGTAACAATTTAATAAATAGTAAGTAACAATTTAATAAATAGTAAGTAACAATTTAATAAATTGTAAGTAACAATTTAATAAATAGTATGTAACAATTTAAAAATGGTAAGTAACAATTTAATACATAGTAAGTAACAATTTAATAATTAGTAAGTAACAATTTAATAAATAGTAAGTAACAATTTAAAAAATAGTAACAATTTAATAAATAGTAAGTAACAATTTAATAAATAGTAAGTAACAATTTAATAAATGGTAAGTAACAATTTAATAAATAGTAAGTAACGATTTAATAAATAGTAAGTAACAATTTAATAAATAGTAAGTAACAATTTAATAAATAGATAGTAACAATTTAATTAATAGTAAGTAACAACTTAATAAATAGTAAGTAACAATTTAATAAATAGTAAGAAACATTTTAATAAATAGTAAGTAACAATTTGATAAATAGTAAGTAACTATTTGATAAATAGAAAGTAACAATTTAATAAATAGTAAGTAACAATTTAAAAAATAGTAACAATTTAATAAATTGTAAGTAACAATTTAATAAATAGTAAGTAACAATTTAATAAATAGTAAGTAACAATTTAATAAATAGTAAGTAACAATTTGATAAATAGTAAGTAACAATTTGATAAATAGTAAGTAACAATTTGATAAATAGTAAGTAACAATTTGATAAATAGTAAGTAACCATTTGATAAATAGTAAGTAACCATTTGATAAATAGTAAGTAACCATTTGATAAATAGTAAGTAACAATTTGATAAATAGTAAGTGTCAATTTAATAAATAATAAGTAACAATTTAATAAATAGTAAGTATCAATTTAATAAATAGTAAGTAACAATTTAATAAATAGTAAGTAACAATTTAATAAACAGTAAGTAACAATTTAATAAATAGTATGTAACAATTTAATAAATAGTAAGTAACAATTTAATACATAGTAAGTAACAATTTAATAAATAGTAAGTAACAATTTAATAAATAGTAAGTAACAATTTAAAAAATAGTAACAATTTAATAAATTGTAAGTAACAACTTAATAAATAGTAAGTAACAATTTAATAAATAGTAAGATACGTTTTAATAAATAGTAAGTAACAATTTAATAAATAGTAAGTAACAATTTAATAAATAGTATGTAACAATTTAATAAATAGTAAGTTACAATTTAATACATAGTAAGTAACAATTTAATAAATAGTAAGTAACAATTTAATAAATAGTAAGTAACAATTTAAAAAATAGTAACAATTTAATAAATAGTAAGTAACAATTTAATAAATAGTAAGTAACAATTTAATAAATAGTAAGTAACAATTTAATAAATAGTAAGTAACAATTTAATGAATAGTAAGTAACAATTTAATAAATAGTGAGTAACAATTTAATAAATAGTAAGTAACAATTTAATAAATAGTATGAAACAATTTAATAAATAGTATGTAACAATTTAATTAATAGTAAGTAACAATTTACTAAATAGTAAGTAACAATTTAATAAATAGTAAGTAACAATTTCCTAAATAGTAAGAAACAATATAATAAACAGTAAGTAACAATTTAATAAACAGTAACAATTTAATAAATAGTAAGTAACAATTTGATAAATAGTAAGTAACCATTTGATAAATAGTAAGTAACCATTTGGTAAATAGTAAGTAACCATTTGATAAATAGTAAGTAACCATTTGATAAATAGTAAGTAACAATTTAATAAATAGTAAGTAACTATTTGATAAATAGAAAGTAACAATTTGATAAATAGTAAGTGTCAATTTAATAAATAATAAGTAACAATTTAATAAATAGTAAGTATCAATTTAATAAATAGTAAGTAACAATTTAATAAATAGTAAGTAACAATTTAATAAACAGTAAGTAACAATTTAATAAATAGTATGTAACAATTTAATAAATAGTAAGTAACAATTTAATACATAGTAAGTAACAATTTAATAAATAGTAAGTAACAATTTAATAAATAGTAAGTAACAATTTAAAAAATAGTAACAATTTAATAAATTGTAAGTAACAACTTAATAAATAGTAAGTAACAATTTAATAAATAGTAAGATACGTTTTAATAAATAGTAAGTAACAATTTAATAAATAGTAAGTAACAATTTAATAAATAGTATGTAACAATTTAATAAATAGTAAGTTACAATTTAATACATAGTAAGTAACAATTTAATAAATAGTAAGTAACAATTTAATAAATAGTAAGTAACAATTTAAAAAATAGTAACAATTTAATAAATAGTAAGTAACAATTTAATAAATAGTAAGTAACAATTTAATAAATAGTAAGTAACAATTTAATAAATAGTAAGTAACAATTTAATGAATAGTAAGTAACAATTTAATAAATAGTGAGTAACAATTTAATAAATAGTAAGTAACAATTTAATAAATAGTATGAAACAATTTAATAAATAGTATGTAACAATTTAATTAATAGTAAGTAACAATTTACTAAATAGTAAGTAACAATTTAATAAATAGTAAGTAACAATTTCCTAAATAGTAAGAAACAATATAATAAACAGTAAGTAACAATTTAATAAACAGTAACAATTTAATAAATAGTAAGTAACAATTTAATAAACAGTAACAATTTAATAAAGAGTAAGTAACAATTTAATAAATAGTAAGTAACAATTTAATAAATAGTTTGTAACAATTTAATAAATAGTAAGTGTCAATTTAATAAATAATAAGTAACAATTTAATAAATAGTAAGTAACAATTTAATAAATAGTAAGTAACAATTTAATAAATAGTAAGTAACAATTTAATAAATAGTAAGTAACAATTTAATAAATAGTAAGTATCAATTTAATAAATAGTAAGTAACAATTTAATAAATAGTAAGTAACAATTTAATAAACAGTAAGTAACAATTTAATAAATAGTATGTAACAATTTAATAAATAGTAAGTAACAATTTAATACATAGTAAGTAACAATTTAATAAATAGTAAGTAACAATTTAATAAATAGTAAGTAACAATTTAAAAAATAGTAACAATTTAATAAATTGTAAGTAACAATTTAATAAATAGTAAGTAACAATTTAATAAATAGTAAGTAACAATTTAATAAATAGTAAGTAACCATTTGATAAATAGTAAGTAACCATTTGATAAATAGTAAGTAACCATTTGATAAATAGTAAGTAACCATTTGATAAATAGTAAGTAACAATTTAATAAATAGTAAGTAACTATTTGATAAATAGAAAGTAACAATTTGATAAATAGTAAGTGTCAATTTAATAAATAATAAGTAACAATTTAATAAATAGTAAGTATCAATTTAATAAATAGTAAGTAACAATTTAATAAATAGTAAGTAACAATTTAAAAAATAGTAACAATTTAATAAATAGTAAGTAACAATTTAATAAATAGTAAGTAACAATTTAATAAATAGTAAGTAACAATTTAATAAATAGTAAGTAACAATTTGATAAATAGTAAGTAACAATTTAATAAATAGTAAGTAACAATTTAATAAATAGTAAGTAACAATTTGATAAATAGTAAGTAACAATTTGATAAATAGTAAGTAACAATTTAATAAATAGTAAGTAACAATTTAATAAATAGTAAGTAACAATTTAATAAATAGTAAGTAACAATTTAATAAATAATAAGTAACAATTTAATAAATAGTAAGTAACAATTTAATAAACAGTAAGTAACAATTTAATAAATAGTAAGTAACAATTTAATAAATAGTAAGTAACAATTTAATAAATAGTAAGTAACAATTTAATAAATTGTAAGTAACAATTTAATAAATAGTATGTAACAATTTAAAAATGGTAAGTAACAATTTAATACATAGTAAGTAACAATTTAATAATTAGTAAGTAACAATTTAATAAATAGTAAGTAACAATTTAAAAAATAGTAACAATTTAATAAATAGTAAGTAACAATTTAATAAATAGTAAGTAACAATTTAATAAATGGTAAGTAACAATTTAATAAATAGTAAGTAACGATTTAATAAATAGTAAGTAACAATTTAATATATAGTAAGTAACAATTTAAAAAATAGTAACAATTTAATAAATAGTAAGTAACAATTTAATAAATAGTAAGTAACAATTTAATAAATAGTAAGTAACAATTTGATAAATAGTAAGTAACAATTTGATAAATAGTAAGTAACAATTTAATAAATAGTAAGTAACATTTTAATAAATAGTAAGTAACAATTTAATAAATAGTAAGTAACAATTTAATAAACAGTAAGTAACAATTTAATAAATAGTAAGTAACAATTTAATAAATAGTAAGTAACAATTTAATAAATAGTAAGTAACAATTTAATAAATTGTAAGTAACAATTTAATAAATAGTATGTAACAATTTAAAAATGGCAAGTAACAATTTAATACATAGTAAGTAACAATTTAATAAATAGTAAGTAACAATTTAATAAATAGTAAGTAACAATTTAAAAAATAGTAACAATTTAATAAATTGTAAGTAACAATTTAATAAATAGTAAGTAACAATTTAATAAATGGTAAGTAACAATTTAATAAATAGTAAGTAACAATTTAATAAATAGTAAGTAACAATTTAATAAATAGTAAGTAACAAATTAATAAATAGATAGTAACAATTTAATTAATAGTAAGTAACAACTTAATAAATAGTAAGTAACAATTTAATAAATAGTAAGAAACATTTTAATAAATAGTAAGTAACAATTTGATAAATAGTAAGTAACGATTTGATAAATAGAAAGTAACAATTTGATAAATAGTAAGTAACAATTTAATAAATAGTAAGTAACAATTTAATAAATAGTAAGTAAAAATTTAATAAATAGTTTGTAACAATTTAATAAATAGTAAGTGTCAATTTAATAAATAATAAGTAACAATTTAATAAATAGTAAGTATCAATTTAATAAATAGTAAGTAACAATTTAATAAATAGTAAGTAACAATTTAATAAATAGTAAGTAACAATATAATAAATAGTATGTAACAATTTAATAAATAGTAAGTAACAATTTAATACATAGTAAGTAACAATTTAATAAATAGTAAGTAACAATTTAATATATAGTAAGTAACAATTTAAAAAATAGTAACAATTTAATAAATAGTAAGTAACAATTTAATAAATAGTAAGTAACAATTTAATAAATAGTAAGTAACAATTTGATAAATAGTAAGTAACAATTTGATAAATAGTAAGTAACAATTTAATAAATAGTAAGTAACAATTTGATAAATAGTAAGTAACAATTTGATAAATAGTAAGTAACAATTTGATAAATAGTAAGTAGCAATTTGATAAATAGTAAGTAACCATTTGATAAATAGTAAGTAACCATTTGATAAATAGTAAGTAACCATTTGATAAATAGTAAGTAACAATTTAATAAATAGTAAGTAACAATTTAATTAATAGAGTGTAACAATTTAATAAATAGTAAGTAACAATTTGATAAATAGTAAGTAACAGTTTGATAAATAGTAAGTAACAATTTGATAAATAGTAAGTAACCATTTGATAAATAGTAAGTAACCATTTGATAAATAGTAAGTAACAATTTAATTAATAGTAAGTAACAATTTAATAAATAGATAGTAACAATTTAATTAATAGTAAGTAACAACTTAATAAATAGTAAGTAACAATTTAATAAATAGTAAGAAACATTTTAATAAATAGTAAGTAACAATTTGATAAATAGGAAGTAACGATGTGATAAATAGAAAGTAACAATTTGATAAATAGTAAGTAACAATTTAATAAACAGTAACAATTTTATAAATAGTAAGTAACAATTTAATAAATAGTAAGTAACAATTTAATAAATAGTAAGTAACTATTTAATAAATAGTAAGTAACAATTTAATAAATAGTAAGTAACAATTTGATAAATAGTAAGTAACAATTTGATAAATAGTAAGTAACAATTTGATAAATAGTTAGTAACCATTTGATAAATAGTAAGTAACCATTTGATAAATAGTAAGTAACAATTTAATTAATAGTAAGAAACATTTTAATAAATAGTAAGTAACAATTTAATAAGTAGTAAGTAACAATTTAATAAATAGTATGTAACAATTTAATAAATAGTAAGTAACAATTTAATACATAGTAAGTAACAATTTAATAAATAGTAAGTAACAATTTAATAAATAGTAAGTAACAATTTAAAAAATAGTAACAATTTAATAAATAGTAAGTAACAATTTAATAAATAGTAAGTAACAATTTAATAAATAGTAAGTAACAATTTAATAAATAGTAAGTAACAATTTGATAAATAGTAAGTAACAATTTAATAAATAGTAAGTAACAATTTAATAAATAGTAAGTAACAATTTGATAAATAGTAAGTAACAATTTGATAAATAGTAAGTAACAATTTAATAAATAGTAAGTAACAATTTAATAAATAGTAAGTAACAATTTAATAAATAGTAAGTAACAATTTAATAAATAATAAGTAACAATTTAATAAATAGTAAGTAACAATTTAATAAATAGTAAGTAACAATTTAATAAATAGTAAGTAACAATTTAATAAATAGTAAGTAACAATTTAATAAATAGTAAGTAACAATTTAATAAATTGTAAGTAACAATTTAATAAATAGTATGTAACAATTTAAAAATGGTAAGTAACAATTTAATACATAGTAAGTAACAATTTAATAATTAGTAAGTAACAATTTAATAAATAGTAAGTAACAATTTAAAAAATAGTAACAATTTAATAAATAGTAAGTAACAATTTAATAAATAGTAAGTAACAATTTAATAAATGGTAAGTAACAATTTAATAAATAGTAAGTAACGATTTAATAAATAGTAAGTAACAATTTAATAAATAGTATGTAACAATTTAATAAATAGATAGTAACAATTTAATTAATAGTAAGTAACAACTTAATAAATAGTAAGTAACAATTTAATAAATAGTAAGTAACAATTTAATAAATAGTAAGTAACAATTTAATAAATAGTAAGTAACAATTTAATAAATTGTAAGTAACAATTTAATAAATAGTATGTAACAATTTAAAAATGGCAAGTAACAATTTAATACATAGTAAGTAACAATTTAATAAATAGTAAGTAACAATTTAATAAATAGTAAGTAACAATTTAAAAAATAGTAACAATTTAATAAATTGTAAGTAACAATTTAATAAATAGTAAGTAACAATTTAATAAATGGTAAGTAACAATTTAATAAATAGTAAGTAACAATTTAATAAATAGTAAGTAACAATTTAATAAATAGTAAGTAACAAATTAATAAATAGATAGTAACAATTTAATTAATAGTAAGTAACAACTTAATAAATAGTAAGTAACAATTTAATAAATAGTAAGAAACATTTTAATAAATAGTAAGTAACAATTTGATAAATAGTAAGTAACGATTTGATAAATAGAAAGTAACAATTTGATAAATAGTAAGTAACAATTTAATAAATAGTAAGTAACAATTTAATAAATAGTAAGTAAAAATTTAATAAATAGTTTGTAACAATTTAATAAATAGTAAGTGTCAATTTAATAAATAATAAGTAACAATTTAATAAATAGTAAGTATCAATTTAATAAATAGTAAGTAACAATTTAATAAATAGTAAGTAACAATTTAATAAATAGTAAGTAACAATATAATAAATAGTATGTAACAATTTAATAAATAGTAAGTAACAATTTAATACATAGTAAGTAACAATTTAATAAATAGTAAGTAACAATTTAATATATAGTAAGTAACAATTTAAAAAATAGTAACAATTTAATAAATAGTAAGTAACAATTTAATAAATAGTAAGTAACAATTTAATAAATAGTAAGTAACAATTTGATAAATAGTAAGTAACAATTTGATAAATAGTAAGTAACAATTTAATAAATAGTAAGTAACAATTTGATAAATAGTAAGTAACAATTTGATAAATAGTAAGTAACAATTTGATAAATAGTAAGTAGCAATTTGATAAATAGTAAGTAACCATTTGATAAATAGTAAGTAACCATTTGATAAATAGTAAGTAACCATTTGATAAATAGTAAGTAACAATTTAATAAATAGTAAGTAACAATTTAATTAATAGAGTGTAACAATTTAATAAATAGTAAGTAACAATTTGATAAATAGTAAGTAACAGTTTGATAAATAGTAAGTAACAATTTGATAAATAGTAAGTAACCATTTGATAAATAGTAAGTAACCATTTGATAAATAGTAAGTAACAATTTAATTAATAGTAAGTAACAATTTAATAAATAGATAGTAACAATTTAATTAATAGTAAGTAACAACTTAATAAATAGTAAGTAACAATTTAATAAATAGTAAGAAACATTTTAATAAATAGTAAGTAACAATTTGATAAATAGGAAGTAACGATGTGATAAATAGAAAGTAACAATTTGATAAATAGTAAGTAACAATTTAATAAACAGTAACAATTTTATAAATAGTAAGTAACAATTTAATAAATAGTAAGTAACAATTTAATAAATAGTAAGTAACTATTTAATAAATAGTAAGTAACAATTTAATAAATAGTAAGTAACAATTTGATAAATAGTAAGTAACAATTTGATAAATAGTAAGTAACAATTTGATAAATAGTTAGTAACCATTTGATAAATAGTAAGTAACCATTTGATAAATAGTAAGTAACAATTTAATTAATAGTAAGAAACATTTTAATAAATAGTAAGTAACAATTTAATAAGTAGTAAGTAACAATTTAATAAATAGTATGTAACAATTTAATAAATAGTAAGTAACAATTTAATACATAGTAAGTAACAATTTAATAAATAGTAAGTAACAATTTAATAAATAGTAAGTAACAATTTAAAAAATAGTAACAATTTAATAAATAGTAAGTAACAATTTAATAAATAGTAAGTAACAATTTAATAAATAGTAAGTAACAATTTAATAAATAGTAAGTAACAATTTGATAAATAGTAAGTAACAATTTAATAAATAGTAAGTAACAATTTAATAAATAGTAAGTAACAATTTGATAAATAGTAAGTAACAATTTGATAAATAGTAAGTAACAATTTAATAAATAGTAAGTAACAATTTAATAAATAGTAAGTAACAATTTAATAAATAGTAAGTAACAATTTAATAAATAATAAGTAACAATTTAATAAATAGTAAGTAACAATTTAATAAATAGTAAGTAACAATTTAATAAATAGTAAGTAACAATTTAATAAATAGTATGTAACAATTTAATAAATAGTAAGTAACAATTTAATAAATTGTAAGTAACAATTTAATAAATAGTATGTAACAATTTAAAAATGGTAAGTAACAATTTAATACATAGTAAGTAACAATTTAATAATTAGTAAGTAACAATTTAATAAATAGTAAGTAACAATTTAAAAAATAGTAACAATTTAATAAATAGTAAGTAACAATTTAATAAATAGTAAGTAACAATTTAATAAATGGTAAGTAACAATTTAATAAATAGTAAGTAACGATTTAATAAATAGTAAGTAACAATTTAATAAATAGTATGTAACAATTTAATAAATAGATAGTAACAATTTAATTAATAGTAAGTAACAACTTAATAAATAGTAAGTAACAATTTAATAAATAGTAAGAAACATTTTAATAAATAGTAAGTAACAATTTGATAAATAGTAAGTAACTATTTGATAAATAGAAAGTAACAATTTGATAAATAGTAAGTGTCGATTTAATAAATAATAAGTAACAATTTAATAAATAGTAAGTATCAATTTAATAAATAGTAAGTAACAATTTAATAAATAGTAAGTAACAATTTAATAAACAGTAAGTAACAATTTAATAAATAGTATGTAACAATTTAATAAATAGTAAGTAACAATTTAATACATAGTAAGTAACAATTTAATAAATAGTAAGTAACAATTTAATAAATAGTAAGTAACAATTTAAAAAATAGTAACAATTTAATAAATTGTAAGTAACAATTTAATAAATAGTAAGTAACAATTTAATAAATAGTAAGTAACAATTTAATAAATAGTAAGTAACAATTTGATAAATAGTAAGTAACAATTTGATAAATAGTAAGTAACAATTTGATAAATAGTAAGTAACAATTTGATAAATAGTAAGTAACCATTTGATAAATAGTAAGTAACCATTTGATAAATAGTAAGTAACCATTTGATAAATAGTAAGTAACCATTTGATAAATAGTAAGTAACAATTTAATAAATAGTAAGTAACTATTTGATAAATAGAAAGTAACAATTTGATAAATAGTAAGTGTCAATTTAATAAATAATAAGTAACAATTTAATAAATAGTAAGTATCAATTTAATAAATAGTAAGTAACAATTTAATAAATAGTAAGTAACAATTTAATAAACAGTAAGTAACAATTTAATAAATAGTATGTAACAATTTAATAAATAGTAAGTAACAATTTAATACATAGTAAGTAACAATTTAATAAATAGTAAGTAACAATTTAATAAATAGTAAGTAACAATTTAAAAAATAGTAACAATTTAATAAATTGTAAGTAACAACTTAATAAATAGTAAGTAACAATTTAATAAATAGTAAGATACGTTTTAATAAATAGTAAGTAACAATTTAATAAATAGTAAGTAACAATTTAATAAATAGTATGTAACAATTTAATAAATAGTAAGTTACAATTTAATACATAGTAAGTAACAATTTAATAAATAGTAAGTAACAATTTAATAAATAGTAAGTAACAATTTAAAAAATAGTAACAATTTAATAAATAGTAAGTAACAATTTAATAAATAGTAAGTAACAATTTAATAAATAGTAAGTAACAATTTAATAAATAGTAAGTAACAATTTAATGAATAGTAAGTAACAATTTAATAAATAGTGAGTAACAATTTAATAAATAGTAAGTAACAATTTAATAAATAGTATGAAACAATTTAATAAATAGTATGTAACAATTTAATTAATAGTAAGTAACAATTTACTAAATAGTAAGTAACAATTTAATAAATAGTAAGTAACAATTTCCTAAATAGTAAGAAACAATATAATAAACAGTAAGTAACAATTTAATAAACAGTAACAATTTAATAAATAGTAAGTAACAATTTAATAAACAGTAACAATTTAATAAAGAGTAAGTAACAATTTAATAAATAGTAAGTAACAATTTAATAAATAGTTTGTAACAATTTAATAAATAGTAAGTGTCAATTTAATAAATAATAAGTAACAATTTAATAAATAGTAAGTAACAATTTAATAAATAGTAAGTAACAATTTAATAAATAGTAAGTAACAATTTAATAAATAGTAAGTAACAATTTAATAAATAGTAAGTATCAATTTAATAAATAGTAAGTAACAATTTAATAAATAGTAAGTAACAATTTAATAAACAGTAAGTAACAATTTAATAAATAGTATGTAACAATTTAATAAATAGTAAGTAACAATTTAATACATAGTAAGTAACAATTTAATAAATAGTAAGTAACAATTTAATAAATAGTAAGTAACAATTTAAAAAATAGTAACAATTTAATAAATTGTAAGTAACAACTTAATAAATAGTAAGTAACAATTTAATAAATAGTAAGATACGTTTTAATAAATAGTAAGTAACAATTTAATAAATAGTAAGTAACAATTTAATAAATAGTATGTAACAATTTAATAAATAGTAAGTTACAATTTAATACATAGTAAGTAACAATTTAATAAATAGTAAGTAACAATTTAATAAATAGTAAGTAACAATTTAATAAATTGTAAGTAACAACTTAATAAATAGTAAGTAACAATTTAATAAATAGTAAGATACGTTTTAATAAATAGTAAGTAACAATTTAATAAATAGTAAGTAACAATTTAATAAATAGTATGTAACAATTTAATAAATAGTAAGTTACAATTTAATACATAGTAAGTAACAATTTAATAAATAGTAAGTAACAATCTAATAAATAGTAAGTAACAATTTAAAAAATAGTAACAATTTAATAAATAGTAAGTAACAATTTAATAAATAGTAAGTAACAATTTAATAAATAGTAAGTAACAATTTAATAAATAGTAAGTAACAATTTAATGAATAGTAAGTAACAATTTAATAAATAGTGAGTAACAATTTAATAAATAGTAAGTAACAATTTAATAAATAGTATGAAACAATTTAATAAATAGTATGTAACAATTTAATTAATAGTAAGTAACAATTTACTAAATAGTAAGTAACAATTTAATAAATAGTAAGTAACAATTTCCTAAATAGTAAGAAACAATATAATAAACAGTAAGTAACAATTTAATATACAGTAACAATTTAATAAATAGTAAGTAACAATTTAATAAACAGTAACAATTTAATAAAGAGTAAGTAACAATTTAATAAATAGTAAGTAACAATTTAATAAATAGTTTGTAACAATTTAATAAATAGTAAGTGTCAATTTAATAAATAATAAGTGACAATTTAATAAATAGTAAGTAACAATTTAATAAATAGTAAGTAACAATTTAATAAATAGTAAGTAACAATTTAATAAATAGTAAGTAACAATTTAATAAATAGTATGTAACAATTTAATAAATAGTAAGTAACAATTTAATACATAGTAAGTAACAATTTTATAAATAGTAAGTAACAATTTAATAAATAGTAAGTAACAATTTGATAAATAGTAAGTAACAATTTGATAAATAGTAAGTAACAATTTGATAAATAGTTAGTAACAATTTGATAAATTGTAAGTAACAATTTAATAAACAGTATGTAACAATTTAATAAATAGTAAGTAACAATTTAATACATAGTAAGTAATAATTTAATAAATAGTAAGTAACAATTTAATAAATAGTTTGTAACAATTTAATAAATAGTCAGTGTCAATTTAATAAATAATAAGTAACAATTTAATAAATAGTAAGTAACAATTTAATAAATAGTAAGTAACAATTTAATAAATAGTAAGTAACAATTTAATAAATTGTAAGTAACAATTTAATAAATAGTATGTAACAATTTAATAAATAGTAAGTAACAATTTAATATATAGTAAGTAACAATTTAATAAATAGTAAGTAACAATTTAATAAATAGTAAGTAACAATTTAATAAATAGTAAGTAACAATTTAATAAATAGTAAGTAACAATTTGATAAATAGTAAGTAACAATTTGATAAATAGTAAGTAACAATTTAATAAATAGTAAGTAACATTTTAATAAATCGTAAGTAACAATTTAATAAATAGTAAGTAACAATTTAATAAACAGTAAGTAACAATTTAATAAATAGTAAGTAACAATTTAATAAATAGTAAGTAACAATTTAATAAATAGTAAGTAACAATTTAATAAATTGTAAGTAACAATTTAATAAATAGTATGTAACAATTTAAAAATGGCAAGTAACAATTTAATACATAGTAAGTAACAATTTAATAAATAGTAAGTAACAATTTAATAAATAGTAAGTAACAATTTAAAAAATAGTAACAATTTAATAAATTGTAAGTAACAATTTAATAAATAGTAAGTAACAATTTAATAAATGGTAAGTAACAATTTAATAAATAGTAAGTAACAATTTAATAAATAGTAAGTAACAATTTAATAAATAGTAAGTAACAAATTAATAAATAGATAGTAACAATTTAATTAATAGTAAGTAACAACTTGATAAATAGTAAGTAACAATTTAATAAATAGTAAGAAACATTTTAATAAATAGTAAGTAACAATTTGATAAATAGTAAGTAACGATTTGATAAATAGAAAGTAACAATTTGATAAATAGTAAGTAACAATTTAATAAATAGTAAGTAACAATTTAATAAATAGTAAGTAAAAATTTAATAAATAGTTTGTAACAATTTAATAAATAGTAAGTGTCAATTTAATAAATAATAAGTAACAATTTAATAAATAGTAAGTATCAATTTAATAAATAGTAAGTAACAATTTAATAAATAGTAAGTAACAATTTAATAAATAGTAAGTAACAATATAATAAATAGTATGTAACAATTTAATAAATAGTAAGTAACAATTTAATACATAGTAAGTAACAATTTAATAAATAGTAATTAACAATTTAATATATAGTAAGTAACAATTTAAAAAATAGTAACAATTTAATAAATAGTAAGTAACAATTTAATAAATAGTAAGTAACAATTTAATAAATAGTATGTAACAATTTGATAAATAGTAAGTAACAATTTGATAAATAGTAAGTAACAATTTAATAAATAGTAAGTAACAATTTGATAAATAGTAAGTAACAATTTGATAAATAGTAAGTAACAATTTGATAAATAGTAAGTAGCAATTTGATAAATAGTAAGTAACCATTTGATAAATAGTAAGTAACCATTTGATAAATAGTAAGTAACCATTTGATAAATAGTAAGTAACAATTTAATAAATAGTAAGTAACAATTTAATTAATAGAGTGTAACAATTTAATAAATAGTAAGTAACAATTTGATAAATAGTAAGTAACAGTTTGATAAATAGTAAGTAACAATTTGATAAATAGTAAGTAACCATTTGATAAATAGTAAGTAACCATTTGATAAATAGTAAGTAACAATTTAATTAATAGTAAGTAACAATTTAATAAATAGATAGTAACAATTTAATTAATAGTAAGTAACAACTTAATAAATAGTAAGTAACAATTTAATAAATAGTAAGAAACATTTTAATAAATAGTAAGTAACAATTTGATAAATAGGAAGTAACGATGTGATAAATAGAAAGTAACAATTTGATAAATAGTAAGTAACAATTTAATAAACAGTAACAATTTTATAAATAGTAAGTAACAATTTAATAAATAGTAAGTAACAATTTAATAAATAGTAATTAACTATTTAATAAATAGTAAGTAACAATTTAATAAATAGTAAGTAACAATTTGATAAATAGTAAGTAACAATTTGATAAATAGTAAGTAACAATTTGATAAATAGTTAGTAACCATTTGATAAATAGTAAGTAACCATTTGATAAATAGTAAGTAACAATTTAATTAATAGTAAGAAACATTTTAATAAATAGTAAGTAACAATTTAATAAGTAGTAAGTAACAATTTAATAAATAGTATGTAACAATTTAATAAATAGTAAGTAACAATTTAATACATAGTAAGTAACAATTTAATAAATAGTAAGTAACAATTTAATAAATAGTAAGTAACAATTTAATAAATAGTAAGTAACAATTTAATAAATAGTAAGTAACAATTTAATAAATAGTAAGTAACAATTTAATAAATAGTAAGTAACAATTTGATAAATAGTAAGTAACAATTTAATAAATAGTAAGTAACAATTTAATAAATAGTAAGTAACAATTTGATAAATAGTAAGTAACAATTTGATAAATAGTAAGTAACAATTTAATAAATAGTAAGTAACAATTTAATAAATAGTAAGTAACAATTTAATAAATAGTAAGTAACAATTTAATAAATAATAAGTAACAATTTAATAAATAGTAAGTAACAATTTAATAAACAGTAAGTAACAATTTAATAAATAGTAAGTAACAATTTAATAAATAGTAAGTAACAATTTAATAAATAGTAAGTAACAATTTAATAAATTGTAAGTAACAATTTAATAAATAGTATGTAACAATTTAAAAATGGTAAGTAACAATTTAATACATAGTAAGTAACAATTTAATAATTAGTAAGTAACAATTTAATAAATAGTAAGTAACAATTTAAAAAATAGTAACAATTTAATAAATAGTAAGTAACAATTTAATAAATAGTAAGTAACAATTTAATAAATGGTAAGTAACAATTTAATAAATAGTAAGTAACGATTTAATAAATAGTAAGTAACAATTTAATATATAGTAAGTAACAATTTAAAAAATAGTAACAATTTAATAAATAGTAAGTAACAATTTAATAAATAGTAAGTAACAATTTAATAAATAGTAAGTAACAATTTGATAAATAGTAAGTAACAATTTGATAAATAGTAAGTAACAATTTAATAAATAGTAAGTAACATTTTAATAAATAGTAAGTAACAATTTAATAAATAGTAAGTAACAATTTAATAAATAGTAAGTAACAATTTAATGAATAGTAAGTAACAATTTAATAAATAGTGAGTAACAATTTAATAAATAGTAAGTAACAATTTAATAAATAGTATGAAACAATTTAATAAATAGTATGTAACAATTTAATTAATAGTAAGTAACAATTTACTAAATAGTAAGTAACAATTTAATAAATAGTAAGTAACAATTTCCTAAATAGTAAGAAACAATATAATAAACAGTAAGTAACAATTTAATAAACAGTAACAATTTAATAAATAGTAAGTAACAATTTAATAAACAGTAACAATTTAATAAAGAGTAAGTAACAATTTAATAAATAGTAAGTAACAATTTAATAAATAGTTTGTAACAATTTAATAAATAGTAAGTGTCAATTTAATAAATAATAAGTAACAATTTAATAAATAGTAAGTAACAATTTAATAAATAGTAAGTAACAATTTAATAAATAGTAAGTAACAATTTAATAAATAGTAAGTAACAATTTAATAAATAGTAAGTATCAATTTAATAAATAGTAAGTAACAATTTAATAAATAGTAAGTAACAATTTAATAAACAGTAAGTAACAATTTAATAAATAGTATGTAACAATTTAATAAATAGTAAGTAACAATTTAATACATAGTAAGTAACAATTTAATAAATAGTAAGTAACAATTTAATAAATAGTAAGTAACAATTTAAAAAATAGTAACAATTTAATAAATTGTAAGTAACAATTTAATAAATAGTAAGTAACAATTTAATAAATAGTAAGTAACAATTTAATAAATAGTAAGTAACAATTTGATAAATAGTAAGTAACAATTTGATAAATAGTAAGTAACAATTTGATAAATAGTAAGTAACAATTTGATAAATAGTAAGTAACCATTTGATAAATAGTAAGTAACCATTTGATAAATAGTAAGTAACCATTTGATAAATAGTAAGTAACCATTTGATAAATAGTAAGTAACAATTTAATAAATAGTAAGTAACTATTTGATAAATAGAAAGTAACAATTTGATAAATAGTAAGTGTCAATTTAATAAATAATAAGTAACAATTTAATAAATAGTAAGTATCAATTTAATAAATAGTAAGTAACAATTTAATAAATAGTAAGTAACAATTTAATAAACAGTAAGTAACAATTTAATAAATAGTATGTAACAATTTAATAAATAGTAAGTAACAATTTAATACATAGTAAGTAACAATTTAATAAATAGTAAGTAACAATTTAATAAATAGTAAGTAACAATTTGATAAGTAGTAAGTAACCATTTGATAAATAGTAAGTAACCATTTGATAAATAGTAAGTAACCATTTGATAAATAGTAAGTAACCATTTGATAAATAGTAAGTAACAATTTAATAAATAGTAAGTAACTATTTGATAAATAGAAAGTAACAATTTGATAAATAGTAAGTGTCAATTTAATAAATAATAAGTAACAATTTAATAAATAGTAAGTATCAATTTAATAAATAGTAAGTAACAATTTAATAAATAGTAAGTAACAATTTAATAAACAGTAAGTAACAATTTAATAAATAGTATGTAACAATTTAATAAATAGTAAGTAACAATTTAATACATAGTAAGTAACAACTTAATAAATAGTAAGTAACAATTTAATAAATAGTAAGATACGTTTTAATAAATAGTAAGTAACAATTTAATAAATAGTAAGTAACAATTTAATAAATAGTATGTAACAATTTAATAAATAGTAAGTTACAATTTAATACATAGTAAGTAACAATTTAATAAATAGTAAGTAACAATTTAATAAATAGTAAGTAACAGTTTAAAAAATAGTAACAATTTAATAAATAGTAAGTAACAATTTAATAAATAGTAAGTAACAATTTAATAAATAGTAAGTAACAATTTAATAAATAGTAAGTAACAATTTAATGAATAGTAAGTAACAATTTAATAAATAGTGAGTAACAATTTAATAAATAGTAAGTAACAATTTAATAAATAGTATGAAACAATTTAATAAATAGTATGTAACAATTTAATTAATAGTAAGTAACAATTTACTAAATAGTAAGTAACAATTTAATAAATAGTAAGTAACAATTTCCTAAATAGTAAGAAACAATATAATAAACAGTAAGTAACAATTTAATAAACAGTAACAATTTAATAAATAGTAAGTAACAATTTAATAAACAGTAACAATTTAATAAAGAGTAAGTAACAATTTAATAAATAGTAAGTAACAATTTAATAAATAGTTTGTAACAATTTAATAAATAGTAAGTGTCAATTTAATAAATAATAAGTAACAATTTAATAAATAGTAAGTAACAATTTAATAAATAGTAAGTAACAATTTAATAAATAGTAAGTAACAATTTAATAAATAGTAAGTAACAATTTAATAAATAGTAAGTATCAATTTAATAAATAGTAAGTAACAATTTAATAAATAGTAAGTAACAATTTAATAAACAGTAAGTAACAATTTAATAAATAGTATGTAACAATTTAATAAATAGTAAGTAACAATTTAATACATAGTAAGTAACAATTTAATAAATAGTAAGTAACAATTTAATAAATAGTAAGTAACAATTTAAAAAATAGTAACAATTTAATAAATTGTAAGTAACAACTTAATAAATAGTAAGTAACAATTTAATAAATAGTAAGATACGTTTTAATAAATAGTAAGTAACAATTTAATAAATAGTAAGTAACAATTTAATAAATAGTATGTAACAATTTAATAAATAGTAAGTTACAATTTAATACATAGTAAGTAACAATTTAATAAATAGTAAGTAACAATTTAATAAATAGTAAGTAACAATTTAATAAATTGTAAGTAACAACTTAATAAATAGTAAGTAACAATTTAATAAATAGTAAGATACGTTTTAATAAATAGTAAGTAACAATTTAATAAATAGTAAGTAACAATTTAATAAATAGTATGTAACAATTTAATAAATAGTAAGTTACAATTTAATACATAGTAAGTAACAATTTAATAAATAGTAAGTAACAATTTAATAAATAGTAAGTAACAATTTAAAAAATAGTAACAATTTAATAAATAGTAAGTAACAATTTAATAAATAGTAAGTAACAATTTAATAAATAGTAAGTAACAATTTAATAAATAGTAAGTAACAATTTAATGAATAGTAAGTAACAATTTAATAAATAGTGAGTAACAATTTAATAAATAGTAAGTAACAATTTAATAAATAGTATGAAACAATTTAATAAATAGTATGTAACAATTTAATTAATAGTAAGTAACAATTTACTAAATAGTAAGTAACAATTTAATAAATAGTAAGTAACAATTTCCTAAATAGTAAGAAACAATATAATAAACAGTAAGTAACAATTTAATATACAGTAACAATTTAATAAATAGTAAGTAACAATTTAATAAACAGTAACAATTTAATAAAGAGTAAGTAACAATTTAATAAATAGTAAGTAACAATTTAATAAATAGTTTGTAACAATTTAATAAATAGTAAGTGTCAATTTAATAAATAATAAGTAACAATTTAATAAATAGTAAGTAACAATTTAATAAATAGTAAGTAACAATTTAATAAATAGTAAGTAACAATTTAATAAATAGTAAGTAACAATTTAATAAATAGTATGTAACAATTTAATAAATAGTAAGTAACAATTTAATATATAGTAAGTAACAATTTTATAAATAGTAAGTAACAATTTAATAAATAGTAAGTAACAATTTGATAAATAGTAAGTAACAATTTGATAAATAGTAAGTAACAATTTGATAAATAGTTAGTAACAATTTGATAAATTGTAAGTAACAATTTAATAAACAGTATGTAACAATTTAATAAATAGTAAGTAACAATTTAATACATAGTAAGTAATAATTTAATAAATAGTAAGTAACAATTTAATAAATAGTTTGTAACAATTTAATAAATAGTCAGTGTCAATTTAATAAATAATAAGTAACAATTTAATAAATAGTAAGTAACAATTTAATAAATAGTAAGTAACAATTTAATAAATAGTAAGTAACAATTTAATAAATAGTAAGTAACAATATAATAAATAGTATGTAACAATTTAATAATTAGTAAGTAACAATTTAATACATAGTAAGTAACAATTTAATAAATAGTAAGTAACAATTTAATATATAGTAAGTAACAATTTAAAAAATAGTAACAAATTAATAAATAGTAAGAAACATTTTAATAAATAGTAAGTAACAATTTAATAAGTAGTAAGTAACAATTTAATAAATAGTATGTAACAATTTAATAAATAGTAAGTAACAATTTAATACATAGTAAGTAACAATTTAATAAATAGTAAGTAACAATTTAATAAATAGTAAGTAACAATTTAAAAAATAGTAACAATTTAATAAATAGTAAGTAACAATTTAATAAATAGTAAGTAACAATTTAATAAATAGTAAGTAACAATTTAATAAATAGTAAGTAACAATTTGATAAATAGTAAGTAACAATTTAATAAATAGTAAGTAACAATTTAATAAATAGTAAGTAACAATTTGATAAATAGTAAGTAACAATTTGATAAATAGTAAGTAACAATTTAATAAATAGTAAGTAACAATTTAATAAATAGTAAGTAACAATTTAATAAATAGTAAGTAACAATTTAATAAATAATAAGTAACAATTTAATAAATAGTAAGTAACAATTTAATAAACAGTAAGTAACAATTTAATACATAGTAAGTAACAATTTAATAATTAGTAAGTAACAATTTAATAAATAGTAAGTAACAATTTAAAAAATAGTTACAATTTAATAAATAGTAAGTAACAATTTAATAAATAGTAAGTAACAATTTAATAAATGGTAAGTAACAATTTAATAAATAGTAAGTAACGATTTAATAAATAGTAAGTAACAATTTAATATATAGTAAGTAACAATTTAAAAAATAGTAACAATTTAATAAATAGTAAGTAACAATTTAATAAATAGTAAGTAACAATTTAATAAATAGTAAGTAACAATTTGATAAATAGTAAGTAACAATTTGATAAATAGTAAGTAACAATTTAATAAATAGTAAGTAACATTTTAATAAATAGTAAGTAACAATTTAATAAATAGTAAGTAACAATTTAATAAACAGTAAGTAACAATTTAATAAATAGTAAGTAACAATTTAATAAATAGTAAGTAACAATTTAATAAATAGTAAGTAACAATTTAATAAATTGTAAGTAACAATTTAATAAATAGTATGTAACAATTTAAAAATGGCAAGTAACAATTTAATACATAGTAAGTAACAATTTAATAAATAGTAAGTAACAATTTAATAAATAGTAAGTAACAATTTAAAAAATAGTAACAATTTAATAAATTGTAAGTAACAATTTAATAAATAGTAAGTAACAATTTAATAAATGGTAAGTAACAATTTAATAAATAGTAAGTAACAATTTAATAAATAGTAAGTAACAATTTAATAAATAGTAAGTAACAAATTAATAAATAGATAGTAACAATTTAATTAATAGTAAGTAACAACTTAATAAATAGTAAGTAACAATTTAATAAATAGTAAGTAACAATTTGATAAATAGTAAGTAACAATTTGATAAATAGTAAGTAACAATTTAATAAATAGTAAGTAACAATTTAATAAATAGTAAGTAACAATTTAATAAATAGTAAGTAACAATTTAATAAATAATAAGTAACAATTTAATAAATAGTAAGTAACAATTTAATAAACAGTAAGTAACAATTTAATAAATAGTAAGTAACAATTTAATAAATAGTAAGTAACAATTTAATAAATAGTAAGTAACAATTTAATAAATTGTAAGTAACAATTTAATAAATAGTATGTAACAATTTAAAAATGGTAAGTAACAATTTAATACATAGTAAGTAACAATTTAATAATTAGTAAGTAACAATTTAATAAATAGTAAGTAACAATTTAAAAAATAGTAACAATTTAATAAATAGTAAGTAACAATTTAATAAATAGTAAGTAACAATTTAATAAATGGTAAGTAACAATTTAATAAATAGTAAGTAACGATTTAATAAATAGTAAGTAACAATTTAATATATAGTAAGTAACAATTTAAAAAATAGTAACAATTTAATAAATAGTAAGTAACAATTTAATAAATAGTAAGTAACAATTTAATAAATAGTAAGTAACAATTTGATAAATAGTAAGTAACAATTTGATAAATAGTAAGTAACAATTTAATAAATAGTAAGTAACATTTTAATAAATAGTAAGTAACAATTTAATAAATAGTAAGTAACAATTTAATAAATAGTAAGTAACAATTTAATGAATAGTAAGTAACAATTTAATAAATAGTGAGTAACAATTTAATAAATAGTAAGTAACAATTTAATAAATAGTATGAAACAATTTAATAAATAGTATGTAACAATTTAATTAATAGTAAGTAACAATTTACTAAATAGTAAGTAACAATTTAATAAATAGTAAGTAACAATTTCCTAAATAGTAAGAAACAATATAATAAACAGTAAGTAACAATTTAATAAACAGTAACAATTTAATAAATAGTAAGTAACAATTTAATAAACAGTAACAATTTAATAAAGAGTAAGTAACAATTTAATAAATAGTAAGTAACAATTTAATAAATAGTTTGTAACAATTTAATAAATAGTAAGTGTCAATTTAATAAATAATAAGTAACAATTTAATAAATAGTAAGTAACAATTTAATAAATAGTAAGTAACAATTTAATAAATAGTAAGTAACAATTTAATAAATAGTAAGTAACAATTTAATAAATAGTAAGTATCAATTTAATAAATAGTAAGTAACAATTTAATAAATAGTAAGTAACAATTTAATAAACAGTAAGTAACAATTTAATAAATAGTATGTAACAATTTAATAAATAGTAAGTAACAATTTAATACATAGTAAGTAACAATTTAATAAATAGTAAGTAACAATTTAATAAATAGTAAGTAACAATTTAAAAAATAGTAACAATTTAATAAATTGTAAGTAACAATTTAATAAATAGTAAGTAACAATTTAATAAATAGTAAGTAACAATTTAATAAATAGTAAGTAACAATTTGATAAATAGTAAGTAACAATTTGATAAATAGTAAGTAACAATTTGATAAATAGTAAGTAACAATTTGATAAATAGTAAGTAACCATTTGATAAATAGTAAGTAACCATTTGATAAATAGTAAGTAACCATTTGATAAATAGTAAGTAACCATTTGATAAATAGTAAGTAACAATTTAATAAATAGTAAGTAACTATTTGATAAATAGAAAGTAACAATTTGATAAATAGTAAGTGTCAATTTAATAAATAATAAGTAACAATTTAATAAATAGTAAGTATCAATTTAATAAATAGTAAGTAACAATTTAATAAATAGTAAGTAACAATTTAATAAACAGTAAGTAACAATTTAATAAATAGTATGTAACAATTTAATAAATAGTAAGTAACAATTTAATACATAGTAAGTAACAATTTAATAAATAGTAAGTAACAATTTAATAAATAGTAAGTAACAATTTGATAAGTAGTAAGTAACCATTTGATAAATAGTAAGTAACCATTTGATAAATAGTAAGTAACCATTTGATAAATAGTAAGTAACCATTTGATAAATAGTAAGTAACAATTTAATAAATAGTAAGTAACTATTTGATAAATAGAAAGTAACAATTTGATAAATAGTAAGTGTCAATTTAATAAATAATAAGTAACAATTTAATAAATAGTAAGTATCAATTTAATAAATAGTAAGTAACAATTTAATAAATAGTAAGTAACAATTTAATAAACAGTAAGTAACAATTTAATAAATAGTATGTAACAATTTAATAAATAGTAAGTAACAATTTAATACATAGTAAGTAACAACTTAATAAATAGTAAGTAACAATTTAATAAATAGTAAGATACGTTTTAATAAATAGTAAGTAACAATTTAATAAATAGTAAGTAACAATTTAATAAATAGTATGTAACAATTTAATAAATAGTAAGTTACAATTTAATACATAGTAAGTAACAATTTAATAAATAGTAAGTAACAATTTAATAAATAGTAAGTAACAGTTTAAAAAATAGTAACAATTTAATAAATAGTAAGTAACAATTTAATAAATAGTAAGTAACAATTTAATAAATAGTAAGTAACAATTTAATAAATAGTAAGTAACAATTTAATGAATAGTAAGTAACAATTTAATAAATAGTGAGTAACAATTTAATAAATAGTAAGTAACAATTTAATAAATAGTATGAAACAATTTAATAAATAGTATGTAACAATTTAATTAATAGTAAGTAACAATTTACTAAATAGTAAGTAACAATTTAATAAATAGTAAGTAACAATTTCCTAAATAGTAAGAAACAATATAATAAACAGTAAGTAACAATTTAATAAACAGTAACAATTTAATAAATAGTAAGTAACAATTTAATAAACAGTAACAATTTAATAAAGAGTAAGTAACAATTTAATAAATAGTAAGTAACAATTTAATAAATAGTTTGTAACAATTTAATAAATAGTAAGTGTCAATTTAATAAATAATAAGTAACAATTTAATAAATAGTAAGTAACAATTTAATAAATAGTAAGTAACAATTTAATAAATAGTAAGTAACAATTTAATAAATAGTAAGTAACAATTTAATAAATAGTAAGTATCAATTTAATAAATAGTAAGTAACAATTTAATAAATAGTAAGTAACAATTTAATAAACAGTAAGTAACAATTTAATAAATAGTATGTAACAATTTAATAAATAGTAAGTAACAATTTAATACATAGTAAGTAACAATTTAATAAATAGTAAGTAACAATTTAATAAATAGTAAGTAACAATTTAAAAAATAGTAACAATTTAATAAATTGTAAGTAACAACTTAATAAATAGTAAGTAACAATTTAATAAATAGTAAGATACGTTTTAATAAATAGTAAGTAACAATTTAATAAATAGTAAGTAACAATTTAATAAATAGTATGTAACAATTTAATAAATAGTAAGTTACAATTTAATACATAGTAAGTAACAATTTAATAAATAGTAAGTAACAATTTAATAAATAGTAAGTAACAATTTAATAAATTGTAAGTAACAACTTAATAAATAGTAAGTAACAATTTAATAAATAGTAAGATACGTTTTAATAAATAGTAAGTAACAATTTAATAAATAGTAAGTAACAATTTAATAAATAGTATGTAACAATTTAATAAATAGTAAGTTACAATTTAATACATAGTAAGTAACAATTTAATAAATAGTAAGTAACAATTTAATAAATAGTAAGTAACAATTTAAAAAATAGTAACAATTTAATAAATAGTAAGTAACAATTTAATAAATAGTAAGTAACAATTTAATAAATAGTAAGTAACAATTTAATAAATAGTAAGTAACAATTTAATGAATAGTAAGTAACAATTTAATAAATAGTGAGTAACAATTTAATAAATAGTAAGTAACAATTTAATAAATAGTATGAAACAATTTAATAAATAGTATGTAACAATTTAATTAATAGTAAGTAACAATTTACTAAATAGTAAGTAACAATTTAATAAATAGTAAGTAACAATTTCCTAAATAGTAAGAAACAATATAATAAACAGTAAGTAACAATTTAATATACAGTAACAATTTAATAAATAGTAAGTAACAATTTAATAAACAGTAACAATTTAATAAAGAGTAAGTAACAATTTAATAAATAGTAAGTAACAATTTAATAAATAGTTTGTAACAATTTAATAAATAGTAAGTGTCAATTTAATAAATAATAAGTAACAATTTAATAAATAGTAAGTAACAATTTAATAAATAGTAAGTAACAATTTAATAAATAGTAAGTAACAATTTAATAAATAGTAAGTAACAATTTAATAAATAGTATGTAACAATTTAATAAATAGTAAGTAACAATTTAATATATAGTAAGTAACAATTTTATAAATAGTAAGTAACAATTTAATAAATAGTAAGTAACAATTTGATAAATAGTAAGTAACAATTTGATAAATAGTAAGTAACAATTTGATAAATAGTTAGTAACAATTTGATAAATTGTAAGTAACAATTTAATAAACAGTATGTAACAATTTAATAAATAGTAAGTAACAATTTAATACATAGTAAGTAATAATTTAATAAATAGTAAGTAACAATTTAATAAATAGTTTGTAACAATTTAATAAATAGTCAGTGTCAATTTAATAAATAATAAGTAACAATTTAATAAATAGTAAGTAACAATTTAATAAATAGTAAGTAACAATTTAATAAATAGTAAGTAACAATTTAATAAATAGTAAGTAACAATATAATAAATAGTATGTAACAATTTAATAATTAGTAAGTAACAATTTAATACATAGTAAGTAACAATTTAATAAATAGTAAGTAACAATTTAATATATAGTAAGTAACAATTTAAAAAATAGTAACAAATTAATAAATAGTAAGAAACATTTTAATAAATAGTAAGTAACAATTTAATAAGTAGTAAGTAACAATTTAATAAATAGTATGTAACAATTTAATAAATAGTAAGTAACAATTTAATACATAGTAAGTAACAATTTAATAAATAGTAAGTAACAATTTAATAAATAGTAAGTAACAATTTAAAAAATAGTAACAATTTAATAAATAGTAAGTAACAATTTAATAAATAGTAAGTAACAATTTAATAAATAGTAAGTAACAATTTAATAAATAGTAAGTAACAATTTGATAAATAGTAAGTAACAATTTAATAAATAGTAAGTAACAATTTAATAAATAGTAAGTAACAATTTGATAAATAGTAAGTAACAATTTGATAAATAGTAAGTAACAATTTAATAAATAGTAAGTAACAATTTAATAAATAGTAAGTAACAATTTAATAAATAGTAAGTAACAATTTAATAAATAATAAGTAACAATTTAATAAATAGTAAGTAACAATTTAATAAACAGTAAGTAACAATTTAATACATAGTAAGTAACAATTTAATAATTAGTAAGTAACAATTTAATAAATAGTAAGTAACAATTTAAAAAATAGTAACAATTTAATAAATAGTAAGTAACAATTTAATAAATAGTAAGTAACAATTTAATAAATGGTAAGTAACAATTTAATAAATAGTAAGTAACGATTTAATAAATAGTAAGTAACAATTTAATATATAGTAAGTAACAATTTAAAAAATAGTAACAATTTAATAAATAGTAAGTAACAATTTAATAAATAGTAAGTAACAATTTAATAAATAGTAAGTAACAATTTGATAAATAGTAAGTAACAATTTGATAAATAGTAAGTAACAATTTAATAAATAGTAAGTAACATTTTAATAAATAGTAAGTAACAATTTAATAAATAGTAAGTAACAATTTAATAAACAGTAAGTAACAATTTAATAAATAGTAAGTAACAATTTAATAAATAGTAAGTAACAATTTAATAAATAGTAAGTAACAATTTAATAAATTGTAAGTAACAATTTAATAAATAGTATGTAACAATTTAAAAATGGCAAGTAACAATTTAATACATAGTAAGTAACAATTTAATAAATAGTAAGTAACAATTTAATAAATAGTAAGTAACAATTTAAAAAATAGTAACAATTTAATAAATTGTAAGTAACAATTTAATAAATAGTAAGTAACAATTTAATAAATGGTAAGTAACAATTTAATAAATAGTAAGTAACAATTTAATAAATAGTAAGTAACAATTTAATAAATAGTAAGTAACAAATTAATAAATAGATAGTAACAATTTAATTAATAGTAAGTAACAACTTAATAAATAGTAAGTAACAATTTAATAAATAGTAAGAAACATTTTAATAAATAGTAAGTAACAATTTGATAAATAGTAAGTAACGATTTGATAAATAGAAAGTAACAATTTGATAAATAGTAAGTAACAATTTAATAAATAGTAAGTAACAATTTAATAAATAGTAAGTAAAAATTTAATAAATAGTTTGTAACAATTTAATAAATAGTAAGTGTCAATTTAATAAATAATAAGTAACAATTTAATAAATAGTAAGTATCAATTTAATAAATAGTAAGTAACAATTTAATAAATAGTAAGTAACAATTTAATAAATAGTAAGTAACAATATAATAAATAGTATGTAACAATTTAATAAATAGTAAGTAACAATTTAATACATAGTAAGTAACAATTTAATAAATAGTAAGTAACAATTTAATATATAGTAAGTAACAATTTAAAAAATAGTAACAATTTAATAAATAGTAAGTAACAATTTAATAAATAGTAAGTAACAATTTAATAAATAGTAAGTAACAATTTGATAAATAGTAAGTAACAATTTGATAAATAGTAAGTAACAATTTAATAAATAGTAAGTAACAATTTGATAAATAGTAAGTAACAATTTGATAAATAGTAAGTAACAATTTGATAAATAGTAAGTAGCAATTTGATAAATAGTAAGTAACCATTTGATAAATAGTAAGTAACCATTTGATAAATAGTAAGTAACCATTTGATAAATAGTAAGTAACAATTTAATAAATAGTAAGTAACAATTTAATTAATAGAGTGTAACAATTTAATAAATAGTAAGTAACAATTTGATAAATAGTAAGTAACAGTTTGATAAATAGTAAGTAACAATTTGATAAATAGTAAGTAACCATTTGATAAATAGTAAGTAACCATTTGATAAATAGTAAGTAACAATTTAATTAATAGTAAGTAACAATTTAATAAATAGATAGTAACAATTTAATTAATAGTAAGTAACAACTTAATAAATAGTAAGTAACAATTTAATAAATAGTAAGAAACATTTTAATAAATAGTAAGTAACAATTTGATAAATAGGAAGTAACGATGTGATAAATAGAAAGTAACAATTTGATAAATAGTAAGTAACAATTTAATAAACAGTAACAATTTTATAAATAGTAAGTAACAATTTAATAAATAGTAAGTAACAATTTAATAAATAGTAAGTAACTATTTAATAAATAGTAAGTAACAATTTAATAAATAGTAAGTAACAATTTGATAAATAGTAAGTAACAATTTGATAAATAGTAAGTAACAATTTGATAAATAGTTAGTAACCATTTGATAAATAGTAAGTAACCATTTGATAAATAGTAAGTAACAATTTAATTAATAGTAAGAAACATTTTAATAAATAGTAAGTAACAATTTAATAAGTAGTAAGTAACAATTTAATAAATAGTATGTAACAATTTAATAAATAGTAAGTAACAATTTAATACATAGTAAGTAACAATTTAATAAATAGTAAGTAACAATTTAATAAATAGTAAGTAACAATTTAAAAAATAGTAACAATTTAATAAATAGTAAGTAACAATTTAATAAATAGTAAGTAACAATTTAATAAATAGTAAGAAACAATTTAATAAATAGTAAGTAACAATTTGATAAATAGTAAGTAACAATTTAATAAATAGTAAGTAACAATTTAATAAATAGTAAGTAACAATTTGATAAATAGTAAGTAACAATTTGATAAATAGTAAGTAACAATTTAATAAATAGTAAGTAACAATTTAATAAATAGTAAGTAACAATTTAATAAATAGTAAGTAACAATTTAATAAATAATAAGTAACAATTTAATAAATAGTAAGTAACAATTTAATAAACAGTAAGTAACAATTTAATAAATAGTAAGTAACAATTTAATAAATAGTAAGTAACAATTTAATAAATAGTAAGTAACAATTTAATAAATTGTAAGTAACAATTTAATAAATAGTATGTAACAATTTAAAAATGGTAAGTAACAATTTAATACATAGTAAGTAACAATTTAATAATTAGTAAGTAACAATTTAATAAATAGTAAGTAACAATTTAAAAAATAGTAACAATTTAATAAATAGTAAGTAACAATTTAATAAATAGTAAGTAACAATTTAATAAATGGTAAGTAACAATTTAATAAATAGTAAGTAACGATTTAATAAATAGTAAGTAACAATTTAATAAATAGTAAGTAACAATTTAATAAATAGATAGTAACAATTTAATTAATAGTAAGTAACAACTTAATAAATATTAAGTAACAATTTAATAAATAGTAAGAAACATTTTAATAAATAGTAAGTAACAATTTGATAAATAGTAAGTAACTATTTGATAAATAGAAAGTAACAATTTGATAAATAGTAAGTGTCGATTTAATAAATAATAAGTAACAATTTAATAAATAGTAAGTATCAATTTAATAAATAGTAAGTAACAATTTAATAAATAGTAAGTAACAATTTAATAAACAGTAAGTAACAATTTAATAAATAGTATGTAACAATTTAATAAATAGTAAGTAACAATTTAATACATAGTAAGTAACAATTTAATAAATAGTAAGTAACAATTTAATAAATAGTAAGTAACAATTTAAAAAATAGTAACAATTTAATAAATTGTAAGTAACAATTTAATAAATAGTAAGTAACAATTTAATAAATAGTAAGTAACAATTTAATAAATAGTAAGTAACAATTTGATAAATAGTAAGTAACAATTTGATAAATAGTAAGTAACAATTTGATAAATAGTAAGTAACAATTTGATAAATAGTAAGTAACCATTTGATAAATAGTAAGTAACCATTTGATAAATAGTAAGTAACCATTTGATAAATAGTAAGTAACCATTTGATAAATAGTAAGTAACAATTTAATAAATAGTAAGTAACTATTTGATAAATAGAAAGTAACAATTTGATAAATAGTAAGTGTCAATTTAATAAATAATAAGTAACAATTTAATAAATAGTAAGTATCAATTTAATAAATAGTAAGTAACAATTTAATAAATAGTAAGTAACAATTTAATAAACAGTAAGTAACAATTTAATAAATAGTATGTAACAATTTAATAAATAGTAAGTAACAATTTAATACATAGTAAGTAACAATTTAATAAATAGTAAGTAACAATTTGATAAATAGTAAGTAACAATTTAATAAACAGTAACAATTTTATAAATAGTAAGTAACAATTTAATAAATAGTAAGTAACAATTTAATAAATAGTAAGTAACTATTTAATAAATAGTAAGTAACAATTTAATAAATAGTAAGTAACAATTTGATAAATAGTAAGTAACAATTTGATAAATAGTAAGTAACAATTTGATAAATAGTTAGTAACCATTTGATAAATAGTAAGTAACCATTTGATAAATAGTAAGTAACAATTTAATTAATAGTAAGAAACATTTTAATAAATAGTAAGTAACAATTTAATAAGTAGTAAGTAACAATTTAATAAATAGTATGTAACAATTTAATAAATAGTAAGTAACAATTTAATACATAGTAAGTAACAATTTAATAAATAGTAAGTAACAATTTAATAAATAGTAAGTAACAATTTAAAAAATAGTAACAATTTAATAAATAGTAAGTAACAATTTAATAAATAGTAAGTAACAATTTAATAAATAGTAAGTAACAATTTAATAAATAGTAAGTAACAATTTGATAAATAGTAAGTAACAATTTAATAAATAGTAAGTAACAATTTAATACATAGTAAGTAACAATTTAATAAATAGTAAGTAACAATTTAATATATAGTAAGTAACAATTTAAAAAATAGTAACAATTTAATAAATAGTAAGTAACAATTTAATAAATAGTAAGTAACAATTTAATAAATAGTAAGTAACAATTTGATAAATAGTAAGTAACAATTTGATAAATAGTAAGTAACAATTTAATTAATAGAGTGTAACAATTTAATAAATAGTAAGTAACAATTTGATAAATAGTAAGTAACAGTTTGATAAATAGTAAGTAACAATTTAATAAATAGTAAGTATCAATTTAATAAATAGTAAGTAACAATTTAATAAATAGTAAGTAACAATTTAATAAATAGTAAGTAACAATATAATAAATAGTATGTAACAATTTAATAAATAGTTAGTAACAATTTAATACATAGTAAGTAACAATTTAATAAATAGTAAGTAACAATTTAATATATAGTAAGTAACAATTTCAAAAATAGTAACAATTTAATAAATAGTAAGTAACAATTTAATAAATAGTAAGTAACAATTTAATAAATAGTAAGTAACAATTTGATAAATAGTAAGTAACAATTTGATAAATAGTAAGTAACAATTTAATAAATAGTAAGTAACAATTTGATAAATAGTAAGTAACAATTTGATAAATAGTAAGTAACAATTTGATAAATAGTAAGTAGCAATTTGATAAATAGTAAGTAACCATTTGATAAATAGTAAGTAACCATTTGATAAATAGTAAGTAACCATTTGATAAATAGTAAGTAACAATTTAATAAATAGTAAGTAACAATTTAATTAATAGAGTGTAACAATTTAATAAATAGTAAGTAACAATTTGATAAATAGTAAGTAACAGTTTGATAAATAGTAAGTAACAATTTGATAAATAGTAAGTAACCATTTGATAAATAGTAAGTAACCATTTGATAAATAGTAAGTAACAATTTAATTAATAGTAAGTAACAATTTAATAAATAGATAGTAACAATTTAATTAATAGTAAGTAACAACTTAATAAATAGTAAGTAACAATTTAATAAATAGTAAGAAACATTTTAATAAATAGTAAGTAACAATTTGATAAATAGGAAGTAACGATGTGATAAATAGAAAGTAACAATTTGATAAATAGTAAGTAACAATTTAATAAACAGTAACAATTTTATAAATAGTAAGTAACAATTTAATAAATAGTAAGTAACAATTTAATAAATAGTAAGTAACTATTTAATAAATAGTAAGTAACAATTTAATAAATAGTAAGTAACAATTTGATAAATAGTAAGTAACAATTTGATAAATAGTAAGTAACAATTTGATAAATAGTTAGTAACCATTTGATAAATAGTAAGTAACCATTTGATAAATAGTAAGTAACAATTTAATTAATAGTAAGAAACATTTTAATAAATAGTAAGTAACAATTTAATAAGTAGTAAGTAACAATTTAATAAATAGTATGTAACAATTTAATAAATAGTAAGTAACAATTTAATACATAGTAAGTAACAATTTAATAAATAGTAAGTAACAATTTAATAAATAGTAAGTAACAATTTAAAAAATAGTAACAATTTAATAAATAGTAAGTAACAATTTAATAAATAGTAAGTAACAATTTAATAAATAGTAAGTAACAATTTAATAAATAGTAAGTAACAATTTGATAAATAGTAAGTAACAATTTAATAAATAGTAAGTAACAATTTAATAAATAGTAAGTAACAATTTGATAAATAGTAAGTAACAATTTGATAAATAGTAAGTAACAATTTAATAAATAGTAAGTAACAATTTAATAAATAGTAAGTAACAATTTAATAAATAGTAAGTAACAATTTAATAAATAATAAGTAACAATTTAATAAATAGTAAGTAACAATTTAATAAACAGTAAGTAACAATTTAATAAATAGTAAGTAACAATTTAATAAATAGTAAGTAACAATTTAATAAATAGTAAGTAACAATTTAATAAATTGTAAGTAACAATTTAATAAATAGTATGTAACAATTTAAGAATGGTAAGTAACAATTTAATACATAGTAAGTAACAATTTAATAATTAGTAAGTAACAATTTAATAAATAGTAAGTAACAATTTAAAAAATAGTAACAATTTAATAAATAGTAAGTAACAATTTAATAAATAGTAAGTAACAATTTAATAAATGGTAAGTAACAATTTAATAAATAGTAAGTAACGATTTAATAAATAGTAAGTAACAATTTAATAAATAGTAAGTAACAATTTAATAAATAGATAGTAACAATTTAATTAATAGTAAGTAACAACTTAATAAATAGTAAGTAACAATTTAATAAATAGTAAGAAACATTTTAATAAATAGTAAGTAACAATTTGATAAATAGTAAGTAACTATTTGATAAATAGAAAGTAACAATTTGATAAATAGTAAGTGTCGATTTAATAAATAATAAGTAACAATTTAATAAATAGTAAGTATCAATTTAATAAATAGTAAGTAACAATTTAATAAATAGTAAGTAACAATTTAATAAACAGTAAGTAACAATTTAATAAATAGTATGTAACAATTTAATAAATAGTAAGTAACAATTTAATACATAGTAAGTAACAATTTAATAAATAGTAAGTAACAATTTAATAAATAGTAAGTAACAATTTAAAAAATAGTAACAATTTAATAAATTGTAAGTAACAATTTAATAAATAGTAAGTAACAATTTAATAAATAGTAAGTAACAATTTAATAAATAGTAAGTAACAATTTGATAAATAGTAAGTAACAATTTGATAAATAGTAAGTAACAATTTGATAAATAGTAAGTAACAATTTGATAAATAGTAAGTAACCATTTGATAAATAGTAAGTAACCATTTGATAAATAGTAAGTAACCATTTGATAAATAGTAAGTAACCATTTGATAAATAGTAAGTAACAATTTAATAAATAGTAAGTAACTATTTGATAAATAGAAAGTAACAATTTGATAAATAGTAAGTGTCAATTTAATAAATAATAAGTAACAATTTAATAAATAGTAAGTATCAATTTAATAAATAGTAAGTAACAATTTAATAAATAGTAAGTAACAATTTAATAAACAGTAAGTAACAATTTAATAAATAGTATGTAACAATTTAATAAATAGTAAGTAACAATTTAATACATAGTAAGTAACAATTTAATAAATAGTAAGTAACAATTTGATAAATAGTAAGTAACAATTTAATAAACAGTAACAATTTTATAAATAGTAAGTAACAATTTAATAAATAGTAAGTAACAATTTAATAAATAGTAAGTAACTATTTAATAAATAGTAAGTAACAATTTAATAAATAGTAAGTAACAATTTGATAAATAGTAAGTAACAATTTGATAAATAGTAAGTAACAATTTGATAAATAGTTAGTAACCATTTGATAAATAGTAAGTAACCATTTGATAAATAGTAAGTAACAATTTAATTAATAGTAAGAAACATTTTAATAAATAGTAAGTAACAATTTAATAAGTAGTAAGTAACAATTTAATAAATAGTATGTAACAATTTAATAAATAGTAAGTAACAATTTAATACATAGTAAGTAACAATTTAATAAATAGTAAGTAACAATTTAATAAATAGTAAGTAACAATTTAAAAAATAGTAACAATTTAATAAATAGTAAGTAACAATTTAATAAATAGTAAGTAACAATTTAATAAATAGTAAGTAACAATTTAATAAATAGTAAGTAACAATTTGATAAATAGTAAGTAACAATTTAATAAATAGTAAGTAACAATTTAATAAATAGTAAGTAACAATTTGATAAATAGTAAGTAACAATTTGATAAATAGTAAGTAACAATTTAATAAATAGTAAGTAACAATTTAATAAATAGTAAGTAACAATTTAATAAATAGTAAGTAACAATTTAATAAATAATAAGTAACAATTTAATAAATAGTAAGTAACAATTTAATAAACAGTAAGTAACAATTTAATAAATAGTAAGTAACAATTTAATAAATAGTAAGTAACAATTTAATAAATAGTAAGTAACAATTTAATAAATTGTAAGTAACAATTTAATAAATAGTATGTAACAATTTAAAAATGGTAAGTAACAATTTAATACATAGTAAGTAACAATTTAATAATTAGTAAGTAACAATTTAATAAATAGTAAGTAACAATTTAAAAAATAGTAACAATTTAATAAATAGTAAGTAACAATTTAATAAATAGTAAGTAACAATTTAATAAATGGTAAGTAACAATTTAATAAATAGTAAGTAACGATTTAATAAATAGTAAGTAACAATTTAATAAATAGTAAGTAACAATTTAATAAATAGATAGTAACAATTTAATTAATAGTAAGTAACAACTTAATAAATAGTAAGTAACAATTTAATAAATAGTAAGAAACATTTTAATAAATAGTAAGTAACAATTTGATAAATAGTAAGTAACTATTTGATAAATAGAAAGTAACAATTTGATAAATAGTAAGTGTCGATTTAATAAATAATAAGTAACAATTTAATAAATAGTAAGTATCAATTTAATAAATAGTAAGTAACAATTTAATAAATAGTAAGTAACAATTTAATAAACAGTAAGTAACAATTTAATAAATAGTATGTAACAATTTAATAAATAGTAAGTAACAATTTAATACATAGTAAGTAACAATTTAATAAATAGTAAGTAACAATTTAATAAATAGTAAGTAACAATTTAAAAAATAGTAACAATTTAATAAATTGTAAGTAACAATTTAATAAATAGTAAGTAACAATTTAATAAATAGTAAGTAACAATTTAATAAATAGTAAGTAACAATTTGATAAATAGTAAGTAACAATTTGATAAATAGTAAGTAACAATTTGATAAATAGTAAGTAACAATTTGATAAATAGTAAGTAACCATTTGATAAATAGTAAGTAACCATTTGATAAATAGTAAGTAACCATTTGATAAATAGTAAGTAACCATTTGATAAATAGTAAGTAACAATTTAATAAATAGTAAGTAACTATTTGATAAATAGAAAGTAACAATTTGATAAATAGTAAGTGTCAATTTAATAAATAATAAGTAACAATTTAATAAATAGTAAGTATCAATTTAATAAATAGTAAGTAACAATTTAATAAATAGTAAGTAACAATTTAATAAACAGTAAGTAACAATTTAATAAATAGTATGTAACAATTTAATAAATAGTAAGTAACAATTTAATACATAGTAAGTAACAATTTAATAAATAGTAAGTAACAATTTAATAAATAGTAAGTAACAATTTAAAAAATAGTAACAATTTAATAAATTGTAAGTAACAACTTAATAAATAGTAAGTAACAATTTAATAAATAGTAAGATACGTTTTAATAAATAGTAAGTAACAATTTAATAAATAGTAAGTAACAATTTAATAAATAGTATGTAACAATTTAATAAATAGTAAGTTACAATTTAATACATAGTAAGTAACAATTTAATAAATAGTAAGTAACAATTTAATAAATAGTAAGTAACAATTTAAAAAATAGTAACAATTTAATAAATAGTAAGTAACAATTTAATAAATAGTAAGTAACAATTTAATAAATAGTAAGTAACAATTTAATAAATAGTAAGTAACAATTTAATGAATAGTAAGTAACAATTTAATAAATAGTGAGTAACAATTTAATAAATAGTAAGTAACAATTTAATAAATAGTATGAAACAATTTAATAAATAGTATGTAACAATTTAATTAATAGTAAGTAACAATTTACTAAATAGTAAGTAACAATTTAATAAATAGTAAGTAACAATTTCCTAAATAGTAAGAAACAATATAATAAACAGTAAGTAACAATTTAATAAACAGTAACAATTTAATAAATAGTAAGTAACAATTTAATAAACAGTAACAATTTAATAAAGAGTAAGTAACAATTTAATAAATAGTAAGTAACAATTTAATAAATAGTTTGTAACAATTTAATAAATAGTAAGTGTCAATTTAATAAATAATAAGTAACAATTTAATAAATAGTAAGTAACAATTTAATAAATAGTAAGTAACAATTTAATAAATAGTAAGTAACAATTTAATAAATAGTAAGTAACAATTTAATAAATAGTAAGTATCAATTTAATAAATAGTAAGTAACAATTTAATAAATAGTAAGTAACAATTTAATAAACAGTAAGTAACAATTTAATAAATAGTATGTAACAATTTAATAAATAGTAAGTAACAATTTAATACATAGTAAGTAACAATTTAATAAATAGTAAGTAACAATTTAATAAATAGTAAGTAACAATTTAAAAAATAGTAACAATTTAATAAATTGTAAGTAACAATTTAATAAATAGTAAGTAACAATTTAATAAATAGTAAGTAACAATTTAATAAAAAGTAAGTAACAATTTGATAAATAGTAAGTAACAATTTGATAAATAGTAAGTAACAATTTGATAAATAGTAAGTAACAATTTGATAAATAGTAAGTAACCATTTGATAAATAGTAAGTAACCATTTGATAAATAGTAAGTAACCATTTGATAAATAGTAAGTAACCATTTGATAAATAGTAAGTAACAATTTAATAAATAGTAAGTAACTATTTGATAAATAGAAAGTAACAATTTGATAAATAGTAAGTGTCAATTTAATAAATAATAAGTAACAATTTAATAAATAGTAAGTATCAATTTAATAAATAGTAAGTAACAATTTAATAAATAGTAAGTAACAATTTAATAAACAGTAAGTAACAATTTAATAAATAGTATGTAACAATTTAATAAATAGTAAGTAACAATTTAATACATAGTAAGTAACAATTTAATAAATAGTAAGTAACAATTTAATAAATAGTAAGTAACAATTTAAAAAATAGTAACAATTTAATAAATTGTAAGTAACAACTTAATAAATAGTAAGTAACAATTTAATAAATAGTAAGATACGTTTTAATAAATAGTAAGTAACAATTTAATAAATAGTAAGTAACAATTTAATAAATAGTATGTAACAATTTAATAAATAGTAAGTTACAATTTAATACATAGTAAGTAACAATTTAATAAATAGTAAGTAACAATTTAATAAATAGTAAGTAACAATTTAATAAATTGTAAGTAACAACTTAATAAATAGTAAGTAACAATTTAATAAATAGTAAGATACGTTTTAATAAATAGTAAGTAACAATTTAATAAATAGTAAGTAACAATTTAATAAATAGTATGTAACAATTTAATAAATAGTAAGTTACAATTTAATACATAGTAAGTAACAATTTAATAAATAGTAAGTAACAATTTAATAAATAGTAAGTAACAATTTAAAAAATAGTAACAATTTAATAAATAGTAAGTAACAATTTAATAAATAGTAAGTAACAATTTAATAAATAGTAAGTAACAATTTAATAAATAGTAAGTAACAATTTAATGAATAGTAAGTAACAATTTAATAAATAGTGAGTAACAATTTAATAAATAGTAAGTAACAATTTAATAAATAGTATGAAACAATTTAATAAATAGTATGTAACAATTTAATTAATAGTAAGTAACAATTTACTAAATAGTAAGTAACAATTTAATAAATAGTAAGTAACAATTTCCTAAATAGTAAGAAACAATATAATAAACAGTAAGTAACAATTTAATATACAGTAACAATTTAATAAATAGTAAGTAACAATTTAATAAACAGTAACAATTTAATAAAGAGTAAGTAACAATTTAATAAATAGTAAGTAACAATTTAATAAATAGTTTGTAACAATTTAATAAATAGTAAGTGTCAATTTAATAAATAATAAGTAACAATTTAATAAATAGTAAGTAACAATTTAATAAATAGTAAGTAACAATTTAATAAATAGTAAGTAACAATTTAATAAATAGTAAGTAACAATTTAATAAATAGTATGTAACAATTTAATAAATAGTAAGTAACAATTTAATACATAGTAAGTAACAATTTTATAAATAGTAAGTAACAATTTAATAAATAGTAAGTAACAATTTGATAAATAGTAAGTAACAATTTGATAAATAGTAAGTAACAATTTGATAAATAGTTAGTAACAATTTGATAAATTGTAAGTAACAATTTAATAAACAGTATGTAACAATTTAATAAATAGTAAGTAACAATTTAATACATAGTAAGTAATAATTTAATAAATAGTAAGTAACAATTTAATAAATAGTTTGTAACAATTTAATAAATAGTCAGTGTCAATTTAATAAATAATAAGTAACAATTTAATAAATAGTAAGTAACAATTTAATAAATAGTAAATAACAATTTAATAAATAGTAAGTAACAATTTAATAAATAGTAAGTAACAATATAATAAATAGTATGTAACAATTTAATAAATAGTAAGTAACAATTTAATACATAGTAAGTAACAATTTAATAAATAGTAAGTAACAATTTAATATATAGTAAGTAACAATTTAAAAAATAGTAACAATTTAATAAATAGTAAGTAACAATTTAATAAATAGTAAGTAACAATTTAATAAATAGTAAGTAACAATTTGATAAATAGTAAGTAACAATTTGATAAATAGTAAGTAACAATTTAATAAATAGTAAGTAACATTTTAATAAATAGTAAGTAACAATTTAATAAATAGTAAGTGACAATTTAATAAACAGTAAGTAACAATTTAATAAATAGTAAGTAACAATTTAATAAATAGTAAGTAACAATTTAATAAATAGTAAGTAACAATTTAATAAATTGTAAGTAACAATTTAATAAATAGTATGTAACAATTTAAAAATGGCAAGTAACAATTTAATACATAGTAAGTAACAATTTAATAAATAGTAAGTAACAATTTAATAAATAGTAAGTAACAATTTAAAAAATAGTAACAATTTAATAAATTGTAAGTAACAATTTAATAAATAGTAAGTAACAATTTAATAAATGGTAAGTAACAATTTAATAAATAGTAAGTAACAATTTAATAAATAGTAAGTAACAATTTAATAAATAGTAAGTAACAAATTAATAAATAGATAGTAACAATTTAATTAATAGTAAGTAACAACTTAATAAATAGTAAGTAACAATTTAATAAATAGTAAGAAACATTTTAATAAATAGTAAGTAACAATTTGATAAATAGTAAGTAACGATTTGATAAATAGAAAGTAACAATTTGATAAATAGTATGTAACAATTTAATAAATAGTAAGTAACAATTTAATAAATAGTAAGTAAAAATTTAATAAATAGTTTGTAACAATTTAATAAATAGTACGTGTCAATTTAATAAATAATAAGTAACAATTTAATAAATAGTAAGTATCAATTTAATAAATAGTAAGTAACAATTTAATAAATAGTAAGTAACAATTTAATAAATAGTAAGTAACAATATAATAAATAGTATGTAACAATTTAATAAATAGTAAGTAACAATTAAATACATAGTAAGTAACAATTTAATAAATAGTAAGTAACAATTTAATATATAGTAAGTAACAATTTAAAAAATAGTAACAATTTAATAAATAGTAAGTAACAATTTAATAAATAGTAAGTAACAATTTAATAAATAGTAAGTAACAATTTGATAAATAGTAAGTAACAATTTGATAAATAGTAAGTAACAATTTAATAAATAGTAAGTAACAATTTGATAAATAGTAAGTAACAATTTGATAAATAGTAAGTAACAATTTGATAAATAGTAAGTAGCAATTTGATAAATAGTAAGTAACCATTTGATAAATAGTAAGTAACCATTTGATAAATAGTAAGTAACCATTTGATAAATAGTAAGTAACAATTTAATAAATAGTAAGTAACAATTTAATTAATAGAGTGTAACAATTTAATAAATAGTAAGTAACAATTTGATAAATAGTAAGTAACAGTTTGATAAATAGTAAGTAACAATTTGATAAATAGTAAGTAACCATTTGATAAATAGTAAGTAACCATTTGAAAAATAGTAAGTAACAATTTAATTAATAGTAAGTAATAATTTAATAAATAGATAGTAACAATTTAATTAATAGTAAGTAACAACTTAATAAATAGTAAGTAACAATTTAATAAATAGTAAGAAACATTTTAATAAATAGTAAGTAACAATTTGATAAATAGGAAGTAACGATGTGATAAATAGAAAGTAACAATTTGATAAATAGTAAGTAACAATTTAATAAACAGTAACAATTTTATAAATAGTAAGTAACAATTTAATAAATAGTAAGTAACAATTTAATAAATAGTAAGTAACTATTTAATAAATAGTAAGTAACAATTTAATAAATAGTAAGTAACAATTTGATAAATAGTAAGTAACAATTTGATAAATAGTAAGTAACAATTTGATAAATAGTTAGTAACCATTTGATAAATAGTAAGTAACCATTTGATAAATAGTAAGTAACAATTTAATTAATAGTAAGAAACATTTTAATAAATAGTAAGTAACAATTTAATAAGTAGTAAGTAACAATTTAATAAATAGTATGTAACAATTTAATAAATAGTAAGTAACAATTTAATACATAGTAAGTAACAATTTAATAAATAGTAAGTAACAATTTAATAAATAGTAAGTAACAATTTAAAAAATAGTAACAATTTAATAAATAGTAAGTAACAATTTAATAAATAGTAAGTAACAATTTAATAAATAGTAAGTAACAATTTAATAAATAGTAAGTAACAATTTGATAAATAGTAAGTAACAATTTAATAAATAGTAAGTAACAATTTAATAAATAGTAAGTAACAATTTGATAAATAGTAAGTAACAATTTGATAAATAGTAAGTAACAATTTAATAAATAGTAAGTAACAATTTAATAAATAGTAAGTAACAATTTAATAAATAGTAAGTAACAATTTAATAAATAATAAGTAACAATTTAATAAATAGTAAGTAACAATTTAATAAACAGTAAGTAACAATTTAATAAATAGTAAGTAACAATTTAATAAATAGTAAGTAACAATTTAATAAATAGTAAGTAACAATTTAATAAATTGTAAGTAACAATTTAATAAATAGTATGTAACAATTTAAAAATGGTAAGTAACAATTTAATACATAGTAAGTAACAATTTAATAATTAGTAAGTAACAATTTAATAAATAGTAAGTAACAATTTAAAAAATAGTAACAATTTAATAAATAGTAAGTAACAATTTAATAAATAGTAAGTAACAATTTAATAAATGGTAAGTAACAATTTAATAAATAGTAAGTAACGATTTAATAAATAGTAAGTAACAATTTAATAAATAGTAAGTAACAATTTAATAAATAGATAGTAACAATTTAATTAATAGTAAGTAACAACTTAATAAATAGTAAGTAACAATTTAATAAATAGTAAGAAACATTTTAATAAATAGTAAGTAACAATTTGATAAATAGTAAGTAACTATTTGATAAATAGAAAGTAACAATTTGATAAATAGTAAGTGTCGATTTAATAAATAATAAGTAACAATTTAATAAATAGTAAGTATCAATTTAATAAATAGTAAGTAACAATTTAATAAATAGTAAGTAACAATTTAATAAACAGTAAGTAACAATTTAATAAATAGTATGTAACAATTTAATAAATAGTAAGTAACAATTTAATACATAGTAAGTAACAATTTAATAAATAGTAAGTAACAATTTAATAAATAGTAAGTAACAATTTAAAAAATAGTAACAATTTAATAAATTGTAAGTAACAATTTAATAAATAGTAAGTAACAATTTAATAAATAGTAAGTAACAATTTAATAAATAGTAAGTAACAATTTGATAAATAGTAAGTAACAATTTGATAAATAGTAAGTAACAATTTGATAAATAGTAAGTAACAATTTGATAAATAGTAAGTAACCATTTGATAAATAGTAAGTAACCATTTGATAAATAGTAAGTAACCATTTGATAAATAGTAAGTAACCATTTGATAAATAGTAAGTAACAATTTAATAAATAGTAAGTAACTATTTGATAAATAGAAAGTAACAATTTGATAAATAGTAAGTGTCAATTTAATAAATAATAAGTAACAATTTAATAAATAGTAAGTATCAATTTAATAAATAGTAAGTAACAATTTAATAAATAGTAAGTAACAATTTAATAAACAGTAAGTAACAATTTAATAAATAGTATGTAACAATTTAATAAATAGTAAGTAACAATTTAATACATAGTAAGTAACAATTTAATAAATAGTAAGTAACAATTTAATAAATAGTAAGTAACAATTTAAAAAATAGTAACAATTTAATAAATTGTAAGTAACAACTTAATAAATAGTAAGTAACAATTTAATAAATAGTAAGATACGTTTTAATAAATAGTAAGTAACAATTTAATAAATAGTAAGTAACAATTTAATAAATAGTATGTAACAATTTAATAAATAGTAAGTTACAATTTAATACATAGTAAGTAACAATTTAATAAATAGTAAGTAACAATTTAATAAATAGTAAGTAACAATTTAAAAAATAGTAACAATTTAATAAATAGTAAGTAACAATTTAATAAATAGTAAGTAACAATTTAATAAATAGTAAGTAACAATTTAATAAATAGTAAGTAACAATTTAATGAATAGTAAGTAACAATTTAATAAATAGTGAGTAACAATTTAATAAATAGTAAGTAACAATTTAATAAATAGTATGAAACAATTTAATAAATAGTATGTAACAATTTAATTAATAGTAAGTAACAATTTACTAAATAGTAAGTAACAATTTAATAAATAGTAAGTAACAATTTCCTAAATAGTAAGAAACAATATAATAAACAGTAAGTAACAATTTAATAAACAGTAACAATTTAATAAATAGTAAGTAACAATTTAATAAACAGTAACAATTTAATAAAGAGTAAGTAACAATTTAATAAATAGTAAGTAACAATTTAATAAATAGTTTGTAACAATTTAATAAATAGTAAGTGTCAATTTAATAAATAATAAGTAACAATTTAATAAATAGTAAGTAACAATTTAATAAATAGTAAGTAACAATTTAATAAATAGTAAGTAACAATTTAATAAATAGTAAGTAACAATTTAATAAATAGTAAGTATCAATTTAATAAATAGTAAGTAACAATTTAATAAATAGTAAGTAACAATTTAATAAACAGTAAGTAACAATTTAATAAATAGTATGTAACAATTTAATAAATAGTAAGTAACAATTTAATACATAGTAAGTAACAATTTAATAAATAGTATGTAACAATTTAATAAATAGTAAGTAACAATTTAAAAAATAGTAACAATTTAATAAATTGTAAGTAACAATTTAATAAAAAGTAAGTAACAATTTAATAAATAGTAAGTAACAATTTAATAAATAGTAAGTAACAATTTGATAAATAGTAAGTAACAATTTGATAAATAGTAAGTAACAATTTGATAAATAGTAAGTAACAATTTGATAAATAGTAAGTAACCATTTGATAAATAGTAAGTAACCATTTGATAAATAGTAAGTAACCATTTGATAAATAGTAAGTAACCATTTGATAAATAGTAAGTAACAATTTAATAAATAGTAAGTAACTATTTGATAAATAGAAAGTAACAATTTGATAAATAGTAAGTGTCAATTTAATAAATAATAAGTAACAATTTAATAAATAGTAAGTATCAATTTAATAAATAGTAAGTAACAATTTAATAAATAGTAAGTAACAATTTAATAAACAGTAAGTAACAATTTAATAAATAGTATGTAACAATTTAATAAATAGTAAGTAACAATTTAATACATAGTAAGTAACAATTTAATAAATAGTAAGTAACAATTTAATAAATAGTAAGTAACAATTTAAAAAATAGTAACAATTTAATAAATTGTAAGTAACAACTTAATAAATAGTAAGTAACAATTTAATAAATAGTAAGATACGTTTTAATAAATAGTAAGTAACAATTTAATAAATAGTAAGTAACAATTTAATAAATAGTATGTAACAATTTAATAAATAGTAAGTTACAATTTAATACATAGTAAGTAACAATTTAATAAATAGTAAGTAACAATTAAAAAAATAGTAACAATTTAATAAATTGTAAGTAACAACTTAATAAATAGTAAGTAACAATTTAATAAATAGTAAGATACGTTTTAATAAATAGTAAGTAACAATTTAATAAATAGTAAGTAACAATTTAATAAATAGTATGTAACAATTTAATAAATAGTAAGTTACAATTTAATACATAGTAAGTAACAATTTAATAAATAGTAAGTAACAATTTAATAAATAGTAAGTAACAATTTAAAAAATAGTAACAATTTAATAAATAGTAAGTAACAATTTAATAAATAGTAAGTAACAATTTAATAAATAGTAAGTAACAATTTAATAAATAGTAAGTAACAATTTAATGAATAGTAAGTAACAATTTAATAAATAGTGAGTAACAATTTAATAAATAGTAAGTAACAATTTAATAAATAGTATGAAACAATTTAATAAATAGTATGTAACAATTTAATTAATAGTAAGTAACAATTTACTAAATAGTAAGTAACAATTTAATAAATAGTAAGTAACAATTTCCTAAATAGTAAGAAACAATATAATAAACAGTAAGTAACAATTTAATATACAGTAACAATTTAATAAATAGTAAGTAACAATTTAATAAACAGTAACAATTTAATAAAGAGTAAGTAACAATTTAATAAATAGTAAGTAACAATTTAATAAATAGTTTGTAACAATTTAATAAATAGTAAGTGTCAATTTAATAAATAATAAGTAACAATTTAATAAATAGTAAGTAACAATTTAATAAATAGTAAGTAACAATTTAATAAATAGTAAGTAACAATTTAATAAATAGTAAGTAACAATTTAATAAATAGTAAGTAACAATTTAATAAATAGTATGTAACAATTTAATAAATAGTAAGTAACAATTTAATACATAGTAAGTAACAATTTTATAAATAGTAAGTAACAATTTAATAAATAGTAAGTAACAATTTGATAAATAGTAAGTAACAATTTGATAAATAGTAAGTAACAATTTGATAAATAGTTAGTAACAATTTGATAAATTGTAAGTAACAATTTAATAAACAGTATGTAACAATTTAATAAATAGTAAGTAACAATTTAATACATAGTAAGTAATAATTTAATAAATAGTAAGTAACAATTTAATAAATAGTTTGTAACAATTTAATAAATAGTCAGTGTCAATTTAATAAATAATAAGTAACAATTTAATAAATAGTAAGTAACAATTTAATAAATAGTAAGTAACAATTTAATAAATAGTAAGTAACAATTTAATAAATAGTAAGTAACAATATAATAAATAGTATGTAACAATTTAATAAATAGTAAGTAACAATCTAATACATAGTAAGTAACAATTTAATAAATAGTAAGTAACAATTTAATATATAGTAAGTAACAATTTAAAAAATGGTAACAATTTAATAAATAGTAAGTAACAATTTAATAAATAGTAAGTAACAATTTAATAAATAGTAAGTAACAATTTGATAAATAGTAAGTAACAATTTGATAAATAGTAAGTAACAATTTAATAAATAGTAAGTAACATTTTAATAAATAGTAAGTAACAATTTAATAAATAGTAAGTAACAATTTAATAAACAGTAAGTAACAATTTAATAAATAGTAAGTAACAATTTAATAAATAGTAAGTAACAATTTAATAAATAGTAAGTAACAATTTAATAAATTGTAAGTAACAATTTAATAAATAGTATGTAACAATTTAAAAATGGCAAGTAACAATTTAATACATAGTAAGTAACAATTTAATAAATAGTAAGTAACAATTTAATAAATAGTAAGTAACAATTTAAAAAATAGTAACAATTTAATAAATTGTAAGTAACAATTTAATAAATAGTAAGTAACAATTTAATAAATGGTAAGTAACAATTTAATAAATAGTAAGTAACAATTTAATAAATAGTAAGTAACAATTTAATAAATAGTAAGTAACAAATTAATAAATAGATAGTAACAATTTAATTAATAGTAAGTAACAACTTAATAAATAGTAAGTAACAATTTAATAAATAGTAAGAAACATTTTAATAAATAGTAAGTAACAATTTGATAAATAGTAAGTAACGATTTGATAAATAGAAAGTAACAATTTGATAAATAGTAAGTAACAATTTAATAAATAGTAAGTAACAATTTAATAAATAGTAAGTAAAAATTTAATAAATAGTTTGTAACAATTTAATAAATAGTAAGTGTCAATTTAATAAATAATAAGTAACAATTTAATAAATAGTAAGTATCAATTTAATAAATAGTAAGTAACAATTTAATAAATAGTAAGTAACAATTTAATAAATAGTAAGTAACAATATAATAAATAGTATGTAACAATTTAATAAATAGTAAGTAACAATTTAATACATAGTAAGTAACAATTTAATAAATAGTAAGTAACAATTTAATATATAGTAAGTAACAATTTAAAAAATAGTAACAATTTAATAAATAGTAAGTAACAATTTAATAAATAGTAAGTAACAATTTAATAAATAGTAAGTAACAATTTGATAAATAGTAAGTAACAATTTGATAAATAGTAAGTAACAATTTAATAAATAGTAAGTAACAATTTGATAAATAGTAAGTAACAATTTGATAAATAGTAAGTAACAATTTGATAAATAGTAAGTAGCAATTTGATAAATAGTAAGTAACCATTTGATAAATAGTAAGTAACCATTTGATAAATAGTAAGTAACCATTTGATAAATAGTAAGTAACAATTTAATAAATAGTAAGTAACAATTTAATTAATAGAGTGTAACAATTTAATAAATAGTAAGTAACAATTTGATAAATAGTAAGTAACAGTTTGATAAATAGTAAGTAACAATTTGATAAATAGTAAGTAACCATTTGATAAATAGTAAGTAACCATTTGATAAATAGTAAGTAACAATTTAATTAATAGTAAGTAACAATTTAATAAATAGATAGTAACAATTTAATTAATAGTAAGTAACAACTTAATAAATAGTAAGTAACAATTTAATAAATAGTAAGAAACATTTTAATAAATAGTAAGTAACAATTTGATAAATAGGAAGTAACGATGTGATAAATAGAAAGTAACAATTTGATAAATAGTAAGTAACAATTTAATAAACAGTAACAATTTTATAAATAGTAAGTAACAATTTAATAAATAGTAAGTAACAATTTAATAAATAGTAAGTAACTATTTAATAAATAGTAAGTAACAATTTAATAAATAGTAAGTAACAATTTGATAAATAGTAAGTAACAATTTGATAAATAGTAAGTAACAATTTGATAAATAGTTAGTAACCATTTGATAAATAGTAAGTAACCATTTGATAAATAGTAAGTAACAATTTAATTAATAGTAAGAAACATTTTAATAAATAGTAAGTAACAATTTAATAAGTAGTAAGTAACAATTTAATAAATAGTATGTAACAATTTAATAAATAGTAAGTAACAATTTAATACATAGTAAGTAACAATTTAATAAATAGTAAGTAACAATTTAATAAATAGTAAGTAACAATTTAAAAAATAGTAACAATTTAATAAATAGTAAGTAACAATTTAATAAATAGTAAGTAACAATTTAATAAATAGTAAGTAACAATTTAATAAATAGTAAGTAACAATTTGATAAATAGTAAGTAACAATTTAATAAATAGTATGTAACAATTTAATAAATAGTAAGTAACAATTTAATACATAGTAAGTAACAATTTAATAAATAGTAAGTAACAATTTAATAAATAGTAAGTAACAATTTAAAAAATAGTAACAATTTAATAAATTGTAAGTAACAACTTAATAAATAGTAAGTAACAATTTAATAAATAGTAAGATACGTTTTAATAAATAGTAAGTAACAATTTAATAAATAGTAAGTAACAATTTAATAAATAGTATGTAACAATTTAATAAATAGTAAGTTACAATTTAATACATAGTAAGTAACAATTTAATACATAGTAAGTAACAATTTAATAAATAGTATGTAACAATTTAATAAATAGTAAGTAACAATTTAAAAAATAGTAACAATTTAATAAATTGTAAGTAACAATTTAATAAAAAGTAAGTAACAATTTAATAAATAGTAAGTAACAATTTAATAAATAGTAAGTAACAATTTGATAAATAGTAAGTGTCAATTTAATAAATAATAAGTAACAATTTAATAAATAGTAAGTATCAATTTAATAAATAGTAAGTAACAATTTAATAAATAGTAAGTAACAATTTAATAAACAGTAAGTAACAATTTAATAAATAGTATGTAACAATTTAATAAATAGTAAGTAACAATTTAATACATAGTAAGTAACAATTTAATAAATAGTAAGTAACAATTTAATAAATAGTAAGTAACAATTTAAAAAATAGTAACAATTTAATAAATTGTAAGTAACAACTTAATAAATAGTAAGTAACAATTTAATAAATAGTAAGATACGTTTTAATAAATAGTAAGTAACAATTTAATAAATAGTAAGTAACAATTTAATAAATAGTATGTAACAATTTAATAAATAGTAAGTTACAATTTAATACATAGTAAGTAACAATTTAATAAATAGTAAGTAACAATTTAATAAATAGTAAGTAACAATTTAAAAAATAGTAACAATTTAATAAATAGTAAGTAACAATTTAATAAATAGTAAGTAACAATTTAATAAATAGTAAGTAACAATTTAATAAATAGTAAGTAACAATTTAATGAATAGTAAGTAACAATTTAATAAATAGTGAGTAACAATTTAATAAATAGTAAGTAACAATTTAATAAATAGTATGAAACAATTTAATAAATAGTATGTAACAATTTAATTAATAGTAAGTAACAATTTACTAAATAGTAAGTAACAATTTAATAAATAGTAAGTAACAATTTCCTAAATAGTAAGAAACAATATAATAAACAGTAAGTAACAATTTAATAAACAGTAACAATTTAATAAATAGTAAGTAACAATTTAATAAACAGTAACAATTTAATAAAGAGTAAGTAACAATTTAATAAATAGTAAGTAACAATTTAATAAATAGTTTGTAACAATTTAATAAATAGTAAGTGTCAATTTAATAAATAATAAGTAACAATTTAATAAATAGTAAGTAACAATTTAATAAATAGTAAGTAACAATTTAATAAATAGTAAGTAACAATTTAATAAATAGTAAGTAACAATTTAATAAATAGTAAGTATCAATTTAATAAATAGTAAGTAACAATTTAATAAATAGTAAGTAACAATTTAATAAACAGTAAGTAACAATTTAATAAATAGTATGTAACAATTTAATAAATAGTAAGTAACAATTTAATACATAGTAAGTAACAATTTAATAAATAGTATGTAACAATTTAATAAATAGTAAGTAACAATTTAAAAAATAGTAACAATTTAATAAATTGTAAGTAACAATTTAATAAAATGTAAGTAACAATTTAATAAATAGTAAGTAACAATTTAATAAATAGTAAGTAACAATTTGATAAATAGTAAGTAACAATTTGATAAATAGTAAGTAACAATTTGATAAATAGTAAGTAACAATTTGATAAATAGTAAGTAACCATTTGATAAATAGTAAGTAACCATTTGATAAATAGTAAGTAACCATTTGATAAATAGTAAGTAACCATTTGATAAATAGTAAGTAACAATTTAATAAATAGTAAGTAACTATTTGATAAATAGAAAGTAACAATTTGATAAATAGTAAGTGTCAATTTAATAAATAATAAGTAACAATTTAATAAATAGTAAGTATCAATTTAATAAATAGTAAGTAACAATTTAATAAATAGTAAGTAACAATTTAATAAACAGTAAGTAACAATTTAATAAATAGTATGTAACAATTTAATAAATAGTAAGTAACAATTTAATACATAGTAAGTAACAATTTAATAAATAGTAAGTAACAATTTAATAAATAGTAAGTAACAATTTAAAAAATAGTAACAATTTAATAAATTGTAAGTAACAACTTAATAAATAGTAAGTAACAATTTAATAAATAGTAAGATACGTTTTAATAAATAGTAAGTAACAATTTAATAAATAGTAAGTAACAATTTAATAAATAGTATGTAACAATTTAATAAATAGTAAGTTACAATTTAATACATAGTAAGTAACAATTTAATAAATAGTAAGTAACAATTAAAAAAATAGTAACAATTTAATAAATTGTAAGTAACAACTTAATAAATAGTAAGTAACAATTTAATAAATAGTAAGATACGTTTTAATAAATAGTAAGTAACAATTTAATAAATAGTAAGTAACAATTTAATAAATAGTATGTAACAATTTAATAAATAGTAAGTTACAATTTAATACATAGTAAGTAACAATTTAATAAATAGTAAGTAACAATTTAATAAATAGTAAGTAACAATTTAAAAAATAGTAACAATTTAATAAATAGTAAGTAACAATTTAATAAATAGTAAGTAACAATTTAATAAATAGTAAGTAACAATTTAATAAATAGTAAGTAACAATTTAATGAATAGTAAGTAACAATTTAATAAATAGTGAGTAACAATTTAATAAATAGTAAGTAACAATTTAATAAATAGTATGAAACAATTTAATAAATAGTATGTAACAATTTAATTAATAGTAAGTAACAATTTACTAAATAGTAAGTAACAATTTAATAAATAGTAAGTAACAATTTCCTAAATAGTAAGAAACAATATAATAAACAGTAAGTAACAATTTAATATACAGTAACAATTTAATAAATAGTAAGTAACAATTTAATAAACAGTAACAATTTAATAAAGAGTAAGTAACAATTTAATAAATAGTAAGTAACAATTTAATAAATAGTTTGTAACAATTTAATAAATAGTAAGTGTCAATTTAATAAATAATAAGTAACAATTTAATAAATAGTAAGTAACAATTTAATAAATAGTAAGTAACAATTTAATAAATAGTAAGTAACAATTTAATAAATAGTAAGTAACAATTTAATAAATAGTAAGTAACAATTTAATAAATAGTATGTAACAATTTAATAAATAGTAAGTAACAATTTAATACATAGTAAGTAACAATTTTATAAATAGTAAGTAACAATTTAATAAATAGTAAGTAACAATTTGATAAATAGTAAGTAACAATTTGATAAATAGTAAGTAACAATTTGATAAATAGTTAGTAACAATTTGATAAATTGTAAGTAACAATTTAATAAACAGTATGTAACAATTTAATAAATAGTAAGTAACAATTTAATACATAGTAAGTAATAATTTAATAAATAGTAAGTAACAATTTAATAAATAGTTTGTAACAATTTAATAAATAGTCAGTGTCAATTTAATAAATAATAAGTAACAATTTAATAAATAGTAAGTAACAATTTAATAAATAGTAAGTAACAATTTAATAAATAGTAAGTAACAATTTAATAAATAGTAAGTAACAATATAATAAATAGTATGTAACAATTTAATAAATAGTAAGTAACAATTTAATACATAGTAAGTAACAATTTAATAAATAGTAAGTAACAATTTAATATATAGTAAGTAACAATTTAAAAAATGGTAACAATTTAATAAATAGTAAGTAACAATTTAATAAATAGTAAGTAACAATTTAATAAATAGTAAGTAACAATTTGATAAATAGTAAGTAACAATTTAAAAATGGCAAGTAACAATTTAATACATAGTAAGTAACAATTTAATAAATAGTAAGTAACAATTTAATAAATAGTAAGTAACAATTTAAAAAATAGTAACAATTTAATAAATTGTAAGTAACAATTTAATAAATAGTAAGTAACAATTTAATAAATGGTAAGTAACAATTTAATAAATAGTAAGTAACAATTTAATAAATAGTAAGTAACAATTTAATAAATAGTAAGTAACAAATTAATAAATAGATAGTAACAATTTAATTAATAGTAAGTAACAACTTAATAAATAGTAAGTAACAATTTAATAAATAGTAAGAAACATTTTAATAAATAGTAAGTAACAATTTGATAAATAGTAAGTAACGATTTGATAAATAGAAAGTAACAATTTGATAAATAGTAAGTAACAATTTAATAAATAGTAAGTAACAATTTAATAAATAGTAAGTAAAAATTTAATAAATAGTTTGTAACAATTTAATAAATAGTAAGTGTCAATTTAATAAATAATAAGTAACAATTTAATAAATAGTAAGTATCAATTTAATAAATAGTAAGTAACAATTTAATAAATAGTAAGTAACAATTTAATAAATAGTAAGTAACAATATAATAAATAGTATGTAACAATTTAATAAATAGTAAGTAACAATTTAATACATAGTAAGTAACAATTTAATAAATAGTAAGTAACAATTTAATATATAGTAAGTAACAATTTAAAAAATAGTAACAATTTAATAAATAGTAAGTAACAATTTAATAAATAGTAAGTAACAATTTAATAAATAGTAAGTAACAATTTGATAAATAGTAAGTAACAATTTGATAAATAGTAAGTAACAATTTAATAAATAGTAAGTAACAATTTGATAAATAGTAAGTAACAATTTGATAAATAGTAAGTAACAATTTGATAAATAGTAAGTAGCAATTTGATAAATAGTAAGTAACCATTTGATAAATAGTAAGTAACCATTTGATAAATAGTAAGTAACCATTTGATAAATAGTAAGTAACAATTTAATAAATAGTAAGTAACAATTTAATTAATAGAGTGTAACAATTTAATAAATAGTAAGTAACAATTTGATAAATAGTAAGTAACAGTTTGATAAATAGTAAGTAACAATTTGATAAATAGTAAGTAACCATTTGATAAATAGTAAGTAACCATTTGATAAATAGTAAGTAACAATTTAATTAATAGTAAGTAACAATTTAATAAATAGATAGTAACAATTTAATTAATAGTAAGTAACAACTTAATAAATAGTAAGTAACAATTTAATAAATAGTAAGAAACATTTTAATAAATAGTAAGTAACAATTTGATAAATAGGAAGTAACGATGTGATAAATAGAAAGTAACAATTTGATAAATAGTAAGTAACAATTTAATAAACAGTAACAATTTTATAAATAGTAAGTAACAATTTAATAAATAGTAAGTAACAATTTAATAAATAGTAAGTAACTATTTAATAAATAGTAAGTAACAATTTAATAAATAGTAAGTAACAATTTGATAAATAGTAAGTAACAATTTGATAAATAGTAAGTAACAATTTGATAAATAGTTAGTAACCATTTGATAAATAGTAAGTAACCATTTGATAAATAGTAAGTAACAATTTAATTAATAGTAAGAAACATTTTAATAAATAGTAAGTAACAATTTAATAAGTAGTAAGTAACAATTTAATAAATAGTATGTAACAATTTAATAAATAGTAAGTAACAATTTAATACATAGTAAGTAACAATTTAATAAATAGTAAGTAACAATTTAATAAATAGTAAGTAACAATTTAAAAAATAGTAACAATTTAATAAATAGTAAGTAACAATTTAATAAATAGTAAGTAACAATTTAATAAATAGTAAGTAACAATTTAATAAATAGTAAGTAACAATTTGATAAATAGTAAGTAACAATTTAATAAATAGTAAGTAACAATTTAATAAATAGTAAGTAACAATTTGATAAATAGTAAGTAACAATTTGATAAATAGTAAGTAACAATTTAATAAATAGTAAGTAACAATTTAATAAATAGTAAGTAACAATTTAATAAATAGTAAGTAACAATTTAATAAATAATAAGTAACAATTTAATAAATAGTAAGTAACAATTTAATAAACAGTAAGTAACAATTTAATAAATAGTAAGTAACAATTTAATAAATAGTAAGTAACAATTTAATAAATAGTAAGTAACAATTTAATAAATTGTAAGTAACAATTTAATAAATAGTATGTAACAATTTAAAAATGGTAAGTAACAATTTAATTCATAGTAAGTAACAATTTAATAATTAGTAAGTAACAATTTAATAAATAGTAAGTAACAATTTAAAAAATAGTAACAATTTAATAAATAGTAAGTAACAATTTAATAAATAGTAAGTAACAATTTAATAAATGGTAAGTAACAATTTAATAAATAGTAAGTAACGATTTAATAAATAGTAAGTAACAATTTAATAAATAGTAAGTAACAATTTAATAAATAGATAGTAACAATTTAATTAATAGTAAGTAACAACTTAATAAATAGTAAGTAACAATTTAATAAATAGTAAGAAACATTTTAATAAATAGTAAGTAACAATTTGATAAATAGTAAGTAACTATTTGATAAATAGAAAGTAACAATTTGATAAATAGTAAGTGTCGATTTAATAAATAATAAGTAACAATTTAATAAATAGTAAGTATCAATTTAATAAATAGTAAGTAACAATTTAATAAATAGTAAGTAACAATTTAATAAACAGTAAGTAACAATTTAATAAATAGTATGTAACAATTTAATAAATAGTAAGTAACAATTTAATAAATAGTAAGTATCAATTTAATAAATAGTAAGTAACAATTTAATAAATAGTAAGTAACAATTTAATAAACAGTAAGTAACAATTTAAAAAATAGTAACAATTTAATAAATAGTAAGTAACAATTTAATAAATAGTAAGTAACAATTTAATAAATAGTAAGTAACAATTTAATAAATAGTAAGTAACAATTTAATGAATAGTAAGTAACAATTTAATAAATAGTGAGTAACAATTTAATAAATAGTAAGTAACAATTTAATAAATAGTATGAAACAATTTAATAAATAGTATGTAACAATTTAATTAATAGTAAGTAACAATTTACTAAATAGTAAGTAACAATTTAATAAATAGTAAGTAACAATTTCCTAAATAGTAAGAAACAATATAATAAACACTAAGTAACAATTTAATAAACAGTAACAATTTAATAAATAGTAAGTAACAATTTAATAAACAGTAACAATTTAATAAAGAGTAAGTAACAATTTAATAAATAGTAAGTAACAATTTAATAAATAGTTTGTAACAATTTAATAAATAGTAAGTGTCAATTTAATAAATAATAAGTAACAATTTAATAAATAGTAAGTAACAATTTAATAAATAGTAAGTAACAATTTAATAAATAGTAAGTAACAATTTAATAAATAGTAAGTAACAATTTAATAAATAGTAAGTATCAATTTAATAAATAGTAAGTAACAATTTAATAAATAGTAAGTAACAATTTAATAAACAGTAAGTAACAATTTAATAAATAGTATGTAACAATTTAATAAATAGTAAGTAACAATTTAATACATAGTAAGTAACAATTTAATAAATAGTAAGTAACAATTTAATAAATAGTAAGTAACAATTTAAAAAATAGTAACAATTTAATAAATTGTAAGTAACAATTTAATAAATAGTAAGTAACAATTTAATAAATAGTAAGTAACAATTTAATAAATAGTAAGTAACAATTTGATAAATAGTAAGTAACAATTTGATAAACAGTAAGTAACAATTTAATAAATAGTATGTAACAATTTAATAAATAGTAAGTAACAATTTAATACATAGTAAGTAACAATTTAATAAATAGTAAGTAACAATTTAATAAATAGTAAGTAACAATTTAATAAATAGTAAGTAACAATTTAATAAACAGTAAGTAACAATTTGATAAATAGTAAGTAACAATTTGATAAATAGTAAGTAACCATTTGATAAATAGTAAGTAACCATTTGATAAATAGTAAGTAACCATTTGATAAATAGTAAGTAACCATTTGATAAATAGTAAGTAACAATTTAATAAATAGTAAGTAACTATTTGATAAATAGAAAGTAACAATTTGATAAATAGTAAGTGTCAATTTAATAAATAATAAGTAACAATTTAATAAATAGTAAGTATCAATTTAATAAATAGTAAGTAACAATTTAATAAATAGTAAGTAACAATTTAATAAACAGTAAGTAACAATTTAATAAATAGTATGTAACAATTTAATAAATAGTAAGTAACAATTTAATACATAGTAAGTAACAATTTAATAAATAGTAAGTAACAATTTAATAAATAGTAATTAACAATTTAAAAAATAGTAACAATTTAATAAATTGTAAGTAACAACTTAATAAATAGTAAGTAACAATTTAATAAATAGTAAGATACGTTTTAATAAATAGTAAGTAACAATTTAATAAATAGTAAGTAACAATTTAATAAATAGTATGTAACAATTTAATAAATAGTAAGTTACAATTTAATACATAGTAAGTAACAATTTAATAAATAGTAAGTAACAATTTAATAAATAGTAAGTAACAATTTAAAAAATAGTAACAATTTAATAAATTGTAAGTAACAACTTAATAAATAGTAAGTAACAATTTAATAAATAGTAAGATACGTTTTAATAAATAGTAAGTAACAATTTAATAAATAGTAAGTAACAATTTAATAAATAGTATGTAACAATTTAATAAATAGTAAGTTACAATTTAATACATAGTAAGTAACAATTTAATAAATAGTAAGTAACAATTTAATAAATAGTAAGTAACAATTTAAAAAATAGTAACAATTTAATAAATAGTAAGTAACAATTTAATAAATAGTAAGTAACAATTTAATAAATAGTAAGTAACAATTTAATAAATAGTAAGTAACAATTTAATAAATAGTAAGTAACAATTTAATACATAGTAAGTAACAATTTAATAAATAGTAAGTAACAATTTAATAAATAGTAAGTAACAATTTAAAAAATAGTAACAATTTAATAAATTGTAAGTAACAACTTAATAAATAGTAAGTAACAATTTAATAAATAGTAAGATACGTTTTAATAAATAGTAAGTAACAATTTAATAAATAGTAAGTAACAATTTAATAAATAGTATGTAACAATTTAATAAATAGTAAGTTACAATTTAATACATAGTAAGTAACAATTTAATAAATAGTAAGTAACAATTTAATAAATAGTAAGTAACAATTTAAAAAATAGTAACAATTTAATAAATAGTAAGTAACAATTTAATAAATAGTAAGTAACAATTTAATAAATAGTAAGTAACAATTTAATAAATAGTAAGTAACAATTTAATGAATAGTAAGTAACAATTTAATAAATAGTGAGTAACAATTTAATAAATAGTAAGTAACAATTTAATAAATAGTATGAAACAATTTAATAAATAGTATGTAACAATTTAATTAATAGTAAGTAACAATTTACTAAATAGTAAGTAACAATTTAATAAATAGTAAGTAACAATTTCCTAAATAGTAAGAAACAATATAATAAACAGTAAGTAACAATTTAATAAACAGTAACAATTTAATAAATAGTAAGTAACAATTTAATAAACAGTAACAATTTAATAAAGAGTAAGTAACAATTTAATAAATAGTAAGTAACAATTTAATAAATAGTTTGTAACAATTTAATAAATAGTAAGTGTCAATTTAATAAATAATAAGTAACAATTTAATAAATAGTAAGTAACAATTTAATAAATAGTAAGTAACAATTTAATAAATAGTATGTAACAATTTAATAAATAGTAAGTAACAATTTAATAAATAGTAAGTATCAATTTAATAAATAGTAAGTAACAATTTAATAAATAGTAAGTAACAATTTAATAAACAGTAAGTAACAATTTAATAAATAGTATGTAACAATTTAATAAATAGTAAGTAACAATTTAATACATAGTAAGTAACAATTTAATAAATAGTAAGTAACAATTTAATAAATAGTAAGTAACAATTTAAAAAATAGTAACAATTTAATAAATTGTAACAATTTAATAAATTGTAAGTAACAATTTAATAAATAGTAAGTAACAATTTAATAAATAGTAAGTAACAATTTAATAAATAGTAAGTAACAATTTGATAAATAGTAAGTAACAATTTGATAAATAGTAAGTAACAATTTGATAAATAGTAAGTAACAATTTGATAAATAGTAAGTAACCATTTGATAAATAGTAAGTAACCATTTGATAAATAGTAAGTAACCATTTGATAAATAGTAAGTAACCATTTGATAAATAGTAAGTAACAATTTAATAAATAGTAAGTAACTATTTGATAAATAGAAAGTAACAATTTGATAAATAGTAAGTGTCAATTTAATAAATAATAAGTAACAATTTAATAAATAGTAAGTATCAATTTAATAAATAGTAAGTAACAATTTAATAAATAGTAAGTAACAATTTAATAAACAGTAAGTAACAATTTAATAAATAGTATGTAACAATTTAATAAATAGTAAGTAACAATTTAATACATAGTAAGTAACAATTTAATAAATAGTAAGTAACAATTTAATAAATAGTAAGTAACAATTTAATAAATAGTAAGTAACAATTTAAAAAATAGTAACAATTTAATAAATTGTAAGTAACAACTTAATAAATAGTAAGTAACAATTTAATAAATAGTAAGATACGTTTTAATAAATAGTAAGTAACAATTTAATAAATAGTAAGTAACAATTTAATAAATAGTATGTAACAATTTAATAAATAGTAAGTTACAATTTAATACATAGTAAGTAACAATTTAATAAATAGTAAGTAACAATTTAATAAATAGTAAGTAACAATTTAAAAAATAGTAACAATTTAATAAATAGTAAGTAACAATTTAATAAATAGTAAGTAACAATTTAATAAATAGTAAGTAACAATTTAATAAATAGTAAGTAACAATTTAATGAATAGTAAGTAACAATTTAATAAATAGTGAGTAACAATTTAATAAATAGTAAGTAACAATTTAATAAATAGTATGAAACAATTTAATAAATAGTATGTAACAATTTAATTAATAGTAAGTAACAATTTACTAAATAGTAAGTAACAATTTAATAAATAGTAAGTAACAATTTGATAAATAGTAAGTAACAATTTGATAAATAGTAAGTAACAATTTGATAAATAGTTAGTAACCATTTGATAAATAGTAAGTAACCATTTGATAAATAGTAAGTAACAATTTAATTAATAGTAAGAAACATTTTAATAAATAGTAAGTAACAATTTAATAAGTAGTAAGTAACAATTTAATAAATAGTATGTAACAATTTAATAAATAGTAAGTAACAATTTAATACATAGTAAATAACAATTTAATAAATAGTAAGTAACAATTTAATAAATAGTAAGTAACAATTTAAAAAATAGTAACAATTTAATAAATAGTAAGTAACAATTTAATAAATAGTAAGTAACAATTTAATAAATAGTAAGTAACAATTTAATAAATAGTAAGTAACAATTTGATAAATAGTAAGTAACAATTTAATAAATAGTAAGTAACAATTTAATAAATAGTAAGTAACAATTTGATAAATAGTAAGTAACAATTTGATAAATAGTAAGTAACAATTTAATAAATAGTAAGTAACAATTTAATAAATAGTAAGTAACAATTTAATAAATAGTAAGTAACAATTTAATAAATAATAAGTAACAATTTAATAAATAGTAAGTAACAATTTAATAAACAGTAAGTAACAATTTAATAAATAGTAAGTAACAATATAATAAATAGTAAGTAACAATTTAATAAATAGTAAGTAACAATTTAATAAATTGTAAGTAACAATTTAATAAATAGTATGTAACAATTTAAAAATGGTAAGTAACAATTTAATACATAGTAAGTAACAATTTAATAATTAGTAAGTAACAATTTAATAAATAGTAAGTAACAATTTAAAAAATAGTAACAATTTAATAAATAGTAAGTAACAATTTAATAAATAGTAAGTAACAATTTAATAAATGGTAAGTAACAATTTAATAAATAGTAAGTAACGATTTAATAAATAGTAAGTAACAATTTAATAAATAGTAAGTAACAATTTAATAAATAGATAGTAACAATTTAATTAATAGTAAGTAACAACTTAATAAATAGTAAGTAACAATTTAATAAATAGTAAGAAACATTTTAATAAATAGTAAGTAACAATTTGATAAATAGTAAGTAACTATTTGATAAATAGAAAGTAACAATTTAATAAATAGTAAGTAACAATTTAAAAAATAGTAACAATTTAATAAATTGTAAGTAACAATTTAATAAATAGTAAGTAACAATTTAATAAATAGTAAGTAACAATTTAATAAATAGTAAGTAACAATTTGATAAATAGTAAGTAACAATTTGATAAATAGTAAGTAACAATTTGATAAATAGTAAGTAACAATTTGATAAATAGTAAGTAACCATTTGATAAATAGTAAGTAACCATTTGATAAATAGTAAGTAACCATTTGATAAATAGTAAGTAACCATTTGATAAATAGTAAGTAACAATTTAATAAATAGTAAGTAACTATTTGATAAATAGAAAGTAACAATTTGATAAATAGTAAGTGTCAATTTAATAAATAATAAGTAACAATTTAATAAATAGTAAGTATCAATTTAATAAATAGTAAGTAACAATTTAATAAATAGTAAGTAACAATTTAATAAACAGTAAGTAACAATTTAATAAATAGTATGTAACAATTTAATAAATAGTAAGTAACAATTTAATACATAGTAAGTAACAATTTAATAAATAGTAAGTAACAATTTAATAAATAGTAAGTAACAATTTAAAAAATAGTAACAATTTAATAAATTGTAAGTAACAACTTAATAAATAGTAAGTAACAATTTAATAAATAGTAAGATACGTTTTAATAAATAGTAAGTAACAATTTAATAAATAGTAAGTAACAATTTAATAAATAGTATGTAACAATTTAATAAATAGTAAGTTACAATTTAATACATAGTAAGTAACAATTTAATAAATAGTAAGTAACAATTTAATAAATAGTAAGTAACAATTTAAAAAATAGTAACAATTTAATAAATAGTAAGTAACAATTTAATAAATAGTAAGTAACAATTTAATAAATAGTAAGTAACAATTTAATAAATAGTAAGTAACAATTTAATGAATAGTAAGTAACAATTTAATAAATAGTGAGTAACAATTTAATAAATAGTAAGTAACAATTTAATAAATAGTATGAAACAATTTAATAAATAGTATGTAACAATTTAATTAATAGTAAGTAACAATTTACTAAATAGTAAGTAACAATTTAATAAATAGTAAGTAACAATTTCCTAAATAGTAAGAAACAATATAATAAACAGTAAGTAACAATTTAATAAACAGTAACAATTTAATAAATAGTAAGTAACAATTTGATAAATAGTAAGTAACCATTTGATAAATAGTAAGTAACCATTTGATAAATAGTAAGTAACCATTTGATAAATAGTAAGTAACCATTTGATAAATAGTAAGTAACAATTTAATAAATAGTAAGTAACTATTTGATAAATAGAAAGTAACAATTTGATAAATAGTAAGTGTCAATTTAATAAATAATAAGTAACAATTTAATAAATAGTAAGTATCAATTTAATAAATAGTAAGTAACAATTTAATAAATAGTAAGTAACAATTTAATAAACAGTAAGTAACAATTTAATAAATAGTATGTAACAATTTAATAAATAGTAAGTAACAATTTAATACATAGTAAGTAACAATTTAATAAATAGTAAGTAACAATTTAATAAATAGTAAGTAACAATTTAAAAAATAGTAACAATTTAATAAATTGTAAGTAACAACTTAATAAATAGTAAGTAACAATTTAATAAATAGTAAGATACGTTTTAATAAATAGTAAGTAACAATTTAATAAATAGTAAGTAACAATTTAATAAATAGTATGTAACAATTTAATAAATAGTAAGTTACAATTTAATACATAGTAAGTAACAATTTAATAAATAGTAAGTAACAATTTAATAAATAGTAAGTAACAATTTAAAAAATAGTAACAATTTAATAAATAGTAAGTAACAATTTAATAAATAGTAAGTAACAATTTAATAAATAGTAAGTAACAATTTAATAAATAGTAAGTAACAATTTAATGAATAGTAAGTAACAATTTAATAAATAGTGAGTAACAATTTAATAAATAGTAAGTAACAATTTAATAAATAGTATGAAACAATTTAATAAATAGTATGTAACAATTTAATTAATAGTAAGTAACAATTTACTAAATAGTAAGTAACAATTTAATAAATAGTAAGTAACAATTTCCTAAATAGTAAGAAACAATATAATAAACAGTAAGTAACAATTTAATAAACAGTAACAATTTAATAAATAGTAAGTAACAATTTAATAAACAGTAACAATTTAATAAAGAGTAAGTAACAATTTAATAAATAGTAAGTAACAATTTAATAAATAGTTTGTAACAATTTAATAAATAGTAAGTGTCAATTTAATAAATAATAAGTAACAATTTAATAAATAGTAAGTAACAATTTAATAAATAGTAAGTAACAATTTAATAAATAGTAAGTAACAATTTAATAAATAGTAAGTAACAATTTAATAAATAGTAAGTATCAATTTAATAAATAGTAAGTAACAATTTAATAAATAGTAAGTAACAATTTAATAAACAGTAAGTAACAATTTAATAAATAGTATGTAACAATTTAATAAATAGTAAGTAACAATTTAATACATAGTAAGTAACAATTTAATAAATAGTAAGTAACAATTTAATAAATAGTAAGTAACAATTTAAAAAATAGTAACAATTTAATAAATTGTAAGTAACAATTTAATAAATAGTAAGTAACAATTTAATAAATAGTAAGTAACAATTTAATAAATAGTAAGTAACAATTTGATAAATAGTAAGTAACAATTTGATAAATAGTAAGTAACAATTTGATAAATAGTAAGTAACAATTTGATAAATAGTAAGTAACCATTTGATAAATAGTAAGTAACCATTTGATAAATAGTAAGTAACCATTTGATAAATAGTAAGTAACCATTTGATAAATAGTAAGTAACAATTTAATAAATAGTAAGTAACTATTTGATAAATAGAAAGTAACAATTTGATAAATAGTAAGTGTCAATTTAATAAATAATAAGTAACAATTTAATAAATAGTAAGTATCAATTTAATAAATAGTAAGTAACAATTTAATAAATAGTAAGTAACAATTTAATAAACAGTAAGTAACAATTTAATAAATAGTATGTAACAATTTAATAAATAGTAAGTAACAATTTAATACATAGTAAGTAACAATTTAATAAATAGTAAGTAACAATTTAATAAATAGTAAGTAACAATTAAAAAAATAGTAACAATTTAATAAATTGTAAGTAACAACTTAATAAATAGTAAGTAACAATTTAATAAATAGTAAGATACGTTTTAATAAATAGTAAGTAACAATTTAATAAATAGTAAGTAACAATTTAATAAATAGTATGTAACAATTTAATAAATAGTAAGTTACAATTTAATACATAGTAAGTAACAATTTAATAAATAGTAAGTAACAATTTAATAAATAGTAAGTAACAATTTAAAAAATAGTAACAATTTAATAAATAGTAAGTAACAATTTAATAAATAGTAAGTAACAATTTAATAAATAGTAAGTAACAATTTAATAAATAGTAAGTAACAATTTAATGAATAGTAAGTAACAATTTAATAAATAGTGAGTAACAATTTAATAAATAGTAAGTAACAATTTAATAAATAGTATGAAACAATTTAATAAATAGTATGTAACAATTTAATTAATAGTAAGTAACAATTTACTAAATAGTAAGTAACAATTTAATAAATAGTAAGTAACAATTTCCTAAATAGTAAGAAACAATATAATAAACAGTAAGTAACAATTTAATAAACAGTAACAATTTAATAAATAGTAAGTAACAATTTAATAAACAGTAACAATTTAATAAACAGTAACAATTTAATAAAGAGTAAGTAACAATTTAATAAATAGTAAGTAACAATTTAATAAATAGTTTGTAACAATTTAATAAATAGTAAGTGTCAATTTAATAAATAATAAGTAACAATTTAATAAATAGTAAGTAACAATTTAATAAATAGTAAGTAACAATTTAATAAATAGTAAGTAACAATTTAATAAATAGTAAGTAACAATTTAATAAATAGTACGTAACAATTTAATAAATAGTAAGTAACAATTTAATACATAGTAAGTAACAATTTTATAATTAGTAAGTAACAATTTAATAAATAGTAAGTAACAATTTGATAAATAGTAAGTAACAATTTGATAAATAGTAAGTAACAATTTGATAAATTGTAAGTAACAATTTAATAAATAGTATGTAACAATTTAATAATTAGTAAGTAACAATTTTATACATAGTAAGTAACAATTTAATAAATAGTAAGTAAGAATTTAATAAATAGTAAGTAACAATTTAATATATAGTAAGTAACAATTTGATAAATAGCAAGTAACAATTTAATAAATAGTAAGTAACAATAAAATATATAGTAAGTAACAATTTAATAATTAGTAAGTAACAATTTAATAAATAATAAGTAACAATTTAATAAATAGTAAGTAACAATTTAATAAACAGTAAGTAACAATTTAATAAATAGTAAGTAACAATTTAATAAATAGTAAGTAACAATTTAATAAATAGTAAGTAACAATTTAATAAATTGTAAGTAACAATTTAATAAATAGTATGTAACAATTTAATAAATAGTAAGTAACAATTTAATAAATTGTAAGTAACAATTTAATAAATAGTATGTAACAATTTAAAAATAGTAAGTAACAATTTAATAAATAGTAAGTAACAATTTAATAAATAGTAAGTAACAATTTAATAAATAGTAAGTAACAATTTAATAAATTGTAAGTAACAATTTAATAAATAGTATGTAACAATTTAATAAATAGTGAGTAACAATTTAATACATAGTAAGTAACAATTTAATAAATAGTATGTAACAATTTAATAAATAGTAAGTAACAATTTAATAAATAGATAGTAACAATTTAATTAATAGTAAGTAACAACTTAATAAATAGTAAGTAACAATTTACTAAATAGTAAGTAACAATTTAATAAATAGTAAGTAACAATTTCCAAAATAGTAAGAAACAATATAATAAACAGTAAGTAACAATTTAATAAACAGTAACAATTTAATAAATAGTACGTAACAATTTAATAAACAGTAACAATTTAATAAAGAGTAAGTAACAATTTAATAAATAGTAAGTAACAATTTAATAAATAGTTTGTAACAATTTAATAAATAGTAAGTGTCAATTTAATAAATAATATGTAACAATTTAATAAATAGTAAGTAACAATTTAATAAATAGTAAGTAACAATTTAATAAATAGTAAGTAACAATTTAATAAATAGTATGTAACAATTTAATAAATAGTAAGTAACAATTTAATACATAGTAAGTAACAATTTTATAAATAGTAAGTAACAATTTAATAAATAGTAAGTAACAATTTGATAAATAGTATGTAACAATTTGATAAATAGTAAGTAACAATTTGATAAATTGTAAGTAACAATTTAATAAATAGTATGTAACAATTTAATAAATAGTAAGTAACAATTTTATTCATAGTAAGTAACAATTTAATAAATAGTAAGTAACAATTTAATAAATAGTAAGTAACAATTTAATATATTGTAAGTAACAATTTGATAAATAGCAAGTAACAATTTAATAAATAGTAAGTAACAAAAAAATATATAGTAAGTAACAATTTAATAATTAGTAAGTAACAATTTAATAAATAATAAGTAACAATTTAATAAATAGTAAGTAACAATTTAATAAACAGTAAGTAACAATTTAATAAATAGTAAGTAACAATTTAATAAATAGTAAGTAACAATTTAATAAATAGTAAGTAACAATTTAATAAATTGTAAGTAACAATTTAATAAATAGTATGTAACAATATAATAAATAGTAAGTAACAATTTAATAAATTGTAAGTAACAATTTAATAAATAGTATGTAACAATTTAAAAATAGTAAGTAACAATTTAATAAATAGTAAGTAACAATTTAATAAATAGTATGAAACAATTTAATAAATAGTATGTAACAATTTAATAAATAGTAAGTAACAATTTAATAAATAGTAAGTAACAATTTAATAAATAGTAAGTAACAATTTAATAAATAGTAAGTAACAATTTAATAAATAGTAAGTAACAATTTAATAAATAGTAAGTAACAATTTAATAAATTGTAAGTAACAATTTAATAAATAGTATGTAACAATTTAATAAATAGTGAGTAACAATTTAATAAATAGTAAGTAACAATTTAATAAATAGTAAGTAACAATTTAATGAATAGTAAGTAACAATTTAATAAATAGTGAGTAACAATTTAACAAATAGTAAGTAACAATTTAATAAATAGTATGAAACAATTTAATAAATAGTATGTAACAATTTAATTAATAGTAAGTAACAATTTACTAAATAGTAAGTAACAATTTAATAAATAGTAAGTAACAATTTCCTAAATAGTAAGAAACAATATAATAAACAGTAAGTAACAATTTAATAAACAGTAACAATTTAATAAATAGTAAGTAACAATTTAATAAACAGTAACAATTTAATAAAGAGTAAGTAACAATTTAATAAATAGTAAGTAACAATTTAATAAATAGTTTGTAACAATTTAATAAATAGTCAGTGTCAATTTAATAAATAATAAGTAACAATTTAATAAATAGTAAGTAACAATTTAATAAATAGTAAGTAACAATTTAATAAATAGTAAGTAACAATTTAATAAATAGTAAGTAACAATATAATAAATAGTATGTAACAATTTAATAAATAGTAAGTAACAATTTAATACATAGTAAGTAACAATTTAATAAATAGTAAGTAACAATTTAATATATAGTAAGTAACAATTTAAAAAATAGTAACAATTTAATAAATAGTAAGTAACAATTTAATAAATAGTAAGTAACAATTTAATAAATAGTAAGTAACAATTTGATAAATAGTAAGTAACAATTTGATAAATAGTAAGTAACAATTTAATAAATAGTAAGTAACAATTTAATAAATAGTAAGTAACAATTTAATAAATAGTAAGTAACAATTTAATAAATAGTAACTAACAATTTAATAAATAATAAGTAACAATTTAATAAATAGTAAGTAACAATTTAATAAATAGTAAGTAACAATTTAATAAATAGTAAGTAACAATTTAATAAATAATAAGTAACAATTTAATAAATAGTAAGTAACAATTTAATAAATAGTAAGTAACAATTTAATAAATAGTTAGTAACAATTTAATAAATTGTAAGTAACAATTTAATAAATAGTATGTAACAATTTAATAAATAGTAAGTAACAATTTAATAAATAATAAGTAACAATTTAATAAATAGTAAGTAACAATTTAATAAACAGTAAGTAACAATTTAATAAATAGTAAGTAACAATTTAATAAATAGTAAGTAACAATTTAATAAATAGTAAGTAACAATTTAATAAATTGTAAGTAACAATTTAATAAATAGTATGTAACAATTTAATAAATAGTAAGTAACAATTTAATAAATTGTAAGTAACAATTTAATAAATAGTATGTAACAATTTAAAAATAGTAAGTAACAATTTAATAAATAGTAAGTAACAATTTAATAAATAGTATGAAACAATTTAATAAATAGTATGTAACAATTTAATAAATAGTAAGTAACAATTTAATAAATAGTAAGTAACAATTTAATAAATAGTAAGTAAGAATTTAATAAATAGTAAGTAACAATTTAATAAATTGTAAGTAACAATTTAATAAATAGTATGTAACAATTTAAAAATAGTAAGTAACAATTTAATAAATAGTAAGTAACAATTTAATAAATAGTATGAAACAATTTAATAAATTGTATGTAACAATTTAATAAATAGTAAGTAACAATTTAATAAATAGTAAGTAACAATTTAATAAATAGTAAGTAAGAATTTAAAAAATGGTAAGTAACAATTAATAAATAGTAAGTCACAATTTAATAAATACTAAGTAACAATTTAATAAATTGTAAGTAACAATTTAATAAATAGTATGTAACAATTTAATAAATAGTGAGTAACAATTTAATACATAGTAAGTAACAATTTAATAAATAGTAAGTAACAATTTAATAAATAGTAAGTAACAATTTAATAAATAGTAAGTAACAATTTAATAAATAGTAAGTAACAATTTAATAAATTGTAAGTAACAATTTAATAAATAGTATGTAACAATTTAATAAATAGTAAGTAACAATTTAATAAATTGTAAGTAACAATTTAATAAATAGTATGTAACAATTTAAAAATAGTAAGTAACAATTTAATAAATAGTAAGTAACAATTTAATAAATAGTATGAAACAATTTAATAAATAGTATGTAACAATTTAATAAATAGTAAGTAACAATTTAATAAATAGTAAGTAACAATTTAATAAATAGTAAGTAAGAATTTAAAAAATGGTAAGTAACAATTAATAAATAGTAAGTAACAATTTAATAAATACTAAGTAACAATTTAATAAATTGTAAGTAACAATTTAATAAATAGTATGTAACAATTTAATAAATAGTGAGTAACAATTTAATACATAGTAAGTAACAATTTAATAAATAGTATGTAACAATTTAATAAATAGTAAGTAACAATTTAATAAATAGATAGTAACAATTTAATTAATAGTAAGTAACAACTTAATATATAGTAAATAACAATTTAATAAATAGTAAGTAACAATTTGATAAATAGTAAGTAACAATTTAATAAATAGTAAGTAACAATTTAATAAATAGTAACTAACAATTTAATAAATAATAAGTAACAATTTAATAAATAGTAAGTAACAATTTAATAAACAGTAAGTAACAATTTAATAAATAATAAGTAACAATTTAATAAATAGTAAGTAACAATTTAATAAATAGTGAGTAACAATTTAATAAATAGTAAGTAACAATTTAATAAATAGATAGTAACAATTTAATTAATAGTAAGTAACAACTTAATAAATAGTAAGTAACAATTTAATAAATAGTAAGAAACATTTTAATAAATAGTAAGTCACAATTTGATAAATAGTTTGTAACGATTTGATAAATAGTCAGTGTCAATTTAATAAATAATAAGTAACAATTTAATAAATAGTAAGTAACAATTTAATAAATAGTAAGTAACAATTTAATAAATAGTAAGTAACAATTTAATAAATAGTAAGTAATAATATAATAAATAGTATGTAACAATTTAATAAATAGTAAGTAACAATTTAATACATAGTAAGTAACAATTTAATAAATAGTAAGTAACAATTTAATACATAGTAAGTAACAATTTAAAAAATAGTAACAATTTAATAAATAGTAAGTAACAATTTAAAAAATAGTAACAATTTAATAAATAGTAAGTAACAATTTAATAAATAGTAAGTAACAATTTAATAAATAGTAAGTAACAATTTGATAAATAGTAAGTAACAATATAATAAATAGTATGTAACAATTTAATAAATAGTAAGTAACAATTTAATACATAGTAAGTAACAATTTAATAAATAGTAAGTGTCAATTTAATAAATAATAAGTAACAATTTAATAAATAGTAAGTAACAATTTAATAAATAGTAAGTAACAATTTAATAAATAGTAAGTAACAATTTAATAAATAGTAAGTAACAATTTAATAAATAGTATGTAACAATTTAATAAATAGTAAGTAACAATTTAATACATAGTAAGTAACAATTTTATAAATAGTAAGTAACAATTTAATAAATAGTAAGTAACAATTTGATAAATAGTAAGTAACAATTTGATAAATAGTAAGTAACAATTTGATAAATAGTTAGTAACAATTTGATAAATTGTAAGTAACAATTTAATAAACAGTATGTAACAATTTAATAAATAGTAAGTAACAATTTAATACATAGTAAGTAATAATTTAATAAATAGTAAGTAACAATTTAATAAATAGTTTGTAACAATTTAATAAATAGTCAGTGTCAATTTAATAAATAATAAGTAACAATTTAATAAATAGTAAGTAACAATTTAATAAATAGTAAGTAACATTTTAATAAATAGTAAGTAACAATTTAATAAATAGTAAGTAACAATATAATAAATAGTATGTAACAATTTAATAAATAGTAAGTAACAATTTAATACATAGTAAGTAACAATTTAATAAATAGTAAGTAACAATTTAATATATAGTAAGTAACAATTTAAAAAATAGTAACAATTTAATAAATAGTAAGTAACAATTTAATAAATAGTAAGTAACAATTTAATAAATAGTAAGTAACAATTTGATAAATAGTAAGTAACAATTTGATAAATAGTAAGTAACAATTTAATAAATAGTAAGTAACATTTTAATAAATAGTAAGTAACAATTTAATAAATAGTAAGTAACAATTTAATAAACAGTAAGTAACAATTTAATAAATAGTAAGTAACAATTTAATAAATAGTAAGTAACAATTTAATAAATAGTAAGTAACAATTTAATAAATTGTAAGTAACAATTTAATAAATAGTATGTAACAATTTAAAAATGGCAAGTAACAATTTAATACATAGTAAGTAACAATTTAATAAATAGTAAGTAACAATTTAATAAATAGTAAGTAACAATTTAAAAAATAGTAACAATTTAATAAATTGTAAGTAACAATTTAATAAATAGTAAGTAACAATTTAATAAATGGTAAGTAACAATTTAATAAATAGTAAGTAACAATTTAATAAATAGTAAGTAACAATTTAATAAATAGTAAGTAACAAATTAATAAATAGATAGTAACAATTTAATTAATAGTAAGTAACAACTTAATAAATAGTAAGTAACAATTTAATAAATAGTAAGAAACATTTTAATAAATAGTAAGTAACAATTTGATAAATAGTAAGTAACGATTTGATAAATAGAAAGTAACAATTTGATAAATAGTAAGTAACAATTTAATAAATAGTAAGTAACAATTTAATAAATAGTAAGTAAAAATTTAATAAATAGTTTGTAACAATTTAATAAATAGTAAGTGTCAATTTAATAAATAATAAGTAACAATTTAATAAATAGTAAGTATCAATTTAATAAATAGTAAGTAACAATTTAATAAATAGTAAGTAACAATTTAATAAATAGTAAGTAACAATATAATAAATAGTATGTAACAATTTAATAAATAGTAAGTAACAATTTAATACATAGTAAGTAACAATTTAATAAATAGTAAGTAACAATTTAATATATAGTAAGTAACAATTTAAAAAATAGTAACAATTTAATAAATAGTAAGTAACAATTTAATAAATAGTAAGTAACAATTTAATAAATAGTAAGTAACAATTTGATAAATAGTAAGTAACAATTTGATAAATAGTAAGTAACAATTTAATAAATAGTAAGTAACAATTTGATAAATAGTAAGTAACAATTTGATAAATAGTAAGTAACAATTTGATAAATAGTAAGTAGCAATTTGATAAATAGTAAGTAACCATTTGATAAATAGTAAGTAACCATTTGATAAATAGTAAGTAACCATTTGATAAATAGTAAGTAACAATTTAATAAATAGTAAGTAACAATTTAATTAATAGAGTGTAACAATTTAATAAATAGTAAGTAACAATTTGATAAATAGTAAGTAACAGTTTGATAAATAGTAAGTAACAATTTGATAAATAGTAAGTAACCATTTGATAAATAGTAAGTAACCATTTGATAAATAGTAAGTAACAATTTAATTAATAGTAAGTAACAATTTAATAAATAGATAGTAACAATTTAATTAATAGTAAGTAACAACTTAATAAATAGTAAGTAACAATTTAATAAATAGTAAGAAACATTTTAATAAATAGTAAGTAACAATTTGATAAATAGGAAGTAACGATGTGATAAATAGAAAGTAACAATTTGATAAATAGTAAGTAACAATTTAATAAACAGTAACAATTTTATAAATAGTAAGTAACAATTTAATAAATAGTAAGTAACAATTTAATAAATAGTAAGTAACTATTTAATAAATAGTAAGTAACAATTTAATAAATAGTAAGTAACAATTTGATAAATAGTAAGTAACAATTTGATAAATAGTAAGTAACAATTTGATAAATAGTTAGTAACCATTTGATAAATAGTAAGTAACCATTTGATAAATAGTAAGTAACAATTTAATTAATAGTAAGAAACATTTTAATAAATAGTAAGTAACAATTTAATAAGTAGTAAGTAACAATTTAATAAATAGTATGTAACAATTTAATAAATAGTAAGTAACAATTTAATACATAGTAAGTAACAATTTAATAAATAGTAAGTAACAATTTAATAAATAGTAAGTAACAATTTAAAAAATAGTAACAATTTAATAAATAGTAAGTAACAATTTAATAAATAGTAAGTAACAATTTAATAAATAGTAAGTAACAATTTAATAAATAGTAAGTAACAATTTGATAAATAGTAAGTAACAATTTAATAAATAGTAAGTAACAATTTAATAAATAGTAAGTAACAATTTGATAAATAGTAAGTAACAATTTGATAAATAGTAAGTAACAATTTAATAAATAGTAAGTAACAATTTAATAAATAGTAAGTAACAATTTAATAAATAGTAAGTAACAATTTAATAAATAATAAGTAACAATTTAATAAATAGTAAGTAACAATTTAATAAACAGTAAGTAACAATTTAATAAATAGTAAGTAACAATTTAATAAATAGTAAGTAACAATTTAATAAATAGTAAGTAACAATTTAATAAATTGTAAGTAACAATTTAATAAATAGTATGTAACAATTTAAAAATGGTAAGTAACAATTTAATACATAGTAAGTAACAATTTAATAATTAGTAAGTAACAATTTAATAAATAGTAAGTAACAATTTAAAAAATAGTAACAATTTAATAAATAGTAAGTAACAATTTAATAAATAGTAAGTAACAATTTAATAAATGGTAAGTAACAATTTAATAAATAGTAAGTAACGATTTAATAAATAGTAAGTAACAATTTAATAAATAGTAAGTAACAATTTAATAAATAGATAGTAACAATTTAATTAATAGTAAGTAACAACTTAATAAATAGTAAGTAACAATTTAATAAATAGTAAGAAACATTTTAATAAATAGTAAGTAACAATTTGATAAATAGTAAGTAACTATTTGATAAATAGAAAGTAACAATTTGATAAATAGTAAGTGTCGATTTAATAAATAATAAGTAACAATTTAATAAATAGTAAGTATCAATTTAATAAATAGTAAGTAACAATTTAATAAATAGTAAGTAACAATTTAATAAACAGTAAGTAACAATTTAATAAATAGTATGTAACAATTTAATAAATAGTAAGTAACAATTTAATAAATAGTAAGTATCAATTTAATAAATAGTAAGTAACAATTTAATAAATAGTAAGTAACAATTTAATAAACAGTAAGTAACAATTTAAAAAATAGTAACAATTTAATAAATAGTAAGTAACAATTTAATAAATAGTAAGTAACAATTTAATAAATAGTAAGTAACAATTTAATAAATAGTAAGTAACAATTTAATGAATAGTAAGTAACAATTTAATAAATAGTGAGTAACAATTTAATAAATAGTAAGTAACAATTTAATAAATAGTATGAAACAATTTAATAAATAGTATGTAACAATTTAATTAATAGTAAGTAACAATTTACTAAATAGTAAGTAACAATTTAATAAATAGTAAGTAACAATTTCCTAAATAGTAAGAAACAATATAATAAACAGTAAGTAACAATTTAATAAACAGTAACAATTTAATAAATAGTAAGTAACAATTTAATAAACAGTAACAATTTAATAAAGAGTAAGTAACAATTTAATAAATAGTAAGTAACAATTTAATAAATAGTTTGTAACAATTTAATAAATAGTAAGTGTCAATTTAATAAATAATAAGTAACAATTTAATAAATAGTAAGTAACAATTTAATAAATAGTAAGTAACAATTTAATAAATAGTAAGTAACAATTTAATAAATAGTAAGTAACAATTTAATAAATAGTAAGTATCAATTTAATAAATAGTAAGTAACAATTTAATAAATAGTAAGTAACAATTTAATAAACAGTAAGTAACAATTTAATAAATAGTATGTAACAATTTAATAAATAGTAAGTAACAATTTAATACATAGTAAGTAACAATTTAATAAATAGTAAGTAACAATTTAATAAATAGTAAGTAACAATTTAAAAAATAGTAACAATTTAATAAATTGTAAGTAACAATTTAATAAATAGTAAGTAACAATTTAATAAATAGTAAGTAACAATTTAATAAATAGTAAGTAACAATTTGATAAATAGTAAGTAACAATTTGATAAATAGTAAGTAACAATTTGATAAATAGTAAGTAACAATTTGATAAATAGTAAGTAACCATTTGATAAATAGTATGTAACCATTTGATAAATAGTAAGTAACCATTTGATAAATAGTAAGTAACCATTTGATAAATAGTAAGTAACAATTTAATAAATAGTAAGTAACTATTTGATAAATAGAAAGTAACAATTTGATAAATAGTAAGTGTCAATTTAATAAATAATAAGTAACAATTTAATAAATAGTAAGTATCAATTTAATAAATAGTAAGTAACAATTTAATAAATAGTAAGTAACAATTTAATAAACAGTAAGTAACAATTTAATAAATAGTATGTAACAATTTAATAAATAGTAAGTAACAATTTAATACATAGTAAGTAACAATTTAATAAATAGTAAGTAACAATTTAATAAATAGTAAGTAACAATTTAAAAAATAGTAACAATTTAATAAATTGTAAGTAACAACTTAATAAATAGTAAGTAACAATTTAATAAATAGTAAGATACGTTTTAATAAATAGTAAGTAACAATTTAATAAATAGTAAGTAACAATTTAATAAATAGTATGTAACAATTTAATAAATAGTAAGTTACAATTTAATACATAGTAAGTAACAATTTAATAAATAGTAAGTAACAATTTAATAAATAGTAAGTAACAATTTAAAAAATAGTAACAATTTAATAAATAGTAAGTAACAATTTAATAAATAGTAAGTAACAATTTAATAAATAGTAAGTAACAATTTAATAAATAGTAAGTAACAATTTAATGAATAGAAAGTAACAATTTAATAAATAGTGAGTAACAATTTAATAAATAGTAAGTAACTATTTAATGAATAGTAAGTAACAATTTAATAAATAGTGAGTAACAATTTAATAAATAGTAAGTAACAATTTAATAAATAGTATGAAACAATTTAATAAATAGTATGTAACAATTTAATTAATAGTAAGTAACAATTTACTAAATAGTAAGTAACAATTTAATAAATAGTAAGTAACAATTTCCTAAATAGTAAGAAACAATATAATAAACAGTAAGTAACAATTTAATAAACAGTAACAATTTAATAAATAGTAAGTAACAATTTAATAAACAGTAACAATTTAATAAAGAGTAAGTAACAATTTAATAAATAGTAAGTAACAATTTAATAAATAGTTTGTAACAATTTAATAAATAGTAAGTGTCAATTTAATAAATAATAAGTAACAATTTAATAAATAGTAAGTAACAATTTAATAAATAGTAAGTAACAATTTAATAAATAGTAAGTAACAATTTAATAAATAGTAAGTAACAATTTAATACATAGTAAGTAACAATTTAATAAATAGTAAGTAACAATTTAATAAATAGTAAGTAACAATTTAAAAAATAGTAACAATTTAATAAATTGTAAGTAACAACTTAATAAATAGTAAGTAACAATTTAATAAATAGTAAGATACGTTTTAATAAATAGTAAGTAACAATTTAATAAATAGTAAGTAACAATTTAATAAATAGTATGTAACAATTTAATAAATAGTAAGTTACAATTTAATACATAGTAAGTAACAATTTAATAAATAGTAAGTAACAATTTAATAAATAGTAAGTAACAATTTAAAAAATAGTAACAATTTAATAAATAGTAAGTAACAATTTAATAAATAGTAAGTAACAATTTAATAAATAGTAAGTAACAATTTAATAAATAGTAAGTAACAATTTAATGAATAGTAAGTAACAATTTAATAAATAGTGAGTAACAATTTAATAAATAGTAAGTAACAATTTAATAAATAGTATGAAACAATTTAATAAATAGTATGTAACAATTTAATTAATAGTAAGTAACAATTTACTAAATAGTAAGTAACAATTTAATAAATAGTAAGTAACAATTTCCTAAATAGTAAGAAACAATATAATAAACAGTAAGTAACAATTTAATAAACAGTAACAATTTAATAAATAGTAAGTAACAATTTAATAAACAGTAACAATTTAATAAAGAGTAAGTAACAATTTAATAAATAGTAAGTAACAATTTAATAAATAGTTTGTAACAATTTAATAAATAGTAAGTGTCAATTTAATAAATAATAAGTAACAATTTAATAAATAGTAAGTAACAATTTAATAAATAGTAAGTAACAATTTAATAAATAGTAAGTAACAATTTAATAAATAGTAAGTAACAATTTAATAAATAGTAAGTATCAATTTAATAAATAGTAAGTAACAATTTAATAAATAGTAAGTAACAATTTAATAAACAGTAAGTAACAATTTAATAAATAGTATGTAACAATTTAATAAATAGTAAGTAACAATTTAATACATAGTAAGTAACAATTTAATAAATAGTAAGTAACAATTTAATAAATAGTAAGTAACAATTTAAAAAATAGTAACAATTTAATAAATTGTAAGTAACAATTTAATAAATAGTAAGTAACAATTTAATAAATAGTAAGTAACAATTTAATAAATAGTAAGTAACAATTTGATAAATAGTAAGTAACAATTTGATAAATAGTAAGTAACAATTTGATAAATAGTAAGTAACAATTTGATAAATAGTAAGTAACCATTTGATAAATAGTAAGTAACCATTTGATAAATAGTAAGTAACCATTTGATAAATAGTAAGTAACCATTTGATAAATAGTAAGTAACAATTTAATAAATAGTAAGTAACTATTTGATAAATAGAAAGTAACAATTTGATAAATAGTAAGTGTCAATTTAATAAATAATAAGTAACAATTTAATAAATAGTAAGTATCAATTTAATAAATAGTAAGTAACAATTTAATAAATAGTAAGTAACAATTTAATAAACAGTAAGTAACAATTTAATAAATAGTATGTAACAATTTAATAAATAGTAAGTAACAATTTAATACATAGTAAGTAACAATTTAATAAATAGTAAGTAACAATTTAATAAATAGTAAGTAACAATTTAATAAATAGTAAGTAACAATTTAAAAAATAGTAACAATTTAATAAATTGTAAGTAACAACTTAATAAATAGTAAGTAACAATTTAATAAATAGTAAGATACGTTTTAATAAATAGTAAGTAACAATTTAATAAATAGTAAGTAACAATTTAATAAATAGTATGTAACAATTTAATAAATAGTAAGTTACAATTTAATACATAGTAAGTAACAATTTAATAAATAGTAAGTAACAATTTAATAAATAGTAAGTAACAATTTAAAAAATAGTAACAATTTAATAAATAGTAAGTAACAATTTAATAAATAGTAAGTAACAATTTAATAAATAGTAAGTAACAATTTAATAAATAGTAAGTAACAATTTAATGAATAGTAAGTAACAATTTAATAAATAGTGAGTAACAATTTAATAAATAGTAAGTAACAATTTAATAAATAGTATGAAACAATTTAATAAATAGTATGTAACAATTTAATTAATAGTAAGTAACAATTTACTAAATAGTAAGTAACAATTTAATAAATAGTAAGTAACAATTTGATAAATAGTAAGTAACAATTTGATAAATAGTAAGTAACAATTTGATAAATAGTTAGTAACCATTTGATAAATAGTAAGTAACCATTTGATAAATAGTAAGTAACAATTTAATTAATAGTAAGAAACATTTTAATAAATAGTAAGTAACAATTTAATAAGTAGTAAGTAACAATTTAATAAATAGTATGTAACAATTTAATAAATAGTAAGTAACAATTTAATACATAGTAAATAACAATTTAATAAATAGTAAGTAACAATTTAATAAATAGTAAGTAACAATTTAAAAAATAGTAACAATTTAATAAATAGTAAGTAACAATTTAATAAATAGTAAGTAACAATTTAATAAATAGTAAGTAACAATTTAATAAATAGTAAGTAACAATTTGATAAATAGTAAGTAACAATTTAATAAATAGTAAGTAACAATTTAATAAATAGTAAGTAACAATTTGATAAATAGTAAGTAACAATTTGATAAATAGTAAGTAACAATTTAATAAATAGTAAGTAACAATTTAATAAATAGTAAGTAACAATTTAATAAATAGTAAGTAACAATTTAATAAATAATAAGTAACAATTTAATAAATAGTAAGTAACAATTTAATAAACAGTAAGTAACAATTTAATAAATAGTAAGTAACAATTTAATAAATAGTAAGTAACAATTTAATAAATAGTAAGTAACAATTTAATAAATTGTAAGTAACAATTTAATAAATAGTATGTAACAATTTAAAAATGGTAAGTAACAATTTAATACATAGTAAGTAACAATTTAATAATTAGTAAGTAACAATTTAATAAATAGTAAGTAACAATTTAAAAAATAGTAACAATTTAATAAATAGTAAGTAACAATTTAATAAATAGTAAGTAACAATTTAATAAATGGTAAGTAACAATTTATTAAATAGTAAGTAACGATTTAATAAATAGTAAGTAACAATTTAATAAATAGTAAGTAACAATTTAATAAATAGATAGTAACAATTTAATTAATAGTAAGTAACAACTTAATAAATAGTAAGTAACAATTTAATAAATAGTAAGAAACATTTTAATAAATAGTAAGTAACAATTTGATAAATAGTAAGTAACTATTTGATAAATAGAAAGTAACAATTTAATAAATAGTAAGTAACAATTTAATAAATAGTAAGTAACAATTTAATAAATAGTAAGTAACAATTTAATAAATTGTAAGTAACAATTTAATAAATAGTATGTAACAATTTAAAAATGGCAAGTAACAATTTAATACATAGTAAGTAACAATTTAATAAATAGTAAGTAACAATTTAATAAATAGTAAGTAACAATTTAAAAAATAGTAACAATTTAATAAATTGTAAGTAACAATTTAATAAATAGTAAGTAACAATTTAATAAATGGTAAGTAACAATTTAATAAATAGTAAGTAACAATTTAATAAATAGTAAGTAACAATTTAATAAATAGTAAGTAACAAATTAATAAATAGATAGTAACAATTTAATTAATAGTAAGTAACAACTTAATATATAGTAAGTAACAATTTAATAAATAGTAAGAAACATTTTAATAAATAGTAAGTAACAATTTGATAAATAGTAAGTAACGATTTGATAAATAGAAAGTAACAATTTGATAAATAGTAAGTAACAATTTAATAAATAGTAAGTAACAATTTAATAAATAGTAAGTAAAAATTTAATAAATAGTTTGTAACAATTTAATAAATAGTAAGTGTCAATTTAATAAATAATAAGTAACAATTTAATAAATAGTAAGTATCAATTTAATAAATAGTAAGTAACAATTTAATAAATAGTAAGTAACAATTTAATAAATAGTAAGTAACAATATAATAAATAGTATGTAACAATTTAATAAATAGTAAGTAACAATTTAATACATAGTAAGTAACAATTTAATAAATAGTAAGTAACAATTTAATATATAGTAAGTAACAATTTAAAAAATAGTAACAATTTAATAAATAGTAAGTAACAATTTAATAAATAGTAAGTAACAATTTAATAAATAGTAAGTAACAATTTGATAAATAGTAAGTAACAATTTGATAAATAGTAAGTAACAATTTAATAAATAGTAAGTAACAATTTGATAAATAGTAAGTAACAATTTGATAAATAGTAAGTAACAATTTGATAAATAGTAAGTAGCAATTTGATAAATAGTAAGTAACCATTTGATAAATAGTAAGTAACCATTTGATAAATAGTAAGTAACCATTTGATAAATAGTAAGTAACAATTTAATAAATAGTAAGTAACAATTTAATTAATAGAGTGTAACAATTTAATAAATAGTAAGTAACAATTTGATAAATAGTAAGTAACAGTTTGATAAATAGTAAGTAACAATTTGATAAATAGTAAGTAACCATTTGATAAATAGTAAGTAACCATTTGATAAATAGTAAGTAACAATTTAATTAATAGTAAGTAACAATTTAATAAATAGATAGTAACAATTTAATTAATAGTAAGTAACAACTTAATAAATAGTAAGTAACAATTTAATAAATAGTAAGAAACATTTTAATAAATAGTAAGTAACAATTTGATAAATAGGAAGTAACGATGTGATAAATAGAAAGTAACAATTTAATAAATAGTAAGTATCAATTTAATAAATAGTAAGTAACAATTTAATAAATAGTAAGTAACAATTTAATAAACAGTAAGTAACAATTTAAAAAATAGTAACAATTTAATAAATAGTAAGTAACAATTTAATAAATAGTAAGTAACAATTTAATAAATAGTAAGTAACAATTTAATAAATAGTAAGTAACAATTTAATGAATAGTAAGTAACAATTTAATAAATAGTGAGTAACAATTTAATAAATAGTAAGTAACAATTTAATAAATAGTATGAAACAATTTAATAAATAGTATGTAACAATTTAATTAATAGTAAGTAACAATTTACTAAATAGTAAGTAACAATTTAATAAATAGTAAGTAACAATTTCCTAAATAGTAAGAAACAATATAATAAACAGTAAGTAACAATTTAATAAACAGTAACAATTTAATAAATAGTAAGTAACAATTTAATAAACAGTAACAATTTAATAAAGAGTAAGTAACAATTTAATAAATAGTAAGTAACAATTTAATAAATAGTTTGTAACAATTTAATAAATAGTAAGTGTCAATTTAATAAATAATAAGTAACAATTTAATAAATAGTAAGTAACAATTTAATAAATGGTAAGTAACAATTTAATAAATAGTAAGTAACGATTTAATAAATAGTAAGTAACAATTTAATAAATAGTAAGTAACAATTTAATAAATAGATAGTAACAATTTAATTAATAGTAAGTAACAACTTAATAAATAGTAAGTAACAATTTAATAAATAGTAAGAAACATTTTAATAAATAGTAAGTAACAATTTGATAAATAGTAAGTAACTATTTGATAAATAGAAAGTAACAATTTGATAAATAGTAAGTGTCGATTTAATAAATAATAAGTAACAATTTAATAAATAGTAAGTATCAATTTAATAAATAGTAAGTAACAATTTAATAAATAGTAAGTAACAATTTAATAAACAGTAAGTAACAATTTAATAAATAGTATGTAACAATTTAATAAATAGTAAGTAACAATTTAATAAATAGTAAGTATCAATTTAATAAATAGTAAGTAACAATTTAATAAATAGTAAGTAACAATTTAATAAACAGTAAGTAACAATTTAAAAAATAGTAACAATTTAATAAATAGTATGTAACAATTTAATAAATAGTAAGTAACAATTTAATAAATAGTAAGTAACAATTTAATAAATAGTAAGTAACAATTTAATGAATAGTAAGTAACAATTTAATAAATAGTGAGTAACAATTTAATAAATAGTAAGTAACAATTTAATAAATAGTATGAAACAATTTAATAAATAGTATGTAACAATTTAATTAATAGTAAGTAACAATTTACTAAATAGTAAGTAACAATTTAATAAATAGTAAGTAACAATTTCCTAAATAGTAAGAAACAATATAATAAACAGTAAGTAACAATTTAATAAACAGTAACAATTTAATAAATAGTAAGTAACAATTTAATAAACAGTAACAATTTAATAAAGAGTAAGTAACAATTTAATAAATAGTAAGTAACAATTTAATAAATAGTTTGTAACAATTTAATAAATAGTAAGTGTCAATTTAATAAATAATAAGTAACAATTTAATAAATAGTAAGTAACAATTTAATAAATAGTAAGTAACAATTTAATAAATAGTAAGTAACAATTTAATAAATAGTAAGTAACAATTTAATAAATAGTAAGTATCAATTTAATAAATAGTAAGTAACAATTTAATAAATAGTAAGTAACAATTTAATAAACAGTAAGTAACAATTTAATAAATAGTATGTAACAATTTAATAAATAGTAAGTAACAATTTAATACATAGTAAGTAACAATTTAATAAATAGTAAGTAACAATTTAATAAATAGTAAGTAACAATTTAAAAAATAGTAACAATTTAATAAATTGTAAGTAACAATTTAATAAATAGTAAGTAACAATTTAATAAATAGTAAGTAACAATTTAATAAATAGTAAGTAACAATTTGATAAATAGTAAGTAACAATTTGATAAATAGTAAGTAACAATTTGATAAATAGTAAGTAACAATTTGATAAATAGTAAGTAACCATTTGATAAATAGTATGTAACCATTTGATAAATAGTAAGTAACCATTTGATAAATAGTAAGTAACCATTTGATAAATAGTAAGTAACAATTTAATAAATAGTAAGTAACTATTTGATAAATAGAAAGTAACAATTTGATAAATAGTAAGTGTCAATTTAATAAATAATAAGTAACAATTTAATAAATAGTAAGTATCAATTTAATAAATAGTAAGTAACAATTTAATAAATAGTAAGTAACAATTTAATAAACAGTAAGTAACAATTTAATAAATAGTATGTAACAATTTAATAAATAGTAAGTAACAATTTAATACATAGTAAGTAACAATTTAATAAATAGTAAGTAACAATTTAATAAATAGTAAGTAACAATTTAAAAAATAGTAACAATTTAATAAATTGTAAGTAACAACTTAATAAATAGTAAGTAACAATTTAATAAATAGTAAGATACGTTTTAATAAATAGTAAGTAACAATTTAATAAATAGTAAGTAACAATTTAATAAATAGTATGTAACAATTTAATAAATAGTAAGTTACAATTTAATACATAGTAAGTAACAATTTAATAAATAGTAAGTAACAATTTAATAAATAGTAAGTAACAATTTAAAAAATAGTAACAATTTAATAAATAGTAAGTAACAATTTAATAAATAGTAAGTAACAATTTAATAAATAGTAAGTAACAATTTAATAAATAGTAAGTAACAATTTAATGAATAGTAAGTAACAATTTAATAAATAGTGAGTAACAATTTAATAAATAGTAAGTAACAATTTAATGAATAGTAAGTAACAATTTAATAAATAGTGAGTAACAATTTAATAAATAGTAAGTAACAATTTAATAAATAGTATGAAACAATTTAATAAATAGTATGTAACAATTTAATTAATAGTAAGTAACAATTTACTAAATAGTAAGTAACAATTTAATAAATAGTAAGTAACAATTTCCTAAATAGTAAGAAACAATATAATAAACAGTAAGTAACAATTTAATAAACAGTAACAATTTAATAAATAGTAAGTAACAATTTAATAAACAGTAACAATTTAATAAAGAGTAAGTAACAATTTAATAAATAGTAAGTAACAATTTAATAAATAGTTTGTAACAATTTAATAAATAGTAAGTGTCAATTTAATAAATAGTAAGTAACAATTTAATAAATAGTAAGTAACAATTTAATAAATAGTAAGTAACAATTTAATAAATAGTAAGTAACAATTTAATAAATAGTAAGTAACAATTTAATACATAGTAAGTAACAATTTAATAAATAGTAAGTAACAATTTAATAAATAGTAAGTAACAATTTAAAAAATAGTAACAATTTAATAAATTGTAAGTAACAACTTAATAAATAGTAAGTAACAATTTAATAAATAGTAAGATACGTTTTAATAAATAGTAAGTAACAATTTAATAAATATTAAGTAACAATTTAATAAATAGTATGTAACAATTTAATAAATAGTAAGTTACAATTTAATACATAGTAAGTAACAATTTAATAAATAGTAAGTAACAATTTAATAAATAGTAAGTAACAATTTAAAAAATAGTAACAATTTAATAAATAGTAAGTAACAATTTAATAAATAGTAAGTAACAATTTAATAAATAGTAAGTAACAATTTAATAAATAGTAAGTAACAATTTAATGAATAGTAAGTAACAATTTAATAAATAGTGAGTAACAATTTAATAAATAGTAAGTAACAATTAAATAAATAGTATGAAACAATTTAATAAATAGTATGTAACAATTTAATTAATAGTAAGTAACAATTTACTAAATAGTAAGTAACAATTTAATAAATAGTAAGTAACAATTTCCTAAATAGTAAGAAACAATATAATAAACAGTAAGTAACAATTTAATAAACAGTAACAATTTAATAAATAGTAAGTAACAATTTAATAAACAGTAACAATTTAATAAAGAGTAAGTAACAATTTAATAAATAGTAAGTAACAATTTAATAAATAGTTTGTAACAATTTAATAAATAGTAAGTGTCAATTTAATAAATAATAAGTAACAATTTAATAAATAGTAAGTAACAATTTAATAAATAGTAAGTAACAATTTAATAAATAGTAAGTAACAATTTAATAAATAGTAAGTAACAATTTAATAAATAGTAAGTATCAATTTAATAAATAGTAAGTAACAATTTAATAAATAGTAAGTAACAATTTAATAAACAGTAAGTAACAATTTAATAAATAGTATGTAACAATTTAATAAATAGTAAGTAACAATTTAATACATAGTAAGTAACAATTTAATAAATAGTAAGTAACAATTTAATAAATAGTAAGTAACAATTTAAAAAATAGTAACAATTTAATAAATTGTAAGTAACAATTTAATAAATTGTAAGTAACAATTTAATAAATAGTAAGTAACAATTTAATAAATAGTAAGTAACAATTTAATAAATAGTAAGTAACAATTTGATAAATAGTAAGTAACAATTTGATAAATAGTAAGTAACAATTTGATAAATAGTAAGTAACAATTTGATAAATAGTAAGTAACCATTTGATAAATAGTAAGTAACCATTTGATAAATAGTAAGTAACCATTTGATAAATAGTAAGTAACCATTTGATAAATAGTAAGTAACAATTTAATAAATAGTAAGTAACTATTTGATAAATAGAAAGTAACAATTTGATAAATAGTAAGTGTCAATTTAATAAATAATAAGTAACAATTTAATAAATAGTAAGTATCAATTTAATAAATAGTAAGTAACAATTTAATAAATAGTAAGTAACAATTTAATAAACAGTAAGTAACAATTTAATAAATAGTATGTAACAATTTAATAAATAGTAAGTAACAATTTAATACATAGTAAGTAACAATTTAATAAATAGTAAGTAACAATTTAATAAATAGTAAGTAACAATTTAATAAATAGTAAGTAACAATTTAATAAATAGTAAGTAACAATTTAAAAAATAGTAACAACTTAATAAATAGTAAGTAACAATTTAATAAATAGTAAGATACGTTTTAATAAATAGTAAGTAACAATTTAATAAATAGTAAGTAACAATTTAATAAATAGTATGTAACAATTTAATAAATAGTAAGTTACAATTTAATACATAGTAAGTAACAATTTAATAAATAGTAAGTAACAATTTAATAAATAGTAAGTAACAATTTAAAAAATAGTAACAATTTAATAAATAGTAAGTAACAATTTAATAAATAGTAAGTAACAATTTAATAAATAGTAAGTAACAATTTAATAAATAGTAAGTAACAATTTAATAAATAGTAAGTAACAATTTAATGAATAGTAAGTAACAATTTAATAAATAGTGAGTAACAATTTAATAAATAGTAAGTAACAATTTAATAAATAGTATGAAACAATTTAATAAATAGTATGTAACAATTTAATTAATAGTAAGTAACAATTTACTAAATAGTAAGTAACAATTTAATAAATAGTAAGATACGTTTTAATAAATAGTAAGTAACAATTTAATAAATAGTAAGTAACAATTTAATAAATAGTATGTAACAATTTAATAAATAGTAAGTTACAATTTAATACATAGTAAGTAACAATTTAATAAATAGTAAGTAACAATTTAATAAATAGTAAGTAACAATTTAAAAAATAGTAACAATTTAATAAATAGTAAGTAACAATTTAATAAATAGTAAGTAACAATTTAATGAATAGTAAGTAACAATTTAATAAATAGTGAGTAACAATTTAATAAATAGTAAGTAACAATTTAATAAATAGTATGAAACAATTTAATAAATAGTATGTAACAATTTAATTAATAGTAAGTAACAATTTACTAAATAGTAAGTAACAATTTAATAAATAGTAAGTAACAATTTGATAAATAGTAAGTAACAATTTGATAAATAGTAAGTAACAATTTGATAAATAGTTAGTAACCATTTGATAAATAGTAAGTAACCATTTGATAAATAGTAAGTAACAATTTAATTAATAGTAAGAAACATTTTAATAAATAGTAAGTAACAATTTAATAAGTAGTAAGTAACAATTTAATAAATAGTATGTAACAATTTAATAAATAGTAAGTAACAATTTAATACATAGTAAATAACAATTTAATAAATAGTAAGTAACAATTTAATAAATAGTAAGTAACAATTTAAAAAATAGTAACAATTTAATAAATAGTAAGTAACAATTTAATAAATAGTAAGTAACAATTTAATAAATAGTAAGTAACAATTTAATAAATAGTAAGTAACAATTTGATAAATAGTAAGTAACAATTTAATAAATAGTAAGTAACAATTTAATAAATAGTAAGTAACAATTTGATAAATAGTAAGTAACAATTTGATAAATAGTAAGTAACAATTTAATAAATAGTAAGTAACAATTTAATAAATAGTAAGTAACAATTTAATAAATAGTAAGTAACAATTTAATAAATAATAAGTAACAATTTAATAAATAGTAAGTAACAATTTAATAAACAGTAAGTAACAATTTAATAAATAGTAAGTAACAATTTAATAAATAGTAAGTAACAATTTAATAAATAGTAAGTAACAATTTAATAAATTGTAAGTAACAATTTAATAAATAGTATGTAACAATTTAAAAATGGTAAGTAACAATTTAATACATAGTAAGTAACAATTTAATAATTAGTAAGTAACAATTTAATAAATAGTAAGTAACAATTTAAAAAATAGTAACAATTTAATAAATAGTAAGTAACAATTTAATAAATAGTAAGTAACAATTTAATAAATGGTAAGTAACAATTTAATAAATAGTAAGTAACGATTTAATAAATAGTAAGTAACAATTTAATAAATAGTAAGTAACAATTTAATAAATAGATAGTAACAATTTAATTAATAGTAAGTAACAACTTAATAAATAGTAAGTAACAATTTAATAAATAGTAAGAAACATTTTAATAAATAGTAAGTAACAATTTGATAAATAGTAAGTAACTATTTGATAAATAGAAAGTAACAATTTAATAAATAGTAAGTAACAATTTAATAAATAGTAAGTAACAATTTAATAAATAGTAAGTAACAATTTAATAAATTGTAAGTAACAATTTAATAAATAGTATGTAACAATTTAAAAATGGCAAGTAACAATTTAATACATAGTAAGTAACAATTTAATAAATAGTAAGTAACAATTTAATAAATAGTAAGTAACAATTTAAAAAATAGTAACAATTTAATAAATTGTAAGTAACAATTTAATAAATAGTAAGTAACAATTTAATAAATGGTAAGTAACAATTTAATAAATAGTAAGTAACAATTTAATAAATAGTAAGTAACAATTTAATAAATAGTAAGTAACAAATTAATAAATAGATAGTAACAATTTAATTAATAGTAAGTAACAACTTAATAAATAGTAAGTAACAATTTAATAAATAGTAAGAAACATTTTAATAAATAGTAAGTAACAATTTGATAAATAGTAAGTAACGATTTGATAAATAGAAAGTAACAATTTGATAAATAGTAAGTAACAATTTAATAAATAGTAAGTAACAATTTAATAAATAGTAAGTAAAAATTTAATAAATAGTTTGTAACAATTTAATAAATAGTAAGTGTCAATTTAATAAATAATAAGTAACAATTTAATAAATAGTAAGTATCAATTTAATAAATAGTAAGTAACAATTTAATAAATAGTAAGTAACAATTTAATAAATAGTAAGTAACAATATAATAAATAGTATGTAACAATTTAATAAATAGTAAGTAACAATTTAATACATAGTAAGTAACAATTTAATAAATAGTAAGTAACAATTTAATATATAGTAAGTAACAATTTAAAAAATAGTAACAATTTAATAAATAGTAAGTAACAATTTAATAAATAGTAAGTAACAATTTAATAAATAGTAAGTAACAATTTGATAAATAGTAAGTAACAATTTGATAAATAGTAAGTAACAATTTAATAAATAGTAAGTAACAATTTGATAAATAGTAAGTAACAATTTGATAAATAGTAAGTAACAATTTGATAAATAGTAAGTAGCAATTTGATAAATAGTAAGTAACCATTTGATAAATAGTAAGTAACCATTTGATAAATAGTAAGTAACCATTTGATAAATAGTAAGTAACAATTTAATAAATAGTAAGTAACAATTTAATTAATAGAGTGTAACAATTTAATAAATAGTAAGTAACAATTTGATAAATAGTAAGTAACAGTTTGATAAAATGTAAGTAACAATTTGATAAATAGTAAGTAACCATTTGATAAATAGTAAGTAACCATTTGATAAATAGTAAGTAACAATTTAATTAATAGTAAGTAACAATTTAATAAATAGATAGTAACAATTTAATTAATAGTAAGTAACAACTTAATAAATAGTAAGTAACAATTTAATAAATAGTAAGAAACATTTTAATAAATAGTAAGTAACAATTTGATAAATAGGAAGTAACGATGTGATAAATAGAAAGTAACAATTTGATAAATAGTAAGTAACAATTTAATAAACAGTAACAATTTTATAAATAGTAAGTAACAATTTAATAAATAGTAAGTAACAATTTAATAAATAGTAAGTAACTATTTAATAAATAGTAAGTAACAATTTAATAAATAGTAAGTAACAATTTGATAAATAGTAAGTAACAATTTGATAAATAGTAAGTAACAATTTGATAAATAGTTAGTAACCATTTGATAAATAGTAAGTAACCATTTGATAAATAGTAAGTAACAATTTAATTAATAGTAAGAAACATTTTAATAAATAGTAAGTAACAATTTAATAAGTAGTAAGTAACAATTTAATAAATAGTATGTAACAATTTAATAAATAGTAAGTAACAATTTAATACATAGTAAGTAACAATTTAATAAATAGTAAGTAACAATTTAATAAATAGTAAGTAACAATTTAAAAAATAGTAACAATTTAATAAATAGTAAGTAACAATTTAATAAATAGTAAGTAACAATTTAATAAATAGTAAGTAACAATTTAATAAATAGTAAGTAACAATTTGATAAATAGTAAGTAACAATTTAATAAATAGTAAGTAACAATTTAATAAATAGTAAGTAACAATTTGATAAATAGTAAGTAACAATTTGATAAATAGTAAGTAACAATTTAATAAATAGTAAGTAACAATTTAATAAATAGTAAGTAACAATTTAATAAATAGTAAGTAACAATTTAATAAATAATAAGTAACAATTTAATAAATAGTAAGTAACAATTTAATAAACAGTAAGTAACAATTTAATAAATAGTAAGTAACAATTTAATAAATAGTAAGTAACAATTTAATAAATAGTAAGTAACAATTTAATAAATTGTAAGTAACAATTTAATAAATAGTATGTAACAATTTAAAAATGGTAAGTAACAATTTAATACATAGTAAGTAACAATTTAATAATTAGTAAGTAACAATTTAATAAATAGTAAGTAACAATTTAAAAAATAGTAACAATTTAATAAATAGTAAGTAACAATTTAATAAATAGTAAGTAACAATTTAATAAATGGTAAGTAACAATTTAATAAATAGTAAGTAACGATTTAATAAATAGTAAGTAACAATTTAATAAATAGTAAGTAACAATTTAATAAATAGATAGTAACAATTTAATAAACAGTAAGTAACAATTTAATAAATAGTAAGTAACAATTTAATAAATAGTAAGTAACAATTTAATAAATAGTAAGTAACAATTTAATAAATTGTAAGTAACAATTTAATAAATAGTATGTAACAATTTAAAAATGGTAAGTAACAATTTAATACATAGTAAGTAACAATTTAATAATTAGTAAGTAACAATTTAATAAATAGTAAGTAACAATTTAAAAAATAGTAACAATTTAATAAATAGTAAGTAACAATTTAATAAATAGTAAGTAACAATTTAATAAATAGTAAGAAACATTTTAATAAATAGTAAGTAACAATTTGATAAATAGTAAGTAACTATTTGATAAATAGAAAGTAACAATTTGATAAATAGTAAGTGTCGATTTAATAAATAATAAGTAACAATTTAATAAATAGTAAGTATCAATTTAATAAATAGTAAGTAACAATTTAATAAATAGTAAGTAACAATTTAATAAACAGTAAGTAACAATTTAATAAATAGTATGTAACAATTTAATAAATAGTAAGTAACAATTTAATAAATAGTAAGTATCAATTTAATAAATAGTAAGTAACAATTTAATAAATAGTAAGTAACAATTTAATAAACAGTAAGTAACAATTTAAAAAATAGTAACAATTTAATAAATAGTAAGTAACAATTTAATAAATAGTAAGTAACAATTTAATAAATAGTAAGTAACAATTTAATAAATAGTAAGTAACAATTTAATGAATAGTAAGTAACAATTTAATAAATAGTGAGTAACAATTTAATAAATAGTAAGTAACAATTTAATAAATAGTATGAAACAATTTAATAAATAGTATGTAACAATTTAATTAATAGTAAGTAACAATTTACTAAATAGTAAGTAACAATTTAATAAATAGTAAGTAACAATTTCCTAAATAGTAAGAAACAATATAATAAACAGTAAGTAACAATTTAATAAACAGTAACAATTTAATAAATAGTAAGTAACAATTTAATAAACAGTAACAATTTAATAAAGAGTAAGTAACAATTTAATAAATAGTAAGTAACAATTTAATAAATAGTTTGTAACAATTTAATAAATAGTAAGTGTCAATTTAATAAATAATAAGTAACAATTTAATAAATAGTAAGTAACAATTTAATAAATAGTAAGTAACAATTTAATAAATAGTAAGTAACAATTTAATAAATAGTAAGTAACAATTTAATAAATAGTAAGTATCAATTTAATAAATAGTAAGTAACAATTTAATAAATAGTAAGTAACAATTTAATAAACAGTAAGTAACAATTTAATAAATAGTATGTAACAATTTAATAAATAGTAAGTAACAATTTAATACATAGTAAGTAACAATTTAATAAATAGTAAGTAACAATTTAATAAATAGTAAGTAACAATTTAAAAAATAGTAACAATTTAATAAATTGTAAGTAACAATTTAATAAATAGTAAGTAACAATTTAATAAATAGTAAGTAACAATTTAATAAATAGTAAGTAACAATTTGATAAATAGTAAGTAACAATTTGATAAATAGTAAGTAACAATTTGATAAATAGTAAGTAACAATTTGATAAATAGTAAGTAACCATTTGATAAATAGTATGTAACCATTTGATAAATAGTAAGTAACCATTTGATAAATAGTAAGTAACCATTTGATAAATAGTAAGTAACAATTTAATAAATAGTAAGTAACTATTTGATAAATAGAAAGTAACAATTTGATAAATAGTAAGTGTCAATTTAATAAATAATAAGTAACAATTTAATAAATAGTAAGTATCAATTTAATAAATAGTAAGTAACAATTTAATAAATAGTAAGTAACAATTTAATAAACAGTAAGTAACAATTTAATAAATAGTATGTAACAATTTAATAAATAGTAAGTAACAATTTAATACATAGTAAGTAACAATTTAATAAATAGTAAGTAACAATTTAATAAATAGTAAGTAACAATTTAAAAAATAGTAACAATTTAATAAATTGTAAGTAACAACTTAATAAATAGTAAGTAACAATTTAATAAATAGTAAGATACGTTTTAATAAATAGTAAGTAACAATTTAATAAATAGTAAGTAACAATTTAATAAATAGTATGTAACAATTTAATAAATAGTAAGTTACAATTTAATACATAGTAAGTAACAATTTAATAAATAGTAAGTAACAATTTAATAAATAGTAAGTAACAATATAAAAAATAGTAACAATTTAATAAATAGTAAGTAACAATTTAATAAATAGTAAGTAACAATTTAATAAATAGTAAGTAACAATTTAATAAATAGTAAGTAACAATTTAATGAATAGTAAGTAACAATTTAATAAATAGTGAGTAACAATTTAATAAATAGTAAGTAACAATTTAATGAATAGTAAGTAACAATTTAATAAATAGTGAGTAACAATTTAATAAATAGTAAGTAACAATTTAATAAATAGTATGAAACAATTTAATAAATAGTATGTAACAATTTAATTAATAGTAAGTAACAATTTACTAAATAGTAAGTAACAATTTAATAAATAGTAAGTAACAATTTCCTAAATAGTAAGAAACAATATAATAAACAGTAAGTAACAATTTAATAAACAGTAACAATTTAATAAATAGTAAGTAACAATTTAATAAACAGTAACAATTTAATAAAGAGTAAGTAACAATTTAATAAATAGTAAGTAACAATTTAATAAATAGTTTGTAACAATTTAATAAATAGTAAGTGTCAATTTAATAAATAATAAGTAACAATTTAATAAATAGTAAGTAACAATTTAATAAATAGTAAGTAACAATTTAATAAATAGTAAGTAACAATTTAATAAATAGTAAGTAACAATTTAATACATAGTAAGTAACAATTTAATAAATAGTAAGTAACAATTTAATAAATAGTAAGTAACAATTTAAAAAATAGTAACAATTTAATAAATTGTAAGTAACAACTTAATAAATAGTAAGTAACAATTTAATAAATAGTAAGATACGTTTTAATAAATAGTAAGTAACAATTTAATAAATAGTAAGTAACAATTTAATAAATAGTATGTAACAATTTAATAAATAGTAAGTTACAATTTAATACATAGTAAGTAACAATTTAATAAATAGTAAGTAACAATTTAATAAATAGTAAGTAACAATTTAAAAAATAGTAACAATTTAATAAATAGTAAGTAACAATTTAATAAATAGTAAGTAACAATTTAATAAATAGTAAGTAACAATTTAATAAATAGTAAGTAACAATTTAATGAATAGTAAGTAACAATTTAATAAATAGTGAGTAACAATTTAATAAATAGTAAGTAACAATTTAATAAATAGTATGAAACAATTTAATAAATAGTATGTAACAATTTAATTAATAGTAAGTAACAATTTACTAAATAGTAAGTAACAATTTAATAAATAGTAAGTAACAATTTCCTAAATAGTAAGAAACAATATAATAAACAGTAAGTAACAATTTAATAAACAGTAACAATTTAATAAATAGTAAGTAACAATTTAATAAACAGTAACAATTTAATAAAGAGTAAGTAACAATTTAATAAATAGTAAGTAACAATTTAATAAATAGTTTGTAACAATTTAATAAATAGTAAGTGTCAATTTAATAAATAATAAGTAACAATTTAATAAATAGTAAGTAACAATTTAATAAATAGTAAGTAACAATTTAATAAATAGTAAGTAACAATTTAATAAATAGTAAGTAACAATTTAATAAATAGTAAGTATCAATTTAATAAATAGTAAGTAACAATTTAATAAATAGTAAGTAACAATTTAATAAACAGTAAGTAACAATTTAATAAATAGTATGTAACAATTTAATAAATAGTAAGTAACAATTTAATACATAGTAAGTAACAATTTAATAAATAGTAAGTAACAATTTAATAAATAGTAAGTAACAATTTAAAAAATAGTAACAATTTAATAAATTGTAAGTAACAATTTAATAAATAGTAAGTAACAATTTAATAAATAGTAAGTAACAATTTAATAAATAGTAAGTAACAATTTGATAAATAGTAAGTAACAATTTGATAAATAGTAAGTAACAATTTGATAAATAGTAAGTAACAATTTGATAAATAGTAAGTAACCATTTGATAAATAGTAAGAAACCATTTGATAAATAGTAAGTAACCATTTGATAAATAGTAAGTAACCATTTGATAAATAGTAAGTAACAATTTAATAAATAGTAAGTAACTATTTGATAAATAGAAAGTAACAATTTGATAAATAGTAAGTGTCAATTTAATAAATAATAAGTAACAATTTAATAAATAGTAAGTATCAATTTAATAAATAGTAAGTAACAATTTAATAAATAGTAAGTAACAATTTAATAAACAGTAAGTAACAATTTAATAAATAGTATGTAACAATTTAATAAATAGTAAGTAACAATTTAATACATAGTAAGTAACAATTTAATAAATAGTAAGTAACAATTTAATAAATAGTAAGTAACAATTTAATAAATAGTAAGTAACAATTTAAAAAATAGTAACAATTTAATAAATTGTAAGTAACAACTTAATAAATAGTAAGTAACAATTTAATAAATAGTAAGATACGTTTTAATAAATAGTAAGTAACAATTTAATAAATAGTAAGTAACAATTTAATAAATAGTATGTAACAATTTAATAAATAGTAAGTTACAATTTAATACATAGTAAGTAACAATTTAATAAATAGTAAGTAACAATTTAATAAATAGTAAGTAACAATTTAAAAAATAGTAACAATTTAATAAATAGTAAGTAACAATTTAATAAATAGTAAGTAACAATTTAATAAATAGTAAGTAACAATTTAATAAATAGTAAGTAACAATTTAATGAATAGTAAGTAACAATTTAATAAATAGTGAGTAACAATTTAATAAATAGTAAGTAACAATTTAATAAATAGTATGAAACAATTTAATAAATAGTATGTAACAATTTAATTAATAGTAAGTAACAATTTACTAAATAGTAAGTAACAATTTAATAAATAGTAAGTAACAATTTGATAAATAGTAAGTAACAATTTGATAAATAGTAAGTAACAATTTGATAAATAGTTAGTAACCATTTGATAAATAGTAAGTAACCATTTGATAAATAGTAAGTAACAATTTAATTAATAGTAAGAAACATTTTAATAAATAGTAAGTAACAATTTAATAAGTAGTAAGTAACAATTTAATAAATAGTATGTAACAATTTAATAAATAGTAAGTAACAATTTAATACATAGTAAATAACAATTTAATAAATAGTAAGTAACAATTTAATAAATAGTAAGTAACAATTTAAAAAATAGTAACAATTTAATAAATAGTAAGTAACAATTTAATAAATAGTAAGTAACAATTTAATAAATAGTAAGTAACAATTTAATAAATAGTAAGTAACAATTTGATAAATAGTAAGTAACAATTTAATAAATAGTAAGTAACAATTTAATAAATAGTAAGTAACAATTTGATAAATAGTAAGTAACAATTTGATAAATAGTAAGTAACAATTTAATAAATAGTAAGTAACAATTTAATAAATAGTAAGTAACAATTTAATAAATAGTAAGTAACAATTTAATAAATAATAAGTAACAATTTAATAAATAGTAAGTAACAATTTAATAAACAGTAAGTAACAATTTAATAAATAGTAAGTAACAATTTAATAAATAGTAAGTAACAATTTAATAAATAGTAAGTAACAATTTAATAAATTGTAAGTAACAATTTAATAAATAGTATGTAACAATTTAAAAATGGTAAGTAACAATTTAATACATAGTAAGTAACAATTTAATAATTAGTAAGTAACAATTTAATAAATAGTAAGTAACAATTTAAAAAATAGTAACAATTTAATAAATAGTAAGTAACAATTTAATAAATAGTAAGTAACAATTTAATAAATGGTAAGTAACAATTTAATAAATAGTAAGTAACGATTTAATAAATAGTAAGTAACAATTTAATAAATAGTAAGTAACAATTTAATAAATAGATAGTAACAATTTAATTAATAGTAAGTAACAACTTAATAAATAGTAAGTAACAATTTAATAAATAGTAAGAAACATTTTAATAAATAGTAAGTAACAATTTGATAAATAGTAAGTAACTATTTGATAAATAGAAAGTAACAATTTAATAAATAGTAAGTAACAATTTAAAAAATAGTAACAATTTAATAAATTGTAAGTAACAATTTAATAAATAGTAAGTAACAATTTAATAAATAGTAAGTAACAATTTAATAAATAGTAAGTAACAATTTGATAAATAGTAAGTAACAATTTGATAAATAGTAAGTAACAATTTGATAAATAGTAAGTAACAATTTGATAAATAGTAAGTAACCATTTGATAAATAGTGAGTAACCATTTGATAAATAGTAAGTAACCATTTGATAAATAGTAAGTAACCATTTGATAAATAGTAAGTAACAATTTAATAAATAGTAAGTAACTATTTGATAAATAGAAAGTAACAATTTGATAAATAGTAAGTGTCAATTTAATAAATAATAAGTAACAATTTAATAAATAGTAAGTATCAATTTAATAAATAGTAAGTAACAATTTAATAAATAGTAAGTAACAATTTAATAAACAGTAAGTAACAATTTAATAAATAGTATGTAACAATTTAATAAATAGTAAGTAACAATTTAATACATAGTAAGTAACAATTTAATAAATAGTAAGTAACAATTTAATAAATAGTAAGTAACAATTTAAAAAATAGTAACAATTTAATAAATTGTAAGTAACAACTTAATAAATAGTAAGTAACAATTTAATAAATAGTAAGATACGTTTTAATAAATAGTAAGTAACAATTTAATAAATAGTAAGTAACAATTTAATAAATAGTATGTAACAATTTAATAAATAGTAAGTTACAATTTAATACATAGTAAGTAACAATTTAATAAATAGTAAGTTACAATTTAATAAATAGTAAGTAACAATTTAAAAAATAGTAACAATTTAATAAATAGTAAGTAACAATTTAATAAATAGTAAGTAACAATTTAATAAATAGTAAGTAACAATTTAATAAATAGTAAGTAACAATTTAATGAATAGTAAGTAACAATTTAATAAATAGTGAGTAACAATTTAATAAATAGTAAGTAACAATTTAATAAATAGTATGAAACAATTTAATAAATAGTATGTAACAATTTAATTAATAGTAAGTAACAATTTACTAAATAGTAAGTAACAATTTAATAAATAGTAAGTAACAATTTCCTAAATAGTAAGAAACAATATAATAAACAGTAAGTAACAATTTAATAAACAGTAACAATTTAATAAATAGTAAGTAACAATTTGATAAATAGTAAGTAACCATTTGATAAATAGTAAGTAACCATTTGATAAATAGTAAGTAACCATTTGATAAATAGTAAGTAACCATTTGATAAATAGTAAGTAACAATTTAATAAATAGTAAGTAACTATTTGATAAATAGAAAGTAACAATTTGATAAATAGTAAGTGTCAATTTAATAAATAATAAGTAACAATTTAATAAATAGTAAGTATCAATTTAATAAATAGTAAGTAACAATTTAATAAATAGTAAGTAACAATTTAATAAACAGTAAGTAACAATTTAATAAATAGTATGTAACAATTTAATAAATAGTAAGTAACAATTTAATACATAGTAAGTAACAATTTAATAAATAGTAAGTAACAATTTAATAAATAGTAAGTAACAATTTAAAAAATAGTAACAATTTAATAAATTGTAAGTAACAACTTAATAAATAGTAAGTAACAATTTAATAAATAGTAAGATACGTTTTAATAAATAGTAAGTAACAATTTAATAAATAGTAAGTAACAATTTAATAAATAGTATGTAACAATTTAATAAATAGTAAGTTACAATTTAATACATAGTAAGTAACAATTTAATAAATAGTAAGTAACAATTTAATAAATAGTAAGTAACAATTTAAAAAATAGTAACAATTTAATAAATAGTAAGTAACAATTTAATAAATAGTAAGTAACAATTTAATAAATAGTAAGTAACAATTTAATAAATAGTAAGTAACAATTTAATGAATAGTAAGTAACAATTTAATAAATAGTGAGTAACAATTTAATAAATAGTAAGTAACAATTTAATAAATAGTATGAAACAATTTAATAAATAGTATGTAACAATTTAATTAATAGTAAGTAACAATTTACTAAATAGTAAGTAACAATTTAATAAATAGTAAGTAACAATTTCCTAAATAGTAAGAAACAATATAATAAACAGTAAGTAACAATTTAATAAACAGTAACAATTTAATAAATAGTAAGTAACAATTTAATAAACAGTAACAATTTAATAAAGAGTAAGTAACAATTTAATAAATAGTAAGTAACAATTTAATAAATAGTTTGTAACAATTTAATAAATAGTAAGTGTCAATTTAATAAATAATAAGTAACAATTTAATAAATAGTAAGTAACAATTTAATAAATAGTAAGTAACAATTTAATAAATAGTAAGTAACAATTTAATAAATAGTAAGTAACAATTTAATAAATAGTAAGTATCAATTTAATAAATAGTAAGTAACAATTTAATAAATAGTAAGTAACAATTTAATAAACAGTAAGTAACAATTTAATAAATAGTATGTAACAATTTAATAAATAGTAAGTAACAATTTAATACATAGTAAGTAACAATTTAATAAATAGTAAGTAACAATTTAATAAATAGTAAGTAACAATTTAAAAAATAGTAACAATTTAATAAATTGTAAGTAACAATTTAATAAATAGTAAGTAACAATTTAATAAATAGTAAGTAACAATTTAATAAATAGTAAGTAACAATTTGATAAATAGTAAGTAACAATTTGATAAATAGTAAGTAACAATTTGATAAATAGTAAGTAACAATTTGATAAATAGTAAGTAACCATTTGATAAATAGTAAGTAACCATTTGATAAATAGTAAGTAACCATTTGATAAATAGTAAGTAACCATTTGATAAATAGTAAGTAACAATTTAATAAATAGTAAGTAACTATTTGATAAATAGAAAGTAACAATTTGATAAATAGTAAGTGTCAATTTAATAAATAATAAGTAACAATTTAATAAATAGTAAGTATCAATTTAATAAATAGTAAGTAACAATTTAATAAATAGTAAGTAACAATTTAATAAACAGTAAGTAACAATTTAATAAATAGTATGTAACAATTTAATAAATAGTAAGTAACAATTTAATACATAGTAAGTAACAATTTAATAAATAGTAAGTAACAATTTAATAAATAGTAAGTAACAATTAAAAAAATAGTAACAATTTAATAAATTGTAAGTAACAACTTAATAAATAGTAAGTAACAATTTAATAAATAGTAAGATACGTTTTAATAAATAGTAAGTAACAATTTAATAAATAGTAAGTAACAATTTAATAAATAGTATGTAACAATTTAATAAATAGTAAGTTACAATTTAATACATAGTAAGTAACAATTTAATAAATAGTAAGTAACAATTTAATAAATAGTAAGTAACAATTTAAAAAATAGTAACAATTTAATAAATAGTAAGTAACAATTTAATAAATAGTAAGTAACAATTTAATAAATAGTAAGTAACAATTTAATAAATAGTAAGTAACAATTTAATGAATAGTAAGTAACAATTTAATAAATAGTGAGTAACAATTTAATAAATAGTAAGTAACAATTTAATAAATAGTATGAAACAATTTAATAAATAGTATGTAACAATTTAATTAATAGTAAGTAACAATTTACTAAATAGTAAGTAACAATTTAATAAATAGTAAGTAACAATTTCCTAAATAGTAAGAAACAATATAATAAACAGTAAGTAACAATTTAATAAACAGTAACAATTTAATAAATAGTAAGTAACAATTTAATAAACAGTAACAATTTAATAAAGAGTAAGTAACAATTTAATAAATAGTAAGTAACAATTTAATAAATAGTTTGTAACAATTTAATAAATAGTAAGTGTCAATTTAATAAATAATAAGTAACAATTTAATAAATAGTAAGTAACAATTTAATAAATAGTAAGTAACAATTTAATAAATAGTAAGTAACAATTTAATAAATAGTAGGTAACAATTTAATAAATAGTACGTAACAATTTAATAAATAGTAAGTAACAATTTAATACATAGTAAGTAACAATTTTATAATTAGTAAGTAACAATTTAATAAATAGTAAGTAACAATTTGATAAATAGTAAGTAACAATTTGATAAATAGTAAGTAACAATTTGATAAATTGTAAGTAACAATTTAATAAATAGTATGTAACAATTTAATAAATAGTAAGTAACAATTTTATACATAGTAAGTAACAATTTAATAAATAGTAAGTAAGAATTTAATAAATAGTAAGTAACAATTTAATATATAGTAAGTAACAATTTGATAAATAGCAAGTAACAATTTAATAAATAGTAAGTAACAATAAAATATATAGTAAGTAACAATTTAATAATTAGTAAGTAACAATTTAATAAATAATAAGTAACAATTTAATAAATAGTAAGTAACAATTTAATAAACAGTAAGTAACAATTTAATAAATAGTAAGTAACAATTTAATAAATAGTAAGTAACAATTTAATAAATAGTAAGTAACAATTTAATAAATTGTAAGTAACAATTTAATAAATAGTATGTAACAATTTAATAAATAGTAAGTAACAATTTAATAAATTGTAAGTAACAATTTAATAAATAGTATGTAACAATTTAAAAATAGTAAGTAACAATTTAATAAATAGTAAGTAACAATTTAATAAATAGTATGAAACAATTTAATAAATAGTATGTAACAATTTAATAAATAGTAAGTAAAAATTTAATAAATAGTAAGTAACAATTTAATAAATAGTAAGTAACAATTTAATAAATAGTAAGTAACAATTTAATAAATAGTAAGTAACAATTTAATAAATAGTAAGTAACAATTTAATAAATTGTAAGTAACAATTTAATAAATAGTATGTAACAATTTAATAAATAGTGAGTAACAATTTAATACATAGTAAGTAACAATTTAATAAATAGTATGTAACAATTTAATAAATAGTAAGTAACAATTTAATAAATAGATAGTAACAATTTAATTAATAGTAAGTAACAACTTAATAAATAGTAAGTAACAATTTACTAAATAGTAAGTAACAATTTAATAAATAGTAAGTAACAATTTCCAAAATAGTAAGAAACAATATAATAAACAGTAAGTAACAATTTAATAAACAGTAACAATTTAATAAATAGTAAGTAACAATTTAATAAACAGTAACAATTTAATAAAGAGTAAGTAACAATTTAATAAATAGTAAGTAACAATTTAATAAATAGTTTGTAACAATTTAATAAATAGTAAGTGTCAATTTAATAAATAATATGTAACAATTTAATAAATAGTAAGTAACAATTTAATAAATAGTAAGTAACAATTTAATAAATAGTAAGTAACAATTTAATAAATAGTATGTAACAATTTAATAAATAGTAAGTAACAATTTAATACATAGTAAGTAACAATTTTATAAATAGTAAGTAACAATTTAATAAATAGTAAGTAACAATTTGATAAATAGTATGTAACAATTTGATAAATAGTAAGTAACAATTTGATAAATTGTAAGTAACAATTTAATAAATAGTATGTAACAATTTAATAAATAGTAAGTAACAATTTTATACATAGTAAGTAACAATTTAATAAATAGTAAGTAACAATTTAATAAATAGTAAGTAACAATTTAATATATTGTAAGTAACAATTTGATAAATAGCAAGTAACAATTTAATAAATAGTAAGTAACAATAAAATATATAGTAAGTAACAATTTAATAATTAGTAAGTAACAATTTAATAAATAATAAGTAACAATTTAATAAATAGTAAGTAACAATTTAATAAACAGTAAGTAACAATTTAATAAATAGTAAGTAACAATTTAATAAATAGTAAGTAACAATTTAATAAATAGTAAGTAACAATTTAATAAATTGTAAGTAACAATTTAATAAATAGTATGTAACAATATAATAAATAGTAAGTAACAATTTAATAAATTGTAAGTAACAATTTAATAAATAGTATGTAACAATTTAAAAATAGTAAGTAACAATTTAATAAATAGTAAGTAACAATTTAATAAATAGTATGAAACAATTTAATAAATAGTATGTAACAATTTAATAAATAGTAAGTAACAATTTAATAAATAGTAAGTAACAATTTAATAAATAGTAAGTAACAATTTAATAAATAGTAAGTAACAATTTAATAAATAGTAAGTAACAATTTAATAAATAGTAAGTAACAATTTAATAAATTGTAAGTAACAATTTAATAAATAGTATGTAACAATTTAATAAATAGTGAGTAACAATTTAATAAATAGTAAGTAACAATTTAATAAATAGTAAGTAACAATTTAATGAATAGTAAGTAACAATTTAATAAATAGTGAGTAACAATTTAACAAATAGTAAGTAACAATTTAATAAATAGTATGAAACAATTTAATAAATAGTATGTAACAATTTAATTAATAGTAAGTAACAATTTACTAAATAGTAAGTAACAATTTAATAAATAGTAAGTAACAATTTCCTAAATAGTAAGAAACAATATAATAAACAGTAAGTAACAATTTAATAAACAGTAACAATTTAATAAATAGTAAGTAACAATTTAATAAACAGTAACAATTTAATAAAGAGTAAGTAACAATTTAATAAATAGTAAGTAACAATTTAATAAATAGTTTGTAACAATTTAATAAATAGTAAGTGTCAATTTAATAAATAATAAGTAACAATTTAATAAATAGTAAGTAACAATTTAATAAATAGTAAGTAACAATTTAATAAATAGTAAGTAACAATTTAATAAATAGTAAGTAACAATTTAATAAATAGTATGTAACAATTTAATAAATAGTAAGTAACAATTTAATACATAGTAAGTAACAATTTTATAAATAGTAAGTAACAATTTAATAAATAGTAAGTAACAATTTGATAAATAGTAAGTAACAATTTGATAAATAGTAAGTAACAATTTGATAAATAGTAAGTAACAATTTGATAAATTGTAAGTAACAATTTAATAAATAGTATGTAACAATTTAATAAATAGTAAGTAACAATTTAATACATAGTATGTAATAATTTAATAAATAGTAAGTAACAATTTAATAAATAGTTTGTAACAATTTAATAAATAGTCAGTGTCAATTTAATAAATAATAAGTAACAATTTAATAAATAGTAAGTAACAATTTAATAAATAGTAAGTAACAATTTAATAAATAGTAAGTAACAATTTAATAAATAGTAAGTAACAATATAATAAATAGTATGTAACAATTTAATAAATAGTAAGTAACAATTTAATACATAGTAAGTAACAATTTAATAAATAGTAAGTAACAATTTAATATATAGTAAGTAACAATTTAAAAAATAGTAACAATTTAATAAATAGTAAGTAACAATTTAATAAATAGTAAGTAACAATTTAATAAATAGTAAGTAACAATTTGATAAATAGTAAGTAACAATTTGATAAATAGTAAGTAACAATTTAATAAATAGTAAGTAACAATTTAATAAATAGTAAGTAACAATTTAATAAATAGTAAGTAACAATTTAATAAATAGTAACTAACAATTTAATAAATAATAAGTAACAATTTAATAAATAGTAAGTAACAATTTAATAAATAGTAAGTAACAATTTAATAAATAGTAAGTAACAATTTAATAAATAATAAGTAACAATTTAATAAATAGTAAGTAACAATTTAATAAATAGTAAGTAACAATTTAATAAATAGTTAGTAACAATTTAATAAATTGTAAGTAACAATTTAATAAATAGTATGTAACAATTTAATAAATAGTAAGTAACAATTTAATAAATAATAAGTAACAATTTAATAAATAGTAAGTAACAATTTAATAAACAGTAAGTAACAATTTAATAAATAGTAAGTAACAATTTAATAAATAGTAAGTAACAATTTAATAAATAGTAAGTAACAATTTAATAAATTGTAAGTAACAATTTAATAAATAGTATGTAACAATTTAATAAATAGTAAGTAACAATTTAATAAATTGTAAGTAACAATTTAATAAATAGTATGTAACAATTTAAAAATAGTAAGTAACAATTTAATAAATAGTAAGTAACAATTTAATAAATAGTATGAAACAATTTAATAAATAGTATGTAACAATTTAATAAATAGTAAGTAACAATTTAATAAATAGTAAGTAACAATTTAATAAATAGTAAGTAAGAATTTAATAAATAGTAAGTAACAATTTAATAAATTGTAAGTAACAATTTAATAAATAGTATGTAACAATTTAAAAATAGTAAGTAACAATTTAATAAATAGTAAGTAACAATTTAATAAATAGTATGAAACAATTTAATAAATTGTATGTAACAATTTAATAAATAGTAAGTAACAATTTAATAAATAGTAAGTAACAATTTAATAAATAGTAAGTAAGAATTTAAAAAATGGTAAGTAACAATTAATAAATAGTAAGTAACAATTTAATAAATACTAAGTAACAATTTAATAAATTGTAAGTAACAATTTAATAAATAGTATGTAACAATTTAATAAATAGTGAGTAACAATTTAATACATAGTAAGTAACAATTTAATAAATAGTAAGTAACAATTTAATAAATAGTAAGTAACAATTTAATAAATAGTAAGTAACAATTTAATAAATAGTAAGTAACAATTTAATAAATTGTAAGTAACAATTTAATAAATAGTATGTAACAATTTAATAAATAGTAAGTAACAATTTAATAAATTGTAAGTAACAATTTAATAAATAGTATGTAACAATTTAAAAATAGTAAGTAACAATTTAATAAATAGTAAGTAACAATTTAATAAATAGTATGAAACAATTTAATAAATAGTATGTAACAATTTAATAAATAGTAAGTAACAATTTAATAAATAGTAAGTAACAATTTAATAAATAGTAAGTAAGAATTTAAAAAATGGTAAGTAACAATTAATAAATAGTAAGTAACAATTTAATAAATACTAAGTAACAATTTAATAAATTGTAAGTAACAATTTAATAAATAGTATGTAACAATTTAATAAATAGTGAGTAACAATTTAATACATAGTAAGTAACAATTTAATAAATAGTATGTAACAATTTAATAAATAGTAAGTAACAATTTAATAAATAGATAGTAACAATTTAATTAATAGTAAGTAACAACTTAATAAATAGTAAATAACAATTTAATAAATAGTAAGTAACAATTTGATAAATAGTAAGTAACAATTTAATAAATAGTAAGTAACAATTTAATAAATAGTAACTAACAATTTAATAAATAATAAGTAACAATTTAATAAATAGTAAGTAACAATTTAATAAACAGTAAGTAACAATTTAATAAATAATAAGTAACAATTTAATAAATAGTAAGTAACAATTTAATAAATAGTGAGTAACAATTTAATAAATAGTAAGTAACAATTTAATAAATAGATAGTAACAATTTAATTAATAGTAAGTAACAACTTAATAAATAGTAAGTAACAATTTAATAAATAGTAAGAAACATTTTAATAAATAGTAAGTCACAATTTGATAAATAGTTTGTAACGATTTGATAAATAGTCAGTGTCAATTTAATAAATAATAAGTAACAATTTAATAAATAGTAAGTAACAATTTAATAAATAGTAAGTAACAATTTAATAAATAGTAAGTAACAATTTAATAAATAGTAAGTAATAATATAATAAATAGTATGTAACAATTTAATAAATAGTAAGTAACAATTTAATACATAGTAAGTAACAATTTAATAAATAGTAAGTAACAATTTAATACATAGTAAGTAACAATTTAAAAAATAGTAACAATTTAATAAATAGTAAGTAACAATTTAAAAAATAGTAACAATTTAATAAATAGTAAGTAACAATTTAATAAATAGTAAGTAACAATTTAATAAATAGTAAGTAACAATTTGATAAATAGTAAGTAACAATATAATAAATAGTATGTAACAATTTAATAAATAGTAAGTAACAATTTAATACATAGTAAGTAACAATTTAATAAATAGTAAGTAACAATTTAATAAATAGTAAGTAACAATTTAATAAATAGTAAGTAACAATTTAGTAAATAGTAACTAACAATTTGATAAATAGTAAGTAACAATTTGATAAATAGTAAGTAACAATTTGATAAATAGTTAGTAACCATTTGATAAATAGTAAGTAACCATTTGATAAATAGTAAGTAACAATTTAATTAATAGTAAGAAACATTTTAATAAATAGTAAGTAACAATTTAATAAATAGTAAGTAAGAATTTAATAAATAGTAAGTAACAATTTAATAAATTGTAAGTAACAATTTAATAAATAGTATGTAACAATTTAAAAATAGTAAGTAACAATTTAATAAATAGTAAGTAACAATTTAATAAATAGTATGAAACAATTTAATAAATTGTATGTAACAATTTAATAAATAGTAAGTAACAATTTAATAAATAGTAAGTAACAATTTAATAAATAGTAAGTAAGAATTTAAAAAATGGTAAGTAACAATTAATAAATAGTAAGTAACAATTTAATAAATACTAAGTAACAATTTAATAAATTGTAAGTAACAATTTAATAAATAGTATGTAACAATTTAATAAATAGTGAGTAACAATTTAATACATAGTAAGTAACAATTTAATAAATAGTAAGTAACAATTTAATAAATAGTAAGTAACAATTTAATAAATAGTAAGTAACAATTTAATAAATAGTAAGTAACAATTTAATAAATTGTAAGTAACAATTTAATAAATAGTATGAAACAATTTAATAAATAGTATGTAACAATTTAATAAATAGTAAGTAACAATTTAATAAATAGTAAGTAACAATTTAATAAATAGTAAGTAAGAATTTAAAAAATGGTAAGTAACAATTAATAAATAGTAAGTAACAATTTAATAAATACTAAGTAACAATTTAATAAATTGTAAGTAACAATTTAATAAATAGTATGTAACAATTTAATAAATAGTGAGTAACAATTTAATACATAGTAAGTAACAATTTAATAAATAGTATGTAACAATTTAATAAATAGTAAGTAACAATTTAATAAATAGATAGTAACAATTTAATTAATAGTAAGTAACAACTTAATAAATAGTAAATAACAATTTAATAAATAGTAAGTAACAATTTGATAAATAGTAAGTAACAATTTAATAAATAGTAAGTAACAATTTAATAAATAGTAACTAACAATTTAATAAATAATAAGTAACAATTTAATAAATAGTAAGTAATAATTTAATAAACAGTAAGTAACAATTTAATAAATAATAAGTAACAATTTAATAAATAGTAAGTAACAATTTAATAAATAGTGAGTAACAATTTAATAAATAGTAAGTAACAATTTAATAAATAGATAGTAACAATTTAATTAATAGTAAGTAACAACTTAATAAATAGTAAGTAACAATTTAATAAATAGTAAGAAACATTTTAATAAATAGTAAGTCACAATTTGATAAATAGTTTGTAACGATTTGATAAATAGTCAGTGTCAATTTAATAAATAATAAGTAACAATTTAATAAATAGTAAGTAACAATTTAATAAATAGTAAGTAACAATTTAATAAATAGTAAGTAACAATTTAATAAATAGTAAGTAATAATATAATAAATAGTATGTAACAATTTAATAAATAGTAAGTAACAATTTAATACATAGTAAGTAACAATTTAATAAATAGTAAGTAACAATTTAATACATAGTAAGTAACAATTTAAAAAATAGTAACAATTTAATAAATAGTAAGTAACAATTTAAAAAATAGTAACAATTTAATAAATAGTAAGTAACAATTTAATAAATAGTAAGTAACAATTTAATAAATAGTAAGTAACAATTTGATAAATAGTAAGTAACAATATAATAAATAGTATGTAACAATTTAATAAATAGTAAGTAACAATTTAATACATAGTAAGTAACAATTTAATAAATAGTAAGTAACAATTTAATAAATAGTAAGTAACAATTTAATAAATAGTAAGTAACAATTTAGTAAATAGTAACTAACAATTTGATAAATAGTAAGTAACAATTTGATAAATAGTAAGTAACAATTTGATAAATAGTTAGTAACCATTTGATAAATAGTAAGTAACCATTTGATAAATAGTAAGTAACAATTTAATTAATAGTAAGAAACATTTTAATAAATAGTAAGTAACAATTTAATAAATAGTAAGTAACAATTTAATAAATAGTAAGTAACAATTTAAAAAATAGTAACAATTTAATAAATAGTAAGTAACAATTTAATAAATAGTAAGTAACAATTTAATAAATAGTAAGTAACAATTTAATATATAGTAAGTAACAATTTGATAAATAGCAAGTAACAATTTAATAAATAGTAAGTAACAATTTAATAAATAGTAAGTAAAAATTTAATAAATAGTTTGTAACAATTTAATAAATAGTAAGTGTCAATTTAATAAATAATAAGTAACAATTTAATAAATAGTAAGTATCAATTTAATAAATAGTAAGTAACAATTTAATAAATAGTAAGTAACAATTTAATAAACAGTAAGTAACAATTTAATAAATAGTATGTAACAATTTAATAAATAGTAAGTAACAATTTAATACATAGTAAGTAACAATTTAATAAATAGTAAATAACAATTTAATAAATAGTAAGTAACAATTTAAAATATAGTAACAATTTAATAAATAGTAAGTAACAATTTAATTAATAGTAAGTAACAATTTAATAAATAGTAAGTAACAATTTAATAAATAGTAAGTAACAATTTAATAAATAGTAAGTAACAATTTAATGAATAGTAAGTAACAATTTAATAAATAGTAAGTAACAATTTAATAAATAGTAAGTAACAATTTAATAAACAGTAAGTAACAATTTAATAAATAGTATGTAACAATTTAATAAATAGTAAGTAACAATTTAATACATAGTAAGTAACAATTTAATAAATAGTAAATAACAATTTAATAAATAGTAAGTAACAATTTAAAATATAGTAACAATTTAATAAATAGTAAGTAACAATTTAATTAATAGTAAGTAACAACTTAATAAATAGTAAGCAACAATTTATTAAATAGTAAGAAACGTTTTAATAAATAGTAAGTAACAATTTAATAAATAGTAAGTAACAGTTTAATAAATAGTATGTAACAATTTAATAAATGGTAAGTTACAATTTAATACATAGTAAGTAACAATTTAATAAATAGTAAGTAAAAATTCAATAAATAGTAAGTAACAATTTAAAAAATAGTAACAATTTAATAAATAGTAAGTAACAATTTAATAAATAGTAAGTAACAATTTGATAAATAGTAAGTAACAATTTAATAAATAGTAAGTAACAATTTAATAAATAGTAACTAACAATTTAATAAATAATAAGTAACAATTTAATAAATAGTAACTAACAATTTAATAAATAATAAGTAACAATTTAATAAATAGTAAGTAACAATTTAATAAATAGTAAGTAACAATTTAATAAATAGTAAGTAACAATTTAATAAATAATAAGTAACAATTTAATAAATAGTAAGTAACAATTTAATAAATAGTAAGTAACAATTTAATAAATAGTTAGTAACAATTTAATAAATTGTAAGTAACAATTTAATAAATAGTATGTAACAATTTAATAAATAGTAAGTAACAATTTAATAAATAATAAGTAACAATTTAATAAATAGTAAGTAACAATTTAATAAACAGTAAGTAACAATTTAATAAATAGTAAGTAACAATTTAATAAATAGTAAGTAACAATTTAATAAATAGTAAGTAACAATTTAATAAATTGTAAGTAACAATTTAATAAATAGTATGTAACAATTTAATAAATAGTAAGTAACAATTTAATAAATTGTAAGTAACAATTTAATAAATAGTATGTAACAATTTAAAAATAGTAAGTAACAATTTAATAAATAGTAAGTAACAATTTAATAAATAGTATGAAACAATTTAATAAATAGTATGTAACAATTTAATAAATAGTAAGTAACAATTTAATAAATAGTAAGTAACAATTTAATAAATAGTAAGTAAGAATTTAATAAATAGTAAGTAACAATTTAATAAATTGTAAGTAACAATTTAATAAATAGTATGTAACAATTTAAAAATAGTAAGTAACAATTTAATAAATAGTAAGTAACAATTTAATAAATAGTATGAAACAATTTAATAAATTGTATGTAACAATTTAATAAATAGTAAGTAACAATTTAATAAATAGTAAGTAACAATTTAATAAATAGTAAGTAAGAATTTAAAAAATGGTAAGTAACAATTAATAAATAGTAAGTAACAATTTAATAAATACTAAGTAACAATTTAATAAATTGTAAGTAACAATTTAATAAATAGTATGTAACAATTTAATAAATAGTGAGTAACAATTTAATACATAGTAAGTAACAATTTAATAAATAGTAAGTAACAATTTAATAAATAGTAAGTAACAATTTAATAAATAGTAAGTAACAATTTAATAAATAGTAAGTAACAATTTAATAAATTGTAAGTAACAATTTAATAAATAGTATGTAACAATTTAATAAATAGTAAGTAACAATTTAATAAATTGTAAGTAACAATTTAATAAATAGTATGTAACAATTTAAAAATAGTAAGTAACAATTTAATAAATAGTAAGTAACAATTTAATAAATAGTATGAAACAATTTAATAAATAGTATGTAACAATTTAATAAATAGTAAGTAACAATTTAATAAATAGTAAGTAACAATTTAATAAATAGTAAGTAAGAATTTAAAAAATGGTAAGTAACAATTAATAAATAGTAAGTAACAATTTAATAAATACTAAGTAACAATTTAATAAATTGTAAGTAACAATTTAATAAATAGTATGTAACAATTTAATAAATAGTGAGTAACAATTTAATACATAGTAAGTAACAATTTAATAAATAGTATGTAACAATTTAATAAATAGTAAGTAACAATTTAATAAATAGATAGTAACAATTTAATTAATAGTAAGTAACAACTTAATAAATAGTAAATAACAATTTAATAAATAGTAAGTAACAATTTGATAAATAGTAAGTAACAATTTAATAAATAGTAAGTAACAATTTAATAAATAGTAACTAACAATTTAATAAATAATAAGTAACAATTTAATAAATAGTAAGTAACAATTTAATAAACAGTAAGTAACAATTTAATAAATAATAAGTAACAATTTAATAAATAGTAAGTAACAATTTAATAAATAGTGAGTAACAATTTAATAAATAGTAAGTAACAATTTAATAAATAGATAGTAACAATTTAATTAATAGTAAGTAACAACTTAATAAATAGTAAGTAACAATTTAATAAATAGTAAGAAACATTTTAATAAATAGTAAGTCACAATTTGATAAATAGTTTGTAACGATTTGATAAATAGTCAGTGTCAATTTAATAAATAATAAGTAACAATTTAATAAATAGTAAGTAACAATTTAATAAATAGTAAGTAACAATTTAATAAATAGTAAGTAACAATTTAATAAATAGTAAGTAATAATTTAATAAATAGTAAGTAACAATTTAATAAATAGTAAGTAACAATTTAATAAATAGTAAGTAACAATTTAATAAATAATAAGTAACAATTTAATAAATAGTAAGTAACAATTTAATAAATAGTAAGTAACAATTTAATAAATAGTTAGTAACAATTTAATAAATTGTAAGTAACAATTTAATAAATAGTATGTAACAATTTAATAAATAGTAAGTAACAATTTAATAAATAATAAGTAACAATTTAATAAATAGTAAGTAACAATTTAATAAACAGTAAGTAACAATTTAATAAATAGTAAGTAACAATTTAATAAATAGTAAGTAACAATTTAATAAATAGTAAGTAACAATTTAATAAATTGTAAGTAACAATTTAATAAATAGTATGTAACAATTTAATAAATAGTAAGTAACAATTTAATAAATTGTAAGTAACAATTTAATAAATAGTATGTAACAATTTAAAAATAGTAAGTAACAATTTAATAAATAGTAAGTAACAATTTAATAAATAGTATGAAACAATTTAATAAATAGTATGTAACAATTTAATAAATAGTAAGTAACAATTTAATAAATAGTAAGTAACAATTTAATAAATAGTAAGTAAGAATTTAATAAATAGTAAGTAACAATTTAATAAATTGTAAGTAACAATTTAATAAATAGTATGTAACAATTTAAAAATAGTAAGTAACAATTTAATAAATAGTAAGTAACAATTTAATAAATAGTATGAAACAATTTAATAAATTGTATGTAACAATTTAATAAATAGTAAGTAACAATTTAATAAATAGTAAGTAACAATTTAATAAATAGTAAGTAAGAATTTAAAAAATGGTAAGTAACAATTAATAAATAGTAAGTAACAATTTAATAAATACTAAGTAACAATTTAATAAATTGTAAGTAACAATTTAATAAATAGTATGTAACAATTTAATAAATAGTGAGTAACAATTTAATACATAGTAAGTAACAATTTAATAAATAGTAAGTAACAATTTAATAAATAGTAAGTAACAATTTAATAAATAGTAAGTAACAATTTAATAAATAGTAAGTAACAATTTAATAAATTGTAAGTAACAATTTAATAAATAGTATGTAACAATTTAATAAATAGTAAGTAACAATTTAATAAATTGTAAGTAACAATTTAATAAATAGTATGTAACAATTTAAAAATAGTAAGTAACAATTTAATAAATAGTAAGTAACAATTTAATAAATAGTATGAAACAATTTAATAAATAGTATGTAACAATTTAATAAATAGTAAGTAACAATTTAATAAATAGTAAGTAACAATTTAATAAATAGTAAGTAAGAATTTAAAAAATGGTAAGTAACAATTAATAAATAGTAAGTAACAATTTAATAAATACTAAGTAACAATTTAATAAATTGTAAGTAACAATTTAATAAATAGTATGTAACAATTTAATAAATAGTGAGTAACAATTTAATACATAGTAAGTAACAATTTAATAAATAGTATGTAACAATTTAATAAATAGTAAGTAACAATTTAATAAATAGATAGTAACAATTTAATTAATAGTAAGTAACAACTTAATAAATAGTAAATAACAGTTTAATAAATAGTAAGTAACAATTTGATAAATAGTAAGTAACAATTTAATAAATAGTAAGTAACAATTTAATAAATAGTAACTAACAATTTAATAAATAATAAGTAACAATTTAATAAATAGTAAGTAACAATTTAATAAACAGTAAGTAACAATTTAATAAATAATAAGTAACAATTTAATAAATAGTAAGTAACAATTTAATAAATAGTGAGTAACAATTTAATAAATAGTAAGTAACAATTTAATAAATAGATAGTAACAATTTAATTAATAGTAAGTAACAACTTAATAAATAGTAAGTAACAATTTAATAAATAGTAAGAAACATTTTAATAAATAGTAAGTCACAATTTGATAAATAGTTTGTAACGATTTGATAAATAGTCAGTGTCAATTTAATAAATAATAAGTAACAATTTAATAAATAGTAAGTAACAATTTAATAAATAGTAAGTAACAATTTAATAAATAGTAAGTAACAATTTAATAAATAGTAAGTAATAATATAATAAATAGTATGTAACAATTTAATAAATAGTAAGTAACAATTTAATACATAGTAAGTAACAATTTAATAAATAGTAAGTAACAATTTAATACATAGTAAGTAACAATTTAAAAAATAGTAACAATTTAATAAATAGTAAGTAACAATTTAAAAAATAGTAACAATTTAATAAATAGTAAGTAACAATTTAATAAATAGTAAGTAACAATTTAATAAATAGTAAGTAACAATTTGATAAATAGTAAGTAACAATATAATAAATAGTATGTAACAATTTAATAAATAGTAAGTAACAATTTAATACATAGTAAGTAACAATTTAATAAATAGTAAGTAACAATTTAATAAATAGTAAGTAACAATTTAATAAATAGTAAGTAACAATTTAGTAAATAGTAACTAACAATTTGATAAATAGTAAGTAACAATTTGATAAATAGTAAGTAACAATTTGATAAATAGTTAGTAACCATTTGATAAATAGTAAGTAACCATTTGATAAACAGTAAGTAACAATTTAATTAATAGTAAGAAACATTTTAATAAATAGTAAGTAACAATTTAATAAATAGTAAGTAAGAATTTAATAAATAGTAAGTAACAATTTAATAAATTGTAAGTAACAATTTAATAAATAGTATGTAACAATTTAAAAATAGTAAGTAACAATTTAATAAATAGTAAGTAACAATTTAATAAATAGTATGAAACAATTTAATAAATTGTATGTAACAATTTAATAAATAGTAAGTAACAATTTAATAAATAGTAAGTAACAATTTAATAAATAGTAAGTAAGAATTTAAAAAATGGTAAGTAACAATTAATAAATAGTAAGTAACAATTTAATAAATACTAAGTAACAATTTAATAAATTGTAAGTAACAATTTAATAAATAGTATGTAACAATTTAATAAATAGTGAGTAACAATTTAATACATAGTAAGTAACAATTTAATAAATAGTAAGTAACAATTTAATAAATAGTAAGTAACAATTTAATAAATAGTAAGTAACAATTTAATAAATAGTAAGTAACAATTTAATAAATTGTAAGTAACAATTTAATAAATAGTATGTAACAATTTAATAAATAGTAAGTAACAATTTAATAAATTGTAAGTAACAATTTAATAAATAGTATGTAACAATTTAAAAATAGTAAGTAACAATTTAATAAATAGTAAGTAACAATTTAATAAATAGTATGAAACAATTTAATAAATAGTATGTAACAATTTAATAAATAGTAAGTAACAATTTAATAAATAGTAAGTAACAATTTAATAAATAGTAAGTAAGAATTTAAAAAATGGTAAGTAACAATTAATAAATAGTAAGTAACAATTTAATAAATACTAAGTAACAATTTAATAAATTGTAAGTAACAATTTAATAAATAGTATGTAACAATTTAATAAATAGTGAGTAACAATTTAATACATAGTAAGTAACAATTTAATAAATAGTATGTAACAATTTAATAAATAGTAAGTAACAATTTAATAAATAGATAGTAACAATTTAATTAATAGTAAGTAACAACTTAATAAATAGTAAATAACAATTTAATAAATAGTAAGTAACAATTTGATAAATAGTAAGTAACAATTTAATAAATAGTAAGTAACAATTTAATAAATAGTAACTAACAATTTAATAAATAATAAGTAACAATTTAATAAATAGTAAGTAACAATTTAATAAACAGTAAGTAACAATTTAATAAATAATAAGTAACAATTTAATAAATAGTAAGTAACAATTTAATAAATAGTGAGTAACAATTTAATAAATAGTAAGTAACAATTTAATAAATAGATAGTAACAATTTAATTAATAGTAAGTAACAACTTAATAAATAGTAAGTAACAATTTAATAAATAGTAAGAAACATTTTAATAAATAGTAAGTCACAATTTGATAAATAGTTTGTAACGATTTGATAAATAGTCAGTGTCAATTTAATAAATAATAAGTAACAATTTAATAAATAGTAAGTAACAATTTAATAAATAGTAAGTAACAATTTAATAAATAGTAAGTAACAATTTAATAAATAGTAAGTAATAATATAATAAATAGTATGTAACAATTTAATAAATAGTAAGTAACAATTTAATACATAGTAAGTAACAATTTAATAAATAGTAAGTAACAATTTAATACATAGTAAGTAACAATTTAAAAAATAGTAACAATTTAATAAATAGTAAGTAACAATTTAAAAAATAGTAACAATTTAATAAATAGTAAGTAACAATTTAATAAATAGTAAGTAACAATTTAATAAATAGTAAGTAACAATTTGATAAATAGTAAGTAACAATATAATAAATAGTATGTAACAATTTAATAAATAGTAAGTAACAATTTAATACATAGTAAGTAACAATTTAATAAATAGTAAGTAACAATTTAATAAATAGTAAGTAACAATTTAATAAATAGTAAGTAACAATTTAGTAAATAGTAACTAACAATTTGATAAATAGTAAGTAACAATTTGATAAATAGTAAGTAACAATTTGATAAATAGTTAGTAACCATTTGATAAATAGTAAGTAACCATTTGATAAATAGTAAGTAACAATTTAATTAATAGTAAGAAACATTTTAATAAATAGTAAGTAACAATTTAATAAATAGTAAGTAACAATTTAATAAATAGTAAGTAACAATTTAAAAAATAGTAACAATTTAATAAATAGTAAGTAACAATTTAATAAATAGTAAGTAACAATTTAATAAATAGTAAGTAACAATTTAATATATAGTAAGTAACAATTTGATAAATAGCAAGTAACAATTTAATAAATAGTAAGTAACAATTTAATAAATAGTAAGTAAAAATTTAATAAATAGTTTGTAACAATTTAATAAATAGTAAGTGTCAATTTAATAAATAATAAGTAACAATTTAATAAATAGTAAGTATCAATTTAATAAATAGTAAGTAACAATTTAATAAATAGTAAGTAACAATTTAATAAACAGTAAGTAACAATTTAATAAATAGTATGTAACAATTTAATAAATAGTAAGTAACAATTTAATACATAGTAAGTAACAATTTAATAAATAGTAAATAACAATTTAATAAATAGTAAGTAACAATTTAAAATATAGTAACAATTTAATAAATAGTAAGTAACAATTTAATTAATAGTAAGTAACAATTTAATAAATAGTAAGTAACAATTTAATAAATAGTAAGTAACAATTTAATAAATAGTAAGTAACAATTTAATGAATAGTAAGTAACAATTTAATAAATAGTAAGTAACAATTTAATAAATAGTAAGTAACAATTTAATAAACAGTAAGTAACAATTTAATAAATAGTATGTAACAATTTAATAAATAGTAAGTAACAATTTAATACATAGTAAGTAACAATTTAATAAATAGTAAATAACAATTTAATAAATAGTAAGTAACAATTTAAAATATAGTAACAATTTAATAAATAGTAAGTAACAATTTAATTAATAGTAAGTAACAACTTAATAAATAGTAAGCAACAATTTAATAAATAGTAAGAAACGTTTTAATAAATAGTAAGTAACAATTTAATAAATAGTAAGTAACAGTTTAATAAATAGTATGTAACAATTTAATAAATGGTAAGTTACAATTTAATACATAGTAAGTAACAATTTAATAAATAGTAAGTAAAAATTCAATAAATAGTAAGTAACAATTTAAAAAATAGTAACAATTTAATAAATAGTAAGTAACAATTTAATAAATAGTAAGTAACAATTTGATAAATAGTAAGTAACAATTTAATAAATAGTAAGTAACAATTTAATAAATAGTAACTAACAATTTAATAAATAATAAGTAACAATTTAATAAATAGTATGTAACAATTTAATAAATAGTAAGTAACAATTTAATAAATAGTAAGTAACAATTTAATAAATAGTAAGTAACAATTTAATAAATAGTAAGTAACAATTTAATAAATAGTAAGTAACAATTTAATAAATAGTAAGTAACAATTTAATAAATTGTAAGTAACAATTTAATAAATAGTATGTAACAATTTAATAAATAGTGAGTAACAATTTAATACATAGTAAGTAACAATTTAATAAATAGTATGTAACAATTTAATAAATAGTAAGTAACAATTTAATAAATAGATAGTAACAATTTAATTAATAGTAAGTAACAACTTAATAAATAGTAAGTAACAATTTACTAAATAGTAAGTAACAATTTAATAAATAGTAAGTAACAATTTCCAAAATAGTAAGAAACAATATAATAAACAGTAAGTAACAATTTAATAAACAGTAACAATTTAATAAATAGTAAGTAACAATTTAATAAACAGTAACAATTTAATAAAGAGTAAGTAACAATTTAATAAATAGTAAGTAACAATTTAATAAATAGTTTGTAACAATTTAATAAATAGTAAGTGTCAATTTAATAAATAATATGTAACAATTTAATAAATAGTAAGTAACAATTTAATAAATAGTAAGTAACAATTTAATAAATAGTAAGTAACAATTTAATAAATAGTATGTAACAATTTAATAAATAGTAAGTAACAATTTAATACATAGTAAGTAACAATTTTATAAATAGTAAGTAACAATTTAATAAATAGTAAGTAACAATTTGATAAATAGTATGTAACAATTTGATAAATAGTAAGTAACAATTTGATAAATTGTAAGTAACAATTTAATAAATAGTATGTAACAATTTAATAAATAGTAAGTAACAATTTTATACATAGTAAGTAACAATTTAATAAATAGTAAGTAACAATTTAATAAATAGTAAGTAACAATTTAATATATTGTAAGTAACAATTTGATAAATAGCAAGTAACAATTTAATAAATAGTAAGTAACAATAAAATATATAGTAAGTAACAATTTAATAATTAGTAAGTAACAATTTAATAAATAATAAGTAACAATTTAATAAATAGTAAGTAACAATTTAATAAACAGTAAGTAACAATTTAATAAATAGTAAGTAACAATTTAATAAATAGTAAGTAACAATTTAATAAATAGTAAGTAACAATTTAATAAATTGTAAGTAACAATTTAATAAATAGTATGTAACAATTTAATAAATAGTAAGTAACAATTTAATAAATTGTAAGTAACAATTTAATAAATAGTATGTAACAATTTAAAAATAGTAAGTAACAATTTAATAAATAGTAAGTAACAATTTAATAAATAGTATGAAACAATTTAATAAATAGTATGTAACAATTTAATAAATAGTAAGTAACAATTTAATAAATAGTAAGTAACAATTTAATAAATAGTAAGTAACAATTTAATAAATAGTAAGTAACAATTTAATAAATAGTAAGTAACAATTTAATAAATAGTAAGTAACAATTTAATAAATTGTAAGTAACAATTTAATAAATAGTATGTAACAATTTAATAAATAGTGAGTAACAATTTAATAAATAGTAAGTAACAATTTAATAAATAGTAAGTAACAATTTAATGAATAGTAAGTAACAATTTAATAAATAGTGAGTAACAATTTAACAAATAGTAAGTAACAATTTAATAAATAGTATGAAACAATTTAATAAATAGTATGTAACAATTTAATTAATAGTAAGTAACAATTTACTAAATAGTAAGTAACAATTTAATAAATAGTAAGTAACAATTTCCTAAATAGTAAGAAACAATATAATAAACAGTAAGTAACAATTTAATAAACAGTAACAATTTAATAAATAGTAAGTAACAATTTAATAAACAGTAACAATTTAATAAAGAGTAAGTAACAATTTAATAAATAGTAAGTAACAATTTAATAAATAGTTTGTAACAATTTAATAAATAGTAAGTGTCAATTTAATAAATAATAAGTAACAATTTAATAAATAGTAAGTAACAATTTAATAAATAGTAAGTAACTATTTAATAAATAGTAAGTAACAATTTAATAAATAGTAAGTAACAATTTAATAAATAGTATGTAACAATTTAATAAATAGTAAGTAACAATTTAATACATAGTAAGTAACAATTTTATAAATAGTAAGTAACAATTTAATAAATAGTAAGTAACAATTTGATAAATAGTAAGTAACAATTTGATAAATAGTAAGTAACAATTTGATAAATAGTAAGTAACAATTTGATAAATTGTAAGTAACAATTTAATAAATAGTATGTAACAATTTAATAAATAGTAAGTAACAATTTAATACATAATATGTAATAATTTAATAAATAGTAAGTAACAATTTAATAAATAGTTTGTAACAATTTAATAAATAGTCAGTGTCAATTTAATAAATAATAAGTAACAATTTAATAAATAGTAAGTAACAATTTAATAAATAGTAAGTAACAATTTAATAAATAGTAAGTAACAATTTAATAAATAGTAAGTAACAATATAATAAATAGTATGTAACAATTTAATAAATAGTAAGTAACAATTTAATACATAGTAAGTAACAATTTAATAAATAGTAAGTAACAATTTAATATATAGTAAGTAACAATTTAAAAAATAGTAACAATTTAATAAATAGTAAGTAACAATTTAATAAATAGTAAGTAACAATTTAATAAATAGTAAGTAACAATTTGATAAATAGTAAGTAACAATTTGATAAATAGTAAGTAACAATTTAATAAATAGTAAGTAACAATTTAATAAATAGTAAGTAACAATTTAATAAACAGTAAGTAACAATTTAATAAATAATAAGTAACAATTTAATAAATAGTAAGTAACAATTTAATAAATAGTGAGTAACAATTTAATAAATAGTAAGTAACAATTTAATAAATAGTAAGTAACAATTTAATAAATAGTAAGTAACAATTTAATAAATTGTAAGTAACAATTTAATAAATAGTATGTAACAATTTAATAAATAGTAAGTAACAATTTAATAAATTGTAAGTAACAATTTAATAAATAGTATGTAACAATTTAAAAATAGTAAGTAACAATTTAATAAATAGTAAGTAACAATTTAATAAATAGTATGAAACAATTTAATAAATAGTATGTAACAATTTAATAAATAGTAAGTAACAATTTAATAAATAGTAAGTAACAATTTAATAAATAGTAAGTAAGAATTTAAAAAATGGTAAGTAACAATTAATAAATAGTAAGTAACAATTTAATAAATACTAAGTAACAATTTAATAAATTGTAAGTAACAATTTAATAAATAGTATGTAACAATTTAATAAATAGTGAGTAACAATTTAATACATAGTAAGTAACAATTTAATAAATAGTATGTAACAATTTAATAAATAGTAAGTAACAATTTAATAAATAGATAGTAACAATTTAATTAATAGTAAGTAACAACTTAATAAATAGTAAATAACAATTTAATAAATAGTAAGTAACAATTTGATAAATAGTAAGTAACAATTTAATAAATAGTAAGTAACAATTTAATAAATAGTAACTAACAATTTAATAAATAATAAGTAACAATTTAATAAATAGTAAGTAACAATTTAATAAACAGTAAGTAACAATTTAATAAATAATAAGTAACAATTTAATAAATAGTAAGTAACAATTTAATAAATAGTGAGTAACAATTTAATAAATAGTAAGTAACAATTTAATAAATAGATAGTAACAATTTAATTAATAGTAAGTAACAACTTAATATATAGTAAGTAACAATTTAATAAATAGTAAGAAACATTTTAATAAATAGTAAGTCACAATTTGATAAATAGTTTGTAACGATTTGATAAATAGTCAGTGTCAATTTAATAAATAATAAGTAACAATTTAATAAATAGTAAGTAACAATTTAATAAATAGTAAGTAACAATTTAATAAATAGTAAGTAACAATTTAATAAATAGTAAGTAATAATATAATAAATAGTATGTAACAATTTAATAAATAGTAAGTAACAATTTAATACATAGTAAGTAACAATTTAATAAATAGTAAGTAACAATTTAATACATAGTAAGTAACAATTTAAAAAATAGTAACAATTTAATAAATAGTAAGTAACAATTTAAAAAATAGTAACAATTTAATAAATAGTAAGTAACAATTTAATAAATAGTAAGTAACAATTTAATAAATAGTAAGTAACAATTTGATAAATAGTAAGTAACAATATAATAAATAGTATGTAACAATTTAATAAATAGTAAGTAACAATTTAATACATAGTAAGTAACAATTTAATAAATAGTAAGTAACAATTTAATAAATAGTAAGTAACAATTTAATAAATAGTAAGTAACAATTTAGTAAATAGTAACTAACAATTTGATAAATAGTAAGTAACAATTTGATAAATAGTAAGTAACAATTTGATAAATAGTTAGTAACCATTTGATAAATAGTAAGTAACCATTTGATAAATAGTAAGTAACAATTTAATTAATAGTAAGAAACATTTTAATAAATAGTAAGTAACAATTTAATAAATAGTAAGTAAGAATTTAATAAATAGTAAGTAACAATTTAATAAATTGTAAGTAACAATTTAATAAATAGTATGTAACAATTTAAAAATAGTAAGTAACAATTTAATAAATAGTAAGTAACAATTTAATAAATAGTATGAAACAATTTAATAAATTGTATGTAACAATTTAATAAATAGTAAGTAACAATTTAATAAATAGTAAGTAACAATTTAATAAATAGTAAGTAAGAATTTAAAAAATGGTAAGTAACAATTAATAAATAGTAAGTAACAATTTAATAAATACTAAGTAACAATTTAATAAATTGTAAGTAACAATTTAATAAATAGTATGTAACAATTTAATAAATAGTGAGTAACAATTTAATACATAGTAAGTAACAATTTAATAAATAGTAAGTAACAATTTAATAAATAGTAAGTAACAATTTAATAAATAGTAAGTAACAATTTAATAAATAGTAAGTAACAATTTAATAAATTGTAAGTAACAATTTAATAAATAGTATGTAACAATTTAATAAATAGTAAGTAACAATTTAATAAATTGTAAGTAACAATTTAATAAATAGTATGTAACAATTTAAAAATAGTAAGTAACAATTTAATAAATAGTAAGTAACAATTTAATAAATAGTATGAAACAATTTAATAAATAGTATGTAACAATTTAATAAATAGTAAGTAACAATTTAATAAATAGTAAGTAACAATTTAATAAATAGTAAGTAAGAATTTAAAAAATGGTAAGTAACAATTAATAAATAGTAAGTAACAATTTAATAAATACTAAGTAACAATTTAATAAATTGTAAGTAACAATTTAATAAATAGTATGTAACAATTTAATAAATAGTGAGTAACAATTTAATACATAGTAAGTAACAATTTAATAAATAGTATGTAACAATTTAATAAATAGTAAGTATCAATTTAATAAATAGATAGTAACAATTTAATTAATAGTAAGTAACTACTTAATAAATAGTAAATAACAATTTAATAAATAGTAAGTAACAATTTGATAAATAGTAAGTAACAATTTAATAAATAGTAAGTAACAATTTAATAAATAGTAACTAACAATTTAATAAATAATAAGTAACAATTTAATAAATAGTAAGTAACAATTTAATAAACAGTAAGTAACAATTTAATAAATAATAAGTAACAATTTAATAAATAGTAAGTAACAATTTAATAAATAGTGAGTAACAATTTAATAAATAGTAAGTAACAATTTAATAAATAGATAGTAACAATTTAATTAATAGTAAGTAACAACTTAATAAATAGTAAGTAACAATTTAATAAATAGTAAGAAACATTTTAATAAATAGTAAGTCACAATTTGATAAATAGTTTGTAACGATTTGATAAATAGTCAGTGTCAATTTAATAAATAATAAGTAACAATTTAATAAATAGTAAGTAACAATTTAATAAATAGTAAGTAACAATTTAATAAATAGTAAGTAACAATTTAATAAATAGTAAGTAACAATTTAATAAATAGTAAGTAATAATATAATAAATAGTATGTAACAATTTAATAAATAGTAAGTAACAATTTAATACATAGTAAGTAACAATTTAATAAATAGTAAGTAACAATTTAATACATAGTAAGTAACAATTTAAAAAATAGTAAGTAACAATTTAATAAATAGTAAGTAACAATTTAATAAATAGTAAGTAACAATTTAGTAAATAGTAACTAACAATTTGATAAATAGTAAGTAACAATTTGATAAATAGTAAGTAACAATTTGATAAATAGTTAGTAACCATTTGATAAATAGTAAGTAACCATTTGATAAATAGTAAGTAACAATTTAATTAATAGTAAGAAACATTTTAATAAATAGTAAGTAACAATTTAATAAATAGTAAGTAACAATTTAATAAATAGTAAGTAACAATTTAATAAATAGTAAGTAACAATTTAATAAATAGTAAGTAACAATTTAGTAAATAGTAACTAACAATTTGATAAATAGTAAGTAACAATTTGATAAATAGTAAGTAACAATTTGATAAATAGTTAGTAACCATTTGATAAATAGTAAGTAACCATTTGATAAATAGTAAGTAACAATTTAATTAATAGTAAGAAACATTTTAATAAATAGTAAGTAACAATTTAATAAATAGTAAGTAACAATTTAATAAATAGTAAGTAACAATTTAAAAAATAGTAACAATTTAATAAATAGTAAGTAACAATTTAATAAATAGTAAGTAACAATTTAATAAATAGTAAGTAACAATTTAATATATAGTAAGTAACAATTTGATAAATAGCAAGTAACAATTTAATAAATAGTAAGTAACAATTTAATAAATAGTAAGTAAAAATTTAATAAATAGTTTGTAACAATTTAATAAATAGTAAGTGTCAATTTAATAAATAATAAGTAACAATTTAATAAATAGTAAGTATCAATTTAATAAATAGTAAGTAACAATTTAATAAATAGTAAGTAACAATTTAATAAACAGTAAGTAACAATTTAATAAATAGTATGTAACAATTTAATAAATAGTAAGTAACAATTTAATACATAGTAAGTAACAATTTAATAAATAGTAAATAACAATTTAATAAATAGTAAGTAACAATTTAAAATATAGTAACAATTTAATAAATAGTAAGTAACAATTTAATTAATAGTAAGTAACAATTTAATAAATAGTAAGTAACAATTTAATAAATAGTAAGTAACAATTTAATAAATAGTAAGTAACAATTTAATGAATAGTAAGTAACAATTTAATAAATAGTAAGTAACAATTTAATAAATAGTAAGTAACAATTTAATAAACAGTAAGTAACAATTTAATAAATAGTATGTAACAATTTAATAAATAGTAAGTAACAATTTAATACATAGTAAGTAACAATTTAATAAATAGTAAATAACAATTTAATAAATAGTAAGTAACAATTTAAAATATAGTAACAATTTAATAAATAGTAAGTAACAATTTAATTAATAGTAAGTAACAACTTAATAAATAGTAAGCAACAATTTATTAAATAGTAAGAAACGTTTTAATAAATAGTAAGTAACAATTTAATAAATAGTAAGTAACAGTTTAATAAATAGTATGTAACAATTTAATAAATGGTAAGTTACAATTTAATACATAGTAAGTAACAGTTTAATAAATAGTAAGTAAAAATTCAATAAATAGTAAGTAACAATTTAAAAAATAGTAACAATTTAATAAATAGTAAGTAACAATTTAATAAATAGTAAGTAACAATTTGATAAATAGTAAGTAACAATTTAATAAATAGTAAGTAACAATTTAATAAATAGTAACTAACAATTTAATAAATAATAAGTAACAATTTAATAAATAGTATGTAACAATTTAATAAATAGTAAGTAACAATTTAATAAATAGTAAGTAACAATTTAATAAATAGTAAGTAACAATTTAATAAATAGTAAGTAACAATTTAATAAATAGTAAGTAACAATTTAATAAATAGTAAGTAACAATTTAATAAATTGTAAGTAACAATTTAATAAATAGTATGTAACAATTTAATAAATAGTGAGTAACAATTTAATACATAGTAAGTAACAATTTAATAAATAGTATGTAACAATTTAATAAATAGTAAGTAACAATTTAATAAATAGATAGTAACAATTTAATTAATAGTAAGTAACAACTTAATAAATAGTAAGAAACAATTTACTAAATAGTAAGTAACAATTTAATAAATAGTAAGTAACAATTTCCAAAATAGTAAGAAACAATATAATAAACAGTAAGTAACAATTTAATAAACAGTAACAATTTAATAAATAGTAAGTAACAATTTAATAAACAGTAACAATTTAATAAAGAGTAAGTAACAATTTAATAAATAGTAAGTAACAATTTAATAAATAGTTTGTAACAATTTAATAAATAGTAAGTGTCAATTTAATAAATAATATGTAACAATTTAATAAATAGTAAGTAACAATTTAATAAATAGTAAGTAACAATTTAATAAATAGTAAGTAACAATTTAATAAATAGTATGTAACAATTTAATAAATAGTAAGTAACAATTTAATACATAGTAAGTAACAATTTTATAAATAGTAAGTAACAATTTAATAAATAGTAAGTAACAATTTGATAAATAGTATGTAACAATTTGATAAATAGTAAGTAACAATTTGATAAATTGTAAGTAACAATTTAATAAATAGTATGTAACAATTTAATAAATAGTAAGTAACAATTTTATACATAGTAAGTAACAATTTAATAAATAGTAAGTAACAATTTAATAAATAGTAAGTAACAATTTAATATATTGTAAGTAACAATTTGATAAATAGCAAGTAACAATTTAATAAATAGTAAGTAACAATAAAATATATAGTAAGTAACAATTTAATAATTAGTAAGTAACAATTTAATAAATAATAAGTAACAATTTAATAAATAGTAAGTAACAATTTAATAAACAGTAAGTAACAATTTAATAAATAGTAAGTAACAATTTAATAAATAGTAAGTAACAATTTAATAAATAGTAAGTAACAATTTAATAAATTGTAAGTAACAATTTAATAAATAGTATGTAACAATTTAATAAATAGTAAGTAACAATTTAATAAATTGTAAGTAACAATTTAATAAATAGTATGTAACAATTTAAAAATAGTAAGTAACAATTTAATAAATAGTAAGTAACAATTTAATAAATAGTATGAAACAATTTAATAAATAGTATGTAACAATTTAATAAATAGTAAGTAACAATTTAATAAATAGTAAGTAACAATTTAATAAATAGTAAGTAACAATTTAATAAATAGTAAGTAACAATTTAATAAATAGTAAGTAACAATTTAATAAATAGTAAGTAACAATTTAATAAATTGTAAGTAACAATTTAATAAATAGTATGTAACAATTTAATAAATAGTGAGTAACAATTTAATAAATAGTAAGTAACAATTTAATAAATAGTAAGTAACAATTTAATGAATAGTAAGTAACAATTTAATAAATAGTGAGTAACAATTTAACAAATAGTAAGTAACAATTTAATAAATAGTATGAAACAATTTAATAAATAGAATGTAACAATTTAATTAATAGTAAGTAACAATTTACTAAATAGTAAGTAACAATTTAATAAATAGTAAGTAACAATTTCCTAAATAGTAAGAAACAATATAATAAACAGTAAGTAACAATTTAATAAACAGTAACAATTTAATAAATAGTAAGTAACAATTTAATAAACAGTAACAATTTAATAAAGAGTAAGTAACAATTTAATAAATAGTAAGTAACAATTTAATAAATAGTTTGTAACAATTTAATAAATAGTAAGTGTCAATTTAATAAATAATAAGTAACAATTTAATAAATAGTAAGTAACAATTTAATAAATAGTAAGTAACTATTTAATAAATAGTAAGTAACAATTTAATAAATAGTAAGTAACAATTTAATAAATAGTATGTAACAATTTAATAAATAGTAAGTAACAATTTAATACATAGTAAGTAACAATTTTATAAATAGTAAGTAACAATTTAATAAATAGTAAGTAACAATTTGATAAATAGTAAGTAACAATTTGATAAATAGTAAGTAACAATTTGATAAATAGTAAGTAACAATTTGATAAATTGTAAGTAACAATTTAATAAATAGTATGTAACAATTTAATAAATAGTAAGTAACAATTTAATACATAGTATGTAATAATTTAATAAATAGTAAGTAACAATTTAATAAATAGTTTGTAACAATTTAATAAATAGTCAGTGTCAATTTAATAAATAATAAGTAACAATTTAATAAATAGTAAGTAACAATTTAATAAATAGTAAGTAACAATTTAATAAATAGTAAGTAACAATTTAATAAATAGTAAGTAACAATATAATAAATAGTATGTAACAATTTAATAAATAGTAAGTAACAATTTAATACATAGTAAGTAACAATTTAATAAATAGTAAGTAACAATTTAATATATAGTAAGTAACAATTTAAAAAATAGTAACAATTTAATAAATAGTAAGTAACAATTTAATAAATAGTAAGTAACAATTTAATAAATAGTAAGTAACAATTTGATAAATAGTAAGTAACAATTTGATAAATAGTAAGTAACAATTTAATAAATAGTAAGTAACAATTTAATAAATAGTAAGTAACAATTTAATAAATAGTAAGTAACAATTTAATAAATAGTAACTAACAATTTAATAAATAATAAGTAACAATTTAATAAATAGTAAGTAACAATTTAATAAATAGTAAGTAACAATTTAATAAATAGTAAGTAACAATTTAATAAATAATAAGTAACAATTTAATAAATAGTAAGTAACAATTTAATAAATAGTAAGTAACAATTTAATAAATAGTTAGTAACAATTTAATAAATTGTAAGTAACAATTTAATAAATAGTATGTAACAATTTAATAAATAGTAAGTAACAATTTAATAAATAATAAGTAACAATTTAATAAATAGTAAGTAACAATTTAATAAACAGTAAATAACAATTTAATAAATAGTAAGTAACAATTTAATAAATAGTAAGTAACAATTTAATAAATAGTAAGTAACAATTTAATAAATTGTAAGTAACAATTTAATAAATAGTATGTAACAATTTAATAAATAGTAAGTAACAATTTAATAAATTGTAAGTAACAATTTAATAAATAGTATGTAACAATTTAAAAATAGTAAGTAACAATTTAATAAATAGTAAGGAACAATTTAATAAATAGTATGAAACAATTTAATAAATAGTATGTAACAATTTAATAAATAGTATGTAACAATTTAAAAATAGTAAGTAACAATTTAATAAATAGTAAGTAACAATTTAATAAATAGTATGAAACAATTTAATAAATTGTATGTAACAATTTAATAAATAGTAAGTAACAATTTAATAAATAGTAAGTAACAATTTAATAAATAGTAAGTAAGAATTTAAAAAATGGTAAGTAACAATTAATAAATAGTAAGTAACAATTTAATAAATACTAAGTAACAATTTAATAAATTGTAAGTAACAATTTAATAAATAGTATGTAACAATTTAATAAATAGTGAGTAACAATTTAATACATAGTAAGTAACAATTTAATAAATAGTAAGTAACAATTTAATAAATAGTAAGTAACAATTTAATAAATAGTAAGTAACAATTTAATAAATAGTAAGTAACAATTTAATAAATTGTAAGTAACAATTTAATAAATAGTATGTAACAATTTAATAAATAGTAAGTAACAATTTAATAAATTGTAAGTAACAATTTAATAAATAGTATGTAACAATTTAAAAATAGTAAGTAACAATTTAATAAATAGTAAGTAACAATTTAATAAATAGTATGAAACAATTTAATAAATAGTATGTAACAATTTAATAAATAGTAAGTAACAATTTAATAAATAGTAAGTAACAATTTAATAAATAGTAAGTAAGAATTTAAAAAATGGTAAGTAACAATTAATAAATAGTAAGTAACAATTTAATAAATACTAAGTAACAATTTAATAAATTGTAAGTAACAATTTAATAAATAGTATGTAACAATTTAATAAATAGTGAGTAACAATTTAATACATAGTAAGTAACAATTTAATAAATAGTAAGTAACAATTTAATAAATAGTAAGTAACAATTTAATAAATAGTAAGTAACAATTTAATAAATAGTAAGTAACAATTTAATAAATAGTAAGTAACAATTTAATAAATAGTAAGTAACAATTTAATAAATTGTAAGTAACAATTTAATAAATAGTATGTAACAATTTAATAAATAGTAAGTAACAATTTAATAAATTGTAAGTAACAATTTAATAAATAGTATGTAACAATTTAAAAATAGTAAGTAACAATTTAATAAATAGTAAGTAACAATTTAATAAATAGTATGAAACAATTTAATAAATAGTAAGTAACAATTTAATAAATAGTAAGTAACAATTTAATAAATAGTAAGTAACAATTTAATAAATAGTAAGTAACAATTTAATAAATTGTAAGTAACAATTTAATAAATAGTATGTAACAATTTAATAAATAGTGAGTAACAATTTAATACATAGTAAGTAACAATTTAATAAATAGTATGTAACAATTTAATAAATAGTAAGTAACAATTTAATAAATAGATAGTAACAATTTAATTAATAGTAAGTAACAACTTAATAAATAGTAAGTAACAATTTACTAAATAGTAAGTAACAATTTAATAAATAGTAAGTAACAATTTCCAAAATAGTAAGAAACAATATAATAAACAGTAAGTAACAATTTAATAAACAGTAACAATTTAATAAATAGTAAGTAACAATTTAATAAACAGTAACAATTTAATAAAGAGTAAGTAACAATTTAATAAATAGTAAGTAACAATTTAATAAATAGTTTGTAACAATTTAATAAATAGTAAGTGTCAATTTAATAAATAATATGTAACAATTTAATAAATAGTAAGTAACAATTTAATAAATAGTAAGTAACAATTTAATAAATAGTAAGTAACAATTTAATAAATAGTATGTAACAATTTAATAAATAGTAAGTAACAATTTAATACATAGTAAGTAACAATTTTATAAATAGTAAGTAACAATTTAATAAATAGTAAGTAACAATTTGATAAATAGTATGTAACAATTTGATAAATAGTAAGTAACAATTTGATAAATTGTAAGTAACAATTTAATAAATAGTATGTAACAATTTAATAAATAGTAAGTAACAATTTTATACATAGTAAGTAACAATTTAATAAATAGTAAGTAACAATTTAATAAATAGTAAGTAACAATTTAATATATTGTAAGTAACAATTTGATAAATAGCAAGTAACAATTTAATAAATAGTAAGTAACAATAAAATATATAGTAAGTAACAATTTAATAATTAGTAAGTAACAATTTAATAAATAATAAGTAACAATTTAATAAATAGTAAGTAACAATTTAATAAACAGTAAGTAACAATTTAATAAATAGTAAGTAACAATTTAATAAATAGTAAGTAACAATTTAATAAATAGTAAGTAACAATTTAATAAATTGTAAGTAACAATTTAATAAATAGTATGTAACAATTTAATAAATAGTAAGTAACAATTTAATAAATTGTAAGTAACAATTTAATAAATAGTATGTAACAATTTAAAAATAGTAAGTAACAATTTAATAAATAGTAAGTAACAATTTAATAAATAGTATGAAACAATTTAATAAATAGTATGTAACAATTTAATAAATAGTAAGTAACAATTTAATAAATAGTAAGTAACAATTTAATAAATAGTAAGTAACAATTTAATAAATAGTAAGTAACAATTTAATAAATAGTAAGTAACAATTTAATAAATAGTAAGTAACAATTTAATAAATTGTAAGTAACAATTTAATAAATAGTATGTAACAATTTAATAAATAGTGAGTAACAATTTAATAAATAGTAAGTAACAATTTAATAAATAGTAAGTAACAATTTAATGAATAGTAAGTAACAATTTAATAAATAGTGAGTAACAATTTAACAAATAGTAAGTAACAATTTAATAAATAGTATGAAACAATTTAATAAATAGTATGTAACAATTTAATTAATAGTAAGTAACAATTTACTAAATAGTAAGTAACAATTTAATAAATAGTAAGTAACAATTTCCTAAATAGTAAGAAACAATATAATAAACAGTAAGTAACAATTTAATAAACAGTAACAATTTAATAAATAGTAAGTAACAATTTAATAAACAGTAACAATTTAATAAAGAGTAAGTAACAATTTAATAAATAGTAAGTAACAATTTAATAAATAGTTTGTAACAATTTAATAAATAGTAAGTGTCAATTTAATAAATAATAAGTAACAATTTAATAAATAGTAAGTAACAATTTAATAAATAGTAACTAACAATTTAATAAATAATAAGTAACAATTTAATAAATAGTAAGTAACAATTTAATAAACAGTAAGTAACAATTTAATAAATAATAAGTAACAATTTAATAAATAGTAAGTAACAATTTAATAAATAGTAAGTAATAATATAATAAATAGTATGTAACAATTTAATAAATAGTAAGTAACAATTTAATACATAGTAAGTAACAATTTAATAAATAGTAAGTAACAATTTAATACATAGTAAGTAACAATTTAAAAAATAGTAACAATTTAATAAATAGTAAGTAACAATTTAAAAAATAGTAACAATTTAATAAATAGTAAGTAACAATTTAATAAATAGTAAGTAACAATTTAATAAATAGTAAGTAACAATTTGATAAATAGTAAGTAACAATATAATAAATAGTATGTAACAATTTAATAAATAGTAAGTAACAATTTAATACATAGTAAGTAACAATTTAATAAATAGTAAGTAACAATTTAATAAATAGTAAGTAACAATTTAATAAATAGTAAGTAACAATTTAGTAAATAGTAACTAACAATTTGATAAATAGTAAGTAACAATTTGATAAATAGTAAGTAACAATTTGATAAATAGTTAGTAACCATTTGATAAATAGTAAGTAACCATTTGATAAATAGTAAGTAACAATTTAATTAATAGTAAGAAACATTTTAATAAATAGTAAGTAACAATTTAATAAATAGTAAGTAAGAATTTAATAAATAGTAAGTAACAATTTAATAAATTGTAAGTAACAATTTAATAAATAGTATGTAACAATTTAAAAATAGTAAGTAACAATTTAATAAATAGTAAGTAACAATTTAATAAATAGTATGAAACAATTTAATAAATTGTATGTAACAATTTAATAAATAGTAAGTAACAATTTAATAAATAGTAAGTAACAATTTAATAAATAGTAAGTAAGAATTTAAAAAATGGTAAGTAACAATTAATAAATAGTAAGTAACAATTTAATAAATACTAAGTAACAATTTAATAAATTGTAAGTAACAATTTAATAAATAGTATGTAACAATTTAATAAATAGTGAGTAACAATTTAATACATAGTAAGTAACAATTTAATAAATAGTAAGTAACAATTTAATAAATAGTAAGTAACAATTTAATAAATAGTAAGTAACAATTTAATAAATAGTAAGTAACAATTTAATAAATTGTAAGTAACAATTTAATAAATAGTATGTAACAATTTAATAAATAGTAAGTAACAATTTAATAAATTGTAAGTAACAATTTAATAAATAGTAAGTAACAATTTAATAAATAGTATGAAACAATTTAATAAATAGTATGTAACAATTTAAAAATAGTAAGTAACAATTTAATAAATAGTAAGTAACAATTTAATAAATAGTATGAAACAATTTAATAAATAGTAAGTAACAATTTAATAAATAGTAAGTAACAATTTAATAAATAGTAAGTAACAATTTAATAAATAGTAAGTAACAATTTAATAAATTGTAAGTAACAATTTAATAAATAGTATGTAACAATTTAATAAATAGTGAGTAACAATTTAATACATAGTAAGTAACAATTTAATAAATAGTATGTAACAATTTAATAAATAGTAAGTAACAATTTAATAAATAGATAGTAACAATTTAATTAATAGTAAGTAACAACTTAATAAATAGTAAGTAACAATTTACTAAATAGTAAGTAACAATTTAATAAATAGTAAGTAACAATTTCCAAAATAGTAAGAAACAATATAATAAACAGTAAGTAACAATTTAATAAACAGTAACAATTTAATAAATAGTAAGTAACAATTTAATAAACAGTAACAATTTAATAAAGAGTAAGTAACAATTTAATAAATAGTAAGTAACAATTTAATAAATAGTTTGTAACAATTTAATAAATAGTAAGTGTCAATTTAATAAATAATATGTAACAATTTAATAAATAGTAAGTAACAATTTAATAAATAGTAAGTAACAATTTAATAAATAGTAAGTAACAATTTAATAAATAGTATGTAACAATTTAATAAATAGTAAGTAACAATTTAATACATAGTAAGTAACAATTTTATAAATAGTAAGTAACAATTTAATAAATAGTAAGTAACAATTTGATAAATAGTATGTAACAATTTGATAAATAGTAAGTAACAATTTGATAAATTGTAAGTAACAATTTAATAAATAGTATGTAACAATTTAATAAATAGTAAGTAACAATTTTATACATAGTAAGTAACAATTTAATAAATAGTAAGTAACAATTTAATAAATAGTAAGTAACAATTTAATATATTGTAAGTAACAATTTGATAAATAGCAAGTAACAATTTAATAAATAGTAAGTAACAATAAAATATATAGTAAGTAACAATTTAATAATTAGTAAGTAACAATTTAATAAATAATAAGTAACAATTTAATAAATAGTAAGTAACAATTTAATAAACAGTAAGTAACAATTTAATAAATAGTAAGTAACAATTTAATAAATAGTAAGTAACAATTTAATAAATAGTAAGTAACAATTTAATAAATTGTAAGTAACAATTTAATAAATAGTATGTAACAATTTAATAAATAGTAAGTAACAATTTAATAAATTGTAAGTAACAATTTAATAAATAGTATGTAACAATTTAAAAATAGTAAGTAACAATTTAATAAATAGTAAGTAACAATTTAATAAATAGTATGAAACAATTTAATAAATAGTATGTAACAATTTAATAAATAGTAAGTAACAATTTAATAAATAGTAAGTAACAATTTAATAAATAGTAAGTAACAATTTAATAAATAGTAAGTAACAATTTAATAAATAGTAAGTAACAATTTAATAAATAGTAAGTAACAATTTAATAAATTGTAAGTAACAATTTAATAAATAGTATGTAACAATTTAATAAATAGTGAGTAACAATTTAATAAATAGTAAGTAACAATTTAATAAATAGTAAGTAACAATTTAATGAATAGTAAGTAACAATTTAATAAATAGTGAGTAACAATTTAACAAATAGTAAGTAACAATTTAATAAATAGTATGAAACAATTTAATAAATAGTATGTAACAATTTAATTAATAGTAAGTAACAATTTACTAAATAGTAAGTAACAATTTAATAAATAGTAAGTAACAATTTCCTAAATAGTAAGAAACAATATAATAAACAGTAAGTAACAATTTAATAAACAGTAACAATTTAATAAATAGTAAGTAACAATTTAATAAACAGTAACAATTTAATAAAGAGTAAGTAACAATTTAATAAATAGTAAGTAACAATTTAATAAATAGTTTGTAACAATTTAATAAATAGTAAGTGTCAATTTAATAAATAATAAGTAACAATTTAATAAATAGTAAGTAACAATTTAATAAATAGTAAGTAACTATTTAATAAATAGTAAGTAACAATTTAATAAATAGTAAGTAACAATTTAATAAATAGTATGTAACAATTTAATAAATAGTAAGTAACAATTTAATACATAGTAAGTAACAATTTTATAAATAGTAAGTAACAATTTAATAAATAGTAAGTAACAATTTGATAAATAGTAAGTAACAATTTGATAAATAGTAAGTAACAATTTGATAAATAGTAAGTAACAATTTGATAAATTGTAAGTAACAATTTAATAAATAGTATGTAACAATTTAATAAATAGTAAGTAACAATTTAATACATAATATGTAATAATTTAATAAATAGTAAGTAACAATTTAATAAATAGTTTGTAACAATTTAATAAATAGTCAGTGTCAATTTAATAAATAATAAGTAACAATTTAATAAATAGTAAGTAACAATTTAATAAATAGTAAGTAACAATTTAATAAATAGTAAGTAACAATTTAATAAATAGTAAGTAACAATATAATAAATAGTATGTAACAATTTAATAAATAGTAAGTAACAATTTAATACATAGTAAGTAACAATTTAATAAATAGTAAGTAACAATTTAATATATAGTAAGTAACAATTTAAAAAATAGTAACAATTTAATAAATAGTAAGTAACAATTTAATAAATAGTAAGTAACAATTTAATAAATAGTAAGTAACAATTTGATAAATAGTAAGTAACAATTTGATAAATAGTAAGTAACAATTTAATAAATAGTAAGTAACAATTTAATAAATAGTAAGTAACAATTTAATAAACAGTAAGTAACAATTTAATAAATAATAAGTAACAATTTAATAAATAGTAAGTAACAATTTAATAAATAGTGAGTAACAATTTAATAAATAGTAAGTAACAATTTAATAAATAGTAAGTAACAATTTAATAAATAGTAAGTAACAATTTAATAAATTGTAAGTAACAATTTAATAAATAGTATGTAACAATTTAATAAATAGTAAGTAACAATTTAATAAATTGTAAGTAACAATTTAATAAATAGTATGTAACAATTTAAAAATAGTAAGTAACAATTTAATAAATAGTAAGTAACAATTTAATAAATAGTATGAAACAATTTAATAAATAGTATGTAACAATTTAATAAATAGTAAGTAACAATTTAATAAATAGTAAGTAACAATTTAATAAATAGTAAGTAAGAATTTAAAAAATGGTAAGTAACAATTAATAAATAGTAAGTAACAATTTAATAAATACTAAGTAACAATTTAATAAATTGTAAGTAACAATTTAATAAATAGTATGTAACAATTTAATAAATAGTGAGTAACAATTTAATACATAGTAAGTAACAATTTAATAAATAGTATGTAACAATTTAATAAATAGTAAGTAACAATTTAATAAATAGATAGTAACAATTTAATTAATAGTAAGTAACAACTTAATAAATAGTAAATAACAATTTAATAAATAGTAAGTAACAATTTGATAAATAGTAAGTAACAATTTAATAAATAGTAAGTAACAATTTAATAAATAGTAACTAACAATTTAATAAATAATAAGTAACAATTTAATAAATAGTAAGTAACAATTTAATAAACAGTAAGTAACAATTTAATAAATAATAAGTAACAATTTAATAAATAGTAAGTAACAATTTAATAAATAGTGAGTAACAATTTAATAAATAGTAAGTAACAATTTAATAAATAGATAGTAACAATTTAATTAATAGTAAGTAACAACTTAATAAATAGTAAGTAACAATTTAATAAATAGTAAGAAACATTTTAATAAATAGTAAGTCACAATTTGATAAATAGTTTGTAACGATTTGATAAATAGTCAGTGTCAATTTAATAAATAATAAGTAACAATTTAATAAATAGTAAGTAACAATTTAATAAATAGTAAGTAACAATTTAATAAATAGTAAGTAACAATTTAATAAATAGTAAGTAATAATATAATAAATAGTATGTAACAATTTAATAAATAGTAAGTAACAATTTAATACATAGTAAGTAACAATTTAATAAATAGTAAGTAACAATTTAATACATAGTAAGTAACAATTTAAAAAATAGTAACAATTTAAAAAATAGTAACAATTTAATAAATAGTAAGTAACAATTTAAAAAATAGTAACAATTTAATAAATAGTAAGTAACAATTTAATAAATAGTAAGTAACAATTTAATAAATAGTAAGTAACAATTTGATAAATAGTAAGTAACAATATAATAAATAGTATGTAACAATTTAATAAATAGTAAGTAACAATTTAATACATAGTAAGTAACAATTTAATAAATAGTAAGTAACAATTTAATAAATAGTAAGTAACAATTTAATAAATAGTAAGTAACAATTTAGTAAATAGTAACTAACAATTTGATAAATAGTAAGTAACAATTTGATAAATAGTAAGTAACAATTTGATAAATAGTTAGTAACCATTTGATAAATAGTAAGTAACCATTTGATAAATAGTAAGTAACAATTTAATTAATAGTAAGAAACATTTTAATAAATAGTAAGTAACAATTTAATAAATAGTAAGTAAGAATTTAATAAATAGTAAGTAACAATTTAATAAATTGTAAGTAACAATTTAATAAATAGTATGTAACAATTTAAAAATAGTAAGTAACAATTTAATAAATAGTAAGTAACAATTTAATAAATAGTATGAAACAATTTAATAAATTGTATGTAACAATTTAATAAATAGTAAGTAACAATTTAATAAATAGTAAGTAACAATTTAATAAATAGTAAGTAAGAATTTAAAAAATGGTAAGTAACAATTAATAAATAGTAAGTAACAATTTAATAAATACTAAGTAACAATTTAATAAATTGTAAGTAACAATTTAATAAATAGTATGTAACAATTTAATAAATAGTGAGTAACAATTTAATACATAGTAAGTAACAATTTAATAAATAGTAAGTAACAATTTAATAAATAGTAAGTAACAATTTAATAAATAGTAAGTAACAATTTAATAAATAGTAAGTAACAATTTAATAAATTGTAAGTAACAATTTAATAAATAGTATGTAACAATTTAATAAATAGTAAGTAACAATTTAATAAATTGTAAGTAACAATTTAATAAATAGTATGTAACAATTTAAAAATAGTAAGTAACAATTTAATAAATAGTAAGTAACAATTTAATAAATAGTATGAAACAATTTAATAAATAGTATGTAACAATTTAATAAATAGTAAGTAACAATTTAATAAATAGTAAGTAACAATTTAATAAATAGTAAGTAAGAATTTAAAAAATGGTAAGTAACAATTAATAAATAGTAAGTAACAATTTAATAAATACTAAGTAACAATTTAATAAATTGTAAGTAACAATTTAATAAATAGTATGTAACAATTTAATAAATAGTGAGTAACAATTTAATACATAGTAAGTAACAATTTAATAAATAGTATGTAACAATTTAATAAATAGTAAGTATCAATTTAATAAATAGATAGTAACAATTTAATTAATAGTAAGTAACTACTTAATAAATAGTAAATAACAATTTAATAAATAGTAAGTAACAATTTGATAAATAGTAAGTAACAATTTAATAAATAGTAAGTAACAATTTAATAAATAGTAACTAACAATTTAATAAATAATAAGTAACAATTTAATAAATAGTAAGTAACAATTTAATAAACAGTAAGTAACAATTTAATAAATAATAAGTAACAATTTAATAAATAGTAAGTAACAATTTAATAAATAGTGAGTAACAATTTAATAAATAGTAAGTAACAATTTAATAAACAGTAAGTAACAATTTAATAAATAATAAGTAACAATTTAATAAATAGTAAGTAACAATTTAATAAATAGTGAGTAACAATTTAATAAATAGTAAGTAACAATTTAATAAACAGTAAGTAACAATTTAATAAATAGTAAGTAACAATTTAATAAATAGTAAGTAACAATTTAATAAATAGTAAGTAACAATTTAATAAATTGTAAGTAACAATTTAATAAATAGTATGTAACAAATTAATAAATAGTAAGTAACAATTTAATAAATTGTAAGTAACAATTTAATAAATAGTATGTAACAATTTAAAAATAGTAAGTAACAATTTAATAAATAGTAAGTAACAATTTAATAAATAGTATGAAACAATTTAATAAATAGTATGTAACAATTTAATAAATAGTAAGTAACAATTTAATAAATAGTAAGTAACAATTTAATAAATAGTAAGTAACAATTTAATAAATAGTAAGTAACAATTTAATAAATAGTAAGTAACAATTTAATAAATAGTAAGTAACAATTTAATAAATTGTAAGTAACAATTTAATAAATAGTATGTAACAATTTAATAAATAGTGAGTAACAATTTAATAAATAGTAAGTAACAATTTAATAAATAGTAAGTAACAATTTAATGAATAGTAAGTAACAATTTAATAAATAGTGAGTAACAATTTAACAAATAGTAAGTAACAATTTAATAAATAGTATGAAACAATTTAATAAATAGTATGTAACAATTTAATTAATAGTAAGTAACAATTTACTAAATAGTAAGTAACAATTTAATAAATAGTAAGTAACAATTTCCTAAATAGTAAGAAACAATATAATAAACAGTAAGTAACAATTTAATAAACAGTAACAATTTAATAAATAGTAAGTAACAATTTAATAAACAGTAACAATTTAATAAAGAGTAAGTAACAATTTAATAAATAGTAAGTAACAATTTAATAAATAGTTTGTAACAATTTAATAAATAGTAAGTGTCAATTTAATAAATAATAAGTAACAATTTAATAAATAGTAAGTAACAATTTAATAAATAGTAAGTAACTATTTAATAAATAGTAAGTAACAATTTAATAAATAGTAAGTAACAATTTAATAAATAGTATGTAACAATTTAATAAATAGTAAGTAACAATTTAATACATAGTAAGTAACAATTTTATAAATAGTAAGTAACAATTTAATAAATAGTAAGTAACAATTTGATAAATAGTAAGTAACAATTTGATAAATAGTAAGTAACAATTTGATAAATAGTAAGTAACAATTTGATAAATTGTAAGTAACAATTTAATAAATAGTATGTAACAATTTAATAAATAGTAAGTAACAATTTAATACATAATATGTAATAATTTAATAAATAGTAAGTAACAATTTAATAAATAGTTTGTAACAATTTAATAAATAGTCAGTGTCAATTTAATAAATAATAAGTAACAATTTAATAAATAGTAAGTAACAATTTAATAAATAGTAAGTAACAATTTAATAAATAGTAAGTAACAATTTAATAAATAGTAAGTAACAATATAATAAATAGTATGTAACAATTTAATAAATAGTAAGTAACAATTTAATACATAGTAAGTAACAATTTAATAAATAGTAAGTAACAATTTAATATATAGTAAGTAACAATTTAAAAAATAGTAACAATTTAATAAATAGTAAGTAACAATTTAATAAATAGTAAGTAACAATTTAATAAATAGTAAGTAACAATTTGATAAATAGTAAGTAACAATTTGATAAATAGTAAGTAACAATTTAATAAATAGTAAGTAACAATTTAATAAATAGTAAGTAACAATTTAATAAACAGTAAGTAACAATTTAATAAATAATAAGTAACAATTTAATAAATAGTAAGTAACAATTTAATAAATAGTGAGTAACAATTTAATAAATAGTAAGTAACAATTTAATAAATAGTAAGTAACAATTTAATAAATAGTAAGTAACAATTTAATAAATTGTAAGTAACAATTTAATAAATAGTATGTAACAATTTAATAAATAGTAAGTAACAATTTAATAAATTGTAAGTAACAATTTAATAAATAGTATGTAACAATTTAAAAATAGTAAGTAACAATTTAATAAATAGTAAGTAACAATTTAATAAATAGTATGAAACAATTTAATAAATAGTATGTAACAATTTAATAAATAGTAAGTAACAATTTAATAAATAGTAAGTAACAATTTAATAAATAGTAAGTAAGAATTTAAAAAATGGTAAGTAACAATTAATAAATAGTAAGTAACAATTTAATAAATACTAAGTAACAATTTAATAAATTGTAAGTAACAATTTAATAAATAGTATGTAACAATTTAATAAATAGTGAGTAACAATTTAATACATAGTAAGTAACAATTTAATAAATAGTATGTAACAATTTAATAAATAGTAAGTAACAATTTAATAAATAGATAGTAACAATTTAATTAATAGTAAGTAACAACTTAATAAATAGTAAATAACAATTTAATAAATAGTAAGTAACAATTTGATAAATAGTAAGTAACAATTTAATAAATAGTAAGTAACAATTTAATAAATAGTAACTAACAATTTAATAAATAATAAGTAACAATTTAATAAATAGTAAGTAACAATTTAATAAACAGTAAGTAACAATTTAATAAATAATAAGTAACAATTTAATAAATAGTAAGTAACAATTTAATAAATAGTGAGTAACAATTTAATAAATAGTAAGTAACAATTTAATAAATAGATAGTAACAATTTAATTAATAGTAAGTAACAACTTAATAAATAGTAAGTAACAATTTAATAAATAGTAAGAAACATTTTAATAAATAGTAAGTCACAATTTGATAAATAGTTTGTAACGATTTGATAAATAGTCAGTGTCAATTTAATAAATAATAAGTAACAATTTAATAAATAGTAAGTAACAATTTAATAAATAGTAAGTAACAATTTAATAAATAGTAAGTAACAATTTAATAAATAGTAAGTAATAATATAATAAATAGTATGTAACAATTTAATAAATAGTAAGTAACAATTTAATACATAGTAAGTAACAATTTAATAAATAGTAAGTAACAATTTAATACATAGTAAGTAACAATTTAAAAAATAGTAACAATTTAATAAATAGTAAGTAACAATTTAAAAAATAGTAACAATTTAATAAATAGTAAGTAACAATTTAATAAATAGTAAGTAACAATTTAATAAATAGTAAGTAACAATTTGATAAATAGTAAGTAACAATATAATAAATAGTATGTAACAATTTAATAAATAGTAAGTAACAATTTAATACATAGTAAGTAACAATTTAATAAATAGTAAGTAACAATTTAATAAATAGTAAGTAACAATTTAATAAATAGTAAGTAACAATTTAGTAAATAGTAACTAACAATTTGATAAATAGTAAGTAACAATTTGATAAATAGTAAGTAACAATTTGATAAATAGTTAGTAACCATTTGATAAATAGTAAGTAACCATTTGATAAATAGTAAGTAACAATTTAATTAATAGTAAGAAACATTTTAATAAATAGTAAGTAACAATTTAATAAATAGTAAGTAAGAATTTAATAAATAGTAAGTAACAATTTAATAAATTGTAAGTAACAATTTAATAAATAGTATGTAACAATTTAAAAATAGTAAGTAACAATTTAATAAATAGTAAGTAACAATTTAATAAATAGTATGAAACAATTTAATAAATTGTATGTAACAATTTAATAAATAGTAAGTAACAATTTAATAAATAGTAAGTAACAATTTAATAAATAGTAAGTAAGAATTTAAAAAATGGTAAGTAACAATTAATAAATAGTAAGTAACAATTTAATAAATACTAAGTAACAATTTAATAAATTGTAAGTAACAATTTAATAAATAGTATGTAACAATTTAATAAATAGTGAGTAACAATTTAATACATAGTAAGTAACAATTTAATAAATAGTAAGTAACAATTTAATAAATAGTAAGTAACAATTTAATAAATAGTAAGTAACAATTTAATAAATAGTAAGTAACAATTTAATAAATTGTAAGTAACAATTTAATAAATAGTATGTAACAATTTAATAAATAGTAAGTAACAATTTAATAAATAGTAAGTAACAATTTAATAAATAGTATGAAACAATTTAATAAATAGTATGTAACAATTTAAAAATAGTAAGTAACAATTTAATAAATAGTAAGTAACAATTTAATAAATAGTATGAAACAATTTAATAAATAGTAAGTAACAATTTAATAAATAGTAAGTAACAATTCAATAAATAGTAAGTAACAATTTAATAAATAGTAAGTAACAATTTAATAAATTGTAAGTAACAATTTAATAAATAGTATGTAACAATTTAATAAATAGTGAGTAACAATTTAATACATAGTAAGTAACAATTTAATAATTAGTATGTAACAATTTAATAAATAGTAAGTAACAATTTAATAAATAGATAGTAACAATTTAATTAATAGTAAGTAACAACTTAATAAATAGTAAGTAACAATTTACTAAATAGTAAGTAACAATTTAATAAATAGTAAGTAACAATTTCCAAAATAGTAAGAAACAATATAATAAACAGTAAGTAACAATTTAATAAACAGTAACAATTTAATAAATAGTAAGTAACAATTTAATAAACAGTAACAATTTAATAAAGAGTAAGTAACAATTTAATAAATAGTAAGTAACAATTTAATAAATAGTTTGTAACAATTTAATAAATAGTAAGTGTCAATTTAATAAATAATATGTAACAATTTAATAAATAGTAAGTAACAATTTAATAAATAGTAAGTAACAATTTAATAAATAGTAAGTAACAATTTAATAAATAGTATGTAACAATTTAATAAATAGTAAGTAACAATTTAATACATAGTAAGTAACAATTTTATAAATAGTAAGTAACAATTTAATAAATAGTAAGTAACAATTTGATAAATAGTATGTAACAATTTGATAAATAGTAAGTAACAATTTGATAAATTGTAAGTAACAATTTAATAAATAGTATGTAACAATTTAATAAATAGTAAGTAACAATTTTATACATAGTAAGTAACAATTTAATAAATAGTAAGTAACAATTTAATAAATAGTAAGTAACAATTTAATATATTGTAAGTAACAATTTGATAAATAGCAAGTAACAATTTAATAAATAGTAAGTAACAATAAAATATATAGTAAGTAACAATTTAATAATTAGTAAGTAACAATTTAATAAATAATAAGTAACAATTTAATAAATAGTAAGTAACAATTTAATAAACAGTAAGTAACAATTTAATAAATAGTAAGTAACAATTTAATAAATAGTAAGTAACAATTTAATAAATAGTAAGTAACAATTTAATAAATTGTAAGTAACAATTTAATAAATAGTATGTAACAATTTAATAAATAGTAAGTAACAATTTAATAAATTGTAAGTAACAATTTAATAAATAGTATGTAACAATTTAAAAATAGTAAGTAACAATTTAATAAATAGTAAGTAACAATTTAATAAATAGTATGAAACAATTTAATAAATAGTATGTAACAATTTAATAAATAGTAAGTAACAATTTAATAAATAGTAAGTAACAATTTAATAAATAGTAAGTAACAATTTAATAAATAGTAAGTAACAATTTAATAAATAGTAAGTAACAATTTAATAAATAGTAAGTAACAATTTAATAAATTGTAAGTAACAATTTAATAAATAGTATGTAACAATTTAATAAATAGTGAGTAACAATTTAATAAATAGTAAGTAACAATTTAATAAATAGTAAGTAACAATTTAATGAATAGTAAGTAACAATTTAATAAATAGTGAGTAACAATTTAACAAATAGTAAGTAACAATTTAATAAATAGTATGAAACAATTTAATAAATAGTATGTAACAATTTAATTAATAGTAAGTAACAATTTACTAAATAGTAAGTAACAATTTAATAAATAGTAAGTAACAATTTCCTAAATAGTAAGAAACAATATAATAAACAGTAAGTAACAATTTAATAAACAGTAACAATTTAATAAATAGTAAGTAACAATTTAATAAACAGTAACAATTTAATAAAGAGTAAGTAACAATTTAATAAATAGTAAGTAACAATTTAATAAATAGTTTGTAACAATTTAATAAATAGTAAGTGTCAATTTAATAAATAATAAGTAACAATTTAATAAATAGTAAGTAACAATTTAATAAATAGTAAGTAACTATTTAATAAATAGTAAGTAACAATTTAATAAATAGTAAGTAACAATTTAATAAATAGTATGTAACAATTTAATAAATAGTAAGTAACAATTTAATACATAGTAAGTAACAATTTTATAAATAGTAAGTAACAATTTAATAAATAGTAAGTAACAATTTGATAAATAGTAAGTAACAATTTGATAAATAGTAAGTAACAATTTGATAAATAGTAAGTAACAATTTGATAAATTGTAAGTAACAATTTAATAAATAGTATGTAACAATTTAATAAATAGTAAGTAACAATTTAATACATAATATGTAATAATTTAATAAATAGTAAGTAACAATTTAATAAATAGTTTGTAACAATTTAATAAATAGTCAGTGTCAATTTAATAAATAATAAGTAACAATTTAATAAATAGTAAGTAACAATTTAATAAATAGTAAGTAACAATTTAATAAATAGTAAGTAACAATTTAATAAATAGTAAGTAACAATATAATAAATAGTATGTAACAATTTAATAAATAGTAAGTAACAATTTAATACATAGTAAGTAACAATTTAATAAATAGTAAGTAACAATTTAATATATAGTAAGTAACAATTTAAAAAATAGTAACAATTTAATAAATAGTAAGTAACAATTTAATAAATAGTAAGTAACAATTTAATAAATAGTAAGTAACAATTTGATAAATAGTAAGTAACAATTTGATAAATAGTAAGTAACAATTTAATAAATAGTAAGTAACAATTTAATAAATAGTAAGTAACAATTTAATAAACAGTAAGTAACAATTTAATAAATAATAAGTAACAATTTAATAAATAGTAAGTAACAATTTAATAAATAGTGAGTAACAATTTAATAAATAGTAAGTAACAATTTAATAAATAGTAAGTAACAATTTAATAAATAGTAAGTAACAATTTAATAAATTGTAAGTAACAATTTAATAAATAGTATGTAACAATTTAATAAATAGTAAGTAACAATTTAATAAATTGTAAGTAACAATTTAATAAATAGTATGTAACAATTTAAAAATAGTAAGTAACAATTTAATAAATAGTAAGTAACAATTTAATAAATAGTATGAAACAATTTAATAAATAGTATGTAACAATTTAATAAATAGTAAGTAACAATTTAATAAATAGTAAGTAACAATTTAATAAATAGTAAGTAAGAATTTAAAAAATGGTAAGTAACAATTAATAAATAGTAAGTAACAATTTAATAAATACTAAGTAACAATTTAATAAATTGTAAGTAACAATTTAATAAATAGTATGTAACAATTTAATAAATAGTGAGTAACAATTTAATACATAGTAAGTAACAATTTAATAAATAGTATGTAACAATTTAATAAATAGTAAGTAACAATTTAATAAATAGATAGTAACAATTTAATTAATAGTAAGTAACAACTTAATAAATAGTAAATAACAATTTAATAAATAGTAAGTAACAATTTGATAAATAGTAAGTAACAATTTAATAAATAGTAAGTAACAATTTAATAAATAGTAACTAACAATTTAATAAATAATAAGTAACAATTTAATAAATAGTAAGTAACTATTTAATAAACAGTAAGTAACAATTTAATAAATAATAAGTAACAATTTAATAAATAGTAAGTAACAATTTAATAAATAGTGAGTAACAATTTAATAAATAGTAAGTAACAATTTAATAAATAGATAGTAACAATTTAATTAATAGTAAGTAACAACTTAATAAATAGTAAGTAACAATTTAATAAATAGTAAGAAACATTTTAATAAATAGTAAGTCACAATTTGATAAATAGTTTGTAACGATTTGATAAATAGTCAGTGTCAATTTAATAAATAATAAGTAACAATTTAATAAATAGTAAGTAACAATTTAATAAATAGTAAGTAACAATTTAATAAATAGTAAGTAACAATTTAATAAATAGTAAGTAATAATATAATAAATAGTATGTAACAATTTAATAAATAGTAAGTAACAATTTAATACATAGTAAGTAACAATTTAATAAATAGTAAGTAACAATTTAATACATAGTAAGTAACAATTTAAAAAATAGTAACAATTTAATAAATAGTAAGTAACAATTTAAAAAATAGTAACAATTTAATAAATAGTAAGTAACAATTTAATAAATAGTAAGTAACAATTTAATAAATAGTAAGTAACAATTTGATAAATAGTAAGTAACAATATAATAAATAGTATGTAACAATTTAATAAATAGTAAGTAACAATTTAATACATAGTAAGTAACAATTTAATAAATAGTAAGTAACAATTTAATAAATAGTAAGTAACAATTTAATAAATAGTAAGTAACAATTTAGTAAATAGTAACTAACAATTTGATAAATAGTAAGTAACAATTTGATAAATAGTAAGTAACAATTTGATAAATAGTTAGTAACCATTTGATAAATAGTAAGTAACCATTTGATAAATAGTAAGTAACAATTTAATTAATAGTAAGAAACATTTTAATAAATAGTAAGTAACAATTTAATAAATAGTAAGTAAGAATTTAATAAATAGTAAGTAACAATTTAATAAATTGTAAGTAACAATTTAATAAATAGTATGTAACAATTTAAAAATAGTAAGTAACAATTTAATAAATAGTAAGTAACAATTTAATAAATAGTATGAAACAATTTAATAAATTGTATGTAACAATTTAATAAATAGTAAGTAACAATTTAATAAATAGTAAGTAACAATTTAATAAATAGTAAGTAAGAATTTAAAAAATGGTAAGTAACAATTAATAAATAGTAAGTAACAATTTAATAAATACTAAGTAACAATTTAATAAATTGTAAGTAACAATTTAATAAATAGTATGTAACAATTTAATAAATAGTGAGTAACAATTTAATACATAGTAAGTAACAATTTAATAAATAGTAAGTAACAATTTAATAAATAGTAAGTAACAATTTAATAAATAGTAAGTAACAATTTAATAAATAGTAAGTAACAATTTAATAAATTGTAAGTAACAATTTAATAAATAGTATGTAACAATTTAATAAATAGTAAGTAACAATTTAATAAATTGTAAGTAACAAATTAATAAATAGTATGTAACAATTTAAAAATAGTAAGTAACAATTTAATAAATAGTAAGTAACAATTTAATAAATAGTATGAAACAATTTAATAAATAGTATGTAACAATTTAATAAATAGTAAGTAACAATTTAATAAATAGTAAGTAACAATTTAATAAATAGTAAGTAAGAATTTAAAAAATGGTAAGTAACAATTAATAAATAGTAAGTAACAATTTAATAAATACTAAGTAACAATTTAATAAATTGTAAGTAACAATTTAATAAATAGTATGTAACAATTTAATAAATAGTGAGTAACAATTTAATACATAGTAAGTAACAATTTAATAAATAGTATGTAACAATTTAATAAATAGTAAGTATCAATTTAATAAATAGATAGTAACAATTTAATTAATAGTAAGTAACTACTTAATAAATAGTAAATAACAATTTAATAAATAGTAAGTAACAATTTGATAAATAGTAAGTAACAATTTAATAAATAGTAAGTAACAATTTAATAAATAGTAACTAACAATTTAATAAATAATAAGTAACAATTTAATAAATAGTAAGTAACAATTTAATAAACAGTAAGTAACAATTTAATAAATAATAAGTAACAATTTAATAAATAGTAAGTAACAATTTAATAAATAGTGAGTAACAATTTAATAAATAGTAAGTAACAATTTAATAAATAGATAGTAACAATTTAATTAATAGTAAGTAACAACTTAATAAATAGTAAGTAACAATTTAATAAATAGTAAGAAACATTTTAATAAATAGTAAGTCACAATTTGATAAATAGTTTGTAACGATTTGATAAATAGTCAGTGTCAATTTAATAAATAATAAGTAACAATTTAATAAATAGTAAGTAACAATTTAATAAATAGTAAGTAACAATTTAATAAATAGTAAGTAACAATTTAATAAATAGTAAGTAATAATATAATAAATAGTATGTAACAATTTAATAAATAGTAAGTAACAATTTAATACATAGTAAGTAACAATTTAATAAATAGTAAGTAACAATTTAATACATAGTAAGTAACAATTTAAAAAATAGTAACAATTTAATAAATAGTAAGTAACAATTTAAAAAATAGTAACAATTTAATAAATAGTAAGTAACAATTTAATAAATAGTAAGTAACAATTTAATAAATAGTAAGTAACAATTTGATAAATAGTAAGTAACAATATAATAAATAGTATGTAACAATTTAATAAATAGTAAGTAACAATTTAATACATAGTAAGTAACAATTTAATAAATAGTAAGTAACAATTTAATAAATAGTAAGTAACAATTTAATAAATAGTAAGTAACAATTTAGTAAATAGTAACTAACAATTTGATAAATAGTAAGTAACAATTTGATAAATAGTAAGTAACAATTTGATAAATAGTTAGTAACCATTTGATAAATAGTAAGTAACCATTTGATAAATAGTAAGTAACAATTTAATTAATAGTAAGAAACATTTTAATAAATAGTAAGTAACAATTTAATAAATAGTAAGTAACAATTTAATAAATAGTAAGTAACAATTTAAAAAATAGTAACAATTTAATAAATAGTAAGTAACAATTTAATAAATAGTAAGTAACAATTTAATAAATAGTAAGTAACAATTTAATATATAGTAAGTAACAATTTGATAAATAGCAAGTAACAATTTAATAAATAGTAAGTAACAATTTAATAAATAGTAAGTAAAAATTTAATAAATAGTTTGTAACAATTTAATAAATAGTAAGTGTCAATTTAATAAATAATAAGTAACAATTTAATAAATAGTAAGTATCAATTTAATAAATAGTAAGTAACAATTTAATAAATAGTAAGTAACAATTTAATAAACAGTAAGTAACAATTTAATAAATAGTATGTAACAATTTAATAAATAGTAAGTAACAATTTAATACATAGTAAGTAACAATTTAATAAATAGTAAATAACAATTTAATAAATAGTAAGTAACAATTTAAAATATAGTAACAATTTAATAAATAGTAAGTAACAATTTAATTAATAGTAAGTAACAATTTAATAAATAGTAAGTAACAATTTAATAAATAGTAAGTAACAATTTAATAAATAGTAAGTAACAATTTAATGAATAGTAAGTAACAATTTAATAAATAGTAAGTAACAATTTAATAAATAGTAAGTAACAATTTAATAAACAGTAAGTAACAATTTAATAAATAGTATGTAACAATTTAATAAATAGTAAGTAACAATTTAATACATAGTAAGTAACAATTTAATAAATAGTAAATAACAATTTAATAAATAGTAAGTAACAATTTAAAATATAGTAACAATTTAATAAATAGTAAGTAACAATTTAATTAATAGTAAGTAACAACTTAATAAATAGTAAGCAACAATTTATTAAATAGTAAGAAACGTTTTAATAAATAGTAAGTAACAATTTAATAAATAGTAAGTAACAGTTTAATAAATAGTATGTAACAATTTAATAAATGGTAAGTTACAATTTAATACATAGTAAGTAACAATTTAATAAATAGTAAGTAAAAATTCAATAAATAGTAAGTAACAATTTAAAAAATAGTAACAATTTAATAAATAGTAAGTAACAATTTAATAAATAGTAAGTAACAATTTGATAAATAGTAAGTAACAATTTAATAAATAGTAAGTAACAATTTAATAAATAGTAACTAACAATTTAATAAATAATAAGTAACAATTTAATAAATAGTATGTAACAATTTAATAAATAGTAAGTAACAATTTAATAAATAGTAAGTAACAATTTAATAAATAGTAAGTAACAATTTAATAAATAGTAAGTAACAATTTAATAAATAGTAAGTAACAATTTAATAAATAGTAAGTAACAATTTAATAAATTGTAAGTAACAATTTAATAAATAGTATGTAACAATTTAATAAATAGTGAGTAACAATTTAATACATAGTAAGTAACAATTTAATAAATAGTATGTAACAATTTAATAAATAGTAAGTAACAATTTAATAAATAGATAGTAACAATTTAATTAATAGTAAGTAACAACTTAATAAATAGTAAGAAACAATTTACTAAATAGTAAGTAACAATTTAATAAATAGTAAGTAACAATTTCCAAAATAGTAAGAAACAATATAATAAACAGTAAGTAACAATTTAATAAACTGTAACAATTTAATAAATAGTAAGTAACAATTTAATAAACAGTAACAATTTAATAAAGAGTAAGTAACAATTTAATAAATAGTAAGTAACAATTTAATAAATAGTTTGTAACAATTTAATAAATAGTAAGTGTCAATTTAATAAATAATATGTAACAATTTAATAAATAGTAAGTAACAATTTAATAAATAGTAAGTAACAATTTAATAAATAGTAAGTAACAATTTAATAAATAGTATGTAACAATTTAATAAATAGTAAGTAACAATTTAATACATAGTAAGTAACAATTTTATAAATAGTAAGTAACAATTTAATAAATAGTAAGTAACAATTTGATAAATAGTATGTAACAATTTGATAAATAGTAAGTAACAATTTGATAAATTGTAAGTAACAATTTAATAAATAGTATGTAACAATTTAATAAATAGTAAGTAACAATTTTATACATAGTAAGTAACAATTTAATAAATAGTAAGTAACAATTTAATAAATAGTAAGTAACAATTTAATATATTGTAAGTAACAATTTGATAAATAGCAAGTAACAATTTAATAAATAGTAAGTAACAATAAAATATATAGTAAGTAACAATTTAATAATTAGTAAGTAACAATTTAATAAATAGTATGAAACAATTTAATAAATAGTATGTAACAATTTAATTAATAGTAAGTAACAATTTACTAAATAGTAAGTAACAATTTAATAAATAGTAAGTAACAATTTCCTAAATAGTAAGAAACAATATAATAAACAGTAAGTAACAATTTAATAAACAGTAACAATTTAATAAATAGTAAGTAACAATTTAATAAACAGTAACAATTTAATAAAGAGTAAGTAACAATTTAATAAATAGTAAGTAACAATTTAATAAATAGTTTGTAACAATTTAATAAATAGTAAGTGTCAATTTAATAAATAATAAGTAACAATTTAATAAATAGTAAGTAACAATTTAATAAATAGTAAGTAACTATTTAATAAATAGTAAGTAACAATTTAATAAATAGTAAGTAACAATTTAATAAATAGTATGTAACAATTTAATAAATAGTAAGTAACAATTTAATACATAGTAAGTAACAATTTTATAAATAGTAAGTAACAATTTAATAAATAGTAAGTAACAATTTGATAAATAGTAAGTAACAATTTGATAAATAGTAAGTAACAATTTGATAAATAGTAAGTAACAATTTGATAAATTGTAAGTAACAATTTAATAAATAGTATGTAACAATTTAATAAATAGTAAGTAACAATTTAATACATAGTATGTAATAATTTAATAAATAGTAAGTAACAATTTAATAAATAGTTTGTAACAATTTAATAAATAGTCAGTGTCAATTTAATAAATAATAAGTAACAATTTAATAAATAGTAAGTAACAATTTAATAAATAGTAAGTAACAATTTAATAAATAGTAAGTAACAATTTAATAAATAGTAAGTAACAATATAATAAATAGTATGTAACAATTTAATAAATAGTAAGTAACAATTTAATACATAGTAAGTAACAATTTAATAAATAGTAAGTAACAATTTAATATATAGTAAGTAACAATTTAAAAAATAGTAACAATTTAATAAATAGTAAGTAACAATTTAATAAATAGTAAGTAACAATTTAATAAATAGTAAGTAACAATTTGATAAATAGTAAGTAACAATTTGATAAATAGTAAGTAACAATTTAATAAATAGTAAGTAACAATTTAATAAATAGTAAGTAACAATTTAATAAATAGTAAGTAACAATTTAATAAATAGTAACTAACAATTTAATAAATAATAAGTAACAATTTAATAAATAGTAAGTAACAATTTAATAAATAGTAAGTAACAATTTAATAAATAGTAAGTAACAATTTAATAAATAATAAGTAACAATTTAATAAATAGTAAGTAACAATTTAATAAATAGTAAGTAACAATTTAATAAATAGTTAGTAACAATTTAATAAATTGTAAGTAACAATTTAATAAATAGTATGTAACAATTTAATAAATAGTAAGTAACAATTTAATAAATAATAAGTAACAATTTAATAAATAGTAAGTAACAATTTAATAAATTGTAAGTAACAATTTAATAAATAGTATGTAACAATTTAAAAATAGTAAGTAACAATTTAATAAATAGTAAGTAACAATTTAATAAATAGTATGAAACAATTTAATAAATAGTATGTAACAATTTAATAAATAGTAAGTAACAATTTAATAAATAGTAAGTAACAATTTAATAAATAGTAAGTAAGAATTTAATAAATAGTAAGTAACAATTTAATAAATTGTAAGTAACAATTTAATAAATAGTATGTAACAATTTAAAAATAGTAAGTAACAATTTAATAAATAGTAAGTAACAATTTAATAAATAGTATGAAACAATTTAATAAATTGTATGTAACAATTTAATAAATAGTAAGTAACAATTTAATAAATAGTAAGTAACAATTTAATAAATAGTAAGTAAGAATTTAAAAAATGGTAAGTAACAATTAATAAATAGTAAGTAACAATTTAATAAATACTAAGTAACAATTTAATAAATTGTAAGTAACAATTTAATAAATAGTATGTAACAATTTAATAAATAGTGAGTAACAATTTAATACATAGTAAGTAACAATTTAATAAATAGTAAGTAACAATTTAATAAATAGTAAGTAACAATTTAATAAATAGTAAGTAACAATTTAATAAATAGTAAGTAACAATTTAATAAATTGTAAGTAACAATTTAATAAATAGTATGTAACAATTTAATAAATAGTAAGTAACAATTTAATAAATTGTAAGTAACAATTTAATAAATAGTATGTAACAATTTAAAAATAGTAAGTAACAATTTAATAAATAGTAAGTAACAATTTAATAAATAGTATGAAACAATTTAATAAATAGTATGTAACAATTTAATAAATAGTAAGTAACAATTTAATAAATAGTAAGTAACAATTTAATAAATAGTAAGTAAGAATTTAAAAAATGGTAAGTAACAATTAATAAATAGTAAGTAACAATTTAATAAATACTAAGTAACAATTTAATAAATTGTAAGTAACAATTTAATAAATAGTATGTAACAATTTAATAAATAGTGAGTAACAATTTAATACATAGTAAGTAACAATTTAATAAATAGTAAGTAACAATTTAATAAATAGTAAGTAACAATTTAATAAATAGTAAGTAACAATTTAATAAATAGTAAGTAACAATTTAATAAATAGTAAGTAACAATTTAATAAATTGTAAGTAACAATTTAATAAATAGTATGTAACAATTTAATAAATAGTAAGTAACAATTTAATAAATTGTAAGTAACAATTTAATAAATAGTATGTAACAATTTAAAAATAGTAAGTAACAATTTAATAAATAGTAAGTAACAATTTAATAAATAGTATGAAACAATTTAATAAATAGTATGTAACAATTTAATAAATAGTAAGTAACAATTTAATAAATAGTAAGTAACAATTTAATAAATAGTAAGTAAGAATTTAATAAATAGTAAGTAACAATTTAATAAATTGTAAGTAACAATTTAATAAATAGTATGTAACAATTTAAAAATAGTAAGTAACAATTTAATAAATAGTAAGTAACAATTTAATAAATAGTATGAAACAATTTAATAAATTGTATGTAACAATTTAATAAATAGTAAGTAACAATTTAATAAATAGTAAGTAACAATTTAATAAATAGTAAGTAAGAATTTAAAAAATGGTAAGTAACAATTTAATAAATAGTAAGTAACAATTTAATAAATAGTAAGTAAAAATTTAATAAATAGTTTGTAACAATTTAATAAATAGTAAGTGTCAATTTAATAAATAATAAGTAACAATTTAATAAATAGTAAGTATCAATTTAATAAATAGTAAGTAACAATTTAATAAATAGTAAGTAACAATTTAATAAACAGTAAGTAACAATTTAATAAATAGTAAGTAACAATTTAATAAATAGTAAGTAACAATTTAATAAATAGTAAGTAACAATTTAATACATAGTATGTAATAATTTAATAAATAGTAAGTAACAATTTAATAAATAGTTTGTAACAATTTAATAAATAGTCAGTGTCAATTTAATAAATAATAAGTAACAATTTAATAAATAGTAAGTAACAATTTAATAAATAGTAAGTAACAATTTAATAAATAGTAAGTAACAATTTAATAAATAGTAAGTAACAATTTAATAAATAGTATGAAACAATTTAATAAATAGTATGTAACAATTTAATTAATAGTAAGTAACAATTTACTAAATAGTAAGTAACAATTTAATAAATAGTAAGTAACAATTTCCTAAATAGTAAGAAACAGTATAATAAACAGTAAGTAACAATTTAATAAACAGTAACAATTTAATAAATAGTAAGTAACAATTTAATAAACAGTAACAATTTAATAAAGAGTAAGTAACAATTTAATAAATAGTAAGTAACAATTTAATAAATAGTTTGTAACAATTTAATAAATAGTAAGTGTCAATTTAATAAATAATAAGTAACAATTTAATAAATAGTAAGTAACAATTTAATAAATAGTAAGTAACTATTTAATAAATAGTAAGTAACAATTTAATAAATAGTAAGTAACAATTTAATAAATAGTATGTAACAATTTAATAAATAGTAAGTAACAATTTAATACATAGTAAGTAACAATTTTATAAATAGTAAGTAACAATTTAATAAATAGTAAGTAACAATTTGATAAATAGTAAGTAACAATTTGATAAATAGTAAGTAACAATTTGATAAATAGTAAGTAACAATTTGATAAATTGTAAGTAACAATTTAATAAATAGTATGTAACAATTTAATAAATAGTAAGTAACAATTTAATACATAGTATGTAATAATTTAATAAATAGTAAGTAACAATTTAATAAATAGTTTGTAACAATTTAATAAATAGTCAGTATCAATTTAATAAATAATAAGTAACAATTTAATAAATAGTAAGTAACAATTTAATAAATAGTAAGTAACAATTTAATAAATAGTAAGTAACAATTTAATAAATAGTAAGTAACAATATAATAAATAGTATGTAACAATTTAATAAATAGTAAGTAACAATTTAATACATAGTAAGTAACAATTTAATAAATAGTAAGTAACAATTTAATATATAGTAAGTAACAATTTAAAAAATAGTAACAATTTAATAAATAGTAAGTAACAATTTAATAAATAGTAAGTAACAATTTAATAAATAGTAAGTAACAATTTGATAAATAGTAAGTAACAATTTGATAAATAGTAAGTAACAATTTAATAAATAGTAAGTAACAATTTAATAAATAGTATGTAACAATTTAATAAATAGTAAGTAACAATTTAATACATAGTAAGTAACAATTTTATAAATAGTAAGTAACAATTTAATAAATAGTAAGTAACAATTTGATAAATAGTAAGTAACAATTTGATAAATAGTAAGTAACAATTTGATAAATAGTAAGTAACAATTTGATAAATTGTAAGTAACAATTTAATAAATAGTATGTAACAATTTAATAAATAGTAAGTAACAATTTAATACATAGTATGTAATAATTTAATAAATAGTAAGTAACAATTTAATAAATAGTTTGTAACAATTTAATAAATAGTCAGTGTCAATTTAATAAATAATAAGTAACAATTTAATAAATAGTAAGTAACAATTTAATAAATAGTAAGTAACAATTTAATAAATAGTAAGTAACAATTTAATAAATAGTAAGTAACAATATAATAAATAGTATGTAACAATTTAATAAATAGTAAGTAACAATTTAATACATAGTAAGTAACAATTTAATAAATAGTAAGTAACAATTTAATATATAGTAAGTAACAATTTAAAAAATAGTAACAATTTAATAAATAGTAAGTAACAATTTAATAAATAGTAAGTAACAATTTAATAAATAGTAAGTAACAATTTGATAAATAGTAAGTAACAATTTGATAAATAGTAAGTAACAATTTAATAAATAGTAAGTAACAATTTAATAAATAGTAAGTAACAATTTAATAAATAGTAAGTAACAATTTAATAAATAGTAACTAACAATTTAATAAATAATAAGTAACAATTTAATAAATAGTAAGTAACAATTTAATAAATAGTAAGTAACAATTTAATAAATAGTAAGTAACAATTTAATAAATAATAAGTAACAATTTAATAAATAGTAAGTAACAATTTAATAAATAGTAAGTAACAATTTAATAAATAGTTAGTAACAATTTAATAAATTGTAAGTAACAATTTAATAAATAGTATGTAACAATTTAATAAATAGTAAGTAACAATTTAATAAATAATAAGTAACAATTTAATAAATAGTAAGTAACAATTTAATAAACAGTAAGTAACAATTTAATAAGTAGTAAGTAACAATTTAATAAATAGTAAGTAACAATTTAATAAATAGTAAGTAACAATTTAATAAATTGTAAGTAACAATTTAATAAATAGTATGTAACAATTTAATAAATAGTAAGTAACAATTTAATAAATTGTAAGTAACAATTTAATAAATAGTATGTAACAATTTAAAAATAGTAAGTAACAATTTAATAAATAGTAAGTAACAATTTAATAAATAGTATGAAACAATTTAATAAATAGTATGTAACAATTTAATAAATAGTAAGTAACAATTTAATAAATAGTAAGTAACAATTTAATAAATAGTAAGTAAGAATTTAATAAATAGTAAGTAACAATTTAATAAATTGTAAGTAACAATTTAATAAATAGTATGTAACAATTTAAAAATAGTAAGTAACAATTTAATAAATAGTAAGTAACAATTTAATAAATAGTATGAAACAATTTAATAAATTGTATGTAACAATTTAATAAATAGTAAGTAACAATTTAATAAATAGTAAGTAACAATTTAATAAATAGTAAGTAAGAATTTAAAAAATGGTAAGTAACAATTAATAAATAGTAAGTAACAATTTAATAAATACTAAGTAACAATTTAATAAATTGTAAGTAACAATTTAATAAATAGTATGTAACAATTTAATAAATAGTGAGTAACAATTTAATACATAGTAAGTAACAATTTAATAAATAGTAAGTAACAATTTAATAAATAGTAAGTAACAATTTAATAAATAGTAAGTAACAATTTAATAAATAGTGAGTAACAATTTAATAAATTGTAAGTAACAATTTAATAAATAGTATGTAACAATTTAATAAATAGTAAGTAACAATTTAATAAATAGTAAGTAACAATTTAATAAATAGTAAGTAACAATTTAATAAATAGTAAGTAACAATTTAATAAATAGTAAGTAACAATTTAATAAATTGTAAGTAACAATTTAATAAATAGTATGTAACAATTTAATAAATAGTAAGTAACAATTTAATAAATTGTAAGTAACAATTTAATAAATAGTATGTAACAATTTAAAAATAGTAAGTAACAATTTAATAAATAGTAAGTAACAATTTAATAAATAGTATGAAACAATTTAATAAATAGTATGTAACAATTTAATAAATAGTAAGTAACAATTTAATAAATAGTAAGTAACAATTTAATAAATAGTAAGTAAGAATTTAATAAATAGTAAGTAACAATTTAATAAATTGTAAGTAACAATTTAATAAATAGTAAGTAACAATTTAATAAATAGTATGAAACAATTTAATAAATTGTATGTAACAATTTAATAAATAGTAAGTAACAATTTTATAAATAGTAAGTAACAATTTAATAAATAGTAAGTAACAATTTGATAAATAGTAAGTAACAATTTGATAAATAGTAAGTAACAATTTGATAAATAGTAAGTAACAATTTGATAAATTGTAAGTAACAATTTAATAAATAGTATGTAACAATTTAATAAATAGTAAGTAACAATTTAATACATAGTATGTAATAATTTAATAAATAGTAAGTAACAATTTAATAAATAGTTTGTAACAATTTAATAAATAGTCAGTGTCAATTTAATAAATAATAAGTAACAATTTAATAAATAGTAAGTAACAATTTAATAAATAGTAAGTAACAATTTAATAAATAGTAAGTAACAATTTAATAAATAGTAAGTAACAATATAATAAATAGTATGTAACAATTTAATAAATAGTAAGTAACAATTTAATACATAGTAAGTAACAATTTAATAAATAGTAAGTAACAATTTAATATATAGTAAGTAACAATTTAAAAAATAGTAACAATTTAATAAATAGTAAGTAACAATTTAATAAATAGTAAGTAACAATTTAATAAATAGTAAGTAACAATTTGATAAATAGTAAGTAACAATTTGATAAATAGTAAGTAACAATTTAATAAATAGTAAGTAACAATTTAATAAATAGTAAGTAACAATTTAATAAATAGTAAGTAACAATTTAATAAATAGTAACTAACAATTTAATAAATAATAAGTAACAATTTAATAAATAGTAAGTAACAATTTAATAAATAGTAAGTAACAATTTAATAAATAGTAAGTAACAATTTAATAAATAATAAGTAACAATTTAATAAATAGTAAGTAACAATTTAATAAATAGTAAGTAACAATTTAATAAATAGTTAGCAACAATTTAATAAATTGTAAGTAACAATTTAATAAATAGTATGTAACAATTTAATAAATAGTAAGTAACAATTTAATAAATAATAAGTAACAATTTAATAAATAGTAAGTAACAATTTAATAAACAGTAAGTAACAATTTAATAAATAGTAAGTAACAATTTAATAAATAGTAAGTAACAATTTAATAAATAGTAAGTAACAATTTAATAAATTGTAAGTAACAATTTAATAAATAGTATGTAACAATTTAATAAATAGTAAGTAACAATTTAATAAATTGTAAGTAACAATTTAATAAATAGTATGTAACAATTTAAAAATAGTAAGTAACAATTTAATAAATAGTAAGTAACAATTTAATAAATAGTATGAAACAATTTAATAAATAGTATGTAACAATTTAATAAATAGTAAGTAACAATTTAATAAATAGTAAGTAACAATTTAATAAATAGTAAGTAAGAATTTAATAAATAGTAAGTAACAATTTAATAAATTGTAAGTAACAATTTAATAAATAGTATGTAACAATTTAAAAATAGTAAGTAACAATTTAATAAATAGTAAGTAACAATTTAATAAATAGTATGAAACAATTTAATAAATTGTATGTAACAATTTAATAAATAGTAAGTAACAATTTAATAAATAGTAAGTAACAATTTAATAAATAGTAAGTAAGAATTTAAAAAATGGTAAGTAACAATTAATAAATAGTAAGTAACAATTTAATAAATACTAAGTAACAATTTAATAAATTGTAAGTAACAATTTAATAAATAGTATGTAACAATTTAATAAATAGTGAGTAACAATTTAATACATAGTAAGTAACAATTTAATAAATAGTAAGTAACAATTTAATAAATAGTAAGTAACAATTTAATAAATAGTAAGTAACAATTTAATAAATAGTAAGTAACAATTTAATAAATTGTAAGTAACAATTTAATAAATAGTATGTAACAATTTAATAAATAGTAAGTAACAATTTAATAAATTGTAAGTAACAATTTAATAAATAGTATGTAACAATTTAAAAATAGTAAGTAACAATTTAATAAATAGTAAGTAACAATTTAATAAATAGTATGAAACAATTTAATAAATAGTATGTAACAATTTAATAAATAGTAAGTAACAATTTAATAAATAGTAAGTAACAATTTAATAAATAGTAAGTAAGAATTTAAAAAATGGTAAGTAACAATTAATAAATAGTAAGTAACAATTTAATAAATACTAAGTAACAATTTAATAAATTGTAAGTAACAATTTAATAAATAGTATGTAACAATTTAATAAATAGTGAGTAACAATTTAATACATAGTAAGTAACAATTTAATAAATAGTAAGTAACAATTTAATAAATAGTAAGTAACAATTTAATAAATAGTAAGTAACAATTTAATAAATAGTAAGTAACAATTTAATAAATAGTAAGTAACAATTTAATAAATTGTAAGTAACAATTTAATAAATAGTATGTAACAATTTAATAAATAGTAAGTAACAATTTAATAAATTGTAAGTAACAATTTAATAAATAGTATGTAACAATTTAAAAATAGTAAGTAACAATTTAATAAATAGTAAGTAACAATTTAATAAATAGTATGAAACAATTTAATAAATAGTATGTAACAATTTAATAAATAGTAAGTAACAATTTAATAAATAGTAAGTAACAATTTAATAAATAGTAAGTAAGAATTTAATAAATAGTAAGTAACAATTTAATAAATTGTAAGTAACAATTTAATAAATGGTATGTAACAATTTAAAAATAGTAAGTAACAATTTAATAAATAGTAAGTAACAATTTAATAAATAGTATGAAACAATTTAATAAATTGTATGTAACAATTTAATAAATAGTAAGTAACAATTTAATAAATAGTAAGTAACAATTTAATAAATAGTAAGTAAGAATTTAAAAAATGGTAAGTAACAATTTAATAAATAGTAAGTAACAATTTAATAAATAGTGAGTAAAAATTTAATAAATAGTTTGTAACAATTTAATAAATAGTAAGTGTCAATTTAATAAATAATAAGTAACAATTTAATAAATAGTAAGTATCAATTTAATAAATAGTAAGTAACAATTTAATAAATAGTAAGTAACAATTTAATAAACAGTAAGTAACAATTTAATAAATAGTAAGTAACAATTTAATAAATAGTAAGTAACAATTTAATAAATAGTAAGTAACAATTTAATACATAGTATGTAATAATTTAATAAATAGTAAGTAACAATTTAATAAATAGTTTGTAACAATTTAATAAATAGTCAGTGTCAATTTAATAAATAATAAGTAACAATTTAATAAATAGTAAGTAACAATTTAATAAATAGTAAGTAACAATTTAAAAAATGGTAAGTAACAATTTAATAAATAGTAAGTAACAATTTAATAAATAGTAAGTAAAAATTTAATAAATAGTTTGTAACAATTTAATAAATAGTAAGTGTCAATTTAATAAATAATAAGTAACAATTTAATAAATAGTAAGTATCAATTTAATAAATAGTAAGTAACAATTTAATAAATAGTAAGTAACAATTTAATAAACAGTAAGTAACAATTTAATAAATAGTAAGTAACAATTTAATAAATAGTAAGTAAGAATTTAATAAATAGTAAGTAACAATTTAATAAATTGTAAGTAACAATTTAATAAATAGTATGTAACAATTTAATAAATAGTAAGTAACAATTTAATAAATAGTAAGTAACAATTTAATAAATAGTAAGTAACAATTTAATAAATAGTATGAAACAATTTAATAAATTGTATGTAACAATTTAATAAATAGTAAGTAACAATTTAATAAATAGTAAGTAACAATTTAATAAATAGTAAGTAAGAATTTAAAAAATGGTAAGTAACAATTTAATAAATAGTAAGTAACAATTTAATAAATAGTAAGTAAAAATTTAATAAATAGTTTGTAACAATTTAATAAATAGTAAGTGTCAATTTAATAAATAATAAGTAACAATTTAATAAATAGTAAGTATCAATTTAATAAATAGTAAGTAACAATTTAATAAATAGTAAGTAACAATTTAATAAACAGTAAGTAACAATTTAATAAATAGTAAGTAACAATTTAATAAATAATAAGTAACAATTTAATAAATAGTAAGTAACAATTTAATAAACAGTAAGTAACAATTTAATAAATAGTAAGTAACAATTTAATAAATAGTAAGTAACAATTTAATAAATAGTAAGTAACAATTTAATAAATTGTAAGTAACAATTTAATAAATAGTATGTAACAATTTAAAAATAGTAAGTAACAATTTAATAAATAGTAAGTAACAATTTAATAAATAGTATGAAACAATTTAATAAATAGTATGTAACAATTTAATAAATAGTAAGTAACAATTTAATAAATAGTAAGTAACAATTTAATAAATAGTAAGTAAGAATTTAATAAATAGTAAGTAACAATTTAATAAATTGTAAGTAACAATTTAATAAATAGTATGTAACAATTTAAAAATAGTAAGTAACAATTTAATAAATAGTAAGTAACAATTTAATAAATAGTATGAAACAATTTAATAAATTGTATGTAACAATTTAATAAATAGTAAGTAACAATTTAATAAATAGTAAGTAACAATTTAATAAATAGTAAGTAACAATTTAATAAATAGTAAGTAACAATTTAATAAATAGTATGAAACAATTTAATAAATTGTATGTAACAATTTAATAAATAGTAAGTAACAATTTAATAAATAGTAAGTAACAATTTAATAAACAGTAAGTAACAATTTAATAAATAGTAAGTAACAATTTAATAAATAGTATGTAACAATTTAATAAATAGTAAGTAACAATTTAATAAATTGTAAGTAACAATTTAATAAATAGTATGTAACAATTTAAAAATAGTAAGTAACAATTTAATAAATAGTAAGTAACAATTTAATAAATAGTATGAAACAATTTAATAAATAGTATGTAACAATTTAATAAATAGTAAGTAACAATTTAATAAATAGTAAGTAACAATTTAATAAATAGTAAGTAAGAATTTAATAAATAGTAAGTAACAATTTAATAAATTGTAAGTAACAATTTAATAAATAGTATGTAACAATTTAAAAATAGTAAGTAACAATTTAATAAATAGTAAGTAACAATTTAATAAATAGTAAGTAACAATTTAATAAATAATAAGTAACAATTTAATAAATAGTAAGTAACAATTTAATAAATAGTAAGTAACAATTTAATAAATAGTTAGCAACAATTTAATAAATTGTAAGTAACAATTTAATAAATAGTATGTAACAATTTAATAAATAGTAAGTAACAATTTAATAAATTGTAAGTAACAATTTAATAAATAGTATGTAACAATTTAAAAATAGTAAGTAACAATTTAATAAATAGTAAGTAACAATTTAATAAATAGTATGAAACAATTTAATAAATAGTATGTAACAATTTAATAAATAGTAAGTAACAATTTAATAAATAGTAACAATTTAATAAATAGTAAGTAACAATTTAATAAATAGTAAGTAAGAATTTAATAAATAGTAAGTAACAATTTAATAAATTGTAAGTAACAATTTAATAAATAGTATGTAACAATTTAAAAATAGTAAGTAACAATTTAATAAATAGTAAGTAACAATTTAATAAATAGTATGAAACAATTTAATAAATTGTATGTAACAATTTAATAAATAGTAAGTAACAATTTAATAAATAGTAAGTAACAATTTAATAAATAGTAAGTAACAATTTAATAAATAGTAAGTAACAATTTAATAAATAGTATGAAACAATTTAATAAATTGTATGTAACAATTTAATAAATAGTAAGTAACAATTTAATAAATAGTAAGTAACAATTTAATAAACAGTAAGTAACAATTTAATAAATAGTAAGTAACAATTTAATAAATAGTATGTAACAATTTAATAAATAGTAAGTAACAATTTAATAAATTGTAAGTAACAATTTAATAAATAGTATGTAACAATTTAAAAATAGTAAGTAACAATTTAATAAATAGTAAGTAACAATTTAATAAATAGTATGAAACAATTTAATAAATAGTATGTAACAATTTAATAAATAGTAAGTAACAATTTAATAAATAGTAAGTAACAATTTAATAAATAGTAAGTAAGAATTTAATAAATAGTAAGTAACAATTTAATAAATTGTAAGTAACAATTTAATAAATAGTATGTAACAATTTAAAAATAGTAAGTAACAATTTAATAAATAGTAAGTAACAATTTAATAAATAGTAAGTAACAATTTAATAAATAATAAGTAACAATTTAATAAATAGTAAGTAACAATTTAATAAATAGTAAGTAACAATTTAATAAATAGTTAGCAACAATTTAATAAATTGTAAGTAACAATTTAATAAATAGTAAGTAACAATTTAATAAATAGTAAGTAACAATTTGATAAATAGTAAGTAACAATTTGATAAATAGTAAGTAACAATTTGATAAATTGTAAGTAACAATTTAATAAATAGTATGTAACAATTTAATAAATAGTAAGTAACAATTTAATACATAGTATGTAATAATTTAATAAATAGTAAGTAACAATTTAATAAATAGTTTGTAACAATTTAATAAATAGTCAGTGTCAATTTAATAAATAATAAGTAACAATTTAATAAATAGTAAGTAACAATTTAATAAATAGTAAGTAACAATTTAATAAATAGTAAGTAACAATTTAATAAATAGTAAGTAACAATATAATAAATAGTATGTAACAATTTAATAAATAGTAAGTAACAATTTAATACATAGTAAGTAACAATTTAATAAATAGTAAGTAACAATTTAATATATAGTAAGTAACAATTTAAAAAATAGTAACAATTTAATAAATAGTAAGTAACAATTTAATAAATAGTAAGTAACAATTTAATAAATAGTAAGTAACAATTTGATAAATAGTAAGTAACAATTTGATAAATAGTAAGTAACAATTTAATAAATAGTAAGTAACAATTTAATAAATAGTAAGTAACAATTTAATAAATAGTAAGTAACAATTTAATAAATAGTAACTAACAATTTAATAAATAATAAGTAACAATTTAATAAATAGTAAGTAACAATTTAATAAATAGTAAGTAACAATTTAATAAATAGTAAGTAACAATTTAATAAATAATAAGTAACAATTTAATAAATAGTAAGTAACAATTTAATAAATAGTAAGTAACAATTTAATAAATAGTTAGCAACAATTTAATAAATTGTAAGTAACAATTTAATAAATAGTATGTAACAATTTAATAAATAGTAAGTAACAATTTAATAAATAATAAGTAACAATTTAATAAATAGTAAGTAACAATTTAATAAACAGTAAGTAACAATTTAATAAATAGTAAGTAACAATTTAATAAATAGTAAGTAACAATTTAATAAATAGTAAGTAACAATTTAATAAATTGTAAGTAACAATTTAATAAATAGTATGTAACAATTTAATAAATAGTAAGTAACAATTTAATAAATTGTAAGTAACAATTTAATAAATAGTATGTAACAATTTAAAAATAGTAAGTAACAATTTAATAAATAGTAAGTAACAATTTAATAAATAGTATGAAACAATTTAATAAATAGTATGTAACAATTTAATAAATAGTAAGTAACAATTTAATAAATAGTAAGTAACAATTTAATAAATAGTAAGTAAGAATTTAATAAATAGTAAGTAACAATTTAATAAATTGTAAGTAACAATTTAATAAATAGTATGTAACAATTTAAAAATAGTAAGTAACAATTTAATAAATAGTAAGTAACAATTTAATAAATAGTATGAAACAATTTAATAAATTGTATGTAACAATTTAATAAATAGTAAGTAACAATTTAATAAATAGTAAGTAACAATTTAATAAATAGTAAGTAAGAATTTAAAAAATGGTAAGTAACAATTAATAAATAGTAAGTAACAATTTAATAAATACTAAGTAACAATTTAATAAATTGTAAGTAACAATTTAATAAATAGTATGTAACAATTTAATAAATAGTGAGTAACAATTTAATACATAGTAAGTAACAATTTAATAAATAGTAAGTAACAATTTAATAAATAGTAAGTAACAATTTAATAAATAGTAAGTAACAATTTAATAAATAGTAAGTAACAATTTAATAAATTGTAAGTAACAATTTAATAAATAGTATGTAACAATTTAATAAATAGTAAGTAACAATTTAATAAATTGTAAGTAACAATTTAATAAATAGTATGTAACAATTTAAAAATAGTAAGTAACAATTTAATAAATAGTAAGTAACAATTTAATAAATAGTATGAAACAATTTAATAAATAGTATGTAACAATTTAATAAATAGTAAGTAACAATTTAATAAATAGTAAGTAACAATTTAATAAATAGTAAGTAACAATTTAAAAAATGGTAAGTAACAATTAATAAATAGTAAGTAACAATTTAATAAATACTAAGTAACAATTTAATAAATTGTAAGTAACAATTTAATAAATAGTATGTAACAATTTAATAAATAGTGAGTAACAATTTAATACATAGTAAGTAACAATTTAATAAATAGTAAGTAACAATTTAATAAATAGTAAGTAACAATTTAATAAATAGTAAGTAACAATTTAATAAATAGTAAGTAACAATTTAATAAATAGTAAGTAACAATTTAATAAATTGTAAGTAACAATTTAATAAATAGTATGTAACAATTTAATAAATAGTAAGTAACAATTTAATAAATTGTAAGTAACAATTTAATAAATAGTATGTAACAATTTAAAAATAGTAAGTAACAATTTAATAAATAGTAAGTAACAATTTAATAAATAGTATGAAACAATTTAATAAATAGTATGTAACAATTTAATAAATAGTAAGTAACAATTTAATAAATAGTAAGTAACAATTTAATAAATAGTAAGTAAGAATTTAATAAATAGTAAGTAACAATTTAATAAATTGTAAGTAACAATTTAATAAATAGTATGTAACAATTTAAAAATAGTAAGTAACAATTTAATAAATAGTAAGTAACAATTTAATAAATAGTATGAAACAATTTAATAAATTGTATGTAACAATTTAATAAATAGTAAGTAACAATTTAATAAATAGTAAGTAACAATTTAATAAATAGTAAGTAAGAATTTAAAAAATGGTAAGTAACAATTTAATAAATAGTAAGTAACAATTTAATAAATAGTAAGTAAAAATTTAATAAATAGTTTGTAACAATTTAATAAATAGTAAGTGTCAATTTAATAAATAATAAGTAACAATTTAATAAATAGTAAGTATCAATTTAATAAATAGTAAGTAACAATTTAATAAATAGTAAGTAACAATTTAATAAACAGTAAGTAACAATTTAATAAATAGTAAGTAACAATTTAATAAATAGTAAGTAACAATTTAATAAATAGTAAGTAACAATTTAATACATAGTATGTAATAATTTAATAAATAGTAAGTAACAATTTAATAAATAGTTTGTAACAATTTAATAAATAGTCAGTGTCAATTTAATAAATAATAAGTAACAATTTAATAAATAGTAAGTAACAATTTAATAAATAGTAAGTAACAATTTAATAAATAGTAAGTAACAATTTAATAAATAGTAAGTAACAATATAATAAATAGTATGTAACAATTTAATAAATAGTAAGTAACAATTTAATACATAGTAAGTAACAATTTAATAAATAGTAAGTAACAATTTAATATATAGTAAGTAACAATTTAAAAAATAGTAACAATTTAATAAATAGTAAGTAACAATTTAATAAATAGTAAGTAACAATTTAATAAATAGTAAGTAACAATTTGATAAATAGTAAGTAACAATTTGATAAATAGTAAGTAACAATTTAATAAATAGTAAGTAACAATTTAATAAATAGTAAGTAACAATTTAATAAATAGTAAGTAACAATTTAATAAATAGTAACTAACAATTTAATAAATAATAAGTAACAATTTAATAAATAGTAAGTAACAATTTAATAAATAGTAAGTAACAATTTAATAAATAGTAAGTAACAATTTAATAAATAATAAGTAACAATTTAATAAATAGTAAGTAACAATTTAATAAATAGTAAGTAACAATTTAATAAATAGTTAGTAACAATTTAATAAATTGTAAGTAACAATTTAATAAATAGTATGTAACAATTTAATAAATAGTAAGTAACAATTTAATAAATAATAAGTAACAATTTAATAAATAGTAAGTAACAATTTAATAAACAGTAAGTAACAATTTAATAAATAGTAAGTAACAATTTAATAAATAGTAAGTAACAATTTAATAAATAGTAAGTAACAATTTAATAAATTGTAAGTAACAATTTAATAAATAGTATGTAACAATTTAAAAATAGTAAGTAACAATTTAATAAATAGTAAGTAACAATTTAATAAATAGTATGAAACAATTTAATAAATAGTATGTAACAATTTAATAAATAGTAAGTAACAATTTAATAAATAGTAAGTAACAATTTAATAAATAGTAAGTAAGAATTTAATAAATAGTAAGTAACAATTTAATAAATTGTAAGTAACAATTTAATAAATAGTATGTAACAATTTAAAAATAGTAAGTAACAATTTAATAAATAGTAAGTAACAATTTAATAAATAGTATGAAACAATTTAATAAATTGTATGTAACAATTTAATAAATAGTAAGTAACAATTTAATAAATAGTAAGTAACAATTTAATAAATAGTAAGTAACAATTTAATAAATAGTAAGTAACAATTTAATAAATAGTATGAAACAATTTAATAAATTGTATGTAACAATTTAATAAATAGTAAGTAACAATTTAATAAATAGTAAGTAACAATTTAATAAACAGTAAGTAACAATTTAATAAATAGTAAGTAACAATTTAATAAATAGTATGTAACAATTTAATAAATAGTAAGTAACAATTTAATAAATTGTAAGTAACAATTTAATAAATAGTATGTAACAATTTAAAAATAGTAAGTAACAATTTAATAAATAGTAAGTAACAATTTAATAAATAGTATGAAACAATTTAATAAATAGTATGTAACAATTTAATAAATAGTAAGTAACAATTTAATAAATAGTAAGTAACAATTTAATAAATAGTAAGTAAGAATTTAATAAATAGTAAGTAACAATTTAATAAATTGTAAGTAACAATTTAATAAATAGTATGTAACAATTTAAAAATAGTAAGTAACAATTTAATAAATAGTAAGTAACAATTTAATAAATAGTATGAAACAATTTAATAAATTGTATGTAACAATTTAATAAATAGTAAGTAACAATTTAATAAATAGTAAGTAACAATTTAATAAATAGTAAGTAAGAATTTAAAAAATGGTAAGTAACAATTAATAAATAGTAAGTAACAATTTAATAAATACTAAGTAACAATTTAATAAATTGTAAGTAACAATTTAATAAATAGTATGTAACAATTTAATAAATAGTGAGTAACAATTTAATACATAGTAAGTAACAATTTAATAAATAGTAAGTAACAATTTAATAAATAGTAAGTAACAATTTAATAAATAGTAAGTAACAATTTAATAAATAGTAAGTAACAATTTAATAAATTGTAAGTAACAATTTAATAAATAGTATGTAACAATTTAATAAATAGTAAGTAACAATTTAATAAATTGTAAGTAACAATTTAATAAATAGTATGTAACAATTTAAAAATAGTAAGTAACAATTTAATAAATAGTAAGTAACAATTTAATAAATAGTATGAAACAATTTAATAAATAGTATGTAACAATTTAATAAATAGTAAGTAACAATTTAATAAATAGTAAGTAACAATTTAATAAATAGTAAGTAAGAATTTAAAAAATGGTAAGTAACAATTAATAAATAGTAAGTAACAATTTAATAAATACTAAGTAACAATTTAATAAATTGTAAGTAACAATTTAATAAATAGTATGTAACAATTTAATAAATAGTGAGTAACAATTTAATACATAGTAAGTAACAATTTAATAAATAGTAAGTAACAATTTAATAAATAGTAAGTAACAATTTAATAAATAGTAAGTAACAATTTAATAAATAGTAAGTAACAATTTAATAAATAGTAAGTAACAATTTAATAAATTGTAAGTAACAATTTAATAAATAGTATGTAACAATTTAATAAATAGTAAGTAACAATTTAATAAATTGTAAGTAACAATTTAATAAATAGTATGTAACAATTTAAAAATAGTAAGTAACAATTTAATAAATAGTAAGTAACAATTTAATAAATAGTATGAAACAATTTAATAAATAGTATGTAACAATTTAATAAATAGTAAGTAACAATTTAATAAATAGTAAGTAACAATTTAATAAATAGTAAGTAAGAATTTAATAAATAGTAAGTAACAATTTAATAAATTGTAAGTAACAATTTAATAAATAGTATGTAACAATTTAAAAATAGTAAGTAACAATTTAATAAATAGTAAGTAACAATTTAATAAATAGTATGAAACAATTTAATAAATTGTATGTAACAATTTAATAAATAGTAAGTAACAATTTAATAAATAGTAAGTAACAATTTAATAAATAGTAAGTAAGAATTTAAAAAATGGTAAGTAACAATTTAATAAATAGTAAGTAACAATTTAATAAATAGTAAGTAAAAATTTAATAAATAGTTTGTAACAATTTAATAAATAGTAAGTGTCAATTTAATAAATAATAAGTAACAATTTAATAAATAGTAAGTATCAATTTAATAAATAGTAAGTAACAATTTAATAAATAGTAAGTAACAATTTAATAAACAGTAAGTAACAATTTAATAAATAGTATGTAACAATTTAATAAATAGTAAGTAACAATTTAATACATAGTAAGTAACAATTTAATAAATAGTAAATAACAATTTAATAAATAGTAAGTAACAATTTAAAATATAGTAACAATTTAATAAATAGTAAGTAACAATTTAATTAATAGTAAGTAACAATTTAATAAATAGTAAGTAACAATTTAATAAATAGTAAGTAACAATTTAATAAATAGTAAGTAACAATTTAATGAATAGTAAGTAACAATTTAATAAATAGTAAGTAACAATTTAATAAATAGTAAGTAACAATTTAATAAACAGTAAGTAACAATTTAATAAATAGTATGTAACAATTTAATAAATAGTAAGTAACAATTTAATACATAGTAAGTAACAATTTAATAAATAGTAAATAACAATTTAATAAATAGTAAGTAACAATTTAAAATATAGTAACAATTTAATAAATAGTAAGTAACAATTTAATTAATAGTAAGTAACAACTTAATAAATAGTAAGCAACAATTTATTAAATAGTAAGAAACGTTTTAATAAATAGTAAGTAACAATTTAATAAATAGTAAGTAACAGTTTAATAAATAGTATGTAACAATTTAATAAATGGTAAGTTACAATTTAATACATAGTAAGTAACAATTTAATAAATAGTAAGTAAAAATTCAATAAATAGTAAGTAACAATTTAAAAAATAGTAACAATTTAATAAATAGTAAGTAACAATTTAATAAATAGTAAGTAACAATTTGATAAATAGTAAGTAACAATTTAATAAATAGTAAGTAACAATTTAATAAATAGTAACTAACAATTTAATAAATAATAAGTAACAATTTAATAAATAGTATGTAACAATTTAATAAATAGTAAGTAACAATTTAATAAATAGTAAGTAACAATTTAATAAATAGTAAGTAACAATTTAATAAATAGTAAGTAACAATTTAATAAATAGTAAGTAACAATTTAATAAATAGTAAGTAACAATTTAATAAATTGTAAGTAACAATTTAATAAATAGTATGTAACAATTTAATAAATAGTGAGTAACAATTTAATACATAGTAAGTAACAATTTAATAAATAGTATGTAACAATTTAATAAATAGTAAGTAACAATTTAATAAATAGATAGTAACAATTTAATTAATAGTAAGTAACAACTTAATAAATAGTAAGTAACAATTTACTAAATAGTAAGTAACAATTTAATAAATAGTAAGTAACAATTTCCAAAATAGTAAGAAACAATATAATAAACAGTAAGTAACAATTTAATAAACAGTAACAATTTAATAAATAGTAAGTAACAATTTAATAAACAGTAACAATTTAATAAAGAGTAAGTAACAATTTAATAAATAGTAAGTAACAATTTAATAAATAGTTTGTAACAATTTAATAAATAGTAAGTGTCAATTTAATAAATAATATGTAACAATTTAATAAATAGTAAGTAACAATTTAATAAATAGTAAGTAACAATTTAATAAATAGTAAGTAACAATTTAATAAATAGTATGTAACAATTTAATAAATAGTAAGTAACAATTTAATACATAGTAAGTAACAATTTTATAAATAGTAAGTAACAATTTAATAAATAGTAAGTAACAATTTGATAAATAGTATGTAACAATTTGATAAATAGTAAGTAACAATTTGATAAATTGTAAGTAACAATTTAATAAATAGTATGTAACAATTTAATAAATAGTAAGTAACAATTTTATACATAGTAAGTAACAATTTAATAAATAGTAAGTAACAATTTAATAAATAGTAAGTAACAATTTAATATATTGTAAGTAACAATTTAATAAATAGTAAGTAACAATTTAATAAATAGTATGAAACAATTTAATAAATTGTATGTAACAATTTAATAAATAGTAAGTAACAATTTAATAAATAGTAAGTAACAATTTAATAAACAGTAAGTAACAATTTAATAAATAGTAAGTAACAATTTAATAAATAGTATGTAACAATTTAATAAATAGTAAGTAACAATTTAATAAATAGTAAGTAACAATTTAATAAATAGTAAGTAAGAATTTAATAAATAGTAAGTAACAATTTAATAAATTGTAAGTAACAATTTAATAAATAGTATGTAACAATTTAAAAATAGTAAGTAACAATTTAATAAATAGTAAGTAACAATTTAATAAATAGTATGAAACAATTTAATAAATTGTATGTAACAATTTAATAAATAGTAAGTAACAATTTAATAAATAGTAAGTAACAATTTAATAAATAGTAAGTAAGAATTTAAAAAATGGTAAGTAACAATTAATAAATAGTAAGTAACAATTTAATAAATACTAAGTAACAATTTAATAAATTGTAAGTAACAATTTAATAAATAGTATGTAACAATTTAATAAATAGTGAGTAACAATTTAATACATAGTAAGTAACAATTTAATAAATAGTAAGTAACAATTTAATAAATAGTAAGTAACAATTTAATAAATAGTAAGTAACAATTTAATAAATAGTAAGTAACAATTTAATAAATTGTAAGTAACAATTTAATAAATAGTATGTAACAATTTAATAAATAGTAAGTAACAATTTAATAAATTGTAAGTAACAATTTAATAAATAGTATGTAACAATTTAAAAATAGTAAGTAACAATTTAATAAATAGTAAGTAACAATTTAATAAATAGTATGAAACAATTTAATAAATAGTATGTAACAATTTAATAAATAGTAAGTAACAATTTAATAAATAGTAAGTAACAATTTAATAAATAGTAAGTAAGAATTTAAAAAATGGTAAGTAACAATTAATAAATAGTAAGTAACAATTTAATAAATACTAAGTAACAATTTAATAAATTGTAAGTAACAATTTAATAAATAGTATGTAACAATTTAATAAATAGTGAGTAACAATTTAATACATAGTAAGTAACAATTTAATAAATAGTAAGTAACAATTTAATAAATAGTAAGTAACAATTTAATAAATAGTAAGTAACAATTTAATAAATAGTAAGTAACAATTTAATAAATAGTAAGTAACAATTTAATAAATTGTAAGTAACAATTTAATAAATAGTATGTAACAATTTAATAAATAGTAAGTAACAATTTAATAAATTGTAAGTAACAATTTAATAAATAGTATGTAACAATTTAAAAATAGTAAGTAACAATTTAATAAATAGTAAGTAACAATTTAATAAATAGTATGAAACAATTTAATAAATAGTATGTAACAATTTAATAAATAGTAAGTAACAATTTAATAAATAGTAAGTAACAATTTAATAAATAGTAAGTAAGAATTTAATAAATAGTAAGTAACAATTTAATAAATTGTAAGTAACAATTTAATAAATAGTATGTAACAATTTAAAAATAGTAAGTAACAATTTAATAAATAGTAAGTAACAATTTAATAAATAGTATGAAACAATTTAATAAATTGTATGTAACAATTTAATAAATAGTAAGTAACAATTTAATAAATAGTAAGTAACAATTTAATAAATAGTAAGTAAGAATTTAAAAAATGGTAAGTAACAATTTAATAAATAGTAAGTAACAATTTAATAAATAGTAAGTAAAAATTTAATAAATAGTTTGTAACAATTTAATAAATAGTAAGTGTCAATTTAATAAATAATAAGTAACAATTTAATAAATAGTAAGTATCAATTTAATAAATAGTAAGTAACAATTTAATAAATAGTAAGTAACAATTTAATAAACAGTAAGTAACAATTTAATAAATAGTATGTAACAATTTAATAAATAGTAAGTAACAATTTAATACATAGTAAGTAACAATTTAATAAATAGTAAATAACAATTTAATAAATAGTAAGTAACAATTTAAAATATAGTAACAATTTAATAAATAGTAAGTAACAATTTAATTAATAGTAAGTAACAATTTAATAAATAGTAAGTAACAATTTAATAAATAGTAAGTAACAATTTAATAAATAGTAAGTAACAATTTAATGAATAGTAAGTAACAATTTAATAAATAGTAAGTAACAATTTAATAAATAGTAAGTAACAATTTAATAAACAGTAAGTAACAATTTAATAAATAGTATGTAACAATTTAATAAATAGTAAGTAACAATTTAATACATAGTAAGTAACAATTTAATAAATAGTAAATAACAATTTAATAAATAGTAAGTAACAATTTAAAATATAGTAACAATTTAATAAATAGTAAGTAACAATTTAATTAATAGTAAGTAACAACTTAATAAATAGTAAGCAACAATTTATTAAATAGTAAGAAACGTTTTAATAAATAGTAAGTAACAATTTAATAAATAGTAAGTAACAGTTTAATAAATAGTATGTAACAATTTAATAAATGGTAAGTTACAATTTAATACATAGTAAGTAACAATTTAATAAATAGTAAGTAAAAATTCAATAAATAGTAAGTAACAATTTAAAAAATAGTAACAATTTAATAAATAGTAAGTAACAATTTAATAAATAGTAAGTAACAATTTGATAAATAGTAAGTAACAATTTAATAAATAGTAAGTAACAATTTAATAAATAGTAACTAACAATTTAATAAATAATAAGTAACAATTTAATAAATAGTATGTAACAATTTAATAAATAGTAAGTAACAATTTAATAAATAGTAAGTAACAATTTAATAAATAGTAAGTAACAATTTAATAAATAGTAAGTAACAATTTAATAAATAGTAAGTAACAATTTAATAAATAGTAAGTAACAATTTAATAAATTGTAAGTAACAATTTAATAAATAGTATGTAACAATTTAATAAATAGTGAGTAACAATTTAATACATAGTAAGTAACAATTTAATAAATAGTATGTAACAATTTAATAAATAGTAAGTAACAATTTAATAAATAGATAGTAACAATTTAATTAATAGTAAGTAACAACTTAATAAATAGTAAGTAACAATTTACTAAATAGTAAGTAACAATTTAATAAATAGTAAGTAACAATTTCCAAAATAGTAAGAAACAATATAATAAACAGTAAGTAACAATTTAATAAACAGTAACAATTTAATAAATAGTAAGTAACAATTTAATAAACAGTAACAATTTAATAAAGAGTAAGTAACAATTTAATAAATAGTAAGTAACAATTTAATAAATAGTTTGTAACAATTTAATAAATAGTAAGTGTCAATTTAATAAATAATATGTAACAATTTAATAAATAGTAAGTAACAATTTAATAAATAGTAAGTAACAATTTAATAAATAGTAAGTAACAATTTAATAAATAGTATGTAACAATTTAATAAATAGTAAGTAACAATTTAATACATAGTAAGTAACAATTTTATAAATAGTAAGTAACAATTTAATAAATAGTAAGTAACAATTTGATAAATAGTATGTAACAATTTGATAAATAGTAAGTAACAATTTGATAAATTGTAAGTAACAATTTAATAAATAGTATGTAACAATTTAATAAATAGTAAGTAACAATTTTATACATAGTAAGTAACAATTTAATAAATAGTAAGTAACAATTTAATAAATAGTAAGTAACAATTTAATATATTGTAAGTAACAATTTGATAAATAGCAAGTAACAATTTAATAAATAGTAAGTAACAATAAAATATATAGTAAGTAACAATTTAATAATTAGTAAGTAACAATTTAATAAATAATAAGTAACAATTTAATAAATAGTAAGTAACAATTTAATAAACAGTAAGTAACAATTTAATAAATAGTAAGTAACAATTTAATAAATAGTATGAAACAATTTAATAAATAGTAAGTAACAATTTAATAAATTGTAAGTAACAATTTAATAAATAGTATGTAACAATTTAATAAATAGTAAGTAACAATTTAATAAATTGTAAGTAACAATTTAATAAATAGTATGTAACAATTTAAAAATAGTAAGTAACAATTTAATAAATAGTAAGTAACAATTTAATAAATAGTATGAAACAATTTAATAAATAGTATGTAACAATTTAATAAATAGTAAGTAACAATTTAATAAATAGTAAGTAACAATTTAATAAATAGTAAGTAACAATTTAATAAATAGTAAGTAACAATTTAATAAATAGTAAGTAACAATTTAATAAATAGTAAGTAACAATTTAATAAATTGTAAGTAACAATTTAATAAATAGTATGTAACAATTTAATAAATAGTGAGTAACAATTTAATAAATAGTAAGTAACAATTTAATAAATAGTAAGTAACAATTTAATGAATAGTAAGTAACAATTTAATAAATAGTGAGTAACAATTTAACAAATAGTAAGTAACAATTTAATAAATAGTATGAAACAATTTAATAAATAGTATGTAACAATTTAATTAATAGTAAGTAACAATTTACTAAATAGTAAGTAACAATTTAATAAATAGTAAGTAACAATTTCCTAAATAGTAAGAAACAATATAATAAACAGTAAGTAACAATTTAATAAACAGTAACAATTTAATAAATAGTAAGTAACAATTTAATAAACAGTAACAATTTAATAAAGAGTAAGTAACAATTTAATAAATAGTAAGTAACAATTTAATAAATAGTTTGTAACAATTTAATAAATAGTAAGTGTCAATTTAATAAATAATAAGTAACAATTTAATAAATAGTAAGTAACAATTTAATAAATAGTAAGTAACTATTTAATAAATAGTAAGTAACAATTTAATAAATAGTAAGTAACAATTTAATAAATAGTATGTAACAATTTAATAAATAGTAAGTAACAATTTAATACATAGTAAGTAACAATTTTATAAATAGTAAGTAACAATTTAATAAATAGTAAGTAACAATTTGATAAATAGTAAGTAACAATTTGATAAATAGTAAGTAACAATTTGATAAATAGTAAGTAACAATTTGATAAATTGTAAGTAACAATTTAATAAATAGTATGTAACAATTTAATAAATAGTAAGTAACAATTTAATACATAGTATGTAATAATTTAATAAATAGTAAGTAACAATTTAATAAATAGTTTGTAACAATTTAATAAATAGTCAGTGTCAATTTAATAAATAATAAGTAACAATTTAATAAATAGTAAGTAACAATTTAATAAATAGTAAGTAACAATTTAATAAATAGTAAGTAACAATTTAATAAATAGTAAGTAACAATATAATAAATAGTATGTAACAATTTAATAAATAGTAAGTAACAATTTAATACATAGTAAGTAACAATTTAATAAATAGTAAGTAACAATTTAATATATAGTAAGTAACAATTTAAAAAATAGTAACAATTTAATAAATAGTAAGTAACAATTTAATAAATAGTAAGTAACAATTTAATAAATAGTAAGTAACAATTTGATAAATAGTAAGTAACAATTTGATAAATAGTAAGTAACAATTTAATAAATAGTAAGTAACAATTTAATAAATAGTAAGTAACAATTTAATAAATAGTAAGTAACAATTTAATAAATAGTAACTAACAATTTAATAAATAATAAGTAACAATTTAATAAATAGTAAGTAACAATTTAATAAATAGTAAGTAACAATTTAATAAATAGTAAGTAACAATTTAATAAATAATAAGTAACAATTTAATAAATAGTAAGTAACAATTTAATAAATAGTAAGTAACAATTTAATAAATAGTTAGTAACAATTTAATAAATTGTAAGTAACAATTTAATAAATAGTATGTAACAATTTAATAAATAGTAAGTAACAATTTAATAAATAATAAGTAACAATTTAATAAATAGTAAGTAACAATTTAATAAACAGTAAGTAACAATTTAATAAATAGTAAGTAACAATTTAATAAATAGTAAGTAACAATTTAATAAATAGTAAGTAACAATTTAATAAATTGTAAGTAACAATTTAATAAATAGTATGTAACAATTTAATAAATAGTAAGTAACAATTTAATAAATTGTAAGTAACAATTTAATAAATAGTATGTAACAATTTAAAAATAGTAAGTAACAATTTAATAAATAGTAAGTAACAATTTAATAAATAGTATGAAACAATTTAATAAATAGTATGTAACAATTTAATAAATAGTAAGTAACAATTTAATAAATAGTAAGTAACAATTTAATAAATAGTATGAAACAATTTAATAAATAGTATGTAACAATTTAATAAATAGTAAGTAACAATTTAATAAATAGTAAGTAACAATTTAATAAATAGTAAGTAAGAATTTAATAAATAGTAAGTAACAATTTAATAAATTGTAAGTAACAATTTAATAAATAGTATGTAACAATTTAAAAATAGTAAGTAACAATTTAATAAATAGTAAGTAACAATTTAATAAATAGTATGAAACAATTTAATAAATTGTATGTAACAATTTAATAAATAGTAAGTAACAATTTAATAAATAGTAAGTAACAATTTAATAAATAGTAAGTAAGAATTTAAAAAATGGTAAGTAACAATTTAATAAATAGTAAGTAACAATTTAATAAATAGTAAGTAAAAATTTAATAAATAGTTTGTAACAATTTAATAAATAGTAAGTGTCAATTTAATAAATAATAAGTAACAATTTAATAAATAGTAAGTATCAATTTAATAAATAGTAAGTAACAATTTAATAAATAGTAAGTAACAATTTAATAAACAGTAAGTAACAATTTAATAAATAGTATGTAACAATTTAATAAATAGTAAGTAACAATTTAATACATAGTAAGTAACAATTTAATAAATAGTAAATAACAATTTAATAAATAGTAAGTAACAATTTAAAATATAGTAACAATTTAATAAATAGTAAGTAACAATTTAATTAATAGTAAGTAACAATTTAATAAATAGTAAGTAACAATTTAATAAATAGTAAGTAACAATTTAATAAATAGTAAGTAACAATTTAATGAATAGTAAGTAACAATTTAATAAATAGTAAGTAACAATTTAATAAATAGTAAGTAACAATTTAATAAACAGTAAGTAACAATTTAATAAATAGTATGTAACAATTTAATAAATAGTAAGTAACAATTTAATACATAGTAAGTAACAATTTAATAAATAGTAAATAACAATTTAATAAATAGTAAGTAACAATTTAAAATATAGTAACAATTTAATAAATAGTAAGTAACAATTTAATTAATAGTAAGTAACAACTTAATAAATAGTAAGCAACAATTTATTAAATAGTAAGAAACGTTTTAATAAATAGTAAGTAACAATTTAATAAATAGTAAGTAACAGTTTAATAAATAGTATGTAACAATTTAATAAATGGTAAGTTACAATTTAATACATAGTAAGTAACAATTTAATAAATAGTAAGTAAAAATTCAATAAATAGTAAGTAACAATTTAAAAAATAGTAACAATTTAATAAATAGTAAGTAACAATTTAATAAATAGTAAGTAACAATTTGATAAATAGTAAGTAACAATTTAATAAATAGTAAGTAACAATTTAATAAATAGTAACTAACAATTTAATAAATAATAAGTAACAATTTAATAAATAGTATGTAACAATTTAATAAATAGTAAGTAACAATTTAATAAATAGTAAGTAACAATTTAATAAATAGTAAGTAACAATTTAATAAATAGTAAGTAACAATTTAATAAATAGTAAGTAACAATTTAATAAATAGTAAGTAACAATTTAATTAATTGTAAGTAACAATTTAATAAATAGTATGTAACAATTTAATAAATAGTGAGTAACAATTTAATACATAGTAAGTAACAATTTAATAAATAGTATGTAACAATTTAATAAATAGTAAGTAACAATTTAATAAATAGATAGTAACAATTTAATTAATAGTAAGTAACAACTTAATAAATAGTAAGTAACAATTTACTAAATAGTAAGTAACAATTTAATAAATAGTAAGTAACAATTTCCAAAATAGTAAGAAACAATATAATAAACAGTAAGTAACAATTTAATAAACAGTAACAATTTAATAAATAGTAAGTAACAATTTAATAAACAGTAACAATTTAATAAAGAGTAAGTAACAATTTAATAAATAGTAAGTAACAATTTAATAAATAGTTTGTAACAATTTAATAAATAGTAAGTGTCAATTTAATAAATAATATGTAACAATTTAATAAATAGTAAGTAACAATTTAATAAATAGTAAGTAACAATTTAATAAATAGTAAGTAACAATTTAATAAATAGTATGTAACAATTTAATAAATAGTAAGTAACAATTTAATACATAGTAAGTAACAATTTTATAAATAGTAAGTAACAATTTAATAAATAGTAAGTAACAATTTGATAAATAGTATGTAACAATTTGATAAATAGTAAGTAACAATTTGATAAATTGTAAGTAACAATTTAATAAATAGTATGTAACAATTTAATAAATAGTAAGTAACAATTTTATACATAGTAAGTAACAATTTAATAAATAGTAAGTAACAATTTAATAAATAGTAAGTAACAATTTAATATATTGTAAGTAACAATTTGATAAATAGCAAGTAACAATTTAATAAATAGTAAGTAACAATAAAATATATAGTAAGTAACAATTTAATAATTAGTAAGTAACAATTTAATAAATAATAAGTAACAATTTAATAAATAGTAAGTAACAATTTAATAAACAGTAAGTAACAATTTAATAAATAGTAAGTAACAATTTAATAAATAGTAAGTAACAATTTAATAAATAGTAAGTAACAATTTAATAAATTGTAAGTAACAATTTAATAAATAGTATGTAACAATTTAATAAATAGTAAGTAACAATTTAATAAATTGTAAGTAACAATTTAATAAATAGTATGTAACAATTTAAAAATAGTAAGTAACAATTTAATAAATAGTAAGTAACAATTTAATAAATAGTATGAAACAATTTAATAAATAGTATGTAACAATTTAATAAATAGTAAGTAACAATTTAATAAATAGTAAGTAACAATTTAATAAATAGTAAGTAACAATTTAATAAATAGTAAGTAACAATTTAATAAATAGTAAGTAACAATTTAATAAATAGTAAGTAACAATTTAATAAATTGTAAGTAACAATTTAATAAATAGTATGTAACAATTTAATAAATAGTGAGTAACAATTTAATAAATAGTAAGTAACAATTTAATAAATAGTAAGTAACAATTTAATGAATAGTAAGTAACAATTTAATAAATAGTGAGTAACAATTTAACAAATAGTAAGTAACAATTTAATAAATAGTATGAAACAATTTAATAAATAGTATGTAACAATTTAATTAATAGTAAGTAACAATTTACTAAATAGTAAGTAACAATTTAATAAATAGTAAGTAACAATTTCCTAAATAGTAAGAAACAATATAATAAACAGTAAGTAACAATTTAATAAACAGTAACAATTTAATAAATAGTAAGTAACAATTTAATAAACAGTAACAATTTAATAAAGAGTAAGTAACAATTTAATAAATAGTAAGTAACAATTTAATAAATAGTTTGTAACAATTTAATAAATAGTAAGTGTCAATTTAATAAATAATAAGTAACAATTTAATAAATAGTAAGTAACAATTTAATAAATAGTAAGTAACTATTTAATAAATAGTAAGTAACAATTTAATAAATAGTAAGTAACAATTTAATAAATAGTATGTAACAATTTAATAAATAGTAAGTAACAATTTAATACATAGTAAGTAACAATTTTATAAATAGTAAGTAACAATTTAATAAATAGTAAGTAACAATTTGATAAATAGTAAGTAACAATTTGATAAATAGTAAGTAACAATTTGATAAATAGTAAGTAACAATTTGATAAATTGTAAGTAACAATTTAATAAATAGTATGTAACAATTTAATAAATAGTAAGTAACAATTTAATACATAGTATGTAATAATTTAATAAATAGTAAGTAACAATTTAATAAATAGTTTGTAACAATTTAATAAATAGTCAGTGTCAATTTAATAAATAATAAGTAACAATTTAATAAATAGTAAGTAACAATTTAATAAATAGTAAGTAACAATTTAATAAATAGTAAGTAACAATTTAATAAATAGTAAGTAACAATATAATAAATAGTATGTAACAATTTAATAAATAGTAAGTAACAATTTAATACATAGTAAGTAACAATTTAATAAATAGTAAGTAACAATTTAATATATAGTAAGTAACAATTTAAAAAATAGTAAGTAACAATTTAATAAATAGTTAGTAACAATTTAATAAATTGTAAGTAACAATTTAATAAATAGTATGTAACAATTTAATAAATAGTAAGTAACAATTTAATAAATAATAAGTAACAATTTAATAAATAGTAAGTAACAATTTAATAAACAGTAAGTAACAATTTAATAAATAGTAAGTAACAATTTAATAAATAGTAAGTAACAATTTAATAAATAGTAAGTAACAATTTAATAAATTGTAAGTAACAATTTAATAAATAGTATGTAACAATTTAATAAATAGTAAGTAACAATTTAATAAATTGTAAGTAACAATTTAATAAATAGTATGTAACAATTTAAAAATAGTAAGTAACAATTTAATAAATAGTAAGTAACAATTTAATAAATAGTATGAAACAATTTAATAAATAGTATGTAACAATTTAATAAATAGTAAGTAACAATTTAATAAATAGTAAGTAACAATTTAATAAATAGTAAGTAAGAATTTAATAAATAGTAAGTAACAATTTAATAAATTGTAAGTAACAATTTAATAAATAGTATGTAACAATTTAAAAATAGTAAGTAACAATTTAATAAATAGTAAGTAACAATTTAATAAATAGTATGAAACAATTTAATAAATTGTATGTAACAATTTAATAAATAGTAAGTAACAATTTAATAAATAGTAAGTAACAATTTAATAAATAGTAAGTAAGAATTTAAAAAATGGTAAGTAACAATTAATAAATAGTAAGTAACAATTTAATAAATACTAAGTAACAATTTAATAAATTGTAAGTAACAATTTAATAAATAGTATGTAACAATTTAATAAATAGTGAGTAACAATTTAATACATAGTAAGTAACAATTTAATAAATAGTAAGTAACAATTTAATAAATAGTAAGTAACAATTTAATAAATAGTAAGTAACAATTTAATAAATAGTAAGTAACAATTTAATAAATTGTAAGTAACAATTTAATAAATAGTATGTAACAATTTAATAAATAGTAAGTAACAATTTAATAAATTGTAAGTAACAATTTAATAAATAGTATGTAACAATTTAAAAATAGTAAGTAACAATTTAATAAATAGTAAGTAACAATTTAATAAATAGTATGAAACAATTTAATAAATAGTATGTAACAATTTAATAAATAGTAAGTAACAATTTAATAAATAGTAAGTAACAATTTAATAAATAGTAAGTAAGAATTTAAAAAATGGTAAGTAACAATTAATAAATAGTAAGTAACAATTTAATAAATACTAAGTAACAATTTACTAAATAGTAAGTAACAATTTAATAAATAGTATGTAACAATTTAATAAATAGTGAGTAACAATTTAATACATAGTAAGTAACAATTTAATAAATAGTATGTAACAATTTAATAAATAGTAAGTAACAATTTAATAAATAGATAGTAACAATTTAATTAATAGTAAGTAACAACTTAATAAATAGTAAATAACAATTTAATAAATAGTAAGTAACAATTTGATAAATAGTAAGTAACAATTTAATAAATAGTAAGTAACAATTTAATAAATAGTAACTAACAATTTAATAAATAATAAGTAACAATTTAATAAATAGTAAGTAACAATTTAATAAACAGTAAGTAACAATTTAATAAATAATAAGTAACAATTTAATAAATAGTAAGTAACAATTTAATAAATAGTGAGTAACAATTTAATAAATAGTAAGTAACAATTTAATAAATAGATAGTAACAATTTAATTAATAGTAAGTAACAACTTAATAAATAGTAAGTAACAATTTAATAAATAGTAAGAAACATTTTAATAAATAGTAAGTCACAATTTGATAAATAGTTTGTAACGATTTGATAAATAGTCAGTGTCAATTTAATAAATAATAAGTAACAATTTAATAAATAGTAAGTAACAATTTAATAAATAGTAAGTAACAATTTAATAAATAGTAAGTAACAATTTAATAAATAGTAAGTAATAATATAATAAATAGTATGTAACAATTTAATAAATAGTAAGTAACAATTTAATACATAGTAAGTAACAATTTAATAAATAGTAAGTAACAATTTAATACATAGTAAGTAACAATTTAAAAAATAGTAACAATTTAATAAATAGTAAGTAACAATTTAAAAAATAGTAACAATTTAATAAATAGTAAGTAACAATTTAATAAATAGTAAGTAACAATTTAATAAATAGTAAGTAACAATTTGATAAATAGTAAGTAACAATATAATAAATAGTATGTAACAATTTAATAAATAGTAAGTAACAATTTAATACATAGTAAGTAACAATTTAATAAATAGTAAGTAACAATTTAATAAATAGTAAGTAACAATTTAATAAATAGTAAGTAACAATTTAGTAAATAGTAACTAACAATTTGATAAATAGTAAGTAACAATTTGATAAATAGTAAGTAACAATTTGATAAATAGTTAGTAACCATTTGATAAATAGTAAGTAACCATTTGATAAATAGTAAGTAACAATTTAATTAATAGTAAGAAACATTTTAATAAATAGTAAGTAACAATTTAATAAATAGTAAGTAACAATTTAATAAATAGTAAGTAACAATTTAATAAATAGTAAGTAACAATTTAATATATAGTAAGTAACAATTTGATAAATAGCAAGTAACAATTTAATAAATAGTATGTAACAATTTAATAAATAGTGAGTAACAATTTAATACATAGTAAGTAACAATTTAATAAATAGTATGTAACAATTTAATAAATAGTAAGTAACAATTTAATAAATAGATAGTAACAATTTAATTAATAGTAAGTAACAACTTAATAAATAGTAAGTAACAATTTACTAAATAGTAAGTAACAATTTAATAAATAGTAAGTAACAATTTCCAAAATAGTAAGAAACAATATAATAAACAGTAAGTAACAATTTAATAAACAGTAACAATTTAATAAATAGTAAGTAACAATTTAATAAACAGTAACAATTTAATAAAGAGTAAGTAACAATTTAATAAATAGTAAGTAACAATTTAATAAATAGTTTGTAACAATTTAATAAATAGTAAGTGTCAATTTAATAAATAATATGTAACAATTTAATAAATAGTAAGTAACAATTTAATAAATAGTAAGTAACAATTTAATAAATAGTAAGTAACAATTTAATAAATAGTATGTAACAATTTAATAAATAGTAAGTAACAATTTAATACATAGTAAGTAACAATTTTATAAATAGTAAGTAACAATTTAATAAATAGTAAGTAACAATTTGATAAATAGTATGTAACAATTTGATAAATAGTAAGTAACAATTTGATAAATTGTAAGTAACAATTTAATAAATAGTATGTAACAATTTAATAAATAGTAAGTAACAATTTTATACATAGTAAGTAACAATTTAATAAATAGTAAGTAACAATTTAATAAATAGTAAGTAACAATTTAATATATTGTAAGTAACAATTTGATAAATAGCAAGTAACAATTTAATAAATAGTAAGTAACAATAAAATATATAGTAAGTAACAATTTAATAATTAGTAAGTAACAATTTAATAAATAATAAGTAACAATTTAATAAATAGTAAGTAACAATTTAATAAACAGTAAGTAACAATTTAATAAATAGTAAGTAACAATTTAATAAATAGTAAGTAACAATTTAATAAATAGTAAGTAACAATTTAATAAATTGTAAGTAACAATTTAATAAATAGTATGTAACAATTTAATAAATAGTAAGTAACAATTTAATAAATTGTAAGTAACAATTTAATAAATAGTATGTAACAATTTAAAAATAGTAAGTAACAATTTAATAAATAGTAAGTAACAATTTAATAAATAGTATGAAACAATTTAATAAATAGTATGTAACAATTTAATAAATAGTAAGTAACAATTTAATAAATAGTAAGTAACAATTTAATAAATAGTAAGTAACAATTTAATAAATAGTAAGTAACAATTTAATAAATAGTAAGTAACAATTTAATAAATAGTAAGTAACAATTTAATAAATTGTAAGTAACAATTTAATAAATAGTATGTAACAATTTAATAAATAGTGAGTAACAATTTAATAAATAGTAAGTAACAATTTAATAAATAGTAAGTAACAATTTAATGAATAGTAAGTAACAATTTAATAAATAGTGAGTAACAATTTAACAAATAGTAAGTAACAATTTAATAAATAGTATGAAACAATTTAATAAATAGTATGTAACAATTTAATTAATAGTAAGTAACAATTTACTAAATAGTAAGTAACAATTTAATAAATAGTAAGTAACAATTTCCTAAATAGTAAGAAACAATATAATAAACAGTAAGTAACAATTTAATAAACAGTAACAATTTAATAAATAGTAAGTAACAATTTAATAAACAGTAACAATTTAATAAAGAGTAAGTAACAATTTAATAAATAGTAAGTAACAATTTAATAAATAGTTTGTAACAATTTAATAAATAGTAAGTGTCAATTTAATAAATAATAAGTAACAATTTAATAAATAGTAAGTAACAATTTAATAAATAGTAAGTAACTATTTAATAAATAGTAAGTAACAATTTAATAAATAGTAAGTAACAATTTAATAAATAGTATGTAACAATTTAATAAATAGTAAGTAACAATTTAATACATAGTAAGTAACAATTTTATAAATAGTAAGTAACAATTTAATAAATAGTAAGTAACAATTTGATAAATAGTAAGTAACAATTTGATAAATAGTAAGTAACAATTTGATAAATAGTAAGTAACAATTTGATAAATTGTAAGTAACAATTTAATAAATAGTATGTAACAATTTAATAAATAGTAAGTAACAATTTAATACATAGTATGTAATAATTTAATAAATAGTAAGTAACAATTTAATAAATAGTTTGTAACAATTTAATAAATAGTCAGTGTCAATTTAATAAATAATAAGTAACAATTTAATAAATAGTAAGTAACAATTTAATAAATAGTAAGTAACAATTTAATAAATAGTAAGTAACAATTTAATAAATAGTAAGTAACAATATAATAAATAGTATGTAACAATTTAATAAATAGTAAGTAACAATTTAATACATAGTAAGTAACAATTTAATAAATAGTAAGTAACAATTTAATATATAGTAAGTAACAATTTAAAAAATAGTAACAATTTAATAAATAGTAAGTAACAATTTAATAAATAGTAAGTAACAATTTAATAAATAGTAAGTAACAATTTGATAAATAGTAAGTAACAATTTGATAAATAGTAAGTAACAATTTAATAAATAGTAAGTAACAATTTAATAAATAGTAAGTAACAATTTAATAAATAGTAAGTAACAATTTAATAAATAGTAACTAACAATTTAATAAATAATAAGTAACAATTTAATAAATAGTAAGTAACAATTTAATAAATAGTAAGTAACAATTTAATAAATAGTAAGTAACAATTTAATAAATAATAAGTAACAATTTAATAAATAGTAAGTAACAATTTAATAAATAGTAAGTAACAATTTAATAAATAGTTAGTAACAATTTAATAAATTGTAAGTAACAATTTAATAAATAGTATGTAACAATTTAATAAATAGTAAGTAACAATTTAATAAATAATAAGTAACAATTTAATAAATAGTAAGTAACAATTTAATAAACAGTAAGTAACAATTTAATAAATAGTAAGTAACAATTTAATAAATAGTAAGTAACAATTTAATAAATAGTAAGTAACAATTTAATAAATTGTAAGTAACAATTTAATAAATAGTATGTAACAATTTAATAAATAGTAAGTAACAATTTAATAAATTGTAAGTAACAATTTAATAAATAGTATGTAACAATTTAAAAATAGTAAGTAACAATTTAATAAATAGTAAGTAACAATTTAATAAATAGTATGAAACAATTTAATAAATAGTATGTAACAATTTAATAAATAGTAAGTAACAATTTAATAAATAGTAAGTAACAATTTAATAAATAGTAAGTAAGAATTTAATAAATAGTAAGTAACAATTTAATAAATTGTAAGTAACAATTTAATAAATAGTATGTAACAATTTAAAAATAGTAAGTAACAATTTAATAAATAGTAAGTAACAATTTAATAAATAGTATGAAACAATTTAATAAATTGTATGTAACAATTTAATAAATAGTAAGTAACAATTTAATAAATAGTAAGTAACAATTTAATAAATAGTAAGTAAGAATTTAAAAAATGGTAAGTAACAATTAATAAATAGTAAGTAACAATTTAATAAATACTAAGTAACAATTTAATAAATTGTAAGTAACAATTTAATAAATAGTATGTAACAATTTAATAAATAGTGAGTAACAATTTAATACATAGTAAGTAACAATTTAATAAATAGTAAGTAACAATTTAATAAATAGTAAGTAACAATTTAATAAATAGTAAGTAACAATTTAATAAATAGTAAGTAACAATTTAATAAATTGTAAGTAACAATTTAATAAATAGTATGTAACAATTTAATAAATAGTAAGTAACAATTTAATAAATTGTAAGTAACAATTTAATAAATAGTATGTAACAATTTAAAAATAGTAAGTAACAATTTAATAAATAGTAAGTAACAATTTAATAAATAGTATGAAACAATTTAATAAATAGTATGTAACAATTTAATAAATAGTAAGTAACAATTTAATAAATAGTAAGTAACAATTTAATAAATAGTAAGTAAGAATTTAAAAAATGGTAAGTAACAATTAATAAATAGTAAGTAACAATTTAATAAATACTAAGTAACAATTTAATAAATTGTAAGTAACAATTTAATAAATAGTATGTAACAATTTAATAAATAGTGAGTAACAATTTAATACATAGTAAGTAACAATTTAATAAATAGTATGTAACAATTTAATAAATAGTAAGTAACAATTTAATAAATAGATAGTAACAATTTAATTAATAGTAAGTAACAACTTAATAAATAGTAAATAACAATTTAATAAATAGTAAGTAACAATTTGATAAATAGTAAGTAACAATTTAATAAATAGTAAGTAACAATTTAATAAATAGTAACTAACAATTTAATAAATAATAAGTAACAATTTAATAAATAGTAAGTAACAATTTAATAAACAGTAAGTAACAATTTAATAAATAATAAGTAACAATTTAATAAATAGTAAGTAACAATTTAATAAATAGTGAGTAACAATTTAATAAATAGTAAGTAACAATTTAATAAATAGATAGTAACAATTTAATTAATAGTAAGTAACAACTTAATAAATAGTAAGTAACAATTTAATAAATAGTAAGAAACATTTTAATAAATAGTAAGTCACAATTTGATAAATAGTTTGTAACGATTTGATAAATAGTCAGTGTCAATTTAATAAATAATAAGTAACAATTTAATAAATAGTAAGTAACAATTTAATAAATAGTAAGTAACAATTTAATAAATAGTAAGTAACAATTTAATAAATAGTAAGTAATAATATAATAAATAGTATGTAACAATTTAATAAATAGTAAGTAACAATTTAATACATAGTAAGCAACAATTTAATAAATAGTAAGTAACAATTTAATACATAGTAAGTAACAATTTAAAAAATAGTAACAATTTAATAAATAGTAAGTAACAATTTAAAAAATAGTAACAATTTAATAAATAGTAAGTAACAATTTAATAAATAGTAAGTAACAATTTAATAAATAGTAAGTAACAATTTGATAAATAGTAAGTAACAATATAATAAATAGTATGTAACAATTTAATAAATAGTAAGTAACAATTTAATACATAGTAAGTAACAATTTAATAAATAGTAAGTAACAATTTAATAAATAGTAAGTAACAATTTAATAAATAGTAAGTAACAATTTAGTAAATAGTAACTAACAATTTGATAAATAGTAAGTAACAATTTGATAAATAGTAAGTAACAATTTGATAAATAGTTAGTAACCATTTGATAAATAGTAAGTAACCATTTGATAAATAGTAAGTAACAATTTAATTAATAGTAAGAAACATTTTAATAAATAGTAAGTAACAATTTAATAAATAGTAAGTAACAATTTAATAAATAGTAAGTAACAATTTAAAAAATAGTAACAATTTAATAAATAGTAAGTAACAATTTAATAAATAGTAAGTAACAATTTAATAAATAGTAAGTAACAATTTAATATATAGTAAGTAACAATTTGATAAATAGCAAGTAACAATTTAATAAATAGTAAGTAACAATTTAATAAATAGTAAGTAAAAATTTAATAAATAGTTTGTAACAATTTAATAAATAGTAAGTGTCAATTTAATAAATAATAAGTAACAATTTAATAAATAGTAAGTATCAATTTAATAAATAGTAAGTAACAATTTAATAAATAGTAAGTAACAATTTAATAAACAGTAAGTAACAATTTAATAAATAGTATGTAACAATTTAATAAATAGTAAGTAACAATTTAATACATAGTAAGTAACAATTTAATAAATAGTAAATAACAATTTAATAAATAGTAAGTAACAATTTAAAATATAGTAACAATTTAATAAATAGTAAGTAACAATTTAATGAATAGTAAGTAACAATTTAATAAATAGTAAGTAACAATTTAATAAATAGTAAGTAACAATTTAATAAATAGTAAGTAACAATTTAATGAATAGTAAGTAACAATTTAATAAATAGTAAGTAACAATTTAATAAATAGTAAGTAACAATTTAATAAACAGTAAGTAACAATTTAATAAATAGTATGTAACAATTTAATAAATAGTAAGTAACAATTTAATACATAGTAAGTAACAATTTAATAAATAGTAAATAACAATTTAATAAATAGTAAGTAACAATTTAAAATATAGTAACAATTTAATAAATAGTAAGTAACAATTTAATTAATAGTAAGTAACAACTTAATAAATAGTAAGCAACAATTTATTAAATAGTAAGAAACGTTTTAATAAATAGTAAGTAACAATTTAATAAATAGTAAGTAACAGTTTAATAAATAGTATGTAACAATTTAATAAATGGTAAGTTACAATTTAATACATAGTAAGTAACAATTTAATAAATAGTAAGTAAAAATTCAATAAATAGTAAGTAACAATTTAAAAAATAGTAACAATTTAATAAATAGTAAGTAACAATTTAATAAATAGTAAGTAACAATTTGATAAATAGTAAGTAACAATTTAATAAATAGTAAGTAACAATTTAATAAATAGTAACTAACAATTTAATAAATAATAAGTAACAATTTAATAAATAGTAAGTAACAATTTAATAAACAGTAAGTAACAATTTAATAAATAGTAAGTAACAATTTAATAAATAGTAAGTAACAATTTAATAAATAGTAAGTAACAATTTAATGAATAGTAAGTAACAATTTAATAAATAGTGAGTAACAATTTAATAAATAGTAAGTAACAATTTAATAAATAGTATGAAACAATTTAATAAATAGTATGTAACAATTTAATTAATAGTAAGTGTTAATTTAATAAATAGTAAGTAACAATTTAATAAATAGTAAGTAACAATTTAATAAATAGTAAGTAACAATTTAATAAATAGTAAGTAACAATTTAATAAATAGTATGTAACAATTTAATAAATAGTAAGTAACAATTTAATACATAGTAAGTAACAATTTTATAAATAGTAAGTAAAAATTTAATAAATAGTAAGTAACAATTTGATAAATAGTAAGTAACAATTTGATAAATAGTAAGTAACAATTTGATAAATAGTTAGTAACAATTTGATAAATTGTAAGTAACAATTTAATAAATAGTAAGTAACAATTTAATAAATAGTAAGTAACAATTTAATAAATAGTAAGTAACAATTTAATAAATAGTATGTAACAATTTATTAAATAGTAAGTAACAATTTAATAAATAGTAAGTAACAATTTCCTAAATAGTAAGAAACAATATAATAAACAGTAAGTAACAATTTAATATACAGTAACAATTTAATAAATAGTAAGTAACAATTTAATAAACAGTAACAATTTAATAAAGAGTAAGTAACAATTTAATAAATAGTAAGTAACAATTTAATAAATAGTTTGTAACAATTTAATAAATAGTTTGTAACAATTTAATAAATAGTAAGTGTTAATTTAATAAATAGTAAGTAACAATTTAATAAATAGTAAGTAACAATTTAATAAATAGTAAGTAACAATTTAATAAATAGTAAGTAACAATTTAATAAATAGTATGTAACAATTTAATAAATAGTAAGTAACAATTTAATACATAGTAAGTAACAATTTTATAAATAGTAAGTAACAATTTAATAAATAGTAAGTAACAATTTGATAAATAGTAAGTAACAATTTGATAAATAGTAAGTAACAATTTGATAAATAGTTAGTAACAATTTGATAAATTGTAAGTAACAATTTAATAAATAGTATGTAACAATTTCATATATAGTAAGTAACAATTTAATACATAGTTAGTAATAATTTAATAAATAGTAAGTAACAATTTAATAAATAGTTTGTAACAATTTAATAAATAGTCAGTGTCAATTTAATAAATAATAAGTAACAATTTGATAAATAGTAAGTAACAATTTAATAAATAGTAAGTAACATTTTAATAAATAGTAAGTAACAATTTAATAAATAGTAAGTAACAATTTAATAAACAGTAAGTAACAATTTAATAAATAGTAAGTAACAATTTAATAAATAGTAAGTAACAATTTAATAAATAGTAAGTAACAATTTAATAAATTGTAAGTAACAATTTAAAAAATAGTAACAATTTAATAAATAGTAAGTAACAATTTAATAAATAGTAAGTAACAATTTAATAAATAGTAAGTAACAATTTGATAAATAGTAAGTAACAATTTAAAAAATAGTAACAATTTAATAAATTGTAAGTAACAATTTAATAAATAGTAAGTAACAATTTAATAAATGGTAAGTAACAATTTAATAAATAGTAAGTAACAATTTAATAAATAGTAAGTAACAATTTAATAAATAGTAAGTGTCAATTTAATAAATAATAAGTAACAATTTAATAAATAGTAAGTATCAATTTAATAAATAGTAAGTAACAATTTAATAAATAGTAAGTAACAATTTAATAAACAGTAAGTAACAATTTAATAAATAGTATGTAACAATTTAATAAATAGTAAGTAACAATTTAATAAATAGTAAGTAACAATTTAATACATAGTAAGTAACAATTTAATAAATAGTAAATAACAATTTAATAAATAGTAAGTAACAATTTAAAATATAGTAACAATTTAATAAATAGTAAGTAACAATTTAATTAATAGTAAGTAACAACTTAATAAATAGTAAGTAACAATTTATTAAATAGTAAGAAACGTTTTAATAAATAGTAAGTAACAATTTAATAAATAGTAAGTAACAGTTTAATAAATAGTATGTAACAATTTAATAAATGGTAAGTTACAATTTAATACATAGTAAGTAACAATTTAATAAATAGTAAGTAAAAATTCAATAAATAGTAAGTAACAATTTAAAAAATAGTAACAATTTAATAAATAGTAAGTAACAATTTAATAAATAGTAAGTAACAATTTGATAAATAGTAAGTAACAATTTAATACATAGTAAGTAACAATTTAATAAATAGTAACTAACAATTTAATAAATAATAAGTAACAATTTAATAAATAGTAAGTAACAATTTAATAAACAGTAAGTAACAATTTAATAAATAGTAAGTAACAATTTAATAAATAGTAAGTAACAATTTAATAAATAGTAAGTAACAATTTAATGAATAGTAAGTAACAATTTAATAAATAGTGAGTAACAATTTAATAAATAGTAAGTAACAATTTAATAAATAGTATGAAACAATTTAATAAATAGTATGTAACAATTTAATTAATAGTAAGTAACAATTTATTAAATAGTAAGTAACAATTTAATAAATAGTAAGTAACAATTTCCTAAATAGTAAGAAACAATATAATAAACAGTAAGTAACAATTTAATAAATAGTAAGTAACAATTTAATAAACAGTAATAATTTAATAAAGAGTAAGTAACAATTTAATAAATAGTAAGTAACAATTTAATAAATAGTTTGTAACAATTTAATAAATAGTTTGTAACAATTTAATAAATAGTAAGTGTCAATTTAATAAATAATAAGTAACAATTTAAAATATAGTAACAATTTAATAAATAGTAAGTAACAATTTAATTAATAGTAAGTAACAACTTAATAAATAGTAAGCAACAATTTATTAAATAGTAAGAAACGTTTTAATAAATAGTAAGTAACAATTTAATAAATAGTAAGTAACAGTTTAATAAATAGTATGTAACAATTTAATAAATGGTAAGTTACAATTTAATACATAGTAAGTAACAATTTAATAAATAGTAAGTAAAAATTCAATAAATAGTAAGTAACAATTTAAAAAATAGTAACAATTTAATAAATAGTAAGTAACAATTTAATAAATAGTAAGTAACAATTTGATAAATAGTAAGTAACAATTTAATAAATAGTAAGTAACAATTTAATAAATAGTAACTAACAATTTAATAAATAATAAGTAACAATTTAATAAATAGTAAGTAACAATTTAATAAACAGTAAGTAACAATTTAATAAATAGTAAGTAACAATTTAATAAATAGTAAGTAACAATTTAATAAATAGTAAGTAACAATTTAATGAATAGTAAGTAACAATTTAATAAATAGTGAGTAACAATTTAATAAATAGTAAGTAACAATTTAATAAATAGTATGAAACAATTTAATAAATAGTATGTAACAATTTAATTAATAGTAAGTAACAATTTATTAAATAGTAAGTAACAATTTAATAAATAGTAAGTAACAATTTCCTAAATAGTAAGAAACAATATAATAAACAGTAAGTAACAATTTAATATACAGTAACAATTTAATAAATAGTAAGTAACAATTTAATAAACAGTAACAATTTAATAAAGAGTAAGTAACAATTTAATAAATAGTAAGTAACAATTTAATAAATAGTTTGTAACAATTTAATAAATAGTTTGTAACAATTTAATAAATAGTAAGTGTTAATTTAATAAATAATAAGTAACAATTTAATAAATAGTAAGTAACAATTTAATAAATAGTAAGTAACAATTTAATAAATAGTAAGTAACAATTTAATAAATAGTAAGTAACAATTTAATAAATAGTAAGTAACAATTTAATAAATAGTATGTAACAATTTAATAAATAGTAAGTAACAATTTAATACATAGTAAGTAACAATTTTATAAATAGTAAGTAACAATTTAATAAATAGTAAGTAACAATTTGATAAATAGTAAGTAACAATTTGATAAATAGTAAGTAACAATTTGATAAATAGTTAGTAACAATTTGATAAATTGTAAGTAACAATTTAATAAATAGTATGTAACAATTTCATAAATAGTAAGTAACAATTTAATACATAGTTAGTAATAATTTAATAAATAGTAAGTAACAATTTAATAAATAGTAAGTAACAATTTAATAAATAGTAACTAACAATTTAATAAATAATAAGTAACAATTTAATAAATAGTAAGTAACAATTTAATAAACAGTAAGTAACAATTTAATAAATAGTAAGTAACAATTTAATAAATAGTAAGTAACAATTTAATAAATAGTAAGTAACAATTTAATGAATAGTAAGTAACAATTTAATAAATAGTGAGTAACAATTTAATAAATAGTAAGTAACAATTTAATAAATAGTATGAAACAATTTAATAAATAGTATGTAACAATTTAATTAATAGTAAGTAACAATTTATTAAATAGTAAGTAACAATTTAATAAATAGTAAGTAACAATTTCCTAAATAGTAAGAAACAATATAATAAACAGTAAGTAACAATTTAATAAATAGTAAGTAACAATTTAATAAACAGTAACAATTTAATAAAGAGTAAGTAACAATTTAATAAATAGTAAGTAACAATTTAATAAATAGTTTGTAACAATTTAATAAATAGTTTGTAACAATTTAATAAATAGTAAGTGTCAATTTAATAAATAATAAGTAACAATTTAATAAATAGTAAGTAACAATTTAATAAATAGTAAGTAACAATTTAATAAATAGTAAGTAACAATTTAATAAATAGTAAGTAACAATTTAATAAATAGTAAGTAACAATTTAATAAATAGTATGTAACAATTTAATAAATAGTAAGTAACAATTTAATACATAGTAAGTAACAATTTTATAAATAGTAAGTAACAATTTAATAAATAGTAAGTAACAATTTGATAAATAGTAAGTAACAATTTGATAAATAGTAAGTAACAATTTGATAAATAGTTAGTAACAATTTGATAAATTGTAAGTAACAATTTAATAAATAGTATGTAACAATTTCATAAATAGTAAGTAACAATTTAATACATAGTTAGTAATAATTTAATAAATAGTAAGTAACAATTTAATAAATAGTTTGTAACAATTTAATAAATAGTCAGTGTCAATTTAATAAATAATAAGTAACAATTTAATAAATAGTAAGTAACAATTTAATAAATAGTAAGTAACAATTTAATAAACAGTAACAATTTAATAAAGAGTAAGTAACAATTTAATAAATAGTAAGTAACAATTTAATAAATAGTTTGTAACAATTTAATAAATAGTTTGTAACAATTTAATAAATAGTAAGTGTTAATTTAATAAATAATAAGTAACAATTTAATAAATAGTAAGTGTTAATTTAATAAATAATAAGTAACAATTTAATAAATAGTAACTAACAATTTAATAAATAGTAAGTAACAATTTAATAAATAGTAAGTAACAATTTAATAAATAGTAAGTAACAATTTAATAAATAGTAAGTAACAATTTAATAAATAGTATGTAACAATTTAATAAATAGTAAGTAACAATTTAATACATAGTAAGTAACAATTTTATAAATAGTAAGTAACAATTTAATAAATAGTAAGTAACAATTTGATAAATAGTAAGTAACAATTTGATAAATAGTAAGTAACAATTTGATAAATAGTTAGTAACAATTTGATAAATTGTAAGTAACAATTTAATAAATAGTATGTAACAATTTCATAAATAGTAAGTAACAATTTAATACATAGTTAGTAATAATTTAATAAATAGTAAGTAACAATTTAATAAATAGTTTGTAACAATTTAATAAATAGTCAGTGTCAATTTAATAAATAATAAGTAACAATTTGATAAATAGTAAGTAACAATTTAATAAATAGTAAGTAACATTTTAATAAATAGTAAGTAACAATTTAATAAATAGTAAGTAACAATTTAATAAACAGTAAGTAAAAATTTAATAAATAGTAAGTAACAATTTAATAAATAGTAAGTAACAATTTAATAAATAGTAAGTAACAATTTAATAAATTGTAAGTAACAATTTAAAAAATAGTAACAATTTAATAAATAGTAAGTAACAATTTAATAAATAGTAAGTAACAATTTAATAAATAGTAAGTAACAATTTGATAAATAGTAAGTAACAATTTAAAAAATAGTAACAATTTAATAAATTGTAAGTAACAATTTAATAAATAGTAAGTAACAATTTAATAAATGGTAAGTAACAATTTAATAAATAGTAAGTAACAATTTAATAAATAGTAAGTAACAATTTAATAAATAGTAAGTGTCAATTTAATAAATAATAAGTAACAATTTAATAAATAGTAAGTATCAATTTAATAAATAGTAAGTAACAATTTAATAAATAGTAAGTAACAATTTAATAAACAGTAAGTAACAATTTAATAAATAGTATGTAACAATTTAATAAATAGTAAGTAACAATTTAATACATAGTAAGTAACAATTTAATAAATAGTAAATAACAATTTAATAAATAGTAAGTAACAATTTAAAATATAGTAACAATTTAATAAATAGTAAGTAACAATTTAATTAATAGTAAGTAACAACTTAATAAATAGTAAGTAACAATTTATTAAATAGTAAGAAACGTTTTAATAAATAGTAAGTAACAATTTAATAAATAGTAAGTAACAGTTTAATAAATAGTAAGTGTCAATTTAATAAATAATAAGTAACAATTTAATAAATAGTAAGTATCAATTTAATAAATAGTAAGTAACAATTTAATAAATAGTAAGTAACAATTTAATAAACAGTAAGTAACAATTTAATAAATAGTATGTAACAATTTAATAAATAGTAAGTAACAATTTAATGAATAGTAAGTAACAATTTAATAAATAGTGAGTAACAATTTAATAAATAGTATGTAACAATTTAATAAATAGTATGAAACAATTTAATAAATAGTATGTAACAATTTAATTAATAGTAAGTAACAATTTATTAAATAGTAAGTAACAATTTAATAAATAGTAAGTAACAATTTCCTAAATAGTAAGAAACAATATAATAAACAGTAAGTAACAATTTAATATACAGTAACAATTTAATAAATAGTAAGTAACAATTTAATAAACAGTAACAATTTAATAAAGAGTAAGTAACAATTTAATAAATAGTAAGTAACAATTTAATAAATAGTTTGTAACAATTTAATAAATAGTTTGTAACAATTTAATAAATAGTAAGTGTCAATTTAATAAATAATAAGTAACAATTTAATAAATAGTAAGTAACAATTTAATAAATAGTAAGTAACAATTTAATAAATAGTAAGTAACAATTTAATAAATAGTAAGTAACAATTTAATAAATAGTAAGTAACAATTTAATAAATAGTATGTAACAATTTAATAAATAGTAAGTAACAATTTAATACATAGTAAGTAACAATTTTATAAATAGTAAGTAACAATTTAATAAATAGTAAGTAACAATTTGATAAATAGTAAGTAACAATTTGATAAATAGTAAGTAACAATTTGATAAATAGTTAGTAACAATTTGATAAATTGTAAGTAACAATTTAATAAATAGTATGTAACAATTTCATAAATAGTAAGTAACAATTTAATACATAGTTAGTAATAATTTAATAAATAGTAAGTAACAATTTAATATATAGTAAGTAACAATTTAAAAAATAGTAACAATTTAATAAATAGTAAGTAACAATTTAATAAATAGTAAGTAACAATTTAATAAATAGTAAGTAACAATTTGATAAATAGTAAGTAACAATTTGATAAATAGTATGAAACAATTTAATAAATAGTATGTAACAATTTAATTAATAGTAAGTAACAATTTATTAAATAGTAAGTAACAATTTAATAAATAGTAAGTAACAATTTCCTAAATAGTAAGAAACAATATAATAAACAGTAAGTAACAATTTAATATACAGTAACAATTTAATAAATAGTAAGTAACAATTTAATAAACAGTAACAATTTAATAAAGAGTAAGTAACAATTTAATAAATAGTAAGTAACAATTTAATAAATAGTTTGTAACAATTTAATAAATAGTTTGTAACAATTTAATAAATAGTAAGTGTCAATTTAATAAATAATAAGTAACAATTTAATAAATAGTAAGTAACAATTTAATAAATAGTAAGTAACAATTTAATAAATAGTAAGTAACAATTTAATAAATAGTAAGTAACAATTTAATAAATAGTAAGTAACAATTTAATAAATAGTATGTAACAATTTAATAAATAGTAAGTAACAATTTAATAAACAGTAAGTAACAATTTAATAAATTGTAAGTAACAATTTAATAAATAGTAAGTAACAATTTAATAAATAGTAAGTAACAATTTAATGAATAGTAAGTAACAATTTAATAAATAGTGAGTAACAATTTAATAAATAGTATGTAACAATTTAATAAATAGTATGAAACAATTTAATAAATAGTATGTAACAATTTAATTAATAGTAAGTAACAATTTATTAAATAGTAAGTAACAATTTAATAAATAGTAAGTAACAATTTCCTAAATAGTAAGAAACAATATAATAAACAGTAAGTAACAATTTAATATACAGTAACAATTTAATAAATAGTAAGTAACAATTTAATAAACAGTAACAATTTAATAAAGAGTAAGTAACAATTTAATAAATAGTAAGTAACAATTTAATAAATAGTTTGTAACAATTTAATAAATAGTTTGTAACAATTTAATAAATAGTAAGTGTCAATTTAATAAATAATAAGTAACAATTTAATAAATAGTAAGTAACAATTTAATAAATAGTAAGTAACAATTTAATAAATAGTAAGTAACAATTTAATAAATAGTAAGTAACAATTTAATAAATAGTAAGTAACAATTTAATAAATAGTATGTAACAATTTAATAAATAGTAAGTAACAATTTAATACATAGTAAGTAACAATTTTATAAATAGTAAGTAACAATTTAATAAATAGTAAGTAACAATTTGATAAATAGTAAGTAACAATTTGATAAATAGTAAGTAACAATTTGATAAATAGTTAGTAACAATTTGATAAATTGTAAGTAACAATTTAATAAATAGTATGTAACAATTTCATAAATAGTAAGTAACAATTTAATACATAGTTAGTAATAATTTAATAAATAGTAAGTAACAATTTAATATATAGTAAGTAACAATTTAAAAAATAGTAACAATTTAATAAATAGTAAGTAACAATTTAATAAATAGTAAGTAACAATTTAATAAATAGTAAGTAACAATTTGATAAATAGTAAGTAACAATTTGATAAATAGTAAGTAACAATTTAATAAATAGTAAGTAACATTTTAATAAATAGTAAGTAACAATTTAATAAATAGTAAGTAACAATTTAATAAACAGTAAGTAACAATTTAATAAATAGTAAGTAACAATTTAATAAATAGTAAGTAACAATTTAATAAATAGTAAGTAACAATTTAATAAATTGTAAGTAACAATTTAATAAATAGTATGTAACAATTTAAAAATGGCAAGTAACAATTTAATACATAGTAAGTAACAATTTAATAAATAGTAAGTAACAATTTAATAAATAGTTAGTAACAATTTAAAAAATAGTAACAATTTAATAAATTGTAAGTAACAATTTAATAAATAGTAAGTAACAATTTAATAAATGGTATGTAACAATTTAATAAATAGTAAGTAACAATTTAATAAATAGAAAGTAACAATTTAATAAATAGTAAGTAACAATTTAATAAATAGATAGTAACAATTTAATTAATAGTAAGTAACAACTTAATAAATAGTAAGTAACAATTTAATAAATAGTATGAAACATTTTAATAAATAGTAAGTAACAATTTGATAAATAGTAAGTAACGATTTGATAAATAGAAAGTAACAATTTGATAAATAGTAAGTAACAATTTAATAAATAGTAAGTAACAATTTAATAAATAGTAAGTAAAAATTTAATAAATAGTTTGTAACAATTTAATAAATAGTAAGTGTCAATTTAATAAATAATAAGTAACAATTTAATAAATAGTAAGTATCAATTTAATAAATAGTAAGTAACAATTTCATAAATAGTAAGTAACAATTTAATAAATAGTAAGTAACAATATAATAAATAGTATGTAACAATTTAATAAATAGTAAGTAACAATTTAATACATAGTAAGTAACAATTTAATAAATAGTAAGTAACAATTTAATATATAGTAAGTAACAATTTAAAAAATAGTAACAATTTAATAAATAGTAAGTAACAATTTAATAAATAGTAAGTAACAATTTAATAAATAGTAAGTAACAATTTGATAAATAGTAAGTAACAATTTGATAAATAGTAAGTAACAATTTAATAAATAGTAAGAAACATTTTAATAAATAGTAAGTAACAATTTAATAAATAGTAAGTAACAATTTAATAAACAGTAAGTAACAATTTAATAAATAGTAAGTAACAATTTAATAAATAGTAAGTAACAATTTAATAAATAGTAAGTAACAATTTAATAAATAGTAGGTAACAATTTAATAAATTGTAAGTAACAATTTAATAAATAGTATGTAACAATTTAAAAATGGTAAGTAACAATTTAATACATAGTAAGTAACAATTTAATAAATAGTAAGTAACAATTTAATAAATAGTAAGTAACAATTTAAAAAATAGTAACAATTTAATAAATAGTAAGTAACCATTTAATAAATAGTAAGTAACAATTTAATAAATGGTAAGTAACAATTTAATAAATAGTAAGTAACAATTTAATAAATAGTAAGTAACAATTTAATAAATAGTAAGTAACAATTTAATAAATAGATAGTAACAATTTAATTAATAGTAAGTAACAACTTAATAAATAGTAAGTAACAATTTAATAAATAGTAAGAAACATTTTAATAAATAGTAAGTAACAATTTGATAAATAGTAAGTAACGATTTGATAAATAGAAAGTAACAATTTGATAAATAGTAAGTAACAATTTAATAAATAGTAAGTAAAAATTTAATAAATAGTTTGTAACAATTTAATAAATAGTAAGTGTCAATTTAATAAATAATAAGTAACAATTTAATAAATAGTAAGTATCAATTTAATAAATAGTAAGTAACAATTTAATAAATAGTAAGTAACAATTTAATAAACAGTAAGTAACAATTTAATAAATAATATGTAACAATTTAATAAATAGTAAGTAACAATTTAATACATAGTAAGTAACAATTTAATAAATAGTAAGTAACAATTTAATAAATAGTAAGTAACAATTTAAAAAATAGTAACAATTTAATAAATAGTAAGTAACAATTTAATAAATAGTAAGTAACAATTTAATAAATAGTAAGTAACAATTTAATAAATAGTAAGTAACAATTTGATAAATAGTAAGTAACAATTTGATAAATAGTAAGTAACAATTTGATAAATAGTAAGTAACAATTTGATAAATAGTAAGTAACCATTTGATAAATAGTAAGTAACCATTTGATAAATAGTAAGTAACCATTTGATAAATAGTAAGTAACAATTTAATAAATAGTAAGTAACAATTTGATAAATAGTTAGTAACCATTTGATAAGTAGTAAGTAACCATTTGATAAATAGTAAGTAACAATTTAATTAATAGTAAGAAACATTTTAATAAATAGTAAGTAACAATTTAATAAGTAGTAAGTAACAATTTAATAAATAGTATGTAACAATTTAATAAATAGTAAGTAACAATTTAATACATAGTAAGTAACAATTTAATAAATAGTAAGTAACAATTTAATAAATAGTAAGTAACAATTTAAAAAATAGTAACAATTTAATAAATAGTAAGTAACAATTTAATAAATAGTAAGTAACAATTTAATAAATAGTAAGTAACAATTTAATAAATAGTAAGTAACAATTTGATAAATAGTAAGTAACAATTTAATAAATAGTAAGTAACAATTTAATAAATAGTAAGTAACAATTTAATAAATAGTAAGTAACAATTTAATAAATAGAAAGTAACAATTTAATAAATAGTAAGTAACAGTTTAATAAATAATAAGTAACAATTTAATAAATAGTAAGAAACAATTTAATAAACAGTAAGTAACAATTTAATAAATAGTAAGTAACAATTTAATAAATAGTAAGTAACAATTTAATAAATAGTAAGTAACAATTTAATAAATTGTAAGTAACAATTTAATAAATAGTATGTAACAATTTAAAAATAGTAAGTAACAATTTAATAAATAGTAAGTAAAAATTTAATAAATAGTTTGTAACAATTTAATAAATAGTAAGTGTCAATTTAATAAATAATAAGTAACAATTTAATAAATAGTAAGTATCAATTTAATAAATAGTAAGTAACAATTTAATAAATAGTAAGTAACAATTTAATAAATAGTAAGTAACAATTTAATAAACAGTAACAATTTAATAAAGAGTAAGTAACAATTTAATAAATAGTAAGTAACAATTTAATAAATAGTTTGTAACAATTTAATAAATAGTTTGTAACAATTTAATAAATAGTAATTGTTAATTTAATAAATAATAAGTAACAATTTAATAAATAGTAAGTGTTAATTTAATAAATAATAAGTAACAATTTAATAAATAGTAAGTAACAATTTAATAAATAGTAAGTAACAATTTAATAAATAGTAAGTAACAATTTAATAAATAGTAAGTAACAATTTAATAAATAGTAAGTAACAATTTAATAAATAGTATGTAACAATTTAATAAATAGTAAGTAACAATTTAATACATAGTAAGTAACAATTTTATAAATAGTAAGTAACAATTTAATAAATAGTAAGTAACAATTTGATAAATAGTAAGTAACAATTTGATAAATAGTAAGTAACAATTTGATAAATAGTTAGTAACAATTTGATAAATTGTAAGTAACAATTTAATAAATAGTATGTAACAATTTCATAAATAGTAAGTAACAATTTAATACATAGTTAGTAATAATTTAATAAATAGTAAGTAACAATTTAATAAATAGTTTGTAACAATTTAATAAATAGTCAGTGTCAATTTAATAAATAATAAGTAACAATTTGATAAATAGTAAGTAACAATTTAATAAATAGTAAGTAACATTTTAATAAATAGTAAGTAACAATTTAATAAATAGTAAGTAACAATTTAATAAACAGTAAGTAACAATTTAATAAATAGTAAGTAACAATTTAATAAATAGTAAGTAACAATTTAATAAATAGTAAGTAACAATTTAATAAATTGTAAGTAACAATTTAAAAAATAGTAACAATTTAATAAATAGTAAGTAACAATTTAATAAATAGTAAGTAACAATTTAATAAATAGTAAGTAACAATTTGATAAATAGTAAGTAACAATTTAAAAAATAGTAACAATTTAATAAATTGTAAGTAACAATTTAATAAATAGTAAGTAACAATTTAATAAATGGTAAGTAACAATTTAATAAATAGTAAGTAACAATTTAATAAATAGTAAGTAACAATTTAATAAATAGTAAGTGTCAATTTAATAAATAATAAGTAACAATTTAATAAATAGTAAGTATCAATTTAATAAATAGTAAGTAACAATTTAATAAATAGTAAGTAACAATTTAATAAACAGTAAGTAACAATTTAATAAATAGTATGTAACAATTTAATAAATAGTAAGTAACAATTTAATACATAGTAAGTAACAATTTAATAAATAGTAAATAACAATTTAATAAATAGTAAGTAACAATTTAAAATATAGTAACAATTTAATAAATAGTAAGTAACAATTTAATTAATAGTAAGTAACAACTTAATAAATAGTAAGTAACAATTTATTAAATAGTAAGAAACGTTTTAATAATAGTAAGTAACAATTTAATAAATAGTAAGTAACAGTTTAATAAATAGTATGTAACAATTTAATAAATGGTAAGTTACAATTTAATACATAGTAAGTAACAATTTAATAAATAGTAAGTAAAAATTCAATAAATAGTAAGTAACAATTTAAAAAATAGTAACAATTTAATAAATAGTAAGTAACAATTTAATAAATAGTAAGTAACAATTTGATAAATAGTAAGTAACAATTTAATAAATAGTAAGTAACAATTTAATAAATAGTAACTAACAATTTAATAAATAATAAGTAACAATTTAATAAATAGTAAGTAACAATTTAATAAACAGTAAGTAACAATTTAATAAATTGTAAGTAACAATTTAATAAATAGTAAGTAACAATTTAATAAATAGTAAGTAACAATTTAATGAATAGTAAGTAACAATTTAATGAATAGTAAGTAACAATTTAAAAAATAGTAACAATTTAATAAATAGTAAGTAACAATTTAATAAATAGTAAGTAACAATTTAATAAATAGTAAGTAACAATTTGATAAATAGTAAGTAACAATTTGATAAATAGTAAGTAACAATTTAATAAATAGTAAGTAACATTTTAATAAATAGTAAGTAACAATTTAATAAATAGTAAGTAACAATTTAATAAACAGTAAGTAACAATTTAATAAATAGTAAGTAACAATTTAATAAATAGTAAGTAACAATTTAATAAATAGTAAGTAACAATTTAATAAATTGTAAGTAACAATTTAATAAATAGTATGTAACAATTTAAAAATGGCAAGTAACAATTTAATACATAGTAAGTAACAATTTAATAAATAGTAAGTAACAATTTAATAAATAGTAAGTAACAATTTAAAAAATAGTAACAATTTAATAAATTGTAAGTAACAATTTAATAAATAGTAAGTAACAATTTAATAAATGGTATGTAACAATTTAATAAATAGTAAGTAACAATTTAATAAATAGTAAGTAACAATTTAATAAATAGTAAGTAACAATAAATAGATAGTAACAATTTAATTAATAGTAAGTAACAACTTAATAAATAGTAAGTAACAATTTAATAAATAGTAAGAAACATTTTAATAAATAGTAAGTAACAATTTGATAAATAGTAAGTAACGATTTGATAAATAGAAAGTAACAATTTGATAAATAGTAAGTAACAATTTAATAAATAGTAAGTAACAATTTAATAAATAGTAAGTAAAAATTTAATAAATAGTTTGTAACAATTTAATAAATAGTAAGTGTCAATTTAATAAATAATAAGTAACAATTTAATAAATAGTAAGTATCAATTTAATAAATAGTAAGTAACAATTTCATAAATAGTAAGTAACAATTTAATAAATAGTAAGTAACAATATAATAAATAGTATGTAACAATTTAATAAATAGTAAGTAACAATTTAATACATAGTAAGTAACAATTTAATAAATAGTAAGTAACAATTTAATATATAGTAAGTAACAATTTAATAAATAGTAAGTAACAATTTAATAAATAGTAAGTAACAATTTAATAAATTGTAAGTAACAATTTAATAAATAGTATGTAACAATTTAATAAATAGTAAGTAACAATTTAATAAATAGTAAGTAACAATTTAATAAATTGTAAGTAACAATTTAATAAATAGTATGTAACAATTTAAAAATGGTAAGTAACAATTTAATACATAGTAAGTAACAATTTAATAAATAGTAAGTAACAATTTAATAAATAGTAAGTAACAATTTAAAAAATAGTAACAATTTAATAAATAGTAAGTAACCATTTAATAAATAGTAAGTAACAATTTAATAAATGGTAAGTAACAATTTAATAAATAGTAAGTAACAATTTAATAAATAGTAAGTAACAATTTAATAAATAGTAAGTAACAATTTAATAAATAGATAGTAACAATTTAATTAATAGTAAGTAACAACTTAATAAATAGTAAGTAACAATTTAATAAATAGTAAGAAACATTTTAATAAATAGTAAGTAACAATTTGATAAATAGTAAGTAACGATTTGATAAATAGAAAGTAACAATTTGATAAATAGTAAGTAACAATTTAATAAATAGTAAGTAAAAATTTAATAAATAGTTTGTAACAATTTAATAAATAGTAAGTGTCAATTTAATAAATAATAAGTAACAATTTAATAAATAGTAAGTATCAATTTAATAAATAGTAAGTAACAATTTAATAAATAGTAAGTAACAATTTAATAAACAGTAAGTAACAATTTAATAAATAATATGTAACAACTTAATAAATAGTAAGTAACAATTTAATACATAGTAAGTAACAATTTAATAAATAGTAAGTAACAATTTAATAAATAGTAAGTAACAATTTAAAAAATAGTAACAATTTAATAAATAGTAAGTAACAATTTAATAAATAGTAAGTAACAATTTAATAAATAGTAAGTAACAATTTAATAAATAGTAAGTAACAATTTGATAAATAGTAAGTAACAATTTGATAAATAGTAAGTAACAATTTGATAAATAGTAAGTAACAATTTGATAAATAGTAAGTAACCATTTGATAAATAGTAAGTAACCATTTGATAAATAGTAAGTAACCATTTGATAAATAGTAAGTAACAATTTAATAAATAGTAAGTAACAATTTGATAAATAGTTAGTAACCATTTGATAAGTAGTAAGTAACCATTTGATAAATAGTAAGTAACAATTTAATTAATAGTAAGAAACATTTTAATAAATAGTAAGTAACAATTTAATAAGTAGTAAGTAACAATTTAATAAATAGTATGTAACAATTTAATAAATAGTAAGTAACAATTTAATACATAGTAAGTAACAATTTAATAAATAGTAAGTAACAATTTAATAAATAGTAAGTAACAATTTAAAAAATAGTAACAATTTAATAAATAGTAAGTAACAATTTAATAAATAGTAAGTAACAATTTAATAAATAGTAAGTAACAATTTAATAAATAGTAAGTAACAATTTGATAAATAGTAAGTAACAATTTAATAAATAGTAAGTAACAATTTAATAAATAGTAAGTAACAATTTAATAAATAGTAAGTAACAATTTAATAAATAGAAAGTAACAATTTAATAAATAGTAAGTAACAGTTTAATAAATAATAAGTAACAATTTAATAAATAGTAAGAAACAATTTAATAAACAGTAAGTAACAATTTAATAAATAGTAAGTAACAATTTAATAAATAGTAAGTAACAATTTAATAAATAGTAAGTAACAATTTAATAAATTGTAAGTAACAATTTAATAAATAGTATGTAACAATTTAAAAATAGTAAGTAACAATTTAATAAATAGTAAGTAACAATTTAATACATAGTAAGTAACAATTTTATAAATAGTAAGTAACAATTTAATAAATAGTAAGTAACAATTTGATAAATAGTAAGTAACAATTTCATAAATAGTAAGTAACAATTTGATAAATAGTTAGTAACAATTTGATAAATTGTAAGTAACAATTTAATAAATAGTATGTAACAATTTCATAAATAGTAAGTAACAATTTAATACATAGTTAGTAATAATTTAATAAATAGTAAGTAACAATTTAATAAATAGTTTGTAACAATTTAATAAATAGTCAGTGTCAATTTAATAAATAATAAGTAACAATTTGATAAATAGTAAGTAACAATTTAATAAATAGTAAGTAACATTTTAATAAATAGTAAGTAACAATTTAATAAATAGTAAGTAACAATTTAATAAACAGTAAGTAACAATTTAATAAATAGTAAGTAACAATTTAATAAATAGTAAGTAACAATTTAATAAATAGTAAGTAACAATTTAATAAATTGTAAGTAACAATTTAAAAAATAGTAACAATTTAATAAATAGTAAGTAACAATTTAATAAATAGTAAGTAACAATTTAATAAATAGTAAGTAACAATTTGATAAATAGTAAGTAACAATTTAAAAAATAGTAACAATTTAATAAATTGTAAGTAACAATTTAATAAATAGTAAGTAACAATTTAATAAATGGTAAGTAACAATTTAATAAATAGTAAGTAACAATTTAATAAATAGTAAGTAACAATTTAATAAATAGTAAGTGTCAATTTAATAAATAATAAGTAACAATTTAATAAATAGTAAGTATCAATTTAATAAATAGTAAGTAACAATTTAATAAATAGTAAGTAACAATTTAATAAACAGTAAGTAACAATTTAATAAATAGTATGTAACAATTTAATAAATAGTAAGTAACAATTTAATACATAGTAAGTAACAATTTAATAAATAGTAAATAACAATTTAATAAATAGTAAGTAACAATTTAAAATATAGTAACAATTTAATAAATAGTAAGTAACAATTTAATTAATAGTAAGTAACAACTTAATAAATAGTAAGTAACAATTTATTAAATAGTAAGAAACGTTTTAATAAATAGTAAGTAACAATTTAATAAATAGTAAGTAACAGTTTAATAAATAGTATGTAACAATTTAATAAATGGTAAGTTACAATTTAATACATAGTAAGTAACAATTTAATAAATAGTAAGTAAAAATTCAATAAATAGTAAGTAACAATTTAAAAAATAGTAACAATTTAATAAATAGTAAGTAACAATTTAATAAATAGTAAGTAACAATTTGATAAATAGTAAGTAACAATTTAATAAATAGTAAGTAACAATTTAATAAATAGTAACTAACAATTTAATAAATAATAAGTAACAATTTAATAAATAGTAAGTAACAATTTAATAAACAGTAAGTAACAATTTAATAAATTGTAAGTAACAATTTAATAAATAGTAAGTAACAATTTAATAAATAGTAAGTAACAATTTAATGAATAGTAAGTAACAATTTAATAAATAGTGAGTAACAATTTAATAAATAGTAAGTAACAATTTAATAAATAGTATGAAACAATTTAATAAATAGTATGTAACAATTTAATTAATAGTAAGTAACAATTTATTAAATAGTAAGTAACAATTTAATAAATAGTAAGTAACAATTTCCTAAATAGTAAGAAACAATATAATAAACAGTAAGTAACAATTTAATATACAGTAACAATTTAATAAATAGTAAGTAACAATTTAATAAACAGTAACAATTTAATAAAGAGTAAGTAACAATTTAATAAATAGTAAGTAACAATTTAATAAATAGTTTGTAACAATTTAATAAATAGTTTGTAACAATTTAATAAATAGTAAGTGTCAATTTAATAAATAATAAGTAACAATTTAATAAATAGTAAGTAACAATTTAATAAATAGTAAGTAACAATTTAATAAATAGTAAGTAACAATTTAATAAATAGTAAGTAACAATTTAATAAATAGTAAGTAACAATTTAATAAATAGTATGTAACAATTTAATAAATAGTAAGTAACAATTTAATACATAGTAAGTAACAATTTTATAAATAGTAAGTAACAATTTAATAAATAGTAAGTAACAATTTGATAAATAGTAAGTAACAATTTGATAAATAGTAAGTAACAATTTGATAAATAGTTAGTAACAATTTGATAAATTGTAAGTAACAATTTAATAAATAGTATGTAACAATTTCATAAATAGTAAGTAACAATTTAATACATAGTTAGTAATAATTTAATAAATAGTAAGTAACAATTTAATATATAGTAAGTAACAATTTAAAAAATAGTAACAATTTAATAAATAGTAAGTAACAATTTAATAAATAGTAAGTAACAATTTAATAAATAGTAAGTAACAATTTGATAAATAGTAAGTAACAATTTGATAAATAGTAAGTAACAATTTAATAAATAGTAAGTAACATTTTAATAAATAGTAAGTAACAATTTAATAAATAGTAAGTAACAATTTAATAAACAGTAAGTAACAATTTAATAAATAGTAAGTAACAATTTAATAAATAGTAAGTAACAATTTAATAAATAGTAAGTAACAATTTAATAAATTGTAAGTAACAATTTAATAAATAGTATGTAACAATTTAAAAATGGCAAGTAACAATTTAATACATAGTAAGTAACAATTTAATAAATAGTAAGTAACAATTTAATAAATAGTAAGTAACAATTTAAAAAATAGTAACAATTTAATAAATTGTAAGTAACAATTTAATAAATAGTAAGTAACAATTTAATAAATGGTATGTAACAATTTAATAAATAGTAAGTAACAATTTAATAAATAGTAAGTAACAATTTAATAAATAGTAAGTAACAATTTAATAAATAGATAGTAACAATTTAATTAATAGTAAGTAACAACTTAATAAATAGTAAGTAACAATTTAATAAATAGTAAGAAACATTTTAATAAATAGTAAGTAACAATTTGATAAATAGTAAGTAACGATTTGATAAATAGAAAGTAACAATTTGATAAATAGTAAGTAACAATTTAATAAATAGTAAGTAACAATTTAATAAATAGTAAGTAAAAATTTAATAAATAGTTTGTAACAATTTAATAAATAGTAAGTGTCAATTTAATAAATAATAAGTAACAATTTAATAAATAGTAAGTATCAATTTAATAAATAGTAAGTAACAATTTCATAAATAGTAAGTAACAATTTAATAAATAGTAAGTAACAATATAATAAATAGTATGTAACAATTTAATAAATAGTAAGTAACAATTTAATACATAGTAAGTAACAATTTAATAAATAGTAAGTAACAATTTAATATATAGTAAGTAACAATTTAATAAATAGTAAGTAACAATTTAATAAATTGTAAGTAACAATTTAATAAATAGTATGTAACAATTTAATAAATAGTAAGTAACAATTTAATAAATAGTAAGTAACAATTTAATAAATTGTAAGTAACAATTTAATAAATAGTATGTAACAATTTAAAAATGGTAAGTAACAATTTAATACATAGTAAGTAACAATTTAATAAATAGTAAGTAACAATTTAATAAATAGTAAGTAACAATTTAAAAAATAGTAACAATTTAATAAATAGTAAGTAACCATTTAATAAATAGTAAGTAACAATTTAATAAATGGTAAGTAACAATTTAATAAATAGTAAGTAACAATTTAATAAATAGTAAGTAACAATTTAATAAATAGTAAGTAACAATTTAATAAATAGATAGTAACAATTTAATTAATAGTAAGTAACAACTTAATAAATAGTAAGTAACAATTTAATAAATAGTAAGAAACATTTTAATAAATAGTAAGTAACAATTTGATAAATAGTAAGTAACGATTTGATAAATAGAAAGTAACAATTTGATAAATAGTAAGTAACAATTTAATAAATAGTAAGTAAAAATTTAATAAATAGTTTGTAACAATTTAATAAATAGTAAGTGTCAATTTAATAAATAATAAGTAACAATTTAATAAATAGTAAGTATCAATTTAATAAATAGTAAGTAACAATTTAATAAATAGTAAGTAACAATTTAATAAACAGTAAGTAACAATTTAATAAATAATATGTAACAACTTAATAAATAGTAAGTAACAATTTAATACATAGTAAGTAACAATTTAATAAATAGTAAGTAACAATTTAATAAATAGTAAGTAACAATTTAAAAAATAGTAACAATTTAATAAATAGTAAGTAACAATTTAATAAATAGTAAGTAACAATTTAATAAATAGTAAGTAACAATTTAATAAATAGTAAGTAACAATTTGATAAATAGTAAGTAACAATTTGATAAATAGTAAGTAACAATTTGATAAATAGTAAGTAACAATTTGATAAATAGTAAGTAACCATTTGATAAATAGTAAGTAACCATTTGATAAATAGTAAGTAACCATTTGATAAATAGTAAGTAACAATTTAATAAATAGTAAGTAACAATTTGATAAATAGTTAGTAACCATTTGATAAGTAGTAAGTAACCATTTGATAAATAGTAAGTAACAATTTAAAAAATAGTAACAATTTAATAAATAGTAAGTAACAATTTAATAAATAGTAAGTAACAATTTAATAAATAGTAAGTAACAATTTAATAAATAGTAAGTAACAATTTGATAAATAGTAAGTAACAATTTAATAAATAGTAAGTAACAATTTAATAAATAGTAAGTAACAATTTAATAAATAGTAAGTAACAATTTAATAAATAGAAAGTAACAATTTAATAAATAGTAAGTAACAGTTTAATAAATAATAAGTAACAATTTAATAAATAGTAAGAAACAATTTAATAAACAGTAAGTAACAATTTAATAAATAGTAAGTAACAATTTAATAAATAGTAAGTAACAATTTAATAAATAGTAAGTAACAATTTAATAAATTGTAAGTAACAATTTAATAAATAGTATGTAACAATTTAAAAATAGTAAGTAACAATTTAATAAATAGTAAGTAAAAATTTAATAAATAGTTTGTAACAATTTAATAAATAGTAAGTGTCAATTTAATAAATAATAAGTAACAATTTAATAAATAGTAAGTATCAATTTAATAAATAGTAAGTAACAATTTAATAAATAGTAAGTAACAATTTAATAAACAGTAAGTAACAATTTAATAAATAGTATGTAACAATTTAATAAATAGTAAGTAACAATTTAATACATAGTAAGTAACAATTTAATTAATAGTAAGTAACAATTTAATAAATAGAAAGTAACAATTTAAAAAATAGTAACAATTTAATAAATAGTAAGTAACAATTTAATAAATAGTAAGTAACAATTTAATAAATAGTAAGTAACAATTTAATAAATAGTAAGTAACAATTTAATAAATAGTAAGTAATAATTTGATAAATAGTAAGTAACAATTTGATAAATAGTAAGTAACAATTTGATAAAGAGTAAGTCACAATTTGATAAATAGTAAGTAACCATTTGATAAATAGTAAGTAACCATTTGATAAATAGTAAGTAACAATTTAATAAATAGTAAGTAACAATTTAATGAATAGTAAGTAACAATTTAATAAATAGTGAGTAACAATTTAATAAATAGTAAGTAACAATTTAATAAATAGATAGTAACAATTTAATTAATAGTAAGTAACAACTTAATAAATAGTAAGTAACAATTTAATAAATAGTAAGTAACAATTTAATAAATAGTAAGTAACAATATAATAAATAGTATGTAACAATTTAATAAATAGTAAGTAACAATTTAATACATAGTAAGTAACAATTTAATAAATAGTAAGTAACAATTTAATATATAGTAAGTAACAATTTAAAAATTAGTAAGTAACAATTTAATAAATAGTAAGTAACAATTTAATAAATAGTAAGTAACAATTTAATGAATAGTAAGTAACAATTTAATAAATAGTGAGTAACAATTTAATAAATAGTAAGTAACAATTTAATAAATAGTAAGTAACAATTTAAAAAATAGTAACAATTTGATAAATAGTAAGTAACAATTTAATAAATAGTAAGTAAAAATTTAATAAATAGTTTGTAACAATTTAATAAATAGTAAGTGTCAATTTAATAAATAATAAGTAACAATTTAATAAATAGTAAGTATCAATTTAATAAATAGTAAGTTACAATTTAATAAATAGTAAGTAACAATTTAATAAACAGTAAGTAACAATTTAATAAATAGTATGTAACAATTTAATAAATAGTAAGTAACAATTTAATACATAGTAAGTAACAATTTAATAAATAGTAAGTAACAATTTAATAAATAGTAAGTAACAATTTAATAAATAGTAAGTAACAATTTAATAAATTGTAAGTAACAATTTAATAAATAGTATGTAACAATTTAAAAATAGTAAGTAACAATTTAATAAATAGTAAGTAAAAATTTAATAAATAGTTTGTAACAATTTAATAAATAGTAAGTGTCAATTTAATAAATAATAAGTAACAATTTAATAAATAGTAAGTATCAATTTAATAAATAGTAAGTAACAATTTAATAAATAGTAAGTAACAATTTAATAAATAGTAAGTAACAATTTAATAAATAGTATGTAACAATTTAATAAATAGTAAGTAACAATTTAATACATAGTAAGTAACAATTTAATTAATAGTAAGTAACAATTTAATAAATAGTAAGTAACAATTTAAAAAATAGTAACAATTTAATAAATAGTAAGTAACAATTTAATAAATAGTAAGTAACAATTTAATAAATAGTAAGTAACAATTTAATAAATAGTAAGTAACAATTTAATAAATAGTAAGTAATAATTTGATAAATAGTAAGTAACAATTTGATAAATAGTAAGTAACAATTTGATAAAGAGTAAGTCACAATTTGATAAATAGTAAGTAACCATTTGATAAATAGTAAGTAACCATTTGATAAATAGTAAGTAACAATTTAATAAATAGTAAGTAACAATTTAATGAATAGTAAGTAACAATTTAATAAATAGTGAGTAACAATTTAATAAATAGTAAGTAACAATTTAATAAATAGATAGTAACAATTTAATTAATAGTAAGTAACAACTTAATAAATAGTAAGTAACAATTTAATAAATAGTAAGTAACAATTTAATAAATAGTAAGTAACAATATAATAAATAGTATGTAACAATTTAATAAATAGTAAGTAACAATTTAATACATAGTAAGTAACAATTTAATAAATAGTAAGTAACAATTTAATATATAGTAAGTAACAATTTAAAAATTAGTAAGTAACAATTTAATAAATAGTAAGTAACAATTTAATAAATAGTAAGTAACAATTTAATGAATAGTAAGTAACAATTTAATAAATAGTGAGTAACAATTTAATAAATAGTAAGTAACAATTTAATAAATAGTAAGTAACAATTTAAAAAATAGTAACAATTTAATAAATAGTAAGTAACAATTTAATAAATAGTAAGTGTCAATTTAATAAATAATAAGTAACAATTTAATAAATAGTAAGTATCAATTTAATAAATAGTAAGTAACAATTTAATAAATAGTAAGTAACAATTTAATAAACAGTAAGTAACAATTTAATAAATAGTAAGTAACAATTTAATAAATAGTAAGTAACAATTTAATAAATAGTAAGTAACAATTTAATAAATTGTAAGTAACAATTTAATAAATAGTATGTAACAATTTAAAAATAGTAAGTAACAATTTAATAAATAGTAAGTAAAAATTTAATAAATAGTTTGTAACAATTTAATAAATAGTAAGTGTCAATTTAATAAATAATAAGTAACAATTTAATAAATAGTAAGTATCAATTTAATAAATAGTAAGTAACAATTTAATAAATAGTAAGTAACAATTTAATAAACAGTAAGTAACAATTTAATAAATAGTATGTAACAATTTAATAAATAGTAAGTAACAATTTAATACATAGTAAGTAACAATTTAATTAATAGTAAGTAACAATTTAATAAATAGTAAGTACCAATTTAAAAAATAGTAACAATTTAATAAATAGTAAGTAACAATTTAATAAATAGTAAGTAACAATTTAATAAATAGTAAGTAACAATTTAATAAATAGTAAGTAATAATTTGATAAATAGTAAGTAACAATTTGATAAATAGTAAGTAGCAATTTGATAAATAGTAAGTAACAATTTGATAAATAGTAAGTAACCATTTGATAAATAGTAAGTAACCATTTGATAAATAGTAAGTAACAATTTAATAAATAGTAAGTAACAATTTAATGAATAGTAAGTAACAATTTAATAAATAGTGAGTAACAATTTAATAAATAGTAAGTAACAATTTAATAAATAGATAGTAACAATTTAATTAATAGTAAGTAACAATTTAATAAATAGTATGTAACAATTTAAAAATGGTAAGTAACAATTTAATACATAGTAAGTAACAATTTAATAAATAGTAAGTAACAATTTAATAAATAGTAAGTAACAATTTAATAAATAGTAACTAACAATTTAATAAATAATAAGTAACAATTTAATAAATAGTAAGTAACAATTTAATAAACAGTAAGTAACAATTTAATAAATTGTAAGTAACAATTTAATAAATAGTAAGTAACAATTTAATAAATAGTAAGTAACAATTTAATGAATAGTAAGTAACAATTTAATAAATAGTGAGTAACAATTTAATAAATAGTAAGTAACAATTTAATAAATAGTATGAAACAATTTAATAAATAGTATGTAACAATTTAATTAATAGTAAGTAACAATTTATTAAATAGTAAGTAACAATTTAATAAATAGTAAGTAACAATTTCCTAAATAGTAAGAAACAATATAATAAACAGTAAGTAACAATTTAATATACAGTAACAATTTAATAAATAGTAAGTAACAATTTAATAAACAGTAACAATTTAATAAAGAGTAAGTAACAATTTAATAAATAGTAAGTAACAATTTAATAAATAGTTTGTAACAATTTAATAAATAGTTTGTAACAATTTAATAAATAGTAAGTGTCAATTTAATAAATAATAAGTAACAATTTAATAAATAGTAAGTAACAATTTAATAAATAGTAAGTAACAATTTAATAAATAGTAAGTAACAATTTAATAAATAGTAAGTAACAATTTAATAAATAGTAAGTAACAATTTAATAAATAGTATGTAACAATTTAATAAATAGTAAGTAACAATTTAATACATAGTAAGTAACAATTTTATAAATAGTAAGTAACAATTTAATAAATAGTAAGTAACAATTTGATAAATAGTAAGTAACAATTTGATAAATAGTAAGTAACAATTTGATAAATAGTTAGTAACAATTTGATAAATTGTAAGTAACAATTTAATAAATAGTATGTAACAATTTCATAAATAGTAAGTAACAATTTAATACATAGTTAGTAATAATTTAATAAATAGTAAGTAACAATTTAATATATAGTAAGTAACAATTTAAAAAATAGTAACAATTTAATAAATAGTAAGTAACAATTTAATAAATAGTAAGTAACAATTTAATAAATAGTAAGTAACAATTTGATAAATAGTAAGTAACAATTTGATAAATAGTAAGTAACAATTTAATAAATAGTAAGTAACATTTTAATAAATAGTAAGTAACAATTTAATAAATAGTAAGTAACAATTTAATAAACAGTAAGTAACAATTTAATAAATAGTAAGTAACAATTTAATAAATAGTAAGTAACAATTTAATAAATAGTAAGTAACAATTTAATAAATTGTAAGTAACAATTTAATAAATAGTATGTAACAATTTAAAAATGGCAAGTAACAATTTAATACATAGTAAGTAACAATTTAATAAATAGTAAGTAACAATTTAATAAATAGTAAGTAACAATTTAAAAAATAGTAACAATTTAATAAATTGTAAGTAACAATTTAATAAATAGTAAGTAACAATTTAATAAATGGTATGTAACAATTTAATAAATAGTAAGTAACAATTTAATAAATAGTAAGTAACAATTTAATAAATAGTAAGTAACAATTTAATAAATAGATAGTAACAATTTAATTAATAGTAAGTAACAACTTAATAAATAGTAAGTAACAATTTAATAAATAGTAAGAAACATTTTAATAAATAGTAAGTAACAATTTGATAAATAGTAAGTAACGATTTGATAAATAGAAAGTAACAATTTGATAAATAGTAAGTAACAATTTAATAAATAGTAAGTAACAATTTAATAAATAGTAAGTAAAAATTTAATAAATAGTTTGTAACAATTTAATAAATAGTAAGTGTCAATTTAATAAATAATAAGTAACAATTTAATAAATAGTAAGTATCAATTTAATAAATAGTAAGTAACAATTTCATAAATAGTAAGTAACAATTTAATAAATAGTAAGTAACAATATAATAAATAGTATGTAACAATTTAATAAATAGTAAGTAACAATTTAATACATAGTAAGTAACAATTTAATAAATAGTAAGTAACAATTTAATATATAGTAAGTAACAATTTAATAAATAGTAAGTAACAATTTAATAAATTGTAAGTAACAATTTAATAAATAGTAAGTAACAATTTAATAAATAGTAAGTAACAATTTGATAAATAGTTAGTAACCATTTGATAAATAGTAAGTAACCATTTGATAAATAGTAAGTAACAATTTAATTAATAGTAAGAAACATTTTAATAAATAGTAAGTAACAATTTAATAAGTAGTAAGTAACAATTTAATAAATAGTATGTAACAATTTAATAAATAGTAAGTAACAATTTAATACATAGTAAGTAACAATTTAATAAATAGTAAGTAACAATTTAATAAATAGTAAGTAACAATTTAATAAATTGTAAGTAACAATTTAATAAATAGTATGTAACAATTTAAAAATGGCAAGTAACAATTTAATACATAGTAAGTAACAATTTAATAAATAGTAAGTAACAATTTAATAAATAGTAAGTAACAATTTAAAAAATAGTAACAATTTAATAAATTGTAAGTAACAATTTAATAAATAGTAAGTAACAATTTAATAAATGGTATGTAACAATTTAATAAATAGTAAGTAACAATTTAATAAATAGTAAGTAACAATTTAATAAATAGTAAGTAACAATTTAATAAATAGATAGTAACAATTTAATTAATAGTAAGTAACAACTTAATAAATAGTAAGTAACAATTTAATAAATAGTAAGAAACATTTTAATAAATAGTAAGTAACAATTTGATAAATAGTAAGTATCAATTTAATAAATAGTAAGTAACAATTTAATAAATAGTAAGTAACAATTTAATAAACAGTAAGTAACAATTTAATAAATAGTATGTAACAATTTAATAAATAGTAAGTAACAATTTAATACATAGTAAGTAACAATTTAATAAATAGTAAATAACAATTTAATAAATAGTAAGTGTCAATTTAATAAATAATAAGTAACAATTTAATAAATAGTAAGTATCAATTTAATAAATAGTAAGTAACAATTTAATAAATAGTAAGTAACAATTTAATAAACAGTAAGTAACAATTTAATAAATAGTATGTAACAATTTAATAAATAGTAAGTAACAATTTAATACATAGTAAGTAACAATTTAATAAATAGTAAATAACAATTTAATAAATAGTAAGTAACAATTTAAAATATAGTAACAATTTAATAAATAGTAAGTAACAATTTAATTAATAGTAAGTAACAACTTAATAAATAGTAAGTAACAATTTATTAAATAGTAAGAAACGTTTTAATAAATAGTAAGTAACAATTTAATAAATAGTAAGTAACAGTTTAATAAATAGTATGTAACAATTTAATAAATGGTAAGTTACAATTTAATACATAGTAAGTAACAATTTAATAAATAGTAAGTAAAAATTCAATAAATAGTAAGTAACAATTTAAAAAATAGTAACAATTTAATAAATAGTAAGTAACAATTTAATAAATAGTAAGTAACAATTTGATAAATAGTAAGTAACAATTTAATAAATAGTAAGTAACAATTTAATAAATAGTAACTAACAATTTAATAAATAATAAGTAACAATTTAATAAATAGTAAGTAACAATTTAATAAACAGTAAGTAACAATTTAATAAATTGTAAGTAACAATTTAATAAATAGTAAGTAACAATTTAATAAATAGTAAGTAACAATTTAATGAATAGTAAGTAACAATTTAATAAATAGTGAGTAACAATTTAATAAATAGTAAGTAACAATTTAATAAATAGTATGAAACAATTTAATAAATAGTATGTAACAATTTAATTAATAGTAAGTAACAATTTATTAAATAGTAAGTAACAATTTAATAAATAGTAAGTAACAATTTCCTAAATAGTAAGAAACAATATAATAAACAGTAAGTAACAATTTAATATACAGTAACAATTTAATAAATAGTAAGTAACAATTTAATAAACAGTAACAATTTAATAAAGAGTAAGTAACAATTTAATAAATAGTAAGTAACAATTTAATAAATAGTTTGTAACAATTTAATAAATAGTTTGTAACAATTTAATAAATAGTAAGTGTCAATTTAATAAATAATAAGTAACAATTTAATAAATAGTAAGTAACAATTTAATAAATAGTAAGTAACAATTTAATAAATAGTAAGTAACAATTTAATAAATAGTAAGTAACAATTTAATAAATAGTAAGTAACAATTTAATAAATAGTATGTAACAATTTAATAAATAGTAAGTAACAATTTAATACATAGTAAGTAACAATTTTATAAATAGTAAGTAACAATTTAATAAATAGTAAGTAACAATTTGATAAATAGTAAGTAACAATTTGATAAATAGTAAGTAACAATTTGATAAATAGTTAGTAACAATTTGATAAATTGTAAGTAACAATTTAATAAATAGTATGTAACAATTTCATAAATAGTAAGTAACAATTTAATACATAGTTAGTAATAATTTAATAAATAGTAAGTAACAATTTAATATATAGTAAGTAACAATTTAAAAAATAGTAACAATTTAATAAATAGTAAGTAACAATTTAATAAATAGTAAGTAACAATTTAATAAATAGTAAGTAACAATTTGATAAATAGTAAGTAACAATTTGATAAATAGTAAGTAACAATTTAATAAATAGTAAGTAACATTTTAATAAATAGTAAGTAACAATTTAATAAATAGTAAGTAACAATTTAATAAACAGTAAGTAACAATTTAATAAATAGTAAGTAACAATTTAATAAATAGTAAGTAACAATTTAATAAATAGTAAGTAACAATTTAATAAATTGTAAGTAACAATTTAATAAATAGTATGTAACAATTTAAAAATGGCAAGTAACAATTTAATACATAGTAAGTAACAATTTAATAAATAGTAAGTAACAATTTAATAAATAGTAAGTAACAATTTAAAAAATAGTAACAATTTAATAAATTGTAAGTAACAATTTAATAAATAGTAAGTAACAATTTAATAAATGGTATGTAACAATTTAATAAATAGTAAGTAACAATTTAATAAATAGTAAGTAACAATTTAATAAATAGTAAGTAACAATTTAATAAATAGATAGTAACAATTTAATTAATAGTAAGTAACAACTTAATAAATAGTAAGTAACAATTTAATAAATAGTAAGAAACATTTTAATAAATAGTAAGTAACAATTTGATAAATAGTAAGTAACGATTTGATAAATAGAAAGTAACAATTTGATAAATAGTAAGTAACAATTTAATAAATAGTAAGTAACAATTTAATAAATAGTAAGTAAAAATTTAATAAATAGTTTGTAACAATTTAATAAATAGTAAGTGTCAATTTAATAAATAATAAGTAACAATTTAATAAATAGTAAGTATCAATTTAATAAATAGTAAGTAACAATTTCATAAATAGTAAGTAACAATTTAATAAATAGTAAGTAACAATATAATAAATAGTATGTAACAATTTAATAAATAGTAAGTAACAATTTAATACATAGTAAGTAACAATTTAATAAATAGTAAGTAACAATTTAATATATAGTAAGTAACAATTTAATAAATAGTAAGTAACAATTTAATAAATTGTAAGTAACAATTTAATAAATAGTATGTAACAATTTAATAAATAGTAAGTAACAATTTAATAAATAGTAAGTAACAATTTAATAAATTGTAAGTAACAATTTAATAAATAGTATGTAACAATTTAAAAATGGTAAGTAACAATTTAATACATAGTAAGTAACAATTTAATAAATAGTAAGTAACAATTTAATAAATAGTAAGTAACAATTTAAAAAATAGTAACAATTTAATAAATAGTAAGTAACCATTTAATAAATAGTAAGTAACAATTTAATAAATGGTAAGTAACAATTTAATAAATAGTAAGTAACAATTTAATAAATAGTAAGTAACAATTTAATAAATAGTAAGTAACAATTTAATAAATAGATAGTAACAATTTAATTAATAGTAAGTAACAACTTAATAAATAGTAAGTAACAATTTAATAAATAGTAAGAAACATTTTAATAAATAGTAAGTAACAATTTGATAAATAGTAAGTAACGATTTGATAAATAGAAAGTAACAATTTGATAAATAGTAAGTAACAATTTAATAAATAGTAAGTAAAAATTTAATAAATAGTTTGTAACAATTTAATAAATAGTAAGTGTCAATTTAATAAATAATAAGTAACAATTTAATAAATAGTAAGTATCAATTTAATAAATAGTAAGTAACAATTTAATAAATAGTAAGTAACAATTTAATAAACAGTAAGTAACAATTTAATAAATAATATGTAACAACTTAATAAATAGTAAGTAACAATTTAATACATAGTAAGTAACAATTTAATAAATAGTAAGTAACAATTTAATAAATAGTAAGTAACAATTTAAAAAATAGTAACAATTTAATAAATAGTAAGTAACAATTTAATAAATAGTAAGTAACAATTTAATAAATAGTAAGTAACAATTTAATAAATAGTAAGTAACAATTTGATAAATAGTAAGTAACAATTTGATAAATAGTAAGTAACAATTTGATAAATAGTAAGTAACAATTTGATAAATAGTAAGTAACCATTTGATAAATAGTAAGTAACCATTTGATAAATAGTAAGTAACCATTTGATAAATAGTAAGTAACAATTTAATAAATAGTAAGTAACAATTTGATAAATAGTTAGTAACCATTTGATAAGTAGTAAGTAACCATTTGATAAATAGTAAGTAACAATTTAATTAATAGTAAGAAACATTTTAATAAATAGTAAGTAACAATTTAATAAGTAGTAAGTAACAATTTAATAAATAGTATGTAACAATTTAATAAATAGTAAGTAACAATTTAATACATAGTAAGTAACAATTTAATAAATAGTAAGTAACAATTTAATAAATAGTAAGTAACAATTTAAAAAATAGTAACAATTTAATAAATAGTAAGTAACAATTTAATAAATAGTAAGTAACAATTTAATAAATAGTAAGTAACAATTTAATAAATAGTAAGTAACAATTTGATAAATAGTAAGTAACAATTTAATAAATAGTAAGTAACAATTTAATAAATAGTAAGTAACAATTTAATAAATAGTAAGTAACAATTTAATAAATAGAAAGTAACAATTTAATAAATAGTAAGTAACAGTTTAATAAATAATAAGTAACAATTTAATAAATAGTAAGAAACAATTTAATAAACAGTAAGTAACAATTTAATAAATAGTAAGTAACAATTTAATAAATAGTAAGTAACAATTTAATAAATAGTAAGTAACAATTTAATAAATTGTAAGTAACAATTTAATAAATAGTATGTAACAATTTAAAAATAGTAAGTAACAATTTAATAAATAGTAAGTAAAAATTTAATAAATAGTTTGTAACAATTTAATAAATAGTAAGTGTCAATTTAATAAATAATAAGTAACAATTTAATAAATAGTAAGTATCAATTTAATAAATAGTAAGTAACAATTTAATAAATAGTAAGTAACAATTTAATAAACAGTAAGTAACAATTTAATAAATAGTATGTAACAATTTAATAAATAGTAAGTAACAATTTAATACATAGTAAGTAACAATTTAATTAATAGTAAGTAACAATTTAATAAATAGAAAGTAACAATTTAAAAAATAGTAACAATTTAATAAATAGTAAGTAACAATTTAATAAATAGTAAGTAACAATTTAATAAATAGTAAGTAACAATTTAATAAATAGTAAGTAACAATTTAATAAATAGTAAGTAATAATTTGATAAATAGTAAGTAACAATTTGATAAATAGTAAGTAACAATTTGATAAAGAGTAAGTCACAATTTGATAAATAGTAAGTAACCATTTGATAAATAGTAAGTAACCATTTGATAAATAGTAAGTAACAATTTAATAAATAGTAAGTAACAATTTAATGAATAGTAAGTAACAATTTAATAAATAGTGAGTAACAATTTAATAAATAGTAAGTAACAATTTAATAAATAGATAGTAACAATTTAATTAATAGTAAGTAACAACTTAATAAATAGTAAGTAACAATTTAATAAATAGTAAGTAACAATTTAATAAATAGTAAGTAACAATATAATAAATAGTATGTAACAATTTAATAAATAGTAAGTAACAATTTAATACATAGTAAGTAACAATTTAATAAATAGTAAGTAACAATTTAATATATAGTAAGTAACAATTTAAAAATTAGTAAGTAACAATTTAATAAATAGTAAGTAACAATTTAATAAATAGTAAGTAACAATTTAATGAATAGTAAGTAACAATTTAATAAATAGTGAGTAACAATTTAATAAATAGTAAGTAACAATTTAATAAATAGTAAGTAACAATTTAAAAAATAGTAACAATTTGATAAATAGTAAGTAACAATTTAATAAATAGTAAGTAAAAATTTAATAAATAGTTTGTACAATTTAATAAATAGTAAGTGTCAATTTAATAAATAATAAGTAACAATTTAATAAATAGTAAGTATCAATTTAATAAATAGTAAGTTACAATTTAATAAATAGTAAGTAACAATTTAATAAACAGTAAGTAACAATTTAATAAATAGTATGTAACAATTTAATAAATAGTAAGTAACAATTTAATACATAGTAAGTAACAATTTAATAAATAGTAAGTAACAATTTAATAAATAGTAAGTAACAATTTAATAAATAGTAAGTAACAATTTAATAAATTGTAAGTAACAATTTAATAAATAGTATGTAACAATTTAAAAATAGTAAGTAACAATTTAATAAATAGTAAGTAAAAATTTAATAAATAGTTTGTAACAATTTAATAAATAGTAAGTGTCAATTTAATAAATAATAAGTAACAATTTAATAAATAGTAAGTATCAATTTAATAAATAGTAAGTAACAATTTAATAAATAGTAAGTAACAATTTAATAAATAGTAAGTAACAATTTAATAAATAGTATGTAACAATTTAATAAATAGTAAGTAACAATTTAATACATAGTAAGTAACAATTTAATTAATAGTAAGTAACAATTTAATAAATAGTAAGTAACAATTTAAAAAATAGTAACAATTTAATAAATAGTAAGTAACAATTTAATAAATAGTAAGTAACAATTTAATAAATAGTAAGTAACAATTTAATAAATAGTAAGTAACAATTTAATAAATAGTAAGTAATAATTTGATAAATAGTAAGTAACAATTTGATAAATAGTAAGTAACAATTTGATAAAGAGTAAGTCACAATTTGATAAATAGTAAGTAACCATTTGATAAATAGTAAGTAACCATTTGATAAATAGTAAGTAACAATTTAATAAATAGTAAGTAACAATTTAATGAATAGTAAGTAACAATTTAATAAATAGTGAGTAACAATTTAATAAATAGTAAGTAACAATTTAATAAATAGATAGTAACAATTTAATTAATAGTAAGTAACAACTTAATAAATAGTAAGTAACAATTTAATAAATAGTAAGTAACAATTTAATAAATAGTAAGTAACAATATAATAAATAGTATGTAACAATTTAATAAATAGTAAGTAACAATTTAATACATAGTAAGTAACAATTTAATAAATAGTAAGTAACAATTTAATATATAGTAAGTAACAATTTAAAAATTAGTAAGTAACAATTTAATAAATAGTAAGTAACAATTTAATAAATAGTAAGTAACAATTTAATGAATACTAAGTAACAATTTAATAAATAGTGAGTAACAATTTAATAAATAGTAAGTAACAATTTAATAAATAGTAAGTAACAATTTAAAAAATAGTAACAATTTAATAAATAGTAAGTAACAATTTAATAAATAGTAAGTGTCAATTTAATAAATAATAAGTAACAATTTAATAAATAGTAAGTATCAATTTAATAAATAGTAAGTAACAATTTAATAAATAGTAAGTAACAATTTAATAAACAGTAAGTAACAATTTAATAAATAGTAAGTAACAATTTAATAAATAGTAAGTAACAATTTAATAAATAGTAAGTAACAATTTAATAAATTGTAAGTAACAATTTAATAAATAGTATGTAACAATTTAAAAATAGTAAGTAACAATTTAATAAATAGTAAGTAAAAATTTAATAAATAGTTTGTAACAATTTAATAAATAGTAAGTGTCAATTTAATAAATAATAAGTAACAATTTAATAAATAGTAAGTATCAATTTAATAAATAGTAAGTAACAATTTAATAAATAGTAAGTAACAATTTAATAAACAGTAAGTAACAATTTAATAAATAGTATGTAACAATTTAATAAATAGTAAGTAACAATTTAATACATAGTAAGTAACAATTTAATTAATAGTAAGTAACAATTTAATAAATAGTAAGTACCAATTTAAAAAATAGTAACAATTTAATAAATAGTAAGTAACAATTTAATAAATAGTAAGTAACAATTTAATAAATAGTAAGTAACAATTTAATAAATAGTAAGTAATAATTTGATAAATAGTAAGTAACAATTTGATAAATAGTAAGTAACAATTTGATAAATAGTAAGTAACAATTTGATAAATAGTAAGTAACCATTTGATAAATAGTAAGTAACCATTTGATAAATAGTAAGTAACAATTTAATAAATAGTAAGTAACAATTTAATGAATAGTAAGTAACAATTTAATAAATAGTGAGTAACAATTTAATAAATAGTAAGTAACAATTTAATAAATAGATAGTAACAATTTAATTAATAGTAAGTAACAATTTAATAAATAGTATGTAACAATTTAAAAATGGTAAGTAACAATTTAATACATAGTAAGTAACAATTTAATAAATAGTAAGTAACAATTTAATACATAGTAAGTAACAATTTAAAAAATAGTAACAATTTAATAAATAGTAAGTAACCATTTAATAAATAGTAAGTAACAATTTAATAAATGGTAAGTAACAATTTAATAAATAGTAAGTAACAATTTAATAAATAGTAAGTAACAATTTAATAAATAGTAAGTAACAATTTAATAAATAGATAGTAACAATTTAATTAATAGTAAGTAACAACTTAATAAATAGTAAGTAACAATTTAATAAATAGTAAGAAACATTTTAATAAATAGTAAGTAACAATTTGATAAATAGTAAGTAACGATTTGATAAATAGAAAGTAACAATTTGATAAATAGTAAGTAACAATTTAATAAATAGTAAGTAAAAATTTAATAAATAGTTTGTAACAATTTAATAAATAGTAAGTGTCAATTTAATAAATAATAAGTAACAATTTAATAAATAGTAAGTATCAATTTAATAAATAGTAAGTAACAATTTAATAAATAGTAAGTAACAATTTAATAAACAGTAAGTAACAATTTAATAAATAGTATGTAACAATTTAATAAATAGTAAGTAACAATTTAATACATAGTAAGTAACAATTTAATAAATAGTAAGTAACAATTTAATAAATAGTAAGTAACAATTTAAAAAATAGTAACAATTTAATAAATAGTAAGTAACAATTTAATAAATAGTAAGTAACAATTTAATAAATAGTAAGTAACAATTTAATAAATAGTAAGTAACAATTTGATAAATAGTAAGTAACAATTTGATAAATAGTAAGTAACAATTTGATAAATAGTAAGTAACAATTTGATAAATAGTAAGTAACCATTTGATAAATAGTAAGTAACCATTTGATAAATAGTAAGTAACCATTTGATAAATAGTAAGTAACAATTTAATAAATAGTAAGTAACAATTTGATAAATAGTTAGTAACCATTTGATAAGTAGTAAGTAACCATTTGATAAATAGTAAGTAACAATTTAATTAATAGTAAGAAACATTTTAATAAATAGTAAGTAACAATTTAATAAGTAGTAAGTAACAATTTAATAAATAGTATGTAACAATTTAATAAATAGTAAGTAACAATTTAATACATAGTAAGTAACAATTTAATAAATAGTAAGTAACAATTTAATAAATAGTAAGTAACAATTTAAAAAATAGTAACAATTTAATAAATAGTAAGTAACAATTTAATAAATAGTAAGTAACAATTTAATAAATAGTAAGTAACAATTTAATAAATAGTAAGTAACAATTTGATAAATAGTAAGTAACAATTTAATAAATAGTAAGTAACAATTTAATAAATAGTAAGTAACAATTTAATAAATAGTAAGTAACAATTTAATAAATAGAAAGTAACAATTTAATAAATAGTAAGTAACAGTTTAATAAATAATAAGTAACAATTTAATAAATAGTAAGAAACAATTTAATAAACAGTAAGTAACAATTTAATAAATAGTAAGTAACAATTTAATAAATAGTAAGTAACAATTTAATAAATAGTAAGTAACAATTTAATAAATTGTAAGTAACAATTTAATAAATAGTATGTAACAATTTAAAAATAGTAAGTAACAATTTAATAAATAGTAAGTAAAAATTTAATAAATAGTTTGTAACAATTTAATAAATAGTAAGTGTCAATTTAATAAATAATAAGTAACAATTTAATAAATAGTAAGTATCAATTTAATAAATAGTAAGTAACAATTTAATAAATAGTAAGTAACAATTTAATAAACAGTAAGTAACAATTTAATAAATAGTATGTAACAATTTAATAAATAGTAAGTAACAATTTAATACATAGTAAGTAACAATTTAATTAATAGTAAGTAACAATTTAATAAATAGAAAGTAACAATTTAAAAAATAGTAACAATTTAATAAATAGTAAGTAACAATTTAATAAATAGTAAGTAACAATTTAATAAATAGTAAGTAACAATTTGATAAATAGTAAGTAACAATTTGATAAAGAGTAAGTCACAATTTGATAAATAGTAAGTAACCATTTGATAAATAGTAAGTAACCATTTGATAAATAGTAAGTAACAATTTAATAAATAGTAAGTAACAATTTAATGAATAGTAAGTAACAATTTAATAAATAGTGAGTAACAATTTAATAAATAGTAAGTAACAATTTAATAAATAGATAGTAACAATTTAATTAATAGTAAGTAACAACTTAATAAATAGTAAGTAACAATTTAATAAATAGTAAGTAACAATTTAATAAATAGTAAGTAACAATATAATAAATAGTATGTAACAATTTAATAAATAGTAAGTAACAATTTAATACATAGTAAGTAACAATTTAATAAATAGTAAGTAACAATTTAATATATAGTAAGTAACAATTTAAAAATTAGTAAGTAACAATTTAATAAATAGTAAGTAACAATTTAATAAATAGTAAGTAACAATTTAATGAATAGTAAGTAACAATTTAATAAATAGTGAGTAACAATTTAATAAATAGTAAGTAACAATTTAATAAATAGTAAGTAACAATTTAAAAAATAGTAACAATTTGATAAATAGTAAGTAACAATTTAATAAATAGTAAGTAAAAATTTAATAAATAGTTTGTAACAATTTAATAAATAGTAAGTGTCAATTTAATAAATAATAAGTAACAATTTAATAAATAGTAAGTATCAATTTAATAAATAGTAAGTAACAATTTAATAAATAGTAAGTAACAATTTAATAAACAGTAAGTAACAATTTAATAAATAGTATGTAACAATTTAATAAATAGTAAGTAACAATTTAATACATAGTAAGTAACAATTTAATTAATAGTAAGTAACAATTTAATAAATAGTAAGTACCAATTTAAAAAATAGTAACAATTTAATAAATAGTAAGTAACAATTTAATAAATAGTAAGTAACAATTTAATAAATAGTAAGTAACAATTTAATAAATAGTAAGTAATAATTTGATAAATAGTAAGTAACAATTTGATAAATAGTAAGTAACAATTTGATAAATAGTAAGTAACAATTTGATAAATAGTAAGTAACCATTTGATAAATAGTAAGTAACCATTTGATAAATAGTAAGTAACAATTTAATAAATAGTAAGTAACAATTTAATGAATAGTAAGTAACAATTTAATAAATAGTGAGTAACAATTTAATAAATAGTAAGTAACAATTTAATAAATAGATAGTAACAATTTAATTAATAGTAAGTAACAATTTAATAAATAGTATGTAACAATTTAAAAATGGTAAGTAACAATTTAATACATAGTAAGTAACAATTTAATAAATAGTAAGTAACAATTTAATACATAGTAAGTAACAATTTAAAAAATAGTAACAATTTAATAAATAGTAAGTAACCATTTAATAAATAGTAAGTAACAATTTAATAAATGGTAAGTAACAATTTAATAAATAGTAAGTAACAATTTAATAAATAGTAAGTAACAATTTAATAAATAGTAAGTAACAATTTAATAAATAGATAGTAACAATTTAATTAATAGTAAGTAACAACTTAATAAATAGTAAGTAACAATTTAATAAATAGTAAGAAACATTTTAATAAATAGTAAGTAACAATTTGATAAATAGTAAGTAACGATTTGATAAATAGAAAGTAACAATTTGATAAATAGTAAGTAACAATTTAATAAATAGTAAGTAAAAATTTAATAAATAGTTTGTAACAATTTAATAAATAGTAAGTGTCAATTTAATAAATAATAAGTAACAATTTAATAAATAGTAAGTATCAATTTAATAAATAGTAAGTAACAATTTAATAAATAGTAAGTAACAATTTAATAAACAGTAAGTAACAATTTAATAAATAGTATGTAACAATTTAATAAATAGTAAGTAACAATTTAATACATAGTAAGTAACAATTTAATAAATAGTAAGTAACAATTTAATAAATAGTAAGTAACAATTTAAAAAATAGTAACAATTTAATAAATAGTAAGTAACAATTTAATAAATAGTAAGTAACAATTTAATAAATAGTAAGTAACAATTTAATAAATAGTAAGTAACAATTTGATAAATAGTAAGTAACAATTTGATAAATAGTAAGTAACAATTTGATAAATAGTAAGTAACAATTTGATAAATAGTAAGTAACCATTTGATAAATAGTAAGTAACCATTTGATAAATAGTAAGTAACCATTTGATAAATAGTAAGTAACAATTTAATAAATAGTAAGTAACAATTTGATAAATAGTTAGTAACCATTTGATAAGTAGTAAGTAACCATTTGATAAATAGTAAGTAACAATTTAATTAATAGTAAGAAACATTTTAATAAATAGTAAGTAACAATTTAATAAGTAGTAAGTAACAATTTAATAAATAGTATGTAACAATTTAATAAATAGTAAGTAACAATTTAATACATAGTAAGTAACAATTTAATAAATAGTAAGTAACAATTTAATAAATAGTAAGTAACAATTTAAAAAATAGTAACAATTTAATAAATAGTAAGTAACAATTTAATAAATAGTAAGTAACAATTTAATAAATAGTAAGTAACAATTTAATAAATAGTAAGTAACAATTTGATAAATAGTAAGTAACAATTTAATAAATAGTAAGTAACAATTTAATAAATAGTAAGTAACAATTTAATAAATAGTAAGTAACAATTTAATAAATAGAAAGTAACAATTTAATAAATAGTAAGTAACAGTTTAATAAATAATAAGTAACAATTTAATAAATAGTAAGAAACAATTTAATAAACAGTAAGTAACAATTTAATAAATAGTAAGTAACAATTTAATAAATAGTAAGTAACAATTTAATAAATAGTAAGTAACAATTTAATAAATTGTAAGTAACAATTTAATAAATAGTATGTAACAATTTAAAAATAGTAAGTAACAATTTAATAAATAGTAAGTAAAAATTTAATAAATAGTTTGTAACAATTTAATAAATAGTAAGTGTCAATTTAATAAATAATAAGTAACAATTTAATAAATAGTAAGTATCAATTTAATAAATAGTAAGTAACAATTTAATAAATAGTAAGTAACAATTTAATAAACAGTAAGTAACAATTTAATAAATAGTATGTAACAATTTAATAAATAGTAAGTAACAATTTAATACATAGTAAGTAACAATTTAATTAATAGTAAGTAACAATTTAATAAATAGAAAGTAACAATTTAAAAAATAGTAACAATTTAATAAATAGTAAGTAACAATTTAATAAATAGTAAGTAACAATTTAATAAATAGTAAGTAACAATTTAATAAATAGTAAGTAACAATTTAATAAATAGTAAGTAATAATTTGATAAATAGTAAGTAACAATTTGATAAATAGTAAGTAACAATTTGATAAAGAGTAAGTCACAATTTGATAAATAGTAAGTAACCATTTGATAAATAGTAAGTAACCATTTGATAAATAGTAAGTAACAATTTAATAAATAGTAAGTAACAATTTAATGAATAGTAAGTAACAATTTAATAAATAGTGAGTAACAATTTAATAAATAGTAAGTAACAATTTAATAAATAGATAGTAACAATTTAATTAATAGTAAGTAACAACTTAATAAATAGTAAGTAACAATTTAATAAATAGTAAGTAACAATTTAATAAATAGTAAGTAACAATATAATAAATAGTATGTAACAATTTAATAAATAGTAAGTAACAATTTAATACATAGTAAGTAACAATTTAATAAATAGTAAGTAACAATTTAATATATAGTAAGTAACAATTTAAAAATTAGTAAGTAACAATTTAATAAATAGTAAGTAACAATTTAATAAATAGTAAGTAACAATTTAATGAATAGTAAGTAACAATTTAATAAATAGTGAGTAACAATTTAATAAATAGTAAGTAACAATTTAATAAATAGTAAGTAACAATTTAAAAAATAGTAACAATTTGATAAATAGTAAGTAACAATTTAATAAATAGTAAGTAAAAATTTAATAAATAGTTTGTAACAATTTAATAAATAGTAAGTGTCAATTTAATAAATAATAAGTAACAATTTAATAAATAGTAAGTATCAATTTAATAAATAGTAAGTAACAATTTAATAAATAGTAAGTAACAATTTAATAAACAGTAAGTAACAATTTAATAAATAGTATGTAACAATTTAATAAATAGTAAGTAACAATTTAATACATAGTAAGTAACAATTTAATAAATAGTAAGTAACAATTTAATAAATAGTAAGTAACAATTTAAAAAATAGTAACAATTTAATAAATAGTAAGTAACAATTTAATAAATAGTAAGTAACAATTTAATAAATAGTAAGTAACAATTTAATAAATAGTAAGTAACAATTTGATAAATAGTAAGTAACAATTTGATAAATAGTAAGTAACAATTTGATAAATAGTAAGTAACAATTTGATAAATAGTAAGTAACCATTTGATAAATAGTAAGTAACCATTTGATAAATAGTAAGTAACCATTTGATAAATAGTAAGTAACAATTTAATAAATAGTAAGTAACAATTTGATAAATAGTTAGTAACCATTTGATAAATAGTAAGTAACCATTTGATAAATAGTAAGTAACAATTTAATTAATAGTAAGAAACATTTTAATAAATAGTAAGTAACAATTTAATAAGTAGTAAGTAACAATTTAATAAATAGTATGTAACAATTTAATAAATAGTAAGTAACAATTTAATACATAGTAAGTAACAATTTAATAAATAGTAAGTAACAATTTAATAAATAGTAAGTAACAATTTAAAAAATAGTAACAATTTAATAAATAGTAAGTAACAATTTAATAAATAGTAAGTAACAATTTAATAAATAGTAAGTAACAATTTAATAAATAGTATGTAACAATTTGATAAATAGTAAGTAACAATTTAATAAATAGTAAGTAACAATTTAATAAATAGTAAGTAACAATTTAATAAATAGTAAGTAACAATTTAATAAATAGAAAGTAACAATTTAATAAATAGTAAGTAACAGTTTAATAAATAATAAGTAACAATTTAATAAATAGTAAGAAACAATTTAATAAACAGTAAGTAACAATTTAATAAATAGTAAGTAACAATTTAATAAATAGTAAGTAACAATTTAATAAATAGTAAGTAACAATTTAATAAATTGTAAGTAACAATTTAATAAATAGTATGTAACAATTTAAAAATAGTAAGTAACAATTTAATAAATAGTAAGTAAAAATTTAATAAATAGTTTGTAACAATTTAATAAATAGTAAGTGTCAATTTAATAAATAATAAGTAACAATTTAATAAATAGTAAGTATCAATTTAATAAATAGTAAGTAACAATTTAATAAATAGTAAGTAACAATTTAATAAACAGTAAGTAACAATTTAATAAATAGTATGTAACAATTTAATAAATAGTAAGTAACAATTTAATACATAGTAAGTAACAATTTAATTAATAGTAAGTAACAATTTAATAAATAGTAAGTAACAATTTAAAAAATAGTAACAATTTAATAAATAGTAAGTAACAATTTAATAAATAGTAAGTAACAATTTAATAAATAGTAAGTAACAATTTAATAAATAGTAAGTAACAATTTAATAAATAGTAAGTAATAATTTGATAAATAGTAAGTAACAATTTGATAAATAGTAAGTAACAATTTGATAAAGAGTAAGTCACAATTTGATAAATAGTAAGTAACCATTTGATAAATAGTAAGTAACCATTTGATAAATAGTAAGTAACAATTTAATAAATAGTAAGTAACAATTTAATGAATAGTAAGTAACAATTTAATAAATAGTGAGTAACAATTTAATAAATAGTAAGTAACAATTTAATAAATAGATAGTAACAATTTAATTAATAGTAAGTAACAACTTAATAAATAGTAAGTAACAATTTAATAAATAGTAAGTAACAATTTAATAAATAGTAAGTAACAATATAATAAATAGTATGTAACAATTTAATAAATAGTAAGTAACAATTTAATACATAGTAAGTAACAATTTAATAAATAGTAAGTAACAATTTAATATATAGTAAGTAACAATTTAAAAATTAGTAAGTAACAATTTAATAAATAGTAAGTAACAATTTAATAAATAGTAAGTAACAATTTAATGAATAGTAAGTAACAATTTAATAAATAGTGAGTAACAATTTAATAAATAGTAAGTAACAATTTAATAAATAGTAAGTAACAATTTAAAAAATAGTAACAATTTAATAAATAGTAAGTAACAATTTAATAAATAGTAAGTGTCAATTTAATAAATAATAAGTAACAATTTAATAAATAGTAAGTATCAATTTAATAAATAGTAAGTAACAATTTAATAAATAGTAAGTAACAATTTAATAAACAGTAAGTAACAATTTAATAAATAGTAAGTAACAATTTAATAAATAGTAAGTAACAATTTAATAAATAGTAAGTAACAATTTAATAAATTGTAAGTAACAATTTAATAAATAGTATGTAACAATATAAAAATAGTAAGTAACAATTTAATAAATAGTAAGTAAAAATTTAATAAATAGTTTGTAACAATTTAATAAATAGTAAGTGTCAATTTAATAAATAATAAGTAACAATTTAATAAATAGTAAGTATCAATTTAATAAATAGTAAGTAACAATTTAATAAATAGTAAGTAACAATTTAATAAACAGTAAGTAACAATTTAATAAATAGTATGTAACAATTTAATAAATAGTAAGTAACAATTTAATACATAGTAAGTAACAATTTAATTAATAGTAAGTAACAATTTAATAAATAGTAAGTACCAATTTAAAAAATAGTAACAATTTAATAAATAGTAAGTAACAATTTAATAAATAGTAAGTAACAATTTAATAAATAGTAAGTAACAATTTAATAAATAGTAAGTAACAATTTAATAAATAGTAAGTAATAATTTGATAAATAGTAAGTAACAATTTGATAAATAGTAAGTAACAATTTGATAAATAGTAAGTAACAATTTGATAAATAGTAAGTAACCATTTGATAAATAGTAAGTAACCATTTGATAAATAGTAAGTAACAATTTAATAAATAGTAAGTAACAATTTAATGAATAGTAAGTAACAATTTAATAAATAGTGAGTAACAATTTAATAAATAGTAAGTAACAATTTAATAAATAGATAGTAACAATTTAATTAATAGTAAGTAACAACTTAATAAATAGTAAGTAACAATTTAATAAATAGTAAGTAACAATTTAATAAATAGTAAGTAACAATATAATAAATAGTATGTAACAATTTAATAAATAGTAAGTAACAATTTAATACATAGTAAGTAACAATTTAATAAATAGTAAGTAACAATTTAATATATAGTAAGTAACAATTTAAAAATTAGTAAGTAACAATTTAATAAATAGTAAGTAACAATTTAATAAATAGTAAGTAACAATTTAATGAATAGTAAGTAACAATTTAATAAATAGTGAGTAACAGTTTAATAAATAGTAAGTAACAATTTAATAAATAGTAAGTAACAATTTAAAAAATAGTAACAATTTAATAAATAGTAAGTAACAATTTAATAAATAGTAAGTGTCAATTTAATAAATAATAAGTAACAATTTAATAAATAGTAAGTATCAATTTAATAAATAGTAAGTAACAATTTAATAAATAGTAAGTAACAATTTAATAAACAGTAAGTAACAATTTAATAAATAGTATGTAACAATTTAATAAATAGTAAGTAACAATTTAATACATAGTAAGTAACAATTTAATTAATAGTAAGTAACAATTTAATAAATAGTAAGTAACAATTTAAAAAATAGTAACAATTTAATAAATAGTAAGTAACAATTTAATAAATAGTAAGTAACAATTTAATAAATAGTAAGTAACAATTTGATAAATAGTAAGTAACAATTTAATAAATAGTAAGTAACAATTTAATAAATAGTAACTAACAATTTAATAAATAATAAGTAACAATTTAATAAATAGTAAGTAACAATTTAATAAACAGTAAGTAACAATTTAATAAATAGTAAGTAACAATTTAATAAATAGTAAGTAACAATTTAATAAATAGTAAGTAACAATTTAATGAATAGTAAGTAACAATTTAATAAATAGTGAGTAACAATTTAATAAATAGTAAGTAACAATTTAATAAATAGATAGTAACAATTTAATTAATAGCAAGTAACAACTTAATAAATAGTAAGTAACAATTTAATAAATAGTAAGAAACATTTTAATAAATAGTAAGTCACAATTTGATAAATAGTTTGTAACGATTTGATAAATAGTCAGTGTCAATTTAATAAATAATAAGTAACAATTTAATAAATAGTAAGAAACATTTTAATAAATAGTAAGTCACAATTTGATAAATAGTTTGTAACGATTTGATAAATAGTCAGTGTCAATTTAATAAATAATAAGTAACAATTTAATAAATAGTAAGTAACAATTTAATAAATAGTAAGTAACAATTTAATAAATAGTAAGTAACAATTTAATAAATAGTAAGTAACAATTTAATAAATTGTAAGTAACAATTTAATAAATAGTAAGTAACAATTTAAAAATGGTTAGTAACAATTTAATACATAGTAAGTAACAATTTAATAAATAGTAAGTAACAATTTAATAAATAGTAAGTAACAATTTAAAAAATAGTAACAATTTAATAAATAGTAAGTAACAATTTAATAAATAGTAAGTAACAATTTAATAAATAGTAAGTAACAATTTAATAAATAGATAGTAACAATTTAATTAATAGTAAGTAACAACTTAATAAATTGTAAGTAACAATTTAATAAATATTAAGAAACATTTTAATAAATAGTAAGTAACAATTTGATAAATAGTAAGTAACGATTTGATAAATAGAAAGTAACAATTTGATAAATAGTAAGTAACAATTTAATAAATAGTAAGTAACAATTTAATAAATAGTAAGTAAAAGTTTAATAAATAGTTTGTAACAATTTAATAAATAGTAAGTGTCAATTTAATAAATAATAAGTAACAATTTAATAAATAGTATGTATCAATTTAATAAATAGTAAGTAACAATTTAATAAATAGTAAGTAACAATTTAATAAACAGTAAGTAACAATTTAATAAATAGTATGTAACAATTTAATAAATAGTAAGTAACAATTTAATACATAGTAAGTAACAGTTTAATTAATAGTATGTAACAATTTAATAAATAGTAAGTAACAATTTAAAAAATAGTAACAATTTAATAAATAGTAAGTAACAATTTAATAAATAGTAAGTAACAATTTAATAAATAGTAAGTAACAATTTAATAAATAGTAAGTAATAATTTGATAAATAGTAAGTAACAATTTGATAAATAGTAAGTAACAATTTGATAAATAGTAAGTAACAATTTGATAAATAGTAAGTAACAATTTAATAAATAGTAAGTAACAATTTAATAAATAGTAAGTAAAAGTTTAATAAATAGTTTGTAACAATTTAATAAATAGTAAGTGTCAATTTAATAAATAATATGTAACAATTTAAAAAATAGTATGTATCAATTTAATAAATAGTAAGTAACAATTTAATAAGTAGTAAGTAACAATTTAATAAATAGTATGTAACAATTTAATAAATAGTAAGTAACAATTTAATACATAGTAAGTAACAATTTAATAAATAGTAAGTAACAATTTAATAAATAGTAAGTAACAATTTAAAAAATAGTAACAATTTAATAAATAGTAAGTAACAATTTAATAAATAGTATGTAACAATTTAAAAATAGTAAGTAACAATTTAATAAATAGTAAGTAAAAATTTAATAAATAGTTTGTAACAATTTAATAAATAGTAAGTGTCAATTTAATAAATAATAAGTAACAATTTAATAAATAGTAAGTATCAATTTAATAAATAGTAAGTAACAATTTAATAAATAGTAAGTAACAATTTAATAAACAGTAAGTAACAATTTAATAAATAGTATGTAACAATTTAATAAATAGTAAGTAACAATTTAATACATAGTAAGTAACAATTTAATTAATAGTAAGTAACAATTTAATAAATAGTAAGTAACAATTTAAAAAATAGTAACAATTTAATAAATAGTAAGTAACAATTTAATAAATAGTAAGTAACAATTTAATAAATAGTAAGTAACAATTTAATAAATAGTAAGTAACAATTTAATAAATAGTAAGTAATAATTTGATAAATAGTAAGTAACAATTTGATAAATAGTAAGTAACAATTTGATAAAGAGTAAGTCACAATTTGATAAATAGTAAGTAACCATTTGATAAATAGTAAGTAACCATTTGATAAATAGTAAGTAACAATTTAATAAATAGTAAGTAACAATTTAATGAATAGTAAGTAACAATTTAATAAATAGTGAGTAACAATTTAATAAATAGTAAGTAACAATTTAATAAATAGATAGTAACAATTTAATTAATAGTAAGTAACAACTTAATAAATAGTAAGTAACAATTTAATAAGTAGTAAGTAACAATTTAATAAATAGTAAGTAACAATATAATAAATAGTATGTAACAATTTAATAAATAGTAAGTAACAATTTAATACATAGTAAGTAACAATTTAATAAATAGTAAGTAACAATTTAATATATAGTAACAATTTAAAAATTAGTAAGTAACAATTTAATAAATAGTAAGTAACAATTTAATAAATAGTAAGTAACAATTTAATGAATAGTAAGTAACAATTTAATAAATAGTGAGTAACAATTTAATAAATAGTAAGTAACAATTTAATAAATAGTAAGTAACAATTTAAAAAATAGTAACAATTTAATAAATAGTAAGTAACAATTTAATAAATAGTAAGTGTCAATTTAATAAATAATAAGTAACAATTTAATAAATAGTATGGATCAATTTAATAAATAGTAAGTAACAATTTAATAAATAGTAAGTAACAATTTAATAAACAGTAAGTAACAATTTAATAAATAGTATGTAACAATTTAATAAATAGTAAGTAACAATTTAATACATAGTAAGTAACAATTTAATAAATAGTAAGTAACAATTTAATAAATAGTAAGTAACAATTTAAAAAATAGTAACAATTTAATAAATAGTAAGTAACAATTTAATAAATAGTATGTAACAATTTAAAAATAGTAAGTAACAATTTAATAAATAGTAAGTAAAAATTTAATAAATAGTTTGTAACAATTTAATAAATAGTAAGTGTCAATTTAATAAATAATAAGTAACAATTTAATAAATAGTAAGTATCAATTTAATAAATAGTAAGTAACAATTTAATAAATAGTAAGTAACAATTTAATAAACAGTATGTAACAATTTAATAAATAGTATGTAACAATTTAATAAATAGTAAGTAACAATTTAATACATAGTAAGTAACAATTTAATTAATAGTAAGTAACAATTTAATAAATAGTAAGTAACAATTTAAAAAATAGTAACAATTTAATAAATAGTAAGTAACAATTTAATAAATAGTAAGTAACAATTTAATAAATAGTAAGTAACAATTTAATAAATAGTAAGTAACAATTTAATAAATAGTAAGTAATAATTTGATAAATAGTAAGTAACAATTTGATAAATAGTAAGTAACAATTTGATAAAGAGTAAGTCACAATTTGATAAATAGTAAGTAACCATTTGATAAATAGTAAGTAACCATTTGATAAATAGTAAGTAACAATTTAATAAATAGTAAGTAACAATTTAATGAATAGTAAGTAACAATTTAATAAATAGTGAGTAACAATTTAATAAATAGTAAGTAACAATTTAATAAATAGATAGTAACAATTTAATTAATAGTAAGTAACAACTTAATAAATAGTAAGTAACAATTTAATAAATAGTAAGTAACAATTTAATAAATAGTAAGTAACAATATAATAAATAGTATGTAACAATTTAATAAATAGTAAGTAACAATTTAATACATAGTAAGTAACAATTTAATAAATAGTAAGTAACAATTTAATATATAGTAAGTAACAATTTAAAAATTAGTAAGTAACAATTTAATAAATAGTAAGTAACAATTTAATAAATAGTAAGTAACAATTTAATGAATAGTAAGTAACAATTTAATAAATAGTGAGTAACAATTTAATAAATAGTAAGTAACAATTTAATAAATAGTAAGTAACAATTTAAAAAATAGTAACAATTTAATAAATAGTAAGTAACAATTTAATAAATAGTAAGTGTCAATTTAATAAATAATAAGTAACAATTTAATAAATAGTAAGTATCAATTTAATAAATAGTAAGTAACAATTTAATAAATAGTAAGTAACAATTTAATAAACAGTAAGTAACAATTTAATAAATAGTAAGTAACAATTTAATAAATAGTAAGTAACAATTTAATAAATAGTAAGTAACAATTTAATAAATTGTAAGTAACAATTTAATAAATAGTATGTAACAATTTAAAAATAGTAAGTAACAATTTAATAAATAGTAAGTAAAAATTTAATAAATAGTTTGTAACAATTTAATAAATAGTAAGTGTCAATTTAATAAATAATAAGTAACAATTTAATAAATAGTAAGTATCAATTTAATAAATAGTAAGTAACAATTTAATAAATAGTAAGTAACAATTTAATAAACAGTAAGTAACAATTTAATAAATAGTATGTAACAATTTAATAAATAGTAAGTAACAATTTAATACATAGTAAGTAACAATTTAATTAATAGTAAGTAACAATTTAATAAATAGTAAGTACCAATTTAAAAAATAGTAACAATTTAATAAATAGTAAGTAACAATTTAATAAATAGTAAGTAACAATTTAATAAATAGTAAGTAACAATTTAATAAATAGTAAGTAATAATTTGATAAATAGTAAGTAACAATTTGATAAATAGTAAGTAACAATTTGATAAATAGTAAGTAACAATTTGATAAATAGTAAGTAACCATTTGATAAATAGTAAGTAACCATTTGATAAATAGTAAGTAACAATTTAATAAATAGTAAGTAACAATTTAATGAATAGTAAGTAACAATTTAATAAATAGTGAGTAACAATTTAATAAATAGTAAGTAACAATTTAATAAATAGATAGTAACAATTTAATTAATAGTAAGTAACAACTTAATAAATAGTAAGTAACAATTTAATAAATAGTAAGTAACAATTTAATAAATAGTAAGTAACAATATAATAAATAGTATGTAACAATTTAATAAATAGTAAGTAACAATTTAATACATAGTAAGTAACAATTTAATAAATAGTAAGTAACAATTTAATATATAGTAAGTAACAATTTAAAAATTAGTAAGTAACAATTTAATAAATAGTAAGTAACAATTTAATAAATAGTAAGTAACAATTTAATGAATAGTAAGTAACAATTTAATAAATAGTGAGTAACAGTTTAATAAATAGTAAGTAACAATTTAATAAATAGTAAGTAACAATTTAAAAAATAGTAACAATTTAATAAATAGTAAGTAACAATTTAATAAATAGTAAGTGTCAATTTAATAAATAATAAGTAACAATTTAATAAATAGTAAGTATCAATTTAATAAATAGTAAGTAACAATTTAATAAATAGTAAGTAACAATTTAATAAACAGTAAGTAACAATTTAATAAATAGTATGTAACAATTTAATAAATAGTAAGTAACAATTTAATACATAGTAAGTAACAATTTAATTAATAGTAAGTAACAATTTAATAAATAGTAAGTAACAATTTAAAAAATAGTAACAATTTAATAAATAGTAAGTAACAATTTAATAAATAGTAAGTAACAATTTAATAAATAGTAAGTAACAATTTGATAAATAGTAAGTAACAATTTAATAAATAGTAAGTAACAATTTAATAAATAGTAACTAACAATTTAATAAATAATAAGTAACAATTTAATAAATAGTAAGTAACAATTTAATAAACAGTAAGTAACAATTTAATAAATAGTAAGTAACAATTTAATAAATAGTAAGTAACAATTTAATAAATAGTAAGTAACAATTTAATGAATAGTAAGTAACAATTTAATAAATAGTGAGTAACAATTTAATAAATAGTAAGTAACAATTTAATAAATAGATAGTAACAATTTAATTAATAGCAAGTAACAACTTAATAAATAGTAAGTAACAATTTAATAAATAGTAAGAAACATTTTAATAAATAGTAAGTCACAATTTGATAAATAGTTTGTAACGATTTGATAAATAGTCAGTGTCAATTTAATAAATAATAAGTAACAATTTAATAAATAGTAAGAAACATTTTAATAAATAGTAAGTCACAATTTGATAAATAGTTTGTAACGATTTGATAAATAGTCAGTGTCAATTTAATAAATAATAAGTAACAATTTAATAAATAGTAAGTAACAATTTAATAAATAGTAAGTAACAATTTAATAAATAGTAAGTAACAATTTAATAAATAGTAAGTAACAATTTAATAAATTGTAAGTAACAATTTAATAAATAGTAAGTAACAATTTAAAAATGGTAAGTAACAATTTAATACATAGTAAGTAACAATTTAATAAATAGTAAGTAACAATTTAATAAATAGTAAGTAACAATTTAAAAAATAGTAACAATTTAATAAATAGTAAGTAACAATTTAATAAATAGTAAGTAACAATTTAATAAATAGTAAGTAACAATTTAATAAATAGATAGTAACAATTTAATTAATAGTAAGTAACAACTTAATAAATTGTAAGTAACAATTTAATAAATATTAAGAAACATTTTAATAAATAGTAAGTAACAATTTGATAAATAGTAAGTAACGATTTGATAAATAGAAAGTAACAATTTGATAAATAGTAAGTAACAATTTAATAAAAAGTAAGTAACAATTTAATAAATAGTAAGTAAAAGTTTAATAAATAGTTTGTAACAATTTAATAAATAGTAAGTGTCAATTTAATAAATAATAAGTAACAATTTAATAAATAGTATGTATCAATTTAATAAATAGTAAGTAACAATTTAATAAATAGTAAGTAACAATTTAATAAACAGTAAGTAACAATTTAATAAATAGTATGTAACAATTTAATAAATAGTAAGTAACAATTTAATACATAGTAAGTAACAGTTTAATTAATAGTATGTAACAATTTAATAAATAGTAAGTAACAATTTAAAAAATAGTAACAATTTAATAAATAGTAAGTAACAATTTAATAAATAGTAAGTAACAATTTAATAAATAGTAAGTAACAATTTAATAAATAGTAAGTAATAATTTGATAAATAGTAAGTAACAATTTGATAAATAGTAAGTAACAATTTGATAAATAGTAAGTAACAATTTGATAAATAGTAAGTAACAATTTAATAAATAGTAAGTAACAATTTAATAAATAGTAAGTAAAAGTTTAATAAATAGTTTGTAACAATTTAATAAATAGTAAGTGTCAATTTAATAAATAATAAGTAACAATTTAATAAATAGTATGTATCAATTTAATAAATAGTAAGTAACAATTTAATAAGTAGTAAGTAACAATTTAATAAATAGTATGTAACAATTTAATAAATAGTAAGTAACAATTTAATACATAGTAAGTAACAATGTAATAAATAGTAAGTAACAATTTAATAAATAGTAAGTAACAATTTAAAAAATAGTAACAATTTAATAAATAGTAAGTAACAATTTAATAAATAGTAAGTAACAATTTAATAAATAGTAAGTAACAATTTAATAAATAGTAAGTAACAATTTGATAAATAGTAAGTAACAATTTAATAAATAGTAAGTAACAATTTAATAAATAGTAAGTAACAATTTAATAAATAGTAAGTAACAATTTAATAAATAGTAAGTAACAATTTAATAAATAGTAAGTAACAATTTAATAAATAGTAAGAAACATTTTAATAAATAGTAAGTCACAATTTGATAAATAGTTTGTAACGATTTGATAAATAGTCAGTGTCAATTTAATAAATAATAAGTTACAATTTAATAAATAGTAAGTAACAATTTAATAAATAGTAAGTAACAATTTAATAAATAGTAAGCAACAATTTATTAAATAGTAAGTAACAATTTAATAAATTGTAAGTAACAATTTAATAAATAGTAAGTAACAATTTAAAAATGGTAAGTAACAATTTAATACATAGTAAGTAACAATTTAATAAATAGTAAGTAACAATTTAAAAAATAGTAACAATTTAATAAATAGTAAGTAACAATTTAATAAATAGTAAGTAACAATTTAATAAATGGTAAGTAACAATTTAATAAATAGTAAGTAACAATTTAATAAATAGTAAGTAACAATTTAATAAATAGTAAGTAACAATTTAATATATAGTAAGTAACAATTTGATAAATAGCAAGTAACAATTTAATAAATAGTAAGTAACAATTTAATAAATAGTAAGTAACAATTTAATAAATAGTAAGTAACAATTTAATAAATAATAAGTAACAATTTAATACATAGTAAGTAACAATTTAATAAACAGTAAGTAACAATTTAATAAATAGTAAGTAACAATTTAATAAATAGTAAGTAACAATTTAATAAATAGTAAGTAACAATTTAATAAATTGTAAGTAACAATTTAATAAATAGTATGTAACAATTTAATAAATAGTAAGTAACAATTTAATAAATTGTAAGTAACAATTTAATAAATAGTATGTAACAATTTAAAAATAGTTAGTAACAATTTAATAAATAGTAAGTAACAATTTAATAAATAGTATGAAACAATTTAATAAATAGTATGTAACAATTTAATAAATAGTAAGTAACAATTTAATAAATAGTAAGTAACAATTTAATAAATAGTAAGTAACAATTTAATAAATAGTAAGTAACAATTTAATAAATAGTAAGTAACAATTTAATAAATACTAAGTAACAATTTAATAAATTGTAAGTAACAATTTAATAAATAGTATGTAACAATTTAATAAATAGTGAGTAACAATTTAATACATAGTAAGTAACAATTTAATAAATAGTAAGTAACAATTTAATAAATAGTAAGTAACAATTTAATAAATAGTAACTAACAATTTATTAAAAAATAAGTAACAATTTAATAAATAGTAAGTAACAATTTAATAAACAGTAAGTAACAATTTAATAAATAGTAAGTAACAATTTAATAAATAGTAAGTAACAATTTAATAAATAGTAAGTAACAATTTAATGAATAGTAAGTAACAATTTAATAAATAGTAAGTAACAATTTAATAAATAGTAAGTAACAATTTAATAAATAATAAGTAACAATTTAATAAATAGTAAGTAACAATTTAATAAATAGTATGTAACAATTTAAAAATAGTAAGTAACAATTTAATAAATAGTAAGTAACAATTTAATAAATAGTATGAAACAATTTAATAAATAGTATGTAACAATTTAATAAATAGTAAGTAACAATTTAATAAATAGTAAGTAACAATTTAATAAATAGTAAGTAACAATTTAATAAATAGTAAGTAACAATTTAATAAATAGTAAGTAACAATTTAATAAATAGTAAGTAACAATTTAATAAATTGTAAGTAACAATTTAATAAATAGTATGTAACAATTTAATAAATAGTGAGTAACAATTTAATACATAGTAAGTAACAATTTAATAAATAGTATGTAACAATTTAATAAATAGTAAGTAACAATTTAATAAATAGATAGTAACAATTTAATTAATAGTAAGTAACAACTTAATAAATAGTAAGTAACAATTTAATAAATAGTAAGTAACAATTTGATAAATAGTAAGTAACAATTTAATAAATAGTAAGTAACAATTTAATAAATAGTAACTAACAATTTAATAAATAATAAGTAACAATTTAATAAATAGTAAGTAACAATTTAATAAACAGTAAGTAACAATTTAATAAATAGTAAGTAACAATTTAATAAATAGTAAGTAACAATTTAATAAATAGTAAGTAACAATTTAATGAATAGTAAGTAACAATTTAATAAATAGTGAGTAACAATTTAATAAATAGTAAGTAACAATTTAATAAATAGTATGTAACAATTTAATAAATAATAAGTAACAATTTAATAAATAGTGAGTAACAATTTAATAAATAGTAAGTAAAAATATAATAAATAGTTTGTAACAATTTAATAAATAGTAAGTAACAATTTAATAAATAGTAAGTAACAATTTAATAAATAGTGTGTAACAATTTAATAAATAGTAAGTAACAGTTTAATACATAGTAAGTAACAATTTAATAAATATTAAGTAACAATTTAATAAATAGTAAGAAACAATTTGATAAATAGTAAGTAACAATTTGATAAATAGTAAGTAACAATTTGATAAATAGTAAGTAACAATTTAATAAATAGTAAGTAACAATTTAATAAATAGTATGTATCAATATTATAAATAGTAAGTAACAATTTAATAAATAGGAACAATTTAATAAATAGTAAGTGACAATTTAATAAATAGTAAGTAACTATTTAATAAATAGTAAGTAACAATTTAGTAAATAGTAAGTAACAATTTAATAAATAGTAAGTAACAATTTAGTAAACAGTAAGTAACAATTTAATAAATAGTATGTAACAATTTAATAAATTGTAAGTAACAATTTAATACATAGTAAGTAAGAATTTAATAAATAGTAAGTAACAATTTAATAAATAGTAAGTAACAATTTAAAAAATAGTAACAATTTAATAAATAGTATGTAACAATTTAATAAATAGTAAGTAACAATTTGATAAATAGTAAGTAACAATTTAATAAATAGTAAGTAACAATTTGATAAATAGTAAGTAACAATTTGATAAATAGTAAGTAACAATTTGATAAATAGTAAGTAACAATTTGATAAATAGTAAGTAACCATTTGATAAATAGTAAGTAACCATTTGATAAATAGTAAGTAACCATTTGATAAATAGTAAGTAACAATTTAATAAATAGTAAGTAACAATTTAATTAATAGTATGTAACGATTTAATAAATAGTAAGTAACAATTTGATAAATAGTAAGTAACAATTTAATAAATTGTAAGTAACAATTTAATAAATAGTATGTAACAATTTAAAAATAGTTAGTAACAATTTAATAAATAGTAAGTAACAATTTAATAAATAGTATGAAACAATTTAATAAATAGTATGTAACAATTTAATAAATAGTAAGTAACAATTTAATAAATAGTAAGTAACAATTTAATAAATAGTAAGTAACAATTTAATAAATAGTTAGTAACAATTTAATAAATAGTAAGTAACAATTTAATAAATACTAAGTAACAATTTAATAAATTGTAAGTAACAATTTAATAAAAAGTATGTAAAAATTTAATAAATAGTGAGTAACAATTTAATACATAGTAAGTAACAATTTAATAAATAGTATGTAACAATTTAATAAATAGTAAGTAACAATTTAATAAATTGTAAGTAACAATTTAATAAATAGTATGTAACAATTTAAAAATAGTAAGTAACAATTTAATAAATAGTAAGTAAAAATTTAATAAATAGTTTGTAACAATTTAATAAATAGTAAGTGTCAATTTAATAAATAATAAGTAACAATTTAATAAATAGTAAGTATCAATTTAATAAATAGTAAGTAACAATTTAATAAATAGTAAGTAACAATTTAATAAACAGTAAGTAACAATTTAATAAATAGTATGTAACAATTTAATAAATAGTAAGTAACAATTTAATACATAGTAAGTAACAATTTAATTAATAGTAAGTAACAATTTAATAAATAGTAAGTAACAATTTAATATATAGTAAGGAACAATTTAAAAATTAGTAAGTAACAATTTAATAAATAGTAAGTAACAATTTAATAAATAGTAAGTAACAATTTAATGAATAGTAAGTAACAATTTAATAAATAGTGAGTAACAGTTTAATAAATAGTAAGTAACAATTTAATAAATAGTAAGTAACAATTTAAAAAATAGTAACAATTTAATAAATAGTAAGTAACAATTTAATAAATAGTAAGTGTCAATTTAATAAATAATAAGTAACAATTTAATAAATAGTAAGTATCAATTTAATAAATAGTAAGTAACAATTTAATAAATAGTAAGTAACAATTTAATAAACAGTAAGTAACAATTTAATAAATAGTATGTAACAATTTAATAAATAGTAAGTAACAATTTAATACATAGTAAGTAACAATTTAATTAATAGTAAGTAACAATTTAATAAATAGTAAGTAACAATTTAAAAAATAGTAACAATTTAATAAATAGTAAGTAACAATTTAATAAATAGTAAGTAACAATTTAATAAATAGTAAGTAACAATTTGATAAATAGTAAGTAACAATTTAATAAATAGTAAGTAACAATTTAATAAATAGTAACTAACAATTTAATAAATAATAAGTAACAATTTAATAAATAGTAAGTAACAATTTAATAAACAGTAAGTAACAATTTAATAAATAGTAAGTAACAATTTAATAAATAGTAAGTAACAATTTAATAAATAGTAAGTAACAATTTAATGAATAGTAAGTAACAATTTAATAAATAGTGAGTAACAATTTAATAAATAGTAAGTAACAATTTAATAAATAGATAGTAACAATTTAATTAATAGCAAGTAACAACTTAATAAATAGTAAGTAACAATTTAATAAATAGTAAGTAACAATTTAATAAATAGTATGAAACAATTTAATAAATAGTATGTAACAATTTAATAAATAGTAAGTAACAATTTAATAAATAGTAAGTAACAATTTAATAAATAGTAAGTAACAATTTAATAAATAGTTAGTAACAATTTAATAAATAGTAAGTAACAATTTAATAAATACTAAGTAACAATTTAATAAATTGTAAGTAACAATTTAATAAATTGTAAGTAACAATTTAATAAATAGTATGTAAAAATTTAATAAATAGTGAGTAACAATTTAATACATAGTAAGTAACAATTTAATAAATAGTATGTAACAATTTAATAAATAGTAAGTAACAATTTAATAAATAGATAGTAACAATTTAATTAATAGTAAGTAACAACTTAATAAATAGTAAGTAACAATTTAATAAATAGTAAGTAACAATTTGATAAATAGTAAGTAACAATTTAATAAATAGTAAGTAACAATTTAATAAATAGTAAGTAATAATTTGATAAATAGTAAGTAACAATTTGATAAATAGTAAGTAACAATTTGATAAAGAGTAAGTCACAATTTGATAAATAGTAAGTAACCGTTTGATAAATAGTAAGTAACCATTTGATAAATAGTAAGTAACAATTTAATAAATAGTAAGTAACAATTTAATGAATAGTAAGTAACAATTTAATAAATAGTGAGTAACAATTTAATAAATAGTAAGTAACAATTTAATAAATAGATAGTAACAATTTAATTAATAGTAAGTAACAACTTAATAAATAGTAAGTAACAATTTAATAAATAGTAAGTAACAATTTAATAAATAGTAAGTAACAATATAATAAATAGTATGTAACAATTTAATAAATAGTAAGTAACAATTTAATACATAGTAAGTAACAATTTAATAAATAGTAAGTAACAATTTAATATATAGTAAGTAACAATTTAAAAATTAGTAAGTAACAATTTAATAAATAGTAAGTAACAATTTAATAAATAGTAAGTAACAATTTAATGAATAGTAAGTAACAATTTAATAAATAGTGAGTAACAATTTAATAAATAGTAAGTAACAATTTAATAAATAGTAAGTAACAATTTAAAAAATAGTAACAATTTAATAAATAGTAAGTAACAATTTAATAAATAGTAAGTGTCAATTTAATAAATAATAAGTAACAATTTAATAAATAGTAAGTATCAATTTAATAAATAGTAAGTAACAATTTAATAAATAGTAAGTAACAATTTAATAAACAGTAAGTAACAATTTAATAAATAGTAAGTAACAATTTAATAAATAGTAAGTAACAATTTAATAAATAGTAAGTAACAATTTAATAAATTGTAAGTAACAATTTAATAAATAGTATGTAACAATTTAAAAATAGTAAGTAACAATTTAATAAATAGTAAGTAAAAATTTAATAAATAGTTTGTAACAATTTAATAAATAGTAAGTGTCAATTTAATAAATAATAAGTAACAATTTAATAAATAGTAAGTATCAATTTAATAAATAGTAAGTAACAATTTAATAAATAGTAAGTAACAATTTAATAAACAGTAAGTAACAATTTAATAAATAGTATGTAACAATTTAATAAATAGTAAGTAACAATTTAATACATAGTAAGTAACAATTTAATTAATAGTAAGTAACAATTTAATAAATAGTAAGTACCAATTTAAAAAATAGTAACAATTTAATAAATAGTAAGTAACAATTTAATAAATAGTAAGTAACAATTTAATAAATAGTAAGTAACAATTTAATAAATAGTAAGTAATAATTTGATAAATAGTAAGTAACAATTTGATAAATAGTAAGTAACAATTTGATAAATAGTAAGTAACAATTTGATAAATAGTAAGTAACCATTTGATAAATAGTAAGTAACCATTTGATAAATAGTAAGTAACAATTTAATAAATAGTAAGTAACAATTTAATGAATAGTAAGTAACAATTTAATAAATAGTGAGTAACAATTTAATAAATAGTAAGTAACAATTTAATAAATAGATAGTAACAATTTAATTAATAGTAAGTAACAACTTAATAAATAGTAAGTAACAATTTAATAAATAGTAAGTAACAATTTAATAAATAGTAAGTAACAATATAATAAATAGTATGTAACAATTTAATAAATAGTAAGTAACAATTTAATACATAGTAAGTAACAATTTAATAAATAGTAAGTAACAATTTAATATATAGTAAGTAACAATTTAAAAATTAGTAAGTAACAATTTAATAAATAGTAAGTAACAATTTAATAAATAGTAAGTAACAATTTAATGAATAGTAAGTAACAATTTAATAAATAGTGAGTAACAGTTTAATAAATAGTAAGTAACAATTTAATAAATAGTAAGTAACAATTTAAAAAATAGTAACAATTTAATAAATAGTAAGTAACAATTTAATAAATAGTAAGTGTCAATTTAATAAATAATAAGTAACAATTTAATAAATAGTAAGTATCAATTTAATAAATAGTAAGTAACAATTTAATAAATAGTAAGTAACAATTTAATAAACAGTAAGTAACAATTTAATAAATAGTATGTAACAATTTAATAAATAGTAAGTAACAATTTAATACATAGTAAGTAACAATTTAATTAATAGTAAGTAACAATTTAATAAATAGTAAGTAACAATTTAAAAAATAGTAACAATTTAATAAATAGTAAGTAACAATTTAATAAATAGTAAGTAACAATTTAATAAATAGTAAGTAACAATTTGATAAATAGTAAGTAACAATTTAATAAATAGTAAGTAACAATTTAATAAATAGTAACTAACAATTTAATAAATAATAAGTAACAATTTAATAAATAGTAAGTAACAATTTAATAAACAGTAAGTAACAATTTAATAAATAGTAAGTAACAATTTAATAAATAGTAAGTAACAATTTAATAAATAGTAAGTAACAATTTAATGAATAGTAAGTAACAATTTAATAAATAGTGAGTAACAATTTAATAAATAGTAAGTAACAATTTAATAAATAGATAGTAACAATTTAATTAATAGCAAGTAACACCTTAATAAATAGTAAGTAACAATTTAATAAATAGTAAGAAACATTTTAATAAATAGTAAGTCACAATTTGATAAATAGTTTGTAACGATTTGATAAATAGTCAGTGTCAATTTAATAAATAATAAGTAACAATTTAATAAATAGTAAGAAACATTTTAATAAATAGTAAGTCACAATTTGATAAATAGTTTGTAACGATTTGATAAATAGTCAGTGTCAATTTAATAAATAATAAGTAACAATTTAATAAATAGTAAGTAACAATTTAATAAATAGTAAGTAACAATTTAATAAATAGTAAGTAACAATTTAATAAATAGTAAGTAACAATTTAATAAATTGTAAGTAACAATTTAATAAATAGTAAGTAACAATTTAAAAATGGTAAGTAACAATTTAATACATAGTAAGTAACAATTTAATAAATAGTAAGTAACAATTTAATAAATAGTAAGTAACAATTTAAAAAATAGTAACAATTTAATAAATAGTAAGTAACAATTTAATAAATAGTAAGTAACAATTTAATAAATAGTAAGTAACAACTTAATAAATTGTAAGTAACAATTTAATAAATATTAAGAAACATTTTAATAAATAGTAAGTAACAATTTGATAAATAGTAAGTAACGATTTGATAAATAGAAAGTAACAATTTGATAAATAGTAAGTAACAATTTAATAAATAGTAAGTAACAATTTAATAAATAGTAAGTAAAAGTTTAATAAATAGTTTGTAACAATTTAATAAATAGTAAGTGTCAATTTAATAAATAATAAGTAACAATTTAATAAATAGTATGTATCAATTTAATAAATAGTAAGTAACAATTTAATAAATAGTAAGTAACAATTTAATAAACAGTAAGTAACAATTTAATAAATAGTATGTAACAATTTAATAAATAGTAAGTAACAATTTAATACATAGTAAGTAACAGTTTAATTAATAGTATGTAACAATTTAATAAATAGTAAGTAACAATTTAAAAAATAGTAACAATTTAATAAATAGTAAGTAACAATTTAATAAATAGTAAGTAACAATTTAATAAATAGTAAGTAACAATTTAATAAATCGTAAGTAATAATTTGATAAATAGTAAGTAACAATTTGATAAATAGTAAGTAACAATTTGATAAATAGTAAGTAACAATTTGATAAATAGTAAGTAACAATTTAATAAATAGTAAGTAACAATTTAATAAATAGTAAGTAAAAGTTTAATAAATAGTTTGTAACAATTTAATAAATAGTAAGTGTCAATTTAATAAATAATAAGTAACAATTTAATAAATAGTATGTATCAATTTAATAAATAGTAAGTAACAATTTAATAAGTAGTAAGTAACAATTTAATAAATAGTATGTAACAATTTAATAAATAGTAAGTAACAATTTAATACATAGTAAGTAACAATGTAATAAATAGTAAGTAACAATTTAATAAATAGTAAGTAACAATTTAAAAAATAGTAACAATTTAATAAATAGTAAGTAACAATTTAATAAATAGTAAGTAACAATTTAATAAATAGTAAGTAACAATTTAATAAATAGTAAGTAACAATTTGATAAATAGTAAGTAACAATTTAATAAATAGTAAGTAACAATTTAATAAATAGTAAGTAACAATTTAATAAATAGTAAGTAACAATTTAATAAATAGTAAGTAACAATTTAATAAATAGTAAGTAACAATTTAATAAATAGTAAGAAACATTTTAATAAATAGTAAGTCACAATTTGATAAATAGTTTGTAACGATTTGATAAATAGTCAGTGTCAATTTAATAAATAATAAGTAACAATTTAATAAATAGTAAGTAACAATTTAATAAATAGTAAGTAACAATTTAATAAATAGTAAGTAACAATTTATTAAATAGTAAGTAACAATTTAATAAATTGTAAGTAACAATTTAATAAATAGTAAGTAACAATTTAAAAATGGTAAGTAACAATTTAATACATAGTAAGTAACAATTTAATAAATAGTAAGTAACAATTTAATAAATAGTAAGTAACAATTTAAAAAATAGTAACAATTTAATAAATAGTAAGTAACAATTTAATAAATAGTAAGTAACAATTTAATAAATGGTAAGTAACAATTTAATAAATAGTAAGTAACAATTTAATAAATAGTAAGTAACAATTTAATAAATAGTAAGTAACAATTTAATATATAGTAAGTAACAATTTGATAAATAGCAAGTAACAATTTAATAAATAGTAAGTAACAATTTAATAAATAGTAAGTAACAATTTAATAAATAGTAAGTAACAATTTAATAAATAATAAGTAACAATTTAATACATAGTAAGTAACAATTTAATAAACAGTAAGTAACAATTTAATAAATAGTAAGTAACAATTTAATAAATAGTAAGTAACAATTTAATAAATAGTAAGTAACAATTTAATAAATTGTAAGTAACAATTTAATAAATAGTATGTAACAATTTAATAAATAGTAAGTAACAATTTAATAAATTGTAAGTAACAATTTAATAAATAGTATGTAACAATTTAAAAATAGTTAGTAACAATTTCATAAATAGTAAGTAACAATTTAATAAATAGTATGAAACAATTTAATAAATAGTATGTAACAATTTAATAAATAGTAAGTAACAATTTAATAAATAGTAAGTAACAATTTAATAAATAGTAAGTAACAATTTAATAAATAGTAAGTAACAATTTAATAAATAGTAAGTAACAATTTAATAAATACTAAGTAACAATTTAATAAATTGTAAGTAACAATTTAATAAATAGTATGTAACAATTTAATAAATAGTGAGTAACAATTTAATACATAGTAAGTAACAATTTAATAAATAGTATGTAACAATTTAATAAATAGTAAGTAACAATTTAATAAATAGATAGTAACAATTTAATTAATAGTAAGTAACAACTTAATAAATAGTAAGTAACAATTTAATAAATAGTAAGTAACAATTTGATAAATAGTAAGTAACAATTTAATAAATAGTAAGTAACAATTTAATAAATAGTAACTAACAATTTATTAAAAAATAAGTAACAATTTAATAAATAGTAAGTAACAATTTAATAAACAGTAAGTAACAATTTAATAAATAGTAAGTAACAATTTAATAAATAGTAAGTAACAATTTAATAAATAGTAAGTAACAATTTAATGAATAGTAAGTAACAATTTAATAAATAGTAAGTAACAATTTAATAAATAGTAAGTAACAATTTAATAAATAATAAGTAACAATTTAATAAATAGTAAGTAACAATTTAATAAATAGTATGTAACAATTTAAAAATAGTAAGTAACAATTTAATAAATAGTAAGTAACAATTTAATAAATAGTATGAAACAATTTAATAAATAGTATGTAACAATTTAATAAATAGTAAGTAACAATTTAATAAATAGTAAGTAACAATTTAATAAATAGTAAGTAACAATTTAATAAATAGTAAGTAACAATTTAATAAATAGTAAGTAACAATTTAATAAATAGTAAGTAACAATTTAATAAATTGTAAGTAACAATTTAATAAATAGTATGTAACAATTTAATAAATAGTGAGTAACAATTTAATACATAGTAAGTAACAATTTAATAAATAGTATGTAACAATTTAATAAATAGTAAGTAACAATTTAATAAATAGATAGTAACAATTTAATTAATAGTAAGTAACAACTTAATAAATAGTAAGTAACAATTTAATAAATAGTAAGTAACAATTTGATAAATAGTAAGTAACAATTTAATAAATAGTAAGTAACAATTTAATAAATAGTAACTAACAATTTAATAAATAATAAGTAACAATTTAATAAATAGTAAGTAACAATTTAATAAACAGTAAGTAACAATTTAATAAATAGTAAGTAACAATTTAATAAATAGTAAGTAACAATTTAATAAATAGTAAGTAACAATTTAATGAATAGTAAGTAACAATTTAATAAATAGTGAGTAACAATTTAATAAATAGTAAGTAACAATTTAATAAATAGTATGTAACAATTTAATAAATAATAAGTAACAATTTAATAAATAGTGAGTAACAATTTAATAAATAGTAAGTAAAAATATAATAAATAGTTTGTAACAATTTAATAAATAGTAAGTAACAATTTAATAAATAGTAAGTAACAATTTAATAAATAGTGTGTAACAATTTAATAAATAGTAAGTAACAGTTTAATACATAGTAAGTAACAATTTAATAAATATTAAGTAACAATTTAATAAATAGTAAGAAACAATTTGATAAATAGTAAGTAACAATTTGATAAATAGTAAGTAACAATTTGATAAATAGTAAGTAACAATTTAATAAATAGTAAGTAACAATTTAATAAATAGTATGTATCAATATTATAAATAGTAAGTAACAATTTAATAAATAGTAAGAAACATTTTAATAAATAGTAAGTCACAATTTGATAAATACTTTGTAACGATTTGATAAATAGTCAGTGTCAATTTAATAAATAATAAGTAACAATTTAATAAATAGTAAGTAACAATTTAATAAATAGTAAGTAACAATTTAATAAATAGTAAGTAACAATTTAGTAAACAGTAAGTAACAATTTAATAAATAGTATGTAACAATTTAATAAATTGTAAGTAACAATTTAATACATAGTAAGTAAGAATTTAATAAATAGTAAGTAACAATTTAATAAATAGTAAGTAACAATTTAAAAAATAGTAACAATTTAATAAATAGTATGTAACAATTTAATAAATAGTAAGTAACAATTTGATAAATAGTAAGTAACAATTTAATAAATAGTAAGTAACAATTTGATAAATAGTAAGTAACAATTTGATAAATAGTAAGTAACAATTTGATAAATAGTAAGTAACAATTTGATAAATAGTAAGTAACCACTTGATAAATAGTAAGTAACCATTTGATAAATAGTAAGTAACCATTTGATAAATAGTAAGTAACAATTTAATAAATAGTAAGTAACAATTTAATTAATAGTATGTAACGATTTAATAAATAGTAAGTAACAATTTGATAAATAGTAAGTAACAATTTAATAAATTGTAAGTAACAATTTAATAAATAGTATGTAACAATTTAAAAATAGTTAGTAACAATTTAATAAATAGTAAGTAACAATTTAATAAATAGTATGAAACAATTTAATAAATAGTATGTAACAATTTAATAAATAGTAAGTAACAATTTAATAAATAGTAAGTAACAATTTAATAAATAGTAAGTAACAATTTAATAAATAGTAAGTAACAATTTAATAAATAGTAAGTAACAATTTAATAAATACTAAGTAACAATTTAATAAATTGTAAGTAACAATTTAATAAATAGTATGTAAAAATTTAATAAATAGTGAGTAACAATTTAATACATAGTAAGTAACAATTTAATAAATAGTATGTAACAATTTAATAAATAGTAAGTAACAATTTAATAAATAGATAGTAACAATTTAATTAATAGTAAGTAACAACTTAATAAATAGTAAGTAACAATTTAATAAATAGTAAGTAACAATTTGATAAATAGTAAGTAACAATTTAATAAATAGTAAGTAACAATTTAATAAATAGTAACTAACAATTTATTAAAAAATAAGTAACAATTTAATAAATAGTAAGTAACAATTTAATAAACAGTAAGTAACAATTTAATAAATAGTAAGTAACACTTTAATAAATAGTAAGTAACAATTTAATAAATAGAAAGTAACAATTTAATAAATAGTAAGTAACAATTTAATAAATTGTAAGTAACAATTTAATGAATAGTAAGTAACAATTTAATAAATAGTGAGTAACAATTTAATAAATAGTAAGTAACAATTTAATAAATAGATAGTAACAATTTAATTAATAGTAAGTAACAACTTAATAAATAGTAAGTAACAATTTAATAAATAGTAAGTAACAATTTAAAATATAGTAACAATTTAATAAATAGTAAGTAACAATTTAATTAATAGTAAGTAACAACTTAATAAATAGTAAGTAACAATTTAATAAATAGTAAGAAACGTTTTAATAAATAGTAAGTAACAATTTAATAAATAGTAAGTAACAATTTAATAAATAGTATGTAACAATTTAATAAATAGTAAGTAACAATTTAATAAATTGTAAGTAACAATTTAATAAATAGTATGTAACAATTTAAAAATAGTAAGTAACAATTTAATAAATAGTATGAAACAATTTAATAAATAGTATGTAACAATTTAATAAATAGTAAGTAACAATTTAATAAATAGTAAGTAACAATTTAATAAATAGTAAGTAACAATTTAATAAATAGTAAGTAACAATTTAATAAATAGTAAGTAACAATTTAATAAATAGTAAGTAACAATTTAATAAATTGCAAGTAACAATTTAATAAATAGTATGTAACAATTTAATAAATAGTGAGTAACAATTTAATACATAGTATGTAACAATTTAATAAATAGTATGTAACAATTTAATAAATAGTAAGTAACAATTTAATAAATAGATAGTAACAATTTAATTAATAGTAAGTAACAACTTAATAAATAGTAAGTAACAATTTAATAAATAGTAAGTAACAATTTGATAAATAGTAAGTAACAATTTAATAAATAGTAAGTAACAATTTAATCAAAAGAAACTAACAATTTAATAAATAATAAGTAACAATTTAATAAATAGTAAGTAACAATTTAATAAACAGTAAGTAACAATTTAATAAATAGTAAGTAACAATTTAATAAATAGTAAGTAACAATTTAATAAATAGTAAGTAACAATTTAATGAATAGTAAGTAACAATTTAATAAATAGTGAGTAACAATTTAATAAATAGTAAGTAACAATTTAATAAATAGTATGTAACAATTTAATAAATAATAAGTAACAATTTAATAAATAGTGAGTAACAATTTAATAAATAGTAAGTAAAAATATAATAAATAGTTTGTAACAATTTAATAAATAGTAAGTAACAATTTAATAAATAGTAAGTAACAATTTAATAAATAGTGTGTAACAATTTAATAAATAGTAAGTAACAGTTTAATACATAGTAAGTAACAATTTAAAAAATAGTAACAATTTAATAAATAGTAAGTAACAATTTAATAAATAGTAAGTAACAATTTAATAAATAGTAAGTAACAATTTGATAAATAGTAAGTAACAATTTGATAAATAGTAAGTAACAATTTAATAAATAGTAAGTAACAATTTAATAAATAGTAAGTAACAATTTAATAAATAATGAGTAACAATTTAATAAATAGTAAGTAACAATTTAATAAACAGTAAGTAACAATTTAATAAATAGAAAGTAACAATTTAATAAATAGTAAGTAACAATTTAATAAATTCTAAGTAACAATTTAATAAATAGTATGTAACAATTTAAAAATGGTAAGTAACAATTTAATACATAGTAAGTAACAATTTAATAAATAGTAAGTAACAATTTAATAAATAGTAAGTAACAATTTAAAAAATAGTAACAATTTAATAAATAGTAAGTAACAATTTAATAAACAGTAAGTAACAATTTAATAAATAGTATGTAACAATTTAATAAATAGTAAGTAACAATTTAATACATAGTAAGTAACAATTTAATAAATAGTAAGTAACAATTTAATAAATAGTAAGTAACAATTTAAAATATAGTAACAATTTAATAAATAGTAAGTAACAATTTAATTAATAGTAAGTAACAACTTAATAAATAGTAAGTAACAATTTAATAAATAGTAAGAAACGTTTTAATAAATAGTAAGTAACAATTTAATAAATAGTAAGTAACAATTTAATAAATAGTATGTAACAATTTAATAAATAGTAAGTAACAATTTAATAAATTGTAAGTAACAATTTAATAAATAGTATGTAACAATTTAAAAATAGTAAGTAACAATTTAATAAATAGTAAGTAACAATTTAATAAATAGTATGAAACAATTTAATAAATAGTATGTAACAATTTAATAAATAGTAAGTAACAATTTAATAAATAGTAAGTAACAATTTAATAAATAGTAAGTAACAATTTAATAAATAGTAAGTAACAATTTAATAAATAGTAAGTAACAATTTAATAAATTCTAAGTAACAATTTAATAAATAGTATGTAACAATTTAAAAATGGTAAGTAACAATTTAATACATAGTAAGTAACAATTTAATAAATAGTAAGTAACAATTTAATAAATAGTAAGTAACAATTTAAAAAATAGTAACAATTTAATAAATAGTAAGTAACAATTTAATAAACAGTAAGTAACAATTTAATAAATAGTATGTAACAATTTAATAAATAGTAAGTAACAATTTGATAAATAGTAAGTAACAATTTGATAAATAGTAAGTAACAATTTAATAAATAGTAAGTAACAATTTAATAAATAGTAAGTAACAATTTAATAAATAATGAGTAACAATTTAATAAATAGTAAGTAACAATTTAATAAACAGTAAGTAACAATTTAATAAATAGAAAGTAACAATTTAATAAATAGTAAGTAACAATTTAATAAATTCTAAGTAACAATTTAATAAATAGTATGTAACAATTTAAAAATGGTAAGTAACAATTTAATACATAGTAAGTAACAATTTAATAAATAGTAAGTAACAATTTAATAAATAGTAAGTAACAATTTAAAAAATAGTAACAATTTAATAAATAGTAAGTAACAATTTAATAAACAGTAAGTAACAATTTAATAAATAGTATGTAACAATTTAATAAATAGTAAGTAACAATTTAATACATAGTAAGTAACAATTTAATAAATAGTAAGTAACAATTTAATAAATAGTAAGTAACAATTTAAAATATAGTAACAATTTAATAAATAGTAAGTAACAATTTAATTAATAGTAAGTAACAACTTAATAAATAGTAAGTAACAATTTAATAAATAGTAAGAAACGTTTTAATAAATAGTAAGTAACAATTTAATAAATAGTAAGTAACAATTTAATAAATAGTATGTAACAATTTAATAAATAGTAAGTAACAATTTAATAAATTGTAAGTAACAATTTAATAAATAGTATGTAACAATTTAAAAATAGTAAGTAACAATTTAATAAATAGTAAGTAACAATTTAATAAATAGTATGAAACAATTTAATAAATAGTATGTAACAATTTAATAAATAGTAAGTAACAATTTAATAAATAGTAAGTAACAATTTAATAAATAGTAAGTAACAATTTAATAAATAGTAAGTAACAATTTAATAAATAGTAAGTAACAATTTAATAAATAGTAAGTAACAATTTAATAAATTGCAAGTAACAATTTAATAAATAGTATGTAACAATTTAATAAATAGTGAGTAACAATTTAATACATAGTATGTAAAAATTTAATAAATAGTATGTAACAATTTAATAAATAGTAAGTAACAATTTAATAAATAGATAGTAACAATTTAATTAATAGTAAGTAACAACTTAATAAATAGTAAGTAACAATTTAATAAATAGTAAGTAACAATTTGATAAATAGTAAGTAACAATTTAATAAATAGTAAGTAACAATTTAATCAAAAGAAACTAACAATTTAATAAATAATAAGTAACAATTTAATAAATAGTAAGTAACAATTTAATAAACAGTAAGTAACAATTTAATAAATAGTAAGTAACAATTTAATAAATAGTAAGTAACAATTTAATAAATAGTAAGTAACAATTTAATGAATAGTAAGTAACAATTTAATAAATAGTGAGTAACAATTTAATAAATAGTAAGTAACAATTTAATAAATAGTATGTAACAATTTAATAAATAATAAGTAACAATTTAATAAATAGTGAGTAACAATTTAATAAATAGTAAGTAAAAATATAATAAATAGTTTGTAACAATTTAATAAATAGTAAGTAACAATTTAATAAATAGTAAGTAACAATTTAATAAATAGTGTGTAACAATTTAATAAATAGTAAGTAACAGTTTAATACATAGTAAGTAACAATTTAAAAAATAGTAACAATTTAATAAATAGTAAGTAACAATTTAATAAATAGTAAGTAACAATTTAATAAATAGTAAGTAACAATTTGATAAATAGTAAGTAACAATTTGATAAATAGTAAGTAACAATTTAATAAATAGTAAGTAACAATTTAATAAATAGTAAGTAACAATTTAATAAATAATGAGTAACAATTTAATAAATAGTAAGTAACAATTTAATAAACAGTAAGTAACAATTTAATAAATAGAAAGTAACAATTTAATAAATAGTAAGTAACAATTTAATAAATTCTAAGTAACAATTTAATAAATAGTATGTAACAATTTAAAAATGGTAAGTAACAATTTAATACATAGTAAGTAACAATTTAATAAATGGTAAGTAACAATTTAATAAATAGTAAGTAACAATTTAAAAAATAGTAACAATTTAATAAATAGTAAGTAACAATTTAATAAACAGTAAGTAACAATTTAATAAATAGTATGTAACAATTTAATAAATAGTAAGTAACAATTTAATACATAGTAAGTAACAATTTAATAAATAGTAAGTAACAATTTAATAAATAGTAAGTAACAATTTAAAATATAGTAACAATTTAATAAATAGTAAGTAACAATTTAATTAATAGTAAGTAACAACTTAATAAATAGTAAGTAACAATTTAATAAATAGTAAGAAACGTTTTAATAAATAGTAAGTAACAATTTAATAAATAGTAAGTAACAATTTAATAAATAGTATGTAACAATTTAATAAATAGTAAGTAACAATTTAATAAATTGTAAGTAACAATTTAATAAATAGTATGTAACAATTTAAAAATAGTAAGTAACAATTTAATAAATAGTAAGTAACAATTTAATAAATAGTATGAAACAATTTAATAAATAGTATGTAACAATTTAATAAATAGTAAGTAACAATTTAATAAATAGTATGAAACAATTTAATAAATAGTATGTAACAATTTAATAAATAGTAAGTAACAATTTAATAAATAGTAAGTAACAATTTAATAAATAGTAAGTAACAATTTAATAAATAGTAAGTAACAATTTAATAAATAGTAAGTAACAATTTAATAAATAGTAAGTAACAATTTAATAAATTGTAAGTAACAATTTAATAAATAGTATGTAACAATTTAATAAATAGTGAGTAACAATTTAATACATAGTATGTAACAATTTAATAAATAGTATGTAACAATTTAATAAATAGTAAGTAACAATTTAATAAATAGATAGTAACAATTTAATTAATAGTAAGTAACAACTTAATAAATAGTAAGTAACAATTTAATAAATAGTAAGTAACAATTTGATAAATAGTAAGTAACAATTTAATAAATAGTAAGTAACAATTTAATCAATAGAAACTAACAATTTAATAAATAATAAGTAACAATTTAATAAATAGTAAGTAACAATTTAATAAACAGTAAGTAACAATTTAATAAATAGTAAGTAACAATTTAATAAATAGTAAGTAACAATTTAATAAATAGTAAGTAACAATTTAATGAATAGTAAGTAACAATTTAATAAATAGTGAGTAACAATTTAATAAATAGTAAGTAACAATTTAATAAATAGTATGTAACAATTTAATAAATAATAAGTAACAATTTAATAAATAGTGAGTAACAATTTAATAAATAGTAAGTAAAAATATAATAAATAGTTTGTAACAATTTAATAAATAGTAAGTAACAATTTAATAAATAGTAAGTAACAATTTAATAAATAGTGTGTAACAATTTAATAAATAGTAAGTAACAGTTTAATACATAGTAAGTAACAATTTAATAAATATTAAGTAACAATTTAATAAATAGTAAGAAACAATTTGATAAATAGTAAGTAACAATTTGATAAATAGTAAGTAACAATTTGATAAATAGTAAGTAACAATTTAATAAATAGTAAGTAACAATTTAATAAATAGTATGTATCAATATTATAAATAGTAAGTAACAATTTAATAAATAGGAACAATTTAATAAATAGTAAGTGACTATTTAATAAATAGTAAGTAACTATTTAATAAATAGTAAGTAACAATTTAGTAAATAGTAAGTAACAATTTAATAAATAGTAAGTAACAATTTAATAAACAGTAAGTAACAATTTAATAAATAGTATGTAACAATTTAATAAATTGTAAGTAACAATTTAATACATAGTAAGTAAGAATTTAATAAATAGTAAGTAACAATTTAATAAATAGTAAGTAACTAGTTAAAAAATAGTAACAATTTAATAAATAGTATGTAACAATTTAATAAATAGTAAGTAACAATTTGATAAATAGTAAGTAACAATTTAATAAATAGTAAGTAACAATTTGATAAATAGTAAGTAACAATTTGATAAATAGTAAGTAACAATTTGATAAATAGTAAGTAACAATTTGATAAATAGTAAGTAACCATTTCATAAATAGTAAGTAACCATTTGATAAATAGTAAGTAACCATTTGATAAATAGTTAGTAACAATTTAATAAATAGTAAGTAACAATTTAATTAATAGTATGTAACGATTTAATAAATAGTAAGTAACAATTTGATAAATAGTAAGTAACAATTTGATAAATAGTAAGTAACAATTTGATAAATAGTAAGTAACCATTTGATAAATAGTAAGTAACCATTAGATAAATAGTAAGTAACAATTTAATTAATAGTAAGTAACAATTTAATAAATAGATAGTAACAATTTAATTAATAGTAAGTAACAACTTAATAAATAGTAAGTAACAATTTAATAAATAGTAAGAAACATTTTAATAAATAGTAAGTAACAATTTGATAAATAGTAAGTAACGATGTGATAAATAGAAAGTAACAATTTGATAAATAGTAAGTAACAATTTAATAAACAGTAACAATTTTATAAATAGTAAGTAACAATTTAATAAATAGTAAGTAACAATTTAATAAATAGTAAGTAACAATTTAATAAATAGTAAGTAACAATTTAATAAATAGTAAGTAACAATTTGATAAATAGTAAGTAACAATTTGAAAAATAGTTAGTAACCATTTGATAAATAGTAAGTAACCATTTGATAAATAGTAAGTAACAATTTAATAAATAGTAAGTAACAATTTAATAAATAGATAGTAACAATTTAATTAATAGTAAGTAACAACTTAATAAATAGTAAGTAACAATTTAATTAATAGTAAGAAACATTTTAATAAATAGTAAGTAACAATTTAATAAATAGTAAGTAACAATTTAATAAATAGTATGTAACAATTTAATAAATAGTAAGTAACAATTTAATACATAGTAAGTAACAATTTAATAAATAGTAAGTAACAATTTAATAAATAGTAAGTAACAATTTAAAAAATAGTAACAATTTAATAAATAGTAAGTAACAATTTAATAAATAGTAAGTAACAATTTAATAAATAGTAAGTAACAATTTAATAAATAGTAAGTAACAATTTGATAAATAGTAAGTAACAATTTAATAAATAGTAAGTAACAATTTGATAAATAGTAAGTAACAATTTAATAAATAGTAAGTAACAATTTAATAAATAGTAAGTAACAATTTGATAAATAGTAAGTAACAATTTAATAAATAATAAGTAACAATTTAATAAATAGTAAGTAACAATTTAATAAACAGTAGGTAACAATTTAATAAATAGTATGTATCAATATTATAAATAGTAAGTAACAATTTAATAAATAGTAAGTAACAATTTAATAAACAGTAAGTAACAATTTAATAAATAGTATGTAACAATTTAATAAATTGTAAGTAACAATTTAATACATAGTAAGTAACAATTTAATAAATAGTAAGTAACAATTTAATATATAGTAAGTAACAATTTGATAAATAGCAAGTAACAATTTAATAAATAGTAAGTAACAATTTAATAAATAGTAAGTAACAATTTAATAAATAGTAAGTAACAATTTAATAAATAATAAGTAACAATTTAATAAATAGTAAGTAACAATTTAATAAACAGTAAGTAACAATTTAATAAATAGTAAGTAACAATTTAATAAATAGTAAGTAACAATTTAATAAATAGTAAGTAACAATTTAATAAATTGTAAGTAACAATTTAATAAATAGTATGTAACAATTTAATAAATAGTAAGTAACAATTTAATAAATTGTAAGTAACAATTTAATAAATAGTATGTAACAATTTAAAAATAGTAAGTAACAATTTAATAAATAGTAAGTAACAATTTAATAAATAGTATGAAACAATTTAATAAATAGTATGTAACAATTTAATAAATAGTAAGTAACAATTTAATAAATAGTAAGTAACAATTTAATAAATAGTAAGTAACAATTTAATAAATAGTAAGTAACAATTTAATAAATAGTAAGTAACAATTTAATAAATAGTAAGTAACAATTTAATAAATTGTAAGTAACAATTTAATAAATAGTATGTAACAATTTAATAAATAGTGAGTAACAATTTAATACATAGTAAGTAACAATTTAATAAATAGTATGTAACAATTTAATAAATAGTAAGTAACAATTTAATAAATAGATAGTAACAATTTAATTAATAGTAAGTAACAACTTAATAAATAGTAAGTAACAATTTAATAAATAGTAAGTAACAATTTGATAAATAGTAAGTAACAATTTAATAAATAGTAAGTAACAATTTAATAAATAGTAACTAACAATTTAATAAATAATAAGTAACAATTTAATAAATAGTAAGTAACAATTTAATAAACAGTAAGTAACAATTTAATAAATAGTAAGTAACAATTTAATAAATAGTAAGTAACAATTTAATAAATAGTAAGTAACAATTTAATGAATAGCAAGTAACAATTTAATAAATAGTGAGTAACAATTTAATAAATAGTAAGTAACAATTTAATAAATAGTATGTAACAATTTAATAAATAATAAGTAACAATTTAATAAATAGTGAGTAACAATTTAATAAATAGTAAGTAAAAATATAATAAATAGTTTGTAACAATTTAATAAATAGTAAGTAACAATTTAATAAATAGTAAGTAATAATTTAATAAATAGTGTGTAACAATTTAATAAATAGTAAGTAACAGTTTAATACATAGTAAGTAACAATTTAATAAATATTAAGTAACAATATAATAAATAGTAAGAAACAATTTGATAAATAGTAAGTAACAATTTGATAAATAGTAAGTAACAATTTGATAAATAGTAAGTAACAATTTAATAAATAGTAAGTAACAATTTAATAAATAGTATGTATCAATATTATAAATAGTATGTAACAATTTAATAAATAGGAACCATTTAATAAATAGTAAGTGACTATTTAATAAATAGTAAGTAACTATTTAATAAATAGTAAGTAACAATTTAGTAAATAGTAAGTAACAATTTAATAAATAGTAAGTAACAATTTAATAAACAGTAAGTAACAATTTAATAAATAGTATGTAACAATTTAATAAATAGTAAGTAACAATTTAATAAACAGTAAGTAACAATTTAATAAATAGTAAGTAACAATTTAATAAATAGTAAGTAACAATTTAATAAATAGTAAGTAACAATTTAATAAATTGTAAGTAACAATTTAATAAATAGTATGTAACAATTTAATAAATAGGAAGTAACAATTTAATAAATTGTAAGTAACAATTTAATAAATAGTATGTAACAATTTAAAAATAGTAAGTAACAATTTAATAAATAGTAAGTAACAATTTAATAAATAGTATGAAACAATTTAATAAATAGTATGTAACAATTTAATAAATAGTAAGTAACAATTTAATAAATAGTAAGTAACAATTTAATAAATAGTAAGTAACAATTTAATAAATAGTAAGTAACAATTTAATAAATAGTAAGTAACAATTTAATAAATAGTAAGTAACAATTTAATAAATTGTAAGTAACAATTTAATAAATAGTATGTAACAATTTAATAAATAGTGAGTAACAATTTAATACATAGTAAGTAACAATTTAATAAATAGTATGTAACAATTTAATAAATAGTAAGTAACAATTTAATAAATAGATAGTAACAATTTAATTAATAGTAAGTAACAACTTAATAAATAGTAAGTAACAATTTAATAAATAGTAAGTAACAATTTGATAAATAGTAAGTAACAATTTAATAAATAGTAAGTAACAATTTAATAAATAGTAACTAACAATTTAATAAATAATAAGTAACAATTTAATAAATAGTAAGTAACAATTTAATAAACAGTAAGTAACAATTTAATAAATAGTAAGTAACAATTTAATAAATAGTAAGTAACAATTTAATAAATAGTAAGTAACAATTTAATGAATAGTAAGTAACAATTTAATAAATAGTGAGTAACAATTTAATAAATAGTAAGTAACAATTTAATAAATAGTATGTAACAATTTAATAAATAATAAGTAACAATTTAATAAATAGTGAGTAACAATTTAATAAATAGTAAGTAAAAATATAATAAAGAGTTTGTAACAATTTAATAAATAGTAAGTAACAATTTAATAAATAGTAAGTAACAATTTAATAAATAGTGTGTAACAATTTAATAAATAGTAAGTAACAGTTTAATACATAGTAAGTAACAATTTAATAAATATTAAGTAACAATTTAATAAATAGTAAGAAACAATTTGATAAATAGTAAGTAACAATTTGATAAATAGTAAGTAACAATTTGATAAATAGTAAGTAACAATTTAATAAATAGTAAGTAACAATTTAATAAATAGTATGTATCAATATTATAAATAGTAAGTAACAATTTAATAAATAGGAACAATTTAATAAATAGTAAGTGACTATTTAATAAATAGTAAGTAACTATTTAATAAATAGTAAGTAACAATTTAGTAAATAGTAAGTAACAATTTAATAAATAGTAAGTAACAATTTAATAAACAGTAAGTAACAATTTAATAAATAGTATGTAACAATTTAATAAATTGTAAGTAACAATTTAATACATAGTAAGTAAGAATTTAATAAATAGTAAGTAACAATTTAATAAATAGTAAGTAACAATTTAAAAAATAGTAACAATTTAATAAATAGTATGTAACAATTTAATAAATAGTAAGTAACAATTTGATAAATAGTAAGTAACAATTTAATAAATAGTAAGTAACAATTTGATAAATAGTAAGTAACAATTTGATAAATAGTAAGTAACAATTTGATAAATAGTAAGTAACAATTTGATAAATAGTAAGTAACCATTTGATAAATAGTAAGTAACAATTTAATGAATAGTAAGTAACAATTTAATAAATAGTGAGTAACAATTTAATAAATAGTAAGTAACAATTTAATAAATAGTATGTAACAATTTAATAAATAATAAGTAACAATTTAATAAATAGTGAGTAACAATTTAATAAATAGTAAGTAAAAATATAATAAATAGTTTGTAACAATTTAATAAATAGTAAGTAACAATTTAATAAATAGTAAGTAACAATTTAATAAATAGTGTGTAACAATTTAATAAATAGTAAGTAACAGTTTAATACATAGTAAGTAACAATTTAATAAATATTAAGTAACAATTTAATAAATAGTAAGAAACAATTTGATAAATAGTAAGTAACAATTTGATAAATAGTAAGTAACAATTTGATAAATAGTAAGTAACAATTTAATAAATAGTAAGTAACAATTTAATAAATAGTATGTATCAATATTATAAATAGTAAGTAACAATTTAATAAATAGGAACAATTTAATAAATAGTAAGTGACAATTTAATAAATAGTAAGTAACTATTTAATAAATAGTAAGTAACAATTTAGTAAATAGTAAGTAACAATTTAATAAATAGTAAGTAACAATTTAGTAAACAGTAAGTAACAATTTAATAAATAGTATGTAACAATTTAATAAATTGTAAGTAACAATTTAATACATAGTAAGTAAGAATTTAATAAATAGTAAGTAACAATTTAATAAATAGTAAGTAACAATTTAAAAAATAGTAACAATTTAATAAATAGTATGTAACAATTTAATAAATAGTAAGTAACAATTTGATAAATAGTAAGTAACAATTTAATAAATAGTAAGTAACAATTTGATAAATAGTAAGTAACAATTTGATAAATAGTAAGTAACAATTTGATAAATAGTAAGTAACAATTTGATAAATAGTAAGTAACCATTTGATAAATAGTAAGTAACCATTTGATAAATAGTAAGTAACCATTTGATAAATAGTAAGTAACAATTTAATAAATAGTAAGTAACAATTTAATTAATAGTATGTAACGATTTAATAAATAGTAAGTAACAATTTGATAAATAGTAAGTAACAATTTAATAAATTGTAAGTAACAATTTAATAAATAGTATGTAACAATTTAAAAATAGTTAGTAACAATTTAATAAATAGTAAGTAACAATTTAATAAATAGTATGAAACAATTTAATAAATAGTATGTAACAATTTAATAAATAGTAAGTAACAATTTAATAAATAGTAAGTAACAATTTAATAAATAGTAAGTAACAATTTAATAAATAGTAAGTAACAATTTAATAAATAGTAAGTAACAATTTAATAAATACTAAGTAACAATTTAATAAATTGTAAGTAACAATTTAATAAATAGTATGTAAAAATTTAATAAATAGTGAGTAACAATTTAATACATAGTAAGTAACAATTTAATAAATAGTATGTAACAATTTAATAAATAGTAAGTAACAATTTAATAAATAGATAGTAACAATTTAATTAATAGTAAGTAACAACTTAATAAATAGTAAGTAACAATTTAATAAATAGTAAGTAACAATTTGATAAATAGTAAGTAACAATTTAATAAATAGTAAGTAACAATTTAATAAATAGTAACTAACAATTTATTAAAAAATAAGTAACAATTTAATAAATAGTAAGTAACAATTTAATAAACAGTAAGTAACAATTTAATAAATAGTAAGTAACACTTTAATAAATAGTAAGTAACAATTTAATAAATAGAAAGTAACAATTTAATAAATAGTAAGTAACAATTTAATAAATTGTAAGTAACAATTTAATGAATAGTAAGTAACAATTTAATAAATAGTGAGTAACAATTTAATAAATAGTAAGTAACAATTTAATAAATAGATAGTAACAATTTAATTAATAGTAAGTAACAACTTAATAAATAGTAAGTAACAATTTAATAAATAGTAAGAAACATTTTAATAAATAGTAAGTCACAATTTGATAAATAGTTTGTAACGATTTGATAAATAGTCAGTGTCAATTTAATAAATAATAAGTAACAATTTAATAAATAGTAAGTAACAATTTAATAAATAGTAAGTAACAATTTAGTAAATAGTAAGTAACAATTTAATAAATAGTAAGTAACAATATAATAAAGAGTATGTAACAATTTAATAAATAGTAAGTAACAATTTAATACATAGTAAGTAACAATTTAATAAATAGTAAGTAACAATTTAATACATAGTAAGTAACAATTTAAAAAATAGTAACAATTTAATAAATAGTAAGTAACAATTTAATAAATAGTAAGTAACAATTTAATAAATAGTAAGTAACAATTTGATAAATAGTAAGTAACAATTTGATAAATAGTAAGTAACAATTTAATAAATAGTAAGTAACAATTTAATAAATAGTAAGTAACAATTTAATAAATAATGAGTAACAATTTAATAAATAGTAAGTAACAATTTAATAAACAGTAAGTAACAATTTAATAAATAGAAAGTAACAATTTAATAAATAGTAAGTAACAATTTAATAAATTCTAAGTAACAATTTAATAAATAGTATGTAACAATTTAAAAATGGTAAGTAACAATTTAATACATAGTAAGTAACAATTTAATAAATAGTAAGTAACAATTTAATAAATAGTAAGTAACAATTTAAAAAATAGTAACAATTTAATAAATAGTAAGTAACAATTTAATAAACAGTAAGTAACAATTTAATAAATAGTATGTAACAATTTAATAAATAGTAAGTAACAATTTAATACATAGTAAGTAACAATTTAATAAATAGTAAGTAACAATTTAATAAATAGTAAGTAACAATTTAAAATATAGTAACAATTTAATAAATAGTAAGTAACAATTTAATTAATAGTAAGTAACAACTTAATAAATAGTAAGTAACAATTTAATAAATAGTAAGAAACGTTTTAATAAATAGTAAGTAACAATTTAATAAATAGTAAGTAACAATTTAATAAATAGTATGTAACAATTTAATAAATAGTAAGTAACAATTTAATAAATTGTAAGTAACAATTTAATAAATAGTATGTAACAATTTAAAAATAGTAAGTAACAATTTAATAAATAGTAAGTAACAATTTAATAAATAGTATGAAACAATTTAATAAATAGTATGTAACAATTTAATAAATAGTAAGTAACAATTTAATAAATAGTAAGTAACAATTTAATAAATAGTAAGTAACAATTTAATAAATAGTAAGTAACAATTTAATAAATAGTAAGTAACAATTTAATAAATAGTAAGTAACAATTTAATAAATTGTAAGTAACAATTTAATAAATAGTATGTAACAATTTAATAAATAGTGAGTAACAATTTAATACATAGTATGTAACAATTTAATAAATAGTATGTAACAATTTAATAAATAGTAAGTAACAATTTAATAAATAGATAGTAACAATTTAATTAATAGTAAGTAACAACTTAATAAATAGTAAGTAACAATTTAATAAATAGTAAGTAACAATTTGATAAATAGTAAGTAACAATTTAATAAATAGTAAGTAACAATTTAATCAATAGAAACTAACAATTTAATAAATAATAAGTAACAATTTAATAAATAGTAAGTAACAATTTAATAAACAGTAAGTAACAATTTAATAAATAGTAAGTAACAATTTAATAAATAGTAAGTAACAATTTAATAAATAGTAAGTAACAATTTAATGAATAGTAAGTAACAATTTAATAAATAGTGAGTAACAATTTAATAAATAGTAAGTAACAATTTAATAAATAGTATGTAACAATTTAATAAATAATAAGTAACAATTTAATAAATAGTGAGTAACAATTTAATAAATAGTAAGTAAAAATATAATAAATAGTTTGTAACAATTTAATAAATAGTAAGTAACAATTTAATAAATAGTAAGTAACAATTTAATAAATAGTGTGTAACAATTTAATAAATAGTAAGTAACAGTTTAATACATAGTAAGTAACAATTTAAAAAATAGTAACAATTTAATAAATAGTAAGTAACAATTTAATAAATAGTAAGTAACAATTTAATAAATAGTAAGTAACAATTTGATAAATAGTAAGTAACAATTTGATAAATAGTAAGTAACAATTTAATAAATAGTAAGTAACAATTTAATAAATAGTAAGTAACAATTTAATAAATAATGAGTAACAATTTAATAAATAGTAAGTAACAATTTAATAAATAGTAAGTAACTATTTAATAAATAGTAAGTAACAATTTAATAAATAGTAAGTAACAATTTAATAAATAGTAAGTAACAATTTAATAAACAGTAAGTAACAATTTAATAAATAGTATGTAACAATTTAATAAGTAGTAAGTAACAATTTAATAAACAGTAAGTAACAATTTAATAAATAGTAAGTAACAATTTAATAAATAGTAAGTAACAATTTAATAAATAGTAAGTAACAATTTAATAAATTGTAAGTAACAATTTAATAAATAGTATGTAACAATTTAATAAATAGGAAGTAACAATTTAATAAATTGTAAGTAACAATTTAATAAATAGTATGTAACAATTTAAAAATAGTAAGTAACAATTTAATAAATAGTAAGTAACAATTTAATAAATAGTATGAAACAATTTAATAAATAGTATGTAACAATTTAATAAATAGTAAGTAACAATTTAATAAATAGTAAGTAACAATTTAATAAATAGTAAGTAACAATTTAATAAATAGTAAGTAACAATTTAATAAATAGTAAGTAACAATTTAATAAATAGTAAGTAACAATTTAATAAATTGTAAGTAACAATTTAATAAATAGTATGTAACAATTTAATAAATAGTGAGTAACAATTTAATACATAGTAAGTAACAATTTAATAAATAGTATGTAACAATTTAATAAATAGTAAGTAACAATTTAATAAATAGATAGTAACAATTTAATTAATAGTAAGTAACAACTTAATAAATAGTAAGTAACAATTTAATAAATAGTAAGTAACAATTTGATAAATAGTAAGTAACAATTTAATAAATAGTAAGTAACAATTTAATAAATAGTAACTAACAATTTAATAAATAACAACTTAATAAATAGTAAGTAACAATTTAATAAATAGTAAGTAACAATTTGATAAATAATAAGTAACAATTTAATAAATAGTAAGTAACAATTTAATAAACAGTAAGTAACAATTTAATAAATAGTAAGTAACAATTTAATAAATAGTAAGTAACAATTTAATAAATAGTAAGTAACAATTTAATGAATAGTAAGTAACAATTTAATAAATAGTGAGTAACAATTTAATAAATAGTAAGTAACAATTTAATAAATAGTATGTAACAATTTAATAAATAATAAGTAACAATTTAATAAATAGTGAGTAACAATTTAATAAATAGTAAGTAAAAATATAATAAAGAGTTTGTAACAATTTAATAAATAGTAAGTAACAATTTAATAAATAGTAAGTAACAATTTAATAAATAGTGTGTAACAATTTAATAAATAGTAAGTAACAGTTTAATACATAGTAAGTAACAATTTAATAAATATTAAGTAACAATTTAATAAATAGTAAGAAACAATTTGATAAATAGTAAGTAACAATTTGATAAATAGTAAGTAACAATTTGATAAATAGTAAGTAACAATTTAATAAATAGTAAGTAACAATTTAATAAATAGTATGTATCAATATTATAAATAGTAAGTAACAATTTAATAAATAGGAACAATTTAATAAATAGTAAGTGACTATTTAATAAATAGTAAGTAACTATTTAATAAATAGTAAGTAACAATTTAGTAAATAGTAAGTAACAATTTAATAAATAGTAAGTAACAATTTAATAAACAGTAAGTAACAATTTAATAAATAGTATGTAACAATTTAATAAATTGTAAGTAACAATTTAATACATAGTAAGTAAGAATTTAATAAATAGTAAGTAACAATTTAATAAATAGTAAGTAACAATTTAAAAAATAGTAACAATTTAATAAATAGTATGTAACATTTTAATAAATAGTAAGTAACAATTTGATAAATAGTAAGTAACAATTTAATAAATAGTAAGTAACAATTTGATAAATAGTAAGTAACAATTTGATAAATAGTAAGTAACAATTTGATAAATAGTAAGTAACAATTTGATAAATAGTAAGTAACCATTTGATAAATAGTAAGTAACAATTTAATGAATAGTAAGTAACAATTTAATAAATAGTGAGTAACAATTTAATAAATAGTAAGTAACAATTTAATAAATAGTATGTAACAATTTAATAAATAATAAGTAACAATTTAATAAATAGTGAGTAACAATTTAATAAATAGTAAGTAAAAATATAATAAATAGTTTGTAACAATTTAATAAATAGTAAGTAACAATTTAATAAATAGTAAGTAACAATTTAATAAATAGTGTGTAACAATTTAATAAATAGTAAGTAACAGTTTAATACATAGTAAGTAACAATTTAATAAATATTAAGTAACAATTTAATAAATAGTAAGAAACAATTTGATAAATAGTAAGTAACAATTTGATAAATAGTAAGTAACAATTTGATAAATAGTAAGTAACAATTTAATAAATAGTAAGTAACAATTTAATAAATAGTATGTATCAATATTATAAATAGTAAGTAACAATTTAATAAATAGGAACAATTTAATAAATAGTAAGTGACAATTTAATAAATAGTAAGTAACTATTTAATAAATAGTAAGTAACAATTTAGTAAATAGTAAGTAACAATTTAATAAATAGTAAGTAACAATTTAGTAAACAGTAAGTAACAATTTAATAAATAGTATGTAACAATTTAATAAATTGTAAGTAACAATTTAATACATAGTAAGTAAGAATTTAATAAATAGTAAGTAACAATTTAATAAATAGTAAGTAACAATTTAAAAAATAGTAACAATTTAATAAATAGTATGTAACAATTTAATAAATAGTAAGTAACAATTTGATAAATAGTAAGTAACAATTTAATAAATAGTAAGTAACAATTTGATAAATAGTAAGTAACAATTTGATAAATAGTAAGTAACAATTTGATAAATAGTAAGTAACAATTTGATAAATAGTAAGTAACCATTTGATAAATAGTAAGTAACCATTTGATAAATAGTAAGTAACCATTTGATAAATAGTAAGTAACAATTTAATAAATAGTAAGTAACAATTTAATTAATAGTATGTAACGATTTAATAAATAGTAAGTAACAATTTGATAAATAGTAAGTAACAATTTAATAAATTGTAAGTAACAATTTAATAAATAGTATGTAACAATTTAAAAATAGTTAGTAACAATTTAATAAATAGTAAGTAACAATTTAATAAATAGTATGAAACAATTTAATAAATAGTATGTAACAATTTAATAAATAGTAAGTAACAATTTAATAAATAGTAAGTAACAATTTAATAAATAGTAAGTAACAATTTAATAAATAGTAAGTAACAATTTAATAAATAGTAAGTAACAATTTAATAAATACTAAGTAACAATTTAATAAATTGTAAGTAACAATTTAATAAATAGTATGTAAAAATTTAATAAATAGTGAGTAACAATTTAATACATAGTAAGTAACAATTTAATAAATAGTATGTAACAATTTAATAAATAGTAAGTAACAATTTAATAAATAGATAGTAACAATTTAATTAATAGTAAGTAACAACTTAATAAATAGTAAGTAACAATTTAATAAATAGTAAGTAACAATTTGATAAATAGTAAGTAACAATTTAATAAATAGTAAGTAACAATTTAATAAATAGTAACTAACAATTTATTAAAAAATAAGTAACAATTTAATAAATAGTAAGTAACAATTTAATAAACAGTAAGTAACAATTTAATAAATAGTAAGTAACACTTTAATAAATAGTAAGTAACAATTTAATAAATAGTAAGTAACAATTTAATAAATAGAAAGTAACAATTTAATAAATAGTAAGTAACAATTTAATAAATTGTAAGTAACAATTTAATGAATAGTAAGTAACAATTTAATAAATAGTGAGTAACAATTTAATAAATAGTAAGTAACAATTTAATAAATAGATAGTAACAATTTAATTAATAGTAAGTAACAACTTAATAAATAGTAAGTAACAATTTAATAAATTGTAAGAAACATTTTAATAAATAGTAAGTCACAATTTGATAAATAGTTTGTAACGATTTGATAAATAGTCAGTGTCAATTTAATAAATAATAAGTAACAATTTAATAAATAGTAAGTAACAATTTAATAAATAGTAAGTAACAATTTAGTAAATAGTAAGTAACAATTTAATAAATAGTAAGTAACAATATAATAAAGAGTATGTAACAATTTAATAAATAGTAAGTAACAATTTAATACATAGTAAGTAACAATTTAATAAATAGTAAGTAACAATTTAATACATAGTAAGTAACAATTTAATAAATAGTAAGTAACAATTTAATAAATAGTAAGTAACAATTTAATAAATAGTAAGTAACAATTTGATAAATAGTAAGTAACAATTTGATAAATAGTAAGTAACAATTTAATAAATAGTAAGTAACAATTTAATAAATAGTAAGTAACAATTTAATAAATAATGAGTAACAATTTAATAAATAGTAAGTAACAATTTAATAAACAGTAAGTAACAATTTAATAAATAGAAAGTAACAATTTAATAAATAGTAAGTAACAATTTAATAAATTCTAAGTAACAATTTAATAAATAGTATGTAACAATTTAAAAATGGTAAGTAACAATTTAATACATAGTAAGTAACAATTTAATAAATAGTAAGTAACAATTTAATAAATAGTAAGTAACAATTTAAAAAATAGTAACAATTTAATAAATAGTAAGTAACAATTTAATAAACAGTAAGTAACAATTTAATAAATAGTATGTAACAATTTAATAAATAGTAAGTAACAATTTAATACATAGTAAGTAACAATTTAATAAATAGTAAGTAACAATTTAATAAATAGTAAGTAACAATTTAAAATATAGTAACAATTTAATAAATAGTAAGTAACAATTTAATTAATAGTAAGTAACAACTTAATAAATAGTAAGTAACAATTTAATAAATAGTAAGAAACGTTTTAATAAATAGTAAGTAACAATTTAATAAATAGTAAGTAACAATTTAATAAATAGTATGTAACAATTTAATAAATAGTAAGTAACAATTTAATAAATTGTAAGTAACAATTTAATAAATAGTATGTAACAATTTAAAAATAGTAAGTAACAATTTAATAAATAGTAAGTAACAATTTAATAAATAGTATGAAACAATTTAATAAATAGTATGTAACAATTTAATAAATAGTAAGTAACAATTTAATAAATAGTAAGTAACAATTTAATAAATAGTAAGTAACAATTTAATAAATAGTAAGTAACAATTTAATAAATAGTAAGTAACAATTTAATAAATAGTAAGTAACAATTTAATAAATTGTAAGTAACAATTTAATAAATAGTATGTAACAATTTAATAAATAGTGAGTAACAATTTAATACATAGTATGTAACAATTTAATAAATAGTATGTAACAATTTAATAAATAGTAAGTAACAATTTAATAAATAGATAGTAACAATTTAATTAATAGTAAGTAACAACTTAATAAATAGTAAGTAACAATTTAATAAATAGTAAGTAACAATTTGATAAATAGTAAGTAACAATTTAATAAATAGTAAGTAACAATTTAATCAATAGAAACTAACAATTTAATAAATAATAAGTAACAATTTAATAAATAGTAAGTAACAATTTAATAAACAGTAAGTAACAATTTAATAAATAGTAAGTAACAATTTAATAAATAGTAAGTAACAATTTAATAAATAGTAAGTAACAATTTAATGAATAGTAAGTAACAATTTAATAAATAGTGAGTAACAATTTAATAAATAGTAAGTAACAATTTAATAAATAGTATGTAACAATTTAATAAATAATAAGTAACAATTTAATAAATAGTGAGTAACAATTTAATAAATAGTAAGTAAAAATATAATAAATAGTTTGTAACAATTTAATAAATAGTAAGTAACAATTTAATAAATAGTAAGTAACAATTTAATAAATAGTGTGTAACAATTTAATAAATAGTAAGTAACAGTTTAATACATAGTAAGTAACAATTTAAAAAATAGTAACAATTTAATAAATAGTAAGTAACAATTTAATAAATAGTAAGTAACAATTTAATAAATAGTAAGTAACAATTTGATAAATAGTAAGTAACAATTTGATAAATAGTAAGTAACAATTTAATAAATAGTAAGTAACAATTTAATAAATAGTAAGTAACAATTTAATAAATAATGAGTAACAATTTAATAAATAGTAAGTAACAATTTAATAAATAGTAAGTAACTATTTAATAAATAGTAAGTAACAATTTAATAAATAGTAAGTAACAATTTAATAAATAGTAAGTAACAATTTAATAAACAGTAAGTAACAATTTAATAAATAGTATGTAACAATTTAATAAATAGTAAGTAACAATTTAATAAACAGTAAGTAACAATTTAATAAATAGTAAGTAACAATTTAATAAATAGTAAGTAACAATTTAATAAATAGTAAGTAACAATTTAATAAATTGTAAGTAACAATTTAATAAATAGTATGTAACAATTTAATAAATAGGAAGTAACAATTTAATAAATTGTAAGTAACAATTTAATAAATAGTATGTAACAATTTAAAAATAGTAAGTAACAATTTAATAAATAGTAAGTAACAATTTAATAAATAGTATGAAACAATTTAATAAATAGTATGTAACAATTTAATAAATAGTAAGTAACAATTTAATAAATAGTAAGTAACAATTTAATAAATAGTAAGTAACAATTTAATAAATAGTAAGTAACAATTTAATAAATAGTAAGTAACAATTTAATAAATAGTAAGTAACAATTTAATAAATTGTAAGTAACAATTTAATAAATAGTATGTAACAATTTAATAAATAGTGAGTAACAATTTAATACATAGTAAGTAACAATTTAATAAATAGTATGTAACAATTTAATAAATAGTAAGTAACAATTTAATAAATAGATAGTAACAATTTAATTAATAGTAAGTAACAACTTAATAAATAGTAAGTAACAATTTAATAAATAGTAAGTAACAATTTGATAAATAGTAAGTAACAATTTAATAAATAGTAAGTAACAATTTAATAAATAGTAACTAACAATTTAATAAATAATAAGTAACAATTTAATAAATAGTAAGTAACAATTTAATAAACAGTAAGTAACAATTTAATAAATAGTAAGTAACAATTTAATAAATAGTAAGTAACAATTTAATAAATAGTAAGTAACAATTTAATGAATAGTAAGTAACAATTTAATAAATAGTGAGTAACAATTTAATAAATAGTAAGTAACAATTTAATAAATAGTATGTAACAATTTAATAAATAATAAGTAACAATTTAATAAATAGTGAGTAACAATTTAATAAATAGTAAGTAAAAATATAATAAAGAGTTTGTAACAATTTAATAAATAGTAAGTAACAATTTAATAAATAGTAAGTAACAATTTAATAAATAGTGTGTAACAATTTAATAAATAGTAAGTAACAGTTTAATACATAGTAAGTAACAATTTAATAAATATTAAGTAACAATTTAATAAATAGTAAGAAACAATTTGATAAATAGTAAGTAACAATTTGATAAATAGTAAGTAACAATTTGATAAATAGTAAGTAACAATTTAATAAATAGTAAGTAACAATTTAATAAATAGTATGTATCAATATTATAAATAGTAAGTAACAATTTAATAAATAGGAACAATTTAATAAATAGTAAGTGACTATTTAATAAATAGTAAGTAACTATTTAATAAATAGTAAGTAACAATTTAGTAAATAGTAAGTAACAATTTAATAAATAGTAAGTAACAATTTAATAAACAGTAAGTAACAATTTAATAAATAGTATGTAACAATTTAATAAATTGTAAGTAACAATTTAATACATAGTAAGTAAGAATTTAATAAATAGTAAGTAACAATTTAATAAATAGTAAGTAACAATTTAAAAAATAGTAACAATTTAATAAATAGTATGTAACAATTTAATAAATAGTAAGTAACAATTTGATAAATAGTAAGTAACAATTTAATAAATAGTAAGTAACAATTTGATAAATAGTAAGTAACAATTTGATAAATAGTAAGTAACAATTTGATAAATAGTAAGTAACAATTTGATAAATAGTAAGTAACCATTTGATAAATAGTAAGTAACAATTTAATGAATAGTAAGTAACAATTTAATAAATAGTGAGTAACAATTTAATAAATAGTAAGTAACAATTTAATAAATAGTATGTAACAATTTAATAAATAATAAGTAACAATTTAATAAATAGTGAGTAACAATTTAATAAATAGTAAGTAAAAATATAATAAATAGTTTGTAACAATTTAATAAATAGTAAGTAACAATTTAATAAATAGTAAGTAACAATTTAATAAATAGTGTGTAACAATTTAATAAATAGTAAGTAACAGTTTAATACATAGTAAGTAACAATTTAATAAATATTAAGTAACAATTTAATAAATAGTAAGAAACAATTTGATAAATAGTAAGTAACAATTTGATAAATAGTAAGTAACAATTTGATAAATAGTAAGTAACAATTTAATAAATAGTAAGTAACAATTTAATAAATAGTATGTATCAATATTATAAATAGTAAGTAACAATTTAATAAATAGGAACAATTTAATAAATAGTAAGTGACAATTTAATAAATAGTAAGTAACTATTTAATAAATAGTAAGTAACAATTTAGTAAATAGTAAGTAACAATTTAATAAATAGTAAGTAACAATTTAGTAAACAGTAAGTAACAATTTAATAAATAGTATGTAACAATTTAATAAATTGTAAGTAACAATTTAATACATAGTAAGTAAGAATTTAATAAATAGTAAGTAACAATTTAATAAATAGTAAGTAACAATTTAAAAAATAGTAAGTAACAATTTGATAAATAGTAAGTAACAATTTAATAAATTGTAAGTAACAATTTAATAAATAGTATGTAACAATTTAAAAATAGTTAGTAACAATTTAATAAATAGTAAGTAACAATTTAATAAATAGTATGAAACAATTTAATAAATAGTATGTAACAATTTAATAAATAGTAAGTAACAATTTAATAAATAGTAAGTAACAATTTAATAAATAGTAAGTAACAATTTAATAAATAGTAAGTAACAATTTAATAAATAGTAAGTAACAATTTAATAAATACTAAGTAACAATTTAATAAATTGTAAGTAACAATTTAATAAATAGTATGTAAAAATTTAATAACTAGTGAGTAACAATTTAATACATAGTAAGTAACAATTTAATAAATAGTATGTAACAATTTAATAAATAGTAAGTAACAATTTAATAAATAGATAGTAACAATTTAATTAATAGTAAGTAACAACTTAATAAATAGTAAGTAACAATTTAATAAATAGTAAGTAACAATTTGATAAATAGTAAGTAACAATTTAATAAATAGTAAGTAACAATTTAATAAATAGTAACTAACAATTTATTAAAAAATAAGTAACAATTTAATAAATAGTAAGTAACAATTTAATAAACAGTAAGTAACAATTTAATAAATAGTAAGTAACACTTTAATAAATAGTAAGTAACAATTTAATAAATAGAAAGTAACAATTTAATAAATAGTAAGTAACAATTTAATAAATTGTAAGTAACAATTTAATGAATAGTAAGTAACAATTTAATAAATAGTGAGTAACAATTTAATAAATAGTAAGTAACAATTTAATAAATAGATAGTAACAATTTAATTAATAGTAAGTAACAACTTAATAAATAGTAAGTAACAATTTAATAAATAGTAAGAAACATTTTAATAAATAGTAAGTCACAATTTGATAAATAGTTTGTAACGATTTGATAAATAGTCAGTGTCAATTTAATAAATAATAAGTAACAATTTAATAAATAGTAAGTAACAATTTAATAAATAGTAAGTAACAATTTAGTAAATAGTAAGTAACAATTTAATAAATAGTAAGTAACAATATAATAAAGAGTATGTAACAATTTAATAAATAGTAAGTAACAATTTAATACATAGTAAGTAACAATTTAATAAATAGTAAGTAACAATTTAATACATAGTAAGTAACAATTTAAAAAATAGTAACAATTTAATAAATAGTAAGTAACAATTTAATAAATAGTAAGTAACAATTTAATAAATAGTAAGTAACAATTTGATAAATAGTAAGTAACAATTTGATAAATAGTAAGTAACAATTTAATAAATAGTAAGTAACAATTTAATAAATAGTAAGTAACAATTTAATAAATAATGAGTAACAATTTAATAAATAGTAAGTAACAATTTAATAAACAGTAAGTAACAATTTAATAAATAGAAAGTAACAATTTAATAAATAGTAAGTAACAATTTAATAAATTCTAAGTAACAATTTAATAAATAGTATGTAACAATTTAAAAATGGTAAGTAACAATTTAATACATAGTAAGTAACAATTTAATAAATAGTAAGTAACAATTTAATAAATAGTAAGTAACAATTTAAAAAATAGTAACAATTTAATAAATAGTAAGTAACAATTTAATAAACAGTAAGTAACAATTTAATAAATAGTATGTAACAATTTAATAAATAGTAAGTAACAATTTAATACATAGTAAGTAACAATTTAATAAATAGTAAGTAACAATTTAATAAATAGTAAGTAACAATTTAAAATATAGTAACAATTTAATAAATAGTAAGTAACAATTTAATTAATAGTAAGTAACAACTTAATAAATAGTAAGTAACAATTTAATAAATAGTAAGAAACGTTTTAATAAATAGTAAGTAACAATTTAATAAATAGTAAGTAACAATTTAATAAATAGTATGTAACAATTTAATAAATAGTAAGTAACAATTTAATAAATTGTAAGTAACAATTTAATAAATAGTATGTAACAATTTAAAAATAGTAAGTAACAATTTAATAAATAGTAAGTAACAATTTAATAAATAGTATGAAACAATTTAATAAATAGTATGTAACAATTTAATAAATAGTAAGTAACAATTTAATAAATAGTAAGTAACAATTTAATAAATAGTAAGTAACAATTTAATAAATAGTAAGTAACAATTTAATAAATAGTAAGTAACAATTTAATAAATAGTAAGTAACAATTTAATAAATTGTAAGTAACAATTTAATACTTAGTATGTAACAATTTAATAAATAGTGAGTAACAATTTAATACATAGTATGTAACAATTTAATAAATAGTATGTAACAATTTAATAAATAGTAAGTAACAATTTAATAAATAGATAGTAACAATTTAATTAATAGTAAGTAACAACTTAATAAATAGTAAGTAACAATTTAATAAATAGTAAGTAACAATTTGATAAATAGTAAGTAACAATTTAATAAATAGTAAGTAACAATTTAATCAATAGAAACTAACAATTTAATAAATAATAAGTAACAATTTAATAAATAGTAAGTAACAATTTAATAAACAGTAAGTAACAATTTAATAAATAGTAAGTAACAATTTAATAAATAGTAAGTAACAATTTAATAAATAGTAAGTAACAATTTAATGAATAGTAAGTAACAATTTAATAAATAGTGAGTAACAATTTAATAAATAGTAAGTAACAATTTAATAAATAGTATGTAACAATTTAATAAATAATAAGTAACAATTTAATAAATAGTGAGTAACAATTTAATAAATGGTAAGTAAAAATATAATAAATAGTTTGTAACAATTTAATAAATAGTAAGTAACAATTTAATAAATAGTAAGTAACAATTTAATAAATAGTGTGTAACAATTTAATAAATAGTAAGTAACAGTTTAATACATAGTAAGTAACAATTTAAAAAATAGTAACAATTTAATAAATAGTAAGTAACAATTTAATAAATAGTAAGTAACAATTTAATAAATAGTAAGTAACAATTTGATAAATAGTAAGTAACAATTTGATAAATAGTAAGTAACAATTTAATAAATAGTAAGTAACAATTTAATAAATAGTAAGTAACAATTTAATAAATAATGAGTAACAATTTAATAAATAGTAAGTAACAATTTAATAAACAGTAAGTAACAATTTAATAAATAGAAAGTAACAATTTAATAAATAGTAAGTAACAATTTAATAAATTCTAAGTAACAATTTAATAAATAGTATGTAACAATTTAAAAATGGTAAGTAACAATTTAATACATAGTAAGTAACAATTTAATAAATAGTAAGTAACAATTTAATAAATAGTAAGTAACAATTTAAAAAATAGTAACAATTTAATAAATAGTAAGTAACAATTTAATAAACAGTAAGTAACAATTTAATAAATAGTATGTAACAATTTAATAAATAGTAAGTAACAATTTAATACATAGTAAGTAACAATTTAATAAATAGTAAGTAACAATTTAATAAATAGTAAGTAACAATTTAAAATATAGTAACAATTTAATAAATAGTAAGTAACAATTTAATTAATAGTAAGTAACAACTTAATAAATAGTAAGTAACAATTTAATAAATAGTAAGAAACGTTTTAATAAATAGTAAGTAACAATTTAATAAATAGTAAGTAACAATTTAATAAATAGTATGTAACAATTTAATAAATAGTAAGTAACAATTTAATAAATTGTAAGTAACAATTTAATAAATAGTATGTAACAATTTAAAAATAGTAAGTAACAATTTAATAAATAGTAAGTAACAATTTAATAAATAGTATGAAACAATTTAATAAATAGTATGTAACAATTTAATAAATAGTAAGTAACAATTTAATAAATAGTAAGTAACAATTTAATAAATAGTAAGTAACAATTTAATAAATAGTAAGTAACAATTTAATAAATAGTAAGTAACAATTTAATAAATAGTAAGTAACAATTTAATAAATTGTAAGTAACAATTTAATAAATAGTATGTAACAATTTAATAAATAGTGAGTAACAATTTAATACATAGTATGTAACAATTTAATAAATAGTATGTAACAATTTAATAAATAGTAAGTAACAATTTAATAAATAGATAGTAACAATTTAATTAATAGTAAGTAACAACTTAATAAATAGTAAGTAACAATTTAATAAATAGTAAGTAACAATTTGATAAATAGTAAGTAACAATTTAATAAATAGTAAGTAACAATTTAATCAATAGAAACTAACAATTTAATAAATAATAAGTAACAATTTAATAAATAGTAAGTAACAATTTAATAAACAGTAAGTAACAATTTAATAAATAGTAAGTAACAATTTAATAAATAGTAAGTAACAATTTAATAAATAGTAAGTAACAATTTAATGAATAGTAAGTAACAATTTAATAAATAGTGAGTAACAATTTAATAAATAGTAAGTAACAATTTAATAAATAGTATGTAACAATTTAATAAATAATAAGTAACAATTTAATAAATAGTGAGTAACAATTTAATAAATAGTAAGTAAAAATATAATAAATATTTTGTAACAATTTAATAAATAGTAAGTAACAATTTAATAAATAGTAAGTAACAATTTAATAAATAGTGTGTAACAATTTAATAAATAGTAAGTAACAGTTTAATACATAGTAAGTAACAATTTAATAAATATTAAGTAACAATTTAATAAATAGTAAGAAACAATTTGATAAATAGTAAGTAACAATTTGATAAATAGTAAGTAACAATTTGATAAATAGTAAGTAACAATTTAATAAATAGTAAGTAACAATTTAATAAATAGTATGTATCAATATTATAAATAGTAAGTAACAATTTAATAAATAGGAACAATTTAATAAATAGTAAGTGACTATTTAATAAATAGTAAGTAACTATTTAATAAATAGTAAGTAACAATTTAGTAAATAGTAAGTAACAATTTAATAAATAGTAAGTAACAATTTAATAAACAGTAAGTAACAATTTAATAAATAGTATGTAACAATTTAATAAATTGTAAGTAACAATTTAATACATAGTAAGTAAGAATTTAATAAATAGTAAGTAACAATTTAATAAATAGTAAGTAACAATTTAAAAAATAGTAACAATTTAATAAATAGTATGTAACAATTTAATAAATAGTAAGTAACAATTTGATAAATAGTAAGTAACAATTTAATAAATAGTAAGTAACAATTTGATAAATAGTAAGTAACAATTTGATAAATAGTAAGTAACAATTTGATAAATAGTAAGTAACAATTTGATAAATAGTAAGTAACCATTTCATAAATAGTAAGTAACCATTTGATAAATAGTAAGTAACCATTTGATAAATAGTTAGTAACAATTTAATAAATAGTAAGTAACAATTTAATTAATAGTATGTAACGATTTAATAAATAGTAAGTAACAATTTGATAAATAGTAAGTAACAATTTGATAAATAGTAAGTAACAATTTGATAAATAGTAAGTAACCATTTGATAAATAGTAAGTAACCATTAGATAAATAGTAAGTAACAATTTAATTAATAGTAAGTAACAATTTAATAAATAGATAGTAACAATTTAATTAATAGTAAGTAACAACTTAATAAATAGTAAGTAACAATTTAATAAATAGTAAGAAACATTTTAATAAATAGTAAGTAACAATTTGATAAATAGTAAGTAACGATGTGATAAAAAGAAAGTAACAATTTGATAAATAGTAAGTAACAATTTAATAAACAGTAACAATTTTATAAATAGTAAGTAACAATTTAATAAATAGTAAGTAACAATTTAATAAATAGTAAGTAACAATTTAATAAATAGTAAGTAACAATTTAATAAATAGTAAGTAACAATTTGATAAATAGTAAGTAACAATTTGAAAAATAGTTAGTAACCATTTGATAAATAGTAAGTAACCATTTGATAAATAGTAAGTAACAATTTAATAAATAGTAAGTAACAATTTAATAAATAGATAGTAACAATTTAATTAATAGTAAGTAACAACTTAATAAATAGTAAGTAACAATTTAATTAATAGTAAGAAACATTTTAATAAATAGTAAGTAACAATTTAATAAATAGTAAGTAACAATTTAATAAATAGTATGTAACAATTTAATAAATAGTAAGTAACAATTTAATACATAGTAAGTAACAATTTAATAAATAGTAAGTAACAATTTAATAAATAGTAAGTAACAATTTAAAAAATAGTAACAATTTAATAAATAGTAAGTAACAATTTAATAAATAGTAAGTAACAATTTAATAAATAGTAAGTAACAATTTAATAAATAGTAAGTAACAATTTGATAAATAGTAAGTAACAATTTAATAAATAGTAAGTAACAATTTGATAAATAGTAAGTAACAATTTAATAAATAGTAAGTAACAATTTAATAAATAGTAAGTAACAATTTGATAAATAGTAAGTAACAATTTAATAAATAATAAGTAACAATTTAATAAATAGTAAGTAACAATTTAATAAACAGTAGGTAACAATTTAATAAATAGTATGTATCAATATTATAAATAGTAAGTAACAATTTAATAAATAGTAAGTAACAATTTAATAAACAGTAAGTAACAATTTAATAAATAGTATGTAACAATTTAATAAATTGTAAGTAACAATTTAATACATAGTAAGTAACAATTTAATAAATAGTAAGTAACAATTTAATATATAGTAAGTAACAATTTGATAAATAGCAAGTAACAATTTAATAAATAGTAAGTAACAATTTAATAAATAGTAAGTAACAATTTAATAAATAGTAAGTAACAATTTAATAAATAATAAGTAACAATTCAATAAATAGTAAGTAACAATTTAATAAACAGTAAGTAACAATTTAATAAATAGTAAGTAACAATTTAATAAATAGTAAGTAACAATTTAATAAATAGTAAGTAACAATTTAATAAATTGTAAGTAACAATTTAATAAATAGTATGTAACAATTTAATAAATAGTAAGTAACAATTTAATAAATTGTAAGTAACAATTTAATAAATAGTATGTAACAATTTAAAAATAGTAAGTAACAATTTAATAAATAGTAAGTAACAATTTAATAAATAGTATGAAACAATTTAATAAATAGTATGTAACAATTTAATAAATAGTAAGTAACAATTTAATAAATAGTATGTAACAATTTAATAAATAGTAAGTAACAATTTAATAAATAGTAAGTAACAATTTAATAAATAGTAAGTAACAATTTAATAAATAGTAAGTAACAATTTAATAAATTGTAAGTAACAATTTAATAAATAGTATGTAACAATTTAATAAATAGTGAGTAACAATTTAATACATAGTAAGTAACAATTTAATAAATAGTATGTAACAATTTAATAAATAGTAAGTAACAATTTAATAAATAGATAGTAACAATTTAATTAATAGTAAGTAACAACTTAATAAATAGTAAGTAACAATTTAATAAATAGTAAGTAACAATTTGATAAATAGTAAGTAACAATTTAATAAATAGTAAGTAACAATTTAATAAATAGTAACTAACAATTTAATAAATAATAAGTAACAATTTAATAAATAGTAAGTAACAATTTAATAAACAGTAAGTAACAATTTAATAAATAGTAAGTAACAATTTAATAAATAGTAAGTAACAATTTAATAAATAGTAAGTAACAATTTAATGAATAGTAAGTAACAATTTAATAAATAGTGAGTAACAATTTAATAAATAGTAAGTAACAATTTAATAAATAGTATGTAACAATTTAATAAATAATAAGTAACAATTTAATAAATAGTGAGTAACAATTTAATAAATAGTAAGTAAAAATATAATAAATAGTTTGTAACAATTTAATAAATAGTAAGTAACAATTTAATAAATAGTAAGTAACAATTTAATAAATAGTGTGTAACAATTTAATAAATAGTAAGTAACAGTTTAATACATAGTAAGTAACAATTTAATAAATATTAAGTAACAATTTAATAAATAGTAAGAAACAATTTGATAAATAGTAAGTAACAATTTGATAAATAGTAAGTAACAATTTGATAAATAGTAAGTAACAATTTAATAAATAGTAAGTAACAATTTAATAAATAGTATGTATCAATATTATAAATAGTATGTAACAATTTAATAAATAGGAACTATTTAATAAATAGTAAGTGACTATTTAATAAATAGTAAGTAACTATTTAATAAATAGTAAGTAACAATTTAGTAAATAGTAAGTAACAATTTAATAAATAGTAAGTAACAATTTAATAAACAGTAAGTAACAATTTAATAAATAGTATGTAACAATTTAATAAATAGTAAGTAACAATTTAATAAACAGTAAGTAACAATTTAATAAATAGTAAGTAACAATTTAATAAATAGTAAGTAACAATTTAATAAATAGTAAGTAACAATTTAATAAATTGTAAGTAACAATTTAATAAATAGTATGTAACAATTTAATAAATAGGAAGTAACAATTTAATAAATTGTAAGTAACAATTTAATAAATAGTATGTAACAATTTAAAAATAGTAAGTAACAATTTAATAAATAGTAAGTAACAATTTAATAAATAGTATGAAACAATTTAATAAATTGTATGTAACAATTTAATAAATAGTAAGTAACAATTTAATAAATAGTAAGTAACAATTTAATAAATAGTAAGTAACAATTTAATAAATAGTAAGTAACAATTTAATAAATAGTAAGTAACAATTTAATAAATAGTAAGTAACAATTTAATAAATTGTAAGTAACAATTTAATAAATAGTATGTAACAATTTAATAAATAGTGAGTAACAATTTAATACATAGTAAGTAACAATTTAATAAATAGTATGTAACAATTTAATAAATAGTAAGTAACAATTTAATAAATAGATAGTAACAATTTAATTAATAGTAAGTAACAACTTAATAAATAGTAAGTAACAATTTAATAAATAGTAAGTAACAATTTGATAAATAGTAAGTAACAATTTAATAAATAGTAAGTAACAATTTAATAAATAGTAACTAACAATTTAATAAATAATAAGTAACAATTTAATAAATAGTAAGTAACAATTTAATAAACAGTAAGTAACAATTTAATAAATAGTAAGTAACAATTTAATAAATAGTAAGTAACAATTTAATAAATAGTAAGTAACAATTTAATGAATAGTAAGTAACAATTTAATAAATAGTGAGTAACAATTTAATAAATAGTAAGTAACAATTTAATAAATAGTATGTAACAATTTAATAAATAATAAGTAACAATTTAATAAATAGTGAGTAACAATTTAATAAATAGTAAGTAAAAATATAATAAAGAGTTTGTAACAATTTAATAAATAGTAAGTAACAATTTAATAAATAGTAAGTAACAATTTAATAAATAGTGTGTAACAATTTAATAAATAGTAAGTAACAGTTTAATACATAGTAAGTAACAATTTAATAAATATTAAGTAACAATTTAATAAATAGTAAGAAACAATTTGATAAATAGTAAGTAACAATTTGATAAATAGTAAGTAACAATTTGATAAATAGTAAGTAACAATTTAATAAATAGTAAGTAACAATTTAATAAATAGTATGTATCAATATTATAAATAGTAAGTAACAATTTAATAAATAGGAACAATTTAATAAATAGTAAGTGACTATTTAATAAATAGTAAGTAACTATTTAATAAATAGTAAGTAACAATTTAGTAAATAGTAAGTAACAATTTAATAAATAGTAAGTAACAATTTAATAAACAGTAAGTAACAATTTAATAAATAGTATGTAACAATTTAATAAATTGTAAGTAACAATTTAATACATAGTAAGTAAGAATTTAATAAATAGTAAGTAACAATTTAATAAATAGTAAGTAACAATTTAAAAAATAGTAACAATTTAATAAATAGTATGTAACAATTTAATAAATAGTAAGTAACAATTTGATAAATAGTAAGTAACAATTTAATAAATAGTAAGTAACAATTTGATAAATAGTAAGTAACAATTTGATAAATAGTAAGTAACAATTTGATAAATAGTAAGTAACAATTTGATAAATAGTAAGTAACCATTTGATAAATAGTAAGTAACCATTTGATAAATAGTAAGTAACCATTTGATAAATAGTAAGTAACAATTTAATAAATAGTAAGTAACAATTTAATTAATAGTATTAACGATTTAATAAATAGTAAGTAACAATTTGATAAATAGTAAGTAACAATTTGATAAATAGTAAGTAACAATTTGATAAATAGTAAGTAACCATTTGATAAATAGTAAGTAACCATTAGATAAATAGTAACTAACAATTTAATTAATAGTAAGTAACAATTTAATAAATAGATAGTAACAATTTAATTAATAGTAAGTAACAACTTAATAAATAGTAAGTAACAATTTAATAAATAGTAAGAAACATTTTAATAAATAGTAAGTAACAATTTGATAAATAGTAAGTAACGATGTGATAAATAGAAAGTAACAATTTGATAAATAGTAAGTAACAATTTAATAAACAGTAACAATTTTATAAATAGTAAGTAACAATTTAATAAATAGTAAGTAACAATTTAATAAATAGTAAGTAACAATTTAATAAATAGTAAGTAACAATTTAATAAATAGTAAGTAACAATTTGATAAATAGTAAGTAACAATTTGATAAATAGTAAGTAACAATTTGAAAAATAGTTAGTAACCATTTGATAAATAGTAAGTAACCATTTGATAAATAGTAAGTAACAATTTAATAAATAGTAAGTAACAATTTAATAAATAGATAGTAACAATTTAATTAATAGTAAGTAACAACTTAATAAATAGTAAGTAACAATTTAATTAATAGTAAGAAACATTTTAATAAATAGTAAGTAACAATTTAATAAATAGTAAGTAACAATTTAATAAATAGTAGGTAACAATTTAATAAATAGTAAGTAACAATTTAATACATAGTAAGTAACAATTTAATAAATAGTAAGTAACAATTTAATAAATAGTAAGTAACAATTTAAAAAATAGTAACAATTTAATAAATAGTAAGTAACAATTTAATAAATAGTAAGTAACAATTTAATAAATAGTAAGTAACAATTTAATAAATAGTAAGTAACAATTTGATAAATAGTAAGTAACAATTTAATAAATAGTAAGTAACAATTTGATAAATAGTAAGTAACAATTTAATAAATAGTAAGTAACAATTTAATAAATAGTAAGTAACAATTTGATAAATAGTAAGTAACAATTTAATAAATAATAAGTAACAATTTAATAAATAGTAAGTAACAATTTAATAAACAGTAGGTAACAATTTAATAAATAGTATGTATCAATATTATAAATAGTAAGTAACAATTTAATAAATAGTAAGTAACAATTTAATAAACAGTAAGTAACAATTTAATAAATAGTATGTAACAATTTAATAAATTGTAAGTAACAATTTAATACATAGTAAGTAAGAATTTAATAAATAGTAAGTAACAATTTAATAAATAGTAAGTAACAATTTAAAAAATAGTAACAATTTAATAAATAGTAAGTAACAATTTAAAAAATAGTAACAATTTAATAAATAGTAAGTAACAATTTAATAAATAGTAAGTAACAATTTGATAAATAGTAAGTAACAATTTAATAAATAGTAAGTAACAATTTGATAAATAGTAAGTAACAATTTAATAAATAGTAAGTAACAATTTAATAAATAGTAAGTAACAATTTAATAAATAGTAAGTAACAATTTAATAAATAGTAAGTAACAATTTGATAAATAGTAAGTAACAATTTGATAAATAGTAAGTAACAATTTGAAAAATAGTTAGTAACCATTTGATAAATAGTAAGTAACCATTTGATAAATAGTAAGTAACCATTTGATAAATAGTATGTAACAATTTAATAAATAGTAAGTTAACAATTTAATTAATAGTATGTAACAATTTAATAAATAGTAAGTAACAATTTGATAAATAGTAAGTAACAATTTGATAAATAGTAAGTAACAATTTGATAAATAGTAAGTAACCATTTGATAAATAGTAAGTAACCATTTGATAAATAGTAAGTAACAATTTAATTAATAGTAAGTAACAATTTAATAAATAGATAGTAACAATTTAATTAATAGTAAGTAACAACTTAATAAATAGTAAGTAACAATTTAATAAATAGTAAGAAACATTTTAATAAATAGTAAGTAACAATTTGATAAATAGTAAGTAACGATGTGATAAATAGAAAGTAACAATTTGATAAATAGTAAGTAACAATTTAATAAACAGTAACAATTTTATAAATAGTAAGTAACAATTTAATAAATAGTAAGTAACAATTTAATAAATAGTAAGTAACAATTTAATAAATAGTAAGTAACAATTTAATAAATAGTAAGTAACAATTTGATAAATAGTAAGTAACAATTTGATAAATTGTAAGTAACAATTTGAAAAATAGTTAGTAACCATTTGATAAATAGTAAGTAACCATTTAATAAACAGTAAGTAACAATTTAATAAATAGTAAGTAACAATTTAATAAATAGATAGTAACAATTTAATAAATAGTGAGTAACAATTTAATAAATAGTAAGTAACAATTTAGTAAATAGTAAGTAACAATTTAATAAATAGTAAGTAACAATTTAATAAACAGTAAGTAACAATTTAATAAATAGTATGTAACAATTTAATAAATTGTAAGTAACAATTTAATACATAGTAAGTAAGAATTTAATAAATAGTAAGTAACAATTTAATAAATAGTAAGTAACAATTTAAAAAATAGTAACAATTTAATAAATAGTAAGTAACAATTTAAAAAATAGTAACAATTTAATAAATAGTAAGTAACAATTTACTAAATAGTAAGTAACAATTTGATAAATAGTAAGTAACAATTTAATAAATAGTAAGTAACAATTTGATAAATAGTAAGTAACAATTTGATAAATAGTAAGTAACAATTTGATAAATAGTAAGTAACAATTTGATAAATAGATAGTAACAATTTAATTAATAGTAAGTAACAACTTAATAAATAGTAAGTAACAATTTAATAAATAGTAAGAAACATTTTAATAAATAGTAAGTAACAATTTGATAAATAGTAAGAAACATTTTAATAAATAGTAAGTAACAATTTGATAAATAGTAAGTAACGATGTGATAAATAGAAAGTAACAATTTGATAAATAGTAAGTAACAATTTAATAAATAGTAAGTAACAATTTAATAAATAGTAAGTAACAATTTAATAAATAGTAAGTAACAATTTAATAAATAGTAAGTAACAATTTGATAAATAGTAAGTAACAATTTGATAAATAGTAAGTAACAATTTGAAAAATAGTTAGTAACCATTTGATAAATAGTAAGTAACCATTTGATAAATAGTAAGTAACAATTTAATAAATAGTAAGTAACAATTTAATAAATAGATAGTAACAATTTAATTAATAGTAAGTAACAAGTTAATAAATAGTAAGTAACAATTTAATTAATAGTAAGAAACATTTTAATAAATAGTAAGTAACAATTTAATAAATAGTAAGTAACAATTTAATAAATAGTATGTAACAATTTAATAAATAGTAAGTAACAATTTAATACATAGTAAGTAACAATTTAATAAATAGTAAGTAACAATTTAATAAATAGTAAGTAACAATTTAAAAAATAGTAACAATTTAATAAATAGTAAGTAACAATTTAATAAATAGTAAGTAACAATTTAATAAATAGTAAGTAACAATTTAATAAATAGTAAGTAACAATTTGATAAATAGTAAGTAATAATTTAATAAATAGTAAGTAACAATATAATAAATAGTAAGTAACAATTTAATAAATAGTAAGTAACAATTTAATAAATAATAAGTAACAATTTAATAAATAGTAAGTAATAATTTAATAAACAGTAAGTAACAATTTAATAAATAGTAAGTAACAATTTAATAAATAGTAAGTAACAATTTAATAAATAGTGTGTAACAATTTAATAAATTGTAAGTAACAGTTTAATAAATAGTATGTAACAATTTAAAAATAGTAAGTAACAATTTAATACATAGTAAGTAACAATTTAATAAATTGTAAGTAACAATTTAATAAATAGTAAGTAACAATTTAATAAATAGTAAGTAACAATTTAATAAATAGTAAGTAACAATTTAATAAATAGTAAGTAACAATTTAATAAATTGTAAGTAACAATTTAATAAATAGTATGTAACAATTTAATAAATAGTGAGTAACAATTTAATACATAGTAAGTAACAATTTAATAAATAGTATGTAACAATTTAATAAATAATAAGTAACAATTTAATAAATAGTGAGTAACAATTTAATAAATAGTAAGTAAAAATATAATAAATAGTTTGTAACAATTTAATAAATAGTAAGTAACAATTTAATAAATAGTAAGTAACAATTTAATAAATAGTGTGTAACAATTTAATAAATAGTAAGTAACAGTTTAATACATAGTAAGTAACAATTTAATAAATATTAAGTAACAATTTAATAAATAGTAAGAAACAATTTGATAAATAGTAAGTAACAATTTGATAAATAGTAAGTAACAATTTGATAAATAGTAAGTAACAATTTAATAAATAGTAAGTAACAATTTAATAAATAGTATGTATCAATATTATAAATAGTAAGTAACAATTTAATAAATAGGAACAATTTAATAAATAGTAAGTGACTATTTAATAAATAGTAAGTAACTATTTAATAAATAGTAAGTAACAATTTAGTAAATAGTAAGTAACAATTTAATAAATAGTAAGTAACAATTTAATAAACAGTAAGTAACAATTTAATAAATAGTATGTAACAATTTAATAAATAGTAAGTAACAATTTAATAAACAGTAAGTAACAATTTAATAAATAGTAAGTAACAATTTAATAAATAGTAAGTAACAATTTAATAAATAGTAAGTAACAATTTAATAAATTGTAAGTAACAATTTAATAAATAGTATGTAACAATTTAATAAATAGGAAGTAACAATTTAATAAACAGTAGGTAACAATTTAATAAATAGTATGTATCAATATTATAAATAGTAAGTAACAATTTAATAAATAGTAAGTAACAATTTAATAAACAGTAAGTAACAATTTAATAAATAGTATGTAACAATTTAATAAATTGTAAGTAACAATTTAATACATAGTAAGTAAGAATTTAATAAATAGTAAGTAACAATTTAATAAATAGTAAGTAACAATTTAAAAAATAGTAACAATTTAATAAATAGTAAGTAACAATTTAAAAAATAGTAACAATTTAATAAATAGTAAGTAACAATTTAATAAATAGTAAGTAACAATTTGATAAATAGTAAGTAACAATTTAATAAATAGTAAGTAACAATTTGATAAATAGTAAGTAACAATTTAATAAATAGTAAGTAACAATTTAATAAATAGTAAGTAACAATTTAATAAATAGTAAGTAACAATTTAAAAAATAGTAACAATTTAATAAATAGTAAGTAACAATTTAATAAATAGTAAGTAACAATTTAATAAATAGTAAGTAACAATTTAATAAATAGTAAGTAACAATTTGATAAATAGTAAGTAACAATTTAATAAATAGTAAGTAACAATTTGATAAATAGTAAGTAACAATTTAATAAATAGTAAGTAACAATTTAATAAATAGTAAGTAACAATTTGATAAATAGTAAGTAACAATTTAATAAATAATAAGTAACAATTTAATAAATAGTAAGTAACAATTTAATAAACAGTAGGTAACAATTTAATAAATAGTATGTATCAATATTATAAATAGTAAGTAACAATTTAATAAATAGTAAGTAACAATTTAATAAACAGTAAGTAACAATTTAATAAATAGTATGTAACAATTTAATAAATTGTAAGTAACAATTTAATACATAGTAAGTAAGAATTTAATAAATAGTAAGTAACAATTTAATAAATAGTAAGTAACAATTTAAAAAATAGTAACAATTTAATAAATAGTAAGTAACAATTTAAAAAATAGTAACAATTTAATAAATAGTAAGTAACAATTTAATAAATAGTAAGTAACAATTTGATAAATAGTAAGTAACAATTTAATAAATAGTAAGTAACAATTTGATAAATAGTAAGTAACAATTTAATAAATAGTAAGTAACAATTTAATAAATAGTAAGTAACAATTTAATAAATAGTAAGTAACAATTTAATAAATAGTAAGTAACAATTTGATAAATAGTAAGTAACAATTTGATAAATAGTAAGTAACAATTTGAAAAATAGTTAGTAACCATTTGATAAATAGTAAGTAACCATTTGATAAATAGTAAGTAACCATTTGATAAATAGTATGTAACAATTTAATAAATAGTAAGTTAACAATTTAATTAATAGTATGTAACAATTTAATAAATAGTAAGTAACAATTTGATAAATAGTAAGTAACAATTTGATAAATAGTAAGTAACAATTTGATAAATAGTAAGTAACCATTTGATAAATAGTAAGTAACCATTTGATAAATAGTAAGTAACAATTTAATTAATAGTAAGTAACAATTTAATAAATAGATAGTAACAATTTAATTAATAGTAAGTAACAACTTAATAAATAGTAAGTAACAATTTAATAAATAGTAAGAAACATTTTAATAAATAGTAAGTAACAATTTGATAAATAGTAAGTAACGATGTGATAAATAGAAAGTAACAATTTGATAAATAGTAAGTAACAATTTAATAAACAGTAACAATTTTATAAATAGTAAGTAACAATTTAATAAATAGTAAGTAACAATTTAATAAATAGTAAGTAACAATTTAATAAATAGTAAGTAACAATTTAATAAATAGTAAGTAACAATTTGATAAATAGTAAGTAACAATTTGATAAATTGTAAGTAACAATTTGAAAAATAGTTAGTAACCATTTGATAAATAGTAAGTAACCATTTAATAAACAGTAAGTAACAATTTAATAAATAGTAAGTAACAATTTAATAAATAGATAGTAACAATTTAATAAATAGTGAGTAACAATTTAATAAAATGTAAGTAACAATTTAATAAATAGTATGTAACAATTTAAAAATAGTAAGTAACAATTTAATACATAGTAAGTAACAATTTAATAAATAGTAAGTAACAATTTAATAAATAGTAAGTAACAATTTAAAAAATAGTAACAATTTAATAAATAGTAAGTAACAATTTAATAAATAGGAACAATTTAATAAATAGTAAGTGACTATTTAATAAATAGTAAGTAACTATTTAATAAAAAGTAAGTAACAATTTAGTAAATAGTAAGTAACAATTTAATAAATAGTAAGTAACAATTTAATAAACAGTAAGTAACAATTTAATAAATAGTATGTAACAATTTAATAAATTGTAAGTAACAATTTAATACATAGAAAGTAAGAATTTAATAAATAGTAAGTAACAATTTAATAAATAGTAAGTAACAATTTAAAAAATAGTAACAATTTAATAAATAGTATGTAACAATTTAATAAATAGTAAGTAACAATTTGATAAATAGTAAGTAACAATTTAATAAATAGTAAGTAACAATTTGATAAATAGTAAGTAACAATTTGATAAATAGTAAGTAACAATTTGATAAATAGTAAGTAACAATTTGATAAATAGTAAGTAACCATTTGATAAATAGTAAGTAACCATTTGATAAATAGTAAGTAACCATTTGATAAATAGTAAGTAACAATTTAATAAATAGTAAGTAACAATTTAATTAATAGTATGTAACGATTTAATAAATAGTAAGTAACAATTTGATAAATAGTAAGTAACAATTTGATAAATAGTAAGTAACAATTTGATAAATAGTAAGTAACCATTTGATAAATAGTAAGTAACCATTAGATAAATAGTAAGTAACAATTTAATTAATAGTAAGTAACAATTTAATAAATAGATAGTAACAATTTAATTAATAGTAAGTAACAACTTAATAAATAGTAAGTAACAATTTAATAAATAGTAAGAAACATTTTAATAAATAGTAAGTAACAATTTGATAAATAGTAAGTAACGATGTGATAAATAGAAAGTAACAATTTGATAAATAGTAAGTAACAATTTAATAAACAGTAACAATTTTATAAATAGTAAGTAACAATTTAATAAATAGTAAGTAACAATTTAATAAATAGTAAGTAACAATTTAATAAATAGTAAGTAACAATTTAATAAATAGTAAGTAACAATTTGATAAATAGTAAGTAACAATTTGATAAATAGTAAGTAACAATTTGAAAAATAGTTAGTAACCATTTGATAAATAGTAAGTAACCATTTGATAAATAGTAAGTAACAATTTAATAAATAGTAAGTAACAATTTAATAAATAGATAGTAACAATTTAATTAATAGTAAGTAACAACTTAATAAATAGTAAGTAACAATTTAATTAATAGTAAGAAACATTTTAATAAATAGTAAGTAACAATTTAATAAATAGTAAGTAACAATTTAATAAATAGTATGTAACAATTTAATAAATAGTAAGTAACAATTTAATACATAGTAAGTAACAATTTAATAAATAGTAAGTAACAATTTAATAAATAGTAAGTAACAATTTAAAAAATAGTAACAATTTAATAAATAGTAAGTAACAATTTAATAAATAGTAAGTAACAATTTAATAAATAGTAAGTAACAATTTAATAAATAGTAAGTAACAATTTGATAAATAGTAAGTAACAATTTAATAAATAGTAAGTAACAATTTGATAAATAGTAAGTAACAATTTAATAAATAGTAAGTAACAATTTAATAAATAGTAAGTAACAATTTGATAAATAGTAAGTAACAATTTAATAAATAATAAGTAACAATTTAATAAATAGTAAGTAACAATTTAATAAACAGTAGGTAACAATTTAATAAATAGTATGTATCAATATTATAAATAGTAAGTAACAATTTAATAAATAGTAAGTAACAATTTAATAAACAGTAAGTAACAATTTAATAAATAGTATGTAACAATTTAATAAATTGTAAGTAACAATTTAATACATAGTAAGTAAGAATTTAATAAATAGTAAGTAACAATTTAATAAATAGTAAGTAACAATTTAAAAAATAGTAACAATTTAATAAATAGTAAGTAACAATTTAAAAAATAGTAACAATTTAATAAATAGTAAGTAACAATTTAATAAATAGTAAGTAACAATTTGATAAATAGTAAGTAACAATTTAATAAATAGTAAGTAACAATTTGATAAATAGTAAGTAACAATTTAATAAATAGTAAGTAACAATTTAATAAATAGTAAGTAACAATTTAATAAATAGTAAGTAACAATTTAATAAATAGTAAGTAACAATTTGATAAATAGTAAGTAACAATTTGATAAATAGTAAGTAACAATTTGAAAAATAGTTAGTAACCATTTGATAAATAGTAAGTAACCATTTGATAAATAGTAAGTAACCATTTGATAAATAGTAAGTAACAATTTAATAAATAGTAAGTTAACAATTTAATTAATAGTATGTAACAATTTAATAAATAGTAAGTAACAATTTGATAAATAGTAAGTAACAATTTGATAAATAGTAAGTAACAATTTGATAAATAGTAAGTAACCATTTGATAAATAGTAAGTAACCATTTGATAAATAGTAAGTAACAATTTAATTAATAGTAAGTAACAATTTAATAAATAGATAGTAACAATTTAATTAATAGTAAGTAACAACTTAATAAATAGTAAGTAACAATTTAATAAATAGTAAGAAACATTTTAATAAATAGTAAGTAACAATTTGATAAATAGTAAGTAACGATGTGATAAATAGAAAGTAACAATTTAATAAATAGTAAGTAACAATTTAATAAACAGTAACAATTTTATAAATAGTAAGTAACAATTTAATAAATAGTAAGTAACAATTTATTAAATAGTAAGTAACAATTTAATAAACAGTAGGTAACAATTTAATAAATAGTATGTATCAATATTATAAATAGTAAGTAACAATTTAATAAATAGGAACAATTTAATAAATAGTAAGTGACTATTTAATAAATAGTAAGTAACAATTTAATAAATAGTAAGTAACAATTTAGTAAATAGTAAGTAACAATTTAATAAATAGTAAGTAACAATTTAATAAACAGTAAGTAACAATTTAATAAATAGTATGTAACAATTTAATAAATTGTAAGTAACAATTTAATACATAGTAAGTAAGAATTTAATAAATAGTAAGTAATAATTTAATAAATAGTAAGTAACAATTTAAAAAATAGTAACAATTTAATAAATAGTAAGTAACAATTTAAAAAATAGTAACAATTTAATAAATAGTAAGTAACAATTTACTAAATAGTAAGTAACAATTTGATAAATAGTAAGTAACAATTTAATAAATAGTAAGTAACAATTTGATAAATAGTAAGTAACAATTTGATAAATAGTAAGTAACAATTTGATAAATAGTAAGTAACAATTTGATAAATAGATAGTAACAATTTAATTAATAGTAAGTAACAACTTAATAAATAGTAAGTAACAATTTAATAAATAGTAAGAAACATTTTAATAAATAGTAAGTAACAATTTGATAAATAGTAAGTAACGATGTGATAAATAGAAAGTAACAATTTGATAAATAGTAAGTAACAATTTAATAAACAGTAACAATTTTATAAATAGTAAGTAACAATTTAATAAATAGTAAGTAACAATTTAAAAAATACATAGTAACAATTTAATTAATAGTAAGTAACAACTTAATAAATAGTAAGTAACAATTTAATAAATAGTAAGAAACAATTTAATAAATAGTAAGTAACAATTTGATAAATAGTAAGTAACAATTTAATAAATAGTAAGTAACAATTTAATAAATAGTAAGTAACAATTTAATAAATAGTAAGTAACAATTTAATAAATAGTAAGTAACAATTTGATAAATAGTAAGTAACAATTTGATAAATAGTAAGTAACAATTTGAAAAATAGTTAGTAACCATTTGATAAATAGTAAGTAACCATTTGATAAATAGTAAGTAACAATTTGAAAAATAGTTAGTAACCATTTGATAAATAGTAAGTAACCATTTGATAAATAGTAAGTAACAATTTAATAAATAGTAAGTAACAATTTAATAAATAGATAGTAACAATTTAATTAATAGTAAGTAACAACTTAATAAATAGTAAGTAACAATTTAATTAATAGTAAGAAACATTTTAATAAATAGTAAGTAACAATTTAATAAATAGTAAGTAACAATTTAATAAATAGTATGTAACAATTTAATAAATAGTAAGTAACAATTTAATACATAGTAAGTAACAATTTAATAAATAGTAAGTAACAATTTAATAAATAGTAAGTAACAATTTAATAAATAGTAAGTAACAATTTAATAAATAGTAAGTAACAATTTGATAAATAGTAAGTAACAATTTAATAAATAGTAAGTAACAATTTGATAAATAGTAAGTAACAATTTAATAAATAGTAAGTAACAATTTAATAAATAGTAAGTAACAATTTGATAAATAGTAAGTAACAATTTAATAAATAATAAGTAACAATTTAATAAATAGTAAGTAACAATTTAATAAACAGTAGGTAACAATTTAATAAATAGTATGTATCAATATTATAAATAGTAAGTAACAATTTAATAAATAGTAAGTAACAATTTAATAAACAGTAAGTAACAATTTAATAAATAGTATGTAACAATTTAATAAATTGTAAGTAACAATTTAATACATAGTAAGTAAGAATTTAATAAATAGTAAGTAACAATTTAATAAATAGTAAGTAACAATTTAAAAAATAGTAACAATTTAATAAATAGTAAGTAACAATTTAAAAAATAGTAACAATTTAATAAATAGTAAGTAACAATTTAATAAATAGTAAGTAACAATTTGATAAATAGTAAGTAACAATTTAATAAATAGTAAGTAACAATTTGATAAATAGTAAGTAACAATTTAATAAATAGTAAGTAACAATTTAATAAATAGTAAGTAACAATTTAATAAATAGTAAGTAACAATTTAATAAATAGTAAGTAACAATTTGATAAATAGTAAGTAACAATTTGATAAATAGTAAGTAACAATTTGAAAAATAGTTAGTAACCATTTGATAAATAGTAAGTAACCATTTGATAAATAGTAAGTAACCATTTGATAAATAGTAAGTAACAATTTAATAAATAGTAAGTTAACAATTTAATTAATAGTATGTAACAATTTAATAAATAGTAAGTAACAATTTGATAAATAGTAAGTAACAATTTGATAAATAGTAAGTAACAATTTGATAAATAGTAAGTAACCATTTGATAAATAGTAAGTAACCATTTGATAAATAGTAAGTAACAATTTAATTAATAGTAAGTAACAATTTAATAAATAGATAGTAACAATTTAATTAATAGTAAGTAACAACTTAATAAATAGTAAGTAACAATTTAATAAATAGTAAGAAACATTTTAATAAATAGTATGTAACAATTTGATAAATAGTAAGTAACGATGTGATAAATAGAAAGTAACAATTTAATAAATAGTAAGTAACAATTTAATAAACAGTAACAATTTTATAAATAGTAAGTAACAATTTAATAAATAGTAAGTAACAATTTAATAAATAGTAAGTAACAATTTAATAAACAGTAGGTAACAATTTAATAAATAGTATGTATCAATATTATAAATAGTAAGTAACAATTTAATAAATAGGAACAATTTAATAAATAGTAAGTGACTATTTAATAAATAGTAAGTAACAATTTAATAAATAGTAAGTAACAATTTAGTAAATAGTAAGTAACAATTTAATAAATAGTAAGTAACAATTTAATAAACAGTAAGTAACAATTTAATAAATAGTATGTAACAATTTAATAAATTGTAAGTAACAATTTAATACATAGTAAGTAAGAATTTAATAAATAGTAAGTAACAATTTAATAAATAGTAAGTAACAATTTAAAAAATAGTAACAATTTAATAAATAGTAAGTAACAATTTAAAAAATAGTAACAATTTAATAAATAGTAAGTAACAATTTACTAAATAGTAAGTAACAATTTGATAAATAGTAAGTAACAATTTAATAAATAGTAAGTAACAATTTGATAAATAGTAAGTAACAATTTGATAAATAGTAAGTAACAATTTGATAAATAGTAAGTAACAATTTGATAAATAGATAGTAACAATTTAATTAATAGTAAGTAACAACTTAATAAATAGTAAGTAACAATTTAATAAATAGTAAGAAACATTTTAATAAATAGTAAGTAACAATTTGATAAATAGTAAGTAACGATGTGATAAATAGAAAGTAACAATTTGATAAATAGTAAGTAACAATTTAATAAACAGTAACAATTTTATAAATAGTAAGTAACAATTTAATAAATAGTAAGTAACAATTTAATAAATAGTAAGTAACAATTTAATAAATAGTAAGTAACAATTTAATAAATAGTAAGTAACAATTTAATAAATAGTAAGTAACAATTTGATAAATAGTAAGTAACAATTTGATAAATAGTAAGTAACAATTTGAAAAATAGTTAGTAACCATTTGATAAATAGTAAGTAACCATTTGATAAATAGTAAGTAACAATTTAATAAATAGTAAGTAACAATTTAATAAATAGATAGTAACAATTTAATTAATAGTAAGTAACAAGTTAATAAATAGTAAGTAACAATTTAATTAATAGTAAGAAACATTTTAATAAATAGTAAGTAACAATTTAATAAATAGTAAGTAACAATTTAATAAATAGTATGTAACAATTTAATAAATAGTAAGTAACAATTTAATACATAGTAAGTAACAATTTAATAAATAGTAAGTAACAATTTAATAAATAGTAAGTAACAATTTAAAAAATAGTAACAATTTAATAAATAGTAAGTAACAATTTAATAAATAGTAAGTAACAATTTAATAAATAGTAAGTAACAATTTAATAAATAGTAAGTAACAATTTGATAAATAGTAAGTAATAATTTAATAAATAGTAAGTAACAATTTAATAAATAGTAAGTAACAATTTAATAAATAGTAAGTAACAATTTAATAAATAATAAGTAACAATTTAATAAATAGTAAGTAATAATTTAATAAACAGTAAGTAACAATTTAATAAATAGTAAGTAACAATTTAATAAATAGTAAGTAACAATTTAATAAATAGTGTGTAACAATTTAATAAATAGTAAGTAACAATTTAAAAAATAGTAACAATTTAATAAATAGTAAGTAACAATTTAATAAATAGTATGTAACAATTTAATAAATAGTAAGTAACAATTTAATACATAGTAAGTAACTATTTAATAAATAGTAAGTAACAATTTAATAAATAGTGAGTAGCAATTTAAAAAATAGTAACAATTTAATAAATAGTAAGTAACAATTTAATAAATAGTAAGTAACAATTTAATAAATAGTAAGTAACAATTTAATAAATAGTAAGTAACAATTTGATAAATAGTAAGTAACAATTTAATAAATAATAAGTAACAATTTAATAAATAGTAAGTAACAATTTAATAAACAGTAGGTAACAATTTAATAAATAGTAAGTAACAATTTAATAAATAGATAGTAACAATTTAATTAATAGTAAGTAACAAGTTAATAAATAGTAAGTAACAATTTAATTAATAGTAAGAAACATTTTAATAAATAGTAAGTAACAATTTAATAAATAGTAAGTAACAATTTAATAAATAGTATGTAACAATTTAATAAATAGTAAGTAACAATTTAATACATAGTAAGTAACAATTTAATAAATAGTAAGTAACAATTTAATAAATAGTAAGTAACAATTTAAAAAATAGTAACAATTTAATAAATAGTAAGTAACAATTTAATAAATAGTAAGTAACAATTTAATAAATAGTAAGTAACAATTTAATAAATAGTAAGTAACAATTTGATAAATAGTAAGTAATAATTTAATAAATAGTAAGTAACAATTTAATAAATAGTAAGTAACAATTTAATAAATAGTAAGTAACAATTTAATAAATAATAAGTAACAATTTAATAAATAGTAAGTAATAATTTAATAAACAGTAAGTAACAATTTAATAAATAGTAAGTAACAATTTAATAAATAGTAAGTAACAATTTAATAAATAGTGTGTAACAATTTAATAAATAGTAAGTAACAATTTAAAAAATAGTAACAATTTAATAAATAGTAAGTAACAATTTAATAAATAGTATGTAACAATTTAATAAATAGTAAGTAACAATTTAATACATAGTAAGTAAGAATTTAATAAATAGTAAGTAACAATTTAATAAATAGTAAGTAACAATTTAAAAAATAGTAACAATTTAATAAATAGTAAGTAACAATTTAAAAAATAGTAACAATTTAATAAATAGTAAGTAACAATTTACTAAATAGTAAGTAACAATTTGATAAATAGTAAGTAACAATTTAATAAATAGTAAGTAACAATTTGATAAATAGTAAGTAACAATTTGATAAATAGTAAGTAACAATTTGATAAATAGTAAGTAACAATTTGATAAATAGATAGTAACAATTTAATTAATAGTAAGTAACAACTTAATAAATAGTAAGTAACAATTTAATAAATAGTAAGAAACATTTTAATAAATAGTAAGTAACAATTTGATAAATAGTAAGTAACGATGTGATAAATAGAAAGTAACAATTTGATAAATAGTAAGTAACAATTTAATAAACAGTAACAATTTTATAAATAGTAAGTAACAATTTAATAAATAGTAAGTAACAATTTAATAAATAGTAAGTAACAATTTAATAAATAGTAAGTAACAATTTAATAAATAGTAAGTAACAATTTAATAAATAGTAAGTAACAATTTGATAAATAGTAAGTAACAATTTGATAAATAGTAAGTAACAATTTGAAAAATAGTTAGTAACCATTTGATAAATAGTAAGTAACCATTTGATAAATAGTAAGTAACAATTTAATAAATAGTAAGTAACAATTTAATAAATAGATAGTAACAATTTAATTAATAGTAAGTAACAAGTTAATAAATAGTAAGTAACAATTTAATTAATAGTAAGAAACATTTTAATAAATAGTAAGTAACAATTTAATAAATAGTAAGTAACAATTTAATAAATAGTATGTAACAATTTAATAAATAGTAAGTAACAATTTAATACATAGTAAGTAACAATTTAATAAATAGTAAGTAACAATTTAATAAATAGTAAGTAACAATTTAAAAAATAGTAACAATTTAATAAATAGTAAGTAACAATTTAATAAATAGTAAGTAACAATTTAATAAATAGTAAGTAACAATTTAATAAATAGTAAGTAACAATTTGATAAATAGTAAAATAATAATTTAATAAATAGTAAGTAACAATTTAATAAATAGTAAGTAACAATTTAATAAATAGTAAGTAACAATTTAATAAATAATAAGTAACAATTTAATAAATAGTAAGTAATAATTTAATAAACAGTAAGTAACAATTTAATAAATAGTAAGTAACAATTTAATAAATAGTAAGTAACAATTTAATAAATAGTAAGTAACAATTTAATAAATAGTAAGTAACAATTTAATAAATAATAAGTAACAATTTAATAAATAGTAAGTAACAATTTAATAAACAGTAGGTAACAATTTAATAAATAGTAAGTAACAATTTAATAAATAGATAGTAACAATTTAATTAATAGTAAGTAACAAGTTAATAAATAGTAAGTAACAATTTAATTAATAGTAAGAAACATTTTAATAAATAGTAAGTAACAATTTAATAAATAGTAAGTAACAATTTAATAAATAGTATGTAACAATTTAATAAATAGTAAGTAACAATTTAATACATAGTAAGTAACAATTTAATAAATAGTGTGTAACAATTTAATAAATAGTAAGTAACAATTTAAAAAATAGTAACAATTTAATAAATAGTAAGTAACAATTTAATAAATAGTATGTAACAATTTAATAAATAGTAAGTAACAATTTAATACATAGTAAGTAACTATTTAATAAATAGTAAGTAACAATTTAATAAATAGTGAGTAGCAATTTAAAAAATAGTAACAATTTAATAAATAGTAAGTAACAATTTAATAAATAGTAAGTAACAATTTAATAAATAGTAAGTAACAATTTAATAAATAGTAAGTAACAATTTGATAAATAGTAAGTAACAATTTAATAAATAGTAAGTAACAATTTAATAAATAGTAAGTAACAATTTAATAAATAGTAAGTAACAATTTAATAAATAATAAGTAACAATTTAATAAATAGTAAGTAACAATTTAATAAACAGTAGGTAACAATTTAATAAATAGTAAGTAACAATTTAATAAATAGTAAGTAACAATTTAATAAATAGTAAGTAACAATTTAATAAATAGTAAGTAACAATTTAATAAATAGTAAGTAACAATTTAATAAATAGTAAGTAACAATTTAATAAATACATAGTAACAATTTAATTAATAGTAAGTAACAACTTAATAAATAGTAAGTAACAATTTAATAAATAGTAAGAAACATTTTAATAAATAGTAAGTAACAATTTGATAAATAGTAAGTAACGATTTGATAAATAGAGTGTAACAATTTGATACATAGTAAGTAACAATTTAATAAACAGTAACAATTTAATAAATAGTAAGTAACAATTTAATAAATAGTAAGTAAAAATTTAATAAATAATTTGTAACAATTTAATAAATAGTAAGTAACAATTTAATAAATAGTAAGTAACAATTTAATAAATAGTGTGTAACAATTTAATAAATAGTAAGTAACAATTTAATACATAGTAAGTAACAATTTAATAAATAGTAAGTAACAATTTAATAAATAGTAAGAAACAATTTGATAAATAGTAAGTAACAATTTGATAAATAGTAAGTAACAATTTGATAAATAGTAAGTAACAATTTAATAAATAGTAAGTAACAATTTAATAAATAGTATGTATCAATATTATAAATAGTAAGTAACAATTTAATAAATAGGAACAATTTAATAAATAGTAAGTGACTATTTAATAAATAGTAAGTAACAATTTAATAAATAGTAAGTAACAATTTAATAAATAGTAAGTAACAATTTAATAAATATTAAGTAACAATTTAATAAATAGTATGTAACAATTTAATAAATAGTAAATAACAATTTAATAAATAGTAAGTAACAATTTAATAAATAGTAAGTAACAATTTAATAAATAGTAAGTAACAATTTAATAAATAGTAAGTAACAATTTAATACATATTAAGTAACAATTTGTTAAATAGTATGTAACAATTTAATAAATAGTAAGTAACAATTTAATAAATAGATAGTAACAATTTAATTAATAGTAAGTAACAACTTAATAAATAGTAAGTAACAATTTGATAAATAGTAAGTAACAATTTGATAAATAGTATGTAACAATTTAATAAATAGTAAGTAACAATTTAATAAATATTAAGTAACAATTTAATAAATAGTAAGTAACAATTTAATAAATAGTAAGTAACAATTTAATAAATAGTAAGTAACAATTTAATAAATAGTAAGTAACAATTTAATAAATTGTAAGTAACAATTTAATAAATAGTATGTAACAATTTAATAAATAGTGAGTAACAATTTAATACATATTAAGTAACAATTTAATAAATAGTATGTAACAATTTAATAAATAGTAAGTAACAATTTAATAAATAGATAGTAACAATTTAATTAATAGTAAGTAACAACTTAATAAATAGTAAGTAACAATTTAATAAATAGTAAGTAACAATTTAATAAATAGTAAGTAACAATTTAATAAATAGTAAGTAACAATTTAATAAATAGTAAGTAACAATTTAATAAATAGTAAGTAACAATTTAATAAATAGTGAGTAACAATTTAATAAATAGTAAGTAACAATTTAATAAATAGTATGAAACAATTTAATAAATAGATAGTAACAATTTAATTAATAGTAAGTAACAACTTAATAAATAGTAAGTAACAATTTAATAAATAGTAAGAAACAATTTAATAAACAGTAAGTAACAATTTAATAAATAGTATGTAACAATTTAATAAATAGTAAGTAACAATTTAATACATAGTAAGTAACAATTTAATAAATAGTAAGTAACAATTTAATAAATAGTAAGTAACAATTTAAAATATAGTAACAATTTAATAAATAGTAAGTAACAATTTAATTAATAGTAAGTAACAACTTAATAAATAGTAAGTAACAATTTAATAAATAGTAAGAAACGTTTTAATAAATAGTAAGTAACAATTTAATAAATAGTAAGTAACAATTTAATAAATAGTATGTAACAATTTAATAAATAGTAAGTAACAATTTAATAAATTGTAAGTAACAATTTAATAAATAGTATGTAACAATTTAAAAATAGTAAGTAACAATTTAATAAATAGTAAGTAACAATTTAATAAATAGTATGAAACAATTTAATAAATAGTATGTAACAATTTAATAAATAGTAAGTAACAATTTAATAAATAGTAAGTAACAATTTAATAAATAGTAAGTAACAATTTAATAAATAGTAAGTAACAATTTAATAAATAGTAAGTAACAATTTAAGAAATAGTAAGTAACAATTTAATAAATTGTAAGTAACAATTTAATAAATAGTATGTAACAATTTAATAAATAGTGAGTAACAATTTAATACATAGTAAGTAACAATTTAATAAATAGTATGTAACAATTTAATAAATAGTAAGTAACAATTTAATAAATAGATAGTAACAATTTAATTAATAGTAAGTAACAACTTAATAAATAGTAAGTAACAATTTAATAAATAGTAAGTAACAATTTGATAAATAGTAAGTAACAATTTGATAAATAGTAAGTAACCATTTCATAAATAGTAAGTAACCATTTGATAAATAGTAAGTAACAATTTAATAAATAGTAAGTAACAATTTAAAAAATAGAGAGTAACAATTTAATTAATAGTAAGTAACAACTTAATAAATAGTAAGTAACAATTTAATAAATAGTAAGAAACATTTTAATAAATAGTAAGTAACAATTTGATAAATAGTAAGTAACGATTTGATAAATAGAAAGTAACAATTTGATAAATAGTAAGTAACAATTTAATAAATAGTAAGTAACAATTTGATAAATAGTAAGTAACAATTTGATAAATAGTAAGTAACAATTTGATAAATAGTAAGTAACAATTTGATAAATAGTAAGTAACAATTTGATAAGTAGTAAGTAACAATATAATAAATAGTAAGTAACAATTTAATAAATAGTAAGTAACAATTTAATAAATAGTAAGTAACAATTTAATAAATAGTAAGTAACAATTTAATAAATAGTAAGTAACAATTTAATAAATAGTGGGTAACAATTTAATAAATAGTAAGTAACAATTTAATAAATAGTATGAAACAATTTAATAAATAGTAAGTAACAATTTAATAAATAGTAAGTAACAATTTAATAAACAGTAAGTAACAATTTAATAAATTGTAAGTAACAATTTAATAAATAGTATGTAACAATTTAAAAATAGTAAGTAACAATTTAATACATAGTAAGTAACAATTTAATAAATAGTAAGTAACAATTTAATAAATAGTAAGTAACAATTTAAAAAATAGTAACAATTTAATAAATAGTAAGTAACAATTTAATAAATAGTAAGTAACAATTTAATAAATAGTAAGTAACAATTTAATAAATAGTAAGTAACAATTTAATAAATACATTGTAACAATTTAATTAATAGTAAGTAACAACTTAATAAATAGTAAGTAACAATTTAATAAATAGTAAGAAACATTTTAATAAATAGTAAGTAACAATTTGATAAATAGTAAGTAACGATTTGATAAATAGAGTGTAACAATTTGATACATAGTAAGTAACAATTTAATAAACAGTAACAATTTAATAAATAGTAAGTAACAATTTAATAAATAGTAAGTAAAAATTTAATAAATAGTTTGTAACAATTTAATAAATAGTAAGTAACAATTTAATAAATAGTAAGTAACAATTTAATAAATAGTGTGTAACAATTTAATAAATAGTAGGTAACAATTTAATACATAGTAAGTAACAATTTAATAAATAGTAAGTAACAATTTAATAAATAGTAAGAAACAATTTGATAAATAGTAAGTAACAATTTGATAAATAGTAAGTAACAATTTGATAAATAGTAAGTAACAATTTAATAAATAGTAAGTAACAATTTAATAAATAGTATGTATCAATATTATAAATAGTAAGTAACAATTTAATAAATAGGAACAATTTAATAAATAGTAAGTGACTATTTAATAAATAGTAAGTAACAATTTAATAAATAGTAAGTAACAATTTAATAAATAGTAAGTAACAATTTAATAAATATTAAGTAACAATTTAATAAATAGTATGTAACAATTTAATAAATAGTAAATAACAATTTAATAAATAGTAAGTAACAATTTAATAAATAGTAAGTAACAATTTAATAAATAGTAAGTAACAATTTAATAAATAGTAAGTAACAATTTAATACATATTAAGTAACAATTTAATGAATAGTATGTAACAATTTAATAAATAGTAAGTAACAATTTAATAAATAGATAGTAACCATTTAATTAATAGTAAGTAACAACTTAATAAATAGTAAGTAACAATTTGATAAATAGTAAGTAACAATTAGATAAATAGTATGTAACAATTTAATAAATAGTAAGTAACAATTTAATAAATAGTAAGTAACAATTTAATAAATAGTGGGTAACAATTTAATAAATAGTAAGTAACAATTTAATAAATAGTATGAAACAATTTAATAAATAGTAAGTAACAATTTAATAAATAGTAAGTAACAATTTAATAAATAGTAAGTAACAATTTAATAAATTGTAAGTAACAATTTAATAAATAGTGGGTAACAATTTAATAAATAGTAAGTAACAATTTAATAAATAGTATGAAACAATTTAATAAATAGTAAGAAACAATTTAATAAATAGTAAGTAACAATTTAATAAATAGTAAGTAACAATTTAATAAATTGTAAGTAACAATTTAATAAATAGTATGTAACAATTTAAAAATAGTAGGTAACAATTTAATACATAGTAAGTAACAATTTAATAAATAGTAAGTAACAATTTAATAAATAGTAAGTAACAATTTAAAAAATAGTAACAATTTAATAAATAGTAAGTAACAATTTAATAAATAGTAAGTAACAATTTAATAAATAGTAAGTAACAATTTAATAAATAGTAAGTAACAATTTAATAAATAGTAAGTAACAATTTAATAAATACATAGTAACAATTTAATTAATAGTAAGTAACAACTTAATAAATAGTAAGTAACAATTTAATAAATAGTAAGAAACATTTTAATAAATATTAAGTAACAATTTGATAAATAGTAAGTAACGATTTGATAAATAGAGTGTAACAATTTGATACATAGTAAGTAACAATTTAATAAACAGTAACAATTTAATAAATAGTAAGTAACAATTTAATAAATAGTAAGTAAAAATTTAATAAATAGTTTGTAACAATTTAATAAATAGTAAGTAACAATTTAATAAATAGTAAGTAACAATTTAATAAATAGTGTGTAACAATTTAATAAATAGTAAGTAACAATTTAATACATAGTAAGTAACAATTTAATAAATAGTAAGTAACAATTTAATAAATAGTAAGAAACAATTTGATAAATAGTAAGTAACAATTTGATAAATAGTAAGTAACAATTTGATAAATAGTAAGTAACAATTTAATAAATAGTAAGTAACAATTTAATAAATAGTATGTATCAATATTATAAATAGTAAGTAACAATTTAATAAATAGGAACAATTTAATAAATAGTAAGTGACTATTTAATGAATAGTAAGTAACAATTTAATAAATAGTAAGTAACAATTTAATAAATAGTAAGTAACAATTTAATAAATATTAAGTAACAATTTAATAAATAGTATGTAACAATTTAATAAATAGTAAATAACAATTTAATAAATAGTAAGTAACAATTTAATAAATAGTAAGTAACAATTTAATAAATAGTAAGTAACAATTTAATACATATTAAGTAACAATTTAATAAATAGTATGTAACAATTTAATAAATAGTAAGTAACAATTTAATAAATAGATAGTAACAATTTAATTAATAGTAAGTAACAACTTAATGAATAGTAAGTAACAATTTGATAAATAGTAAGTAACAATTTGATAAATAGTATGTAACAATTTAATAAATAGTAAGTAACAATTTAATAAATATTAAGTAACAATTTAATAAATAGTAAGTAACAATTTAATAAATAGTAAGTAACAATTTAATAAATAGTAAGTAACAATTTAATAAATAGTAAGTAACAATTTAATAAATTGTAAGTAACAATTTAATAAATAGTATGTAACAATTTAATTAATAGTAAGTAACAATTTAATACATATTAAGTAACAATTTAATAAATAGTATGTAACAATTTAATAAATAGTAAGTAACAATTTAATAAATAGATAGTAACAATTTAATTAATAGTAAGTAACAACTTAATAAATAGTAAGTAACAATTTAATAAATAGTAAGTAACAATTTAATAAATAGTAAGTAACAATTTAACAAATAGTGTGTAACAATTTAATAAATAGTAAGTAACAATTTAATACATAGTAAGTAACAATTTAATAAATAGTAAGTAACAATTTAATAAATAGTAAGAAACAATTTGATAAATAGTAAGTAACAATTTAATAAATATTAAGAAACAATTTGATAAATAGTAAGTAACAATTTGATAAATAGTAAGTAACAATTTGATAAATAGTAAGTAACAATTTAATAAATAGTAAGTAACAATTTAATAAATAGTATGTATCAATATTATAAATAGTAAGTAACAATTTAATAAATAGGAACAATTTAATAAATAGTAAGTGACTATTTAATAAATAGTAAGTAACAATTTAATAAATAGTAAGTAACAATTTAATAAATAGTAAGTAACAATTTAATAAATATTAAGTAACAATTTAATAAATAGTATGTAACAATTTAATAAATAGTAAATAACAATTTAATAAATAGTAAGTAACAATTTAATAAATAGTAAGTAACAATTTAATAAATAGTAAGTAACAATTTAATAAATAGTAAGTAACAATTTAATACATATTAAGTAACAATTTAATAAATAGTATGTAACAATTTAATAAATAGTAAGTAACAATTTAATAAATAGATAGTAACCATTTAATTAATAGTAAGTAACAACTTAATAAATAGTAAGTAACAATTTGATAAATAGTAAGTAACAATTAGATAAATAGTATGTAACAATTTAATAAATAGTAAGTAACAATTTAATAAATAGTAAGTAACAATTTAATAAATAGTGGGTAACAATTTAATAAATAGTAAGTAACAATTTAATAAATAGTATGAAACAATTTAATAAATAGTAAGTAACAATTTAATAAATAGTAAGTAACAATTTAATAAATAGTAAGTAACAATTTAATAAATTGTAAGTAACAATTTAATAAATAGTGGGTAACAATTTAATAAATAGTAAGTAACAATTTAATAAATAGTATGAAACAATTTAATAAATAGTAAGAAACAATTTAATAAATAGTAAGTAACAATTTAATAAATAGTAAGTAACAATTTAATAAATTGTAAGTAACAATTTAATAAATAGTATGTGTTTGCGAATGGCTCAGGTGAGCACGCCGGTAGGATTGAGGTTAGGTCGACGGTGAGGAAGGAGAGATGAGACACAGTTTATTGCACTTGAGCACAAAAGTCAGTTTATTTTATTTCACACTCGCTGAGTGAGTCACAACTTCGCGAAAGAGATCGCGATGAGCGTGAGATAATGAGCCGTTGAGCCACCTACACCACTTGAGAACACGATGCCAAGCACGTGGTGAGCACCCGTGGAAACCGACGCACGCGTTTGCACACGAGCGAGTTACAAGGTTGCAACGAGGTTGATTAGCCGTACAATAGTAGCGCGGAGATGAGAATAATTAATTGTGAGCAGCAAAGATCGTAAGCGTGCACAATGTTAACTAATAAAGGTGATCTACAGCGCGTTCGGTAGGTGCTGCCGGTGAGCGTGAGCGCGGTGATGTAAGGAACTAATTGATTCTCAAACATTCTCCCGCCATCAACAGCTGCTGGATGATGTTGATGTCTAATCTGAAACATTCAAAACCGCCAATTTTGCAATTGGCCTGATTAAAGTTGTTGTGGCAGTCCTGAGTGTTACCACTCTGGTGAGCCCATCCTTCCCTGGATGCAGTGTGATGACGCGAGCAAGTGGCCACTTGCTCGGTGGGAAACGTTCGTCTGTGATGAGCACCAGGGAGCCGATCTTGATCTCGTTTGATGGATGATGCCACTTCGAGATGGACAACTGCCTCTGCAGATAATGGGATGACCATTGTGTCCAGAAGCGTTGAGTTTTTTGTTGAATGAGCCTCCATCTCGCAGTTAGTGAGATGTTTGAATGCTCGACTGATGGTTCCGGTAAGGTTGAGAGAGGCTGTCCGATGAGAAAATGAGCCGGAGTGAGCGTTGAAATGTCATCAGGGTCATCACTGAGAGGCTCGAGAGGTCGTGAATTGAGCATAGCTTCCACTTGAGTCAAGAGCGTGCTGAACTCTTCGTAAGTGAGCACCGTCTCGCTGACGGTCCGTCTAAGATGGTATTTGATGGACTTCACGACTGCTTCCCATTTGCCTCCCATATGAGGTGCTGAAGGTGGATTGAAGCACCAGCCAGTGTTGTCATTGACAAACAGCTGACTGAGGTCCTGATGATCTTGTGAGCCCTGAATGAACATTCTCTTGAGAACGGTGTCTGCTCCGATGAAGTTTGTCCCACAATCGGAGTAGAGTGTGTTTGGGATGCCTCTTCTGGATGTGAATCGTCTGTAGGCAGCGATGAACCCATCTGTTGAGTAGTCTGTGACGACGTCCAGATGAACAGCTGATGTGGTGAGACAGACGAAAACACAGATCCAGCCCTTTTGAGTTTTGGCACCTCGCCCTCTCCATGTCTTGAGCTTGATGGGACCAGCGTAGTCGATGCCAGTGTGAGTAAATGGTCGTGAGGGTGCGACTCTCGAAAGAGGTAGTTGGCCCATCAGTTGACGGGCACGGATCCCCCTTTGTCGAGTGCACACAACACACCGTAAGATGTGAGATTTTACTGGCGCTCGTCCTCCGATGATCCAATAGCCTTGTCTGATGTGAGCGAGGGTGAGCTGAGTCCCTCCGTGGAGAGTTTGTCGATGAGCATGGTTTATGATCAAACCAGACAGACGTGAATGGCGAGGTAAGATCGCTGGATGCTTACTTTCATACACCAAGTGAGCATGGCTGAGTCTGCCTCCAACTCGAATAACTCCATGGTCATCGATGAAGGCGGTGAGTCGATTGAAGACATGGGAGGATGGCAGCGTAGAACCTGAGCTGAGAACCTTGAGCTCACTTGAGAAGTAAATTGCTTGCGTTGCCTTTACCCAGAAGATTCTGGCCCATTCCATGTCGTCTGGTGAAACTGCGATGAGTGGTAATGAAACTGGTGATCTTTTCAACCTTGAAACAAATCTGTAACAGATTGAAGTGATGCGAATGAGCTTGTTGAGAGATGAATATTTGTAAATGAGATCCCAGTGATATTCGATCTTCAGAACGTTGAGCAGATGTGAGATTCCTGGACGAGCCTCTAGTGCACTCGAGTCGTCCTTCATTGTTGGTTGTAGTGGCCATGAGTCACTGGGTTGAGTGAGCCATGGTGGTCCCGTCCACCACAGCTCGTGATGTTCAAGCTGAGCGGTTGTTAAGCCTCGTGAGGCGCAGTCAGCTGGATTTGACTTCCCTGGAACGTATCTCCAGTGTGCGTCTTGAGTGAGCTCGTGAATCTGCGAGACACGATTTCGCACGTAGTCCTTCCAGCGTGATGCGTGAGATTTGATCCATATTAATGTCACTTGAGAGTCCGTCCACAGATGAGTTGTAGCAACGTTGAGCTGGAGAGTCGCTTGAACATACTTCATGAGCTTTGCTAGCATTAACGCTGCAGTAAGCTCGAGCCTCGGGATGGTGAGCTTCTTGAGCGGTGCTACCTTTGTCTTGGAGCACACGAGTGTCGACACTTTGTGATTCGTGGACGGTGATGTCACGGTAAGGTAAATTACCGCTGCCATGGCAAGTTGAGAAGCATCAGAGAAACCGTGTAATTCCACTGTTGAGTCGCTGAAGGTGTGGAACCACCTTGGTACAGAGAGTCTGGCCAGACTTGTGAGATCTTCTCTGATGATGAGCCAGTTGGACGTGACTTGGGATGGTAGTGGATCGTCCCAACTGAGCTTGTGTAGCCACAACTCTTGCAAAAGTGTTTTTGCTCGAATGATGACTGGTGATAGGAAACCGAGTGGATCAAATATCTTTGCTACATCTGAGAGAACGAGGCGTTTGGTGAGCCTTGAATCAGAGCTTGATTTTGAAGAGAATGAAAAGTTATCGTTGAGCACATTCCAATGTAGTCCGAGTAATTTGGTATTGCAGTCGTCTAATGATATGATTGAGCCGTGGGCTCGTGTCTTATGAGAAATTGATTCAAGCAACGGAGGGTAGGTAGAATGCCATTTGGCAAGTGGAAAACCTCCCGCGTTGCACAGGTCTGTTAATTGTTGAGCTATTGTGATGAGTGTCTCACCTGTGTCAGAGCCGCCAAAGATGTCGTCGACGTATCTGGCATGAGTGATGGAAGGCACTGCCAGTGGGAAACGATGTCCTTCGTCTTCCACCAATTGAAGCAGTGCTCTGACAGCCAGGAATGGAGCAGCCTTGGTACCATAAGTGACTGTGGTGAGCTTGTAGGGCACCTCCTTTGAGTCTTCGTCAATCCACAACACCCTCTGGAGATCTTGATCATCTTCATGCACCTTGACTTGGCGATACATCTTTGTGATATCCGTGGCAAAGACAAACTTATGCTGACGAATCCACAGCAGCACGTCCGTGATGTTGAGCAGGAGATTCGCTCCAGTGTGCATGAGATCGTTAATTGAGTGCCCAGATGTTGTCGGGCTTGATCCGTTGAAAACGACCCTCAACTTTGTAGTTTCGCTGTCAAGCTTGAGCACTCCGTGGTGTGGAAGATCGAACATAAAATGAGTGTTAGGTGAGATGGATGGTGCTCTTACCATATGTTGAAGCTCCCAGTATTCCTCCATGAATCCTTGGTAGAGATTACGATATTCGGTGTTTCTGCTAAGCTTGTTGAGCGTGCGCTTCAAGCAAGCATGTGCAGTCTGGTAGGAATTACCGAGCAGCTTCGGAGAAGATTTGAGCGGGATGCGTACGATGTATCGCCCTGTAGAGTCACGAGTGTGTGTCGCTCGAAAGTGATCCTCACATTCTTGCTCTTCAGGGGTGAGTTGAGTTGGTGTGTCCATTGGGAGTTCTTCTTGGATCCAAAACTTGGCCAGTAGGTCTTGAAGAGCGTTGTCCTTGTGCTGCACTATGGCAGAGTGATGCAAGGATTTGAGTTGACTGGTGTCAACAGTGATTGGACCAAGAATGAGCCACCCAAAGATTGACAGCTGAGCAATTGGCATTGAAGGATCGCCCTTCTTGAGATTGGGCTTGATGATCTGCCCATACGTGTCTGCGCCGATGACAATGTCAATGGGTCTTGACGTCAGGAAGTCTGGGTCGGCCAATTGAAGGCCGTCGAGATGTGGCCACTCTTGAGGTGGCGCTTCAACTGATGGTAAATTTGACGTCAACCCCCTGAGTATGTGGGCTTGAATGAGTACAGTTGACGGGCTGTGGTTTGAGCGGAGCGTGATTAACACAACTCCTCGTGTCTGAGTAGCTTTGTTGCCTCCAATGCCGAAGACTGAGATTGTAGAATGGATGCGTTGAAGCTTGAGTTGAGTGATGAGCTCCTCCTTGATGAATGTGAGCTCTGAGCCTGAGTCGATGAGTAGCCTAACTTGTAGGGACGTCACCGGTGAGATGAGCTGAGCGTTAGCAGTTGCTAACAACGTGGAGGATGAGTACGTGGTGAGATTGGCTGCTTGATGTGAGAGTGAGCGGAGGCCTGTTGTGCTGTTGAGTGAAGGTTGAGCGAGACCTGGTGAGCGGGAGTGAGAGTCGACGACTGCACCAACACTTCACTGGGTGGTGGTCTGAGCCGTGTTTGCCTGAGCAGTAGCCTTGTTGGCAGGCAAATGCAGCATGGTGTGATGCAGGCTGTCACAAGTTTTACACTTGAGTGGAGACTTGCAGTTCTCCACTTGATGCCTGCCACAGCAATTTCTGCACAGGTTGAGCTTCGTGATCAGCTTGCGCCGATCCTCCACGCTCAAATTGCGGAAGCGAGGACACATCACCACGAAATGGTCTTGCTCGCAACAGTCGCATGGATATGAGCCTGATTTTACTTTGTGAGCTGGTTGAGTGCCAGTCTTGGTGTGTGTGGCTGTGAGCGTCACTGCCTTCCGTTGTGTAGCTCGTTGAGGTGAGCGTGAGCTGGAAGTCTTCTTGGCGGAAGCTTCCATCTGCTCAAGAGCAGAGCTTTTGGCCTCGATGAAAGCTAACAGCTTTTCGTACCTCGGATAGTCTGAGGAGTTGGCTAGTGAGGTCTCCCAAGCCTCGCGCGTGGTTTTGTCGAGGCACTTAGTCATGGAGTGCACTAGTAAACAGTTGTGCATCTCCTCATGAGCATTGAGCGCTATCAACGATTCGTTGACTTGGTTTACGGTGGACGCCAAGTCCTTGAGCGTGGTTGATGATCTTGTAGTGATCTGAGGCAGGTTGAGCAATTTTTCCAATTGCTCCTGGATGAGCAGTCGCTTGTTGGAGAATCTCTTTGTGAGATAGTCCCAACAAGATTGAAAGGATGAGCCGGTGAGAGGGAAGGCGTTGACACGTTTAGAGGCGTCTCCACTCAAGCTGGTGCGCAAATAGTGGAGGCGGTCGATCTCCATGAGCTGCGGATGGTTGATGATGAGCGAGGTGAATAATTCGCTGAATGCAGGCCAATCAGTGTAACTGCCTGAGAACTTTGGCAGCGTGATCTCGGGGAGGTTAGTTGCACGGGTCGGTGCAAGCTGAGCTGGAGCTGCCCGCAGATCTGCGATGACCTTCGCATCCCCTTTGAGTCGACTCAACTGAAGCTTCAGCTCCCACACAAGTTGGCGTTCTTGAACCGCCACATCCTTCGCGAAATACTCATGATCTATGAATTTGGCAGGCCACACCTCTTCAAAATGTTCGTGTTCCCGGCAAAAGGCCTTATGAATCTCTTCCACTTGTTCAGTGAGCAGCTGCACCTCATCTTGTGTGGTCAGATGAGCATGAGTGGGAAGTTGTGAGCGCAATGTACTGAGAGACGTGAAACGACCCACCTGAGTCTTCGCCCTTAAGACGAGTTGAGTCGGAAGAGATGCTGGGGAGGTCGATCGGGTTTTCACCTTCGCCTCTGAGGTGGTGTTTGCCGACGACTCCTTCGGAACGGTGAGTGAAGTCGTCGTGAGGGAAGCGGTCTTCGACGACGACTCCTTCTGAGCGGTGAGTGAAGTCGCTGCGGGGGCAGTGAGCTTGGACGATGTTTCGGCGACTATAGGCTTCTCGTCGGCCATGTTGAGCAGAGCTTGAGCACGTTCGATGAATCACTGAACTGCACTGAACTCTACACTTCCACCGTCGCTCCGGCTCGAAGGACCAAAATGTTTGCGAATGGCTCAGGTGAGCACGCCGGTAGGATTGAGGTTAGGTCGACGGTGAGGAAGGAGAGATGAGACACAGTTTATTGCACTTGAGCACAAAAGTCAGTTTATTTTATTTCACACTCGCTGAGTGAGTCACAACTTCGCGAAAGAGATCGCGATGAGCGTGAGATAATGAGCCGTTGAGCCACCTACACCACTTGAGAACACGATGCCAAGCACGTGGTGAGCACCCGTGGAAACCGACGCACGCGTTTGCACACGAGCGAGTTACAAGGTTGCAACGAGGTTGATTAGCCGTACAATAGTAGCGCGGAGATGAGAATAATTAATTGTGAGCAGCAAAGATCGTAAGCGTGCACAATGTTAACTAATAAAGGTGATCTACAGCGCGTTCGGTAGGTGCTGCCGGTGAGCGTGAGCGCGGTGATGTAAGGAACTAATTGATTCTCAAACAGTATGTAACAATTTAAAAATAGTAGGTAACAATTTAATACATTGTAAGTAACAATTTAATAAATAGTAAGTAACAATTTAATAAATAGTAAGTAACAATTTAAAAAATAGTAACAATTTAATAAATAGTAAGTAACAATTTAATAAATAGTAAGTAACAATTTAATAAATAGTAAGTAACAATTTAATAAATAGTAAGTAACAATTTAATAAATAGTAAGTAACAATTTAATAAATACATAGTAACAATTTAATTAATAGTAAGTAACAACTTAATAAATAGTAAGTAACAATTTAATAAATAGTAAGAAACATTTTAATAAATATTAAGTAACAATTTGATAAATAGTAAGTAACGATTTGATAAATAGAGTGTAACAATTTGATACATAGTAAGTAACAATTTAATAAACAGTAACAATTTAATAAATAGTAAGTAACAATTTAATAAATAGTAAGTAAAAATTTAATAAATAGTTTGTAACAATTTAATAAATAGTAAGTAACAATTTAATAAATAGTAAGTAACAATTTAATAAATAGTGTGTAACAATTTAATAAATAGTAAGTAACAATTTAATACATAGTAAGTAACAATTTAATAAATAGTAAGTAACAATTTAATAAATAGTAAGAAACAATTTGATAAATAGTAAGTAACAATTTGATAAATAGTAAGTAACAATTTGATAAATAGTAAGTAACAATTTAATAAATAGTAAGTAACAATTTAATAAATAGTATGTATCAATATTATAAATAGTAAGTAACAATTTAATAAATAGGAACAATTTAATAAATAGTAAGTGACTATTTAATGAATAGTAAGTAACAATTTAATAAATAGTAAGTAACAATTTAATAAATAGTAAGTAACAATTTAATAAATATTAAGTAACAATTTAATAAATAGTATGTAACAATTTAATAAATAGTAAATAACAATTTAATAAATAGTAAGTAACAATTTAATAAATAGTAAGTAACAATTTAATAAATAGTAAGTAACAATTTAATAAATAGTAAGTAACAATTTAATACATATTAAGTAACAATTTAATAAATAGTATGTAACAATTTAATAAATAGTAAGTAACAATTTAATAAATAGATAGTAACAATTTAATTAATACTAAGTAACAACTTAATAAATAGTAAGTAACAATTTGATAAATAGTAAGTAACAATTTGATAAATAGTATGTAACAATTTAATAAATAGTAAGTAACAATTTAATAAATATTAAGTAACAATTTAATAAATAGTAAGTAACAATTTAATAAATAGTAAGTAACAATTTAATAAATAGTAAGTAACAATTTAATAAATAGTAAGTAACAATTTAATAAATTGTAAGTAACAATTTAATAAATAGTATGTAACAATTTAATTAATAGTAAGTAACAATTTAATACATATTAAGTAACAATTTAATAAATAGTATGTAACAATTTAATAAATAGTAAGTAACAATTTAATAAATAGATAGTAACAATTTAATTAATAGTAAGTAACAACTTAATAAATAGTAAGTAACAATTTAATAAATAGTAAGTAACAATTTAATAAATAGTAAGTAACAATTTAACAAATAGTGTGTAACAATTTAATAAATAGTAAGTAACAATTTAATACATAGTAAGTAACAATTTAATAAATAGTAAGTAACAATTTAATAAATAGTAAGAAACAATTTGATAAATAGTAAGTAACAATTTGATAAATAGTAAGTAACAATTTGATAAATAGTAAGTAACAATTTAATAAATAGTAAGTAACAATTTAATAAATAGTATGTATCAATATTATAAATAGTAAGTAACAATTTAATAAATAGGAACAATTTAATAAATAGTAAGTGACTATTTAATGAATAGTAAGTAACAATTTAATAAATAGTAAGTAACAATTTAATAAATAGTAAGTAACAATTTAATAAATATTAAGTAACAATTTAATAAATAGTATGTAACAATTTAATAAATAGTAAATAACAATTTAATAAATAGTAAGTAACAATTTAATAAATAGTAAGTAACAAATTAATAAATAGTAAGTAACAATTTAATAAATAGTAAGTAACAATTTAATACATATTAAGTAACAATTTAATAAATAGTATGTAACAATTTAATAAATAGTAAGTAACAATTTAATAAATAGATAGTAACAATTTAATTAATAGTAAGTAACAACTTAATAAATAGTAAGTAACAATTTGATAAATAGTAAGTAACAATTTGATAAATAGTATGTAACAATTTAATAAATAGTAAGTAACAATTTAATAAATATTAAGTAACAATTTAATAAATAGTAAGTAACAATTTAATAAATAGTAAGTAACAATTTAATAAATAGTAAGTAACAATTTAATAAATAGTAAGTAACAATTTAATAAATTGTAAGTAACAATTTAATAAATAGTATGTAACAATTTAATTAATAGTAAGTAACAATTTAATACATATTAAGTAACAATTTAATCAATAGTATGTAACAATTTAATAAATAGTAAGTAACAATTTAATAAATAGATAGTAACAATTTAATTAATAGTAAGTAACAACTTAATAAATAGTAAGTAACAATTTAATAAATAGTAAGTAACAATTTAATAAATAGTAAGTAACAATTTAATAAATAGTAAGTAACAATTTAATAAATAGTAAGTAAAAATTTAATAAATAGTAAGTAACAATTTAATAAATAGTGAGTAACAATTTAATAAATAGTAAGTAACAATTTAATAAATAGTATGAAACAATTTAATAAATAGATAGTAACAATTTAATTAATAGTAAGTAACAACTTAATAAATAGTAAGTAACAATTTAATAAATAGTAAGAAACAATTAAATAAACAGTAAGTAACAATTTAATAAATAGTATGTAACAATTTAATAAATAGTAAGTAACAATTTAATAAATACATAGTAACAATTTAATTAATAGTAAGCAACAACTTAATAAATAGTAAGTAACAATTTAATAAATAGTAAGAAACATTTTAATAAATAGTAAGTAACAATTTGATAAATAGTAAGTAACGATTTGATAAATAGAGTGTAACAATTTGATACATAGTAAGTAACAATTTAATAAACAGTAACAATTTAATAAATAGTAAGTAACAATTTAATAAATAGTAAGTAAAAATTTAATAAATAGTTTGTAACAATTTAATAAATAGTAAGTAACAATTTAATAAATAGTAAGTAACAATTTAATAAATAGTGTGTAACAATTTAATAAATAGTAAGTAACAATTTAATACATAGTAAGTAACAATTTAATAAATAGTAAGTAACAATTTAATAAATAGTAAGAAACAATTTGATAAATAGTAAGTAACAATTTGATAAATAGTAAGTAACAATTTGATAAATAGTAAGTAACAATTTAATAAATAGTAAGTAACAATTTAATAAATAGTATGTATCAATATTATAAATAGTAAGTAACAATTTAATAAATAGGAACAATTTAATAAATAGTAAGTGACTATTTAATAAATAGTAAGTAACAATTTAATAAATAGTAAGTAACAATATAATAAATAGTAAGTAACAATTTAATAAATATTAAGTAACAATTTAATAAATAGTATGTAACAATTTAATAAATAGTAAATAACAATTTAATAAATAGTAAGTAACAATTTAATAAATAGTAAGTAACAATTTAATAAATAGTAAGTAACAATTTAATAAATAGTAAGTAACAATTTAATACATATTAAGTAACAATTTAATAAATAGTATGTAACAATTTAATAAATAGTAAGTAACAATTTAATAAATAGATAGTAACCATTTAATTAATAGTAAGTAACAACTTAATAAATAGTAAGTAACAATTTGATAAATAGTAAGTAACAATTTGATAAATAGTATGTAACAATTTAATAAATAGTAAGTAACAATTTAATAAATAGTATGTAACAATTTAAAAATAGTAAGTAACAATTTAATAAATAGTAAGTAACAATTTAATAAATAGTATGAAACAATTTAATAAATAGTATGTAACAATTTAATAAATAGTAAGTAACAATTTAATAAATAGTAAGTAACAATTTAATAAATAGTAAGTAACAATTTAATAAATAGTAAGTAACAATTTAATAAATAGTAAGTAACAATTTAATAAATAGTAAGTAACAATTTAATAAATTGTAAGTAACAATTTAATAAATAGTATGTAACAATTTAATAAATAGTGAGTAACAATTTAATACATAGTAAGTAACAATTTAATAAATAGTATGTAACAATTTAATAAATAGTAAGTAACAATTTAATAAATAGATAGTAACAATTTAATTAATAGTAAGTAACAACTTAATAAATAGTAAGTAACAATTTAATAAATAGTAAGTAACAATTTGATAAATAGTAAGTAACAATTTGATAAATAGTAAGTAACCATTTCATAAATAGTAAGTAACCATTTGATAAATAGTAAGTAACAATTTAATAAATAGTAAGTAACAATTTAATAAATAGATAGTAACAATTTAATTAATAGTAAGTAACAACTTAATAAATAGTAAGTAACAATTTAATTAATAGTAAGAAACATTTTAATAAATAGTAAGTAACAATTTGATAAATAGTAAGTAACGATTTGATAAATAGTAAGTAACAATTTAATAAATAGTAAGTAACAATTTAATGATTAGTAAGTAACAATTTAATAAATAGTGAGTAACAATTTAATAAATAGTAAGTAACAATTTAATAAATAGTATGTAACAATTTAATAAATAGTAAGTAACAATTTAATAAATAGTAAGTAACAATTTAATAAATAGTAAGTAAAAATATAATAAATAGTTTGTAACAATTTAATAAATAGTAAGTAACAATTTAATAAATAGTAAGTAACAATTTAATAAATAGTAAGTAACAATTTAATAAATAGTAAGTAACAATTTAATACATATTAAGTAACAATTTAATAAATAGTATGTAACAATTTAATAAATAGTAAGTAACAATTTAATAAATAGATAGTAACAATTTAATTAATAGTAAGTAACAACTTAATAAATAGTAAGTAACAATTTGATAAATAGTAAGTAACAATTTGATATATACTATGTAACAATTTAATAAATAGTAAGTAACAATTTAATAAATATTAAGTAACAATTTAATAAATAGTAAGTAACAATTTAATAAATCGTAAGTAACAATTTAATAAATAGTAAGTAACAATTTAATAAATAGTAAGTAACAATTTAATAAATTGTAAGTAACAATTTAATAAATAGTATGTAACAATTTAATAAATAGTAAGTAACAATTTAATACATATTAAGTAACAATTTAATAAATAGTATGTAACAATTTAATAAATAGTAAGTAACAATTTAATAAATAGATAGTAACAATTTAATTAATAGTAAGTAACAACTTAATAAATAGTAAGTAACAATTTAATAAATAGTAAGTAACAATTTAATAAATAGTAAGTAACAATTTAATAAATAGTAAGTAACAATTTAATAAATAGTAAGTAACAATTTAATAAATAGTAAGTAACAATTTAATAAATAGTGAGTAACAATTTAATAAATAGTAAGTAACAATTTAATAAATAGTAACAATTTAATAAATAGTAAGTAACAATTTAATTAATAGTAAGTAACAACTTAATAAATAGTAAGTAACAATTTAATAAATAGTAAGAAACGTTTTAATAAATAGTAAGTAACAATTTAATAAATAGTAAGTAACAATTTAATAAATAGTATGTAACAATTTAATAAATAGTAAGTAACAATTTAATAAATTGTAAGTAACAATTTAATAAATAGTATGTAACAATTTAAAAATAGTAAGTAACAATTTAATAAATAGTAAGTAACAATATAATAAATAGTAAGTAACAATTTAATAAATAGTAAGTAACAATTTAATAAATAGTAAGTAACAATTTAATAAATAGTAAGTATCAATTTAATAAATTGTAAGTAACAATTTAATAAATAGTATGTAACAATTTAATAAATAGTGAGTAACAATTTAATACATAGTAAGTAACAATTTAATAAATAGTATGTAACAATTTAATAAATAGTAAGTAACAATTTAATAAATAGATAGTAACAATTTAATTAATAGTAAGTAACAACTTAATAAATAGTAAGTAACAATTTAATAAATAGTAAGTAACAATTTGATAAATAGTAAGTAACAATTTAATAAATAGTAAGTAACAATTTAATAAATAGTAACTAACAATTTAATAAATAATAAGTAACAATTTAATAAATAGTAAGTAACAATTTAATAAACAGTAAGTAACAATTTAATAAATAGTAAGTAACAATTTAATAAATAGTAAGTAACAATTTAATAAATAGTAAGTAACAATTTAATGATTAGTAAGAAACAATTTAATAAATAGTAAGTAACAATTTGATAAATAGTAAGTAACAATTTAATAAATAGTAAGTAACAATTTAATAAATAGTAACTAACAATTTAATAAATAATAAGTAACAATTTAATAAATAGTAAGTAACAATTTAATAAACAGTAAGTAACAATTTAATAAATAGTAAGTAACAATTTAATAAATAGTAAGTAACAATTTAATAAATAGTAAGTAACAATTTAATGATTAGTAAGTAACAATTTAATAAATAGTGAGTAACAATTTAATAAATAGTAAGTAACAATTTAATAAATAGTATGTAACAATTTAATAAATAGTAAGTAACAATTTAATAAATAGTAAGTAACAATTTAATAAATAGTAAGTAAAAATATAATAAATAGTTTGTAACAATTTAATAAATAGTAAGTAACAATTTAATAAATAGTAAGTAACAATTTAATAAATAGTAAGTAACAATTTAATAAATAGTAAGTAACAATTTAATACATATTAAGTAACAATTTAATAAATAGTATGTAACAATTTAATAAATAGTAAGTAACAATTTAATAAATAGATAGTAACAATTTAATTAATAGTAAGTAACAACTTAATAAATAGTAAGTAACAATTTGATAAATAGTAAGTAACAATTTGATAAATACTATGTAACAATTTAATAAATAGTAAGTAACAATTTAATAAATATTAAGTAACAATTTAATAAATAGTAAGTAACAATTTAATAAATCGTAAGTAACAATTTAATAAATAGTAAGTAACAATTTAATAAATAGTAAGTAACAATTTAATAAATTGTAAGTAACAATTTAATAAATAGTATGTAACAATTTAATAAATAGTAAGTAACAATTTAATACATATTAAGTAACAATTTAATAAATAGTATGTAACAATTTAATAAATAGTAAGTAACAATTTAATAAATAGATAGTAACAATTTAATTAATAGTAAGTAACAACTTAATAAATAGTAAGTAACAATTTAATAAATAGTAAGTAACAATTTAATAAATAGTAAGTAACAATTTAATAAATAGTAAGTAACAATTTAATAAATAGTAAGTAACAATTTAATAAATAGTAAGTAACAATTTAATAAATAGTGAGTAACAATTTAATAAATAGTAAGTAACAATTTAATAAATAGTAACAATTTAATAAATAGTAAGTAACAATTTAATTAATAGTAAGTAACAACTTAATAAATAGTAAGTAACAATTTAATAAATAGTAAGAAACGTTTTAATAAATAGTAAGTAACAATTTAATAAATAGTAAGTAACAATTTAATAAATAGTATGTAACAATTTAATAAATTGTAAGTAACAATTTAATAAATTGTAAGTAACAATTTAATAAATAGTATGTAACAATTTAAAAATAGTAAGTAACAATTTAATAAATAGTAAGTAACAATATAATAAATAGTAAGTAACAATTTAATAAATAGTAAGTAACAATTTAATAAATAGTAAGTAACAATTTAATAAATAGTAAGTAACAATTTAATAAATTGTAAGTAACAATTTAATAAATAGTATGTAACAATTTAATAAATAGTGAGTAACAATTTAATACATAGTAAGTAACAATTTAATAAATAGTATGTAACAATTTAATAAATAGTAAGTAACAATTTAATAAATAGATAGTAACAATTTAATTAATAGTAAGTAACAACTTAATAAATAGTAAGTAACAATTTAATAAATAGTAAGTAACAATTTGATAAATAGTAAGTAACAATTTAATAAATAGTAAGTAACAATTTAATAAATAGTAACTAACAATTTAATAAATAATAAGTAACAATTTAATAAATAGTAAGTAACAATTTAATAAACAGTAAGTAACAATTTAATAAATAGTAAGTAACAATTTAATAAATAGTAAGTAACAATTTAATAAATAGTAAGTAACAATTTAATGATTAGTAAGTAACAATTTAATAAATAGTGAGTAACAATTTAATAAATAGTAAGTAACAATTTAATAAATAGTATGTAACAATTTAATAAATAGTAAGTAACAATTTAATAAATAGTAAGTAACAATTTAATAAATAGTAAGTAAAAATATAATAAATAGTTTGTAACAATTTAATAAATAGTAAGTAACAATTTAATAAATAGTAAGTAACAATTTAATAAATAGTGTGTAACAATTTAATAAATAGTAAGTAACAATTTAATACATAGTAAGTAACAATTTAATAAATAGTAAGTAACAATTTAATAAATAGTAAGAAACAATTTGATAAATAGTAAGTAACAATTTGATAAATAGTAAGTAACAATTTGATAAATAGTAAGTAACAATTTAATAAATAGTAAGTAACAATTTAATAAATAGTAAGTAACAATTTAATAAATAGTATGTATCAATATTATAAATAGTAAGTAACAATTTAATAAATAGGAACAATTTAATAAATAGTAAGTGACTATTTAATAAATAGTAAATAACAATTTAATAAATAGTAAGTAACAATTTAGTAAATAGTAAGTAACAATTTAATAAATAGTAAGTAACAATTTAATAAACAGTAAGTAACAATTTAATAAATAGTATGTAACAATTTAATAAATTGTAAGTAACAATTTAATACATAGTAAGTAACAATTTAATAAATAGTAAGTAACAATTTAATAAATAGTAAGTAACAATTTAAAAATAGTAACAATTTAATAAATAGTAAGTAACAATTTAATAAATAGTAAGTAACAATTTAATAAATAGTAAGTAACAATTTAATAAATAGTAAGTAACAATTTGATAAATAGTAAGTAACAATTTGATAAATAGTAAGTAACAATTTGATAAATAGTAAGTAACAATTTGATAAATAGTAAGTAACCATTTGATAAATAGTAAGTAACCATTTGATAAATAGTAAGTAACCATTTGATAAATAGTAAGTAACAATTTAATAAATAGTAAGTAACAATTTAATTAATAGTATGTAACAATTTAATAAATAGTAAGTAACAATTTGATAAATAGTAAGTAACAATTTGATAAATAGTAAGTAACAATTTGATAAATAGTAAGTAACAATTTGATAAATAGTAAGTAACCATTTGATAAATAGTAAGTAACCATTTGATAAATAGTAAGTAACCATTTGATAAATAGTAAGTAACAATTTAATAAATAGTAAGTAACAATTTAATTAATAGTATGTAACAATTTAATAAATAGTAAGTAACAATTTGATAAATAGTAAGTAACAATTTGATAAATAGTAAGTAACAATTTGATAAATAGTAAGTAACAATTTGATAAATATTAAGTAACCATTTGATAAATAGTAAGTAACCATTTGATAAATAGTAAGTAACAATTTAATTAATAGTAAGTAACAATTTAATAAATAGTAAGTAACAATTTGATAAATAGTAAGTAACGATGTGATAAATAGAAAGTAACAATTTGATAAATAGTAAGTAACAATTTAATAAACAGTAACAATTTTATAAATAGTAAGTAACAATTTAATAAATAGTAAGTAACAATTTAATAAATAGTAAGTAACAATTTAATAAATAGTAAGTAACAATTTAATAAATAGTAAGTAACAATTTGATAAATAGTAAGTAACAATTTGATAAATAGTAAGTAACAATTTGAAAAATAGTTAGTAACCATTTGATAAATAGTAAGTAACCATTTGATAAATAGTAAGTAACAATTTAATAAATAGTAAGTAACAATTTAATAAATAGATAGTAACAATTTAATTATTAGTAAGTAACAACTTAATAAATAGTAAGTAACAATTTAATTAATAGTAAGAAACATTTTAATAAATAGTAAGTAACAATTTAATAAATAGTAAGTAACAATTTAATAAATAGTATGTAACAATTTAATAAATTGTAAGTAACAATTTAATAAATAGTATGTAACAATTTAAAAATAGTAGGTAACAATTTAATACATAGTAAGTAACAATTTAATAAATAGTAAGTAACAATTTAATAAATAGTAAGTAACAATTTAAAAAATAGTAACAATTTAATAAATAGTAACAATTTAATAAATAGTAAGTAACAATTTAATAAATAGTAAGTAACAATTTAATAAATAGTAAGTAACAATTTAATAACTACATAGTAACAATTTAATTAATAGTAAGTAACAACTTAATAAATAGTAAGTAACAATTTAATAAATAGTAAGAAACATTTTAATAAATAGTAAGTAACAATTTAATAAATAGTGTGTAACAATTTAATAAATAGTAAGTAACAATTTAATAAATAGTAAGTAACAATTTAATAAATAGTATGTATCAATATTATAAATAGTAAGTAACAATTTAATAAATAGTAAGTGACTATTTAATAAATAGTAAGTAACAATTTAATAAATAGTAAGTAACAATTTAATAAATAGTAAGTAACAATTTATTAAATATTAAGTAACAATTTAATAAATAGTATGTAACAATTTAATAAATAGTAAATAACAATTTAATAAATAGTAAGTAACAATTTAATAAATAGTAAGTAACAATTTAATAAATAGTAAGTAACAATTTAATAAATAGTAAGTAACAATTTAATACATATTAAGTAACAATTTAATAAATAGTATGTAACAATTTAATAAATAGTAAGTAACAATTTAATAAATAGATAGTAACCATTTAATTAATAGTAAGTAACAACTTAATAAATAGTAAGTAACAATTTGATAAATAGTAAGTAACAATTTGATAAATAGTATGTAACAATTTAATAAATAGTAAGTAACAATTTAATAAATAGTATGAAACAATTTAATAAATAGTATGTAACAATTTAATAAATAGTAAGTAACAATTTAATAAATAGTAAGTAACAATTTGATAAATAGTAAGTAACAATTTAATAAATAGTAAGTAACAATTTAATAAATAGTATGTATCAATATTATAAATAGTAAGTAACAATTTAATAAATAGGAACAATTTAATAAATAGTAAGTGACTATTTAATAAATAGTAAGTAACAATTTAATAAATAGTAAGTAACAATATAATAAATAGTAAGTAACAATTTAATAAATATTAAGTAACAATTTAATAAATAGTATGTAACAATTTAATAAATAGTAAATAACAATTTAATAAATAGTAAGTAACAATTTAATAAATAGTAAGTAACAATTTAATAAATAGTAAGTAACAATTTAATAAATAGTAAGTAACAATTTAATACATATTAAGTAACAATTTAATAAATAGTATGTAACAATTTAATAAATAGTAAGTAACAATTTAATAAATAGATAGTAACCATTTAATTAATAGTAAGTAACAACTTAATAAATAGTAAGTAACAATTTGATAAATAGTAAGTAACAATTTGATAAATAGTATGTAACAATTTAATAAATAGTAAGTAACAATTTAATAAATAGTATGTAACAATTTAAAAATAGTAAGTAACAATTTAATAAATAGTAAGTAACAATTTAATAAATAGTATGAAACAATTTAATAAATAGTATGTAACAATTTAATAAATAGTAAGTAACAATTTAATAAATAGTAAGTAACAATTTAATAAATAGTAAGTAACAATTTAATAAATAGTAAGTAACAATTTAATAAATAGTAAGTAACAATTTAATAAATAGTAAGTAACAATTTAATAAATTGTAAGTAACAATTTAATAAATAGTATGTAACAATTTAATAAATAGTGAGTAACAATTTAATACATAGTAAGTAACAATTTAATAAATAGTATGTAACAATTTAATAAATAGTAAGTAACAATTTAATAAATAGATAGTAACAATTTAATTAATAGTAAGTAACAACTTAATAAATAGTAAGTAACAATTTAATAAATAGTAAGTAACAATTTGATAAATAGTAAGTAACAATTTGATAAATAGTAAGTAACCATTTCATAAATAGTAAGTAACCATTTGATAAATAGTAAGTAACAATTTAATAAATAGTAAGTAACAATTTAATAAATAGATAGTAACAATTTAATTAATAGTAAGTAACAACTTAATAAATAGTAAGTAACAATTTAATTAATAGTAAGAAACATTTTAATAAATAGTAAGTAACAATTTGATAAATAGTAAGTAACGATTTGATAAATAGTAAGTAACAATTTAATAAATAGTAAGTAACAATTTAATGATTAGTAAGTAACAATTTAATAAATAGTGAGTAACAATTTAATAAATAGTAAGTAACAATTTAATAAATAGTATGTAACAATTTAATAAATAGTAAGTAACAATTTAATAAATAGTAAGTAACAATTTAATAAATAGTAAGTAAAAATATAATAAATAGTTTGTAACAATTTAATAAATAGTAAGTAACAATTTAATAAATAGTAAGTAACAATTTAATAAATAGTAAGTAACAATTTAATAAATAGTAAGTAACAATTTAATACATATTAAGTAACAATTTAATAAATAGTATGTAACAATTTAATAAATAGTAAGTAACAATTTAATAAATAGATAGTAACAATTTAATTAATAGTAAGTAACAACTTAATAAATAGTAAGTAACAATTTGATAAATAGTAAGTAACAATTTGATATATACTATGTAACAATTTAATAAATAGTAAGTAACAATTTAATAAATATTAAGTAACAATTTAATAAATAGTAAGTAACAATTTAATAAATCGTAAGTAACAATTTAATAAATAGTAAGTAACAATTTAATAAATAGTAAGTAACAATTTAATAAATTGTAAGTAACAATTTAATAAATAGTATGTAACAATTTAATAAATAGTAAGTAACAATTTAATACATATTAAGTAACAATTTAATAAATAGTATGTAACAATTTAATAAATAGTAAGTAACAATTTAATAAATAGATAGTAACAATTTAATTAATAGTAAGTAACAACTTAATAAATAGTAAGTAACAATTTAATAAATAGTAAGTAACAATTTAATAAATAGTAAGTAACAATTTAATAAATAGTAAGTAACAATTTAATAAATAGTAAGTAACAATTTAATAAATAGTAAGTAACAATTTAATAAATAGTGAGTAACAATTTAATAAATAGTAAGTAACAATTTAATAAATAGTAACAATTTAATAAATAGTAAGTAACAATTTAATTAATAGTAAGTAACAACTTAATAAATAGTAAGTAACAATTTAATAAATAGTAAGAAACGTTTTAATAAATAGTAAGTAACAATTTAATAAATAGTAAGTAACAATTTAATAAATAGTATGTAACAATTTAATAAATAGTAAGTAACAATTTAATAAATTGTAAGTAACAATTTAATAAATAGTATGTAACAATTTAAAAATAGTAAGTAACAATTTAATAAATAGTAAGTAACAATATAATAAATAGTAAGTAACAATTTAATAAATAGTAAGTAACAATTTAATAAATAGTAAGTAACAATTTAATAAATAGTAAGTATCAATTTAATAAATTGTAAGTAACAATTTAATAAATAGTATGTAACAATTTAATAAATAGTGAGTAACAATTTAATACATAGTAAGTAACAATTTAATAAATAGTATGTAACAATTTAATAAATAGTAAGTAACAATTTAATAAATAGATAGTAACAATTTAATTAATAGTAAGTAACAACTTAATAAATAGTAAGTAACAATTTAATAAATAGTAAGTAACAATTTGATAAATAGTAAGTAACAATTTAATAAATAGTAAGTAACAATTTAATAAATAGTAACTAACAATTTAATAAATAATAAGTAACAATTTAATAAATAGTAAGTAACAATTTAATAAACAGTAAGTAACAATTTAATAAATAGTAAGTAACAATTTAATAAATAGTAAGTAACAATTTAATAAATAGTAAGTAACAATTTAATGATTAGTAAGAAACAATTTAATAAATAGTAAGTAACAATTTGATAAATAGTAAGTAACAATTTAATAAATAGTAAGTAACAATTTAATAAATAGTAACTAACAATTTAATAAATAATAAGTAACAATTTAATAAATAGTAAGTAACAATTTAATAAACAGTAAGTAACAATTTAATAAATAGTAAGTAACAATTTAATAAATAGTAAGTAACAATTTAATAAATAGTAAGTAACAATTTAATGATTAGTAAGTAACAATTTAATAAATAGTGAGTAACAATTTAATAAATAGTAAGTAACAATTTAATAAATAGTATGTAACAATTTAATAAATAGTAAGTAACAATTTAATAAATAGTAAGTAACAATTTAATAAATAGTAAGTAAAAATATAATAAATAGTTTGTAACAATTTAATAAATAGTAAGTAACAATTTAATAAATAGTAAGTAACAATTTAATAAATAGTAAGTAACAATTTAATAAATAGTAAGTAACAATTTAATACATATTAAGTAACAATTTAATAAATAGTATGTAACAATTTAATAAATAGTAAGTAACAATTTAATAAATAGATAGTAACAATTTAATTAATAGTAAGTAACAACTTAATAAATAGTAAGTAACAATTTGATAAATAGTAAGTAACAATTTGATAAATACTATGTAACAATTTAATAAATAGTAAGTAACAATTTAATAAATATTAAGTAACAATTTAATAAATAGTAAGTAACAATTTAATAAATCGTAAGTAACAATTTAATAAATAGTAAGTAACAATTTAATAAATAGTAAGTAACAATTTAATAAATTGTAAGTAACAATTTAATAAATAGTATGTAACAATTTAATAAATAGTAAGTAACAATTTAATACATATTAAGTAACAATTTAATAAATAGTATGTAACAATTTAATAAATAGTAAGTAACAATTTAATAAATAGATAGTAACAATTTAATTAATAGTAAGTAACAACTTAATAAATAGTAAGTAACAATTTAATAAATAGTAAGTAACAATTTAATAAATAGTAAGTAACAATTTAATAAATAGTAAGTAACAATTTAATAAATAGTAAGTAACAATTTAATAAATAGTAAGTAACAATTTAATAAATAGTGAGTAACAATTTAATAAATAGTAAGTAACAATTTAATAAATAGTAACAATTTAATAAATAGTAAGTAACAATTTAATTAATAGTAAGTAACAACTTAATAAATAGTAAGTAACAATTTAATAAATAGTAAGAAACGTTTTAATAAATAGTAAGTAACAATTTAATAAATAGTAAGTAACAATTTAATAAATAGTATGTAACAATTTAATAAATTGTAAGTAACAATTTAATAAATTGTAAGTAACAATTTAATAAATAGTATGTAACAATTTAAAAATAGTAAGTAACAATTTAATAAATAGTAAGTAACAATATAATAAATAGTAAGTAACAATTTAATAAATAGTAAGTAACAATTTAATAAATAGTAAGTAACAATTTAATAAATAGTAAGTAACAATTTAATAAATTGTAAGTAACAATTTAATAAATAGTATGTAACAATTTAATAAATAGTGAGTAACAATTTAATACATAGTAAGTAACAATTTAATAAATAGTATGTAACAATTTAATAAATAGTAAGTAACAATTTAATAAATAGATAGTAACAATTTAATTAATAGTAAGTAACAACTTAATAAATAGTAAGTAACAATTTAATAAATAGTAAGTAACAATTTGATAAATAGTAAGTAACAATTTAATAAATAGTAAGTAACAATTTAATAAATAGTAACTAACAATTTAATAAATAATAAGTAACAATTTAATAAATAGTAAGTAACAATTTAATAAACAGTAAGTAACAATTTAATAAATAGTAAGTAACAATTTAATAAATAGTAAGTAACAATTTAATAAATAGTAAGTAACAATTTAATGATTAGTAAGTAACAATTTAATAAATAGTGAGTAACAATTTAATAAATAGTAAGTAACAATTTAATAAATAGTATGTAACAATTTAATAAATAGTAAGTAACAATTTAATAAATAGTAAGTAACAATTTAATAAATAGTAAGTAAAAATATAATAAATAGTTTGTAACAATTTAATAAATAGTAAGTAACAATTTAATAAATAGTAAGTAACAATTTAATAAATAGTGTGTAACAATTTAATAAATAGTAAGTAACAATTTAATACATAGTAAGTAACAATTTAATAAATAGTAAGTAACAATTTAATAAATAGTAAGAAACAATTTGATAAATAGTAAGTAACAATTTGATAAATAGTAAGTAACAATTTGATAAATAGTAAGTAACAATTTAATAAATAGTAAGTAACAATTTAATAAATAGTAAGTAACAATTTAATAAATAGTATGTATCAATATTATAAATAGTAAGTAACAATTTAATAAATAGGAACAATTTAATAAATAGTAAGTGACTATTTAATAAATAGTAAATAACAATTTAATAAATAGTAAGTAACAATTTAGTAAATAGTAAGTAACAATTTAATAAATAGTAAGTAACAATTTAATAAACAGTAAGTAACAATTTAATAAATAGTATGTAACAATTTAATAAATTGTAAGTAACAATTTAATACATAGTAAGTAACAATTTAATAAATAGTAAGTAACAATTTAATAAATAGTAAGTAACAATTTAAAAATAGTAACAATTTAATAAATAGTAAGTAACAATTTAATAAATAGTAAGTAACAATTTAATAAATAGTAAGTAACAATTTAATAAATAGTAAGTAACAATTTGATAAATAGTAAGTAACAATTTGATAAATAGTAAGTAACAATTTGATAAATAGTAAGTAACAATTTGATAAATAGTAAGTAACCATTTGATAAATAGTAAGTAACCATTTGATAAATAGTAAGTAACCATTTGATAAATAGTAAGTAACAATTTAATAAATAGTAAGTAACAATTTAATTAATAGTATGTAACAATTTAATAAATAGTAAGTAACAATTTGATAAATAGTAAGTAACAATTTGATAAATAGTAAGTAACAATTTGATAAATAGTAAGTAACAATTTGATAAATAGTAAGTAACCATTTGATAAATAGTAAGTAACCATTTGATAAATAGTAAGTAACCATTTGATAAATAGTAAGTAACAATTTAATAAATAGTAAGTAACAATTTAATTAATAGTATGTAACAATTTAATAAATAGTAAGTAACAATTTGATAAATAGTAAGTAACAATTTGATAAATAGTAAGTAACAATTTGATAAATAGTAAGTAACAATTTGATAAATATTAAGTAACCATTTGATAAATAGTAAGTAACCATTTGATAAATAGTAAGTAACAATTTAATTAATAGTAAGTAACAATTTAATAAATAGTAAGTAACAATTTGATAAATAGTAAGTAACGATGTGATAAATAGAAAGTAACAATTTGATAAATAGTAAGTAACAATTTAATAAACAGTAACAATTTTATAAATAGTAAGTAACAATTTAATAAATAGTAAGTAACAATTTAATAAATAGTAAGTAACAATTTAATAAATAGTAAGTAACAATTTAATAAATAGTAAGTAACAATTTGATAAATAGTAAGTAACAATTTGATAAATAGTAAGTAACAATTTGAAAAATAGTTAGTAACCATTTGATAAATAGTAAGTAACCATTTGATAAATAGTAAGTAACAATTTAATAAATAGTAAGTAACAATTTAATAAATAGATAGTAACAATTTAATTATTAGTAAGTAACAACTTAATAAATAGTAAGTAACAATTTAATTAATAGTAAGAAACATTTTAATAAATAGTAAGTAACAATTTAATAAATAGTAAGTAACAATTTAATAAATAGTATGTAACAATTTAATAAATTGTAAGTAACAATTTAATAAATAGTATGTAACAATTTAAAAATAGTAGGTAACAATTTAATACATAGTAAGTAACAATTTAATAAATAGTAAGTAACAATTTAATAAATAGTAAGTAACAATTTAAAAAATAGTAACAATTTAATAAATAGTAACAATTTAATAAATAGTAAGTAACAATTTAATAAATAGTAAGTAACAATTTAATAAATAGTAAGTAACAATTTAATAACTACATAGTAACAATTTAATTAATAGTAAGTAACAACTTAATAAATAGTAAGTAACAATTTAATAAATAGTAAGAAACATTTTAATAAATAGTAAGTAACAATTTAATAAATAGTGTGTAACAATTTAATAAATAGTAAGTAACAATTTAATACATAGTAAGTAACAATTTAATAAATAGTAAGTAACAATTTAATAAATAGTAAGAAACAATTTGATAAATAGTAAGTAACAATTTGATAAATAGTAAGTAACAATTTGATAAATAGTAAGTAACAATTTAATAAATAGTAAGTAACAATTTAATAAATAGTATGTATCAATATTATAAATAGTAAGTAACAATTTAATAAATAGTAAGTGACTATTTAATAAATAGTAAGTAACAATTTAATAAATAGTAAGTAACAATTTAATAAATAGTAAGTAACAATTTATTAAATATTAAGTAACAATTTAATAAATAGTATGTAACAATTTAATAAATAGTAAATAACAATTTAATAAATAGTAAGTAACAATTTAATAAATAGTAAGTAACAATTTAATAAATAGTAAGTAACAATTTAATAAATAGTAAGTAACAATTTAATACATATTAAGTAACAATTTAATAAATAGTATGTAACAATTTAATAAATAGTAAGTAACAATTTAATAAATAGATAGTAACAATTTAATTAATAGTAAGTAACAACTTAATAAATAGTAAGTAACCATTTGATAAATAGTAAGTAACAATTTGATAAATACTATGTAACAATTTAATAAATAGTAAGTAACAATTTAATAAATATTAAGTAACAATTTAATAAATAGTAAGTAACAATTTAATAAATCGTAAGTAACAATTTAATAAATAGTAAGTAACAATTTAATAAATAGTAAGTAACAATTTAATAAATTGTAAGTAACAATTTAATAAATAGTATGTAACAATTTAATAAATAGTAAGTAACAATTTAATACATATTAAGTAACAATTTAATAAATAGTATGTAACAATTTAATAAATAGTAAGTAACAATTTAATAAATAGATAGTAACAATTTAATTAATAGTAAGTAACAACTTAATAAATAGTAAGTAACAATTTAATAAATAGTAAGTAACAATTTAATAAATAGTAAGTAACAATTTAATAAATAGTAAGTAACAATTTAATAAATAGTAAGTAACAATTTAATAAATAGTAAGTAACAATTTAATAAATAGTGAGTAACAATTTAATAAATAGTAAGTAACAATTTAATAAATAGTATGAAACAATTTAATAAATAGATAGTAACAATTTAATTAATAGTAAGTAACAACTTAATAAATAGTAAGTAACAATTTAATAAATAGTAAGTAACAATTTAATAAATAGTAAGTAACAATTTAATAAATAGTAAGTAACAATTTAATAAATAGTAAGTAACAATTTAAAAAATAGTAACAATTTAATAAATAGTAAGTAACAATTTAATAAATAGTAAGTAACAATTTAATAAATAGTAAGTAACAATTTAATATATAGTAAGTAACAATTTGATAAATAGCAAGTAACAATTTAATAAATAGTAAGTAACAATTTAATAAATAGTAAGTAACAATTTAATAAATAGTAAGTAACAATTTGATAAATAATAAGTAACAATTTAATAAATAGTAAGTAACAATTTAATAAACAGTAAGTAACAATTTAATAAATAGTAAGTAACAATTTAATAAATGGTAAGTAACAATTTAATAAATAGTAAGTAACAATTTAATAAATTGTAAGTAACAATTTAATAAATAGTATGTAACAATTTAATAAATAGTAAGTAACAATTTAATAAATTGTAAGTAACAATTTAATAAATAGTATGTAACAATTTAAAAATAGTAAGTAACAATTTAATAAATAGTAAGTAACAATTTAATAAATAGTATGAAACAATTTAATAAATAGTATGTAACAATTTAATAAATAGTAAGTAACAATTTAATAAATAGTAAGTAACAATTTAATAAATAGTAAGTAACAATTTAATAAATAGTAAGTAACAATTTAATAAATAGTAAGTAACAATTTAATAAATAGTAAGTAACAATTTAATATATTGTAAGTAACAATTTAATAAATAGTATGTAACAATTTATTAAATAGTGAGTAACAATTTAATACATAGTAAGTAACAATTTAATAAATAGTATGTAACAATTTAATAAATAGTAAGTAACAATTTAATAAATAGATAGTAACAATTTAATTAATAGTAAGTAACAACTTAATAAATAGTAAGTAACAATTTGATAAATAGTAAGTAACAATTTGATAAATACTATGTAACAATTTAATAAATAGTAAGTAACAATTTAATAAATATTAAGTAACAATTTAATAAATAGTAAGTAACAATTTAATAAATCGTAAGTAACAATTTAATAAATAGTAAGTAACAATTTAATAAATAGTAAGTAACAATTTAATAAATTGTAAGTAACAATTTAATAAATAGTATGTAACAATTTAATAAATAGTAAGTAACAATTTAATACATATTAAGTAACAATTTAATAAATAGTATGTAACAATTTAATAAATAGTAAGTAACAATTTAATAAATAGATAGTAACAATTTAATTAATAGTAAGTAACAACTTAATAAATAGTAAGTAACAATTTAATAAATAGTAAGTAACAATTTAATAAATAGTAAGTAACAATTTAATAAATAGTAAGTAACAATTTAATAAATAGTAAGTAACAATTTAATAAATAGTAAGTAACAATTTAATAAATAGTGAGTAACAATTTAATAAATAGTAAGTAACAATTTAATAAATAGTATGAAACAATTTAATAAATAGATAGTAACAATTTAATTAATAGTAAGTAACAACTTAATAAATAGTAAGTAACAATTTAATAAATAGTAAGAAACGTTTTAATAAATAGTAAGTAACAATTTAATAAATAGTAAGTAACAATTTAATAAATAGTATGTAACAATTTAATAAATAGTAAGTTACAATTTAATACATAGTAAGTAACAATTTAATAAATAGTAAGTAACAATTTAATAAATAGTAAGTAACAATTTAAAAAATAGTAACAATTTAATAAATAGTAAGTAACAATTTAATAAATAGTAAGTAACAATTTAATAAATAGTAAGTAACAATTTAATATATAGTAAGTAACAATTTGATAAATAGCAAGTAACAATTTAATAAATAGTAAGTAACAATTTAATAAATAGTAAGTAACAATTTAATAAATAGTAAGTAACAATTTAATAAATAATAAGTAACAATTTAATAAATAGTAAGTAACAATTTAATAAACAGTAAGTAACAATTTAATAAATAGTAAGTAACAATTTAATAAATAGTAAGTAACAATTTAATAAATAGTAAGTAACAATTTAATAAATTGTAAGTAACAATTTAATAAATAGTATGTAACAATTTAATAAATAGTAAGTAACAATTTAATAAATTGTAAGTAACAATTTAATAAATAGTATGTAACAATTTAAAAATAGTAAGTAACAATTTAATAAATAGTAAGTAACAATTTAATAAATAGTATGAAACAATTTAATAAATAGTATGTAACAATTTAATAAATAGTAAGTAACTTTTTAATAAATAGTAAGTAACAATTTAATAAATAGTAAGTAACAATTTAATAAATAGTAAGTAACAATTTAATAAATAGTAAGTAACAATTTAATAAATAGTAAGTAACAATTTAATAAATTGTAAGTAACAATTTAATAAATAGTATGTAACAATTTAATAAATAGTGAGTAACAATTTAATACATAGTAAGTAACAATTTAATAAATAGTATGTAACAATTTAATAAATAGTAAGTAACAATTTAATAAATAGATAGTAACAATTTAATTAATAGTAAGTAACAACTTAATAAATAGTAAGTAACAATTTAATGTATAGTAAGTAACAATTTGATAAATAGTAAGTAACAATTTAATAAATAGTAAGTAACAATTTAATTAATAGTAACTAACAATTTAATAAATAATAAGTAACAATTTAATAAATAGTAAGTAACAATTTAATAAACAGTAAGTAACAATTTAATAAATAGTAAGTAACAATTTAATAAATAGTAAGTAACAATTTAATAAATAGTAAGTAACAATTTAATGATTAGTAAGTAACAATTTAATAAATAGTGAGTAACAATTTAATAAATAGTAAGTAACAATTTAATAAATAGTATGTAACAATTTAATAAATAGTAAGTAACAATTTAATAAATAGTAAGTAACAATTTAATAAATAGTAAGTAAAAATATAATAAATAGTTTGTAACAATTTAATAAATAGTAAGTAACAATTTAATAAATAGTAAGTAACAATTTAATAAATAGTGTGTAACAATTTAATAAATAGTAAGTAACAATTTAATACATAGTAAGTAACAATTTAATAAATAGTAAGTAACAATTTAATAAATAGTAAGAAACAATTTGATAAATAGTAAGTAACAATTTGATAAATAGTAAGTAACAATTTGATAAATAGTAAGTAACAATTTAATAAATAGTAAGTAACAATTTAATAAATAGTATGTATCAATATTATAAATAGTAAGTAACAATTTAATAAATAGGAACAATTTAATAAATAGTAAGTGACTATTTAATAAATAGTAAATAACAATTTAATAAATAGTAAGTAACAATTTAGTAAATAGTAAGTAACAATTTAATAAATAGTAAGTAACAATTTAATAAACAGTAAGTAACAATTTAATAAATAGTATGTAACAATTTAATAAATTGTAAGTAACAATTTAATACATAGTAAGTAACAATTTAATAAATAGTGAGTAACAATTTAATAAATAGTAAGTAACAATTTAAAAAATAGTAACAATTTAATAAATAGTAAGTAACAATTTAATAAATAGTAAGTAACAATTTAATAAATAGTAAGTAACAATTTAATAAATAGTAAGTAACAATTTGATAAATAGTAAGTAACAATTTGATAAATAGTAAGTAACAATTTGATAAATAGTAAGTAACAATTTGATAAATAGTAAGTAACCATTTGATAAATAGTAAGTAACCATTTGATAAATAGTAAGTAACCATATGATAAATAGTAAGTAACAATTTAATAAATAGTAAGTAACAATTTAATTAATAGTATGTAACAATTTAATGAATAGTAAGTAACAATTTGATAAATAGTAAGTAACAATTTGATAAATAGTAAGTAACTATTTGATAAATAGTAAGTAACAATTTGATAAATATTAAGTAACCATTTGATAAATAGTAAGTAACCATTTGATAAATAGTAAGTAACAATTTAATTAATAGTAAGTAACAATTTAATAAATAGATAGTAACAATTTAATTAATAGTAAGTAACAACTTAATAAATAGTAAGTAACAATTTAATAAATAGTAAGAAACATTTTAATAAATAGTAAGTAACAATTTGATAAATAGTAAGTAACGATGTGATAAATAGAAAGTAACAATTTGATAAATAGTAAGTAACAATTTAATAAACAGTAACAATTTTATAAATAGTAAGTAACAATTTAATAAATAGTAAGTAACAATTTAATAAATACTAAGTAACAATTTAATAAATAGTAAGTAACAATTTAATAAATAGTAAGTAACAATTTGATAAATAGTAAGTAACAATTTGATAAATAGTAAGTAACAATTTGAAAAATAGTTAGTAACCATTTGATAAATAGTAAGTAACCATTTGATAAATAGTAAGTAACAATTTAATAAATAGTAAGTAACAATTTAATAAATAGATAGTAACAATTTAATTATTAGTAAGTAACAACTTAATAAATAGTAAGTAACAATTTAATTAATAGTAAGAAACATTTTAATAAATAGTAAGTAACAATTTAATAAATAGTAAGTAACAATTTAGTAAATAGTATGTAACAATTTAATAAATAGTAAGTAACAATTTAATACATAGTAAGTAACAATTTAATAAATAGTAAGTAACAATTTAATAAATAGTAAGTAACAATTTAAAAAATAGTAACAATTTAATAAATAGTAAGTAACAATTTAATAAATAGTAAGTAACAATTTAATAAATAGTAAGTAACAATTTAATAAATAGTAAGTAACAATTTGATAAATAGTAAGTAACAATTTGATAAATAGTAAGTAACAATTTGATAAATAGTAAGTAACCATTTAATAAATAGTAAGTAACAATTTAATAAATAGTAAGTAACAATTTAATAAATAGTAAGTAACAATTTAATAAATAGTAAGTAACAATTTAATAAATAGTAAGTAACAATTTAATAAATAGTGAGTAACAATTTAATAAATAGTAAGTAACAATTTAATAAATAGTATGAAACAATTTAATAAATAGTATGTAACAATTTAATAAATAGTAAGTAACAATTTAATAAATATTAAGTAACAATTTAATATATAGTAAGTAACAATTTAATAAATAGTAAGTAACAATTAAATAAATAGTAAGTAACAATTTAATAAATAGTAAGTAACAATTTAATAAATTGTAAGTAACAATTTAATAAATAGTATGTAACAATTTAATAAATAGTAAGTAACAATTTAATACATATTAAGTAACAATTTAATAAATAGTATGTAACAATTTAATAAATAGTAAGTAACAATTTAATAAATAGTAAATAACAATTTAATAAATAGGATGTAACATTTTAATAAATAGTAAGTAACAATTTGATAAATGGTAAGTAACAATTTGATAAATAGTAAGTAACAATTTGATAAATAGTAAGTAACCATTTGATAAATAGTAAGTAACAATTTGATAAATAGTAAGTAACAATTTAATAAATAGTAAGTAACAATTTAATAAATAGTAAGTAACAATTTAATAAATAGTAAGTAACAATTTAATAAATAGATCGTAACAATTTAATTAATAGTAAGTAACAACTTAATAAATAGTAAGTAACAATTTAATAAATAGTAAGAAACATTTTAATAAATAGTAAGTAACAATTTGTTAAATAGTAAGTAACGATTTGATAAATAGAAAGTAACAATTTGACACATAGTAAGTAACAATTTAATAAACAGTAACAATTTAATAAATAGTAAGTAACAATTTAATAAATAGTAAGTAAAAATTTAATAAATAGTTTGTAACAATTTAATAAATAGTAAGTAACAATTTAATAAATAGTAAGTAACAATTTAATAAATAGTGTGTAACAATTTAATAAATAGTAAGTAACAATTTAATACATAGTAAGTAACAATTTAATAAATAGTAAGTAACAATTTAATAAATAGTAAGAAACAATTTGATAAATAGTAAGTAACAATTTGATAAATAGTAATTAACAATTTGATCAATAGTAAGTAACAATTTAATAAATAGTAAGTAACAATTTAATAAATAGTATGTATCAATATTATAAATAGTAAGTAACAATTTAATAAATAGGAACAATTTAATAAATAGTAAGTGACTATTTAATAAATAGTAAGTAACAATTTAATAAATAGTAAGTAACAATTTAATAAATAGTAAGTAACAATTTAATAAATAGTAAGTAACAATTTAATAAATAGTATGTAACAATTTAATAAATTGTAAATAACAATTTAATAAATAGTAAGTAACAATTTAATAAATAGTAAGTAACAATTTAATAAATAGTAATTAACAATTTAATAAATAGTAAGTAACAATTTAATAAATAGTAAGTAACAATTTAATAAATAGTAAGTAACAATTTAATAAATAGTAAGTAACAATTTAATAAATAGTAAGTAACAATTTGATAAATAGTAAGTAACAATTTGATAAATAGTAAGTAACAATTTAAAAAATAGTAACAATTTAATAAATAGTAACAATTTAATAAATAGTAAGTAACAATTTAATAAATAGTAAGTAACAATTTAATAAATAGTAAGTAACAATTTAATAAATACATAGTAACAATTTAATTAATAGTAAGTAACAACTTAATAAATAGTAAGTAACAATTTAATAAATAGTAAGAAACATTTTAATAAATAGTAAGTAACAATTTAATAAATAGATAGTAACAATTTAATTATTAGTAAGTAACAACTTAATAAATAGTAAGAAACAATTTAATTAATAGTAAGAAACATTTTAATAAATAGTAAGTAACAATTTAATAAATAGTAAGTAACAATTTAATAAATAGTATGTAACAATTTAATAAATAGTAAGTAACAATTTAATACATAGTAAGTAACAATTTAATAAATAGTAAGTAACAATTTAATAAATAGTAAGTAACAATTTAAAAAATAGTAACAATTTAATAAATAGTAAGTAACAATTTAATAAATAGTAAGTAACAATTTAATAAATAGTAAGTAACAATTTAATAAATAGTAAGTAACAATTTGATAAATAGTAAGTAACAATTTGATAAATAGTAAGTAACAATTTGATAAATAGTAAGTAACCATTTAATAAATAGTAAGTAACAATTTAATAAATAGTAAGTAACAATTTAATAAATAGTAAGTAACAATTTAATAAATAGTAAGTAACAATTTAATAAATAGTAAGTAACAATTTAATAAATAGTGAGTAACAATTTAATAAATAGTAAGTAACAATTTAATAAATAGTATGAAACAATTTAATAAATAGTATGTAACAATTTAATAAATAGTAAGTAACAATTTAATAAATATTAAGTAACAATTTTATATATAGTAAGTAACAATTTAATAAATAGTAAGTAACAATTTAATAAATAGTAAGTAACAATTTAATAAATAGTAAGTAACAATTTAATAAATTGTAAGTAACAATTTAATAAATAGTATGTAACAATTTAATAAATAGTAAGTAACAATTTAATACATATTAAGTAACAATTTAATAAATAGTATGTAACAATTTAATAAATAGTAAGTAACAATTTAATAAATAGATAGTAACAATTTAATTAATAGTAAGTAACAACTTAATAAATAGTAAGTAACAATTTAATAAATAGTAAGTAACAATTTGATAAATAGTAAGTAACAATATGATAAATAGTAAGTAACAATTTAATAAATAGTAAGTAACAATTTAATAAATAGTAAGTAACAATTTAATATATAGTAAGTAACAATTTAATAAATAGTAAGTAACAATTTAATAAATAGTATGTAACAATTTAATACATATTAAGTAACAATTTAATAAATAGTAAGTAACAATTTAATAAATAGTAAGAAACAATTTGATAAATAGTAAGTAACAATTTGATAAATAGTAAGTAACAATTTGATAAATAGTAAGTAACAATTTAATAAATAGTAAGTAACAATTTAATAAATAGTAAGTAACAATTTAATAAATAGTATGTAACAATTTAATAAATAGTAAGTAACAATTTAATACATAGTAAGTAACAATTTAATAAATAGTAAGTAACAATTTAATAAATAGTAAGTAACAATTTAAAAAATAGTAACAATTTAATAAATAGTAAGTAACAATTTAATAAATAGTAAGTAACAATTTAATAAATAGTAAGTAACAATTTAATAAATAGTAAGTAACAATTTGATAAATAGTAAGTAACAATTTGATAAATAGTAAGTAACAATTTGATAAATAGTAAGTAACCATTTAATAAATAGTAAGTAACAATTTAATAAATAGTAAGTAACAATTTAATAAATAGTAAGTAACAATTTAATAAATAGTAAGTAACAATTTAATAAATAGTAAGTAACAATTTAATAAATAGTGAGTAACAATTTAATAAATAGTAAGTAACAATTTAATAAATAGTATGAAACAATTTAATAAATAGTATGTAACAATTTAATAAATAGTAAGTAACAATTTAATAAATATTAAGTAACAATTTAATATATAGTAAGTAACAATTTAATAAATAGTAAGTAACAATTTAATAAATAGTAAGTAACAATTTAATAAATAGTAAGTAACAATTTAATAAATTGTAAGTAACAATTTAATAAATAGTATGTAACAATTTAATAAATAGTAAGTAACAATTTAATACATATTAAGTAACAATTTAATAAATAGTATGTAACAATTTAATAAATAGTAAGTAACAATTTAATAAATAGATAGTAACAATTTAATTAATAGTAAGTAACAACTTAATAAATAGTAAGTAACAATTTAATAAATAGTAAGTAACAATTTGATAAATAGTAAGTAACAATATGATAAATAGTAAGTAACAATTTAATAAATAGTAAGTAACAATTTAATAAATAGTAAGTAACAATTTAATATATAGTAAGTAACAATTTAATAAATAGTAAGTAACAATTTAATAAATAGTATGTAACAATTTAATACATATTAAGTAACAATTTAATAAATAGTAAGTAACAATTTAATAAATAGTAAGAAACAATTTGATAAATAGTAAGTAACAATTTGATAAATAGTAAGTAACAATTTGATAAATAGTAAGTAACAATTTAATAAATAGTAAGTAACAATTTAATAAATAGTATGTATCAATATTATAAATAGTAAGTAACAATTTAATAAATAGGAACAATTTAATAAATAGTAAGTGACTATTTAATAAATAGTAAGTAACAATTTAATAAATAGTAAGTAACAATTTAATAAATAGTAAGTAACAATTTAATAAATATTAAGTAACAATTTAATAAATAGTATGTAACAATTTAATAAATAGTAAATAACAATTTAATAAATAGTAAGTAACAATTTAATAAATAGTAAGTAACAATTTAATAAATAGTAAGTAACAATTTAATAAATAGTAAGTAACAATTTAATACATATTAAGTAACAATTTAATAAATAGTATGTAACAATTTAATAAATAGTAAGTAACAATTTAATAAATAGATAGTAACCATTTAATTAATAGTAAGTAACAACTTAATAAATAGTAAGTAACAATTTGATAAATAGTAAGTAACAATTAGATAAATAGTATGTAACAATTTAATAAATAGTAAGTAACAATTTAATAAATAGTAAGTAACAATTTAATAAATAGTGGGTAACAATTTAATAAATAGTAAGTAACAATTTAATAAATAGTATGAAACAATTTAATAAATAGTAAGTAACAATTTAATAAATAGTAAGTAACAATTTAATAAATAGTAAGTAACAATTTAATAAATTGTAAGTAACAATTTAATAAATAGTGGGTAACAATTTAATAAATAGTAAGTAACAATTTAATAAATAGTATGAAATAATTTAATAAATAGTAAGAAACAATTTAATAAATAGTAAGTAACAATTTAATAAATAGTAAGTAACAATTTAATAAATTGTAAGTAACAATTTAATAAATAGTATGTAACAATTTAAAAATAGTAGGTAACAATTTAATACATAGTAAGTAACAATTTAATAAATAGTAAGTAACAATTTAATAAATAGTAAGTAACAATTTAAAAAATAGTAACAATTTAATAAATAGTAAGTAACAATTTAATAAATAGTAAGTAACAATTTAATAAATTGTAAGTAACAATTTAATAAATAGTATGTAACAATTTAATAAATAGTAAGTAACAATTTAATACATATTAAGTAACAATTTAATAAATAGTATGTAACAATTTAATAAATAGTAAGTAACAATTTAATAAATAGATAGTAACAATTTAATTAATAGTAAGTAACAACTTAATAAATAGTAAGTAACAATTTAATAAATTGTAAGTAACAATTTAATAAATAGTATGTAACAATTTAATAAATAGTAAGTAACAATTTAATACATATTAAGTAACAATTTAATAAATAGTATGTAACAATTTAATAAATAGTAAGTAACAATTTAATAAATAGATAGTAACAATTTAATTAATAGTAAGTAACAACTTAATAAATAGTAAGTAACAATTTAATAAATAGTAAGTAACAATTTAATAAATAGTAAGTAACAATTTAATAAATAGTAAGTAACAATTTAATAAATAGTAAGTAACAATTTAATAAATAGTAAGTAACAATTTAATAAATAGTGAGTAACAATTTAATAAATAGTAAGTAACAATTTAATAAATAGTATGAAACAATTTAATAAATAGATAGTAACAATTTAATTAATAGTAAGTAACAACTTAATAAATAGTAAGTAACAATTTAATAAATAGTAAGTAACAATTTAATAAATAGTAAGTAACAATTTAATAAATAGTAAGTAACAATTTAATAAATAGTAAGTAACAATTTAAAAAATAGTAACAATTTAATAAATAGTAAGTAACAATTTAATAAATAGTAAGTAACAATTTAATAAATAGTAAGTAACAATTTAATATATAGTAAGTAACAATTTGATAAATAGCAAGTAACAATTTAATAAATAGTAAGTAACAATTTAATAAATAGTAAGTAACAATTTAATAAATAGTAAGTAACAATTTGATAAATAATAAGTAACAATTTAATAAATAGTAAGTAACAATTTAATAAACAGTAAGTAACAATTTAATAAATAGTAAGTAACAATTTAATAAATGGTAAGTAACAATTTAATAAATAGTAAGTAACAATTTAATAAATTGTAAGTAACAATTTAATAAATAGTATGTAACAATTTAATAAATAGTAAGTAACAATTTAATAAATTGTAAGTAACAATTTAATAAATAGTATGTATCAATTTAAAAATAGTAAGTAACAATTTAATAAATAGTAAGTAACAATTTAATAAATAGTATGAAACAATTTAATAAATAGTATGTAACAATTTAATAAATTGTAAGTAACAATTTAATAAATAGTAAGTAACAATTTAATAAATAGTAAGTAACAATTTAATAAATAGTAAGTAACAATTTAATAAATAGTAAGTAACAATTTAATAAATAGTAAGTAACAATTTAATATATTGTAAGTAACAATTTAATAAATAGTATGTAACAATTTATTAAATAGTGAGTAACAATTTAATACATAGTAAGTAACAATTTAATAAATAGTATGTAACAATTTAATAAATAGTAAGTAACAATTTAATAAATAGATAGTAACAATTTAATTAATAGTAAGTAACAACTTAATAAATAGTAAGTAACAATTTGATAAATAGTAAGTAACAATTTGATAAATACTATGTAACAATTTAATAAATAGTAAGTAACAATTTAATAAATATTAAGTAACAATTTAATAAATAGTAAGTAACAATTTAATAAATCGTAAGTAACAATTTAATAAATAGTAAGTAACAATTTAATAAATAGTAAGTAACAATTTAATAAATTGTAAGTAACAATTTAATAAATAGTATGTAACAATTTAATAAATAGTAAGTAACAATTTAATACATATTAAGTAACAATTTAATAAATAGTATGTAACAATTTAATAAATAGTAAGTAACAATTTAATAAATAGATAGTAACAATTTAATTAATAGTAAGTAACAACTTAATAAATAGTAAGTATCAATTTAATAAATAGTAAGTAACAATTTAATAAATAGTAAGTAACAATTTAATAAATAGTAAGTAACAATTTAATAAATAGTAAGTAACAATTTAATAAATAGTAAGTAACAATTTAATAAATAGTGAGTAACAATTTAATAAATAGTAAGTAACAATTTAATAAATAGTATGAAACAATTTAATAAATAGATAGTAACAATTTAATTAATAGTAAGTAACAACTTAATAAATAGTAAGTAACAATTTAATAAATAGTAAGAAACGTTTTAATAAATAGTAAGTAACAATTTAATAAATAGTAAGTAACAATTTAATAAATAGTATGTAACAATTTAATAAATAGTAAGTTACAATTTAATACATAGTAAGTAACAATTTAATAAATAGTAAGTAACAATTTAATAAATAGTAAGTAACAATTTAAAAAATAGTAACAATTTAATAAATAGTAAGTAACAATTTAATAAATAGTAAGTAACAATTTAATAAATAGTAAGTAACAATTTAATATATAGTAAGTAACAATTTGATAAATAGCAAGTAACAATTTAATAAATAGTAAGTAACAATTTAATAAATAGTAAGTAACAATTTAATAAATAGTAAGTAACAATTTAATAAATAATAAGTAACAATTTAATAAATAGTAAGTAACAATTTAATAAACAGTAAGTAACAATTTAATAAATAGTAAGTAACAATTTAATAAATAGTAAGTAACAATTTAATAAATAGTAAGTAACAATTTAATAAATTGTAAGTAACAATTTAATAAATAGTAGGTAACAATTTAATAAATAGTAAGTAACAATTTAATAAATTGTAAGTAACAATTTAATAAATAGTATGTAACAATTTAAAAATAGTAAGTAACAATTTAATAAATAGTAAGTAACAATTTAATAAATAGTATGAAACAATTTAATAAATAGTATGTAACAATTTAATAAATAGTAAGTAACTTTTTAATAAATAGTAAGTAACAATTTAATAAATAGTAAGTAACAATTTAATAAATAGTAAGTAACAATTTAATAAATAGTAAGTAACAATTTAATAAATAGTAAGTAACAATTTAATAAATTGTAAGTAACAATTTAATAAATAGTATGTAACAATTTAATAAATAGTGAGTAACAATTTAATACATAGTAAGTAACAATTTAATAAATAGTATGTAACAATTTAATAAATAGTAAGTAACAATTTAATAAATAGATAGTAACAATTTAATTAATAGTAAGTAACAACTTAATAAATAGTAAGTAACAATTTAATGTATAGTAAGTAACAATTTGATAAATAGTAAGTAACAATTTAATAAATAGTAAGTAACAATTTAATAAATAGTAACTAACAATTTAATAAATAATAAGTAACAATTTAATAAATAGTAAGTAACAATTTAATAAACAGTAAGTAACAATTTAATAAATAGTAAGTAACAATTTAATAAATAGTAAGTAACAATTTAATAAATAGTAAGTAACAATTTAATGATTAGTAAGTAACAATTTAATAAATAGTGAGTAACAATTTAATAAATAGTAAGTAACAATTTAATAAATAGTATGTAACAATTTAATAAATAGTAAGTAACAATTTAATAAATAGTAAGTAACAATTTAATAAATAGTAAGTAAAAATATAATAAATAGTTTGTAACAATTTAATAAATAGTAAGTAACAATTTAATAAATAGTAAGTAACAATTTAATAAATAGTGTGTAACAATTTAATAAATAGTAAGTAACAATTTAATACATAGTAAGTAACAATTTAATAAATAGTAAGTAACAATTTAATAAATAGTAAGAAACAATTTGATAAATAGTAAGTAACAATTTGATAAATAGTAAGTAACAATTTGATAAATAGTAAGTAACAATTTAATAAATAGTAAGTAACAATTTAATAAATAGTATGTATCAATATTATAAATAGTAAGTAACAATTTAATAAATAGGAACAATTTAATAAATAGTAAGTGACTATTTAATAAATAGTAAATAACAATTTAATAAATAGTAAGTAACAATTTAGTAAATAGTAAGTAACAATTTAATAAATAGTAAGTAACAATTTAATAAACAGTAAGTAACAATTTAATAAATAGTATGTAACAATTTAATAAATTGTAAGTAACAATTTAATACATAGTAAGTAACAATTTAATAAATAGTGAGTAACAATTTAATAAATAGTAAGTAACAATTTAAAAAATAGTAACAATTTAATAAATAGTAAGTAACAATTTAATAAATAGTAAGTAACAATTTAATAAATAGTAAGTAACAATTTGATAAATAGTAAGTAACAATTTGATAAATAGTAAGTAACAATTTGATAAATAGTAAGTAACAATTTGATAAATAGTAAGTAACCATTTGATAAATAGTAAGTAACCATTTGATAAATAGTAAGTAACCATATGATAAATAGTAAGTAACAATTTAATAAATAGTAAGTAACAATTTAATTAATAGTATGTAACAATTTAATGAATAGTAAGTAACAATTTGATAAATAGTAAGTAACAATTTGATAAATAGTAAGTAACTATTTGATAAATAGTAAGTAACAATTTGATAAATATTAAGTAACCATTTGATAAATAGTAAGTAACCATTTGATAAATAGTAAGTAACAATTTAATTAATAGTAAGTAACAATTTAATAAATAGATAGTAACAATTTAATTAATAGTAAGTAACAACTTAATAAATAGTAAGTAACAATTTAATAAATAGTAAGAAACATTTTAATAAATAGTAAGTAACAATTTGATAAATAGTAAGTAACGATGTGATAAATAGAAAGTAACAATTTGATAAATAGTAAGTAACAATTTAATAAACAGTAACAATTTTATAAATAGTAAGTAACAATTTAATAAATAGTAAGTAACAATTTAATAAATACTAAGTAACAATTTAATAAATAGTAAGTAACAATTTAATAAATAGTAAGTAACAATTTGATAAATAGTAAGTAACAATTTGATAAATAGTAAGTAACAATTTGAAAAATAGTTAGTAACCATTTGATAAATAGTAAGTAACCATTTGATAAATAGTAAGTAACAATTTAATAAATAGTAAGTAACAATTTAATAAATAGATAGTAACAATTTAATTATTAGTAAGTAACAACTTAATAAATAGTAAGTAACAATTTAATTAATAGTAAGAAACATTTTAATAAATAGTAAGTAACAATTTAATAAATAGTAAGTAACAATTTAGTAAATAGTATGTAACAATTTAATAAATAGTAAGTAACAATTTAATACATAGTAAGTAACAATTTAATAAATAGTAAGTAACAATTTAATAAATAGTAAGTAACAATTTAATAAATAGTAAGTAACAATTTAAAAAATAGTAACAATTTAATAAATAGTAAGTAACAATTTAATAAATAGTAAGTAACAATTTAATAAATAGTAAGTAACAATTTAATAAATAGTAAGTAACAATTTGATAAATAGTAAGTAACAATTTGATAAATAGTAAGTAACAATTTGATAAATAGTAAGTAACCATTTAATAAATAGTAAGTAACAATTTAATAAATAGTAAGTAACAATTTAATAAATAGTAAGTAACAATTTAATAAATAGTAAGTAACAATTTAATAAATAGTAAGTAACAATTTAATAAATAGTGAGTAACAATTTAATAAATAGTAAGTAACAATTTAATAAATAGTATGAAACAATTTAATAAATAGTATGTAACAATTTAATAAATAGTAAGTAACAATTTAATAAATATTAAGTAACAATTTAATATATAGTAAGTAACAATTTAATAAATAGTAAGTAACAATTAAATAAATAGTAAGTAACAATTTAATAAATAGTAAGTAACAATTTAATAAATTGTAAGTAACAATTTAATAAATAGTATGTAACAATTTAATAAATAGTAAGTAACAATTTAATACATATTAAGTAACAATTTAATAAATAGTATGTAACAATTTAATAAATAGTAAGTAACAATTTAATAAATAGTAAGTAACAATTTAATAAATAGGATGTAACATTTTAATAAATAGTAAGTAACAATTTGATAAATGGTAAGTAACAATTTGATAAATAGTAAGTAACAATTTGATAAATAGTAAGTAACCATTTGATAAATAGTAAGTAACAATTTGATAAATAGTAAGTAACAATTTAATAAATAGTAAGTAACAATTTAATAAATAGTAAGTAACAATTTAATAAATAGTAAGTAACAATTTAATAAATAGATCGTAACAATTTAATTAATAGTAAGTAACAACTTAATAAATAGTAAGTAACAATTTAATAAATAGTAAGAAACATTTTAATAAATAGTAAGTAACAATTTGTTAAATAGTAAGTAACGATTTGATAAATAGAAAGTAACAATTTGACACATAGTAAGTAACAATTTAATAAACAGTAACAATTTAATAAATAGTAAGTAACAATTTAATAAATAGTAAGTAAAAATTTAATAAATAGTTTGTAACAATTTAATAAATAGTAAGTAACAATTTAATAAATAGTAAGTAACAATTTAATAAATAGTGTGTAACAATTTAATAAATAGTAAGTAACAATTTAATACATAGTAAGTAACAATTTAATAAATAGTAAGTAACAATTTAATAAATAGTAAGAAACAATTTGATAAATAGTAAGTAACAATTTGATAAATAGTAATTAACAATTTGATCAATAGTAAGTAACAATTTAATAAATAGTAAGTAACAATTTAATAAATAGTATGTATCAATATTATAAATAGTAAGTAACAATTTAATAAATAGGAACAATTTAATAAATAGTAAGTGACTATTTAATAAATAGTAAGTAACAATTTAATAAATAGTAAGTAACAATTTAATAAATAGTAAGTAACAATTTAATAAATAGTAAGTAACAATTTAATAAATAGTATGTAACAATTTAATAAATTGTAAATAACAATTTAATAAATAGTAAGTAACAATTTAATAAATAGTAAGTAACAATTTAATAAATAGTAATTAACAATTTAATAAATAGTAAGTAACAATTTAATAAATAGTAAGTAACAATTTAATAAATAGTAAGTAACAATTTAATAAATAGTAAGTAACAATTTAATAAATAGTAAGTAACAATTTGATAAATAGTAAGTAACAATTTGATAAATAGTAAGTAACAATTTAAAAAATAGTAACAATTTAATAAATAGTAACAATTTAATAAATAGTAAGTAACAATTTAATAAATAGTAAGTAACAATTTAATAAATAGTAAGTAACAATTTAATAAATACATAGTAACAATTTAATTAATAGTAAGTAACAACTTAATAAATAGTAAGTAACAATTTAATAAATAGTAAGAAACATTTTAATAAATAGTAAGTAACAATTTAATAAATAGATAGTAACAATTTAATTATTAGTAAGTAACAACTTAATAAATAGTAAGAAACAATTTAATTAATAGTAAGAAACATTTTAATAAATAGTAAGTAACAATTTAATAAATAGTAAGTAACAATTTAATAAATAGTATGTAACAATTTAATAAATAGTAAGTAACAATTTAATACATAGTAAGTAACAATTTAATAAATAGTAAGTAACAATTTAATAAATAGTAAGTAACAATTTAAAAAATAGTAACAATTTAATAAATAGTAAGTAACAATTTAATAAATAGTAAGTAACAATTTAATAAATAGTAAGTAACAATTTAATAAATAGTAAGTAACAATTTGATAAATAGTAAGTAACAATTTGATAAATAGTAAGTAACAATTTGATAAATAGTAAGTAACAATTTAATAAATAGTAAGTAACAATTTAATAAATAGTAAGTAACAATTTAATAAATAGTGAGTAACAATTTAATAAATAGTAAGTAACAATTTAATAAATAGTATGAAACAATTTAATAAATAGTATGTAACAATTTAATAAATAGTAAGTAACAATTTAATAAATATTAAGTAACAATTTAATATATAGTAAGTAACAATTTAATAAATAGTAAGTAACAATTTAATAAATAGTAAGTAACAATTTAATAAATAGTAAGTAACAATTTAATAAATTGTAAGTAACAATTTAATAAATAGTATGTAACAATTTAATAAATAGTAAGTAACAATTTAATACATATTAAGTAACAATTTAATAAATAGTATGTAACAATTTAATAAATAGTAAGTAACAATTTAATAAATAGATAGTAACAATTTAATTAATAGTAAGTAACAACTTAATAAATAGTAAGTAACAATTTAATAAATAGTAAGTAACAATTTGATAAATAGTAAGTAACAATATGATAAATAGTAAGTAACAATTTAATAAATAGTAAGTAACAATTTAATAAATAGTAAGTAACAATTTAATATATAGTAAGTAACAATTTAATAAATAGTAAGTAACAATTTAATAAATAGTATGTAACAATTTAATACATATTAAGTAACAATTTAATAAATAGTAAGTAACAATTTAATAAATAGTAAGAAACAATTTGATAAATAGTAAGTAACAATTTGATAAATAGTAAGTAACAATTTGATAAATAGTAAGTAACAATTTAATAAATAGTAAGTAACAATTTAATAAATAGTAAGTAACAATTTAATAAATAGTATGTAACAATTTAATAAATAGTAAGTAACAATTTAATACATAGTAAGTAACAATTTAATAAATAGTAAGTAACAATTTAATAAATAGTAAGTAACAATTTAAAAAATAGTAACAATTTAATAAATAGTAAGTAACAATTTAATAAATAGTAAGTAACAATTTAATAAATAGTAAGTAACAATTTAATAAATAGTAAGTAACAATTTGATAAATAGTAAGTAACAATTTGATAAATAGTAAGTAACAATTTGATAAATAGTAAGTAACCATTTAATAAATAGTAAGTAACAATTTAATAAATAGTAAGTAACAATTTAATAAATAGTAAGTAACAATTTAATAAATAGTAAGTAACAATTTAATAAATAGTAAGTAACAATTTAATAAATAGTGAGTAACAATTTAATAAATAGTAAGTAACAATTTAATAAATAGTATGAAACAATTTAATAAATAGTATGTAACAATTTAATAAATAGTAAGTAACAATTTAATAAATATTAAGTAACAATTTAATATATAGTAAGTAACAATTTAATAAATAGTAAGTAACAATTTAATAAATAGTAAGTAACAATTTAATAAATAGTAAGTAACAATTTAATAAATTGTAAGTAACAATTTAATAAATAGTATGTAACAATTTAATAAATAGTAAGTAACAATTTAATACATATTAAGTAACAATTTAATAAATAGTATGTAACAATTTAATAAATAGTAAGTAACAATTTAATAAATAGATAGTAACAATTTAATTAATAGTAAGTAACAACTTAATAAATAGTAAGTAACAATTTAATAAATAGTAAGTAACAATTTGATAAATAGTAAGTAACAATATGATAAATAGTAAGTAACAATATAATAAATAGTAAGTAACAATTTAATAAATAGTAAGTAACAATTTAATATATAGTAAGTAACAATTTAATAAATAGTAAGTAACAATTTAATAAATAGTATGTAACAATTTAATACATATTAAGTAACAATTTAATAAATAGTAAGTAACAATTTAATAAATAGTAAGAAACAATTTGATAAATAGTAAGTAACAATTTGATAAATAGTAAGTAACAATTTGATAAATAGTAAGTAACAATTTAATAAATAGTAAGTAACAATTTAATAAATAGTATGTATCAATATTATAAATAGTAAGTAACAATTTAATAAATAGGAACAATTTAATAAATAGTAAGTGACTATTTAATAAATAGTAAGTAACAATTTAATAAATAGTAAGTAACAATTTAATAAATAGTAAGTAACAATTTAATAAATATTAAGTAACAATTTAATAAATAGTATGTAACAATTTAATAAATAGTAAATAACAATTTAATAAATAGTAAGTAACAATTTAATAAATAGTAAGTAACAATTTAATAAATAGTAAGTAACAATTTAATAAATAGTAAGTAACAATTTAATACATATTAAGTAACAATTTAATAAATAGTATGTAACAATTTAATAAATAGTAAGTAACAATTTAATAAATAGATAGTAACCATTTAATTAATAGTAAGTAACAACTTAATAAATAGTAAGTAACAATTTGATAAATAGTAAGTAACAATTAGATAAATAGTATGTAACAATTTAATAAATAGTAAGTAACAATTTAATAAATAGTAAGTAACAATTTAATAAATAGTGGGTAACAATTAGATAAATAGTATGTAACAATTTAATAAATAGTAAGTAACAATTTAATAAATAGTAAGTAACAATTTAATAAATAGTGGGTAACAATTTAATAAATAGTAAGTAACAATTTAATAAATAGTATGAAACAATTTAATAAATAGTAAGTAACAATTTAATAAATAGTAAGTAACAATTTAATAAATAGTAAGTAACAATTTAATAAATTGTAAGTAACAATTTAATAAATAGTGGGTAACAATTTAATAAATAGTAAGTAACAATTTAATAAATAGTATGAAACAATTTAATAAATAGTAAGAAACAATTTAATAAATAGTAAGTAACAATTTAATAAATAGTAAGTAACAATTTAATAAATTGTAAGTAACAATTTAATAAATAGTATGTAACAATTTAAAAATAGTAGGTAACAATTTAATACATAGTAATTAACAATTTAATAAATAGTAAGTAACAATTTAATAAATAGTAAGTAACAATTTAAAAAATAGTAACAATTTAACAAATAGTAAGTAACAATTTAATAAATAGTAAGTAACAATTTAATAAATAGTAAGTAACAATTTAATAAATAGTAAGTAACAATTTAATAAATAGTAAGTAACAATTTAATAAATACATAGTAACAATTTAATTAATAGTAAGTAACAACTTAATAAATAGTAAGTAACAATTTAATAAATAGTAAGAAACATTTTAATAAATATTAAGTAACAATTTGATAAATAGTAAGTAACGATTTGATAAATAGAGTGTAACAATTTGATACATAGTAAGTAACAATTTAATAAACAGTAACAATTTAATAAATAGTAAGTAACAATTTAATAAATAGTAAGTAAAAATTTAATAAATAGTTTGTAACAATTTAATAAATAGTAAGTAACAATTTAATAAATGGTAAGTAACAATTTAATAAATAGTGTGTAACAATTTAATAAATAGTAAGTAACAATTTAATACATAGTAAGTAACAATTTAATAAATAGTAAGTAACAATTTGATAAATAGTAAGTAACAATTTGATAAATAGTAAGTAACAATTTAATAAATAGTAAGTAACAATTTAATAAATAGTATGTATCAATATTATAAATAGTAAGTAACAATTTAATAAATAGGAACAATTTAATAAATAGTAAGTGACTATTTAATGAATAGTAAGTAACAATTTAATAAATAGTAAGTAACAATTTAATAAATAGTAAGTAACAATTTAATAAATATTAAGTAACAATTTAATAAATAGTATGTATCAATTTAATAAATAGTAAATAACAATTTAATAAATAGTAAATAACAATTTAATAAATAGTAAGTAACAATTTAATAAATAGTAAGTAACAATTTAATAAATAGTAAGTAACAATTTAATAAATAGTAAGTAACAATTTAATACATATTAAGTAACAATTTAATAAATAGTATGTAACAATTTAATAAATAGTAAGTAACAATTTAATAAATAGATAGTAACAATTTAATTAATAGTAAGTAACAACTTAATAAATAGTAAGTAACAATTTGATAAATAGTAAGTAACAATTTGATAAATAGTATGTAACAATTTAATAAATAGTAAGTAACAATTTAATAAATATTAAGTAACAATTTAATAAATAGTAAGTAACAATTTAATAAATAGTAAGTAACAATTTAATAAATAGTAAGTAACAATTTAATAAATAGTAAGTAACAATTTAATAAATTGTAAGTAACAATTTAATAAATAGTATGTAACAATTTAATTAATAGTAAGTAACAATTTAATACATATTAAGTAACAATTTAATAAATAGTATGTAACAATTTAATAAATAGTAAGTAACAATTTAATAAATAGATAGTAACAATTTAATTAATAGTAAGTAACAACTTAATAAATAGTAAGTAACAATTTAATAAATAGTAAGTAACAATTTAATAAATAGTAAGTAACAATTTAACAAATAGTGTGTAACAATTTAATAAATAGTAAGTAACAATTTAATACATAGTAAGTAACAATTTAATAAATAGTAAGTAACAATTTAATAAATAGTAAGAAACAATTTGATAAATAGTAAGTAACAATTTGATAAATAGTAAGTAACAATTTGATAAATAGTAAGTAACAATTTAATAAATAGTAAGTAACAATTTAATAAATAGTATGTATCAATATTATAAATAGTAAGTAACAATTTAATAAATAGGAACAATTTAATAAATAGTAAGTGACTATTTAATGAATAGTAAGTAACAATTTAATAAATAGTAAGTAACAATTTAATAAATAGTAAGTAACAATTTAATAAATATTAAGTAACAATTTAATAAATAGTATGTAACAATTTAATAAATAGTAAATAACAATTTAATAAATAGTAAGTAACAATTTAATAAATAGTAAGTAACAAATTAATAAATAGTAAGTAACAATTTAATAAATAGTAAGTAACAATTTAATAAATAGTAAGTAACAATTTAATAAATAGTAAGTAACAATTTGATAAATAGTAAGTAACAATTTGATAAATAGTAAGTAACAATTTGATAAATAGTAAGTAACAATTTAATAAATAGTAAGTAACAATTTAATAAATAGTAAGTAACAATTTAATAAATAGTGAGTAACAATTTAATAAATAGTAAGTAACAATTTAATAAATAGTATGAAACAATTTAATAAATAGTATGTAACAATTTAATAAATAGTAAGTAACAATTTAATAAATATTAAGTAACAATTTAATATATAGTAAGTAACAATTTAATAAATAGTAAGTAACAATTTAATAAATAGTAAGTAACAATTTAATAAATAGTAAGTAACAATTTAATAAATTGTAAGTAACAATTTAATAAATAGTATGTAACAATTTAATAAATAGTAAGTAACAATTTAATACATATTAAGTAACAATTTAATAAATAGTATGTAACAATTTAATAAATAGTAAGTAACAATTTAATAAATAGATAGTAACAATTTAATTAATAGTAAGTAACAACTTAATAAATAGTAAGTAACAATTTAATAAATAGTAAGTAACAATTTGATAAATAGTAAGTAACAATATGATAAATAGTAAGTAACAATTTAATAAATAGTAAGTAACAATTTAATAAATAGTAAGTAACAATTTAATATATAGTAAGTAACAATTTAATAAATAGTAAGTAACAATTTAATAAATAGTATGTAACAATTTAATACATATTAAGTAACAATTTAATAAATAGTAAGTAACAATTTAATAAATAGTAAGAAACAATTTGATAAATAGTAAGTAACAATTTGATAAATAGTAAGTAACAATTTGATAAATAGTAAGTAACAATTTGATAAATAGTAAGTAACAATTTAATAAATAGTAAGTAACAATTTAATAAATAGTATGTAACAATTTAATAAATAGTAAGTAACAATTTAATACATAGTAAGTAACAATTTAATAAATAGTAAGTAACAATTTAATAAATAGTAAGTAACAATTTAAAAAATAGTAACAATTTAATAAATAGTAAGTAACAATTTAATAAATAGTAAGTAACAATTTAATAAATAGTAAGTAACAATTTAATAAATAGTAAGTAACAATTTGATAAATAGTAAGTAACAATTTGATAAATAGTAAGTAACAATTTGATAAATAGTAAGTAACCATTTAATAAATAGTAAGTAACAATTTAATAAATAGTAAGTAACAATTTAATAAATAGTAAGTAACAATTTAATAAATAGTAAGTAACAATTTAATAAATAGTAAGTAACAATTTAATAAATAGTGAGTAACAATTTAATAAATAGTAAGTAACAATTTAATAAATAGTATGAAACAATTTAATAAATAGTATGTAACAATTTAATAAATAGTAAGTAACAATTTAATAAATATTAAGTAACAATTTAATATATAGTAAGTAACAATTTAATAAATAGTAAGTAACAATTTAATAAATAGTAAGTAACAATTTAATAAATAGTAAGTAACAATTTAATAAATTGTAAGTAACAATTTAATAAATAGTATGTAACAATTTAATAAATAGTAAGTAACAATTTAATACATAGTAAGTAACAATTTAATAAATAGTATGTAACAATTTAATAAATAGTAAGTAACAATTTAATAAATAGATAGTAACAATTTAATTAATAGTAAGTAACAACTTAATAAATAGTAAGTAACAATTTAATAAATAGTAAGTAACAATTTGATAAATAGTAAGTAACAATATGATAAATAGTAAGTAACAATTTAATAAATAGTAAGTAACAATTTAATAAATAGTAAGTAACAATTTAATATATAGTAAGTAACAATTTAATAAATAGTAAGTAACAATTTAATAAATAGTATGTAACAATTTAATACATATTAAGTAACAATTTAATAAATAGTAAGTAACAATTTAATAAATAGTAAGAAACAATTTGATAAATAGTAAGTAACAATTTGATAAATAGTAAGTAACAATTTGATAAATAGTAAGTAACAATTTAATAAATAGTAAGTAACAATTTAATAAATAGTATGTATCAATATTATAAATAGTAAGTAACAATTTAATAAATAGGAACAATTTAATAAATAGTAAGTGACTATTTAATAAATAGTAAGTAACAATTTAATAAATAGTAAGTAACAATTTAATAAATAGTAAGTAACAATTTAATAAATATTAAGTAACAATTTAATAAATAGTATGTAACAATTTAATAAATAGTAAATAACAATTTAATAAATAGTAAGTAACAATTTAATAAATAGTAAGTAACAATTTAATAAATAGTAAGTAACAATTTAATAAATAGTAAGTAACAATTTAATACATATTAAGTAACAATTTAATAAATAGTATGTAACAATTTAATAAATAGTAAGTAACAATTTAATAAATAGATAGTAACCATTTAATTAATAGTAAGTAACAACTTAATAAATAGTAAGTAACAATTTGATAAATAGTAAGTAACAATTAGATAAATAGTATGTAACAATTTAATAAATAGTAAGTAACAATTTAATAAATAGTAAGTAACAATTTAATAAATAGTGGGTAACAATTTAATAAATAGTAAGTAACAATTTAATAAATAGTATGAAACAATTTAATAAATAGTAAGTAACAATTTAATAAATAGTAAGTAACAATTTAATAAATAGTAAGTAACAATTTAATAAATTGTAAGTAACAATTTAATAAATAGTGGGTAACAATTTAATAAATAGTAAGTAACAATTTAATAAATAGTATGAAACAATTTAATAAATAGTAAGAAACAATTTAATAAATAGTAAGTAACAATTTAATAAATAATAAGTAACAATTTAATAAATTGTAAGTAACAATTTAATAAATAGTATGTAACAATTTAAAAATAGTAGGTAACAATTTAATACATAGTAATTAACAATTTAATAAATAGTAAGTAACAATTTAATAAATAGTAAGTAACAATTTAAAAAATAGTAACAATTTAATAAATAGTAAGTAACAATTTAATAAATAGTAAGTAACAATTTAATAAATAGTAAGTAACAATTTAATAAATAGTAAGTAACAATTTAATAAATAGTAAGTAACAATTTAATAAATACATAGTAACAATTTAATTAATAGTAAGTAACAACTTAATAAATAGTAAGTAACAATTTAATAAATAGTAAGAAACATTTTAATAAATATTAAGTAACAATTTGATAAATAGTAAGTAACGATTTGATAAATAGAGTGTAACAATTTGATACATAGTAAGTAACAATTTAATAAACAGTAACAATTTAATAAATAGTAAGTAACAATTTAATAAATAGTAAGTAAAAATTTAATAAATAGTTTGTAACAATTTAATAAATAGTAAGTAACAATTTAATAAATGGTAAGTAACAATTTAATAAATAGTGTGTAACAATTTAATAAATAGTAAGTAACAATTTAATACATAGTAAGTAACAATTTAATAAATAGTAAGTAACAATTTGATAAATAGTAAGTAACAATTTGATAAATAGTAAGTAACAATTTAATAAATAGTAAGTAACAATTTAATAAATAGTATGTATCAATATTATAAATAGTAAGTAACAATTTAATAAATAGGAACAATTTAATAAATAGTAAGTGACTATTTAATGAATAGTAAGTAACAATTTAATAAATAGTAAGTAACAATTTAATAAATAGTAAGTAACAATTTAATAAATATTAAGTAACAATTTAATAAATAGTATGTATCAATTTAATAAATAGTAAATAACAATTTAATAAATAGTAAATAACAATTTAATAAATAGTAAGTAACAATTTAATAAATAGTAAGTAACAATTTAATAAATAGTAAGTAACAATTTAATAAATAGTAAGTAACAATTTAATACATATTAAGTAACAATTTAATAAATAGTATGTAACAATTTAATAAATAGTAAGTAACAATTTAATAAATAGATAGTAACAATTTAATTAATAGTAAGTAACAACTTAATAAATAGTAAGTAACAATTTGATAAATAGTAAGTAACAATTTGATAAATAGTATGTAACAATTTAATAAATAGTAAGTAACAATTTAATAAATATTAAGTAACAATTTAATAAATAGTAAGTAACAATTTAATAAATAGTAAGTAACAATTTAATAAATAGTAAGTAACAATTTAATAAATAGTAAGTAACAATTTAATAAATTGTAAGTAACAATTTAATAAATAGTATGTAACAATTTAATTAATAGTAAGTAACAATTTAATACATATTAAGTAACAATTTAATAAATAGTATGTAACAATTTAATAAATAGTAAGTAACAATTTAATAAATAGATAGTAACAATTTAATTAATAGTAAGTAACAACTTAATAAATAGTAAGTAACAATTTAATAAATAGTAAGTAACAATTGAATAAATAGTAAGTAACAATTTAACAAATAGTGTGTAACAATTTAATAAATAGTAAGTAACAATTTAATACATAGTAAGTAACAATTTAATAAATAGTAAGTAACAATTTAATAAATAGTAAGAAACAATTTGATAAATAGTAAGTAACAATTTGATAAATAGTAAGTAACAATTTGATAAATAGTAAGTAACAATTTAATAAATAGTAAGTAACAATTTAATAAATAGTATGTATCAATATTATAAATAGTAAGTAACAATTTAATAAATAGGAACAATTTAATAAATAGTAAGTGACTATTTAATGAATAGTAAGTAACAATTTAATAAATAGTAAGTAACAATTTAATAAATAGTAAGTAACAATTTAATAAATATTAAGTAACAATTTAATAAATAGTATGTAACAATTTAATAAATAGTAAATAACAATTTAATAAATAGTAAGTAACAATTTAATAAATAGTAAGTAACAAATTAATAAATAGTAAGTAACAATTTAATAAATAGTAAGTAACAATTTAATACATATTAAGTAACAATTTAATAAATAGTATGTAACAATTTAATAAATAGTAAGTAACAATTTAATAAATAGATAGTAACAATTTAATTAATAGTAAGTAACAACTTAATAAATAGTAAGTAACAATTTGATAAATAGTACGTAACAATTTGATAAATAGTAAGTAACAATTTAATAAATAGTAAGTAACAATTTAATAAATTGTAAGTAACAATTTAATAAATAGTGGGTAACAATTTAATAAATAGTAAGTAACAATTTAATAAATAGTAAGTAACAATTTAATAAATAGTATGTATCAATATTATAAATAGTAAGTAACAATTTAATAAATAGGAACAATTTAATAAATAGTAAGTGACTATTTAATGAATAGTAAGTAACAATTTAATAAATAGTAAGTAACAATTTAATAAATAGTAAGTAACAATTTAATAAATATTAAGTAACAATTTAATAAATAGTATGTAACAATTTAATAAATAGTAAATAACAATTTAATAAATAGTAAGTAACAATTTAATAAATAGTAAGTAACAAATTAATAAATAGTAAGTAACAATTTAATAAATAGTAAGTAACAATTTAATACATATTAAGTAACAATTTAATAAATAGTATGTAACAATTTAATAAATAGTAAGTAACAATTTAATAAATAGATAGTAACAATTTAATTAATAGTAAGTAACAACTTAATAAATAGTAAGTAACAATTTAATAAATAGTAAGTAACAATTGAATAAATAGTAAGTAACAATTTAACAAATAGTGTGTAACAATTTAATAAATAGTAAGTAACAATTTAATACATAGTAAGTAACAATTTAATAAATAGTAAGTAACAATTTAATAAATAGTAAGAAACAATTTGATAAATAGTAAGTAACAATTTGATAAATAGTAAGTAACAATTTGATAAATAGTAAGTAACAATTTAATAAATAGTAAGTAACAATTTAATAAATAGTATGTATCAATATTATAAATAGTAAGTAACAATTTAATAAATAGGAACAATTTAATAAATATTAAGTAACAATTTAATAAATAGTATGTAACAATTTAATAAATAGTAAGTAACAATTTAATAAATATTAAGTAACAATTTAATAAATAGTAAGTAACAATTTAATAAATAGTAAGTAACAATTTAATAAATAGTAAGTAACAATTTAATAAATAGTAAGTAACAATTTAATAAATTGTAAGTAACAATTTAATAAATAGTATGTAACAATTTAATTAATAGTAAGTAACAATTTAATACATATTAAGTAACAATTTAATAAATAGTATGTAACAATTTAATAAATAGTAAGTAACAATTTAATAAATAGATAGTAACAATTTAATTAATAGTAAGTAACAACTTAATAAATAGTAAGTAACAATTTAATAAATAGTAAGTAACAATTTAATAAATAGTAAGTAACAATTTAATAAATAGTAAGTAACAATTTAATAAATAGTAAGTAAAAATTTAATAAATAGTATGTATCAATATTATAAATAGTAAGTAACAATTTAATACATATTAAGTAACAATTTAATAAATAGTATGTAACAATTTAATAAATAGTAAGTAACAATTTAATAAATAGATAGTAACAATTTAATTAATAGTAAGTAACAACTTAATAAATAGTAAGTAACAATTTAATAAATAGTAAGTAACAATTTGATAAATAGTAAGTAACAATATGATAAATAGTAAGTAACAATTTAATAAATAGTAAGTAACAATTTAATAAATAGTAAGTAACAATTTAATATATAGTAAGTAACAATTTAATAAATAGTAAGTAACAATTTAATAAATAGTATGTAACAATTTAATACATATTAAGTAACAATTTAATAAATAGTAAGTAACAATTTAATAAATAGTAAGAAACAATTTGATAAATAGTAAGTAACAATTTGATAAATAGTAAGTAACAATTTGATAAATAGTAAGTAACAATTTAATAAATAGTAAGTAACAATTTAATAAATAGTATGTATCAATATTATAAATAGTAAGTAACAATTTAATAAATAGGAACAATTTAATAAATAGTAAGTGACTATTTAATAAATAGTAAGTAACAATTTAATAAATAGTAAGTAACAATTTAATAAATAGTAAGTAACAATTTAATAAATATTAAGTAACAATTTAATAAATAGTATGTAACAATTTAATAAATAGTAAATAACAATTTAATAAATAGTAAGTAACAATTTAATAAATAGTAAGTAACAATTTAATAAATAGTAAGTAACAATTTAATAAATAGTAAGTAACAATTTAATACATATTAAGTAACAATTTAATAAATAGTATGTAACAATTTAATAAATAGTAAGTAACAATTTAATAAATAGATAGTAACCATTTAATTAATAGTAAGTAACAACTTAATAAATAGTAAGTAACAATTTGATAAATAGTAAGTAACAATTAGATAAATAGTATGTAACAATTTAATAAATAGTAAGTAACAATTTAATAAATAGTAAGTAACAATTTAATAAATAGTGGGTAACAATTTAATAAATAGTAAGTAACAATTTAATAAATAGTATGAAACAATTTAATAAATAGTAAGTAACAATTTAATAAATAGTAAGTAACAATTTAATAAATAGTAAGTAACAATTTAATAAATTGTAAGTAACAATTTAATAAATAGTGGGTAACAATTTAATAAATAGTAAGTAACAATTTAATAAATAGTATGAAACAATTTAATAAATAGTAAGAAACAATTTAATAAATAGTAAGTAACAATTTAATAAATAGTAAGTAACAATTTAATAAATTGTAAGTAACAATTTAATAAATAGTATGTAACAATTTAAAAATAGTAGGTAACAATTTAATACATAGTAAGTAACAATTTAATAAATAGTAAGTAACAATTTAATAAATAGTAAGTAACAATTTAAAAAATAGTAACAATTTAATAAATAGTAAGTAACAATTTAATAAATAGTAAGTAACAATTTAATAAATAGTAAGTAACAATTTAATAAATAGTAAGTAACAATTTAATAAATAGTAAGTAACAATTTAATAAATACATAGTAACAATTTAATTAATAGTAAGTAACAACTTAATAAATAGTAAGTAACAATTTAATAAATAGTAAGAAACATTTTAATAAATATTAAGTAACAATTTGATAAATAGTAAGTAACGATTTGATAAATAGAGTGTAACAATTTGATACATAGTAAGTAACAATTTAATAAACAGTAACAATTTAATAAATAGTAAGTAACAATTTAATAAATAGTAAGTAATAATTTAATAAATAGTTTGTAACAATTTAATAAATAGTAAGTAACAATTTAATAAATGGTAAGTAACAATTTAATAAATAGTGTGTAACAATTTAATAAATAGTAAGTAACAATTTAATACATAGTAAGTAACAATTTAATAAATAGTAAGTAACAATTTGATAAATAGTAAGTAACAATTTGATAAATAGTAAGTAACAATTTAATAAATAGTAAGTAACAATTTAATAAATAGTATGTATCAATATTATAAATAGTAAGTAACAATTTAATAAATAGGAACAATTTAATAAATAGTAAGTGACTATTTAATGAATAGTAAGTAACAATTTAATAAATAGTAAGTAACAATTTAATAAATAGTAAGTAACAATTTAATAAATATTAAGTAACAATTTAATAAATAGTATGTATCAATTTAATAAATAGTAAATAACAATTTAATAAATAGTAAATAACAATTTAATAAATAGTAAGTAACAATTTAATAAATAGTAAGTAACAATTTAATAAATAGTAAGTAACAATTTAATAAATAGTAAGTAACAATTTAATACATATTAAGTAACAATTTAATAAATAGTATGTAACAATTTAATAAATAGTAAGTAACAATTTAATAAATAGATAGTAACAATTTAATTAATAGTAAGTAACAACTTAATAAATAGTAAGTAACAATTTGATAAATAGTAAGTAACAATTTGATAAATAGTATGTAACAATTTAATAAATAGTAAGTAACAATTTAATAAATATTAAGTAACAATTTAATAAATAGTAAGTAACAATTTAATAAATAGTAAGTAACAATTTAATAAATAGTAAGTAACAATTTAATAAATAGTAAGTAACAATTTAATAAATTGTAAGTAACAATTTAATAAATAGTATGTAACAATTTAATTAATAGTAAGTAACAATTTAATACATATTAAGTAACAATTTAATAAATAGTATGTAACAATTTAATAAATAGTAAGTAACAATTTAATAAATAGATAGTAACAATTTAATTAATAGTAAGTAACAACTTAATAAATAGTAAGTAACAATTTAATAAATAGTAAGTAACAATTTAATAAATAGTAAGTAACAATTTAACAAATAGTGTGTAACAATTTAATAAATAGTAAGTAACAATTTAATACATAGTAAGTAACAATTTAATAAATAGTAAGTAACAATTTAATAAATAGTAAGAAACAATTTGATAAATAGTAAGTAACAATTTGATAAATAGTAAGTAACAATTTGATAAATAGTAAGTAACAATTTAATAAATAGTAAGTAACAATTTAATAAATAGTATGTATCAATATTATAAATAGTAAGTAACAATTTAATAAATAGGAACAATTTAATAAATAGTAAGTGACTATTTAATGAATAGTAAGTAACAATTTAATAAATAGTAAGTAACAATTTAATAAATAGTAAGTAACAATTTAATAAATATTAAGTAACAATTTAATAAATAGTATGTAACAATTTAATAAATAGTAAATAACAATTTAATAAATAGTAAGTAACAATTTAATAAATAGTAAGTAACAAATTAATAAATAGTAAGTAACAATTTAATAAATAGTAAGTAACAATTTAATACATATTAAGTAACAATTTAATAAATAGTATGTAACAATTTAATAAATAGTAAGTAACAATTTAATAAATAGATAGTAACAATTTAATTAATAGTAAGTAACAACTTAATAAATAGTAAGTAACAATTTGATAAATAGTACGTAACAATTTGATAAATAGTATGTAACAATTTAATAAATAGTAAGTAACAATTTAATAAATATTAAGTAACAATTTAATAAATAGTAAGTAACAATTTAATAAATAGTAAGTAACAATTTAATAAATAGTAAGTAACAATTTAATAAATAGTAAGTAACAATTTAATAAATTGTAAGTAACAATTTAATAAATAGTATGTAACAATTTAATTAATAGTAAGTAACAATTTAATACATATTAAGTAACAATTTAATAAATAGTATGTAACAATTTAATAAATAGTAAGTAACAATTTAATAAATAGATAGTAACAATTTAATTAATAGTAAGTAACAACTTAATAAATAGTAAGTAACAATTTAATAAATAGTAAGTAACAGTTTAATAAATAGTAAGTAACAATTTAATAAATAGTAAGTAACAATTTAATAAATAGTAAGTAAAAATTTAATAAATAGTAAGTAACAATTTAATAAATAGTGAGTAACAATTTAATAAATAGTAAGTAAAAATTTAATAAATAGTTTGTAACAATTTAATAAATAGTAAGTAACAATTTAATAAATAGTAAGTAACAATTTAATAAATAGTGTGTAACAATTTAATAAATAGTAAGTAACAAATTAATACATAGTAAGTAACAATTTAATAAATAGTAAGTAACAATTTGATAAATAGTAAGTAACAATTTGATAAATAGTAAGTAACAATTTAATAAATAGTAAGTAACAATTTAATAAATAGTATGTATCAATATTATAAATAGTAAGTAACAATTTAATACATATTAAGTAACAATTTAATAAATAGTATGTAACAATTTAATAAATAGTAAGTAACAATTTAATAAATAGATAGTAACAATTTAATTAATAGTAAGTAACAACTTAATAAATAGTAAGTAACAATTTGATAAATAGTACGTAACAATTTGATAAATAGTATGTAACAATTTAATAAATAGTAAGTAACAATTTAATAAATATTAAGTAACAATTTAATAAATAGTAAGTAACAATTTAATAAATAGTAAGTAACAATTTAATAAATAGTATGTAACAATTTAATAAATAGTAAGTAACAATTTAATAAATTGTAAGTAACAATTTAATAAATAGTATGTAACAATTTAATTAATAGTAAGTAACAATTTAATACATATTAAGTAACAATTTAATAAATAGTATGTAACAATTTAATAAATAGTAAGTAACAATTTAATAAATAGATAGTAACAATTTAATTATTAGTAAGTAACAACTTAATAAATAGTAAGTAACAATTTAATTAATAGTAAGAAACATTTTAATAAATAGTAAGTAACAATTTAATAAATAGTAAGTAACAATTTAGTAAATAGTATGTAACAATTTAATAAATAGTAAGTAACAATTTAATACATAGTAAGTAACAATTTAATAAATAGTAAGTAACAATTTAATAAATAGTAAGTAACAATTTAAAAAATAGTAACAATTTAATAAATAGTAAGTAACAATTTAATAAATAGTAAGTAACAATTTAATAAATAGTAAGTAACAATTTAATAAATAGTAAGTAACAATTTGATAAATAGTAAGTAACAATTTGATAAATAGTAAGTAACAATTTGATAAATAGTAAGTAACCATTTAATAAATAGTAAGTAACAATTTAATAAATAGTAACAATTTAATAAATAGTAAGTAACAATTTAATAAATAGTAAGTAACAATTTAATAAATAGTAAGTAACAATTTAATAAATAGTAAGTAACAATTTGATAAATAGTAAGTAACAATTTGATAAATAGTAAGTAACAATTTGATAAATAGTAAGTAACCATTTAATAAATAGTAAGTAACAATTTAATAAATAGTAAGTAACAATTTAATAAATAGTAAGTAACAATTTAATAAATAGTAAGTAACAATTTAATTAATAGTAAGTAACAATTTAATAAATAGTGAGTAACAAATTAATAAATAGTAAGTAACAATTTAATAAATAGTATGAAACAATTTAATAAATAGTATGTAACAATTTAATAAATAGTAAGTAACAATTTAATAAATATTAAGTAACAATTTAATATATAGTAAGTAACAATTTAATAAATAGTAAGTAACAATTTAATAAATAGTAAGTAACAATTTAATAAATAGTAAGTAACAATTTAATAAATTGTAAGTAACAATTTAATAAATAGTATGTAACAATTTAATAAATAGTAAGTAACAATTTAATAAATAGTAAGTAACAATTTAATAAATACATAGTAACAATTTAATTAATAGTAAGTAACAACTTAATAAATAGTAAGTAACAATTTAATAAATAGTAAGAAACATTTTAATAAATATTAAGTAACAATTTGATAAATAGTAAGTAACGATTTGATAAATAGAGTGTAACAATTTGATACATAGTAAGTAACAATTTAATAAACAGTAACAATTTAATAAATAGTAAGTAACAATTTAATAAATAGTAAGTAAAAATTTAATAAATAGTTTGTAACAATTTAATAAATAGTTTGTAACAATTTAATAAATAGTAAGTAACAATTTAATAAATGGTAAGTAACAATTTAATAAATAGTGTGTAACAATTTAATAAATAGTAAGTAACAATTTAATACATAGTAAGTAACAATTTAATAAATAGTAAGTAACAATTTGATAAATAGTAAGTACCAATTTGATAAATAGTAAGTAACAATTTAATAAATAGTAAGTAACAATTTAATAAATAGTATGTATCAATATTATAAATAGTAAGTAACAATTTAATAAATAGGAACAATTTAATAAATAGTAAGTAACTATTTAATGAATAGTAAGTAACAATTTAATAAATAGTAAGTAACAATTTAATAAATAGTAAGTAACAATTTAATAAATATTAAGTAACAATTTAATAAATAGTATGTATCAATTTAATAAATAGTAAATAACAATTTAATAAATAGTAAGTAACAATTTAATAAATAGTAAGTAACAATTTAATAAATAGTAAGTAACAATTTAATAAATAGTAAGTAACAATTTAATACATATTAAGTAACAATTTAATAAATAGTATGTAACAATTTAATAAATAGTAAGTAACAATTTAATAAATAGATAGTAACAATTTAATTAATAGTAAGTAACAACTTAATAAATAGTAAGTAACAATTTGATAAATAGTAAGTAACAATTTGATAAATAGTATGTAACAATTTAATAAATAGTAAGTAACAATTTAATAAATATTAAGTAACAATTTAATAAATAGTAAGTAACAATTTAATAAATAGTAAGTAACAATTTAATAAATAGTAAGTAACAATTTAATAAATAGTAAGTAACAATTTAATAAATTGTAAGTAACAATTTAATAAATAGTATGTAACAATTTAATTAATAGTAAGTAACAATTTAATACATATTAAGTAACAATTTAATAAATAGTATGTAACAATTTAATAAATAGTAAGTAACAATTTAATAAATAGATAGTAAGAATTTAATTAATAGTAAGTAACAACTTAATAAATAGTAAGTAACAATTTAATAAATAGTAAGTAACAATTTAATAAATAGTAAGTAACAATTTAACAAATAGTGTGTAACAATTTAATAAATAGTAAGTAACAATTTAATACATAGTAAGTAACAATTTAATAAATAGTAAGTAACAATTTAATAAATAGTAAGAAACAATTTGATAAATAGTAAGTAACAATTTGATAAATAGTAAGTAACAATTTGATAAATAGTAAGTAACAATTTAATAAATAGTAAGTAACAATTTAATAAATAGTATGTATCAATATTATAAATAGTAAGTAACAATTTAATAAATAGGAACAATTTAATAAATAGTAAGTGACTATTTAATGAATAGTAAGTAACAATTTAATAAATAGTAAGTAACAATTTAATAAATAGTAAGTAATGTGATATCCCACTATTTTTCGCGCGGTACTATTTAAACATCTTCGTATAAACCTCCAATCACTCAACCAAAGTCCTTCCAACTCAACAAATACCCCTTTTCCCCAATCGCTGATCACCTCGATGATGTACCTTAGCGGTCCCCATCTCGAGATGGTCAGTACAAAACCCCCTTCTAACTATTCGCCCGAAGAGGCACGAATTCCCTTCTTCATACTAAATCTAAACAAGTCCCTCGTCCCAAAAACCCCTTAAACCGAGACCACGTCTCACCCCTTCTCTACGACCCTCCAAGTCGAGCCCACAAATTACCCCATTCCCATTAAAACATCCAAAATCCATTTGACGGGTTGAGTATCTCCTTTTACCATTCATAAAACCCCAAAGGTCTAATTACGACGAATATTTGGCGTACGTGACATAAATATGTCTATTAATAGACGTACCGTTCATAAAAACCCCGGAAGTCCTATTGCGACTTATTTGTTAAATATGTCAAGGTTCCTACCGCGCGTACCCCCGCAACATTCCTGTAAGGATACATAAATATGAGGTCCCGAGAGGCCGGAGATTCATTATCAACCAAACTCCTGTACCGAAAAGTTTACTCTTTACTGTATCGCGGAGAACTCATTATTATTCGTCTTGTTTAAGTCATATTAAATTCAGTGACCAACAATCACCGTTCATCAAACATTGTAAGCTATTACATTACCATTTACAATATCGTATATAACCACCATCATTTATATTACCGTTTCTATTGCTTTCTATATTATTACTTTTCATATCAACGCTTATTGCGATCATTTATTGTTTGTATAACTATTCATATTATTACTTTTCATATTAACGCTTATTGCGAACATTTATTTTTGTTTTCTATATTAACGCTTATTGCGATCATTTATATTACTTTTCATATCAACGCTTATTGCGATCATTTATTGTTTGTATAACTATTCATATTATTACTTTTCATATTAACGCTTATTGCGAACACTTATTTTGTTTTCATATTAACGCTTAATGCTTATGTCAAAATATTTATGTCAAATATTATGTTTCATGTTCACATTCATATATTGTGTTTAATTACTATTAAACAGTAATAACGTACTCGTGTTTAAAGTAAATAAACCTCTCTATTTTAAAATCACGCTTCGAATTATTATGCGCATCCTTTGGTTATAAAGATTCCAAACTAAGACAGGCTGCAGTATCAGCTGATTTCTGTTCGTGAACGCGAGAACGGTTCCACTGTTTACAAACATACTTTTGCGTGAGCCGTGCAATTCACGGAAGTATTACTTGTGGCTTTCTTTACATAAATGCAACGGTAAATCCTGTTACCGAAATCAAAACAAACATAAGGTGCTCTAACGGGTGTCCCCCGGGTGTGTATTCACTATTTAAACCTTCCTTGGTCGATCAGCGTGCTGGATGCAAGATTCGCGCCTGACTTTCCCTTCAAAATCCTCAGTGTGCTGGATGTAAGATTCGTGCCTG